>CM064341.1:14901614-17401614 GCA_032595735.1 Pelochelys cantorii
TGCTGTTCTGCTCGCACCAGCTCCCTGTGATGGTTCAGGCTCCAGCCTGCAGAGAAGAGGGTGCACGCTGCTGGAGGCAACTGGGGACAGTCTGACACTAAATCTCACTCCCCCTGGATTGTCTGCTGTAGACATCGAGCTGCTCCCCATCCTCACCCTCTCCCCTCCTCGGGACTCAAGCAGGATAGTTCCCAGCAGTTAGGGGTGGCATGTCCTGAGCCATAGGATTGCCACCATGATCTGCTATGGTGGCTGTCTGGCTTCTTCCCATGGTGGGCAGGACTTGAGCCCACTACCCTGCACTCCTATATAAGTGCTCTCTTCCCTAAGCCACTCCAGGACCTGCTCCACCTCCTGACCTTCAGAGTGTCCCTTATTCTGTGTTAACAATCTGGTTGCTCCGAAGGTGGGCAGGGAGCAGAGCAAGACTGGAGTAGCTATGGGACTTGAGCTAACCACCCTACACTCCTCAGGTGAATGCCCTATCCCCTAGGTCACTTCAGAACCCAGGCCACTGCCTCTGTCATCCACAGGTCCTTTATCCTGCCTTCCTAATGCCAGCGCCAGCTCCATCCCTGGAGCAGCCTGTATCTGGCCACTTCCAGGGTGGGCGGAAAAGGGGAGGGACTTGAGTCCCCAACCCTGCACTCCCCAGACAAATGCCCTATCTCCTAGGCCACTCCAGAAGTCACCCCACCTCCCTACACTCAGGGTGACCCCTCCCACACTCTGAACCCCTTGGCCTTAGACCAGAGCCTGCACCCCAACTCCCTACCCCAGCCTGGTAAAAGTGAATGAGATTTGGGGAGGAAGGGGGATGGAGTGAGCAGGGTGAGGCCTTGAAGAAGGGGTGGGACAGGGGTGGGGCCTCAGAGAAGGAGGGGAAGGAAGCCAGGCAAGAGTATTTGGGTTGGAGGTAGATCTTACATTGCGCTTAACATTGAAAAAGTGATCTTGTGGTTAAAAAGGTTGGAGACCACTGCTCTAATTCTTGCTTAGAGGATTTGGCCTTGCAATTCTTCCATCTCCTGTCAGGCACTACCATCCCTGGTGGGCAGACCTCAGCCCAGCTGTTCCTGTTAGGCCAGACTGCCTGTGCCCCAGTCCCATAGGTTACATCTACACATCAGGGCAAAACTCAAATTAAGTTACACAACTTCAGCTACGTCAATTGCATAGCTTAAGTCGAAATAGCTTAATTCAGCTTTTGGCACTGTCTACACAGCAGGAAGTCAAAGAAAGAACACTTCCCTTATTCCTCATAAAATGAGGGTTACAAGAGTCAGAGTAAGAAGTTCTCAAGCTCGCCATTATCATATATATAGTAGCCCAATGTCTGTGACTGTAACACTGAAATGCTGGCTGTTGCCTCTGGGCGGTGCTGTTGCCTCAGTCACGTTGTTCGCCTCCCGCCGTGGGGCTCATCTGACTTCTGCACCGCTCAGCTGGGCTGCCGCGGGGGACGAAATGGCCGTTTGCACCATTTGCTCCCCCGCGGCGGCCCGGCTGAGCGGCGCAGAAGTCAGCCGAGCGCCACGGTGGGAGGCAAAGGGGGGCTGGGCAGAGATGTGTGGTGTGACAGCGGCTCCAGACCCCAACCCCTGGCCATGAATGTCACCGCCCCACCCCCCTTCGCCTCCCGCTGTGGTGCTCGGCTGACTTCTGCACCGCTCAACTGGGCCGTCACACAGGAGGAAGAGGCGCAAGCGGCCGTTTGGGCTCCGCGCTCCCCATGCTGCACGGGGAGCGCAGTGCCCAAATGGCCACTTGCGCCACTTGCTCTCGCACGGGGAGCACAGAGCCCAAACGGCCACTTGTGCTGCTTGCTCCAGCTCAGGGAGCGCGGAGCCCAAACGGCCATTTGGGCTCCGTGGTCCCCCGAATGAGAGGCAGGAGGGGGAGGAGAAGAGAATGAGAGAGATGGAGAGTGAGGCAGGAGGCGGAGGAGAGCTGAGAGAGAGGGGGAGGCAGTAGGAGGAGGAGAGAGAGAGAGAGGGACGTGGAGGGAGACCCGAAAATCCCGTTTTATGAGGGGTTATTGGCTAGTTTGGAAATAATGGCTTGCAGTATAGACGCGCTCTTCGTTATTTCGGAATAACATCTGTTATTCCAAAATAACGCTGCTGTGTAGATGTACCCTTACAGACTAGCTATCTGAGCAGGGGCAAGTTACTCATACATGACCCAGTATCACTTCCTTAGAAGTATTGTGAAGCTAATGTTTGCACAATTATTAGAGCGCCTTGGATGAGAAATGCAAAATACAAAGCATTGTTACTGACTTCAAACAATTGCTATGCCTGTAATAACGCCAACCTATTTTTAGAGACTATTTGGACACTACATGAGGGCTGTGTCTATACTGGCGCGATCTTGCGCCACAGCTATGCAAATGAAGCTCAGGGTGGAATATCGCCGAGCCTCATTTGCATAACTAATGAGCCGCCATTTTTGCGGAAGAGGCTCTTGCGCAAGACGGAGCTGTCTACACTGCCCCTTCTTGCGCAAGAAAAACCCTCTTGCGCAAAGCTGTTATGCTGATTATTTTCAGGCATAACGGCTTTGCGCAAGAGGGTTTTTCTTGCGCAAGAAGGGGCAGTATAGACAGCTCCGTCTTGCGCAAGAGCCTCTTCCACAAAAATGGCGGCTCATTAGTTATGCAAATGAGGCTCGGCGATATTCCATGCTGAGCCTCATTTGCATAGCTCTGGTGCAAGATCGCGCCAGTATAGACACAGCCATTAAGTTCTTGCATGCAGCCTGTGCTAAAGTGAGAAAGATATAGGCCCAGTATCATCCCTGCTTTAGCAATACTGATGTCTGTTTATATCAGAAGCTATCACAGAGGTAGCGGTGAATTGCCAACCCTAATTTGACATACATTTCCTGGTGACGGAGGCAGACACAAGACAAAGGAATGACAAACCTCTCAAGAAATGCTAAATTCTTAAGTTTGGTTTAAATTTAAAATTAGGTTTTTATTTTAAATATTAATCCTTGTTCCCCACAAGAACTAGCACATTCAATACAAATTTGAAGCATTCCACTACTTCCAGGAGCCACAAAACAATTGAAACTGTAATAAAGTCTGACCTGGAAACACACTGTACTACATAACTCCATCTCTGAATGGATCTCTGAATACCAGATGGAGCTCTTGTGTCTATTTTGGCTTCATAAGCATATCCATAGAGCAACTTACCCTCAGTGACACTTTTCCCTACACACACAGCCTTGAGAGAAACCAGGAATAAACAAATCTACTTTCTCTTTGCCTTAAATGAGGACTCTATGTTGAAAGCTGATCTGTTGCTATAACAAAGATGAGTTGTTGTTTCTTAGAATGTTCTTGGTGGGATACAGGGAAAGTGAGCATAACAGGACAGACTGCATGGAAATGAAGTGTTGGAGGAGTTTTGCTTTAATTTGAAGTTGTTTACTCCTATTTCTTTTGATCTTCACATCACTAACTAGTCTCTGAAAAATACTGACAGACCAAAATTCATTAAAATATCATATTCCATGGGAAATCAAATGCTGATTTAGCATTCATTTTCCAGTTTGCAACCATAGCTGATATTTATCTTTCCTTGAGGTATCCAAACCCAGTGTCTGAACTAATCAACCATGGCTAAACACTGAACAACTTGGGCATATTGGAACAACACAAGCATATTCCAAGTAGGCAGTGAATGAGGAGAGAATTTATTATTCGTAACATACAAAATCATCTTCACAAACACTGGTTTAGAGAGGAAAGAAAACTAAACAGCTGGTTTTGCTACAATAAAATGGGCTATTTTCAACATCTCAGGAATGACACAGACTGACACAGTTGCTAAATAGTCACTGAGAACCTCCTGGGGAAATATGATTAACAAGTAATATGTACTATTGAATGGAATTTTGGTTTCCCGTGAAAATGCTTTCTCTATAGTAAAGCACCATTAGGATCTGATGGGCATATACTTTATAAATCAATGTTCTGTGATTGCAGAATGGAGGCAGACATTAACCACTTAGTTTTGCTACCAGTCCAAACTCTGAGTTCTCCAACAATTCAAGCAGAATGCCGGTTTTAAATATAGTGTCTTTGAATATTCAATCCACTATTTTTCACTAAAGTTGGTGCCTTCAAGATCGAAAAGCTGTGCAATATTTATCTATTTAGCCATGTGACTTTAAACTGATCATGCTTCTCCCCTCTACTGTGTCATGCTAATTGCCAATGCAATACAAATGAAACTTATAATTGACTGGCACTACCATGCACAAAATTGGCCAATCTCTTTAACGATGACCCTCCAAAAGTTTCCTTTATATTCCACCTTCCCTTGCTATCAATCCACCTTCCCTTGCTATCCTGTGGATTTTGTTGCTTACATAAAAACCTACCAATTCTGGTTTCTAGCAGATTGAATAGGGAAGTAAAGTTCCAAAGTGCATAGAAACTTCTGCTAGCAGCCCACTCCCAAAAAATGCTGAGCAAAAAGTCTGATTGTATTGTGCTACCTATATGAATGTAAAACACAACTTGCAAGAGAATCTTATCAAAATGGTGAAGTTTTTCAATGGAGGTGAACTAGGGGTACCTTGGTTTCTAGGATCATGGTATTGTGTGCAACAAGACTGGAAGCTATAAAACCAGTTTAATCTAGATATGTTAGATGGATGGCTCTCTACATTTCACCAAGTACACACTCCACATAATTTTATTTTAGAATAGTCCTACCAGTGTAGAGGAAACTACGCTGTAAGTAAACAGACAACGTTCTGTGCTGAAAATGTCAATGTTAATCCAAAGGGCAAAAATAAATTTAAACCTAGAATTGTACCCTCTTATAAACAGGAGCCAATTTGGCTCAAAGACTCTATTTGGCCCTCTCAGAGTCAGATTTTTAGTGAGACTGAGGCAGGTTAAGAACCTAATGTTGTGAGGTGCTGAACACATTCTGCTTCCATAGTACTTGGCGTTTTGCAGGATCAGACCCTTAGAAGGTAAGGATTACTCTGAGATGCAGTAGAGACACTTAACTGATATGAAGAAAAATATGAGCATTGTTTGATTCACATCACTTCATAGCAAATGTATCAGATATAAGAGCAGGTACGCAGACAAGAAGCATCTTATGGCTTTACCTGAACAAAGTTCTTGCCTTTTGCTGAAGAGGACCAAGTAATTCTACACTATGCTAGTGTAACCCACGCATTCATGGGGTGTGGTGTACTGTCCCATATAATGGCACTTAGACCACTTACACCAAAAGAGAATGAGCGTGCTCTACGGCATTAGCTAAAAGCCAGCTGGCTTTATAGCTCAAGCAGTAGCGGCTCATGCAGTAAGCTCCATAGGTCCCAGATTTGGTTCTGCCTGTTGGTGCTATGCTAGGATAAAAGGATGATGTAGTAATTAAGCAACCTCAATGTTAATGTGCTGTTGCAGTTTGGTTTGGTTTGGCAGCAAAAGCCGTGTGTTAAGTCTAGCATTTTCAGGGCCTTAGCATTAAATTTATAAGCTGCAATCTCCTGCTCTTGGAAATGAGGCTACATGTTCATCCAAACATTATTATTCAGAAACCACTGATCTGAAAATAGTGCTTCTCTTTACTTCACAATCACCAGTCTGGATGCCTTTCGTTGTGGTTCTCTACAGTATCCATGAAACTCTAATGTATCACAAAAAGGATTTGTCTTTCTTTAGTGAAAGTGACATCCAGTTGTCAGTAGAACAGTCAACACTGGATTTATCGGAAAGGTGATATTAGCTCTTTCAGGGTTGTTACTGACAATTCTTTTAGTTGTAGTTCTGCCCTATTTCTGAGCTATTGAAAACATCTTTCCAAAAAACGGACTCTAAAACACAAATAATTCATGGCAAACTGCAGGAGATATTGGTTTAAGTGATCCTATTTGATTTCCAAGAGTGTAAATAGACCTCATAGGTAAAAGGCAGGGGAGGTATCTGACTGTGACTTGGTCTATACCAGTATTATGTCAGTATAACTACATCATTCAAGGCTGTGGGAAAGTCTCACTCCTGAGAGATGCAGCCATACCTTCCCAACTCTGGGGTATAGCAGTGCTATGTTGATAGGAGGTCTTTTCTCATTCAAGTCGCTACCACCTCTTGAGATGGATTAAAAACTCTACAGCAGACTTTTAAGTGTAGAGAAGACTGATACAGGCATATGAAATCACAGTATTAAAAGGAAAGGCTGAAGAGCTCATTCCCTTGAGAAGCCACCATGCCCCTTTCTCCATCCTTCTTCCTTTTCTGTGGTGTATGCATGCAAGCAACAGCTTCCTTCTCAATCCCTCTTACACTGTTGGGATGGGGAACAAAACCTCCTCCTCCTCTAACTCAGGCTCTTCTCATCTCTCCCAGTCTCACCCTCCATGTGACTCAGTCTGGTGGAAGGTTTCTATGTAATCTCTGCATCTACAACAGGAATGTGTAGCTGCTGCCAGAGTGAATATACTGTAAGATTAGAGAAGTCAGTCACAAGCCTAGCCCCGTCAGCTCTGAGAAGCAGAGCACAAGTGATACATGTACCAGGGCATGCCTGTGATTTGCCTGAATCTCTCAGTTTATTGTCTAATTATCTCTAACTAAGAATCTTTTGGGGCCTTATTTGGTATGTTAATCCTGAGAACCCTTGGTTTATGGTATGGAAGGGGAACCAGGCCCTCCATTCTCTGCTGCAGTATTTAGGTGCCTCTTTTATCAAAGGCAAACAGTGAAAGTTATTGGCTTCCATAAGCAGAGTGTGTGCAGGAAAATCAATTAGAAGCAAAACCTGTAGAGACAGTCTAGGCTATGGATTATAGGAGGGAAAGTAATTTGTGCTGCATCAGTCTGATCATTCCTCCTATTTCACCCAACCCTCATTCAAAGGTGTTTTTGCAGATTTACCTAAGTATAAGAACAATGATCCATTAAGTGGGTCTTCCTTCCAATGGCAGGACATATTGGATGTGCTTCTCGCGTACACAGTGGAAATGAATAATTCCATTGAAAACCATGGATTTATGCCATATCATAAGACAAGCCTCCTGTAGGTGCATCTCAGATGTTACAGCCATTAAGACTAACCAGGATATCCTGCCTGCACGTTGGCCACAGGGGAACTCCTGCAATTCTGAACTGTGAGTAACCTACTTGACCTATGTATTCTCCTGAAAGAAGAGTGCTCTGATTCTAGCACATCTTCAGAAGGGACCCAGAAACGCTCTTATCAAATGTTCATTTTGCTTCTGGTCATTGCTCTTCTGCTGCTGTAATAAACAGACAAAGCACCATTTGTTATCCTTTGTGACATGTGTCTCCGCACATTTCTGAAGGGCTGTAACATGCTGTTGTTGAGTGTTAGTAACAGGGTGTCAGACTGGAAGATAAATAACAGAAGGAGCTGCTTTCTATAACAATGTCAGGAGCCCACAGTAGAGCAGCAAAACTGAATAATTCTGAAATTATTTTGTCTGCATTGATTCTCAGAAAATACGAACTCTCATCTAATCTCCAGAGGTTGGATTATTGCTTGCTCCTTCATCTCTCATTAGAACACAATTTGTATGCCAGCATGCATCTTGGGTCCCCAGCGGTGAGTCTCAACAGAACTGTGAACTCTTCTGGCAGTCTGCAATGTAATTCAGTAGAGAATTACAGCCTCTGCTACCAGGTCATGGTCCTGATAAATATTTATAACTCTGCACTGGACTGCAGCTGGGATGGGTGAAGCTGGATTCTGGGTTGCAAAATTAGTTTGCGTTAATTAACTTCACCCCCCTCGTGCAACACACTGACTCACCTTCTCTCACTCTCTCTCACTCTTTTTCTTTCTCTCATATTGAACATATTTTGAGAGTGATTCAATTAAACAAATAAAAGTTATTTACCTTCCCTCTTATCCCATAGCCATGTAATTTACACAAGAGCCTTTGGTGAGGGACCTTGTCAAAGGCTTTCTGGAAATCTAAGTATACTATATCTACTGGATCCCCCTTGTCCGCATGTTTGTTAACCCCTTCAAAGAACTCTAATAGATTAGTAAGACAGGATTTCCCTTTACAAAACCCATGTTGACTTTTGTCCAACAAATTATGTTCTTCTACATGCTTCACAATTTTATTCTTTACTATTGTTTCGACTAATTTGCCCGGTACTGAAGTTAGACTTACCGGTCTGTAATTGCCAGGATCGCCTCTAGAGCCCTTTTTAAATATTGGTGTCACGTTGGCTACCTTCCAGTCATTAGGTACGGAAGCCGATTTAAGGGATAGGTTACAAACCACAGATAATAGTTCAGCAATTTCCCATTTGAGTTCTTTTAGAACCCTTGGATGAATGCCATCCGGTCCCGGAGATTTGTTAACATTAAGTTTTTCTATTTGTTCCAAAACCTCCTCTAATGACACCTCAATCCGGGACAGTTCCTCAGATTCATTACCCACAAAGGACAGTGCAGATTTGGGAATCTCCCCAACGTCCTCAGCCGTGAAGACTGAAGCAAAGAAATCATTTAGTTTCTCCGCAATGGCTTTATCGTCCTTGATTGCGCCTTTTATAGTTCGATCGTCTAGGGGACCCACAGGTTTTTTAGCAGGCTTCCTGCTTCTAATGTACTTAAAAAACATTTTGTTATTTCTTTGAGTTTTTGGCTAGCTGTTCCTCAGAATCTTTTTTTGCTTTTCTTATTACATTTTTACACTTGATTTGACAGTGTTTATGTTCCTTTCTATTTATCTCACTAGGATTGGACTTCCACTTCTTAAAAGATGCCTTTTTGTCCCTCACTGCTTCTTTTACATGGTGGTTAAGCCACGGTGACTCTTTTTTAGGTCTCTTGCTATGTTTTTTAATTTGGGGTATACATTTAAGTTGGGCCTCTATTATGGTGTCTAAGAAGTTTCCATGCAGCTTGCAGGGATTTGGCTCTAGTCACTGTGCCTTTTAATTTCTGTTTAACTAACCTCCTCATTTTTGTGTAATTCCCCTTTTTGAAATTAAATGCCAGGGTGCTGGTCTGCTGAGGTGTTCTTCCCACCACAGGAATGTTGAATGTTATTATATTATGGTCACTATTCCCAAGCAGTCCTGTAACGGTTATTTCCTGGACCTGTTCCTGCGCTCCACTCAGGACTAAATCGAGAATTGCCTCTCCCCTTGTGGGTTCCTGCACTAGCTGCTCCAAGAAGCAGTCATTTAAGCCATTGAGAAATTTTATCTCCGCTTCTCTTCCTGAGGTGACATGTATCCAGTCAATATGGGGGTAATTAAAATCCCCCATTATTATAGAGTTCTTTGTTTTGGTAGCCTTTCTAATCTCCCTCAGCATTTCAATGTCAGTATCCCTGTCCTGGTCAGGTGGTCGGTAATATATCCCTACTGCTAATTTCTTATTTTTGGAGCATGGAATTACTATCCATAGCGATTCTATTGAACATGTTGATTCATTTAATATTTTTATTTCATTTGATTCTACATTATCTTTCACATACAGTGCCACTCCGCCACCCACCCGGCCTGCTCTATCCTTTCGATATATTTTATATCCCGGTATGATTGTGTCCCACAGATTTTCCTCATTCCACCAGGTTTCAGTGATGCCTATTATGTCAACCTCCTCATTTAATACTAGGTACTCTAGTTCACCCATCTTATTAGTCAGACTCCTAGCATTTGTGTAGAAGCACTTTAAAAATTTGCCACTGCTTATTTGTCTGCCCTTCCCTGATGCATTGGATTCCTTTGTACACGGTTGTTTGTCTGCTCTGGCCCATGGTTTGCCCTCTCCCCTCCTCTCTTTCTGACCACAGCTTAGAGAATCTCTATCAATGGATTCTCCTCTAAGAGTAGTCTCCCTCCGATTTACGTGCATCTCCACACCAATCGGCTTTCCCCCATCTCTCAGTTTAAAAACTGCTCTACGGCCTTTTTAATGTTTAGTGCCAGCAGTCTGGTTCCACCCTGGTTTAGGTGGAGCCCATCCTTCCTGTATAGGCTCCCCCTCTCCCAAAAGTGTCCCCAGTTCCTAATAAATCCAAACCCCTCTTCCCTACACCATCGTCTCATCCACGCATTGAGATTCTGAATCTCTGCCTGCCTACCCGGCCCTGCGCGTGGAACCGGAAGCATTTCCGAGAACGCCACCATAGAGGTCCTGGATTTCAGTCTCTTTCCTAGCAGCCTAAATTTGGCCTCCAGGACATCTCTCCTACCCTTCCCTACGTCATTGGTACCTACATGTACCACGACCACCAGCTCCTCCCCAGCACTACACATAAGTCTATCTAGATGCCTCGAGAGATCCGCAACCTTCACACCAGGCAGGCAAGTGACCATACGGTTCTCCCGGTCATCACAAACCCAACTATCTATGTTTCTAACGATCAAATCACCCACTACTAACACCTGCCTCTTCCGAACTGGCTTTCCCTCCCCCTCAGAGGTATCCTCAGTGCGAGAGGATACCGCAACATCCTCTGGGAGGAGGGTCCCAACTACGGGATGGTTTCCCTCTGCTCCCATTGAATGCTCTGTTCCCTTGAGACTTTCATCCTCCTTAAGAGCACTGGGGCTCTCAGACTGGAGGTGGGACAGTACTACAGTGTCCCAGAAAGTCTCATCCACAAATCTCTCTACCTCCCTTAGCTCCTCCAGTTCAGCCACCCTGGCCTCCAAAGCCCGAACTCGGTCTCTGAGGGTCAGGAGCTCCTTGCAACGGGTGCACACATACGCCACCCGCCCACAGGGCAGGTAATCATACATGTTACACTCGACGCAATAAACAGGATAGCCCCCACTCTGCTGCTGGGCTTCTGTCTCCATTTTTCTAATGAACAAGTTTAAGTATAAACTGGGATTCTTTTTAAACCTCTGGAATATAGATTACGATAAGAGTTATGTTTTAAAGAAGGCCAGAAGTCACTAGTGCCCTCTAACCTCCCCCTCTAAACTCCCTCTCCAAACTCCCTGTTAGCAATTCCTGTTCGCAAGCTCCCTGGTTGCTGAGTCACAGGCTTATATAGCTCTGGTAGCCCCTCCCCCTGACTGAGACTTAGCCAATTAACAGAGGCTTCTAGATTTCAAACCTTTTAGAAGCTCCTTCAAGCAATCAAACAATCAAACCAACCAACCAAACAGATAAACACAAGCTCTGCACACAGCAAATAACTCCCCCACACACAAACACACACTCCAGACAGCCACTTACCACAAGGGTCCCGTTTTTACTCCTCTTTCACCTGGAGAACTCCCTCTCCAAACTCCCTGTTAGCAATTCCTGTTCTCAATCCCTCTTACACTGTTGGGATGGGAAACAAAACCTCCTCCTCCTCTAACTCAGGCTCTTCTCATCTCTCCCAGTCTCACCCTCCATGTGACTCAGTCTGGTGGAAGGTTTCTATGTAATCTCTGCATCTACAACAGGAATGTGTAGCTGCTGCCAGAGTGAATATACTGTCAGATTAGAAAAGTCAGTCACAAGCCTAGCCCCGTAGTCTGAGAAGCAGACACAAGTGATACAGTACAGGGCATGCCTGTGATTTCCTGAATCTCTCAGTTTATTGTCTAATTATCTCTAACTAAGAATCTTTTGGGGCCTTATTTGGTATGTTAATCCTGAGAACCCTGTGGTTTATGGTATGGAAGGGGAACCAGGCCCTCCATTCTCTGCTGCAGTATTTAGGTGCCTCTTTTATCAAAGGCAAACAGTGAAAGTTATTGGCTTCCATAAGCAGAGTGTGTGCAGGAAAATCAATTAAAAGCAAAACCTGTAGAGACAGTCTAGGCTATGGATTATAGGAGGGAAAGTAATTTGTGCTGCATCAGTCTGATCATTCCTCCTATTTCACCCAACCCTCATTCAAAGGTGTTTTTGCAGATTTACCTAAGTATAAGAACAATGATCCATTAAGTGGGTCTTCCTTCCAATGGCAGGACATATTGGATGTGCTTCTCGTGTACACAGTGGAAATGAATAATTCCATTGAAAACCATGGATTTATGCCATATCATAAGACAAGCCTCCTGTAGGTGCATCTCAGATGTTACAGCCATTAAGACTAACCAGGATGTCCTGCCTGCACTTTGGCCACAGGGGAACTCCTGCAATTCTGAACTGTGAGTAACCTACTTGACCTATGTATTCTCCTGAAAGAAGAGTGCTCTGATTCTAGCACATCTTCAGAAGGGACCCAGAAACGCTCTTATCAAATGTTCATTTTGCTTCTGGTCATTGCTCTTCTGCTGCTGTAATAAACAGACAAAGCACCATTTGTTATCCTTTGTGACATGTGTCTCCGCACATTTCTGAAGGGCTGTAACATGCTGTTGTTGAGTGTTAGTAACAGGGTGTCAGACTGGAAGATAAATAACAGAAGGAGCTGCTTTTATAACAATGTCAGGAGCCCACAGTAGAGCAGCAAAACTGAATAATTCTGAAATTATTTTGTCTGCTTGATTCTCAGAAAATACGAACTCTCATCTATCTCCAGAGGTTGGATTATTGCTTGCTCCTTCATCTCTCATTAGAACACAATTTGTATGCCAGCATGCATCTTGGGTCCCCAGCGGTGAGTCTCAACAGAACTGTGAACTCTTCTGGCAGTCTGCAATGTAATTCAGTAGAGAAAAGCCTCTGCACCAGGTCATGGTCCTGATAAATATTTTAACTCTGCACTGGACAGCAGCTGGGATGGGTGAAGCTGGATTCTGGGTTGCATAATTAGTTTGCGTTAATTAACTTCACCCCCCTCGTGCAACACACTGACTCACCTTCTCTCACTCTCTCTCACTCTTTTTCTTTCTCTCATATTGAACATATTTTGAGAGTGATTCAATTAAAACAGAAATAAAAAAGTTATTTACTTGTTCCCATTAATATAAGAACTAGAGGTCACCAAATGACATTAATAAGTAGCAGGTTTAAAACAAACAAAAGGAAGTACATAAGAACTTAAGAACAAAAGAACAGCCATAGTGGGTCAGACCAAAGGTCCATCTAGCCCAGTATCCTCTCTGCTGACAGTGGCCAATACCAGATGCCTCAGTGGGAAGGAACACAACACCTAATCCTCATGTGATCCCTCTCCTGTCACCCATTTCCAGACAAACAGAGCTAGGAACACCATTCCTACCCATCCTGGCTAATAGCCATTGATTGACCTAACCTCCATGAATCTATCTAGCTTTTTCTTGAATCCTGTTAAAGTCCGAGTCTTCACAACATCCTCTGGCAACGAGTTCCACAGGTTGACTGTGCACTGAGTGAAGAAAAAGTTCTTTTTGTTTATTTTAAACCTGCTGCCTATTAATTTCATTTGGTGACCCCTAGTTCTTATATTGTGGGAATAGCTAAATAACTTTTCCTTATTCCCTTTTCCACACCAGTCATAATTTTATAGATCTCTATCATATCCCCCCTTAGAAAAGTGTCCTCTTTTCTAAGATGAAAAGTCCAAGCCTTTTTAATCTTTCTTCACATGGGACCCATTCCAAACCCCTAATAATTTTTGTTGCCCTTTTCTGAACCTTTTCTATCCCTCCCTCTTGCATGCCCTACGAACACCTAGCCAGTCTCAGTAGCTGCTCCATAGGGAGCTGGAAGCAGAGGATGAGATTCAGGGTAAGTGGCTCTGGTATGGGGAGTGCAGAAGTGCGTGCAGGGCACAGAACAGTGGTTGGGTGGCTGTGTTTCTGTGAACTGTGCATAGCCCTGTGTAGTTAGATGTTATGTCCAAATACAGTGTTGATTCACGCCAAGATGTCAATGGAATCCTGCAGAGAGATGTTCTGGAAACATCACCTCAGATATTGATCCATTCTTCTCTCACAGGTTCCAAGGCAGTGCAGCCGTGTTTCCTCCCCCATGGTAAGACAAAGTCCCATACTATTCTGCAGTGGTGCAGGGACCAAAGTGTCACATGGGCTGCACATGGAGCAGGGTGACAGCCACTAGCATCCACTGAGCCCTGGTTGCCCTTCTTACCCTAGCAGTGAGATATCTGCAAGAGTGATATCCACCTGTGGGGAAGTATGGCATCATTAGAGTGGTTGCACAAGGCACAACCGTATTTTCTTTTGCCCCTATTCACACAGTTCATTTCCTCCTTCCCATTTCCCTGCACTCCTCACATACAGAGATGTGTGTGTCTCACAAGGACCAGTGGGAAAGTGGCTGCATATGCTGTAAAAGGTGCTCGTAAGTGAAATGTTTCAATGTTGAGCTGGAACTTAACAATCCCTTTTTTGTTGCATTCTAGGCTTCAGATGAGACCTTGAGAACTCAGAAGTTGTCTCCTGCTGACAGGCTGCATCAGGTAAGGAAGAGACCCAGACGCAACAGGGAGGACCTTGTTAAGGAAGTTATAACGCACTCCTCAGTGAAGACCCAAAAAAGGGAGGTGTGATGGATGGCAGAAAGACAGGACAGGGAAGACACCACTGAGCCCATGATCAAGGTCATAGAGGAGCAAACCGAGATGCTCAAGTATTTAATCAAGCCACAGAGTAAGCAGACCTAGCCTCAACCTCCCTGTGACACGTACGGAATTCTTTGTCCAGTGGCTCCCCTCTCCCCCAGGCCACACATTCCTTTTCACTGTCGGGAATCCTCAGTTTCCCTTCTCCCAACAATGACCGTCGACCTATGCACAGTTGTGAGGTTTTACCCTTTCCAAGACATTCCTGCCCTTACCAGCAAACATGGATGCTTTAGTGTGTTTCACTGTAATGTATCTTGATCAATAAAGGCAACATTTTTAATGGTACAACATTTGTATTTTCTGTCCCAGAACCTATAGCAATCACTTCGGCCCCAGGTACAGGCTGTTCAAGCATATTCTTTCACGGATGTGTGTCACATGGGATGTTAAAGGGATGCAGCAACCCCAAAAGAGGACAATGTCAGCACCCCTCATTATCAAAGTGGTTCCTCAAAGCCTCCCTGATGTTGATAGCAACCAGGAACCCCTAGTGTCTGGTTTCTCAAACTCTGCTGCTAAGTGCTGTGTCTCAGTGCTCCACCTCTGAGCAAACATTTCACCCTTCATTTCACAGAGGTTTTGCGAAATGCAGCAAATGGCTATAACCGTGGGGACATTGTTCTCTATAAGGTCCAGCCTGCCTTAGCAGCACCTCCACCTCTCTTTCACCTGTCACTACCATGCTGCTATGTCTCAATCTGCTGTTAGAACATTCCATACTGCTGTCCAGGTGCCCTGTGGAAGGTTTCATGAGCCAAGGTTGTAAGGAGTAAGCCAGGTCTCCCAAGATCATTATGAGCATTTCCATATCTCCCACTGTAACATTGTGATCTGCAGCTTTCTATACAGGCCAGTGTTCCTGAAGATAAGCATGTCATGCATCTTCCCAGATCACCATGTGTTGACATCTGTGAAATGTCCACGGTGATCCATAAATGCCCACATTATTGAGAAGTATCCTTTCCTGACAATGTACTTGGAGGCAAGGTGGCCTGGCACTAAAATTGAAATGTGTGTGCCATCTTTGCCCCCGCTGCCTCCCCCCCCCCCCCCGCCCAGTTAGGAAAGCCTATCTTTGCAAAGCCAGCCACTATTTCATGCACATCTCCCAGAGTCATGGTCCTCTGTAGCAGAATGTGATTTATTGCCCTGCACACTTTAATTAGTGCAGCCCCAACAGTAGACTTCTCCACTCCAAATGGCTTTGCAACAGACCAGTAACAGTCAGGAGTCACCAGCTTCCAGACAGCAATTGCCACACACTTCTGTTCCATGAGGTTAGCTCTCATTCTGCTATCATTGAACTGCAGTTCGGGGGCCAGCTCAGCACACAGCTCCAGGAAGGCTGCTTTACACATCCTAAAGTTTTGTAGCCAGCAGTCTTCATCCTACACCTGCATAACACTGTATGCATCATCAGTGATCTACAACCCATCCTGGACAACAATCCCTCACTTTCACAGGCCTTGGGAGGCAGGCCAGTCCTCGCCTGCAGACAACCTGCCAACCTGAAGCATATTCTCACCAGCAACTATACACCACACCACAGTAACTCTAACTCAGGAACCAATCCATGCAACAAACCTCGGTGCCAACTCTGCCCACATATCTATACCAGCGACATCATCACAGGACCTAACCAGATCAGCCACCCCATCGCTGGCTCATTCACCTGCACATCTACCAATGTAATATACGCCATCATGTGCCAGCAGTGCCCCTCTGCTATATACATCGGCCAAACTGGACAGTCCCTACGCAAAAGAATAAATGGACACAAATCAGATATTAGGAATGGCAATATACAAAAACCTGTAGGAGAACACTTCAATCTCCCTGGACACACAATAGCAGATTTAGAGGTAGCCATCCTGCAGCAAAAAAGCTTCAGGACCAGACTTCAGAGAGAATCTGCTGAGCTGCAATTCATCTGCAAATTTGATACCATCAGCTCAGGATTAAGCCTGAGCTTAATCCTAGCCAATTACAAAAGCAGTTTCTCCTCTCTTGGTGTTCACGCCTCCAGATCAGCTGCTAGCAGTGGTCCTCATCCTCCCTGATTGAATTTACCTCGTTATCTCTAGGCTGATTCTTGCCTGCATATTTATACCTGCCTCTAGAAATTTCCACTACATGCATCTGACAAAGTGGGTCTTTGCCCACGAAAGCTTATGCTCCAATACATCTGTTAGTCTATCAGGTGCCACAGGACTCCTTGTCACTTCTGCATAACACTGTGCTTGTTTCCCTAGCCCAAAAGTGCTGGTTTCCCTAGCCCAAAAGGGATTCTGGGGTTCGTGTCCTTCATTGCGTGTAGCCAGCGAAGAGGGGCGTGGTCTATATGTTGCCTTATCTAAGATTGTGTTAATTTCTAATTACCACCTTTAGAGTTGATAGGTTCTCTGTTCCAGGATCAGTTCCAGTATTCAACTATTCTATGATTGGGAACCCTGAGGAGCACAGTTGCAACACTCACACTATAGAAACTCTTGTATATTTACAAATATAGTTTATTAATACAGTTAGCACAGTCACGAACACCCCAGTTTCATAAGATAGATAGGGAATGTACATCCATGTTTCCATATCATATACTTATATCATTCCTTCTAGAACAATCTTAGGTGTTAGCCCATCATCTTTCTCATTACCCTCATCACCAGGGGCTATCATTCTGGCCCTTCCAAGGTCTACATCTTTTTCTCCCTATCGCCCCTAGGCTAGGGTCCCACTTTTATAACATGTTACGCTGATTCTGACATGTTTGATGCATATTCAATAGGGGATGTTTCTAATGTTGAAGTGTCCTTTTCCTATAGGTCAATGTATCATTGCTCTCAATTTATTATCATACACGTCAATTCATTACCATGGGCCTTTTTGGTCATCTATCACATGCTGTGTCCTGATTACTCAACTTAGCCTGAACCAGTTATTTTGGGACTTTTTATATAATGTTGCATCTACTGAGTCTGAAGGTGTTTTCCTTACTACCATCCTATTTGGGTGAAAGGCCCAGACATAAGTTACCCTTTTCAGTTCATGGAATAAGCTCTGACCTGTGTTTGGGTGAGACCTATGTCTCAGCCACAGAAATCTGCTAACCTTAGCTTCTGCTGAATTTGCAAATGGCCTGTTACAGCCTTTAGCAGATTTCTTGAGTTACGCCTCTTAACTATTACCTCTATACTAAATCTACCCATTAATATATTAATGAATTAATCTAAATCAACACAATCATATTATTAGAATGATAGGCAAGCAACTTGATAGGCTACATGATGAGGGTGAAGTGTCTGCCTAGTAAGTAATAGCGGAGTGAGCCCACCTGCCCATTTCACAGCTAGCACTTCCTTTTTGATTGCAGCATAGGTCTTCTCCCTGGGAAACAACTTCCTACTAATGTAGAGGGTCAGTTGTTCATCATCTCCCACTACCTGGGAGAGAACAGCTCCTAGGCCCATGTTGGAGGCATCCGTTTGTAACAAGAACTCCTTTGAAGTCTGGGCTGTACAAGACGGGTTTTCAACAGAGGTGGGCCTTTAGGGCTTGGAAAGCATCTTCATAGGCTTTGGTCCACTGGATCCAGTTTCGAATCTTGCTCTTGAGGAGTTTGGTAAGAGGGGCCATGATGGAGGAAAAGCCCAGGATGAAGCAGCGATAGTAACCAGCTAACCCTAAAAACTGGCATACTTGCTTTTTTGATGATGGAGGGGCATATCACTGGAGGGCTTGGACCTTTCCAACTAGGGGGCGGACAGTGCCTTTCCCCAAAGTGTAACCCAGATAGGTGGTCTTGTTTCTCCTGAGGCAGCATTTTGCAGGGTTCACTGTCTGGCCAGCTTCCTTGAGGGACTGTAACATGGCTGCCACATTTTGTAAGTGAGTCTATCAGTTGCGTCTATAAATCACTACTACATCCAAATAAGCAGCCATGTACCGGCTATGGAGGTGCAGAATGCGGTCCATCAACTGCTGGAATGTGGCAGGGGCGCTGTACAACCCAAAGGGCATGGTTAGGAACTGGAAGTGATGCACATCAGTCAGGACAAACTTATGGAGTATAGCCTTCAGGGTCCTGTTGAAATGCTCTACTACGCTATCCATTTGATGGATGTTCGGAGTGTTTTGATTTTTAATAACTGGCAGGGTTGCTGCACTGTCTGGGACATAAAATTTGTCCCCTGATACATTAAGATTTCCCAAGGAACCCCAATGCAGGAAAAGATGTTCATAAGTTCAGTTGCCACTCTCTTGGCACTCATGAAGCATAACAGCACCACTTCGGGGTACACGGTCCCAACCACTGATCTGCGGACTGGTGACAGGCTACAAACCCCTTCCTGCTAGGCTGCGGCACTCTGCCAGGCTGCACCCCCAGCTGCTAATTAGCCCCACTCACCGGGGAGCTCCATTGCCTATAAGGTATGCATGCACTAAAAATTCTCCCACCCTCCCATGGTGAGTGGCGCTGCGGACTGCCCCAGTGTGCCATGACTGGAGCTGGGCAGCCTCACCACAGCCCTGGTTCCAGCTCCAGCAGCAGCCACATGGCCGGCTGGCAGGGCTGCATGGTGGGCAGAGTGTTCGGGACCAGGGAGCGGAGCCTTCGTGACCATGAGCAGACCCAGCTCTGGGTCAGCAGCTTTTCCCTCCCCAGGTGTCCCACAGTAGGTATGGCATGGGCAAGTTGCATGTTTAGCCCCTGTGATGCTAGGCCCTCCTCTCTTCACTCCTTCACAGGACCACTGCTGCAACGCATCCTCAACAGTGAACACAGCATAGGAGAGTAGTGTGGGAGCCATGCTTTCTCACTGTAGTTGGGAAAATGATGCAAAAGGAAGCTGGAAACCTCCGGAAGCCTGGGAAATAAAGCAGGCCCCAATGGGACATGTTGCATGGTTCCAAGATGCATTGCACTCAGTTCTGTGGTCCCACAGTGCCTAGCAATGTATGGTGTTGCCAGACACTGTGAGTGGCTCCTGCTGTCAATGGGGAGTTTATAATGTGGACACAATCTGTGGGGAGAGGGAGCAAGTGAGAACAGGTTTGGCAACTTGTTTTCTGGTGACTTTTGTGTGTCAACATTAGTTTCAGTGACAAAACTTTGTAGTGTAGACATAGCCTCAATCTCAGGCCCTTTTGGAGGATCAATCAGATCTCCTTGCTGCTTATGTCCCATAATTAGAAATCTCATCCCTTTTCCATGTAGCATTTAAGCAGCATTCTGTACATATTTTTCCAGCTGAGCTCTGGTATGTTTAGCATGGATCTTCTGCTTACTCATCTGATCCTTTTCTTTATTCTATTTCCCTTACTGGAAATAAATACATGGAAAATAACAAACTAACTTTTTATTCTCAGCAGTTTCCAAACTTCTTGCTATGGAATCTCTCAGTAGCTATATTATCTGGTGTAAATGACTTGAACATGACCCTTAGTTAATTGGCAACTAGGATGTAGCTCCTGCCAACTACAACAATATGGCATTTCCTGGAGGCACCTGACTACCACTTGCCCTGAGCACACAGGTGAGCAATAAGTGGCCCAGGGACCAGAAGTAGTTCACCTGGGTTAGCCCCTGGTGGGCTGCCAGACGCATTGTTTACCTGTGCCTCTGCAGGTCTGAATGCTCACAGCTCCCATTGGCCGCAGTTTGCCATTCCCACATAACGGGAACTGTCGGAAGTGGCATGAGCCAAGCCATGATTTCTGGGAGCTTCCAATAGCTGGGAATAACAAATCGTGACCAATGGGAGCCACGAGTGGCTGTACCTGAAGATGTGCAGGTAAACAAAGTGTATGGCAGCCCACCAGGGACTAATCTTGGTGAACAGCATCCAGCCCATAGACTGCTTATTGCCATCCCTGCCCTAGTATAAGCAAATCTGACATGTGCCTGACAAACTCCACAAGCTCCACTCCACAAGCTCCACTCTCTCAGCAAAAACCAAATACTGGGCAACCCTGCTTGGGGCACAGGATCAGACTTTAACAACAACTCTAGTCCATCTCAATAACCTTCTCTTTTCTCCAAAAGTCAGTTATTGCCATATTTGATACCATCTAAAAGATTGTCAAACAAGAGCGGGTTGCCTTCTAAAACCTCTCTCTGGCTAGCGGAAGAATGAACAAGGATGCTGTTAAAATGTTAATTCTTTACATTTTGAATACTTTCCCTGCTCTTTCCTTTCTATGTCTTTATCAAAAAGTTGAAATGGTTAATGGAGTGTTTGCCAGGGGACAAATCAGGCTGAGGTCTCTGTACCAACCCCCAACCCTTATTTCACGCTGTTTAATGAGAGACAGTAACAGGTGTTATTAATACCTTTGGGCCTTAGGGCTCATAGAATCATTTTTAGCCACCAGAACTAATACAACAGTTAACAGCTGACAGATTTATATTTGTAGGATTCATCCCATGAAGTGAACTTTATACAGAACAAAAGTAAACAGCCCTGAAAACCATTTAATCACCTCTTTAGAAAAGTGACACTTAGCAGGTTTGCTACCTGTTATAAGAGCCTGTAGAGAACTTTGCTTTCTACACCACACAGAAAATAATTATGAATCAGTAATATGAAAAGCTATCCTTCTAGTCAGTGAACCTAGCTGAAAAATATCACCTATCTCTAAATGTAGAGTGCCACTGACTACAGCTGTGTTCTCCATTTACTTGTGAGCAGTGGCTTTCCTGCAGAGTCATGTATAATGTAACAGAGATTTATACAATGATATAAGAACACAGTATTTCAAATGGAAATAATCTAAACAAATAGAGGGGAAATGTAGCAAAGCAGAATGAAAACTTTGCACACTGCAGAAAAAAACAAAATTCCTGTTGGGCCAGTGACTCCACTGAATTCAAATAAGAGGGGCCAGTGAAGAGAAGATCAGAACTGGATCCTTATTTTCCAAGAACTAGAAAGGTGACTTTTTTATTGAGTATTCATTTTTTTACCCCACATTCCTAATTTATTTACCAAGGGCATTTAATTCCAGATCATTACACCTGCACCTAATAATTACTGCAATAAAATGTATGCAATGCTTTTCTGCTCTCTGATCTTAAATAATATTCTACAGTCTTCGCTCATCACTGCTGCAACACATTTTTCCAAGGAGTTACAATAGCAAATGGATTTGGTCCTATCTGTTTAAGAATATAACCTTGCCACTTGGGACACCTACAAGGTGTGGACTGGAGACAGACTAGAGCAGAGAGTGGTACACGAGTAATCAAAGGTACAGTTTAAATCTAAGAGGAATGGCAGCAAAGAATAAGAGGAGAAATTTATAGTAAACTAAGCAATAAAAACATGCATTTGCACTATTTCCAGAAAATATGGATTATGCTATATTCCAGTGCCAGATTTGCCAGTTTTGTAAGGATAGCTGACATCCAGAGCCATGCCACTGTGCCTGTGTAATTGAACAAACCACATGAGCTATTTAAGTGAAAAAAGAAATGGGTTTGTGCTTCAGTGAGAGCTTACTGCCAATTACATTGCATCGGAATTCAAGTTTTGTTGGTGGGTTAATAAAAATGACCCCAGGAGAGTCATTGTCAGCATAAAAAATAGGAAACAACAACACAATGCTCTTTGGAAACACAGCTGTACTAGCAATTTCAGAGCTTCTCCTTAAGCTCTTAAAGGTGGAAACCACAGGGGATCCCCTATTTAAACTGCGGTTGCATTCTTGAAAAGGGTGATAGGTACTGAAACAATGTACCTTGGGAAAGTTTTCCCCATAAGAAATAATGGAATAAGGAGAGATGTGTTCACAACTTCACCCACACTCACCTATGATAATGTTCTTGTCTGCCTGCTGATGGAGGGTGGGCAAAGGGTGGCAACAGGGGCAGCTGCCCTGGGACCCAGTGATTAAAAAGGGCCTGGCAATCCAGACACTTTAAATCAAGGCTACTCAACACGCAGCACGCGGCCCATTTCTTTGCAGCTGGCGGTGTGGTTTGGGTTTATGCGGGGCTCAGTACGCAGCCCACAGGTGGGAGCCAAAACAAAAAAGTAGTCAATATAATGGTCTTCTATTGATATGCGTTTTAGTAGTTAAATTCCTGGACTGTCAATTCTCATTAAAAGTGCTGTCATATGGGTGGAAATCGGGTAAATATTGCATTTTATTAATATCAGCAGAACTGACTTAAATGGGGCCTGCATGTTGTGTAGTCTTGCTTTAATCTTTGTATTCATGCCTGTAAGTGTGAAAGAAGCTATTTGCATATATTTGCATATATATTTGCATGTATATGCAACCACACTTAAGTTGTGGCCCTCAGCATGTGCTGTGAGTATCATTGTGGCCTCTGGGGCTTCCAAAGTTGAGTAGCCCTGCTCTAAATCACTGCTGGAGCACTGTACTGTATGCTCCATGTGGCTCGGAGGGCTGTGGCAGGGGGAAGGGAGGAGAAAGGGACACACTGCACTCTGTATGGCACTGAAGGCTGGCTGCTCTGGCCCCACCCCGTCCACTGTAGGCCCTTCCCCTTCCAGGAGCATGGAGCTGTACCCCCTGACACCTTGCCAGGGCCTCATGGAGGCTATCAGCTCCCCTGATTATACAGTACTTATAAGGAATAGGAGGGACAAGAAGCAATGGGTTTAAATTGCAGCAAGGGAGGTTTAGGTTGGACATTAGGAAAAACTACCTAACTATCGAGGTGATTAAGCACTGGAATAAGTTGCCTAGGGAGGTTGCAGAATCTCCATCACCGGAGATATTTAAGAGCAGATTAAACAAACATCTCTCAGGGTATGTCTAGACTACATGCCTCTGCCGACAGAGGCATGTAAAATAGGCTACCCGACAGAGTCAATGAAGCGGGGATTTAAATAGCCCCGGCTTCATTAAAATAAAAATGGCCACTGTGCCGGCTCAGCTGATTGTCGGCACAGCACGCGAGTCAAGACGTGGATCGGTCGACAGGGGAAGCTTTGTTGACTGCTCCTGTAAACCTCGTTTCACTGCTTCATTGACTATGTCGCGTAGCCTATTTTACATGCCTCTGTTGGCAGAGGCTTGTAATCTGGACATACCCTCAGGGATGATCTATGGTACTTGGTCCTGTCATGTGTACAAGGGACTGGACTCAATGACCACTAGAGACTCCTTCCAGTTCTATAATTCGGTGATTTTATATTTTGCTCATAAAACACTGAATAATGTAGAATCCTACTCATACCATTCAAACACATCGAACATTTTAATGTAGTAAAAACAGTATAATAATACTATATAAACAGTGTAAATTACACTAAACTTAGGTAGAAGTCATGGCTGGGTTTCCTTGGGCTGGCTTTTCCATGGCTGGCTTTTTGGTTGCAGACATCTTTAAAAAAGGATGTTATTGACATTTGCTCTCCTGCATGAATCTCTGAACAATAGATCTTCCTGTAGCAAGTCACGGCAACCCTGGAGATTTTGGCAGACCTTTCACGAAAAGAATCACTGCCCTGAAGGATTTCCGTCATCTAATCCAGCAATCCAAAGTAATGGAATGGATTCTTTGTTGTCAGACTCCTGGCTTCCTGCCCTAAGTTATCACCATCATTGTGCTTGTATAACGCCCATAGGCAGAAACGAACTTGGAACCTCTGCAGCTTAGTGCATGAGCCCCTACAACTTGAGCTAAAAACTAGCTGACTCTCAGCTGGGAGTGTAGAACAAACTCATTCTTTCTCTCTGTAAGTGGTCTAAGTGCTGCTACATGGAACCCAGTAAGTGTATGGGTTACACTTGCTTTCTTCAGATATCCATTTGTCAGTTGCTCAGCACGAGACTCCAACAATGCTAGTACATTCTTCTCCCCCACCTCTTTGAGCCAATGTCCTTCACCAACTTGATCATTTCTTGCTAAAGAGCAGGAACAGCATCATATCCCACAAAGCTGTGGACAGCATCTGGCCATGCACAGCACCAAATGCCATTTATATGTTGCAAAGTGACCTCTCTCCATGAAATATCAACATTTTCCATGCCATTCAAGATGGCATGAGAATTCCCAAACTCCTTTACTCTGGGTTTTCCTTGACCTGCCATCTCCTTAATCAGCATAAAAATATTCTCCATAGGTAATAAGCCTTGAACATGGCTGGTAAAACCAAGTACAGTACTATACAAGAGGGGAGTATGTTCCAATTCATGGTGGTCCCGATCAATGCACAGGACATATGTGAACATCAGGACTGATGTAAATCGGTACACGGTCCCCGACTGATGAACAACAAATATCTGAAACAATTGATAAGTGGGAGATGTATACTAGGGACACCCTGTAAACTGTTTTTTCCCTCTGGCATCCACCCATACACCTTTACTGTATTACTGGGAATTATCAGTCTCAATTACAAGGTTTATTGAACATCGTGGCATGCTTCTCCCACTATTTTTCTTTTATTATTCCTGTTAAATATCAGTGCTGAAGTAGGGTTCTGGGGAATATTTATAAATCTTTTATTTGGTTTTATCCCTCAGAGAGCAGGTCCCTATGTTTTTTCCAGCTCCTACTTAGCCCATTTGCTGGGTATTAAATGTCATATAAGGTTGGGTAAAAAAAAAAACCTTTGGTTAATTTCAACATTTTATTCCATTAAATTGTAAGCTGTGAAGGTCAGGGACTATCTACTAACTCTGGCTATGTCTACACTGGCGGCTTCTTGCACAATAAAATCTTGCGCAAGGATTCTTGTTCAAGAAGTCTTGTGCAAGAAAACGTCCACACTGCCCTGTGCGAGCTGTGCTTTTGAGCAAAAGCACCCATGGCAGTTTGGATGCTCTCTTGCGCAAGAAAGCTCTGATGGCCGTTTTAGCCACAGGGCTTTCTTGCGCAAGAAATCCCTGCCGAGCATCCACACTGCCCTCTTGCGCAAGAGCTTCTGCACAAGAGGGCTTACACCTGTTAAAAAAGAGCGTAACTCTTGCGCAAGAAGCCCTCTCTTACCACGCGGTACTGTAAATCTTCTTGCGCAAGAGCGGGTGGGCAGTGTGGACGCTTTCCGGAAGAACGGCCGTTCTGGCTCAATAACCCGCCAGTGTAGACATAGCCTCTGTGTTTGAACAGTGCCTAGCATAATGGGAACCTGCCCTTTGTTGGCCCTTAAGCATTACTGTAAAAACAGGTTAAACAGTAAAAACAATTACAGTTTACAACAGATCTGTGATCCCACCAACCAGTGGCAGCAAAAAAAGATGTATTAGGTAGGAAATATAATAGAAACACATGCAGAACTGGTTACAGAGAGCTTGAGTACTCTTTATAAATTCATGCATAACTACAATAACCCAACACTGCAATATTTTGTCTCAGAAGCATGGACTACATGCATTTCATGACTCTGTGCAAAATACCAGAGAGATTTCATCTCCATTAAGTTCCATACAGGTGAATACCCCTACATTATACCCAAATGAACAAAGCAATGAAATCAATCTTATTCCCCAATTACAAGAGTAAAAAAATACCAGTGGTTGATTCACTGTAAATCTGTACAGTAAAATGACAATGGACCCTGAGTTTTTAGCACCCATCTTCTTCTATCAGTTATTTCACTGTAAAACTAAAAGTCAATGTAAAGGCACAGTCTTTTACAAAGTCTTATTCTCAGCTTTCAGTAGATTGAGTCATGGAATTCATTAGGGCTTTCATGAAACATAATAAAATGTTTGAAAACAAGGGATATGAGAGAAGGATTAGAGCACACCAGCTTTTTTTGTTTGTTTGATTTGTTATTTTATTTGGGGCAGAGGGAGAAAGGCTGCATGCCATTGCTGCATTTGGTGAACAGCAGTATACATTTCCAGGCACACTCCTCAACTGTAATTATCTAAAACAAGAGCTTCCCACCATCCAAAGTAAGTCCCCATTCGCTGCAGGAAATTAATAGCAAGGCTTTGGAGTAAAGGGCAGAATGATGAGAAGATTAGAGACAGAACTTTGGGGAAAGCATAAGCCAAACAAACTAACATAAGGCTCACAGAGAAATTCCTTGTGTCACATTATTTCCCACAAACATGCTTTTCAAGCCCTTCTTTGTCCTACCAAACACAGCTAGCAAGCACTGGCTGCAATAAAATCACGAAGATACAATTATCAAAATATTGTTGAACTGTCTGCTTTTAGCTGAGAGAAAATTAAAGCTTTTCATAGATCAATCTGAAGCTTTCTAATGGAGTGCCCCATTATTCACCTACATCAGTTCTGTATAAAGTACTGTCATTATGGATTCATTGTTTATATCGTTACATTTTTTAATAGTAATAGCTTGTTTCTACTTAGATCTCTTATTCAGCTCAAGTGCCTGTTTAGTTAAGCCTAATCATTAAAGTTTCCTTTCTCATACATTACTATCAATTAATGTATGAGAAAGGAACTTAGATTTTTAAATCCTGCCACTTTTTTAAACTAATGAAATTAGTGGAGAGATTCACATTGACTTTCATTGGCACTGGATTGGGCCCTAAACACAAATTTCTATATATAAAACTAATATTTTCTTCATCCAGAAAGTTAAAATTATATTTAAAACATTCCATATGTATGTTACACTACAGATTTTGGCTTTGTTAAATTCTTTTCTATAATTAGCTGTAAAAGTTATACATGTCAAATAGTTAGCTAAAATTCTGCCTACCCCACCCAATGCGGGGAAAAGTTATTCAGAGATGTGGCAGGGTCTTCTTCTTTTTATGCATTGTACATTCAGTCTAGTTATATGATCACATATTCTTTTCAAAATAATACAATAATATCTTTATATCCATTAATATGAAAGCCACTTGCCATAGTTCAAATATGAATACATGATGTTTAATCAAATCTGCAGAATATATGGTACTTACATAAACATATGCAGCATTTTCATATTTTTCTATGCAGGAAACCAGAGAACTTTATAAAAATAGCTCCTTAATAATCAGTGGGTGAGAACAGATGTTAGCAGTAAATGAGTTAGCTAGAAAGTCTAGAAAAAGAAGATTTCTGCTCCAGTCTGGAAATATTTTCAGCTTGAGTGGGTCTTTTTCACTTTGAGCAAATCCTTCCATTTCATTTTTTTATGTAAATCCTGTTTAAAGTTGTGGAAAGTAAAACGATTCCTGTCGCAGACTCTATTGATAGGCTACCACAGCCAGTTTTACATATTTTCTGAGACCTCCTTCCCTCACTCTACCTGTAACCTGGCAACAACATTTTTCCTTAAAATCATTCTTGGCAAATTGAAGAAAATTTCACAACTGTTGCCTAAGAAATTCTAGGGTGAATGTTTCCCAAGAGCCAGGTTAGTCCACCAATACCCACAAATATTTTCATGACACAAAACTGGAGTTTGAAGTAACAGGTAGGTCACAGACATACACCCACCTTCTTCCCTACTCAGCATATATATGGCTTTTCACAATCCATCATCATTTCTCACTGACTTGCTACTGTGTTAGGCCCCACAGACCAACGGGCTTGGACCCTGCTTTTCATCTGCCCATGAAGATAGGACAAACCAGTTCAAAAATCTCCAGCTCCACAATGCAAACTAGAACTAAAACAACAGACTGAGTGAAAAGCTGGTACACTGTATTTGCCTACTACACTTTGAATGTGCATGGAATAAGGGCAAACCAGAACTATTACTGCAGTGTTCCTAAACAATGTTATCACATTCATGACCGCAGATATTCAAACCAATGTGGAGCTTAAGCATGAATGTAGAATGATTAGTGATCTCTAAAAAGCTGAGAGGAACCACTTATAACATCACACACAGTATTTTGAATCATTGGTTAAATGGTACATCGTGGAGCTACCCAAGCACACTAGGTAATTGTGCAGAGCAATTTTCTCTGCCCCTTTGGCTATGTCTACACTGCAGGCTTTTACGGGCAGAGAGTAGGCTAATGAAGTGCTCATTAGCATTGGTCACACTGTCATTTGCATATTCTCTGCTGATGCTTTTTGTGCAAGAGGTTTTTGTGCAAAAATAAGCAGTGTGGATGGGTCCGTTTTGCGCAAGATCCTTATGTCTCAAAAAAGGAGGTATAAGGATCTTGTGCAAAAGGGTTGTTTTTTTTTTCGTAAAACAGACCCGTCTACACTGCTTTTATGCAAAAACCTCTTGCACAAAAAGCATCGTCAGAGAATATGCAAATGACAGCCTGTCAAATGCTAATAAGCGCTTCATTAGCATACCCTCTGCTGGCAAAAGCCTGCAGTGTAGACATAGCCTTTGAGTTCCTGATCAAGTGTCATCAGTAAGGCTTTTGGACAAGATGCTATAGTGATTAACCTATCCCTATAACACCTTCTTTGTTTGCAGTAGGCCTTTGAAATTTGGCAAAAGGAAAACTCTTGGGCTAGTGAGATGCTTTTCCTCTGCCCCATGAAATTCCATTCAGATTTGGCCGAGTTATAACCTGGAAAAAAGTCACCATTTCCTGCTGTGGCTTCTATGCCTCAGGAAAGCCATGCCAAAATAACAGAAAAAGACCGATGCATCTATTTACCTGTTTATGTGGCTGTAGAGAAACGGAGTTCAAAGTGCTGGCTAGAGTGGCTAATCGAGTGCTGTGGGAAACATGCTGGAGTTCAATAAACCTGACAAAAAACCTACTGTAGTACAGATTACATGACTATTGACAATAAAGGGAGGGAAGAGACAAAATTCCCTTGCAGAGGTAAATTTGTCACCAAAACTGGGCATTTGTAGTGAATTTTGTCAGATGTTAAGCACACATTTGATGGTATTATTTGGCATTTATCTGGCTCTGCTTTTTCTTTTGAAAAATAAATAAAAAGACTGATTTTGAAAACAAGCAACATTACAAATATCAGAGTGGGGCACACTTCAGTTTGAAGCTTCACTTACACAAGAAAGTTGCACACGCTTTTATTTCAGTTTAAAAATCACACTGGAGCTAACTGAATCAGTGCATATCTGCGTGTATTGATCCAGGCTGAAATCTCACAATTTAAATCCTTCAGCTTTCCTCTCCACAGATTCCCTTCTCTATATGGCACCGGAACCAGGGCTTTAGGAAGGCATGTCCCCCCTCTCTCCCTGCTGCTTCCATACACACATTTTTTAATAAAAGAAACATGCACAGTGGGAAAAATATGATTCTACTTCCAAAGATCAAGATGCCCTGAGGTCAGATTGGATGCACTCCTAAATATCCACTGCAATGCTATATGATTGTGTAATTGCATGATCAAAATTACACTGTTTATATTTTTTTCTTAATGGATATCATGTTGTGTCTATCTGGTAACAAACACCATAAATGGGCTGTTATGTGTTCTAAAAATATAAAAATACTAGTGGGCTGTGCCCCATGCTCGCTACACTCACCAATCCCCCTCTCTCTGGCTGCTTTCACTTTTGCAGCCAGAGAGTATAAGAGCATGATGACGTCATTCTGTTGCCTAGCAGGAAAAAAAATTATATATAGAGAGAGAAATTTTCAATTTTTATTTTATATAAAACATTAGAATATATCATTTTATATAGTAACTCATATCAGAGGTAAATGCATCCCCATGTAAGAGTTACTATATAAAATACATATTTTAACAGTTGTAACTCTACATTATAAGTTTCCTTGGAAAAAGGCATAAGCAAAATAAATATGAACTATTAACATATGCATTGTATATAAACAAGCATGAATCAAATCTAATGTTATAGAACTTCACATTACAGTTCAGTAAATAATTAAGAGTGTAATATTAATAGTGGAGTATACGCAATAAAATGATAAATACAAGTGAGGTACAATATATGAAGCACAAAAGTAAATTGTAGTTCTGATGTTTTGAACAACAAGTCCTGGGGTTTTTTTGTTTGTTCATACTATAATTATACCTTAAATATTGTAATGTGGCTGATTATTTATGCTACAACTATCCTTTGTGGGATATTTTAAAAGTATTTTAATTTCCTTGCCATTTTGGCCTTGCCCCCACTCCATTTCTACAAAGGTTCCAGTGCTTTTGTCTCTCTCTCATTCTGATTTTATTTTCTGCAGTGATGATGGAAGCATTTACTTCTCCTTTGCCTTGGAGCTCTGTAACCTGTCTCTTATTTGGTAGATCTTGAACATGGTTTTCTTTTTTCTTTCCTCGCTGTTCTTTCACAAAGATGTAATTTGGAGCCAACAGTTGATGTTGTGTAGTAGTGAAAAACAATGTGTTAAGAGTATTAACAAAATTCCTTCTTTTAATGATGTCTTCATAGTAATAATAGCATATGAAATTCAAGAGTGAGTTTGTTTTTGCCTTTGCTTAGTCTAATTCCTTCTATTAGAAGCCAGGATTTGAAAAACTTCTACACCATTTGAATACAGATGTGGGAACTAAGGGTATGTCTAGACTACATGGCTCCGTCGACAGAGCCATGTAGATGAGTTTACTAGACATAGGAAAATGAAGCGGCGATTTAAATAATCGCCGCTTCATTTATATCAAAATGCGTGCCGCGCTGTGCCGATCAGCTGTTTGGCGGCACAGCGGGGCAGTCTGGACACGCCGCAGTCGACAAGGGAAGCCTTTGTCGACCGCTCCATTATGCCTTGTGAAATGAGGTTTACCGGAGTGGTCGACAAAGGTTTCCCTTGTCTACTGTGGTGCGTCCAGACTGCCCCACTGTGCCGCCAAACAGCTGATCGGCACAGCGCGGCGGCCATTTTGATGTAAATGAAGCGGCGATTATTTAAATCACCACTTCATTTTCCTATGTCTAGTAAACTCATCTACATGGCTCCGTCGACGGAGCCATGTAGTCTAGACATACCCTAAGAGCCAAATTCTCCTTGGTTATATCAGTGTAAATCAGAAATAATTTCTCTAAAGCCAATAAGATTGCTCCAGGTTTACAGCAGCATTACAGAACAAAGTTTAGCCTCAAATCCTCTTTCACTGCTCTCGTGTTCTCATGTTTTTATTGATAGCATCTTTATCATTCACAGCCCACCCCAAGCGTCTTGTAATATAGTCCTGGATCCAGCAACTATTAAGTGTCTGTTCTAGACTAGTCACTGGGGTGACTAGTGTGAGCCTAAAAATAGCCCAGCCTTGTAAATTGCTGCAGCTAGAGAATTTGTTTTATGAAAATGGAAGCTACATTATCTTTTTCTTGGATGCATAGGTAGAGATCCCATCTGAAGTCCATGTGAGTTGCTTACAGAGTTGTAAGCCCTGAAACAAAAACCTACACGTGAAAGCTGTATGACACAGGCTGACAAGAGAAAAGCAAATCCAAATGAAATCTGAAACAGCTGTTGAGTTACAATCCCTCCATGTCCCTTTCCTGCACAGTAAGGATTGCAGGATTATATTATCAGTGCAGAATGTAGCAACCTATACACAGTATAGCCCAGGACACCAGGAGGACAGATTGTCAGGGAATTAAGCACTGAACATGAGTTATAATTTCAGAACCTTGTCATAGTTGGCTTGTGCCACCTTCTTAAGGTTACTTAACTGATTGAATTGCATTCCTGTTAAATAGCGTTCGTGGCAAAAAGCTACCATATATGATCCGAGAAACCATAAACACAAATCAGTTTCTTTGATTTTTAAATGCATTTTGCTGATTGAATTGGTTCACTGATCTGTTTTAATATGTATGTTGTCCATTCTTCAAATCTACAGCCTTCCCCAGGAACAATGCTATTAAAGTAAATTGAAACAGTGATTGGAGATGAAAACCAGACAGACTTCAGGCTTTTGGAGTGTTAATTGGGTAGCAGGTGCCACAGGAGCACAGAAGGTGTAGTTGGTGGATTGAGTGCAGAGCGATGTCAAGCTCAGTAACCCTAGACAGACAACAGCTGGCTACCCTCCTTTGTATTTTGAAAGTGTAATTGTGGCCAGTGTGTAGCCAAGCACAGTATGTGCCTTTTACGTGCATCCCAGTTGTCTATGATGAATCAGATCAGTTCAGAGAGCCAGCTCTCCCCCACTTCTCTGGCAGTGCCAAGCAGCATAACCTGACACCAGTTGCAGGAGAGGATTCCCTTTGCCTAGGGTAACTGAGCTGCCTCAGTGACGCCTGTGCTTCCTCCACCGCAGTCAGCCTACTCTGTAGTTGTGCATTTAGGGAGAGGAGGCTGGCATGGCCAAGATATCTATACCCCAATGGTCCCTAGCTGCTGGAACAGTCCACAGCAGCCAGGCGTAAAAGTAGAGCAGCCCTGAGGCAGGCCTATTGTACACTGGGGTTAGGTCAGCAGCTGGTTGACTTCAGAATCATGTAAGACATCAAGAAGGCTTCAAGTCACTCTTGCAAACATCCCTTCTGAACTGCAGCAACTTCAACATGAAGACGGACCCCCAGATGTGGACTGATATTCTCACAAGTCATCTCCCTTGGCTCTTTGGCCTATTCCTTTGATTAACTCCATTGATATCATAGTGTTTGGAGCAGGAGTGGGCAAATACCAGCCCGTGTCCCAGTCTGCATTGTTTCCCACCTCTCATATTGGCTGGGAATTGTGCTCTACAGCCAAAAGGAGCTGTGATCGCCAGTAACTGGAAGAGGCACAGATAAACATTGTGTCAGCTGCCCACCAGGGGCTTACCCTGGTAAACCGCCACCATTTTATTACCCACCCCTCGCTTGGAGGTTAAATCAGGAATGTTAACTACCCGGCTAGCCTGTCATTCCAGTATTCTCACATGGCATTCCCAACATCATTCACCTCCCCTCCACACTTTACAAATACTGCACCTCCCCTCCACACTTTTCCGAGGTGAAATACACTAACGTCACGGCAAGTCCAACTCTCAAGGGTGCTCAGCTTTTGCCTGGGTATTTTTGTTGTTGACATGAAAATAGAACCTTGGGCAAAGCCCAATACCAAAAACATCTCTGCAAATCTCTTTACAGCAGGGATTGTTTTTAGTTCTGTGTTTGTGCAGCACCAAGCACAATGGAGTGCTGGTCCATGACAAGGGCTCCTAGGCATACCGGTAAATACAAATAATAAATAAGGGCAGAAGTTGGCAGAAGACAAGAACCAAACCTCAGTTTAACTCTCCTACCTCTACCTACAGGCTGAAAAGGATAAAGAGTAGCCGGATTCAGCATTGATTCAAGTGTATTCTTTTCATTCAAGTATTTGTACAGAAATTATTTAGCTTTGCAAAAATAGAAAGGCAACAGTTGTGACTAAAGGAAACAGACATAATGGAAGAAAAGCTTCACCATGCAAATGTATAAAAATGATCTGATATTGTTATGTTAAATGAGCTTTATCCACAAAAAGATCAAATTATCATGTCCTTGTAAAACACCGTCTCATTCTTCATTGATACAATAAACTGGGTAGTGGGTAAAGTTTTCATCTCGGAATTGTTTACTAGTACACAATACCACTGCTTAACACTTGCAGAATTTCACCCCAGAGTTGGCTGCATTTCAGTGGTGGGTGAAAAGCTTACTGTAGTCTGGAGTGCTTTGGGGATTGAAGAATAATATATAAATGCAAGGCATTATCTTGTTAATGGCCTTGCTATTCATTAAATCTCACATCACATCCTCTGTGCTCAATTTCCCTAACAGCTATTAGATTCTTTGGCAGCAAGAAAGCATGAAGAAAGGGGACAGAGCTACAAAGCAGGAGACCAAAAAGAAGCGGAACAAATTTCAAGAACACTTCAGCTGTTTGAAGCTAAGCAAAGAGTTGTAATGTAAGAAAATAGTTTTAAGGTGCTCTCCCAGTCCTTAACAAAGCATTTTAAAGTAAAAAGAAATGGGGACCCAATCCATATTGCACTCCTTGTCCTATCTTCATTTTTACAAATTACATTTTCTGTTGGGTCCATTGTACTTGGGCTCAAAGACAAGCAAATGAAGGTTGTAAGGAGGTGCTGCCAAAATCCTAATGAGCTGCATTCCCAGTTTACTGAAGGAGGAGCAAATATTTTTCCATACAAAATAACATGAGCAGGGAAAGCTATAAGGCTATGTTTGGTCTGTCAACCATGGCTGCATGATGGCCTGCACTACCTCACTGGCCAGTAAGCTTGTGTGAACAGTAAAAAGGTGCATTGTTTCATCCACAAGAGAGAGACCATTAGAATTGCAGATGCACATACAAAAAAGGGTTAGACATCCTCACACCAACTGCACAAGGCACCATTCATCTCAGCTGGAAAATAAACTAGCTTCAACCAGAAAGAAAATGAAGCCGGGTTCCTGGGGAGAAGACATACTTCAGGTCTCTCATTGATGATCAAATCAATACTATTGGACAACAGTGATTTAAAACTTAGATTTAGAAAGAGTGCACGGTGCTCCCTTTGTTATTTTATGGGGCTGCGGAAACATTTCCTATGTAAAATGGTAACAGAAGTCTTATGGACCATTTCAACACATAGGCTATGTCTAGACTGGCATGATTTTGCGCAAATACCTTTAACGGAAAAGTTTTTCCATTAAAAGTATTTGTGCAAAAGTGCGTCTAGATTGGTCCCGGAGTTATCGTTATAACGATGAGCTTTTGCGCAAAAAGCACGTCTACATTGGCGGTACGCTTTTGTGCAAAAGCAGGAGCCCGGAACCATTTTGAAGAGGGCAAAAGGGCACCAGCCCTTTCCGGGGGCGGGGGCTGGAGCTCCTTTGAGACACGTGCTTAAAGGGATCTCCCTGGACAGCCGTTTCTCTCCTGCTGCGTGCTATAGGACCTCTTGCAGGGACTGTCAGCCGTAGCAGTTTTGGTGGTTGCCCTCTGCCTTTTAGGACACCACTGCCTTTTGCCACTTAGTGCCTTTGCTTGTTTTTTTTCCATCTGCCTTGTTTTTTCTGCCATGGAGCCAGGGGTGGCCATGTGCCTGCTCTGGCCCCTGCCGGCCATTTTGGAATGCCTGCAGCTGGTGCTCCAGGCTGCTGCCCTCCTGTTCCAGGATCTGGAGGCGCAGATTGCTCTGGACTCCCTCACCACGGAGGCCATGGCATCCCTGTGGCATCCTCACCCCACCGTGGAGAGGCCACTGTGGAGACTGGACACCAGTACGGACTGGTGGGACCGGCTGGTCCTGGGGCAATGGGGCGACCAGCAATGGCTCCGGAACTTTCGCATGCGAAAGCAGACGTTCCTGGAGCTGTTGCCTGGCTCGCCCCTGCACTCCAGAGAGCCACCACCCGGCTGCCGGCACCCATCCCTGTCAACAAGAGGGTCGCCATCGCAGTCTGGAAGCTGGCCACCCCGGACAGCTACCGATCGGTGGCACACCAGTTCGGGGTGGGCAGGTCCACCGTTGGTGTCATCGTGATGGAGGTAAGTCCCAGGGGGAGTGGGGTGGTGGGAGGGTGTTGCACTCCATGCCCAGGGACAGCCAAGACTCCAGGCTCGGTCACCCAAGGGTTTGGGCCATCCCTCCCTTGCACAGGTCTGCTGGTGGGGGGGGGGCCCTGGTGTGTGTGTGTGTGTGTGTGTGTGTGAGCACAGAGGGCATCACGGGGAGGGTCCAAGGAAGCGCACACTCACCCTGCCTTATGTGATGTGTTCCCCTGTGTTTCTCTGCACCCTTCTGCAGGTCGTCCATGCTATCAACGACGTCCTGCTCCCAAGAGTCATCCGCCTGCGCAACGTGGATGCTACTGTGGCCGGCTTCGCTGCCCTCAGGTTCCCCAACTGCGGGGGAGCCCTGGATGCAACCCACATCCCCGTCCAGGCCCCGGAGCATCGAGCGGCCCATTTTATGAACAGGAAGGGGTACTGCTCAATTGTACTCCAGGCCCTCGTGGACCACCGTGGCTGCTTCCTAGATGTTTATGCGGGCTGGTCCGTCAGGGCACGTGACTCCCGTATACTACGGAACTCCAACCTGTTTCGCAAGCTGGAGGTGGGCACCTACTTCCCCCGGCGGGTGTTTACTGTCCGGGATGTGCCTATGCCCATATGTGTCGTTGGGGACGCGGCCTACTCCCTGCTGCCCTGGCTAATGCGGCCCTATATGGGGCGGCCGGACCAGAACCAGGCCCGGTTCAACGACCACCTCAACCAGGCCCACAATCACATGGAGTGCACCTTCGGCCGCTTGAAAGCCCGCTTCCGGTGTTTGCTCACCCGTCTGGAGATGGGTGAGCGGAATGCCACGGAGGTAGTGGCCGCATGCTGCGTGCTCCACAATGTTGTGGAGTGGAGTGGGGAGGCCTTCCTCCCCGCATGGATGGCAGCTGAGGGCCAGGGCTATGAACAGCCCCACACAGCTGCCATCCGCCAGGCGCACCAGGATGGAGTGCGCATCCGGGAGGCCCTGACGAACATGTTCGCCCAGGCCCCATAGTAGGGTCACCTTGGTCTCTCTTTACAACTCCCTCCCATCCCCTACCATTCCCCCTCCCCTCCCCTCCCCTTACCTCCCAATAAACACCAAACACAGTTGTTTTGTTTTGAACAGAAAAAACTTGTATTTTTTTATTTACAAGGGGGAGAGGGGGAGGAGACCTTGAACTGGGAGGGGGAGGAGCTACTCCTGGGAGGGGTGGCCCCTGCGACTGTTCCTGCGGGGGCAGACCTGCACATGGGGGGCAGGCTGCATCGGGGCAGGCTGCACGAGGAGGTGGGCAGGAGGGGCAGGAGCAGGGGCAGGGGCAGGAGCAGGAGGAGCAGGAGGGGCAGGGGCAGGGGCAGGAGCAGGAGCAGGAGCAGGAGGAGCAGAGACAGGGGCAGGAGGGGCCATTGCAGGAGGGGGCAGGGGCAGTGCTAGGGGAAGGATGGCGGGGGCATGGGGCAAGGCCATGCCATAATGGATGGCATGGCCAATGTGGGCGGTGAGGGTGGCGATCGAATCCGCTATGCGGACGCACTGGGCCTGGAAGGTGCCCCAGGCCTCCTGGCACCACTGCATGTCTGCCTCCACGCGCCGAGTGATGGCTGCCTCGACGTGCTCGAAGGCCTGTACGTGGTGCCAAAGGAGCTGGTCCCGGTGGCGGAGCCGCCGACTCGGTGGTTGGGCGGCTGGGGGTGCTGCTGCTGCCGCTGCTGCAGGACTAGAGGGTCCCCGGCTTGTGCTTGGTCCCGCTGCAGGGAACAGAAGAAAGGATGGGTCAGTCAGGCAGCCCAGCCGCTGTCCCCACGCCTCATGCCCTCCACCCCTGAGCCCAGGTGACACCACAGTAGTGTGGCTTGGGCCCACTCGGTTACCCCCTACCCCCCCATGTTGTATGTTTGCATACAGGACCGCCCCTGGAGTAGGGTCCTCCTCCATGTATTGTAACCACCGGTCTGTGTCCTGGCCCCGTGGAGGGTGGGAGGGCACTTGTGTTGTGTTAACCTGTGGAACTCCCTGCCTGTGGTGGCTGTGAGGCTTTGGGCTAATCAATGGTGTTTGACAGGGAGCGAGATGAATCCCCACACAGGGAGCGAGATGAATCTGGGAGTACATCTGGCAGACGTGGTCTGGGCTCTCAGATCCCCATCGCGTGAGATGTCTCCTGGACGGAATTAAGGGTGACTGGGGAGTGTACCATCCTTGCAGCAAAACTCAGGTGGCCCTAGGGCCGGCTCGAGCGCTTCTCCCCCTCCCTCTCCCGTTAGCCCTCACACATGTAGCCCAGGGACATGTGAGGCCGCAGTGGGGACTTCCCTCCGGGAGCCAGCCAAGGCACTGGGAGCAGGCGAGGGGCTCAGTGGGGGCCACGCTCACAGGGCTGTGATGCTGTGGTTTTCCCAGGAGCAGCTGGCTGTGCCTCACAGCCAGGCATGGGACAGTGTGCCGTTCTGCGTGCTGCACCCTTGTGGAGGTGCGGGCTCTGGCCTGAGCCCCTGGGGCCCTGGCTGGCTCCAGCCAGCATCCACCCTTCCCCCCTGGTCCTGCCAGATGTGTGTGAGCAGCACGGTCCCAGGTGTGCCCTGCAGCTGCCTGCCGTGGCCACATCCCGCTCGGTCACCAGGCTGCACGTGGTTGCACGTGCTGCTTACTGCCTAATGCTACACAACGTGCAGCTCACGTGGCCTGAGTTACATGCTCTCCCTCTCCCCCCTCCGGGCGCCTGGCACTCCCCCCCCCCGCCCTTGTGAGTGCAAAGTGCAACGCTCACCGGTGGATCCTTCCCCGGCCTCCAAGGATGCACGGGAGACATCGGGGCTGCCGGAGGGGGCCTGCAGGGTGGCAGTGCTGGCCTCGTCCTCCGACACACTGCTGCTGTCTCCTTTCCCCGCCTCGGTGGTCCTGGTGACGGGGGGGCGCATGCTGCTGTCCACTGGGACGTCCGGTGCCTGCGGTGCTGGCTGGCCCAGGATGGTGTGGAGCCATCGGTAATGGGGGCAGGTGTCGGCTCCTGCCCCCTGGCCCTCGCTGGCCCGGACATAGCCCAGGCGCAGCTCCTTTACTTTAGCCCGGACTTGCTCCAGGGTCCGGGCTGGATGGCCCTGCTGGGCGAGCGCCTGGGCCATGCGGGCAAAGATCTCCGTGTTCCGGCACTGGGAGCGGGTGTCACAGAGGGTCTCCTCCTCCAGCCACAGGTCTAGCAGTGGACCAGGATGGGGCCCTTCTTTTTCTGGCCCTAGGGGCCTCCTGCGCTGGGGGTGCGGGTGGCTGATCCCCACCTGGAGCTGCCATCGTGCTTGGGGGTGTCTGCTGAACGGCAGGGGCCATGTAGCAGACCTCTAGCCAGAGGTCGGAGAAGGGCTCCTGCCTTGTGACCTCAGCAGCCTGCGTCTGCTTTAAGGGGGCTCGGGTTACCAGGAAGTCCGGGAGCTGATTGCGGCTACGGAGCCTCCAAGCGTCCACTAGGGTTTTTTTCCATTTAGCCTGCTTTTGCGCAAAATGTCTTAGCTGCCTGTCTTCACTGGCCCTTTTGCACAAAACCATTTGCGCAAGAGGGCTTTTTCCTGAGCCGGAGCGTCAGAGTATTTGCGCAAGAAGCACTGATTTCGCACAGTAGAACGTCAGTACTCTTGCGCAAATTCTTGCGGCCAGTGTAGACAGCTGGCAAGTTTTTGCGCAAAAGCGGCTGTCTAGATCTTGCCAGTCTAGACGCAGCCATGCACTCCCTTACTTGTTTGCTACTTTTATTAAACTCTGTAAGTAACCTACACTGTGTAACAGAAAAACTTAACATATATCACTTTCCTGGGAGCATCCCTTCCTTATGGGACCACTATTCAAAGACCATATAAAACTTCAAATGAAGCTTCCTGGTGTATGGGATTTCCAATAAAACATAAATTTACCACTCCCATAAAACTTATCCATCAGCTTTAGCCCTATTGGGTATCTTAAATAAGGCTCTGCTTCCACTGATGTCAATGGATTGTATATAGCATTCCTTCGCATCAGGGAAGATCTAGAATTCAGCATGATCTTAGAAAAATCAATTAGCCGAATGAGATGAGATAAAGAATTCTCACTTTCCTCTGTTTATATCATGTTCCTCCTCTAGATAGTCTTGAACGGAAAAACAGCGTGGAACAACTTGGTACTCACATATTCTTAGAGCTTTACAAAAATCTTCAGCATTCTTCAGCAATCAAGTATAGCCGCCCACAATATCTTAATACTGGACAGTTTGGTACTTGAATACTAAAGTGAGTAACAGACCATATATGTTGCATCTCATCTGTGTTTACAGTAAATAAAGCATGTACATCTTTAATCTGTCACTCTCCTCTTTCAACATTCAACATTCCTGTGGTGGGAAGAACACCTCAGCAGACCAGCACCCTGGCATTTAATTTCAAAAAGGGGAATTACACAAAAATGAGGAGGTTAGTTAAACAGAAATTAAAAGGCACAGTGACTAGAGCCAAATCCCTGCAAGCTGCATGGAAACTTCTTAAAGACACCATAATAGAGGCCCAACTTAAATGTATACCCCAAATTAAAAAACATAGCAAGAGACCTAAAAAAGAGTCACCGTGGCTTAACCACCATGTAAAAGAAGCAGTGAGGGACAAAAAGGCATCTTTTAAGAAGTGGAAGTCCAATCCTAGTGAGATAAATAGAAAGGAACATAAACACTGTCAAATCAAGTGTAAAAATGTAATAAGAAAAGCAAAAAAAGATTTTGAGGAACAGCTAGCCAAAAACTCAAAAAGAAATAACAAAATGTTTTTTAAGTACATTAGAAGCAGGAAGCCTGCTAAAAAACCTGTGGGTCCCCTAGACGATCGAACTATAAAAGGCGCAATCAAGGACGATAAAGCCATTGCGGAGAAACTAAATGATTTCTTTGCTTCAGTCTTCACGGCTGAGGACGTTGGGGAGATTCCCAAATCTGCACCGTCCTTTGTGGGTAATGAATCTGAGGAACTGTCCCGGATTGAAGTGTCATTAGAGGAGGTTTTGGAACAAATAGAAAAACTTAATGTTAACAAATCTCCGGGACCGGATGGCATTCATCCAAGGGTTCTAAAAGAACTCAAATGGGAAATTGCTGAACTATTATCTGTGGTTTGTAACCTATCCCTTAAATCGGCTTCCGTACCTAATGACTGGAAGGTAGCCAACGTGACACCAATATTTAAAAAGGGCTCTAGAGGCGATCCGGGCAATTACAGACCGGTAAGTCTAACTTCAGTACCGGGCAAATTAGTCGAAACAATAGTAAAGAATAAAATTGTGAAGCGTGTAGAAGAACATAATTTGTTGGACAAAAGTCAACATGGGTTTTGTAAAGGGAAATCCTGTCTTACTAATCTATTAGAGTTCTTTGAAGGGGTTAACAAACATGCGGACAAGGGGGATCCAGTAGTTATAGTATACTTAGATTTCCAGAAAGCCTTTGACAAGGTCCCTCACCAAAGGCTCTTGTGTAAATTACATGGCCATGGGATAAGAGGGAAGGTCCTTTCTTGGATTGAGAACTGGTTAAAAGACAGGAAACAAAGGGTAGGAATAAATGGTAAATTTTCAGAGTGGAGAGGGGTAACTAGTGGTGTCCCCCAAGGGTCAGTCCTAGGACCAATCCTGTTCAACTTATTCATAAATGATCTGGAGAAAGGGGTAAGCAGTGAGGTGGTAAAGTTTGCGGATGATACCAAACTGTTTAGGATAGTCAAGACAGAAGCAGACTGTAAGGGACTCCAAGAAGATCTCACCAAACTGAGTGATTGGGCAACAAAATGGCAAATGAAATTTAATGTGGATAAGTGTAAAGTAATGCACATTGGGAAAAATAACCCCAACTATACGTACAGTATGATGGGGGCTAATTTGGCTACGACAAATCAGGAAAGAGATCTTGGAGTTATCGTGGACAGTTCTCTGAAAACTTCCACACAGTGTGCAGCGGCGGTCAAAAAGGCAAATAGGATGCTAGGTATTATTAAGAAAGGGATAGAAAATAAGACCCGGAATATCTTACTGCCCCTGTATAAAACTATGGTACGCCCACATCTTGAATACTGTGTACAGATGTGGTCTCCTCACCTCAAAAAAGATATTTTGGCCTTGGAAAGGGTTCAGAAAAGGGCAACTAAATTGATTAGGGGTTTGGAACGGGTCCCATATGAGGAGAGGTTAAAGCGACTGGGACTTTTCAGTTTAGAAAAGAGGAGACTGAGGGGGGATATGATAGAGGTGTATAAAATCATGAGTGGTATGGAGAGGGCCGATAAAGAAAAGTTATTTATTAGTTCCCTAAATAGAAGAACTAGAGGACACCAAATGAAATTAATGGGTAGCAGGTTTAAAACTAATAAAAGAAAGTTCTTCTTCACACAGCGTGTAGTCAGCATGTGGAACTCCTTGCCAGAGGAGGCTGTGAAGGCTAGGACTATAACAGAGTTTAAAGAGAAGCTAGATAATTTCATGGAGGTTAGGTCCATAAAAGGCTATTAGCCAGGGGATAAAATGGTGTCCTTGGCCTCTGTTTGACAGAGGCTGGAGAGGGATGGCAGGAGACAAAGCGCTTGATCATTGTCTTCGGTCCACCCCCTCTGGGGCACCTGGTGCTGGCCACTGTCGGCAGACAGGATACTGGGCTAGATGGACCTTTGGTCTGACCCGGTACGGCCGTTCTTATGTTCTTATGTTCTTATGTTCTTTACACTACATTAGCATTTTCCCTTGTCTTCTATAAATCTAGGTCCAATAGAACTGTCAGCCCTTTCTAAGGATTATTTTGAAGATGGACAGCTCTGATATTACAAATTAAAAATTTCTTTTTTATCAAATTGTTTATCCAGTAAAACAAAAAATCGCTTGTATTAGCATTAAAACAAGCTATGCTAGAATCAAAACCCTACTGGAAAATATACATGATCCAGTTCAGGTCCTACATTTTACAGAACAAAAAAATTTAAAATTAGTCACAGCTGGAAATTGCTGCACTCAGAATCTCTAAATGTTGTTGGTCAGGACTTCATAGACGCTAGGGAACCTGACATTAGCTTCCCGATGCTAATCTTTGCTCCACGATACTATGAGCTGGGTGAATAATTTTAAAATGCTCTGTGAACGTTCATGTGAAATATTAAATGAATTCACTATATATATATATTCAATAGGATATATATATATATTTTCAATAGGATATATATATATATCCCATTGAATATTTACACAAGGGAAACAGTCCAATTTACTAGCACAAAATCCACAGAAAGTGAATTTCAAAGCAAGTTTCAATTGGAAATGAGTGCGCATTCACTGAGTTATGGAACAAATGCCATGGCAAATTACAATTAAGAAACACAGCTCAAATCTGGAGAAAGTGATAAACCCACTGAATTTTTTTTTAATAAATACAAATACAAAATATAAAGGAAATTACTGTGTGCAGAAAGAGGCTAAATTCAGATCAGCGTATTACAATTCTTTTCTGGGAATATCTCTCTTATGTTCCTGGTCCTATAATAGTATGACATGAGATTACTGTCTGTATAAAAATCTTTTGATATTGAAACAATAAACACATCTTCCTATAAGTATTTATAATTGTGGCCCTGTCTATTCATATTCCTTCCCTTCTCTCATCACACTGTGTAGTGGGAGAATAAACTGGTCATGGGATAACATCAAAGATTTGTAGAAAATGTGAAACTTATGTGCACAGCCATTTTATGAACTGAAGGGGAATTTTTACATTCAGGGTAGATATACAAATTTTTATTCCTTTAGCGGAATATCTTTTCTACCTTACCAATTCCAATTACCTTTCCAATTCAGCTTTCAGTGGTAACTTCTCATTTGAATGAAATTTGTACATGTCCATTCTCCTAGAATGCATGTGAATTCAGGGATTTTTCCATAATCATTAGTCAGCTTTCCTCCCGCCCCCTTGCATTCAAACTTCTGAGCAAATTAGAGGTGGTTTATAAACGCCTTAAGCTTCACCATCAAGATCTTGACAGCCTGATGGCTAACTAGAAATATGTTTGTTCCTAATTAATGCAAATATAGCATTTGCTCCCATATGCAAGCCTTGCCCTCAGTTGCACCTATTCAGTGTCCATTTGCTGGGTTGCCCACTTATAACTGAGGGCAGAATTTGAACCAGCCTGCTACCATATACAGGAGTGATATAGTGGCCACTCTCTTCAGTGGGAACAGAATTGGGGTGCCAGATCAGGCTCCTCATGGACACTATTCATGGGAAATACAGGTGTCTGCTAAGCTAGCTGTGAATACTCCAGTGATGGCATTCCCACAGGAAGAAGAGGGTCTCCTTTTCAGCTATCAAAGCTGACAGCTGCTTTATTGTGGAGAAAGCTGTGGACGCCGTAGCTGCTTCACCAGTTTCAATAATTTCAAACCTCAGCCATAACTTTGCTCAGATAAAGACAACAGGGTTTAGCCAGTGCTAACTAGCTCTAGCTGGCTCATGACACCATCCATGGACTTTATGCATTTCCCAGGAAGCAAACACTTGCAGGGTTTGGCCCAAGTATTCACTGTTGTGATACTATAATGAATGATATTAGTGAGGAATGTTGCGCTGGACTCCGTCTCTCTCACAAATCCCCTTCATAGCTCTAGCACCAAATAACATGCTCCCCTAACACCTTTCTCTCTTTGGAGGAATTAGATTCCACTCTGCCCTTCTCTCAATATTTTCTCATTGGTTGCTTGCCATGCTCAAATTCTCAAGCCTCTCACCAAGGCCTGTAGAAATTGATAGCATCCCTCTTCACATCTCCTTCTTTGCATTTCCATTTAATCTTGGCCAAATATTTTTAGTGCTTGTCAGAAGGAAAACTTGACTCGTACATTAAAACCACCAAAAAAGCAGTACAAGATGCTAATTTAATCCTAGAAGTACAAGCAAAATTTTTCAGCTATAGATGCTATTAAACTGCATCTGCTAATGTTGCCAGTTTCGTATACTTTCAAAGCTACTAGAACTGCTCAAAATTCCTTCCAACAGCCATGCTCATGTTATAGCCTGAACTCTACTCATGATCAGTACATATTCCTTATGTCAACCTCTCCTGTGCAGGAATCGCAATTTGAATCTTATACGCTAGTGAGAACTATGTAACTCAGGAAGATTAAGCCTAGCTGAAGCGGGTTGTATTTGCCAAGCATCTCTCCCCTGTTCTGCCACACTGGCTTTAAATTAGGGCTGTCAAGTGATTTAAAAAATTAATCCTAATTAATTTTGTGGTTAATTGCACTCTTAAACAATAGAATACCATTCACGCAGATATTTTAGGATATTTTTCACATTTTTAAATAGATTTCAGTTAAAATACAGAATAGAAAATGTAAGGTGCTCACTTTATAGTTATTTTTATTATATTTACACTATAAAAATAGTATTTTCAATTCACTTAATACAAGTACTGTAGTGCAATCACTTTATCATGAATATTGAACTTACAAATATAGATTTATGTACAAAAAGAACTGCTTTCAAAAATAAAAAAAGGAAAACCTGAGCACCTACAAGTCCATTCAGTTCTACTTCTTGTTCAGCCAATTGCTTGACAAACAAGTTTGTTTACAATGTCACCTGAAAGTGAGAACAGTAATTTGCATGGCACTGTTGTAGCCAGCATTGCAAGGTATTTACCAAGTATATACCTTGCAACGCTAGTATATGCAAGCCAAATGTGCTAAAGATTCATAGAATCACAGAGTACTAGAATCATAGAATCATAGAACCATAGTGCTGAAAGAGACCTCAAGAGGTCATCAAGTCCAGTCCCCTGCCCTCGTGGCAGAACAAGCACTATCTAGAATAATCCCTGATAGATGTTTGTCTAACCTGCTCTTAAATATTTCTAGTTCTGGAGATTCCACAACTTCCCTAGGCAATTTATTCTAGTGTTTAACCACCCTGACAGTTCAGAAGTTTTTCTAACATCCAACTTAAATCTATCTTGCTGCAATTTAAGCCCATTGCTTCTTGTCCTATCAGAGATCAAGGAGAACAATTTTTCTCTCTCCTCCTTGTAACACCCTTTTAGGTTCTTGAAAGCTGCTATCATGTCCCCTCTCAGTCTTCCCTTTTCCAGACTAAACAAACCCAATTCTTCCAGTCTTCCCCCGGAGGACATGTTTTCTAGACCTTTAATCATTCTTGTTGCTCTTCTTTGGACCTTCTCCAATTTCTCCACATCTTTCTTGAAATGTGGTGCCCAGAACTGGACACAATACTCCAACTGAGGCCTAATCAGTGCAGAGTAGAATGGAAGAATGACTTCCCATGTCTTGCTCACAACACTCCTGTTAATGCACCCCAGAATCATGCTTGGTTTTTTTTGTAACAACATCACACTGCTGACTCATATTTAGCTTGTGGTCCACTATGTCTCCTAGATCCCTTTCTGCAGTACTCCTTCCTAGACAGTCACTTCCCATTCTGATTGTTCTTTCCTAAGGAAGTACTTTGCATTAGTCCTTATTAAACCTCATCCCCTTTACCTCAGACCATTTCACCAGTTTGTCCAGATCATCCTCCAAAGCATTTGCAACCCCTCCCAGCATGGTATCATCTGCAAACTTTATAAGTCCTTTCCTCATTCAAACCACCATCTCAGAGGATGGGTTCTACTCAATAATGATCCAAAACAGTTCAGTTCATGTTTACTTTCAAAATCAGAGTCAGATCCCACCAGCAAAAGATTGATTTTCTTTTTTGATACTTCAGGTTCTGTAGTGTCCTTAACAGAATGTTGCTCTTTTAAGATTTCTGAAGGCATGTTCCACATCCCATCCCTCTCAGAATTTGGATGGCATTACACATTCTTAAATCTTGGGCTGAATGCTGTAGCTATCTTTAGCAATCTTACATTGGTACCCTCTTTGTGTTTTGTCACTTTCACTGCAGATTTGTTCTTAAAACAATCAACATATGCTGGGATCATCATCATGCAGGTAAACCACAAAGCAGGAAACATACGATTCTTTCCCAAGGTCTTCAGTCCCAAATTTAATTAATCCATTATTTTTTTAATGAGCAACATCACCATAGAAACATATCTTCTGTAATGGTGGCCAAAGCATGAAGTGTCATTTGAATCCTTTAGCATTTCTGGCATATAAATAGCTTGTAATGATGGATACAAAAATCCCATGTGAACACCTGTTCTCACTTTCAGGGAACACTTTAAAGAAGAAGCGGGCAGCATTAGCTTCTTTAAAGGTAAACAAACTTGTTTATCTTAGCGTTTAGGTGAATAAGGAGTAGGACTGACTGGACTTGCAGGCTCTAAAGTTTTACGTTGTTTTGATTTTGATGGTGGTATGTAAAAAAATCTACATTTATAAGCTGCACTTTCATAACAAAGAGATTTTACTACAGTGCTTGTATGAGTGAATTGAAAAATACAAATAATTATAATAAAAATGTAAAGTGAGCACCGTATACTTTGTATTCTGTGTTGTAATTGAAATCAATATATGTAGGAAAACATCCAAAATATTTAATAGATTTCAATTGCGATGCTATTGTTTAATCATATGATTAAAACTGCAATTAATCAGGAGCAAATTATTAATTATTAATTTTTAAAGTACATTGCATGAGCTAATGACAATTAATCGACAGCTATACTTTAAATTATAATCCAGATTTCATAGGAATTTCACAGACAAAAGTTTTCCATGGGATGAGCTGAAGTAGAGCACATCCTCCCTGAGCACACTGAATAGCACCACTTACCTTGTACAGCTGTATTTCCCTTCCATCATGAGGGCACTCTACATCAGGCTGGCATACCTCAACCAGTTAAATATCTTGATTTAACAGAACTCTGCTATTGGAACAGGACTCCTGAACAATCTATATTCATTCATTGACCAACTAACAGCATTTATCAGGTCCCACTAAGAGGGCTTCTTTAAACTCTGATTTCTAGCTGTTCGTGTTCATATGAAATACACGAAGCTTTAAGTTTGTGTTGTACGTTATGGGATTATGATCTTTTAAAATGACTGATGAAGTTAATTAAATCTTAGTTCTCTAGACCATAATTTACTGGGGTAGGTGTATAGAGGTATTTAAAAAATCAAAGATGTGCAGCAGCATGTCAGGGACAAGGGGGTCATTAAGAGTATACTGCAACTACAAAAGCATGAGAAGTCTCCTCATAATTATAGAAGTGCACAGAAGGATGTTAAAGATGCTGCTGAATTGTGGGATGCAGTTTGCTAAGAGTCTAAAATCCAGGGTCAAAATGTTTCATACAAATGACACTATGTTCGGAGGACTCTGTGGGTTCCTTGAAGGAGCTCATCTACTCCACAGCGCTACCTAAATTCCTTTGGTACATAAAGCAGATATTTCATTCCTCCACATAACAGGCTTCTTAACAACCTTCTTGTTACAATTTCTCAAAGGTTCTCTTTTACCACTCTGTAGTCAATTACAGCCTGATAACCCTCAACTATTATAACTGGCCTTTAGCCTGAGAACAAGCACTCCAGATTAGAATGGAAAAGGAGAAATTTGTCCATAGCTATTACCATAACTACAGACTGTAAAGTATCAGAGGGGTAGCCGTGTTAGTCTGGATCTGCAAAAGTGACAACAAGTCCTATAGCACCTTAGGGTATGTCTACACTACAAAGTAATTCGAACTAACAGCCGTGAGTTCGAATTAACTTTCATAGCGTCTATACATACAAACCGCTAGTTCGAATTTAATTCGAACTAGCAGAGCGCTTAATTCAAACTAGGTAAACCTCATTCTACGAAGACTAATGCCTAGTTCAAATTAAGTAGTTCGAATTCAGGGCTGTGTAGCCACTTAATTTGAACTAGCTGGAGGCTAGCCCTTCCCAGGTTGCCCTGGTGGCCACTCTGGGCCAAACCAGGGAAACTCTTCTGCCCCCCTCCCGGCCCCGGAGCCCTTAAAGGGGCACAGTCTGGCTACAGTGCTTGTGCCATCTGCAAGCCTGCCAGCACCCAGCCAGCAGACCCTGCACCTGGCACAAGATGAGCCAGCCACCTGCTGCCACCCAGGCCTCCGCCTCTTCCCAGGACCAGGCTGGCAGCTCCCAGGAGCCTGCCCGGGGCCACAAGAGGTGGGCGCCCACCTGGTCTAGTGCAGAGATCGTGGACCTCATTGAGGTTTGAGGGGAGGCCTCCAACGTCCACGATCTCCGCACTAGCCACAGGAATGTGGCCGTCTACAGCTGCATGGCTGACAGCCTGGCCACCAGAGGCCACATGCGGACCCAGGAGCAGGTCCGCTGCAAAATCAAGGCCCTGCGGCAGGCCTACTCCAGGGCCTCCCAGCCAGGGGCTGACCCGGAGGCATGCCCTCATTATGAGGCCCTGGACCGCATCCTGGGGGCTCACGCAGTCCATGCCCCCCAGGTGGTGATCAACCCCGGGGCAGAGGGCCCCGTCCCTGACACCGAGGAGGAGGAAGAGGATGCCGAGAGCCAGGAACCTGCAAGGAGCCTGCCCAGGACCCAGGACCCCCGAGGCATCCCACAGAGCACATCAGCTGTGTCGTCCGAGTCCGGGGAGGGCTCCACATGTGAGTGCCATCATGCTCCCCTTATGTGTATGCAGGCGGTGGGGGGAGAGGGAGCCCAGGGACTGTGGCCTGGGCCTTGCCCACCATGGAGCAGCAGCTGAGTGTCATGCAGGGGCCCGTTTCCCACACGCCGACCTCGCCTTGCGAAAGGGGGCTGGGTTTCACCCACTGTGTCCCCAGGGAGAACTGACCACTGCTCTTGTTTCACCACAGCCGCAGCACCTGGGACTGCAGGGCGCACCACCCCACCTGCAACAGCCACCCGCACCCGGGCCAGCAGGCGTACCAGGAACCTGGAGGATTACCACCGGCGGCACCTGTGGCTACTGGAGCACCAGCTCCGCACCGAGGACCACTGGGTCCGGGAGGGCCTGCGGCTGCGGCAGCAGAGCTTGGAGGCACTGGAGGAGCAGGGCTGCGCCCTCAGAGGTCACCTCCAGACCTTGGTGGACAGGTTCCTGCCTCCTCCTGCTCCAGCCCCTGCGGCCGCCCCAGCTCTCGCTCCTCATAAGAACATAAGAACATAAGAATGGCCATACTGGGTCAGACCAAAGGTCCATCGAGCCCAGCATCCCATCTGCCAACGGTGGCCAATGCCAGGTGCCCCAGAGAAGGAGAACAGAAGACAATGATCAAGTGATTTATCTCCTGCCATCCATCTCCTGCCCTTGTTATGAAGGCTAGGGCACCATACTTTATCCCTGACTAATAGCCATTTATGGACCTAACCTGCAAAAATTTATCAAGCTCTTTTTTAAATCCTAATAGAGTCCTGGCCTTCACAGCCTCCTCGGGCAAGGAGTTCCACAGGTTGACTGTGCGCTGTGTGAAGAAAAATTTCCTTTTATTAGTTTTGAACCTACTACCCATCAATTTCATTTGGTGTCCCCTAGTTCTTGTATTATGGGAAAAGGTAAATAATTTTTCTATAATCACTTTCTCCACACCATTCATGATTTTATATACCTCTATCATATCGCCCCTCAATCGCCTTTTTTCCAAACTGAAAAGTCCCAGTCTCTCTAGCCTCTCCCCATATGGACCCTTTCCAAGCCCCTAATCATCTTAGTCGCCCTTTTCTGAACCTTTTCTAATGCCAATATATCTTTTTTGAGGTGAGGAGACCACATCTGCACGCAGTACTCGAGATGTGGGCGTACCATAGTTTTATATAGGGGAAGTATGATATCTTTTGTCTTATTATCTATCCCTTTTTTAATAATTCCTAACATCCTATTTGCCTTACTAACTGCCGCTGCACACTGCGTGGATGTCTTCATAGAACTATCCACTATAACTCCAAGATCCCTTTCCTGATCTGTCGTAGCTAAATTTGACCCCATCATGTAGTACGTGTAATTTGGGTTATTTTTTCCAACATGCATTACCTTACACTTACCCACATTAAATTTCATTTGCCATTTTGCTGCCCAATCACTCAGTTTGCTGAGATCTTTTTGTAGTTCTTCACAATCCCTTTTGCTTTTGACTGTCCTGAACAACTTTGTGTCATCTGCAAACTTGGCCACCTCACTGCTTACCTCATTTTCTAGATCATTGATGAACAAGTTGAACAGGATTGGTCCCAGTACTGACCCCTGGGGAACACCACTAGTTACCCTCCTCCATTGTGAAAATTTACCATTTATTCCCACCCTTTGTTTTCTGTCTTTTAACCAATTCTTGATCCATGAAAGGACCTTTCCTCCTATCCCATGACCACCTAATTTACGTAAAAGCCTTTGGTGTGGGACCGTGTCAAAGGCTTTCTGGAAATCTAGGTATATTATATCCACTGGGTGCCCCTTGTCCGCATGTTTATTAACCCCTTCAAAGAATTCTAACAGATTAGTTAGACACGACTTCCCTCTGCAGAAACCATGCTGACTTTTGCCCAACAATTCGTGCTCTTCTATGTGCCTTGCAATTTTACTCTTTACTAGTGTTTCTACTAATTTGCCTGGTACTGATGTTAAACTTATCGGTCTATAATTGCCAGGATCTCCTCTAGAGCCTTTTTTAAATATTGGTGTTATATTGGCCATCTTCCAGTCATTTGGTACCAAAGTGGATTTAAAGGATAGGTTACAAACCACTGTTAATAACTCCGCAATTTCACATTTGAGTTCTTTCAGAACCCTTGGGTGAATGCCGTCTGGTCCCGGAGACTTGTTACTATTCAGCTTATCAATTAATTCCATAACCTCCTCTAATGTCACTTCAATCTGAGTGAGTTCCTCAGATTTGTCACCTAAAAAGGCTGGCTCAGATTTAGGAACCTCTGTAACATCCTCAGCCGTGAAGACTGAAGCAAAGAAATCATTTAATCGCTCCGCAATGGCACTGTCTTCCTTGATCGCTCCTTTTATATCTTTATCATCCAAGGGTCCCACTGCTTTTTTAGCGGGCTTCCTGCTTCTAATGTATTTAAAAAACATTTTACTATCGTTTTTTGAATTTTTGGCTAGCTGTTCCTCAAACTCTTTTCTGGCTTTTCTTACTACATTATGACACTTAATTTGGGAGTGTTTATGTTCCTTTCTATTTTCCTCACTAGGATTTGACTTCCACTTTTTAAAAGCTGCCCTTTTCTCTCTCACTGCCTTTTTAACATGGCTGTTTAGCCATGGTGGCTCTTTGTTAGGTCTCTTACTGTGTTTTTTTATTTGGGGTATACATTTAAGTTGGGCCTCTAGTATGGTGTCTTTAAACAGTTCCCATGCAGCTTCCAGGGATTTTAGTTTAATTACTCTCCCTTTTAGTTTCTGTTTAACTAGCTTCCTCATTTTAGTGTAATTCCCCTTTTTGAAATTAAATGCCAGAGTGTTTGACCGCTGCGGTGTTCTTCCCAACACAGGAATATTAAAAGTTATTATATTGTGGTCACTATTTCCAAGCGGTCCAGTAACAGTTACCTCTTGGACCAGATCCTGCGTTCCAGTCAAGACTAGGTCGAGAATCGACTCTCCCCTTGTGGGTTCCTGTACTAGCTGCTCCAAGAAGCAGTCATTTAAGGCATCAAGAAATTTAATCTCTGAATCCCGTCCTGAGGTGACATGCACCCAATCAATATGGGGATAATTGAAATCTCCTATTATTACTGTGTTTTTTATTTTGGTAGCCTCTCTAATCTCCCTTATCATTTCAGCATCACTATCACTGTCCTGGTTAGGTGGTCGGTAATATATTCCTAATGCCATATTCATATTAGAGGAATGAATTGTTATCCATAATGATTCTATGGAACATTTTGATTCCTTTAGGATTTTTACTTCATTTGATTCTATATTATCCTTCACATATAGTACCACTCCGCCACCCGCACGACCTGTTCTGTCTTTCCGATATAATTTATATCCCGGTATGATAGTGTCCCACTGATTGTCCTCATTCCACCATGTTTCTGAGATGCCTGTTATGTCAACTTCCTCCTTTGATATGAGGTACTCCAGTTCACCCATCTTATTAGACAGACTCCTAGCATTAGTGTAAAAGCATGTTAGAAAACTACCACTATTTATATGTCCGCCTTTCACAGACACATTGGATTTTTTTATGCACGATTGTTTCACATCTGATCTTGCCCATGTATTATTTCCCACGTTCCCTATCTGACTAACTTCTAGGGAATCCCTACCTATGGAGCCTCGTGTAAGAGAAGTCTCCGTCCGATCCAGGTGCTCCCCGCACCAATCGGCTTTCCCCCACCTCTTAGTTTAAAAACTGCTCTACGACCTTTTTAATGTTTAATGCCAGCAGTCTGGATCCACCTTGATTTAGGTGGAGCCCATCATTCCTGTATAGGCTCCCCCTACCCCAAAAGTGTCCCCAGTTCCTAATAAATCTAAACCCCTCTTCCCTGCACCATCGTCTCATCCACGCATTGAGACTCTGAAGTTCTGCCTGTCTATCTGGCCCTGCGCGTGGAACTGGAAGCATTTCAGAGAATGCCACCAAAGATGTTCTGGATTTCAGTCTCTTTCCTAGTAACCTAAATTTGGCCTCCAGAACATCTCTTCTACCCTTCCCTATGTCATTGGTACCAACATGTACCACGACGACCGGCTCCTCCCCAGCACTGCCCATAAGTCTGTCTAGATGCCTCGAGAGATCCGCAACCTTCGCACCAGGCAGGCAAGTAACCATACGGTTCTCCCGGTCATCACAAACCCAACTATCTATATTTCTAATGATCGAATCCCCCACTACTAAAACCTGCTTCTTCCTAACAGCTGGAGCTCCCTCCCCCGGAGAAGTATCCTCGGCACGAGAGGATACAACATCACCCTCTGGAAGGAGGGTCCCAACTATGGGATGGTTTCCCTCTGCTCCCATTGACTGCTCTCCTTCCCTGAGCCTTTCATCCTCCGTAACAGCATCAGGACTGTCAGATTGGAGGTGGGACAGCCCTACTATGTCCCGGAAAGTCTCATCCACAAACACCTCTGCCTTCCTTAGCTCCTCCAGTTCAGCCACCCTGGCCTCCAAAGCACGCACTCGGTCTCTGAGGGCCAGGAGCTCCTTGCATCGAGCGCACACATACGCCACCCACCCACAGGGTAGGTAGTCATACATACTGCACTCGACACAATAAACAGGATAGCCCCCACTCTGCTGCTGGGCTTCTGCCTCCATTTCCTACTCTAATTATATATGAGGGTTAATTAAATGTTTCAGATAGAGGTTGTTATAAAGGATTTAGTTTAAGGGCAATAGAAGTCACTGGCTCCCCCCAAACTCCCCTCTCAAAACTCCCTCCTGTTAGCACTCACCCTGTCCGCGAGCACCCGGTCGCAAAGCTCCCTGGTCGCTTACCAGCAGGGTTTAAGTGCTCGGCCTCCCTGATAGCTCCTCCCTCTGCCTACAGCTCAGCCAATCAGCACACGGTGTTTCAATTCAAACCTAATCAGCTTCCAACTGCCTGCCTGCCTGCCTGAGCACACGGCTCCCATTTTCTTGGGGGTCTATTTTGACCCCCCCCCCCTTTTTCTCCACCTTGGCATGCCGGACCTTCATCTTTCCTGCTGCTGCTGCTCTCCCCAAAGAAGAGACGGTAAGGGGGCTGCTTTAAAGCAGCCCCTGGGGTTTCCCTCTCCCCACAGCCTGCCTGGTGCTGGGGAGGGGAGATTAGGGGCCCTTTCCATCAGGGCTCCTGGGTGGGGGGGCTGGTGCAGCTCCTTTGGGGTGCTGAGGGCAGGGGGTGGCTTACCTCCCCCTAGTTCATCGGCCCTCACACTTCTCCTGCTGCTCCCTCTCCAAGCCCCGGTTGCTGTAGGGGCCTTTCCATTCTCGGCCCCACTGCTTGTCTCCTTGCCCTTCTCTGCTCTTCTGGGCCTTGCAGCAGGTACTGTGGGCCTGCTGCTCAGGTGCCTGTGGGTACACTGTTTCCCTTTCCCTCAGCAGTGTCTCCTCCCTCTTCCCGCCCTTGAACAGGCATCTTTTAACTGCCTGCCTTCCCACTCCACTGCTTGTCCCATCCACCCCTTTGGGTGCCAGTGCGCCCCCCCCCCCGCTTTCTTTTGTTAGGGCTTGAGCTTCCCCCTCCTTTTAGTTACTCTTCCCACACACACAGCTTCACTTGTCCCCATGTCCTTTTAATGATTATTTACCCCTCATCTCTCCAGTGCAGCCAGAGGAGCCACTCTTTCCATTCTGTGCTGGGAGCTGTATTCCTTACACCTTTTCCCTTCCCTTTCTTCTGAATTATCACCCTCCCACCCCACTTCCAGCCTAGTGGGGGGGAGTGGTAAATCTCCTTCCTCCCCTCTCTTTCCCTCCCTGTTCCCTTCCCTGGTGTTTTTTTGGTTCTCCCCTAATTGTTTGTTTTGTCCTTTCCTCCCTACCCATGACCACAAGAAGGGGTTGTCGATGACACCCCTGCAGAACTTCCCCACCCCTCCCTAAAAACAACAACTCCTCTGAGGCTGCCGGGCCCCCCGTCACTACGGTAGAGGGGGCGGACATGGACGAGGACCCCGGGGCCTCGACCGCTTCTGCCGCGGCACCTCCGGCTACCATCAAGAATGCCCCCCGAAGGGTAGGAAGGGCCTGGGGACCAAAAAGGGCAAGAGCCCCGCCCGGAAGGCAAAACCTCCTGAGGCGAGGGCTCACTCCCCGGCCGCGACCCACATGTTGGCCGCGGCTCCCCCTCCTTCCCGTCCCCTGTTCCTTCCACCAGCTCTGGGGGCAACGGTGTCCCGGGCCCCAGGGCGTACGCCCAGGTGGCCGCCACCCCCCCGCCTGTCGCCTCCCAAGCCGCCTCCCGGAATACCATCCCCGGCGGCCGCGGCCCCTTTCCCACCCTGACCAGGAGGCACGGGGTCCGTTGTCTCCTGGTGGCGGCCTCGCCCCACGTGGAGACCTACGTGCGAGCGTTGGCACGCGTGGTGGGGCCCGCGGCCGTGGTGGCGGCCTCTAAGATGTTCGGGAAGGTGGTCTTCTTCCTGGCGTCCGAGGCCGCCGCCCAGAAGGCGGTGGAAAGGGGTTTGGCGGTGGGGGGAGTCCACGTTCCCCTCGAGCCTTTGGAGGACCTGGGCGTACGGGTGGTTTTGTCCTCTGTTCCTCCCTTCCTCCCCAATGCCGCCCTACTGCCTTTCCTCTCCACCCTGGGGAGGCCTCTGTCAGTCCTGAGTCCCCTTCCTCTGGGCTGTAAAGACCCGACCCTCCGCCACGTCCTTTCCTTTCGCCGGCAGGTACAAATCCTACTACTGCCGGCGGGACGTGGCGGAGAAGCCCTGGAAGGGTCATTTCTGGTGCCCCATCAAGGGGCCCGGTACCGGGTGTACTACACCATGGGGGAGGCCCGGTGTTTTCTCTGTCGGGCGACGGGGCACGTCCGAAGGGACTGCCCCCTGGCCCGGTTTGGAGAGGCACCCGGGACCCCCGATGCCCGGGAGGGCACCGGCCCTACCATCGCCGGTGGCCCTGACGGTCCGGACCCTGGGGTCGCCCCTCCTCCAACCGTGACCGTCGTCAATCCCGCTCGGGTTCCGCAGGGCCCAGACGAGCGTGCGGGTGCTGATGCTGCCACCGCCAAAAGCGGCAAGGCTGGGCCCGCGGAGGAGAGGGCGGCGGGGTCAGTGACGGGACTCGGGCAGGACCTACCTCGGGGGGAGGTATCCTTTTCCCCTGCTGCCCAGCCCCCATCTACCCTTGCCCCCCCGACGCTGCCCTTGTCCCCTGGCTCTTCCTCCATTCAGGCCCAGCCCTCTTCCTCCGAGGGATGGGAGCTCGCAATGGGGAAGCGCCGAAAGCGTGCTCGGCGTTCCACCCCGCCCTCTGAGGGGGAGGACAACCTCCCTGTACCCATGGGGGTGGACGCTGGGAGCCATTCCACCCTCTGAGCCCGCAAGCGATTCACAGCACCACGAAGCGGTCGAGGTGACTGCGGCGGACGCGGGAGAGGTGAACACCTCCCTCCCGGGGTCCCTGCAAGAGGGGGTGTCCATGGAGGATGCTCCCACTGTTCCCGCCTCCACTGAGGGGGCGGCCGCTGACCTTGCCACCGACAGAGATCAGCACCTGGTGGCGGGCGGCGGGCTCGCCTTCCTCTCTCAGGAGGTGGAGGCTTTGGGGCTGACCCCGGCTGCCTCAGGAGGGGGATCATCAGGTCCTGGAGGGACAACAACCGACCTCTCCTTCCCCTTCCGACCCGCTGCTATCCCTTCTCCCTGCCTCTGAGTTGCCCCGGGGTGCGACCGTCTGCCCGGCCATCGACAACACCTCGGCCGCGGCCGCGGAAACCCTTGAGGCTCTCAGCGGGCGGGAGATCCCGTTAATATCTGTCACCCCCGGCGCTGAGGCCTCCGGTGCTGCACTCTCTGTGGCACTGGAGCCCAGCGCTGGGGAGACTATTACTACCCCTACCGCTGCCATCGATTCTCTGCGCTGCGAGGAGGCACCGCACCCCGGTGCCTCCTCTGCTGAGGCATCTCGCCCTGCTCCTTCTCCTGCTCCCTATTCAAACGCCCTCTCAATCGAGTTTCCCACCCCTCTTCCTCCTCCCCGCCATTCTTGTCTCTTCCCTAATCCCTCACCTCTTCCTCCCCCTACTCTCCTTCCTCGTCTCCCTCCTTTTCCCGATCCCCTCCCTGAACTCTTTTCCTCCCCTTACTCTGTTACTGCCGCCCCTGGGGTTGCCACGTTTAGTCCAGACGTTGGCCCCCGGGAGGCGGTTTTCGTTTCTTCTGCTCCCAGCACATCTGGGGCTGATCTCCCTCCGCCACTGTCCTCTCAGCAGGGACCTCAAACGCCCTGCGTCCCCGTGCCGATGGGTCGCGGGGCTCACGGAGGGGTCTGGCCCCAAGGCGTTCGAGGGCCCGAGGCCCCGACGCCAGACGCGCTGAAGGGCGAGATGCGTGTTTTCTTGGAAGACATCCGTGGCTCCAAGAACAAGGTCGCTCTCGCCCTTCAGCGCTGGGGAGATTTTCATCTCATTTTGCAAATAGTCAGAGCCCTCTTGCGGGAGGGTAAAGGGACCGGGCGGCGGGGGGCCGCGGCTTACCAGCGGGTCCGCAGCTTCCGTGACGCCCTGCTCACTTTTGGGAACGGTCCGGTTTGCTGCGGGGCCCGATGGGGGCCGTCGGCACTCCTGCCAATCAGGATCTTCCCCAGCCCTCTCGATGCCGCCGCTCATCTTTGCCACTCTGAACACCCGGGGCTGCGGGTCGGGCCTCCGTAGGTGTCAGGTCCTCTCCTTCCTCCGGAGGGGCAGGTACTCCGTCATATTCCTCCAGGAGACCCACACAGCTCCGGCCGCCGAGGCTAGCTGGCGGCTGGAGTGGGGGGACAGGGTTTATTTTAGCCACCTGTCGGCCCGTCAAGCCGGGGTGGCTACCCTGTTCTCCCCGAACCTGCAGCCCGAGGTGCTGGGGACCGCCGAGGTCGTGCAGGGTCGCCTGCTGCATCTCCGGGTTCGGACGGAAGGGCTGACACTAAATCTCGTCAACATCTACGCCCCGACGTCCGCCCCGGAGAGGCTCCGCTTCTTTCGGCAGGCGTCGGCCTTCCTCGGCACTTTGGATCCTCGCGAGTGCCTGGTCCTGGGCGGAGACTTCAACTGCACCCTCGAGGAGCGGGACCGTACGGGGCTCGAGCAGTGCCCGGCCGCCGCGGACGTCCTCAGGGAGATAATAGACCATCACTCCCTGGTGGACGTCTGGCGAGACCTCCACCTGGGCGAGGAAACGGTGTTTACCTACGTCCAGGTGGCGGGTCGTCGGTCTTTCCACTCCCGGTTGGACCGCATTTATGTGTCTCGTCATCATCTCTTCCGGGCCCACTCCTCCGGCATTCGGCCGGCCCCTTTCTCGGACCACCACTTGGTGGCCGTACGGGCTTCTCTTTCCTCGGAGAGGCCGGGGCCGGCCTATTGGCATTTCAATAACAGCCTGCTGGAGGACGTGGGCTTCTAGCGTCCTTCCGGGAGTTCTGGCTGGCCTGGCGCGGGCGGCGGTGCGCCTTTCCCTCGGCGCGGCGGTGGTGGGATGTGGGGAAGGTGCGCACGCGGCTCTTCTGCCGTGACTACGCCCGGGGGGCCAGCCGGCGGAGGGATGCGGCGATAGAGCAGTTGGAACGGGAGGTTTTAGAGCTAGAGAAGCGGCTGGCCACCGGCCCCGAGGATCCGCCCCTCTGCGGAGCGTACCGGGAGAAGCGGGAGGAGCTCCGGGCCCTCGAGGACCTTCGAGCCCGGGTGCCTTTGTTCGTTCTCGCATCCGTCTCCTTCGGGAGATGGATCGAGGCTCCCGCTTCTTCTACGCCCTGGAGAAAAAGAGGGGGGCCAAAAAAAACACGTCCTCTGCCTTCTGGCGGAGGACGGCACCCCCCTCACGGATCCGGTGGAGATGCGCGAGAGGGCTCGCGCCTTCTACGCCTCTCTCTTCTCCCCGGATCCGACCGACGCCGACGCCCGCAGGGTTCTCTGGAACGAACTCCCGACGGTCAGCGCGGGCGACCGGGACCGGCTAGAGCTGCCTCTCTCTCTGGCCGAGTTCTCGGAAGCCCTCCGTCTCATGCCCACCAATAAATCCCCGGGCATGGACGGGCTGACCGTGGAGTTCTACCGCGTGTTCTGGGACGTCCTCGGCCCGGACCTTGCTAGCGTCTGGGCCGAGTCCTTGGAGAGCGGGGTCCTCCCTGTATCGTGCAGGCGAGCCGTGATCGCCTTGCTGCCCAAGAAGGGGGACCTCCGCGATCTGAGGAATTGGCGTCCCGTCTCGCTCCTCAGCACGGACTATAAAATTGTCGCCAAAGCCATCTCCCTAAGGTTGAAGTCCGTGCTGGCGGACGTGGTCCATCCAGACCAGACCTACACCGTCCCGGGCCGAACCATCTTCGACAACCTCTTTCTGGTCCGGGATCTCTTAGAGCTCGGGTGTAGGGACGGTCTGTCGTTCGCCCTCCTGTCCTTGGATCAGGAGAAGGCGTTCGACCGGATGGACCACGGGTACCTCCTGGGCACCCTGCGGGCCTTCGGCTTCGGGCCCCATTTTGTGGGGTTTCTCCAGGTGCTGTACGCCTCCGCAGAGTGCTTGGTCAAGCTCAACTGGACCCTGACCGCACCGGTCAGCTTCGGGCGGGGAGTACGTCAAGGCTGTCCGCTGTCGGGCCAGCTGTACGCTCTGGCCATAGAGCCCTTCCTCCGTCTCCTTCGCAAGAGGTTGACGGGGTTGGCGCTCCGTGAGCCGGAGACGAGGCTGGTCCTGTCGGCGTATGCCGACGACGTGCTCCTCGTGGTCCAGGACCCGGGAGACCTGGCGCGGGTGGAGGCTTGCCAAGCCGTCTACTCGGCGGCCTCCTCCGCCCGGGTCAACTGGGTCAAGAGCTCTGGCCTGGTGGTAGGGGCCGGGTGGCAGGCGGGCTCCCTCCCACCCGCGCTTCAGGCCATCAGGTGGAGCGCGGGTCCGCTGCTCTATCTCGGCGTTTTTCTTTCTGCCACGCATCCCTCCCCGCCGGAGAACTGGCAAGGTTTAGAGGCCAGGGTGGTCGAGCGGTTGCAGAGATGGACGGGACTGCTCCGGTGCCTCTCCCTGCGTGGGAGGGTACTGGTACTCAACCAATTGGTCCTGTCCATGCTCTGGCACCGCCTCGGCACCCTGGTCCCGCCCCCGGGCCTCCTGGTCCGTATCCAGCAGCTCATGCTGCGGTTCATCTGGCCAGGACTGCATTGGGTCTCTGCAGGGGTTCTCCATCTCCCCCCGGAGGAGGGAGGGCAGGGCCTGACGTGTTTGCGCACGCGGGTTCACGTCCTCCGCCTCCGGGCCCTGCAGAGACTCCTATTTGATGCAGGTAGTCCGGCATGGAGCACGCTTGCGCACGCTTTCCTTCGCCGCCTCCGAGGGCTCCGATACGACCGGCAGCTCCTTTATCTGAGAGGTCTTCCGCGAGACCTCTCCGGGCTGCCGGCCTTCTACCAGGACCTCCTCCGGACCTGGAAGCTGCTTGCAGCGACCAGGTCCTTGGGAGCCACCGTGGGGGCAGACCTCCTCGCGGAGCCCCTGCTACACAATCCCCATCTACGTGTGCAGGCGGCGGAGTCCCCCTTGGTGCGCCAGAGGTTGGTCCTGGCAGAAGTCACCAGAGTCGGAGACCTCCTGGACTACGACCGGGGAGACTGGGTGGATCCTCAGGCGCTCGCCCAGCGCATGGGGCTCTCCACCCTACGTACTCCCCGGCGCGTACTTCAGGAGGTGAAGGACGCTTTGCCGCCCACTGCTCGGGTGTACCTAAACAAAGTCCTGCGAGAGGGTGCACCCCGCCCACCCCTTACCCCCGGCCCTCCCGATCTCTCCATCGGCCCCCAGCCCCGCGTACCTTCCCGACCTCCTCCCCTTCGTCACCTGAGCCGGCTGCACTCGCTGCGGCCAGTCCCCTTCCGAACCGCGCCAAAGAGTCACCTGTACACGCTCGTGCTTCACACGCTCCACTTCCCCACCCTCGTGTCCCGCCCAGACACCAAGTGGCGGGACCTCCTACCATCAATAGAGGGTGGGGAGCCCCGGTGGGCCAGCCTCTATTCGACTTTGGTTCCACGACCCACCGGGGACATCTGTTGGAGAATCCTGCACGGCGCGGTGAGCACGGGCGTGTACTTGGCGCGGTTCACCCCCACCCCCGAAACGTGCCTCTTCTGTGGCGTGAGGGAGACCCTGGCGCACATCTACCTCGAGTGCGCCAGGTTACAGCCCCTCTTTCGGCTCCTCCAGAACCTCCTGTTGAGGTTCTGGCTGCATTTTTCCCCCCACTTGTTAATTTACGCACACCCCATCCGTGGCCCCACAAAGTCGCGGGACCTCCTGGTCAACCTCCTCCTGGCAATTGCCAAATCGGCAATCTATAAAACCAGGGAAAAGAGGTTGGCCGGGGGAGGGGCCTGCGACTGTGGGGCCTATTTCCGTTGCTGTATCCGCTCACGTATCCGGGCAGAGTTCCAATGGGCAGCGTCCGCTGGCTCTCTCGAGACCTTCGGGGAGCAGTGGGCGCTGTCCGGGGTTCTCTGCTCGGTATCCCCATCCGGCTCCCTCGTTTTAGCCCTTTGACCCTCACACCCGTCCCTGTTTTTTTCATTATTTGTCCCCAGTAATTAGTTGGTTCTCCTGGGTTCTGTGGTCCTCCCCGCAGGCTGGGGGGAGGTCCTTTTGATGTGGGCGGGCTAACGCCCGCCCACCTCCCGGACACCAAATAGTGCCTGAGCACACGGCTCCCATTTTCTTGGGGGTCTATTTTGACCCCCCCCCCTTTTTCTCCACCTTGGCATGCCGGACCTTCATCTTTCCTGCTGCTGCTGCTCTCCCCAAAGAAGAGACGGTAAGGGGGCTGCTTTAAAGCAGCCCCTGGGGTTTCCCTCTCCCCACAGCCTGCCTGGTGCTGGGGAGGGGAGATTAGGGGCCCTTTCCATCAGGGCTCCTGGGTGGGGGGGCTGGTGCAGCTCCTTTGGGGTGCTGAGGGCAGGGGGTGGCTTACCTCCCCCTAGTTCATCGGCCCTCACACTTCTCCTGCTGCTCCCTCTCCAAGCCCCGGTTGCTGTAGGGGCCTTTCCATTCTCGGCCCCACTGCTTGTCTCCTTGCCCTTCTCTGCTCTTCTGGGCCTTGCAGCAGGTACTGTGGGCCTGCTGCTCAGGTGCCTGTGGGTACACTGTTTCCCTTTCCCTCAGCAGTGTCTCCTCCCTCTTCCCGCCCTTGAACAGGCATCTTTTAACTGCCTGCCTTCCCACTCCACTGCTTGTCCCATCCACCCCTTTGGGTGCCAGTGCGCCCCCCCCCCCGCTTTCTTTTGTTAGGTGCTTGAGCTTCCCCCTCCTTTTAGTTACTCTTCCCACACACACAGCTTCACTTGTCCCCATGTCCTTTTAATGATTATTTACCCCTCATCTCTCCAGTGCAGCCAGAGGAGCCACTCTTTCCATTCTGTGCTGGGAGCTGTATTCCTTACACCTTTTCACCTTCCCTTTCTTCTGAATTATCACCCTCCCACCCCACTTCCAGCCTAGTGGGGGGGAGTGGTAAATCTCCTTCCTCCCCTCTCTTTCCCTCCCTGTTCCCTTCCCTGGTGTTTTTTTGGTTCTCCCCTAATTGTTTGTTTTGTCCTTTCCTCCCTACCCATGACCACAATGAAGGGGTTGTCCGATGACACCCCTGCAGAACTTTCCCCACCCCTCCCTAAAAACAACAACTCCTCTGAGGCTGCCGGGCCCCCCGTCACTACGGTAGAGGGGGCGGACATGGACGAGGACCCCGGGGCCTCGACCGCTTCTGCCGCGGCACCTCCGGCTACCATCAAGAATGCCCCCCCGAAGGGTAGGAAGGGCCTGGGGACCAAAAAGGGCAAGAGCCCCGCCCGGAAGGCAAAACCTCCTGAGGCGAGGGCTCACTCCCCGGCCGCGACCCACATGTTGGCCGCGGCTCCCCCTCCTTCCCGTTCCCCTGTTCCTTCCACCAGCTCTGGGGGCAACGGTGTCCCGGGCCCCAGGGCGTACGCCCAGGTGGCCGCCACCCCCCCGCCTGTCGCCTCCCAAGCCGCCTCCCGGAATACTATCCCCGGCGGCCGCGGCCCCTTTCCCACCCTGACCAGGAGGCACGGGGTCCGTTGTCTCCTGGTGGCGGCCTCGCCCCACGTGGAGACCTACGTGCGAGCGTTGGCACGCGTGTTGGGGCCCGCGGCCGTGGTGGCGGCCTCTAAGATGTTCGGGAAGGTGGTCTTCTTCCTGGCGTCCGAGGCCGCCGCCCAGAAGGCGGTGGAAAGGGGTTTGGCGGTGGGGGGAGTCCACGTTCCCCTCGAGCCTTTGGAGGACCTGGGCGTACGGGTGGTTTTGTCCTCCGTTCCTCCCTTCCTCCCCAATGCCGCCCTACTGCCTTTCCTCTCCACCCTGGGGAGGCCTCTGTCAGTCCTGAGTCCCCTTCCTCTGGGCTGTAAAGACCCGACCCTCCGCCACGTCCTTTCCTTTCGCCGGCAGGTACAAATCCTACTACTGCCGGCGGGAAGTGGCGGAGAAGCCCTGGAAGGGTCATTTCTGGTGCCCCATCAAGGGGCCCGGTACCGGGTGTACTACACCATGGGGGAGGCCCGGTGTTTTCTCTGTCGGGCGACGGGGCACGTCCGAAGGGACTGCCCCCTGGCCCGGTTTGGAGAGGCACCCGGGACCCCCGATGCCCGGGAGGGCACCGGCCCTACCATCGCCGGTGGCCCTGACGGTCCGGACCCTGGGGTCGCCCCTCCTCCAACCGTGACCGTCGTCAATCCCGCTCGGGTTCCGCAGGGCCCAGACGAGCGTGCGGGTGCTGATGCTGCCACCGCCAAAAGCGGCAAGGCTGGGCCCGCGGAGGAGAGGGCGGCGGGGTCAGTGACGGGACTCGGGCAGGACCTACCTCGGGGGGAGGTATCCTTTTCCCCTGCTGCCCAGCCCCCATCTACCCTTGCCCCCCCGACGCTGCCCTTGTCCCCTGGCTCTTCCTCCATTCAGGCCCAGCCCTCTTCCTCCGAGGGATGGGAGCTCGCAATGGGGAAGCGCCGAAAGCGTGCTCGGCGTTCCACCCCGCCCTCTGAGGGGGAGGACAACCTCCCTGTACCCATGGGGGTGGACGCTGGAGCCATTCCACCCTCTGAGCTCGCAAGCGATTCACAGCACCACGAAGCGGTCGAGGTGACTGCGGCGGTCGCGGGAGAGGTGAACACCTCCCTCCCGGGGTCCCTGCAAGAGGGGGTGTCCATGGAGGATGCTCCCACTGTTCCCGCCTCCACTGAGGGGGCGGCCGCTGACCTTGCCACCGACAGAGATCACCAGCTGATGGCGGGCGGCGGGCTCGCCTTCCTCTCTCAGGAGGTGGAGGCTTTGGGGCTGACCCCGGCTGCCTCAGAGGGGGATCATCAGGTCCTGGAGGGACAACAACCGACCTCTCCTTCCCCTTCCGACCCGCTGCTATCCCTTCTCCCTGCCTCTGAGTTGCCCCGGGGTGCAACCGTCTGCCCGGCCATCGACAACACCTCGGCCGCGGCCGCGGAAACCCTTGAGGCTCTCAGCGGGCGGGAGATCCCGTTAATATCTGTCACCCCCGGCGCTGAGGCCTCCGGTGCTGCACTCTCTGTGGCACTGGAGCCCAGCGCTGGGGAGACTATTACTACCCCTACCGCTGCCATCGATTCTCTGCGCTGCGAGGAGGCACCGCACCCCGGTGCCTCCTCTGCTGAGGCATCTCGCCCTGCTCCTTCTCCTGCTCCCTATTCAAACGCCCTCTCAATCGAGTTTCCCACCCCTCTTCCTCCTCCCCGCCATTCTTGTCTCTTCCCTAATCCCTCACCTCTTCCTCCCCCTACTCTCCTTCCTCGTCTCCCTCCTTTTCCCGATCCCCTCCCTGAACTCTTTTCCTCCCCTTACTCTGTTACTGCCGCCCCTGGGGTTGCCACGTTTACTCCAGACGTTGGCCCCCGGGAGGCGGTTTTCGTTTCTTCTGCTCCCAGCACATCTGGGGCTGATCTCCCTCCGCCACTGTCCTCTCAGCAGGGACCTCAAACGCCCTGCGTCCCCGTGCCGATGGGTCGCGGGGCTCACGGAGGGGTCTGGCCCCAAGGCGTTCGAGGGCCCGAGGCCCCGACGCCAGACGCGCTGAAGGGCGAGATGCGTGTTTTCTTGGAAGACATCCGTGGCTCCAAGAACAAGGTCGCTCTCGCCCTTCAGCGCTGGGGAGATTTTCATCTCATTTTGCAAATAGTCAGAGCCCTCTTGCGGGAGGGTAAAGGGACCGGGCGGCGGGGGGCCGCGGCTTACCAGCGGGTCCGCAGCTTCCGTGACGCCCTGCTCACTTTTGGGAACGGTCGCGGTTTGCTGCGGGGCCCGATGGGGGCCGTCGGCACTCCTGCCAATCAGGATCTTCCCCAGTCCTCTCGATGCCGCCGCTCATCTTTGCCACTCTGAACACCCGGGGCTGCGGGTCGGGCCTCCGTAGGTGTCAGGTCCTCTCCTTCCTCCGGAGGGGCAGGTACTCCGTCATATTCCTCCAGGAGACCCACACAGCTCCGGCCGCCGAGGCTAGCTGGCGGCTGGAGTGGGGGGACAGGGTTTATTTTAGCCACCTGTCGGCCCGTCAAGCCGGGGTGGCTACCCTGTTCTCCCCGAACCTGCAGCCCGAGGTGCTGGGGACCGCCGAGGTCGTGCAGGGTCGCCTGCTGCATCTCCGGGTTCGGACGGAAGGGCTGACACTAAATCTCGTCGACATCTACGCCCCGACGTCCGCCCCGGAGAGGCTCCGCTTCTTTCGGCAGGCGTCGGCCTTCCTCGGCACTTTGGATCCTCGCGAGTGCCTGGTCCTGGGCGGAGACTTCAACTGCACCCTCGAGGAGCGGGACCGTACGGGGCTCGAGCAGTGCCCGGCCGCCGCGGACGTCCTCAGGGAGATAATAGACCATCACTCCCTGGTGGACGTCTGGCGAGACCTCCACCTGGGCGAGGAAACGGTGTTTACCTACGTCCGGGTGGCGGGTCGTCGGTCTTTCCACTCCCGGTTGGACCGCATTTATGTGTCTCGTCATCATCTCTTCCGGGCCCACTCCTCCGGCATTCGGCCGGCCCCTTTCTCGGACCACCACTTGGTGGCCGTACGGGCTTCTCTTTCCTCGGAGAGGCCGGGGCCGGCCTATTGGCATTTCAATAACAGCCTGCTGGAGGACGTGGGCTTCCTAGCGTCCTTCCGGGAGTTCTGGCTGGCCTGGCGCGGGCGGCGGTGCGCCTTTCCCTCGGCGCGGCGGTGGTGGGATGTGGGGAAGGTGCGCACGCGGCTCTTCTGCCGTGACTACGCCCGGGGGGCCAGCCGGCGGAGGGATGCGGCGATAGAGCAGTTGGAACGGGAGGTTTTAGAGCTAGAGAAGCGGCTGGCCACCGGCCCCGAGGATCCGCCCCTCTGCGGAGCGTACCGGGAGAAGCGGGAGGAGCTCCGGGCCCTCGAGAACCTTCGAGCCCAGGGTGCCTTTGTTCGTTCTCGCATCCGTCTCCTTCGGGAGATGGATCGAGGCTCCCGCTTCTTCTACGCCCTGGAGAAAAAGAGGGGGGCCAAAAAACACGTCCTCTGCCTTCTGGCGGAGGACGGCACCCCCCTCACGGATCCGGTGGAGATGCGCGAGAGGGCTCGCGCCTTCTACGCCTCTCTCTTCTCCCCGGATCCGACCGACGCCGACGCCCGCAGGGTTCTCTGGAACGAACTCCCGACGGTCAGCGCGGGCGACCGGGACCGGCTAGAGCTGCCTCTCTCTCTGGCCGAGTTCTCGGAAGCCCTCCGTCTCATGCCCACCAATAAATCCCCGGGCATGGACGGGCTGACCGTGGAGTTCTACCGCGTGTTCTGGGACGTCCTCGGCCCGGACCTTGCTAGCGTCTGGGCCGAGTCCTTGGAGAGCGGGGTCCTCCCTGTATCGTGCAGGCGAGCCGTGATCGCCTTGCTGCCCAAGAAGGGGGACCTCCGCGATCTGAGGAATTGGCGTCCCGTCTCGCTCCTCAGCACGGACTATAAAATTGTCGCCAAAGCCATCTCCCTGAGGTTGAAGTCCGTGCTGGCGGACGTGGTCCATCCAGACCAGACCTACACCGTCCCGGGCCGAACCATCTTCGACAACCTCTTTCTGGTCCGGGATCTCTTAGAGCTCGGGTGTAGGGACGGTCTGTCGTTCGCCCTTCTGTCCTTGGATCAGGAGAAGGCGTTCGACCGGATGGACCACGGGTACCTCCTGGGCACCCTGCGGGCCTTCGGCTTCGGGCCCCATTTTGTGGGGTTTCTCCAGGTGCTGTACGCCTCCGCAGAGTGCTTGGTCAAGCTCAACTGGACCCTGACCGCACCGGTCAGCTTCGGGCGGGGAGTACGTCAAGGCTGTCCGCTGTCGGGCCAGCTGTACGCTCTGGCCATAGAGCCCTTCCTCCGTCTCCTTCACAAGAGGTTGACGGGGTTGGCGCTCCGTGAGCCGGAGACGAGGCTGGTCCCGTCGGCGTATGCCGACGACGTGCTCCTCGTGGTCCAGGACCCGGGAGACCTGGCGCGGGTGGAGGCTTGCCAAGCCGTCTACTCGGCGGCCTCCTCCGCCCGGGTCAACTGGGTCAAGAGCTCTGGCCTGGTGGTAGGGGCCGGGTGGCAGGCGGGCTCCCTCCCACCCGCGCTTCAGGCCATCAGGTGGAGCGCGGGTCCGCTGCTCTATCTCGGCGTTTTTCTTTCTGCCACGCATCCCTCCCCGCCGGAGAACTGGCAAGGTTTAGAGGCCAGGGTGGTCGAGCGGTTGCAGAGATGGACGGGACTGCTCCGGTGCCTCTCCCTGCGTGGGAGGGTACTGGTACTCAACCAATTGGTCCTGTCCATGCTCTGGCACCGCCTCGGCACCCTGGTCCCGCCCCCGGGCCTCCTGGTCCGTATCCAGCAGCTCATGCTGCGGTTCATCTGGCCAGGACTGCATTGGGTCTCTGCAGGGGTTCTCCATCTCCCCCCGGAGGAGGGAGGGCAGGGCCTGACGTGTTTGCGCACGCGGGTTCACGTCCTCCGCCTCCGGGCCCTGCAGAGACTCCTATTTGATGCAGGTAGTCCGGCATGGAGCACGCTTGCGCACGCTTTCCTTCGCCGCCTCCGAGGGCTCCGATACGACCTGCAGCTCCTTTATCTGAGAGGTCTTCCGCGAGACCTCTCCGGGCTGCCGGCCTTCTACCAGGACCTCCTCCGGACCTGGAAGCTGCTTGCAGCGACCAGGTCCTTGGGAGCCACCGTGGGGGCAGACCTCCTCGCGGAGCCCCTGCTACACAATCCCCATCTACGTGTGCAGGCGGCGGAGTCCCCCTTGGTGCGCCAGAGGTTGGTCCTGGCAGAAGTCACCAGAGTCGGAGACCTCCTGGACTACGACCGGGGAGACTGGGTGGATCCTCAGGCGCTCGCCCAGCGCATGGGGCTCTCCACCCTACGTACTCCCCGGCGCGTACTTCAGGAGGTGAAGGACGCTTTGCCGCCTACTGCTCGGGTGCACCTAAACAAAGTCCTGTGAGAGGGTGCACCCCGCCCACCCCTTACCCCCGGCCCTCCCGATCGCTCCATCGGCCCCCAGCCCCGCGTACCTTCCCGACCTCCTCCCCTTCGTCACCTGAGCCGGCTGCACTCTCTGCAGCCAGTCCCCTTCCGAACCGCGCCAAAGAGTCACCTGTACACGCTCGTGCTTCACACGCTCCACTTCCCCACCCTCGTGTCCCGCCCAGACACCAAGTGGCGGGACCTCCTACCATCAATAGAGGGTGGGGAGCCCCGGTGGGCCAGCCTCTATTCGACCTTGGTTCCACGACCCACCGGGGACATCTGTTGGAGAATCCTGCACGGCGCGGTGAGCACGGGCGTGTACTTGGCGCGGTTCACCCCCACCCCCGAAATGTGCCTCTTCTGTGGCGTGAGGGAGATCCTGGCGCACATCTACCTCGAGTGCGCCAGGTTACAGCCCCTCTTTCGGCTCCTCCAGAACCTCCTGTTGAGGTTCTGGCTGCATTTTTTCCCCCACTTGTTAATTTACGCACACCCCATTCGTGGCCCCACAAAGTCGCGGGACCTCCTGGTCAACCTCCTCCTGGCAATTGCCAAATCGGCAATCTATAAAACCAGGGAAAAGAGGTTGGCCGGGGGAGGGGCCTGCGACTGTGGGGCCTATTTCCGTTGCTGTATCCGCTCACGTATCCGGGCAGAGTTCCAATGGGCAGCGTCCGCTGGCTCTCTCGAGACCTTCGGGGAGCAGTGGGCGCTGTCCGGGGTTCTCTGCTCGGTATCCCCATCCGGCTCCCTCGTTTTAGCCCTTTGACCCTCACACCCGTCCCTGTTTTTTCATTATTTGTCCCCAGTAATTAGTTGGTTCTCCTGGGTTCTGTGGTCCTCCCCGCAGGCTGGGGGGAGGTCCTTTTGATGTGGGCGGGCTAACGCCCGCCCACCTCCCGGACACCAAATAGTGCCTGAGCACACGGCCTTTCAAACAAACAAACAAACACACTCAGCTCAGCACTCCAAACGCTCCAAACAAACAAACAAACTCCAAACAAACAAACTCCAAACAAACACACACAAGCCCAAAACCTCCAAATATAAGCAGCCACTTACACCAAGGTGCTTTAGTTTGCTCCTTCCTTCTCCTCCTCCAGGAGAGCCTCTCAAAACTCCCTCCTGTTAGCACTCACCCTGTTCGCGAGCACCCAGTCGCAAAGCTCCCTGGTCGCTTACCTCCCACCCCTGCTCCCCTTCCCACTTCCTCCACATCCCCCCATCCCTCCTGCCCCACCCTCCACACCCACTCCCCCGCGACACCCCCATACCCACAGTGCTGTCAGACGGGAGAGCCAGCAGGACCCCCAACCCTGAGCTTTCCCTTCCCTTCCTCCCCTTCCTCCCCCTTCCAGCTCCCTCCTCCCAGGTTTCCCCCTCCCCTCTCCCACCCTCATTCCTCCCTCCCCCCACCCCAGTTATGTACAATAAAGAGAGGGTTTTTTGGCAAAACAAGTGTTTTTATTTTACATTAGGAAGGGGGGTTAGGGAGGGGAAAGGGGAAGGCGCGGAGGGTGGAAGAAGGCCCCAGTGGGGCATTCAGGGAGAGTTCAGTCCTCCTCCACCTGGAAGCTCTCCCGCAGGGCTTCCCGGATCTGGACGGCCCCCCGCTGGGCCTCCCAGACGGCAGCAGTGCGGGGCTGCACGTACTGGCCAGCCATGCGCTCAGCCTCAGCCATCCAGGCTGGCAGGAAAGCCTCCCCCTTCCTTTCACATAAATTGTGCAGCACACAACATGCTGCCACCACGGGAGGGATACTGTGCTCGGCGAGGTCGAGGCGGGTGAGGACGCATCGAAATCAAGCTTTCAGGCATCCGAAGGCCCCCTCGACCACAATGCGGGCCCTGGTGAGCCTGGCATTGAAGGCCTGCCGGGAGGGGTTGAGATGCCCCGTGTACGGCTTCATCAGCCAGGGCTGTAGGGGGTAGGCCGCATCCCCCACCAGGCAGACGGGCATGTCCACGTCCCCGACCCTGATGTGGCGGTCGGGGAAGAATGTCCCGGTGTGCAGCCTCTGGCACATGGAGGAATTGCGGAACACCCTGGCGTCGTGTGCCTTCCCGGGCCAGCCCATATTAATGTCCGTGAACTGGCCCCGGTGGTCAGACACGGCCTGCAGGAGGACGGAGAAGTACCCCTTGCGGTTGATGTACTGGGAGGCCTGGTGTTCTGAGGCACATGCGTCCCATCGATGGCCCCCCCGCAGTTGGGGAAGCCGAGGGCGCCAAACCCCTGGATGACCGCGTTCGGGTTAGCAAGGCGGACCACCCTGCGGAGCAGCACCCAGTTGATGGCCTTGACCACTTGCAGAGAGACACAGCGCCCCACTCCCGGAAGCGACCCCCGCTGCGATCCTGGCCGCCGCGGGTGGCTTGTAGTACGGCCGGGACAAACCGAACCCTCCCATGCAGGGCACTTTCGCCTCCTCCCCCCTGTTTTCCCTGGGGCAGCCCATCCCCTCCTTGCAGCTCCCCTCCCCCCCGGCCCAGTGGCTGGTGAGTGCCGTACCTGCATAAGCACTGCTCCGACGGTGGATTTCCCCACGCCGAACTGGTTCCCGACAGATCGGTAGCTGTCCGGCGTGGAAAGCTTCCACAGGGCGATGGCCACACACTTCTGGAGGGGGATGGCGGGCCTCATGCGAGTGTCCCGTCACAGCAGAGCAGGGGCGAGCCACTTGCAGAGCTCCAGGAAGCTGTCCTTCTTCATCCTGAAGTTCTGGGTCCACTGTTGGTCTCCCCAGCGCTCCAGGATGATGCAGTCCCACCAGTCGCTGCTGGTGTCCAGACGCCAGATGCGGTGGGGCACGCTGGCATCCGGCCGCTGCTGCGGCTCCTCCACGACCCCCAGGGAGGCCAGGGGGAGAGGCAAGGGGCTGATGTGCACCAGATAGTGCCAGGCAGCCTCCAGCCATTGCTGGCAGGCTTGCAGTAGCAAGTCCAAAAACTGGAGCAGCATGCCCAGGGCAAGCTCTGTCTCCATGGTGCCAACTGCGGCGGCGTCCCCAATGGGAACCACTGACACAGGCAGGCGGAGAGAAAAACGTTTTGCTGTCCCTCGGCGAGGTAGGCAAGCAAGCGGAAAAGCTGAGAACCGGCTGTCCAGGGGGGTCCCTTTAAGCACGAGCCTCAGATAGCCTCAGACAGCGGCCACACAAAGCAACTACTGACCTGATGCCCTGCTGGAACCAGTTTCAGCTGCCCTTAAATGCGACCCAGCGTCCAATCAGCGTGGACGCGCTATTTCGAATTAGCAAAATGCTAATTTGAATTAGTTTTGGGGTCTAGATGCATTAGTTTGAATTAGCTTATTTCGAATTAACTAATTCAAAATAAGCTAGTTCAAATTAGTGCTGTAGTGTAGACATACCCTTATAGACTAACAGATGTATTGAAGCATAAGCTTTCGTGGGCAAAGACCCACTTCGTCAGATGCATGTAGTGGAAATTTCCAGAAGCAGGTTGTAGTGGGCCTATTTGAAACCCAGGAAGTGGGTGGGCAAAGCCCGCCCACTTCTAAAAGCCCCTCCCCCAGCCTTGAAGGAGGGATGACTGGACCTGGGGTTCAACTAAATACTTGGGACAAATAATGAAAAACACGGTCAAGGGGTGCGGGTCACAGGGTCAAAACAAGAGAACCGGATGGGGACACTGAGCAGAGAACCCCGGACAGCGCCCGCTGCTCCTCAAAGCTGTCGATGGAGCCAGTAGACGCCACCCAGAGGAACTCTGCCCGGATACATGATGCTGGGAATGAACGGAAATAGGCCCCACAGTCGCAGGGAACCCCCCCATCTAGCATCCGCTCCCTGGTATTGTAAATGGTGGTTTTAGCCAAAGCCAGGAGGAGGTTGACGAGGAGGTCCTGCGACTTTGTGGGGCCACAGATTGGGTGTGCATAAAGGAAAAGGTGTGGGGAAAAGTGCAGCCAGAACCACAGTAAGAGGTTCTGGAGGAGCCGGAATAGGGGCTGCAACCTGGCGCATTCAAGGTAGGCGTGCGCCAGGTTTTCCCTCACGCCGCAGAAAGGACAGGTGTCCAGGATGGTGGTGAACCTCACCAGGTACACGCCCGTGCTCACGGCTCCATGAAGGAGCTGCCAACTGATATCCCCGATGGGCCGCGAGATTAAGGTGGAATATAGGCTGGCCCATCGGGGTTCCCCACCCTCAACGGGTCTTAGGTAGTCCCGCCATTTGGTATCGCGGCGGGACACGAGGGTGGGGAAATGCAGAGTGTGGAGCACGAGCGTGTACAGATGTTCTCTAGGCGCGGTTCGAAAGCAAACTGGCTGCAAGTTTTGCAGCTGGCTGGGGGTCCAAGGGTGGGGAGGCCGGGGGGGCCCACGGAACAGGGGCCCGATAAAAAGGGACGGAGGGTTTGCAGGAAGAGAGGGGCGGGGGGTACCCTCTCGTATGGACTGCTGCAGGAAGTCGAGAGCGGGCCGCGGCAAAGCTGCCTTCACCTCCTGGAGTAGGCGCAGAGAGGTTCAGGGGGTGGAGAGCCGAGCGAGCGCTCGGGGATCCACCCAATCCCCCCTGTCATAGTCGAAGAGCCTTGGTGGCTTCTGCCAGGACCAACCTCCGGCGTACCGAGGGAGACTCCGCCACCTGCACGTACAAGGCTGGATTGTGGAGCAGGGGCTCCGCAAGGAGGTCTGCTCCCTCGGTGGCCACAACGGACCTGGTCACTGAAAACAGCTTCCAGGTCTGGAGGAGGTCCTGGTAGAATTCCGGCAGCTCTGAGAGGTCTCGCGGAAGACCCCTCAGGTGGATAAAAAAGAGCTGCCGGTCATATCAGAGCCCTCGGAGGCGGCAGAGGAAGGCGCATGCCAAAGTGCTCCATGCCGGACTACCTGCACTAAAGAGGAGTCTCTGCAGGGCCTGGAGGCGGAAGGTCTGGACCTGGCTGCACACGCAGACCAGGCCCTGGCCCCCCTCCTCCAGCGGGAGAGACAAGACCCCTGCAGAGACCCAATGCAGTCCTGGCCAAAAGAACTCCAAAGCTGTCCTCTGGAGCTTGGCCAGGACCTCCGGGGCCAGGCGCAGGGTGTTGAGCCGGTGCCAGAGCATGGACAGGACCAGCTGATTTAGCACCAGTGCCCTCCCGTGAAGGGAGAGACACCGGAGCAGTCCTGCCCATCTCCGCAACCGCTCACCCGCCCTGGCCTCCAAACCCTGACAGTTTTCCAGCAGAGTAGGATGCGTGGCGGATAAATAAACACCCGGATAGAGCAGCGGACCCGCGCTCCACCTGATGGCCTGAAGCGCAGGTGGGAGGGAGCCGGCCCACCACTCGTCCCCGACCACCAGGCCAGAGCTTTTGACCCAGTTGACCCGGGCGGAGGAGGCTGCCGCGTAGACGGCTTGGCAGGCCTCCACCCGCGCCAGGTCGCCCGGGTCCTGGACCACGAGGAGCACGTCATCGGCGTACGCCGACAGGACCAGCCGCAGCTCCAGCTCTCGGAGCACCAACCCCGTCAACCTCCTACGGAGGAGAAGGAGGAAGGGCTCGATCGCCAGAGCGTACAGCTGGCCCGACAGCGGACACCCCTGACGTACCCCCGGCCCGAAGCTGACCAGCTTGGTTAGGGTCCAGTTGAGCCGAAGCCGACCCGTGGTCCATCCTGTCGAACGCCTTCTCCTGGTCCAGGGACAGGAGGGCGAACGACAAGCCATCCCTACACCCGAGCTCCAAGAGATCCCGGACCAAATACGGGTTATCAAAAATACTACGGCCCGGGACGGTGTAGGTCTGGTCAGGATGGATCACGTCCGCCAGCACGGACCGCAGTCGCAGCGAGATGGCTTTTGCTACGACCTTGTAGTCCGTGCTGAGGAGCGAGACAGGACGCCAGTTCCGTAGGTCGCGGAGGTCCCCCTTCTTCGGCAATAAGGCGAGCACGGCTCGCCTGCACGACAGAGGGAGGACACCGCTCTCCAAGGATTCGGCCCAGACGGTGACAAGGTCTGGGCCGAGGACGTCCCAGAACACGCGGTAGAACTCCACGGTCAGCCTGTCCATGCCCAGGGTTTTATTGTTGGGCATGAGACAGAGGGCTTCCAAGAACTCAGCCAGAGTGAGAGGCGTCTCCAGCTGGTCTCGGTCGCCTGCGCTGACCGTTGGGAGCTCGGTCCAGAGCACCTTGCAGGCGTCGGCTTCAGTCGGATCCGGGGAGAACAAACTGGCGTAGAAGGCCCTGGCCCTTCCACGCATCTCCGCCGGATCCGTGAGGGGGGGTGCCGTCTTCCGCCAAAAGGCAGGTGACATGCTTTTTGGCCCCCCTCCTTTTCTCCAGGGCATAGAAGAAGCGGGAGCTGTGATACATCTCCTGAAGGAGCTGGATGCGAGATCGAACGTCAGCCCCTCTACGTGGGCCCGGACGTGCAGCAGGCGGCCCGGGACAACCTCGGCGGTCCCCAGCACCTCGGGCCGTAGGGCAGGGGAGAACAGGGTGGCCACCCCAGCCAAGCGAGCGCCGAGGTGGCTAAAATGCACCCCGTCCCCCCACTCCAGCCACCAGCCAGCCTCGACGGCTGGAGTCGTGTGGGTCTCCTGCGGGAAAACCACCAAGTACCCCCCCTCCCGAAGGAAGGAGAGCACCCGGCTCCTGCAGAGACCCACCCTACAGCCCCGGGCATTTAATGTCACAAATGTGGTGTACTTCATGATGAGGGCTGGGGTGGATCCTCGTGGGCAGGTGAATCGGCGGCCCCCCGCAGGCCCCGCAGTAAACCGCTCTCCGACCCGAACGTCAGGAGAGCATCTCGGAATCTGCGGGTCCGGCGGTAGGCCACGCCGTCCTGCCTATTGGTCCCTCTCCCCTCCTGAAAAAGGGCTCTGGTGGCCTGAAGAATTGAATGAAAGTCCCCCCAGCACTGAAGGGTGAGCTGCACCTTGCCCTTGGCCCCACAGTTATCTACGAGGAACTGGCACAGCTTGACCCTCAGCGCCGAAGGGGCATTAGGGTTCTCCTCCATCCGGGCCCCCAGGTGGAGCTCACGGGCTGCGGAGACGGGGAAGCAGGGATCCGATCCCCTGCGTGGCGCCAACAGCGACGGCGCCGCGCTGCCCGTCCCCAACCCCGGCAAGGAAAGGGGCAGCGGAGGGAACACGGCAGCCCCTAAGGGATTGGGGACCGGCGATATGAATACCACCCCCTGAGGGCCACCCACAGCTAACGGAAATGAGACAGCCCCCGGTGGCAACAATAGTGGTATGGGAGGACGATGGGAGCGGGATGGGTTTTGCATTGGGAACGGGGGGGGGGGAGAGGGGATGGGGAGATGGTGGTGGGGAAACGGACATCACGACAGGGTTGGGAGGGGGGGTGGGCTCTAGGCCGGACGGTGGGGCGGGGTTAGAGAGAAGAGGAGTGATAGGGATAGGAGGGGAATTGGGGACGGGGGAGGACTCGGGGCTGGAGATCGGTTCATAGAGGGTGGGGTCAGGGCCAGGGACGCAAACAGAGGTGAGGGGAAGATCAGTGCAGGGAAGGGAACCAGAATTTGGGGCAGGATCAGTGGGAAGAACCCCCAAATTTGGGTCACCTAGCTGCGGTGCCTCCCGAACAGGGACAGTGAGGATGGGAACGGGAAGGGGAGATGACCGCCCCGCCCCATTTGCAAGGGAAGGGGCACCCTCAAGCTCAAGACCCGGCCGCTCGGCGCTGGCCGTCGCCCCGGAGGGCTCGGCGGCTTCAGCTCCGGCGCCCAAGTCAGCCGGGCCAATTGGTAACACTAGGGGTGCCCCGAGTGTGAGGACGGGGTCGGCCACCTGGGGCGTAGGGTTATCAGTAAGGGTAGGGTCAGAGTCAGAATCAGGGAGAGGAGGGGGCGGCGCCACAGAGGCGCCGCCCAGACCGAGGCCCACTGGCAGAGGGCTGTCATCCCCCTGGGTGAGCGGGGTCAGAACCAGGGCCTTGATCTCCTCGAAGATGGAGCTCAATTCCTTCCCCTCGGCCCCGGAGCCTTCCCCGCCGGCCGCCAAGGCAATACTTACCTCGGCGGTGACGGCGGGGGGCCCAGCTGGTACCAGAGCTGGGGGAGCTCCACCTGAGGCCTCCTCAGGAGTGGGCTCCGCAGGGGGGGATGATGCCGTCCCCCCTCACTGCCACGGCATCCTCGGCCGGCGCCTCCCGCTGGCGCTCGCCGGGGGCGTTCTCAGCAGCGCTGGCCCCCCTCGGGATCTTGCAGGGGGGGGCCTTCCCGCCCTCCTCATCGGAGCGGGGAGATTGAGCCCATGAACAGCGGGCTCTGCTCTTTCCCCCGACGAGAGTCCAGCCCTCCGAGGTGAGGTGGAAGGCTGGTCAGCAGGGGCAAGGCCAGGGGGCGCAGTTGGTTTTCAGGGAGGGCGTTGAGGTAGGGGAGGGAGAAAGGAGGGTAGGGAAACCTCCACCTGGGGGGAGCCCTCTCCCTCGCCCGGCAGCAACCGCACCACCATCTCCTCCTCAGGTCCCGCAGAGACGGATGGAATGGAGGCGGGGCCCGCCTGCTCGCTTGGGCATGCCAGAGGGGGCTCCTCCGGCTCCCGAGCAAAGCCGTTGGTTGGAGGAGGGGCAGCCGTGCCACCAGGAATGGAGCTGGAGGCGGCAGTCGGGGCAGATGACATGGCATGTGGTGGGACGGCAGCGGCCACCTGGGCGTACGCTCTGGGGGCCGTGGTGGAATCACCCCCAGAGATGGTGGGGGGAACAGCAGGGGAAGGAGGGGCTGCGGCGGATGGCGGGGCCACAGTGGGTGGGGCAGCCTCAGCCATGGGAGGTTTGGCCTTCGGGGCCGGGCCTTTGCCCTTCTTCCCCCCCCGTCCCTTTTTTCTGGCCAAGGTGGAGGCTGCTCCCAGTCCTGAGGGAGCGTCGGCCGTGGCAGCAGCGGAGCTTGGGCTGGGGGTCAGGAGGTCTGCCGCAGCATTCTTTGGACCCGGTAGCAATGGGGGCACCATGGGACCAACAGGGGCAGGGGTTTCCTCCATCGTGAGAGGAAGGAGGAAGGAGGAAGGAGTCACCGCTCCTCCCCACCGGACAACAGGCAGGGGAGGAGGGCATCAGTGAGGGGAAAGGGGGAGAGAAAGGAAGGGTACAGATTTCAGGGAGGGGCAACTGAGGAAGGGAAGAAGTTTAGCAGCCTCTCCTCCCTGCTAAGGCTGTGGCAGAGGAGGAGGGCGCTATTGTAGGGGAGGGACACGTGAGGGAAGGGGGTTCGCAATTGGAGAGGGAGGGAAAAAGGGGGGGGCCAACCACTCCCTCCCACCGACTGATTACAGGGAGGGAGGGTTGTACCAGGGATGAATATGAATGGGGAACCAAAAGGTCAGCAACCACTCCTTCCTGCAAGGCTGGAAGCAGAGGAGGAGGGCGCTGGCAGGACAAACAGGAGGCAAGGTAACGGGTGCAGAGCGGGGGCCGGCTCCTCCAGCTGCACTGGGGTACAAAAAGGGACTATGGGGCTGTCGGGGGGGGCTGATGTGCAGGGGGGTTAACTAAAAAGGGGAGGGAGAGGGACACAAGCGCTCGGGGTGGGGACCGGAACTCTGGGTGGGGCCAGAGGACTATTGGGAGACTGGGAGGGGGGGGGCATTGGGTGAACAAGGAGGGGCAGGGCAAAATAAGGGCCAGGAAACAGAACACTATCTAAATATGGGCGGGGCAGGTAAAACAAACTGAAGCTGGGCGGCTGGTCAACAAACTGAGGAAGGGAAAAGGAAACAGAACTGGCTAACGGGGTGGGGTGGGCAAGGCTTCTGCAGTGGGGAGTGGGGCAAGGAGAGCAGGGGTGAGGGGGGCCCCCCAACCAAACACTACTGAGGGAGGGGGGCCAAGTCCAAGGGGGGAGCACACCCAAGAGCGCTTGCGGGAGGTTCAGTCCTCGCCCACTGCTGCAGCAGGACAGTCCCAGATGACACAGATGGGGGGGGGGGGAACAGCCAGCCCCACCGAGGGGCGAGTCCTGGTGGTGCAAGGGTTGGTGGAGGGGGTCGTGGGGGTGGTGGTATGGGGGGGCAGCTGGACTGGGGGGAAGGCTCTACACCTCTCCCCCAGCCCCCCCCTTGATGTCTCTGTCCACCACCACCCCAAGAGCAGATAAGAGGCTCAGTCCCAACAAACAAACCCCCTCCACAGTCCAACTGACGATCCTCGTCTGCCTCGGTGGGGTGCAGATGGTACAGCAGCAGCAGCGGGCGGGCAGCAGCCAGGTGGAAAAGTCCTCTAGGTGGTGGTGCTGGTGGGGTCTTCCTCCTTCTCTGGAGCGAAGGAAGGGGGGGGCAGCCAGCAAGCCCCCCCCTCCCCACAGGCAGCAGCAGCAGCTGGTGGTAGCGGTGGTGGTGGTGGTGAGCAGCAGCGGCTGGAGTGGCGTCCAGGGGAGCAGGCCTCAGCAGGCAGGTGGCTGGGTGGGGAGGGCTCCGGCAGGTACAGAGGCAGGAACAGGAATGGGGGGTAGCAGGGGAGAAGGAAGAGAGCAGCCCCTGCACCCTGCTCCCTCTTCTCCTTCTCTGGAGTGGAGTGGCCCAGGCCTATTTGAAACCCAGGAAGTGGGTGGGCAAAGCCCGCCCACTTCTAAAAGCCCCTCCCCCAGCCTTAAAGGAGGGACGACTGGACCTGGGGTTCAACTAAATACTTGGGACAAATAATGAAAAACACGGTCAGGGGGTGTGGGTCACAGGGTCAGAACAAGAGAACCGGATGGGGACACCGAGCAGAGAACCCCGGACAGCGCCCACTGCTCCTCAAAGCTGTCGATGGAGCCAGTGGACGCCGCCCAGAGGAACTCTGCCCGGATATGTGACGCTAGGGATGAACGGAAATAGGCCCCACAGTCGCAGGGAACCCCCTCGTCTAGCATCCTCTCCCTGGTATTATAAATGGTGGTACCAGGGCTGGGGGAGCTCCACCCGAGGCCTCCTCAGGAGTGGCCAGGACCTCCGGGGCTGGGCGCAGGGTGTTGAGCCGGTGCCAGAGCATGGACAGGACCAGCTGATTTAGCACCAGTGCCCTCCCATGAAGGGAGAGACACGGGAGCAGTCCTGCCCATCTCCGCAACCGCTCACCCGCCCTGGCCTCCAAACCTTGACAGTTTTCCGGCGGAGAAGGATGCGTGGTGGATAAATAAATGCCCGGATAGAGCAGCGGACCCGCGCTCCACCTGATGGCCTGAAGCGCAGGTGGGAAGGAGCCGGCCCGCCACCCGTCCCCGACCAGAGCTCTTGACCCAGTTGACCCGGGCGGAGGAGGCTGCCGAGTAGATGGCTTGGCAGGCCTCCACCCGCGCCAGGTTGCCCGGGTCCTGGACTACGTCCTGGACCACGAGGAGCACGTCATCGGTGTACGCCGACAGGACCAGCCGCAGCTCCGGCTCTCGGAGCACCAACCCCGTCAACCTCCTATGGAGGAGAAGGAGGAAGGGCTCAATCACCAGAGCGTACAGCTGGCCCGACAGCGGACACCCCCGATGTACCCCCGGACCGAAGCTGACCAGCTCGGTCAGGCTCCAGTTGAGCCTGACCAAACACTCCGCGAGGGCGTACAGCACCCGGAGAAAACCCACAAAACGGGGCCCGAAGCCGAAGGCCTGCAGGGTGCCCAGGAGATACCCGTGATCCATCCTGTCGAACGCCTTCTCCTGGTCCAGGGACAGGAGGGCGAACGACAAGCCGTCCCTACACCTGAGCTCCAAGAGATCCCGGACTAAATACAAGTTATCAAAAATGCTACAGCCCGGGACGATGTAGGTCTGGTCGGGATGGATCACGTCCGCCAGCACGGACCGCAGTCGCAGCGAGATGGCTTTTGCTACGACCTTGTAGTCCGTGCTGAGGAGCGAGACGGGATGCCAGTTCCGTAGGTCGCGGAGGTCCCCCTTCTTCGGCAATAAGGCGAGCACGGCTCGCCTGCACGACAGAGGGAGGATCCCGCTCTCCAAGGACTCGGCCCAGACGGTGACGAGGTCTGGGCCGAGGACGTCCCAGAACACATGGTAAAACTCCACGGTCAGCCCGTCCATGCCCAGGGTTTTATTGTTGGGCATGAGACAGAGGGCTTCCGAGAACTCGGCCAGAGTGAGAGGCGTCTTCAGCCGGTCTCGGTCGCCCTCGCTGACCGTCGGGAGCTCGGTCCAGAGCACCTTGCAGGCGTCGGCTTCGGTCGGATCCGGGCAGAACAGACTGGCGTAGAAGGCCCTGGCCTTTCCACGCATCTCCGCCGGATCCGTGAGGGGGGTGCTGTCCTCCGCCAAAAGGCAGGTGACGTGCTTTTTAGCCCCCCTCCTTTTCTCCAGGGCGTAGAAGAAGCGGGAGCTGCGATCCATCTCCTGAAGGAGCTGGATGCGAGATCAAACGAAGGCGCTCCGGGCCCTGTGATCTTCCAGGGCCTGGAGCTCCTCCCGCTTCTCCCGGTACACCTCGCAGAGGGGTGGATCCTCGGGGCGGATGCCAGATGCCCCTCGAGCTTCAAGACCTCCCGTTCCAGCTGCTCTATCGCCGCATCCCTCCGCCGGCTGGCGCCCCGGGAGTAGTCACGGCAGAAGAGCCGGGCGCACACCTTCCCCACGTCCCACCATCGCTGTGCCGAGGGAAAGGCGGGCCGCTGCTCCCGCCAGGCCAACCAGAACTCCCGAAAGGACGCCACGAAGCCCACGTCCTCCAGCAAGCTATTATTAAAGTGCCAATAGGCCGGCCCCAGCCTCTCCTAACTCAGAGAGGCTTTCACAGCCACCAAATGGTGGTCCGTGAACGGGGCTGGCCGGATTCTGGAGGAGTGGGCTCATGCCAGATGGAAACGGGAAAGGTCAATGTGATCCAACCGGGAGTGGCTTGACCAATCGTCCTCCACCCGGACGTAGCTGAAGGTGGTGTTGTCGTCCAGGTGGTGGTCTCGCCAGACGTCCACCAGGGAGTGATGGTCCACGATCTCCCTGAGGACGCCTGCTGCGGCCTGGCAGTTCGCGAGTCCTACACGGTCCCGGTCATCGATGGTGGTGTTGAAATCCACGCCCAGGACCAGACACTCGCGAGGATCCAGAGTGCCGAGGAAGGTGGCCGCCTGCCGATAAAAGGTGACCTGGTCCGGGCCCGCGTTCGGGGCGTAGATGTTGACCAAGTTCAACGTCAGCCCCTCTACGCGGGCCCGGACGTGCAGCAGGCAGCCCGGGACAACCTCGGCAGTCCCCAGCACCTCTGGCCGTAGGGCAGGGGAGAACAGGGTGGCCACCCCGGCCAAGCGAGCGCCGAGGTGGCTAAAGTACACCCCGTCCCCCCACTCCAACCGCCAGCCAGCCTCGACGGCTGGAGTCGTATGGGTCTCCTGCAGGAAAGCCACCGAGTACCCCCCCTCCCGAAGGAAGGAGAGCACCCGGCCCCTGCGGAGACCCGCCCTACAGCCCCGGGCATTCAATGTTGCAATGATGGTGTACTTCATGATGAGGACTGGGGTGGATCCTCACGGGCAGGGTGATCGTCGGCCTCCCGTAGGCCCCGCAACAAGCCGCTCCCCGACCTGAAGGCGAGGAGAGCGTCGCAGAATTTACGGGCCCACCGGTAGGCCGCGATGTCCCGCCTCTTGGTCCCTCTCCCCTCCTGCAAGAGGGCCCTTGTGGCCCTCAAGATGGAATGAAAATCCCCCCCAGCGCTGAAGGGCGAGCTCCACCTTTCCCTTAGCCCCACGCGTATCCGTGAGGAATTGGCAGAGCTCGGCCCCCACGCCAAGGGGGTGCTGGACGTTTCCTCCATCTGGGCTCCCCGAAAGGCCTCACGGGCCACAGAGGCGGGCAAACCGGTGTCCGAGCCCCGGCGCGGCGCCCCTGAACCCGGTGGGAAAGGGGGCGGTGGAGGGAATAAGGCAGCCCCTAAGGAACTAGGGACCGGGGATACAAATACCACCCCCTGGGGGCCGCTCACAGTCAGTGGGAATGAGACAGCCCCCGTGGGGGTGGCAATAATGGTGGTTTGGGAGAATGGTGAGGGCGGGACAGGCAGCACGATAGGCATGGAAGGGGGGGCGGGCTCACGGCCGGACGGTGGGGTGGGAGTGGGAAGAGAGGGTGCGGTGGTAGTAGGAGAGGGGTCAGGGACAGGGGAGGATTCAGGGCTGGAGATGGGTTCATAAATGGTAGGGTCGGGGCCAAGGGCACGTGCAGGGGTGAGGGAAGGATTGGGACAGGGAAGGGAACCAGAGATTGGGGCGGGGTCTAGGGAAGGGTCCCTCTTGTTTGTGCCACCGGGCTGTGGCTCCTCCTGAATGAGAACCGAGGGAGCAGGAACAGAAAGGGGGCCCGCGCCGACGCCGGGCTCAGATGGAAGAACAGGAGTTGTTGCCACGGCGTCGGCTTGAATGGGGTCTTCCACTGGGCCCCCAACAGAAAGGGGAGATGACCGCCCCGCCTCAGTTGCTGGAGAGGGGATGCCCCCAAGCTCGGGACCTGGCTGCTTGGCACCAGCAGCCGCCCCGGAGGGCTCGGCGGCTTCAGCTCCAGTGCCCGAGCCGGCCGGGCCAATAGGTAGTACCAGCAGCGCCCTGAGTGTGAGGACGGGGTCAGCCACTTGGGACATAGGGTTCGGGTTGGGGAGAGGAGGGGGCAGCGCCACAGAGTCGCTGCCCAGACCGAGGCCCGCTGGCAGAGGGCCATCATCCCCCTGGGTAAGCGGGGTCAGATCTAGGGCCTCGATCTCCTCAAAGATGGAGCTCAGTTCCATCCCCTCGACCCCGGAGCCTTCCCCACCAGCTGCCGAGGCGACACTTACCTCGATGGCGACTGCGGGGGGCTCAGCTGTTACCAGGGCCGGGGGAGCTCCACCCGAGGCCTCCTCACGGATAAGCTCTGCAGTGGGGACAGCATCGTTCCCCCTCGCTGCCACGGCTTCCTCAGCTGGCGCCTCCTGCTGAAGCTCGTCGGGGGCGATCTCGGCAGCGCTGGCCTCCCTCGGGATCTTTCGGAGGGGGGGCCTTCCCACCTTCCTCATCGGAGGGGGGAGATTGAGCCCGCGAATGGTGGGCTCCGCGCTTTCCCCCGATGAGCGTCCAGCCCTCCGAGGTGGAGGTGGAGGGCTGGTCAGCAGGGGCAAGGCCAGGGGGCGCAGTTTGTTTTCGGGGGGGGGGGCGTTGAGGCAAGGGGGGGAGAGAGGAGGGTAGGGAAACCTCCACCTGGAGGGAGCCCTCTCCCTCGCCCGGCAGCGACCGCGCCACCCTCTCTTCCTCGGGCCCTGCAGAAACGGATCGGGTAGAGGCAGGGCCCACCTGCTCACTCGGGTATGCCGGAGGGGATGCCTCCGGCTCCCGAGCAGAGCCGTCGGTTGGAGGAGGGGCAGCCGCGGAGGCCGGACTACCAGGGGGGGCCGGTGGTGGTAGGGCCGGCACCCTCCCGGGCCCCAGGGGTCCCGGACACCTCCTCCAACCGGACCAAGGGACAGTCCCTTCGGACGTGCCCCATCGCCCGGCAGAGGAAGCACTGGGCCTCCCCCGAAGAATAGTGGACCCGGTAGAGGGCCCCCTGGTAGGGCACCATAAAGGACCCCTCGAGCGCCACCCCGCCACACGCCGCCAGCAGCATTTGCAGTTGTACCTGCCGGCGGAATGACAAGACGTGGCGGAGGGTGGGGTCCTTACAGCCCAACAGGAGAGGGCTGATAACAGAAATTGGCTTCCCCAGCGTGGAGAGGGAAGGCAACAGGGCGGCATTGGGGAGGAAGGGCGGGACGGAGGTAAGAACCACCCGTACGCCCAGGTCCTCCAGCGGTTTGAGGGGCACGTGCACACCCCCCACCGCCAGGCCCCTCTCCACCGCCTCCTGGATGGCAGCCTCCGAGGCAAGGAAGAACACCACCTTGCCGTACATCTTGGAGGCCGCCACCATGGCCGAGGCCCCCACCACCCTCGCCAACACCTGCATGTAAGTTTCGACATGGGGCGAGGCAGTGACCAGGAGGCAACGGACGCCGTGCCTCCTGGTCATGGTGGGAAAGGGGCCCCAGCCACCAGGAATGGAGCTGGAGGCGGCAGTCGGGGCAGATGACACGGCACGTGGGGGGACGGCAGCGGCCACCTGGGCATACACTCTGGGGGCCGTGGTGGAATCATCCCCAGAGCTAGTGGGGGGAACAGCAGGGGAAGGAGGGGCTGCGGCGGATGGCGGGGCCACAGTGGGCAGGGCAGCCTCAGCCATGGGAGGTTTGGCCTTCAGGGCTGGGCCTTTGCCCTTCTTCCCTCCCCCCCCCCGGCCCTTTTTTCTGGCTGAGGTGGAGGCTGCTCCCGGATTTGAGGGAGCATCGGCCGTGGCAGCGGCGGAGCTCGGGCCTGGGGTCGGGAGGTCAGCCGCGGCATTCTTTGGGCCCGGTGGCAACGGGGGGACCGTGGGATCGACAGGGGCAGGGGTTTCCTCCATTATATGAGGAAAGAGGAGGAAGGCACAGATGACAGGAAGGGGGAGCAAGGGTTAACCGCTCCTCCCCACCAGACAGCAGGCAGGGGAGGAGGGCATCCATGAAGGAGAAGGCGGGAAAGAGGGAGAGCACTGGTTTTGGGGAGGGGCAACTGAGGAAGCGGGGGTTAGCAGCCTCTCCTCCCTGCTGAGGCTGTGGCAGAGGAGGAGGGCGCTATTGCGGGGGGAAGGGGCATGCGAGAAAAGGAGGTATGCGATTGGGGAGGGACGGAAAAAAAGGGGAGGGGGACAACCACTCCCTCCCGCCGACTGACTGCAGGGAGGAGGGAATCAAGAAGGGCAGGGTGGAAATAAGGGAACTGAGAGGCCAGCAACCACTCCTCCCCGCAAGGCTGGAAGCAGAGGAGGAGGGCGCTGGCAGGGCAGGCAGGGGGCAAGGTGACAGGTGCAGGGCGGGGGCCGGCTCCTCCAGCTGCACTGGGGTACCAAAGGGGACTATGGGGCTGTCGAGGGGGGGTGCGACGTGCAGGGGGGTTAATTAAAAAGGGGAGGGGGAGGGACACAAGCGCTCAGGGCAGGGACCGGAACTCTGGGTGGGGCTAGAGGAGTACTGGGAGGCTGGGCAGGGGGGCACTGGGTGAGCAAGACGGGGCAGGGCAAAGCAAGGGCCGGGAAACAGAAGGCTAACTAAATGCGAGTGGGGTGGGTGAAACAAACTGAGGCTGGGCGGGGTTGGTCGGCAAACTGAGGGAGGAGGAAGGAGAACTGGCTAACAGGGCGGGGTGGGTAAGGCTTCTGCAGTGGGGGGTAGGGCAGCGAGAGCAGGGGTGAGGGGGTCCCCCAACCAAACACTGCTGAGGGAGGGGGCCCAAGTCCAAGGGCGGGGTGGGAACACGCCCACAAGCACTTGTGGGAGGCTCAGTCCTCGCCCACTGCTGCAGTAGGACAGTCCCAGATGACAAGAGGCAGGGGGAAACAGCCAGCCCCACCGAGGGGCGAGTCCTGGTGGTCCAAGGGTTGGTGGAGGGGGTCATGGGGGTGGTGGTATGGGGGGAAGCAACTGGACTGGGGGGAAGGCTTTACGCCTCACCCCCAGCCCCCCTCTTGGTGTCTCAGTCCACCACCACCCCAAGAGCAGATGAAAGACTCAGTCCTAGCAAACAAACCCCCTCCACAGTCCAACTGACTTTTCTAGTCTCCCTCGGTGGGGTGCAGGTGGTACAGCGGCAGCAGCGGGTGGGCAGCAGCCAGGTGGGAAAGGCCTCTGGGTGGTGGTGCTGGTGGGGTTCTCTTCCTCTGGAGCAGAGGAAGGGGGGGGCGGCTGGCAAGCCCCCCCCCCCTCAGGCAGCAGCAGCAGCTGGTGGTGGTGGTGGTGGTGAGGAGTGGCGGCTGAAGTGGCGTCCAGGGGAGCAGGCCTCAGCAGGCAGGCAGGCAGGCAGGCAGGTGACTGGGCGGGAAGAGCTCCGGCCGGTGCAGGAGCAGGAGCAAGAGCAGGAACAGGGCAGGGGGGAGAAGGAAGAGAGCGGCACTGCACCCTGCTCCCTCTCCTCCTTCTCTGGAGTGTAGTGGGGTGGAGTGGCCGCTGCTGAGGCGGAGGAGGAGGAGCCCCTCCGGGCAGGCAAACCGACTACACTGGTATAAATATGCAGGCAAGAATCAGCCTAGAGATAACGAGGTAAATTCAATCAGGGAGGATGAAGCCCACTTCTAGCAGCTGATCTGGAGGTGTGAACACCAAGAGAGGAGAAACTGCTTTTGTAACTGGCTAGCCATTCACAGTCTTTGTTTAATCCTGAGCTGATGGTATGAAATTTGCAGATGAATGGCAGCTCAGCAGTTTCTCTCTGAAGTCTGGTCCTGAAGTTTTTTTGCTGCAGGATGGCTACCTTTAAATCTGCTATTGTGTGTCCAGGGAGATTGAAGTGTTCTCCTACAGGTTTTTGTATATTACCATTCCTAATATCTGATTTGTGTCCATTTATTCTTTTGCGTAGGGACTGTCCAGTTTGGCCGATGTACATAGCAGAGGGGCACTGCTGGCACATGATGGTGTATATTACATTGGTAGATGTTGTAGAGACTGCCGAGACTGCCGTAACCATTTTATATTTAGCTAGAAGCCATCTTGTATAACAGAAACCATTTCAGCTTTTCTCTCAAGCACGTAGACCAGAGTGAACTCTCTGTCACCCCGTGAGAAGAGGCCTACAGGATGGGCTATTGGTATGTGTTAATTGGGCTGGTTGGAACAGGAGGTGTACTCCCTCGTACCTGTCCGCCATCTTGTTGATAAGGCTTTGCTTTTCCAAGTTTAATTGATGATTTTTGTAATTGGATGCCCTGACGTTAGACTGTTTGGTTAAGGGTATAAAGATACGAGGATTGATTGTATTAGGCAGCCTTACTGGGCCTGACTTTGCTGGGTCCACGTTTGGCTCACTTTGCTTTTATTGGCCAATAAAACCATATATTTTAGCCGCGTAAACAGAGTGAAGTTTTTACTTCGACAATGTGCTGGTGAATGAGCCAGTGATGGTCTGACTGATCTGGTTAGGTCCTGTGATGATGTCGCTGGTATAGATATGTGGGCAGAGTTGGCACCGAGGTTTGTTGCATGGATTGGTTCCTGAGTTAGAGTTACTGTGGTGCGGTGTATAGTTGCTGGTGAGAATATGCTTCAGGTTGGCGGGTTGTCTGTGGGCGAGGATTGGCCTGCCTCCCAAGGCCTGTAAGGATTCTGCAACATCAACCAAATTCAATTATAGCTGATGTAAGGCTATGTCTACACTGTGGCAGTTTGTCGGAAGAGGAAATGCAAATGGAGCATTCATTTGCAAATCTTTCATTCTCATTTGCATATTCTCTTCCGATCCTTTTTGTGGAAGAGTTTTTTGTGATAAAAAGCCCTGCACAGATGAGGCCATTAGTTGGGAAAACCCTGTTTTGCACAAGATCCTGTAAGCCTCATTTTTTGAGGAATAAGGGATCTTGCACAAAATGGGGTTTTCCCAACAAATGGCCCCATCTACACAGGGCTTTTTATCGCAAAAACCTCTTCCGCAAAAAGGATCGGAAGAGAATATGCAAATGAGAGTGCGAGATTTGCAAATGAGTGCTCCATTTGCATTTCCTCTTCCGACAAACTGCTGCAGTGTAGACGTAACCTTAGTGCTCAATTCACTATTAACAAGAAAAGGATTAAAAAGACAGCTTTGCAACAGCAGCAGAATCTGCACTTAATCTCAGTCCAATCAAACCTAAAACACTGTTCAAAGCCTAATCTCTTTTCCCATATTATATGCAGTATTTCTGTACTGATATTTTGTGGAAACCAATCATCTGACCAAAGATAGTTTGCAATAATATAGTGCTAGTCTGCTACCTTCTAAGATGTCTGAAACTGGCACCAAAACCCAAAAAAATCATTTCTGGTGAGTTTGGGCTTTGTATGAAGTAAGCAATGAACATTTTTATGCTTGAGTTGGAAGTTTGCGTCGCTCAGACACTTCATACTTTTGACAGGAACACAGGCAGAATGAAACCATTTCAGCAGAAATTGTGTAAAGTATGTGCAGTTGATTGTTCTAAATACTCAGTGATATTTCTGAGATGCAAGTCCACATGAACCCAGTAAAAGGTTCCCATTGCTGCAAATCAGAACTGCTATTCCATATTCTTTATGGGAATAAGCTTATGAATATGACATAACTGAACTATGTTTTATATGAGATACTATCATTGGAAAGGTTGTAATCTACTGAATGATTATCCCATTTGTATGTGTGTATTTCAGTATTTGAAGTTAGAGATATGAAGTATAAACCTGTGTTACTAATGTAGTCATGCTAAATGAGGGCCATTATAATACGCAATGAATTTAATGACCCAGTACTCAGGAGAATATGTGAATAGACTTGTTTTTCCTGTAAACCTGGGAAGGGGCTACGGTGGTACCTACCAAGAGACATGTGGCTATGTCACCTGATTCTTGGTTGCATCATGAAATGCTGCATTTTTCCACAAGAGAGGGGAGAAAGTTTACACAAGAAGACAAAGGATTACCACCTCATGCAAAAACTGTGGGAAATGAGGTCATCAGTTCTTCCAGGGCCCCATCCAAGATGGCAGCTGGAAACATCTAAAACTGAACTGGAGGAAGGATTGGGCCCCAGATGGAAAGCTTTTCAGTCTGTGAAATAAGTTTATTAGAACAACTTTAAGGTCCAATATTACATGAACCAGTTTCTTAGTGTATTAAGCTTAGCTTGCATGTTCTATTTTATTTTGTTTAGTAACCTACTTTGTTCTATGTGCTATCTCTTGTGACCACTTAAATCCTACCCTTCATACTTAATAAAATAACTTTTGTTGATTAATAAACCCAGTGTAAATAACTGTTACCTTGGGGAGGGGGCAAGGAAACTGTGCAGATCTCTCTTTACATTGAGAAAAGGCAAAATTCAGCAGCTTTCAGATCCCTAATAAATCATAAAATGAATTTATCTAGGGTTCAATGCCCAGAGAGGCTGTATACTTGAGTGCTGGAGACAGGTATCTCACTGTGCTGTTTTCAGCTTAGGTCTGTATCTGTGGGGGCATGGCCCAGACCCTGTGTCTGTATTGCAGCAATGTCTGACCTAACAAGACAGGATACTGGGAGGCTCAAGCTGTCAGGGAAAACAGGCTCAATGGGGTCTCAGCACATTGGGTAACAGCACCAAAGGGGGTCCTGACTTGTCACACCATGTTTGCATAGTTCTAATCACCATGCAATAGTTAGACGCCTCTCTACTTTCTCAGTACCAAATTCAAGCAAAGTCAATATGGAGCAAGTGGGCATGATTCTGAGCTCACACCACTTTTTTACACAGTTTGAGGATTTGACACAGTTTGAGGATCTATACTGCTAGAAATAAAACCAGACTTTCAATATAATTTCCATGGAAGTCTCTGACCAAGTTCATAAGAGAGGTTGTATATGATCTGATTTCAATAATTTTGATACGGTCTTGCATGATCGTCTCTCAAACAAAGTAGGGAAATACAACCAAGATGGAGTTACTAAAAGGTGAGGGCATAACTAGTTGGAATACCAGCAGCCAGGGCATGGCTGGGCAAGGAGCCCCAGTCAGCTGGGGAACACTGGCCCTGACCCACATTTCTTCTCAAAAATAAGAATTTAATTAAGGCCAGTTATTTGAAGTGCCATAAGTGCCCATTCTCAACATATATGTAAAAGCAACTTTTGATGTTTTTACTTATGCAAAATTCCCACTGAGGTCAATGAGAATTGGCTTCTGACCTGGATCTTGAATTAAAAAAAAAAATTGTGCTCTTTATCAGCTTTTCGTCTTTAAAATGTTTTACAAGAAGGAATGTGTACATGAAAATAAAATGAATGACAATCTGTGGCCAGCAAAGTGGTATAAATATACAATACATAGTGAAGAACATACACTGTAGCTACAAGTGCAAGCAACATTTTTGTTCACAAAAATTTGAGAGGGTTCTAGGCCAAAACTTCTAATCTTGGATACTTTAGGTTGGGCTTCTAAATCCATCATTAAAAGCTCCTAAATAAAGTTGGTTTGTTTTCTAGTTGCTGAAGAACCACAAACTCCATTGACGTTAATGTTTTGCAGCTTTAAAAAAAAAACCCTAAGACTTTAGGATCCTAACATTAGATATGCTGGTTTGATGACTTTGGCCCTTATGTGGGTTTAGCACATGCTTAAGTCCCATTAAGTCCAATGCAATTTAAAGTTTAAGCGTTTTGCTGAATTGGGGTCTTCGTGTTTAGCTGCCACTAGAACATCAGAAAACAAGATGTTCTGACATTTGGAAATTTACCAGTCAAACCAAAATTCTGCATTACAAGTTCACCTGTCAGTGCATATTTTTGGGTTGATCCTGCAGCTCTGAGTAGTCCTGATGAGTTCAGGACTGCTCAAGTGAATGAGCAACAAGACTGGGCCTTCTATCTAGCCTTAAATCACTACCCAAAAGAGCTGGATAGTGACTGCCAGTAAAGTAAGTTTCTGAGATTCTAACTTTGGTAGAAGTTTAAAGTAATTCTGGCTACATTACAGGCAGATCAGGTTTCTCCTCCTTCAGTTGAGTCTATGTACAATCCTGTAGCTATACTTTCCTTTGAAGCAATTATTAGTCCATGTCTTCACACACTACTGCAAGGACAGTACACTTGGTACAATATATTTAGGTAAAAAGTACTACTCTCTCTCATCTGTATTATATCTCCATTTAATTTCAACAATGCTAAAATATGTCCCATTTATTCAGTCATAGAAATAAATTAAAAGATGGAGTCAACACGGTTTATTTTTCAAAAAGTCAGTAGATTCAAATGTAGGTAGCAGGTGGCAGTCAAAAGATGATCTGTCTAGGTAATTCAGGCACCTTGCCAAAGGTAAAATAAGTCTCCTACGTGCATATTGCAGGGCTCAAAGAAATAAATCCTGCATAATAAAATTCTAGAGAATGCACTGAGAAGCAGAATCTAATCTAAAGTGCAAGATTTAATACCTCCTCTCGTATGCTGCTTTATAAGGCTACGATCTGAACTTGATGCAGAACAAGTGCAAAGAAGATTAACTAGAGCTCTACCGAACTGAAGTAGACAAAACACTCTCCCAGGGTCCAGCTACAGCATCTGAATTGGGTCCTGGGTGCTCCCTAGAGAGGAGAATGGCAGGGACGTAGTTCTGCAACCTAGTGGCTGGTACAATGAAGAGCCCAGGGGAGCTGAGCTCTGCCACATCCAGGGGGTGCATACCCTTGTGAAACATTCCCATACATCCCCATGTCACAGTCATTCCATGCAAGAGAGAAGCAGGATTTCCCTCCGAGGAGCAGATTTCCCCTTTGCCCCATCCTGAAGTTCAGTCATATGCAGAGGCTCTTGACTAACTGGTGCAAAGCAAAGACTCAGGAGAACAAATGACATTTTATTGCTCTTTGTTTTAAGCACAGAAGCATCAGGTGATAAGGAAAGAGGGATGAGTTTCCAGAGAACATTGACCCAAGCAAACAAGGAAAATGAAACTTTGCTGCACGGCTAAGAAGACGAAGGAGATGGAATTTCAGACTGGTTCAGGAACCCCTTACTAGAGACAACACCTATATGGCACTTTCTACACTGTCAGAGGGGGAAACACCTGTACTGCTCCCTGGTGGACAGACCTGGGACACCTGTGGCCACCCCACCAGAAGCAGTGGGGCGGGACAGGAAGTGGTAGTACTGTAAAAGACCAGCCCTCTAGCTCAGTTGAGGAAAAGCTGCCAAAGGAACAGGACACCTCTCCCTAAGTGCTGGAGCTGGGAACAGCCAGAGACTGCACATGCCAGAGACCCAGTTGTGAGCTGCTAGCGCTGCCACTTGCAGTCTACCCAAAGAAGAAGGAGGAAGATCCTGGAACCCAGGTACCCCTTGTCTGGGAGAGTAGAAAGGAGTCCAGGGAAGCCAAATATGGTTTGACTGTGGGGCTGGACTCCTTCCTACCCTCCCAGATAGTACCTGGGTTCCAGGGTTTTCCTCCTCCTCCTTTGGGTAGACCACAAGTGGCAGCCCTAGCAGCTCACCCGTTTCACTGGCAGCTCAGAGAGTTCTGCTGGGTCTCTGGGTGTTCTCAGCTCCAGCACATGGGAAGAGGTGTCCTGCTCCTCTGGCAGCTGTCTGCTGGGCTGAGCCTGAGCTGGTGTTAAAGATTTGGCTCTTGTGTAGAGTCCATGTCAGAGACAAACTTTGCTCAGCTATAAGCCAATGGGCCCTCATGTTAGGGGCTTAAGGACAAAATTTTGGGAATCTTTGGACACGCATTAGATACAGTCACCCTCTATGAGCAGTAAATATAAGCTATATATGCAGACAATCCTCTGCGTTGATTTTGTTGTTGACAAGTGCAATACATTGTCATTAATCTTATCAGGGTTGCCAGTGCGGGGATTGGGGGAGACAAAGAAGGCAGCTGCCCTGGGGCCCAATGATTTAAAGGGGCTGCTGCTGCAGCTGCTACATCTAGGGGTAAGGCTACACTAGCTCGTTCGTTCGAGCTAGGTAGTCTAATGAGGGCAACTGGAGTTGCAAATGAAGCCCGGGATTTAAATATCCCGGGCTTCATTTGCATCTTCCCCGGCGCCGCCATTTTTAAATCCCCCTTAGTCCGAACTCCGTGCCCGCGGCTACACGCGGCACGGACTAGGTAGTTCGAATTAAAGATCCTAATTCGAACTACCATTACTCCTCATTGCAGGAGGGGTAACGGTAGTTCAAATTAGGATCTTTAATTCAAACTACCTAGTCCGTGCCGCGTGTAGCCGCAGGCACGGAGTTCGGACTAAGGGGGATTTAAAAATGGCGGCGCCGGGGAAGATGCAAATGAAGCCCGGGATATTTAAATCCCGGGCTTCATTTGCAACTCCGGTTGCCCTCATTAGACTACCTAGCTCGAACTAACGAGCTAGTGTAGCCTTACCCTTTAACTCCGCAGTCTTTAAATTACCATCAGAGCTTGGGCAACACAACATGCTCCATCCAGTTTAGAAGGGCTGGCTGGGGAGGCTAGCTCCCAGCCATGCCCCCTTTCACCTGAGGCCCTACCCCTTCCAGGTAGACTCGGAGCTAGGTCTCCCCACCTTTCCCAGGGGTCTGGCACTTCTGTCCTCAACCCTAAATCTTATTGAAGAGGCCACTAAACAGTGTCACCAGTCAAAGAACTTCCAGGTTAGAGGCAGGTACTAATCATATATATATAGTAGCCTAATGTCCGTGAGTTTGTAACGCTGACTCTCCCCTCCCTCCGTGGCGGCTCAGCTGAGTGTTGCCCGCTCAGCCAGGCCGCCGCGGGGGAGGAGGGGTGGGGCGGTGACATACACAGCCACGGGGCGGGGCCGTGTACGTCACCACCCCCCGTTCCCCTCCCACCGTGGTGCTCAGCTGAGTGCTGTGCCCCTCAGCTGGGCTGCCATGGGGGAGCCAGTGGCGCAAGCGGCCATTTGGGCTCCCCTGCGGCAGGAGGGGAAGGGGGGCGGGGAGGTGACATACACGGCCCTGCCCCCGGCTGTGTACATCACTGCCCCGCCCCTCCTCCCCCACAGCGGCCCGGCTGAGCACGCAGCACTCAGCCGAGCTGCCACAGAGGGAGGGGAAGGGGTCGGGGCGGTGACGTACACGGCCCCGCCCCCTGGCCGTGTACGTTACCACCCTGCCTCCCTCCCTCGCGGCAGCCCGGCTCAGCAGGAAGCACTCAGCCGAGCACCACGGCGGGAGGGGAAACGGAAGGGGGGCGGGGAGAGACAGAGGGGAGAGAGAGGCAGGAGGAGGAGGAGAAGAGAAAGGGAGAGTGAGAGGCAGGAGGGGGAGAAGAGAAAGAAAGAGACGGAGAGAGGGAGAGAGAGGCAGAAGGCGAGAGAGACAGGAGGTGGAGGAGAGCTGAGAGAGAGAGGGGGAGGCAGCAGGAGGAGAGACGGAGCAAGAGACCGGAGGTTCAGGAGAGAAGACCAACGTGGAGGAGAGACCTGAAAATCCTGTCTTATGACGGGCTAATTGGCTAGTTCTTAAGATTATCTGAATGTCACCCACAGACTTCCCCTCAGTGCACAACATGGCAAAATTCTGCCCCAACTTTTAGAAGTTAACAAAACTGAATATTTTCTACCTGACATCCTTTCCAAGGATCTTGGTCATGTGTGGGTTTTTTAAAATTACATCTACAACCTGTGAATGGTGGTAGTACAGCCAATTTGTCTAGCAGACACTGTTCATTGCATATTAATGTAAGAGAGATACAGTTAATTCCCATTTTCTCACTTGAAATCTGCCTCAGCCTGTGGTGCTAATTAGTCAGACAGGGAATTAATGCCCAGCACCACTTTCAGCTGTTGGAGTGTGTTTAATCTCAGTGTCAGAGCACAGCTATATTTTCATGGAACCTGAAAAGTATTAAAAGACCTGTGTAGCTTGCCTCAGCAGCATTGTGAGATACCCTAAGTAAGCAGAGAATTATTGTGCAAGCAGATGTATTAAAGAACAAGAGAAAATTCATTTAGATTGCTTTTTCAGAAAATCTTCGAGATCATCAGCTACTAACTGTATGAACTGCTCTTAATCCTGCAATGAGTTTGCTCCATTGTGTATCTTTTAAAGGCATCCTAGGTCATGTAGGCATTATGTCTATTGGCTAGATCCGAGGATTTGGAGTCTGGGGCTACGTCTAGACTGCAGGCTTCTTTCGGAAGAAGCTTTTCCAGAAGAGATCTTCCGTAAAAACTTCTTCCGAAAGAGCACGTCCACACTGCCAAAGCTCATCGAAAAGCGATCTGCTTTTTCGAAAGATAGCATCCACACTGAATGGACGCTATCTCGCATTTAAGCTGTGATTATTATGGATGGAGTGGTCACCAGGGCACCTGTGCTTTTTCCTCTTTCCTCTTCTTCCAAAATAACTCCTTCTTCCCTGTCCACACACACCTTTTTCCGAAAGAACTCTTTCGGGAAAAGAATTCTTCCTCATAGAAAGAGGATTACAAATGCCAGAAAAGCCCCTCTGTTCTTTTGATTTTCTTTCGAAAGAATGTGATTGCAGTGTGGACGTAATTGAAGTTTTTTCGGAAAAACTGACATTTTTCTGAAAAAAACTCTGTAGTGTAGACATACCCTGGATGCCTGATGGTGAGTTGAACCTCCCTGTTTAGCCATATTTAAAGTGGTAATGTGCACATCCACAGTGGTCTTGGGAAGTTCCTTTCATTAGTGTATGTACAACACTTAGGAGATCCTCAAGTGAAAGTCACTATACACAATAATATCCATGTACAATTGTTTGCAGGTCATAGCAAGAGATGAATTGACAAACATGAGCATAAGAACAGCCATACTGGATCAGACCAAAGATCCATCTAGCTCAGTATCCTGTCTTCCAGCAGTGGCCCATACCAGATGCCCCAGAGGGAGGGAACACAACAGGTAATCATCACATGATCCCTCTCCTGTCATCCATTTCCAGACAGAAGCAAGGGACACCATTCCTACACATCCTGGCTAATAGCCATTGATGGACCTAACCTCCATGAATCTATCTAGCTCTTTTTTGAGCCCTGTTAAAGTCCTAGTCTTCACAACATCCTAGGGCAAGGAGTTCCACAGGCCGACTGTGCACTGAGTGAAGAAAAAGTTCCTTTTGTTTGTTTTAAACCTGCTGCCTATTAATTTCATTTGGTGACCCCTAGTTCTTATATTGTGGAAGTAAGTAAATAACTTTTCCTTATTTACTTTTTCCACACCAGTCATGATTTTATAGACCTCTATCATATCCCCCCCTTAGTCTCCTCTTTTCTAAGATGAAAAGTCCAAGTCTTTTTAATCTCTCTTCATATGGGACCTGTTCCAAACTCCTAATAATTGCCCTTTTTTGAACCTTGTCCAATGCCAATATATCTTTTTTGAGATGAGGCAACCACATCTGTATGCAATATTAAAGATGTGAGTGTACCATGGTTTTATATAGCGGCAGTAAGATATTCTCTGTCTTATTCTCTATCCCTTTTTTAATTATTCCTAACATTCTATTTGCTTTTTTGACTGACGCTGCACACTGAGTGGATGCTTTCAGGGAACTATCCACAATGACTCCAAGATCTCTCTCTTGAGTAGTTGTAGCTAACTTAGTCCCCATCATATTGTACATATAGTTGGGATTATTTTTTTCCAATGTGCATTACTTTACATTTATCAGCATTAAATTTCATTTGCCTTTTTGTTCCCCAATCACTAAAGTTTGGTGCGATCTTTTTGAAACTCTTCATAGTCTGCTTTGGTCTGAACTATCTTGAGCAGCTTGGTATCATCTGCAAATTTTGCCACCTCACTGTTTACCCCTTTCTCTAGATCATTTATAAATAAATTGAATAGGATGGGTCCCTGGACAGACCTTTGGGGGAGCCCACCTCTCTCCACTCAGAAAACTGACCATTTATTCCTACTCTTTGTTTCCTGTCTTTTAACCTGTTATCAGTCCATGAAAGGAGCTTCCCTTTTATCTCATGACAACTTACTTTACCTAAGAGCCTTTGGTGAGGGACCTTGTCAAAGGCTTTCTGGAAATCTAAGTATACTATCAAAAGTTTCAAAGGGGGTAGCTGAGTTAGTCTGTAACAGGAAAAACTTAAAAAACAACAAATAGTCTACTAGTACCTTAAAGACTAACAAAACATGTAGCTGGTATCATGAGCTTTCGTGGGCACAACCCACTTCTTGTGGATTGTGCCAATGAAAGCTCATGACACCATCTACATGTTTTGTTAGTCTTTAAGGTGCTAGTAGACTATTTGTTGTTTTTTAAGTATACTATATCCATCTAAGTATACTATATCATTTCTAGAAATGGTTTATTTAGAGATAAATTGGGTTTACAGACCATATCTGGTTAAGATGAGGATTAGGATTCATTATGAAAGTCTCAAACTGTTATTTTGAAATTTGGAACCAAATCAGTCATTATCCCAGTACAGATAGGAGACCTGCAGCATTATTCACTAGGACTAGCTCACACAGTTGTTTCTTAAAGCAATCTAGTGATGGGGAAAAAAAAGTTTACATCTCAATAAGGACCAACATTTTGAGAAATTCTTGCTTTCAGAGTCTGCTTTACCTGAATTTCTATGTAGTATATATTTGTCAGTGAAGAAAACATCTGCTGAGCTTACCACACATGCTGCCTCGCTGCTGTGGGGCACTGTTCTCAGCAAAGTAGGAAAAATTATTACAATTGCAGAGCCAGATTCTCAGCTGGTATAAACTGGTATAGCATCACTGAAACCAATGGAGCCATGCAGATAAAGTGGATTTCAGTGAAAGTGCTGAATAAAATTTAACTTTTTTCTATTACACTTGCTAACCACTGAAAGTTTCATTCATCACCATAATCTTACTTTTTTTGCTGCACTTACCAATGACGGGTGGCGTCTTAGAACAGATTGTTTTCCTGTTTAGTGCCTATACCAGCCTCTCTAATGATGTTGTCACAGACCTGTTGGATTCCCCATTTTCACGCACATGATTCATACCATATTTGCACATCTGACTTCCAGGAAGGGACCCAGCTATTCAGTCCCTGGGTGTTTTCCTCCAGAACCTGAAGGCATCTCAGCCACTACTATAGGCTTGGGATATGTAGGCACCTTCTCAAGACACAAAGCTGGTATCTGGCACCCTCTACTGAGAGCTGGAACTCATTATCCAGCTGCCTAAGACATATTTCAGAGCTGACTTTTCAGACTCCCGCTGGCTTAAACATATCCTCTCATGGAACAACCCTTTCACGAGGCAGGTGGCAATTATAAAGAATCTAGCAGACACTTTGCATACATGTTAATAATATTGCCCTTTTACTTCACATTGGGTGTTCCAAACTTCTTAATGGTATGGGTCATGTGCACAGTTAGGCTGCATCTTCATGGGCCGCATTCTTTTAGAAACTCTGAACAAAAGCAATTAAACTATTTGTCTCTAGGACGTGAGTGAAAATTGTTCCATTTCTTTATTATTAACAATTGTGAAGCTTATATTATGCTTCAGAATAACCCTATGAAATAAGCAAGTGCAGATGACATTTATGACAACTGATGTTTCTTCATTTGCAGCCACTTTTATACCAATTTTTGCTTATTCTAGAACCAGTGTTAGGCCATGTCACTTCACATTAGATTACCATGGTAACCAATTACATGCCTAATTGGCCAGAAGGGTCACAAAATAAAGCGAACTTGATCTGACATTACAGTTAAGAAGTGAAGAAACATGGAGCTCAACTCTAAATGAAGCTTGAACTAGTCAAGTGATAGTTATACTCATTTCCTTTCACAAAACATGAATTAAAACAAACATGGTGATAAAATATTAATCTTGTATGCATTAAATTAATCAAATAATCCATCACCTCTCTACTCAAATTTATAAACCTATTTTATAATTCAGTTCCAGTCAGAGGCTGATCCTCACTTCGGAATCAAAATTCAGGGTATAAGCCAGAGTTCAGCTAAACTTAACCAGTACAGAACATTTACCATAGAAATATCAGCTGTTCATAACATATTGGGCCTAATATATCATCATTTACTTTTGTGCATCTTTATTGAAAGAAGATAGAATATGGCTATTTATTCCAAGATTTACTCCTGTATTTTATTAACAAAGTGTCCTGCTTTTTTATATAAGAAAAGTTGGCATTAATGCAATGATAGGCATTATGAAAGAATGCTAGCAGTACAAAAAAGGTTGGTTTACTCTACATCTTCCTAAGATCATCAGGTTAGCCAGAACCATGAGTCAGTCACTTAGGCTAAGAGGCACTGCAATCAAAGCTCTCTCTCATGGGATACAAATTTCAATCACAGTAATGGTTCCAAATTACATGTTACGATTTTTTATTTGAATTGTTTACCACTGAAAGATGTAGTGAGGCAGGCCATTATGATTTCAGATTGATTTAAGATTTGTGGTCAGACAGTAAAGATGCTAGCTATTATTAGCCTAAGCATCAAGATGTAAGCTTTTGTTTCATTTTGCATCTGAAAAAGAAAGCTTGAACTGGAACATTAATGGAATTTTTGGAATTAAATAAATTAGAACATGACAGCCTCTGACAGATTGCATAGGTTGACCACATCTCATAGCTAGGGGGTGGATAAAGTTTGAGTTTACTCAGCTTCAAAAAAGGCAGTTTTAAAAAAACCTATAGGGTATGTCTACACTGCAGGATTTTCCCAGAAAAACAGCCATTCTTTCTGGAAAAACTATACTTATGTCCACACTGCTATTGCGTTCTTTCAAAAGAAAGTCAAAAGAATGGAGGGGGTTTTCTGACTGCGGTAAACCTCTTTTTATGAGGAAGAAGACTTTTTCCGAAAAAGCTCTTTCAGAAAAAGACATGAGTGGATGCAAAAGAGGCTTTAAAAAAAAAAAAAAAAAAAAAAAAAAAAGAGGCCTCCAGGAAATAACACAGGTGCCCTGGTGGCCACTCCATCCAAAGTAATCAGAACTCTATAGCTCCTGTCTCCTGCCAGCTCTTAAAGCTGCAAGCACCCTGAACAAGCCTTGTGGCAGGAAGCCGGCCCTGGGAGCAGCACCTGACCGCACGGCTCTCCCTGCCACACAGAATTGGACCCATGGCCCAGCCACAAGCCCCCCGAGACCTCCTTGGCCCTCACAGGGAACAACACCAAGGCTCCCAGGACCCATCCAGGGGCAGCAAACACTGTGCACCCTTCTGGTCCAGAGCGGAGATCCTGTCCCTCCTCTAGCTGTGGGGGGAGGAGGAGACCCTGCAGGATCTCTACTCCTGGTGCAGAAACACCAATATCTATGGCTGGATGACTGAGGCCCTGGTGGAGAGGGGACACACACACTCCAGACCTTAAAACAGGTCCAGAACAAGGTCAAGGAGCTATGCTGGGGCTATGCCAGGGCCAGGGAGCACAGGTCTCATTCCAGGGCAGGATCCCACTACTGCCCCTACTACCAGGAGCTCCACTAGATCCTGGGGGGATGGGGAAACCCTTTCCCCACCCATGGTGGTGGACTTGGGGCTTGAGATCCCCATCATTGCCTGCCTGGAGCTCACAGCTGAGGAGGAAGAGGAGGAGCAACATCAGGTGCAGGAGGAGGTGGACACAGCCAGAACCATTACCCTCACCCTCAAGCCTGTACCCCAGGGCCTGGACGTGTCGCAGGCATCCTCTGAACAGGGAGGGATCATCAGGTGAGTGCTCCTGAGGCAGCATGCAAGATACCCTGGCCTGAAAGTCCAGGAGGACGCTGAGTGGCAGAGCTGCATGTGGGACCAGCTTGTGCAGCAGGGCGACAACATGTGTGCCATCACGTGGGAAATGATGGCACACCCAGCTGCTCTTCCTCATCCTGGATTTTTTCACCTATGTTGACTCCTTATATATGACTGAGGCCTGTAAGAACAGAGGACAAAAGAAAACCTGTTATAAACTCTGTTCCAGAATATCAACAAGGAATCACTGGTACCCTTAATCCTCTCATCTTATTCCAGTGTAAACGCATTTGATACCTCTTTCAATTCATTTTCTTTGTGGTCAGTATAAAACTGTTTCTCCAGGTCAAGATTTATACTTTGTGATCCAACCCAATAATTGTTTGGCATAAACAGGATGTATTAGCTCACAAATCCAAGAGAGAGATTCATAAACACTCCAGGTAGGCAAGTATGAGGAGTTCTGTATGCAGTCAAACCTAAAGGCCCTGATAAACATCACTCAACCTCCCTGAACTGAGTTTTCAAAGTAACCCTAATCCTATGTTCTCACTGCAATTGGGATTTTTTTCTACATCAAACCTGCTCACTCATGCTTTTCCCTGAACACCATTATAAACTCTATTCCAAGAAGTTTGTACACAACCAGGCAGATAAAGTAATAAAGTAGCTGTGGTGTCTGTGCCTGATCCTTCAGGTTTATTAGGGAAGCACAACAGTCACCATTCCACCTTGATTACATTAGGGTACATCTATCTCCTAAGAAGATTGTTGGTTCTTATCTAGTATAGCACTAGAGTCACTAACCCTGCCTAGCAGCTAACTGAAGTTGATATGGGCAGCATTAAACAGTTTTCAAATTGTCTGCTTATCAAGAGAAAGCCCATGCCTTTTACTGGGACAAAATATTTTCTATCCGCCCTATGGTTGGTTGGGGGGATAGAGACTGGGGTTAGCCAGAGTTCATCAGATGGTTCCAAGATAGTTTCATTGAGGGGTGACGCTATTTTTGAGGATGCCATTGGTTGTAGTACTGTGAGTAATTTTTTGTATTGTTTGTCTTGCACCTCTTGGAGTGTAATGTCTTGAGATTGAGTCACTTGTTAAAATAGTTCTTGGAATTGTTTCAGGTCATCTGCCACTGGAGAGGGCGATACCTGGAAAACTGCTTCATCTAAACTAGCCAACCCATGCGGAGTGTGTAAAGAGCTTTCTGAGTTGGAATGAGGTAAGTTGTTATCACCATTTGCTGAATCTGCCTGGATTCAGCAAATGGTGATAGGCAGGTGAGACAGTGAGGAATGCACTGTTGTAGCCAGGGGACATGTAGACGTATGCTGTGGTGTAGCAGGTGGTGTATTTCGTGAGCAGTAGGTATGGGAGGAGTGCAGACAATACCCGTGCCATGGCTCCCAGAGAGGCCACTGAGGCTGAAGGTGTTGTGGAGAATACAGCCACAGCTGGTTAAGTCCCGAGAGTTGTGGCAGTTGTTGAAGAGGATGATTTCAAGTCGAATGCCAGGAAGCCATTGGGGATGAATGGCAAGATGAGAATCTACTTCACTGCCTGGTGCCCTGTTCAGTTTGCGGTGACAGTGGTGTTGGAGAGTGAGAAGCCCTTTCTGCCATTTGTCTGTACAGGCTAGCATGAGGTGAAACTGGGGAGCATGGTAAACAGGCTCCCTGTACCTACGGTGTACCCGGCTGTGGGGATTTTTGTAAATGGCGCATCTTCCTAGACGCTTTCCTGTGTTCCGGTGCCGGAGTGCATTTGGGTGCTGACTGCCTGGGGCCGGTTTGTTCAGTCGGTTGTGGGGCACCTATGGGAACCGGCGGTGGTGCCAAGTGCGGCTTTGTCGGCACTGGTGGATTAGTGGTGCCGGTGGGTGCCAAGCACTTAGGTTCAGACTCAGTTCCTGGATGATGTGGATTTACATTACGCTGCGGTGCTGGAAACTGACAGCACCAAGGAACAGGAGGCTCGGGGCATCACAAGCAGTGATCGTGCCAGGGAACCCCGCAACACTTGTAAGCCTTTCTGGGGTGATGAGCTAGCCCTGTCATTGGGCTTCGGTTGCTCCCCGTGTCTCCTGGGACTTATCCCCTGATGGTTGGAGGGATTTTTCCCATAGGAGGTTCTTCAGAAGCATTTCACTGTCTTTTCTTGCTCTGGCTGTCATGTTTAAAGAATGCGGGCACTTCTATCCTGCATGACTTTCACCCAAACATTTCATACAGGACACATTTCCATCCAAAACTGGCATTGAATCCCAGCATGAGTCACATTACTTAAAGCTGGGAGAGCCTGGCATGTTGAGAAAGGAAAAAAAGCCGCCACAGTGGTTTTGTTTTTGTTTTAAACTGAAGGACTAGTTGAAAACTTTTATGAACTGACTAAACTTATCAACTACTTCTAAACTAATTGTACTATTTGTTTATTTTCTGTCAGAAAGGAGAGCACTGCTGTGACTCCGTCTTCAGCCAAGGAAAAGGAACTGAGGGAGGTTTGTGCCATGTGAGTGCCTAACAGACTACAACAGTGCGAGACGGCAACAGCGCAGGCACAGCATGAGGTGCACTGCTAGACAAAAATAAACAGCGCGAGGACACACTGAGACATGAGGGGAGCACCCACAGAGACAGCACTCAGCGAGAACTACTCACTCCAAACCTGGCCTCTTACCACTACATTTTTTGGTGCTTAACCACTTGATCAAGATGGCTGTGTCTAGACTGGCGCGATCTTGCGCCAGAGCTATGCAAATGAGGCTCAGCGTGGAATATTGCCGAGCCTCATTTGCATAACTAATGAGCCGCCATTTTTGTGGAAGAGGCTCTTGCGCAAGACGGAGCTGTCTACACTGCCCCGTCTTGCGCAAGAAAAACCCTCTTGTGCAAAGCCGTTATGCCGGAAAATAATCAGCATAACGGCTTTGCGCAAGAGGGTTTTTCTTGCGCAAGACGGGGCAGTGTAGACAGCTCCGTCTTGCGCAAGAGCCTCTTCCGCAAAAATGGCAGCTCATTAGTTATGCAAATGAGGCTCGGCGATATTCCACGCTGAGCCTCATTTGCATAGCTCTGGCGCAAGATCGCGCCAGTCTAGACACAGCCGATGTGTTCACTCACATTCAATTGAATTACTTATATTTTAATTCATGAAGTAAGTGTCCAAATAAATATATTGTGACAGGGTCAGGCTGGAGGACTACAATAGATAGAAAGGCAGCACTAAAAGGCAGCAACAGCCCTAGTTAATCAGAAGCAGGGCTGCTGTAAATCAATCAGAGCCAGCTGATCTTACCTGAGGCTGCAGGTAGAGCCTTTTAAAAGGAAGCCCTCCTTGGAAGGAGGGGGAGGAGAGAATGAGGGAGGAAGTAGAGTGTGAGGAGACCAGAGTAGAGAGGAAAAGAATCAGAGCAGACTAAGAAAGGTAACAGCAACATTGCCAGAGACAGCAAAGGGGGGGTGAGGAGCTCCAAACAGGGGTTTCAGGCCCTCCTTTTCCTGAGAGCCCAGCTGAGAGCTGGAGAGGGTTGTTTTTGCAGCCCAGGCTGACCCCAGGGCACTAGCTCCAATGCCCTTTGTAGCTGAGGGACCAGAGTTCAAACCCTGCCATGGGCTAATAGCGCAGTATGGAGACTGCCAAATTAAGGACTGAGCAGGGCACTGGGACCCAGGAGTGGGGTTACCCTCCCATGGTATTGAATGAGGGAGATAAATGTTTTAATGAATATTAAATTAATTTGACCATCCCATATATCAAGTGTCTGGGCAAGACTCTGGGTTGCTCTTAACAGATTACATGCAAATGTTTTTAATTTTGCAAGGTTCCCCAGTACATCATTAACTGTGTACGTTATAGAAATCTATGACACTGCAAATTGCATTTGTTACTATTCAAGGTATATATCTATCCCTTATGGCAACTAACCACTGCAGATCTGTACAGAAGTTGTCAACCCTGAAGAAGAAAAGCTTTGGGCTGTTTGGACTAAGCACGTTTTGCACATTGGTAGAGTTTTGTATAATTTCATCTGCCGGGGGACCAACAAGCTTATCAGGCCCCTGTGCAACTTGTGGGGGGGGGGGGTGGAAATGCAAAATCTGCTCCTGGAATGGGTAGAGGCTCTGGTGCAAGGAGTGGGGCTGGGAATAGCCAGGCTTCAATACCACCTGGGCTCCCCTTCCCCAGGCAGTCCTTGGCACCATCTAGAGCATACCACCTGGCTCTCTGGCTGCTGCCACTGCTGCAGTAACAGCAGCATCATCCAGGAGCCTTTTGAATTGGCAGACTCTCGGACATCCCCCCTCCACTGCTCATGGTGGACCTGTTCATACGGAAGATCATCCTTCTGCAATATAACCATTTACCTTCTGGAAAACAATTATTTTATTCTTGGAAGTTTAGCCAAGCCTCGGTGTCCATGCTCAATACTCTAAGGAGCTTCTATGAAGACTGGCAAACAATCACCAGCTTCATGGGCTTTCTGGCTATATGATTTGTTGAGGGAGTGGATATCACTGATTCCTAGGCTAGAACACTTCAGCGGCTCCTTCGGTGTTTGTGGAAGTGTGTCCCAATGCATGGAGGACAGAAGCTTTCAGAGAGCCAAAGACTTTGTGTTTGGAGCACCAGCATATTTAGATGCTTTTATTTTCTATATTTTGTAGTGTAACATGGCCTGTGCTGTTCTATGGAGAAGTGAGAAAAGAGCTAGATGACAAATGTTCTATTGTTGTCACCGTGTCAGTCCCAGGATATTAAAGGGACAAGGTGGGTGAGGTAATATCTTTTATCTTTTCAAAACCAGCACTGTGTGATTTGAAGGCTTGTATTCCTCACCAGCAGAAGTTGTTCCAATAAAAGATATTACCATCCTCATCCTGTCTCAAATGAGTACTCAGTGAACAGTAAAGCAGGAGGGAAAAGAACAAAGAATCAAGCTGGTAACTTAGCAGATAACACTAAGGGTGAGTCTACACTGCACCATTATTCCAGAAAACATTATTCCAGAAAACATTCCATTATTCCGGAATAACAATGCGAGCGTCTACACAGCAATTCCATTATTTCTAAATGAATTCGAAATAACGGACAGCTTATTCTGACTTTTGTAAACCTCATTGCACAAGGAAAAACACCTCTTCCGAAATAGATATTTCGGAAGAGGACGTGTGTAGATGCGTCACAGGGAGTTATTTTGAAATAAGGGGCCTCTAGGAAATCCCACAGGTGCCCTTCTGGCCACTTCATCCACACCACTCAGGACTCTATAGTTCCTCTTCCCCTGCAGCCCTTAAAGCTGCAGATACAGGGGAAAGGACTTGTGGGAGGAAGCCGGCCCTCACAGCCTCCAACCACACCACAGCTGCCATAGCGCGTTGTCTGGACAGCATGGCAGACTTTCAAGCACCCCCCAAAAGCCCCCTGCCCGTCCTAGGAAGCAGTCTGACAGCTCCCAGGAGCCTGCCAGGTGTCACAAGAGGCGAGCGCCATCCTGGTCTGGGGCAGAGATCCTGGCCCTCATCGAGGTGTGGGGTGAAAAAGAAAACCTCCAAGATCTCTGCTCCAGATGGTGCAACGCCGATATATATGTCCGCATGGCTGATAGCCTGGCCACCAAGGGCCACCTCAGGAACCAGGAGCAGGTCCAGAGTAAGGTGAAGGAGCTCTGCCAGGCCTACACCCGGGTGAAGGAGCACAGCTCCTGCTCCAGGACAGAACCCCAATCCTGCCCCTATTATGAAGACCTGCACTGCATCCTGGGGTGCAGTACAGCCCCTTCCCCACACCTGGTGGTGGACTCGTGGCTGGAGACACCCATCATCACCTGCCCAGGGGTCATAGCCAAGAATGAGTAGGAGGAGGAACAGGAGGAGGAGGACCCCGATGCAGCCAGCACTGTGACCACGCTCACCCTGGAGCCAGTACCCCACAGCCTGGATGTGTCCCAAGCATCCTCCGAGGCTGGGGAAGGATCAGTTTTCTCATGCAGACAGGTGGGCACTGAGTGGCTGTGGTGCGATGGTCACTCGGCCTCCTTGGCCTGGGCACTGCACTGCAGTCTGTGCACATGGATGCACGTGCAGCACCAGACTGTGCCACACAACCACTGCAGGCAGCACCAGAGCAACCCTGGGCTCCTGCTCACAGGGTCTGGGGAGGCCGCCCACAATTCTGACCGCTGCGGGGGACACCATCCCACCTGCTATAAAGAGGCTGGGAACAAGGACACACACAGACTCTGGAGTGCTGCACACGGCACTTGGGCATGCCTGCACGTTCGAGGCAGCACCCACTCCTGGTGACAGCACTGCCAGGTGCAGGTGTGTGTACCACTCCCCCTTCCTCCCACTCCAAAACCTTCACCCCTTCTCCTCCAGCGGCCAGGGATACAGGGTCTCTTCCCTTGGACTGTCACCATTGCTGGAGCTGGCATGTGCGCAGCACCGATGGAAACCCAGCCAGCTCGAGGCCTCCTTCCCACCCATTGGATCCCAGTGTGGCTGGCAATTTCCCATGCCTGCTTGTCCCTGGGATGTAGGGGGGTGAGAAGCATGGTCCCCTGGGGACATCTGGGCCCCTGTGAGGCAGGGCCTGTTGTCCAGGTCACACATGGCCTTGCTCCCAGGACATCACCTTCTTCTGGCCTGGGAACTGTCAGTCTCAGCTCACAGATGAGGGCAAGGCCTCAGGGACAGTGTCCCCAGGGATGACTGAGCACCTCTTTTTATTGTCCCCAGCCGGACCAGCTGTGACAGGGGGGCGGGCAACACCCCCTGAGCCAGCCGCCCAATCTCGGGGGAGCCACAGGCGCCGGAGGACCCAGGAAGACTTGATGCAGGAGCACATCTCCATGCTCCAGGACCTGCACAGAAGCAGGCCCAGAAGGTCCGGGAGGACACACAGTGGCAGAGAGACATGTGGACGGAGTTGCTGCAGCAGGGACACAACTTGTGCACGACTGTGCAGACTCTCCTCGCCCACCTGGAGCCAGCTCCTGCTCCTGTCCCAGTCCCAGTTCCGGTCCTGCCTCCCCTTCCCATGCCTGACCCTGCTCCAGCCCCCCCATTGCTTATCCCAGTAGCCTGCCCAGACTCCCCCACACACAAGGCGGAGGAAGCACCCGAGCTATGCATCACCCCCAGCACCAGCCCTGAACCTCTCCTCCCACCTCCTCCCTCTTTCAGTTCCCTCCCCGCTCCAAGGTTCTCTCCCCAGTCCCTCCCCAGTTACTTCTACCCCAAATAAATCACCACACAGTTCTGTTTTTATAAACCAAACAGTTTTTTTATTTTCTTTCCAGGGGAGAAGAGTGGAGGGGGGGAAGAGAGGGGCTGTTGGAGGAAAGGCAGAAAGGAACAAGGCACAGGCCCCGAGTGGGGAGTAAGGATGTTAAATAGCGAGTAATTTACTAGTTGAATAGTCAATGGAATTTCCATTGACTACTCAACTAGTCGATAGGCACTTCCGCATGCCTCCTTTGAAATGTACAAGAACCCCCACTGTGGCTCTTGTACATTTCAAAGGAGGACTGCAGAACTCAGTGTGCAGCCCTGGGCCAGCGGGAAGTCCCGCTAACTCCAGGCTGCACATGGCATGCTGCTTTGAAGTGTACAAGAGTCCCCAGCATTGGCTCTTGTGCATTTCAAAGCAGAAGCACCCTCATGGATCCTGGGACCAGTGGGGGACTCAGAGTCCCCCTCTGACCTGAGCTCCATGCGGCGCTGCTGCTTTGAAATGACATGCGGAGCCCAGGATCAGCTGACACCAGGTTCCATGTGGCATTTTCCTGGAACCCAGGGTCAACTGGGGACTCCCCAGCTGATCCCGGGTTCTGTGGAAATGGAGCCTGAGATCAGCTGTGGAGTCCCCAGGTGACCCTGGGCTCCACACAGCACTGCCACTTTGAAACGCCATGGCGGCATTTCAAAGAGCAGCACTGCACAGCTGATTCACAGCTCAGCTGTGCGGCGTTGCCCCTTTGAAACACCTCCTCTTCCCCCCCCTCTTTGCTGCCTCTGATAGAGGCAGCAAGAGGGAGGGAGAATTGATCAGTCAACTGGACTATCTGATAAACTTTTGCTAGTTTAACTAGTCCTTAACATCCTTAGTGGGGAGGCCCTGGGGAGAGCATCACTGGGGTCCTTGTGAGAAACTATCCCTCAGGGCCTCCCGGATGCGCACCCCTGCCTGATGGGCTTGCTGGATGGCCGCTGTGCATGGCTCTCAAAGGCCCTTCCCTCCTGGCCGGCCTCTGCCCTCCACCCAGGAAGGAAGGCCTCCCCCCTACCTCTCCACAATGTTTTAGAGCACACAACGCACAGACAACACCTGGGGGATGTTCTGCTTCCCCACATCCATGCAGCTCAGGAGGCATCTGAACTGTTCCTTGAGATGCCTGAAGGCGCACTCCGTCTGCATGCGGGCCTTGCCCAGGTGGGCATTGAAGAGGTCCTTGCTGTGGTCAAGGTGTCCAGTATATGGCTTCCTTAGTCACAGCATGAGAGGGTAGGCCATGTCCCCCATGATGCACAGTGGCATGTCCACGTCTCCAACCCTGATGCTGCACTCAGAGAAGAAAGTGCTGGCCTCCAGCTTCTGGAAGAGGCTGGAGTTTCTGAACACGTGGACGTCGTGCGCCTTCCCCAACCAGCCAACGAAAATGTCTGAAAACTGGCCACAGTGGTCAATCAGGGCCTGCAGAATTATCCCTTCTGCTTAATGTACTGAGATGCCCGGTGGTTGCAGGCCCGGATGGGGATGTGGGTGCCATTAATAGCTCCCCCAAAGTTGGGGAAACCCATGGCAGCAAAGCTGGCAATGAGGTGAATGACCCTGCACAGCAGGACAGTGTTGATGGCCCTCATCACCTGCAGAAGAAGACAAATAAACAAACAAACAAAACAAAGAATCAAAGGGGTGCCAGAGCCCTTGGGAGATCCCCAAGCCCCCTCCCACCTACCCCCCCCCAAAACATCCCAGGAGCTGCCCCCTATGTAGTGCACCTCCCCCCCAGTCAGGGCTGTGTGAGGGCAGGAATGAAGAACCACCCGGGGATGGGGATGGGGATGGGGATGGGGATGGGGGTTTCCCCTTCATTTCTCCACCCCCCACATTCCCAACCCCTCCTTTCCCTAGGTTCCCCTTTCCAGTACTCCCTCCACCCTCCTGGGACTGCAGCCCGAGAGCGCCATATCTGCATGACGAGGGCCCCAATGGTCTCCTTCCCCACGTTGAACTAGTTCCCGATGGATTGGTAACTGTCAGGCGTGGCGAACTTCCAAATCACGCCAGCGACCCGCTTCTCCAGGGGGATGGCAGGTCTCATCTGTGTGTCCCATCATGTGAGGGCAGGGGCGAACCAGGCACAGAGCTCCAGGAACGTCTCCTTCCTCATATGGAAGTTCTGGAGTCTGCTGGTCGTCCCACCACGCCATGATGAGCCGGGACCACCAGTCAGAACTGGTATCCAGTCGCCAGAAGCGGTGCTCCACATGTTGAGGGTCTCTTCAAGCAGCTTCATTTGCATACTCACGTTTGGGCGCTGTGCCGATCACAAGCCCTTTCAAAAGTGAAAGTAAAGTGTAGCTGTGGTCTGCCAACGGCGGGGAGCTTTTTTGGCAGATCCTGTACTCCTCATACAGTCTAGACGTAGCCTCAGAGAGGTCGGCAAGCAGGAGAAGAACCTGAGAAACGGCTGTACAGGGGGGTCCCTCTAAGCACGCGTCTCAGATAGCCTCAGGCAGCAGCTCCAGGAAGTAATTGCTGACCTAATTCCCTGCCTGAACTGGTTCCAGGTGGCCTTAAATGTGAGATAGAGCATCCACACTGATTAGATGCTATTCTGAAATAGCAAATTGCTATTTTGATGTGCTTTTTGTGTGTAGATGCGTTATTTTGAAATAAGCTATTCCAGAAGATATCTTCCGGAATAGCTTATGCCAAAATAAGCGTGCAGTGTAGATGTACCCTATGTTGCATACAGAGGGAAATGCAAACAGGAAGAGAACATGTGCATCAAGATTAATAGAGAGTTTGGGCAAGTTATGCTGAATTTCACTAAACTAGTCATTCAACTGCTGCTAGAGTACAAAGAAGCATTTTGGTGAAAAGTCAGATTTTTACCTTAGCTCTTAAGGAGGAAACCAGTTACAATTCAAAAGAAAAATGCTGCAGTCAGGCAAAGAGATTAAGAGAACACTGTTTTAGGCAATAAAATTGAAAGTAATTGTCTCCCCAAGTTGAAATCCTGTTTTCCCAACTCTGAGTATATGAATTTCTTTCAAAGGCAAACACAGAATATGCTTCAGCATGTTTAATCTGAAAACAGTAAAGAGTATTAAATAACTAAGTGTCTTTGCAATCAGTACAAGATGGCTGAACTGTCACTGATTAAGCACAGCTGCTGCTTTTCTATGGCTATCAACAGTGAGAATTTAGACTCTTTAGGGCTACATCTAGACTGGCATGATTTTCCGCAAATACTTTTACGGAAAAGTTTTTCCGTTAAAAGTATTTGCACAAAAGCGCGTCTAGATTGGCATGGAAAAGCATCCCTGGCCAATCTAGATGTAGTTTTGCGCAAGAAAGCCCCGATCGCCATTTTAGCCATCGGGGCTTTTTTGCGCAAAACAAATCTGAGCTGTCTACACTGGCCCTTTTGCGCAAAAGGACTTTTGCCCGAACGGGAGCGTCAAAGTATTTGCGCAAGAAGCACTGATTTCTTACATTAGAACGTCAGTGCTCTTGCGCAAATTCAAGTGGCCAGTGTAGACAGCTGGCAAGTTTTTGCGCAAAAGCGGCCGCTTTTCCGCAAAATCTTGCCAGTCTAGACGCAGCCTAGGTGTTTTGGGGGGGAAAGAGAAGGAAATATCCATTGCACAGACCAATACTTGTAGTGAATTTATTATCCCATCAGCATGGATACACATGGACCCACTCAATTATAAGGGATGCATATGCTCAACAGGAGAGTTCTCATTAGTTAAAATATATTCAAGGTAGCTGTGCAAACTGTTTGACAGAGAATCTAGCAAGATGATTTGATCTGCTGCTGCATTCTAATGAGGGATTATCCACACTAGCAATGTGATTCTGAAATGCTGGTAATTGCAGGCTGGGAGAGCAAGTGTTGTTCTGTTCAAAATGGAAGGAGCACTTCTATCTTCTGTGAGAGTGCACTGTAGCCGTTTCCCAATATGTTGCAGTTAGATGCTTTCCATGGACCAAAACATGACACCCTTGGTTTTATTAAGATAAAGCCAAAAGGAGTTATGCTGATATATGTGAGATGAGGATCTTATTTATGGTTTAAATTGGCCTGTTTTAAGATGATTCACATAGTAGTATGTGCCCACTGGCTGTCCTCATGGTAGTTTAAATTATCTAAAGCTCATGGTTTGCAATTCAAAGGGCAATCTTGGAAGCAGCTTGCTTGTTGGGCTAGTAGCCCTGTGGGGGCCTTCTGTTCTGTAAACTTAACCATTGGAGAGTGAATCATACATTAGGGCCAGGGTACACATCCTCTCAGAGGATGATGCAATGCTAGTCCCAAAAATCTGACATTCATTATCCCAGCTCACAATTACCAATCTGTCAACATTGCTTTGCTTGTGTTAAAAATCCCTTATTTGAATGCAAGAGAAGATGAGATCTTGTTTCTGTTAGAAAATTAGCCATCTTTCAAAACTCTGTTGAATGTGCAACTTCAGTGCAGTTACCCCAATGGTCTGGACCCACAAATGCAAGGTTAGTTCTGCTTGTAAACAAATATTGGCATCCAAATACTTAAAGGCTATGTCTACGCTGCAGGCTTCTTGCACAAGAACTTTTTGCACAAGAGTTCTTCTGCAAAAGTTCTGGTGCAAGAGTGTGTCCGCACTGCCATGTGCTTTTGCGCAAGAGTGTCCATGGCAGTGTGGACGCTCTCTTGCGCAAGAAAGCTCTGCTGGCCATTTTAGCCATAGGGTTTCTTGCACAAGAAACCCCTGTCCTCATCCACACTAGCCTGTTTGCACAGGCGTTCTTGCGCAAAAAGGCTTATTCCTCGTGGGGAGAGGAATAACTCTTGCACAAAAAGCCCTCTCTTCTGATGATCTACTGTAAACTTTCTTGCACAAGAATGGGCTTGTAGTGTGGACACTCCACAAGTTCTTGCACAAGAACAGCCATTCTTGTGCAAGAAGCCTGCAGTGTAGACATAGACAAAGTGTTTCGGGCTCAGAAATTCATAATTAACAGAGTCTACATCTCTCACAAAAATGGCAACTTAGATGAATAACGATTGCAATATTTTGCATTATGAATGAAAACCTGACTATAGCAGCTCTCATAAAAATCCTTGTTAATATCAGTCAGGTCATGACAGAAATGCACACCAAAAAGATTTGATACCTACCCAACAAATGTTGTATTGTGTGAAATCTAAAACTAACCGTGGCTTTGCACACTGATTTGGGATGTTACATCTAAGATCATAGATCATGTAGTTTTCCCAGAATGCAACTGCTGCTCAGAACAGATGTACAATGGGGCAGTTTTTGAGATAGTGCATTAGTAAAGCAGAATCTTTTCCATATACAAGGCAATATATTACTATGGTTGCCTTCTGATCAGAGCTAAGACTAGGAGGGCCTGTATAATAAAAAAGCACCTATCTGTACATTTTTGCATAATGTTTCAGGCAGCTATGTGAAGCATATGCCCACTGACAGTCTTCATAGTAGTTTAAATATCTCAGGCCCATGGTTTGCCATTCAAAGGGCAATCTTGGAAGCAGCTTCCTATGAACATACTTGTTGGGCTAGTAGCACTTCAGGGCCTTTTGTTCTGTAAACTTAACCAGAGTGAATCATTCTGTGTGTACACCCTTTAATTTTAAATTAGTCTAGATATTTTAAAGTTTAAGTTAAGTTTTAAGTCATCTATGACTTTGGTTATTTGGTAGCACTTTATAGACTAACAAAACATGTAGATGGTATCATGAGCTTTCGTGGGCACAGCCATCTACACGTTTTGTTAGTCTATAAAGTGCTATCAGAACAATGTTTGTTTTTTAAGTTTATCCTGTACAGACTAACTCAGCTACCCCCTGGAGCTTTTGGTTATTTGGAAAGTCTACACAGAAGTTACATAGTTCTAAGCATATAATTTTAATTCTCCTTCAACATCTGGAAAATATAAACCTAATAAATGAACCTTCAATAGATTTACCAGAAAATTTATGAGGTTTAGGGCAGTGTTTCTCAACCAGTAGTACGAGTACCCTTAGGGATACTTGAGAGAAGTCTAGAGAGTATGTCAACACAACTGAAATTTGGAGAAAACTGAATTTTTGTTTTAAGTTTTACAGCGCTTTATTATTTTTGTATGTTTTACACCCAAAAATTTCATCCCCCACCCAGCTACGATTACGTTGTTCAAACAAATGTGTTGCAATGGTAGAAAACATTTTGTGTCTGAAAACTGTAGGTACTGGGGGCACTTACAATTTTTTTAAAGGGGTACTTTATAAAAAAAGGTTGAGATACGCTGGTTTAGGGTTTATCTACACTGCAGTGGCACAGCTATGGAACTGCAGCTGACACTTCTTACATCAATGGAAGGGGTAGGTAATACACAGTTCAGAGGCATCAGCTAGGTCGATGGAAGAATTCTTTCATCAACCTAGCTGTGTCTACAATTTGAAATTTGGTTGACCTAGTTATGTTGCACATGGCACAAAATTTTTACAGCCCTGTATAATGTAGCTAGGTCAATATAATTTTTAGGTAGCCCAGGGCTTAATTTTCCTCAGTCACATCATTTATTTCAAGTAACAAATCAAGCCATCATCTTGTAAGGCCCTGTACTGATTTGATAATAGAACTCAAAATTGAAGTTATTTTATAGCAGGAAAACAAAACCGTGATGACACCGGAAATGTATTCCTGTCTTTTAGTGTAAAGGCTTATAGGCTTCTATATAGAAGGATAAAACAGACGGTAGATAATACATGTAGATTCTAGGGCCTTATCCTGTGAGGTGCTGAGCTTCCTTAATTCTATTTAATGCTAGCAGGAGGTAAAGTGCTGGGAACCCTCACAGGGTTGAACACTTATTTACCAAGATCCACTTGAATGGAATGACTTATAAAACATAACCCAGCCCATTCTATTAACTAGGCTATTTTAAGTAGTAGGTGAGGGGGAGGAAGAGAAGAATGAAAATAGGTTTATTATCATGGCTTTTGAAAGGCTAGAGAGAGACACAACAGCCTTGAATGTGCCCCTTGGCCCCTGTGATTTAGGCAAGTGTTTCTAAGGAGAGCACCTGCTGCTTTTTTCTTTCTTCACATTAGTCTGGAAAATTGTGCAGTTCACAGCAAACCCACATTCTTTCGACTCAGAGGCCAGATGGGATTTGGGGCTGGGGAGTTCTACAGTGTTCATAAGAAGGGTGGAAGAGGCAGGTATGGGCAACTTGTACACAATGGACTCTGCACAGTGTTACACTTTAGGGAAATTGCACCTGTGTTCCTGCTCTGTGGTACACCAAGTGCAGCCACTTAAATCCTCTTCAGCTCCTAGTCATCCTCTCACTTGGGCAGAGGGCCATGTCTCTCGCTCTCCCTGCTGGCCAGCATTTTTCCAGGTTGCACAATTCCCATCTACCCTGTGATATTTCCAGTAAGATCAACTGCCTAAACCAGTCAGCATCTGCACTTAGCTTCCTCTCCTGAGACTATGCCTAATGTAATTGTTACAAGTAACCAGACAGCTCTTTCTAAGCAAACACTCTTATTCAAAGGGGAAATCATTACTAATAACATATTAAAAACAATAACCCACATGCATGCTAAAAAGTTTACTCAAGGCCATATTAACTTGAACCATGGTCTCTGGTAGCTATCACCCCCTTGTAGGAGAAAGAAAGAGCCTGAAGCCTGGGCCTGGTGCCTGAACCAAAATAAGCAAGAGTTCTATGAGTAACAGACAGGCCTTGTTAAAGGCAGATGTTTGCCTGCCAGTCAGTGTCTCTCAGCACTAGAACTGCTAGCACTGCTTAACGCACATGAAATATGTAAATACGTTCCATCGGGACAGTACAAGGATGCCCCAACTTAGCACATGATAAAATAGTTTGAAACAACAAACCTGAAAGCATAACAACGGGTGAAGAATAGGAATGTTCCGGAGGAAAGTACAAGGGGAGGTACCAAACACGTCATTAATGTGTAAAATGATATGTAAGATGTGATTCATAAATTGTTTATTTCCATCCATAAATGTTGGGGTAACCTCAGTTTAACTCTTTGTCCAACCTAGGGGGCAATAGTGAAATCCATACTATTCATTGAGCCATGTCCATTGTCACGGGTGCCAATGCATAGGGGCTTGGAGGCCATCTGGCTACTGACAACTATTAATGTATTTCGTTCGACAATAAACCTGACTCAGGTGCCTAATATCTTATCTGAGTCTGTGGTCTTTGGGGGCCCTTGTGAAGCCTTTATGCTAGCTACCTGCACAGAGCTGACACGATATACTGAGGAAGCCTAGGAAAATGCATGCCGCCAAACGTTTATCATCTCTGATAGAGCAGGAGACCTGTCAGGATGCCACACCAGTGAATCCTAAATTTACTGTATCACTCTCCTAACCTACTACACCCTTCAAACCCCACAAAGAAGTTTTCCCCATGCTTACAAATTCATTACCGTCTCAGATTCAGAATCAGAACCCAGACTGGCCTAAGTGGAGTGGACCTACCCCTGGATGCCCCTCAGCAGCCCTAGTACCTCCTCAAGGCTCTATATCAAGCCCTGAGCCTGGGATTTGATAAGGCCAAAGCTCCCCTGGCTCCCCCAACCTTCCCCAGCACTGCTCTATCCCAAATACCTTGTCCTAGCAGGCAGCTCAGTCCTTCTCTCTCCAAAGCTGGAGAGAGAATGAACTCCCTCATGAAACCAGCCCTTATATACAACCTCACTAGGGTCTGATTGGCTGCCACATGCCCTCTCACAGTTGGCTCCCGGGACCGTCCTCTCTCAGGGCTGTGTTAAACTCTTTCTGCTGCAGTGTGAGGCAACTGCCCCATTCCAGACCTGATCCAGATAAAATGAATTTTTATAACTGAAGGACAACAGAAGCTGCAAAGGCTATTCTAAGAGCTAAAAGCCAAGGGTCTCCTTTCTAGCAGCTGCAGCCTTAGACTATCTGCCCAACATTTGTATACAAGTATTTGCACTCTGGATTAAAAGCTGGGCATGAAAATACTGAGGGAGGATGAAAACCAATTAATTTACAAGATTTAATTCACAAGTCAATAATTCAGGGCCTCCACAGTTTTAACTGGAAGATGGATTTATAACTATTTTTCTCCTCTGTAAAATGGAAGCTGTGCTTGAATTCACATTAGTTATTATTGGCTAAACTTTGATAATGTATATGTTTCCAAAGGCCTATGAATCACTGTAAGAGTGGGTTTATTAAAAACCTCTCTCCATTGATTTAAGTGTGCAGTGTACTGTTAAAAAACAAGATGTTTTCCCCTACAGTTTAACTGTGTATGTATGTGGGGATGTGGCAGGACATTAAATACCATAGATGGCACAGAACCAGACCATCAAATCAAATCAGTAACATTAAAATTTCAAATCAAAGCCAGTCCACCAACCCTTACTCATGAGTAGTCAAGCAAAACAGAAACTTAAATGATATTTTTACCACCACCGCCCCCTGTTAAATCTTTTTAATATAAACATTTAAAAACAAATTTAATGATGTAGCCTACAGGGAAATAAATATTTTTAAATCTTAAATCCAGTCCATTGATGTTCACACCTAAAATGTTTGCATACATATGACAATTTGAAAAGTCTCAGAGGGGTAGCCCTGTTAGTCTGTATCTGCACACACACACAAAAACTTAAATAGTTAAGAACCTTATGCAGTCCTAAGTTGATAGTACTGAATTTGCAAATGAACTCTAGTTCATCTGTCTCCCTTTGTAACCAGGTTTTGAAATTCTTTTGAAGAAGGATGGCTGCTTTTAAATCCATTACTGAATGTCCAGGGAGGTTAAAGTGATCCTAAAACACTACAAAGGCAATTTCCCCTCTCTTGGTATCCACATTTCCACATCAACTACTGTGAATGAGCCACTTCCACCCTGACTCCAATAGCCTCATTTACACAATTTCCCTCTTTCTTTTGTTGTCCTTATATATACCCATGCCTCTGTTTTATCCACAAAAGCTTATTGCATAGCTTATTTGGAGTCAATTTTTTAAAAATAGCTTATTTCTTGAAATGAGGTTTACAGGGACATCGGAATAGTGAGCCCGTTATATTTCAAAATAATGGACACGCTCAAAAGACACGGAATAGCTATTTTAGATACCTCTGGTATCCTGAAATAGTGCTGCAGTGTAGACGTTGTCCAAGTCTCTAACGTGCCACAGGACTCCTTTGCTGTATTTATTTGAAGTTATACGTTGTAAAAGGAACCCATTCAAAACTTCACTGACATATCAAAAGCCATTTCTGATACTTATTTTTAAACAAACCTAAATTAGACCACATTTCCAGAAAATGAAAAAGTAATTTGACTGGCTAGTGTGCAATAAAATAACTTTTAAAAACATACTACTCAATTGAAGAGAAGTGACCTAGTTTGGAAGTTATTTTAGGCTGCAAGGTAAGCTTTGTAATGCTCTAGCAACAGACTGCTAAGGGCCACTCTCTCATCTCCAGGACTGTTCAGTTGAATTCAAGCATTATACAGATCTCAAAAGGTCATGACTCTCAGATCCAAAACCAAACTTTGGAATGTAAAAGAAAGAGATGGTGAAGGAAATCTGTCAAATCCAAAATCATTGTCACTAATTTACCATGATATTTACCCATATTATTGTCACCATGTGCATACACCAGAAGGAAGAGAGTTATGGCACTAATCTGGGACTCAGATCTGGATTTAGTTGCTTGCTCCACATATAGTTCCTGCACAACCCAGGGTGGGTCACAGTGTCCTGCTCAGTTGCCCCTCTGTCTAACATGCTTCCTATATCCAACACTTATTTATGAAGACACTTATTTATGTATGGATTATTATGTAGACAAGGCCCCAAGTTTTTCTAAATGGCTCTGTTCAGCACTAACTGACTTAGGAGACCAAGTCTCATTTTCAGAATCATTTAGACACTCAGGCTACGTCTACACTACAGGGTTTTTGCACAAAACTGGCCATTTTTGCGCAAAAACCCATGGAGTGTCCACACCTCAAGCGCGTTTTTGCACAAGAAAAATTTACAGTAAATCAAAAGAAAAGAGGGGGTTTTGCGGTGTAGGTATTCCTCTTTCTACGAGGAATAACTACTTTATGCGCAAAAAGGTGTGTGTGGACGGGCAACAGGGGGGTTTTGCGCAAAAAGAGACAATCGAAAAAAGCACAGCTGCTCTGGTGGCTATTCTGTGAATAGCAATCAGAGCTGTCTTTCGAGAGAGCGTCCATGCAGTCTGGACGCTCTCTTGTGCAAAAGTACATTGCTTTTTCGATGCGCTTTTGCAATATAGACATATTCTTGCACAAGAAGTTTTTGCAGAAGAACTCTTCTTTTTGCAAGAAGCCTGTAGTGTAGACATAGCCTCAGGGGCCTAAGTCAGCTAAGCATTGCAATGCCAAGCAAACCAATGCCTCAATACTTTGAAAAATCTTTGGGACAGGGGACAGCTCCTGTGTGTTTATACAGGGGTTAGCACAGTGGGGCCCGTATCTCTATTGGGATCTCTAGTTTTATTGCAATATAAGTATTGTTCACCTTCAGCTTTTGAAAATGTATTACCAACTTCATCACACAAGGTACATAATAGTTGTCCATTACATTATAGTCCTGGAAATCTCATTCCTAAACTTTTTAGCTCTTTCATTAATTATTATTGCAAGTAAGGTTTTTACGTATGTAAAAGGTTTAGATTAGGTTTTTCTGAGGAGGTTAAGGGAATTAGTGGCCCTAAGCCCTAAACTTCATTTGAAACACCCAGCCTTAACTGCTATGGACAGAGTATTCCAAGAAGCCCTATTAAATGAGGACAAATACATCAATGGTGTGGAGTTATGAATTAGTGAAGGTATACCATGGATTTTTTCAATTAACTGAATTCACAAATAAACTTTTAAAAAGGATAGATGTGAAGTGCTTGATATTCCTGTTGGTTCACACAAAGCAAATGCAGAACCACACAAAAGTAAAAACTTCTGTTTGATTTGTCTAAGCGTAGACACTTACTAGATGTCCAGTATTTCCTCTTTCTGCTAAATGCAGGAATATAGAGATCATTGCTTCTTTTGGTATTTTGTCATTTCCATTTGTGCTCAGTAGGCATGTAGGTGCCACTATGAAAACAGGAGAAAGTTAGTTGAAGTGTTAATCAGACTTTTCAACTCCTTTCAACTCAGTTCCAGGCAAAGGTTTAGAGTAGTTTCTAAGGGTATGTCTACACTACCACCCTAGTTCGAACTAGGGTGGCTAACATAGGCATTCAAAGTTGCAAATGAAGCCTGGGATTTAAATATCCCGGGCTTCATTTGCATCCTCCCGGGCGTCGCCATTTTTAAAAGTCCCCTAGTCCGAACTCCGTGCCCGCGTTCCACGAGGAGTAACGGTAGTTCGAATTAGAGAACCTAATTCAAACTACCTACTCCGTGCCGCGTGTAGCCGCGGGCACAGAGTTCGGACTAGGGGACATTTAAAAATGGCGACGCCCGGGAGGATGCAAATGAAGCCCGGGATATTTAAATCCCGGGCTTCATTTGCAACTTTGAATGCCTACATTAGCCACCCTAGTTCGAACTAGGGTGGTAGTGTAGACATACCCTAATTTTTTCCAAGCTATCTCACCTAGTTTTTTTAATCCTAGGAATATTTTCTACTTCTATAGTAAATGCTATCCTCATAATGCCTCATACAACAGAGTAATACCTCACACCACCACATTTTGAGATAGGAAAAAGGTGGTACATGGAAATCTTGACTTGACAAAGGACACAGGAATCAATGGTGAGGCCAGAAATAGAGCCCAGATTCTTAGCCTGATGCTTAAGTCCCAACAGCCTCCTTTCCCCTCCAAGATTCTGTACCTTGGATAATTTCACGCAAAAACCCTGCTGACGGCAGCCTTTGAGCTGCAAAGCTTCTTGTTTTTCCTTATGCTGAGCAGCTATACCTGAAATCAGATTTCTTATTCTAATTTTTAATCTTTGCTTGAGTTTCATGGGGAGACTATTGCTATAGAGTATGAAAGTTATATAAGGGGGAAAAAAGAAATACAGATGTGAAGAGACAACAATTACATGTGATAAACACTGTTTTTGAGGGCATTCTTTAAAAAGAGAAGGATAGAATAACTTGTGGGAAGCAGCATGATTTTTGTTATTGTTACTGTTATTATTGATTGTTCATTCTACTTTTCACCAGAAACTCTGATCATGCTGAACAGAATGCAGTAGGCACAGCACAAAATAAAGAATCAAGCAATATAAAATCCAGAGGAAAATCTTTTAGCTTTAAAGAAATTTTTTTATTTGATGCATGATAGTGCTTGTTTTTTGCTAGAAGTTACTTATTTTGATACTTGTAAAATCAATTGGCCTGCACTATTGTTTATAGACTTGATAGGGTTCTTCTTCCTCCTCCAGTCAGTGGTGTACACCACAGATCTTTTAAGACTAGATTGTGACTTTAGACCAGGGGTGGGCAATAAATGGCCCATGGGCTGGATGTGGCTGGGGCGGGGGAGCATGTAAAGTCTCCACCTCTCTGCCAGGAGTATGCAGCACCAGAGGGAACCACCAGCTGGTGATTCAAAAAGGCTGGTGGTTCCCTCTAAGCATCGCATGCTCCTGCCAGGCGGAGGTGAGAGACTTTGCACATTCCTCTGCCCCCAGGCCAATCAGGGTCTGGAGCAAGGGGAGCGCATGAAGTTTCCTCCCCCCACCAGAGGTGCACCGTACCAGAGGGATCTGCCAGCTGTTTGAAAGGGCTGTCGGTTCCCTCTGGGCACCACGGGTACATCTATACAGCAACATTATTTCGAAATAGCTTAGTCCACGTCCACACATTGAAATATTGTCAAGCTGGAGGATTTCTTACTCTGACTCCTGTAACCCTCTTTGTACGAGAAGTAAGGAAAGTTGGGGGAACGATGCTCTGTTTCGAAATAGTGCTGTGTAGGCGCTCCCAATTTCGAAATAAGCTACGCAATTGATGTAACTCAATTTACATAGCTTATTTCAAGTTAATCCCTGCAGTGTAGATGCACCCCACATGTACCTGGCAAGGTGGGGCGGGAGGGGAAGAGACCTCTCATGCTTCCCCACCCCATGGGGGAGTGCACAAAATCTTCCCTCCCACTCCCACATGTGGTGCCTAGAAAGAACCCCCCTTCTACCCAAGTCCCTGCCCCTTCCTCTACTAACATAGGTGAAGTGCCCCTCTTACAAAAATTATTGCCCCACACCTGCTTTAGACATGTCCCTGTGCACCACTCTTGCAACAGTTGCTGAGGAATATGATACACACCTTTGTTCAAACTCTTTCACCATTACTCAGAGGGTTGTGGAATAATTATTTGCTGCTGGCCTATTACCAGCAGCAAGTTACCACACACATGCTACCTCTTATTATGGTAGATCAGCTCTTCTAGACAATGAGCAGGAAGAGTTGAATGAAGGGTCTGCCCGTCCCTTACCCATCTATTTCCAGATGGGTGGAAAGTAGGCCAACACATGGCTTGCAATATGTATGTAGTCCAAGCAGGAATGCAATAGAAGTTCCCTTCATTCCCCTTAGTTCTTCACATGAACAACATAAATCAAAAGCTTCAGAGGGGTAGCTGAGTTAGTCTGTACAGGATAAACTTAAAAACAACAAATAGTCTGGTAGCACTTTAAAGACTAACAAAACATGTAATTGGTATCATGAGCTTTCGTGGGCACAGCCCACTTCTTCAGACTATTTGTTGTTTTTTACGTTTAACATAAATCAAGTCACAGTCCAGTCTTTAATTCCTGTAACAAGATGTGTAATGTTTTCTGACAAACTAAGAACTAAATGAGATTTAGGGAAATTTGTAGAGGTCTCCCCCCACCATCATCGATTTCTAAATTGTTTTCCCTGAATTGAGTTGCACTCATAGCTTATGTTCTGTCTGACTGATTTCATTTTTAAATTGCTTGTAGTCATTATTTCATTGTTATTGTGATTTCTAAAGCATCTCTATGCTAGATTAATCTTCAGATTATTTGACTCTTTAAGTTTTCCATTTGAACCCTTCACACTGAAATTTCCTCTGTGCATCCGTTTCCATTTCTGTTTGTTTTTTGTTTGTTTCTTTTGTCCATGCCTCTTGCTTACAGGCACCACTGAAATGTCTCCTGTGTGGTGGTTTAATTACTTGCTGGATCTTTCCTAGATTATTTCCTAAATGTTCCCTTGAATCTGTTTCTTTCCCTAGAGCTTATAGAATCACTCTAAATTAAGTTTCCTGGCCTTGCGTGAAATACACTTCATTTCAGCTGCTTTTTCTTCTCTTTTCAAAGGACTTTCTGTAGGCACCCCAATATGCTTGACCCTTACACACCCAGATGTTTGTCATTAAATTCCCCCCACATCCTGGGCCAAATTAAAAACCTGGTACGCAAATGCAACTTAATTAAATGGAGCTTATGTCAGAGCTCAATTGTCATCCCCACCTCCCACACTAAAGTAATGTAAACTCTGTTCAGATATATCCTGTGCCACGTTACAAATAAAGGTTCAGTTGTTTAAGAACGCTTCATCTGAGCCATATTTCATGTCTCCTGGCTCACTACTTCCCCTGTCTTTAAATATTTTACCTGAAGTATTTGGGTGCACTCAAATTAAAGTCTTGCTCTTAAGCCTCTGTGGCATAGTGGGGGTGCTGTCTGCTCTGTAACACGGGGTCCCCCTGCGCTGTGATGTGAGATTCCCACTGACTCTCCCAAATGTGTATTAATCCAGACACATAGGCTCAGCCTCCTAGGGAGAAAGACAAAGGGAGCAAGGCGAAGACCAACACCTGGCTGGGGGGCAGGGCCTGGGAGGGAGGCAGTGGCTGTCTGGGAAGCATGGAGAGAATAGGCTAAGCTGGGGCCTAGGGGCGATGGACCCCAACCCTAGGGCTGAGGCATCCTGGCCCTGGCCCCTGTAGCCACACCACATATGTACTGTGCTGTATCCTGAAGGAACAATAAACCCCTCTCTATTCTACGACTGGCGGAGTCTGTTCTTGCTGCTACGGGGGTGCAGGAACGGGGGAACCCCGACTGCGTCGTCACAGCCTCTCTCTTAATTTCTCAAAAATGATTTGCAGACCCTCAAATTACACGCACGCAAAAGACACACCATGACCACCATATTTTATTGTCTAAAGTAAGACGCTAACAGCTTGTAATCCATTACTCATTTTTTGAGGAGTAACGTTAGTTCGAACCAAGGGGTTTGGTTCAAGCTAATGCGTCCCGGCACGCACTTTCACTTTCGAAACAGCTGTTCAGCGGAGTAACGCACCGGCGAGATCATGCTAATGAAGTGCGGGATATTTAAATCCCCGCTTCATTAGCAATTTCGGTCGCCTACATTTGCATCCCTAGTTCGAACTAGGGTGCAAGTGTAGATGTACCCTTAGAGTTCTTTGAAGGGGTTAACAAGCATGTGGACAAGGGGGATCCAGTAGATATAGTGTACTTAGATTCCCAGAAAGCCTTTGACAAGGTCCCTCACCAAAGCCTCTTGTGTAAATTAGGTTGTCATGGGATAAGAGTGAAGATCCCTTCATGGATTGAGAACTGGTTAAAAGACAGGAAACAAAGGGTAGGAATAAATGGTAAATTTTCAGAATGGAGAGGTGTAACTAGTGGTGTTCCCCAAGGGTCAGTCCTGGGACCAATCCAATTCAACTTATTCATAAACGATCTAGAGAAAGGGGTAAGCAGTGAGGTGGCAAAGTTTGCGGATGATACTAAACTGTTCAAGATAGTCAATACCAAAGCAGACTGTGAAGAACTTCAAAAAGATCTCACCAAACTGAGTGATTGGACAACAAAATGGCAAATGAAATTTAATGTGGATAAATGTAAAGTAATGCACATTGGAAAAAATAACCCCAACTATACATACAACATGATGGGGGCTAATTTAGCTACAGCTAATCAGGAAAGAGATCTTGGAATTATCGTGGATAGTTCTCTGAAGATGTCCTACGCAGTGTGCAGCGGCAGTCAAAAAAGCAAATAGGATTCTAGGAATTATTAAAAAAGCGATAGAAAATAAGATGAAGAATCTCTTACTGCTCCTATATAAAACTATAGTATGTCCACATCTTGAATACTGCGTACGGATGTGGTCTCCTCACCTCAAAAAAGATATTTTGGCATTAGAAAAGCTTCAGAAAAAAGCAATTAAAATGATTAGGGGTTTGGAATGGGTCCCATATGAGGAGAGACTAAAGAGACTGGGGGGTGTGTCTAGACTACAGGGTTTTTTCAAAAAAAGTGGCCTTTTTTCGAAAAAACTATACCTGCGTCTAGACTACCGCCATGTTCTGTCGACAGTAAATCGACAGAACATGGAGGTTTTGTTGACAGCGGTAAACCTCGTTTTATGAGGAAGAACGCCTTTGTCAATAGAGATCTGTCGACAAAAGGTGTGTGTGGATGCAGGGAACCAGTTCTGTCGAAAAAAAAGGCCTCCAGGAAGAAGCCCTGGTGGACAGTCTAGCCTTTACATGTAGAGAACCTCTGTGGTTCCTAGCTGCAGCTTCTTAAAGGCACAGGCACCCAGAGAGGCCTTGCTGTCTGGCAGCTAGCCAGAGCACCCGTGCCAGCTGTGCTAGCCATGTCCCACCTCAAGGCCCCCTGGCTCTTCTCGGGACAGAGAGGAGGACCCACCCAGGGGCACCAAAAGGCGGGCACCAGCCTGGTCAGGGCCAGAAATAAAAAACCTGCTGGAGCTCTGGTCCCAGGAAGAAGCCCTGCAGGCCCTGCAGACACGCCGCAGGAATGCGGACATCTATGACCGCCTGGCCCAGGGACTGACCACGAAAGGGTATCACCCCCACACCATGGCACAAGTGAGGGCCAAGGTCAAAGAGCTGCGGCAGAGAAATGCTAAGGCCCAGGACTAGAGCTCCCACTCCAGGGCAGCCCCAGAGAGCTGCCCTTACTTCCAATAGTTGGAGAAGATCCTGAGCGGTGGGGAAGCCCGGACTCCACTGTGTGTGGTAGAGTCCGGGTTACCTCACCACATCGTGGACCAACCCCTGAGGGAGGAAGACCAGGCAGGAGAGGCGGGAGAGCTGCACCAGGAGGAGGAGGAGGAGGAAGAGGAAGAGGAGGCAGCAGGGACCCTCTCCTAGGAGCCAGTCCTCCAGACCCCAGAGGCTTCAAGGGGTCACCGCACACGGGCAGGTTGGCAGTGTGGGGGGCCATCTAGTCCCATTGCCATTGTGGGGCCCCTGTGAGGCTTTCAGGCCGCTGCCCAACTCACACGTGGTGTCACGTGTAACACCCCTGAGTCTCCTGTCCAAAGGAGAACCCCTGACAGCCACGGCATGCCTTGGGGACAGCAGGGGTGCAAACAGACATTGATTGTCTCCTCCTCTTTTCCTCCACAGCCAGACGCTCTATCCAACAGGGGAGCGCCACACCCATCCCACCACCATCCCGGACCCGTGGCACCCGCAGGCACTGGTGGGTCTACACGGACCTGCTGAGGGAGCACATAGTGGCCCTGCAGGACCTCAACAGGACCCTCCAGCAAAGAACAGAGGCAGAGGCCGAGTGGTGCATCAGGCCACTGGATGAGCTGCCATCTGTACCACAATGCGGGAGGTCTTCTCCTTGCCTGCCTGTCATGGGCACCACTCCTCCAGCATGCCAGGCCCCTGCTCCCCCTGCTCCTCCAGCCCCCATTGCTCGTCCAGCTTCCCCTTCCCCCCCCAGCCCCTCCTGGTCCTCCAGCCCCCTCTTCCCCCCCCCCCAGCCCCTCCTGCTCCCGAGCCCTCACAGGCCCAACAGCTGCCCCACCCCCCCTGCTCCTGCCCAGGCCAGGACTGGCTCTTACTCCACCCGATCCCAAGGCCATGGCAATGCCAGGCTGCAGGAAGGTAGCAGGACCCTGTGATCAGGAAAGCAGCGGCCTACTTGAGCTCCCTCCCCCCTCCAGGTTTTCAGTCCTCTACCATCTCAGTTAAAGGACATTTCAGTTATGTTACGAAATCTTTATTTTTGACTGACAGATTTACTTTGTTTATAAACAGTTGAACAGTAAAAAGAAAAAGTTTTGTTCAACAGTTCACACATTGTCTTTACTGCTAGTGTTTCTAATAAAACAAATTTCTGTTTACAAAGAAAACGGGGTCTTATATGTCTTCTTAATGGGAAGAGAGCGAGGGTAGTGGAGGGAAAGGTAGGGGTGGGCCAGGCCAACCCCCCCATGGGGGAAGCCGTGGGGAGGGTCACTGGGCTCCTTCTGAGAATCTCTCCCTCCGGGCCTCTCAGATTGGGACACCAGCCTGGTGAGCCTGGCGGATGGCAGCCATCCGGTGCTGCTGAAATTCCCTCTCCTCACCATCAGGACCTGTCCCCCACCCCGGCAGAAAGGTCTCCCCTTTCCTCTCCACCAGGTTGTGGAGGGCGCAACATGCGGCCAGCACCTCCAGGATGTTGCGTTCGCCCATCTCCAGGCATGTGAGGAGGCAACGGAACCTCCCGTTCAGCCGGCCGAAGGCAAATTCCACCTGGATCCGAGCTGGCTAAGATGCATGTTGAAAAGCTCCTTGCTCGCATCCAGATGGCGGGTGTAGGGCTTCATGAGTCAGAGCATCAGGGGTAGGCCGCGTTGGCCACTATGCACACTGGCATCTGCACGTCCCCGAACGCGAGGTGCCGCTGGGGGAAAAATGTTCCTGCCTGCAACCTGCCGTACAGGTAGGAGTTGTGGAATATGTGGGTATCATGTGCCCGCCCCGACCACCCGACACAAATGTCCATAAAGTGTCCCCGGTGGTCGACGAGGGCCTGCAGCACCATGGAATAGTAGCCCTTCCTGTTTATAAACTGGGCCGCTCGATGAGGCGGTGCACAGATTACAATGTGTGTCCCATTGAGGGCTCCCTTGCAGTTCAGGGAGCCAAGGGCGGCAAACCCGGCGATGATGTTGTCCAGGTCCCTGAGACGGACGAGCCTCTTCAGCAGCTCTGCATTGATGGCTCTCACCACCCGCAGCATGAGACAAATAGACAGACAGAAACCAGGGAGTTAGACAGGTTACCTAAGCACTTGGGAGGAGAACCCTTCTACCCCCAACCCACCCCTCCCCTTGCCAGGACGCTCCCCTCCCTGACATCAGTGCAGGGGTGGCCAAGGAGCCGCCTTCAGGAGCCACTCCATCCCCCACTCCCTCTTGCCCTTGCCTGGCAGTCCCCCTTTCTCAACCCTTCCACTCAGCAGGGCCTGTCCCCCGAAAGTGACTTACCTCCATCAAGACGGCCCTGATGGTAGACTTCCCCATGCCAAACTGGTGTCCCACGGAGTGGTAGCTGTCGGGGGTGGCCAGCTTCCACAGGGCGATTGCGACCTGCTTCTGGGTGGGTGTCCTGATGTTCCAGAGCAGGGGCGAGCCAGGCACACAGCTCCAGGAACATGGCCTTCCACATCCAGAAGTTGCAGAGGCAGTGGTTGTCGTCCCAGAGCTGCATGATGAGCCAGTCCCACCAGTCCGAACTCGTCTAGTGCCTCCAAATCTGCCTGTCCCCAAAAATGTTTGGGGGCAAGGACAGAGCTCCTGCATCCTGAAGGAGGGTCTTCTTGGTGCAGTTCAGGTCCATATGGGGCAGGAGATTCATGACAGAGTCATGCAGCTGCAGCAGAAGCTGCAGTATGGCAGCATGGGGCCATCATCTGCCCAGGGGCGGCTCAGGCTCCATGGCCAAAAACACAGTGCAAAGCACAAAACCAAACCTGAAAATAAACTGCTGTGGTGTCCGAGGAAGCAGGGCAACCAGAGCAAAAACTGCAGCAGCTTTGCTTTCCCTCTAGGAGGTAGGCAAGCCAGAAGCAGGAGCAGAGCAACGGCTGTCCAGGAGGATCCCTTTAAGTACGTGTCTCTGCAAAGAGCATGCAGCAGCACCTGGAATTTAAGGCTGCCCCTGTGACCTGCCAGAAGCACTTCTGGGGGCCTTCTTTTGTCGACAGAGTATCTGGCAGTCTGGACGCTCTTTTTCAAAAAGCCGGATTGATTTTTCAATCCGCATAATGTAATCTAGACGCTCTTTTTTTACAGAGGCTTTTTCGAAAGATACTGTCAACAAAGCCTCTGTTGAAAAAGACGTGCAGTCTAGACACAGCCTGGGACTTTTCAGTTTAGAAAAGAGGAGACTGAGGGGGGATATGATAGAGGTATATAAAATCATGAGTGGTGTGGAGAGGGTGAATAAAGAAAAGTTATTTATTTGTTCCCATAATATAAGAATTAGAGGACACCAAATGAAATTAATGGGTAGCAGGTTTAAAACTAATAAAAGAAAGTTCTTCTTCACACAGCGCACAGTCAACCTGTGGAACTCCTTGCCAGAGGAGGCTGTGAAGGCTAGGACTATAACAGAGTTTAAAAAGGAGCTAGATAAATTCATGGAGGTTAGGTCCATAAAAGGCTATTAGCCAGGGGTTAAGGAATGGTGCCCCTGGCCTCTGTTTGTCAAAGGCTGGAGAAGGATGGCAGGAGACAAATTGCTTCATCATTGTCTTTGGTCCACCCCCTCTGGGGCACATGGCATTGGCCACTGTCAGAAGACAGGATACTGGGCTAGATGGACCTTTGGTCTGACCCAGTATGCCATTCTTATGTTCTTATGTTTATATCACACAGTATGTTATAGGTAAATTTGCCAATTTTGCCAGGAGGTGCCCAGGACTAGTTTGGAAGAGTTGTGCAGGTACATATGCAAAACTATATGATGGTGTTTGCAATGTTCCCCATCTGCTCTGTCTGGCTGAGGCCACAGAAATACATTATTTAATCTTCATGAATATTAAGTAAAGTCAAGTTATTTTGTGCATGAAAAATGCTTCGGTGAACATACTATAACCACAGTATTCTACTGGCAGAGACTTAATCACGGTACAAGGTGGCAGAATTTCATTGACTGATCCATCCAGTTAGCAGGTGTTAAGACCCCAAATAAATCTGGTGAATTTTTACTGACTGTAACATCTGGAGCTTGTGAATTACATCCTGGTAAAGTATCACTACACCTTACTGAGACTAGTGGATAACTCCCTTTGAAAGTAATTGGGCTAGGGGAAAATTTCTTTCAGTGGTATCCATTAAAATTGTTCTCTTCAGTGATGGATTTGTTCTATCAACAGAATTCATCTTCCAAATCCAGTTCAACAATTTTTCTATTGAACTCAACCACTAGATTATTTTATAATGGATGGAAAGTGTGCATCCAGTGAAACTGCTTTCAATGCCTTTAAACCAACCAACTGAAAGATCCTGTTGTCCTTCAGGGCAAATTACAAACTGAGAAATACAAGATGACAGATTGCAATAACCTCCTGCTATGGTGCCATCTATTTGATAAGAGTTGAGATCTGGATGGCTTTAAAACTTACATGCCTGCTAGGAGTGGATAAGAAGGAAAACAGGAAATAAGCTTGTAAATCTAAAAGACAGTTACAGCTATTCTGGGGGGGAGAGAGGCCTGTCATATTAATGTTAGTAATTCCATGCTCCAATAATAAGAAATTAGCAGTAGGGATATATTATCGACCACCTGACCAGGACAGCGATACTGACATTGAAATGCTGAGGGAGATTAGAGAGGCTACCAAAATAAAGAACTCTATAATAATGGGGGATTTTAATTATCCCCATATTGACTGGATACATGTCACCTCAGGAAGAGAAGCAGAGATAAAATTTCTCAATGGCTTAAATGACTGCTTCTTGGAGCAGCTGGTACAGGAACCCACAAGGGGAGAGGCAATTCTCGATTTAGTCCTGAGTGGAGCGCAGGATCAGGTCCAGGAGATAACCATTACAGGACGCTTGGGAATAGTGACCATAATATAATAACATTTAACATTCCAGTGGTGGGAAGAACACCTCAGCAGTCCAGCACCCTGGCATTTAATTTCAAAAAGGGGAATTACACAAAAATGAGGAGGTTAGTTAAACAGAAATTAGAAGGCACAGTTACTAGAGCCAAATCCCTGCAAGCTGCATGGAAACTTTTTAAAGATACCATAATAGAGGCCCAACTTAAATGTATACCCCAAATTAAAAAACATAGCAAGAGACCTAAAAAAGAGTCACCGTGGCTTAACCACCATGTAAAAGAAGCAGTGAGGGACAAAAAGGCATCTTTTAAGAAGTGGAAGTCCAATCCTAGTGAGATAAATAGAAAGGAACATAAACACTGTCAAATCAAGTGTAAAAATGTAATAAGAAAAGCAAAAAAAGATTCTGAGGAACAGCAAGCCAAAAACTCAAAAAGAAATAACAAAATGTTTTTTAAGTACATTAGAAGCAGGAAGCCTGCTAAAAAAACCTGTGGGTCCCCTAGACGATCAAGATATAAAAGGAGCAATCAAGGACGATAAAGCCATTGCGGAGAAACTAAATGATTTCTTCGCTTCAGTCTTCACAGCTGAGGACGTTAGGGAGATTCCCAAATCTGCACCGTCCTTTGTGGGTGATGAATCTGAGGAACTGTCCCGGATTGAAGTGTCATTAGAGGAGGTTTTGGAACAAATAGAAAAACTTAATGTTAACAAATCTCCGGGACCGGATGGCATTCATCCAAGGGTTCTAAAAGAACTCAAATGGGAACTTGCTGAACTATTATCTGTGGTTTGTAACCTATCCTTTAAATCGGCTTCTGTACCTAATGACTGGAAGGTAGCTAACGTGACACCAATATTTAAAAAGGGCTCAAGAGGCGATCCTGGCAATTACAGACCGGTAAGTCTAACTTCAGTACCAGGCAAATTGGTCGAAACAATAGTAAAGAATAAAATTGTGATGCACATAGAAGAACATAATTTGTTGGACAAAAGTCAACATGGTTTCTGTAAAGGGAAATCATGTCTTACTAATCTATTAAAGTTCTTTGAAGGGGCTAACAAACATGCAGACAAGGGGGATCCAGTAGATATAGTATACTTAGATTTTCAGAAAGCCTTTGACAAGGTCCCTCACCAAAGGCTCTTGTGTAAATTACATTGTCATGGGATAAGAGGGAAGGTCCTTTCATGGATTGAGAACTGGTTAAAAGACAGGAAACAAAGGGTGGGAATAAATGGTAAATTTTCAGAATGGAGAGGGGTAACTAGTGGTGTTCCCCAAGGGTCAGTCCTGGGACCAATGCGGTTCAACTTATTCATAAATGATCTGGAGAAAGGGGTAAGCAGTGAGATGGTAAAGTTTGCGGATGATACCAAACTGTTTAGGACAGTCAAGACAGAAGCAGACTGTGAGGGACTCCAAAAAGATCTCGACAAACTGAGTGATTGAGCAACAAAATGGCAAATGAAATTTAATGTGGTTAAGTGTAAAGTAATGCACATTGGGAAAAATAACCCCAACTATATGTACAGTATGATGGGGGCTAATTTGGCTATGACAAATCAGGAAAGATATCTTGGAGTTATCGTGGATAGTTCTCTGAAAACTTCCACACAGTGTGTAGCGGCGGTCAAAAAGGCAAATAGGATGCTTGGAATTATTAAGAAAGGGATGGAAATAAGACACAGAATATCGTACTGACCCTGTATAAAACTATGGTATGCCCACATCTTGAATACTGTGTACAGATGTGGTCTCCTCATCTCAAAAAAAGATATTTTGGCCTTGGAAAGGGTTCAGAAAAGGGCAACTAAAATGATTAGGGGTTTGGAACGGGTCCCATATGAAGAGAGGTTAAAACGACTGGGACTTTTCAGTTTAGAAAACAGGAGACTGAGGGGGGATATGATAGAGGTATATAAAATCATGAGTGGTGTGGAGAGGGCGAATAAAGAAAAGTTATTTATTAGTTCCCATAATAGAAGAACTAGACACCAAATGAAGTTAATGGGTAGCAGGTTTAAAACTAATAAAAGAAAGTTCTTCTTCACACAGTGTGTAGTCAACCTGTGGAACTCCTTGCCAGAGGAGGCTGTGAAGGCTAGGACTATAACAGAGTTTAAAGAGAAGCTACATAATTTCATGGAGGTTAGGTCCATAAAAGGCTATTAGCCAGGGGATAGAAATGGTGTCCCTGGCCTCTGTTTGTCAGAGGCTGGAGAAGGATGGCAGGAGACAAATCACTTGATCATTGTCTTCGGTCCACCCTCTCTGGGGCACCTGGTGCTGGCCACTGTCGGCAGACAGGCTACTGGGCTAGATGGACCTTTGGTCTGACCCAGTACGGCCATTCTTATGTTCTTATGTAATGTTAGTTAAAGCATGTACATACACTTCTCAATAGCAGAGAACAGATGGGGAAAAGTTTCTCCTTCACACAAACCATTAGAATAAGTAGTTAGACCAAGGAGTTCCCTTGAACTTTTGTTTATAGGCACCAAGTAAACTTCTTATGTAGCTTCAGTTCCATCTCCAAGACTGAGCATGGAAAAACCTTTGTATCTAAATTACACAACTCCATTCAAAACATGGTAGAACCGGAGCACCATTACAGTAGTATAAGGACAATCACACCCACGGTAAAAGTTATACCAGCACGGTAGCTCACCTGCCTTCTCTGGGTGAACTACAAGGGACATTTGCTGGGTTTAAAATGTTACTTTGCATTTGATCATAGTCAGAATTTTTCTGCTATCAGGTTAATGCAACTGGAGCTGTCTAAAAAGGATGTGACGTGGTGGAGGACCAAATAATATGGAAGAGATGATTCCTAGGTCTGCTTATCAGAAAAGTGGGGGTTTTAATTAGAAAATACATTTTTTCCTGTACATGCTCCCAGGTGGGCTTCATACCTGAGTAAAACAGTGCTGGCTAGAAGCAAACATGGAAATGTAATATGGTTCAGCCTTTTCCTGTGTATAAGAAAGAAAGGTAAAGCTCAGAAATCAAGTTTCCATAAAAACCAATAATTTGTTATTAATGTAAGTGAATCTGCTTACAGTGCACTCCAGAAAGAGGTTTGGCAATCCTTCCATATCATACAATGGACATTTCATTAAACAAAGGACATTTCATTGCAGGAAAGCCTATTCATAAATGGCAAGAGTGGCAGAGCTCCACCGCAGGACTAGAATTTCACAGATCTGTATCCAAAGAGACTAAAGGCCCATATTCATAGACATGAGGAAAATCTCATACACAGAGCATGTACAGAGAAAAAAAACTTTGAACTCAAAAGAACTGAGGAGAATTAACTTTGTCTTCTGTCACAGCTAAGCCAGTTGCTAAGGTCCTTTCTAAATAGGGAATTCCTACAAGCTAAATAGATTTTCTGTCAGGCACAGAGACTCAAAGTTGAAATTTAGTTCATGTTGGACTAAGGACATTAAAGCATCTGTAAGAAACTGCTGTGACATATTATAAACAGCTTTAGAATATTAAAAGATATGCCGAGCCATCAGTACTCATGCAATTAATAAATATCCATAACTACCTCAAGTCAAACATACTTATTGAGAGGTTATTTATAGAGATGTGCTGCTATTAACAGAATGTATGCCTCAGATCTTGCCTCCATCTCGATGCAATAGTAACTGTGTCTCAGATAATTTAATGCCTCATAAAGGCATGAAGTATCACACTGTAAACTAATGTACTTTCTAAGCTTTATCACTCACTTTTCATGGCTGCATTTTGTCTTCTTTAAAAGAAACACTGCACGAAAGATCTTTCACATAACTTGGATGTACAAGGTTCATTTTAGCTAGACAGCCCCCACAAATCTTCAGTGCAGTTGTTTTCTAACAATTACATAGGCATATACTTATGCATATGCTCATGCAATCTATTAATATGCAACCCTTTCTCAACAATGTTAGCTTTTCATTGCAGATTTTTTTTTTTCCTACAAGCAACCGGGCCTCAAGAGAAAAAACAGAGAAGAAAAATGATATATAACAAGGTGGACAGGATTTTACTCCTACTTTAACTCGTAAATTAAAGAGATTATTGCACTTCTCTGAAATCGATATGTTCTTGATTAGCTTTTCCCTTTTCTTACCATGAATCTATCCTGTTTGTCCCATATCAGGTAACTATAAAATATTTATCAAAAAATCACTGTATAATTTGTGTACATTTGTAATTTATTGATGTAACCCTCATTTAAGAATTTTAGTGATGACAGAAGTAATGGATTCTAATTTCAGATACCTGTGGCAATAAATGTCTAAACCCTATTTCAAATTATAGAGTAGCTAATTCTCTTCCTCAATATCCTTAAAGGGAAAAATCACATTTATTCAGTGGCATGTAACCAAAGACCCTCAAATGCCATTAACAGTGTCTGTGCACATTTTATTCACAGGTGTTGCACTGAGCCAGGTAAGTAACATAACTTATCTGGCTAACTAACAAGAAAGATAAACACTATTCAGCACTATGCTTAGAAAGGTGAGATTATAACAGCATTTCCAAGCTAACCTTTGTCTTATCAAGAGTCTTATCATCAGTCTCTGCTGGAAAAAAAGTCAAACTTTCAATTTCTGTTATTTAAATAAATCAGTTCTCTTTAGATCGTAATCAGACAGTCTTCAAACAGGATTGCCCCTTGATGGCCCTGCTGCCATTGGTGAGTGTTTGAATGAGATATAATCCATGCATTCTGATCTTGTCATGCAATCAAGAGAGCTCTGGCAGCAAGCGACAAGTGTTTTGTCTCAAATGTTATACTCAGACATCAGGACCATCCATGCTCCATGACTTCACTAAAACCATCTGAAAAGTGCAAGGAAATTTAAAATCTGAAATAGAAATAACCAACAGCCTTACAGCATGCAGATCTTCTGATTAAAAACTTTTGTGAAAACTAATGACACCCCCAAATATCAAGGATGATTCTCACAAAATGAAAAACTAGCATTTGATACTTAGATTAGGTATTTTACTGAACCTTTTTTTACCACACACAAGTTTATATAAAATGGCTAGCCTGGTCTTGGATAAACACTATAGTAAATAAAAAGTAGCAGTCGGTTCTTCCAACAAGGGGCCAAGTACAATGCTTAATTTGTGCCAGGGCTTGGTAGGCCAGGGCTTAATTTGTGCCAGGGCTTGTCCCAGCACCTCTCTCTATGGCTCAATATCCCACCAACTCTGGGCTTGTTGCATCAGTTATGGAAGTAAACAAATTGCTTGAGCCCTGGAACCTCTTTCAGTATAAATAAAGCACTGGCCAAAATCTATTCTCCCCTAGCATCAGGGGAAAAAATCTGAAGTAATTTGAGAAAAAAAATGGTCCTATCCCCTATCAATCTTAGGATGCTTCTGTCTGATCTGCTCCCTTCATGGTGCTGTAACATGAACAAGCAGACAAAGTTATTTGCAGTGAGTAGGAACTCCAGACCCCCAGCCAAATCAGGGCCCATTTGTGCTAAGCACTAAATAACAACAAAAGAAAAGTCCACCTCCCCAAGACCATTCACTCTAACGTACACAAGAGTCAATAGGTGGACACAATCAGTAGGCAGAACACAAATAAACAGTGAAATGACTGGTAGTGGTCTCAGCATAATTCAGCTGCCTCTCAGTTGTCCAAAGAACACTGTGTAACTTGAAAACTTATCTCTTTTACCAAGAGAAGTCAGTCCAGTAAAAGTTACTACCTCGCCTATGTTGTCAAGGTCTTTACAGGCATCACAGCTAAGACTTTTAAGGAGGAATTTGAAGGAGAACAGTGAGGTGAGCGCTTCCCATATGTGAGGAGAAGTCTAGAAGAGAGCACAATGACTATTGTTGCCAACTTTCTGCTCACACAAAACTGAATGCATGAGTCCCACCCATTCTCTGAGGACCCACCCCAGTCCTGCCATTTCCCTGCCCTCGCTCATTTTCACTGGGCTATGACATAGGATTGGGATGTGGGAGGGGTTCCGGCTGGGGCCAAGGTTGAGGGGTTTGGTGTGCAGGGGAGCTCCAGGTTGGGGGATGGGGCCAAGGGATTTAGAATGCAGGAGGGGGCTGTGGGTTGAGACAGGGAGTTGGGATGTAAAAGGAGGTATAGACTCTGGGCTGCGGGGATGCAGGCTCTGGGGTGGGGCCAGAGATGAGGGACTTGGGGTGCTGAAGGGGACTTCAGGTTTTGGAGGTGCAGGATATGGGGTTGGGGCACAAGTTTACCTTGGGCAGAAACGCAGCAGGGATAAGGCAGGACCCCTGCCTGTCCTGGCTCTGTGCTTATCCTGGAAATGGCCAGCAAGTCCACCTCCTATGTGTGGGGGCCAGGAGGTTCCATACGCTACTCTTGCTCATAGGCGCCATTCTCACAGCTCCCATGGGCTGCAGTTCCTGAGCAATGGAAGTGCAAAGTTGGTGCTAAGGATAGGGACAGCACGTGGATCCCACTGACCTCCGTTACCCCCAGCTAGAAAGCTGAACCTGCTGGCTACTTCTGGGGTGCAGCACAGAGCCAAGTCAGGTACGGACTATCTTGTCTTAGCCCTACAGTGGGGGTGGGGAACCTAAGGCCTGGGGACTGGATGCGGCCCCAGCGTGCCTGGATCCTGCCCCTGAGGATCCTGCGCTGGTGCTCCAGCTTCCTCCGCACTTTCCCCCCGCCACCTCACTGTGGTGCTGGAGCAGGCAAAATCTACTAGCCTGGGCCCCACTAGACTCTGGTGTGTGAGGGGAATGTGGGAAGTGTCTTTCTCCTTCTCAGTTGGGGGCCACATCTGGGAGGTTTTCTTGGGTTTTTTGTTTGTTTGTTTGTTTTTGTTTCTCACTTGTGTACAGCCCTTGACTGATTTTTCTGTGGGTCAGTGGCCCCCAACCCAAACAAGGTTCCACCCCTGTCCTATAGCATTGCCAACCAGACTTTTAATGGCCTAGGGCTGTGGTTCCCAACCTTTTTGAGCATATGGACCCCCTTTTCAATCTATTAAAATTTCACAGACCCGCCCTTCTTTGGGGGAGAATAAAAAAGAAAAGGAAGGACCAGGCCCACCGTGGTGGGCCTGAGCCTTATTTTTAAACTTTCCATGGGCCTGCTGCAATACCGTCGCAGACCACCAGGGGTCCGTGGTCCACAGGTTGGGAACCACTGGCCTACGGGAGCCAGTGAAGAGACATAACAAGAAGAGTGATGTGATCAGTTCAACAAGATAATAGTGAAGAAATTCCCTGGAGTACATTTTGTATTATTAACCTCCGTTTTGTGTCTCTGGCTTTCCTCTTAAGGAAGCAAGAGTCACTTTACCAACTATAAGCTGCACTTACCATTGGACAGTGTAGGTCACGTGACCAGAGCTGAGTGATTCCTGGATTAAGCCTGCCCAGTGGAAGCAGAGCAAAATGACAGTATAGCCACAAATAGATTAATCACTGGATCAGCAAATGTCTCCATAATATCCCACCCTCCCAACCATATATTCTGCACCACCAAGAAGATGTCAAAGAAGCACTACATGACTCACTCAGAGGTCCCCTGCACAGGTTAGCTAACCCAGATTAAAGACATCTTGGGACCAGTGGAGTCAAGAAACTGCCCTCGTGCAGTGGAAAGAACTAACCCATAATCTGGATGTATTCCTGTATATAGCTTAATGAATCCCAATGGGACTTCCCCCTCACCCCTCTCTTCTTTCCATTGTCTTATTTGTATGCAATTTCAACCTTTATCTCTTCGGTTTTTTTTCACATCTCTCAAGGGCCAAAATACCTACCTGCTTGTGTTCTGATCTGGGTTTTATAACTTGAGCAACATTTGTCTTTCCTTTAATAATAATAAGAAAACATAAGTCTTGCAATTACTTGTTTTTTAATTTCTATAATATGTCATTAAAAGAACATTCAGTTCAGATTTCCCTGATCATCAAGACTATGAACTACTCAAGGCAGGGATCGTGCTTTCTGCTTGGAAATGTGCTATTGAAATTAAAACCAACAAAATAATATTTTTTTCAAGTTGCTCTGTAGGAAAAATTCTTTGTTTTGTTCTGCTACTCACTGTTATATTAAGTGTTTTAATTTAACATCTCTTCTTTTACATACTTTACTATATATTACATTCTCCCAAAGCAGCAGCCTGTCTCCAAAAGCCTTGTTAGCATGTCTGCTGCACATTTAATTTTGCCAAATCTTTGTATAAGATGTTATGAGAATGCAGTACAGTGCACAATTATGGACTCATTAGGCTTCAAAAAGCTGGTAATTCATTTAAAAGGACAGTTACTGCAGTTGTTATCCTGACAGATGCTTCTTTGTTTTATTCTAGTTTAACCCTTTAATTGCTGATATAAAAGTTAATAATGCTCCAATGACCTCAGAGAGGGTCAGAGAGGAAGGAGAGAAAAAGAGAATGAGAATCAGTTTTCTTGCCTTTCATGGAACAGATGCCAAAATTAGAATATTGGTTAAACATTAGCTGAGTTGTACATGTATTTTATCTGCAAATATTAGATTCTTCATATTGCCTCACCCCATCTCCTATCTTCCCCTCCAATGGATAATAACTAGAGCTGCCAACAGTACACAGAACAGCTCTGCAGTGACTATGCACATACATTATGCACATGTATTGTCAAGCAGAGGCAGAGCAGTTTGGGACCATTTCCTTCAAGAAAACACATTTTCAATACAGCTTCACAACAGGATCTCATCTGATTTTGATATGCTGCTTAAGTGACCTAGTAAGTGATGTTAGTAAAGCTGGAAATTGGGCCCCATCTTCATATGCAGCACAGGCTGCCAGTCCAGGTAGTTTGTTTGTTAGTTTGTTTATTGTTCCACCAAACATTTCAGGATTGGACCATGGGCCATTGCACCTTGAATCCCCAAAGCCAGACCAGTTGTACACAGGCAACTGTCTGGCACATACTGTCTCAGCTGTTGCCTCAGTGCTCTCTGTCCAAGAGAAGAGGAGAGTAGCGTCCAGATTCACAGTGAACACCAGTCTCCCCCATCTCTGGCTCTCAAGGCCTTCATCCCAGACACTGCTTGTATGCTCCCAGAGAACTGCAGCTGGCTCGTTAGGCCATAAACGGTCTCTTATATAGCTGATCCCAAACTTGTCAGAGTCTTAAATAGACCTCTACATGGAGTATGTGACAGGTTCTCTGTGCCCAAACCTGCTAAGGGGAATCTGCTTCATTCTGTACAGCCTGAAGTAAATGTTGCTTTCAATTTCAGATACAGTGAGTTTCAATCATCCAGCATGGAACGGATGAAAGACCAGGTTATTATGGCTAGAAGAAAGAGGCTTAATTTCTCAGCAAGCTGGAGGAAGAAGAATTTGTTTCTCACTACAGCTGCTACCAAGATAGGTCTGGTAGAACCCTGAGGTTCTTACTTAACTGTGGATACACTCCGGTCATCTGAAGAAGTGCATTGTGCCCATGAAAGCTCATGATACCATCTACATGTTTTGTTAGTCTTTAAGGTGCTACTAGACTATTTGTTGTTGGGCGGGGGGGTTTAGGGGGGGGTTTTGTGGATAGATAATTATTTGGTTCCACAGGTATTAATCATATTGATTAAAGAAGCCAGTGATTGAAGAGGAACAAGGCGCTGCACCAAGATTAGATCCTTAGTTATTAATGCATTTTTATATGCAGCAACATCTATTCATATGCATCTGTGCAAACTTTATTGCTTTAAAGCCTCATTTTAGTGTTTTATTAGGCATTCTGTTAAAAGAAGCTACAACTTGTTGTGGAGCTCATCCACTTCACTTTTAGTATACTCAGCAAAATTCAGGACATGAGTCTGAATTAAAAGTGACACTACTTCAACTAATCGAAGAATGATGACAGCCAGAGAAATTAGTACAGCCTAGTGCTAAGTAAAAAGAAAAAAGAAAGAAAAAAACAGGCCAACAAACAAGAACAAAGGCTTATTTTAGAGAGGCAAACAAGGGGGAAGGCTGAATTCAGTAGGGATGTAGCGATACTGAAGCGAAGCAGCAAGGTAAGAAAAGAGACGCTGCCTTTGAAATAACAGGATAAAAGAATGTGCCAAAGACCAGGATCACATTCTTATTAAGAACACTTCTCCCATTAAGATCAAAGCCATGTAAGATCAGTGGCAAAAAGATGACAGAGAATCTATAAATCAGAAAGGCCAAAGCGCAGTTGGAATTGCAGCTAGCAAGGCATGTGGAGGGTAACAAGAAAGGTTTCTACAGGCATATTAGCAATAAGAGGGTAGTCAGGGAAGGTGTGGGAGCCCTACTGAATGAAGGAGGTAACCTAGTGACACATGATCTGGGAAAAGCTGAAGTACTCTATATTTTTGCCTCTGTCTTCACAGTCAAGTTCTGCTCCCAGACTACTACACTAAGCAAGGGTATGTCTACACTACAGTGTTATTTCAAAATATCTTATTTCAAAATAGTTAATTCGAAATAGCTTATTTTGAAATAACACATCTACACACAAAATGCATTTCGAAATAGCGTTTTGCTATTTTGAAATAGCGCATCCACACTGAGTGGACACTGAATTGCATTGAAGGCCGGCCGGAACCAGGTCCAGCAGGGCATCAGGGCATCAGGTCAGGAGTTTATTTGTGTGGCTGCTGCCTGAGGCTATCTGAGGCTTGTGCTTAAAGGGACCCCCACCCCGGGCAGCCGGTTCTCAGCTTTCCCTGCTTGCTTGCCTACCTCGATGAGGGACAGCAAAGCATTTGTGTCTCTGCGTGCTCTGGTTGCCCTCACTTGGGACACCATAGCACTCTGCAATATAGAGCCGGAGCTGCCCCTTGGCACTCTGGTGCTTCTCGTGAACGTGTTGATGCAAGCCTGGCTGCACTTTCTGCAGGCTGCCATCCAGGAGGTCCATCGTGGGGCTGTCAGTATCCAGGAGGCCCTGCGGGAGAGCTTCCACCCTGAGGAGCACTAAGAGCCTCCCTCATCTGCCCCACTGGGGTCTTGTGCTTCATTCCTCCCCCACATCGTTCCACTTACCCTCCCAACCCCCCTTCCTGATGTCAAATAAAATACATGTATTTTCATGAACACAAACTCTCTTTATTTAACGAAACTGGGGGGGGGGGGAATGAAACTGGTGAGACTGGAAAAAGGAGGTGGGAGAGGGGAGGAAAGAGGGTGGGAGAGGGGAGGGTCACTTTTCTCTAACTTGCCTATCCATCTCACTACTCTCCATTACAGCCTCACGGTCAATGGTGTCCACCAGCCCATGTCTCAAACAAAACAGAAAAAGTATAAGTCTTGCTTTATGGTTGCACACCCAGGTGTTCCCTCCTTTCTATATCTATATGAGCAATTGGACACATTCCAGTAATTTGTTCTAACTTGTCCCTAGGTTTGGCTTATTGGGGTTTATTTGTTCCCATTAAAATCTGTTAGGGTATGTCTACACTACAAAGTTAATTCGAAATAACAACAGTTATTTCGAATTAACTTTAATAGCATCTACACAGGCAAACCGCTATTTCGAAATAAATTTGAAATAGTGGAGCCCTTATTTCGAATTTGGTAAACCTCATTCTACGAGGAGTAACACCAAATTCGAAAGAGCTATTTTGAATTAAGTGCTGTGTAGACACTTAATTTGAAATAGGGGGCCTCCAGCCCTTCCCAGGGAGCCCTGGTGGCCACTCTGGGCACAACCAGAAAAACTTACTCTCCTCTCCCCCAGCCCTGGAGCCATTAAAGGGGTAGACCCTGGCCACAGTGCCTGTGCCAGCTCCAAGCCTGCCAGCCCAGAGCCAGCAGTGGCCACTTGGGCCCCTGACCCAGTGGCCCCAGAACATGAGCCAGCAAGCCACTGGCAGCCAGCCCTCCGCCGCTCCCCAGGAGCAGTCTGCCAGCTCCCAGGAGCCCGACAGGGGCTGGACAAGGTGGGCACCTTCCTGGTCCAGGGTGGAGATCATGGACCTTATTCAGGTTTGGGGGGGGGATGCCCCCAACGTCCATGACTTCCGCTCTAGATGAAGGAATGTGGCTGTCTATGGCAGGATAGCTGCCAGGCTGGCCACCAAAGGCCACATGCGAACCCAGGAGCAGGTTAGCATGAAAGTCAGGTTGGTCCGGTGAGACCCCCAACCCTGAGCCCTGAGCTTCCCCTCCCCCTTCTTCCTCTTGCTTCCGCCTTCCAGCTCCCTCCTCCCAGGTTTCCCCTCCCCTCTTCCACCCTCTCTCTTCCCCTCTCCCATCTCCTTTTCCCAGTCTCCCCAGAGGTTCATCCCCCGCCCCCATTTTGTTCAATAAACCCAGTTTCTATTTTTGAACATACGTGTCTTTTATTTGACATCAGGAAGGGGGGCTAGGGAGGGGTAAGTGGAAGGCCGTGAGGGAGGAATGGGGCATGAGCCCCTGGTGGGGAGGACCGGGGAGGCTCTGAGGGCTTCTCAGGGTGGACACTCTCCCTAAGGGCCTCCTGGATCCTGACAGCCCCCCGATGGACCCCCTGGATGGCAGCCTGCAGCAAGTGCAGCTGGGCTGATGGCAACGACCCCACGAGACACACCAATGTGCCCAGGGGCAGCTCTGGCTCCATGTGGCCGAGTGCTGTGGTGTCCCGAGTGCGGGCACTCAGGGCACTCCATGACAGGACTGCTTTGCTGTCCCTCATCGAGGTAGACAAGCAAGCGGGGAACCCTGAGAACTGTCTGTCCAGGGTGGGGGTAGGGTCCCTTTAAGCACGGAGCTCAGTTAGCCTCAGGCAGCAGCTCCACACACTAAGTCCTAACCTGATGCCCTGTCGGCACTGGTTCCGGCCAGCCTTAACTTCGGTTCAGGGTCCACTCAGTGTGGACATGCTATTTCAAAATAGCAAAATGCTATTTCGAAATAGTTTTTGTGTCTAGATGCGTTACTTCGAATTAGCTTAATTAGTTAGCTTAATTAGTTAATTCGAAATAGCGCTGTAGTGTAGACATACCCTTAGATATTAATAGCAAATAAATCTATTACAGGTTGTATCTCCCTAAGCCAGGACTCTGGTCTGGCAACATCTGTGTTCCTGGATCAGAGAGCCCCGACTGAGACCTTGTTGGCAGGGGAACTGGAAGCTGGTGGCAGGTAGCTTTGCCAGGCGGGAGCCAGATGGCAGGGGAGCTGGCAGCCGGGAGCACTGCTGCAGCTGGCCGCAGCAGGCCAGGGCCAGAGCCACTGGTGGTAGCAGAGCTGGGGCCAACATCCAGCAGCTGGAACTGGAGCCACAAGCAGCAGCATCCTGGCTAGGGACAGCATGTGGTAGCCCAGTCATGTTTTAGGCCAGAGCTGTGTGGTGCCTGGCAGCCAGGCCGGGGTTAGAGCTGTCAGCAACAGCAGGCTGGCCGGGCAGGGCCAGGCAGGGGCTAGTGTCCAGCAGGCCTGTAGGGCTTGGGGCTGGATCCACAGGACGTCTGGAAGCCTGGCTGGGGCTGAAGCCAATGTCTCTGGGGCCAGCAGCCTAGCCAGCTGGTGATAGGGGTGCCAGAAGCACTGGCAGTGGGGAGGAGCTGGGGGGGCCGGGTGATATGGGACCTCCCCTGATCCAGCAAAATCCCTCATTTGGGACCACACAGGTCCCAAGTGTGCTGGATCAAGGAGGTCCAACCTGTATTTGTAACAGATGTATTGTTACATATAGATCTATAATGGAGAACCAGTTAGAACTAGGTTGATTCAGTTGCTCTGCTTTAGTTTGTGCAGATGAGTATTACTGGAAAACTAGAAGATTTACCTGGCATTGCCCAAGTCCTTCAGGACAGGGGGCTGGTGGTGTGGGAGGTGCAGGAATCAGGGCAGGGCCTTGGGTATGTGTGTGGGGGGGTGCAGGATGGGAGGCTGGGGATGTGGGGGGGTTCAGGAGTCAGAGTGGGGGGGTTCAAGAGAGGCTCAGGGCAAGTGTCTGTGGATGGGTGGGTGCGAGAATGAGGATTGGAGAGTGAGGATGGGCTCAAGCCACCAGAGGGTCCCATCTGGTGGGGTTTTCTCTCTCCGTCCCTGACTGGCAGGGGGCTTTCTTCTCTCCCCACAGGCCTCCTGGCCAGCAAGCATCTTTTCTTTCCCCTTAGCCATCAGGGGCCTTTTTATTCCCTCCAGTCCCCTGGCCAGCAGGGGTCTTTTCCACTCCTTCCAGCAGGGCTTTCTTCCTCCTCCCCTTCAGTGCTCTGACCAAGGGCTGGGGGAGAAGGGTTTGGGGCAGGGAGGCTACTTACTGTGTCTGGTGGCTGGCAAGATGATGTGCCCCAATTCCAGCTGGCCTCTCTCTTGGTGGTGCGGCTGCCCTCAGTGGTCACACTGAAATATAGCTCTCCCCTGTTCTCTCCAGTGACCACTGTGTTTATTGTGTCCCTCCTCTCTGCCCCCTCCCTTTCCATATTCTGGACAACAGTCCCATTCCTGGCACTTCCCATTTTCCTGGTACAACCAATATCTGACTTTGGTTCAAATTAGGGTAAGAGACAAGGTCAGCTCCCAGACAAATGCACTAGACAACACAGTAGGGGAAGGAGGTGGACAGAACAAGTTGGTGAGGAAAGAACAAGTTAGGACCTATTTCGAAAAGCTAGACATAAACAAATCCATGGGTCCAGATTTAATGCATCCGAGGGTACTGAGGGAGTTGGCAAATGTCATTGCGGCGACTTTGGCCGTTATCTTTGAAAACTCGTGGCGATAGGGAGAGATCCCGGCTGATTGGAAAAAGGCAAATGTAGTGCCCATCTTTAAAAAAAGGGAAGAAGGACAATCCAGGGAACTACAGACCAGTCAGCCTTACCTCAGTCCCCGGAAAAATCATGGAGGGGATCCTCAAGGAATCCATTTTGAAGCACTTGGAAAAGGGGACAGTGATCAGGAATAGTAAACATGGATTCACGAAGGGTAAGTTGTGCCTGACCAATCTGATTAGCTTCTATGATGAGGTAACTGGCACTGGGAAAGTCAGTGGATGTGATATACCTTGACTTCAACAAAGCTTTTGATATGGTCTCCCACAATATTCTTGCCAGCAAGTTAGGGGAGTATGGATTGGCTAAATGGACTGTAAGATGGATAGAAAGCTGACTAGACTGTCGGGCCCAACGAGCAGTAATCAACGGCTTGATGTCAAGTTGGCGGTCGGTTTCTAGCAGAGTGTCCCAAGGATCAGTTCTCGGGCCGGTTTTCTTCAACATTTTTATTAATGACTTAGATGAGGGGATGGATTGCACGCTCAGCAAGTTTGCGGATGACACTAAGCTAGGGGGAGAGGTAGATACACTGGAGGGCAGGGATAGGGTCCAGAATGACCTACACAGATTAGAGGATTGGGCCAAAAGAAATCTGATGAGGTTCAACAAGGACAAGTGTAGAGTCCTGCATTTGGGATGGAAGAATCCCAAGCATTGTTACAGGCTGGGGACCAAATGGTTAAGTAGCAGTTCGGCAGAAAAGGACCTGGGGATTACAGTGGATGAGATGCTAGATATGAGTCAACAGTGTGCCCTTGTAGCCAAGAAGGCTAATGGCATATTAGGGTTCATTAGGAAGAGCATTGCCAGCAGATCTAGAGAAGTGATTATTCCCCTTTATTCAGCTCTGGTGAGGCCACATCTGGAGTATTGTGCCCGATTCTGGGCCCCCCACTATAGAAAGGATGTGGATGCATTGGAGAAGGTCCAGCGGAGGGTGACCAAAATGATTAGGGAGCTGGAGTGCATGACCAATGAGGAGAGACTGAGGGATTTGGGTTTGTTTAGTCTGCAGAAGAGAAGAATGAGGGGGGATTTGATAGCAGCCTTCAATTTCCTGAAGGGAGGTTCCAAAGAGGATGGAGAGAGGCTGTCCACAGTAGTGACAGATGGCAGAACAAGGAGCAATGGTCTCAAGTTACAATGGTCTAGGTTGGGCATTAGGGAAAACTATTTCACTAGGAGGGTGGAGAAGTACTGGAATGGGTTACCTAGGGAGGTGATGGAATCTCCATCCCTGGAGGTTTTTAAGTCTCAGCTTAACAGAGCCCTGGCTGAGTTGATTTAATTGGGATTGGTCCTGCCTTGCGCAGGGGGCTGGACTTGATGACTTCCTGAGGTCTTTTCCAGCTCTATGATTCTACGATTCTAAAAGGAAGCTGTACACCAAATTTGGTGGCCGTTACTTTTACTGTTTAACAGGAATTCATGAACAAATGGACTTGCAGGCATACAGACAGACAGACAGACAGACAGATGGACTCGGACAGACAGACACACTCATATATATTTATGTATAAAATTAAAACAATGGTCCCAATGCTTTTCTGGTGTAATTCCATTGACTCAATGGGACTGCACCACAGGAATGTGGCGCTGTTTGAAAGTCAGATCTTCAATACATAAGTTTAACGATTTCTGTTTCCCACAATGATTAAATAAAACACTTGAGGGTGCACTATTGATTAAATAGACATCTCCTGTAAGTGATTGAGATGATCTGGCCTACTAAGGAGCTTAATCTGTTGAAAGTGTAGTTGCATTTTTGTTCTGTATCTAATATTTTTAGGGTATTTCATGTCCCTATAAATAAATAAAATCAGTCTCCTAGAAAGCAGGTGCTTAAAAGCTAAAACTGATCACAGCTTTTAGAGTGTGTCCTAGGTACACTTTTCTTTCAGTGAACGGTCAGGTGTGAGTTCTCCTTTATTCTGAAAATGAATAATTGCTCTCTAGCTGTTTAAAGAAAAGCTGATGCTTTAAGAAAAATTAAATCCTTACTAGGCATCTTAATTCTGTTCTATTTCTTGCTGCAAGCTTAACTTATGTTGTCTGTTGAACTGCAGCATGATACACAGGGTGCTGATTTCAGCAAATGACTCTGACTCATTCCTCCTCATCTGCATTGGCCAAAGGGCAAAATAAACAGGGAGGGGTGTGTGCATGAATATGTGTGCGTGTGGTAACTCAGGATAACCAAATTGGGGTTTATATAGCATCATAGAATCATAGGGTTGGAAAAGACCTCAGGAGATCATTGAGTCCAATCTCCTGCCAAAAGCAGGACCAATCCCAACCAAATCATCCTAGCCAGGGCTTTGCTAGGCTGAGATTTAAAACTTCTAGGGATGGAGATTACACTATCTCCCTAGGTAACAGATTCCAGCGCTTCACCACCCTCCTAGGCTACATCTAGACTGCAATGCTTTTCCAGAAAAGCAATGCCGTGTCCAAGGAATGAAACATTTTTGAACAAGTGGATGCACTCTTTTGCCATCCCTGTAAATCTCATTTTACAAGGAATAAGGGATGTGTCAAAAGAGCACTTTTTTCCAAAATTTGGCACAGAGTAGACGGCCAAATTCGGAAAAGCTTCTTTCAACAGTAAGCGGAAAAAGATACGCAATTTGCGTACTGCAAATTGCGTTTCTTTTTCTGACTTACCATTGCAGTGTAGACCTAGCCTTAGTGAAATAGTTTTTCCTAATATCCAAGCTAGTCCTCCCCCACTGCAACTTGAGACCATTGCTCCTCAGCCTGTCATCTGTTACAACTGAGAACACCTTCTCTCCATTCTCTTTGGAACTCCCCTTCTGGTAGTTAAAGGCTGCTATCAAATCCCCCCTCACTTTTCTCTTCTGTAAACTAAATAAGCCCAAATCACTCAGCCTCTCCTCATAGGTTATGTGCTTCAGCCCTCTAATCATTTTTGTTATCCTCCTCTGGACTTTCTCCAATGCGTCCACACCCTTTCTGTAATAGGCCCCGCAAAACTGGACTCAGTACTCCAGATGTGACCTCACCAGTGCTGAATAAAGGGGAATAATCACTTCCCTAGATCTGCAGGCAATGCTCCTTCTAACGCATCCTAATATGTCGTTAGCCTTCTTGGCTACAAGGGCACATTGTTGACTCATATCCTGCTTCTCATCCACTGTAATACCCAAGTCTTTTTCTGCTGAACTTAGCAGTGGAATTTCCATCTGATTTCCTTTATTTCCCTGTACAAGAAGATGCCAATCTTTTGAAAATGTAACCTAGGTTCATTAAAAACAATGAGAATATGGACTCTAGTTCATATTCCTATTAATAAATGGAGCTATACCATCTCATAGAACTCAAAGGGACCTTGAGAGATCATTGAGTCCAGTCCCCATCCCTCACAGCAGGACCAAGTACCATCCCTGACAGATTTGCCCTAGATCCCTAAGTGGTCCCCTCAAGGATTGAACTCAAAATTTTGGGTTTAGCAGGCCAATGCTCAAACCATTAAGCTATCCCTCCCCTCAATTTGTATCAGTGTAACTATTCCTGTGAGCAAGACAAAGCAGCACTGGAGCTTAGCTCACTGACGGCTTCTCTACACTTACAGAGAAGATCAGCGATGGCACAATCAATCTTCCAGGCTTCGAGTTAGCAGGTCTAGTGAAGACCCGCTAATTCGAACTGATAGGGCGTGCCCGTCAGCACTGGTAGTCCTGCTCCTCACAAGGAGGAAGGGAAGCTGATGGGAGTATGTGCTCCCATTGAGTTTCTGCTGTGTGGATGATGCCAAAACACAAGTTAAAATACTTCGACTCCAGCTATGTAATTAACATAGCTGGAGTAGCGTATCTTAAGGCAACTTTCCCCTTTAGTGTAGACCACCCCTCTCAGTAGAAAGCTATCTACCTCATTCTGTTCTGGACTAGCAGTTGATCCCTTGTGACCAATGAGGGCTAGCAATGGCAGCCTTCCCACTGGAAAGGGGATATTTCCAATTTCCTAATAGAGCACATGACTTGATTCTAGCCCTAGAAAACCCCAATCTATCACACATTACAGCATTATGTATGGAAATCTACTATACTTCACAGGTACTAAACTTTACTTAGAATCTTTGCTCCTGTGAGAGTTGTACTGCTTGGATTCCATACTAGGCAGTCTGGAATTTCAGGGGTAAAGGTACAAACACAAGCAGTATCCATTTCTGAAATAGCAATGGCAGTTTTTGTCCTGCTACTTTTGGAGGCAAATTTCAAACCCAGTTTTGCATCCATCATAGCAAATAAGTTCTCAGTCTTTGATCTGTGGAGCATCATCAGATATAGAGACATAGTGTAAATTGATCCCATAAATACTTGTGCCCAAGAAAATGCAACCACAAAATAAGATACCCAGGAAAAAGAAGGCAGAAAACTGGAAAGTGAAATATTTTAAATCCTTAAAACATTTCTAAAATTGAGTTTCCATGAAATGTTGCACATATAAAATACATGATTGAGAAATGGAGATTTACTGGTGCTCTTTGAAGCACCTGAAGAGTGTGTCTTCTCCACTTGTGCATAATGCAACCCTCTCAGACTTATGCCACGAAAACCTTTGTAACCACATCATTGCATCACATACGTATCTTGGTTTTATTGACCTACATGCACATACAAATCTGTACATGTCATGTCAAAGTTGCTTTCCTGAACATTTATAGGGGGTGAGAATTGTGATGCTGTATAGCTGGACACAACTTCGGCAACAAGAGGCCGTGTCTTTCTCTGTGTGGATAACCCAAAGGGGCTTTGATCCTGATTAAGTCCTTTGAGCACTATTATTAAAAAAAACCCCTCATAATTAGTAATCACTATCCTTGATGCTGTGTGCAGGTCCTAAAGCACCCTCCCTCATCCTATCTCCCACCAAGATCCTGCACCTTCATGCCAGCCCGCTCTTGTACCCTACCTTCCACCCAGACTCCACTCCTGCACCTGACCTCCCACCCAGACCCTGCATTGCCATCCTACTCCTACACCCAGCCTCCCACCCAGACCCCACACCTCCTCCTGTACCCTACCTCCTGCCCAGGCCTCACACTCACACTCTGGTGCTGCACCCTAAGTTTTGCCCAGACCTGAAACCCCACCCCCACCCCTAGCCTGCTCCCAGAAGCCTCCTCACACATACTAAACCCTTCATTTTTGGCCCCACCTCAGAGGCTAGGAACACCCCACAAAATCTACTAACCCCAGACCTCTGGAAGAGTTAATCCAGCCCACTGAAGTAACAAGTGACTTAGCTCATTGCATGTGTTTTCATAAAACATAGTTAAAATCATGGTAGGCCAGTCACCTAGAACACCATATATAATGCCTACACATGCATGTAAATTAACAATTTCAACTCATACCGAACTGCACATCCATCTCCAGGGAGAAAAGCCATGCTGTCAGCAAAACAGCAAAATTCCTCTTGAAACTGAAGAAACTGCAGTTGGTTAGACTGCAGACCACTGCATTTTGCATTGCCCCATTAGTCATTTCTTCCTTCTACACAGCAGAATCTCTTCTCATCCCAAATATGCGGTGCCAAAGTCACCTTCATCTTTGAGAGCATTTTATGTTCTGTGAGATGAACTATTCTTGCTGCAGCAGAAATTTGTTCATGGTGATTAAAAAAATGGTATATGAACCACACCATGCCGGTGGGTCAGTTAAGAAGCTTCTTACCTGCCAGCTCACAATATACATATTGTAATTCAATTACACTTTGGGGATTCCCTGCCCTCCATGCCAATGTGGGTAATTTCATTGTTCATGAATGATGCCACCAAGCTGAGAGCCCCAGGAACCAAGTGCCTCTGTTTATCCAGAGAACAAGGATGAGAGTTTTACTCTACACAAGCACAAAAGCAAGAATGATAACTTTAGTATGTTTATATACAACAGGCAGCTCAGAGGTGCCAAGGACTAGAATGTAGCTTTGGCCTAGACTAGAATTTTTATATTGGAGAAATGGAGATTAATGCAAATTGAAAGGTAGGTAACAAACTGGCTAAATGGTAACCACAGGTTATATTGGAAGGTAAGTTGTTAGGCTGGAGGGACGTTACTATTGGAGTTCCTCAAGGATTGGGCTAGAAACCAATCTTAGTTAATATTTTCATTAATGACCATAGTACAAAAGTGTGATCGTTCCAATAAGATGTGTGGATGACACAAAGGTGGGAGATATTGTAATACAGAGAAGAACTGGAATATCTTACCAGAAGATGCCAGAAGAGCTTTTGATATGGCCTCCCACAATATTCTTGCCAGCAAATTAAAGAAGGATGGATTGAATAAATGCAACTGTGCTTTGCATGTGAGGGGTCTACATTTCTGGAGGCCTTCCTGTGCCAAACAGCACCGCTACAGCTGCTCTGTGATCTCCATGGCAGCAGCTACCCCCCAACCACACATAGTTGTGTAGCCATTCCGCTGGCCAGCCTCCCACTCCAACACTCTTCAAGGAGACTTGGAAGGAAGGAATGATGTAATGGTTAAATATGTTAATAAGGTCCCAATGCTACTAATAAGCCAAAATCAAAGACTAGGAAAGGAAAGGGTTTCACAAGGGTCTGAGATCTTCCCAGTAACTAGAAACAAGGAGAGTCCAGGTGAGAGAACCTCTGCACCCATTCAGAGTTCCATCTTTAATGGGCCTTTGTCTGCGTGGAGCATCTGGTAGGACTGGGATCAGACACTGCATGTTTGGGACTGTGCTGCAGATCCCCACGTATATTCCCACAGTTAAATAAAACAGACATCTTTGAAGATTATTAGGCAATGTCAGACTGCTACCAATTAATTACTTATATAATCAGGTCATCTAATCTGTTCTAGCCCCACACACACAGGTAGAGGAGAATAAATTAATATGCAGAAAACAGCTGGATTTGTTAAAGCCAAAGAACACAGGATTATTAAGAGATGAACAGGCAGATGGCATCTCATCCCAAAAAGGCACCAGGCAGAAGATGGGACATGCCCTCCGGTTTTAGAGAGCTGGCAGATGGTGACCCACTCTTACTCTATGAGTGTGACCAGGCTGGAGACCTCAGTTCCTACCACACCCTGCCCCACAAAAGGAGCCATGAAGGTGAGTCCTCCAGGCTTGCCTAGAATAGCTGCTTCCCACCGCCTAGCAGAGCACCACAGGCTTGGTTAAAAAGGACTGCAGAGCTGAAACAGATCGGTTCCTGTCTGGGACCAGAATGATGAGAAAGTCCTGAAAGATGGAAAAACTCTCTAGGCAAGGAGGCTTGGGGAAGGCCTTGCTCAAGCAGAGATTTCACAGAAAAACTCTCTAGGGAAAGAACCTTAGGAGAGACCCTTCTCAAACAAGCAACAAAGAAAACCCAGGCAAGTTATGGGAATGAGTGGAAACCCAGGGAATCCAGCAGTAGCTATTAAAAGGAAGCTGCTGTTTATAAGATCTCCCTGCATACTGGGAATCTGACTGAAGCCCCAAGGTACGGATAAAGCTTGCATAGAGTCCCTGGGGGCAGAGTTCAAAACCAGGTGGGAATAGACTTAAAGCTAGTCCAGAAGGTGCTGATAGCTAAGTCCAGAGACAGGACTTCAGACAACACCAAGGGGGTTTGGTGGTTGTCCTTGTTGAATCTTTATTACCTTGGAAGGGGTTTGTCTATTTTCAACTATGTGGGACTTAGCCAGAGGACTGAGTCATTGTCACCTGATGATGACAATGGCTGACAAAGAGTGAGGAGCAGGGAAACAAGAGCTGGACTGCACTCAGGAGACAGGAGATGCTCATGAGAGGTGGGTGCACGTCATCACAATGTCAGTTAACTGGCAAAGAAGCTGCTTCCTTCGGTGCAATGGGCAGCAGCTTCTGATTTCAGAGTCCAAGCCCATGATGTCTGATTCTGTTGCCCTATATGATTGGCTGAAGCAGCCACAGATCATTGTAAGGGCACTAAGGGCCAAGTGACTTACAAGAAGCAAGTGGTGAAACAGCTTAAGTCATGTCAGGCTGCTGAAGCGATGGCACTTAATGTGAAATCCTCAAGGCTGGGTTACTGTAGCAACAGCCACCACCACAAGTTCAGGTGCTATAACATTTGTGTCAGCATTTCCATTCCAAATTATTATTTTATAACTGTCCTATAAAAATTAGTGCCAGATTTAGAGGTATAATCTTCTTTTGCTTGGTGTCACTTATGTATGCACAATGAGATGTGCATGAAATTTTTTCTTTTAACCCATTTCTGCACCAGTTCAGGCATCCATCAGCTGCAAGAGAAGAGTGTTTTCATAAGATGCTGTTGAAGGACAAAACATCTGAACAGAGGGAAGAAAGATGAGGAACGGAGAAAGGGAGGAAAGAAAGGGCAGCGTCTAACAGGAAACTGGAGCGGAAAATGAATAGCCCGGAAGAAGAAAGGAGAGAATAACATGTAGCATTTTGCATAGTGCTTTTTCTTTCCAGAGTGTTTTGCCTGTGTTATCTAAACAATGTTCACAATAACCTGGTGAGTGTTATCTGTATAGGCAAAGGGGAAATGTTTTACACTGCACATAACACACTAAAAGATCCCTTTTTGTCCTGATGAAATATGTTGGGGTTCTGTGCTTACACAGTTTATCTGAGTCTCTTGTACCCTCTCAGTCCCCAGCTGTTCTTTTGCCCAGGAATAAAAATTTGGCTGCTTTGGGTGGGGGCACTTTCTGTACCCCTGCAGCTGGAGGAACTGGCTCCCCACCCGCTTGCAGGGCTGGCTCTCCCTCCCTGCTCAGCCCTGGGGCTAATGGAATTCACTCTGTCCCTAGCACCTGGAGGTGGTGGATCTCCTGTCCCAGCCCAGAGCTGGAAGGACTTGCTGTCCAATTCCCTGTCCTGGAGCAGCTCTGTGCCTCTACTGATTTGTGCACACTTGTGGATACATGGCAGTCTCCCAGTCTTCCCAGTGGGGAACCATCTATGACTTCTGAGAAATATCCAGTATTGCATAAACCTATTTGAAGCGTAGTTAGTAACTAGCCATTTTAGACACCAGCCTCACAACTGGTGAGTATCTGAACCCTCTGTGTGCCTTTATTTCCGGCCACATAGATTAGTGCTTTATGCAAGAGCTAGTTCCTCCTCCCTTGGGGACAACTGACAAGTGCAACTTTCTCATCTTAGCAGGCTATGTCACTGAAAGATTATGGATAGAATGACAGGTGCAGTCAGCAAGGCCTTTTCCTCAAGGGTTAGTGTTTATTGCAAGAAAGCAAAATAATCAAAAAGAAACCATAAAACCACTCAACTCCCTAGATCGGGGTGGGGAACCTCAAGCCCAGGGGCCGGATGCGGTCCCCAGCTTGCCCAGATCCAACCCCCAAGACTCAGCATTGGGGAACCCATGCTGGTGCTCCAGCCCCCCTGCCACCCACCTGTAGGGCTAGAGTGCACTGAACCTACTTGCATAGGCCCCCCGAGGTTCGGGTGTGCAAGGGAGTGTCTTGTCTCCTTCTCAGTCAGGGGCTTCTCACATTGCTTCTCACTTTTGTGTGGCCCCTGACTGATTTTTCTATGGGTCAGCAGCCCACGAACCAAAAAAGGTTCCTCGGGCCCTAGATGTATAGCCCTAGCCTTCCAAAGTGTATCCCCCACTTTTTAGTTTTTTACCTTCTAAGCAACCACCGATTTGTAAAGAACAAATCATGTCGAACCAATCTGATAGCTTTTTTTGATAGGATAACAAGTCATATATCCAACCCTGGGGATCCTTGTAAAACTCTATGCATCTCCTTTGCTCTCTCCCAGTTAGCAGGAACATATCCTCACAGAGAGGCCCAGTAGGGAAACTGCTCTAGAAAGCCTGATCCCTATTCAACAGCAATTTGTTTGCCAGACCTCAATCCCCCAGGTATGATTTTGTCAGTACTAGTGAACTGCACACCTGGTGGTTATTTTTATTTAACTAAACATCCTTGAAAGCTACATATCCCCTTGTGATGAGGTGTACCAACCCTGCACTGGGCCTGCAAGAGTGAATCAGGGCTACCTAGTGGAGAGAGCCCCACCCCCACAGCCCTGCTGGGCATGCTCCAGCTTGAGGACAGGTATGAAGGCCAGTGGAGCAGCTCAGTCAGGGCTGACTGCCGCAGAGGAAGGAGCTGCTGCTAGAGCTCTGCAAGGGGACCGATCCACAGAGGTCAGAGAGTGGAGAACGGCCAGAGAAGCCCTCAGCCCCAATGCGACTGGAGAAGAAGCCAATGTCAGGGAGACTGGTAGGAAGTAGCACAGGGCAGGAAGTAAAAACCCTGAGAGCTCAGTGTGTTGCTGGCTGCTTCCCTGCTGAGCTCGTGGGCTAGGACCTGGTGAAGAGGGAGGGCCCGGGTCCCACTATCCTATCCCGTTAACCTCTAAGGGGGTGCTACAGCTGTGACTATTGACTCTGGCTACCAGGCCTTACTGCCCTGGAACAGGGAGCTATTGATATGGACTCTGGCTGTTAGGCATGACTGCCCTGTAACAAAGAGAAATTGAGTATTGACTCTGGCTGCTAAGCCTTATTGCCCTGGATATAGGGGGCACCACTGACCTCATTGACTGTTAGACCTCACTACCCTAAGGGAAGGGCATGATGATTGATTCAGTCCGCTAGGCCCCACTGCCCTGAGGGAAGGGGGTGGAAAGGACCCAGGCCACTGGGCTTCACTACCCTAAGAGAAGGGATGTTGTACTTACTGTGGCCACAAGGCTGGACTGTTATAGGGGAGCAGGGACATAGTTAGAGGACCTTGCCCATATGGACTGAGACACTCACAGGGTGAAATACTCGGTGAGGGGCCTAAAAGGCATAAAATCCTGCCACCCTGCAACACCCCTTAACAAATATTACTCCAAGGAATTCCAGAAATTATAACAAGCAGGGCTCTGAGCATTTGCTTTTACATCAGCATGGGACCATTACCTTTCATTGGGGGATGAAAGCTACAAATTGGGTGTATTAATTATACATTTAAACTGAAATGAAACAAGCTTTTTGAATCCATGACTAAGGAGGACAATCAGTGTGAGGCCGATGTTCTTTTGTCAAGGCTCATCTAAAGACAGACACTGAAAATAACTGAATAATCTAATTGACTTGTCCTACTTTTTTGAAGTACAGGAACAATTAGCTCCTAGCCCCAACGCTTCCATTTGTGGTTAAAAACCAAGTAAGATCCCATATATATTGGTAAAGTGTGCTAGAACGACAATTTTTAAATAGCTTATTTAGTGGTAATATGGTTTAAATATTCACAGGCCAGTTTAGGCAAGGAATAACTGTTTATGAACTATGTTTACCTTTATAGAAACAAAGAAGTATTAACTATTATAAGCAGAGTGTTTCTGCCTATTACAAAAAGTACTATAGTATTTGATATTAAGGCAAAGACCTTTTTTAAACTGCATTATGTTCGTGCTTTAAAACAGCTTTGCTTTTATTAATACTGGTCAGGCAAGCAAACTTCATACCATATTAGCAACCTGTCTGCCTTTTTCTCTAATTTATTCATACATCAAAATTATTTGCCAAATATCAGAATAATTCTTAGTCTGTAAATTGTTCATGAGCACATGAGTGATAAAAGTATGAGATGGTTTAATTTTCAAAATTCAAGCTGTTTTGTCTACACATATAGGTTAGATAGTATGTTTCTATTTCTTGAATGAAAGAAAATAAGAGTCAGGTTGCTGGTATGAATCACATTTACCTCTTCAAAATTCAATTCCAGCCATAGATACTGTCTTGAAGTGGATTTCATCATGTAGGACAGTGGTTTCCAACCTTTTTTATACTGCAGACTGGCAAACCCATTCACAAACTTTAGGTGGACCAGTATATTTTATTTGCATATTCATTATGCACAGAATAAATATGCAAATAAAATGTTATTGGTCCACCAAAATATGTACCTCACCCCCAGAGCCGCTGCGAACAGCCAGCTTTGGCTCCGGCAGTCGTTGGCCATGTGCCCCAGAGCAGCCAACGTGGGTTTGGCCTGGCAGTGTGCCGCTGCCCGGCAGCCAGCGTTCGTAGCCCAGCACCAGTCCATGGACCAGTAGTGTGGAACCACTGATATGAGATTTACAGTTTGGTTCAATGGCTCCTGCACGATACAAATTGTTCCAGCACCACCGGTTCCAGCTATGATTCTATAAAATTTTCTAAATTACTCTTGGGCCAATGAAATGGCTCACCAGATGTTTGTGGAAAGCCAATACAAGTAGGAAGTTGCTTAGATGATATCTTATTTAGGACAGAAATTGTCATTTTGTTCCCTGTTTGTACAGAATCTAGTCCAGATCCATGACTTGGGCTCTTAGTTACTACCATGGTAAAAACAAACACCAACAAAGTTAAAACAACTATGCACACAAAATTCAAAAGATCATTCATGGAAACTGTTACTACCAATTCACAGATTATAGAACCGCATCTCAGAACTCAGCATATCAATTATATTCAATCAGAAGTCGAGCTTTCTGGTAAAAGGTCGGGTAAATGCAAGCAAAAAAGAACCTTAATATTTTTTTCATTTCATTTGCAAATGCTCCACTGGCTGCCCATCCACATTTTACTGACTAAAGCCTTCAGTTCACTTTTCAATGCACAGCTAAATCAGCACTGCATGAGTATGCAGCTTGGTTTTCCATAACTGAGACTGACTTGGTCCAATCAATGATAATTTTCCTGTGGGGTAACATAAATTATTAAATAAATGTTGAAGTCAATTAGGCACACATGAAAATTTTCCCCACAACTACTCAAAGATGCTTTGTGGGAGGTATTTCAGTCATCAATGTCCCATTGCCAGCCATTTAAGCTGTAGAACTGCTCACTGAACGGTTGCAAGACTAAAATGGGTGACATGTTTTCTTCCATGTCATTTGCAATGAACAGCTGAACTATCTTTGCTCAAGCTTTACAAAAATAGGAAAAACTTAAAAAACAATAAATAGTCTAGTAGCACCTTAGAGACTAACAAAACATGCAGATGGTATCATGAGCTTTCATGGGCACACCCCACTTCTTCAGATGAAAGCTCATGATACCATCTACATGTTTTGTTAGTCTCTAAGGTGCTACTAGACTATTTGTTGTTTTTTAAGTGTTTCCTGTTACAGACTAAGTTGGCTACCCTTCTGAAGAATTTACAAAAATAGTTCACCTTCAGGCAAAGACCAAGCTTGGAAGATTAGACTGAAAGGATAACCATAAGAACGGGCATACTGGGTCAGGCCAAAGGTCCATCTAGCACAGCATCCTGTCTTCTAACAGTGGCCAATGCCAGGTGTCCTGGAGAGAATGAATAGAACAACTAATCATCAAAAGAACCATCACCTAGTTTCTGACAAACTGAGGCTAGGGATGCCATTCCTGACCATCCTGGCTAATTGCCATTGATGGACCTAGCCTCCATGAATTTATCTAGATTTTTTTTACCCCTGTTAAAGTCCTGGCCTTCACAGCCTCCTCTGGCAAGGAGTTGACTTTTTGTGGTGTGAAGAAATACTACCTTTTGTTTTTTTTAAACCTGCTACCTATTAATTTCATTTGGTGAGTCCGGGTGTGTCTAGACTACACCTCTCTGTCAACAGAGAGATGTAGATTAGGCACATCGAAATTGCTAATGAAGCAGGGATTTAAATATCCCATGATTCATTAGCATAAACATGGCTGCTGCTTTTTTTTTAAACGGAGCTTTTTTCGAAAAAAACGGCAGTCTAGATGCGGATCTGTCAAAAAGAAACCCTTTTTCGACAGATCCTGTGAACCTCATTTTTTGAGGAATATAGAATATGTCGAAAAAGGGTTTATTTTCAACAGATCCACTGCCATTTTTTTGAAAAAACTCCATTTCGAGAAAAAGGGGCAGCCATGTTTATGCTAATGAAGTGCGGGATATTTAAATCCCTGCTTCATTAGCAATTTCGATGTGCTTGATTTGCATCCCTCTGTCGACAGAGGAATGCAGTCTAGACGTAGCCTCCTAGTTCTTACGTTATGAGAACTAGTAAATAACTTTCTCTTATTCACTTTCTCCATGCCAGTCATGATTTTATAGACCTCTCTCCTATGCCCCCTTAGTCTTCTCTTTGCTAAAATGAAGAGTCCCAATCTTATTAATCTCTTCTCATATGGCAGCCAATCTATACCCTTAATCATTTTTGTTGCCCTTTTCTCAACTTTTTCCAATGCCAGTATATCTTTTTTTGAAATGAGGTGACCACATCTGCACGCAGTATTCAAAATGTGGGTGTACCGTGGTTTTATATAGAGGCAATAAGACATTCTCTGTCTTATTTTCTATCTTTTTTAATGATTTCTAATATTCTATTTTCTTTTTTGACTGCCGCAGCACACTGAGTGGATGTTTTCAGAGAACTATCCAGCTTGTCACCCCTTGCCTAGCACAGCTGGCACCATAACTTGCATCCAGCCTGATACCTTCCAAATCTGGCACACACACACCCCCAGCTGGCAGTGCCTGGTAGGATCCCACCCGAGCACCTACCCAGCCTTGCACCCTCCCATCCTGGCTCTTCTCCAACCTGGCACAGAGCCTAGCAGCCTCCCAGGCTGCAACCATGCCTGGAAATCATCCATTCTGCCACCCCCTGCCTGACACCTGGTACCCACCCAGCCTGCTATCTCTGGCATCCAGCCCAGCCTAGCACCCACCTGGTCCTGAGGAATCCATGTGCTAGATGCTCCAGGAAGAGGCTCACACAGGTGCGCTCCTGCCTGGTTGGCAACACATTGAATTGCTCCCTGCTGGTGCCAACCTGGGGACAGCAGCACTGTGACCCCAGCCCCAGGAGCAGCTACACCATCCCCAGTTCCAGCTCCAGCACATAGGGCAGTTGCCCACCACGTGGTCCTGCCCTGGGACCCCATTCTGGCCAGACACTAGTTGCTCTGCTGCTCCTGGAATGAGTGACGTGGCAGCTGCCAAAGCTGGAAGCTGGGCTGCAGTACGGCTGCGCCTGAGGCTAGGGCTGGTTCTGCAGTACACACCGGTCCTGGTCCTCAGAGCAGCTGCACCACAGCCCAGCTTCAGTTCCAGCAGCCGCCTCCCATGCAGCCTACCCAAGCAGCAGTGGCCACGTGGCCCCGGCAACTCCAGCCCTTCCCAAATAGTAGTGGCTGTTCAGCTGCTCCCAGGGTGAGGCCATGTGGCAGGCGGCTGCCCCCTGGGTCAGGGCTGGAGCCAGGGACCGCAGCCCCGGATCCAGATCCAGCAGCTGCCGTGCAGCCTGTCCTGAATGCAGCTCTGGCTCTGGGGAAGGGCTGAAGGTGATGCTAAGTGGTGGCTGCTCATGTGCTGGAGCTGAGGCTGGAGCCGGGACCCTGGCTCCAGACCTGGCACACAGGGCAGTGGCCCACCCTGGGAGCAGTTGGACAGCCACCTTACAGCCCTGGCCCCCCACTCTCCCACAAAGCTCGCTGCCAGCAGCGGCTTGACTTCCATGTTCAAGGAAGGTAAGTGCTGCTGCACGGCTCTGCTGAGGAGGTGGGTGGGACTAAAATTCTTTGTGCACCCCTGTGCAGGCACGCCCCCTAGAGGGAATTTAGCTTGCTGTTTACCTCTTTCTCCAGCTCATTTGGAGTAAGATTCATCACAGCCTAGACCTCTAGGGGACACACTTGTCTGCATTCTGAAAACTGACCATTTATTCCTGCCCTTTGTTTCCTATCTTTTAACCAGTTATCAATCCATGAGAGGACCTTTCCTTCTTATCCCATGACAGCTTACTTTGCTTAAGAGCCTTTGGTGAAGGACCTTGTCAAAGGGCTTTTGGAAATCTAAGTATACGATATCTACTGGATCCCTCTCGTCCACATGCTTGTTGACCCCCTCAAAGAACTCTAGTAGATTAGAGAGGCATGATTTCCCTTTACAGAAACCATGTTGACTTTTCCCCAACAAATTAGGTTCATTTATCTGTCTGACAATTCTGTTCTTTACTATAGTTTCTACCAATTTGCCCGACACAGAAGTTAGATTTACCTGCCTGTAGTTGCCAGGATTACCTCAAGAGCCCTTTTTTAAAATTGGCATTGCATTAGCTATCTTCCAGTCATTTACTACTGCAGATGATTTAAAGAAGTGTTTCTCAAAGTGGTCCGCGAAACCACTTTGAGAAACCTGTTAACTGTCCACACCAGTTTGTCTACTTACTGATGCCGTGGGCATGGAGCCTCACGTCTCCTATTGGCTCCATTTCACCATTTGTGGCCAAGGGGAGCTTTGGGAAGCAGTGTAAGCTGGGCCACTGCTTCCCATAGCTCCCCTTGGCTGCAAAGAGTGAAACAGAGCGAGGCTCCCTGGCCGTGGTGTCAGTAAGTAAACAAACAAGCGTAGCCAGTTAACAGGTTTCTCAAAGTGGTTTCACGGATCACTTGGAGAAACTCTGATTTATTGGATCAGTTACAAACCATAATTAGTAGTTCCACAATTTCACATTTGAGTTCTTTCCGTATTTGGGAAAGTTACAGGTAACTGGAGATAATGCAAACATTCACTCAATATTCACTGTAGGAGAAAAAATTCAGCTAAATGAATGCATTCCTAGTCACTAAAATTGAAAAGTAACCCCAAAAGGAAAGAAAACTAAAGATTAAATTATCACTAGTTAAAAATATGGTCATAAGACAATGGGGGAAAAGTGTTAGGGACAGATATTAAAATAATTCAGCCGTAAAAAAAGAGCAGATGCACTGAACTTGTACAAAAATCTATTTAAACAACTGCTTTATTTTATCTAATGCCTAGTGAAGTGAAGTTTCTTTGCAAATAGAGAGTTTTAATGTAAGGTAAGCACATGTGCTGGGGGAATGGTCATGTCAGTCAGAATACATAAAGTATTTATGAAGGTTTCCTTGTAACTTCTCTAATCCCTGTTCTAAAATAGTGTTTCTCAAGGCTAATTGATTGTGTCCCCCTTCTTTGTGTCTCTCGTCATTAAAGCCTGCCCCTCCTGCCACACAAGAACATGTGCCAATAAAAAAAATCAATCTGCAACTCTCACTAAATATTAAAAACAGTAAGGCACTGATTCAAAGAGAGCCATTTAAATATATAGTAATGTAAATTTTAAGTAAGGCTCATACCACTTATTGGCCTCACACTGTTATTACTAGGGTGATGGATGTGCCTGTTTTTTGGAACAGAGCAATTCTATAAATTGCATGAATGAGCCATTGATCCATTTTAATAAGAGCAAAAGCAAAGGTGTGGTCAGTGTTTACAATTAAATGCGCTCTCCACATCATAACAAACAGATGAACAAACAGATGGCAATGGCTTCTTGTAACATTATGCAAGCTTGATGGAAATCCATCACAGCGCCATCTGAGGACCTGATATGACTGAAGGAATCAGCTTTGCTACTTATTCATTGCTCTGAGTAAAATGTGCCCGGTTCATTTTTGGAGTTTTTTTCTACAGCTTCTCACATTACCCCAGAATGATGGGGGGTAAGGGGGATGAAGGAGGTTGCAGACCCCCAGTTTGAGGACTTCTATTCTACTGCATACTCAGAGAAAAACTTTAACATTTCCTTCAGTTTATGCCCTTGGGGAAAAAATTAAAGCATATCTTATCAGCATTTGTAATTTGACTCTCCGCTTTGTAAACATGTTTTCCTGATAGTTCTATCACATTATTGCTTTGAACTTGCCGACTCAAACTGTATTAATTTCTAAAATGCTTATTTGGAAAGAGCAGGAGGATAGATGTGAAAGGCCCAAAGTCATTTTTAAAAATTCCTTATACAGGCAATTTTTGTCAGATCTTTCACTGCAGCATCAAGATCTTATACATAATAAAATAGATTCAAACACTATTCAATTTGCATATTGCCATTATAAAACTTGATCTCTCACCTTAAGAGCTATAGATCCCAGATCATCTTGGCATCAAACACGGGGAATGTTGTACAGTTTGAATATTACATGAACAGCAAATTCTGCCAATCCTGATTTACTTGTTTTAAAATTTTCTGTTGTAGGGTAGATGTTTGGTAGATTTATCAGGGCAAATAATCTTCCTACAGAGTGTTGCCTGCTATCTAAGTTTTGATTTAATTCTAGTATTTGTTAGTGACAAAGTGACCTCAGGGAGAAGATCCACACAAAGTAAAGGCTGTGTCTCTACCAACCTCATTCCTGATCCTTTCTATTTTTCTCCTTATAGAGCTAAAATTATTAGTTGTGCTGCATCAGATGGTATATTATTATAAATGGGTTAAATGGGATTATTGTAAATAGGTAAATGTCCCAATATATTTGTTGCACTTGACAAATTATAGATGAGCCATCTTTAATGAGGGCGAGGGGGGGTGAGAGGGAAGAAAGAGGGGAAGAGGAACTAGCACACCAGGGCTACGTCTACACTCGTGGCCTCTTGCGAGAGTAATATGCAAATGAGGCTAAGCATGGACTATCGCCGAGCCTCATTTGCATACCTAATGAGCCACCATTTTTTTCAGAAGAGGCTCTTGCGCAAGAAGGAGCGTCTACACTGCCCCTTCTTGCGCAAGAAAAACCCTCTTGCACAATGCCGTTCTCCCTGAAAAGTAATAGGTGTAACGGCATTGCGCAAGAGGGTTTTTCTTGTGCAAGAAGGGGCAGTGTAGACGCTCCTTCTTGCGCAAGAGCCTCTTCTGAAAAAAATGGTGGCTCATTAGGTATGCAAATGAGGCTCGGCGATATTCCACGCTTAGCCTCATTTGCATATTACTTGCGCAAGAAGCCGTGAGTGTAGACATAGCCCAGTTGTATAGATATAACGTAAAACAGGGCACAGCTGGCTGCCTTGGTTAGCAACACACAGAAGGCATGCAGTTGGAATATAACCTCTAACCCAAATAGGTTTACACAGAGGCTATGTCTACACTCGCGGCTTCTTGCACAAGTACAGCCGTTCTTCCGCAAGAATCTGCAGAGCGTCCACACTGCCCGCCCGCTCTTGCGCAAGAAGATTTACAGTACGGCGTGGTAAGAGAGGGCTCCTTGCGCAAGAGCTACGCTCTTTTTTTAACAGGTATAAGCCCTCTTGCGCAGGAGCTCTTGCACAAGAGGGCAGTGTGGACGCTCAGCAGGGATTTCTTGCGCAAGAAAGCCCTATGGCTAAAATGGCCATCAGAGCTTTCTTGCGCAAGAGAGCGTCCACACTGCCATGGGCGCTCTTGCGCAAAAGCACAGCTTGCACATGGCAGTGTGGACGTTTTCTTGCACAAGAACACTTGCGCAAGATGTTCTTGCGCAAGAAGCTGCCAGTGTAGACAAAGCCAGAGTGTTTTAAAATAAAACTTGTAATTCAGGAAGTAACACTAGCAGGAGACAGATCCAGGGGTGCCATTTCAGATTTTGGTGAGGTGGGGGACCAACCTATGCGTGTCATGTCGTGACTGTGGGGAAGGAGAATGAAAGCATGGGGGGGGGGACCGCAGACTGAGGACCGCAACTTCAGCAGTGTTACTGAGCATGCTCAGTACAAGCCAAGCAGCAAATTGAGGAGGGGGGGAACCAATCCCCGCCACCCTCCCACACACACTTCACCTCTTTCCAGGGGCTACCAGGGCACTGGAAAACTAAGGGTTTTGATAGATAACTTAGCAATTAGCTGACAGGAGCACTTTATCTAATTCCTATATACAAGAAAGAAATTTAAATAAATATTAGACCCATTCAACTCTAATATTTACATGTTCTGACAACTTGTGGCAAGTCACTTAAGGGTAACTGGTTAGGCTTAAATTTTGAATGTATCTTCTTTATTACTAACTCTGTGGGGAGAGAGACACTGTCAAGACTCCTGGATTCTATCTCACTTCTAGGAGGGAAGTGGGGGCTAGTGGGTTACAGCAGGGGGCAGATACGTTTGGGCTCTATATAAGAATATCAGAACAGCTATACTGGGTCAGACCAATGGTCCATCTAGTTCAGTATCCTGCTTTCCAACAGCAGCCAATGCCGGGTGCTTCAGAAGGCATGAACAGAAGCTGCAATCACTAAATGATCCATCCCATGTCACCCACTCCCAGCTTCTGAAAAACAGAAGCTAGGGACACCATCCCTGCCCATTCTAGCTAGTAACCATTGATGGACCTATCCTTCTTGAACTTATTTTGTTCTCATTGGAACCCTATTATAGTTTAGGCCTTTCCACCATCTCCTGGCAAAGAGTTCCACAGACTGACTGTGAAGAAATAATTTGTTTTGAATCCGCTGAATTTCATTTAATGAGCTTCTTGTGTTACATTATTGAAGGAATAAATAACATTTCCTTATTGTATTGTCTAGACCTCTAATGTATTCCCCCCACCCCTTATTCATTTTTTCCTACCTGAAAAGTCCCAGTCTTGTTAATCTCTCCTCATATTGAATCTGTTGCCCTTTTTGTATCTTTTTCAAATCTAATATATCTTTTTTTAGATGGGTGACCAGATCTGCATGCAGTATTCAAATATGGGCATACCATGACTTTATATAGAGACAATGTCTGTCTTCTTATCTATTCCTTTCCTAATGATTCCCAATATTCTGTAAGTTTTTTAGACTACCACTGCATATTGAGCAGATGTTCCAGGGAACTATCCACAATGATTCCAAGATCTCTTTCTTAGGTGGTAACAGCCTATTTTAGACACCATCATTTCTATATGAATAATTGGGCTTATATTTTTTCCATGTGCATTGCTTTGCATTTATCAACACTGAATTCCATCTGCTCCTGTTTTATCCGGTCTCCCAGTTTTGTGAGATCCTTTTGTAACTCTTTGCAGTGAGCTTTGGACTTAACTATTTTGAGTATTTTTGTACCCTCTGCAAATTTTGCCATCTCACTGTTTATCCCCTTTTCAGGAACTTTTATGGAAAGTTTAATAGCAAGGATTCAAATGCAGGTCCCTGCAGCACACCACCATTTATTCCTATTCCTCCCCCGCCCTATCTTTTAAGTAGAGTACCCAGCAATATTTTCACCATGATCTAGCGATCTTTCAGTTACTTGAATGACAAGCCTTTTGTTATCTTAATTATCCTGCCTCCCTCTGTTTATAAATAAAATCCCTGCCCCAAATGCAAAGTATTGCAGTTAATAACTGCCTCTGGAGCTAGACCTCAAGTATGAAATCCATTCCCCCCACCCCCCACCCCGCAGCCTCGCATAAATGGCACCCTTGGACAGATCCTGAATTACAACCATGCTCACTCACTTCCCATCTTGCTCAGTGACCTACACCCCACTAATGCCTGAGCTCAGCTTTCCTGGAATTTTACCTGAAAAGGTTTCCCACACTTCCTTTGCATCCAGATTTAAAGATAACTAGACTCACAACTAGAATGACTCAGCAGAAATTGACAGCATCTAGTACAGGACTTTAGCCCCTGAGACTCTGGCACCTGACTGAACCATACCTTACAATGAGGGGCAAACCTCTCAGAGAGTTACAATAACATCAAGCCCCAGAACAGGAGACAATCACTACAGGAAACAACCTCTCTAGAGCTGGTTTCTACTTTCCTCTTACCCTGGTTATCACAAGAAGGAGAGACCAGACAATCTTATTTCTGGGGTATTTTTAAATATTTCAGATTTCCTGTAGAAGGAATAGAAATACATGTGGACATAATCTGGGGTCACATGAGATCTGCTATTTATACCCACACAGAGAACCATCAGTTGATAGGAATGCAGTACAATTGCTTCCTATTGAGCAGTGGGAAACTGCCAAGTAGCTGTGGTTTTAATTGCTTTGTTCTCATTCGTCTTTGTTGTCTGTTTAAGTAGGTGTTTGACAACAAGCAATTTATAGTGGTTAAAAACAAAACAAAAATACGAAAACTATAAGGAAAGATCTAGCATGGAAATTGGAAGGGGTGTATCAGCAGATACCAGAAGAGGCTGGAGCCAAACGAGGCTCCAGAGCTAAAGCATTTTAATCCAGGAGGATGCAATTTAGGGAGTGCTCCTGCTATTAGCCTGAAGGCTTGATCTTCCAATTGACTGTGGGGTACCAACACACTGTCAATTGCAGGATCAGGGCCTATTACTGTCTAATTGGCTCTTTGGAATAGGTATTTGTATAGTTCTCTCTATACAACCGTATGATCCCTTTCACTGAGTTACTATCAGTAACTGAGTGCCTTCTCTTACGGTATGTCTACACTGCAGCGCTTTTCCGGAATAACAGCAATGGCGACCCACTTCTCCAGAGGGATGGTGGGTCGCATCTGGAGGGCAGGGGCGAGCCAGGCACACAGCTCCATGAATGTCTCTTTCCTCATTCGGAAGTTGTGGAGCCACTGCTGGTCGTCCCACCGCTCCATCACCAGCCGGTCCCACCAGTTGGAACTGGTGTCCAGCCTCCAGAACCATCTCTCCACCATGGGGTACGGTTGCAAGGGCCTTGATCCCACACACATTCAGAGGTTCTCAATGATGAGGTCTGAGTCAAGCTCATGCAGGGCCATGAATGCAGCCTGCAGAAACTGCAGCATGGTAGTGTGGGGCCAACACGTGCCCAGAGGCAGCTCCAGCTCCATGGCAAGGACTGCTGTGGTGTCCAAAGGCAGGGCAACCAGGGCACACAGAGGAAATGCTTTGCTGTCCCTCAAAAAAGTAGGCAAGCAAGCAGAAGAAGCTGAGAAATGGCTGTCCAGGGGGGTCCCGTTAAGCACACTTCTCAGCCTCAGGCAGCAGCACCCAGAAGCAACTGCTGACCTAATGCCCTGCCTGAACTGGTTCTGGGTGGCCTTAAATGCGAGATAGCATCCAATCAGAGGGACACTTTCTTTCAAAATAGCAAATCGCTATTTTGTTGCGCTTTTTATGTGTGGACGCTCTCTTTCGAAATAAGATTTTCCAGAAGATCTCTTCTGGAAAAGCTTATTCCAAAAGAAGCTTGCAGTATAGACATACGCTTATTTTAGTGGGGTTGGGAGAAGTGCAATTTCAGCCCAAGTCCCACAAAATCAACATGCTTAGTTATTGCTTTGAAATGTGGTATGCGCCAGGAGGGTACAGAATAGGGTTGACCGATCAAATATTAGGTCATCTGAGCCAGGAGCTCTGGAGTAATCATTCCTAAAAAAATAACCATTTTAAAAAAAGTTTTGGGACAGGTTATTTGATTCTTTTGCCTAAAGATCAAACTATTGATGTGGTGCAGGTCAAAATGGTCTGTGGGGTTTTATGCAAAGTAGTGTAAGAAACCTGCTAAATCTTTGGATAATAGTTTGAGAAAAGTATTTTATAATGTATACTTTATACCATGTATGTTTCAATACACAAACATTGAGAAGGCTTCCATTCCTGCCATTTCATACCCTTTAGCTTGACTCTTTAGTGCTCAGAATCTCAAATAGTTGGATTGCTTCAAAATTTGGTGTGTGGCGTAGGGTAGTATTAATGATCCAAATTTGGAGACATTTGGCTAAAGGATTCCCAAGTTACAGCCTCCTTCCATGTTCAGTTATTTACTGTGAAACTGAAAGGTACTAATGAGTGGATGAATCACAGACCTAGTGGTAGCTATGAATTCACTCTTCAATTAACTTCACTAAGATTTAGTTAATAACCAGCCCCATCTAAGACACAAATAGGTTTGGACTGAGAGGCTGGAGGATGATATACTTTGTGAGTCATGAGTAGCAGTTTTACTTTGGGGAGAAGGTAACCCATGCATTTGGAGAGAGGGGGGAATTAGAGGTGTGAATGATTTCTGAGAGGTGCTTAGGCCTGTAATGAGAGAAAGGGTGTCCCCCTCCCCCAGCCTCGTATCATAATCATAGCTCTATCATACTTCGTCAGATGCATGTAGTGGAAATTTCCAGAGGCAAGTTCTAGTAACTGTGGGCCTCATCCTCCCTGATTGGATCCACCTCGTCATCTCTAGCCTGATTCTGACCTGCGTATTTATACCTGCCTCTGGGAATTTCCACTACATGCATCTGACGAAGTGGGTCTTTGCCCACGAAAGATTATGCTCCAACACTTTGGTTAGTCTATAAGGTGCCACAGGACTCCTCGCCGCTTTTGCAGATTCAGACTAACACGGCTACCCCTCTGAAACATAGCTCTATCATATACCTCAACCTAATCCGCAACTGTCCATTTATCATAAACACCCCTTTACTAAACAGGCCCAACTGTTGCCTCCACCAAGGAACACAGGCACACCTAGTACACTGACTGCACAAGGTCTGTGTGCAAATAATTCCCACTCGCTTCTGCCAGATCCAAGGGAATGGAGGGAAGGTGACATGGGCAATACTTCATTCTCTTTCTTTGGTCCTCTGACAGCTGTAGATGGAATGTTATAGGGAAGAGTGAATGGGTGGCAAAAACAATAAGGAATCCTGTGGCACCTTAAAGACTAACCAATTTATTTGAGCATAAACTTTCCTGGGCTGGAACCCACTTCCTCAGATGCATGCAGTGGACATTTGCAAAGACGGGAGTGTTACACATGCAAAGATGGGAGTATTACATTACTATGTGGAAGATTAGTGCTAACGAGGCTAATTCAATCAGGGTGGGTGTGGCCCATTCCCAACAGTTGATGAAAACATGAGAATACCAAAAGAGAGAAAAATATATTTTGTACTGAGCTAGCCACTCTCAATCTCTAATCAGACCCAGTATGATAGTGTCAAGTTTGCATCTGAATTCCAGTTCTGCAGTTGCATGCTGCAATCTGTTTTTGACTTTTTTTTTCTCAAATATGGCAACTTTTAAGTCCATTACTGAGTGCTCAACAGGGGTGAAAATAACTTAAATTGCTTTCAGGTACTGTCCTATCACAACCTGCTCCCCTGGGGGAAGGCTTATAACAAGGAGAGGTGCAATACTACGGTACCTATAAGAAATATGAGTGTGGGATGGAGTGTGGGGGGGCAGAGGGCTGGGGTGTATGTGGGGGGTGCAGGAGTTACAGCATGGAGCTGGGGACACAAGGGGTGCAGGAATCAAGGTCAGGCTGTATGAGGGACTTAGGACAGGGGTTGGGGTGTGTGGAGGGGTGCATGAGACAGGGCAGGGGCTAGAGATAGGGGGTAGAGTGTGGGGGGGCCCAGGCCAGGTTAGGGTCACCTTAAGGGGGGGGCTGGGCAGCTGCAGGCCTGGGCCACCAGGGCTGGAGATGGGCTGCCGTGGCAAGAGCTAGGCTGCCAGGACCAAGGCTGGGCCGTGGGGCTTGCCCAGGAGCAAGGCGGCCATAGACAGACTGCAGCAGCCAGATGGGAGCCAATTCCACCCCTCTTCCCACCTGAGCAGGGCCACCAGGCAGTTGTCAGGGCCAGGGCTGGGGCCAGGACTCAGGCTGCCCCAGGAACAGGATGGCCAGGGCCAGACCACTGCGGCCAGATAGGGGCCAGAGCTGAGCCATTGTGGCTAGATGGGGCTGCTGGTGCCAGCCCCTTCCACCAGGGGCTGTAGTAGTGCACCAGGGAGTGCACTCCCACTAGCCTCTTTAAACATGCCTGCTGCCTGAACAGAGCACCCAGCTCTTGCTAGAGTGGCACACCAGGACGCAGTGCCTGACTTTCACTGCTGGTGTCCAGGGAGACTGAAGGGCTCTCTTACTGGTTTTTTAATATTACCACTGATGTCTGATTTGTGTCCATTTATTCTTTTTAGGTGGTAAAAAGAGATGGCGAGCTTGTACATCTCAGCAACTGTGAAGTTGGCGGAGTAAAGGTATGTGTGTTAAGAGGGGGGAGAGATTGGGGCACTTGTGAAAGAGGACTGAGTTAAAGCACCCTTCACTGCATTTCCTGGTTTTAAGAAGTTTGAGTTTTGCTTACTCATCTTTCCGTATGGGGACAACATACTATCAAGCAACCTGAACTCTGTGTTAATGTAGTGCTTTGGCATTGAATACTAATAGGTTATCCTCACAAGACGCAGGGTGGGGAGGGAGGGAAGAATTAACTCCATTTAACTGGTGAGCAGGTAGGTACAGAGAGATCATCTAATTTGTTGATGGTCACACAGGAAGTCTGTAGAGAACAAGGACTTTAGCACTAATCTCCTGAATCATGACCAGTGCCATACTCAGCAGACCATCCTTAATTTTGTTCCCTAAATTTATAAGTCAATTTTTAGAGTTTCAAGTTAAAATACCCTTGTTTATTCTTTTGTATCTATAATAAACTGACTTTTCTGGCTTTCCTCTACCTGATTTTAAAATAGTCTGACACAATTCCATGCTACATCTGTCACATGAGCATGACTCAACAGAAAAGCCCTGAATTCTTCTACAAACTCTGACTCTGCCACCCTGTAACAAATAAGTTTGAAGTTAAAAAAAAATACATCTATAGTTTGGACTATTTTGGGTACAGCAATTAGATAATAATGTAAAATGTCAGGCGAGAACTGAAACCAAAATTTCCTTTGGTGGACTGACACAGACATTCAGAATGTAATACAAATTCAATTATACACAAAAAATGTTTAAAAGAATGTTATTTCAGCTACAAGGTCATGCGTTTGAAAGTTGGGAAGAAAATGGTGCAATATCATAGAATCATAGGGTTGGAAGAGACCTAAGGGAGGTTGGTGAGTCCAACGCCCTGCCCAAAACAGGACCAACCCCAACTAAATCACCCCAGCCAGCACTTTAACAAGCCAGGACTTAAAAACCTTTAGGGATGGGGATTCCACCTCCTCCCTGGGTAACCCATTCCAGTGCTTCACCACCCTCCTAGTGAAGTAGTTTTTCCTAATGTCCAACCTAGACCTCCCCTGCTGCAACTTACGACCATTGTTCTTTGTTCTGTCATCTGACACCACTGTGAACAGCCTCTCCCCATCCTCTTTGGAACTCCCATTCAGATAGCTGAAGGCTGCCATCAAATCCCCCTTGCTCTTCTCTTCTGAAGACTGAATAAACACAAATGCCTCAGCCCCTCCTCATAAATCATGTGCTCCAGCCCTGTAATCATTTTTGTTGCCCTCTACCAGACTTTTTCCAATGCATCCACATCCTTTCAGTAATGGGGGCCCTAGAATTGGACATAATACTCCAGATGTGGCCTCACCAGTGCCTAATAAAGGGGAATAATCACTTCTCTAGATCTGCTGGCAATGCTCCTCCTAATGCACCCTAATATGCCATTAGCCTTCTTGGCTACAAGTGCACACTGTTGACTCATATCCACTAGGGATGGCATTGTGTAGATGACTACATGATTAACCAATAAGCCCAGGCTTATCCTGTCAGCTACATTTCACCCCTTGCTTTGCTGTCTGTATCAGAGGCAGCAAATGGGGGCAGCAGAAGCTTGTGTCTGTGAGGAGATGTCTTAAAAGCTAGCTCCTAATGAGCACCAAATACACCTGCCCACCCCCTCCACCTCCTGTGCTGCTGCTCTGATACAGAGGCAGCAACACGAAGGGTGAGGGGGGTAGGCTGGGGCCAATACACTCAGGAAGCAGCTTTCAAAACAGCTCCCCGTGCATATTAGCTCCCATGGGCCCGCCTTCTCCCCCCCTTGCTTCCTCCTACACAGGCAACAGGGAGGCAGGAGCCAGTACGGGGGGGAGCAAGCTTAAAAGCCAGTTCTCCCCAGCACCAGCTCCCCGGTGCCACTTGCCTCCTCCCCGCACACTGCTGCCTCTATCAGAAGCAGCAGCAAGAGGGAGGGGTGGGAAGGCTGCCACAAAGCAGCCTCTGTCTGCATCAAGCCTGAGCTCCGCACGGACACAGGCTGCTCTGCATCCCACAATGAGCCTGGGCCCGCTGCAGACAGAGGCTGCTCCCCGGCAGCAGCCCCTGTCCGTGTGGCTCTCAGACCCCCAGCAGACAGGGGCTGCTGCTTCCCCACAGTTTGGAGTGCCAGGGGACTCTCAGGGAGTGGCTGCTGGCCCTGCCTCTGGGAACTATCAAATAGTCATGTAACCACTGACTGGCCTGGGGGTGGGGAAGCGTGCGAAGCCTCTTCCCACCCTTCCAGGGGCATAGGTGCCTAGTGGGAAGGGGGGCAAAGGGGGTCCCCCACTCCCAGACTAATCATGGTCTGGGGATGGGGAAGCCCAGAAGCATGCTGGCCCCACTCCTTCCAGTTTAGGCTCCACCCCAGCCAAAAATTATTGCCGACCCCTGGCTTGGGGGAATGGCTCCATGGCCAGGTTAAATATGATGGGACTGAAGGGGCTGCACTGCGTCATGTCACAGTGGATGGGGATGGTGTCCATCTCTCTATCCATGCAGTGGATGGTGGTCAAGGTCGAGGAACATCTGGAGGGAAGTTTCCAGCATCCCAAAGTCTCCGAGTTTGTTAACTTAAACAAATAAAAACTTGGCCCAAGTTCAGTTTTTCTTAGTATTTCTCTCTGCAGGGTTCCTCTGTCATTGCCTATAGCTTCTTTTGCCACCTTAAGGGCATCAATGCTCTTATGTGCATGAGTTGGAGCCAATAAGGTGTAATAGCAGGGTGAGTCAGTAGGATGGTTCTGAATCTCTGCGCTTTGCCTGATGACTATAGTGCAGGGTAGTGTTGTCCCTTGGCTAGAGTTCAAAGGTGATTTGCCTAGCAACTATAGCACAGGGTAATGTTACTCCCTGGTGAGAGTCCAAAGGCAACTTTGCCTCACAGCTATAATGCAGAATAATGTCGCCCTCTGGTGAGAGTATAAAGGTGGCTTTACCTAGCAGCTATAGTTTGGGGTAGTGTTGCCAATTGCCTGGGGCGGGGGAAAGTAGGAGAACCCAGGTCCACCCTATTCCACCAGGTTCTGACCCAGGACCCTTTGAAAGAGTGGCCCTTGCAGAGGTCTCAGGGTCTGATACCCCTAAGCATGTTCCATTGGTCACTTCCTACCCTAAACTTGTGCTTCCTCCTGTGTTTCCCTCTGACTCATCTGCAGAGTCTCTTCCGCTGGCCATAGCAAGTCATCATCCTTGGTTGTTGCAGTTGATGGACTTCCAGCATCTTGGCCACGAGGCTTGATCCTGGTGGCATGGAGTCCTGGTGGCTTCCTGTCAGTAGGCCACTGCACTTGATTGCTCTCCTTTTCAGTCAGCCCAAACTGAGATCCCTTTTAAGTGCTCCCTCCACTTTGAGCATGCCTGATAGAGTTGAGGGGTAATGGTCTGTTGGGCCCAGAGCAGCTCTTTAACCCTTACCTCACCAGTATAGGGCTGGTAAACCCTATCACAGCTTCTTTCTACCAAGTTCTCTTCCCATCTTTTCATTCCCAACTTTGTACTATCAGACTGGGAAACATAGAGCTAACTACAAATTTTGGGTCCAAACTCTTCCACAAACAGACCATTTTTTACTAAAACCTTTTAAAGTAAGAATATATGTGACCCACGAAGGGAAAGCTGAGGGGGTAAAGGGCCCAGAAATACTTAAGACTGGCAACATGTGAATTGGTTATGAAGTTTAAGCAAATGGCATTTTGATTGGAGAGTGATCAAATTTGCCTTTTGAACTAACAATGAAGACCTTGAGTCATGGGGCTTTCTTGAAGAGAATTTCAGTCATGGGGCCAAAGAAGACATTAAGGAAAGTATCAGAGGCATTAATATCAGACTTTTTAGGCTCTACCTAGGATTATTTATCTGCTGTATACTTTTATTAAAGCTCATTTTTCTATTCCTGCTAAAATTGTTTAAGGTCTAGCTCACGGTTTTGGCAAGATTTCCCCTTCTTCCCACTGTGATCACTGGTGCTCTATTGGTGTTAAAAGTTTTGTTTTGGTCAAGAGGTCCTAAGTAAACTGAATTGAGAAGCTGTAAAAATACCGCCAAAGCCTTCCACCAAGACTACAAATAAAACTAAACATGGTTGACGGCATGTAAAGTAATTGGTATGATAGGAGAGGCTAACTAGATCTGGCAAGCATACTCAGAATTATTAAAGCTCTGTTTATAAAGCTGAACAGTCCAATATAATTACAGTAGATGAAGTGAAAATAAAGTACATGGCTAAGATTTTCTTAAGCACTATTCCGCTCTTCCTTGCAGATACAACTTCAGTATATATCAGTCTGGAACGATGTTAATTATCAATTCCAACACCAGGAAATATCCCTAATAAAACTGATCTGAGACAGAATTGAATGCTATTTCTTAATCAGTCTCATTGCCATGGGAGTGAAGCTGCTGCTCCAGAGTCACCTTTACAGTCCTTTTTCTCTGGCGGGTCCAACATAAAGAGGCTGGTGTAGAATCCAAAATTAGGCTACTGTCTATGCCATTCTGCTTTTGCATTACTGCTTTTGATTACTGCTACTAAATAGCTAAGAATTGCCTACACAGCTAACTTATCCTAAAACATACTGTGTGTCCCTTTCCTCCTGCTTCTATCCCCCAATCCCTGCCACTTGTTTCATTCACATACTGTGCCTAGTACAATGGAGCACTGACTTGGTTGTTAAGTAGCCATACCTTTCAAAACTAATTGCCTTGTAAACCACATGGCATTCACACACAGCACAGGATCCTGATTGCTTTAATTAGCTTAAATTATTTTAATGCTGCAATTTGTAGCTTACTCCACTGAGAAACTGCAAAGAATACCAATACCATAAGTACTATAAACCCCAATGAGTTTCTCTGTATTTTAAGTAGCCAGGTTCTTGTTCTTATCCAGATGCTTTTGTAATAGACTTGTTTGCTTGTTAATACTAGCCTTCATTTGTGACTGTCTTCACCTCCTTTGTGTTATAATAACTATTTTGTGTGGAAATGTAGGACCTTCCAAGTTTAGGCTGAACTTGTTTTTTGGCCATAGCCAGCTAGCTCAGGGCACGTCTCAGGGCTAAACTCGAAATAAGTCACGCAACTTGAGCTACGCTAATTGAGTAGCTTAAGTTGAAATAACAGTTATTTCGAAATAGAGCACGCCTCCCCTTACTTCCCTTACTCCTTATACAATGAGGGTTACAGTAAGGGCCCATTTCGGGCAGGTGGAGGAGCAGCAGCCGCTCTGGGACACGACTTGCATTTCATCCCGTTCCCCGGACTATCAGGGAGTAAGGGGAAAATGCTTGCAATCCGTGCATGCCTCTCACACCTGGAGCTCACTAGCCAGTGAGTGCATGGCTGCTGCTCCCCACCTGCCCGAAATGGCACCCTTTCTTCATAATCTTCTTGAAATGTTTCCATAAGTGATTTGTTCCTTTTTGCTATGGAAGTTTGGTGCTTGCTGTGGGGGTCCTCCCCCCAGAACTAGTTTGACAATTTTGTATAGAGTGCATAATGTTTTTCAGAAGTTCATGCTGCTTTCAGAAGGAAGTATTTAGAATCATAGAATGCTAGAACTGGAAGGGACCTCAAGAGATCATCAAGTCCAGTCCTCTGCCTTCAAGTCAGGACCAACCACTGTCTAGTTCATCCCTGATAGATGTCTATCCGTCCTCCTCTTAAATATCTACAGAGATGGAGATTCCATAACCTCCTGAGGCAATTTATTCCAGTGTTTAACCACAGTGAAAGTTAGGAAGTTTTTCCTAATGTCAAATCTAAATCTCCCTTGCTGCAGCTTTAGCCCATTGTGTCTTGTCCTATCATCAGAGGCCAAGGAGAATAATTTTTCTCCCTCCTCCTTCTAATACCCTTTTAGATACCTGAAAACAACTATCATGTCCCCTCTCAGTCTTCTCTTTTCTAAACTAAACAAGCCCAATTCTTTCAGTCTTTCCTCCTAGGTCATGGTTTCTAGGTCTTTAATCATTTTGGTTGTTCTTCTCTGGACATTCTTCAATTTCTCCACATCTTTCTTTAAATGTGGTGCCCAGAGCTGGACACAATACTCCAATTGAGGCCTAATCAGCGCAGAGCAGAGTGGAAGAATGACTTCTCATGTCTTGCTAACAATACTCTTGTTAATGCATCCCAGAATCATGTTTGCTTTTTTTGCAACAGTGTCACAGGGTATGTATAGACTACATGGCTCCGTCGACGGAAATTAGGTTTCTAGACATAGGAAAATGAAGCGGCGATTTAAATAATTGCCGCTTCATTTACATCAAAATGGCTGCCACGCTGTGCCAATCAGCTGTTTGGCGGCACAGCGCGGTAGTCTGGACGCTCCGCGGTCGACAAGGGAAACCCTTGTCGACCGCCCCATTATGCCTCGTGGAATGAGGTTTACCAGGGCGGTCGACAAGGGCTTCCCTTGTCGACCATGGAGCGTCCAGACTACCGTGCTGTGCCGCCAAACAGCTGATCGGCACAGCGCGGCAGCCATTTTTATGTAAATGAAGCGGTGATTATTTAAATTGCTGCTTCATTTTCCTATGTCTAGTAAACTAATCTACATGGCTCCGTCGACAGAGCCATGTGGTCTAGACATACCCACACTGTTGACTCATATTTAGCTTGTGATCCACTATGACCCCGGGATCCTTTTCTGCAGTATTCCTTCCTAGATTGTCACTTCCCATTCTGTATGTGTGAAATTGATTTACTGTTGAATTTAACATCTTAACACCATTTATTTCGTTAGATCAGGAATTATATAAATAAGAAGAAAATACAAATAGAGCTCTATTAATAGAACTGGGAAGCATGCTTTCTTATTTTTAATGTTAAAATGAAAACAACTTGTTTTTCCAGCAAAGCTTGGAGTGGTGAGTTATAGAGATGCTGAGCATAACAGTTCTCTCCCAAGACAAATGTGTGCACAAAACACTTTATAAAATTAAACCCCAGTAAAACAGTCACTGGTTCCAACAACCCAGATTAAAGGGCTCAACTCTATGACCTGTTCTACTGAGCCTGATATTGTATGGGTCCCAAGACCCAAATGTTGAGTGGCAGACTGGCTTCAATACCTTGTCTTTGCTTTCACAGTTTTTTTTCAAAAGAGTGTTTTCTAATTAAGGGTCCTCCAGATCAGTATGTAGCTATCATGGAACAACTCCAAACAGCCAAGTCATTTCCCTCCTAACATATTACAGCTTTTGTATATAAGGTGGCTAACTGTGAGTAGTCTGCTATCTAAAGATACTGTTTTTAAAAAGGGGTCATGAGGAGGCTGCATGTGGTACAGCTGATAGGGCACTGGAATAGGAGCCCTGTTCCTAGCTCTGCTACTGAACTGCTATGTACCATTCCTATTATCATGCCTTGGTTAATTAAACTAGCATTTCATCATGACATTAGATTTGTGTGTATTCCAGTTCCTTATGCTTATATATTGTATGTTAGCTGTTCATGACTACCCCTCACTGTAAAAACCCCAACTTCCTAGTGAATAGTTTGTGGCATTGCAGCTATAACTTGCCACTCCATTCCGACCTGCTCTACAGAAATCAGCTAAGTTGCGCCCATTTATAAAATGAATTATATTCATTCTGAGTAATACAAATGTTATCAAGACATGGCATAGTTGCAGAAATAAATCACAGTTCAGGGCATCCTCCATTATTTGGGAGTTTTTGCAAAGGGTATTAGTAGAGCAGTTTTACCAGCAGAAGCAGGAGTAGGCTTAACCTTGAAACCATTTTGAAACACTCATAAAAACTTAATTAGAAAATTATCAGGCCCCAAAACTTACCTTCAATCCCTTAAAGGTCCTGCAGATTTTCACATGCTCCTGATCTGAGACCATTTTGGAGCTTTTCTTTCTTCCAGCAGCATCCTTAACCTTCTACTATTACATAGGACAGGCTGTTACATTCACAACCCTGACCATGACCATTGGCTACAATGCTACTAAATGTACCATCAGCCAAAGCAGAGCGTAGCAAAGTCTCAGAGGGATAGCAAAAACAAAGAGGGGTGGTTTTAACCCACAAAAGCTTGTACCCAAATAAATCTGTTAGTCTCTAAGATGCCACAAGACTCCTCATTGTTTCTCTGGCAAAGTATACTGTATCATTGAATTATAACACCACTAGCAGACTTACCTGGTGTAGCCTGGGTCCTTCAGGGCAGGGCCTTAGGGAAGTGTGAGGGAGGGGGTGCAGGAAGATGGGGGCCAGGGGCCTGTTCTCTCTCTCCTGGGCCTCCCCCAGACCATCAGGGTGTTATTCTTTTCCTCCACCCTAGCCACCAGTGGCCTTTCTTCTCCCCCCTTCTAGCACTGCAGCCCAGGACCAGAAGGGGGACAGGATTTGGGGCAGGAGGGCTACTTACAAGTGTGCTGGAAGGCAAGATGGTGGGACCCTAGCCCTGCTGGCCCCTTCCTGCAGTACAGCTGGCCCCAGTGGACACTGCATGTATCTCTCCCCTGCAGACTCATTGCCCCCAGTGACCACTCTCATATCGTGTCCCTCAGAACAGCATCCCTCCCTTTGCATGTTATGGAAAACGTCCTTTTCCCAGGGCTTCTGGTTGTCCTGGCACAACCAAACCCTGACCATGCTTTAAGTCAGGAGAAGAGGAAGATGCACACCAAATTTGGTGACCCTCGCTCTTGCCATTTAGGAGGATTTCTTGAATAAATGGGGTCATGGACTCACAGACAGACACACTGACAGACACACTCATGTGTGTGTGTGTGTGTGTGTATATATATATATATATATATATATATATGTATCCTCACAGAAGTCTGTCTGCCGATTCTTTAGCTGTTATCCCTTCTGTGTAGGCTACAGTCACACTAACAATCACAGAATTGGAGGGTTGGAAGAGACCTCAGGAGGTCATCAAGTCCATCACCCTGCTAAAAGTAGGACCAGTCCCAACTAAACCATCCCAGCCAGGGCTTTGTCAAGTCAGGACTTAAAAACCTCTACGGATGGAAATTCCACAACCTCCCTAGGTAACCCATTGCAGTACTCCACAACACTCCTAGGCTTTGTCTACACTGCAGGGTTTTTGCACAAGAAGCGCATACACACCTCAAAAGCACATGGGAAAAGCAATGTGCTTTTGTGCAAGAGAGCATCCACACTGCATGCACACTCTTGCGTAAAAAAGTTCTGATTTCCATTCACAGAATGGCCATTAGAGCACTTGTGCTTTTTCTGATAGGCTCTTTTTGCACAAGAAACCCCTGTTGAGCGTCCACACAAGAACTCTTGTGCACAAGGGAGTTGTGCCTCATAAAAGGAGGTATAGCTACACCACAAAAATCCCTCTGTTCTGTTGATTGACTATAAATTTTCTTGTGCAAAAACTCTGCGGGTTTTTGTGCAAAAACCCTGTAGTGTAGACATAGCCCTAGTGAAATAGTTTACCCTAACAAGCTGCATGTGGCCCACACTAGCACTCACTTTATATTTTCAAGCTTTTCTGTGCAACCATAAGAGTTAGAAATTTGGGGACCAGGGTTACTTAAATCTGAGCGTCTCACCAAATCACATTCCTTCAGGGGCTGGGGTTTAAAGAAAATAGGAAATAGGAAATAGCATGATTTGGAAACACTGACCATTGTTCTTAGTCCTGCAAAGGGGTGGGAATAAGGATGTTAAATATTGACTAATTGACTAATCGAATAGTTGATGCATTTTGCATCAATTATTCGATTAGTCGATAGGGCGCCTCCGCCTTTGAAGTGTAGCAACAACCTCAGGGCTATTGCTACACTTCAAAGGCGAAAGCACCATGTGGAGCATGGGGGTCACCTGGGGACTCTGAGTCTCCAGCTAACCCCACAGTCCATGTGGCACTGCCTCTTTGAAACACTTTGGGGAGCCCAGCATCAGACTCCTGGCGACATTTCAAAGCGGCAGCTCCGCATGCTCCATGTGGTGCTGCAGCTTTGAATCGCCGTGTGCAGCCTGACGCTGGGCTCCCCACAGTGTTTCAAAGTGGCAAGGCTGCAGGAGCCTGGGGTCAGCAGGGGACTCTGCAGCAGATCCCAGGCTCCATGTGGCGCTGCTGCTTTGAAACGCCACAAGGAGCCTGATCTGGTGTTTCAAAGCGGCAATGCTGCCCGGAGCCTGGGGTCAGCTGGGGAGTCCCCAGCTGACCCCAGGCTCCATGCAGTGTTTCAAAGTGGCAGTGCCTCATGGAGCCCAGGGTCTGGCCCCAGGCTCCATAAGGCGATGCCGCTTTGAAGTACCCCTCCTCTTCTCCCCCCCCCCCCACCTTGCCGCCTCTTTCTAGTCTGCATTTGCTTATCGGATAGTTGACTAGTAGACTAGTCCTTCACATCCCTAGGTTGGAACTGGTGTGTCCTTACATCCAAGCAGAGTCCTGCTAGCTTCAGTGGGACAGTGTGGTTTCCTACAATAGCACATATTACCCAAGTGAAGCATATGCATGGTCACTTTCATATGAAGTACCTATCAAATGCCATCCCAGTTACAAAGGTATAGACAGACATTTGACTAGCATCAGCTCGGCACAGACAGGCACAGACAGGCCCTTCAATAGGCATATGCTCCACCCAGGTTTACCTGCATAAACCCCATTGCAAGATCAGAGCCTTATTCTGGCTTAGTTTTAATTGCCTTTGTGCCTAATGAAAGATTCTGGGGACCATAAACATTTACTACAGCAGTCTACCTACTATATGTACTGTCTGATATTAAAACATCCATAAACCCTTGAGCATGCAAGGTTAAACTAGTTTTCTGTGCATGTTTGCAAAATGAAACTCAACGGCTCAACTGTGCACAGGAAGCAAACAGAGGAGTGTAACAACACCCAAGCAAAGGTATGGTTTTGAATTGAATTCTTGAAAAAGGCTTAGCAGCATTTACCAGCTTTCATTTTTATACATTCATAACATAAAATGTGAGGTTAAATATTAGAGCATCTTCATGGGTGATGTGACCTAAAGGCCAGCTAGTTTACATGTTTTACTGTGAACTGTACCAAATCCCACAGTGGCCCATTGCAGAAAAGGGTTAATCACCCTGATCTGCCCTCTAACACCTGCCAGCAATGCTCTAGCTTGCAGTGATGATGGTTCAGGAAGAGGAACAGGAAATAAAGAGGAAGTAAGCAAATCAGAGAGTGCTGGTGGCACTGAACCACTATTGTCTCTTTGTTCAGACTTCCTGTCTAGCTATATCCATGTTATCTCCTGTCTTATACTTGAATTGCAAGCTTCTTGAGGCAGAAACCAGCTTTTTGTTTTGTGATTTTGTACAGATAATATTACAATGAGGTCCTGATCAATGTCTAGGACTCCTACATGCTGTGGTAATAGAGTTAATCATGATTGCCAGTAGCAGGAGAGCTAGAGATGTGCAAAACTTTTTCATTTTTGGTCAAATTTTATTTTTACAAAACTTGTGAAAAATGTTTGGGTTTTTTCTGACCAGCTGTACTAAGAATTATAATCTACTGAGGAGGGAAACGTGCACTGGACTTTTCCAAGGGAAAAAAGACAATCTATAACAGGAGTCGGGAACCTTTGGTTCGCAGCCTGGAAGGGTAAGCTACTGGCAGGCCGTGAGACATTTTGCTTACATTGACCATCCACCAGAATGGTCCCCCACAGCTCCCAATGGCCACAGTTCACTGTTCCTGGCCAATAGGAGCTGTGGGAAGTGGCGGCCAGCATGTAGCTGTAGCTGTGGCCATGCCACTTTCCACAGCTCCTATTGGCCGGGAATAGTGAACTACAGCCAATGGGCACTCTGAGGTTCTGTGCCTGTGGACACTGAAAGTAAACATAATGTCTCACAGCCCATGAGTGAGGCTAGGACAAAGGGTTGAGGTGTGGGAAGGGGATGAAGGCTCTGACTGGGGGTGCTAGCTCTGGGGGTTGGTTGGGGAATGAGCAGTTTGAGGTGCAGAGTGGGGCTCTGGGTTGGGGCAGGGGTTCTGGGAGTTGGGAGCAGCAGGGTGTAGGCTCTGGAAAGGAGTTTGGGTATAGGAGGGGACTCCGAGCTGGAACAGGGAGTTGGGGCATAGCAGTAAGTTCAGGGTGCAAGGTACTGGCAGCACTTACCGCAACTCTCAGGAAGCAGATGCCAGGTTCATGCGGTCCATAGGCTTATGGGCAGCCAGTAAGTCTCTGCACACTGCCCTCACACTCACAAGCACAGCTCCCACAGCTTTCATTGGTTACAGTTCCCAGCCAATGGTAGTTGCAAAACCAAAGGCAGGCAGGGGCAATGCACAGAGACTCCCTGGCTACCCATGCACCTAGGGGCCACAGGGACCTGATGGCACTTCTGGGAGCTACATGGAACCAGGGCAGGTAGTGAGACTGCCTTAGCCCCACCCCCACTGCACTGTCAAAAACCAGAGGCCTGGTAACTCTAATAGTACCTCCTGCAGCCCCTGAACAGCTGTTCCTGGAGAGAATGGGGAAGTTGATCAGCAGCGCCCACAGACCCCCTGGAGTTCCCTTATGGACCACAGTTTGAGAAACACTGCTCTAATTTCCAGAGGTGTGATTCCTCTCATCGGCTACGTGTACACTGCAGCCTTTTGTTGGCAGAGACAATGCAAATGAAGCGCTTATTAGCATTTGTGGCACTGTCATTTGCATATTCTCTGCTGATGCTTTTTGCAGAAGAGGTTTTTGTGCAAAAACAAGCAGTGTAGACAGGACCGTTTTGTGCAAAACAGCCCTGTCTACGCTGCTTGTTTTTGCACATGTAAGCAGGGGCTAAACTACTGCTTGCTATCAGCCAGCTAAAAGGAAAGAGCTGCCCTTGGGGTGGGTTTTTCTCACTCAAATTGTTTAGCTCTGCAAGATAATTAACTGTTAATTGTTGATATGTAAATACAGCTCATGCCAGGATGGGAAAGGAATCCGCGGTGTGGTTATGTAAATCCAATTCAGCCAGGGCTGATGGAGGATCAGTTGTTGGAATGGAATGTGATATATTGTAACTAATTTGGGCTTTTGTGGGGGTCACAAATCATGCAACCTCTAAATGTGGGAACTGTAAAATATGACACCAATGCTTGCAGGAGAGACACCACCATTGTAAGAGATCTCAGATGAACAAGCCTCCCCCTTCCAGAGTTGAGTGTACTGAGCTGTGGGGAAAGGGCTTGAGCCAGCTGGCTCATGCCTGCCAGTTGTGAGCTGTAAGACTGGTTCAACCTGCCTCTTTCCCCCTTGTTTTAAGGATAGACCTAAAGCAGACTCTGGCAAGAGTCTTTTTGCTAATCCAGTGGGACCTAGAACTGTTTGCCAGCCTACGTGGTGGCTAAAGAGTTGAAATCACTAAGAGCTGAAGTCACTGGTTTGGCCTGGAGCCAGACCCATTGCAACCAGTGGAGCGGCTGGCGGGTGGGGCCGGTAGGCATGGCGGCAAGCGGACCACAGGAGCAGCACAAAGGTGGCATAGCCTCAGGCTCAAGGAGTGGAGTCATCAGGGTGATGTGTTGGGGTCTGCACTGACTGGGCAGAGCTGTAACTGGGGCGTTTGAAGTAGGGTACAGAGAAAGTTTAGGTAAATGAATGGAACCCTTACATTGTTGGACTAGCGAGCCTGAGAGGCAATGGCTCAATGCTTTTGAGCTGGGATGGTTACTTGTGGGGGGTTATGAACTCTGTTTGTGGTATTTTCCCAAGTTAATGCCATGTGACTTTTCTCTCTCTTTCATTAAAAGTTTCTTTTCTACACTCAGACTCTGTGCTTGAGAATGGGGAAGCATTACCTCTCAGAGGCGCCCAGGGGTTTGTGAATTTCCCAGGCTACTGGATGCGGGCTCGAGTCGGTTCTGTGTGAGATGGATGAAAAGGGACCCCTAGATATTGAACCCAGCCCTGGTTGCTGCCAGCCCTACCCGGCAGAAGGATAACACGCAAAAACCTTTTTTTTGCAAAAAGCATCAGCAGAAAATATGCAAATGACCACACGAGAAATGCTAATGAGCACTTCATTTGCATTGTCTCTGCTGACAAAAGGCTGCAGTGTAGACATAGCCATGCTGAAAAAGAGGCTATGTGATATTATTACACAATAGACAGTTCTTTGTGTGTTTGACTTGTATGCAGAGCTCATCTCATCCTTCCTGCCCATAAATGGAACAGTCTCTAAAAAAAAACAAAATCTACACAACCCTTACCTCCAGGCACACTTAAGGAAGCAGAATTTTAAAAGATGGATAACTGCATAATTTTGCCACTTATCCTAGTAACTAAACAAACAAAAGTACTTGATGAACTGATCTTGCATGGTAAAACTTCTGTTTCTGCTTCAGTAACTACTGAATAATACAACTCAGACACTAGCATATGAACTGTTTATACAGCAGCTAGAAAATGTATTAAACACTTGAACCTGTACATTTTATTCTGAGAGTACAAAGCGCACTATTGCTGATATTCATGGCATAAGACTCTGTGTAAGAAATGGGATTAATTCCTCTCAGCACATTATCATATGGCAAATCCATTTCTATCTGTGGCTATGTCTATACTACAGAGCTTTTTCAGAAACAATGGCTGTTTTTCAAAAAAAACTTCACTTACATCCACACTGCAATCGCGTTGTTTCGAAAAAAAATCGAAAGAACAGAGGGTTTTTTCCAACATTGGTAAACCTCTTTCTACGAGGAAGAAGCCTTTTTCCAAAAGAGCTCTTTTGGAAAAAGGTGTGTGTGAACAGGGAAGAGGGAGTTTTTTTGAAAGAAGAGGAAAGAGTAAAAAACATAGGTGCCCTGGTGGCCACTCCACCCATAGTAATCGCAGCTTAAATGCAAGATAGCATCCATTCAGTGTGGATGCTATCTTTTGAAAAAGCAGATCACTTTTTTGATGTGCTTTGGCAGTGTGGACACGCTCTTTTGGAAGAACTCTTCCCAAAAAGCTTCTTCCGAAAGAAGCCTGCAGTCCAGATGTAGCCTGTTTTGCTACATAAATAATGTGTCTAGCATTAGAATATAAGATCTCCCAGAAGAACTCTAGTTTACATGATGATGGTGAATATTTCATTAAGATATTATCAAGGAAAATATAGACAGCAGAGGAGAAAGAAATATCGATTGAGCTAGAAATCTAAAAAAAAGAAATGCTTGCACTCAACTGCATGGCACATCAGCTCTGGTCAAGCATTGTTTTGACTGGACATCCCATGGGAGTTTATTTTGTGGTGTTGGGAAGGGAAACAGTCTAATTTGTCATGCTTCTATGGGCTTCACGAAATAGTATCAATTAAAATAAATGTGGATTATTGGAGTCACAAGACTTGGCCATGAACAATGACTAAAGGGGTAATTCAATCTTCTTCAAGTTGCATTTTTTAGACATTTTTAAATGTTTGTATGAATTGACACACAATTGTAAGATCAATCGCCACACAAAATAAAGAGCTGTTAGCCTGAGTGCTATGTTCACTTGGACTGCAAAGTGTTGTCTTGCAAGGGGATTCACAGCAAAGAAACTACTCCAATATTTTAAGCAGCAGTAAAAGAGTGGTGTCCCTGAAGTGAAGATAAATTGATGTCCTCACTAATACTGAGGTTAAGCCTGGCAAGTACAGGGAAGTAGAAGGAAATACTGCAGCTATAGAGGCAACACCACCTGGTTACTTTTCTTGAAGCTGGCAAGTTCAAAGGACCACTGATGTAAAATAAAACCTGTTATTTTGCCAAAAAATGAGTCATACTATTTGTATGAAACGCTGTTCAGTCCAAACTCTCTGGTTACTGCTTCAGAAAATCCTTCTGACAACATCTTTCCAACAACTGTTTCTTATCCCACCTAGTCCAGCCTTGCCACATCAGTGTTGGCTTTATGAAGCTTCATGAATGTGCCACATTTCAAGGCTCATAGGTCCCATTCTGTCATGACAGCAACAGCAGGGCTACATCTAGACTGGCATGATTTTCCGCAAATGCTCTTAACGGAAAAGTTTTTCCGTTAAAAGCATTTGCGAAAAAGAGCATCTAGATTGGCATGGACGCTTTTCCGCAAAAGCACTTTTTGCGGAAAAGCGTCCGTGCCAATCTAGACGCGCTTTTGTGCAAGAAAGCCCTGATCGCCATTTTAGCCATTGGGGCTTTTTTGCGCAAAACAATTCTGGGTTGTCTACACTGGCCCTCTTGTGCAAAAGCATTTGCACAAGAGGGCTTTTGCCCGAACGGAAGTGTCATAGTATTTGCGCAAGAACACTGACGATCATACATTAGATCGTCAGTGTTCTTGCGGAAATTCAAGCGGCCAGTCTAGACAGCTGGCAAGTTTTTCCGGAAAAGCGGCTGATTTTCCGGAAAAACTGGCCAGTCTAGACACAGCCCAGGTGAAGGTGCATGCTCTGGAAAGCGGCAGACATCTAGGAAATGGCAGTCTGCTGGGGGTATAAAGAAAAGGGATGTAAAATGCCATCAAGGAGTATCAATGTACATCTTTCCAGTAGGCTTTTAGTAAGACTGTTATATTGCACTATCTGGCTCCTATACTACTCATACCATCTGGGGCTTACCCTAGATACTGAAAGGGAGACACAAGATCCAAATGCATCTGAAATTTGTCATTTCCTTGTACTCCTGAGGCTTTGTTCAGTGCATTGCCAGGAGAGAATTTTGCTGGAGTACCCCTAATCCTTAGAACCAGATCTTTCAGTGGAAATGCTGACAAAGCTCCTCGGATGCTAAATGTAGCTTCGAGTGGGTATAATTAATAGTAAAGGACAGTTTGTACAATTTCAGTTGATTCATCTGTTCCAGCATTCATTCTTAAAGTGCACAATAATCTTGAGCAAGGATTGAGCAGCTCCTGATATTGCCTAATGAGCAATTGTTAATTTTCTCTCTCATTTAGCGTGTGGGAAATTATTTTTACTTGAAAATGCAAATGTTTTTAACTATATTATGGAAATGTTTTCCTTTTGTAGGTAGACTGTCTGACCTTACAGACCGACAGTGAGTTACCTAGGGCTGCAGAATTTTGGTCTTTGTGTGCACAAAATGGCTCCATGACTTTAATACTATAATTTGTGCACCTCTTAGTGTAAATGAGACCCAAGTGGCTTGAAGTCTCAGCTATACCCTTCCTAGTGACCCTTGCACTCTCAATAATAGAGCAAGACCTTGCCACAGCACCAGAGAGAACAGGCACTAGGATAGATTGCACTGGTCCATGCATCACATATATATGGGGGTACCAAGCCCTCTCACTGCAATCCTGTTCTGGCCAGCAAGATTCTTGGGGCAGAGAATACGCAGGCTCCTTATTGTGCCAGCAGAAGCAGGATTTGACTCATCACTTACAGACATATTTCAAATATCTGACTCATGCTGGAATCACAGAATCATGGAATCATAGGGTTGGAAGAGACCTCAGGAGATCAATGAGTTCAACCCCCTGCTCAAAGCAGGACCAATCCCAACTAAGTCATTCCAGCCAGGGTTTTGTCAAGCCAGGACTTAAAACCTCTAGGGATGGAGATTCCACACCACCACCCCCAGGTAACCCATTCCAGTGCTTCATCACCCTCCTAGTGAACTAGTGTTTTTACCCTAGACCTCATCCACTGCAACTTGAGACCATTGCTCCTCATTCTATCACCTGTCACTACTCAGAACAGCCTCTCTACATCCTTTTTAGACCCCTTCTCCTTCAGGCAGTTGAAGACTGCTCTTAAATCCCCCCTTATTCTTCTCTTTTGTAGACTAAATATGCCCAAATCACTCAGCCTCTCCACATAAGTCAAGTCAATATTTTCACATTTTCAGCCATTTGCCACCAAATTATTATTCTTTGCTGGTCAATTTTCCAGCTAACACTTTCTCTTGGTTCAGTTTTGTGCATGTGTCATGCTCGCTATTCAAACTGATAGCATCTGACTCCATTAGCCCACATGCAAGTCCAGTTACCTTGAACTAAAGAGTCTAGTTGCAAGAACTGAAGCAAGGAAAGGAGAGAAAGAACAGGTTTCACTTAGAATGCCCTTGGAACTGACAGCATGATTATATAAGAACAAAAGAATGGCCATGCTAGGTCAGGCCAACAGTCTGTCTAGTCCAGTATCCTGTCTTCAGGCAGTGGCCAGTGCCAGATGAGTCAGAAGGAATGAACAGAAAAATAATTGACTGATCTATCCCATCATCCAGTCCTAGCTTCTGGCAGTCAGCGGTTTAGGGACATGTAGAGCTTCTGGTTGTGCCCCAGACCATCTTGGCTAATAGTAATTGATGGATCTATCCTCCATAAGTTCATCTAATGCTTTTTGAACCCAGTTATACTTTTGGCCTTCACAACATCCCCAGACGATGATTTCAACATGTTGACTGTGAATGGTGTAAATTAAAGTATTTCCTTACGTTTACTTTAAACTAGCTACCTATTAATTTCATTGGGTGACACCTGGTTCTTATATTATGTGGAAGAATAAAGAACACTTCTGTATTTACTTTCTCCACACTATTGATGATTTTATAGACCTTTATCATAATCCCACTTAGACATCTCTTTTCAAAACTGTACAGTCCCTGTCTTTTTTTAATCTCTGCTCACATGGAAGCTCTTCCATGTCCCTGATAATTTTTAGAAAAGTAACTGTGTTAGTCTGTTTCAGGAAAAACAACAAGGACTCTGGTAGCACTTTAAATACTAACAAACTATTAGGGTTTCTCTGTACTTTTCCCAACTCTAATACATCTTTTTTGAAATGGGATGACCAGAGTTGCACACAGTATTTAAGGATTGGTGTAGCATAGATTTATATAGGGGCATTGTGATGTTTTCTATCTATTCCTTTCTCCACGGTTCCTAACATTGTTCGCTTTTTGACTGCTGCTGCAGATTAAGTGGAAGTTTTCAGATAACTAACTATAATGACTTTATGACCTCTTTCTTGAGAAATAACAGCTAATTTAGTTGGGATTATGTTTAGTTAGGATTGTTTACTTTTTTTCACTTATCAATATTGAGATTCTCTTTGCAACTTTTTGCAGTCAATTTTGGATTTCATTGTGTTAAGTAATTTAGTATTGTCTGCAGTCTTTGCCATCTTGCTGTTTATTCCTTTTCCAGATCATTTGTGATTGTGAATATGGAAAATGTTCCCAGTACAGGTCCTTGCAGGTCCTCTCTATTTACCTCTTTCCTTTGTGAAAACTAATAATTTATTTCTACCCTGTATTTCCTATCTTTTAAACAGATACTGATCCATGAAAGGGCCTTCCCTTTTATCCCATGACTTCCTGTTTGCTTAAAAGCCTTTGATTTGGATTTTATCAAAGGCTTTCTATGGGTAAGTCTACATTGCAATTAAACACCCATACTTGGCCCATGTCAGCTGACTCAGGCTTACAGGGCTCAGGCTATGGGGCTGTCTAACTGTGGTGTAGGTGTTTGGGCTCCAGCAGACCATGCAAGAGGGGACATTATGTATGTACACTAGCTGTCCTCTGATAGCGCTGCTACAGAAGCTGATTTATTTGATAGGGAACATTTGATAGTTCTGCAATTTCATATTTGAGTTCCTGGAGAACTCAAGGGAATACCATCTCATCCTGGTGATTTATTACTGTTTAATGTCTCAATTTGTTCCAAAACTTCGTCTATTAATTCCCCAGTTACTACAAAACTAGTTAACCTAGATTTAGCTGGGGTTGGTCCTGCTTTAAGCAGGGGATTGGACTGGATGACTTTTCAAAGTCTCTTCCAACCCTAATCTATGATTCTTCTCTGATTATATGAAACTAGCCAATTAGTCCGTCATAAGATGGGATTTTCAGGTCTCTCCTCCACATCGGTTTTCTCTCCTGAGCCTCCGGTCTCTCGTTCCGTCTCTCTCTCTCTCTCTCTCCTCTTGCCTCCCCCTTGCTCTCTCAGTTCTCCTCTGCCTTCTGCCTCTCTCTCCGTCTCTCTCTTTCTCTTCTCCCCCTCCTGCCTCTCACTCTCCCTTTCTCTTCTCCTCCTCCTCCTCCTGCCTCTCACTCTCTCTCCGTTCCATCTCTCTCTTTCTCTTCTCCCCCTCCTGCCTCTCATTCTCTCTCTGCCCTCCTCTGTCTCCGTCGGGATGCACGCTCATCCAGGCCCTGCCCCCTGGGTGTGTACGTCACAGTCCCGCCCCCCTTCACCTCCCACCGTGGCGCTCAGCTGAGTTCTGCGCCGCTCAGCCGGGCCACCACGGGGGATCCCAAACGGCCGCTTGCTCCCCCGCAATGGCCCGGCTGAGCAGTGCAGAAGTCAGCTGAGCACCACGGCGGGAGGGGAAGGGGGCAGGGCGGTGACGTACACGGCCAGGGGGCGTGGCCCGGCCGTGTATGTCACCGCCCCACCCCCCTTCTCTTCCCGCCATGGCACTTGGCTGAGTTCTGTGCTGTTCAGCCGGGCCGCCACGGAGGAGCCCAAACAGCCGCTTGCTCTGCTCGCTCCCCTGCGGCGGCTCGGCTGAGTGGCGCAGAAGTCAGCCGAGAGCCACGGCGGGAGGCAACAGTGCCCCCAGAGGCAAGACGCAACGCTACAGCATTACAGAGTCACAGACATTGGGCTACTGTATATATGATACAGCAGGGATGTATATTCCAATTTAAAGTGGTATTCCAAGATGATGCAATGTCTGCCAGCGGAGAAGAGCTAAGAGCAGGTGGGTCAACACTGCAAAGTTTCTGACTTGAGGTTTTGCTTAAAGTGAATAGCTTTTTCAGTGCTAAATTATACTCCACCTTATATTGATGAGCACTTGAAAGGAAATGGGAGGAGAATATTTGGGGAACGGGAATATTTGTAATGGAGACAGAGTGGTTTTGGTGTATTGAGTAGGGTTGCCAACCTGATTAAGTTACTGAAACTGTTTGGGGAATTTAAGCAGAAGAATAGACATAGAATAACAGGGGGGTACACCTGGCCACTCGGAATTTAAAGTGACTTTAGAGAGCACATAGCCTTTCAGAAGCCACAAGAGACCCCATGGCATTTCAGCATGATCAAAACTGATTTTTTTTGTTAGTGTATGGCTCAGACTTAAGATATAGTTCCACCTTGTTTTATTCATATGATCCAGACATAACTTGCAGTGTTCTTATGTCATGGCACCAGAATTCCCCTGTGGGTTTAGAGCCAGTTCCTGCCCTAACAGGCCACTACATTCTATCCAATATGCCCTCTGATGCAGCAGGAATTCTATACAGGAATTCAAGAAGTGGGTTGGCAGGGAAAAATTGGTAAGACAATACTGTGCTGCTTTTCTAAACAGGAGCAGCATGTGCCCCAAATACCATATGATGCGGAGTGCAGAACAGAGGATTACCAGCTGGAGGCCAGGACACTCCTCCTGGATGGCAGGCAATGTCCCTCAGAGCTGTAAATATATGGATCGGAGCATTAAATAGTCATTTCTCCTAGCAAATTGAGTCTGTTTTGAGGGGAGTGGAGGAACACAGCTGGGAGAGAGCAGGCTCTAGACTCTACGTATAGCTGTGATTTTTATATATAGAGAGAGTTTCTATAAATATAGATAGTGGTAACTGTCACTGGAATAGTGTATTGTCTGCTTGGCTACTTTAACAAATAAGACATCCATTAATTCATTTACATTTCAGAACATTACAAATAAACCTCTCTCTAATGTCCACCCTCTCCATTAATATGGAGCAGGTAATGATAGTATTAAGGAAAAATTAAAGTGTGGAAAAAATATATGTAATCTCAACTACTCTTTTTTCCCCAACAAGGGTTCTTCTAAGATCCAACCTGTGTTTATCTCCATGAGAGGCTAGCACTACCACAGCTTAGCCAAACTGTGGGAAAGTTGCTAAAGTCTCAGTTTGGACCAGACCAATGTGGCTAGCTCCTGGGAGAATGAGAAGGAGGAGGATGTAGAATGAGTGACCCACACACTTGCACACCAAATTCTCTCATCTGTGTATATAGCTCTCAAGGGTGTGGATTTTTCACAGCTCTGGGAGATGTACCTATGCCAGTATACGTTTTCTGTGTAGACCAGCCCTCAGTCACAGTACAGAAGACTGGCTAGCCTTCACTCACTGCAAGAAGAAGAAATTATCCCTTCAAAAGAGCTGGTATCTCCCATTGAATTAGGTAAACAGAATGCACACACTCAGTGTTATTCACGACCATCAGCCAAGTGAATGGGATATTTTCAACTGAGCACACTTTACTCCTTTTGCACTCCACGCCTTTACAGCCATTGTAGGACAATTTCATTGCAAAGATTCGATATTCTGGAGATGGGTGAGGCAGAATCCCTTGATTCTGAAGGCAATAAGAAAGAATCCCATCGTGGGCAGAAAAAAAAATCTCTAGAGAAACAATAGGCCAAATTCATTGACTTCTGTAGATTCATATTCCATTGACTGTAAGTGTAACCCCATCTGGATAATTTCACATTGAATTATTCCCCTCACTTGGGCAAGTCAAGTCGTATGGGAGTTGCACCTGGAGTTCCCATCGCTGCTGCTGCTGTTTAGCTGGAGTCAGGTTCCCACAGGCTGCACTCATTCACCCTTTTTTAAAATTATTATTATTTCTCAAAGTTCAATATCTATGCAACAGGAAGGTAAATGTAAGGGTTGGGATGGGTTGTGGGGTTTTGGGAGGGGTGTATTTTGTTATTTGGTTGGGTTTTTTTTCTTAAATGAATTCTTAGATTAGACGGAAAAAAACAGATTCCTAAAATTACACAAACATTCTTTTCCACAGTCCTATCTCACTAGAACCCACCAAATGTCAACATCTACTTAGGATAACATGGAGGAGGATTATTAAAGAAATTGTAACCACCAACGGATTTGGCTGAAATAATAAAAATGGCCCTGCCCTATTTCCAGGCCTGACGCAGGTAATTACAGTTGTGCTATTCTGTCTCACAATAGCATTCTATTGCAAGGAGGAGAGAAGAGCGAGTTTAAATGCGGAGTCTGGGAATTGGTCAGCTGCAGCCAAAGCAGAAGCTGGCGGCATTGCCAGTTATTATTGTGAACACAGGATGTGATTAGCTTGGCCCTTTCTACTGCTGGCTTTGACAGCCCCAAAACTCAAAGAAATATGAATCCAAGCATTGTGGGCTAATACATATAGAATGGGGAGGGGTGTCAAAGTCATTTCACATCTTTTCCTTGCACTGTTAATGCTTTGTGACATCTATGTAAGACCAGACAGGCTGTGTGGCAGGATTAACTGAATGGAGCACAGAGGGTGCTAATTTCAATACCATTTCCTTTCTATTCACACATTTTAAAAAACAGACTGGCAAATGCAATCTCAACACCAATCAGAATGCGTGAAAGGCTTCTGTTAACAAGTGAAAACTAAAATAGTCTTTACTTGTTGCACTTTGCCCTGAGAGTATTCAACTCAAGTACTGTGTGCACAGTCCTACTGGAGACATCGCTAGCGTGCTTGTGAAAGATAAATTATGCATATTTAACCCAAGAGGCATTCCGATTCCAACAAATCTGACTAACACAAATAACAGTGATATTTCACCATTCTGGACACTGCTTCAATGCCATTGGCATAGCAGATTAAGATTACCTCTCAAATTAACTCATAGAATCTTTTGGGGTTTTCTAAATCTTACCCCACAATAGATATTATTCTTAATTCAAACTCACTAGTAAGAGGTTAGGGATAATGCACTGAGGCTGACTTCCTTTGCAATCTGAGCCTGTCAACAGAAAGTGCCACTAATCTATTCCCATCATCTATTTCACTATTTGCTTTGGCTTACTAGCATTTGGGTACTTCCTTCCCTTCAAGAACACCTGCAGTTCTGGGGGTTTAAAACCAATTCAGATGCAGACATACTAAAGCAAAGTTTTCACATGCAAATAATATTTTCAAGCCACCTACATTCGAACTGCCAAATACAAATCACTCGCAGAAACTACTGTACAACATCATGGTCCCCCCTTCTCTCCCTGCCCCTCCCCCTGCCCTTCCCCCCACTCCCCACACTCGCTGTGAGCTTCTCTTTCATATTCTGTGTATCTTTTAGTATTTAGATTTCAGAAACACTTGCTGCTGCTGGCCATTTTGAGTGCCAGACTAACCCAGCTCTGAACATTTCCCAATAGCAGAGCACTGAAGTACTGATTATGTGTCTAATGGCCTGTTTCCAATATCTTTGGACCAACATTGCAAACACAAAGTGGGTTAGACAATGTCTTTTATTACCTCACCCACCTTGTCTCTTTAATGGCTTGGTGAGTTGGCTCAACTGCCAAAGTCCTTGAAATAACTTTACCACTAGTTTTTTCTTCATATTTTTGCAATTATTATAGGAGAAAGCAATGGGCAGCCTTAACATCATAATAAAGAAAGCAGAGTCTAGTATTGTACTGGAACAGTGCAACAGTAATGGCTAAGATATCCAAATAAGACCTGAGCTTGGAAATCGAGAAAGGATAGTCCGGTAGTTACCATACTAGACGAGGATCTGGGATCAATTCTCTGTTTTGCCACAGAGTTCAAATGTAACACTGAGAAGTCACCTACTATTCATCTTCATGATGGGGTAATGTGTTTTATGGGGGTGGGTGATTTCTAAAGTGCATTAAGTGATCCGTTTAGATCCTGCTGGTATACTTTAATGTAGTACCACTTGAAACAGTACGATGTTAAGGTGCTGACTAGGGAAACTTTAGTGTCCACAAACAGGGTTACACCAGGGGTGGGCAATAAGAATCCATGGACCAGATGCAATTCACCAGGGTTAGCCCTTGGTGGGCCATCAGACACTTTATTTACCTGACTGTTCATAAGTCCCATTAGCCATGGTTGGCCAATGTCATCAAATTTTTGGAAGTCATTTATCCTATCTCACTGTTCCTGCACTATCTATTATAGCTTCGGTCACTGGAGAATTATTAAAGATATAAGACTTCATAATGTTGAGTCCTTGAAATGTTCATTTCTTCCTCATAAGGCAAGCAACCCAGCTACAAAGTGAAGGCATGGGCCAGCTGGCAAATCATGGAAATTACCTGATATCCACAGTCACACTGGTCTCTCCCCTAGCACTGTATCTTCAGTGAACCACTTTGATCTAATGCCTTGCATGTTCAAGTTAGTTAGCTGTAGTGCATTGGCAGAAGGCTAGCACAATGCTGGGGTTGGTCCTGCTTTGGGCAGGGGGTTGAACTTGATGACCTCCTGAGGTCTCTTCCAGCCCTAGGATTCTATTACTTCCTTGGTAATAGAAGCCAGAAGTGCCTATTGCCAGTTCCCTGCTGTAGGCCAAACTGCTTTCCTGAACAGATTCATTACCCTGTCTTGACAGGTTGGTGACAGATAATGCACCCCATGCACTATCCCTGGAGAACACTGTATTAAGTTGGACTAATGGTTTACATAAGGTCATGTTCTACTTCCTGGGACAGTGTTAACCACAGCTCCTTCTGATACTAAAAATAGTGCGGGATCTTTAAGGCTAGTCTCTGAGACTAAAGAGCACTAAAGAGATACAAGTCCCTGAAGATGTTTCTACACACTAGTTCAAACTGAGTTTGCCAGAGGCTCAAACAAAGAAAGGACTTTTGGTATAAGCAGACTGAGTTTAAACAGATACAGAGCCTTCTCTCTGATCCAGCAAACAGACATTTGTCCAAAAGGCCCCATCTTGGTGAAGAGCTGGAAGGACTTCAGGTTTCTTGGGCCCCATAATAAGGGACTCCTGATAAGGTTAGTGTGTGTTTAAATGTGTGTATTATTTTCTCTCCTTAATGCTTTTTACTTTAAAAATAAATGTGCTTGCTTTGAAACAACCGTGTGGTAATGTTTAATTGCTGGCAATACACTGTTCACAAAACTTAGAGAGAAACAAAGAAACTGCTTTTCCCACCACAAGGGTGTTACATTTTATTACATGATGGTCCCTATTTCCAAGCAGCCCACTTATATTTATCTCTTGGACCAGATCCTGTGCTCCACTTAGGACTAAATCAAGAATTGCCTCTCCTCTTGTGAATTCCAGAACCAGTTACTCCAGGAAGTAGTCTTTTAAGGTGTCAAGAAACTTTATCTCTGCATCCTGTCCTGAGGTGACGTGTACCCAGTCAATATGGGGATAGTTGAAATCCACCACTATTATTGAGGTTTTTTATTTTTATAGCCTCCCTAATCTCCCTTAGCATTTCATAGTCACTATAACTATCCTGATCAGGTGGTCGGTAATATGTCTCTACTGCTATATTCTTATTATTAGAGTATGGAATTACTATCCATAGAGATTCTATGGAACGTTTTGGGTCATTTCAGTTTTTTTACTTCATTTGATTCTATAGTTTCTTTCATGTATAGTGCCACTCCCCCACCAGCATGACCTGTTCTGTCCTTCTGATATATTTTGTACCCTGGTATGTCTGTGTCTCATTGATTGTCCTTATTCCACCATATTTCTGTGATGCTGGTTATATCCATATGCTCCTTTAATACAAGGGACTCAAGTTCACCCATATTATTTAGACTTCTTGCATATGTGTATAAGCACTTTAAAATTGTGTCACTATTTAGCTGTCTGCTATTCCCCGATGTGACTGAATGGCACTCTTTTTTTTTTACTGTTTCTAATCTGATCTTACCCATATTTTATCATCTTCTATCCTCTCCTCCTTACTAAGACATAGAGAATCTCTATTAATAGACTCTCCCCTAAGAGATGTCTGTCCAATCTATGTGCTCCTCTGCACCTGTTGGCTTTCCCCCATCCCTTAGTTTAAAAACTGCTCTACGGCCTTTTTAATGTTAAACGCCAGCAGTCTGGTTCCATTTTGGTTCAGGTGGAGCCCATCCTTCCTGTATAGGCTCCCTCTTTCCCGAAAGTTTCCCCAGTTCCTAAAAAATTGAACTCCCTCCTCCCTACACCATTGTCTCATCCATGCATTGAGACCCTGCAGTTCTGCCTGCCTACCTGGCTCTGCGTGTGGAACTGGAAGCATTTCAGAGAACGTTATCATTCCAGCAACCTTGGAAAATAGACTAAGCCAGGTTATGGAATTTTTCTGGACCACAGGTGTTCATGTATACTTTTTGTTTTGAAGGTGAAAATAAAAACATTTTGCCAAGTACAGAATTTTTATGTTACATGTAATATAGACAGCAATACATCTGGGATACGTCTAGATTACATGCCTCTGCCGACAGAGGCATGTAAAATAGGCTACCCGACACAGTCAATGAAGTGGGGATTTAAATATCCCCGGCTTCATTAAAATAAAAATGGCCGCCACTCTGTGCCAGCTCAGCTGATCGTCGGCACAGCGTGCAAGTCAAGACGCAGATCGGTTGACAAGGTCTGGAAGGGTGGTAGGATGCGGGAGCATGATGGGGGTGCGGGGTCTGGGAGGGAATGAGGGTGCATGAAGGGGATGGGAGTGTGGGGTCTGACAGGGAGGGGGATGGGAGTGGGGCGCTTGCCTGGTGCCCTGCTCCCTGCTGCTCCCCAGCACTGCCCCCCACTGCTATGGAAGTGGAGGAGGAAAAGCCTCTGGAGAAGTGCTTTGCTATGTTGCCATTCCCCCAGCTGGAGGAGAGGAAGAGTGTAGGCAAGCAGAGCCACTTCGCCCTCCTCCTGCCAGGGTCCAAATCATGGGTGTTCCCAGATTAAGGGCACCTGGTTTACGGAGGTTCAAATTACAAGTACAATAACTAGAAAAAAATGTGTAAGTGTATATAAAGATAGAGGGTTTCTATGCAACTTTGGATTTTTTATGTACCCTGCATTTACCTCACACCATCACCCAAGTTTGAGTCTGAACAACTCGGCGTAACGTTGCTATATGCCAAATAAAAATACCTAAGCAATGAAGTCTGGACTTGAAATGAGTTCTTGGGAAGTCAAGTGGAAAAAAGTCTGGGGGGGGAATCCCAACAAGAACACACAGTGTAAGGCAGGAAGCTGTGCAGCCTTAAAAACCCAATCAGAAGGAAATGGGACCAGCATCCCTATCCAGAGACAACTGATGTTCGGACACCTACCCGTGCATTCCTGGAGTGTGCTACAGAAGATGGGTGGAGATACCTTGAAATTGTGCGAAGGTCAACAGCATCTCCTAGTGAAAATTCTTCATTGGGGTTTAAAGTCAGTTTCAATTTTTATTTAAAATAGATTCACAGTGTTTCATGTGAATATCGGGATGGATCTAACTGAGATAATCTTGGAGGAATACCTTAAAGAAGGCTACAGAACTCAAACGTTAAAACAATAAGTACTTGTTATTCCTGAGTGTTAAGAAGGTCAACTAGAAATCCTGCCAACTTCAAAACAGAAGCTACAGTTTCAGGTACAGTCCTGTCCCTAAGGCTTCCTATCAACTTCTGTGGTTGTAAAACAGTTATTTTATTTCTTTCTCACCTTTCTTGTGGTTTGAAAGACCTGTGTATAATGAATAGACTTTACAAGAGAAACTCTAGATTGAGTCTTATAGCTCTGGCTAGATAAAGCCCTGTCAAACATACCAATTAAAAATTAAAACAGACAATCTTTTTTCATTATAAGAATCTTACATTTAACCCATTGCAAGAAAATATTCTTGGATGTGTTGAGTATGTGCTTTTAAAAAAAAAGTTGACTATCAATTTAGGATGGCCAACTAAACTAGACAGAGCCTAGAAATACCACTGCACGGGCCTGAGAGGTGAGAGTGAGACATGGATGTGGGGCTGTGATATTCTCGGGGTCAACCCAGAGCAGTAAGGAGCTGTGTCACCACCTGCCCTGCAACTCTGTGAGCCTGAAATACTATGCTGCTGTGACTCACAGTCTGGACACCAACAACCAGCCTACAATCACACAGGTCACAACTCGGCATCCATTTGCCAGTTACTGTTTTCAGAGTGATCTTAACATTCCTTAGACCTGAATTTCCTTTCAGTGCCCATCCTTGTCCTGAAACGCTCACAGAAGTGAACTCTGGGGGTCCTTTAAAGCAACAGAAACAGTAGCTTGTTAGCTTGACAGGAATTAACAATCACTTCAATTCAAACACTGTGTTGGGCTGCTTTAGATGACAAGTAAAATAAGTTTATTCAGTCAAAGAGATTTTTGTTAAGTTCAAGCGCAAGGGATAAAGCTAGAAAGGGCTACAAGCTAACGAAAAGTATAAGTACAGCTTCTAAAGGCTAAGTCCTAACTTAACAAGCCACTTCAGTCTTTGCTCAAGGTAACTGCCTCACCTTAATTCCTTTTTCAGTAATTGCTGACTAGTTCTTAGTTAGGATTCTCGCAGGGTCCAAGGCACTGTTTTTCTGTGTCTTCTGAGGTTAAGTAACTTTGGGTATGTCTACACTGCCACCCTAGTTCGAACTAGGGTGGCTAATGTAGGCATTCAAACTTGCAAATGAAGCCCGGGATTTAAATATCCCGGGCTTCATTTGCATGTTCCCGGGCGCCGCCATTTTTTAATGCCCCGTAGTTCGAACTACCTGCCCGCGGCTACGCGGCACGGACTAGGTAGTTTGAATTAAAGCTCCTAATTTGAACTACCACTAAACCTCCTTGTAGCCGCGGGCAGGTAGTTCGAACTACAGGGCATTTAAAAATGGTGGCACCCGGGAACATGCAAATGAAGCCCGGGTTATTTAAATCCCAGGCTTCATTTGCAAGTTCGAATGCCTACATTAGCCACCCTAGTTCGAACTAGGGTGGCAGTGCAGACATACCCTTAGGGAGTCTCTGCCCCTCTCTTTATTGTCCAATGGACCTTTGAAAAAATCTCTCTCCCAAAGTTCATGGATGCTGCTTCAAGAGGCAGGAAGGCTTCTTGGGGATGCAGTCTTCCCCCCACTGAGACTGCTGAATGATCACTTGCTCTTCCTGATAGCTTTGTTTGCTTGTCACACAAATGAGCTTTTCTTTGTCATTGGTCACATCAGATGGAACCACACTCCTATGTCTGGAAAAAAAACAGTTTAATCAACTCCCTCCGACATGCCTGGTTTAAATACATTTTAACCATATGCCAGCATGTCTCTAAAATCCTTTGGGGACTGATCATATTTGCATTATGCAAAAATATTAATGATCAATGAGTTAGTAATTTTCCAATGACCTATTACAGGGCACCTTTTAGATACAAATAGTGAGTTGGATACACTGAACTGGTTAGATCCACTGAAATTCACTTTTAGATACCAGGAGGTCACTTTCCTTCAGGGACAGGAATGCCCTTAGAATGACAGGGGCATGGAAACATCTAGTCTGCTCATTAGTTACTATTTTGTCTCCTAATTTATTGCTTTAGGTACCATGTCTAATAACTAGGATCACATAACAGAATGAATATGACAAAGAACAAGTCCCTGAATGACATGTGTTCATTCGATTCTTGATATGTCTGAGTGTACTCATGAAACACAGAAGTTTCAACTTCTAGCCAGAAAAATTACTTTAAAGGGGCTATAGCTCTCTCCTTTGATCTCAAAAAAGAAAACTTGTTCATTCGAAGGAAGGGGAAACAAGGAGCAAATCATAAAGGCCTGTAACATGGTGTGGGTTTGTGTATCTCTCAAAGGTTGTAGACATTAAGGACATGCCTAGACTACCTGCAGCTTCCGAAAGAAGATATGCAAATTAGGTACAAATTTGCATATCTTCTTCCGATCCCTTTTTTGGAAGAGTTTTTTTATTAAAAAAAGCAGTCTAGGTGGGGTTTTTCATGCGAAAACCCCCTTTTTCGAGAGAACCCTTCTTCCTCAAAAATGAGGTTTACAGGCTGTAACATGATATGGGTTTGTGTATCTCTCAAGGACTTTGGGCTGTGGGTAGTCTAGACGTACCCTAAAAGATGCCTTGTTTCTAAATTGTGTTTTCTTGTGCAATGGCCTGTGAAATGCGAAACCAGTTCTTAACCTAGGTATCTTCTGGGCAGCTTGGACTCCTCTGTAGCTAAGGCATATCTAGGTTCTGGAGAGCAGAGCCATATTTGATCTGTGTTTTTCTGGAAAATGTAGTTTGCTAGCTGTAGCCCACATCCTCAAGAGGTAGTTGTCTCCTAACTGCCACTAAACAGCTTTGAGGATCAGGGCCTAGATGACCATCTTGTTACAGACATTGTGGTTACAGCATTGCCAATAGTTAGTTTTGCAATATTTTCTTTCTTCTTTCTTGACCTCCACTCCTGAAGAGATGTGATTACTTAGGAATGTCAGAATATAAAAGGGGAAATTAGTTGCCTGGTTTGTTTGCAGAGCACAGGAGCTAATTGTGAGCAGAAAAAAGGAAGTAAGATAATTAACCCACTACAAAGGGGACTGAGTGAATACCCAGAGCAAAAGGTCTAGGCAATGCTGGTGGTAATGCAGTCTGACTCCCTCAGTAAGGAGGGTTAATACTTGTGAGCTATTAGGGTATGTCTATACTAGCCCCCTAGTTCGAACTAGGGAGGCTAATGTAGGCATTTGAAGTTGCAAATGAAGCCCGGGTTTTAAATATCCCGGGCTTTATTTGCATCTTCCCGTCCGGGCGCCATTTTTAAATCCCCCTAGTCCGAACTAACTGCCCGCGGCTACATGCGGCAGTGAAAACTTAACTTGAACTAAGTCCTTAGTTCGAGTTAACTGTTACACCTCGTGGAATGAGGTGTAACAGTTAACTCGAACTAAGGACTTAGTTCGAGTTAACGTTTGACTGCCGCGTGTAGCCGTGGGCAGTTAGTTCGGACGAGAGCGATTTAAAAATGGCGCCCGGATGGGACGATGCAAATAAAGCCCGGGATATTTAAATCCTGGGCTTCATTTGCAACTTCGAATGCCTACATTAGCCTCCCTAGTTCGAACTAGGGGGCTAGTGTAGACATACCCTAAGTGAGCAGATAACTGGAGGCACCAAACCAACATAGCTATGCTGACAAAAACCCCAGAGCAGCTATGTCAACAGAAGAGTGCTTCTATCAGTCTGGGAGGTGAGTTCCTAAATTGTCGACAGTAAAGGGCTATGCCAGCATAGGCTCCATAGTGCAGAGAGCCTAAATCTTGCAGCAACTTGCATAAATAAATACTTGGGCAGGGGGATGAAACTGTGCTAAAACTCTTCAATCACTCTTTTGTTGGCATTAACACTTATTTCTTAAACTGTCCTTTTCTTATGAGTCGAGATTGTAATAGTACTGAAGCACCAAAGCCTAAAACATTGTTCTGAAATATTTAACACACTCAAATGTTAAAAAGTAAAGAAAAAATGATCTTATGAATTATGCACAAGAGTGGGAATTGAAGGGTTTGTGTTCTCTGTCCAGCTGTGACACAGACTTGCCATGTGTCCTTGGGCAAGTGGCTAAGACCAAAATTTTCAACTGTCCCCTGGCTTTGAATGCTGTATGGAACTTGAGATATCTAGACCAGATTATTTTTTCAGCGATGTTGCATATTCACAGTTCCCACAGATCGGGGTGGGGAACCTAAGGCCCATGGGAACCAAAGGCTCTGGTATGTGAGGTGTCTTTCTTCTTCTTAGTCAGGGGCCAGGGTTGGGGTTTTTTGGGGGGGTTGTTTTTTTGTTTGTGTTTTTTGGGAAAACCCCACAGTTACCCTGCTGGTAACTCCATCCACACTCCTCGGGACTCTATAGTTCCTCTTCTTCTGCAGCTCTTAAAGCTGCAGATGCAGGGGAAAGGGCTTGTGGCAGGAAGCCAGCCCTCACAGCCTCCAGCCATACCACAGCTGCCATTGCCTGATGTCTAGCCAGCATGGCAGACCCTCAGGCACCCCAAGAGCTCCCTGCCCATCCCAGAGAGCAGTCTGATGGCTCCCAGGAGCCTCCCAGGCGCTGCAAGAGGCATGCACCATCCTGATCAGGGGCAGAAATCCTGGCCCAGATCGAGGTGTGGAGCAAGCAGGAAAACCTCCAGGATCTCCACTCCAGATGGCACAATGCTGACATCTATAGCCGGATGGCTGATAGCCTGGCCACCAAGAGCCATATCCGAACCTAGGAGCAGGTCCGGAGTAGGGTCAAGGAGATCCACCAGGCCTATGTCAGGGCAAGGGAGTGCAGCTCTTGCTCTGGGGCAGAACCCCACTCCTGCCCCTATTTTGAAGACCTGCACCACATCCTGGGGGACGGTGCAGCCCCTTCCCCACTTCTGGTGATGGACTCAGGGCTGGAGATGCCTGTCGTTGCCAGCCCGGGGCTCACAGCCAGCGATGAGGAGGAGCAGGAGGAAGAAGAGGACCCCAACACAGCCAGTGCCGTGACCACGATCACCCTAGAGCTGGTACTCCATGGCCTGGATGTGTCCCAGGCATCCTCTGAGGCCGGGGAAGGATCATCAAGTGAGTGGTCCTAGTTTTCTCACACAGACAGGGTGGGGATGGTGGGCACTGAGGTGCAATCGTCGTTTGGCCTTCTCGGCCTGGGCATTGTGCTGCAATGTGTGCACGTGGATGCAGGTGCAGAGCCAGTCTGCGCCATGGAGCCCTAGGAGGAAGCACTGGAGCACCCCTGGGCTCCTGCTTACAGGCTCTGGGGAGGCCAGCCACACTTCTGACGCCAGGCAGGGGGACATCATCCCACCATGAGCCACTGCTAGAAGGAGGCTGGGAACAAGGACACACACACAAAGACTCTGGAGTGCTGCACACGGCACACGGGCATGTCTGTGCGCTCAAGGCAACACATGCTCCCAGGAACAGCACTGCAAAGTGCAAGTGTGTGTGCTTCTCACACCCCACCCCTACAGCCTCACCCCTTCTCCCCCAGTGACCAGGGATACAAGGTCTCTCCCCAGCCCTTGGGAGGTCCCCGAACCCTCCCTCTTTCCCCCTCAAGCACACCAGGAGCCACCTCCTATGTAGCCAGCCGCCCCGGCAGGGCTGTGTGAGGGTGGGACTGGAAAACCACCCGGGGACGGGGGCTTCCCCACCACCCACCCCCACACACCCCTTTCTCTAGGGTCCCCCTTTCCAGTGCTTCACACACACATACACCCGGGACTGCAGCTTGAGAGCACCATACCTGCATGACGAGGGCCATGACAGTCAACTTCCCCACGCCAAACTGGTTCCTGACAGATCGGTAACTGTCTAGCGTGACAAGCTTCCAAATTGCGACAGTGACCTGCTTCTCCAGGAGGATGGCGGGTCGCATCTGGGTGTCCCATCGTGTGAGGGAGGGGCGAGCCAGGCACACAGTGCCAGGAACATCTCCTTCCTCCTACAGAAGTTCTGGAGCCACTGCTGGTCGTCCCACCACTCCAAGACGAGACAGTCCCACCAATCAGAACTGGTGGCCAGCTGCCAGAATCAGCACTCCGCAGTAGGGTGCATCTGAAAGAGCTGTGCTCCTAGACACATGTTGAGGGTTTCCTCAAGCAGCTTGGGGATGTGTTCCTGCAGCGCCTGGAGGGCAGCCTGCAGAAACTGCTGCATGACAGTCAGGGCCCGTCACGGGCCCAGAGGCAGCTCGGGCTCCATATGAGGGAGTGCTGTGGTGTCCAAACACAGGGCAACCAAAGCATGCAGTGGAAATGCTTTGCTGTCCCTCAGAGAGGTAGGCAAGCAGGACAAGAACCTGAGAAATGGCTGTACGGAGGTGAGGGGTGACTTTAAGCATGCATCTCAGATAGCCTCAGGCAGCAGCTCCAAGAAGTAACTGCTGGCTTAATGCCCTGCCTGAACTGGTGCCGGGTGGCCTTAAATGCGAGATAGCATCCAATCAGTGTGGATGCTCTATTTCAAAATAGCATATCGCTATTTCAATGCACTTTTTGTGTATAGATGCGCTATTTTGAAATAAGCTATTCTGGAAGATATCTTCCGGAATAGCTTATTCCAAAATAAGCGCACAGTGTAGACGTACCCTCAGAAAAACTAACATGCAAAGAAGATGCAAGTGTAAATGTGTATACAACAGCAACAGCTAAAAATGAAAATAGCCAAGATCAGTGTACAGCAGGTAAGAAGATGGCATAGCAGATGAGTATCATATTTTGACAGTCACATTCTATGTGCAAAAGAAATAAGATTTGCTCATGTGTGACCTGGAAACTCTGTACTCATTCACATCTAGGAGACTATGTGTGAAATTTTTGACTTCATGAGGTTATCCTTGGAAACCTAGTTGAGAACACACAGCAACTAGTGTCACACACTGTCTTGGTCTGAAGTTATTGCGCATTTGGCCACTTATGAGATGACATGATTTTGTTTTCCTCTGCTGCATAGGCCAAATCACAGAATATGAACTAGATGTAACATAAGATACGTTGGAATTACTATGGAAGTTTAAAAATATATATTAACATCTTAGTAACTGGAGCTTCCTGTGTTTGGGCAATGACTGCTGGTGTTGGCTAAGATCAAGGGTAGGTTATCAAGATTAAGAACTCAACACAGGATGAGACTGATAAGTGGTTACATTAGCTTCAAGGAAGTATTACAGTGGCAGAGAATCTTATTTTTGTATTGCTGCAATTGCATAGTTCTTCCTGTGTGTGCAAGTCACTGATAAAAGGGCTAGAACTGTGTGATAGTGAAAGAAGATGAAATATGTACAATGTGTTTGTGCTGGGATTAGTGTGACAGATATGACAATACCCTGGCTAAACTTTATGGAACTAATATCAAATGTATTGAAGAATACCTTTAAGGTCTATTTATTAAAAAATGGAATTGTATGTTATTGTTACACACAGCTTCTGTAGGAGACTGCCTAATGCATCTCTGGGAAACATTAGGAACTTCAAAGGAAGTTCAGGCAGGGTATTTTTTAAGACAAGATGTGAAGTGGATTTCCTAGAAAATAGGCTGAGGGAATTGTAAACAATTCACCTTAAAGTCCATGATTGTGTAGCCTACACCTTGAGAAAACACATATGGTCCACTAGTTACATACTCCTATAAATGCCATATCAAAGATCTTGGAACTGTATACAGGATGGACCAAATTTTTCATAAGCGTGCTGGTTCTGAGCTGAGGTAGCTATGAACTTGTGACCATGAGAGACACCCCTTTGTGTGTTCTGAAGAACTAATCACCTGCCAAGCCCAGGTCAAAGTTGGGTGACCTCTGACAAGTTTATCAGTATACATGTAGGTTCTTTTATTTATTTTAATGTGTTCTCTGTAGTGCTTTTACCCAAAGAATAAATAAGCTTGGACAGAAAGAGTAGTGTGGTACCTTACTGGGGGCTGTTACATTGCTGTTAGTCTCTGAAGAGAAAGCAAACACATCTGCTTAGGCAGCTGGTCTGTTTCTGGGAATAACAGTGACAGCAGGAACAGTGCACCCTGGATCTATCCCAATCAAAAGGGGGAGAGAGATGTAGTCTCCACACACGAGGCAATAGCTAGGAGGCCGGAAGTCAGGGTTGAGTCTCTTGCTGGACTCCTGTAAGGAAATGCAGGTCCAGTTGCCCTGAACCGTGAAAGTCAGAATATCACACACTTGCCATGTAGTGTGTGATGCCTTCAGAGGGCCAGCTTCTGCTACCTGACACTCCAGCTCCTAACACTGTACATCTTGAATACCGTCCGATAAGGATGAGCCACATTCACCTCTCCACTGTGCTTTACACAATGCTGAGGATAGATGAAAAGCCTAAATCTCATGATGGAGAAAGATTTCCTTCAAGAGGGGCAAGGCCCAGTATGTTATTCCATGCTCACGCTTTGCTGCATAATGTGCCTCTTTTTTCCTCTGCTGTTGCTACACAGGAGATTAGTGGATGGGTCAGAGGAGGCCATGGCAAACAGGACACAGAGTTATGGATTCTACTTGATGTATTTCCTTCCAGTTCTAATTGGCGGCTAAGATCTGTATCTTGCAGTCCTACTGCTTAGAGTAGAAATAACTTCCCCTTTCCCACTGCCGCTGACACTCTGTTCTTATTTACACAGCAGGGGACACTGGAACAAGGGGACCAGGAGAGCATGACCCCCACTTTTTACAAGCTGTAAGTGCAAGTGATGGGGGGAGGAGGTGGCGAGGAGCAAGTCGGGGGTGTGGTCTTTGGGGAAAGAAGCAGACCTTGGGGAAGAAAGGGTATGAGGGCAGGGACTTGGGACCAGAGTTCAGGTGCCTGTGGCCCCTCCTCTTTTAGGGAACTTCCACTGCTCCTGACACAAGAATGCTTATGAAAGGAGGATTGAGTTAAAGTAAATGAAAGCCTCTTTATTTCTGAATGAGCTGTGCACACAGGGGCTTAATCTGCTTTAACTTCACACCTGTAGTTAATTCATCTTACCTTCCCTGAGTGAACATGCCCAGAAAAGCCATTATGTGCAGTGGGAAGAGATACGGTTTATCAGTAATGAGAAAAGAGGGACTAGCTATTATAACATTCGCAGGGTCCACTGCCACAAGTACAACATCCTAGAGAGACTGATGGGGCTAAATAATAGCAGCCCATATGCCACATACCCTCTTCCTCACCGAGAGCCCTCATGGAACACAGGTAATTCATACCTAACAGATCTAATAATCTGGGATTTTATATGCACTGACTAACTCCCTTGTCCTATTATAGCGGAACAAACAACCACCATACCATTCTTCCCACAGATATAAATAAAAATGTCTGAAAGTGACAGCCTAGATGTCAGATTTATTCTTGGAAGATCCTTTGAACTAACCCAAAAGCCAGGAACTAGCTCTGTAAGAATGATCTATTTACATTACTTTCCAAGTTTATAAAGAAGAATGCTTGGGAGGTTTCATAGTGTCCTAAATCTAGTAAGAACCCTGGTCTCAAAGCAGTGTCAGGGGCAGGTCCACCAACCGGGATAAAGGGAGTAAAGCGAGCGATTACACCAAGGCCCAGTGATTCAAGAGGGCCTGAGGTTCCCAACCGCCACCACTGTTTATGGTGCTTTCCGCCACAGGGCCCAGCTTCAAGACCTGCCTGTTGGGGCATGCTGCAGTCACAAAAGGAAATCCTGTGGCCAAGAGTGTGAGGACAATGGCCTAGCCAAATGGGACGGCGAGCGAGAGAAAAGCAGACTGGCCTCACACTGGCCTCCTGTCTTTTTTCCTTCTGTTCCAGTGTTAAGTGTGAAAGTCACAGGGTGAATGAAAAATAACTGTGGACCCAGGTGAGGTAAGCGGCTGTCCCAAGCATGCAGAGCTGAACATTTTTTGCTCAGCTGCCTTGCTGCCCAGGGACTGGCCATGATCATAAATGTTTTCCTGTTTGCTTGGTGTGGAAAACTAACATAGAAACTTCCCAACTGACCCTGCAGGCTCCATGCAGCAAATGTGCTCCTGCCTGAAGCATACTGGAGGCGATGGATCCTCTGGGCCTGACAGGAGACGAGGCTGTGCAGGCACAGCTCTGCTCCAATAGCAGGCGCTTAGACTCTATAGCCAGATCGTGCTGGGCATGGTGGAGAATGGCTATAGCTGAGACACACAGCAATGCTGCAAGTAAAATCCCAAGAAGCTGCAGCAGCTGTACCAGAAGGCAAGGGAGGCAAACAGAGGTTCTGGTGCTGAGCTGCAGGCACGCTGTTTATGCAAGAAGCTGCATGCCCTCCTTGGAGGTGATCCCACCTTCACCACCAAAAGCCTCCTGGATACTTTTCCACTGGGATGAATCCTGAGGACAAGGAGCCAGATGAGAAATAGGAGGATGGGGACAGGCATCAGGAAGATCTGGTGGTATGGTAAATCACTTCCTCTTTTTGACTCCTGAACTGTCTAGATGTAGCACTCCAGCTTTGGCAAGCCTGATGCAGAGGACAGGAGGGAAGCTCTAGTAAGTACTGGGTTTGCTTCAGTACTGCAGGAACAGAAGAGGTAGTGAAATAAACAATACAGAGACAGTTGTTGTCTGCTTCTCATTCCCCTGTATAGCTAGGCTGAGCTGGCCCTGCAGAACCTAAACATTGTAGCACTGCTGCTACTGCATAAGAATTGCAAAGTGAATCTGAACAGAAAGTAACTGGCCTGTCTCTCATTATTCAAGCTGAGACAGGTACAAAGATTATGCAAACAGAAAGCAGAAAATTAATTTTAAAAACATTTCACTGTTGTTAATCTGTGGTGTTCATAATAAGCAATGTCTAGGATCTGGTCCTGCAAAACCTAATGTGCACAGTTCAAAAGCAATACAACCATGAATCATTAGGGATTTGCATGCCTTTGTCTGGGGCATCACTCACAGCACAGTTTTAAAGTTAAACAAAATGTAGTCCTCCTCCCCTCCTCCATAGTCTGTATTTTAATACCACTTTCAGACTTGAAGAGCTCTGAGTCCGTGGAAAGCTTGTCTCTCACCAACAGAAGCTGATCTAATAAAACAGAGGTTTTCAATGGACGCGTCTCATTAGTGGCATGTCCTTACAAGCGGTGGCCCAGAGTTTGAAAACCTCTGTAATAAAAGATATTACTTCACCCACCTGGTCTCTTTAATAGCACCTTTCATTTAAGGATCTCAATACACTTTTAAACAGTAGGTTAATTTTTATAACCACTGTGAAGTTGACATTACTGTACCCATTTCGCAGCTGTGAAGGGAGAACTGAGGGACAGAAACCATGTGTCTATGCTGCACTCTTACCTTGAAATAAGCTACGCAATTTGCGCTACACAAATTGCGTACCTTATTTCGAGGTAATTTAGAAATAACTTGCTATTCCGAAATGCCCCTTAACCCTCATGGAACGAGGGTTACCGGGACATTGGAATAAGCTGCCCATTATTTTGAAATCTATTTCAAAATAACGGGCTGCTTCAATAGATGCAGAATAGCTATTTCGGCATACTTCCAGTATCCCGAAATAGCTCTGCCATGTAGACATAGCCAGAGGTTTTGGGATACATGTGAAGTGTAATATGCAGCAAGTCAATGGCAGAACCAGGAACATCATCCAGAAATCCTAATCATGAGTCTCCACAAATACTAAAATGACCATAGGATACAGTCTAATCATAGCAACACTAAAAAACATACTTAAGAATTTCTGTCAATAGATGCTCAATCACAGCTTTGCAAAATCATTACTATCCTTCACAAGACAGAAAAGTATCAGAAATAGGATCTAGTTCACAACATTTGAAAGAGGACTAAAAATATGAACTTCCCCACAACTGAGGGAATATTTAGTGTTCTGGTTCAGGCTGTTACAGAAATTGTCTCCAATCACAAAATTTCAGTTTGGGGCCAATCTTCAAAGTTGTTTTTTTAAACACTCATATGCAATAAAATTTAGTCATTTATAATACTGACTTAAATCTTTTATTTTACAAAAACAGTAGCACTATGTGAACAAATCTTGCTGCAGTCTCCCTGCTGTGCTACAGACACTTCCTGCAGCAATTCCTATCCACATAGAAAATGAAATCTGAAGTTTAAAATTCAAGTGATTTCTATTTTTTTAAATTAACTTTAATGGGGCAATCTTGAGGGATACAGGAGTCTGAGAAAGTGGAAAAACTCTCATAAGAGCTGGGATGCATACCTACAGAACACCTCTGGCACAAAAAAAGTTGCAGGAAATGGAGGAAGCTTGTAAAAGACAAAAACCTCTGTTCTTAGTTTGTCAAAGTCTGAAGCTGGGATAACTTCTGTGAAGTACATATTACTGTATCCATTTTAGAGCTATGAAGGAGGAAATGAGGTACACAGAGAGGTTATGTGAATGTTGCAGCAAGTCAAGGGCCTGTACAGCAGGGGTGGGGAACCTTTTTGGGTTGGGGACCAGTGACACACAGAAAAATCAGTCAGGAGCCGCACACAAGTGAGTAGCAAAAAAGAAAAACCAAACCCTCACTGACATGGCCCCCAGACTGAGGAGAAAGACACTCCCCACATTCCCTTCACACACCAGAGCCTGGGGGGGCCCCAAGCTAGTAGATTCTGTGTGCTCCAGCCCCAAAGTGGGGCGGCTGGAGTGCCAGCATGGGATCCTCATTGCTGTGGGGGAGCTCTGAGCCTCAGGGGCCAGATCCAGGCAAGCCAGGAGCTACATCTGGCCCCCAGGCCTTAGGTTCCCCACCTCTGCTCTAAAGTTTGGGACACAGATGCCACCAAAAATGGGGAGAAAGGAAAAGACAAGCTTGGTACTGTTTCTTTAACATACATCTTGTTTTCCAAACATTTGGGCTTTGTGATGTCACGGTGTAAGTGAAACAATGAGAACACCAGGTTTGTGGAGTCAGATGTAAAATGAGAGACAGACAGTTGTGTTGCAATCAGACAAAAATGAGAAGTCTGACTAGCCTCTTGTGATTTGACCCTTCCCCCAATAAAAGGTACAGTACTCTATCCATATTTCTAATTAGCATAGGTGTAACCATACACAAGAACTTCTTCTTCAGGTCAGAAGCCATAGCATGCAAGCACAGATACTCCCCTTCCCAGCTGAGCCTGCATGCCAGAAGGGGCTTCAACTCCCAACAGCTACAGCTGAAATTATGCTCACATTTGAGTTACGCAAATTGTGTATCTTATTTCGATATGCTAATTTTGAAATAGCTTATTTTGAAATTTCAAAATAAACTGCTATTCCAAAATGTCCCTTAGCCCTCGTGGAACAAGGTTACAGGGACTTTGGAACAGCAAGCCCTTATTTCGAAATCTATTTGCTCAAAAGACACAGGGTTGCTCAAAAGATGCGGAATAGCTATTTTGGGATACTGAAAGTATCCCAAAATAGGGCTGATGGTTAGATGTACCCTTATTTAAGCCCTCTTGCAGGTGTCCTAGCTTTAAAAAAAAAACAAAACAGGTGATTTGTCCTATAGCAGTGGTCTTCAACCATCTTAAGCATGAGATCACTTTTTGAATTGAAGTGCAATCCAGGATCAACTTCAAACCCAAACACCCTTGTCCGCCTTCTCCCTGCCCCTTCTCCGAGGCCCTGCCCCTACTCACTCCATCCTCCCTCCCTTCCCCATCCTCACTCACTTTTATCAGGTAGGGGACAGAGGGCTGGCGTGTAGGGAAGAGGAAGGGGGATGAAGGCTCTGGTCTTCCGCTAAAGGATTTACAATGTGGGAGGGGCTCTGAGCCGAGCCTGGAGCAGGGAGTTGAGGTGCAGGAGGAGGTTGAGGGTGCAGGCTCTGGGAGGGAGTTTGGGTGCAGAGAGACTCAGGGCCAGGTCTGGGGCTTGGGGTGCAGGAGGGGTTCAGGATTGGGGCTAGAGTTCAGAATGAAGGCTCCAGCTGGGTACCGCATACCACAGGTGGCTTCTTGGTGGTGGTGCAGTGGGGCTAAGGTAGGCTCACTCCTACTCTGGGCCCACACCACTCCCAAAAGCAGCCAGCAAACTCTCTCCATCCCTGCCCCCCTCTGCTCTGTGGAGATGGGGTAGTGTGGGGGGAGGGGCACCCTGACATCAGCACCCCCTCTTCTACTTCCTGTGCCCTGCACAGCAAGCAAGAGATTCCTGGGGGGGGGGGGGGGCACCTCCCGGCAGAGGGCAGGAGCAGCACAGCAGTGCTGAGAGGGGCAGATGAAGTCACGGCATTTGACAACCTCCCAGCCAAACCAGTCAGGATCACCTGTCAGAGGCTCCAAGATCTACCAGTAGATCCTGATCTACTGGTTGGTGACCACTGTCCTATATATTCTGCTCCAGCACTCCCCTGCTGGTCAGCTGGCCATCAACCCAGCCTCCTGTTTGTGGTTGGTGGGTGAATATGGGCAGGCAGTAGCCAGCAGGTGGTGCCCTCAGGCAGGGTGCAGTGGCAGTAGGAGAGGCTGCCCTGTGTCTGGTAGAAGGCTAAGGGTGTGGGAAGGTGAGTGGGGTGTGTGTTTCACCCCTCCCCACGTGCACCCTAAAGCAAGGTTTCTCAATGGGGGATGGGGATGTTTGCCAGCCCTTGTGGTCCCCAGAACCTGCTACGTGGCTGAAATCTCGATCCCAGCAGCCCTTCCCACACTAAATTCCCAGCACCCTCCAGGCTGAAGCCCTGATTCAATGTGCCCCCTTGAATTCTCAGCACATACACACCCCATTCAAACACTGATTTGTGGTGTCTCCTGAATCCCCTTCCCACACACACACCCCCTGTTGAGGCCTCCCTGCTCCCTCACACTCTCCAAGCCATGAGCAGTGGGAGTGGCAGGGCTGAGTCCTGCATGACCAGTGCGCCCTGCAGGGGAGAAGCCTCCAGAGCCTGTGGGCAGAGTTGTGGGTCTCTCTAGCAAGTGCAGTGCAGTCCAGGGGACAGTTCAATGGCTCGCTCTCTCCCTGGCCAGGTCAGAGGCAGGAGCCTGAGCCACGGGGCAGCTGCTCTTCTGGCTGGTGCCATGGCACAGGCAGGCTGGTGCTCTCTCCTCTGCTGCTGGTGCTGGGGGTTGAAAATGCCCCTCGGTTCTCTGTCCCTTTTGTTCACACAGCCCGTAAGGGCGGGCAGGCAGTGGCTGGTCACGGAGAGCATTTGTTAGCATTAGGCTGGGTGGAGAGGCGGGAAGAGGCAAAGTCAGGTAGGAGGAGAAGCAGCCCTGGGTGAGGGGGTAGGAGGGTGTCACCTAAAGCAGGGTTCACAGTGGAATTGCACAAGCTTTTTGTGCCTAAACCCCTTCGCTCCCAGCAAGGCTGAGGAAGGAGCTACGGTGCTGAAGCCTCAATACCCGTGCGCCTCCCTCCCAAGGGCTGATCCCCAGCACTCCCCTCACTGGGCTGAAGCCCCAATCCCTGGCATCTCCTGTCCCTCACTGAAGCTGGGAGCTGCAGGGCTGATTGCCCAAGCCCTGGGATCTCCCAGGGGGCTCAGGACAGGAGATGAAGGACAGAAGCCCCTATCTTCGCATGCACCCCCCAGGTGGAAGCCCAAAACCTTTGTCATGTACCTATCCCACACACACACGAGGCTGAAGTCCTGATCTCTAGTGTTCCCTCCTGCCAATGAAGCTGGGAACTGCGGGGCTGAAAGCAGGAGCCAAGGGGCTGAAGTCCTGATTCCCAGCCCCCTTTTCCCCACACTGAAGCCGAGAGCATCAGGGCTGAATCCCAGATCCCCAGTGCTCACCATGCAGCAAAAAACCCTGAGCCCATGGGCAGAGCTGGGGGATGCTGGGGATGTTGCCCCCCCAAACTTCAGTGGATATGCAGGGCAGTGCTGGGCACAGACTCCCCCCCTCCCCCCCTTCCCAGAATCTGACCAGTTTGGAGGTGGGAAGCCAGAGCTGGGCAGTGTGGGGCAGCTGTTCCTCTGGCTGGTGCCATGGAACTGGCAGGGTGGATTTCCCTCTTCTCCTGCTGCTTCAGAGGGTTGAAGCTGCCCCTCAGCTCCCAGCCCCCTTTTCTCAGATAGCTGGTACGAGGTGCCGGTGTGGCACACCCGGACCTATGGCTGGCAGAGCCCTCAGGGAACAGGGGCCTCAGGGGAGCCCTCTCGACACACAGCATCTAGTTACTTCCTGGCCAACCCTTCCCTGCACCCTGAACTACCTGCCTGCCACACACAGCCTCTAGCTACCCTTTCCCTGCCCCCTGCTTGCACAGCCCCTAGTTACCTCCTAAGCTATCCACCTTAGGATATCCTAAGCTGCACCCTAAGCTATCCACCTTCTCACACACAACCTCTAGCTGCTCCCTCCCTACCCCTTGGGCTACTCTCTGGCTACACACAGCCCTTAGCAACTCACTCCCTACCCCCTGAACTACTTTCCAGCTAGCTGCTAGCTAGGTTGCTGGCTGCCATCTAGGCACCCTGAGCTAGCTGCATATCTTTACACAGCCCCTAGCTACTCCTTCCCTGCGCCTGGAGCTATATCTGACTGCACACAGCTTGTAGCTAACCCCTCCTGCACCATGAGCTTTTTCAAACTTTTTGATCTGAGCCCCTCTCTTAGAGGAGTTATAATTTTTGGCTGCGTCCCCCGCCACAGCCAAGACAGGGTGGGTGGCCTGTTGGGGTGAATCAAGGTGGGGCTGGCTTGAGCCTGCTGGTCCTTCACTCAAAATACTACACCTATGCTTGAGCACACACCCCCAACTCAGACCCCCATGGTCCCCTTTCCCCCACTAGGCCCTGGAGTTTGTATAGCATGTTGGGGAGGTGGCTCCTGCATAGTTCTGATTGATGGACAGTGAACTTGCTTGAATTTGAGCTATTTTACCAGATTTCCCATATTCATGATAGGGAGATATGGTCACTCTAGTTTTAGCCATACCTTCTTTGGCTGTCTTACATATATTTCCTGCTGCCATCATGCAGCAGAGGGTGTCCACACTATAGTTGCCCCAGTATATATATCCATTCTGCACTAAAGTTGTTGACACTTGTAGGAACTGATGCATTATAAATCCTCCCATTCCCCACTCTCAAGTCGTGCAAAACATTTTTTTTGCACAAATGGAAGTCAGCTGCAGGAAAAAAATTCCCCACTGTAAGTTGTTTCGCTATAAGTCCAAGTTTTCTGGAACATATCTTGGACTTTTAGCAAGGATGGCCTGTAGTACCTTCTATACTGAATAGGGCAAGAGGACTCAGCCTTGAAATTGCTGGTGGTGGGTAAGAACTGCCTTTTTGTTTTATTTCAGTAAAATATTTTAAAGTATGTGTGAAGGAGGAATTAACAATAACAAAAAAACAACAAAAAAATCAGTTACCGCCAAGAACTCCATTACCATGAGATACTTTGCCTTTTCCATGAAAGCCTAAAAACTGCTTTTACACTTTGCTATTTTAGGTGATTATAACAAAATGAAAATAAGATACAGTGTGATTTTGAATATGTGCTATTTAAATGTTAACAAATGTCTAGGCTGACAAAGAGGAGTAGCTAATGTTGTTGTTTTGATTATTCTGGTCACTTTGGATATGTCTACATTGCAGTTAAACACCCACCACTGGCCCATGACAGCTAACTTGTGGTCTCTAGACTCTGCTAAGGACCTATTTAATTGCAGTGGACACATATGTGCTGTGGCTGGACCCATAAGGGGAAAGCCCCAGAGCTCAGGCTGCACTCCAAACCCAAATATCTAGCCTGGCTCTAAGCTCTGTGAGTTTGAGTCAGCTGTCATAGGCCAACTGCAGGTATTTGGCCAAAATATAGGCATGTCTCTAATCAATTCACAATAAAAAAGACATGCTCAACTTCCTGACCATTGCTAGAAACCTCAATTGCCTAACACTCCAGATAGTTAATGATAAACACACTATTCTCCCTAAACCTGATGGAAAATTAAAATAGCTGTATTAATTAAGCTTATTTTGCTATCACCCCTCTCTTTTCCTTAGCTTTAAACAGGTTCCCTCACTATGATTTAACCTTCAATCTCATAGTTTATCCATGAAGGAATCTGGTTATTGGGTTGTAAAATAAAGCTGCATTGACACTGTCAATAAAAGCTCTACATAGAGCAATATGACTAAAGAATGCCTGTGAGCCATTTTTCATGGTAGTGAATTTGGTAGGACATAGGGTCAGATAGTCCCTGCACATCCAGTCCTGAAGACTGGTCTTGAGGTAAGTAGGAAAATTGTCTACCTATGGCTTGGGAGTGGCAGCCATGGAGTTGTCTACAATTAACCTGGCTGTACTAGATTGTTAATAACTCTGGGGAGCTTTTAGATGCTGGATTAAAGCTAAACTGCAGACACGACAATACAGTGTAGTACAGTAGATGCTTTCTACAGCAATGGAAGGGGACTTTTCATCTTTTTAATTAATCCAGCCCCTGGCAATGATCAGCTCAAAGAAATTATTGTTCTGTCAACATGGTGGTGTCTATAAGAATGACCATATTGGTAAAACCAAAGGTGGGTAAAACAAAAGATCCATCAGCCCAGTGTCATGTCTTCTGACACAGGGCTTAGGTCACCTTAATTATGTCTTTCAGGAGCATAAATTTTTCACATCCATCATATAAACCAGATCTGAATCATATACATATATATAATAATACATATATAAACATCTACATATATATTGTGACAATACACAAGACTGATAAATTGGAGAGTTTGAGTTCATAGGAAAGTAGTAACAGTTATCAGGGAATTGGGAGGGCTGACATGATGAAACTCCAAAAGAGAGGTGCAGTTTGGCTATTATGAACAATGAGTCGATGTAAATATCAGACAAGGATAGAGGAGTTTGGACTGATGACAGCAGGGAAAGGGGAGGCAAGTTGTATGGGCCAGTGGTGCTTGGGCTCCACCAATGCATAGCCCAGGTCTCTCACCTGCCCTGCTTCCTGCCCCACGTTTCCCCTAGAGTTTCCCCCAGCCCCACCTGCCAGCCCCCATACACCTCCCAGCCTCACTGACTTGTGCCCTATGGCTGCCCCAAAGCCCCTTGCACTCCTTTGTTGCTTCTCCTTTACCTGGAGAACTCCCTCTCTAGACTCCCTGTTAGCAGTCACCTGTTCACAAGCTCCTTAGTCACTTGCCCACTGCCTTATAAAGCCCTGGACTACCTGAAAGTCCCTCCCCCTACCAAGGCTCAGCCAATCAGCAGAGGCTTCTAGAATTCAAACTTTAATTAGAAGCCAATAGTTTCCACCTGCCACTCATAGCACACACTCCATGAAGGGGAGAGAAAGTGAAAAGAAAAAAAAAACCCCTCATTCCCAAACATAGGGGAAAAAACAAACAAACAATCAAACCTAAACACACCAACCCTCACTCACAAACACAAGCTCATCACACAGCAAGAAGCCCCAGACACAACACTCACTTCCCTCAAGAGTCCTGTATCTCTGTCTCCAAAGCCTCACTCAAACACAGAGGAAAAAAAAACCAAAAAAACCCACACACAGCCCACACACCAAACAAACCACCTTGCACCAACCCTCACTCACTCACTCACAAACACAAGCTCAGCACACAGTAAGAAAGCCCCAAAAACAACCCACACTTCCCTCAAGAGTCCTGTATCTGCTTCTCCTTTACCTGGAGAACTCCCTCTCTAAACTCCCTGTTAGCAGTCACCTCTTGGCAAGCTCCTTGGTTACTTGCCCACTGCCTTATAAAGCCCTGGGCTACCTGAAAGTCCCTCCCCCTACAAAGGCTCAGCCAATCAGCAGAGGCTTCTAGAATTCAAACTTTAATTAGAACCCAACAGTTTCCACCTGCCACTCATAGCACACACTCCATGAAGGAGAGGGGGAGGGACTTTCAGGTAGCCCAGGGCTTTATAAGGCAGTGGGCAAGCGACCAAGGAGCTTATGAACAGGTGACTGTTAACAGAGAGTTTGGAAGGGGAGAGGGAAGGGCACAAGGTTCTCTTGCGTGTGGTGTGGTTTTTTTTCCCCATCCTTTTTCCAGGGCAGCAGGGATGGAAGGCAATAGGTCTGCTGTTGTTACCTGCACAGCGTGTGCCATGTTTGTCTTCCTCCCGGAAGAAAGAATGGATTTCATCTGCACGAGGTGCAAGCTGGTTGCCATTTTGGAAGAAAAAATTAGAGGACTGGAGGCCCAAGTGTCGACCCTATGCTCCATCAGAGAGGATGAAGACTTCCTCGATAGAAGGCAGCGGTTAATCCTACAAGCACGGCAGGTGGAAGAGCCAGAGAGGGCAGTACGGGACCAGGAAGAGAACTGGCAGCATGTAACTTCTAGAAGGGGGAAAAAGGCCAGCACGGGAATCCCCCAATGCTATAGAGGTAAGTAATCGCTTTCAGGCACTCTCCACAGGCTCTGCGGTGGTGAATGCTTCGGAAGGGACCTCACAAGGAAGAAACCGTAAGGGAACACCATCTACTGGAAGGCATGGGATGCGTAGTCCTAGGGATGGGGGTTCTACGACCACCACCACCAAAAGAAGACGACGGGGGGGGGGGTGGTCGGAGACTCCCTCCTAAAAGGGACTGAGCCATCCATCTGCCGTCCGGACCTGGAATCTCGAGAGGTGTGCTGCTTACCGGGAGCTCGAATTCAGGATGTAACTGAGAGGCTTACCAAGCTGATCAATCCTTCGGATTGCTACCCCTTCCTGCTTCTCCACGTGGGAACTAACGATACGGCCAAGAACGACCTTGAGCGGGTTACTGCAGATTATGTAGCGCTGGGAAGAAGGACCCAAGAATTCGGAGCGCACGTGGTGTTCTCTTCCATCCTCCCTGTTGAAGGGAAAGGACTGGGTGGGGATCGTTGAATTGAGGATGTAAATGCGTGGTTACGCAGGTGGTGTTGCAGAGAGGGCTTTGGTTTCTTCGACCATGGGACTCTGTTCCGGGCACAAGGATTGTTAAGAAGAGATGGGATCCACCCAACGAAGAGAGGAAGGAGCATCTTCGCGGACAGGTTTGCAAACCTAGTGAGGCAGGCTTTAAACTAGGTTCGTTGGGGGACGGTGACCAACACCCTGAGGAGAGTGGGAAAGTTGGATACCAGGAAGGAATGCAAAGAGGAACTAGCAAGAAAGGAGGATGCCTGATTCGAATGGAGAAGATAGGGCGATCAACTGGTTATCTGAGGTGTTTGTACACTAATGCGAGAAGCTTGGGCAACAAACAGGAGGAACTGGAGGCCCTGCCCCAGTCCAAGAAATATGATTTAATTGGGATGACAGAGACTTGGTGGGATGACTCGCATGACTGGAGCGCTGTCATGGAAGAGTATAGACTGTTCAGGAAGAACAGGCAGGGGAGAAAAGGAGGAGGAGTTGCACTATACGTAAGAGCACTATGATTGCTCTGAACTCCAGTATATAGAGGGAGAAAAACCTGTTGAGAGTCTACGGGTTAAGTTTAGAGGTGCAAACAACAGCAGTGATGTTGTGGTTGGTGTCTGCTACAGGCCACCGAATCAGGTGGATGAGGTAGATGAGGCTTTCTTCAGACAACTGAGAGAAGCTTCCAGAGCGCAGGCCCTGGTTCTCATAGGGGACTTTAATCACCCTGACATCTGTTGGGAAACCAATACGGCAGTACACAGGCAATCCAGGAAGTTTTTGCAGAATGTTGGGGATAACTTGGTACAAGTGCTGAAGGATGCGACTGGGGGCCGTGCGCAGCTTGACCTTCTGCTCACAAACAGGGAGGAACTAATAGGGGAAGTAGAGGTGGGTGACAACCTGGGCAGCAGTGATCATGAGATGGTAGATTTCAGGATCCTGACCAAAGGAAGAAAAGAGAGTAGTAAAATACACACTTTGGACTTCAGAAAAGCAGATTTTGACTCCCTCAGAGACCTGATGGGCAGAATCCCCTGGGATGCTAACATGAAGGGGAAAGGAGTCCAGGACAGCTGGCAGTATTTTAAAGAAGCCTTATTGAAGGCACAGAAAGAAACCATCCCGATGCATAGCAAGAGAGGCAAACATGGTAGGAGACCGGACTGGCTTACGGGGGAAATCCTTGGTGAACTTAAGCACAAAAAGGAAGCTTACAAAAAGTGGAAACAGGGACAAATGACCAGGGAGGTGTTTAAATGTATAGCTCGAGAATGCCGGGGGGTTATCAGGAAGGTGGAAGCGCAAATGGAATTGTGACTGGCTAAGGATGTGAAGGATAACAAGACAGGTTTCTACAGGCATGTTAACAAGAAGAAGGTGATCAGAGAGGGTGTGCAGCCCCGACTGGATGATGGAGGTAACCTAGTGACAGATGATGTGGGGAAAGCTGAAGTACTCAATGCCTTCTTTGCCTCTGTATACACGGACAAGGTGGGCTCCCAGACTAATGCGCTAAGTGACGCAAGATGGGATGAAGATTGACAGCCCTTAGTGGGTAAAGAACAGGTTAGGAACGATTTAGAAAAGCTAAATGTACACAAATCCATGGGTGCGGACTTAATGCATGCGAGGGTACTGAGGGAGTTGGCAAATGTCATTGAGGAGCCTTTGGCCATTATCTTTGAAAAGTCGTGGAGATCGGGAGAGGTCCCGGATGATTGGAAAAAGGCAAATATAGTGCCCATCTTCAAAAAACGGAAGAAGGACGATCCAAGGAACAATAGGCTGGTCAGTCTTACCTCGGTTCCTGGAAAAATCATGGAAGGGATCCTTAAGGAATCCATTTTGAGGCACTTGGAGGAGAGGAAAGTGATTAGGAATAGTCAGCGTGGATTCACAAAGGGCAAGTCGTGCCTGACCAATCGGATTAGCTTCTATGATAAGGTAACTGGCTCTGTGGACATGGGAAAGTCAGTGGATGTGATATACCTTGACTCTAGCAAGGCTTTTGATACGATCTCCCACAATATTCTTGCCAGCAAGTTAAGGGAATGTGCATTGGATAAATGGACGGTAAGATGGATAGAAAGCTGGCTAGAAGGCCGGGCCCAGCGGGTAGTGATCAACGGCTCGACTCGATGTCAGGATGGCGGTCAGTTTGTAGCGGAGTGCCCCAAGGTTCGGTTCTGGAACCGGTTTTGTTCAATATCTTTATTAATGACCTGGATGAGGGGATGGATTGCACCCTCAGCAAGTTTGCAGATGACACCAAGCTAGAGGGAGAAGTAGATACGCTGGAGGGCAGGGATAGAGTCCAGAGTGATTTTAAACAAATTGGAGGATTGGGCCACAAGAAATCTGATGAGGTTCAACAAGGACAAGTGCAGAGTCCTGCACTTGGGACGGAAGAATCCCAAGCATTGTTACAGGCTGGGGACCAACCAGCTAAGTAGTAGTTCTGCAGAAAAGGACCTGGGGGTTACAGTGGATGAGAAGCTGGATATGAGTCAACAGTGTGCCCTTGTAGCCAAGAAGGCTAATGGCATATTAGGTTGCATTAAGAGGAGTATTGCCAGCAGATCCATAGATGTGATTATTCCCCTTTATTCGGCTCTGGTGAGGCCACAGCTGGAGTATCGTGTCCAGTTCTGGGCCCCCCCACTACAAAAAGGATGTGGACGCATTGGAGAGGGTCCAGCGGAGGGCAACTAAAATGATTAGGGGGCTGGAGCATATGACCTATGAGGAGAGGCTGAGGGAGTTGGGTCTGTTTAGTCTGCAGAAGCGAAGAGTGAGGGGGGATTTGATAACAGCCTTCAACTTCCTGAAGGGAGGTTCCAAAGAGGATGGAGGAAGGCCGTTCTCAGTAGTGACGGATGGCAGAACAAGGAGCAATGGTCTTAAGTTGTGTTGGGAGAGGTCCAGGTTGGATATTAGGAAAAACTATTTCACTAGGAGAGTGGTGAAACACTGGAATGGGTTACCTAGGGAAGTAGTGGAGTCTCCATCCCTAGAGGTATTTAAGTCTCAGCTTGACAAAGCCCTGACTGGGTTGATCTAGTTGGGATTGGTCCTGGTTGTCTCCCTGGTGAGTCTTGCCCACATGCTCAGGGTTCAGCTGATCACCATATTTGGGGTCGGGAAGGAATTTTCCTCCAGGGTAGATTGGCAGAGGCCCTGGAGGTCTTTCGCCTTCCTCTGTAGCATGGGGCACGGATCACTTGCTGGAGGATTCTCTGCATCTTGGGGTCCTTAGACCATTTGAGGACTTCAATATCTGAGATATAGGTGAGAAGATTATTCTAGGAGAGGGTGGGTGAGATTCTATGGCCTGCATTGTGCAGGGGGTCAGACTAGATGATCATAATGGTCCCTTCTGACCTTAAAGTCTAAGAGTCTGAGTCTGAGTTGTCAGGCTGCAGCAGCAGCTTATAAGGGAGCAAGGCTGGTGGCAGGCTGACCGCTGCATCTGTGGAGGGAAAACAGGAGGAGGCACATGGAAGCTCCCTCCCCTCGGCAGGTAACTCGGAGCAGACTCCTTCTGTGGCTTGGGTGCGTGCTGGTAGGGGGACAGCTAGAGGAGTCCTCTTTTCTGATCCCAGCCCTATGACAGCCTGTCTGCTGCAGCCCAAAGTTTGAGCTCCTCATCCCTGGCCCAGCCCCACCCCAGAGCTCTCATTCCCAGCCAGAGCCTTCAGGCCTGATACCCAACCCTCTGCCCACACTCCAAACCCCTCATCCCCACACTGAACCCTGTACTAGGGATGTTAAATTGAGATTATCTGACTAATCATGTAGTCGATACAATTTGTATTGACTATACCACACAGTTAGTTGATAAGGACCGTTCCACAGAGCCCCAGAGGGGTAGCTCCAGGAGCTGGCTCAAGCCAGAACTGAGCAGCCACCTGTGCTGCTTCTCTGCATTTTAAATGTAGTAAGAACTGCCAGGGCCCACTGCAGGCATAGGCTGCTTCACAGCAGCCTCCCCTATCCTCCCCCGCTGCCTCTGATAGAGGCAGTGGCCGTGGGGGGCGGGAGGCACAGGTGGCACCATGGAAATAGTGCTGGGGGGAACTGGCTTTTAAGCCAACTCTCCACCCAGCACTGGCTCCTGTTACTCCTAGGGTTGCCAGGTGTCCAGTATTTTACCGGACAGTCCGTTTTTTGGGCCCTCTGTCCGGTAAAAAAATTTAGAAAATGCTGGACATGTGCACTGTCCGGTATTTTCTGGTTTTCTGGCGAGGCGCCGGACGGAAGCCTGGTGGGGGCGGGGGCAGTGGCTGGGAGGCGGGTCGCGATCGGCGCTGGGAGCCTCTGGTTGCGTCTGAGGAGGAGGGGAAAGCCCTGTCCCTGCTCCTGAGCGCTGGTCAAGTGCACGGAGGAGCCACAGCCAGACTCGCTTCACCAGGACCATGCACGGGACAGGCAGCGCCCTGGAATCTGCATGTGCCCAGGTCAGTCCCGCTCCCTGCCGGCCGATTCACTCCCCCCCCACACCTCCGGCCAGCTCTGCTTCCTGCCAGCTGCTCCTCCCCTGATCTCCCCTGGCCAGCCCCACTGCCACCAACCCCCCCCCCCCCAGCCAGCCCCGCTCCTGCTGGCTGCCCCTCCCCCAATCTCCTCCAGCCAGCCCCGCTGCCCCTGACCTCCCCCCCCCCCCGCCAGCTCTGCTTCCCGTCCCCCCCCCTTCCTCCCGGCCAGCCCCACTTCCCTCCCAGCTGGTCCCTCCCCCTCCCCCCCCATCAAGTGTGTCTGGTATTTTTTTTGAGACTACCTGGCAACCCTAGTCTCTCACACACACACACACACACACACACACACACACACTCTCTCTCTCTCTCTCTCTCTCTCTCTCTCTCTGCGTCTATGAGGGGGAGAGCAAGTAGTTGATACTCCAGTTGACTACTTGCTAACATTCCTAGCCTGTACCACAACCACTGTTCCCTCTAAGCTGAGGGGAAGCACAGCTCTTCACAGGTGATTAATCAGCCCTGCCCAGTCAGTCAGCTCCCTGTAGGGAGCCCTGATCCTCTGACTGGGCAGGGCTGATTAATCATCTGTGAAGCTGTGCTACCTCACAGTTTAGACTAGAGGAAACACTGACCACAATTCTCTGCACTAGCTCTGAGCAATTCCCACACCCTAAACCTCATCCCCATTCCCACCCCCAAAGCCAGAACCCTTGCCCCCAAATTTTATACATTAGGTATGTGGGGGTGGGTGGGACTTGAACCAGTTGTGGGTATCACAAAAATGTATACAAAGCTGATGCCTCTGGATGGGGAAAAAATTAAGAAAAGTAAAATTGTAATTTGAACATAAATCTCCTTTGGCAGTGCAATTTACTGTCCTGTGGTGCAATCTCCAAAGGAAAGTTATGGCATTTCCACTGCTAAAAACATTTAAAACTATACTGTATAAAACTCTGCGAAACTCACTTTAAGGCTCAATCCTGAACTAGCAAAGAGGATGGGTCTTGGCCATCTCTAAATTCTATGATTAGAGGCTGTTGTGTGCAGAAGAACTGCATAAATTTTCACTGAAGCATGCAGATGAACTGGGAGTAGTGAATGCTAAAGAGGAAGGTTTTGAAAGAGGAGAGGAGATGCTGCTGCAGTGTAAAGTTGAGAGAGGAAAAAAATGCTTCAGCTGTAATGAAAAAAAAAAATCCCATGTAACCATGCCCTCAGTATTGGTTGCTGGCAAGAGAAAGTATGAATATTCTCTGTATTAACTAGCCAATCTGTCACAATGAAGGAAGCATTATCAATAGTTTCTCATATGCTACATAGCTACAGGGCATGTTTTAGTTTGTTTCTACTGAGCGTAACCAGTGTCCTTCCCTGACTTCCTGTAAAATGGTGAAGGTTGTACCTTGTGCTCTCCATCTGGGAAGGCCTATCTTTTTTATTAGAGAAGTGCCTCCTAGGATATTGAAAACAAATCCATTAGCAACTATGAGATATTGATATGAACAATGTTGACCCTCTGTAATTTATTGAATACATATTGCAAAATACACTTTTTTTTTTAAACCAAAATGGAACAGGTTTTCAAAATGTTTCAAAATAAACTAAGACTTTTCTGAAGGGTCAGGAAGGTGCTATTACTGAAGTGGGATTTTTTTTCTAACACTGAAGAGACTTTTCTTACTGGTCAGCTATGTCATAAATACATCCATACAAAAGGATATAACAGCTCTGATAAAAGGAGGTGCTTTACTATGAGGACACACCCATATCCTACATTAGAATACTTACAACTACATTGCAGTTGTACCTATAAAGGTCCAAGGATACCAGAGAGACAAGGCGGGAGAGGTAATAACTTTTATTGGACCAATTTCTATTTATGAGAAACCGCTTTTGAGACACTCAGACCTGAAGAAGAGCTCAATGTGGCTCAAAAGCTTGTCCCTCTTCCAACACAAGCTGGTCCTCTCTCACCTTGCCTCACAAGCATTTGCATTGCACTGACAATTAGGTTTTTAAAAACAGGCATTTACCCACCTCTGCACTGGGCATTGATTCCCACTTAAATGTGGGATTCAGACATCTTAATAAGGTACCCACTTTTATATGGAGTGGCCTGAACCACTGTATCTGTTCAGTTGATAAAAAGAATAGCTGGAATACCATGATGAAGACTGCATTGTCAGAACAGTAAGATCACTTGCTCTTAGCTAGGAAAACAGCCAGTTAGTTGATCTTGCACTATTAAATATGTGCAATTTTTAAACTTACAGAAATGCTTAGTGATTAGTTTTTTAGTCTTTCTTCACAGCTGATCATGAACACATGACTAACACAGATGTTTTATTGAACTCTTTAAAAGTAAACTAAACTACAAGTAAAGTGCAGCTTTAAAAAAGCAGGCAAGGAGTTATGCAACTTCAGGGGAACAAACAAAAGATGAGAGATAGTAAAACAGGCTAAGTTTTTCTGAAAATGGTGTACCTTTTCTTGAGGAAGGGTTCTCTAGAGAATTTTATCAGCCTTTATCTTTTCAAGGGCAATTTCTGGAACAAGCTGGTTTCTGTATTGTTGAGAACTGCCACCCTGCAACATAACAGTGACTGCTTGACTCTAGTATCCTTTGACAGTAACTAGTACAGAAAGTTGAAAGAAACCCCTTAATCTCCTTACCTACAGGGTGGAGTACAAGATCTCAAAAAAAATTGTGAGGCAATAACTAATATTAAACATAGGTCTGGAAATAGACGTCCCCCATTAGAGTTACATAAATTGTAAAACTCTTCAAAGCAGGGACTTAGTTATGTCTGTGCATGAAGTGTTGGGCCTGCTGGGGCTTGGCCCTCTAGGTACTACCACAGCACAAATGATACCAGAAGGCTCTGAAGAATTTAGGAATCTTTTGTACAATGTCTATCACAATGGGGGCCTGATTGTGACTGTGGTGCTACTAAAATATAAGTAATACACAGACCATTAAATACATTATTTCACTGTTGTAGTTTTCCCCCTTCCTTATATGAACTATATGGGATTCAGCATAATATGCATTTTTTAAATACTCTGAACTGTCTGTACAGGTTAAATTGCATTGGAAGCTGGCAAGAACCTTGGGCGTTGTGGCTATTGACTAGGCCACTTGGCAAATATTCATGTATTTTGTTACACTAGTTTCATTAGAGAAAGCTAGGTGTTTAATCTATCACAGAATCTATGTTGCAATGTGTAGATTAGATAATCATTCAGAAGCTTGTATACTTATCTAGAATGATGATGAATACTAAACCAGTTGGGGTTCTTACTGCAGTGCTTGTGTGACTAGGCAGGGCTGAAGGTGGGATTTTTGTGCATGTCCTATCTCTTTTCAGTCTCAAGCTGCTGTGACAACAGACCGAGAAAGCCTGACAGGTCTAGGACCTCAGTCATTGGGGGCGGCGGCGGGCGGGGGGAAGGGGAAGCAAAGGACCAAGTCTATTCCCCACCCCCATTTCTTAAAAGCTGGTTGTAGTGAGTGTGCCATAGCGGGGCCCTGTTCTGTGTCCATGTCCTACTAGCAGCAGGACCCTCACCTGCCCCCCAAGGTCCAGGCAGGTGTGCCCCGAAGGGAAGGTGGGCGAGAGGGGTCGGTTGCGGAAGCGGGGGCTCGCAGGGAGGGGACTGCTGGAGGGCTCAGATCCCTGCGGGGAGGCTCGTTTGCGGAATGTGGGGGTCGAGGCAGAGGGCGGGGGGAGGGGTCCGGATGGTGCGGGTTCGCTCGCGAGCCGGGGGAGGGGTCGCGCTATCTCGCGGGGGGGGGGGGGGCGCCTCGCCCTATGCCAGCCCCCCCCTGCGCGTCGCGGGCGGCTGGAATCCTTCCATTCGCCGCTGTCACCGAGTCCCCCGCCCTGCGCTCCGCCCCGTCAGCTGTTGCTAGCCAGGGCCCGGGCCCCGCGCGCCGATTGGCCGCCGCCCCGCGCCGCCCCTGCCCCGATATAAGGCGGAGCTGCTGGCGCACAAGCCGTTGCTGCCCGGGTCGCGTCTGGTGGCTTCGCTCGGGATGGTGCGGGGCCGGCCGTGCTCCCTGTGCACCGGGGCACCGAGCTACCTGCGCCGGGGGCCGGGCGCGGAGCGCCCGTGAGCCAGGGTGAGTGAGGCGACGCCGCTGCCCCCGACTGCAGGGGGCCGGTCCTGTGCGTGCTGCCGGGGAGGCGGGTGCCTGCCTGCTGGCCCCACGGGGGGCGGGCATGGGTCGCTCCCCTGCAGGCAGCGCTCACGAGCCCTTGCTGCCTGCACGGGGCGGGCGCCGGGGCTGCGCGCTCTGGCGGGGGGGGCGGGTCGCTTTGTCCCGGGCTGGGCGGGGGGCGCTGCCATCCCCGTCCCCGGTAAAGTCCTTTCGTCGGTTCAGCCATTTCTAGTCCCGTCTCTCCCGACCGGCACGGCAGCCTAGCCCCCGGGAGCCGTGGCCCTGCACGGAGGCTGCTTTCTAGCTGCTCTTTGTGTCTGCTGCGGGTCCAGCTGGCTGGCTTGTCCCTGCATTTCCCCCACCCGGCCCGGGAGGGCGGGGATATCCGCTCCGAGCGCAACCTACAAACAAAGGGGAGGGGGAGGCGGCCTTGAAGCTGAAGCTTCCCTGGCGCCTTCGGGGTTGGGTCTGGCGCTTACCGGCGGCGAAGCTGGTCGCGCCCCTTCCCGTGGGAGCAGAGACGGGAAGCCCCCTCCCCCACTCGCAAGAAGCGGGGAGCTCCCCGGTATCGCAGCTTCGCGCCCTGGCCTGCTTCCTACCATGGACCCCGCTTGGCCACTCACACTGCCCAGCCCGTCCCTAATGCCCGGTTCTGCAATGCTCTGCACCGTCCGTACAGGTAGCACTGCGAGCCACCCCGGTGTGGGATTCAGCTGCCTCTCCTGGGTCACGGGCTCGTCTGCTGTGGAAATAGTTGGGGTGATTGAGTCACTGAAGGACTGGCATGGATTCCCAGCCGCTGAGCCCCAGATCCGTCTCCCTGCGCCGTCTGGATACATCATGCTTTTCTCCATGTGCCCCCAGCTCCGCCCCCCTCCGAGCCCATACGCAGTCTCACCTTGTGGATGTGGTTTGTAACAAATGCACATTGCTGTCTGACAAATGTAGCACCCTTGTTTTCCAGACTCTTGTAGAAGAAAGATTTCATCTTTAAACAAGCTGCAAAATTCAGGAGGCAAAGGGGTTTCAAATTCTTTCACCTCCTCCACCCCATTTGGTGTGAGGTGAAAAATCTTAGAGGCATGTTAAAACTACAGTTGCCATGTTGCATCTTCTCCTGATTGCCTCAGCCTTGTGGCCTGCAGCTTTTTTAAAAAGGATACCTGTATATAGGGTACTCTTTAGGGTGAAATGTAGTGTATAGAGGGGTGGATATGTTTTCAACTCAGGGGCTTTTATAAATATTTAGGGCTACTAAATTTGATTGGGGGTTAGTTTCTAAAAAAAAGTTTTGTCTTCCATTGTTGAAGAAATGGACAAACCCTTGTCAGATCACCTGGAAACATATTTTTGAGTTAGTTATAATTTCATTGGACTGTCTTGATATTAAACCTAACTTGTCTGGACATCTTAGCTGTTAAATACTGTCAAAATGACTACACATTCCAAAAATAAAAGTCTCTCTATACACCTGCATTGTGTGTGCTGTATGTACGATATAGCACATTTCCTTCCTGGCAGCAATGCAGGTGCAGACCTGTCTGTAAACAAACCATACAGCTTTTGAATGTTAGTCTGTGAAGAATGCAGCTAATAACCCCCTAGTCCACTTCACACTTGACTCCTTTGTAACCTGCTTGCAGATAGCACAAACTAGCAGACAAGCTTTGCCCTTTCTACACCAAGGACTATCTGTGTGCAGATATAGTTATGTAATTATATCAGCAGGCAAAGGACAGAAAAGCAAAGGGCAAAAATGAATCTTTGATGCATCACCATGTTTACAGACTAATGCAGTGTAACCCAGAGTAGTGGAGGGACACTGGCAGAGAGGATTTATGCTCTATGGTAGGTCTATGCTTAAATGCTGCAGTGGCACTACTGTATGCTGTAATGCTTCGGTGAAGAGGCTGCTTATGCCAACAGGAAGTGCCTTTAAGAGTGTAAGTAATCCATCTCCCTAAGAGGAAGAACTATGTTGATGAGGGTCTTCTCTAGTCTTCAGCTGCTGCAACAAATTGCATTTGACTAACTGGGTGGATCAGGGCTATTAAATTACTGCCTCTCTGCATTTCATAGAATCATAGAACCATAGAGCTGAAAGAGACCTCAGGAGGTCATCAAGTCCAGCCCCCTGCTCTAGGCAGGACCAATCCCAATTAGATCAACCCAGTCAGGGCTTTGTCAAGCTGAGACTTAAATACCTCTAGGGATGGAGACTCCACTACTTCCCTAGGTAACCCATTCCAGTGTTTTACCACTCTCCTAGTGAAATGGATATTAGGAAAAACTAACCTGGACCTCTCCCACCACAACTTAAGACCATTGCTCCTTGTTCTGCCATCCGTCACTACTGAGAACAGCCTTCCTCCATCCTCTTTGGAACCTCCCTTCAGGAAGTTGAAGGCTATCAAATCCCCCCTCACTCTTCGCTTCTGCAGACTAAACAGACCCAACTCCCTCAGCCTCTCCTCATAGGTCATATGCTCCAGCCCCCTAATCATTTTAGTTGCCCTCCGCTGGACCCTCTCCAATGCATCCACATCCTTTTTGTAGTGGGGGGCCCAGAACTGGACACAATACTCCAGATGTGGCCTCACCAGAGCCGAATAAAGGGGAATAATCACTTCTCTGGATCTGCTGGCAATACTGCTCTTAATGCAACCTAATATGCCATTAGCTTTCTTGGCTACAAGGGCACACTGTTGACTCATATCCAGCTTCTCATCCACTGTAACCCCCAGGTCCTTTTCTGCAGAACTACTACTTAACTGGTTGGTCCCCAGCCTGTAACAATGCTTGGGATTCTTCCGTCCCAAGTGCAGGACTCTGCACTTGTCCTTGTTGAACCTCATCAGATTTCTTGTGGCCCAATCCTCCAATTTGTTTAAATCACTCTGGACTCGATCCCTGCCCTCCAGCGTATCTACCTCTCCCCCTAGCTTAGTGTCATCTGCAAACTTGCTGAGGGTGCAATCCATCCCCTCATCCAGGTCATTAATAAAGATATTGAACAAAACCGGTTCCAGAACCGAACCTTGGGGCACTCCGCTAGAAACCGACCGCCATCCTGACATCGAGCTGTTGATCACTACCCGCTGGGCCCAGCCTTCTAGCCAGCTTTCTATCCATCTTAGCGTCCATTTATCCAATCCACATTCCCTTAACTTGCTGGCAAGAATATTGTGGGAGACCGTATCAAAAGTCTTGCTAAAATCAAGGTATATAACATCCACTGACTTTCCCATATCCACAGAACCAGTTACCTCATCGCAGAAGCTAATCAGATTGGTCAGGCATGACTTGCCTGAATCCATGCTGACTATTCCTAATCACTTTCCTCTCCTCCAAGTGCCTCAAAATGGATTCCTTAAGGATCCCTTCCATGATTTTTCCAGGAACCGAGGTAAGACTGACCAGCCTATTGTTCCTTGGATCGTCCTTCTTCCGTTTTTTGAAGATGGGCACTATATTTGCCTTTTTCCAATCATCCGGGACCTCTCCTGATCTCCACGACTTTTCAAAGAAAATGGCCAAAGGCTCCTCAATGACATTTGCCAACTCCTTCATTTTTCGTAGCTTTCAGCGTGGAAACATTTTCAGCTGCTTAAATCCATCAAATAGGTATCAAGCTTTTGTTGGTGAAATTATATAGGTCTCGACCCCCCTTTTAAGAAATGGGGGTTAGAGGGGCTGATCGCAATGAAGCACCTTGCCAAGTCAGCTCTTCTGAAATGAGGGTCTAGTGCCAGGCAGGGCCTGGTCTACCCCTAGAGCTTAGGTTGAACTAACAACATTGCTCAGGGATGTGTGTGTGGGAGAATTGCATCCTGTGTGAAATCCTTAGTCCTGCGCACCCCATCCCCCATGCAGCTCCCACTGTGGATGCAGTAAGGTTGACAGAAGAATTAGCTACTGCCTCAAGGGGATGGATTTATTACAATGGGGAGGGGATAACTTCCTTCACCATAGGCAGTGTCACCACTAGAGTGGTATAACTGTTTTAGCACTTGTAGTGTAGGCATAACCAGAGATGTTGAGTGTCTTGCTTAGTTGTGGGGGTGGATTCAATAGTCTACTGAAACATGCAATTGGTATTGACCTTACTTTAGTTCAGTACAATAAATTAAGGCTTGACTAACAGTATATATTAAAGGACAAAGTTGAACACAGGTATCTTTTTCTTTCTATGATAGTGTAGTGAGCCATTGTAATTTTAGTACGTCTTATTGGCACTCCATAATGATGAAATGGGTGCTAAAAAGGACCTCAAATTTTGATAGGAATATTGTCTAAACAAAAGTGACTGCAAATAAATGCCCTCTGTATTGGCTAGCTTAAAATTGGGCTCCTGCTGCTGAAATCAATATAAACTTGATTAGATGTCAGTAGGAGCAGGCCTTTATCTCATGCAAATTCCCCTTAGTGTGCAATCTAGTACCATAAGTATGCTTAAAATGAGGATAGTAACTTAGAACTGTCAATGAGAACTAATTCGGGCCTCCAATCACCTACCTGTTGTCTATTGATGACAAAAATATAAAATCCTGTCAAATTTAATTTATCTAATCCACTCAACATGGACAGATATCTGCATGCAGTTTCAGTCCTATATGCTACACTCGAAAAATGTGTTCAGTAGGAATAGCAGTTATGAAGTATTTTAAGTTCAAGGTTATTAACAAAGCTTAACCTATTTGAAAGCTAAGCTTGTTTCCTTTGGAAGTTATCCAACAGTGAAGAGCTTAGCTATGGGGAGGGAGTTTTCATGGCAGAAAGTTGCCCCTGAAAATATCTGCATTTAAAGAACTAACAGCAAATGAGCCCAGTTTGTGGCTAAATGGATATGTAATGGTAATCTGTCAAAACTATTAATTTAACATGCACCTCTGTCTGATACATGATACAAAGACCAGGAAAATGAGGGTTCTGTTCAAATGGAAAGTAATATTTGGTTCTGGGAGAATTCTGCACCACTGCATGCATGCAGAATTCCTGTCTCCCTACAGATTCCTTTACTTCCCTTTGAAAAATGGATTTCTGACAAGGAAGCTGCAAAAGCAGTCATGCATCCCTTCCCAGCAGCTTTGTGGCACCCAGAATGCTGGCTGGTGGCTCCTACTCAGCACCAGGCTCAGCCCACATCCAGATCTGGGGAAAAGGGCTAAGCATGTGAGAGCCTTCTTCTCCCCCCTCCCCCACCCCCACTATGTTGGTGTGCCTAGACTAGCCCTTGTGATGTTAGTCATCCCTGTGGAGTCTGTATCCTGTGGGGAGGATAATGGTGCTGCCGAGTGGTCTATGCAGCCAGTGGCCCGTATGCTCCCCACGGACATGCTGGAGCCTCCATGATTATTATTTTTTTAAAGCAGAATTTAAGAGTGCCGGGTTTTAAGTTTTGTGCAGGAATTACCTTTGGATTAAATATCCTGGCTGCTGAGAATAGTGGATTCTTGTCTAATTATGGTTTGTATTGGCACAGAAACGTGTACTTGCTTATAGTTGATGCGTGACACAAATGGCTTCTTCATTTCTATATAATGCAGGCAATGAAGGTTGGGTAGTGAAGATGCCAGTACTTATTAGTGTCCAATTGACACACTTGCTGTTCTAATAGATTTTCTTCGTAGTTTTTTTCTGGATTCTCCACTGAACATCACTTGTCTTGTACTGGTGTTGAGTCTTGAATGGTGTTGCAAATTCATACTGCACTTAGAATGCAATATGGGCCACTTGCTGTAAGCGTGACTAACAAGAAAAATTCAATGTTCAAAACAGGCTTTAGTATGCCTTCTCCTTGCTGCCATTGAAGACGACTCTCTGCACTAAAACTCACTCATCTTAAGAGATTTGCAAAGTTTATTTTGCAGTTGCCTTAATATTGGATTTAATCTCAGAATTCCATCAATTTGGTTAATAGCCAAACCAAATGTTAAAATACCAAAGTAGTTATATTTCAGAAGCATAAGCCTCTTTCAAAGTTCTTTAAACTGTAGATGGCAGGAACACCAGTTAGTCAACTTATTGACTTTAAATCTCAGCCACTTTTCTTTAGTGAGTAGTAAGTGTACTACTTGAGGATCAACATATTTAAATGTAGATTTAAATTTCTTTAGAAGCTTTTTTTACAGCCCTGATATTCATGCATGATTTAGTACTTGTGTTTAACAGCAGAAGTTTCAGAAATCTGGTATGTCGTTCTTGACAAGAAAGCTTAGTCTCTAAATACATAGTCTGTTTCTATTCATCTTTATCAAGTCAGACTTGTTTCTTTTTGCTTGCCTCTCCATACCTTTCCCTTAATTATAATCAGGGATATGTGCCGGGTGCAAACAGATTGGCTCGTCTAAAAGCTGACACAACCAGCCAATAAAAAAGCCCTTTCTGGCTAGTGGTATCGCAAGCACTGCCTGGCTGCTACAATGAAATAAAATTAAAAATAAAGCAAGGCCTTTGAAACCGCTCTGAATATGTAGGTTAAATCAGTGAACTCACATCAGCAGTCACAGATGGCAAAGACAAACTTTTCCTTGGTGAAGAATGTTGAGGACTAAAGTGTTAAGGAAACTGAAGAGCCTTGGTGTGTCCACTTGAAATTTATGTAGTATTCACTCAAAGTAGAGACATTATGCATGTTTCAGTTTGGATGGAGTCTTGGGTTTGAGATCATTACATTTCAAGAATAATTTGGCCAGTGGCTGGTGGCTTTAAAGATAGATGTTTTGTGTAGTGTCTTAACTAGGAGTAACCAACAGGCAGACTGAGCCAAATCTAGATGCTTTTGAATGAAGCATGAAATCTTCACTTTTTGTATTTTCTCTGGAGTCTGGACCTTGACTGTACCCTGACCAAGAATTGTGGTCCTTGACAAAATAGATTACCTCTGATCTTAAGTATGCTACATCCTTGTCAAGGCTTTTCCCCCACTCTGGCATGATAAATGCAGACATGGGGGCCCACAAGTACCCCAAAACCTTCTCTTTCCAGGCTTTGGTATAAAACTTCCCCCCAAAATCTTAAACCTAGATTTGGGGATAAAAATCAGCTTCCACCACCCAAGTAATGATAAGGAAACCAGGGAGAGACCACTTGGGAAATCTCAGCCCCTAAAGTAAAACCAGGACACACAAATTAACCAATACCAGGTTAATAAAAAGAAAAGAGAACTTTTATTATTGCCACAATATTCCTGTTGCAAGCATAATGACTAGATGGAAAAGTCACAAATTAATATACTCATGGGGGAAACCCAACCAAGGGCCAAGACTTAATTAATAGGCGAGCAAAACCCATTTTTAAAAATGCAGACATCAGATCCCATTTCCCAAACAATAAAACCTAACAGATTTATCTAAACCTTACCCTACTTACAGATAGTGAAGAGTCTATTCTTGGCAGGAGACATTTTCTCCAGCTACTGAGGGAGACATTCTCTCAGTAGCTGGAGAGAAACTGCCCCAGGGACAAAGGAGGGAAAAACCAAAAATTCCTTTGTCCCACTTTGAAATTCCTACCTACATTCCTATCGGCCGACTCTACCTGGCTTAGGTATAGTTAACCCCTTAGTCCCCAGGCTGCTGGCTATCTCTCATGACCATGACAATCCTGAACAAGTGTGTGTTGCGGACTAAGCTGAAATATTACAAATGTAGCTAAACTCTGTAGTCTGGAACAGTGCACTTAACTTAGTCTTTTAAAATTTATTCTGTACATCCCTACTAAGAGTAGTGACTGCTATTACTACAGTGTGTAGACAACCCAGCTTACTTCTGAAATTGATTTGTTAGTGTGACCAGAATATTTATTCTGCTAGTATGGGGAGGTCTGAACAGTCTCCTAGAGTCTTGTTGAGGAGGCCAGTCTACTTGCTATGACTAAGAATGACACTAGTGTAGCCAGGAGGCGTGACTGCAGCTCATGCAGGCATATATCGGAGCGAGCTAGCTTTGTGCCAGCTTGATTTATTCTCCAGTAATAAATGCAGTGTAGCTGTGAAGTTGGCTAGCTGAGTTTGTACCCAGGGTCCCGGGTGGAATTGTACTAGGGAGGCCAGCGCATGCTGCTGCTACAACCACACTGCTATGCACTAGCTAGCTTTGATCTACCTAGAGGTTTAATTTTTAGCTAGATCAAAGTTAGCTCAGGTATGTGCCTACATGAGCTGCAGTCACACTTACCTGCTTTTAAGGTATGGTTACCCTACAGAGTGAATAAGAAAAGTCCTGTCCCCCTCCTTGGATGACATACTGTACTCCTTTTGGGTCTTATACTTTCCCTGCTCTCCCAACTCTCTTCGCTCCTCCATGTGAAAGATATTACTTTTTAAAACTGTACAAAGTCCCATCTATCTAGCGCATCCAAAATCTCTCACTTGGTAATCTTTCTGATAGTTACTTATTCCAAATACTTAAGATAGGTGGAAAGATGAAGTATGTTTGCATTGAGACTTGCTGAATTTAAATAATCTTTCCTTCAATTGAGTGTTACTGGGGGAGGAGGGAAATCTGGCAGGCATTTAAACTAATCATTCTTTTTTTTTTTTTTTTTTTGAACTACTAGAATTTAACATCTTTTGAAGCAAACATTGAATCAGCATATGTATTGAATATTCCAGCATATATCTTTCATCTAGATTCCAAGAAACCCTAAGAATGAACTAGTCAGAAGCTACTGTAAGAGCAAGCCCAAGCTACTGAAAATTCGGTTTGTTGAGGAAGGTGATGCACTAATACCTTATAGAGAAGGTGGGCAAAGATAACTTCAGAGCCCCCATACAAAATACTCCCTCCAGAAACTAGATTTTAAACATTTCAGTTGGCTGCGGGTGCAGAGTGGGAATGGAACCTCATGCTTGAGAAACATGAGATGGAACTTGAAAGGGAAGAATCCTCTAGAGGTGCTGGCAGGAGACCTAGAACCCATTTTGTTGGTAGCTTTATACGAGTATTTTCTAAATAAAGAGAGCAGAAGTGCGCTGAGTACTCTTCAACTGTGTTACTACATCACACTGCTGCTTTCAACAACATTACTAATTCAGGACTAGGATAATAGTGGCATGTGACTAGACATATAAAGCCTTTTCTGTCTGTCATCTTACTCAAGTCAAAGTGAGGATTAGGATGACCATATTTCCCTGTGCTGAATAGAGAACACCTGGTAAAACTACTCTTATTAGAGTGTGTTCAATGGCATTCAGCACCATGAGGTACAAACATTCAAATTATCAAGTTGATGACTGAGCCTGCTAAAAAGAAATACTGCATAATTGGATTCTTTTTATTTGTCTTTGAGGCGTTAGTGTTCACACAAGGGGGTGGTCTCTCACACACACTCACTCACTCACACTCTCTCTCACCACCACCCTTCCCCCCTCTGAGGTTGGTAACCAACAGACCCTACCCTCCCTGACATTTCTGTTCTCCATGCCTGCCTGACTGGTTTCCTGGGTTGGATCCACCTCTGCTGGTATCTGGCACCACACTGTCCTGAGGCAACACATGGGTGGTGATTTGGGGCGGGTACGTGCACAGGATCATATTCCCTCTCTTCCCCCTGCCCCCAGATTTGTCATGGTTCACACTTGGCCAGTAGCAGCCTTTTGGGCATTGTGCAGGAGGGAAGGGATGTGAGCAGCTTCCACCTTTGTGGGGTGGGGGACAATGGTAGGAGGGATGATCTGGCTCATGACTTTGCAGAGCTCACTTCTCTCCCTCCTGCCCTTGTGGCTGACAGCAGCTTGTTCCTTCCTACCTACGCAGCTAACACCTCCAGGCTGCTGCTGGCTACAGCCATAACTCAGCCACCTCCTGTGGAGTTTGCAGGGGTGGAGCGTAAACAGTTTGGAATTCCCTCATTGCCACTTCATAGCTGCACGGCCCCCTGCTGGCCTGACACTCTGAGGTTCCACACACAACTGGAGGCATGGCTTAGCCTTCTGGTCAAGTGATAAACTTAATCCATTTGCAGGTAGCAAAAGCAACCTAAAAATCCTAAACCCAAAAGATTCCACTGCCCTGTACCATCTTGGACTACCTGTGAGAGTCTTTAGGGTTCTGGGATGGAGCCTCCAGGGCCCAAGCTGGCTTCCTTGGAGTTCTGTTCTCAGCCCCTGCTGGGCTCTGTTCTTCCTGGGCCTGTGTATAGGACACTGGGCTTCTAGGCTGGCTCCTGCAGACTCTGGCTCAGCCCCTTCCTTTTCACTCCAGGTACAATCCCCAACATTGAGCTGTCATTAAGGCCCAGATGACCATGAAGCTATCACCTGACCCTCCTTAATCCCACCCCCTCAAGCTTGGAAAGAGCTCATTAAATATGACCCAGGTATGGCTGGCTCTATTGCCCTTAGCAGTTCAGTCACCATGTGAGTAACACCTTCATATCAGGATCATACGCTATCCAGGTTAAGTTTCACAACACCATACTCCTGCCAATTGTTGCTTCCTATTATATTTAAAGTCTTATTGTGACAAACTTGGGTACTTAAACCATGAGGAAATTAAGCAGTACAGTTCCAGTAGACTACACTACAAAAAGGCATACTTCAATGGTAGCCCCCCCATGCCTTTTTCTTACATTAGTTTTTGACTATGAATAACTCCTTGCTGAGAAGTTAAGCTGTCATGTCAGACGAAACCTCTTACAGCACCAGTCAGCCTGCTGTAAAACTTTGAAGGTGACCAGCTAAGGGGCACAAGCCTGGTTGGGTTTTTTCCTTGCTGTCTTTATGATGCATGGAGTCCTTAAAGAACATCAAAATACTTTTTTTTTTTTTTTTTTTTTGTACTTCAATCCATAGGAGAAACTGGAATAAAAATCCTCCTCCTTAGGACCTTTTGTTTAACTACTGTTACTCTGTGGAAACTTCTAGGAGAGACAAGACCTAAATTTGAGTTCAGAAACCAGGTTTCTCTCTCAAACTTAAAGACCTCCTTAAAGTTGCAAGAGCCTGATCCTGCTGTCACAGGAGGCCACTAACAACCTTGTGACCTCAATGAGAGCGGCTCATATCCTGTAGTGTTATAATTAGGAGCCTTGTGACTTAAACAGATACTGTGATCCATGTTGTGCACTGAGGGCATGTCTACACAAGGAAATTATTTCAAAATAACTCCCAAAATAGTAATTTTCAGAATGGTGCTTTCACACTGATTGGAGCCTCCATCGGATTTAAAGTTATGGAAGCACGCTGGGGAGGGTACCAGGAGGATGGACACTTCCCGTGGCTCCTGCTGAGGCTAGTTGAGACTTGTGCTTACAGGGTCTCCTCTCGAGCTGCATTTCTTATGCCACTCCTACACTGCCTACCTCCTTGCGGGACACCAAACTCACACCATGTGCTCTGGTTGCCCTTGCAGACACTATAGCACTTCCAACATGGAGCTGGAGCTGCTGCAAGCAGTGCCAAGCTCACGGACCTCGTGCTGCACCTTATGGCGCAGTTCATTCAAGCTGCCCACGTGCTGCTTCAGTACAACCAGCCCCAACCTCCACCCACACCCTGACGCTTCTGATGCAGCAAATGTTCCTCAATCCCCTACACACCATGGAACTCCCCTTCTGGCAAGGTGAAACCAGGTCCAGCTGGTGGGACTGTATTATCCTGCAGTGATGGGATGACCAGCAGTGGATCCAGAACTTGTGCATGCAGAAGGCCAACTTCCTGGAGCTCTGCGAGTGGCTTGCACCTGCCCTCCGGCACCAGGACATGCGCCTGAGACCCACCATTCCCCTGTAGACATGTCACCATCACCCAATGAACCCCCGACCACCATGCCTCGGACTACATAAACAGGAAGGGGTACTTCTCTTTGGTGCTGTAGGCCCTGGTGGGCCTCTAGAGACTGTACACTCACATTAACATTGGCTGGTTGGGGAAGGTGCACAACACCCGCCTATTCTGGAACTCAAGCCTGTTCCAGAAGATGCACGCTGGCACTCATGGGACCATCAGGCATGGGAATTTACCGGTGAGGCCATGAGCCTGTGGGAGTGGGGGACAGGGCAACTTGGCTTCCTTCTGTGTCCAGCACAGGCCGGGTCCAGGACTGGCAGCATCCTGCAGAAAACTTCTATCCCTGCCCACTGGGAGGGGTGTGTGAGCTGCAGAGGCCACTTGCCAGAGAGTGTTACTGAGATTTCCTTCCTCTGCCAGGTTCCCATGCTGAGGATAAGTCTCCTCTGCATCACCATGCTTGACCAGGAGCAGATGCTACCAGAGCACAGGCATGATCCTGTGCATTGTGCAGCACTGCTGTGTGGTTCCATGACCACAGCCTCCTTAGTGGTGGCTTGTTGTGGGAAAGTGTCCCACCACAGAGTCTGGAGTAAGGTAGGCCTTTCCAAGAGCCTTGTAAGGAGGAGCGAGGGGTTTGTGTGAGTGTCATGGGGGTGAACGTTCCAGATTGGCACTCCATGTGCACCCACGTACACAGGCTGTCATGCAACCACCAGGCCAAAAAGGAGCCCCTTGCAGCCTGACACCTGCCCGTGTGTGGGGGGGGGGGAGGGAGAAGTTAAGGAACTCACGTTAAGTGTCTTCACCAGGATTGTCCAAGGCCTGGGAGACATTGAAGGAGGGGGGGAGAAGAGAAGGGGAGAGGGAGAGAAGGACTGGTTCCAGGGTAACAGTTCCTGGCTGGTGGTCATGATGTCCTGGCTGGTGTACTTCTCCTTGTCCCCCACAACCTGGCCCTTGTGGAGGTTGACTCTGGGCATGTCCATGGCCAAACTCAGTGACAATGGGTAGGAGAGGTGACAGGCCCCCCAGATGGAATCCAGCCACTCAAAGCGGTCAGTGTGAGGAGCTGCTCCAGAGTGTGCACTCTGCTCCTTGGCCTTAGTGTAGACCAGCCAGAGCACTTTCATCTTCATGCAGACCTGGTTGAGGGTCCACTTGTATCCTTTTTCCGCCAGGCTGGTGATCATCCAGCCATAGACATGGGCATTCCTCCTCCTGGTGCAGAGATCCTGGAGGTTGGTCTCCTCCCTCCACACCTTGATGAGGTCCAGAATCTCCACACCAGTCCAGGATGGTGCTGCCTTTCGCCCCTGGCCAGTGGTAGTCAAGGGTGTTGCGGGAGTGCTTGAGTGGGGGAGGGGGGCTCCAAGGGAGCACTGGGGTCAGTCATGGCTCCAGCAATAGGTGCTGTGTAGCATGGGGCTAGCAAAGCTCTCCTCATGCTGCAAACCCTTTTCCTTCTGACTGCAGCTTTAAGCTCTACAGGAGAAGAGGAGCATTGGAGCTATCAGGTGTGACCAGAGAGGCCACTGGAGACCAGTTATTTTGACATAGGAGCAGCTGAGCGTCCACACTACTGCTATTTCAAAATAAGCATTATTCCTCATGAAAATCTGGAGTTATTTCAAAGTAACCAGCCAGTTACTTTAAAATTATGGGCTTGGTAATGTGGATGCTCCGCTTGTTGTTTTGAAATAAGGGAAGTTATTTTGAAATAACTCCCTAGTTTAGGCCAGGGCTTAGTGGTCCTCTAAGTAACATACAATTCCTTTAGTTATTAGTAACTAAGTTAGGCTCTTGTTCACTTAAAATAGTGAATGATGGCCTAAGTTCCCTGTAAGCTGCATGGCAGGGTGGTTGTGCAGCTGCTAATTGAACCCTGTCTAGAGATTTAGGGCTGCTGCACAGAGCTTCCTGGCTGGGGAGAGGCACTCCCTCAGCAGCAGCTCCCCACTCCCAACGAGCGTGCTGGTAGAGAAGGGGACACAAGGAGGGAGGGAGTACGTATGTGGCTGGGACGTGAGGCTTGAGTTGTTAGAATGGACAGTACTACATGTACTGTATCAATCTTCATTGACATTTCTCATTATTCCCTGATGCTGGCATCTCAGAAGCACCATCTCAAATGGGAGTTTCTGCAGCTACTGTGATGGGATGAATCTCAGAAGTCCCCTTAGGGTTGTCTCCTGGGGTACGTCTAAACTACATGGCTCCGTCGATGGAGCCATGTAGATCAATTTACACGAGAAAGGGAAATGAAGCTGCAATTTAAATAATCGCTGCTTCATTTAAATCAAAATGGCCACCACGCTGTGCTGATCAGCTGATTGTCAGCACAGCGGGGCAGTCTAATCAGCTGATCGGTGCAGCGTGGTGGCCATTTTGATTTAAATGAAGCGGCGATTATTTAAATTGCAGCTTCATTTCCCTTTCTCGTGTAAATTGATCTACATGGCTCTGTCGACGGAGCCATGTAGTTTAGATGTACCCCGGTGTGCTGTCATGTCACTGATACCTGCCTTCCTGCCCTCGGGGCTCCCTATCATCCTGTCCCACTGGGTCAGAAACTCTGGTCTCCCCAGACAAGGCACAGAGTTGGAATTACTGCTCCCCTTCACAGCCACTGAACCTGGTCAGATCTGGGAGGGCTTAGCTATAAGGAAACCAACCCCTAAAGGGACCAAAACTCCACATAAATCCATCTCATCCTGTGTAAAAGTTATAAACTTATAAGGTCAGCCCCCTTTATCACTGAAAGAGAGAGATGCACAGTGGTTGCTCCCCCTCCCCTGTAACAATTATTTACACAGGACTTGATAAGACAAAAGTGTGTTTATTAGTACAAAAATAGAATGTAAGTGGTTACAAGTGAAAACAGATCAAAGTAAGTTATTCAATTAAAATGAGCAAAATGCTTAGCTAGTTCTAACCCTACACAGCTGTTCTTATCTCAGGTAAAGAGCTTCAAGTCAGAGTTGATCTTTACTCTGGCTTGGGTCTACAGCTTGACAGAGTTCTTTGTTGCCAAGTATTCTTTGGGTAGACCAGGCAGTTTCAAAGGCCAGCTGAAGACAAAGGTCTGATTGTTTCCCACTACTTAAATAGACTTTTCCCTCAAAATAGGAACCCTTTGTTCAGTGGCACCGCTCCCCCTTTAAGAATGTGAATGTTTAACTACTTAATTGGTAAGCCTCACTGTTAATGTTAACTAGTGAGGGCTGGAGCACCCCTCCCCCTACCTCCCTTTTAATTGGTTAATTAGTTAATGTATAACCAATTAAATGGGATTTTACATACCCATGCAAAAATACCAGGTTGAGGATGGATTCCAGTACCAGGTGGCATGGTCACATGTCTTTCTAGAACCAACCACAGTTTGGTCTTCCAGGACACACATCCATCCACCAGTGACCATCAGTTTGAGTACTGTGTCATTAGGTACCTGAAGTATCACTAACAGCCCTCATTAGCACATTTCGAGCTATGAACAGATTCACACTTCATATTGCTAACTTCATATACAAGAATGGTACATGCACAAAAATAGGATATACCAATTCAGCAGTGTGTAACTGTAAAATTGATATGTTACAGACCTGTTTTGCATAAGGCATCTTTGAGTTATGCATATTCATAAGCCAATTCTCCTAAGGCATGGATGGGCCCATATCAGCTGCAATTTATACACTGACACAGCTGGGTTAACAGAGTTTTCTCTGATATCCACTAGTAGCCAAGAAATACCTGCCAACGTAAGTCCCTATCACGGTCATTATATACCTAGTCCCTGTGTAGTTAAAGGAACAAAAAGGGAAGAAAAATATTATAGTACAAGATGTTAATTTTCCCCTTCCCACTTCACTTGAGTTGCAGCATGGTTGTACCTCTCAAGTCATCTCTTATAAAAAGGTAAAGAAATAATTTTGTGGGAAGAATTGAGAACACTGTAGAGGTTTTCTGGTTTTAATTTTTAGAAGAGTAGTTACTGTTTTTTTTTCCCTTTCACGTCCAATCCATATCTCGTGCACAGCACATAAAAGAGCCAGTTATTGGAGAAAAAAACCTCCCATACATTTGGAGGGATAAGATATGGAGTTCAGTCCAACTGTACATTCAGCTTCTGTCAAATGGCTTGGCAAGAGATCCCATCCTCTGCTGTAAATCTTGATGGAAGCATATCCTTCCCTAGGGAAAAAAAGGAAAAGTCTCTCTTTTAAACAAGAGAGAAGTATCACAAATAGAAACCTAGGCCACAGTCCTAGATGCTGATCTATGTGGTTGCAAGTGTCTTCCTGAATGCGTCAGCTTGTAGGATCAGGGTGTTTGCTCTAATTGCAGTTTAGTTAAATGCAACCATTTGGTGCTGTAGATAGATTTGCAGTTTTAACAAGCACTTACTGAATCTGATATAGCATGTAGGCCCTTCCAATCACCTTACTTCAAAGCTGGCTTAAATGTTACAATCTTCATTGTATGACTTCTCTCATAGTAAGGTGGAACACAGAAATCAGAAGGGATTGCAGGTGCCATTATTATTACATTGTGTACAAACAAAAAATGGCTATTCTGACTTCAGTCTAGAAAACTTGAGGACTTCGGTCTGAGGAAAGTGACTAAAAATTACTACCTTAATCATAATCAGCTGTCCATGTCAATGACAAATAAGTTTGATTTCCATTGGCTCTGCAGAACCCACAGAGCTATGACTATGCTATTTTCTAGTATGCATCGTTAACTGAATTCCTAAATTCCAGCTGCAAATCCAAATGTTGGGTTGTACAATATGTAATGGCTGTTGTTACACAGGAGTACCTGAGAGCAGAATTCAGCTAGTGCAACTTGTAGTATTGGTGACTGCTTCAGAAAAGAGTCCCTTTTGACTTTAACTCCCTCTCATGTTAGTAGGGTTTGCACTTAAAAACAAGCTCTTTATTTGTAAATAAAGTACATTTGATACAGGAATTGACACATGGAGCCCAACATCGCTTCTGTATTTAATTGCTTTATTTCCTGTGTTGCTGTATAAATTACAAGATAGTGAACAGTGGTTGTTCTGTATATGCCCAGGCTTGTCTAAAGAGTGGCTAGTGGATAATTTTGGGCAATGATTCCTCCTGACGTGCCTATGAGCAGCATGATTGTCTGACTTTTAACCAGCTCAGTCATTGGGTTTGTGTTGAAGCTCCTGTTCTAGATGATCAGGGAGACAATGAAGGGGGGGGGATGTTTTTAGGTGGGGAAACCTTGTCTCAGGAGTCAGTCTGTGCGTGTAACATGCTCTGCTTACAGCAGAGCTCTATGAAGCAGCCAGGCAATCTGCAGGCTTCTCTCCACCCAGTGATATTCTAGGGACCAGCTTTCTCTGAAGGGTAGAGACTTGCTCTCCTGACGGCCTCAGCCCTTGATGCTTTTCAGTGACTTTGGAATGTTAGCTTCTCCCTTTCCTCCTACCAGCCTCTACACCTTGCTGAGCCCTGAGCTAGTAGCTTCCTGCAGCAGCACAGATATCTGCCAATATCTGAGGTCTGTAGCTTGAGTAAAGCAAGTGTTAATCTGTCTACCCAAGTTGGGAGACTTGCTTCTACAACAGTGCAGACATATCCAAAAAGCCTGTCTTACCTCTAAGTTCATGAGTCCTTGTTGGATTTTTTTTTTTCTGATCTGACAGCAGCAGAGCATGAGAAGCCTAAATAAATGGTTATCCATCAGCTGGGACAAAAGATCTGTGGTACAGCAAATTAATGGAAACTTATTTAAAAATCTTCAAAGGGCATTCTCTTAAATAAGGTGTCCTGACATGTGTCAAGATAAACATTTTTCTCCTTGCTACTGCTGATTAGTCTGGGTAGGTTTAAGAGCAATACCCAAAAAACCTCTAATCCACTTTTCCTCCCTCCTGTTACCTCTTCAGCTTTAGCTTTAACTCTCTATTTTGCACTTCTAGAGCAACAGGGAGGGAAGCTTGAAGTAAAGACCCTCTTCCACTTTTGCCAGACTGCAGTAAGGATGTTAAAATGCAGTTAATTGACTAGTCAGTGAGTCGATGGAATCTCCATTGGCTAGTTGATAGGCACTTCCGCATTCCTCCTTTGAAATGTACAAGAGCCCCTGTTGGGCCTCTTGTACATTTTGAAGGAGGAATGCAGAACTCTGGGTACAGCCCGGGGCCAGTGGGAAGTCCCGCTGATTCTGGACTGCACGCGGGTGCCTCCTTTGACATGCATAAGAGTCCCCACTGGGGACTGACCAGCTGTGGCAGAGGTGAACGTAAAGCTTCTGTTGGTACTGCAGTGGGGCACCCTAGTTTGAAGGAATGAAGTAATTTGACAAGTAAGACATTTTATTTAGCAGCTGGGTAGTGGTGTCATCCTTCTTCCCACATAACCAAACTGTAGAGTCTGTTGTGCACAATTTTCATACTTGCTGGCTTTGTGCCAACTGCTGTTAAAATAGCTATTACTTTACTGATGATGAAACTTCTTTCAAATGTTTGACAAGTTCCACTGTATCTTCCAACTTTTCATAGTCATGGTAGTTGGGGAAAATTCTTTCTTGGTGTTCGAAGAGTATTGCTGATATTAGCGGTCCACATTGAGGTAATAACAGTAGAAAAAATAATCCAGATTAGTTTCTGTACCATAGTTTGGTTCACATGATCTTTGTTTTCCCTGCACTTTCTAAAACCAGGGGAGAAGGTGGTGGTGGAAAGCACACCAGTCTATGCCTTCTCTATTTACATGTTAAAATTGTCACCTCCACGTTACAGCTATTAGAACTGCGTTTTCATGCTTAACTCACTAAACTGCCACTGTCTTCCTGACTGAATAGTCTGAGGAACACACAACATAACCTGACTCCCTGGCTTTGTAAGAATAGATACTGCCAATATCATCACTATCTTTCTGTTCCAGGCTTCAAAATGCTACTTTGGTTCTATTTGCACAGGGTTTCCTCAAACTGGGTTTGAAGTACATTTATACTTACAGTTAAATGTTCTAGTGAGACACTGAAATTAACACCTCTTTGTGAAACTGCTGAGATCTTATATGATCAAGTTGGCATGCCCACTATACTATATATAGGCTGCCATTAGTTGTATAGGAAAGAATTTCCCTCCAATCTGGGAATGTCTTTGGTATGATTGTTAGCCAGCTGGCAGAATGGGCTTTGACTTGAACTAAAGCAAAGCTGCGCAACCACTGCAGGTGGAAGCTCCAAAATTCGGGACTCTCTGGTCCGGCAGGACCACAGATGTTGCTGGATTAGAGAGCTCTGGTGCCCGGGAATGCAAGCCTTGTCCCTGGAGAGCCCTGGCTAGGCAGCGCAGCTGCGGGATGGCCAGTAGCAAAAGCAGGGCAGCCAGCGAGCCCCATCCCCAGGGATCCCCAGGGGAGCGTGGCACAAGGGGACAGCCAGCAAGCCCTGGCCCCGGGGATTCCTGGTAGGGCAGGGGAGAAGTGGGGTTGCTACAGCTGAGGAGTTCTGTCCCAGGGGAGCCCCTACAGGTCAGAGCCCAAGTCCAAGCCTTGCAGGCTGGAGCCCGGTGGCAGTGGGGTGGGAGTGGAGCCAGCCGCAGGGAGGGGGAGCATCCTGGGAGGTTGATGGTCAGGTCCCAACCTGTATTATTTGATTAAATATAAATTGTAATGTTGTCTTCCCTACTTAAAACTACATGCTGCAGGGGTGGGCAATAATTTTTGGTGGGAGGGTACTCCCAAGATTTTGGGGTGTGGTCGAGGGCCACACTCTTCCAGGATATTAATGGAGATGAGGGGTCTGGAATGGAGGTTGGATGCAGAAGGGAGCTTGAGGTAAGGGACTGGGATGCAGGAGGGAGTCAGGATGAAGCAGGTGGTTGTGACCTAGGGTAGGAGGGGATTGTGATCTGGGGCAGGAGACTGGGGTGCCAGATCTGGGGGGGGTTATGGGTGTAAGAGGGGGACAGAGGGTTTGGGTATATTGGGGGGGGGCAGAGATTTGGGGCAGGAAAGGGCTGGGGTGCCACAAGCAGGCTGTGGCCAAGAGACTGACTTGTTAGCTGCCAAACTAGCCTGCCTGCCTGCCTGCACAGCTTAAAATGTTTCCCAGCCAGTCAGCTTGCCTGGCCACGTACTTCATGAATAACTGAGCCCAGGAGAGGTGGCGTGATTCTTCTTAGCTGCCTGTTCTAACAAGCAGCTCACATTGGCTGTTATCTGCCAGAAACCAGCCAATGGGAATGTGCTGGGGGGCGGGGTGGCTCCTAACCCAGCCCCCCACATCAGTTTCAAAACAGAAACAGAGCCCTGCAGCCACCTTTCTGCATGGCACATGGGGCAAGCTGGGGAGCTCCGCTGCCTCTGTGGGCCAGATGTGGGGGCTTGGTAGGCCGAATCTGGCCCATGGGCCATATTTTGTCCAGGCCTGACTGCCATGGGCAGGCTCTAGAGATGAGTAGGTGTAAGTCTGATTGGAGAATGCGCGCTGGCTATCATCTCTTCAGGTCAGATAAAATCCACTCAGGAACTCACTGTAACCAAGAGTCCAAGCAGTAGGTCTCATTGTAATCCTCCATTCTGACCCTCCGTATAGCATGGGTGTCAGAGTTTCTCCAAAATAAATCCTAGAGCAGATCTTTTCCAAAGGCACCTAAGCTTGATTTTTAAAGTGGCCACTCGTAGCAAGGCCACCACAACCCTTGGGAAGTTGTTCCAATGGTGAATTACACACCACTTATAATTTTTTACAAAATTTCCCATTTGAATGTATCTGGCTTCAACCTCCACCCATTGGACCATGCTAGTATAAAGAGCCCATTATTAAAATTATTCCTCATATAGGTAACAACTAATCAAATCACCCCTTAACTTTCTCTGTTTAGTTAAATAGATTGAGCACCTTGAGTCTCACAAGGCATATTTTTTTCTAACCATTAAACAGTCTTGTGGCCCTTCTCTAAATCCTCTTCAATTTATTCACACTTTTTCAAATTGTGGACACCAGAACTGGACCCAGTATTGAGCAGCCTTCTTATCAGTGCCAAATACAGCAGTAAAATAACCCCTCTACTTCTACTTAAAATTCCCATTTTTGCATCCCGGGATTGCTTTACTCTTTTGGGCAGTCTCACAGTGGGAGCTCATGTTCAGCTGGTTGTCCACAACCTCCAACTCTTTCTGAGAGCCATTGTGTCCCAGGATGGAATCACCTATCCTGTAAGTCTGGCCTTCGTTCTATGTTCCCAGATAGGCACTTACATGTAGCCAGATTAAAACGCATAGGCTATGTCTACACTGGCGAGTTATTGCACAAGAATGGCCATTCTTCCGCAGAGCATCCACACTGCCCCCCTGCTCTTGTGCAAGAAGATTTACAGTAAAGCACGGTAGGAGAAGGCTTCTTGCACAAGAGCTACGCTCTTTTCTAACAGGTGTAAGCTTTCGTGCGCAAGAGGGCAGTGTGGACACGTGGCACGGGTTTCTTGTGCAAGAAAGCCCTATGGCTACAATGGCCATCAGAGCTTTCTTGCGCAAGAGAGCGTCCACGCTACCATGGATTCTCTTGCACAAAAGCACATCTCGCACATGGCAGTGTAGACGGGTTTTTGCGCAAGAAGCAGCCAGTGTAGACATAGCCATAGTGTGCTGGGTAGACTTAGTATAAACAATCTGATTGTGCTGAATCTACAGCTTGTGCTTTTTATTATTTGGTTGGCTCGGGGCTAATAATTGTAGCGTAGCTGTTTTGGGCTCTCTGCCTTACATGGGTTTGAGTCTCAGAACTCAGGCTAGAGCCTGCACTCAAGTGTCTGCACTGCTCTTAGCTCCGAAAGCCAGAGTCAATGGACCCAGGCTCAGAGACTTTGTCAGAGCGTGTGAGGTTCTTTAATGCAGGGTAGAATGGCAGTTGTGTGATCAGTTCCTTTGCTATGACAAGGTCTAATATGGAATTTCCCACCATCTTGGTTACAAACCTTTCAGTTTAGAAATTACAACATTTAGAAATTCCAAGGATGTTTCACTACTGACGGCATGAGGCTTCAAGCAAATATCAGTCACAGTGAGGTACTCCAGGATCAGTCTTTCCCCCCTACTCATTGTCCATAGGCACATCAGAAGGCAATCCTCTTGTTCGCTCTTGAGATCTACTGATGTGTAGCAAACACCACTAATACCTCATCTTGTGCTTTCAGCACTGATACATAAATTCAGGATAATGTTCTTCTGAGTCGTACATAATTTTGGTACAGTAGGAAATGCATCATTCTGTAACCTACAAATCAAAGCTAAAGCAAAATGATGGGGCATAAAGTTTTAAAGTTGAAAGGCTTTTGTATAAAAGCTGACTTTTTTCCAAACAGAACAAAACCAAAAAATGGGTAAGAGGGTAGGGTGGTTTAAATCTGTAAAGCTAGTTACTGAACAAAGCAAAATTGTAATATCCCTGTGCAATTACATTATATGTCTTATTTCTGTATTTCAGGAGTTCCAAGATGCAGATTCAGACATCTCAAAACTCCTAAGGACTGAAGAACCATCTTTAAGATCTGAAAATTGATCTGAATACTGACCATGTCTATTATGGATCACAGCCCCACCACTGGAGTGGTGACTGTAATAGTCATTCTGATTGCTATAGCTGCTCTTGGTGCCTTGATATTGGGCTGCTGGTGTTACCTGCGTCTGCAACGGATCAGCCAGTCTGAAGATGAAGAGAGCATTGTAGGAGAAGGAGAAACCAAAGAGCCTTTCCTTTTGGTGCAGTATTCTGCTAAAGGACCATGTGTAGAGAGAAAAGCAAAGCTGACGCCTAATGGCGCAGAAGTTCATAGCTAACTTCTGGAAGCACAGATGAGTATCTGGACTATATTCGTCTAAATAGCAGAACTGATACTGTGAAGAAATGACATACATTCTGCTCTCTTAAAACATCTTGAGATAAAACTTAAGTTATGATTTTGTTGGCTTGCCCACTGCATGCACTGAGAAACTACACTATCCACAAATTCTGTATTGTAACTCCTTAGTACTAAGAGGTGACTTCTCTGGTATAAAGTCCATTGCTGGCAATGGACACAAAGGGATATGCTGGCATGAAAAGACTAATAGCATTTTTGTTACTTGAATGTTTAGCTGAGCCTATTTTGATGGAACTACTACTGTAATGTGAACTACCTAACTGTGAACTGTAAATAGGCTGCCAGGAGTTCTGGCTTTTTGTTATCCAGCATATGGAAGTGGTATGAAGTTATTCTTAGTAACACACAGTGCGACTTCTGAGTCACATGATTATGGATGGGATGCCAGACCTTCAAAACCAAACCTGCAGCTTAAAGCCTGTTTCTGCTATGAAGTTGAGTGCACAACGATAGACAATGGTGGTTTTTGTTTGTTTGTTTTTTAGTTTTTTAAATCAGTGTTCTTAAATGCAGGTGTGTAATATAATCTCAGTAGGATGACTGAGGCAGAAAGGATAGGGGTTGTAAGGAAGGAACTGTACCTCTTCCTTTAGGGTGTAGCTGTGCTGTGAGCACCTAATACTGTGATTGTCCTAGCCATGTAGCTAACTGCAAGGAAACTGTCATTTTAACAGCTTCCAGTCTAGAAACTAATGATGGCTACTTCATGTGTGGTCCAGAAGGTTTCCACTGGAATTAAAAATAGCAGTAGAGCAGACTGTTCCCTCTGTTAGTAAGCATGTTAATTACAGAAGTGGTGTTTTTACTAGAACTGGCATTAATGTAACTATTCCTCTTTATTTCCCCCAACCACTGTTTACATGTGTACCTAGCAGCTGGGGCATATGTAAACATGAAACTAAATAGCCAACTGTACAAACTTTAGTCTAGATACCAGATTGTCTACAGTAATGTATTTTGTAGATAAGGGTTTTTTTCTCCATTTCTTAACTTACAAGACAGATTTTGGCCTGCCCTGTAACAGCTAACTACATTTTGGGGAAGGGGTAGAGGGAGATGAAAAGTTCATTTGTGGCTGGGGGAGGGTTTTTAAAAAAACTTTTAGTGCAAGCTAAAGTATCTTCACATAAAGGGCCCCTCCTTTTTCAACCATTCCCTTGTCTTTACTACAAAAAACCCTGTAACAGCTACTTTCAGTGGAAAAATGACACTGTAAACAATACCACTGGTTCTGAACAATCATTTAGCTGTACTGAAAATGTTCTAGATTTCCTATTTTTAGGCCTGCATATTTCCCCAACTACCAGCACTTGCCAGATCCAGTTCATAGGGAGCTAAAAAATTCCTTTAACTTAAACTAAACTCCCCTGCAAACAGAGGGAGGGTGGATAGGTATGTCTCACGGGTTCTCAGGTTGACGGTTGATTCCTTAGGGCAGCGGTTCTCTAACTTCTTGGGCTCCGGAGTCCTTTACATGTGTGTAAAATTTATGCAGCACCCCAGTCGTCCACTGATTGTACGTGTTGTACCTATTGATGTTTCCAGTTTGTCAACTTCACGGAGCCCCTGGAGAGGTCTCGGGGAGCACAATTTGAGAAACACTGCCTTAGGGGGGTTGCAAGCTGTCAGTCTCCACCCCCAATCCTGCTTCACCACCACCATTTGTAATATAGTGCTAAAGAATGTGTCTTTAATTTTAGGGAAGGGGGGAAATTGCATGCTGAGGCTTGCTATGTGAAAGGGATCACCAGCACAAAAAATTGAGAACCACAGTGTAGATGATGCGAAAGTTCCACCACCATCTGTGTGGGGCAACAGTTATGCTAAACACTGGTGTGAATTACTGCTAATACATTGGAAATAACTACGCTATTTATTCTTTGCTGGCCATAGCTGTCTGCAAACAAACGATAGTTCACTCATGAACTAAGCTTTCAACCATTTCTCACAACCTAGTTGAAAAAAATTGATGCTCATGCCTCAGCATAATTATATCTTTTGATTCAGTGCAGGATAGGTGAGAGTGGAGGGGCTGGAATGAGAGATCTGGGGTGCAGGAGGGGATCATGCTCATGGTTGGATATGGGCCTATTTCCAGTGGTTCCTGGTCAAAGGTGAAGTGGGGGTGCTATTGCTTGCTGCCTCTCTTGGCACCACAGACCACACTTCCTTGGAAGCAGCCAGAAGCAGGTCTGGTTCCCAGGTGGAGGCACACAAGCGGCTCTGCACACTGCTTTTGCCTGCAGACACAGATCAGGAATTGGCCAATGAGAGTAGGAAGCCAGTGCTCAGGGTGGGGGCAGTGCATGGAGCCCCTTGTCTCCTGCCCCCCAGGAGCCTGACCTGCTGTTGGCCACTTCTAGGATGCAGCATAGTGTGCAGCATCAGGACAGACAGGAAACCTGCCTTAGAACCCCCACTAGTCACTGGGTCATCCTACAGCAAGGTAGCCCCCTGTCTGACATTGTGACCCAGTACTGGGTCACAACCCATAGTTAGAAAAATGAAAATTAGCATCCAATAGGAAGCTATCAACTTGGTAGTTCAGTGGTTTTCAGTCTATTTGAGACACTGGCCTGTTCATGCACACACAATTCTTAACTGCACACAAGGTGGCAGTTAATAGACTGTTTGGGATGCCAAACCTTATTCTCCTCTCCCCCTTTTTTGTGTGGGGGAAGGCTAACGGGATGTATAAGGAGATGAATAAGATTTTTCTATCTACTTTTTTACCAATAATGAAATATCTATGAAAAACTGTTCCTTTACTTAGAATGTAAAGGCAGTTAATGGTTAATTGCGGAGCATGTAAAAGTGTCATGCAAAGTTGCTGAACTCCTTCAACAGGAATGACAGAATATTTTAACCATTTGACATTTCATTCAAGTTTACTAAAGACACATTCAGCATTTCCAGTCAATTCTGTAAACAAAGGCAACATGCAGGTGAAGATGGCTAACTTCAGCTGTTTCTTAAAGTATAAATTGTCACTGTTTCTAAATGAACTCTTCCTCTGGGAGACCTGGGAGGAAGCCAGTGCAAAAATTAGTCCTTTTGCAGAAGATGCTTTGCTTTGCTGCCCCTGGGAATTTACCATTTTTAACCTAAGTTAAATTAATACAATGGCTATCACATTAGTGCAATAGTAAAATAGAAAGTGTTTTCCATATCTCCATTTAGGTTTCAAGATCTGGTAAATTGTTTGAAGTATTATGGAAATGTTCTGGTTTGATTTGATTTTTTTTCTAGACAATTGGAAAATATTTTATTTACAACAAATAAAATTTGCATAAATACCTTCCCAATACAGTGTCATTCCTGATTTCCCACACCCACTTCCTTATAGCATAAGCACTTATTCTGTCCTGTTTTCTTTATGCTCAGTCACTGTGGTATCAATGTTGGAAATATCAAGCCTTTCTCTTTCATGTAATCCGTCTATAGCAGTTAGAACAGGACCAGTATTGTGGTTGGAAAGAATCTCATCTGACTGAATGGATTTCTTAGTTTCATCTTTGTTCTCTAGCTTCCCCTTTATTGATGCTACCAAGACTTTTAGTAAAGCATTCTCTGTAAGGAGGTTTTCTGATGCATCTGCTAATTCTTGAAGCTTTTCAGCCATTTCTTCTAATTCTCTGTTCTTCTGTTCATACAGTGCCTGTAACTGTTCACTGTGGAGCTGGAGGATACTATGTTGCTTTTCCAGTGTAAGCTTCTGCTGCTGTAGTTTCTGTTCTTCTCTTCTGGCTTCAGAAAGTTGGGCTTCCAGCTGATCTTGAGCCTGGTGTAGTGCACTGACTTCTGATCTCAATTTCTGAATCTCACTCTGTAGGTGGGAGATATGCTCTTGTTGTAATTTTGTCTCTTTCGGTGGACATTCTTTAGTGCAGGGCTCTGAGTCAAGTGCAGCTGACGGTAGACGTGAGTAATGCAAAATGAACTTAAGCAGATTAGGAAGAGTAACTGAAAAATCTTCAGGAAACTTCACACTTTTGTCCTTCCTATAAAAATACACATTTAAATTACTTCAGAGAGGTAGCCAAGTTAGTCTGTACAGGATAAACTTAAACAACAACAAATAGTCCGGTAGCACATTAAAGACTATCAAAACATGTCGATGCTCATGAAAGCTCATGATACCATAACCCACTTCTCCAGATGACTGGAGTATTAAAAGTTCCTTCCCCCCCCCCCTTCCCTTCCCTTATTTATTCTTGGATCTGGACCACGAAAGCTCATGATACCATCTATATGTTTTGTTAGTCTAAGGATGTCAACACCCTGTATAATTTGCAATAGCAATTAAAAAAAAATTAGTATCCTACAAGCTGACCATGAGTCTTGCACCTAAAGGCAACTTACTTTCTGCTTAAACACTTTTGAAGCATAAGATCTGTAGTTTGTCAAAGTTTCCTGTCAAATACCTATTTGAAAATTTGATTTTGGGGAAAATAATATAAACCCTTTTATGATGCAATGTCTGCTTGCCAAATCACTAAGTAAAGTTTGTATGCTACCAGAAAACTTCTACACTTTATTTCTGAAGCAAGTATTCCTAGGGAAAAATCATTGCCTTTTTCATTCAGTGATAGAGTTAAACATGCTCCTACATAGAGGTTGGGCTTACTTTATGATACCCTACTGTGAAGTACAAGCCACAACTTCATTTTGAAGACTGGACACTACTGAAGCAAACATTTAACTAGTGAATGAAATTGTAGACACATGGCACGACAAACAGGTTCTTCAAGTGCATCCGACATACTCCTTTTCAGTGTGCATTACTGCTCAGTTTAAACTATTCAAACTTACTCCATTTGATACGTTTTTCCCCCCACATTCACCCTGTAGTGGTACTACAACAAGTTTAAGGAACAGAGATGATATTTTACCTCTCAATACAGGCCTGCGCTACAAGGGAAAGTCAGCTTAACATATCCAATTCCAGCTACAGCAATAATGTAGCTGGAGTCCAGCTACCTTAAGCTGAGCTAGGGAACTGTCCTCACTGCCAGAGGTCACATTTCCCTCAATGCCTCATTGTATTTTTAAGTACAGTGCTTTAAGCACAGGTATAACTGAGCAGAACTTGAGCCCCAGCAGCATACATTCCAAATCTAGGGAATCGGCCTGCATTAGAAGGTAAAAGAACAGAATGTAGACCAGGGTTTACACCAATCATCTTTTCTCCTGGTTGAACAGTTTATTAAAGCCAAGAGATTAAAACAGCTTTTAAAAGCTGTTTTATTTTCCATACCTCTAGAACAGATCGCAAGTAACCAGCCCCTGCCCCACTTTTAGAGTCACGAAAGGGAACAAAATGCTAAACCAGCTTACGTACAGGAAAGAGTTGTGTAATAGTCCTGGTGGATACTAAATAAATATATATGGAGCCATAAGAAAACAGGTTAAATGTCAAAGACTAAAGCTTTCCTTTTATTTAGAGAATAATGAAGGGATTCTACAGAAAATTTAGTTACTCTCATGAGTTAAGTAACCAGTAATCATCAGTCATAAAATACTGACCCTTACATACTATAGTAGAAACCAGATGAAAGGCCACGCTTAAAAAAAAAAAAAAAAAAAAAATCACACCTTTCCTTTCTGCTTTGTAAGAATCTGAGATTTTAAGAGCTAGGTGTCCAAAGCATTGATGATGACGGCCAGAGTCCTGTTGTGGGGCAGTATTAATGATAGAAGACTTTCTTTTTTAGTTTAGTTTTGAAGCCATAGATTTAGAGAAGCTACCACTCATACTTTCTATTTTAAAAGCAAAAGGTATGAAAGGCCTTACTCTGTATATTACACAGTGTTAACAAGTAGGGAAAGCATTCTCTTAAGAATAAATGCTCCTGCACCTCAGCTGAAGAGAAAGATTCTTTCCTACTCCTGTCCTTGCCCTAAGCAAATTACTGGAATATGCAGTACTCAGTCCCTATACATCATTTCAATAGAAAATGCTCAACAACAATCATCGCCATATTGCATTTTTCTCAGATGGGTTTTTAAACTGAAGGCTCCCCACAAAATGGCACATTTAGCTTTCAAAACAGACCCAATATAAGGGAACTTAAAAAGCAATGACAATGGTCTTGTAGCACCTTAAAGGCTAACAAAAACATATAAATAGTAATATAAATGAATTTCATTAGTCTCTCAGGTGCTACAGGACCATTATTGTTTTTTAAGTTTTTTTAGTTACAGACGAACATGGCTAGCCCTCTGAGACCAATATAAGGGGGTTTACAATACGTAAATTTTTACAAAGTTAAATAAAATGCTGAAGTAATTAGTGGTTTTTAGTGTCTAAAGAAACATTTTGGAATGGAAAAATAATATACAATACACCTTTCTGCCTCCACCCCCTCAAATTTAGCTTTTTTCACTTTTGATATGAAAATAAAACATCTTTCACTACAGAACAATGATTTTTCTGAATAGAGGCAATTAATTTTATATGAGTCTGCCCTAATTCAACCGTTATGGTGGTAACAAAAGAAAAACTTTATGCAGTATAAAGTGTACTGTTTCCCTTATAATAGATATCATACTATGCAGTTTCCAGATAAAAATTAACTTATCACTACCTACTGGAAATTAGTGCAAAGCTATCATATTTCCACAATTCTAATCAGGAAACCTGTACTTAAAACAAGTATTGAACCTGATGTACACTTTTATGTATTAACTAGCAAAATCCTGTCAGCCTCAACTAATCTCAGGTTTGTATCAAACAATGGTAAAGGTGATGAGGAGAACTGAACATGGGACTCGCTATCTTATGCTACAGAACTTCGCAGAGCAAAGAAAAAACTCGTGTATATTCAGCAAATAACTCCAACCATGATTCCAATCCTTCCACCCAAGTTCAGGGATTTATTAAAAAAAGCACTTGCTACATCTGGGGTCACCAACCCGTCGATCGCGAGGCCTCGACCAGTCGATCGCGAGACGTTTGGGCACCCCCACCCTCCATTTTCCTCCCCACCCCCGAGAAACCCCACTACCTACCTCTAGTGTTGTGCCAGCTTCCCGCAGGGTGGACGGAAGTCCTTTCTGAAGCCCGCATCACTTCCGGGAGTTCCGGAAGTGCGCTGGCTGCTCCCCTCCCACAGCTCTATCACGTGCTGGGGGAGGGGGCATCGGCCCCGGAGGAGGAGTGCGGTGGCTTCCCTGCGCTGCTGGCGCCGGAGGGGTGAGTTGAGCGCAGGGGTTTCCCTGTGCCGCGGGAGCGGGGGTTGGCCCCAGGGTTTGGGCCACGCTGCGGGAGGGGGGTTTGGCCCCAGGGTAGGTTCCCGCGGGGGTTTGGCCCCGCCGCGGGAGAAGCGGTTTGGCCCCGGGGCAGGCGCCCGCGGGGGTCTGGCACCGCTGTGGGAGAGGCAGTTTGGCCCTGGGGCAGGCGCCTGCGGGGGTTTGGCCCCGGGGCAGGTGCCTGCGGAGGTTTGGCTGCGCTGTGGGAGGCACGCCCCAGCTTCCCTCGGGGGTGTGGGGGGGAGAATCCTGGGAGGAGGCGATAGCAGGGGACTCTCTGCCCCCACTCCTCCCTGTTCCCTCCCCCCTCTCCCCAGCCCCCTATTCCCTCTCCCCAGCTCCCTATTCCCTCTCCCCACTCCCCAGCCTCAGAAACCTGTCCCCACTGGCACCCTGTCCCCTCTCCCCACTCCCGTCCCCAGCCGCAGAAACCTGTCCCCACTGGCACCCTGTCCAAACAGGTTCCCTGCCCTTCTCAGAAATAAAGACTATGCAGAAACTTTTTGTGTTTGACATAGTATTTTATTTGAAAATGAAGCCTGGCCAACACTTGGGGCCAAGCCCCCATCTGGCCACAGCATCATGACACTCCTGCACTCCCCTTTCCCCCAGACCCTATATCTCAGCCTATCATACACTGGAACCTCCTGCCCTGAGCCCCTCACATACCCCAACCCAAATTCCTGAACCCTCACATCCAGAAGTCTGTGGCTTACTTAGTTCCCTAACCCTACATCTGACCCAAACACTGCCCGGCCTGGAGCCCCCTCCCCAAGCCAGCGTTCCCTTATCCACTTCCTCCTGCATCCAGATTTCCTCCCAGAGCTTGCACCGCTCACCCCTTCCCGCACCCAAATCCCTCATTCCCACCCCAGAGCCTACACATCCTGTCTCAACCCAGCGAGGGTACGTCTAGACTGCAGGAGTTTTTCAGGATTCCAGAGATACCCCAGAAAAACTCTTCTGCATCCAGGGATGCGTTTGTTCTTCCACTTCTTTTAGTGGAAGAGCAAACATGATCTTTCGGTCACCCCTATATTCCTCTTTCCACAAGCAATAAGGGGGCTTCCAAAGGAAGGGGTTTTTCTGACATTTGGTCAAGTCTAGACAGGCCAAATGTTGGAAAAACTTCTTCCTACAGAAGTATTGGGGGGAAAAAAGCAGCAGTGTAAGGGTTGGGGATAGCAAGTGATGGAGAGGAGGCGAACAGAGAGGGTGGGGCTTCAAGGAAGAGACGGGGCGGTAGATCTTGGCTTGTTCTGTCATTTAAAAAGTGAACTTGGGTGTAAAAAGGTTGGAGACCACTGTGCTACATTCTTTTCTACAAAATCCCTTTTTTGCCAAATCAGTAACCAGATTCACAGCAGGTAATATGTACACCAGTGTTTCTTAAACTGTGTTCTGTGGCACACTGGTGTGCCACGAGGCAATCGGTGGTGTGCTGCGGAGAACAATTCAAAATGGCTGCCCTTAAAGGGGCAGGCGATTTTTTTCTCAATAACTTTCCCCTGATCCTTTTTTCCCCCCCATCAGTAACTTTCCCCCTGACCCTTTTCCCCCCTCAATAACTTCCCCCCAACCCTTTTTCCCCCGACCTTTTTTTTCTTTTTGCTTAACAAAAAAATCCTTGGTGTTCCTCATAAAAAAAAATTATTGTTTGGTGTTCCTCAGTCTTAAAAGGTTTATGAAACACTGATGTACACAGTGTGATCCATCACACTGGATAAACTCATATTGATCACCCTCAGTAAGTACTGAGGGGGTAGCCTGGCTGTGAATGAATCAAAGTTAGATGGATAAAAGCACTTAATGTGGAATGCAACCAAAATGTACTTACTATTCAGAAAAAAGAACACTAGCCCAGTCCTAGAATTGAATCAATCAGCACAATCTACGTTCAGACCAGGAAATTAAAAACAAAACCAAACCCCAAAACAGACGTGGATGTTTCAAAGATGTCTAAATGATAGGAGTGCTATACTTTATACAGCTCTCTAAACCAAAACAGTAAAAAACTCCTAATTCTATTTAGCTGCCTATTCCATGAAAGACTCAAACTGCAAAATCATTATCATGCTTAGTAAGTTTTGCTGAACTAAGGATAAAAGTCCTATTACCATAAAATACAAAAGCTAGAAGCTTCAGATCATAGAATCAAACGGTTGGGAGAGACCTCAGGAGGTCACTGAGTCCAACCCCCTGCCCAAAGCAGGACCAATCCCAAAAAAATCATCCCAGCCAGGGCTTTGTCAAACTGGGACTTAAAAACCTCTAGGGATGGAGATTCCACAGTTTCCCTAGGTAACCCATTCCAGTACTTCACCACTCTCCTAGTAAAATATCCAACCTAGACCTCCCCCACTGCAACTTGAGACCATTGCTCCTTGTTCTGTCATCTGCCACCACTGAGAACAGCCTCACACCATTCTCTTTGAAACCCCCTTCAGATAGTTAAAGGCTGCTATCAAATCCCCCCTCACTCTTCTCTTCTGTCAACTAAATAAGCTCAAATCCCTCAGCCTCACCTCATGAGTCAAGTGCTGCAGCCCCCTAATCATTTTGGTTGCCCTCCGCTGGACTTTCTCCAATGCAGTGGTTCCCACCCTTTTTTATGGCGCAGACTGTCAAACCCATTCACAAACATTTGGTGGACTAGTTACATTTATTTGCATATTTGCCTATTGATTTTGCAAATAATAAATATGCAAATAAAATATTGCCAGTCCTCCTAGCCCCAACCCAGCCCCTTGCTCCCCAATGCCTAATACCCTTTGACCCCCACTCCTATGCCCCGTGCTCTTTGACCCTTTAACCTCCGAACCCTACAGTCCATGCCAACACCCTCGTGCCCTGTGACTCCACCATGCCTTTCCCATCCCCCCATTTACCTCCACCCTACCCACCCCCGCACTCACCAGAGGGAGCATAGCTGTTACTGCCATGTGGGCAGGGAGAGCGGCCCTCCTCCTTAGCACCCCTTTCCTCCCCGGTGCATTTTGCACCCACATGGGTTGGGGGGGGGGGAGAAGCACAGAGCCCCAGCCGGTGCCTCCTGCTCCGCCTCCTCCTGCTACCACCTCAGCCCCAGCGCTGCTGCTGGCAAAAGCAGCCGCACAAGCAGGAGGGAGAAGGAAGCCCTGGGAAAGCGCCTCCTGCTCTGCCTCCCTCCTCCTTTGCGCCCTTTCCCTCCCCAAGCGCGTTTCCCCAAGCGCAGAGTGGGGAAGAAGCCTCTTGCTGCCACCCACAAGCCACCACGGCTGCTGGAGGTGAGCCGCTGGGAACATCTGGCTTGAGCTCTGACAACCACCATGGCCCGGCAGCCAGCAGTTTGTGGCCTGGCAGCGGGCTGCAGATGGCGGTTGGGAACCGCTGCTCTAATGCATCCACATCCCTTCTGTAATGGGGAGCCCAGAATTGGATTCAATACTCCAGATGTGACCTCAGCAGTGCCAAATAAAGGGGAATAATCACTTCCTTAGATCTTCTCACAGTGCTCCTAACGCACCCTAATATGCCATTAGCCTTCTTGGCTACAAGGGCACACTGCTGACTCATATCCAGCTTCTCATCTACTGTAATCCCCAGGTCCTTTTCTGTAGAACTGCTACTTAGCCAGTCGGTCCCCCAGCCTGTAACAATGCTTGGGATTCTTCTGTCCCAAGTGCAGGACTCTGCACTTGGCCTTGTTGAACCTCATCAGATTTCTTTTGGCCCAAACCTCCAATTTGTCTTGGTCACTCTGGATCCTGCCCTCCAAAGTATCTACCTCTCCCCCCCAGCTTAGTGTCATCTGGGAACTTGTTGAGGGTACAATTCATCCCCTCATCCAAGTCATTAATAAAGATGCTGAACAAAACCAGCCCTAGTACCAACTCCTGAGGCACTCTGCTTGATACCGACTGCCAGCCAGACTGCTGATCACTACCCGTTGAGCTCGACAATCTAGCCAGCTTTCTGTCCACCTTACAGTCCATTTATCCAATCTGTACTTCCTTAGCTTGCTGGCAAGAATACTGTGGGAGACCATATCGAATGCCTTGCTAAAGTCAAGGTATATCACATCCACTGCCTTTCCCACATCCACAGATTCCCTAATGTAAAAGCTCAGCAGTGAAGTACACCAAATTCATTGCTCTTAACACCAAGATCATGCAAGTTGGTGAGAAAGGCAGACTTCTCTTTAAAAACAAAGGCAACCCAGTTTCCCTGCCTAAATTAATCGAAAATTTTGAGGAGTATGGTGGAGATAGAGCACAAAAACAATTCATTATGGCCAAAAATCAGGAATCCTGGTAGATGACTATCTACTTCATTGAGTCTTTGGTTAATTTTTATTGTAATTAAAGGTAACTTTACACACTGCCTACACACATATTGTTTAATTTTATTGAATTCAGAAGCTCAGAAAAATATATACATGTACATTTCAGAGTACATGGTAGATTACAGTTTTTTAGATTCCCAATTTTAAATTTGAAAATGAGAGAGAATAAAGCTTTCTAAAAGTGAAAGGTTTACTATTTACAATAATTACCCCAAATAGAAACCCTTCCAAACCCAGAGGGTGTAAGAAGAAAACCATGAAATAAACAACCAAACACATTTTCTTTGTTTTTTCCTTAAAAACTGCACTTAAGTGTTGTATCCTTTTCTCATATAATCCAAGATTATTATGATAGTTCTTCCTGAAATGTTGGTTTCCTTGTTGATTTCTTGTTGCTTCTGCAATTTGTTTTCTTGGATACATGAAACCATCATGGACTAATATATTAAGCCTTTTTTTGAAGCACTTCCCCTTATCAATATTTACATTTCCTCATCTTCCTGCCATTTTGCTTTGGAAATTTTATCATCATTGTGTTATGAAGATATTAATCTACTAAAGATTTATTTTTAAATCAAAAAGTACCAGCAAACTCTCCACGTCTACTGTGTTACATTTAATGCAGAAGCTAGCTCTTCCCTTACAAAAGGTTGATGATTTGCTAATGAGTCAGACTGAAAAAAAAAGTGCTTTGCAATACTAGCATTCTCTGCAATATAAGTTAGAGCACTGCACTGTGACTGATCATCGTTACTATAAAACAGAGTCAATAACATTAAAGACCCCGATCCTGGCTGATGAAAGAACTGTCATATTTCCTAAAAATTTCTAAAACTCGTGTTTTGTGAAATATTAAATGCAGCTTGCATTTCAACAACCACAGCGACAGTTCACACAGGAAATTCTTACATGATGTAACTTGGTTAATATGTGTGGCTTTAGTCTGAACGCTGTAGCAGAGTGTTTGATATATTCATAAGTTGAAATAAAACAGCTTTAATAAACACTACAGAAGAACAATATAAGAAAAGTTAGTGTTTGCAAAAGATTATGTTTGCAGTTTGACTCATCATATGCAGACATGACACTCTCAAACCAATACAATTTTAAAACAGTTTAACGGTTTTTTGCTCGAGGAGACTTTTGATAATAAATGTACCTCCTTCCTCTCTTATATTTCAGATATGTGTTTTTTCAGGCTATAGGTTGAACCTCACTAGTCCAGCACCCTCGGGACTGGAGTGGGCCCAAACAAAGGAATTTGCGGGACAAGGGGAGGTCAGGTGTTCGGGCTCTCCTGGGGCTCCCCTTCTGGCTGCTGCCCCGGGAGTACCTGGAGGCCTGACCTCCTCTGGCTCACCTGCCTGGCTGTGCTCCTGGGGTTCCCTGCCCCCGGCACAGCGGCACCTGTTCCAGGGGCTCCCTGCCCCCCAGTCTCTGACTCTGCAAGCTGTCGCCAACCAGACCAGCTCCACTCCCAGCCACACACAACTTCTGGGGCCAGGGCTCTCTGGTCAAGCAACACTTTTGGTCCTGCCAGACCAGGGATGTTGCCGGATGAGAGAAGTTCAACCTGTACCTATTTTCTCCCATTCACACCATATTCTCTTTCTCCTTGATCCTCAAGTAAAATCATCATGTTGCATTTATGACTTTATGTCACAAATCAGGATTAACGACTTCACTAATGGAGCAAGAAACAAGGAGAAAATAAGATCCAATTTAAACAACAATAGAGAGAACCTAGCAGATCAAGTAAATGGTGTAAATCACTGTCTCAAGCTTTTTTTTTTTTTTTTTATAAAAGTACCCCTTTAAAAAAAATTATAAGCACCCCCAGACTCACAGCCAATGCCCCTCCCTTCCCCCTGAGCCTGCCACCGGACGTACGGTAACCCTACCTTTGAAGTGCCTGCCCTGCCTCCCAGCCCTGCCTCGAAGCAAGTGGCCTGCCAGTGCCGGGCTTGCCATGTGGGGCTGTGCACTCCCACCCCAGCCCAGCGCCCCCCTAGCATAATGCCTGGAGGCAACTGCCCCCCCCACTCCCTCCTCACTACGCCGCTGATGTGGGGTGTGTGTGTCCTTTTGGAGCAAAGCTTATTGTGCCACTTCACTACCTTTTAGCTCCTCTCCGCAGTGCCACGGGGAAGGGGCGATGGGGATGCGTTGTACTGAGCGAGGATGGGGGTAATGCGCATATCCAGGTTCAGTGGCCCTCCCTGTTGGAGCACCCCGGGGAGGCTGCCGGAGAGGAAACAAACTAGGAGAGGCGGCCGTGGAAGTGGGTTTTTTTTCTCCCCACTCACACCCGCCCCCCAACTTGGAACTGTCCTGGGTCTCACCGGAGCCGCCACTGCCGCAGCCACATGCTTTTCCCACCAGTGCTGGGGCGTGTGTGCAGAGCGGCTGTTAACGTCTGGGCACTCAGCTCCGAACATTCAATTTGACAGGTGGGTGCCGCCACCCCCTCCCTGGATCCCCTTTTCAGGGCAAAATTCCGGACATTTTTTGCCAAATTTCACTTGTGTTGGGCAGCCAGACTTCTCTCGCATACCCCTAAGGGTACACATACCACCAGTTCAGAAAAACTGGTGTACATATTCTCTACTGAAGCTTGCTCTAGTGTGAAAATTCCTCATACAATGAGAAAGAATATGAAACTGCCCACACCTCAGCAGACAATGGTTCACACAGAAAAAAAATCAGTTCCTTACCCTTCAAACACTTCATCATGTGTAATTTTAATCACGAGAACTAGGCGGCGGTACCCCCTACTTGCTAGGCTCACCAACCCCCTGTCTCTGGGGGTAGGTAGTCCTGGCTCTCCCCCTGCCCGGCCACTGGGCAGGGCCAAGGCAGGGCCAGCTCTGGCTCCCCCTAACCCTGCAACCTGTACTTCAATTTGATCCCCCTGCTTTCATTCCTGCATTCATCATCCTCCCTAACCCCCCTCCCCACACTGCCTAGTCCCTACCGCTACCTCCTTCCTCCATTCTTACACCCCCATCCTTCCCTAACCCCTCCCCATCCCCAAACGGCCTATCCCCCTGCCTCCATTTCTATATCCCCCTCATCCCTACCAACCCCCTTGCTGCACATCCCTATATACACCCTACCCCCTTCCTCCCTCCCTACACACCCTGCCCCCTCCCACAAATTCGTTGAGCTGCGCACCTCTCCCTCCCAGGAGCACCACCACAGCTGAGCAGCAAAGCCCCGGCCACTGCAGCAGGAGCCACAGCCTGCCCCCAGGCCAGCCTTTCCACATGGCCCTGTTGGGGCAGCTTTGCTCCATGGTGAGCCCAGGGAACCTGGAGTAGCTGATCCAGAGAGCTGGGGAAGTGGTCGGAATGCAAGACCTGCCCAGCTCGCAGCAGGCCTGGGAGAGCGCACCTGAGCCCACGCCACACAGAGCCAAGCTGCACAGCAGGTGCATAGGCCAGGCAGGCTGAGAGCAGGGCCCAGAGATAGGCGGATGCTGCTCCAGGGGGCACGCACTGGCCTGGGTCACCAGCATACGTCAGAGCCACTCACTCAGGGGAGAGACCTGCAGCGTGGTCTCCAAGTGCTGTGGCTGGGCCGGGCCACACAGAGCAAAGCCACGAGGCAGGCACATGGGCCAGGGAGGCTGAGGCCGGGGCCAAGGCAGGTGGACACGGGTCCAGGACGCATGGGAATGGAGCCACCATCCCTCCCCCACAATTTCACAGAGCAGTCACGTGGTCAGGGCTCCTGGGGATGCAGAGTGACATGATGATGTCAATCTGTTGTCCTGCAGGAAAAGTTTTTTTTTTATGTATTTAGAGATTTATTCTCACTGACATCAATGGACTATTCCCAATTGTAAAATTATTTTCACCTGTAAATACTTGTAGTATTGGACTTTAAATAGCAGATAATACAGGTTGGACCTCACTGGTCTGGCACCCTCAGGACCTGACTGGTCCCAGGTGAGGGATTTTGCTGGACAAGGGGAGGTTATTTCTGGCCCCTCTGCTGCTGGCCCCATCCCCTACCCTGCTGCCACTGAGTTTCCCGGCTCTCCCCTGCAGCCCAGCTGGGTTGTGTGCTAGCCTTCTTGCCCCTCCCCCCCTGCAGCTCAGCTGAGCTGCATGCTGGATCATCCCCCCATGACTGCCAGCCTACCTGAGCATTGGGCTGGGCTTCCCAGCTCCCTGCCCCACCCTCGCAGCTTAGCTGAGCTGGGCGCCAGCCCTGGACTTTCTGGCTCTTGCCCTCTCTCCACCCCCAAGTTGAGCCAGGCATAGGGCTTCTGTCCTCCTCCCACCCCCCCCCCCAGCATCATGCCGGGCTCCCGGTTCCCCCCTTCACTGCCTTTCTGCAGTGCACTGGAACTCTCTGATCCTGGAACATCCGTGGATGTTGCCAGAACAGAGAGTCCCAGTTTACAGAGGTACAACCTACATTGTCATCTTCTCTAATTAATTTATAGGGACCAGAAATTCTATAAAACTGGAAGTGGACTTCTGCCACCAAAAAAGATGGAAGAATGACCAACTGCATGGCCAATATTTATTCCTTTATCTAGGAAGTGAAGTGATATATGACAACCACCACTACATGAAGCAAAAGCAAAAGCAAAAGCAAAAAGTTTAACAGAGTAACAGAGTGAAAATGTCAATCCAGAACAAGGAGCAGACAAAATACAAAACAACTTCACTTTAACCAATGAAGGTTCGGAAGGCTCTGTCTGTGTGAAATGAGAAGTCCTTCAATTCCACCAGACATCAAATGATTATTTAAGAAGTTTCTATGCATTTTACAAACATAAGAAACTTCCCCAAAGAACTTACAATATAGCCATTGACACAAAGGGGAAGGGTAAAAGATTCACAGATTTTTTTTTAAGGTCAGCACAAAAACCATTATGATCAGAGGATACAATGGTTTTCCCTTTAATTCTCATCTTCTTCATTTTTAGTGTTTCTACTTATTCTTGCCTATTACCATTTTAAAAAATAAATTCCAGACAACTTTCTATTTTCATTTGGTTTTTAAATTCTTAACTTCAATTTTTTATTTTTTAAAATTCTCTTAAGAGACAAAATATATGGGTTAGTTTAACCTTTGTCTCATTCCATGCCTATTTTAACTTTTTTTCTGAAAGAAAACCGCAATAAGTCTTGCATCTTACTGCAAGAATCCATTGTATGATCCTTTGACATCTCTCTGTCTCTTTTTTTAATCCTGCCTCTTTTTCTACCATTCTCTTCCCTCCAGTTCTCACTCACTAGTCAATTTTGAAAATGCCAAAAGAACTGTTGCGCAACCGAGGGGAAAAATTAATTAGGAAATAAGGTTAATAATACATATTGCTATTTACAAATAAATACTGACAAACTATGAAATAATGAAACTTGGAAGACAATTCACTTTCAGCAAATCATTTGTCCACAAAAATCTATTTCAGAAAGTGCATTGGTATTAATGATACTTAGAAATAAGCTGTTCTTTGACTTTTCTCTCCTGTGAGGCTCACAACCAGACTCAATCTTCAAGCTCCAAGAAATGGAAGAAAAAAAAATTACCTTTTATAAGGAAAAAACAAAATGGTAGGGAGACGATCTGTCATAAATTCCCAAGGAAGGTCATTTTGAGTGACATCAATTCTGTTAAAAAAACAAAACAAAAAGAAAAAATAAACTCGTGAAGAGGGAGCTAAACATTCCATTACTTATGCTTCTGAAATATCTTATTTTATTATTGTTTTGGATGGGGATTAGAGGATGCATAATCAGGAGAAAATATGCCTAAACATATTCTGTCACAAGAAACTACTAGAGGCATAAAGAAAGAGGACCCAAATCAAATAAGTGTAAGAACACCTAATATATATGACACCAGTAGATAAACTTAAAAAACAACAAATAGTCTGGTAGGACTTTACAGACTAACAAAACATGTAGATGGTATCATGAGCTTTCGTGGGCAAGCCCACTTCTTCAGATGACCAGAGTGTTGGATGTCCAGAACCAAAAATAGACATCCAACACTCTGGTCATCTGAAGAATTGGGCTGTGCTCACGAAAGCTCATGATACCATCTACATGTTTTGTTAGTCTATAAAGTCCTACCAGACTATTTGTTGTTTTTTAAGTTTTTCCTGTACAGACTAACTCAGCTACCCCTCTGAAACCTAGTGGAAAGCAAGCCACCATCAGAAAATTTCCATGTTGCAATTGTGTAGAATAATAGTCTCCAACCTTTTTACGCCCAAGATCACTTTTTAAATTTCAGGGCAACTCAGGATCTATCTTGCCTCTTCCACAAAGCCTCTCCCCTTCCCTTCCCTGAGACCCTGCCCTCTCCTGCCCTCACTCACTTTCACTGGGCTGGGGCAGAGAGTGCATGCTCTGGGCTGGGGCTGTGGGGTTTGGGAGCAGGAAGGGGTGAGACATGCAAGCTCCGGGAGGGAATATGGGTGCAGAAGAAGACTCCAGGTTGGGGCAGAGTGTTGGGGTGCAGGAAGCAGTGGAGGAGGCCAGTTCTGGCAGGGGTTTCCAGGCTCTGTGCTGGCAACAAGCTCTGTTCCATTAATGGCATTTCAAAGCCCCAGTCAGGTGACAGGAGTAATTTATGTCATGCAGTGGCAGTTACCAAAGTGGCGGCTGTTATTAACTCTCTGCTGCCTGTGTCACACTCAGGCTGCTCTCTGTTTGGGATGGGGGTGGTATGTGTCTTGCAGTCCTGCCTGGGACTGCTTGTTTAATCAAGGATGTTCTCAAGTTGGGGCTTCCTTTGACTGGCAACATTGATTCCCTTCCTCCTGCTTCCTCCCCACAGCCTGCAGCCACTGTTGAGCTGCTGTGGATTCTCTCCCTTACTGACAGGGATGGGGAGCTGCAGAGAATTCCCAACCCCATCCACTGCTGCCTGCAAGGACTGGAGGGCTGAGGGTGATTCTCTCCCCCTCACCCATGTAGTCCCTTCTGTGTGGAAAGGAAGCTCCCAGACCCACTGGGCATTGCTGGAACTTGTTCTATGTTGCAGACACAACTTTTGCCAAGGTTAGGAGATGGATGATGGGCAGTTTTCTGCTGTCTCCTTTCCAGGATCAGAGAAGGGAATCAAGCAGCAATTCAAAGCAGTGAGCCCAGCCCATGCCCCTCTCAACATCTCCCTGTCCCATTAAACACCTTTCAAGGTAAAGGCAACAACTCCCACTGAGAAGGTATCCAGCAAATCAGCCTAAGGCTACAGCAGCATCACAGCCTGTGGTTAAGGCAGAGTGAGACTTTAGTTCAGCTAGTGCTTTGTTAAGGCACCCTCTGCTACTTGAAAACAATGGAGGGAGGAAGGAGATGTAAGACTGACCAAGTTCAACTGTCAGTGCCTCCACGATCAACCAGTCGATCACGAATGACTGATTGGGGGCAGCTGGTGCAGAATGTACAGTGTCAGCTGCATTCTGTCTTGGGAAAAATCTGGAAAGCTGTTTGTTATACTCTCACTGTTCATAAAATAAAGTACTAACACAACAATTAATTTAAAAACTTTTAACTTGATTCCCAGAAAACCAGACTTCCTACTATAAACACTACCACCAGGAAAGACAGATTTTCAGATCTCAGAATAGGAAATAATCTCAGATGGCTCATCATAGAATGCATTCATTCAGCTGTACTTATTCCAGGATACCACAAATTTAGTGTGCTTTGGACAACACTGAAACTTTTGAGGTTCATCCACTATAACAGGAGACCACTGTTTTACTGATGGGTGCAGAATGTCAATCTGTAGATTTTTTTTTTTTTAATTACAGCAGGTTGACTTTAAATTAACAGTGCCTTTTTTAAGTATCTTAACTGCATTAGCTCTGCCTACACTGAAGACTTACTCATTGAACCTTGGGGCCTATCCACGCAGTTTTTGTACTGCTTTAACTACAATGGTTTAGAAACTGATATTTTGAGGTAGTGCAGTCCTTGAACTGACTGATGGGAAACAGAAGGAGGCATGAGATCGTTTCTGTGGCAATGGGCCCTACAAAGTGGCTTCTCAGTGAAATCTGTCCAACTCCTTTATTTCCCTTACTAAAATCCTCCTTGCTTGATTCTATGTGCTTGCACTTTAACAACAGTGGAATATTATGTTTATATTATGCTGTACCTGTTGTGCCCAGTAGAAGATGGAGTCTGCTTAAATAAAATTATTCATAATTATCTGACTCTTGTGTAGGAAAAGAAAAAATAATTTGGAGAATAGCACAAATAACCCCACTCTACTGCCTTTGGAAATAGAGTAAGGGTGGACAATAAAAGGTGGCGGTTCACCAGGATTAGCCCCAGTGGCGACCTACCAGGGGCTAACCCTGGGTTACTAACCGGATTGGGTCAGTAAGCCGGTATTTACCCACCCCTGGAATAAAAAGAAGATGGGAACAGAAACAGAATCAGCCCTGCAATAAAACTGAAATTCAGCAATCAAAGCACAAGGGATGCTGGTGCCAGGACTGAGAGTAGAATTTTGAATTGACTTAGAAAAGCAGGTTTTAGGACTGTATTAACAGCTCATTAAAATCAAATAAAGGAGATAAATGTGCCATTTTTAAAATTGAAAGTTTTTAATTTTTTTTCTAATAATATAAGAATTATGTAACTGTTTATCAAACCATTTCAGACATTCTTGCTCCATTATTAGTCTATGCAGTGTATGGTGCAATAAGCTAAATATTATCAGGAAAAAGGAATGGCAAAACTTGGAATGAAGTATTATATAGACCAGTGGTTCTCAATGTATGGGGCAGGCATAGCAATGTGTCAAAGGAGACACGAGCTGTGTGCTTTTAAGAGCTTTGGCTGTCAGCACTGGGTGGCTGGAGCTCATGTAGAAGGGCCACGCACACCCAGGAAGCAGGGATAAGAGAGGCAGCTGGAGCCCTGCCACCTCAAATATCACTTTTCACATTGGCACCCTTATTTCTGTGCTGCTGCTGGGATAACACTGCCTTCAGAGCTGGATGCCCAGTCAGCAGCCATTGCTCTCCACTCTGCCCTCAGAGCTAGGTGGTAGGATGATCTTGTGAGAGGGTATGTGTGTGTAACAACAACAGGCACAAAGAAGGAGATCTGTTAGTATAATAGTCACTATTTACATGAAAACAAAAGGTATATAACAAAGAGGAGAGAAACAGAATCTACTCTAAGTACAGTTTACATTTTTTTCCTTTGAGCTGATGAGTTCACGCCACTCAATTCTGAGTAAACAGACTAAATTAGAATGAAAGAGTAATATTCTAAACTTAGTAGTAATGGTATAATACATGGCTTATAATGAATTCATGGGACCTGTGTCTAATCTGATAGGCATTCAATCTTAATTTTCAATTCAACATAAATTAGTGGAGATTAATGGCATCATATTAACTTTACAAGCTACATAATGTACATATATGCATGTCTGGAAGTCTAAATGGTTAAAAATAGCGTGGAAAATATTTTTTTACCTTGCCACAGTGAAGTTGTTTGGAGGCAGAAGTCGAGCTAGCTGGATAAAGATGTGATTAAGAGAAGCACAGAATCCACACCATTGTGCATAATAGAGCAGCAAGACATCCTGGAGGTGGGTTGGGGGAGGTAGAAAAGTTCATTTAGTATCTGGGGTTTATGTACATAAGCAGAAATAGTAATCAATGTGTTAAACAAAATGTCTAAGCTATTTAAAGACAAAAGAAAATGTAATCTCATCTTTTTACACCCTGTCCATTAAGCAATGGTGCCCTGTAGCTCCCAAAGCAAAAAGAAAAGAAATTCTCAACATGAGGTGTATCCTCCAGCAGGAGTCCTGATACAGAGGGTATATTGAAAGCATAGCCTGGGAAAAGGAGATATGTCTGTAACATTTTGATGCCTCAGCTGCAACTCGCAGGCAGATGCAAGCCTTCGGGAGTATACTCTCTGTTTGGAGTTCAACCAACCCATGATGGCCCCACCACAGGGGAGGTGCAAAAGTGACACGAAACATCTTTAATTTGGGAGACCCTCCACCCCATTTTTAACAGGACAGTCCTTATTTAAACCCTTCTGCAGGTGTCCCAACCTTTCCTTTTTAAAAATGGGCCAACTGTCCCATATTTTTGCTCCCAATGCTGGTCAGTCCACAGTTAGCACAGCCACAGTAGCTTCTTGTTTGTGGCTGGCAGGTGAATGTGGGCATGTAGTGGTCTCAGGCAGGGTAAAGGGACAGAAAGACACGAAGCCAGGTAGGAGGAGAAGCAACCCTGTGAATGATAGAGGGACAAGGGTGTGCAAGGATAAGTGAGGAGTGTGTGTCATGTGAAAACTAAAACAGGATTTCTCAAGGAGGGATCTGCCAGCCCTTTTAGGCTATGGGGCTGAAGCCCTGATCCCTGGTAGTCCCTCCTGCACTTAATTCCCAGCACCACCTCAGGCTGAAACCCCAATACCTAGGGCCACCCCCCCAATGAATTCCTAACACCCCTTAGACTGAAGCCCTGAACCACAGTGCCTCGCAAATCCCCAGTACTGCTCCAAGCTGAAACGCTGATCAGCAGTGCCCCCATAAATCCCCAGCACACACACACCTTACTGAAACCCCGACCCCTGCACCCCTCCCATCACGAGTGGTGGGAGTGGCAGGGCTGAGTCCTGCATGATCAGTGCTCCCTGTGGGAGAGAAGCCTCCAGAGCGTGTGGACAGAGTTGTGGGTCTTTCTAGCAAGTGCAGTGCAGTCCAGGGGACAGTTCAATGGCTTGTTCTCTCCCTGCCCCCTGGCCAGGTCAGAGTCAGGAGCCTGAGCCACAGGGCAGCCGCTTCTCTGGCTGGTGCCATGGCACAGGCAGGCTGGTACTCTCTCCTCTGCTGCTGGGGCTGGGGGTTAAAGCTGCCTCCCAGCCCCCTTTGTTCACAGCCACAGCTCCTAGCTACCCCCTGCCTGCACACAGCTACCCCCCCAGCTCACATACAACCCCTAGCTACGCCCTCACTGTCCCTTGAGCTACCCACTGTCTGCACGGCCCCTAGTTACTACCTTACTATTCCCTCATCGTACATAGCTCCCTGTTCCCTGCACGCTGAGCCACATGCAGCCCTTCACTACCCTCTGCCTGTACCCTGAGCTACCTCCCTGCTCTCACACAGTACTTAGCTACCCCCTGCCTAACTTCTGGGCTATACCCTAGCCCAGTGGTTTTCAAACCTTTTGGCCCGTAGCCCACCTGGCTCAATACAAACCTTTCCGTGCACCACCAGTTGCTAATGGAAACTCACCATTAATTACATAATTACATAAGCCATTTTGCTAGTGCTGCAGCAAGAGAGAATGGTTTAATTTAACCAGTAAGAAAGGACATATTAATTTAAATTATTAAACAAATTAAGCACTTGAACTTTCTCATGTTAGTTGATCAACCTTCATCTTAAATAAAGTAAAATATTAATTTATATCCAACACAAAAGGTTTCAATGTTCTCTTTATTTATGGTAGGGGTGGGGAACCTTTTTTGGGTCAGGGGCAACTGACCTACAGAAAAAAAAAATCAGTTGGGGACCACACAAGTGAGAAACAAAAACAAAAACAACCCCAAAAAACCCCAAACCAAAACAAAAAACAAACACAAATCCCCAACCCTCACTGATGTGGCCTCCAACTGACACACACTCCTCTGGCACTCTTACCCCACCGGGGGAAAAGGAAAGGGGAAGGACAGGGAGGACTGAGGTTCAGGGCTTCCCATAGGGATTCCAGGGTTAGTGGATTTTGTGGACCCCCCTAGCCTTTGGAGTTGGGACAAAAATGAGGGGTTCAGTGTGCGGAACATGGCTGCCAGCGAGAGGGATGGGGGTGCAGGATCTGGGCAGGAGGTGGGATGCAGGAGGGGGTGAGGATGCAAGATCTGGGCGGGGGGTGAGGGTGCAAGGTCTGGCCAGAGGGAGGGTGCAGGAGCAGGCTAAGGGTAGGTGTCTGGCCAGTGGGGAGGGTGTAGGAGTGGGATGGGGCTGTGGGGTCTCAACAGGAGGTGGTAGTGGTGGTGCGTGAGGGGTCTGAGTATGCAGGGGTCTGGGCATGGGGGGCACTTATTTGCCTTCACGCCCTGCACCAGTCCCAGTCACCACCTCCCATTGCTCCCACTGGCTGGATTCTGGCCAATGGGAACAGCAGGGAAAGCTTCCAGGCAGGAGGCCCATGTGCTGCTTTTCCCCCACCAGGGGAGGGGGAGCGCTTCTTTCCTGAGAGCCAAATTGCACAGTGAGGCTCAGAACTTTCTCTCTCTCCAACCTCAGTGGGAAGCCAGTGCTGGTGCTCCAACCATGTGGGAAAGGGAGGGCAAGGCTGGAGCACCAACACGTGCTCCCTGCTGCCGGAGAAGGAGGCGGCTGAGCTTGAGTTGCAGACCACGTGGAAGTCAGCCATGGACCACTAGTGGTCCACAGACTGCAGTTTGAGAACCACTGCCTTAACCTCACACAGCCCCTAGGTACTACCTGCCTAATTCCTGGGCTACTCCCTAGGCAGTCCCGTTAACACCCTGGCCCGTAAAGGAAGGGCTGAACAAGTTCTCCCAAATTCACAGATACTCAGATTCCAAGGCTAGCCTTTCATTCCCATTTAACTACTATACTGGTCATTGTGCACTTTAAGTAGAATATCTCTGGGGAATTCTAGAGAACTAAGCAATTTTTCTGTAGCTAGCACACTAGGCACTGGAGATCCTAGTAGCCAAAGATATTAGTCCAGATTCAATCACATCTTTAAAGAATCAAATCATATACACTACTTTAGGCACTTTTAAAGTTGCACTGTATATCAAATTACGTCATGAAATCAAAAAGCTTTTTACTATGGACTTTTGTGGTGTATACTTGTCGTTTTCTGTTTGGTTTACAACTTTTAATTTTCTCTGTTATAACTACTTCCCAGTCACCTGTAATCACTATTTTGTAAGTTATTTCTAAGACAGAAAACAAGTGGCTCCATCTGCAGCCAGTAAAATCACTATAGTCTTAACTAGTTCATAAAAGCAATGTTCATCATATATATCTCCAGTTCCTTTAGAGACTGTGCAGGTTTGGGACCTGAGATTTCAAACACGTTCTTGATCTTGGATCTCAAAAGTAATTTGTTGTGAGTTGCAACTATGAAAAGAGCAAACAGGCCTTCTCCATTCCCACAATTATATCTGTATTTTCAAAAACAGTTAGCAAGTAAGAATACAAAAGGCTAAAATCTCAGCTACAGGAAAAATACACAGAGAACAGGAAGGCAGGGGGTGGGTCTTTAGCTGGTTTGGCTGATTTTCTGGCTGCTTTGTATCATAGTGGTCGCCTAAATTTAAACTGCTGTGAAGTATGGCTTTCAAGGAATACCCTTGTTTAAAATTATGTACACAATCAATGTAACTGTATGAATATGAGAGGAGACCCTTTAGTTTTAAACAATGAAAATTCAGAAGAATGAACTCTACAATCCTGTTCTTCAAAATGCGATTAATCCCTCAATGTAATTGCAGTTATGAGCTGTACCTTTTCACTCAAAAACACCACATCATGAAAGGTATTAGTAGTCACTTCAGTGATTACGTGCTGGGCATGAAAACGGACTGAGGAGTCACCAACAAGATGCCTTTTCAAGGGACTGTAGAGAATGCTGAAGTTTTGAATGAAGTTCTCTAAAATGAAAGAGGGACATCGAGAACATTATTCCAGCTTCATGTACCCATAATATCTCAGCAGAGCTGTCTCATATATATGGCGACTCGGGGTGATGGCGCTGGGCCCCATGCTTTCGGCGTATTGTGCTGCAGTGTGCAAGTGTTCTGTGTGGGGGATACTAGGCTGCCCCACAAGGGTGAGATTTGGGTTTGGGGGGGCACTATGCCGGCCCAGGGAGCTAGCAGGGGGCCTGAAGCCAGAAGATAGAGTTGGAACTGCACTCATCATCAGGAAGTGCACATTGTATTTCATTTTCTTGCTCAGCATCATGGGACTGGAGCTGTCTCTAGCAGCTGCAGCGATCCCAACCTGCCCTGCTGGCACCCTGAACTGCCTGCCACCACCACACAGTCCTGCAGCGTCCTAGCACTGCCAGAACCATGCTAACTCTATCCATTGCCCTGCCATCCTGAACCCTCCTTTTTCTGGGACCCTTCAAGCACAGGGGTTCCCCTCAGCCATCTTGTGAATCTTCACGGTCCTTTGGCCCCAGTACTGGTGTCCGCTCCACACACCAGATTTCAACTGTTAAGGTTCATAGAGGCTGACTTGTCCCAGGCCCTACACCCCTCTAAGGATGGCCACGTATCTAGACTGCCTATTTTTACTTTGGATTTCAGAAGACAAATTAATTTATGACAAGAAAGTAAAACACAAGTCTAGTTTACAAGCCCTAAATATTTTCTGCAGTCTTACCTCAGTTCCTGATGAGAGACCATTCACATGGCAAAAGAATGGTTTCACTGTTTTTTCACCTTGCTCTTACAGTCTATCCAAAATGCTGCAATACAAACTTCCTCTTGTCTGATCAGACCACATGGTCAGTCCCCATTAAAATCTTTTCACTGGTTTACCTTCACGTTCTCCACCAAGTTTCAGATTCCAATGCGCCTCTTCAAGACTCTGCACAATTCCACTCCTACTTATATCCAAGATCTTATTTCTTACTAGTTACTCTCCCACCCTCCTTTGCTCTGCACAAGTCCCTCTTCTAATTGCTTCTTTTGTATCTTTTCCCTTACTCATCTTTCATGCCTATGCACTTGGAACAGTCTATCTTTTGTGTGTCAGATGACCATATTCTCCCTTATTCAACTCTTTCTGTAAAACTCACTTCTTCTCAGACAACTTTCAACAATAACCCATCAAAGATAGATATTAAAGTAAAACATAATCCATCTGCACTGCTTTCAAACTTGATTTTCTATTACAGCGGAGGTGCTAATTGTTCTCATCAGCCTCTTGTAACTACTTGAACCATCTACTCACTGTTTCTCTCTTTTTTTCCCCTTTCCCCCTCCTTTTTTCTTTCTTTTTTTCCTCCTTCCCGCCCTTTCCCTTATTTATTCTTGGATCTGGACTTCTAATACTCCAGTCATCTGAAGAAGTGGGTTGTCCCCACAAAAGCTCATGATACCATCTACATGTTTTGTTAGTCTTTAAGGTGCTACTAGACTATTTGCTGTTTTTTAAGTTTTTCCGGTTACAGACTAACTCGGCTACCCCTCTGAAGGTTTTGAATGTCAAAGCTGTATTTGCTATTTAATTTAGATTTGGGTCATAATTCTGCCATGCACTGTGCGCCAAGTACATTCATGAACTGAGACTTCCATTACATATAGAGATGTAACCAGTTAACCACTCAGGCTAAAGCAGCTCCAGCCTAACATGGTGGGGGGGGAAGGGAAGACCTTCTCCAGCCCAGCTGGGCCTGCTACCCTGTGGGCTTGGCCCAACCAGAGCAGCCCTCTGCCGAGAGAGGGCTCGGCCCGGCCTGGTCAGAGCAGCCCACAGTATGGCAGGCCTGGCCAGGCTGGAGCAGCCCCCTACCCATCACCACGCCTGCTCAGCTGGGCCCACCATGATGTAGGTGTGGGGGGGAGGGGAGGCACTGGACCCACCATGCTACATCATGGCCTCCCAACTGTGTGATCCCAGTTAAGCAGTTAACTGTTTAAAAGTAATATGCAACCAGTTAACTCATTAAATGGGATTTTAAATCCCCAATTACACAATTCCAGATGATAGTCAAATAATAATTAAGAAACCAGAAAGATGAGGCAGAATGATCAGACACACAGAAAACATAATTTCTTAAGGAAATTAGTCATGAGAAATTCCTCTCATAGATCAGTAATTGGTAAAAGATAGGAAGTAAAGGATAGAAATAAATGGTCAGTTTTCATGAAAGTCACTCCTCCAAACTGCTATTTTGTACTTTTTAGATTCGCATACCTCACTTATCATCCTAGTAACTAACAGCAACTCACTACCTACTTAGCATTCTGAAAGACATTAACCAACAGCTGGTATTGCTGAATTCAAACAATACTAATTTCATGGAAATGTCTTCTGTAATATAAAATGATGTGAGTATCAAATGCATCATTTTGTAAGTACATGATTTTAGGAATAAAATGCATTATAGATATTTTCTCTGACGCATCAGCAATTATGTAATTTGAGCTTATGAGACACTTTTTAAAATCTGCTGGCAATCTGGTTTCATGGATTGACCACTAAATTCTAATAGTCTGATGACCTAGCTATTGGCAATGCACTGACAAATACTATGAGGTTGAGGTTGTCAAAATTTCTATTTCAACTAAGTTATTACTGGTTTGTGAAAATATTTCTTTTATCATACCCTAAAAAATCATCTACCGTTTAATTATTAAGCAGACAAAGATGCACAATGCTTTCAACCCTCACTTTATAAAGTGAACTGCTTTTGTCAATTACACAAGTTCTCCAAAGTTACTATTCCTTGCCAAATCCATCCTATCTTCATTTAATGTATTTGCTTATTTTAAATTTTGAATACAAGATTGCTGCATACTATACCTATCGTAGATTTTGTAAGTGTTTGATTCTGATCCAGGATATAGTGGGTCTCTTCCTTCAGGTCAACAATAGCAGCAAATTCCTTCAAATGAGTAGACCTTGATGCTCCTAGCCTCTCTGCATACATCCAAAACAGATTTGAATCCAGTAGATACAAATTCAAGGTCTTGTTGGTCCTGCAGCTCAAGCCAGTAATGTTAGTGCCATTAACATGAAGGTCAGGAGTAAAACAATTCCTATCCTCAATGTGAGGAATAGAATGTTGAGTATCATCCTTATCTTCTTTCCCATGGGAAGAAAATGCTACGTTAGGGGTCTGAAATATGGTCTTTTCAGAACTAATTAAATTTATCAGACCCCTATTTACTGTCCTGCAACATGCAGTATAGTAGCTAAAAGGACTATAGAAACTTAGGAAATTGCTGCATTCTATGGTATTTGATACAAATTGGAAAAAAGTATGTTCCTTGAGGTAGAAAGAGTCCAAAGCTGCTTCTATCTCTAAAAAGTTACACTGCGGTACATTAACTTTACTTGGTTTGACCCCAAGGGTCTGGTTTACACAAAGCTCACAGACATTGTGAGTCCTAGAGATGGAGTGCCACTGAGGGAGCAGCACTGTGTTGCAGCATGGGTACTTTGTTATGGAGTATGCGTCTGCCACTTGCGTATGGGCATGGGCTACAATGGACTCAATAGTTGGTGGATTTGCATCTCTCATGTGCTGAGGAACAGGTTCAGCTGCCTGGCTTTTATTACAGTTGTTGTATTCCAAGGCCACTTTGGTAATCTATAGAAAAAAAACAAATTACAGAGAAACATGATCAGATATATATTGTTCACGTATCAACACAGACAATACTTGGCCCAATTTTTTTGAAATAAGTATAATATATTAAGTTTTAGATGTACAATTCCAGAATTTTAGACACAGGGTCAACTCTTATCCTTCAATTTTAGCTTCTTACCAAAAGGCATAGGATGCACTGTTAGTTTATTATGAATTTACATTTTTTAAAAATCTCCAAATATAGTATGTGGTTAAGAACAGTGATGACTGACAACAAGCCAAACTGCAAAGATCTTCCATTCGTATATACTCACCTGAAAACCCTCTTTTATATCATATTTGTCAGGTTTTAATAATGTTATACTGTGATGCTAAATCCTGTTGATGCATAATCCAATATATGCATTTTTCCAAATTGTTTGTTTTCCATATAGAAGATAAAAAATAAATTACTTGAAATGTACACTGCTCAGTACATTCCGAACATTTCATTCTGAACATAACAATTGTTATCCAGTCAAATCAACTACTGATATAAGGCCAAATCTTCCTGTCCCTCTGTGGGCAGAACTACCATTTATTTCAGTGGCAAAATTATCTGCTCCTGATGTCAACAGAAGTTTTGCTTGAATAAGAGACTTCTGGATTTGATCATTAAACTGGGTCCTCATTTCACTAACAATATGAATTTTGCCACTTAACTGAAAATATATGGGCATGGAGGTTCTCTCCTTCACAAACAGAATTCTAATTCTGTTAGCATGTAATCATTTACACAATCAGCCAAAAAGCCTGGGCTTATCAGTAAATCCTAATGACTACACGCACTCAGCCCTCCTTGCTGCCTCTATATTAGGGATGTTAAATATCAGTTAATTGAATAGTCGATTAACCTCATGAATTCTTATTGGTTACTCAACTATTCTATAGCCCCCAAAGGAGGAGCCAGTGCATTCCAGTCCCACCCCTGAAGACTATTCTATAGTCCCCGGCGGTGGGGCCAGCAGCCAGTGCACACCAGCCCCACTCCCAAGGAGCCCCCTGCCACTCTGCGCTGCTGCCTCTGTATCAAAGGCAGCAGTAAGGGGTGCCAGGTGGGAGCTGGTCTGCAAGGGAAGCCAATTTAAAAAAACAGCTCTCCTCACAGCCCAGCTGCCTGTCGCTCTGCACTGCTGCCTCTGATACAGAGGCAGCAGCGCAGGGTGGCAGCAGCCCCTGTCCAGGGTGGGTCTGAGCTCCCAGACCTGGCGCAAGCTGGAATTGAGCTGGGCTGCCTGCCCACCTGGCTCTTAATACACTTTAAATGCAGAGCCACAGCAGAGCTAGGTCCCAGACCCAGTGCAAGCTGACACTAAGCCAGGCTGCTGGCCAGCCTTCTATAAAATTTACTGGCAAGGAAGGGGGGGAGGGGAAAAGCATGTAGTCTATAAGATTAACCTATAAGCTTTTGATCATTGGTTAATCAACTACACTATTACATCCCTAGTCTGTATCAGAGACAGCAAGGGCGGGGAGGGGGAGGCAAGAGCCAGTGCCCATGGGTAGCCGCCTGTCCCCTTCTTCCCCCCCACTGCTTCCCACAGAGATAGCAGCGTGAGGGGACGGGTGGGAACCGGTGCTTAGGGAGAGCCATCTTAAAAAAGCCAGATCCCCACAAGCACCAAATCCTGCAGAGCTGGCTTTTTTAAGAGAGGCAGATGTGCAGGGCCGGAGGGGAGCAGGCGAGAGCCAGTACATATGGGAAGCTGGCTTTTAAGCCAGCTCCATGCACATACCAGCTCCCACAGAGCTGCCTGTCCTTGCCTTGCTGCCTCCCAAAGAGGCAGCTACATGGCGAGGGAGGGGCAGGTGGGAGCCTGTGCTCGGGGGGAGCCAACATAAAAGCTGGGGTGGGGGGGAGGGCAGGCAGTACACGTGGGAAGCTGGCTTTCAAGCTAGCTCCCTGTGCATACCGGTTCTGTAGAGCAACCTGACCCTCACCTCCCACGCTGCTGCCTCTGTATCAGGTGGTGCTTGTGGAGAGCGTGCTACCTGTGAAAACCGACTCCCACCTGCCCCCTTTGCATGTAAATGTGTAACTGCTGAAAAATTCAGCAGTTATACGTTTACAAAAATAAATATTTGCTACATACTAAGTTTATACTAAAAGTCAAGGTGTCCATTTCCCTAGAATAGGTGAAAGTTTGTTTTTGTTAGTTTCTCTGGGTTTTTTATACTTTTCTTCAGAGTTTGCGATACTCATTATGATACTAAACTTCCCTATTACGAAAATTCTAGTAGGAATTTGGCAGGAACTAAGAAAATATATAGTAGTCATGCCTCTTTTACAGTAGTTACTGGGGCTTTTTCCACCTACTTGCTTTGGCTTTTGTGTAACTGAATATATTCTGAAAATATCTGTAAATTGGAATATTCTTAAATTTCTTATGAGTTTATTGTAGCAGAACAGATAGAATGGAGAGATAAAATGAACAGCAAAAAGAGAGTGTGATATAACTTTTTTCTATATAGTATTGCATTAAACAGTTAAATATACATTAAAAACAATGTGTAGACCTGTGGCACCTTAAAGACTAACAAATATATAGGAACATGAGCTTTTGTGGGAAAACCCACAACGGTTCCTCAGCTCCCAAGATCTTTATCAGGCATTCTTTAAACTAAACTACCCACCTGAGGAAGTAAAGAAACAGACTGACAGAGCTGTACAAGTACCCAAAAGTCACCTACCTCAACACAGGCCCAACAAGGAAATAACAGAACACTACTGGTGATCACCTACAGAACCCAGCTTAAACCCCTCCAGTGCATCACTGATAATTTACAACCTGTCCTGGAAAACAATCCCTCACTCTCACAGACTTTGGGAGACAGGCCAATCCTTGCCTATAGACAACCCTCAAATGTGAAGCAAATCCTTACCAGCAGCTACATATCACACCTCTGACATACTCACCCAGGAACCTATTCCTGCAACAAACCCCACTGCCAACTCTGTCCACATATTTATACAAGCAACACAAGGACCCAAACATGTAAGTCACAACATCAAGGGCTCATACAACTGCACATCCTCTAATGGACTGTATGCTATCAAGTGTCAGCAATGCCCCTTTGCCATGTATATTGGAAAAACCAGACAATTTCTGCGAAAAAGGATAAATGGACACAAATCAGACATCAGGAATGGTAACAAACATAAACCTGTGTAGAGGAACATTTTAACCTAACTGGACATTCAATAATGGATTTATGAATAGCCATTCTTCTACAAAGGAATTTTACCACCCAATTATGGAGAAAGATTGCTGAACAAATGTTATACTGTCAACTTGGGCTTGAATAAAGATATTAACTGTTTAACACATTACAAAGGCAATTTCCCCTGCCTTTAACATTCACATTTTCACATCAAAAGCTATGAATGGGACACATCCAGCCTACTTAATTAGCTTCATTAACACAAGTCCTACAATTGACAGGTAACGCTTTTTCTACTCTGTGGTGGGGCATCCGCACCCCGCACTGAGGCTGAGGGAACTCAGGCGTTGTGGAGTGAGAAGGCTCCGACGCCGCTGCTCTGCTGTGCAAGCTCCCGGCCAGCCAGCAGCATAAACAGCCCTGGGCTGGCACAGACAGGGGAAGGCAGGGCCGGAAGGAGCGGAGCAGCGGAGGAGGCAAAGGCAAAAACGCCGACGCTGGAGCCACCCTGGACAGCTCCAGGGGAAGGAGGGCTGGCATGCCGACTCTACCAGCCCCCAAAGGGGCTACCAGCCCGCGCTGAGCTACCGTGGCCCCAGGCTTCTGGACTGCAGGTGGGGGCTGAGCAATCAGGAGACAATGATCCTCAACCGCTGCATTCACCGCGGGCTCAGGGCAAGAGCTCACCTCCCCCAGCCATCCGGGCCGTGGCGACTACAGCTATAAACCCAGAGTTCCCATGACCTGCCGTAGACAGAAGCGAGCCCAAGAGACGCCAAAGACACCTCGTACTCTGTGGTTGGTCAGATCATCCACAGAAGACGTCAGAAGTGGGCAGGAAGTGGCCCAGGGCAGGGGTTGCTCTCAAAGGCCCCGTGGGTTGGTGTGTTACAGGTGGTGACCCCACCAACTGGGTAGCAGATTACTTCCCTGCTCTGAGGGCCCTGGGTCGGGACCCGGTGGTGAGGGAAGGCCCGGGTCCCCCTAACTCCTTTTCCTTTGTTGGACTTCACCTCCCTCCATAATTAGGACCAGGAGTTGTGTCTACCTTTGTGGGTAGAGAAGCCCTGAACTGTGAACTTGGGCCGTGCAGGCTGTATGTCCACTTATAGAGGAACTTGAACTGTAAACCTTGGCCAAGCAGGCCATACTTACGTTTATAACCAGCCCCAACTGGGAACTTCAGCTGGGTGGACCATATTTTTGTTTGTGCTTTTTCGTTAATAAAAGGAGCTGCCTCCCTGCCCGGGGTCGTGGCGTGACACACTCCAATTCATCTGATGAAGTGGGTTTTACGCACAAAAGCTTATGATCCTATATATTTGTTCATCTCTAAGGCGCCAAAGGATGACTTTTTGTTTTTAAAGTTACAGACTAACACGGCTATTCCTCTGAGACTGGAGAAATCATCGGTACAACCTTTTATTTGTATATACTGAAAAACATCAGATTAAGTTCTGTACAGGCTCATTCCTTAATGCTGTATCATAACTAAAGAATGTGAACAGATGTAGGAGAAGACTGATTATTTTTCTGAACTGAAAAGCATAGTTGCATTACAAAATCTTATTTCAATCAGTTCTAATAAGAGAAATCTGTAGTTCTTTGAACAGAGCTAACATACAACAAATTGACAGCTTCATGCTATGTGAATGCCCTACAGGCAGTTTCAGAGACAGATGAAATTCACAAAGGCTGCTGGCTGCAGTAACTATTTCTCTTTGTGGTAAACAAGTTGCATAATATACTGTAGCTTCTTATGCCCCCTTTATTGCACTGTCATGTTACAGCAATCTAGAGGCCCTGTATCTCATTAAATGCTTTGACATAAATACATATTTTCTCTTAAATTAAAATTCATTATATCAGAAAGTAGATATTGACGTGGTGTACTGCTCTTACTTTATTGAAATAGATTATGTCTAATATTACTGGGTATGTTAAAATTCATTTAGATAAAAGGTGGAACTACTGAAAATTTCAGTCGTTAAAGGTTTACATGTGGGGGAAGAGAGCTCCCATGGAGCTGTCCACTCTCTGCGCTGATGATTTTGTAGGCTCCCCATGAGCATCGGCTCCCACCGTCCTCTCCCTCCCAGAAGCAGCAGTGTGAGGTGGAGGGCTGCATATAGCTATGAACATTAATCGATGAGCCCAAGCTCACTGGTAAACTGTGCACACGGGTACATGTTCACATCCCTAAATATTACTAGAGTGTATTATTTGTGCCAAAAAAGGCTGAATTAAGCTTGCTTTATGCTGAGGGTAGTTGTTACAGGAATCACTCCAATTCCCTTCCAATCTTCTTTTTCAGTCTCTGCAAATGATTTTGTAGGCAAACTAACTGGTACAGTGCCATATGCAATAAGGAAAATATGGAAATCACTGACTTCACGAGAGACAAACTAGAAACAGATACTGCAAAAGCTAATTAGTTGAAAGATAAGGTCTTTTGTGACCTGATGAAATCCCAGAAGTCCACAACTAGAAAAGGAGCCAAATAAAAACTGTGGGTCTAAATCGTCCCCAACTGTAAAAGATGGGATCCAGAGCAAAACTTCTCAGTTCAGATCCCTTTTTGTAATGAGTTCTGTATCTGAAAACCATGAACTTTGCAATGTGAACCTTCCTCCTCTTCTAAATGGCCCAAACAAGAACCTCAGAACTGAAGTCCACTAAACTTTGAGAAGGTCTGGATCCAGAACCAAACTTTTACCCATTACTTGCCATAATATTATGCTTCCCACAGTCTATCACCCCACAAAACAAACAGTACCAGCAGAACTGGAAAATACGGCACAACTTTAAATTGCTGGCTCTAATGCCTCTTTACAACAACCCTGCAGTCTGTAATAACATAAGGAATTACAAGGGTTTCCAATAACTGTGTGTGCAAACAGAATATGCTATTATAAAAACTTATAAACTAGAAAGATGCATGCAGAGATGTATGCCAGTAAATGCAAGACTTTCGGGAATGGACCTTGTCATGTCTGGGTCTCGTGTATGCTCACGATAACAACAGTAACAATGTATTGGTAAAAAGATCACGAGTTCTTGTTTCAGCTATACCACTGATATGTCCCCCAAAGACAGATTTGCCTGTGAAAGCATAGATAACACACCTGATAACTCACAGTATCCACTCCAACTCATCTGCTGAAGGCTTTACCCATGAAAGCTCATGACCTAATAAATGTATTAGTCTCTAAGGTGTCACAGGACTACGCGTTTTTAACAGTTTTGATGTACAGTTTCACTTCATCAAATGTCTATTTATGTAATGAAATACTATGAGATTTGTCATTGTTTTCAAATTAAATTTACATCTCCCCACACAAATTTGAAACACTAACCTTTAATTACTGCAAATTATTTACATTAGAAAAACTAAACAAACCAAAATTAAAACTAATGCTGAGCCATTCCAAGTTCCCAATCCTACGCTCAGACCACTAATCACAGCAAGAATCTTAGAATGTTATTGGTTTAATTTCCTTAGCAGAAAGAAGGGAAAGAGGAAATTTGACTAAGAAACATGCTCTGCCAACTCAAGGACACATTGCTGGATTATAAACCAAGCAATTTTGAGTATCATATGCCCACTTTGAGGTTAGATATTATTGAAACTGACTTTGAAACTGGTAATTTACAATAATTCTATAGAAGTGCCACTTAATCCTGTGTACACATACTAATTTGATTTTAACCGGATTCAGGCAAATGAAACAATGCCTTAAGATGCTGAACAGTATAGCAGCATATCTTAAATACAAAAGTGACATTACAATGAAGATTATTTCATAAATAAAAAAGGCATGCCGTTCAGTCTACTGAAAAAACACTCCAAGGACCAGGAATGCCCCCTTTAAAAAGGCTGCACGAAAAAAGTGTGCAAGATGGATATGAATTACAAATACAAAATATAGCTTCAATCTTTCTTTATAATCTGATATTGTTTTTTCCAATATAATAGCAAGGACCACCCTGGAATTTATAGGGTTAAATGTTCTTAAATTACTATATTTTCCACTGGAAGGAACTATAATAAATCCTGTCAATTTCTCAATGGCCACATTAAGTAAAAATCAATTCAATAAGAATATAAGAATGGCCATACTGAGTCAGACCAAAGGTCCATCTAGTCCAGTATCCTGTCTTGCGACAGTGGCCAATGCCAGATGCCTCAGAGGGAGTGAACAGAACAGGGAATCTTCAAGCAATCCCTCTCATGTCACTCATTCCCAGCCTCTGACAGAGGCTAGGGACACCATTCCTACTCATCCTGGCAAATAGCCATTGATGTACCTAACCTCCATGAATTTATCTAGTTCTTTCTTGAACCCTGTTAAAGTCCTGGTCCTCACAACCTCCTCTGGCAAGGAGTTCCACAGGTTGACTGTGTGCTGCATGAAGAAAAATTTCCTTTTGTTTGTTTTAAACCTGCTACCTATTAATTTCATTTGGTGACCCCTAGTTCTTATGTTATGGGAACAAGTAAATAACTTTTCCTATTCACTTTTTCCACACCAGTCATGATTTTATAGACCTTAGTCTCCTCTTTTCTAAGTTGAAAAGTCCTAGTCTTTTTAATCTCTCTTCATATGGGACCTGTTCCAAACCCCTAAGCATTTTTGCTGCCCTTTTCTGAACCTTTTCCAATGCCAATATATCTTTTTTCAGATGAGGCAACCACATCTGTATGCAGTATTCAACCATAACATAGTACTTAGTACATAATAACCATTCCCCTCTCTCTGTCCTTCATGATAATTGGGATCGATAATGGTTTCCATTAGCATTCACAAACCACACAAACTTTGGGTGGTGCATGGTGGGGAGAAAAATCAGACCCAGTATAAGCATTTTACATTTTTCTGGAACATCAAGTCAGGGCCACATTATCCATTAGGCACAACAGGCACAGTGCCTAGAGACCAAGAAAAACCTTTAGGGCCTACAAAAAAATTAATAATTGAATTGAAAATAAGGAAAGAAAACTGCTAAATCAAACTTAATAATTTGTTAGCTTTAGTCAACAAACAACATACAGGTATAACATACAATTAACTATTAGGTGTATAGGCGATAGAGCATTTCTCTAATTTAAAGACCAATGATTATGAGAGTGCCTAGGACCTACAAAGAACTTAATCGGGCCCTGCATCAAGTAACACATAGATGGCACCCAATCTGTATCAATACATACAATTTCAAGTTAGATCTTTATGGATCAAAAAGTAGAAGTAAACCCACTCAAACAGACCTTTTTTTTGTTTGCATAGTGCCAGAACAATGGGATTCTGAACTTTGACTGAGGCCTGCATGATCTATCACAATAAAAAATAATATATTTCACTCACTTCATCTAAAAGAGGGTGACTTTCTGCTAAGGGATTGAAGGGTATAAATAAGAAAAATGCTGGTCCCTTCTTCAGTTCATTGTTTAGTAGAAGGCTTTTTCCTCCATGTGGTCTCAACCAACGTATAAGTGTCTCTCGATTTTCTAGAGCCCACTTGCAAATATTCTCAGCTGTGTAGTTCATGACTTCACTTGGATAAATCTTGAAAGGGAAAAATCATAATTAATCCTCCTCATTTATTTAAATACACTGTTTACTAATGAATGAGGTATATAAAATGTACATATACATATATTGTTATACATATGTTGGTACTGTTACAGCTCTGACATACTGACATTATTCAAGAACCATTCTCATGCTAGTCATCATTCCATGTATATATACTTCCCTAGATACTCTTCCCTGTGCCCCTCCAACGAGTAGTACCATGAGTAGAATCTCACACTGAAGTTTGGCGCACTGTATTTCCAATTCTCAATTAAGATTTATCAAATGGTAGTCAAAAACAAATTGTAAAGTAATTTATTGTTTCCTTTTATTCTTCTGTTTTTCAATCAAGCTGTCTCAATGTTGGTAAATGCTTTTATCTCTGTATCTAGTAGTCTGATTACAACTTGAATTAATGCCCCCAGCACTCCCTCAATCTTGTTCTATTATTACTTCTTTGCTGAATGCTGGGAATGAAATGAAAAGAACAAGGGCCCTGCCTAAAGCAGTGATTCTTAAACATTTGTTTGGGGCTTAACAAATTAATGCCATCTGCCTTTTTTCACAATATGTTTGACAGACTAAAATAGATACACTAGACTAGAAATAAACAATTATATCATAATCCTTTAGTATGTTTGATTTTATTTGCAAGCAAAAAGAATTTTGACTTGGGAAGGTTACCTGTTTAAGTATCACATTAGTCTTGTCAACAAATGTGCTACTAACCAGAGGTTTGTGAACATTTCTATAAAAGTGTGTGGAAACTCTGGACCATCAACATGCATCCATTTCAAAACTTTTTCCAAAATGTTTTCAAGTGACTTTGGAATTTTTTATTTCTCCATTACACCTGCTACAAATCTCTTCTGATGTTTATTTTCACTAATGTGAAAGACCTCAGTTTCCAGATTAATTGTGCCACTCACCTTGATACATTATGGTGGGATACCAGAAAAACCTCCCCACTATGTCTCTAATTTCATCACATTGACTCCCTTTAAATGCATCTCCTTTAAGATCCTGATGTAGCTGGGACTGAAATTCAATAGCTTTGGTATCACTGAGTGTGATTAACTAATTCAATGTTCTAAAAAAAGAATTTAAATTGTGGAGTCACTTTCATGAATTAAAGCATGCTGTTTATCATGCACCATTATCACAGGTTTGCACAGGCACCAATTACTGTTTCAGGTGATACATGAAAATCTTTCTTCATAATTTGAGTAGAATAAACCAGAAATACCTTCCTTATCTCCATATCATTTCCACAGTTAACAAGGACATATACAGAGATAAGGCCTTCACGCAGAATAGCTATTCTGAAAGTTGTATTTCAGGTCCTTAATTACTCCCCAGCCTCATCAATTTCAACTAAAATTAACATTCCCAGCTACCAGGCCTCCATGAACATAGCTGACACTAGGATTAGCATTTCTGAGTTAATTCATTTAGGTAATTTTTCTAAGTGAGTGTAATAGATCAGGTATCTTTAGAACTCAATGTCCACCACATGTTAGCTTTGAACCAAGGAAAAATACATTATACACAATTAATATTTCTATTAACAGCTATTACCAATCCATGAGACATTTCTTAATACTGAAAGTTGCAAAACTGTCTACATTTTGTATCTTCTCTCACATTTCTAGGTACCCAAAAGTTAGTTATCTTAAATTTGATGGCAACATATATTATAATGTTTCCTTCTGGGTTACTATGAAGTATTAAAACAATTATTTGGCAAAAGAGAAGAAAACTGTTTTGGCAATTCTGTTCAGAAAATAACTTTGACCTTGAACACTGTTAAAAAAACAATTTAATCTGCCTTTATTTAGAATTCCTCTCACTTTATAGACTGTGCATAGTTCTGAGGCTCCCAGTGAACATCTGCAAATCAAAGCAATTGAACACCACAACATGTTTGTTTATTATTAAAGAAAATAAGAGCATGCCTATATATAGCAGCAACCACTTTTGCCCAGCTAAATCATCACAGCATATGAACAGATTATTATAATCAAAGATGACAGAATAATCAATTACTTCTCTTGTAATTAGAAACTTATTAAAATCTGCATTTTTCTAATTATACTCTCTTTCTCCTATCTGCATTGTAAACTGATGAAATGCATACAGGATGTTTGTACAAATAAATGTTATCAAAATCTGGGTCACTAAAATTTGATTTAACACAATTATATTAAAATAAAGATAACCACTAATTACAAATGTAAACATACCAGAAAGATAAAGAATGTTACTTATTTTTTCCCCGTTTAGAAGTGTGAAGATTTCATATTTTATTTTAGAATGTCTGTTGAATTTCTTCCTAGAAATTGTTACATGACTTTTCAGGATCAAAACTTTCAAGATAACATTCACCATCATTCAAACAAAATCATGCTCAGCAGAAGCTAACGCAAAACGATGGAGGAAAGGGGAGGGAGATGGCAATTTATTGAAGTTCTGCATTATTAAGAAACTGTTCTTGGCTATCTCATCTTCTGGAGAACCACTTTTTGGGATGCGCCCATCTCTCTTTGGGAAATTTACTAATCTCTTCTGACTACTTCTCATTTTTTTCTGTTGGAAATTCTCCACTTCACTGGGATTTCCAGTTTTCATCAGAAAAGAGAAATGAGACAGCTAGCATAGGCTGAGGTTTATGTTTTGCTGTTATAGGCTGTATTTCCCTTAACCCAGACTCCCTGGTCTGGCAACATCTGTGGTCCAGATGTTGGACCATGGGTGTTCCTGGACTAGAGAGCCCAGGAAGAGGGAGGACTAGCGGAGGGGCAGGAGTGCCATAAGGGGCACCGGAGACTCAGTCGGGAGGTAGGTGTGCGTGTGTATGCTGGCCCCAGCGACGGGGGAGCTCTAGCCTAGTCGTGGCCATGGATCTCTGGTGCTGGCCAGCAAGCTCTGACCCCAGCGACAGCCAGGGAGCTCTGGCCCAAGCTGTGGTGCTCTGGCCCCAGCTGCAGAGTCAGGGAGCTGCAGAATTCTGGTCGTGGCGCTCTGGCCCCAGCAGCAGAGGGGTTGGGGAGAGCCCTAGGAGCTAAAGCAGCAGCGGAGGCAGACTGTAGCACGGCTACAAGAAGAGGAACCTTCCCTGGTCCAGAAAATCCCTTCGTTTGGGACCAGTCAGGTCCCGAGGGTGCCGGAGCAGCAAGGTCCAACCTACATTACAATTATACCCTCCAATCTCCATGAGGTTTGGCATCATTTGTAAGTTTGTACTATTATACTATGTAAGTGTATATACTAGAGCAAGGTAAAACATCACTTGCTTTTAACTGACAATATTTTACTTCAACGGATTTTTCAGAATCAAATGTTTCAATGCATACTGTATATTCATATGCCAAAATACATTTTGACTATCCTCCTCTCCCTTTTTAAGAAAAGTATTCCTTTTCACTTAAGCAATATTCAGAACTTCATTGCAATTTCTGGTATATGAGCGAGAAATTAATCACGTAGGAAAATTTGGGGAAAACTATAAAATATATGATTTCTGGTGCACCTGTATTGTAAGGACAGCAGGATTTGGTCTATTGTGATTTGTGTTTCTTCTGGTTTTGTCAAATAGAAGTATCAAAGAGACTGAAGGGCAGCAAGGATCATCACTGGAATCCCTACCCTTCTCCTTCTTACACCTTACAACTTCTCTGATACTAGTTCCAGTATTTTGACAGCATGGATATTTAATGTATGGAATGGGAGTTTGAAGTGGGAGTTTCTTGTTCACAGCCATGACAGAATAAGTGATAAACTGATTCTGCCTCTTCTTGGCCACTAAAATTCTGTTGCAATTCCTAACTTTCTCCTTCACATTATTCTTATTCTAATGTCATGTGTTTATTTCACATCTATTATCCCAGATGACATAATGTGGTTCCCCGATACAAAGTCACTATTCAAGACCTGTGAAAGACACCCAATATATTATGGAATTTATTGTTTACATTATAAACAAATTAAATATGGACTAAGGCAACAGTCTCCTCTCTATCAAATGTTTTTCACGATAAACCTTTGTTCATTTTGATATACTTAGTATGCATAGGTCCTTTAATTCAATGTTTAATAAATACATAAAGCATCCTTATAGCTTACAGATTAATAAAGAAGAAACACATCAAGAAGCTATGTTCAGAAGTTACTTTCAAGAAACTGCAGAAAAAGAGACTGTCAAACAAATTTGATACCTGTTTTAAGGAGACTGCATGTTTGGTTGCTAAAAGTAACAGTATTTCAGTATACTCAGACTTCTGTAAGGCATTTGGGACCACATGATTTTTTTATTAAAAAACTAGAATGATACATAATTAACATGATGCATTAAATTGATTAAAAACTGGCCAACTCGTGGGCCTCAAAATGTAAATGGGGACTCATCATTGAACAGATGTGTTTCCAATGGGGTCATGAGAGATTGGTTCTTGCCCCTCCACTACTCAACAATTTTACCAATGACTTGGAAAGAAAAAAATCACTGTTGTATTTTGCTGATGACACATAAACTGGGGGACTGGTAAATGAAGATGATAGGTTACTGATACACAGCGATCAGGATCACTTGGTAAACTGGGTGCCAGCAAATAATATGCATTTTAATATGTTAAATGTAAATGTATTTATCTACAGAGATTGTAAGCCTTACTTAGAGGATGAGGGGACTCTATACTGGGAGACAGTGACTCTGAAAAAGATATGGGGGAGCTATGGTGAATAATCAGCTGAAAATGAGCTGGGGCCAAATGAGCTAATTTGATCTATGGATGTATAGACAGGGTAATCTCATGTAGGAATAGAGAGATTCTTTTACCTTTGTATAAAGCACTGTTGTGCCCACTGCTGTCCTTTTCTGGTATCCACAATTCAAGAAAAATGTTGATAAAATTGGAGAGGATTCAGAGAAGAATCATAAGAATGATTAAAGAATAAGAAAACATGTCTTATAGTGATCAACTAAACAGACTGAGATCTTGGAATTTAACAGGTTCAAAGAGTGATTTGATTACAAGCTATACATAGCTACATGGAGAAAAAATATTTAGTGATGGGCTCTTCACTCTAGCACAGAAAGGTGCAACAAAATTCAAAAGCTAGAAGTCTAAGCTAGACATATTCAGACTAGAAATAAGGTGTAAATGTTCTAACAGTGAGAATAATTAACCATTAGAACAATTTACCAAAAGTTGTAATATATTCTCCATCACAGTCAATTTTAAAACCAAAACTGGATGTTTTTCTAAAACAGGGGCGGGGAGCCTTTATTGGGTTGGGGGCTGCTGACCCAGAGAAAAATCAGCCAGGGGCCACTCACAAGTGAAAAGCAAAGTGAGACGCCCCTGAATGAGAAAGAGAAAGACACTCTCCACATTCCCCTCGCACACCAGAGCTTAGGGGGCCCAGACTAGAAGACTTAGTGTGCTCCAGCCCTGTGAGTAAGTGTCTGGAGTGCCAGTGCATGCTCCATAATGCTGATCCTCGGGGCCGGATCCAGTCAAGATGAGGGCCACATCCGGCCCCCAGGCCTGAGATTCCCCACCCCTGTTCTAAAAGATACACCCTAGGAATTATTTTAGGGAAGTTCTATGGCCTTTGTTATAAAAGAGGTAGCTGATCACAATGGTCCCTTCTGGCCTTAAAATCTAGGAATCTATGAAAAGGGATGTAAAGAATATGGAAGGGTACCCCAGAGTGGATTTCTCATTTATTATCTGACTAGAAGATTTACCCGTCATTGCTCAGATCTTTAAATCAACTTTTGTTTTTCTTCATTTGAATCACTGTTCTAGGGTATGGCTGGGGCTGAGGGATTCAGTATACAGGCTGTCCTGCGGAGAGAGGACTACCTTAGCCCTCTCTCACCACAGTAGTTTGGAGTCATGTGAGAAGCGCTTTTCCATGGCTGCTGCAGCTCCAGCAGGCACAGCTGTGGGAGGGGTGCATGTCCCTAGCTGGGGCAGGTCCAGGTTAATCCGCTGCCCGCTTTGCTCCCAGCCAGATTGAGGAATGCAGCAAATTGTGTACTTTCCCCTTACTTCCTGGTGATTCTGTCTCTTTTCTGTATGGTTTTATGAGAAACAATCCCACTTCAGGCACACCCCGTTTTCCTGGCACAACCAGACCCTTACCTGGCTTTTAGTTATGCTAAGAGGATGACTGGCACATTCAGGCTGCCATTCAGCAGCCGTGGCAGAGCACTATAAACCTTGGGGACTATAAACCCAGGCAAATTATTAAAGCATGGAGGTAGTTCCTCGCTCTCATTCACTGATTCAGACTCCACCTCTGGTCTTCATCTCTGATTCCTAGCCTGACTCCTGATTCTGGTTCTGATCACTGGCTAGACTTGAGTTAGTCCTAAGTGGCACACTGGATCTGGTCCAAAAGGAGAATATAGCTGACCTGCCCAATAAAAGGGACCATAAAAAAAGTAAATTTAACTTTTTACTTTCTAGGGGAGAAAATATAAAAGAAATCTATCATAGTAGAATTTAACTTCAAAAATGGTAACTGCACAAAAATGAGACAGCTAGTTAAACCAAAATTAGAAGGAACAGTCACAAGAGTGAAATTCCTGAAAACTGCAAAGAAACTTTTAAAACACCGTAATAGAGGCTCAAACTATTAGTATTTCCCAAATAAAGCAAAAACAGAAGACCAAAAAAACCTCCATAGTTAATGAACAGATTTCAGGAGACAGAGACAGAGGAAATAAGAATCTTTTTAAAAAGCTAGAAATCTAATTCTACCAAGGAATTGGGGGAGCACCCTGTAACTCCCATATTCCACATATTTTTATATATATAAAATTGTGATCTTGCATATGGACCATGCCATGTGAGGTATCTGGGAAAATGAATCTGCTGAAACCCACTGTTATGAGATTATGTTGTATGGTTGGCACTAAAACATGATATACATTGGACAAATCAGCCAGCTATTTAGCTCGCTATAGACAACAGCATGGAAAGTAACCAACGCCTGGGCAGGGCATTAAACAGCCCTCAACAACCACTGTCGAGAAAAAGAGCCATATCAGGGGAATTGCTGCACATTGCCTGGGACTCAGCAATACCCACGAGACATGCCTGGACTTGTGTTCTCCAAGAACATGGACTAAGGGTATAAAACCAAACACAGCAGGCCCATGCTTCCCCTTGTCTTTCTTCTCCCACCTATGCTGTAAGCAACAAGGACATTGAGAAGAAAATTGAAGGCTTCAGCAGAAGGCTGTTCCTGGTTTAAGGGACAAATCTGTACATTACGGACTGCAATATCCAGTAAGGTGAGAAAAAACTACTTAATTTAGATGCTGCCCAGTTTAATAGGCTTGAGAGTTTAGACAGCATGCTGATGTTTTATTGTCTTTTGGTAATTAACTCTTTTTGCTCAACACTTAGTCACTGAACATCTATCTTTTGTAATTAATACATTTGTTTGACTGTTTATCTTTACTAGTGAGTTTGCCTGAAGTGTCTGTTAAATTGCTCACGTACCAAAGGCTGGTGTATATCTAATTTCCATTGATTAAACTGTGAACTAATTAATACATTAACACATCATCCTGAGCAGTGCAAGGCTGAGAGCTGTGGGGATATGACTGGTGCCTTTCTCTGTGTGATTCATGAGCAGCTCTGGGAGCATTCATAAAATATAGCTGGGTATGGGGCCCCACATTCAGTTGTGCTGTGTGACAACAGCTCCTGGAGAGGTTTGCTGCTTGTCATTAGTAAAGCATTGTGAGAGGCAGCCCAGGCTGAAGAGTTTAGGGGGCACAGTGATTCCACAGTCAGTATCCTGTCATAAAAGGAAAAACTCTAGCAAGTATAATTAGGCAGGCCAAAACAACAACAAAAAGAGCAACTAGCAAAAGGCAAAAAAACCTAAATGGCAAATTCTTTTTTAAGTACATCAGAAGCAAAAAGCCTACCAAACAATCAATCAATCACAGGGTCACTGGGCAACTGAGGTGCCAAAGGAATACTCAAGGAAGAAAAGGCCATAATGAAGAAGCTATGTGTATTCTTTACATAGGTCTTCACTACAGAAGATATGAGAGGCATTTCCCACAGTTAAGCCATTCTTTCTAGATGACAAATCTAAGGAATTATCCCAGACTGAGGTGTTAGTAGAGGAGATTGGGACAAACTAATCAATTAAACAGAATTAAGTCACTGGGACCAGGACCCAAGACTTCTGAAGGAACAAAAATATGAAATTCCAGAACTACCAACTGTGGTATGTAATCTATTGTCTAAATCAATTTCTGTATCAGATGACCGAAGGATAGTCAATATAAAGCTGATTTTAAAAAAAAGACTCCATAGATGACCCTTACAATTAAAGGCTGGTAAGCCTAACTTCAGTAATAGGCAAATTGGTTGAACCTACCGTAAAGAATAGAATGATCAGACAAAAGTTCTAAAGCTAAGTAGGCAGTCATAATAGAAGAGGAAAGATCCGGTCATTGATCAGTAACTGGTTAAACAATAGGAAACAAAGGGTAAGAATAGTCAGTTTTCATAATGGAGAGAGGTAAAAAGCAGGATGCTCTTAAGAATCTGTGCTGGGACTTGTGCTGTTCAACAAATTCATAAATAATCTGGAAAAGGGGGTTAATTGTGAGATGGCAAAATCTGAGGATGATACAAAATTACTCAAAATAGTTAAATCCATGTGATTGTCTAGTGCTCAAAAGGGATCTCACAAAACTGGGTGACTGGGTAAGAAAATGTGACAGGTTTATGAGTGCTCTTTAAAGCACTGTCATTTATTCTATGTTCATATAGTGCCTAGCACATTCAGTCCAACCTAGTTTGTCTCTGGTTGCTACTGAAATATAAATGTTAACTAATAATAATAGTACTCACAAGTGAAGTGTTGACATGTCTATGAAGGTACACACTTCCCGAGTGCGTCAACGAAATCTCCTTTGCGATTTGTTTATCCGTGATCACTCCGAAGCGTATTGTACCAAGGTAATCTGAAAGGATAAATTTCTAGTTTTAATAAAATTCTGAAAAACTGAAGAATGGGTGAACGCTTTTATCTTACTTTAAACAATAACGATTTCATCATAATAATACTTAGCAATCATATAGTGCTTTTCAGCTGGAGACCTTCAAGTACTTTCCCAAGGAGGGTAACTATTATTATGCCCATTGAACAGACAAGGAAACAAAGGCAGAAAGCTAATCTAATCTCAAAGAGCAAGACATAACAAAACAAGAAACAGGAAAATGATATTGGCTTTCTGCATTTGTTTATAAGAACAGAATAAGCAGACACATAGGTGAACATAATATGTTGAAAAAGAGTCAACATGGGGCTTTTGCCTCATCAACCTTTGGCACAGTCAGCAGGCATGTGTATAAGGGCAATGCAGTCGATCATATGCTATTTGGATTTAAAAAAAAAATTAGAAAAGATCCCACGCCCAAAGCTCTTAAATTAAATAGGGAGTCATGGGATAAGAGGAAAGATCATGTGATTGATAAATAACTGGTTAAACGACAGGGGAAAAAGGTAAGAACAGTCAGTTTTCACAAAGGAGATTGGTGAATAGCAAGATGCCTAAAGGGTCCTATGACATCCCACCCCATGTTCTTTATGAAAATGTTTCTGAATAAAATATGATATAACTGGAATATGCTGTTTGCAAAATAATTATTTAAGGTACCATTGGAAAGCTTGTAATCTGCTGAATGTCTATACATTATTTATGTGCATGTATCTTTCCAGTATTTGAAGTTAGAAATATGAAATACTAGAAGATTTACCCAGTGTTGCTCAGGTCTTTAACTGAAGATTTTTTTTAAATAGATGAAAAATGTACGTTTTATTTAAATAATTGTATTTTTTAAAAATGAAGGCTGGAGGGAAGGTTTGGGAGTAAGGAGAGGCAGGGGGTGGGTGGCTTAGGGCAGAGAGTTGGGAGGTGCGGGCAGGCTCAAGACGGGGGTGGAGCCCTCTGCAGGCTGTGAGGAGTGTTGGAGAGGGGGCTAGCCTGCTGACTGTTTGGGGAGGGCAAGGCTGGGGGCGCTACCACCTCCTCCAGTGGATGCCCCCCCACATCCTGAAAGCTGTCTGGGAAGGGGCCAAGCTGCTCACCCCTGCAGCTGTCCTTCCACAGCCCGCAGGCTGTCTGGGGGGCAGTCTCTCCTCCAATGCCCCCCCCCATGGCCTGCAGGCTCTTCACAGGGGGGGCAGGCTCTGGGAGCTGTTTCCCCCTTCCAATGACCCCCACACAGTTTGCAGGGGGGGCTACATACCAGGGGGAGGGGAAGCTCCATACCAGTGTACTGGAAAGCAAGATGGTGAAGCCCCATCTTGGTGAAGGCCACTCTCTTTGTGCTGCAGCTGCCCCCAGTGGACACTCTCAGTATGCATCCTCCTGCCTGTCCCCCTCCCTTTTGCATCCTCCCCTCCATACTCCTTCCCTTTCCATGTTATGAGAAACAGTCCCATTCCCGGCACTCAAATTTTCTGGGCACAACCAATCCCTGACCATGGTTTTAGTTAGGGTAAGAGGAAACTGCATACCAAATTTGATGGTCCTAGCTCTTATGGCACCTACAAGCAGACTCTCAGATGCACAGACAGATGGACTCTCAGACAGACAGTTGCATGCTGACAAAATTGAGCTCAGGGTATACTGCCACCTGGGCAATCTCATTGCTGACACACCAGCTCCAACATCAAGGGTAAGGCTGTGAACGGTATCATGGACTAGATTATAACCCACACGACAGTGTGTCACAAGCTCTCTCTCTCTTACCTCATCATCAAGGTACAGGAAGACCACAACATCTGACAGAGGTTGCTACAACAGAGAACACTTTTTTAAAGACCCTGGGAGTGGAAACAATGCCTATAGCGAGTAGTCTACTGAAAGTGGTCAGGGCTAATTATGAATCTGAGGAAATATCAGTGAGTGGGGTGAATGTCCATGTGAAAATAGACATCCATATTGAGAGCTGTAAACTACATGTCTTTTTCCAGGGATGGAATTATAATAGATGATACCATGACCATGTGAAACTTCAGTCTGTGAAGAAATTGGTTGAGATGGTAGAGACTAAGAATGGATCTAAGTGCCTGCCCTTCTTTCTTTCTATGCTTATTGTAACCAGTTAACCGGTTACCTATTCACATCCCTAATCCACAGGATCAGTGCTATTATATTTTAACAGTCTCTTGGAGGAAACCCTATAACATGCCAGATCCATGAGAAGTCTCAGGACTACACAACCTCACCACCTCTGAAACAGGCTTCACTGCTCCTGTTTCATGCTATCAATTCTCCCCTACGAGTTCACACTAAGACAGACTGCTGGTCAGAGAACTGTGTACTCACTCTTCAGGAAGTAATGCACTCAAGAAGCATCTGAAATGCCACCAAACAGCATTTTCAAAACAGAGTACGGTTTATTTGACAATTTGAGCCTAGCACTGGAAGTCGTTATGCTAGTACAAGGAAATAAAATCTAAAACATAGTCCCTTTGGCCAAGTCAGCATAATTCTCCAGATAAACTGTAGCAGATTCCCACCTAGTCTGACCTCTGTCAGTCCCAGGCAAGAGCAGCCAGCCTCTGCCAGAAGACCATTCCCAGATCTTTGTCTCCAGGCAGGACCATGTTGTGTTCACAACTCCACCTGCTAGAGCCTCCCACTATTGAGCATAGACTGTTCAGTCCTCAGGGCTTCCATTGCTTCTCTAACCCCTTTATTACCCTAGCTCAGTTTCAACAAGTTTCTTAACGACAGATTCATTCCATCCGGACAGTGAAGGGAGACGTGTGTTTTCTATGCTGTTCTGAGAGCAGTGTTAACACTTGTGTAAATGTTCTAACTCCCACAATAATTAACCTTCAAAACTGCCAAACTCTTGGTCTCTTTTGTGTCATTTAAATTCCTCTTAGGGTACTCTTTAAGCCCGTAAGCCTAAAGGACACAGAACAGGATTACAGTTCAGCAGACTCCTCTCTGCTTGCTTGCTTCGTGTCCCCAACTCAATTAGTGCTGAATTCTCCTGCTGGAAGGAGGGGGTAGAGTACATCCTTGCAGAAACCAGGAAATTCTCTCAACATGCCAATTTGTAGTCTACACCTTGTAACTTCCAGGGCTACTGGTGAAACACACTGAAGCTTGGGCTACATGTCTATCAATAACACATCACTCCACCACCTTCATCTAACAGACTTTCCCTGGGGGTGTATCTAGACTACGCTAGACTTTCGAAAGAGGATATGCAAATTCTGCGGGAATTTGCATATCTTCCTTCGAGCTCGCTTTCGAAAGCGGCACTTACGAAAGTGAAAGTAATTAAGATGCGGTTTTGTCGGCAAACCCTCCCGTTTGTCGACAAGCCGCATAAACCTCATTTTTTAAGGAAAAGCGGCTTGTCGACAAACGGGAGGGTTCGCCGACAAAACCGCGTCTTGATTACTTTCACTTTCAAAAGTGCTGCTTTCGAAAGTGAGCTCAAAAGAAGATATGCAAATTCCCGCAGAATTTGCATATCCTCTTTCGAAAGTCTAGCGTAGTCTAGATACGCCCCAAGGTAGGCCATGACTGGAACCAATGGCCCAAGTCACAGTAACATAAACACCAAAGTCATTGCAGCGGTTACTTCCCATATTCCAAACCTTCCAGCAATTTCAAACAAATCCCATTTAAAACCAACAAATGCAACAACAAATAAATCTGCCAGAGAAACATTTCCTTATTTCTCTCTCCCTTCCTTGCACTAATATGATATATTCGTTATAATTTCTCTCTCCTGTGGTTTGTACAGCAAGACTGCTAAGTAAGGCAACCTGGTTTTATTGGGTGGAGGGATATGAAAAAGTGTACCAATTAAATGTTTTTTAACTCTAAAACATTTCTAAAATTGTTCTTCTGTAAAATATGTGATGTCTATGAAATACATAATCGCATAATTATATATGAAGATTCAGGAGCTCATCTGAAATGCTCCACAAAACTTACGAGTGGCTTTACCATTCTAGAATAACACAGCCATCCCCGACTCAAGTCAACAAGGCTCTTAACACATCATTAGCTATGGACTCCAAGAACTACTGGAATCAACTGGGGTAGGATCAAGATCTCTGAATAAAGTCCACTTCATGTGCACAAAGTCTAAGCAAAATCCACTCCAACAGAAAACCAGGTTGATATCCCAGTTTATGGGCTAGAGTATGACAACAGCAATTCCTGTGTCTATTGTCTTGGTTACTGAATCCACACAAAAATTCAGATTTGCAATCCCTATCATAGTTCATGTCCAATGTAGCCCTACATACTGGCATATTTTGGGCCAGTGTGCAGATCTTTTTAATTTGCATGTACTGTACTCTGTGCAGCTGCCTAGCCAGCAAGCTTCTTTCAAGCAATTTTATGCAGAACTTAAATGTTAGAGGGCCTTGCACCAGTACTCTGCACCTGTATGAATATCACCCCATTTTTCCAAATGGAGCCATATCGAACCATACACAAGACACTGAATGTAACTCCTATTACAGTACTTATTCTGGGGACTCTTATAAAGTTACTTAAGAATTTGCAACAGCCTTACACAAATAAAATTTAATATTCTAACATTTTGGATCTCTGTTCCTTTTAAGAATTCTCAGGAGATATAATGACTCAAGTGATGAAGCAACAACACAGTATACATTAGAAATGTCTGTAAAGTTACATTGTACAGAACAATCTGTCAGTGTAAACAATAGAGAGGAAGTTAGCAAACACAGTAGAGTCTATGAGATGAGTGCTGCAGTCACACCCAAAGGGAAGAAAACAATGTGTCCAAGGCAAATCTCAGGATGACAAGGCTAAAAATTCAGCTTAAGAAAAGAATTCTGAGAGGTTCCCCAGCAAAGTAATACTTTACACAGCAAAAACCTCTATTGCCTCTAGGATCACTGAAGTGAAGAGATCTGACTATAACATAATTCACAAGATTTATTATTTACTGGAAGATGAAAAAGACATCTGCAATTTACAAACAATAAATCTTCTAGGATTTTAGTTCAAAAGAGCCAAAACTGAAAATCAGAAGCAGTACAATAGACTTCATTTCTAAGCAAAGAGTCAGGAAAGGAACTGTCATAATCAGGAGTGCTGACCAGCACCCAGGGACTAAGGGGTTAACCATGTCTCCTGTCCCTAGCCAGGTATCTGGTCAGCCAATAGCAATGCAGATAGGGATTTCAAACTGGGACAAAGGAATTTTTATCTTTTCCATCCTTTATCTGGGTCAGAGAGGTTTCTTTCAAGACTGAAGGAGATGGGAGGCCCATCTCTCTCTGAGAAAAGACTTCTTACAGTGTGTAAGTAAGGCGAAGTTTAGACAGTCCATCAGGTTTTATTGTTTTCCTGGTCTGGGAATTTGGAACTAATGTCTGAGCTTGTTAAGTGTGTTTTTTTTTTCTCTTTCGTAATTACAATCTTGAAACCAGGGAATTCCCCTGAATATATCAATTGGTGGCCCTTTCCATCTAGCCACTTTATTATGCTTGCAACTGTAGTTTTGTTTTGATAATAAAAGTTTATTTTCTTTTTCTAATTAACCGGTATTAGTTGATTGTTGTGTCTTGTGACTCAGTGCCTAGTTATAAGGGCAGAGTCCATTACTGTCTGTGAATCCCCTCTGGTTTTTCCCAACTCCAAGTAAAATGGAAGTTAGAGCAGAGGGAGAGTTTTATCTTAGGGACGTTTCCAAAGTGATCTCTTCCCTGGTTTTTGTGGAAATTACTTGAGTGGTGGCAGCAGATTTCTCCAAAGTTCGGGTATTAGGATTTTGGGGGGAGGTTTTTGTACTAAAGCCTGTAGAGACCAGATTTTGGGGTGCTTTTTGCAAGCCCCCACTTCTGCATTTGTCATACCAGAGTGGGGAACAGCCTTGACAGGAGCATATCTTTATTTAAAAATATTTAAAGATATCTTTATTAGTCGGATGTAATTTGGGGGGAGAGCAGGGAAGAGGAAGAGAAAAAATGCCAGTTAAGCATCTTATATAATCCAAATCTGGAACTATGAGGGTCACGAGTTATTAGTCACTGAAAGCAATTTAGAGAATCAGCTGTCAAATTGGAGTTAAAGACTCTTTAAAAGGTCATCTTATGAAAGAATTGCACAGGCACATAAACAATCTATCCAAATTACATAAAAAATTGAAAAAAAAAGTGTTCTTCGAGATGTGTTGCCCATGTCCATTCCAATACATGTGTGTACATACATGGATGGCCATCAGATTTTCCCTCGCGGTACCCATCAGGTCAAGTGTGGACCCCATTGGAGTGGCACCTTCATGGCTGCATATACACACCCCTGCTGATCCAATGCCCACTCAGTTCCTTCTTGCCAAAACAATCTGTCAGTGTAAACAATCTTTGTGCTCTCTGTGGTTCACAACCTCAATCACCAGTGACCCCGGTTGTGGGTAAGCGAAGAGGTGGCACAAAATAGCACTGTTCAACCCCCTTAGCTGTGGGCATAATCAATGCTGGGCTCTGCCATAACACCACAATGGTGATTTGAATCGATTTAACAATAAGTAGGGCAACCACTGCCAGATGCTCAGGCAAGAGTACATCCACTATGAGGTCAGATTCCTCCACTGGCCTGGAGGTTGAGGCTCTGGGCACATGCTGAAACAGATCTCGATGAGCCCTGTAATCCATAGACGGAAGGAAAAAAAGAGGTGCCTGTGCCACCACCTCATCCCGGGGTGAGGAGGACAACACCACAGGGAGAGCAGTATCTTCCTGTCCCAGAGGGTCTTCCAAGAGGTCTACCTCTTGTGGCTGGTCAAGGAGGATCATTAGGGATAAGAGGTGCCACAGGCACCTGCTCTCTGTCACCCACAGGTACCTCCAGCTGGGGCTACTGAGAAAGCAGATGGAGATGCTTGGGTAAAAGGTGCCACACAGCCCTGGAAGGTGGTCCTTGCCCTAGCTGTGATGGTATGCCCACAAAGTCCAGAAGGGACAATGCATAGGCACCTGCTGAGGTGAGGCAAGGACTGCACCGGTGCCACTGATGAATCCAGATGCCAGTTCTGGGAGTGGTGTAGGAAGGTGCGCCAGGAGTTGTACCAAGAGCACCTAGACACAAAAGACTCAAGTGTCAGATTCACACACATACTCCAATACTGACCAAAGGGGAGCAAAGCCTAACAGTGCAGATGATCAGAGCTGAGGGGAGCGTCCATGCTGGCTCATAGCCGATGACTTTCCCCAGGTACCATGGTGCCAACAGCACTAAAGACATTCCCAGTGCCGTTGCAATAGGAGGAGGCACATGGTATGCCATAAACAGTGCCGCAGGTACAGGCACCAGTGCCGGAGGTATGATTTCTGGTGGTGATGCAGGGGACAGGGCAGAAGAAACAAAAGGCGGTGCCAAAGCCAGCCCATGAGGTGATGCTGGAATTGTCCTAGAAGGTGGTGCTGCTGGCTACGACAGCTGCGACTCAAACTGAGCAGACACCATAAACTCAATGAGATCCTGAGTGGCCTCAAAAGTATCTGATGTGGAGGGAAGATCCAAGTCCTTTTCCACCACCACTGGCACCAGAGATTCCACCAACACTGACTGGACTCAATGGCCCTGCCCACAGTGCCAGAGTCGACAGTGCTGGGGCCCAGCCTGAGCAGGCTCAGCACGGTGTGGGCTGCCTCTGGGCCATGCTAGACCTCTTGGAGGTCGTCTTCTTTGGTACTAGGGTGTGCGACTGATGCCATGTGGACTAGCCTGTCTTACACGAGGGGGATCTGTGCCAGTGAACCCTTCACTCATCCTGGTGCAGCATCGAAGTCTCCTGCACCAAGGCCAGAGTGCTGCACACCAATGTGGAGGCCGTGTCCTGGGGCTGGGGCTGAAGTGCCAACTCTATCAGGAGGAGTTTAAGCCACTGATCTCTCTCCCTTTTAGTTCTTATCTTAAATCCCCTGCAAATTCTGCACTTATGTTGCAGATGACCTTCTCCCAGGCACTTCAGGCAGGCAGCATGCTGGTCGCCTCCAGGCATATGCTTCCCGTACTTGGCACACTGTTTGAAGTCCTAGGGCTGCTGCATGCCCCAAAAACCCAAGTAGATAAGTAGAGGGGGAAACCCCCGCGAAGTAACCAACTACAACACAAACAAAGCTAATCTATACTACCATGACTATGAGGAACTATAAACGCCAGGACTGACAACTTGCAAAGCAAGAGAGCAGAAGCTACAATGACCGTCACTGGCAGAAAAGGGACTGAGCAGGTGTTGGGCCGGCAGTGATATATATAAGCAGCTATGAAAGTGCCACTACAGGGGGCTCCACAGCTGACGTGACAGATACCACTAGGGAAAATCTCCAGAGGCCATCCATGTGCACTCACATATTGGAATGTACATGAGTAATCACTCAAAGAATAACCTATATACTTTAGAATCTTAAATTTGAGCAGGGCTTTAGGATTGCTAAGCCACATCAGAGCAACGGTAGGAAGGTAATAATATTTTATAAGATGATATAAAAGTTAGTTGGCATAATATTTATATGTAAAAATTTACCTGAAAGGTGCTTATATTGAAAAACAAACACAAATGCATAAAATGTAACATACCAAATACTCTTACACACAAGCACATATATGCCTAAAATGCTTTCATCAAAATAGTTTCCAGGACTTTGTTCCTGAAAGTTTACCAGCCCACTGAACAGAATCAGTGTTAAGCTTTCATATAATGTAGGAATCATGTGGCATTTGGGTGATGAAGCCTCAGATGTCACAGAGTGGATTCTTGGGCTAATATAAAAATATTATACATATCTGAAAAGCATATATTATGGTTGTAACTAATGAAAGCAGCATTTTTTATGGACTAAGTAAGAAGCCCTTGGGGCATCTGGATTTCAAACACAGATTGGGACCTTGTCATTTTTGCTAATTATGTAAATTAGGATGCCATATTATGTACTATGTAGTATAATAACCAAACATATTAAATTGCACCTGCTTTACTCTTCAGAACATTGTGTTGCATGAGATACATGGGGATACCCTGAAAAATGATGGGATGTTGAGTGGTGCAAGCTGTTCTTAAAACTTCAAGAACAGCTCTGGATATAAAATGTAGTAGAAAGATAACCTGAAACATAAGCCTTACATCAGAGGCTTGGGCTAAAGTGGTCAAAACTTAGCTGATACAAGCAAAGTTACGGTGTGAGGAAGAAACAGGCCCTTCTTACAGAATCTGGCAAGAATCGGACAGATACCGCAGAAACATGCATTCCTATGTAGTGCTAGGAACAAAAATCTACATGCGAACACATTCCAGAAAAGTGAGACCAGAATACCTCCACACCAAATATATCCCTAAAGGTAACAAGAAGACACTGACCCATCTTAAGGAAAATGTCAGGATGATAGTATGATGCATAAAGATGTTTTATCAAATAAATATGTACAAGGTAGTGGGTGACCCATGGATATGTCAGAGGGTGGCACCATGATACATCAAGAGCAACATGTAACTTGTTTGTATTGGTGTATAAATATGCATCTCAGAGGAAGTCTTGTCCAGCCTAGGGGGAAGTGGCAAGTCCTGTCACTGACCAGGTTTTGTCTGTTTTCACAGGCATACATGTCTTAATAATCTCATAGAGACTGCCAGGTGTTATTACCGTGCTTTGTCAACAACAAACCTGGCTGGGTGCCTTTACTACTAAACCAAATCTGACGCTCTTATTGGTCAGTTCGATCAGAGCCTGCTGTGTGGATTATCGGGCTACAGCCAGCGCAGCATGCAGAAAGAACAGATACATGCAGCCAAACATCTTAGAACACTGGTGACTCCTTCCCTGAACACAATTAAGTACTTTCCATTAAGAAAATATTAGATTATATGAAAGGATTACTTATAAAAAATAATTACTAATTACCATAAACCATTATTTAATGTAGAATACCTTTTTTGGTAAACTGCACGCAAACACAATTTACAAGATAGATAACCACTATCCATACATAGGATTTACTAAAATAATCTGTTTGTAACTGTAGCTTCTTATTACATTATACCCACTAGGGATATGAACATGTAACCGTTTACGCAATTAACTGATAAGCCTAGGCTCATCAGTTAATCTTAACTGTTACATGCAGCCTCCCCCCACCCCCCCGCTGCCTCTGTATCAGAGGCAGAACAGGGGGGTGGGTGGCAGGCATATGTGCAGGGAGCTAGCTTAAAGCCAACTCTCCATGGATGCTGGCTCCTGCAGAGCTGCCTACAACCCCACCCCCTATGCTGCCTCCCACAGAGGCAGGAGGGGTGGGCAGGCAGGAAACAGTGTGAACGGGGAGCTGGCTCCCACAGAGCTGCCTCCTACCCCACCCACCCTGCTGCTGCCTCCCACAGAGGCAGCAGCACGGGGGGGGGGGGGAGAGGAGGAGGAAATAGAGGGCAGGCAGGAGCCAGCGCTTGCAGGGAGCTAAAGCTAGCTCCCCATTAGGGATGTATGAGGTCCAGGACAGGAGTAGTGGGAGGCTAGAAGGTCAGGGCTGGGTGCATGCAGGGGGGAGCCTCTGTCTGGAAGAGCAACTGAGGTTGTGAGTCATGGACTGAGTGCACCAGCAGAGCTGTGCAGAGAAATGATGCATGCCATACCCCCTGGGTGGACCTGGCTCAGGCACTAGGAAGGCAGGAGAAGGGACATCCCAATGGTAGGGAGGTGGGGTGAGTTCTGGAGTGGCCTAGGGGATAGGTCATCTGCCTGGGGAGAACTGGAGCAGGCTCCCGCATGGGGGAGGCAAGATAAGGGACACCTTGAATGTAGGGAGATGGGGTGGGCCCTGGGGTGGCTTAGCAGATAGGGCATTCACCTGAGGCGCACAGGATGGTAGGATCAAGTCCCCCAACCCAGGAGCAGCAGGACTGCCATCACTGGCTGCCCCAGAACTGGAGCCTGCTCCCGCATGGGGAAGGCAGGATAAGGGACATGTGGAAAGTGGGGGTGGGGTCCTGGAGTGGCCTAGCAGATAGGGCATTTGCCTGGGGAGTGCAGGGTGGTGGACTCTAGTGCACCCCCCACCCCAGCCCAACCCCAGGAGCAGACAGACAGAACTAGAGCCCACTCCCGCATGGGGAAGGCAGAATAAGGGACATGAGGAAAATTGGGAGATGGGGTGGGTCCTGGAGTGGCTTAGGGGATAGGAAATTTGCCTGTGTATTGAATAGTCATGTAACTGTATGAAATCTTAGCAGTTACATGACCATTTGATAGTCCCCAGGAGTGAGGCCAGCAGCTTCCAGGGAGCCTCCGCCAACCCACACTGCTGCTTCTGAAACAGAGGTGGTCAGCGGGAGTTGGTCCACGAGGGGAGCCAGCTTGAAAAACAGCTCCCAATGAATACCGGTGGCATGCGGCCCTGAGCTGCTACCTCTCACACACAGGCAGAAGTGCAGGGTGATAGGAGCCCCTCTTCGCAGGGAGTCTGAGCTCCCCACGGACAGGAGCTGCGGCCAGGGAACAGCTTCTGACCACAGTGGGCCCAAACTCGCCATAGACAGAAATTGTTCCGTGAGATGCGGAGTAGCCTCTGTCCACAAGCAGGTTGGGCCTGCTGTGAACAGAGACTGCTTCGTGGCAGCCTCCCCTGCCACTGTTGCCTTTTAAGATGGCTCCTCCCCCCAGCACCAGCTACTGCCTGTCCGTCCGTCCGTCCGTCCCCCTGAGCTGCCTCTGTAGAAGGCAGCAAGGGGGACAGGCAGGTATGCGGAGGCCAATACACACGGGGAGCCAGCTTGAAAGCCAGTTCCCCGCATGTATTGGCTCCAGCCTGCCCCCTCACCTTCCGGGCTGCTGCCTCTCTACCAGAGGCATCAGCACAGGAGTAGGGAGGGCAGATGGATCCAGTGCTTGTGGGGAGCCTGCTTAAAGCCAACTCCTCCTGGGCATCAGCTCCTGCTCCCCCATTCCCTGCTGCCTCTGATACAGAGGCAACAAGGGAGGGGGAGAAATGTATGTAGTTGACAAGATTAACCGATAAGCCCAGGCTACATGATGACATCCCCACTCCCCTCGAGCACTGGCTCATGTAACTGCTGAAATTTATAGTAGTTACACGTTTACAAAATTAAACACATTTTAACATCCCTAATAGCCACTTAAAAACATGAAATCTGAAAATGCTACTCAGGATCAGACCCATACTAGGCAGAAGCAGCAGATGACTGCAAAACTTGAATCGCACTGTAAAACCGACTTTTCAGCCAGGAAATAAACATAACCAGATTTTTTGGATACATTAAATCAGCAGCACCAAACAGCCATAAGGTTTCATTTCCTCTTTCTGGGAGACTGTATTGTCATTCTCAACCCTTTGAATTCAGGCCAAGACGCAAAAAACCAGTTGGAGAGATTTTGATTAATGCTAGTCCTGTGGTGCTACTAAGACTCAATAAACTGTGCTTCGAACTTTATTTTAATGCATTAAGGAAAAACAATTTTGAACTGAAACTGAATATTTTTATTCTCTTTATTAAACCCAACAATTGATTTTTCACCTCAACTAAGTATACTTAGTAGTATTTTGGATAACTCATGGAAAGACATTAATGAATATTTTTGGTGGCAACACCACAAAATTAATACTTAAATCAGTGACCACAGCTGAAGTAAAATATGCTGCATAGTTTAACTTGGTAATTAACATTTAAATAAAACCTGTTACATGTAAGCAATGTGTATGCAATTACTGAGTAAATGGCTGAGACTATGACAACTAATATTCACACAGTTATCTAGGTAAATATAGTATTTACACTCCACAGTCCACACCTGGAATGCCCAGTCAGGCCTCAGGCCTTCGGCCATCACTTCTCTATCAGCAGGGACTCACATTCCATGCCCTCTGACTTCAAGTTTTAAGGCTGCACAACCTCCTGCTAGGACATCCATAAGAAGCCAGTCTGCCTCCAGGGCTGCACTGTGCTTTCTCTCCAAAGGCTATGATTACTGTAGGTCAGCAGTTACAAGTTACCACACATCTGTCTCAGAAGAGTATATTTATTTTAAGGACAACCCATCACAAAGAAAACCTATACAAACAATTAACAGATTTAAATGCACATAATATATACCAGTAATGACGCATCTTCTACATGAAGAGCCAGGCAGGCACAAGACTCTCCAACCCTTTAGGAAGAGCTGGCAACCTTACTTGGGACAAAGAGTCATATTCATTTGCTCACTCAGTCTTTATATACCCCACGTTTGCTCGGTCTCTGCAAACTCAGTTTGAATCAGTATATGCAAATCCCTCCACGGTGTAGCAACTCTCTGGAGCTGTTTACAGTCTCAACTGCTCCGTCTTACATCTCCTGTCTTTGGTTTTATTTCCTGGGGGAGCTGTGGTAATCCACCCACATAGAACTGAACACAGTCATACATACAATTGTCCTGAAAAATACTGTATGGGGTTGTAATATCTGCCATTACTTTAATTATCACTTATCTATTACTTTACCTATGTGAAACTTAGTCCTGTTTCTATAATCCTGAGAACTCTATTCAACTATGTGAACTTACATCAATGTTAATTATTTCAATCATCATAACTCTACTGTGTTTAGTCACATTTGTTGTATTTGAGTTTCTTGTTCTATTAAAATTTAAAAAATGAATCAAGTGTGCCCCTTCTAAAATACTTAATGTAAAAGTCAATTTTCAAGTTTTAAAGTAGAAATGTTTAGAACCTATTCAAAAGCAAAAGCAATATCACATTCTGCTGCTTGCCCTGCACAGACTGACCAAATCACAGACACCCTGAACAGACTGACCAAATCTACATCAGAGATTTCTGTTTCAAACACAATAACTCCCAATTTAATAATGATATTTACCACATAAAATCTATATTAATCAGAATCATAAACATCAGCCTCTCTCTCAATCAGTGAGAGACTGACACTCAAAATTCTGAGTAATGTGCAAGACCTCTGCTCTGCTTCTCCTACTGCTACTGCAAAGAGAGGTGGGTCTGGCAACCAAAACAGTAGGTTGTGGGAATACATTTGAACTGCAAGGCCAACATGGTGGTAGAGAGCCCAGGCAGTACAGCAGAAGGCAGAGGGAGGTATAGGGAAGAGGAAGAGGTGAGCAGTGGGACTGTTGGGGGGGCAGGACATGCCCTGAAATTAATTTAAAATGTTGGCTAGTGTGGCCCCACATAAGCTACTGACAATAATGTCAACCACTGGCAGTAGAATGTCAGAGGATACAGAATTTAGATGCAGTTATAGCTGGGTCAAAGGAAGTAAACCCATTTTACCTCTCCAAAATATAAGTACTGCAGGTAATGAGAAACAGCTCTGAAGAACATAAGAATGAAAAACAAACATTAATTGTAGTTATTTGGAAAGTTATTCGAGAAATCTACCATATAAACATATGCATTTTTCTGTGGCCACCTATACAATCTTGCAGAAACAAAAAACAATAAACCAACTCAAATAGGATGATATTTCACTCCTTCTCACATTCTTTTTTAGGTTTTATACAACAAAACATCATTAGCAGCAATTCGAGTGACCAGGAAAAAATAGCTAGTAGTGCTGATATTTAATGCAAAATTTTATCATGCAAAATTTTATTAGCAACCCTGAGGAAACTTTAAAGCAGAGAGACTGAAGATATGGGTTACATTTTTGAGGCAGCCTTAAGTGTCAACTGAGCTGCAACTTAATAGCTTTCCCATGGCTCCTCTGTCTCACTCATCTCTGCCATTTGTTACAATTCATGTTTCAGAATTATATTGTGCATAAACTGAATAAGATAACCTCTTAAATTTTGAATTTTTGCTTGTCTCTTGCATGCTCATTTAAAACAGTTCTCTTACTGGATTCAGTTTTCAATACAGTAGAACCTCAGAACTATGAACACCACTGGAATGGAAGTTTTTCGGAACGGTGAATAAAATATTATGGTTGTTCTTTCAAATGTTTACAACTGAACAGTGACTTAATACAGCTTTGAAACTTCAGTCTGCAGAAGAAAAAAAAATCTGCTTTCCCTTTATTTATTTTGGTAGTTTACATCCGTGGTCACCAACCAGTCAATTGTGACTGACTGGTCAATCGTGGCGCCACTGGGGGTCGATCACCACAGCCAGCTAGCCAGGCGGCTGCCCCTCTTTGATCCAGCCCAGCTGGAGCACGGCACAGCCTCAGCAGGCTGAAAGCTGCACTGCACTCCAGCTGGACTAGATCAAAAGAGGGGCAGCTACACAGGCAGCTGCCCTCTTTGCTAACTTGCTGGCTGGGAGGAGGGAAGAGGCACGCGGTGCATCCCTGCTCTTGCCTCCTGCTCCGGGAAGGGGATGGGTGGCTGGCAAACATGGCACACTGGGGACAGGGCTACCCCACACTGTTCCCCATGGGCTGTGTGCGGGCTTGGAGAGCCCCTTCTCTACAGCCCCACTGCACCTGGCTGGGCTGTGTGTGGGTTCAGGGAGCCCCTTACCCAGCACCCCACTGAAGCTAGCCCTGGGCAACCCAAGGCTCTGCCTGCCCCTGCCCCAACCCCAGAACCACTGGGCCAGGCAGGAAAGAGACTCTGCCCCCTCTCCCCCCTTGCCCCAGCGCTGCTCCCTGGAGGCTGAGAGTCCCGGAGCTGCTGTGCTGCTGGTGAGTGTGCTGGGGATCCAGGGATGGGGAGCGAGAAGGGGGATGAAGGATGATGAGGGAGCAGGATGGGAGGGGCCAGGGGTTGCACTGAGGGGCATGGGGTGATGCAGGGGGATCAGGCTGAGGGGAGCAAGACTGGAGCAGAGGGAAGATGTGAGGGGGGATACAATTTTATTCTGCAGAAGCTTCACTTGTCTTTACTTTCCACTTCTTTGCCTCCTTCCCCAACTAGCTATTTGGCTGCATTCTCACCCTCTCACCTTTTTCTGCGTTACTCTCCTAACCCCATCTCATCTCCAAACTCCGTCTTGTGCCCCCTCCCCACACCCTCTCCTGCTGCTAAACTCCCTTCCAAACCCTGCACCCCTCCTCCCACCCAGATCCTGCATCCCTAACCCTATTGCTGGCAGCCCTGTCCCACACATTGAGCCCCACATTTTTGTTCCCATCCCAGAGCCTAAGGGGGTCCACAAAATCCACTCACTCTGGAACCCCGGAAAAGTAAATCTGGCCCTATGGGAAGCTCTGAACATCAGTCCTCCCTGCCCCTTCCCCTCGCCCTGTGGGGGCTGGAGCACCAGAAGAGTGAGGTCTCTCAGTTGGGGGCCACATCAATGAGGACTGGGGGTTCTGGGAGGAGTTTTTTTACTTCTCACTTGTGTAGTCCCTAACTGATTTTTCTGTGGGACAGTGGCCCCCAACCCAAAAAAGGTTCCCTACCCCTGCCATGAATAAAGAAAACATCAAAAACTTTTGTGTTGTACATAATGTTTTACTTTATTTAAAATGAAGTTTGATCAACTAACATGAGAAAGTTAAAACGCTTAATCTATTTAATAATTTAAATTAAACCACATTCTCCCCAGCTGCAGCACTAGCAAAATGGTTCCGGTGTAATTATGTAATTAACTATTAGTTTCCATTAGCAACGAGTAGTCTGCAGAAAGGTTTGGAGAGGCGGGGCCTGAAGGAAGGGATGGGGTAGATCCTGGTTTGCCCTGACATTTAAAAAGTGATCTTGGGTTTTAAAAGGTTGGATACCACTGGTTTACATACTTCTGGTTCCAAATGAAATGTGTGATTGACTGGTCAGTTAATAACACTGGTGTCTAACTTCAAGGTTTTACTGTAGTTTCAATTATATTATGCTAGATTGATGATAAAAATAAAATGAGTTATCTGATTTAAATTACACAATTTTATATAACAACAATGAAAAATTCATTGCAGGTGATTAACAAAAATAAGCTAAAAGGAAAAAAGCAAAAAAATAAGTAATTCAAAGCTAAAAAAAGAGAAAGACTACCTCAATGGACTAAACATTATAGTGCATTAATAAAAGTAGTGATGGGATGATTTGAAAAAAAAGTGTAAAGATTTATTTTATAAGAAGGAAAATAAGCCAGAGCACAGTTAACAAAAGAACAGCAAACCAACATAGTAGGTCTCTAGTGTCCTTTTAGTTTTCTCAGGCTATAAAATCAACCTAGGAATGCCAGAGATCACACTCCACAATGAAAAAATTTGATTCATAAGCTTCCACTGAGTTACGAGGTCTTCCCAAAGGCAGAAGAGAGTCTTGTGTTTTTCAGTAGAATTTTTCCTGATTAAATCTCAGTTAAAAGCCATGTAAATCGTGGTGGGCAAAGGGGCCTCCGTAGGCCAAATCTGGCCCAGGGCCACCCTGCCACTTCCCCACCCCCCGGCCAATTGAGACGTGGGGACGGGGGAGCACATGAAGTCTCCTCCACCACACCCAAGGGTGCACAGCGGCTAGAGAGAAACGCCTGCTGTTTTAAAACAGCCGGTATTTCTCACTAGCCATCACATGCCCCTGTCAGAAGGGAGCAGGGGGCAAGAGACGTCGTGCACTCCTCTGCCCCCAAGCCCTGACTGGCCTGGCGGGGGGAGCGTGTGACGTCTCCTCTCCCGATCGGGGGTGCGTGGCATCAGAGGGAACCGCCAGCTGTTTTAAAACAGCCAACAGTTCTCTCGAGCTGCTGCGTGACTCTGGCAGGGTGGAGACAGGGGGGCCTGATTGGCCTGAGGGTGGGAGAAGCCACAAGGGCTCTTCCCGTTGCGGCACCTAGAGGGAACTGCCAGGTATTTTAAATCAGCTGGCACATCTCTCTAGGGGGGGAAACTTCACATGCTCCCCTACCCCACGCCAATCAGGGTCTGGGGGGGAGGGGAAGTCCCCTGGCCCTGCCCCTTCCAGAGACTCCACCCCTTCTGGGATGGCCCGGGGTCACTTCAGAAATTTATGAAGTGGTCCCCCTTAAAAAAAATTATTGCCCACCCCGATGCTAGATACTTATGATAAAATTCTACTCTATTACATTCTCTTAGATGGAAATTTCAATCTTTAGGTAAGTACATCATTACAGTTTAGATAAGAGGTTCCCTAATTGTGGTACATGAGCTTAATGTTCCATCCTTTCCATTCACAATTTTTGAAGAAAGCAATATGTTAACCAATAATGTCTGAGAGCCACTAGTATAGATTATTTTACTGTGAACTCAAAAAAAAATCTGTACTTTATGATTTGGAGAAAGAATATTTCTAATTACTATCTCAGCAAAATTTAGTGTAAATTTTAAGAGTAAAAGCAATGACAGAGAAAATATATAATCTGATCTGTGCTAGGGTAAAATATGACTTTTTTGCACTAATGTGTGCCAGTTTCAGAAGATTAAACAGTCTAAATTCACAGACAATGCAAGAGCATGATATAAAGAATCTAATACAGGTTGAACCTCTCTTAACCGGGACACACTGCTCCAGAAACATCCCTGGTTTGGCAGGACCACAAATTTCCTAGGACCAGAGAGTCCCAGTGGAGAGCTAGTTGCTGGAAGCCCTGCAGAGGGGCTAGAGCCCAGTAGTAGCGAGGCTGCCCCGTGAGCGAAACCAGGAGCTCAGCAGTAGGGCTGCAGCGAGTGGGGGGTGGAGGAGGGCAGGAGGCAGTGGGGCTGGGGCACAGCAGTGAAACTGCCCGGCGAGACCGGGGGCAGCAGGCTGTTGCCCTGCTGCATAGCAAACAGCTGCTGTCCAGTGATACAGCAAAGAACCTGGCAGCCCCGCTACTGCCCAGAGGACCTGTTTGGTGAAGCTGGGAGGCAGTGGCGCCTCCAAGCAAGGCTGAAGACCAAGCAGGGCTGTCACCCTGCGGAGCAGCTGGTCCCCAGCAGTGGGGCTGTCCCACGGAGCCGGGAGCCCAGCACTGGGGTTGTGTGTGCCAATAGTGGGGTTGCCATGGTGGGGCCAGGAGCCCTGTGTGAGGAGGGGCCGGCAGCAATGGGAAGGCAGTGGGAGATTGGCAGCGAGGCCATGACTGGGGGGCCAGTGACAAGGGGGGGGCCAAGAAATGACCTTCCCTGATCTGGCAAAATCCCTCATCTGGAACCAGTCAGGTCCGGAGGGTGCCGGACCAAGGAGGTCCAACCTGCATAATAAGATATACCTAATCTCCAAGACAACCTTTTAAATTACACATTTTTCAAACAGACAAATCAGTCAGAACTTGGACCATATCAAACAAGTACTGTACACTGTTGAAAGAATGTTAACAATCTGTTCAGTAATAACATTAACATTTGTTCAGTTCCAAATGTTTGTTTTGACTTATCTTTCACACTGCAATTTATATGAAACAAAACAAGCTCTCTCGATTATCTACAAGATTACAAATATTGCTAGGTACAAATGATTTCATCATGTGTTTGTTTACTCAGAGGTTTAGAACACTGATTTATCATTTTATTGTTCACCTTAGTGAAACACTTATTAAACACTGTAGGAAAAAACTGAAATTCAGATTAATTCAAATCAACAGCCATAGACTGGAGTCATCCTGCAAAATGCATTTCCGTGAACCAGACAGACCCTTCTGTGTTCCCAGAGAATTCATACTAGAAGGCTCTGCTTTCAGAGCACAGCTTTACTTTTAGCCAGGACAAAGTTCTGCTAGTGAAAGCAACAAAGGGGAGGTGCTGAATCAGATCCCTCCTTGCCAGCAACAGCACCTACTTTTATGGGAGTTCAAGCTGCATGTGGACTTTACCAGAAGGGAGATTTACAGTTCTTTTCTGATACTTATTCTTTGTGATAAATTGACAAATGAAATACATATGACAATTCCCTGTGGCATATACTTCCCCTTCAGTGTTTCATTTCCATAAATATAAAGGGCCAGATTAAGGACCTGACTTTAATGGGAGCAGTATTAGGCCTGTAAGTAAAGGCACTGAAATTTAAAATTACAGATGACAGAAATTTACAGTGAAAAATTTAAAGACGAGACTGCTAAACAGTACATAAACAATTCTATTTGACAAATAATACTTTACAAATAATGTATATGACATTTCTACTTTTATATTAGTGTTCTGATGAAATGTTTGGAACAAGCGAGGCAGCAATGTATAAGCAGACTTGTATTTCTCCCCCCTCCAAGAGAAGAATAAAAAAACCTAATAGCTAACAGAACTCACCAAACTCAATTTAAAAATGCTTTTTACAGACAAAGAAATAGACAAGAACTGTAAGCAACTCTCCAATGTCAATTTCTCTTAACAAAATAAAAGAGCAATACATTACAAGCATTTCAAGATAAACAAAGATCAAATTTCACACAGTTAGCTACTTACAACAACAAAACACATAAATTCTACCCGAAATCAAGTGGCAGAAAGACAAGAGAATTGGTATGCCTTTCAGGAATGTTATACTGATCATCAAAATCTTGGTGGAAACAAACAATACCATTACAGCTACTGCTTGTTGTAATCAATTATTCTGTAACTTAAAAAAAAATCCAGTCACAGCCTTAATACATCAGTAAAGTCCAAAGTTAATCAAACAAACAACTGAATTTGTTAATCTACTCCAGCCTGCCTTTTGGGAAAAAGTGAATGTCAGATCATTTATTTCCAGAATGCCTACTTGCCCGCCCACTCGTATACAAAAGGATTTTACAACCATTACTGCAGTGAAAAGCTGCCCCTAAATAAATGATGTTCAAGTAAACCTACTGGATCTATTTCTCAGTTTATTAATCCATAAAATGAGTACAGTTTGGACCTCTCTGGTTCAGCACCCTTGGGACCTGACCGGTCCTGAATGAGGGAATTTGCCAGATCAGGGGCCTCCCTTTCGGGCTGCCAGGCTGATGCGGCCCTGGCAGCATGGACTGCTGCGTCCCCTGTCCTGCCACCAAGGCTGAGGCAGCTGCCGTGTCCCCATCCCCGCTACTGGGGCTGCTGTGTTCCCACTACTGGGGCTGCCACGACCCCCACTGTGCTACTGGGGCTCCAACCCTAGTCCCAGCCCCAGCACCACTGGGCTCTGAGCCACTAGGGCCCTCTTGCCACTGGGGCTCCCAGCTAGGACTCCCTGGTCCGCTGCCAGACAAGGGAGTCCTGGTTTTTGGAGGTCGAACCTGTACAATGATATCTCACCAGGATGTTTTTGGGCTTAGATAATGTGTGTAGAGCACTTTTAGTCCTCAAATAGAATCTTGAGTACAAAACACTGGCATGATTAATACACATGACCTTAGCCTTTAAAAGGCCAAATAAATCTATTCAAAAGACGTGAGCCATGAAAATTCTTATGTGCATCAAAAATTAACACCAAATTCAAGGGGGTTTTGCACATGCAACACCCCCTTTACCTTAAGGTAACATATCTTTTATAAGAAGGAATCTGTGTACTGAGACTGTGAAAACATTATCATATGATGCTTATAAGAAATACTTTACTTTATAATGTAACGGCAGTGAAAGAAAGATATTTCCCAATGTTCAACATGCTGTATTTGCTCATTACAAGCAATATATAAAAGGAATAAAATAAGGCAACAGAGCAAACTTCAGCAAGTAGAATGTAACTGGAATAAGTAACACAAATCTTAACTTATCAACCTTACAAACATTACATTATTTAATCATTGTAACAGCCTTTTCCATTTTGGATTCTTAATGCAAAACAAACAGGAAATAAAAACTGCTTATCAAGTTATTTTATACTAGCACTAGAAGATTTACCCAGAATTGCTGGAGTCCTTAAGGCAAATATTTTTTTTCTTCATTTAAATCATTGTTCTGGAGTAAGGATGTTAAATATTGGTTAACTGAATAGTCGATTAACCTCATTAATTCTTATTGGTTACTTGACTATTCTATAGTCCCCAGAGGTGGAGCCGGCAGCCAGTGCAATCCGGCCCCACTCCCAAGAAGCCCCCTGCCACTCCCCACTGCTGCGTCTGTATCAAAGGCAGCAGCATGGGGTGCCAGGCAGAAGGTGGTCCACGAGGGGAACCAGTTAAAAACTAGCTCCCCTTGAGGACTGGCTGCCTGTTGCTCCACTGCCTCTGATACAGAGGCAGCAGCATGGGGTGACAACAGTCCCTGTTCAGGGGAGGGTCTGAGCTCCCAGACCCGGCACAAGCCGGAACTGAGCCAGACTGACTGCTCGCCTGGCTACTAATACACTTTAAATGCAGAGCTGCAGCAGAGGTAGGTCCCAGACCCAGTGCAGCAGAACTAAGCCAGGCTGCTGGACAGCCTGCTAAAAAAATTTCTGGCAAGAGTATGGGGGTAAATGCGTGTAGTCTATAGCATTAATCAATAAGCTTTTGCTTATCAGTTAATCAACTATACTATTACATCCCTATTCTGGAGTGGGGTTGGGTATGAGGGTTTCAATATGCTGGCTGCTCCAGGGAGAGAGGACAACCCCCGCTCTCTCTCACCACAGTTGTAGCTTAGGGCCAAGTGAGAACCACTTTTCCATGGATGCGGCAGGTGCAGCAGGCACAGCGAGGGGATGGTGCATGTCACCTAGCTGGGGGTCAGACAGGCAGGCAGACACACACTGAAATATACAGTAAATAGTTGTCCCTTTCTCCATCCCTGCCCTAGCTATCCCAGTCCTCACCTCTGGCCCCTTGCTGCCCTGCTGTTGCTATTCTACAGTATATCTGTCCCTCCTACCAGACTAGTCCCTTTCCATTTTATGAGAAACAAGCACATCCCATTGTCCTGGCACAACCAAACCCTTATTTTGCATTAAGTTATAAGAAGAAGGTGTATCCCAAATTTAGTCGTCCTAGCTCTTACTGTTTAGGAGGAGGTTCTTGAACAAACGGACTCACAGATGGATAGATGGACACACAAAGTTTCTAAAATATATAGTAGAGTTTTGTCCCATTCAAGCATGAGACAGACTTTAGACCAGGGGTGGGCAATAATTTTTGATTGGGGGGGGCCACTCCAAGATTTTGGAAAGTGGTCATGAGCTGCACTCTTCCATGATATTAATGGAGATGTGGGGTCTGGAATGGAGGTTGGGTGCAGAAGGGAGCTTGGGATAAGAGACTGGGGTGCAGGAAGGAGACTAGAGTCTGGGAGGGAGTTGGGATGAAGCAGGCATTGGGATGTGACCTAGGGCAGGGGACTGGAGTTCAGGGGTTTGGAATGTGACCTAAGGTAGGAGGAGATTGTGATCTGAGGCAGGAGACTGGGGTGCCAGATCTGGGAGGGGGTATGGGTCTAAGAGGGAGACAGAGGGTTTGGGTATGTTGAGTGGGGGAGGGGGACAGAGTGTTAGGGCAGGAAAGGGCTGGGGTGTCACAAGCAGGCTGTGGACAAGAAACTTACTTGTCAGCTGCCAAACTAGCCTGCCTGCCTGCCTGCACAGCTAAAAATGTTTCTCAGCCAGCCAGCCTGCTTGCCTGGCCATGTGCTTCATGAATAACTGAGCCCAGGAGAGGGGGCATGATTCTTCTTAGCTGCCTGTTATTCTAACAAGCAGCTCACACTGGCTGCTCCTAAAACTTCCTCCCTCCCCTCCAGTTTCAAAACAGAAACGGAGCCCTGCAGCCACTTTTCTGCACGGTGCACGGGGCTGTGGGGCAAGCTGGGGAGCCTGCCTGGGGCTCCCTGCTGCCTCTGCGGATTGGATCCGGTGGCTTGGCGGGCAGCATCCGGCGGCGGGCCATATTTTTCCCAGGCCTGCTTTAGATCTTCCTGTGCTGCTGGCATATTGGCCAGTCCAGTTCCCGCTTTAATTATAGGTGTTCACTAATGGTATTATTTCCTGCGTAATGCCAGCACATTTAATATCCTTTTGCCACTGTACTTCTGCTTGAATTCTGTCAACTCCAAAAGCTTTCATCTGTTTGAGGCCTTTGACAGCAGCTTTAATTTCACTGGGTGTTATTCACTGGTCCATCTTCTATTTCTAACTGAATATAGGCATTTCTCTAGAACCTGTACATGACAACGCTCTGAACAGTTTAATATGGAATGGAATTTTTTTTCTCTTCCTCTGACTTGTTCTTTGCGTTTTTTCAACACCTGTCCATAACAGTAGTGACAGACATCACCCATGATGGGCAGGTTCTTCCTGAGAGGTATTTCATTATTCTGTAGAGCTGTTTGAAGTTTCAATCAGCGATATTTCTGCCTCTGCAGACATCTCCTGAGCCCAGGCATTTACAGCTTTCCTGCTTCTCTTCTTTATCCTTTTATCTACATCTTGAATCTGCATGTAAAAGTTAGGCCTGATTCTTGCTCTGTCCTTTTTTGCCTTCAGAAGTTTCTGCTTGTTAATTGCTGTTCGGGTTCCAGATGTAATCCATGCATCTTTCTTCCACCCTTTCTGGAGGCTCAGATTTATCTACTAGTTTTCAAGTTTGTCCATCTGTCTTCCAGACTTTACTCAGCCTGGTCCTATAAAATACCAGAACTGTTGCTAAAAGCAATCTGATCTGTATTTCTTTGTCCTTGAAATTCTCTATTGCTGTAACACTTTTTGTCCATCTTTATGATCTTTTAAAGTTTATGTTCTATTATGGTCACGAAAAGATAATGATCCAAAGCTAACATTTGCTCCTCTAATGGCTCGGTCATTCCTCAAAGAAGATACTCACTCACGAAGTACACACACATGGCCTGATTGATAGTTGCATTCTCTGGTGATCTCCATGTGAGTTTGTGAATTCTCTTATGCTGGAAAAGACTGACTCCTAATTTAAGAGGCTCTGTGCCACAGAGACTCAAAACCTGTTTGCTATTATCAAAAAGGGTGCCTTCCACTGCTGTGCAAGTAATGGCATGTTTAGGCACATCAGCCAATGTTCCCTCTAATTTTTTCCAACCACATGTGGAATTAATTTTGTTATGTGCACGTACCCATATGCAGATGTGCACCACCATGCTGCTGGCTGTGAGCACTGTGGGCACTCTGCTAATCAGCTAGGTGGCACTGCAGTCTCTCTTGGGTGGCTGCCCAAGCGGTCAGCTTATAGGGAACACTGACATCCAATATTTACTGTACCTGCTCAAAGAACGTATACATTTCAGGGTCACTTGCTGAATTTGTTGGTACAATTATTGTACACTTGATATTTCTTGTTTGCAGATTAACTGTTTTTCTGCTGCTCACTGGTTCTCAAGCCAACGGGGTCTTTGCTGAAATGTCATCCAGCATAAGTCCTACACTTCTTTTGTTCACCATCAGACAGCATCTTGTCATTCCCTGCTCTTCTCAATACATAGAGCCTAAGTATATTCAAGTGGTTTGTTTGTTTTTTTATAGTTTGCGTAGCTTGTGCCAGCTTTCCCATGCTACAAAAAATTCATACATTCCATGTGCCTACTCTTACAAATTTTGTCATAATGATTTGATGTCTCATTATCTCTGCTTCCCTTCAGCGTTCACTGAGATTTTCAGTTTTGAGCTCCATCTGTACCTACCAACTTAAAGTTTTGGTTTAACTAAACTGTTTCTGCTGCAGTAAGGTTTTACCTCCACAGATCACAAATCCAGCTGCAGAATCCTTCTCTTTTATCCAATGGGATCAGCAGCATTGCTAACAGTGCAGAACATTTGACTCGAAGTGTTGAAATAAATGGTTGAAGTTCAAATTCAGCATGTGTTTCACCAAAACATTTAAATAGAATCAATATGATCATCCTAAATGCTGGGTTGATGGGTGAAGGGTAGAGAATCTAAATTACAATTCCTAATATCATTATCCAAGGGTTTCATTTTATAGAGCAAGTACTGAGCAGACATAAGCAAGTTCTGTTTGTTTTTAAAGAGGACAAAACTTCAAAATCACATTTCTGTCTGAAAAGTTTGTGCATAATACAGCTCAAGGTAATACCCAGGATTACTGTAACAGAGGTGGGACCAAAAATAAGTATTTTTCCAATCTGTTTACTCTGTTCATCTGATCATACTTTATGTACAATTAGTGTCATCATTTCCCTGACAAGTCAGTTTCTCCCTTATTGAAAATAGTCAAGTATCCACAGGAAAAAAGAACAATATTTATTAAAAATGCTGAATTTTTTTTAAAAATCAGATGTATTATTTAAAGAATGCTCTTTTAGAAAATGATGTTCTTGTCAATTAAAAAAAAAATCAAGTTGACAGTGTCAATGTGCATTAATATATTCATACATATGTACTTATATATTTGTATTAGCTGGTTTATAGTACCTAGAACATTAAATAGATTCCATACAAACTGACAGATACAGAAAGTTACAAGTTATCACAAGTATGTTCTCTAACCTGTTTCTACAGAATTCTATCCCTTTTCTCACCAGTATGTGAGGAGGCTGCTTTTGTTGTCATGGAGACAAAGATGTCTGCCTTTATTTATTTATAAATAGAATATATGTGTAGCAATTCAGCCATTATTCAACAAAATGCCACCCAGACTCTCTTGCTTTCATCATCATTTTTTAAAGAAGCCTGAATCTTTTGATATCAAAAGGTTTGAATACCTTCTACAGAACTGCATCCTGATGTAGCAGAAACTACTGGAGAGCCTAGCAGAACGCTTCAAGGAAGAAATGATGCTCATGTCTTTGAAGAGATAAGCAGGTAAATATTTAATGGTAAGAATGTAAATAATATATTGCTTATCTGTATCTTTTTTTCTGCCTTGTCTTTTAAATTCTAAGCTGTTCAGGCAAGGATTGCTTCTATTCTGTTTGTACAGTGCTTAGCACAATCGGGCCCCAAACTTTATACACTACCATACAAATAAGTAATAAAGAAATAAGAATGAATAATGATTTTAAGCTTCTAAAAATGTGTTCCGTGCAAGATGTGAAAACACAAATATTAAAGACTTAATTCCTCTGAAGCCTGTAAACAGTAGCCCCAATGTCAGTGACTTAGTTGTTGGCATATTATACTCTACATATATTAGTTTGGCACCAACCACAATCCTTCAGGGAGCAGTCTAATGCCCATTTCCAATAAGAAAAGAGTCACTGGATGAGAGCTGAACACAAGTCGGAAGCTACAGAAATAAGAAAGGTTTAGACCAGTTTTTCTCAAAGTGCGATTCGTAGACTACTAGTGGTCTGCAGCCACCTCCCAGGTGGTCCGTGGCTCCAGCTCAGCCACCCCCATGCAATGTGGGATGCAGCGGGCTCTCACGGGGGCGTGGCTGCCTGCCCCATCTCATTCTTTGTGTTCGGAGTCTGCGAGAAACCATGTCGCTGGGAGTTGGGCCGGAGGTAAGGTTCTCAAGCGAGGAGCTCCTGACCCTGCACTTCCCCCTGCACTGCACCTGCTGTAATGGGGACCTACCCGCTCTGCGCGCGCTGCTGCAGGGCACGCCACATTGTTATCTGGCTACCGAGGACTCCTTTTATGGCTGGCTGCCCATCGACTGGGCCGCGCACTTCAGCAAGGTGTGGCCCGGCCTGGGGGAAAGGGTACTGTCTTGTGAGACCTGTGTGCTCACACAGCACCACTTTGCTGTGCGCAAGCATGGGGGGAGAGGCGGGAACTACCACCCGGTTTGGTGGGGGTTCTCAGTACCATCCGTAGCCCCTGGGGAAAGCCAGGGCCCAAGCTGTGGGGGCATGCCCACGGAGGAACATGAGACATGGTGGGCTGACATGGCCACTGCCACTCACCTTCCCGCTCTCTGGGGCTCCTCACCTCCCGGTCCTGCTGGGCCAGCTCCGCTGGTCACCCCCAGCCAAGGCCCTGAGTTGAAGTCCCTGCCCCCACCGAGAAGCAGTACAGACACTGAACCACTTCAGGACCAAGGAGAGTGCAATTTAGGGCCCAGCCTTCTGAGAGAGCACTCCGCAGATGAGATCAAACCCCAAAGAATTAGGTAAGCCCCCTTTAACAATAAAAGGGGGAATGTGTACACTGGTTGCCCCCCCCCCAGGTAACAATTATTTACACTGGGATTGATAGAAATTAAAAATGATTTTATTAAGTGGAAGCAGTAGGATTTAAGTAGTAATAAGCGAGAACAGGCAGAGCAAAGTAGGTTACAAATCAAAAAACGAAAACACTTGGCTAATTCTACACTGAAACCTAAGTACAAACTCTTCAAATTCACCCTAAAACCTCTTTTCCAGCTTCCACTCCAAACCAGGGCTGTTTCCCTCACCCTGGGGTCTTTGGCTCCTTTCTTCAGGTGCAGCCCCACCAAAAGACCTAGGCCTCTGCTTTCCTATTCTTTTTGTTAAGGCCGTGAGGCCACTTTCTACCAACCACTGCTCAGATTTAAGGACAAAAGATTGTTTAACAGTGGCTCATCAAGAAGTTGTGGGTAACACCCTCCATGTCTCCCATTCACACATTTAAAACTCACAAAGTATTCCCCACTACATATGTCTAATTTTACATCCAAAAAATGATACATACATCAAAGTGGGATAAACAGAATCAGCAGATCATGACATGAAGATTGGTGGGTTACACTAAATAATTTGCTCAAAGTACCTTTGAGTTATGTGTATTCATGTCCATAAGTCCATTTCATAAAGCATGGGGGGAGGGGTGTCCATCACAGTGTGCTTTGTCTCTCCTTGCCTTTTGGACCACCTTGTTCAACAGGAGGATGGGGAGGAAACGCATACAGGAAGTGACATGACCAGCTGATGAGGAAGGCATCTCCCATGGACCTTTTACCCGATGACTGCCCTGGAGCAGAATAGGTGACATTTTCTGTTGGATTGTGTGGCAAATAGATCTATGATGGGGTGAACCCACTGTCGAAAGATTTGTGACAATATGTGCAGGTTTATTTGCTACTTGTACTAGGCCAGGAGAGCTCTGCTGAGTGCATCTGCCGTAGTGTTTAAGGTGCCCAGAGGGTGCACCGCAATAATGTTTATGCCATATTTGAGGCACCAGTTCCAAAGTGCTATGGCTTCTGTGCAAAGTGGTCAAGATCAGGCCTCGCCCTGATGATTTATATAAAACATTGCTGCAGCATTGTCTATATAGTCTCATATGATTGTTGACAATGAATGGAAGGAATTTCACGCAAGCGTGTCTGACTGCATGTAGTTTTAAGATTTTGATATGTCGGTTATTGTCGCTGCTGAACCACAGACCCTGGGCCATGTGATGTCATAGATGAGCACTGCATCCTGTAAGAAATGTATCAGTCATCATGGAGACAAACGGTTCAGAGAGGTGGAAAGGGACTCTCGAAAAAAGGTTCTGGGGACTGGTCCACCGTTGCAGGGATTTCTTTACCAGGATTGGGAGGATGAGGGATTTGGATAGTAGGTGGATATTCAGTTTGTAGATCTGTCCCAGCCAACCCTGTAAACATCTCATGTGGAGGCAAGCATTGCTGGCAACAAAACTGCACACCGCCATATGCCCCAGAAGCTGAAGGCATTTGTGTGCTGTTGCTTGGGGACTAGATTGTAAGGTGTTTACCAAAGCCACAATTTTTTGGAAATGGTCTGTAGGAAGGGATGCAGTGGCCCTTGTTGAGTTGAGACATGCTTCTATAAATTGAATCCTTTCTGTGGGAGATAGTATTGATTTGGCTGCATTTATTTGCAGGCCAAAGTGTTGGAATAGGTGTGCTGTGATTCACAGCAAGTGGCAGGAGTCATTGTGTGAGTGTGCCTTCAAAAGGCAGTCATCCAGGTAAGGGACTATGATGACGCTTTGCTTCCTCAAGTATGCTGTGATGACCACCAGAATCTTTGAGAAGACTCTCGGGGCCGCAGAAAGTCCAAAGGGGAGTACTTTGTATTAGTAGTGTTGTGAACCTACAACAAATCAGAGAAAATGTCTATGAGCTGGAAGGATGGAGATATGAAAATATGCATCTTGCAAGTTGAGGGATGAGACCCAATCACCCTGTTCCAAAGCCGGTATAACAGTGGCAAATGTCACCATCTTGAATTTCTGTTTCTGAAAGAATTTGTTGCAGGACTAAGATGGGTCTCCAACCTCCGGAACATTTTTCCATCAGGAAATAATGCTAATAAAAACCTTTCCCTCTAGATTGTGCAGGGACTGGTTCAACTACCCGTATATGCAAAAGGTGTTCTTGTTGAAGCCAATTCTCATGAGATTGGTCCCTGAAGAGGGACTGGGATGGGGGATGGAAATGGAGTAGAGACACGAAAGGAATAAGATAGACTTTTTCAATTATCTGGAAGACCCATCTGTCAGAGATTATATGCTGCTAGTTTTTCAAGAATGATAGCACACAGTGGTGAAATAATTTAGCTTATAAAAGTAATGTTGGAATAGGTTCAGAGGGGTAGCCGAGTTAGTCTGTAACTGGAAAAACTTAAACAACAAATAGTCTACCAGCACCTTAAAGACTAACAAAACATGTAGATAGTATTATGAGCTTTCGTGGGTATAACCCACCTCTTCAGATGACTGGAGTATTGAAAGTCCAGATCCAAGAATAAATAAGGGAAGGCGGAGGAGGGGTGGAAAGAGGGGGGAAAAAGAAAAAATAGTGAATTGGATTATTCAAGTTACAAGAGGCTGATAAGAACAATTTCACCTCTATAAGTACCCATTGGCCGGTTGGTTGGTTAAGTCATTAGGATGTGGAAGATAGTATGTGAGCCAGCCGATAACTTTATTCATTCCTCCCTGATAGGAATCAAACTTGTAAATGAAGTTAACTTCCAACCCTTCCCTGTGTATTTGGCTCGTGGAATTGGCCTGAAACAACACACTGACTCTGAGATCTATTAATGAGTACCCGGGCAGGTTAAAGTGTTTTCCAACAGGTTTCTCTGTGTTGCCTTTTTGGATATCTGATTTGTGTCCATTAATTCTAACCCATAGAGACTGTCCAATTTGGCCAATATACATGGCAGTGGAGCATTGCTGGCATAGATCACATTAGTGAATGTGAAGTTAAACGAACCCCTGATGTAGTGGCTGATGTTGTTGGACCTAGTGATGAAATCGCTTGTGTAGATGTGTGGACAGAGTTGGCACTGGGGCTGATTGCAGGGATGGATTCCTGGATGATTATGATGGAGGTGTGTTGCATGGTTACTGGAAAGAATTTATTTGAGGTTGGGGGGTTGTCTGTAAGAGAGAATAGGCCTTTCCCCCAAGGCCTGTGAGAGTGAGGGGTCATTTTCCACAATAGGTTGTAGATTGTTGATAATGGATTGGAGAGGTTTAAGTTGTGGACTATAGGTGATGACAAGTGGAATTCTGTTGTTTTCTCTTCCTGGCCTGTCTTGAAGTAGTTCATGTCTGGGTACTCTTCTGGCTCTGTCAATCTGTTTTTTCACTTCTCCAGGTGGGTATTTCAGTTTTAAGAATGCTCTATATAGATCCTGTAGGTGTTTGTCTCTGTCTGTGGGATTGGAACAAATCCAGTTGTATCTTAGGGCTTGGCTGTAAACAATAGATTGAGAAATGTGAATGGGATGGAAGCTACCAGCATGAAGGTAAGTGTAGTGGTCGGTAGGTTTCTGGTATAAGGTGGTGAAAATGTGTCCGTCATGTAATTGTACTGTAGTGTCAAGGAAGTTGATCTCTTGTGGCTCTCACGACCCTCAACCTGAAGTTCAAATTTGCTTATTGGATTGCTGTGACTGTTACAAGTTGGTAGAAGGAGGGCGTTGTCACTGGTTTCTGCCTCTACCCCTGTTCTGTTGATATTGGCCTTGTCTGTTGTAATGTTGAGTGTACAGATGGTATCAAGGCCTAGGCTAGGGCTGATACCTGTATTGTCTCTTTCTAGGTGCCGAGTTGAGGATCCCTAAAGGGCAGAGCTTTGCTCTGGAATCCTTCACTGAGTGAAGAATTTCATTGGTATTGGTTGCAAATAGTTTCTGGCCGTCAAACGGAAGATTCTCCACCGTAGCTTGGATTTCTCTAGGAAAAGGAGTAGTGTTAAACCATGAAGCCTTTCTCATCACTACTGCTGTTGCTGTAGATCATGCAGCTGTATCAGCAGCATCTAATGCAGTCTGCAAGACTGTTCTGGCAATCTTGTGACTCTTATCAGGGCTTTGAACTCTTGTCTTCTTGCCTCAGGAATATCTGCAATAAAATCATTGCGTTTGGTGTAGTTTCTGTAGTCATATTCACTCAACAGAGCAGCATAATTGGAAATACGAAATCGTAAGGTGGAAGACGTGTAAACTTTGCGTCTGAATAAATCAGTCTCTTGCCAACATGGTCTGATGGGGTGGACCGAAATTGCTGCTGCTTGCTTTTCTGGTGTGTAGCTTCCACCACCAAAGAGTTAGGTCCTGGGTGAGTGAAAAGAAACTCAGAGTCCTTGGGTGGAATGTAATATTTTCTATCTGCTCTCTTAAAGGTAGGAATGGTTGATGGAGGAGTTTGCCATACCATCTTTGCAGGTTCCATTATTGCAGGATTAATTGGTAGTGCTATTTTAGATAATATTGTACTCAGTAAACATGTTAATTCATGTTGGGTTTTGATGACCTCCTGGAGGGGATTGTGTAATTCAGCAGCCACTCATTTAAAAAGGTCTTGAAAATGTGCAGAGTCACCTGAGGTAGTTGGAACTGAAGGCACAGCCACTTCCTCTGCTGGGGTGGGTTCATTTGGCTCAACCAAATCTGCAACTTGGTTGGGTGGGTCCCCTTCCTATGCTTGCTTTGTAGGTGGGGAGTGTGGTGAAGGGAAATATTGCACAATGTCGTTTCTGGCCATGCTGGTGTTTGTGCCGAGGTTGCCAGTTACTCCAATATTACCAATGTGGGTCTGGCATAGGTGGAGGTACCCAGAGATTGCCATATTTAGAATGTGATCTGGAAGAGTAATAGACTTATCTGTGTTGAGAGAGTTTTCTGGAGAAAACTCCATATCAAGGTCAACTTCAGATTCAGATGAAAATCTTTCATGAAAAAATGTTATTTGTGATGTTAACATAGCAGGAGAATGATTGGTACCGAGAAATGGTGAACTGAATGTGGAGAAAACTAAAATCTCTATATTGTGTGTATTGCTGAGCTGGCGTTGATGGTGCCATAGTAGATGGCACTGATGCTATTTGAGGTGTTGGATTATGCCTTGGTGCCGATTGCACTGGAGACGCGCTTGGCGCCTCTGTGGAGGAGGCACTGGGAGTTATGGCAGGTACCACACTCTCATGCTGCACTGGTATGGTAGTTTCAGTGCTGGATGTTATCGCAGCTGATGAGGCAGGCAACTTAACCCCTGACACTTTGGAGCCAGGGTTTGAGCGTCCCACTTTGCTAGCTGTGCTGGCCGCTCCAGAGATACCCGGAGTGTCATAGGTGCTTAAACATAGTGCCACTGCAGCTCTCAGAACCAGCCATGAGGGAGACGGCTGCTTCTGTGCCAACGTCGCCGGAGGTAAATATGAGGGCTTTTTACCTCCGTGTTGTTTCTGTTCACTGGGCTGTTGACCCGGGTCTGATGCAGGTCTCAGTGAGTTTTCAAGTAAAAATTAGCTTGAGGAGGAGATCTCTGTCCCATTGTGCCTTCGATTTCAATTTTGCACAATATAAACATTTTTGAGAAACATGTCTCTCCAAGGCAGTGGACACATTGTGCATGCCTGTAGAAATGGGGATAGGATCTTTGCAGGTGGAACAGTGCTTAAAACCCATTGAGCTGGGCATGGCACTGAGTAACTGTCTAACTACAGGAAGGGAATAAACTGGGAGAAAAAACAATCTATTCTAGTTTTTTTTTTTAACTAGACTAAAATACCAACAACTGACTAACTGGGGAGAAAAAACTTGGCTCTAAAAGGGGATTACTTCTCTAAAACGCAAAAGGAGATAGGGAGCCCTGCTGAGCTACTTCTCTGGTTGGAGGCGGTAGAGAAGGAACTGGGGGGGGGCAGGGGGTTTGCACATGCGTGATGCCTACCACCTAGCAGTGCGCAGTTGCAGACACATGCACGTGTGGCCCCAGGAACACTGCTCTAAAATCTCCGATCAATGGCTCCACAGCAGCGCACCAACTTAATGTGGAGCACCCCCGGGGACATCTTTGAAAGAAGAACCTTATGTTCTTTAAGTTCTAATAAGAGGACGCTGGATACCGAATTTGGCAGTCCTAGCTCTTACTGTTTAGGAGTGCTTGAACAGACAGATAAACTCTCTAAAAAATGTTATACAGATATAAAGCCAGTTATCCTTTTTACAAAGTAGCTAGCTTTTTATTTAATAAAAAATAAAATAATTTTCTTCAAAAATGTGCGGTCCACACAATTCCATCTGGTGCATATGTGCCCCATGTGCAGATCAGATTCTTTTGGCCAGCTGACTCTACTGGGGACATCATAGATTTTATGGTCAGGAGTAATCATCAGATCATCTAGCCTAGCTCCTTGTCCTTGGCCTCCCCCCACCTGAAGGCATAAATGGTGGAGTGAATCCAATTGTGTCTTAGAACTTTCACCAATAAAGATTCCTGGAGGAGTAGCACTCCAAAGAAGCAAGGGAAGAGGGTAGGCTGTGTAATCTGTGCGGGCAACACATCTCCAAAAAACACCATTTATTGCAGAGTATACAACCATTCTTTCTTCTTCAAGTGAGTATCTAGAACTCACAGTTTTATTTGTGGGTGGGTAGTAGGAGTCCTCCTCAAACAATGTCTGCAGGACAACTCTGTGATACAGCACCCCAATACTTTCACAGAAATATGGTTCTGAATATGAATATGCATACTTTATGCAAAACGGGTCAAGTAATGGAGCTTGTAATCCCCTGAATGTGTACATTCTATTTATGAGCATGTATCTTTCTTCTATGTGAAGTTAGAAATACAAAGTACAAGCTTGTTTATTAATCTAGGTTGTCTAGTGAAAGCCATTAGTGGTACTTATGGAACTTAATGGATCCTATGCTCAAGAAAAGGATCTGTGACTAGTCTTGTTTTTCCTGTAAGCCTAAACTGTGGCCCTACAAAGACAGGTGACCAGGCCATCTGGTGCTTGAATCCATCTTGAATTTGGTATTTTTCCAAATGGGGGAATAGGAAAAAAGACATCCTGCTCTCGGAAAATTCTATTTAAGGAATAGGAAGCAAACAATGAAGGTCTTCAGCTGCCTTCACAGATTGTGCCCCAAGAGAATACATGAAAGCACTTGGAAACAAAAGTACTCTAACAACAGGGATGGAGATAAGTTGCTGAACCCAAGTCAGAAAGAACAGCTCTGGCCTAAAAAGACTTCACCTGAAATGAAAACTAGGGAGAGAAACTATGATTTCTAACAATTTCTCTTATTGTATTAATTTTAGCTGGCTTGTTTTGTTTTGTTTTAGTTTAGTAACTTATTTTCATTTATAACTTACAATCACTTGAATCTCACTTTTTATACTTAATAAAATCACTTTTGTTTATCAAATCCAATGTAAATAACTGTTACCTAGGGGTGGGAAGAAAACAGATGAGCATATCTTTCTTTCATTGATAAAGGGAGTGAATTTTATGAGCTTTCTCTGTGTAAAAAACTTATACAGAATAAGATGGATTTATTTGTGGCTTTGTTCCCATTGGGGCTGTGCTCTTGGATGCTGTCAAGTTCCTGTAACTGAGCACTCCCAGAGCTGAACTGTTATCAGTGTCTATGTTACTCTGCTAGAAGTCTATTTCCTTCAATCCGTAGTTGTGGAAGTAGTCGACTATTCGACTACTCACTTCCCCCCACCCTGAGGCATGGCAAGGAAGCAGAAGCCAATACTGGGGTAAGACGGTTTAAAAGCCAGTTCCCCCCAGCACCATCTCCGTGGCGTAGGGGCTAGTAGGAGAGGCAGAGCCACAGTGGTCCCGGAGCCGGCGCAAGCCGGCCAGCCCCAGGAGCTAACCCCACTGCGGTTCTTCAGTTTAAATGTAATAAGAGCTGAGCTGCCTGTGTGCCCAGCTCCTACTACATGTAAACTGCAGAGCCACAGTGGGGGTAGTGAGTACGCCCGCATCATCTATTTGAGTAGTTAATGGAAATTCCATCAACTACTCGATCAGCTAATTAATTGCAACTTAACATCCCTAACCCCAGATCTGTGCCTTTGCTGGGGGAGTGGTGGGGCACCGCAGAGGACAGAGGTAGGTGGACTCAGTGGTTTGATCAGCCCATCAGGTGACAATCTCAAGGGGATCTCTGTGACCCAACCTGTCATAAGCTCTAACAAAAGCAGAGGTGACTGGTTAGAGGGACCTCAGGGGCTACCAGACAAGTGACTCCCCCCCCCCCCAGCCTGGGGAAGGGAAGGGCAGGGAAAATCCACTTTCATCCAGGCCCTGCCACTCCTCATCTCTGATCCACCTCCATCCCGTCTCTTCCCCCAACTGAGGCAGCCTGTGGAACTAGCAGCACCGGCACCAGTGGTCCACCGTCTCCCCCCACCCCACATTCACTGGTAGCCATGGGATAAGCAGAATAAGGCGGGTCCACTACTTTGCTCCCTTGGCTGCTGTGTTGCTCCACTCCCACCAGGGAGTGCAGGGGCAGCCAGGAAAGCAAAGCAGTAGAACCACCTTGCTCTACTTCCTCTGCTACTGCTGGTGAGTGTGGAGGGGCCATACCCTCATGCGGTTGCTGGGGGTCCCCCTTCCTGCCACCAGTGCCCCATCCAGCTGCTGGACAGTCCCTCCCATCAATGTGTTTTGGGGCATGGGATCCCTTGTGTCACTTGCACTCATCGCCCCTGACCAAAAGAGAGATCTGGTCTGGAAGACTCTACCAAAGAAAGTGTCTTGTAAAGGTATGGACTGAGCTCCTCACAGCTGCCCTCCTTGCTACTCACAGGTTGTACTATACAGACACAAGAACACATGTTATGTTGTGATGTTCCCACATACAAAGGACAGTGTCCCGTGAGTAGGAATATGTGTACTGAAGCACAGAACACATGGAGGAGTCTATCGGGGGGTGTTCTCCATGAGTCCCATAAGAAGTAATAGGAAAAGTTCTAGAATTTTCCCTAACAGTCTCTTCCTGATTCCGTTGTACAGACCCAGGAGGGGGAGGTGAATGGAAGATGACTTCTTGATGTGTCTAGATGGGGATGAATAGGAGCAAATGTCCTCTAAGGGATGGACCATTCTGTCTGTACTGTCTTGTCTCTGGGGGGGGAAGAGGTCAGTGAGATGTAGTGATATGTTTGTACATGCCTGTATCAACTCTGACCTTTCCTTGACATTGTAACCACCATTATGAAGAACATGACTTGAATTTTGAGTGTGTAGCTGTGATTGCCTAGAAATGACAAGAATAGACCAAGGCAGATTATTTTAATGCACCACATTTCCATGAAGCTACTAACACAAGAATTGCCAAAGTGACTGCCAGAACAAACGAGCAAAAAGCGTGGCCAAACTAAAGGAAACTAGTTGTTCCAGTTTGTCTTCAGGTGAACGTAAGATTTTAAATATGAGCTGGGGGCTATGAAGCTGGTCAGGAAGTCAACATGAGAGAGAGAAAGGAAACTTTAAGAGCAAAGCTCACCCGGTGTCCCAACTCCCTCAGCAGACAAATAACAAGGGAACACATGGGGCAGAGTTCTGAAAGGGCTAATCTATCTGCCATACAGACTGGATAAGAACTCACCAAAAGCGGTGATCCCAGGGGCACAACACACAGGCTTTTATTGTTTTGCCTAAAGATCTGTTACTCTTATATGCTTTGTTCTTGTAATTTTATAAACCCCTGAGCAAAGCCTCTGTTCCTTGTTTCACCTGCCATGTGGTCCTCCAAAAGAGTTCAACTATAAAGTAGAATTCCTACTATAGCCGTATCTCCACTTGCCGGAGGATTGACGCTCTAGTGATCAATCCTCTAGGGTTTGATTTAGCGGGTCTAGTAAATATCCGCTAAATCAAACCATGAGGGTACTCCTGTCAGTGCAAGTACTCCTCGCTGTGGCAAGGAGTAAGGGAAGTTGACAGAAACATTTCTCCCATTGATATCCCACTGTGGGGCTGCCCAGAAAATCTGTGCAAGGTACTTCAGCTCCATCTAAGCAATTCACATAGCTGGAGTTGCATATCTTGCATCAATTTTCTCCATGAGCATAGATCTGATCTGAGATGGATTTGGGAAGAAGCATACAAAAGCAAATGTGGAGGGCTGGCAAGTGACCACACAGGAGGCCTGCATCCAAATGTGTGCCTTGAAGGCCCAGAATTGGGAACAGTAACTGGATACTGCTCAGATCCAACCTGCTTTCAGGCACGTAGTGCAAAAGATGGATCCAATTAAACAAACTGGTAAGTATCCACCAGGGGTACAGAGATGGTAGGTATCAAAGCTCCATTCACCAAGGCACTTTGTATTGAGGAAACCAAAGCTGAAACCTATTTATTTTTTAGGAAAAATCTAATCTTCATCTAAGTAACTAGAAGAATGAATTAACTAACAGCCACCTAAATAGTAAGATTACGAACTAATGTCAGTAGCACAGTACACACAGAAAAAGGGAAACACTGCATGAGTTTGGTCTCATTGGCATAATCAATATGAAGAAACTGAGAAATGGCAGGGCCCATTCCATTTGTACTGCCTTGGGTGTGGCTGTGGCAAGGTACTAGACTGCAGGCACGGCCTGAATGCACACTGGTGGCCAAAAGAATCAGGCTGAATGACACACAACATAATTTTATAATTATACATTTGGATAATAGAAAATATTCAAAACACTAATTTTTCAGTTGAACAAAAATGTGATGTTACAACAAAGCAGTTGTCCATAATTAACTCATTAACAATCTGATCCTACAAGGTGGCATCCTCTGTACTTTGTAGAAACAGCTCCTTGAGTAGGATTACATGCTACAGAGCAACCATCAGCTTCTTCCTCCTACACTGCTATCCCACCATAATAAATACCTTATAGATTAAACCTTACTGTGATAATGTGTGTTATAGATGGCAGCATGATTCTTCTGAACAATCTGAGAGAATAAAGAGATATGATCTATAAAGTGCTCTAAAGTGTGGCGCTCTAGCTGCCCTGTACACATCTGACCATAAGGTACCTGGGTCTGCATGCATTTTCTGACAAAACACATACAATGTGTTACACCCCCCCCCCATGCTTTATGAAAATTGGTTGATGAAAATGAATATGCTTAACTTACAGATGCTTTATGCAAAACAGATCGTGTAACAATTTCAAAAGTTACAATCTGCAGAATCTATATATCCTATTTTTGTTCATGAATTTTTGTATGTAAAGTTAGGAATATGAAGCGTGAATGCGGTTTTAATTCTAAATGTACTAAGGAGGGCCATCAGTGATACTTTAGGAACTTAACGGCTCAGTGATCAAATCAACAACCTGTGAATGGTTTTGTTTTTCTGTAAGCCTAAACTGTGGTTGGTCCTAGAAAGACATGTGACTATGCCACCTTGTACTGAAATCCATTTTGAATCTAATAATTTTCCATGCTGATGGCGAGACTGAATAAAGGGTTCCCTTATTGAGGGAAAGCCTATTCAAGGAATGGGAAGCAATCAGGCCTTTATAACTGCCTGCCCATCCTAAGAGGATATACGTGAAGAAACCTGAAAACAAAGGACTCTGAAAAGCTGTAGACCCAGGCCAGAATAAAGATCAACTCTGACTTGAAGCATTTTATCTGAGATAAGAACTACTATTTAGGGTAATAATTTGCATATATCAAGTTTCTTAGTGTATTAGAATTAGCTGGCATCCTTTGTTTCTTTTAATGTGGTAACTTACTTTGATCTGACTATTTTCATTTGCAACCACTTAAATCCTATTTGTACTTAATAAAATCACTTGTTTATTATCAAGCCCATTATAAATAATTGTTACCGGGGGGGAGCAACCTCTGTGTATAGCTCTCTTTCACTGATTAAGGGAGTTGAACTTATGAGCCTGCACTGTGTAAAACTCTTACACAGGGTAACACAGATTTATTTGAGGTTTTGGTCCCTTTTGGGGGTTGGTTTCCTGGGTCCTATCAGCGACCTTATGGCTGAGTCCTCCCAGACCTGAGTTGGTCCAATGTCCATGTTGCTCTGCAAGAGGGCAGTAACCCCAACTCTGCCTTGGCTGGGGGAGACCAGAGCTCCTGGCCCAGCAAAAATAGAGTAGTAGGGAGCCCCACGAGGCAGGAAGGCAGGCTCAGGGGCTTAATCAACACACCAGGTGAGGTGACAATCCCAAGGGGACTGCTGTGATCAAACCCATCACAAGATAGTTAACAAAATAATTACTCAACCAGCAAAAATAAGACAATCTGTCTTCCTCGGCATTTTAACACACAAATTATTGATGTGCATTATTAAGGAAAACTAAAGATATAAAATAGGGATTGGGTCTCAAAGCATGACTAATTAATAGTCTATCTAAAACTCAAAACTGGGACTACTCTGTTATGACAAGTTTTGCCACTGAATTGTTTATCTTGGACAAGCTATTCCATTTCTTTATGCCACAGGTCCCCCAACCTATGAAGTGGGATCAATATTATTTAAGTCTCACAATGCTCTCATGAAAAGTGTAATGTAATGTCTGTAACAAACTAGATAAGCATCTATTTAAGTTGTATTTAGCATTTCCACAATATCTGACAAGAAATTATCCAGATACCATGTTCACTACATCTTGGAAAAAAAAAAAACCACTATGACATTTTCAGTCTGCAAACATGAAAACAAATAATAATCTTTAAGATATTCTGTAATTATATTTTACACTATTTATTCTTAGTATATGATTACTTGTGTCAGAGATGAAGTATTTTAAACGTGAGACTGTTCTGCGAATTTTTCTCTACAATGTACACAGAAATAAGAGACTAATGGTTCAGCTGTGGAGGCCAGCTCATTGTGACATTATTGCTTCTGCTCTTAGGAAATGTGGCAAAAATGTTCAGTACTTAAAAAGCTTTAACAGGAACAGAACAACATTTAAAATAATCTTCAGATACTAAAATCAGAAATGCACCCAATAATTTTACTGCTTCGATTTGTGGAATTCCTTGCCAGAGGATGTTGTGAAGACTATGACTTTACATATTTTAACAGGGTTAAAAAAAGAGCTAAATAGATTCATGGAGTTCCATCAAATGGGAAAGAACGGTGTCCCAAGCCTCTGTTTGTCAGAGACAGGAAATGGATGACAGGAGAGGGATCACCTGCTGATTACCTCTTCTGTTCACTCCCTCTGGGGCATCTGGGCATTGGCCACTGTTGAAGGACAGAATACTGGGCTAGATGGACATTTGGTCTAACCCATTATGGCCGTTCTTATGTACTTGTGTGATTTTGCTTAATTTCACTACAACAGTTATATTATTTTTGAGTACTTCTGTACCCAAATACTAGACAAGGAAACGTGATATGAAACATGAATTGCAGTTCCTTCAATAATGGGGAGAGATTTGGCAAATAAGACTTGCTTGTTATATTGAGTAAACTGTATACATACTGAAGATTACATATTTATTGTGTTATGAAAATGTGACCAAGGATAAATACACTATGTATTTTGTTCCATTCTGTCTGTCCAAATATTCTTGTATTTCTCGTTAACTCATTGACTGACTGTTAACAAAGGAATACATGACTTAGTTGTCAGACCAATGCTAAGGGCTGTAATGCTCAAATTACAAAAGTATTTCAGATAAGGACTGAAGTTAACTTATGTAAACTATTTGCAAAGATCTCTTAAAATCTGAAAATAAAGCTTTTACCTTTCTTTAATGAATATAATGCTGATGTGAAGAATGTCATATAACCAGGAGGCTGAGGTGAAGCATTGAACTCAAAATATCCCAGAACTCCAGGCTACAAGAATAAGAATTAGAGTTAGCTAAACTATTACAAAGTACACTATAGTAAAAACCATAACAGATTAAACATTGATGGTTTATTTTTGTTATTTTTTAGAAAAGCAAATTAGCCATTTTACTATAAAAGAAAATGGAATTTTAAGAGAAAAAAAAACATCACTCAATGCTAAAATTGGAAAATGTTCACAAGACAAAACTCATGTACATGCAGAAACATTATAATTTCACAGTTGCATAATTCCCATGTTAGTTGTTATATTAGTCTTTATGCAAATGGCACTAATTTAAAATAACTGCAGGAGTCAAGCTTCAGTGCCATCATGTTGATGGAATACTTGATTATCTACATTACAGCATACTGGGTTCTTTTGAAATTGAGATTTGAAATTTAATGTGATCCTGTACAATGAAGCCAACAGTAACCCTTTTTCAACAAAAAATTCTTGGTTTTCTTTAAGTTTTTACTATACTATGCATGATTCACATCTGTAAATGAATCTTCTGTATGATTGCCAGTCTCTATCACACTGGGAAGTTATCAGTCGTGTGAGATTTTCGTGAGTTGCTACAGAAACCAGTGAGAGACTGATTTATCAAAAACAAAGGTGAGAAATCCAGATTCTATTTGCATTTTCACAAAAAGGAAATATATTATTTCATTGGGCAACCAGGTAATTTGAGATAAAAAGGATTTGTGATCTCCAGAAAAGAGATATAAATTGTTTTTAAATAGAGACTGGGTTGAGGGTGGGGAGAATACTATCACATCAGCATAGGCAAAGACTGCAGATCCCATTGCCTTTGCTGGAGATATGAAGCCCGAATGGTAGCCTAATAAAAATATATTAATGACAGGTGTGTAAGAAGTAAGCTCAAAATTCTCATGTTTCTGCAATTAAAAATGAAGAGAAATCCTGCATTTTTACTGAGATGGCTAGAGAATTAGTTAAAAATATTGCTTGGGAATATTTTACATTAATAAGACTTGTACTGGTTTGTCAGACTTTCAAGATGTGATAATAGTGTAGGAGCACAACAGTGATTCTTAGAACTTAGGTACAAGAGAAGACAGCTGAGAATGTAACATAGATTTCCTTGAACTTATTTATATTTGCATTTTCAGATAAAACAAGCAATTCATCACACTTATACATAAGTTGACCTAAGATGTAGGATTCTAGTCCACACTTTGATAACTGCACTGTTATCTGGACAAAAGGCTACAAAGCAGGTTTAAAAGTTAACTTTTTTAAATGAACACTATATGCATCTTGTTAACATTAATGTGAAATATTAACTTATATGTTCTACGTGTGGGTGGTTATCACTGTTCATTTCACTGTCCTAGGATACATCAAGATTTCTGTGAATTCACTTTTTTTAGTGAAATAACTTTTAAGTTAAAAAAAAATCAGATGTCACATTTCAAATTCTGCCTTAAAGTACAGCTGAAAATGAGTTAAGTAATCTTGTCCACGTCCCAAAAACACAAAGGTTGTCCATCTCCCTCTCCCTATCTCTCTTCCTCTCTCTCTCATACACACACACGCAAGACAAGCTGGCATGCCTGACAGGCAAACAAGGCCCATGACTGGAAAAGCACTTGCAAGTCCAAAGCAAACTGTGAAGAGTTACAAAGAGATTTCACAAAACCGGGTGACTGGGTAAGAAAATGGCAGATGAAATTCAATGCTGACAAATGTGAAGTAATGCACATTGGAAATAGGGATGTAATATCCTGTTTAACTGCTTAACTGGGATCCCACAAGCGTGGCAGGCCCGGCTGGAGTGGCCTAGGTGGCTGAGCCTACCACGAGCAGGGTCTGCTCAGGATGGGTTGGGCCCACCACGCCACATGTGGGGGGCTACTCCAGCTTGGTTGGGCCACTGGTTAACCTGTTACATCCCCAATTGAAAAACACAATCCCAATGGTACATGCAAAATCATGGGGTCTAAAATAGCTATTATCACTGTGATGGGGTGCATGTCATGGATGACCCCTTGGGGGTGATTCCTGGGGTGCTAACCAGGCCACTGCCACCTTATCCTGCTCTATCCGCCCTGTCCTCCTGGGCCAGCTCCCTGGTCTCCCCCCAGCTAAGGTACAGAGCTGAGAACCACACCCTCCTCCCAGAAGCAATACAGACACTGAATCTCTTTAAGTCCAAGAAAAATGCAGTTTTGGGCCCAGCTTCCTGGGATGCCATTCCCCAAATGAGATCAAAACCCCCATGAATTATTTGGGTAAGCCCCCTTTAACAATGAAAGGGGTAATGTACACAGATTGCTCCCCCAGGTAATAATTTTTAACACTGACCTTGATAGAAAATAAAAGTGATTTTATTAAGTACAAGTCACAGAATTTAAGTGGTATTAGGTGAGAACAGACAGAGCAAAGTAGATTACAAATTCAAAATAACAGAAAATACTTAGCTACTTCGACACTAAAACTCCAGTACAAACTTACTATAAACTCATACTTTCCCAGCCAAACCTTCCAAACCAGGGAAGTCACCTTTTCCCTGGGGTCTGTAGTTCCCTCCCTTGGGTGTGCCACATCAGCCAGACAAAAGACTCCTACTTTCCTATTGTTTTTAAAGATTCCCTTTTTGCATGGGAAGACACCTGGCCAGTAGGGGTGGATATGTGACTTCTCCAGACCAACTACTGATAAGACTTAAGGACAAAAGGCTATTTACACATGATTGCCCAGACACTGAGGCCTCCCTTGAGGACTTTCACTCACACATTTAAAACCCATAAAGTATTCCCTACTCCATATGTCTAATTTTACATACAAGAATGATACATACACCAAAATAAGAAAAACATATCCAGCGGATTAAGAAAAGAAGATTGATAGGTTACATGCAGTAATTTGCGCAAAGCACCTCTGAGTTATGTATATTTATGTCCATAAATCCATTTCATAAACTAAGCATGGGGGGGGGGGGCAGGATGAACAGTCACAATCACTCAAAGAGATCTTGCAAACTCTGCGGATATTACTCTGGAAACACCTGCTCAATGTGTAGCAGCAGCCAAAAAGCTAACAACGTTAAGAACCATTAGGAAAGGGATAAATAATAAGACAGAAAATATGATAAAGCCACTACATAAATCCGTGGAATCATCACACACTGATGATTACTTACTACAAAGTGCAGGTCTGGGCACTATCTCAAAAAAAGATATATGTTAAGAGCTCTGTCATATAGTTCAACTTATTACAATATCCACCTGTGATGGTTGGCGGGAATGGGGAAAGGGAAACCAGGCCAAGGTCAGAAAAGGGCTATATAGAAGTACTCCTGGGAGGCTAGAGCAGCTTTGGAGAAACCAGCCAATCAGGGGGCAGGAAAGCCTAAAAAAGGACCTGCAAAGGACAGCAGCAGTCAGTTGCAGCCTAGATCTGAAGCAGTAAAGACCAGAGGTGACTGGGTGGCTAAGGGAGTGGCAGCACCATGGACAGCTCCAAGTAGAGAGCTGGTTAGAGACTGTGGACTATGGATGGGTGGGTAAGATCCGGGCCGCATCTGGCCCACCGAGCCATTTGATCTGGCCCACAGCTCACTTCCAGACCAATCGAGACCTGAGGGCAGGGGAGTGCGTGAAGTCATTTGCTGTTCAAAGCACCTGGAGAATCCCTCCCACTCCAGTGGTGGCAGTGCCTAGAGGGAGCTACCAGCTGTTTTCAAACAGCAAATTACTTCTGTTCAAAACGGCTGATGGTTCACTCCAGACACCACACGCCCCTAGTGAGGTGGGGGGTCTCCTGCAAAAATTACTGTGCACTCCTGCTATATGATCTTTAAAACAGGGAAGAAGGACAATCCAGGGAACTATAGACCAGTCAGCCATACTTCAGTCCCTGGAAAAATCATGGAGGGGATCCTCAAGGAATCCATTTTGAAGCACTTGGAAGAGGGGAAAGTGATCAGGAATAGTCAACATGGATTCACCAAGGGAAAGTCATGCCTGACCAATCTGATTAGCTTCTATGATGAGGTAACTGGCTCTGTGGATGTGATATACCTTGACTTTAGCAGAGCTTTTGATACGGTCTCCCACAATATTCTTGCCAGCAAGTTAAGGAAGTATGGATTGGATAAATGGACTGTAAGGTGGACAGAAAGCTCGCTAGATTGTCAGGCCCAACGGGTAGTGATCAATGGCTCAATGTAAGGTTGGCAGTCAGTTTCAAGCGGAGTGCCCCGAGGATTGGTTCTACGGCCTGTTTTGTTCAATATCTTCATTAATGACCTGGATGAGGGGATGGATTGCACCCTCAGCAAGTTTGCAGATGACACTGAGCTAGGGGGAGAAGTGGATACGTTGGAGGGCAGGGATAGGGTCCAGAGTGACCTACACAAATTAGAGGATTGGGTCAAAAGAAATCTGATGAGGTTCAACAAGGACAAGTGCCAGAGTCCTGCACTTGGGACGGAAGAATTCCAAGCATTGTTACAGGCTGGGGACCGACTGGCTAAGTAGCAGTTCTGCAGAAAAGGACCTGGGGATTAAAGTGGATGAGAAGCTGGATATGAGTCAACAGTGTGCCCCTGTAGCCAAGAAGGCTAATGGCATGTTAGGGTGCATTAGGAGGAGCACTGCCAGCAGATCTAGAGAAGTGATTATTCCCCTTTATTCAGCACTGGTAAGGCCACATCTGGAGTAGTGTGTCTGATTCTGGACCCCCAATACAGAAAGGATGTGGACACATAGGAGAGGGTCCAGCAGAGGGCAACCAAAATGATTAGGAGACTGGAGCACATGACCTACAATGTGAGGTTGAGGGATTTGGGCTTATTTAGTCTATAGAAGAGAAGAGTGAGGGGGATTTGATAGCAGCCTTCAACTTCCTAAAGGAAGGTTCCACAGAGGATGGAGAGAGGCTGTTCTCAGTAGTGATAGATGGCAGAACAAGGTGCAATGGTCTTAAGTTACAGTGGGGGAGGTCTAGGCTGGATATTAGGAAAAACTATTTCACTAGGAGGGTGGTGAAGTACTGGAATGGGTTACCTAGGGAGGTAGTGGAGGTCATTCCCTAGAGGTTAAGTGTTGGCTTGACAAAGCCCTGACTGGGATGATTTTGTTGGGATTGGTCCTGCCTTGCGCAGGGGGCTGGACTCGATGACCTCCTGAGGTCTCGTCCAGCCCTAGGATTCTATGAACTGTGATAGAGCCTTGAGGTAAGGGTGAGGACACTGTCTGCAAGAGGGGAATCCCTGGAGGCACCACTTTCTATCCAAGTGGGAAATAGACTGGCAAACTATACAGAGAACACCAGCATGGGCCCCAGGTAAAAGTGTACAGTGGAAGGGGCTGAGATTCACACAGGGTGTGACTCAGCTGGAAGACAGAGTGGCCAAAAGGCTGTCTAACAAAGGGAGTGCAGGCACATTCACTTGACCAGGGAGGCACTCATGGGAGGTGAATGCCACACCACCATTAATAGAACTGGGAAATATAAGGAGTTAAGAGAAGCATCCATTACAAGCCAAACAACCACTGTGATACTTCATAAGGTGGCTTTGATTTTCTTGCTTTGCATAATAAAATATTCAAATATGAATAATTATAAAATATAATCAGTTTTATACTCAAATATATTCTACCTTTAACTTCTATGGGAAGCTTGTGATCCTTCTTAGAAACTGTTTGTGAGATATTACCAACAAACTACATAATCTATCAAGACAAGAATGGTTCTGGAAAAGTACACAGAAGGTACAGATAGTCAAAAAGGCATAAAGAAGGCTTCAAAACAAAATCTTAAACTAGCTTCCAGCTTTTTTCCTTAGTTTAAGAATAAACATTAGCCTACAAGGACAGCTGTTCCTTTAAACAAAATAAGTCATGCTGCTCCCACTTTGGGAAGAAAGCAGAAGTTTTATCTCTATATATAATTTTTTTTTCTGGTGGCACAACAGTGACATAATCATGTAACCCCCCACCCTCCACAGACTCAGAAGAGGAAGCAGTGGCCATGGCTCTGGGTTCCCCCAACCCTTCCTGGGAATCCGCGCTGGCCCCAAGCTCCCCTGCAATAGGTCAGAGGGCTGTGGTGGTAGCTGCCTCCGGCCCCACTTCTACTTCCAGGTCTGGGGCCCCGACACTCCATGACCCAGTGGCTGCAGCGGGGGGAGCACTGGAGAGACAGGATAACTAGTAGCCCCCACACATGGGGTGGAGATCACAGCGCTAACTGGTGGGAGCCAAAAGGGAAAGTTTTCTCCCGAGAGAGGAGTCTCTGTGGCCTGAGGCGCCCCTGCATTCACTGCCCCTAGAGGGGGCCAGCCCCATTCTCCCCGTTGAGAAGGGAAATACTCTGCCCCAGGCAGCTATTGTCCCCCTTCACCTGCCCACATGTAGATGCCACCTGACTCAAGCAATCCACATGTTCTCCCTGGGCACCGGCTCCCTCCTCTTCTGGGCTGGCCAGACACTCTGCCCCCAGTTCGCTCCTGCCCTCTTCCCTCCTGGACAGACACCCTGCGCACAGCCTGCTCCTGACCCCTCTCTCCAGCCATACACCCTGCCCAATCAGGGCCCAACCCCCATCTGGCCACAGCATTCTGTCCCCGGCTCCAATCCTGGGGTAGGCCCCACGGTCCAGCCCCCATCTGGCTGCAAGAACGGCTAGTGACAGCCCCCTTCCTGTTGCGGCACGGATAGGAGGGGAGGCCATGATCCAGCTGTGGTGGACAGATGGGGGGTGTGGCCAACATAGTGAGCAGGGGGTGCAGACCCCTACCATTCTTTTGAAGTGCCCCTTAGGCTCTGGGACAGGGACAAGAATGAGAGGTTCTTTGTGCGAAACAGGGCTGCCAGCAAGTGGGATAGGGATGGGAGTGCAGGATATGGGCAGGAGATAGGGTGCAGAAAGGGGAGAGGTTGTGAGGTCTGCGTGGGAGGTAGGGTGAAGAAGAAAGCTGGGAACAGAGTGTCTGGCCAGGGGGAGGGAGCAGGAGCAAGGGAGGCTGCAGTGTGTGTCCAGGAAGGAGGGTACAAGGAGCAATGGTGGATACAGGACCAGGGTGGGAGTATGTATCTGGCCAGGGGGAAGAATGCAGGAGCAAGGGAGGGTGCAGCAGCAGAATGGGGGGGTGTGGCCAGGAGGAAGGGTGTCTGGCCAGGAGGAGGCTCTTGTACATTTCAAAGGAGGAATGCGGAAGTGCCTATCAACTAGTCAAGTAGTCAATGGAAATTCCATCGACTACTCGACTAGTCAATTAAACCACAATTTAACATCCCTACCTCAAATATTATTCTGATTTTTCCAGCATCTTGCAAACAATTCCAATTCTGATCTCATGCCACTTTTACAATAATGTAACTCTGCTGCTACCCTCAACAGTTTTATACTAGTGTTAAGGAGAGCAGAATCAGCATATTCAAACCTAGAAAATAACACATTTTCCCACCAGATATTTTATCACAGGGTTTGTATGCCCTCTTGTGGCATTAAGTATAACTTTTCAATCTATTAATATCTATTTTTGTTATACAGTATTATGTCACTTTCCCAACCACTTGCCATTTTTATCTTAAATTTTCATACAAGTCACATGATTTGAAGCATTATACTCATCAATAGTTAAAAGAAACGGAAAGAGGTAAATGTCAAAATGAAATGATATCATGGTCAAAGTTTTCTACATCCTTTCCAACATGTTAAATCAAAAATGTTTTGTACATTTAATTTTGCAGAATTTCACTTCTGATGTACTTTATATCAGTTCAGTCCCTTACACAAATGTGCCCCCTAGCACAATAGGAAAAAATACAAGTATTCTGCTCAGAAATAGTTTAAATCTTTTTTGTTTTGTCATATAAGAAATGAAATGGCATTCTGAGAATTTTCCTATGTTTCTCATAAAGTAAGATCAATGAGATAAGTGAAAGAATAACTCACAGCAAATTGTCTTTTCAGACTTCTTGTTACAAGACGCACATTGCAGGGGTTGAGTTCTATCTATAAAAAGCTGAAAATCAGAATGACTGCTGATCAGTCATGATAAATATTTAGGTTTTTTTAATTATTAGAAACTAACATTTCTGCATGTAAAAGACGAGGTTCAATACAAAAGGTTAGCCAAAAATAAACTGCTGGAGAGGAAGTCTATAGAAATCACCAGTAGTTTATTTTCTGCATGTTTCCTGATTTCCAATCCAAAACACAGAGGCCTCAGGACAGAGGGATCATCATCTCAACTCAAATTATTTTAGGGACCTCATGCTCTCCCATTCATAGCTGCACATTGTTCCTGGCTTTACATAGAAAATCAATTTTAGAAAATTAGATATATTTTACTGCTTTTAATGTAACAAAATTTGAATCACAACATTTACTTTTGCTTTTAAACTCATCTTCCCCTTCTAACTGATCTGTTCCTCTCACCCTCTGCTTTAACACTTTCTCTCTCCTCACTAACTAAACATTTGCCATCGTTGCCCAATTCCCTTGGCTCTCCCACTTGTGACTGGCAGCTTAAATCTCACCAGTGCTCTAGTTGCTGCAGTTGGCTGCCGTTTCCCTCTCTGCCTCCTATTTACCATTAAAGTTGCCTTAATACTGGCAGGAGTCATTAGCCAGCTGACATAGCAGCTGGAGAATATTCATTTAAACATAAATGAGTGAGGGAAGGAAGACAAAGTAGACATTTCTTAGTCCACTTTACATGGGAACCAACAACAATATGTTTTCTCTGTTGTAAGGTCTGTCTATAAAAACAGAGTAAGAGAATGTGCCAGATCTAAAATACACAGTCAGTTTGCAAAGACACTGAAAGCTTTCAAGGTGGGAGCTTTGAAAGTAGGAGAGCAAAGAGTATGAATGTTCACTGAAAATATATACATTATGTTTAACTGCCAAATATTATTTTAAAAATAATACTTTCTATGGCTTCTTCCACTGAAAGATATCAAAGCACCTGACATATGTTAATTAAATCTCATAACTAGTTAAACAGGGGAGGGCTGGAAGTCAGCAGCCTTGCATGGGGAGTGGGGGGTTGGAAGTGGCGGGGGGGAGGGCTGTCAGCTTGCAGGGGCTTACGTGGCAGCAGGGTGGGAGGGCTGCCAGTTCCCAGGCTATGAGCTCCTGTAGGCTAAGAGCCAGAAACCCCGCCCATGGAAGGCTCTTCCCAGAAAACTGTTAACCATTACCCAGTAAGCATCAGCTATTAAAGTGATGCATACCAGGTAACCGGTTAACCAGTTACCCATGCACATCCCTAGTTAAAGAGGATGTTGGGTGCCCCCACACAGAAAGCTAAAGTTTGCCAGTTGTATCCTCAAAAAGCAAAAGAAGAATCAAGCATCACAAATTAAGATTCTCTCTTGATCTGTTGAGTACCTACGAAATCCTAAGGATTACACAGGCTTGCATGAAAGAAATGCAACTGCTTTATGTACCTTCAGGGTAGACATCTCAGTGTGTTGTAGGTGCATTAAGTTGATTTCTGTGAAAGCTTTTCCTTCCAAACTGAGTAGCAAGATACCCTGTAGTTGTGACAGTTACCCTTTTCACACTTATATTTATATAAAGTCATGATGTTTGTGTCACGCATCTCTTGAGGTCACTTCTTTCCAGTATTTAAGTAGCAGCTGATAGAGATATGGTAATAGACGGTCATTCCCATACTTGAGGATTTCTGCTGGTATGCCATCTTTTTCAGGATCCTCGCCACTTGATAGCAAATCAATGGCCTTGCTTAGCTTGTCTTCAGTGGGCTCCATAACTGACATGACCTGTAAACTTAGTATTTGGTCCAGTGATTAGCTGGTGGTGTTTCTTTCTTGTGCCTATATGCTGAATAGTGTTCAAGCCAAAATTGCACTGTGCAATTTGAGGGAGGCAACCTTGTTGACGTTGAGACAGAGCTATCTTCAGGCTGTCACACATACAAGTTTGAGGTTTCCAGTGTCTGAGGCTGTCTGCATCTTTTTACAGAGCTTGATCCAGTAATGATCTTGCATCTGCTTGTTGGCTGTACCTTGTTCAAGTCTCACTTAGGTGCTCTTTGTTGGCTTCTTGTGCTCCAGATAGATTGTGTTCTTAATTTTAATGAAAGGTAATAGTTCCATTTCATTTTCTTCAAACCAGTCACAGTACAGATTAAGGGCTGGAAGATCAACTGAAGACTTAAGATTTCCCCTGCATACAGGCCAAGAAAAGTGCAAAGAGCAAAACCATCCACTGTACATCTCTTTTGTGCACCTTGTGACATGGCATGACATATTCTTTATGAAATCTGCTCAACTTTATTCTATTCGTGTGCATGTATTATTCTTTCATTTGAAGTTAGAAATATGAAGCAGGGATGTTAAAATGAGTTTGCGTAAATTTCCAGCAGTTACCCTGAGGCTTTTGTCCTGGGCAGTAGGACTCAGATTACAGGCCTATCATTTCACATGTATTGTAACTGTCACAACATTTGAATGCACTGAAGGAAATAAATTACTGATTTGGATAAGGTCAGATTTAATCCTGAAACAAAATAAACCCTTTCATAACCACAAATGGTAAAACCAGACAAGAGAGACAAGTACCTCATAATCTGAGAGGAAATCTAGTAATTTTGATCGAGACGAGATGTAATGTAGCGGTGTCATCACCCGGCGAACAAACTTTTCTATATAAACAGCACTCATAGGGCCCTTGTATTCAATTGGTCCAAAACTAGCACAAAAAATAATAATACATTAAGACTTAACGATTAAGCTGTAACATTAACAATACAGTGCCTGGCTGGGATGGCAGAGGCTGAGAGTAATACACAGACACCATGCACAGTCCCTAGAGAGCAGCAGTTAGTTTCTAGTGCGGATTAAGAGTAACTTCTGTAACTGATAGAGTAGCAGTGTCTAGGGACTAGAAGGGAGTCCCATTCAGAATTTACCTCCTGAAAAAACAGATTCCAAAAAAGAGCCTATGACTATGTACGACAGTAAGGATCTGCAGATTAAGACAACTTTTGAGTTTTATTTAAAAAAAAAGGTGATAAAAGACAGATAAATTTAAAAATATTCTAATTAGCATGTAGATGAATAGGCCATTCTACTTAAGCATCTCTACTGAGGTGTATGAACAAATTTTGATTAACTGACTAATCAAATAGTCAATTAAATTTGCATCAACTATTCCATTAATTAGTCCATAGGGTGTCTCCGCCTTTGAAGTACAGCAACATCCCTAGGGCTGTTGCTACACTTCAAAGGCAAAAGCACTGCGGGGAGCATGGGGTCAACAGGGAACTCAAGCACTCCCCCACTGGCCCTGTGCTCCCCGCAGCATTTCAAAGCGGCAGCGCTGCATGGAGCCTGGGGTCAGCAGGGGACTCCCCCGCTGACCCTGGACTCCATGCAGTGCCGCTGCTTTGAAATGCTGCTTGGAGCCTGACCCTGGGTCCCCCACAGTGTTTCAAAGCAGGGGAGTCCCCAGCCGATCCCAGGCTCCACATGGCACTGCCACTTAAAAACGCTGGGTGCAGACTGGGGACACCCCAGCTGGCCCCAGGCTGCACACAGTGTTTCAAAGCAGCAGTGCCACGTGAAGCCCGGAGTCTGGCCTCAGGCTCCACACGAAGCTGCCACTTTGAAGCACCTCTTCCTCTCCCTCTCCCCCTTGCTTCCTCTTTCTGATAGAGGCAGCAAGGAGGGGGGGGAGCAACTAGTTGAATTCCCTGTCAACTATCCGATAAGCACTTGCTTATTGGATAGTCAACTAGTCGTTCACATCCCCACACCTCAGCAGACACATAACAGCAAAAACAGAGGTTTAAAAAATTCTTGAAAATTCAAAAAAACAAAGAATTAAACTAGACAGGTGCAAATACTGCTGCTCCATCACCAACGGAGGATGCAAGAATGAAGTAGATTTTCAAAAGTGGCTCTGTCAGCAGCCATTTGATTAGATTTACCACCACACTGCACAATTAAATAAATTATCAAAAGAAATTTAGGAACAGTAATACATAACATCAAATTAAAACCATAAAATGTGTCTTAACTCTCTCAGTGGCATTATCTCAATGGGATTCACTTAGAATTTTGATACAGTTTTGCACATAACTATATGTAATATATATACAATGTATATATATGTAATATATATACACAACTATATGTACTATATATACACTATATATATATATATATATATATATATATATATATACACACACACACACACACACACACACAAAGAAAAATATTACATCTGCATTAAAACATATGATGTATTCACACAGACTGAATTGGTCCAGAGGCATTGCACTGGATCATGTCAACTGGATTATTACAGCTCTTTGGACGGTTAGCAACATGCATTATATCAACACATAGGAACATAATACACAATGCTTAGGGTAGAAAAATGGGTGCAAAAATATTATTCTGCATGCACAACACACAATTTTGGAAGTTCAACATCTTGGGAGAGGGACTGATCCACATATGACCTATAAAATGGTGTGTTTTGTTTGTTTGGGGATTTATTTTTTAAACACAAGGTTACACCTAAAAAGAAGAATTTAAGCAAACACCTGCTACACTAATTAATGCAGTGTCCTCTGAACTACAAAGACCACACTAATCCAAAACATATTGGAGGAAAAATATGCTGTAGAGCAGGGCTACTCAACACGAGGCCTATGGGCCACATGCAACCCATGTGGCATCTGTTTGCGGCCGGTGGTGTAACTTGGGTTTACGTGGGTGGGATCCTTTGAACATGGCCTCCACTGGGAACACACTCCACAATGACGAGATGTCTTCCAGGCAGGGTGAGCACTGAAAGATGCAAGCAGACGGACTTGGCTGGCACAGACAGGTACAGGGTGTCGGCATTTCTAGCTCCCAGGGAGTAGGTACCAGGAGCACCGAAGCACTGTGGGAAGTGCTGGCTGCTTAGCCTTGTGGGCAGAACCTGAGAGGTCCTGACTGGCTCACACTGGCCATGTTTGGGTCCGCCACTGCGGCTTAAGGCTTAATCTTTGTATTTATGCCCGTCAGCGTGAAAGAAGCAATTTGCATATACATTTGCATGTATATGCAACCACAATTAAGTTGTGGCCCTCAACACGTGCTGTGAGTATCATTGTGACCCCCGGGGCTTTCAAACTTGAGTAGCCCTGCTGTAGAGCGTAGCATGTTCTGAGGGCTGGTAAATACAAAACAAACTGAAATAAGTGAACACATTGTAACTGAAACCTTTTTATTATTATGGTGCAACTTTCTATGTGGGCGCTCATATCAATTTAATCTTGGCTTATAGAGATTTATTTTGTACTGATTAATTTACAGACTCAAGACAAATCAATAATATGTGTCTATTTCAGAGTTTGCACAGATTTAACTGAATCAATTCCTATTTTACCCAACAGCAAATTTCAGCATTCCCCCCGATTAACATAAAATTTGTTGAAAAAATTGAAACATTAGTAAACTTACATGAATAAAACAATGTTGCATAGTTTGACATGATTAGTTGAGCACTCAAGGAAGAAATACTGAGCTGGAAAAGCCACAATGAAGTACTAAGTTGCACAAGTAGAAATGTACATGGGAGACTATACAGCACCTGCCTCTACTGAAACTACTGTCAGGCAATACGTTCAGAACCTTATTTTCAAGTACAGGCAAAATACAAAAAAGAAAAAATAAAAGGTGTTAAAGGACACTAGAGATGCCAAATTTTCACAGCCTAACATTGGTAGAGGCCCCAATTCTGCAAAAGACCTAAGCATCTAAATTCTGTCCTCAGTAAGGGTGCTTTCCTAGACTGAGTCCAAATGATGCTACCTACCCCCAAAGCAAGCAGGAAATATCAAAAAGAAAATAAGTGATATAGGTCCAAAGTCTTGAATCGTCATCAGAGACAACTTCCCATTGAAGTCATTGGGAATTTTGCCTAAGGACAAAGCAATGGACAGGCTTTAACCTAAGGGCACATCTAGACAGCAAGGCTAAAGCCGAAAAGCGCTACACAACTTGAGCTATGTCAATTGCATAGCTCAAGTTGAAATAGGTTATTTTGGTTTTTGGCACTGTCTATGCAGCAAGAAGTCTGAGAAAGAGCATGCTTCCTCCGACTTCCCTTACTCCTCGCAAAATGAAGGTTACAGGAGTCGGAATAAGAAGTCTTCCAGCTTGACGTTATTTTGACATTATGTCGAAAATAACTGTTGGTAGTGTAGATGCGGACTACGTTATTCCGAAATAACACTGATCTGTAGACGTACTCTAAGGGTATGTCTAGACTACATGCCTCTGCCGACAGAGTGAATGAAGCGGGGATTTAAATATCCCCGGCTTCATTAAAATAAAAATGGCGGCCACGCTGTGCCAGCTCAGCTGATCGTCGGCACAGCGCGTGAGTCAAGACGCAGATCGGTCGACGGGGGAAGCCTTTGTCGACTGCTCCCGTAACGAGGCATAAGGGAGCGGTCGACAAAGGCTTCCCGTCGACCGATCCGCATATTGACTCTCGCGCTGTGCCGACGATCAGCTGAGCCGGCACAGCGTGGCAGCCATTTTTATTTTTAATGAAGCCGAGGATATTTAAATCCCCGCATCACTGACTATGTCTGGTTGCCTATTTTACATGCCTCTGTCGGCAGAGGCATGTAGTCCAGACATACCGTAACTGACTATTCACAGGAAGCAGTGCAAGGCAAGTTCCACTGAGGCTCAGTGGAAGTGCAAGTGGGATTTAAATGGTTCTCTCTGCTGGGTCACTGCACAGGGGTGAACATCAGCTCACAGCCCCTCCTACACGCCAATGAATTACAAACTGCGTTCCTGATATTTCTATGATGTTCTGTCTATCAGACATCTAAAATGCACTCAAATCACATTTGTGAAACTCTTACCTCCGATGGTACAAATATATCACAGGAAAATAAAAGAAGTGTTTCTGTTTCCTGCACTTCCCTTGGTTCCACCAGCAGTTAATTGCCACAAACAGCACCTGAAGAACAGACCAAAGGTACAAAATATATAACCATGACTTTCTCTAGCCTGTGCTGATAGAGTGTTGGAGTCAATCTCCAATGCCCACCAAAGTCCCTTCACCTCACCTTCACTCCACAACTGCCTCTCTTACCCTGTTCTCTGCTCCCTTAACTCCTCCTTCTTTCCCCTCAGTGTCCCCTCTCACTTCACTTTTCTTTTCATTTATTTTATTCTCTCAACTCACACCTCCCCCACACACACATACACAAAATCAAGGGACTGAAATAACATTTAGTGCCATCACATGATTCACACTGTTTATTATTACATCCTGTCTCTGCCTTTTGTCTCTTTAGATGGTAAGTTCTTCAGGGCAAAAACTGTTCATCCTGTGTGTACGTTACCCCATTCTTGACTAGTCTTTAGGCACTATACTGTAATAAAGATGATTAATAAACTGTATCAAATTAATATTGCAAACACAGCTGCCAAAATCCAAGATAGATGTGGTATATGATTTCTTGTTTCTTTCTGGAGAAGGCTGTGCTCTAGTTTTCTACTTCTTTTAAAAAGTCAGGTTATTTGACACAATTATAGAGGCAAATCCAATACTTGCAAAGATTAACACAGGTGCCATACACAACTGGTGTCTAAACTGAATATGCAAAATGGGCTACTCTGCAAACAAAGTATAGAAAAAATATGCAACTAAGGCCAGGGAGGTGGGCTTAAGGTACGCAACTCCAGCTGCATAGAATATGTAGAATAAAATAAATAGCTGGAGACTTACCTTAAAGTCAAGTTTGGTGCCCGTCTCCACTGCAGTGGCCAATAGGAGCAAATGCTCCTGTCGGCTTCCCTTAATCCTCGCGACTGCAAGGAGTACAAACAGAGGCCGGAGTTGCCCTCAGTGTTCAATTTAGAAGGTCTGCTAGACCCGCTAAATTGAATGCCAGAATGTGGATCTCCAGCACAGCAAGGGAAGATGTGCCCCAACTGTAATTGCATGTGTAAGTCCCCACTCACTGATTGGGAAGATACACTCAAATATATACACTGTAGCAAGTTTCTTACTAATAGCATACTATCCACTTTTGTTAGTGAAACTTATGTTGATCGGAGGGGGGTGTTTTCACACCCGAACCAATAAAAGTTATGCTGACAAAAGTACTACTGAAGACAAAGCATACAGTAATTTACACTTATCTCCCAATGTGTGGCATGAAATCCACTGATGGACTGCTGTAGGCATGAAATGTCCAAGAGAAGGGCAGCAGAGTAAAGACAGAGGGTCCTCCACATAAATGCCTATTACTTCAATGTGTCCCCTAGGAGTCAAGTATTTGTAGGTTTGAAGCTGTCACCTTTGCACAAAGGCAACCCTGTCCCTCTCTGAAGAATTATGAGAAAATTCTACTCGTTGCAGTTCACAAATTTCCCTTTTAGAAGTGAGACTAACACATCCAGGGGCCATGGATTTTCGGCATTTAATTTAAAAATTAAGAGGACAAGCTACATGCGAGCATCCAAGTCTCAATGACTTCCCATGGGAACTATCTATTCTCAGAGAAAGACAGAGTTTGGAAATCAACCAAGGCCAATTAAGCCATTTTTAAATCAACATCTTAACTGGAATTACCTGGTCTGCCAATCTTCTTGATACTTGTTCAATTTCTTCCCTTGCAGCAATGGACTGTCCACACCATGGAGCATAGAAAAAATACAATACAACTTCAGAATCTTGGCGAATATGATCTGCATAGTCCAGCTGCCCCCGAAAAAGATCAAAGACCGGGGATCTTGAGGAGAAGAAATTAACTGGTGCCTTCGCTGCCATTGTTACATCTTTTGCTCGGCTAAGCGAAAGAAAAAAAAAGTATTTAGAAAACATAATTCAGCATCAAAATGTATTTAAACACTCGCTTACTGAGGCCTAGAAAAAGTTATGCAATGACAAAAATCTTCAAAACTGATGCAAATAAAAAAAATTATATTATCTGGGTTAGTCCTATGATGTTAAATAAAGGCCTTACATAAGAAACATTATCAGACACATATTCTTACACATCATGTTGTGGTGGTAATGAGCATTAATTCAGGAGTGAGTCAGTGGGCCTAATATCGTTTCACATTTTTTTGGACCTCACAGCTAGTTAAGGAAAGAAGCCTTGGTGTACTTTTTATTAAGATTACTGGAAAACTAAACAAGCAAATATGAAACCAATTAATTGTCTACGCCATTTCCTATGACCCTAAATAATACAATAATCAAACTGAAGTTACAATGGAGATCAGATGGATTAATCGAGGAACTGACAACAATAAAAATTCATATTAATACGGTAACACAAAAATAGATGGAGATAAACTGACCAAATTATTGTGTGAACAAAATCAATAGTCAAATCACAAAAGCACAGAATGAATCCTGATACATACAACCCCTTACATTCTCATAAGGAGGAAGAGCATCTCTCTTTAGCCCTAAAAAATACTAGTTTGTCCTTTGTGACAGCAAAACCTAAATGATTTACTCTGTTTCCTCACCATGGCTAATCCTTCCACTTTCAATGAAAGGTGTTCAGATTGCTGTTAGGCAGAGTGGTTTGTATTAACACATTTCAGACCCAGAATGACACCTTGTGACATGAGGTAGGATTTAGGCTGGGATTAATCCTGTTACAACTTCCTAACATGGATTTATTAGCATGTGCTATTACTTAAAACACATATACACACAGATAATTGCAAACAACCCCACAATTATCTAAGGAAAGAATTCAAAAGAGAAAAATACTTAAAAATACAAAGGCTCTCCTCTTCAGTTTGTTTGGTCTATGGAACTTCCCTAGCTGTTTCCTCTTTTAGCTCTTGCAATCAAGAAAGGCAGTTTGGAGAGTCCAATTTGTGTCTTCTGGATCAGCTATCTTATGTTAAGAGGCATTACAGCTGTCCGGTCTTTGTTTCCTGTCTCCTTGGGATCAGCCCAAGAAAAGAAGGGGTAACAGCCACTTAGTTGTTACTCTGGCATCCTAGGGAGCCGCGCACTTCTTCCTAATTTACATGGGTTTGTAAGGATGCTATTAAAGCCAGTAAATCCCCATGCACCTCACAGAGATTTTCCAAGAAAGTTATGGGAATAGGGATGTAAGTGACTAGTCGACTACCTGATAAGCACATACTTATTGGGTAGTCAAGTAGTGACTCAACTAGTCAACCGCTTGGTCACTTCTTTAGACATGTCTTGTAGTCAGCTCATTGTGATTGTAATTGTCCCTTACACCAGGGATGTACTAATGTAGTCGATTAACCGATTAGCAAAAGCTTATAGATTAACCTCTCCCTTCCCCCCTTGCCAGTAAATTTTTTAGCAAGCTGGCCAGTAGCCTGGCTTAGTCCTGGCTCACATCGGGTCCGGGACCTACCCTCACTGCAGCTCTGCAGTTGAAGTGTATTAGGAGGCAGACAAGCAGGCAATCCGGCTCAGTTCCAGCTCGTGCCAAATCCAGGAGCTCAGTCCCAACCCCAGACAGGGACTGCTGTCACCCTGAGCTGCTGCCTCTTTATCATAGACAGCAGCACAGGGCAACAGGCAGCCAATCCACAAGGGGAGCTGGTTTTTACACTGGCTCCCTTCACGGACCAGCTTCTGCTTGGCACCCCATGCAGCTGCCTCAGCAGCGCAGAGTGGCAGGGGGCTCCGGAGTAGAGCCAGACAGCACTGGCTGCCAGCCCTGCCCCTGAGGACTATAGAATCATCGAGTAGCCGATAAGAATTCATATTGGCTGATATGAATTAACTGATACTTAAACATCCCTACCTTACACATTCACACATCTCATGTTCACATTTCCTCACTGTAACACAGGGCCTCACAAAACAAAGTAAAAAATTACAGAACTGTCAGCCAGTTGCTAATCTGGGTGAACAGTGTAAAAGGTCATCTTGCTCTTACAAAGCTGCTCCAAAGCTGTTTTTAAAATTCTTTTAATAATAGGGATGTAAAATCCCATTTAATTGGTTAACTGGTTAACCCATTAAAGGGGGAGCAGCCCCCTTCACCACAGGCAGGGGCTGGTTCAGCCGTCAGAGCAGCCTGTCTCTGCCTCCTTCTCTGCAGGCAGTGGCTGCTCTGGTCAGGCTGGAGCAGACCTTGCCCACAGTTTCAGAGGGGTAGCCATGTTAGTCTGTAATAGAAAAAACTTAAATAATTAATAGTCCTCCAGCACTTTAGAGACTAACAAAAAACGTAGATGGTATCGTGAGCTTTGGTCTGAAGAAGTGGGTTGTGCCCACGAAAGCTCATGATACCATCTACATCAGTGGTCACCAACCAGTAGATCTTGGAGCCTCTGACAGACGGTCCTTAACTGGTTTGGTCAAGAGGTTATCAGGCCCACCACTTCAGCTGCCCCTCCCCCTATTGTTGCGCAACTCCTACCCTTTGCCTTGGAGCAGTCCCCTCAAGAGACTCTGCTTTCTGTGCAGGGCAGGGGAAGTAGAGGAAAGGGCACTAATGTCATGGTGCTCCCTCTCCCACCCTGTATTCTATCTTTACAGAGCAGAGAGGGGTCACAGCAGGACTTGGCATGGAGTTTGCTGGTTGCTTTTGGGAGTGGTACAGGGTCAGGACAGGGGTGAGCCTGCCTTAGCCACACTGCACCACCAACCAAGAGCCACCTTAGGTAAGGAGTGCCCAGCTGGTGCCCATATCCCGAAACCCTACCCCAGTCATGAACCCCATCCTACACCCCAAGCCTCTGCCCTAGTCCTGAGCACCCCTGCATCCAAACGCCCTCCCAGAGCCTCCACCTAAAACCTCCTCCAGTACCCCAACTGCCTGCCCCAGGCTCAGCTCAGAGCCCCTCTCACACTTCAAATCCTTTATCCAAGACCAGAGCCTGCACCCCAACCCGCTGTCCCTGCCTGGTGAAAGTGAGGGAGGGTGGGGGAGAGAGGATGGAGTGAGCAGGGGCAGGGTCTCGGAGAAGGGGCACAAAGGAGACAGGGCAACGGTATTTGGGTTTGAGGTAAATCTTGGATTGCACTTAAATGCAAAAAGTGATCTCATGCTTAAAAAGGTTGGAGACCAACTGCTCTACATTTTTTGTTAGTCTCTAAAGGTGCTGCAGACTATTAGTTGTTTTTTAAGCCTCATCTGCAGGGGACCCAGGCCCACCATCGACAGAGGCTGCTCCAGCCCCACAGAAGCAGACCCTGTTTGCAAGGAGCGGAGGGAGGGCTGAGGGGCTGGAGCACCAGTGCAGGCTCCCCACTGTAGGGTGGTAAGCCCCAAGCATTTTGCCCACCCTTTGAGAGCCACTGAACTATTCTCAAAGAGCAGCTCCTACGTGACAGAGCTATTAAAACTCATTTTGACTAAATGAACTCACTGAGTCCTTATGAATAGCAGAAGAACTACTAATCAGGTTAGTGCACATTATACAGAGAAGAAGCTGCTTAATATCCCTTTTATGGCAGCTTGATCCATAAATTAGTATGTATCCAGAGGGTCAACCCATTTTGTCCCCTCACCCCCACCTTAAAAATCAACTGGCTAAGAGAGCTTGGGATGACAATCAAGATACTGGTAATTACACCCATATATCATCCAATTATGTCAACCTAGCATATTCATCACACATACCAACTTCTCACTCCAATATCATCCATTAAAGCAAAAACTGGTGGTGATCTGCAGAGAAGTGGATGGTCACGCAGTGTTGGCTGGCATCCGTACCCAATCTCCAGTTGTTAAGTCACCAAACCTATAAATACTTTCCTAATAATATTTTTTCAAAAAAATACATTGCTATAGTTGCCATAGTGACGTTATTTGTTCACAAATTGGAAGGAGATCTACACAGTTGTAAATTGGAGGGATGTATGTTCCTAATACAATTCTTTATTTATGCTGCACCCGATGTGAAAACATTTGAGAATCCCTACACTAGAGAAACCTCGGTGACTCTCAGCAACCTAGTGCAGTTAACTCCAATGTCCTTCCAATGCAAGATCTGAGTGACAATCCAGGCCCACCATTAAAAATGGGGACACATGATATATGGTCCCTACCATCAATCTAGTGTCAGCCACACCCCTGACCCAGTTAGCTATGCCCCCATAGCCCTTAGGCCCTGCCCACCTGCCATAGGAAGTCCCGCCCCTGGGATAGTACTTCCAAGGTAAGATGGACTCATGACTGGAAGTAAAGTGTGTCATGTGACCCCTCTAAGAACACATCCCACTACCAATAAGGATGGGTTTAGGCCCCATATGACCACCCTGAGAGCAGACTTGACCAATTAGGAGAGAGTTCCAGGGCAGGGTGAGCGGAAGGGATGTAATTGTGTAGTCAATTAACCAAATAACCAATAAGCAAAAGCTAATAGATTAATGCCATAGACTATACACAATTTCCCCCTCTCCCTGCTCGTAAATTTTTTAGCAGGCTGGCCAACAGCCTCTCTCAGTCCTGGCTTGCGACAGGTCCAGGACCTACCACCACTGTGGCTCTGCATTTAAAATGTTATTAGGAGGTAGGTAGGCAGGCAGCCCGGCACAGTTCTGGTTTTTTTGGGGGGGGGTGGTGCTTCTCACTTATGTGCAGCCCCCAACTGATTTTTCTGTGGGCCACCAGCCCCCAACCCAAAAAAGGTTCCCTACCCCTGACTTAAGAGCTCTTCAGGTACATTGGTGCCATAAAAACAGCTCAGGGCCTTCAAACTTTCCACAGAGCCCCCGGGGGTGCATGCCAGTGTCCAGAGAGAGCTCAGCCCGTCTCCATGTGCTCCAAGCACAGTTCCCGGGGACGGGTGTCAATGTCCGGGAAAGGGGAGCGCGCCTCTCCACGCACTCCCACAGCAAGGCTCCCCAGGGTGCAGGCCAGTGACGGGGAGACTCAGCATCGCCGCGCTCTCGCGCTGAGCCTGCCTAGTAGGATGGCAGCGCCCAAGGAAGCCCTCGCCCCCGGCCCACCCCAGGAAGCCTCTCGTGCGCCACCTCGGCCGGGCAGCTCGCAGGCCCCGTTACCTGCAGGTGACTTTGAGGGTGACCAGGAGGGCGCAGACCAGCACGACCGCCGCTCCGCACAGCAGCTCGGGTCTCCGGGCCATCTGGGCAGCACGGGGCCGAGGCCGGGGGGCAGCGGAGTGGTCGGAGCCTCCGCATAACGACATCACCTCCCAGCCCGGGGCGGGGAGGGGCGGACGGGCCGCTGGCGCTCGCACACGTCTCCCTACCCCCGGCCTGTCAAGGCCTCCTGGGCGGGACGGCTGGGGGCGGCTACGGCGCACGAGCGAACCCAACGCCGCCACGTCTCCTCGCCCGGTCCGGCCCGGGCGCCGCCAGCCAGGCCCGCGGAGCAGGCGCATACAGGCCCGGGCCCGCGTCGCCGCGCCTGGCAGCGACCTGCCGCCACTGCAGCGCTAGAGCGCGGGGCACACGGGCGGCTCCCAGCGGCCTACTCGCTCGGAGATGGGGGGAAGGGTGAGGGTCGGTCGTGGCAAAGCTCCAGGGGCCTACGGGAAGTGGGGGGAAAACGCCGCCTCCCCGTTAACGATGGTCAAAACTCCAGCGCGGGGCCCCGCGGCCCGGGTAGCGCCTAACAACTCCCTGTGTCCGCGTCTCACCTTCCCGCTGGTAAACGGACCGAGGCAAGTGTCCTCAACCGGCAGCCTGAGCCTGCCCACGGCCGCGATGTAGCGCTCCCTGGGCCGCAGTGCAGCCATGGGGGAAAGCAGAGGCCGCGTTTTGGATGGGGCTCAGCATCATGGGTGTTCGCTGAACTTTGAAACCCTCTTTTTTGGTTCACTCTCGTAAGTATCATTGAGCAAATGTTTCAAACAGAGGCAAGTTCCAAGCTGAATAAATGCAGGCGAAAAGCAGGGCACCGAACCCGTCTCTGAAGTGTTTACGGCATTTTGAGCGGTCCATACAAATCAACTCAAGCCGTGTCCGTGTTTCAGAAAATTGGGGGGGCGGAAAGGTTAACAGAAAAAAAGGTTTTGTTTATATAGCCTGGTCTCGTGTGATTTTGCTTGTCTGAAGTAATTTACAATGAAAAGAATAATTTACCATCCACAGAAACAAGTTAACTGAAAGGAGAAAAATAGGAATATATTTAGCAGACAGAACAGTGCAAGTAGAGACGTCTCGTTTCGATCTTAAAAGCTTACTAAAACAAGCTAATCTTCATTACACTTTTCTTCATCTTTCAACAACCGGTAGGACAACTCAAATAGTGTATGTAACGTATGTATCCTATTACAACTGCTGCATGGACAGTGAGTAAAGAGCATTTATAAATCAAGTACTTATAGTCTATTTTAAAGGTGTCTTATGACTCCATTGTGCTTTTATGCTTCATGAACCACAAGAGAGAGATCAATATCTAGGCTTGTTCTAACATGCAAATTTTAAAACATGCTGATTTTCCATAATGTAAAATGCATGGAACTAAACTGGAACAGCAGTAACCATATTCAAGCCTTTTAAGAATTATTTCATAGTTTCCCAGTGGCTCTAGATCAGCCACTGAAGGAGATTAAAAAGCAGTTTTTGAGGGTGTGGGATTAAGAAAAGCACAAATGAATTTCAAGAATGAAGTTGATAGCCAGAGATGGAAGTAAATAGGGATGTTAGATATGTTTATTTTAGTAATGGTGTAGCTGCAAAACAAATCAGTTACAGGGTTACTAAAATACTCCCTGGGGGTTGGGTCAGAAGCCCATGCACTCCAGTTTCCAGTGCCTGAAGAGCCCCCTGCCAGCCCACAGAGATACAGATGCAGCAGTGCAGAGTGGCAGACCCAGCTGGTCTGTGAGGAAAGCCTGTTTTAAAAAATCGGCTCCCTACACAAGCTAGCTAGCAGGCTGTGCTGCTGCTGCTTCTGATGCAGAGGCAGCAGTAACCCCTCTCTGCAGGGAGCTGGAGCTACCCACAGACAGAGGCTGCCCGGAGAATCCAGAGATGGCAGCCAGGGTGGGGAAAAGGCAGGGTGGGGAAAAGGCTCTGCAGGAATCAGCACACTGACTCCCACCTCCCCCTTCTGTGGTGCAGAGGCAGCAGGGGTAGGGAGGGGAGTTGCATGTAGTCGTGATTAAGTGATAAGAGCAGGCATATTGGTTTATCCTTTATTGAAATGCCTGTGAAGTGCATTTCAGCTGCAAGGGAGAAGAGGGGGGAAAATACTTTCCAAACCTAGAGGCTAGAAACCATATGCTTTCCATACAAAACTTGATAGCACTTTGTCCAATTCCTCAAATCATAACACACATGTCTGGAGTAGTCAGTTAAAAATCTAAAGCAAGCTTTATTTTTAAAATGTAGTTTCTGGCCTAATCAGTGTTGCTCACTGTGCAAAATAAATGACATTACTTACCACTGCAGAAAACGTATAAGAACAGAACAGCCACTATACTAGGTCAGACCAAAGGTCCATCTAACCCAGTATCCTGTCTTGTGTCACTGGTGTCCCAGGGGGAATGAACAGAACAGGTAATCAATTGATCCAACCAACTGCACATTCCCAGTTTCTGACTGAGGCTAGGGACACTATTCCTGGCTCATAGCATGGAGTGGTGGAGCAGGAGTGAGGGCACAAAGCCCAGGCTGAGCGGAGGGAGGAGGGAAAGCTTACTTGGGCAGTGAGGATACTGCTGCTATGGCAGCAGCTTTCTGGAGGACCAAAGCTGTGTTCTTCAGCCAGCAGATCCAGGAGGGTCAGAGCTGTGCAGGCCAACCCTAGCCTGCAGCTTGTCCAGGGATTGGTGAAGGGCCTCCACTGGCTATTCCCAACCTCCCCCTGCCCTCCAGCCTGTCCAGGGAAGTGTGGTGGCACTCTGGCGGCTGGCCCTTGATTTGAGCAGCTTTCTCTTGACCTGCAACCTGTCCATGGGAGGAAAGGGGGACAAAGCTCTGGAGGCTGGCACTGCCCTACAACTGGCCCCCTGCTGGCCTTGCAACTGACTGGAGTGGGGGAGGCTCCAAGGGCTGCCCCTGGCCCTACAGTGCTCCCCTCTACAGCCAGCAGCCTATCCAGGCCTGGGCCATGGTTTCCGGCCTTTCTTGGGGGGCCTCCTCCTGGCATTGTTTTAGGGACCACTTACCTGCTCTGTTGCAAAGCCCCTTCTCCCAGCTAACCAGTCTCATTGGTGAAGCTGCCCCAGTGGTTACTCTGCATATCCCTGTCTCCTGCGCTTGCTGAGTATCATATCCCTCTTCTTCCTGTCGCCTCCCTTTCCATGTACTGGCAAAAAGACCCATTCCCAGCACCTCTTGTTTTCTTAGCACAACCAAACCCTGACCTTCCTTTAAGTTAGGGTAAGAGGAAGCTGCATACCCAGTTTGGTGTCCCCCTACCTCTTACCGTTTAGAAGTTGTTAGACATATGTCCTGGATGGATGGATATTTGCCCCTTTTGGGGTTGTAAGCAGCAGCCCAACAGGAAACTTTTTTCTAATGGCTTAGTAACTGTTTTGTGCAAAATACAAGTCAGTCAGAAGCTACATGCAGAAGGAAGCTTCATGTAAAGTTACTTTATTATAGGTAACATTGATTCATACAATACACAATACTGACATACAAGTGTAATCTTTCAAAATCATCATTTAAACAAAGACCAAGAAACAGAATTTAAACTACTTGATTTTCAAAAAAAAAAAATAATAATAATAATAATACATTTTCTCCCAATTTCAGTAAATTATATTGAAATATACAAATAGAGAAAAAATACACCATTCAGCATATATTGTTAAATGGTTATTCTGCTTAAAATCCTTTTTAATAAGAAAATCCTCTTTAGCAACCTATATAGAGATAAATAGCAAAGTTTTATTTAACAAATCCTCTCCATTAAAAGATTTAAAGAATTTTCATCCATAATTTTCTTCTTAGCCCAAAACACCCAGTGTGTTTTGTAATTTAACCATAAAGTTTTCCTCTGAAGGACCAACTCTAGGGAGGCTTCCTAGATATAACCTCTTTCTCCTCCTCCTCTTTTCTAACATTATGTCCAACAGAAGGCGAATAAGCATGTAATACGTTATATCTTACTTTTTTATTACTTCACCATTCCATTTCATGAGAGCACAGACAAGTCTTCTGAATCCCCCTACATCTACTATTTTTGCTGTTCAGGAGGAACAATATGCACCAATAAAGGCAGAAAATCTGCTGCTTTTCTGTCACGTGCTTCTGATTCTGTCAATTTTTCTGGTTTATGCTTCCATAAGGTAACATTCATGAATGCATCGTTTTAGTATTAGTTTAAGTCTTTAAACAAAAAATTATATTTTCCAAAGTCATTATCATTTGGAGCAATCAAGTGATCTTTTCTTGCTTTGCTGAGCTTCATTCTTAGAACATCTCTTCGTTCTTCCCATTCATGAAGCTCAGCATTTCCATGTGCAAATTTACATTTGTTTCCTTCAGTGCAAGTACCAGCCATATATCTATTAAAAAATAAATTGGTACATTATAGTTTTCACAAGAGTATCATTAAGTATTTGGTTTTAAAAAGTCTTAAATATTTTCTACTATTGTTCATACAATTAGATCTTTATTAAAGAAGCACAAATTCTTTTTTGGAGAGAATTTTATACATTTTAAGATGTTAATTTAGTCACTAAATTCAAAGTTCCAAAAATCATCAGAATCCCAACCTGTCACAGCCATTCATTTTCTCAAATCAATAAAATCTAGTTTTTAAATACTGCCACAGAGAGCTCCTGCACTTTGGACCTCTAACACAGGATCCCAGACTCCAAAACCAACGAGGTTGTCTTCAGAGATTTAAAGTATGTTAACTGGTCCAGCTGAGACCAAGTGGCTTGGGCACAAAGACTGTATTCCAGTCTTGGAGGACACTCAACAGAGTATATTAACCTGCATTGGGAAAGCCAGCAGTCCAGGTTGGTGTGTAGAGTCATTGGAACATACCTAAATTTCATAGATAGTCTCTGGTGACAGAAAACACTGTCATTGGAAACTATCTGCTTTGCAAAGAACACCCCATAATTTCAAGATAATGTGTTACATGAGTGGATAATTCCCTGTATGCAGGCCTAAGAAAATACATGGGCATATACATAGCAATAGCTGTGATATACCAATGCTGTTATTTAAACTAAGTTTCATCCTAGCACAAAAAGACTTGAACCTTTCCACAGTGTCACTTCTGACACAAACCTCACCACCACACATTAAAATACACGATTAGTCACGCAGATGTTCATATTAAAATATTGCTATTTAACCATTTGTTTTGCATAACGTATCAACAATTTATACTAATAGAGTGTACATTATTAAAAAAATATCAATGTTACCATCTCAGGTAGCTGCACTAACTATAGCATCTGTCTACATTTGCTGTACCACATTCACGCATGAGCAACTTTCACATCTCAAATTTAAAAGCTACATACCTATCACAAATATTAAAATATCCAGTTGGAAACCGATGCTGCCAACAGTTTTGATCATCTTCAGTGTGGAATACCTTTTCTTTATGCTTTTCTGAAGATATGTGACCTTGCCATTGTTTCTCACTATTACAGTTCTTTCCACACATCCAGCAGTGAAAGTCCACCTGGTTTACACACATTTCAAAGATTAAAGAAAAATTGCATGCATGGAGCTGCTTAACAGTTTAATATTTCCAGTAATAATTTTAAATCTGTTTATACATCTGTTCTGGGATGCATAAACAGGATTGCGAGCAAGACGTGAGACGTCATTCTTCCCCTCTACTCTGCACTGATTAGGCCTCAATTGGAGTACTGTGTCCAGTTCTGAGCACCACATTTCAAGAAAGATGTCGAGAAATTGGAGAAGGTCCAAAAAAGAGCAAAAAGAATGATTAAAGGTCTAAAGAACATGAGGGAAGACAAAGAATTGGGCTTGTTTAGTTTAGAAAGGAGAAAACAGAGGGGACATGATAGCGGTTTTCAAGTATCTAAAAGGGTGTCAAAGGGTGTCACGAGGAGGGAGAAAAATTGTTCTCCTTGGCCTCTGAGGATAGGACAAGCAGCAATGGCCTTAAACTGCAGCAAGAGAGGTTTAGGTTAGACATTAAGAAAAACTTCCTGTCAGGGTAGTTAAACACTGGAATAAGTTGCCTAGGGAAGGTTGTGGAGTCTCCATCTCTGTAGACATTTAAGAGCAGGTTAGATAGATCTCTATCAGGGATGGTTTAGACAGTGCTTGGTCCTGCTGTGAGGGCAGGGGGACTGGCTGGACTGAATGACCTCTCGAGGTCCCTTCCAGTTCTAGTAGTCTATGATTCTATACAAAGTCATCATCTGAAGTTTCCATCTCCCCCAATTCTGAAGAGCAGCACTAATTCTCTGCAGAGTCTGCAGTGTGACTTCACTTTTAACTAACTGCAAGGATTTCAGAGAAACAAGATGTGTGTGGTAATATCATTCATTGGACCAACTTCTGTTGAGAGAGACTAGCTTTTGCGCTTACACATCTTCAGGAGGAGGAAGAGCTCTGCGCAAGCTCAAAACTTAATCTCTCTCACCAACAAAAGTTGGTCCAATAAAAGATCTCACTCGCCTTATCTCTAATATCCTGGGACTGACATGACCACAAGAACACTGCATACAAGCATTTCAATGAGTGTTTTATGAGCAAGGAACACAGTATTTGGTATTAAATGCAAAAAAAGTTAAGAGTTTAGGACAATTACTACACCTGCAATACTTACTGTAACTTCAGCATAGTCAGTTGGCATATGAATTTGCTTCCCGTTTTCTTTGTTTGCTTGAGTTGTTGTATCTTCTTTTTCTGGTTTTTGACTCTTTAGCCACATTTCATACAACTGCTCCATGTCTTGAACTAACGAGAGCAGAAGCTAAAATAAGTATTCAGCAATTAAGGCAAGAGTACAATATGTAGCTGAGTTTGCCAAATTGTCTGCAATCAGGCACAGATATCTTTAGGCCCCATCAAGTGTAGGTAGAAAAGGAAGGACAAACTATAGACATTGTATGAGGGGAGGAGAGAGACACAGTAGCTAATAATGACAGCTCTGTGAAACTCTGGCCTCTGAACCTGACCAGTTTCTTCCAAGACACCTAGGGAGGGGAAATTAAGATTTACCTAATATGAGTAGCAAGCACAGTTATATTAGATATTACCCAAAGGTCCCAGTTGCAGCTGGGCCCCATTGTGCTCATCTGTGATGGAAATATCCATTAATCCTGATATCAGAGCTAATCAAATGTTTTGTAAATAAATTTTCTGATATTTATCCCGCTTCCTCATCTGCAATGCAAATGTTAGCGTCACGTCAGTTATTCAGTGTTTGTTCTTTGCAATCACACAAAATCCATTATTTCTCCCTAGCAATATACCTAACTAGACAACAAACTTAAACCCTAAGAATGAATAGTGAATATTCTTGTTGACATGTGAACACAGGTATTTTTGCAGTCACTCAGACCCCCGACATACAAATAAACTCCATTTCCAAAATGATACATAAGGGATACAAATACAGCTGAACTTGAACAGGAATTTGGTGCTGTCATAAATTACTACAAATGCTATTTTACATGGTTCAACCAACTCTTCTACTTACACATCAAGCTAAAAACTGCACCGTCAGTAATTACTAGTCTCTGTCACAAATGGGTCACCTGCTATTAATATTAACATCTATTAAAATGCTGTTACTATGTATCAGACCCTAATTGTGTGTCAGAGGTGGGTTGTGTTTACTCAAAGAAAAATCTACCCACCAGATTGCCTAGGGAAGGCTACAGGAAAACTGATTAAGAGATACTTAATGTAAGAGAGAGAATAAAAAGACAGAAATGCCAATATTTATGACATGTGTTTAATACCTTTTATATACTCTTTACTTACTACTAGTCTCTTTCATATAGGTCCACATCTCTCTCTCCTCAGGACTGTGAGCAAAGGAGCAGTTTCCAACATATTGACATTTCTTTCCTGAAGCAATATGATTGCACAACTGGATAAGATTAAAAAAAACACTTTCAGCCATATATTGTTACATGGGTGATAAAAGGTTGTTGTAGCTTTGCTTCATGCCCATTAACATTCTGATAAGCAGACAAGCTATTATTACTATAACTCAAATAAATAGTTGAGTTCCACTGCTCTAACAGCTTATTTGGTTCTCAACCTGTGGCCTACAATCCACTTGTAGCCCAATCAGTACACAGCTGAGGTCTATGTGACTTTCTCAAGGCCATCCAGGTAGTATTGGATGTAGCCCACATAACACACTGATCTTGTCTAGTCCTAAAAAAAGCCCTATGAAGCACTAGTCACACAAGGGCTCATGAGTCTTCAACAACAGTAAAAAATATAGAAATTGAATGCAGTCAGTTGTAACTTAGAAGTCACACCATGATTAAAACATTTTATGTTTGCAGGAATTCAAATTATTTTACAGTATTCAAAAAATGTAAGGCAAATGTATATATTATTATAGCTGGATGCCTCCCGTTCACTGTAACAAATCACACAATGCTCCTTGAAAACAGAGCCCTTTTAAAGTAATGAGTTGTCAGAACCCAGGAAGCACAGTTTTGCAAACTCATCTCAACAACTGCACAAGAAATGAAATTCCAGATCTCTTCCAATATTGTTTGGAGTGTCTCACCCTCAAAATATTATGCATTTTTAATACAATTTTATGAGAAATATATAAATATTTTGCAGGCTTCAAATGTGATTAATAATTTATATTAATACCTTCTATACTTTTATTACTGAGATTTCACTGATTTGGAGGTGCTTCAGCAATTAAAAAAAAAAAAGCTATCCTTTGTAACACCTGGCTCTGCTGCTGCTCCAAGAACTCCCACTGATTTCAATGGACATTTCACACACATTTGGCCCTTTGCTAATATTTTCCAGTTACTTAGGTGTCTTATTTTAAAAGATAATTTTCAAACATATACATCAAATTGTGAAGGCACTTGTTTCTTCGTGGGCAGAGGGCGAATGGTCATCCACTTCTTACGCTCATTAGACATCACCAGCACCACACGACGATCTTTGGTCCACCTAAAGAACATGGAAGCATTCAAATGTATACAATACCACTGACAAATAGTACAGTATGTAGAGGTAAAGAATGATTGGTCCTAAAGAGTCCTCAAACCATTAATTTTAATGCAATTAATACATCTCAAACACTTGTCATGGTTGTGAATTAAAGGAAAAATAAAGTCAGTATAAACTGCCAAGTAAAGTATGTAACATTAATTTCTGACTCCTGATTATTAATACACTTTAAAGTATTCAACCTTTCATCTACTTCAACCATGCTTGCTTTGTTGCCTACCCTTGAAGAGTCTTATTTCCTAAACAGATCATCCAAAAGATTTTTACAAAATAGTTTACTGAGACACATTATGCATTTGAAGTTAATCCATGTTACTCACGGGTGTCTTGCTTTTGCACTACAATATTTTTTGTTTTTGTCTGGCTCGCTAACTTGACCATTTCTCCAGCACTGGGCACACACAAACTTCATTTTCAAATTTAGAGATCCATGCTTCATTTGGTTGCCAAGAATCTTAAAATAAAAAATTTAAAATGATTATCTGCATCAGCAGAGAAATCCATACATAAATCACTACATACCTCCTAAGATAAGAAAGGGTTATAAAATGTTACATACTAAAGAGCTTCTAAATGCACCAAAAAACATAGATTTGCAATCTTGAAAAGCAGAAGTTTTTCTTAATGACAACATGCTAATTTTGTTTAGATCATAGGTTCCCAAACTGGGGGGCATGAAGAAATTCCGGGGGCGGGGGGCGTGACCCAGCACGCCCCCATCTCCCCCCTCCCAAGAAAGAGCCTGGTCCATCCCGTAAAAAAATTCAGAAAAATACTGGAAATGAGTTTTCCTGGCTTGGGTGTCCGCTGTGGGTTGTTTTTGTTTTTGTTTTTTTTGGCTCAACAAGTTTTACTGCTATTGGGGGGCCGGGTGGTCTCAAAAACCAAAAAAGGGGACATGATGCCAAAAAGTTTGGGAACCACTGGTTTAGCTCATATAAAATGCACTCAAAGGTTGTGGCAATGGGTATGCAATGTGCTGTTTAACAAAATAAAAATGGGAACTCCTAGAAAAGGAAAGGACTTTTACTAGGCCTTCAGCTGAAGAAGTCAGAATTTGAAAATATATTTCTGAAGGTTCATATTCTGTTAAGAGTGTGTCTAGACTACAGGGATTTTTCGAAAAAAGTGGCCTTTTTTCAAAGAAAATCTTTACTTGCATCTAGACTACCGCCGCGTTCTGTTGACAATAAATCAAAAGAACGCGGCGTTTTTTTCGACCACGGTAAATCTCATTTTATGAGATATAACGCCTTCTTTCAAAAGTGCTCTTTCGAAAAGAGACGCTATGTAATGCAAACTGTGCTTTTTCGAAAGAGAGCATCCAGACTGTCTGGGTGCTCTCTTTCGAAAAAGCGGCTTGCTTTTTCTAAAAAACTGGTTGTAGTCTAGATGCTCTTTTTCGAAAAAGGCTTTTTCGAAAGATACTTTCGAAAGAGGCTTGCAGTTTAGATGTAGCCTTAATGACAAAGTAAATAAAGCAGGAAAAAGATTACTGCACATTTGTAATGAGAAATGTGGCATTAGGAAAAATCAGACTATATGAAGTATCCAGAAAGCTTACTTGAAGGGGGGATGGGGGGCGGCCCAGGGGAGAGAGAATCATTTGGGCATATACTCAGGTGAACCATTTTCTGATAAACTGACAATTAAATCATGTCAAAACATTAACATCAAAACCAGCACATCACCAATCATACTAATCCCATGCAAGTTTGCTTCCTGTAAAAGATATAAGTGGAAATACCTGTGATCCATGTGCATTTACTTCCACATTCTGCCAATATTTCTTTGATTCTTGAACAATAGCATCATGTGACATACCTGCAGGAGAAAACAAAGGTCTTAAACCATTATGAATATTTGGAAGTTGTATTCATATACATGTTCAGTTGCTACTGAATACTCCAACCACCACAAAAGAAAGCTGAGGTTGACAGACAATAGTGTTACCTACCACAACATTTCAAAAAAGCAAGCAGTTAAACAAGTGAAGGACATCCTAAAATGCTATGCTGCCCAACATAACACGAATACATTCATAGATAGAGCAAAATATCACCTAAGTTTTCTGTCTAACTGGATCTTCCAAAGAGTCTGTTTTCAAATTTTGGAGCCAGATACCGAAGGCCCTGGTACAAATATGACCAATGACCATAGTTCAGCTAGCCGAAATCCTCTTGGAAAAAAAAAAAAAAAAAAAAAAACAGTTACTTACCTCGTAACTGTTGTTCTTTGAGATGTGTTGCTTATGTCCATTCCAGTAGGTTTGCGTGCGCCACGTGCACGGTCATCGGAACTTTTTTACCCTTAGCAGCACCCGTTGGGCCAGCTGGGGAGCCCCCTAGAGTCGTGCCAGCATAGCCGCGCATATATACTCCTGCTGGCTCCAACCCCGCTCAGTTCCTTCTTGCCGGAAACTCCGATGAAGGGGAGGCGGGCGGGACTGGAATGGACATAAGCAACACATCTCGAAGAACAACAGTTACGAGGTAAGTAACCGTTTTTTCTTCGAGTGCTTGCTTATGTCCATTCCAGTAGGTGATTCCCAAGCCATAACTATGGAGGTAGGGTCGGAAGTCTAAATAATGACGGATTGTAGCACAGCCATCCCCACAGCCGTGTCCTGCCGGGCCTGCTGTGAGATAGCGTAATGCGTGGTGAATGTGTGCACAGATGACCACATGGCCGCCCTGCATATATTGAGGATTGGCACCTGGGCTAAGAACGCCGGGGACAACGCCCGGGCCCTAGTGGAATGGGCAGTCACTTGGGGCACTGGTTTCCCTTTCAGCTCGTAACACGCCCTGATGCAAGCGGTGATCCACGAAGAGAGACATTGCGCCAAGACTGGCGAGCCCTTCATTCTCTCCGCTATCGAGACAAAGAGCTGCGTGGACTTATGGAACGCTCTTGTCCTCTCTAAATAAAATGCCACTGCTCTCCTAACGTCCAATGTGTATAGTGCCTGCTCCCTCCCGTCCACGTGAGGTTTAGGGTAGAAAACTGGGAGATAGATCTCCTGTGACACATGAAACGGGGACACTACTTTGGGTAGGAAAGCTGGGTGAGGGCGGAGGGTCACCTTGTCCCTGGAAAACACCATATACGGCGGTTCCGAGGACAGGGCCCGCAACTCTGAGACCCTCCTAGCCAAGGTAATAGCCACCAGGAACACCACCTTCCAGGATAGGTGAGACAGGGAACAGGTAGCGAGCAGCTCGAACGGGGCCCCCCCATGAGCCTGTGAAGCACGAGATTTAAATCCCACTGGGGAACGGGCTGTCTAACCTGCGGGTATAGCCTGTCCAGGCCCTTCAAAAACCTCTTGACTATCGGTAGGGCGAATACCGAGCGCCCCTGCTCACCCTGATGAATGGCCGGCCGGTGTACTCTAACCGAGGAGGTAGACAGCCCCTGCTGCCTGAGCTCCAGCAGATAGTCTAAGACACACTGTGTCGGGGCCACAGAGGGGTCCACCTCCCACTCCCCAGCCCCAGAGGAGAACCTCCGCCATTTAGCCCGATAGGTAGCCCTAATAGAAGGCTTCCTACTTTCCATCAGTACCCTTTTCACTGGGTCCAAGCAGAGGAGCTCCTCCCCCCTCAGCCACTGATCTTCCAGGCCATGAGGTGCAGGGAGTGTAGGTCCGGGTAACAGAGAAGACCTTGCCCAATGTTCTGAGTGAGCAGGTCCGGGACCTGCGGGAGGAGGATGGGGTCCTCCGTCACGAGGCCCCGTAGGGTCGTGCACCAGTGTTGGTGGGGCCACGCCGGGGCAATGAGGATCAACATTGCCTGGAACCTCCTGACCCATAAGAGGACCTCGTGAATAAGGGGAAATGGGGGAAACGCGTATAGGAGGCCCTTGGGCCATCGCCCTATCAGGGCACCCCCCAGGGACCCGCTCCCCCTCGCCCTGTACGAATAGAACCTGGGGCATTTCTTGTTGCTGGTCGAAGCAAACAGATTGAGAAGGGGAGCACCCCACCTCAGGAAGAGAGCGCTGACCACCTCCCCCTTGAGGGACCACTCGTGGGCCACAAAAGCTCTGCTAAGCCGGTCCGCCAGGGTGTTGTCCACCCCCGGCAGGTAGGTCGCCTGCACATGTCGTGCGCCACGCACAACTCCCAAAGAGCCATTGCCTCCTGGCACAGGGGAGAGGAGCGAGCACCATCCTCTCTGTTGATATAGTACATAGCCACTGTGTTGCCTATCTGGACCCAACACACAGTTCCCGCGGAGGCAGGGGGAGAAACCCTATGCACGTGAGCTGGACCGCTCGCAACTCCCGCACATTGATATGCAGCCTCCTCTCCATCACGGACCACATACCTTGAGTCCTCGGGTCGTCCAGGTGGGCTCCCCAACTTGCTTCCGAGGCATTTGCGCCCCCCCCCCAGCTGCGGGGCGGGGGTCAGGGGGGGCCGCAAACAGTACCCCGCTGCACATCTCCTCCTCCCTCGTCCACCATTCCAGTGCCGACAGGATCGCTGGCGGGATGGTGACCATCCTGTCCATGTGGTCCCGCGCCGACCTGTAAACGCTCAACCACCAAGACTGGCGCGGGTGCAGTCTCAACCTGGCGTGCTGAAGCACATACGTACAGGCCGCCATGTGCCCCAGGAGTTTCAGACACCATCTCACTGTGGTCAGGGGGGCAGCCTGAAATTCCTGGACCAACCCCCTGATCATTTAGAACCTGGGGCCTGGGAGGTAGGCCCTCCCCATCATGGCGTCCAGTCTTGCCCTCACGAACTCGATAATCTGCGTGGGGGTTAGGGTCGACTTCGCCTCATTTACCCAGAGCCCTAATCGGTCCAAAGTCTGTCTGGTCAGAAGTATGGACCGCTGAACCTGCTCCCTGGACCGTCCCCAGAGGAGCCAGTCATCCAGATAAGGGTAGACATGGACCCCTTCCTTCCTTAGCATGCATTTTGTAAACACGCTGGGGGAGGTGGAGAGGCCAAAGGGGAGCACCACGAACTGGTAATGGTCCCCCCCCCCACCGTGAATCTCAGGAATCTCCTGTGATAAGGGGAAATGGAAATAGGCATCTCGAAAGTCAAGGGTGGCAAACCTGTCTCCCTGATAGAGAGACAGGATAATGGAGGCTAGCATCACCATTCTGAACTCTTCCTTCCTTATGAAGGCGTTCAACCTCCTGAGGTCCAATATGGGGCGAAGGCATCCCTTCGCCTTGGGAATGAGGAATTAGCGGGAGTAGAAACCCTTCCCCCCGAAGGCCACAGGAACCTCTTCCATTGCCCCCAGCGAGAGGAGCGTAGCCACCTCCTGCTGGAGGAGGTGCTCGTGAGAGGGGTCCCTGAAAAGGGACGGGGACGGGGTAGGGAGGGAAAGGAATGGGATAGAATATCCCCTTGCCACCACCTCGAGGACCCACCGGTCCGACGAAATAGCCGCCCAAGCCTGGTAGAAAGGTAATAGCCTGTCTGCAAAGGGTCGATTTAGGGCCGTGACTGGATTGCCGTCCTCGTTTGCACCATCAATTGCCTGACCTGGGCCCCTGGGGCTTGTGCAATGGCCCCTGGTTGTTATCAGAGCCCGACCTGGAAAGCCTCCTGGCGTTTCTGTTATTACCGCCCCGGGACATACTCCTGTTGTCGAACCTGGCCCCGACTAAACCCTCTCTGTCCTCAAGGGGACAAGGGCCGTCTCTGCAGGGCTGGGGTATGGAGGCCCGAGAACTTCAGAGTCGCCCAAGAATCCTTCAGACTATGGAGCCGATTGTCTGTCTGCTCCGAGAAGAGGCTCGGGCCCTCAAATGGCAAGTCTTGCAGGGTAGTCTGCACCTCCGTGGGGATGCCCGAGACTTGGAGCCAGGAGCTTCGGCGCATGACTATACCCGTAGCCGTAGCCATATCCCGCGCCGCTGTGTCAGCCACATCAAGGGCAGCTTGTAGGGCCGACCTGGAGACTATCCTGCCCTCCTCAGTGACGGCCGTGAACTCCTGCTGGGCATCCAGAGGCAAGCGCGCCTTAAACTTATCCGCTGCCACCCAAGAGTTATAGGCATACCTGCTAAGCATGACCTGTTGATTGGCAATTCTCAATTGCAGGCCCGCAGTAGCGTACGCCTTCCTGCCCAGTAGATCTAGCTTCTTGGGCTCCCTACTCTTTGGCGTGAGGCCCAGCTGTCCTTGCCTCTCCTTGTTACAGGGTGCCTGCACGACCGCCGAGCCCAGCGGTGAGTGGGAAAACAGATGTTCATAGCCAGCCTGAGGCATAAAGTACCGCCTCTCGACCCCTTTCTGTGTAGGTGGTATAGATGCTGGGGTTTGCCAGAGCATCTTGGTGATTCTGGCCACCGTTTTGTTTAGGGGGAGGGCGACTTTAGTCGGGCTGTCGGCCGTGATAATGTCCATGACAGGGTCCTGCTCCTCCTTGACCTCCTCTGCCTGGACCCCCAAGATCTGGGCCATCCGCCTCAGGAGGTCCTGGTGGGCTCTCGCATCCATGGCCGGCATCACCGGGGCCAGGTCCCCCAAGGCCTCGTCGGGTGGGGAGGAGGACAAATCCCTCATCTCCCAATGTACCTGGGGGAGCACCTCCCCTGAACCAGGCGGATGTTGCAGTACTGCCTGGGTGACCATCTGGGCTGGTGTAGATGGCTGTCGCGAAGGGGCCTCAGTCCCCACCATGCCCAACAGGGAGAGTCTGCCCTCCGACCTGGGTCTCTAAACCAGTGGGGTTGCCAAGGGGGCTGCCCTACGCCCTGAGCGAGAAGAGGCCATAACCGACCCTGACCTCATCGACTCTGGCCCCTGGGCTTGGTGGTATCCCCAGGGGGTCCAGAAAGGCCACTGCTGTGGAGGTTGCCACTGTGGAGGCCAGTTTTGGACCTCCACAGGGCAGTGAGACCGGTACCAATGCCGGGAGCTCAAGCAGTGCCAAGACCTCGATCGGTGCCGAGGGCTGTACCTCCGCAGCCTACTGCAGCGTCTGGAGGAGGCCTGAGAAGGGAGGGAATCCACCTCCAACTCGGAGGAGAAAAGTCAGAGGCTGACCAGGGTGGTGTTGCCAACTGCTCCTGCCCCTCCTGGTGCATGTGGCGAGCCATAGCCGTCAGCTTGCCCCGGTGCCCTGGAGATGTCATGGCCTCTGTCTCTGGCCCATGCAGCAACGGTGCCGGGGCCACGTGCGCAGGCGGGGCCAGCAGGGTTGACGCTAACCCCAGCGATGTCGGTGCTGGGGGTACCGATTGTGCCGGTGCCGGCTGAGCAGATATCGGCATCATCTGCGTCGGTGCCATGGCTTACGGTGCCGGGGGCTGCAGCACCGGTTGGGGCGGCACCGAGACACTCAGTGCCGTTGTAGACTGCGCTGACTGTGCGTCTCATCTGGGATGGGCTTGCGCACCACGCGGTGCCGGCCCCAGGGACGCCGTGAGCTCAATAAGCTCTTGAGCCTCCAGGAATGTCTCTGATGTCAGCGGCAGATGGACCTCCTCCACGGACAGGTCCGGGGACTCAGAGCTGCTCTCTCTGCGAGGGCTCGGCCCCCTGTGGCTCTGCTCCGGTGCCAGAGGGCTCAGGCACCCACTCCTCTGGCATGCCTCCCCTCTACGCGAGGGGGGACCTGTCCCTGCGCACCTTCTTATGCGCACACGGGGCCGGGGACTGGGACCGGTGCTGCAGTGCCGACTGGTGCTCCCGTGCAGAGGCGTGCTTCCCCTGGTGCCCGACTTCCCGCACCAAGCCCGGTGCACTCCACACCGACACGGCCTCCGGTGCTTAGGGTTGGAGCGTGGACTCCATGAGCAACAGTTTCAGTCTCGAGTCCTGCTCCCTTTTAGTTTGGGGCTTGAAAGACTTGCAAACCTTGCAAGAATCAGTAAGATGACCCTCACCTAGACACTTTAGACAGTCCTTGTGAGGGTCACCACAGGGCATCGGTTTAGAGCAGCGTCTGCAGGGTTTGAAGCCCTGAGGCCCCGGCGTACCCTCCTCCCCTGCACGGGGCAGGGGGAGGAGGGAAGATACTAACACCTAACTAATGAATAAGAAAGAAAACACTTAAAGATAACAACTATTTACAGAAGATAAGCTAATGCTAAGGGCAGTCTGTCAGAGCAAGACCAACCGGTTCACCGTCAGGGGTGGTAAGAAGGAACTGAGCAGGGTTGGAGCCAGCAGGGGTATAGATGCGTGGCTATGCCGGCGCCACTCTAGGGGGCTCCCCAGCTGGCCCAACGGGTGCTGCTAAAGGTAAAAAAGTTCTGATGACCGTGCACAGGGCACATGCACACCTGCTGCAATGGACATAAGCAAGCACTCGAAGAAAAACCACTTGTTTTTCTAAAATTTAGACTCCAGTTTATGTTTACAAGGCTCCTTCAAAAACACTCCTCCTGTACAGAACAATGTTACTCAGGAGAGACACTCCCCCCGCTTCGCCCCCTCCCCCCAACTTGTATCATCATATAGGCAGGAAATAAAAGACTGTCCCATCACCCTTAAGAGATAGCCATGCTTGCAACCACTTTTCTCTCAGACTCTTTAATAATCCCTATGTCCTCAGAGACTGACTTTTACTGCATACCTTTCTATGTAATTAAAGCTTCATCAAGGTTTCTTCTCCACATGTCAATGGAGAGGCTGAAGACTAAAGACAAATCAACTCTATCATACTTTAAGAGTCCTTGAAAAATAAGTTCTGTGCCTAAAATTGGAGCAGGAAGAGAATTTCCACTCAGGTGAGCGTTACCCTTCTTCACAGTCCTCTCTCAGAATCTGAAGACATCAATTGGCTTTCTAGAAGATGTGAAGCTGAGCTTTCACATGTGTAAGAGTGTGTCTATACAGTAGGGCTTAACTAGAAAGAAGCTACACAAATTGAACTATGCCAATTGTGTACCTTATTTCAATATAGCTTATTTTGAAATTGGGAGCGTCTACACAGCACTTATTTCAAAATAGATCACTCTTCCTCCAACTTTCCTTACTCCTCGTACAATGAGGGTAACAGGAATTGGAGTAAGTCGTCCTCCAGCTTGACAGTATTTTGACATGATATTGAAATAACTGCTTGCTGTGTAGACACAAACTAAGTTTTATTAGCATTATTTCAAAATATGTTGCTATGTAGATGTACTCTAGGTGAAAAGCACACACATGTACATTCGTATTTGTGCAATGGCCTAACACTTTTAAAAAAGTTTGAGTTAAAAGGGAATAGCAGCTAACCTTGAACCTAGACATTTTGGGGACAAGAAAAGAAGGGAGATCATATGCCCTTCCTTCCAAAGAAATCCTCAAAGGCCAAGCAGAGAGAAATGGACTGAGCGATGGAGAACTCTGTATACCACCACATGACTGTCTTCCTCTGAAATTTTTCTTGGCCTGGGGTCATCCTAAGTTGGCCACTATATTTCCTGACAGAGAAGAGCTGACCTGATGTTCCTTTCCAAGGAAGGAGCACATTCAGAATCACAGTCTGGGCAAAAATGGGACCCAACTATGGGAAACACTGTCACTTCCACATTGCCCTTTTTCTGGGCATCATTGCCATCCATGATGGTCAACTCAATAATTCAAGCAGTGTTCCCTCAGACTGCAAGGTAAAGAGAGTAGAAGTTATTCACCCTGTGCAGCGACGGTGGTTCTTCAAGATGTGTGTCCCTGTGGGTACTCCACACAGGTCTCAGTGTGCCTGTGCTCCGCTGATCAGAGATTTTGCCTAGCAGTGCCTTCCCACGCCACGCATGCACTCTCTCACACTGTTTTAGTCCATTAGATGCGCATGCAGCACAATCCTCCCTCTGTTCCTTTTTTACCAGAAATCCTGTAAAGGGGAGAAAAGGAGAGTAATGGAGCACCCACAGGGACACACATCTCAAAGAACCACTGTTACTGCATAGGGTGAGTAACTTTTTCTCCTTCAAGTGGTGTCCCCGTAGGTTCTCCACTAAGGTAACTAAGTAGCAGTACCTGCCATGTGGTGGTGAGGGTTGGATCCATTTATGTGAAGAAGCAAGGACTGCATCTGCTAAAGTGATGGTAGGTATAGGTCCTTTCTGAAGGCCATAATATTGTGCAAAATTATGATGGGAAGACCATGTTGCTACTCTACAACTGTCCTCTAGTGGCACGTTATGTAGAAAAGCAGCTGATATGGCTATCGCATGTGTGGAGTATGTCCTAACAGTCTGTAGTGGTTCTTTTCCACGAAGCTGGCAAGCTGTGTATATGCAGCTTGCAATCCACTTGGAAATGTGTTGTGCAGAGATGGCTGTTCCCTTGTGGGGATGAGAAAAACAGATGAAGAGTCTGATTTCCTGGTCTCCTTAGGTAGAATGCGAGGGCTAGTCTGGCATCTAGGGTGTTCAAGATGGACTCTCTCGGCGAGATGTGAGGTTTAGGAGATATACGTGGGTAAGTGTATGGGTTCATTCAGGTGAAAGTCTGATATTACTTTGGGGAGGAACTTGGGATAAGGCCCAAGGGTGACCTTATCCTTAGAAAAGGTAATGTACGGTGGGGTGAGCCATGAAGACTGCAATTTCGCCCACTCATCTTGCAGCTGTTATTGCCACTATGAAAGCCACTTTCATGGATAGGTATTATGGTGGGGCCATGGCTAGCGGTGAGTGTGTCAAGTACGAGATTTAGGTCCCAAGGTGGTACAGGTGAATGTAAATTTGGATGTGTTTTCCGCAAGCCTGTTAAGAAGCGCTTCATCATCAGGTGTGCAAAGAGTGAGAGATCATCGACTTGTTTGCGGAAAGCTGTAATAGAGAGATGGATGTGAACCGAGCTGATGGAGAGACCTGCCTCACTGAGGTCCATTAAGTACGCCAGTACGGTAGGTATCGGGGCGGTGTTTGGTTGTAATTGATTAATGCTACACCACTCCAGAAAGCATTTCCATTTGTTTTGGCAGGTGCATCTTGTGGAGGAATGTCAACTATTTAGTAGGATCTGCTTAATTCTATCTGAGCAGGTAAGTTCATCATTTTGGAACCATGAAGAAGCCATGCTGTGAGTTTCAGGGTTTTCATCTTTGGGTTGGTGGGTCTTGCCCCAGAGTTGGGTTAGCAAGTGGGGGCTCATGGGGAGAGGAATTAGTTGACTTATTGATAGGTGATGTAGGTAAGAGAACCAAGGTTGTCTCAGCCCGTAGGGAGTGATCAGCATTATTGCAGCTCAGTCGGAATGGATCTTGTTGATTACTCTGGAGAATAAGGGAACTGGTGGGAAACCAGAGTAGAGGAGCGATACAGCGAATAGTGAAGGTGTTTCCCTCTGATCTCTTGCCGTGACCTGCTCAGGAACAGATTTGCGTTTGGTTGTTGTGGCAAATAGATCTATGATTGGGAATCCCCATTTTCAGAAAACTGGAAGGAGAACATTGAGATTGAGTTCCCATTCGTGTTGTTCAGAGAAGTGTCTGCTCAGTTTGTCGGCCCTGGTATTCTGCTGGCCTGGAATGTAAGTGGTAGTTTGGGTTATCTGGTTCTTGCGACACCAGTTCCAAAATCTGATTGCTTCTGCAGTGAGAGATTGATCAGGCAACCCCCTGTCGATTAATGCAGAACAGAAAGGGTGTGTTGTCCATGAAGACACGAATGGTTCTGCCCTTTATAAGGGGAAGGAAGTGAGCGCACACTTTGCGGATGGCCCTGAGTTCCAGGATGTTGATATGGAGGTGCATGTTGAGTTGAGACCATCTTCCTTGTACCCTTCTAGTGCCACAGTGGACACCGCTGCCCAGAAGCGATGCATCAGTTGTGATTACAGATCGGTCTGGGCAATGGAAAAGCATGCCAGCTAATAGACTGCTTGGAGAGGTCCACCAGTCTAGAGATTGTACGACTACTGGTGGGAGTGTGAGGCGCTTTGCAAGGCTGTGTCACTTGGGGATGTAGATGGTCACGAACCAGGACTGTAGGCAGCCCATATGTAGTCTCACGAATAAGACGACAAAGGTTATGCCTGCCATGTGTCCCAACATTTGAAGACGTGTGCTGTGGTGAAGGGAGCATGTTTGACTCCCTTGATAAGGTTGCATAACATTTGGTTGTTGCAGTGGGAGGTAGGCTTTTGCTGTCACTGCATCTAAAAGTGCCCCAATGAATTCTATCTTCTGGGTAGGCTGTAAGGTAGATTTGTGGATATTTATAAGGAGGCCCAGTTGGGAGAAGCAATCTCTGGTAGTGTTTCTCATGGCTAATGTTTGTTGACTTGTAGGCCCCTTGATTAGGTAGTCATTGAGGTAGGGAAAAATAATGATGCTCTGCCTCCTGAGGAAGGCCATGACCACGGCTGAAGGCTTGGAAAATACTTGAGGGGCCGTGGACAGACTAAAAGGAAGCACTCTTTATTGGTAGTGTTCTTGTTCTACCACGAACCTGTGGGCAGGTGTATGGTTATATGAAAATCTGCTTCCCGAAGGTCGAGGGCTGAGAACCAGTCCCCTTTGTCCAGTGCTGGTATAAATGGTTGCAAGAATCACCATTCAGAATTTGCTGTTGCAGACAAACTTGTTGAGCTTTCTGAGATCTAAAATTGGCTTCCAGCCCCCTGTTTTCTTGGCAGTTAGAAAATAGTTGGAATAGAACCCTCTTCCCTAATATTCTGTGGGAACTGGTTCTACTGCCCCTAGGCTGAGCAGCTTTTGTACTTCTGCTTGTAACGGGCTTGTGAGAGGGGTCCCTGAAGAGGGACGGGGTAGGGGGTATAGACGTAAAAGGGATTGAGTAGCCTGATTTGATGATCTTGAGAACCCATCTGTCCATAGTAATAAGGGCCCATTGTTGGTAAAAGGGTCTCAGATGGTGATGGAAGGTTGTGTTTGGATGCACTGGATCTTTGGAGTGGTCACTCAGACCCCCCACCAACACGTCAAACAAACAGCAGATTTGAAGTTAATTGAGTATTGGAGGACTGGTTGTGTTGGGTCCTCCTATTGGGACGTTGCTCCAGCCTGTTGTCATATGGCCTCTGCTGTTGCCTGTGATAGTTCAAGTCTCTTGGTCTTTGGTGTGGGGCGTGTCTGCATCTTTTATTAGGTGAGGTGTACATGCCTAAAGTACCCAGTGTGGAGCAGAGAATCTTTGAGTGTAACACCTCATCTGTTTTTGTAGCGAACAGTTGGATGTGTTTTCCGCAAGCCTGTTAAGAAGCGCTTCATCATCAGGTGTGCAATCAAAGGGGAGGTCCTCCACTTTTTCTGTAACTCTTTTGGGACACCCACTGAGTATAAACCAGGACGCCCTGCGCATTACTATTGCCTAGATGTTGAATCCGCCATATCCAGAGAGCTGTTTTTACTATGGATTGGACCTCTTTGATAATGGACTGGAGATAGGGTCTCTTGTCTTCAGGAAGGTCCTGTAAAGTATCTTGTAATCTGGAATAACTGGCATGATCATAATGAGCCAGAAGGGCAGTGTAAATCGATATTCTGAACTGGAAGGTGGCAGAGGAGTATACTTTCCAGCCGAAGAGATCTAGTTGTTTGTATTCTCTTTCGAGTCATAGAGTTGTATTGGGGATGTTTTTATTTGTGAAGAACTGAGTCCACGACTAATGAATTTGGGTAAGGATGTGAAGAGAAAATCCGTCCCTTTTGCTGGGATAAAGTATTTTCTATCAGCTCTCCGGTTGGTCGAGGGGATAAAGGCTGGTGTCTGCCAGAGTACATCCGATGGCTCTATGATAGCCTCATTGATGGGTAATGTTCTCTCTGAGGATGTAGCAGGTTGGAGTATTTTAAGTAATTTGTATTGTTAGTCTTGCACTTCTTGGAGTGTAATGTTCTGAGACTAAGCCACTCATTTGAATAATCTTGGAATTTTTTTAGGTCATCTGCCAGTGGAGGGCGATACGTGGAAAACTGCCTCGTCTGGAACAGCGGAAAACTGCAAGGCCTGTGAAGAACTCTGAATCGGACTGAGGTAAGTTATCATCACGTGCTGGATCTGCCTGGGTTATTACTGAAAGATGGGCACAAAAAATTGATGAATGTGCTGAGAGAGTCAAAGACTGTGTGGCTGTATGCACAGGGGTAGAGGCTGGTGTATCTCATGAGTGGTGGCAATGGGAAGAGCAGGGGCCATATTGGTGCCATGACTCCCAGAGAGGCCACTGAGGTTGAAGCTGTTGCCGTGGATACGGCTATGGGTGGGTAAGCCATAGAAATTGTGAAAAGGATGGTGTCAAGTTTAGTTCCATGAACCACTAATCCCATTAGGGATTAGTGATGTGACGAAAATCTACTCCCCTGCCTGCTGCCATGTTCAGTTTGCAGTGACAATGATGTAGGAGAGTTGTAAAGTATAGAAATATTTTCTCTCACTCCAGCTCATAGAGACAATGTTGGGGAGTGTGGTGAAGGAACTTCCTGCACCAGTGGAGATGGGGCACCCAAATGTGGGGCTTTTTGTAAGTGGCATGTCTTGTGAACCGCTGTCTTATGCTCCGGTACCAGACCATGCTTTAATTCAGTCTGCCGGGAACTGGCTTGTTCAATTGGTGCCAGGATGCCTGTGGGTGCCCTGGCAGCAGCATGACTGGTTTTGATGGTGCCGGCTGGTTAGTTGCATCGGCGGGTGCCAAGCATTTTGGTTCCAACTCAGATCTCTTCGCTGAGGCTAGTTTTCACTTCTCCGCAGTGCTGGAAGTAGACAGCACCGGGGAATGGGCAGCCCAGGACGTAGTGGGCAGTGATTGTGCCAGGAAAGCCTGTGGCACTCGAGAGCCTCGGTGGGGCAATGAACTAGCCCTCTCACTGGGCACTGAGTGTGCCCGTGTGTCTGGGGACTTATCCTCCGGTGGTTAGAGGGATTTCTCCCAGAGGAGATTCTTCAGCCTCATTTTGTGGTCTTTCCTCACTTTGGCCATCATATTTTGACAATGCGAGCACTTGTGCACTACATGGCTTTCTCCCAGGCATTTAAATACAGGACACATATCATCAGAAACCAGCACTGAGTCCCTACATGAATCACATTTCTTGAAGCTAGGAGAGCCTGGCATGTTGAATAAACGTGAGGATACAGAACTTGGAGAGAAACAAAGTAATGGGAGGGGGAAAGGGGAGAAACTCCTGGGAAACAGGTTTTTTTGTTTTGAAATAAGGAACTAGGTGAAACTAATAAACTGACAAACTATTTACAATTCGTAAAAATAACTGTACTTTTTTTAATGTTCTGTCAGAAAGGAGAGCACTGCTATGACTCCATCTTCAGCTGAGGACGGTAGAAAAGGAACTGAGGGAGGATCGCGCTGCGCATGCATCTAATGGACTAAAACAGTGCGAGACTGCAATTGCACATGTGTGGCACAGGAAGGCACTGGTAGGCAAAATCTCCAAATCAGCAGCACGGAAGTGCACCAAGACCTGAGTGGAGCACCCACAGGAACACCGCTAGAAGGAGAACTAAGGTCCACTGCAAGTTGGTGGGAAGGAGCATCAATATCATATCAAGAAGGTGAAGAAAGGAAGAGATTTAACAAGAAGAAAGTTTTGTAGCAACATTTAGCAATTTGAGCTACAGGAACAAAAACACTAGATGAGTAAAAAAAATTCGAAACTGGGTCAATGACCTGTAATAAAAAGATAAGCCCAATCAAGGTGTCTCACTCTGCAGAAACATTCTCTTTTACCTTCAAAATAAATTTCAATTTCTAGTCAAAGCAATTTTGTAATAAAACTAAAAACAAACACATTTGAGACCTTAAGCTTAAACACTAATAAAGAATAGATCACTAGAAGATTTACCCAGCACTGCTCAATGCTTAGTTTTTTTATTTTGAAAATAAAGTGAAAATTTACATGCTTCATTTAAATCATTGCTCTGGGTGGGGATGAGGGGTTCAGTATGCAGGCTGCTCCAAAGGGAGAGGGCTAAGCTTCAGACGCCTCCCACTCCCCAGCCCTCCTTAAAGTATGCCTGTGGGGGTGGGAGGCTCAGGCAGTCCCGGATGAGGGAGTGGGGAAGAACACTGCCAGCCAGCCCCTTCCACTTGCCTGGTGATTTTGTCTCTTTTCTATATGGTTCATGAGAAGCAATCCCATTCCAGGCATATCCAAACCGTTTCCTTGCTTTAACTTACAAGAGGAACCTGTATACTGATTCTGGGCCTTCTTACCATTTAGATGGAATTCTTGAACAGACAGTCACACAGGATTCTCTCAAATATATACAGGTTGTACCTCCCTTAACCGGGACTCCCTAGTCCAGCAACATCCGTGGTCTGGTATGGACCACGGATGTTCCTGGACCACAGAGGGACGTCTGGCTGCAGGGCAGGAGCACTCTCAGGGGAACTGGCGACTCAGCTGGGAGGCCCAGAGTGTGTGTGGGGGGGGGAGGGGGGCATGGACAGCATGGTGGGGAGTTATGGCCCCAGTGGAGCTCCCTGGCCCCAGTGGCTGGGAAGCTCTAGCCTGGCCATGGTGGTGGACTTTCGGCTCCAGCCAGGGACCTCTGACCCCAATGGCAGCCAGGGAGCTCTGACCCCAATGGCAGCCAGGGAGCTCTGACCCCGGCTGCACAGCAGCAGCAGCAGCAGCAACAACAACAATCTGGCTCCAGCAGCTGGGAAACTCCAGCCCCAACTCCAGTGGCAGCCAGGGAGCTCCAGCCCTGTCCCTGCACTATGGCTGCAGAGCCAAGTGGCTGTGGAGCTCTGCCCCAGTTGCAGAGAGAGGCGGCTGCACACTTCTGCCCTGGCTGCGGAGCTCTGGCCATGGCGCTCCAGCCCTGGCAGCAGCGGGGCTGGGGAGAGAGCCAGGCAGCAGCAGGGGCAGGCTGGAGCCCTAGTCAGGTGGCAAAGCGGCCACGAGGGGAGGGACCTTCCCTGGTCTGGCAAATCCCCTCGTTCGGGGCCAGTCAGGTCCCCAGGGTGCCAGACTAGCAAGGTCCAACCTGAGGTAGATACTTAGTCCTCCCATGAACGCAGGACACTAAGTACCTCTCATGATCATTTCCAGTCCTTCACTTCTATGGGTCAGAAATTATTTGCTTTTAGATAAAGCTGAAGTTTTCTAATTGCATAGGTCTAGCAATCTTACTCAAAACCAATTTGCTAGCTGGTAAACTGACCAATGTTTACTAGAGATACAGAAAACTACAGAAGGATGTAAGTAGAAGACACTCACTAATGGGTCAATTGCATTTCTTTTATCTTTTTGCATTAGAAGGTGCATAGGTAGTATTTAAATTCAAACATACCTGTCTCATTCTGCATTATCCAGACTTTCAGTTCTATAAGACTGTGTGCATAAAAACACTCATCTTCTCTTAAACAACCATAACGCACCTCATGTCTGCACAGATCAAGCTGACACTGAGCATGAAAAGAACGGATCTTGGAATACTTTACTGTAGTTTCTCTCAAAATGTGGACAAGGCACCTGTTTTTGAAAAGAAATCGGTATTTTAAACAGTCTGTAAAGTTACTTTCTTTGTGCATACGGAAAACATTTTATTTTAATTCTGATCTCTCTCTCTGTATATATATATATATAAAATAAGTATTCCTGCAGAGTGACATAGTGACATCATCACTACTCTGCATCACCCCACCCCCCAGCCTGAACAAAGTCCCCAGAAGAAGAAGTGGCAGCCATGGCTTGTGGTTCCCCTGACCTCTCATAGGACTGCCCCTGCAGAAGGGCCAGGGGGTGGTGGCAGTGGCTTCTCACTGAGGTCCGGGGCCCCGATGCTCTGGGACCCGCCTGGCTGGCACTCCAGCCCTGAACCCCGCCCCCTGCAAGTTTACAGTGCCAACGCTGGATTCCTGCAAGCGGGGGGGGGGGAGAAGAAAGCCCCAAGATTCCATGGTGGATTTGGCTTGTGGGGAAGCGCAAGTGCTGCTGTGGGGACGGGAAGAGCAGCACTTGCGCTTCCCCACAAGCCAAACCCACCATGGAATTTCAGGGCTCTCTCCTCTCCGCCCCTCCCCTCCAGGAATCCAGCGCTGGCACTGTAATCTTGAGGGGGAGGGGGGCAGGGTTCAAGGCTGGAGTGCCAGGCTGGCGGTGGCCCAAACGCGGACCAGGCGGAGGCTCCCCACTGTGTCCCAGAGTAACGGGGCCCCAGAGGCAGCGAGGAGACACTGCCACCATCCCCTGGCTCAGCCCCAGCCCTCCTCCAGTAGCCAGAGGGGGGCCAAGTCCAGGAAAAGGGGGGGCTGATAGGCCAGGACTATTACTGGAGGGGGTGGTGGTGTGGGGACAGGAGAGCCAAGAGACCAGAGCTAACGGGGTCCTAGCAGCCAGGGAGGGGCGGGGAGAGCCAAGAGGCCAGAGCTGGCTGTGGCCGGAGTGTGGGGCCGAGAGGCCATGAATGGCATGATCCCAGCAGCCCTCCCCCCCCCCCCCGAGGCCAGGGCTGATCGGGGGGCGGGGGGAAGCCGGGCCTGCTGATTGGGGGAGAGATAGGGGTTTTGCCAAGCATAGCAAGCAGGGGGTACTGCCCCCTAGTAGCTCTTCAAAACAGTTTTTATATACTGCTAGGCAGAGTAATCCTAGATCACCGTTGTTCATGTAATATTTACAAGCAAATTCTCTGTGCAACTGAGGTCTTCCAACTTAAGGAATTATTAAAACTTTGGAAGCATGTAGGTTAGCATGCACCATAAATTAGTAAATTTGAGCTTTAAAGTAACAAATATGCAGTATTCAGAGCCTTTGTGCTCCTGGATTCTACTGTCTTGGAATTACATGGACTTCCATTCCCCTTCCTCGGAGGTATGTGTACATACAACTCCTGCAGAAGTCAGCAAAAAGATTATGTACAGCCAAGGACAGCATTTGTCAAGAACAGATTTTTAAGGCCAGAAGATACCACAATGATCATCTAATCCAACTTCCTGCACAAAATATAGGTCATTGGATTTTACTCCAGTAATCCCTGTATCAAGCAGAAACTACGCTGGGCTTGTCTACACAGAGCACAATATGGGTAATAATTTCTAAAGCACACTAGCATGTCCACATAGACCCTATTGGCATAGACTAAAAGTTCCCTGGTGTGCTTTAACATAGTACTATTTCAAAGCTGTTGATATGCACTCTAGAGAACTTTTAGTTCATGGCAACAGGATCGACACAGACACCTCAGTGCACTTTAGAAACCACATTGCTGCTTGTTGAAGGCTTTAAAGGCTTGCCTACAAGTGACGAAGAAGCAATCACTTTACTAAGAAAGCTGTTCCAATGGTTATTCACACTTCAGTAGCTCCTTGAATCTCCCATTTACAGACCACTGTCTTAAGTACTACAAGCACAAAACGCTCCCAATAATCTTATTTACCCTCATTTAAAATTTTGCATCCATTTTCAGTTAGTCTAGATCAGTGGTCACCAACCAGTAGTTCAGGATCTACTGGTAGATCTTGGAGCCTCTGACAGGTGATCCTGACTGGTATGGATAGGAAGCTATCAAGCGCTGGCACTTCATTTGCCCCTCCATCCACTGTCATGCTGCTCCTGCCCTCTGCCTTGGAGCTGCCCCCCCAGGAGCCTCCTGCTTGCTGTGCAGAGTGTGGGAGGGAGAAGGGGGGCCACTGATGTCAGGGTGTCCCCTCTGCCCCCACTCCTGTACCCCATCTCCACACACAGAGAAAGGGATGGAGGGAGCTTGGCAATGCAAATCTCTGGCACTCACGCACTGTGTGTGTGTCTGTCACTCTCAGACACACAGGGCATGCCTAAACTACTTCCCCCCCCCCCCAAAAAAAAGGATATGCAAATTCCAATCTCACTTTCAAAAGAGGATCTTTCAAAAGTGAAAGTAGTCTGGACGCGGGGGGGTTTTCGGAAAAAGCTGCATAAACCTCATTTTTTAAGGAACAGCAGGGCCAGGTCAGGAGTAAGCCTGCCTTAACCTCACTGCTCCACCACCTGGAAGCAGTCTCAGTTAAATGGTGCCCAGCCAGAGCTTGCCTCCTGAATGCTTGTCCCAGCCCTGAACCTCCTCCTGCACCCAACCTCCTGCTCCAAATGTGAGTCCCCCTGAAAACAAACTCTTTCCCAGAACTTGCACCCTGAAACCCCTCCTGGACCCCAAGTCCCCCCCCCCTTGGCTAAACCACACGCTGAACCGCTTGGCCCAAGACCAGAGCTTGCACCCAAAAACCCTACCCCAGCCTTGTGCAAGTGAATGAGGATGGGGGAGGAAGGGGGATGGAGAGAGCAAGGTGAGGCCTCAGAGAAGGGATGGAGCAGGGGCAAGGCCTCAAAGAAGGGGTGAGAAGGAAGTGGGGCAGGAGTATTTGGGTTGGAGGTAGTTCGGGGTCTCCAAACTTTTTACGCACAAGATCACTTTTTGCATTCAAGTGCAATCCAAGATCTACCTCAAACCCAAATCCTCTTGCCCCACCTCCTTCGTGCCCCTTCCCAAGGCCCCTGTCCCTGTTCATTCCATCCTCCCTTCCTCCCCCACCCTTCCTCCCTTTCACCAGGCAGGGACAGCAGGTTGGGGTGCAGGCTCTGGTCTTGCATTAAGGGATTTGGAGTGGGAGAGGGGCTCTGAGCTGAGCTTAGGGCAGGAAGCTAGGGTATTGGAAGGGGTTCTAGATGCAGGCTCTGGGAAGGCTGCTCGGGGCTAGAGGTGCAGGAGGGGATTCATGACTGGGGTGGGCACCAGCTGGGCACTGCTTACCTCAAGTAACTCCTGGGTGCAGTGGAGCTAAGTCAGGCTCACCCCTGTCCTGGACCTGCACCACTCCCAAAAGCAGCCAGCAAATTCAGCAGATTTCCAGCTCATGCACAGTCCCTGCTACCCGCCTGCCCCCAGTGGAGATGGTGCTGGGGGAACCGGCTTTTAAGCCAGCTCCCCCCAGCATCAGCTCCTGCTAGAGGCTGCAAGGGGGGGCGGGGGAACAACTAGTCACTTACATCCCTAGCCAAACCAGGGAGCTACAACCTGAACTTCCGAAGCAAATCTACTTGTCTGCTAGCCACCAAAGTTAAAGTTAACAGAAAGCTATTCTATAGTCATGTAATGAAAATTAGAATTCAGAATACTTTGAAACCTTTGCTACACAAGAGTCTCAGTTACAAACACTAAAGTTACTAAATGACCACTCAACTGCACACAAACTGAAACCAGAACAATACAACTGGACAGTAGCAGACAAACAAAGGTGTTGTTTTAAAAAGAAATATTTGAGAACGTAAAATAACTGTTTCTGTTCTCATTTCATTTAAAATTAAGATGGTTAAAAGCAGGACTTTTCTTCTGCATAGTAAAGATTCAAAGCTATATTTCATCATCACTCAGATGTAAACTTTTGGGAAAAATGTCTTCTTCAGAGTTACAAACAACCTTCGTAACTCGGAGATATCCCTGTACTTTTAATGTGAAACTTATATTGAGTATATTTCAGACATACTTGTTATCTTCAAAGTCATGCATGGCAGGGTGAGAACAAGAAGAATTATCCTTGTTCCTTTTGCTTATTATTCTAGGTTTGTGATCAAAGCATTTCTGAAATACAAAAACAAAGGATTAAAGAAAAGTTGAATGTGTTTCATGTATGACAACACCGTAAAAAATCCTACTAGACAGAGACTGTGCAAACTATTATTCATATGCATCTCCATGCTTACAAGTTAGTCATGAACCAAATCATGTCATAAGCAGTTTACTTACTATCTAGCAACGCTGTCAAATGAAAAACTGTTTAAAATTATTTCATATCTTTAAAAAAGAAGCAGCAAAGTGTCTTTAAAGAAGCACCTCACAAAGAAACATAAATAATCCATGGTGTTCTTGAAGGAGTTGGGATACAGTGACGTTGACCTTTCCATTTCCTCCAAAGAGAGCTTCTCGATTAAAGGCTCCCTTGCGCTCTAGAGTCCACACATCTATCTCCTCCTGGCAATATGCAAATGTGCAGTGGCCAGGATACCTACATTCCTCTTCAGCAGCAACATCTAAAAATGACATTAAATAAAAGTTCAGTCTGACCTAGCTTTTACACAGCCACATGTATCATTACTAGATCTCTGCATTTCAGGAAGTCAAGAGCCACTTCTATTGTAAATTAATCTGGTCTTCTCACATTACTCCTTTCTGCAAAACTTCACCTCACTTTTAAAGTGTGTGTTGTGGAGGGCGGGGGGGGGGGGAGAAAAGAGAGAGAAGAATGTTGTCCACATTTAAGACAGCTGGACTTTAAGACGGAGGCAGTTGGTCAGAAACTGCTGCAAAAAAGTGGGTAGTGGACAGCTTTGTGGTGCTGACTGAATCCTGGGGAACGTAAGGGCAGATAACTTTAAAACATGCAAATCCTGGACATGGGAAGCCCTTTCTTCACCCAGTAGGCAAGGCAGCTGCCACCCTCCCTCTCCTAGAGATGGGTTAGGATCTGCTGTAACCATTGTGCTACTTGCTCCTTTTTAGCAGGAAGACTTAGGGAGGGAGGAAGGAATTTTTCCTTCACCCCGTACTGGCTTCGGTGGACTGAGAGGTTTTTTTTACACCCTCCCTCCCCCCCGTCTCTCCCACAGTGGATGTCAGGGTGATACTTTTCTGATGAGGAGAAAAAGGTAGTTAGGCTATATGCTGCAACTCATTTTTAAGTGTGGGGTGGATGTCCAGTGCAGATACTCCATAGGGAAAGCATTCAGGCTATGTCTAGACTACATCCCTCTTTCGAAAGAAGGATGTAAATTAGACTTATCAAGATTGCAAATGAAGCTGGGATTTGAATTTCCCATTCTTCATTTGCACAATCACGTCATGGAGTTCTTTCGAAAAACGCTATTCCGAAAGTGAAACCGCAGTCTAGACACGGTTCTTTCAAAAAGAAAAGCCATTTTTGAAAGATCCTATACGCCTCTAAAAATGAGGTTTACAGGATCTTTCGAAAAAGGCTTTTCTTTTCGAAAGAACTGCGTCTAGACCGTGGTTTCACTTTCAAAATAGCATTTTTTTAAAGAACACAGTGACATGATTATGCAAATGAAGCACGGGAAATTCAAATCCCAGTTTCATTTGCAATTTTGAGGTGTCTAATTTACATCCCTCTTTCGAAAGAGGGATGTAGTTTAGATGTACCCTCAGTGACCAGATACATTCCTTTTAAGTCCCTTATCAGGCAGAGTCTGGTTAGAGGAATGGAATGGGACTCCTATGACTAGTCGGGCAGGGAGCCAATCCCGCTCTCCTATAGCCCACCTTAACTAATCTACAAGCAGGTGTCAATGGGAAGGTCCAAACCATAGGTTGACTGGGGAACCTAGATGGAAATGGGAAAAAGTGGGGGGAAGCCCTGGGTAGTTATTTGGATAAACATGGGAATTGTCTGAGCTATACACTTATCTGCACAGTAGTCCCAGATATTGAATAATAAAGTTGCAGCCAATTAAATCCATGTCAGGAGTCTCATGTCCTCCTTTCAGTACAGCTGACATTTAGAACCCCTCAGAAGATGTGGAGTGTCCATTAGAACTTGTGTACCCCAATTATCCTTCCAGCTGCCCTTCTGAATTTCAAGCCAAAAAACCCAGAAAAATAGTATTTCCACAGGTATCTGCTCTCTTCTATCACTGATATTATACACAGCTAGAGAACCTCCTGAAGTCATAAGCAGAGGTTCATACCATCAGTCTATAAAGCAATGTTCACTTTTATGTTAAGTGTCCAAAACCTCCAAGTCACAGGGTTATTAGTATCTTCTTGGAAATAGCCCAAGAAGATGTTCACGTTTTAAAAATAAACAATTATAATTAAGAGGAAGAATATGCTCTAACTAAATCATATCAGTTTTCATGATGGGGCTTCAGTTAAAACTATGTAACTTCCCAATCTTAAACATACCTTTACATATATAATATGGTCCCACATATTGAGTCTTTGTTGGTCTTGGGCGTATTTTTTTCCATGATTTATCTTCTGAATTTTTTATTTTACCGATGAAGATATCCTTTTTACACTTATGCTCTAAATTGGGGTGATAAGTGAAATCCAATAACTTAGGCCCTGAAATAATAGAAAAGTTGCTTATTATTTATATAAATAGCTGTGAATTTATATTAGGGTATATGTTCAAATATGAAATGCATGAACAGATTTAACAATTCTTACTTGCACCAATAAATCTGAAGAGACAAAATAATCTTAAATAAAGAAGGTGGAAAGGAAGAGTAGAAGGAACTCACAAATACTTACAAACTCAAGAAAAATAGGTCATTCAGGAAGATTTTACAATCTTCCTCTGCTTCTGCATGGGAACCACCAGCTTTATTTTTCTTTTTTTGGAAACTGAACCCAATGAGTGCATTTTCATAAATTTGCTTGGGGCCTTTAATTTTTCATCTCTAATATCAAGATCATGGAGATCCATGCAACTAAAATCCCATATTCAGTCAACCAAATATTTAATTTATTAAACTCGAACTGTCAGAGTAAATGCAAAGACATAACACAAGTGAAGTCAACTTTTGCATTCTGTAACAATACAATACCAGCCCTATGGTCTAGTTGATAATGGTTTTAGCTGCGTTCAAAACTACATCTATTTTTTCTTCCAAAGCCACAAATACTAAGAATGCATGTACAGCAGAGAGTGGATTGTCAAGTTTCCAATGCTGAGTGAATAAAGGAGTTACAATAACCTACTAAGAATAGAGTTTGGTGCATTCCTGTCTGGTCCTCTCTGAACAAAAAAGTTCATGGTGGAACGACTGTGGTTTCACAAATGAGTAAGAAAAGCATGAATGCAAAGAAACAAGGGAAGAAACTGATGCTTTGTTAAAGGTTAACATATCCTGAAGTTCATCCTTTAGCATTTTCTAACTACTGCTTTTTATTAAATGCCATGTATAAGTGGCATTTCAAAATCACCTTGTTGAGCCTCCTTACACAATATCAGAAGTCATTTTAAACTAAACTACAGATCAGTAAACTACGAACAAAAAACATTCCCTAGATATGCCACTGCAATTTTAAGAATATTAAATATATTTTATTGCTCTACTTATATTCCAGAACATTTATATTAAACCTGAAGAATGTGTTTGATTTTAATATCAGTCTTGATGGAAAAAAAGGTTGCTTCTAAAATACAGCTCTGTAACAGCAACAGCTCAAGTCTCAAAGATTAGTTGCCTGAACAGCCCAAAATAGGTTAAGACCCTCTGTGTCAATAAAGTGAAGTTGTTAATTATTGCTAAAGTTTGGTAGTATCACAATAATTATTTAGAATTAGTTTGAAAGAATAAAACAGATGGGATGTGAAGGTTACCAGGCACTTTGAATTGCAGTTCAATTCCCCATGACCAATCAGAGTGGCTATTGCAAGTTTTTAAGTCTTGAGCAAAGGAGCCATTCTTCAGAGTACCCTGAGGTTTGGGAGGAAAGTGAATACAGAATGTGAATGACTTCACACAGTAAGCCTTCAGATTGGAGAAAGCATGTAGTGACTGAGGATAATTTTAGAAATTAAGACCCCATTAGGGCAAGAACACCAAATCAAGGAAAGATAGAAAAATGGTGCAATATTTTCTGAGACTCGATATGCAGATCCATATTCTCTTTGTTAATGACATACAAGCCAGAACTCAGCACTTTTAGAAACCAGTAATATTTTAATTTACAACATTGATATAGTAACAATGTATTTAACTGTTTATCAAACTTATTTCCTGTACGTCCTACCTGTTTTGATGAAACATAATTGGCAGGCCTGTCTTAGTTCATGTGTACCTTCCAATGGGTTTCTTGCAACAAGTGATGCAGACACAGATACATTAGCAAGTCCACTGCTAAAAACATGTGAAAAGTCATTCCTAGTTTGACCTGCAATTCCCATGTAGTCCTCAGTTCCAAACAAAGTATTAGGGCCATTTATCTGCCGGGGGGGGGGGAGAGGGGAAAAAAAAAAAAAAAAAAAGGATTTAACTTCATCTATCAACATCATTTAAATATCTCCATAACTAGAACTTACGGAAAGTTTTCCTCAAAACATCAGAGTCTTCAAATAGGGCTTAATTGTCAGTCTATCTGCATATCCATACAGGACAATAAGGGAGGTAAGAAGCCCACATCCCCTTTACAGGCTATATGCATTGCCAGATCCCACACTGAGATTGTGAGAAATGCAGTTGCTGGTGGGCCAAGTATGCAAATCACTAGTCCCGCCTATAGATCAGCCACTACTGAGTAGGCATTTGGGAAAGACAAGATATATGATGCACGTACAATAGAAATCAGATTGAGTCTTCGTCACAATATGGTTACTGCCCTACATGTGGACCACTACAGTACCATAATGTCTCTTATTCTAGCTGGACTGCATAAAAAAATTTTTGTTGTGGACTAGAGATGTAAGCGACTAGTCGACTATCAAATAAGCTTCCATGCTGCAAAAAAGTTTACCAAATTCAAAAACTGGCTAGGACAGTAGTAAATACAATTTCCCCATCTAAAATTTCCCCTGGAGTTTCAGAAACTGGGGGTTTTGTTTTATTTTCTGTCTTAGAATGACACTGTTCACTATTCAACAGCTACTGTTTCCCCACTCCAGTTTCTACATTTTCATGGTAGATGAAGTTATCTGTGCATTTATTAAATGAATTAAAAAAACAGAAGCTTCCTTAAGTTCTTACAACGTGTTAAAGTTTTAATCCACATGAAAGAAAATGTGAAAGATACTCACAAGTAAAAGAGAGGAATTATTGCTGTTAAGTGTTGGTTTTCCATCTCTAGAAACTGAACTGGATAGATCTGGACAGTGATTAAGAAACAATTTTTCAGTTATTTCCCCTCCCAGCACACTTTACTCAGGTAAGAATTTGCACTTGCTATATTGGTGACAGGGGACAATGTCTTTTCCCACTACATGCAAGTGCCTTCTCGTCTCTGGGACAGAAAAACAACGTAAGTTATGTTGAGTTAGTCAGCCAATGGATTACCGTTAATAGCAGCCTCACAGAATGTGTTGAGGCAGTCACTGTAAGTACAGACTGAAAAGAGAATATAAAAAAAAATGTGGGCAAACACGCAACTGGTCACCTTCAAATCCCTGTCTATAGACATGGTAAGGGAAGAGAACCTACCAAAATTTTGCAATAGCCAGTCTACTTCCAAGTACAAATTACATAATTGTCTGATAGAGGGTATTTTTTTTAAACTGTAGTTTATTGCATATTTCCTATTTATTTAGCATCTCAGTATTCACCATTAATTATACCTATTTAAATTCAGTGTTAAGCAATTTTTTTAAAAAAAGGTCTTAAAAAAAAAAAAAAAAAATCTAAGTGTGTACTCTCCATGGTATAGTCGTTTTAGAACCTTGGAATAAAAAAAATACCTGCTTTATTTACTCCCATTTCATTCAGGAACATAATAAATCCCCAATTCCACCCAGTAAAATTAATTTCCCTCGGGTTAATTTATGTTATATGCCCAGCATCAAAACAACTTTAGGAAAACCTAATAGTTAATGCAGATCCAGCAGAGGTGCCTAGAACATGTTTATGTAGATATCACACGAACAGATGCTTTATTTTTAATTCCTGGTGACAGTTTATACAGTAGGCTTCCAATAATCTGGCACCTTTGGGACCTAGGTGGTGCTGGATTATCGGATATGCCAGACTATCAGGAGGTACTAATAAGGGGCATACTCCCAATCCAATCCCCCTTCCCTCCACTCTAACCTAATTCTCGGGTCCCAGAGCCACCGCTACAGCCGCGCGTCTCCCTCCAGGCGCTGGGACACGTGCACTGAGCGCCCGGCTTTGAGCATGAGCTGGCTGGGATGCCATGCACAACCCAATCCCCCTCCCCTTCCCCAGAGCCAAACACCTTCCCTGCTGTAACCCAATCCCCCTCCCCCCCAACTTTATGCTCTGGTCCCGGAGCCAGAGCCGCTGCGCCGCATCCGGGACGCCATGCATACCGCCCTTCCCACTTCCCCCCCCGCCCCGATCCCCTTCCCCTGAGCCAGGCATCTCTCCCCCACAACCTTATGTCCGGGTCCCGAAGCAGCTGCCTGCGCTCAGCGGCAAGCTGCTAGCATGTGCAGGCTGGGATGCTGTGCGAGACCCAGTGTACACATGCAGGGTACGACGCAGCATGCTGGGGGCCGTGAGCGGAACTGCATGGGCCATGAGCGCACATACGGCTCACAGCAGCCCTGCCGTGAGAGCGGCTGACCTGAGTGGTTCCGGGTTCTGTCCCGGTTCCGTCAGGAGCCGCAATTTTTTTCCCCATCAGGAGCCTCAGGTTGGCCACCCCTGCACTAGGCTCTTGTCATTTTGATGCCGGACTATCGGGAGTGCCGGACAACTGGATGCTGGACTATTGGAGTTTTACTGTACTGTATTGACTATTAAAACACAGGCAAGTTGAACTGCCTGAACATTTCACCACAAACCATTCATGTTTAAATTAACTGATGAGAAGTCAGCTGACATACACAGACTTCTCCCACTCTCTATTAAAGTAAGATTAAACAGGGTATAACTTCAGACTCATTCCTTACCTCTTTTTGAGTCACTGACTGAAAAGGTATTTAAAGAGGAACAAAAATTCTCCAAAGAAGAAGCCAGAGGCTGTGAATACATTTCTGAAAATGAGGCTGCTGGAACAAATCCTGCGCCAACTGGTAAAGTTCCTAACAAAGTTGTGGAAAATGCTATATTAGGAGCTACACTAGCTGATGGAATGGATCCTCTGACAACTGCAGTTTGCTGGGGAAAAAAAAAAAAAAAAAGAAATATTTTTACAAAATATTCAGGAAAAAAATTCAAAAAGATGACGTGGTCTGCAACAGCGTAGTTTTTAATAATTTGCTTTGTTTTTGTATCAAAACCTCTCTCTACACAGTTCAAATGAAGAATATCTTGAACTTCAGTCTTTCAGTCTGAATTACACTGAAGAGACTTACCCATGTTTAAACGTTATATAAAGCGATGAATAGTTCCGTTAAGTTAACGGAAGTTACCACAATTTATAAAGTTAAGTACAGGTTTAAAACCTTTGCAGGGTGAGACCCCAAGAGTTTATTTTCTGAATACATTTAAACACACAGAAAAGAGGCAGCAGAAACTAGAGAGGCAAAAAAAAAAAAAAAAAAAAACAAAAAAACACACACCACAAACCCACATCTAGTGGAATTTTAAGTCATCTCTCTCTAACATTGTATTTGTATTGTACGTGTATTTGAATAATCACACACTTTTCAAAAGAGAAGGTTATTCAACTGGTGCAGTAACTGGAGTTCTTTGAGATGGTTGTCCCTGTGGGTGCTCCACATTAGATATCTTGGTGTCTTGTGCTTGTGATTTGTACCAGCAGTACCTCTTTGTGTTCCTGCGAGCAGCTATTCAGCACAGGCTGCCAAGCATTCCTTCTCTAGCCCAGATTCTAAAGCTAAGGGGAGGGAGTGAGCATGGGTTGTGGAGCACCCAGAGAGACAACCATTTCAAACAATTTCAATTACTGCACCAGGTGAATAATCTTTTCTACTTCTTTGAGGAATATCCCTGTGGGTGTTCCACGTTAGGTAACTATGGAACGGTACCGCTGTATGGAAAGGAGGGGCTTTGGACCTTGTTGCATAGTACAGAGTATGGAATGCCAAAACAGTATCCACCAAGAGATGTTGTTCTAGGGCATAACATTTGGTAAATGTATGGGACAGAAGCCCATGTAGCTGCTGTGCAAAGGTCTGCAATGGGAACATTGTTGAGGAAGGCCAGAAATGTAGATACAGCTCTCGTCAAGTGAGTGCAGCCAGTGGGAGGAGTTGGAATATTGCGCAGGTCACAACAGAGATGAATATATTGCAAAATCCACTTAGTCTCTAATCAGAGATGGGTTCAACCTTTGGATTTTTTGGCAATTGACAGGAAAAAGCAATATTTTCTAAATATCTGTCCTTTCCAGGTAAAATATGAGAGCTCTGTGGATACAGAGTGTGGATGAAAGCAGCCCTGGCATCAATGTTGGGTTTCAGGAAAACAACAAGCTTAATTCAGGTGAAAGGAAGAGACAACTTTTGGTAGAAATTTTGAATTGATTAGTGATTGCAGTAAGGAAGGAGACTTGCATGAAGAGCTGTCGTAATGAGCAGACTGCCATGGATTCAATAATTTCCCTATGAGTATGTGGTCCATGATGTTAAAGTTCCATACTGGCACAGGTTGTTTCATAGGAAGGGGAAGATATTATTTGCTCCCTTTAAGAATAATTTGGTGGTTGGATTTTAGTGAAAATAAGCTAAGTTCAGAAGGTAAAATAGGAAAACAACAAGTTAAAAATTACTTAGACAAGTTAAAGGTATTCAAATCACCAGGGCCTGATGAAATGCATCCTATATTATTTTAAAAGAGTTGATTGAGATGTAGGAGCCATTAATTATCTTTGAAAAGTCGTGGAAGATGGGAGAGATTCCAGAAGACTGGAAAAGCACAAATATAGTACCCATCTACAAAAAGGTAAATAAAGACAACCCAGGAAACTACAGAGCAGTTTACTTAACTTCTGTGCCATGAAAGATAACTGAGCAAATAATTAAAAAAATCCATTTGCAAACATCTAGAAGATAATGAAGTGTTAAATAATAGTCATTGTGGATTTGTAAAGAACAAATCACGTCAAACCACCATGATAACTTTCTTTGATAAGATAACAAGCCTGTTTATTAGAGGGAAGTGGTAGATGTGATATACCTTGACTTCAGTAAGGCATTTGATACAGTCTCATATGATCTTCTCATTAATACAACCTAGATGGAGCTACTAGAAGATGTATATATAACTGGTTGGATAACCATTCCCAGAGAGTAGTTATCACCATCATGCTGGAAGGGCATAAGTGGAGTTCTGCAGGGATCCATTTTGGGAGTGATTCTGTTTAATATCTTCATCAATGATTTAGATAATAGCACAGAGTGCACTTATAAAGTTTGTGGATGACACTAAGCTGGAAGGGCTTGTAAGGGCTTTGGAGAATAGAGTTATCATTCAAAATAACTGGAGAAATGGTCTGAGAGAAACAGGATGAAATTTAGGAAGGACAAATGCAAAGTACTACAGTTAGGAGGAACAAACAGCTTCTCACATACAAAATGTGAAATGATCATCTAGGAAGTAGTCCTGCAGAAAAGAATGTAGGGGTAATAGAGGACCATGAACTTAATGAGCCGACAGTGTGACACTATTGCAAAAAAAAAGAAAAAAAGGAAACATCATTCTGGGATGCATTAACAGGAGCGCTGTAGTAATTCTTCCACTCTACTTCACACTGATTAGGCCTCAATTGAAGTACTGTGTCCAGTTCTGGGCTCCATATTTCAGGAAAGATGTCAACAAATTGGAGAAGGACCAGAGAAGAGCAACAAAGGTCTAGAAAAACATGACTTATGAGGGAAGACTTAAAAGGGGAGGGAGGGTTGTTTCATTTGGAGAGGAGAAGACAAAGGGGACATAATAGCTTTCAAGTACCTAAAAGGTTGTTACATGGAAAAGGGAATAAAATTATTCTCTCTAACCTCTGATGATAGGACAAGAAGCAATGGGTTTAAATTGCAGTTAGGGTGGACATAAGGAAAAGCTTCCTTACTGTCAGGGTCATTAAACAATGGAATAAATTGCCCAGGAAGGTTGTGAATTTCCATCACTGGAGATTTTTAAGAGCAGGTTAGACAAATATCTGTCAGAGATGGTCTAGATGGTGCCTGGTTCTACCATGGACTTGATGATCTCTTGAGGTTCCCTCCAGTCCTAGGATTCTATGGATGTGCAAAGATAGTATTTCTGTCCAGGTTGTGAATTGTTGAAATTATGACTACATGCACCTTGATGGAACTGTTGGCAAGGCCCTGTTTTTTAGGTCTAGTATGTAGTCCAGAATTCTGGGCAGAGGTGCCAAATGGAATGACAGGCATTTTTTTTCCAAACCTTGTGCATAACTAAAAGCCATTTCTGATTATATGTTTTGCATGTGCTAGGCTTGCGACTATTGACAATCATCATTTTGACCACCTCAGAGTACTCCTGATCAAGGCGTATTAACCAAGAAGAAGCCACATCATAAACTGGAGAACTGCAATGGGTGTATGGAGGACCCATCCTGGGTCAAGAGATGAGGAATTTTTGGAAGAGGCAGTGGGGGGTGCCATTGCCATTTGAGCAAGTTCAGGAAACATTTCTCTCAACTATCAATATAACCCGGACCCTATCTTGCTTGTATATATTCGTAGCACACGACTCATGAGTGGAATGGCAGGGGGGGAGCGCAAACATGAGAGGTAAGTCCATTTGATAAGGAAGGTATCCCCCAGTAGAAATGCCACAATCTACCTCGGGTGCAGTACTTGAGGCACCTAGAACTGCAAGCTGCCACAAACAGGTCTATTAATGGATATCTCCAATGTTGAAATATGTTGGTGAGTGTGTAAGAATCCATCTCTCATTCATGGGTTTGTTACAGGTTGGACCTCTCTGGTCCGGCATCATCGGGACCTGACTGGTCCCAAACAAGAAAATTTGCCAGACCAGGGGAGATCTCCTGCCAGTGGCCCCAAGTCTGTCACCCGCTACTGGCAGATAGCCGGGTGAAGCTGCGGGGCTCTGGACCCAGCCCCAAACTCCTGGGGGCTGCTAGAGGACTTTGGCTCTGGTCCCCAGCTGCCCCCAGTTGGGCTGCCGACTCTGATGGCCCACCTGGCTGGCCCTCCTGCCCTTAGGCTCCCGTACTCTCTGCGGCGATGTAATGGAAAAAATATGCATCCTGAAGGTCAAGGCATGGTAGCTTTTTGTAACACTCAAGTAATCATTTCTATGGTTACCATTTTGAAACGTTGTTTTCGCATGAAATTGTTGAACTGGGGCAAGTCCAGGATAGGTCTCCATCGTCTGCTCTTTTTTGATAGCACAAATTAGTGGGAATAAAACTCTGTTCCCTTGTGAGCAGATGGCACTTTTCACTTCTCTCAAATACAGCAGATTTCCTGTTGTAGCAGGGCCTCCTGGGAGGGATCCCTGCAGAAGGACAGGGAAGGGGGGGGAGGGGGTAGAAGGACATTAAGTGGGATAGAGTAACCGTTGCAGACTAATTTCCAGTACCCACTTGTCTGATGTAATGTTTTACCAGACAGGGTAGTGACAGGCAACCCATGTCACTGTGCATTGTCTGGCATTCTAGAGAAGGGACAGATGTCAAAACGATCAGTGTTTCAAAACGATTGCCATGACATAAATGGCTGAGAAGCTAGGGGCGTACCTTGGATTTGCCTGCTTGTGCCATTGGTCAGACACACATTGGAACTGTGAGTATGCTGTCAGAGAGAAGCGTTGCATATGAAGTGACCCTGTTTTTTCTTGCGTAGAGAGACATACATGTCCAAGGTTTCAAGGCAGCGCAGGAATATTTCAGGGTATACAACGAAGCATCTGTGTTCTCTACAAACAGTATCTGGCACAAAAAAGGCAGATCCCCATCTGTATTCGGTAATACTTTAAGAAATCCCAAGAGACGCCAAGAAATGCAACACAACAACCAGCATCGCTTAACTATCTGCCTGCTGTGTCACCAAAGTCAAGGGATGCCTGTAGTGCTGTCCTAGCTCTGAGGGAGCCTTCCATAATGTTTGCTTTGTATTGTTTATACACTTCATCTGGCAATTATTCAATAAAGAGTTTCAGTCAAACAAGTTGTATGTGTAATTTTCCAGGAGCATGCAGTATTTGGCAATGCGAAACTGTAGGCAAGCTGATGAATAAGATTTCTGTCCAAACATATCCAGTCTTTTCCCGCCCTTATCAGATGGGGTAGTTTTGAACTGGATAGGTTTTCCAACTGTAATGTACTCCCTCCATCATTAGGGAGTTTGGAGTTGAGTGCGTGAAGAAAAACTCTGCACCTTTAGCAAGCACATCATATTTTTTGTCTGATCATTTGTAAGAAGGCAGAATGGTGGTTGGCATGCGCCATATTACTTTTACAGGTTCCATAATATCAGGGTTAATTGGCAGGGCAATCTTGGCTGACGAGGATATCTGCAGTATGTCCATCAGTTGATGCTGAGTCTCTGGTAATTCCACCATGGACATGTCCAGAGAAACCGACACACTCTTAAAGAGATCTTGAAAGGACTTAAAATTCTCCCCAGCAGTGGGTGATGGAGGCATGACTGTCTCATCAGGTGAAGAGAAGAGGATGAAATGAGCATGTGTAGCACATAAGAACAGCCATACTGGGTCAGACCAAAAGTTCCATGTAATCCAGTATCCTGTCTTCCAATAATAGCCAATGCCAGGTGTCCCAGATGGAATGACCAGAACAGGTAATCAAGTGATCCCTCCCCTTTCACCCATTCCCAGCCTCTGAAAAACAGAGGGTAGAGACACCATTCCTGATCATGCTGGCTAATAGCCATTGATGGACCTATCCGCGATGAATTTATCTAGTTCTTTTTTTAACCCTGTTAAAAGTCCTGGTCTTCACAACAACCTTTGGCAACGAGTTCCACCGGTTCACTGTGCATGGTGTGAAAAAAAATCTCCCTTTTGTTTGTTTTAAACCTGCTACCTATTCATTTGGTGACCACTAGTTTGTGTGTTTTGAGAACAAGTAAATAACTTTTCCTTATTTACTTTCTCCACACCAGTCATGATAGACCTCTGTCACATCCCCCCTTAGTATACTATTTTCTAAGATGAAAAGTCCCAGTTTTTTTACATCTCTCCTTTCTGCAAGTTCCTCCAACTTGGCATGCTCCGGTAGCAATGGTGGTTGTTGCTGATGTTTCTGTGGGGAGGAATGACGAGAGGCATCCACAATCACAGCCTTCTCTTCACCAGAGAAAAGTGGCGTGGAGGTCACTGGAGTCACTATCTAACTTGGATCTGGTCGGATGGAGGTACCGGACCCAGGACACCGAAAAGCAGAGTTCCAGGTACCGAGGAAGAGCTAGGTCCATCTGAGTGGTAAGTTCCTGCAGTACTGTGAAGCTCAGCCTTGGTCTGCACTGGAACAAACTGTGCTGGGATCATGCCAGGCTGCGTTTGGACAACAGGTGACACCTGAATGATGGAGACTGTCACCACTTTTTTCAGTACTGCAGAAGACGAGCAAGAGGATGTTTTCTTAGCTCATGGGCCCAAGTTAGGGTCTGGCTGTACTATTGCCTTTGCCCCTTGGGACATCTCCATACCAGACATACCCATCACTTTTCGGTCCAAGATGGTCAGTGCCATCAGTATCAGGCAGATATTTTCAGTGGAGATAGAAAGACAAGCCCAAAAAGATACTAAGTTGATTATTGCAGTCTGTGTTTGGTTGCCTTTTTGGGAGCAGGGTCCTTCAGCAAAAGTAGAAGGGATCCCTAGTCTGAGGCTGCTGACAGAAAGTGCTGGCAAGTGGAGACCTTATCTCAGGGTCCAAAGATGGCCTGAGTGATTTCTCTAAGAAAAAGCATGAATCAGAAGTCTCTGGCTGACAACTTTTCGTAGTGCAGAAATTTCTGTGGGATATGTGTGTTACATCCAAACAGTGGATATATTAGGCATAACCATCTGATATTGGAATGGATAGCCTACAAGTGAGGCAACATTTGAATCCATGGGAATGGAAAATTTTGTCTGGGTCCGGTTCTGTGCCAAAGTCCCTTCCAGGGGTGGGAATGGGAATGGAGACAAAAATAAAAATTTTTTTTTTAATTGAGAGAATTAAAAAGGAGAGAAATAACAAGTATGAAGGTTTAAATAAAAAGGGGGAAGCTTATATAATCAGTTGTGAACAGCAGGCACGAGTTGCTGTGCATTCTGACCTAAGCCTAATGCAGTAGAGAAGGAAGGAACTGGAGGAATGGTTGGTAACACACACCAGTTAACCGTTTACAGTTAACCATGTATGCGCTGCCATCCAAGATATTCCTGCTACAAATCTCCAACTATAAATACAAGGCACTAAGACACCTAACATGGAGCACTCGCAAGGACACTCCTTGAAGAAAAATGGACCTATTCTCAGTTGTATCCACTAAACCTGCATGATGAATCTATTTACTACTGCCTTATTAGTAAATTATCCTAATAGTATAATTTGGATTATGTTTGTGCAATTTTAAAGGGAACTATTATTCACTTTTACAATCTGTTTGAGAACTGACATATTTCCATACTCCTGAATTTTAAAAAATTCTTGCTTTGTCAATAATAGTGCTATATACTGAAGTTAACACGTGAACATACCGTTGAGTGGGTTTTTTTTTATTTGTTTTTTTAAACACACACACAGGGAGGTACTGGGTTTCTTCCCCCTCCCACCCACTAAGCCACTCAAGTGGACACCACAGAATAGCCAATTTTATGGAAAGACTGCATATTTTTGTCAGCAGTTCAGCACTTTACTTCTAAATTCTTTTAGAAGTGTCAGATATACTCCATCTGATCCTAGTGATCTATTATTCAATATATCTATCTATTCCAGAATCACCCTTTACACAATTCTATTTCTAACACTGATATATCTTTATTACCTGATAAGAGTTGATCTGATAATACTGTCACTATTCTAAGAAAAAACTGAAAACATAACATTTCTAGGAAGTTCATATTAAAAGATAGAGTGGCAATTGATAGACTAGGTATTACTACAGATAGCACACTTAATTATGAGCCTGTATGCTTAAAAAAAAAAAAAAAAAAAAAAAAAAAAAAAACTCCCAAAAAACAATTTTCTTTTTTAAATGATTGCTTTCCAGAAAAAAACAAAAAAACCAAAAGTTTACCATTACATTTTCATCCGAGTCGGGTACAGAATCAAGTAATTCATCAAGTTCTTCTCCAATACTAATATCATCTCCATCTCCACTATCTACACATGCTTCTGTCACAGAGAAAGTAATGTTTCCATTTGCCAGTACTGAAGGAGGCAGGGATTTCTTTTCCACTTGAAGAGGCATGACAGAAGATATGGCTTGCACAGATACAGAGGCCAAATCACTCGACACATCCGCGGCAAAGTTTGAGGAAACAGTAGAAAGTATCTCTTGTTTCTCTTCTGATAAATCTGAAACAGGAAATTTCAGAAAAACAAAATTTCTAGTCATCGCTGTTAAAAAAAAAAAAAAAAAAAAAAAAAAAAAAAAAAAAAACCACACACACACCACACACCAAACAATTCTTTCACTACTTTTAATATGGAAAAAAATATATTTTGTCTTAAAGAAATTTAATTTTAGAATAAAAATAGAGATACTGAAGAAAAGGATACCAAGCATTCATATTAATTAATTCATTTCAGAAAAAATATGCAGATGTGTATATTGGCATGTTTGCATATTCTGATATATTTAGCGGACAGGCACAGTAAGAAACTTGTAGATTAAGTTATCACATACTATGCTTTATTCTGCCTCCCGACAACCACAACTATTTATTTCAAGTTACAGAAGTTATATCAGAATGCCACAATATCAAAAGAGGTGGCAACAATAATAGTCAGGAGAAAGTTTGCACAGCCACCTTAACCTGTATTCTCTTATGCATACACACACACACCCCCATTCATCCAAATCCCTCAAAACCCCACACATCTGTCACACCATCTTATTAAGTTTACTTTGCTGGCAAAACAAAAAAACTATTCTAGTAAGAAGTCATATGTGAAGTTATTGCTTGGACAGACTTGAAACTTTTTCAATCTGCTCAATTCATGATTCAGATAAAAGAACCATTACAGTTACAAACACATTGGCTCTGCACTTTATAGCTAGCTCCTTCCATGAAGGCAGACTCACCAGATTCAATATCCTCCACAGAAGAATTTGAATTCTGTAAATAAGTAAAACATCAATCAATCAACTTGAAGAGCAACAGCACCCTTCAAGCATACATTTAAAGTTGGTCTTATCAATCCAAGTTCGACTTAAAATTTAGTTTCTGTAAAATCTGAGAATTTACAAGATTGACACACAAAAAAATGGCTTTTCAAACAGTATGTGAAACCCAAGCACTGCAACCCTAAGAAACTGAAACGAACAGTGAGACTAATTTAATAGATTTCCTAAAATAAGCTTCTTCATTTACTGTTTGGTGTAAATAAACTGTTTTAAAGTATTCATATTTACTCAGGCAATGTGTTATTACCAATTCTAGCTAACAAAACCCTTTTACAATTTAGGTGGACTTTATGCATCTAAGACACTTGGACAGGTCTCACAGTACTTATTAGTGACTGAGGAATATTCAACTATCTACCCTTAACATATACGTATCTAAGTACCTGAGTACTCACTGGAATATCTTTAGTACTTAAGTTGTCATTAAGTACAAAAAGCAATAGTTAACTGTATCCTTTCAGCAGACCTTAGGAATTAGTAATAAGGCCAAACACAGAAGGACAACATTTTAACTATCTTTTATTCAAGGAAGGTCTTGTACAAAGAAAACTTAGATACAAGTGATTGAGTAAGATATACTCATGGCAAAACCAAGCCCAGGATTAGACAGGAATCCATATCATTGCCTAAAATGCAGGAATTTTAACCAATTGTTAACAGGACATTTTCACTTCACTGTAAGAAAATCAATTTCTACTATGAACATGTGGAAATTTACCTTTATTGTCTCTTCTCCAGAAACAGAGTTTGAGGAAGTTGGCTGCAATTAAACACAGAATTTTAAGTATATAGTGAACATTAAACATTCATGAGATTTAAAAAAAAAAAAAAGTATATATCTCTTACCCTGGCTCTGACATATGCTTTTCTTATTTTTAATCCTAGTTTCTGAGCAAGTTCTTGAGTCAGCTTTATCACGCTTTCATCCTAAAATAAATAAATAAATAAATAAACAAACAAACACACATGCATATATAACATATCTACTATATATTTGAGAGAGTTTGTCTGTTTGTTCAAGAACTCCTCCTAAACAGAAAGAAATAGGACCACAAAATTTGGTATACAGGCTAGTCAACTAGTCGCTTCCCCCACCCTTGCTGCCTCCATATCAGAAAGAGGCAGTGGGGGAAGGGAGGCTGCTTCAAAGCAGCAGCTCCTTGTGGAGCCTAGGGCCAGACCCCAGGCTCCACACAGTGCTGCTGCTACAAAATGCCGCATGCAGCCTGGGGCCAACTGGGAGTTTCCAGCTGGCCCGGGCTGCACACAGTATTTTAAAGCAGAAGGACCGCACAGAGCCTGGGGTAAGCGGGAGACTGATTGAGTCCCCTGCTGGCCCCATGCTCCCCACAGCACTTTCACCTTTGAGGTGTGGTGACTATTGCTACAATTCAAAGGCAGAAGTGCCCTTATTGACTAATTGAATAGTCAATGCAAATTGCATCAACTACTCAATTAGCCAAATAATTGAAATTTTACATCCCTAATGTGGGTATGTCTGAAGAACAGTGTGTATTACCATTTTCAAATTTTTTGCTATGTTGGATGTTGCTAGAAAAAAAGTTTATCTTTTAGCCATAAACCTTATTGCTTGTTTAATTATTTAACTAGGTTTAGAACAGTAGTCCCCAGCCTTTATGCCCAAGATGACTTTCAGAATTTAAGGGCAAACCAGGATCTACCCAGTCCCTTCCCCTAAACTCCATCCCGCTCTCTTCCAGCACTTTCTCTCACTTGCTTTTACTGGACTGAGCATATGTGCTGGCTCTGGGAGGGGAGTCAGGTTTGGGGCAGAGGAGTGAAATGCAGGAGGGGCTACTGGATATGAGAGGAGGGTCAAGGTGGAGGTATACGGTGCGGGCTCTGGGAGAAGGCACAGGGCTAGGGCTTGGAGTGCAGAAGGGAATGCTGGCTCTGGAAGGTGGTGTCAGACTGGAGCAGAGGCACTTCTCTGGGGAACAGGGCAGGACCACCCCAGAAGTGGTGGACTGCAGCCAGAGAGCAGCGTGAGCTGGGGCCACCTTGCTGCATTTCCTTCCACTCCACTGCTGGTGAATGCAGAAGTGATTAAAGGAAGGCAGATTCCAGCTGCTGGCACCAGCCAATTAGCCTTGCTAGTCTCCTGGGCTGCCTTGGATACAGGAGGGGGCAGAGCAAAGCAGGGTGGGGTGTTCAAGCCTTTCACTGGGCTTGGGGATGTCACATGGCCAGTACCCCCTCTGGAATCCTACTTACCAGTTACCCCTGACTAACCTGCCATTATCTGATTAAAATGTGGCCATACATCATAGATGCAACCACTGTTAAATAGCTGCAACACAATCTGTGCCAATGACACACTGCCAGAAATGGTTAAACAGTCCCAGGCCAAATGATCCGGAGTCTACTTAGGCATGTGAGAAAAGTATATAAATGGTAATTTAGATCATTCAATGCTAGACAGACTAGATTCTAGAACTCTGAAATGCAAACCTGTATGGTTAGAAATTAAAGGTAATCCACTATATATTAGAGTCTCTCTGTTTTGTTCATCCATTCCTCCTAACCAATAAGAACTAGGACCACCACTAAATTTGGTATACAGCTTCCTCCTAACATAACTAACTAACTAAAAGCAAGGTAAGGTGTTGGTTGTGCCAAGAAAATGGAATATGCCTGGAATGGGCTTGCTTCTCATAAAACCATACAAAAAAGAGACAGAATCACCAAGTAGGTGAAAGGGACAGAGGCTGGCTGGCTGGCTGGCTGGGGACACACCCCTTTCCCCCCCTCATTCACAACTGTTCCAGCCCCAAGCTTCCCACCACCACCACCCGAGTTGCCCTGTAAGGAAGGAGGCGGCTGAAGCGCCCCACCTCTCCAATTCCTATGGGCACATTGCTGGTTGTTCCCCTACATCAGGGAGCAAGGGGGGGGGGGGGGGAGAAGAGTATACAGCTTACTGCATTTCTCACTCTGGCTGGGAAGACAAGCTGTGCACTTTGCTCTCACTCCCTAACAGGGATAGGAAAAGGAAGAGCAAGCAGCCTTGGCATGAATTTTCCTTTTACCTTCCAAAAAAATAGAATTAAGGACCCGAGCAATGCCAAGTAAATGTACCAGTTGTGTGTATGTACTTGTATCTCACACATGCTAGCTTTTATCACTATTAACTGCTGATAAGGAGACCAAAAGGGAATATTAACAATTAGATGAACCTAGGTTAATATAGTGTCATTGTTATCTCTTCAAAGTCTGAGATAAACTGCTTAATGGATAAGTTACCTTATGTTAATTACTTCATGTTTGATTACCATTGGGTTACATTAAAAAAACTATTGAATTCTCCCAAGTTTGCAGCTTTCCCCAGGAGCATCCAAGCCAGGGATGGGAAATAAACCGGAAGAAATTCCCTGGCTTGAATGCTCCTGGGGAAAGCTGCAAGCCAAAGAAATGTGATCCTAGAATATCCTTGTGTCTCTTTAAGGGGCACTGACTTAGTTTTCTTCTGGATGAAATATCAAGCTGATCTGAGACCATAAGCCATAAGGATTGAGATCCCAGACATTGGTTGGAATCACTCTGGATATAGATTCTGGACTATAACCGTGGACTAAATTCTAAAAGAATTTTTGCAATTACAAGATCACCATCTCTGCTATGTAAATGAACCTGAAGAACTGAACTGTCTGTATGTATACTGATCTTTTAACCAATACACTTTTTTTCTTTTACAAAAATTAGTTTATTAATAAGAATTGGCTATAAAAGCATGTATTTGGGCTACATTTGACATATTTATTGATCTGGAAGATAATGTGTCTGATCCTTTGGACAGTTAGAACTTTATTTGACTGGGGAGTCAGGATGGAAGCTTGAGTAGGGGTACTTTAAGGGTATGTCTACACTAGCCCCCTAGTTCGAACTAGGGTGGCTAATGTAGGCATTCGAACTTGCAAATGAAGCCCGGGATTTAAATATCCCAGGCTTCATTTGCATGTTCCCGGGCGAGCGCCATTTTTAAATGCCCTATAGTTCGAACTGACTGCCCATGGCTACACGGGCCGTCAGAAGTTAATCCGAACTAAGTCCTTAGTTCGGATTAACTGTTACACCTCATTGCAGGACTAACTTCTGACTGCCCGCGGCTACACGCAGCAGTCAATTCGAACTACGGGGCATTTAAAAATGGCGCCCCTCCGGGAACATGCAAATGAAGCCCGGGATATTTAAATCCCGGGCTTCATTTGCAAGTTCGAATGCCTATATTAGCCAGCCTAGTTCAAACTAGGAGGCTAGTGTAGACATACCCTAAGGCCGTGGTCACCAACCCGTCGATCGCGATCGACTGGTCGATCGCGAGGCCTCGACCAGTCAATCGCGAGGCGTTCGGGCAACCCCGCCCCCCATATTCCCCCCACCCCCGAGAAGCCCCACTACCTACCTCTAGTGTAGTGCTGGCTTCCCGCAGGGTGGATGGAAGTCCTCTCTGAAGCCCGCATCACTTCCGGGGGTTCTGGAAGTGCACGGGCTGCTCCCCCTCCCACAGCTCTGTTGCGTGCTAGGGGAGGAGGCATTGGCCCTAGAGGAGGAGTGCAGAAGCTTCCCTGTGCCGCCGGCACCAGAGGGGTGAGTTGGGTGCAGGGGTTTCCCTGTGCCGCGGGAGTGGGAGTCGGCCCCGGGGTTTGGCCATGCTGCGGGAGGGGAGGGAGTTGGCCGGGCCAGGCCGTGGGAGGGGGGTTTGACCCCGGGGCACGCGCCCGCGGGGGTTGGCCATGCTGCAGGAGGGGGTTAGCCACGCTGCGCCGTGGGAGGGGGGTTTGGCCCTGGGGCAGGTGCCTGCGGGGGTTGGCCGTGCTGCAGGAGGGGAGGGGCCGGGCCGCGCCGCGGAAAGGGGGTTTGGCCCCGCCGCGGGAGTAGTGGGGGTTGCCCCTGGTGCAGGCTCCTGTGCGGGTTTGGCCCTGCTGCGGAATGGGGGGAGGGGGGGTTGCCCCCGAGGCAGGCTCCCGCGGGGGTTTGGCCCCGCCGCAGGAGGCGGGGGTTAGCCCCGGGGCAGGCACGCTCGGGGTTTCCCTGGGCCACGGGGGGCCCGGAGGAGGCATGTGCTGGCTTCCTGCGGGGCGGGGGGCAAGGGAGAGAGAGAATCCTGGGAGGAGGCAGATGCAGGTGACTCTGCTGCCACTGGCACCCTGTCCCCGCTCCCCAGACTCCACTCCCCCGTCCCCAGCTACAGAACTCTGTCCCCATTCCTGTCCCCACTCCCCAAACTCTGTCCCCACTGGCACCCTGTCCTCTGCCCTCCCAGCACCCTGATCCCTGCCCCCAGCCGCAGAATTCTGTCCCCACAAAATGTATAATTATAAATGCTTCATTTTAGATTTAAATAGCATGAATAAAAAACAGACCATTTATTTCATAACTATAAACACATGATTTTAATTTTATATATTGCATAATTTAAAAATAAAGTGTTTATCAGGGTGTGTAAGTAAGGGCTGGGGACAGCAAGTGATGGACAGGAGGAGAATAGAGAGGGCGGGGCTTCAAGAAAGGGGCGGGGCTGTAGATCTTCACCTGTTCTGAGATTTAAAAAGTGATCTTCGGTGTAAAAAGGTTGGAGACCACTGCCCTAAGGGAACTGAGTGGTTTGGACTGCTGATTTGGCTAATAAGATAATGCAGAAGCTGTTTTGTGCTGACTTGGTAAATATAAATATTGGAATTACCATCAGCTTTAGGGATAGGCTTCAGGCATTGCACCCTGAGTGGCTCCCCGCTGGCTCCCCTGAGCCCCCGCATATCACAAAATGGAAGTGTTCATTACATTACAAAATTGTCCCCCTCACCTAGGAGGCCGAAAAACAGACTATACACGATACTCCAGAGTGGTAGTTTTCACTTCAGCCTTATCTACATTACCCTGGTAAGTTTACTTAGTTATGCTACTTCAGTCACGTTATTCTGAAGTGACCATAGTGTAGGCTGACTTACTGCAGTGTCTATACTGTGCTTTGTCAATAGGAGATGCTCTCCCACCAACTTACCTTACTCTAAGAGAGATGGAATACCAGACACAACAGAAGAACACTCTCCTATCAACTTAGTGGGTCTTCTTCACCAGACTGCTTCATTGATCACAGCAGTACTGATACATGTACACATGTATATTTGACTTGAAGATTCATAACGGCCCTTTTGTTAACTATTCAGATAAGACATTTCTTACTATTTACAAACAGGGATTTTTTGAGACATGCTAGAACTTTTTTTTCATTTTAATTATTTGCTTTTGTTTTCAATTCAGGCTGAACACTTTCAAATTAACTCATTGTACAGCGAATGCTATACTGGATGTGAACCAAGCAGTTTGTTAATTTCCCAGTTTACAAAATTATTTTCCACTAAAATGTTATATTTTATATTATAAGCCTCTAAATCAGTGGCTCTTAAAGTGCAGTCTGTGGACCACTAGTGGTCTGCGGCCACCTTACAGGTGGTCCATGGCTCAAGCTCAGTTCCTCTCATATCCCCTGCAGTGGGGAGCCTGTGCTGCCACTCCAGCCTTGCGCAGCTTGAGCACCAACTCCGGCTTTCTGCTCGGATGGTGCAAAGAACGTGGGGAGGTGTGAAAAAGCCCTGACCTTTCCTCCCAGACCTGGCTCGCAGAGAGAGGCAGAGCAAGGGGCTGCGTGCTGTGGAGCGCGAGGGACTGAGCCCCCCTTCTACCCGACTGGGGGTGAACAGCAGTGCTGTGACACACTTTACAGAGGCTTTCCCCAATGTTCTCATTGCTCATCCAATGGGAGCAGTGGGAGGCGGTGCTTGGGAGCAGTGGGGGCACGAAGGCAAGTAAGCACCACCCCCCCAAGCCCAACTGCCGCACACTATTCCCCCTCCCTCACTCCCCTCGAAGACCCAGCACCCTCAGCTTCTTCCTAAACCCTCCCTTCCTCTTGCACCATCCCTCCTGGCCAGACACCTCACCCCAAAGGTGGGAAAATTTTTCAAGGGAGACTACTTCAAAAATTTTCAAAATGGTTGCAGGACACCCCAGAACTAGTGGGGCCCTTAAACAGAAGCAAGAGAAAGGGCTCACACCTTCCGCGTGTCTTCCAGGCAATGCGGCAGAGCTGGGATCTGTGATCCCTTTCAATTGTTTCTATTTAAAGGGTTCACACCCAGTGTTCCCTCTAAGCTGGGCAGCAGCAGTGCTTCAGACAGGATTGATTAATCAGCTCCACCCAGTCAGTCAGCTCTGTGCATGGAACCCTGAGCCCCTGACTGCGCGGGGCTGATTAATCGTTTGTGAAGCTGTGCTGTCCCACAGCTTAGAGCAGGCCTGGGCAAAATACAGCCCATGGGCCGCATCCGGCCCACCAAGCCACTGGATCTGGCCCGCGGAGGCAGCGGGGAGCCCCAGGCAAGCTTCCTGGCTTGCCCTGAAACCCCACGCACCATGCAGAAACTCAGCTGCAGGGCTCCATTTCGGTTTTAAAACTAGAAGGGAGGGAAGAAGTTTTAGGAGCTGCCCCGCCCCCATCACATTTCCATTGGCTGGTTTCTAGCAGATACCAGCCCATGGGAGCTGCTAGTTAGAAAACAGGCAGCTAAGAAAAATCATGCCCCTTCTCCTGGGCTCAGTTATTCATGAAGCACATGGCCAGGCAGACAGGCTAGTCTGGCAGCTGACAAGTAAGTCTCTTGGCCACAGCCTTCTTCTGGAACCCCAGCCCTTTCCTGCCCCAACTCTCTAGCCCCCCCACCCCCAACATACCCAAACCCTCTGTCCCTCTCATACACCCATACCCCCTCCCAGATCTGGCACCCCAACCTCCTGCCTCAGATCACAATTCCCTCCTACCCTAGGTCACATCCCAAAACCCTGCACTCCAGTCCCCTGCCCTAGGTCACAACCACCTGCTTCATCCCAACTCCCTCCCAGACTCCAGTCTCCCTCCTGCGCCCCAGACTCTTACCCCAAGCTCCCTTCTGCACCCAACCTCCATTCCGGACTCCATTAATATCATGGAAGAGTGCAGCCCTTGACCACTTCCCATAATCTTGGAGTGGCCCCCCATCAAAAATTACTGCCCACCCCTGGCTTACAGGGAACACTGCTCATGACTTCGCAGCTTCCGGGAAGGTGCAAGCCCTTTAAATAGAAGCAGGTGAAAGGCTCGCACATCCCCAGCTCCCAGGCAACTAGTTAGGGGGCGGGACCAGGAACTGCCTCACAGGACTGACAAAAGAGCTAGGTGAGCCAGATTCAGCCCGCTGGCAGGCTCTTGCCTATCCCTGCCCTACCCCCCAGCCTGCTCCTGCACCCTCCCTCCTGGCCACATACTACACTCTCCCTTGCTCTCACCCCTCTGGCCAGACACCTTACTCCCAGCCCGCTTCTGCTCCCTACCTCCCACCCTCACTCCCTCCTGCACTTCACCTCTCGCCCAATTCTGCACCCCCCATTCATATCCCACTCACTGACAGCCCTGTCCCACACATTGAACCCCGCATTTTTGTCCCCACCCCAGAGCCAAAGGAGGTCCACAAAACACACTAATTCAGGGCCTATGAGAAGTTCTGAACCTCAGTCCTCCCGGTCCCTTCTCTTGCCCTGTAGGGCTGGAATGCCAGAGGAGAGAGGTGTTTCAGTTGCGAGCCACATCAGTGAGGGATGAGGAGTTTTGGAGGAGTTTTTTTGCTTCTCACTTGTGTAGTCCACAACTGATTTTTCTGTGGGTGTCCCAGACCCCAAAAAGGTTCCCCATCCCTGCCATAAAGAAAATATTGAAGCCTTTTGTCTTGGACATAAATTAATATTTTACTTAGTTTATCAAACTTCATTTTAAATAAACATGAGAAAGTTCAAATGTTTAATCTGTTTAATGGTTTAATTTAAACCATTCTCCCTAGCTGCAGCACTCCCATAATGGCTCGGGCATAATTATGTGATTAACGGCAAGTTCCCATTAGCAACTGGTGGTCCATGGAAAGGTTTGCACTGAGCCAGGTGGGCCACAGGCCAAAAAGTTTGAGGACCACAGCTCTAAATCATGTGTAGATGTTATGGGCCACTGTCCAACTGGAGAAGCGAAACCCATTCACTGACTATGCTGAAATTTTAACATGTACCTAATTCATTTGTTTTAAAGTATAAGTATTACTATCAGGATACTCAGACTGAGACTTCCATGCCACAAGTAGTTCTTTAATGCATCTCCTGTGACTCTTTGCAACAGATGATAATGAAACACTGATTTAATTTTTTTAAACCAATCAGCATTCTTGTACTACATTATTAACCAACTGTAGTTGATCAATATATAATATGAGAAAATGTAAATTAAAGCTAAATATTTCCCATCATACCGTTTAAACATGGATATCTAGCACTATAGTAAACTGAATAATTAATTCACACTACCGCAGCTCTTTGGGTAACACAGATTGCTAATTTGGCTCCTGAACCACTGAGGTGTGAGTATCACTGGTCTAAGAGAACCTCATTGGTGACATCCACACATACTGGCCAAAAAAAGTCACTCTCACCCCCGCCAGCCAGCACATCACCACAACTCAATTTTTCCTGCTTAAAAAACAAAACAAAAACAAAAACACACCTATGTCACTTCTACTTGATTTGAGAGCCCTAGTTTTCACTACCAAATACAAAAATATTTCAGATATTTCTTAGCTTCCACACTGAAAACACATACAATGAATAAATAATCAATAAGACACAGTCCTACATAAAATACCAGCTCTTTCCAAGATATTATTGCACAAGTATAGTTAACTGTGTATAATTTACTTACCTGGGGTACAGCCAGAGAACATTTTGCTACAGCATCATAAGCCTTCTTATACCTTCCCAATTCATTTAAGGCTTTGGATTGCCTATACAAAGCTCTGAAATTGTTTTCATTTAATCTTAAAGCTCTCTCACAATCTTCTAGAACTTTATCATGCAATCGCTGAGAAAGGAAAAAAGTTTAAGTGCTTTTTCAATAAATATTTTGTTGCTAGAGGAGACAATTCAAACAGCCTACAGTTAAATCAGAAAGTGCTGAGCATCTACAATTCCCAAGTAGGCTTTCTTCTTAGGATGTTATTCCTTCCTAATGGTTTTACTTCTGGATAGAAGTGCTGAATCAATGCCGAATCAAAATTCACCAGCTGTTTATTGTTCTTACTGTTAGCATGGAATGCTTTGTAGACAGATTGCATAGGAAGACAATATTTCACCAAAATATGCTAGAACCCTCATTTAGTCCAGCTAACACATCGTTACACCTTCATATAATAAAAAGGTAATGATACCATTTACTATGTTTTAACAAAAAACAAAACAAAAAAAAAAATCACTGAAGTAACACAGCAGAGTATTTATCTTACAAAGTGAGCGAAGTACAAAGCAGCAAAAGTACTAAAGCCTGCTCATACCAAGCATCATAATCCTAGTCTATAGTATTTGACAGAAGTGCAGTGTATCTGGCTCTCACAAAGACAAACAGCTCTATTACAGTACTTGGACAGATTATGACTACTTCAGTTCTAGAGGAATCAAAGGTAGAAATAGTAAAAGCTTTTAAGATTTTATTTCTTATTCATTCTGGAAGTAAGACAGGGTTTTATTTATATAGTTAGAAAGGAAGGGAACAATAATAATGCCTTTGATTCATTAATTCTTTGTACTTAAAAGCTGTGGATATACCAGTAAACAGATATAATGGTAAATGACTAGGGATGGTGAAAAGCATTTTTTTTGGGGGGGGGGGGGGGTGTAAATGTGTAATCATTGAAATTTTCAGTGTTTACATACATGAGGGAGGCGGCAACACAGGAGCCAGTGTGCAAAGGGAGCCAGCTTTTAAGATGGCTCCTGCAGAGCTACCTGTTACCCCGCACTGCTGGCTCTGTATCAGCATCAGGGAGCAGGAGCTGTGCTCATGAGGAGCCAGCTTTTAAGCTGCTCCTTCCCACCCCGCCCCGCAAGAGCTGGTACCTGCTCCTCCTCCAGGAGCCAGTACACATGGATAGCTGGCTTAAAAGCTGGCTCCCCACCCGTGCCAGCTCCTGCCTGCTCCCCCACGCTGCTGCCTCTGTATCAGAAGCAGCAGCACAGAAGGGCAGGCCACCCCATGAGAGCCAATGCTCAAGGCGCTGCGCCTTTGAAACACTGCATGCAGCCCGGGGCCATATGGGAACTCCCAGCTGGCCCTTGGCTCCACATGGCATTTCAAAGTGGCAGACCCCAGACTCCACACTGCACTGCTGCTTTGAAACAAGTGGGGGCGGGGAGGTAGTGACTAGGTGACTAGCATGTCGACTATCTGATAAGCATTTGTCGACTAGTCATTCACATCCCTATTACTGACTGCAAGTAGGCCAACATACTGCAGTTGGATTTCTTTGATGACCCAGGGGCAGACCACTCTGCCATTGTTAGGGTCCTGGGCTGGGACCTGGACACAGTGGAGTCAGGTGGGTCTATGTCTCCCCACCCCCTGCCATCCCATCTTTCAGCCAAGAGGCCTGCATTGGTTTGTCTCCCACCCACACAAGGACGCCAGACAGTTTTGCTTTCTGTCCCTCTGGAGACCTGATTCCTATACACTCACTGCTGCTTTACCTGACAGTGTGCTGATCCACCCTGACTGAGGGCTCCAGGATTAACAGGCCCAGCTGCTACTCAGCCTGAACTACAGACTTGGGCCTATTAATGTCAGCTAATTTTCTCTGGAACCGAGTTGCTCCAGAAACCCTATAGTAAGGGAGAATGGTCTCCCTCCCAGCTGGATGGCGAAGAGAGCCACAACAGCCTTCCCACTTTATCAGCATGTAAGCTTAGTATGCCCATTTAAAATACAGTAAGATATTGCTAGTATTATTGTCTAGAAATATCTAAACATGTTTAGGGACAATAAACAATCTTCAACAAGTTTTGAAACATTTTGACAATTCTTAAACCATAACCAAAAGCTCTTTGTCTACTAGTGAATTTTCTATGGCTTCATAGCATCATGGAACTGGAAGGAACCTCAAGGGGCCATTAAATCTAGCCTTCTATGCTCATGACAGGACCAAGCACCATCTTCTAGACCATCCCTGACTGATGTCTGTCTAACCTGCTCTTAAAAATCTCCAATGATGGAGATTCCACAACCTCCCTAAGGCAACTCATGTTTTGTTAATATACTTTCCCTGAAAGCCACAAAGCTTAAAGGGGGGGGGGGGGAAGAGACAACTTACCAAATTTGAATAACATGCTATCCGGTTTACATGCAGCTTCTCCAGTATTTCATTGGATAGGTGGATTTCTTCAGAATTTGCATAATCTGATATGTTTAAAGCTTCTGTATAGTGGCTCTGTGATCTTTCCCAGTCACCTTCTCGGTATGCATCATTCCCTTCATTAAAGAGATTTCTAACTAGCCCTCGTATGAATAACTGAAACAAAGAAACACTCATGAACTGAAGAACTCTGGGCAAATAGTCCATACTTCTGAATACTTATTAAGTTGCAATTTTCTTGCAACAAATTAATTGGAAAAAATTAAATACAAAGATTTGGTTTCCAAGTTAAAAGAAAATACACTACAGGAAAGTTGCAAGAGAAGTAGTGCTAGAATAGTGTAGTCAATTAACCGATAAGCAAATGCTTATAGGTTAATGCTATGGAGTACACACATTCACCACTTCTTTCCCCACCACCAGTAATTTTTTTTTTTAAGCAGGCTGGCCAGCAGCCTGGCTCAGGGACCTACCCCTGCTGCACCTCTGCATTTTAAGTGTATTAGGAGCCAGGCGGGCAAGCAGCCCGGCTCAGTTCCAGCTCACACTGGGCCTGGGAGCTCAGCCCCCGCCCGGACAGGGACTGCTGCCACCCCACATTGCTGTCTCTGTATCAGAGGCAGTTGCATGGGGCAACAGGCAGCCAGTCCACAAGGGGAGCTGGTTTTTAAAACTGGCTCCTCTCACAGAACAATTACTGCCTGGCACCCCTCACTGCTGTCCCTGATAATTCACAGATAAGAATTTATGAGGTTAATTGACTATTCAATTAACCAATATTTAACATCCTACAGAAAAGTATTATCTAGACATTTCTAAGGTACCCATTATCAAAGAATCTAGGCATAAACGAAGGGCATCAACTGTTGACAAAGCAGCTCATGGAAGAGCTTAGACACCTATGTGAAACACTTTTTTTTTTTTTTCCTTCTCCCAGTAAAAAGTAAAACCACAAAACTAAAGTCTGATATTTCACACTGAAGTCTCGGAAGGGATATGTTTGGATCCAACCAACTGCCCATTCATGTTTGTACTACTATCTGGCTAGGATTCAAACTAGGGATGTTAAAATGTGTGTAATTAAGTAGCCATTTAGCCCCTGAAGAATGTCAGTGGTTACACACCGGGAGGCTCCCTACATGTACCAGCTCCCACCTCCCGCCCCTGCCCCTCCCCCATATTGGGAGCCTGCACGTAACCGTGAACGTTAATTCATGAGCCCAGGCTCATTGGTTAACCATGTACATTTTTACACTTTCACATTTGTAATTCAAACAACTGAAAAAGGAGAGTTTTTAACATGAACAGAAAAAGAGCTGCAAAACCATTTGCCAGTTATCTACAACCGCAGAAAGATGCCTGGTAGTGTCACATGGTGAAGCTACCTCCTCCTGACTAGCCAATGCAGTGTCCAACTAATTTGTATGAAAATAGAACATGATCTTAATTTTTGAAATTGTAAAGATCTACATTTTTAGCTAAGATTAAGCGGTAGTTTAAAAATTTTCTCACTGAGCTTCTACAGAAGTTATTTCCATGCATTCAAATATTTGATTACATATATCACAGGGTGGGGCAAGATACTGAAAGGCAAATACCATTGTAATTTATTAGTATTAAAAACTAGTAAAAATATCATTTAGACACTCAAAAACATTGACATATTTTTAAACCACAAAGAAGAGATTTCCACCTATTAGAGAATCACATTTGTAACAGATTTCAGAGAATAACTTCATTATTACCTCATACTGTTTTTGCGTCCCTGGATAGGGCAAAGTAGACCTAGGAATTAAAGATAAATGAAATTTATAAATTAATAGACTGTTAAAAACAAATATTAAACTTAAGGATCCTGCATGCTACAGACAATACTAATTAAATTCCCTAAGCACCATCCATTTTGTACACTAATGAGGCACGGATCCTATGAAAAACGATGCATGGTCAGCCTTAGTCCTGGCATTCCCTAACTTCCAAGTGCTTGACTTAGCAAACTTAAAGTCCTCTTTGAAAATGCATCCCTACATACATGGGTGAGGGGGACAGAGAAAAAGAAAAAAAAAATGTTTGGGGGCCCTAATTGACCCCCTCCTATTTCTGTAATTCTGTCAGCATAGAACTCTGACACCCTGATCAGAGTCATTCCGAACGTCAGCAGAGGGTGGATAATCACTGATCCAGTTCCTAAGATAGCACTAGCTGCTTGAAGAGAGATGAGACCATTTCTGCTTCTAACTGCAATAACCAAGCAATAACTGGAGGCAAAGGAACACAGAAAGGATCACATACTTTTGTTCCAACAAGAATCTGGGGCAGCCTATAAATGGGTAAGGGAATCATTTCCCTTCCCCTGAAAATAAGAAATAACTTGGTGTGGACAAAAGATCTCAGTGGGCCAACTGCAAGAAAACAAGTCTTCAATGTTGAAGCAACTCATTCCTCCCACTGAAGTTTCAAGAGGTATTCTTCATCCCAGCAGTCTTTTTTAACTACTTATGTTGGGACGATAAAAAAAGAGGAGGCCTTGGGAGTCTTCTGCTCTCCACGGCCCCTTCTCCCACTCCATTTCCATGCTGGAGTAGGCAAATACACTGCTCAGAGCAGGGGTTGTGTATGAAGGGAACACACAGGCCTACACCATTTCCTCCTCCATTATTACATTAAAAGGGCTGTTAGGCACATAGACAGACAATGAACTCTACATTCAAAAAACTGCAGGGGGTAGCCGAGTTACTCTGTACTTCATTTGAAGAAGTATGCTATGACCACGAAAGCTCATGATACCATCTACATGTTTTGTTAGTCTATAAATGCTACCAGACCATTTGTTGTTTTTTTAAGTTTATTCTACATTCAAGCTCAGTAGATGTTACTGCAATTAGCCCTCTGAGTAGGACTGCACACACATACACACACTGTAAGAACATCTGTCATAAGATCTTACTGTATAAATTGCAATCCCTTCTTGATCTCCTGCTGTCTGATACTTCTGTCTTCAGGCACACTGGACATGTTACCCGGCACATCCACTTTTTAATTCTACAATTCCTGAAAGAACAAACAGAGGCTTTTAACATACTCCACTTGCTAGCATATTTGCCTCTATACCAGAAGGTTCTAGTCTTACTTCAGGCCCCACAGGGAGACCCCTAGCCAGACCAGAGGAGCGCCACTGCCCGCCCCATGGGCTATTATTAAAATATCATTTAACCAGTTAACATTTTAAGGCAGGGCTGCTAAACATGCAGCCCTGGGGCCGCATGCAGCCTGCAGTCCATTTATTTGTGTCTCGCGATGCAGTTTGGGTTTACAGGGGGCTCAACACGGAGCCCACAGGTGGGATCCTTTGAACATTGCCTCCACTGGGTACATGCTCCACAACGACGAGGCATCTCCCAGGCGGGGTGAGCATTGAAAGACGCAAGCAGACAGGCTGGCCATTCTGAATATCTGATTTGTGTCCATTTATTCTTTTACGTAGGGACTCTCCAGTTTGGCCGATGTATATAGCAGAGGGGCATTGTTGGCACATGATGGCATATATTACGTTAGTAGATGTGCAGGAGAATGAACCAGTGACGGTATGGCTGATCTGGTTAGGTCCTGTGATGGTGTTGCTGGTGTATATATTATACACCCACAAATCAGATATTAGGAATGGCAAAATACAAAAACCTGCAGGGGAACACTTTAGATCTGCAATTGTGTGTCCAGGGAGACTGAAGGTAGCCATCCTGCAGCAAAAAGCTTCAAGACTAGACTTCAAAGAGAAACTGCTGAGCTACAGTTAATTCATCTTCAAGTTTGACACAATCAACTCAGGATTAAACAAAGACTGTGAATGGCTAGCTAACTACAAAAACAGCTTCTCCTCTCTTTGTATTCACATCTCCAGATCAGCTATTAGAGGTGGGCCTCATCCTCCCTGATTGGATCCACCTTGTCATCTCTAGCCTGATTCTGGCCTGCATATTTATACCTGCCTCTGGAAATTTCTGCTACATGCATCTGACGAAGTGGGTCTTTGCCCACGAAAGCTTATGCCACAACACTTCGGTTAGTCTATAAGTTGCCACAGGACGCCTCGCCACTTTTGTAAGTCTGAGTGAATGCCTTTTACTCTCCTTTCCAGTGTCAGTAAATATTGCATTAACAATTGCAAGGAAAGCATGACTATTTCTCGTTTACTTAGATTTGTTTAGCATCTTAAAGCTGAGCTTATGTGCAGATAATATGTACGCAAGAGGGACAGTTTTGTGACCTGCAAAATTCTGCAGATGCTTAATTTTTTGAAAGTAGCTTTAGTGGAGTTTCTGAAGATTTAGTGGCCTGTGGGAGTAAGTTGTTAAACTGGGGCTCTGCACACATTTTTTATGCTTTTATTTAACAGCCATGTCTTTGATTTATTTATTATAGCCGTTTTCAGTATACCCCATTTTGGTGTGTTTACTAGTTTAAGTTGTTAGAAAGGATGATAAAGTACAGTTACTTTAAAGGTAGCATTATTTTCTTTTTATTTGATTTCATACTAAACCAACATCTTAAGCAATTCTCCTTCCTAATTATCCTCTATTATAATATTTTTTCTTCCATACCTATAAACAGTAGGGATGTTCGATATCGTTAATTTTAGTAATCGTATAAACAATTTTTAGCAATTACATTGTTACTAAAAATGCTCCCTCTAGGGCAGGGCCAGCGCCAACGGCCAGTGCACTCCTGGCCTTGGCACATGCGAAAAGCATATCGGCTCCCGCCTCTTCCTCCCTGCCGCAGTGCAGCCTCTGATACAGCTCCCATCTGCCCCCCTCATCCTCCACAGGATCTGGTGCTCAGGGGAACTGAGCACAGGCTTCTTGCCTGCTCCCAGCACTGCTGCCTCTGTAGGAGGCAGCGGGGGTGGGGAGGGAACAGCTCTGCTGGAACCGGCACACGCAAGGAGCTGGCTTAAAAGCCAGCTACCCATGAGCACCAGCTCCTACCTTCCCCTTGCTGCCTCTGTTCATTTAAATGACTATATGCTAACATCCCTAACTAGCCAATTAGCCTGTCATAAAACAGGATTTTGAGGTCTCTCCTCCACGTCCTATTCCCTTTCTATATCTCGGTCTTCTCTCCTGAGCCTCTGGTCTCTCCCTCTCCCTCTCCCTCCCTCCTCCTCCCCCCCCTCCTGCATGGGGAGCATAGAGCCCAAACGGCTGTTTGCGCTGCTTGCTCCCGCATGGCAGCCCAGCTGCCTATGGGCTCCAGCTGCCCCCCTGCACCATTTCCCTTCACCCCAGCACTGATCCTGCAGCATCCCAGTTGTCCTCCACCTCCCTGTCCCCCTCATTCCCCTGCCCTCCCCGTGGCCAGGGTCTGTTCACGGCCAGGGGGCGGGGCCTGGCTGTGTACATCACTGCCCCGCCCCCCTTCGCCTCCCGCCGTGGCGCTCAGCTGAGTTCTGCGCTGCTCAGCCGAGTTCTGCGCTGCTCAGCCGGGCCACCGCAGGGGAGCCCAAAGGGCCGCTTGCTCCCACACGGCGGCCCGGCTGAGCGGCGCAGAAGTCAGCCAAGCACCACAGCGGGAGACAACCACACCCCCCACAGCATTACAGACATTGGGCTCTCTCTCTCTCTCATATATATATATATATATATATATATATATATATATAGATAGATAGATAGATAGATAGATTTTTTTGTTGGTACTAGTGGTGCACATCCAAACAATCTCAATACTAGTGTTCCACAAGAAAATTCAACTCGCCTAATGACTGAAAATGTTAGAGCAGCGTTTCTTAAAGTGCCCAGGTCCACACCACTTCCCACAGCTCCCCTTGGCTGCAAATGGCGAACCGGAGCTAATGGGAGACACATGGCTCAGTGGCTTTGGAACTAGTAAATAAATGAACTGGAGCGGCCAGTTAGCAGGTTTCTCAGAGTGGATCCACAGACCACACTGAGAAACACTGTGTTAGAGTGAACACTGATCTTAACTCCCCTACTATATTTGCAATAGTTTCTACGAAAATTGAAACTAAATAGAACTGTGTTTGAGAAACATCTAAAGCGAAACAAAAAATAAACTAAAAGGTCAACCACTGACTAATTCACTAGTTTTCAAAGTTATATATCAGCATAATTTTGTAACAGCATGTTTAGCTTCTTCCCACTCATGACTGAGCAAGCACTTAGCAGGTTTTGTTTTGCTTTGCTTTATCCTGTCACACCTCCCCCATTATTTTTAATACTTCTTTGGAAGCTTAAAACAGAAGATAGTAATACTGCAAAGTTCCCTCTCACTCCCAAGAACTTCAGGCTGTTTTAGAGGGATAGCAGTTGAGATTTGCTTTTAATAAAGGAAGATGCTTAAAATATTTATTTAGAAAAAACAAGTATTAATAAAGGAAACCATATTGATAGAAGTTTCACCAAGATAACACAGCTAATTAAATGTGATTCTACAATTAACAATGTGTCTGGTCCTACACTTGATAAGTAACTTCCTTGTCAGTTGTACTTTAGGGGAGATTCACACACGTTTGCCTCTGTAATTTCTTCTCCAGTTATCTGACTAAATGGATTTTGCCCAGGAAAGCTTATGCCCTGTCATGATCATAAGGGTTAGCCAGCAGCCTGGGGACTAAGGGGTTAACTACACCTAAGCCAAGTGGAATTGGCCAATAGGAATGCAGGTAGGAATTTCAAACTGGGACAAAGGAATTTTTGGTTTCTCCCTCCTTTGTCTCTGGGGCAGTTGCTCTCCAGCTAGTGAGGGGGACAAACAGAATATCTCCCTCCAAGAAGAAACTCTTCACTATGTGTAAGTTGGGTAAGGTTTAGATAAATCCGTTAGGTTTTATTGTTTTATGGTTTGGGAAATGGGATCTGAGGTCTATGCATTTTTAGAAATGGGTTTTGCTCTCCTTTGAAATTAAGTCTTGGGCCATGGTGTGGTTCCCCCATGAGTATCTTAATTTGTGACTCTTCCATCTAGTTATTATGCTTGCAACAGGAATATTGTGGTGATAATAAAAGTTTTCTTTCTTTCTCTTTTCTTTTATTAACCTGGTATTGGTTAATTTTTGTGTCCTGATTTTTACTTTAGGGGTGAGATTTCCCAAGTGATCTCCCCCCCTGATTTTTCTCATCATTACATGGGTGGTGGCAGCAGATTTTATCCCCAAAATCTAGGTTTTTAAGATTTTGGGGGGGAAGTTTTATACCAAAGCCTGGAAAGATAAGGTTTTGGGGTACTTTTGCAGGCCCCCACTTCTGCATTTATCGTGCCAGAGTGGGGAAGGAGCCTTGACATGCCCTAATAAATCTGTTAGTTACCACAGACATCCTTGTTGTTTTGGCAGATACAGACTACCACAACTACCCCTCTGTGTATTTATAGAGACTCCATCAAATATAAAATCATGTCCCTATTTTATTTACTTATTTTGCCAACTACTTTCCAAGTAACATTTACTACAACTTAAAAAAATTAAAATGTAGACATTAAAAAAATGTCTACATTTATCTTGATTGCTCAATTTATGAATGTGATAGCACTTTGCATATATTAAGGTGTTTTTCTTAACTTTGTAGAAACTAATCTGGTCCATCTGGAAAAAAATTAAATCATTTTTAACATACAGGAAAGAAAATCATATATTAAAGGAAAAGGTGACTCATGTCACACTGAGTGTGTAACACTAGTTACTGTATTCATTACTACTGTTTGATATGTATCTGAAGATTAAAATACTGTTTTAATACTCTGTGTACAGAATTAGGCTCTGAATAATTAGTTTTTTAGTCACCTTCCCTCCATCGCTGGTTATTTTTTCTTCTTTCACTCATCACAACAGATATAGAAAACTACCAGTTATACCAGTTACCAGTTAGAATTAACAGTTATAAACCCACAAACATTAGAAGACGCACTCGGGAGCAGGTGTAGCACCTGACCTCACTGTAAATCACTGTTTAAAATTGACCAGACCGAGTGGATAAGGACTCTTGAAATGTTATCAAGTCACAATTAGATTCTGAGAGGTGATAGGCGGGGCGGCCTGTCCGCCAGCACCTCCCTCGGGATTCCGAACCGAGTCCTCCAGTCTCTCCAGGGCTTGCCAGCGGTTTCAGGAAACTGCACGCAGGTTCAGGACACACGACGCCCGTAGCAGGCTCACACCCAAAGGCTGCCGAGCCGGTGCCACGGTCCCGGCCCGCACTTAGCACCGGGCACTAGCCTTGCCTACCGTGCGTATGTCCCCCCCAGCAGAACCACCACGAAAGACTTCCCCAGCCCAAGCAGAAGAGTAATCCGAGCTGAGGAGGGAGGCGCCAAGGAAACCCCATTCGCTGGGGGGGGGGGGAGGAGGAGGGGAACACACCCAACCCGGCTCTGCGGGGTGGGGGCAACACCAACCTGCCTGGCGAGGGAAGTGGGCCGAGAGACGCCCCCCACCGGGACGGCGAAGGGTGAACGCGCCCCGTTACCCGGGGAGGGACGGGCAGCCTGCCCCGCGGTGTGCGGGATCTAGCCGCCACCCTGATCGGTAGCCCCCTCGCCCACCTACCTACTCCCCAGGTCCGGCGGCGCAGCTGAGAAGGGGGGAGGGGGGCAGTGAGATCACCGTACGACGACGGCAACACAACACAACACCGCCCTCTCCACTCCACTCCAGTCCAGACCTGCCTCGGCAGCTGCGCCGATTGAGCTCGTCCGCCTTGTACGTGCGCCCCCTGCTGATGGGAGGCCAGAGCCATAATCAGCCGCCTCAAACTGAGCAGCCCCAGCTGATTAGCGGCCGGGAGTATATTTCTGCTTCTCCTATTGGCTCCACCAATCCGAGGGTAGGACCGACTCTTCTGATTGGCTGAAGACGACACATTCTTTGCTTCCGATTGGCTCTACATGTTCTTTCGACTAACTGGCAGGAGCGCGCAACAGCTCCACCTCCGATTGACTCCTCTACTGCCACCCTGGAGACACGTCATTCCTCAAAGGCGGAAGCCAGCAATCTCAGCGTCTCCCATAGGCTCAGGCTCACTATCACAACGCCCTCTGTGAAAGCAGGCGGGGAGGCCCGGCTGTCCACACGGTAATTCGCACTGGCTAGTATCGCTTGGGCCGGCCGGCTTCTAGGTCCTGTTTCCGGTCTCCAACCCCGGCCTAGTGCCAACCCTCAAACTGTTCTTGCGATGTTGGGGGTAGCCGGTCGCTGGGCAGTTTAACAGCACCGCGCATGCGCAGGATGTGGGGTTTCCTTCCGCCTTCGCGGGTTCTCGCTGTTTCCCACACGCGCGCGCGCGGTGTTTGACCACGTGATCCTGGGTGAGGCCGGGAAACAGCACGATGGTGCTTGCACGCGCCTGTGTCCCGCTAACGTGGGTGAACCTCCGCGAGGGCGGAAGAGGTTGCCTTGTGGGGCGGCATCAAGCTGCCGTCAGAGTGCGGGCGTGCCCCCATGTCACGAGCGGAATGTGGTTGGCACGTGGCGGCCGCTTCGCACCCTCCAGGTGGCGTTGGCTCCTTTTGCCATGGGCTGTGCTTTGTCCTGGGGACAGAGGGGACAGTGACTGTACAACGTTGGAGATGCAACAAGCCCAGCAGCCAGATAGGTACAGCTGCAGGCAGAAACATCAAACTGGCCTCTCCCACACTAGTGACACTCCTGGGCTTGAACTGTGCAACCTTCACTGCCGTGTCTTCATTTCACAAATAGTCCTACATGATCACCCTCAGCTGTATGTGAACAGGTTAAAATAAGGGAAAGTGTAGTTCTTTATCTTACAGACAAAGCCAGTAGTTCTCACACTCACTGGTTTGGGACGCAGTGTCCTGCATGATTCCCTTTCTTGTTACCTACAGCAGTGCAGTGAGGACTACATGCACTGGCTCCCCTTGCAGTTGAACCAGCTCACATCACCTTTTGGGGGCACAGAGTGATTGCCTGCTGCACTCAGAAAGGATTCCATAGCCTTGTACAACTGACTGGTCCATAAGAGAGTTTTGCATCCCTGAAGCATTGCTTTGATAACTGCTGGGCGTGGAATGTTTGACTTAATAGACAAATAGTTGGAGCTGGTATAGGAAAACTAAAATTCCAGTTTTACTCTATTTTTGAATCAGTCTTATTTTTTCCCTTCTGTGTTTCTGGAGCTTTAAATGTTTTATTTTACACATGGTTCCATAGGAATGGCTACTAATATGCATGAGGGATGCCAGAAAATTGTACACCTTCCTTATAGCAGTCCATTATAAAAATAGAGATGTTTTGTGCCCTTTATGCTATTTGCTCTTTCTTGATGTCACTCCCATACACTCTGAGCAGTGCTGATACAGTTAAAGCAGAGTGATGAGAGCACTAATTAGGCCAATGCTTCTTTGATACTACTGGCTCTGGTCCTGGGAGTAGTAACTGTGATGTTGCAAGGATATATTTTTTTTTTTATTTCATATACAATAGGTCGGGGTTATACTCTAGTGTGATAGCACATCACTACTAACTCCAATGACTACTGTTATATCTTCCCATTTCTGATTTTGTTTTGAAAATCAAAATTCAAATAAAGCATATCAACTGAAACTCATCCCAAATAATAAGATATACCTTGTACTTGCAAACTGAGTTCTGCATTAAGGAAATTCACTTCACTATAGTCATACTACTACAAGTCCCTAATCTAGGCATCTAACACCAGCACAAACTGGGGCTGACAGCAGTACAGGGATGGGCAAATACCGGCTTGCAGGCTGCATCCGGTCTGTAGGGTTAGCCCCTGGCGGGCCCCCACTCCATCATACTTACCTCTCCCTCCGCAGGCATGGGAGATCAGAGCTCCCGTTGGCTGTGGGTTGCCATTCCCAGTCAATGAGAGCTATGATTGCTCATACCTGCAGAGTCGCAGGTAAATATAGCGACAGCAGCTCACCAGGGCTAACCCTGGTGAACCACCACTGTTTTATTGCCCACGCCTGCACTAATATATTGCCGTAATCCCAGTGAAGAGAGTTGCACTAGCATAACTCCATCATTGTAGATACACCAGTAAAAATCCCATAGTGTGGACAAACAAGCATTATCCATCACAAGACTGTTTTTTGAATGTGCAGGCATCTAAAACCAATGATTTTAAGGATTAATCTCATTGTGTGTCAGTGCTTAAAATTAACTAGGATGGGTTAAATGTAAGAATTATTTCATTACTTGTTGTTTTAGCACATGTAAGGGAGAAGAAAATAAAATCTACCAGGAGGAATGGAAAATGAGAGTTTTTTGAGAGGGAAATGCACACAGGAGGAGACACAAAGAGGGAAGAGAGAGAAACAGAAAAGAGGGTGTGTGGGCAAGAAACTGAAATAAGGGGCAGAAATAGCAGTAATTAGAACCTTGGTTTAATTCCCTTACTTAATGATTTTGAATACAACAGCAAGGCACTGAATAGTCCAATTTACCTTGTTGAAGTACCCTAGTGAATATGAGGGCAATAGTCGTGTTTAAGGATTTCCTTTCCTCCAGAAGTGGGTTAGCATTCAGCTCTTAAGACTTAGACCCTCATTCTTAGTGATACAATTAAGGCAAAATAATTGCAGCCATAAAAGAGAATTAATGCAGATATGAGGACTGGAATTAGATTATTGTGTTTAGTAATAGTTTCCATTTCAGAGACTGTTGGGGCAAACAAACTTGCTAGCACAATAGGATCTTTTACTACTTATGCACTTAGATACTGTACTGATGGATATTGTAGAATCCCCCAAGACTGATAAAGAAATATTTCCTCTTCTGCTTCCCCCTAGGAGAGCAAATGTGTCAGATGGGAAGCTGTTGGAATGTTCTATTGTACCTTTAAAGAGAGGGGGAAATCTAAAGGTAGCTCAGCCCAGTAACAGGAGATAAGTGATCCAGTTGAAATAAAAATATAAATTATAGAGGCCAGATCTATGAATTAATTTTGTTTTAAATCTTCATTTAAAAGAAGAGGGATCACATGTCTTCTTTTGTTAATGAAGATCTCCCCAGGAACAGATCAGTCAGCCTGCCTGCTTTCAATATAGGTGAGATATTTGATCATTAACTTTTCTTTAATGTTTGGATAATTATATTTTTTCTTATTTTTGATGCATCTACATTGTTTCTTGTGTAATTATAGTTCATGAGTAACTTTCACAGTTAAGAAAAAATGTTGCAATGAATTTTATTTTATACAAAATTAGGAAGTTTCAGCTATACATAGTTGAAATCTGCCTGCTTCTATTACAAGTTCTTGCTCTTCAATGTAACTAATTAATGAATAAAATGTTGCTATATTTATCTGATAAAGTAGTATGTTTTTATGTGTATACAAAAGGTTTCCAAAGCACTCTGCAGACTGAAATGCAGCTACAAGTAGAACCTCAAAGTTACAAATACATCAGGAATAGAGGTTGTCTGTAACTCTGAATGTTTGTAACTGAATGGTTGTTCTATTGAAAGCTTCCAACTGAACAATGACTTGATACAGCTTTGAAACTTCACTATGCAGAAGAAAAATGATATCTATAACTGTCTTAATTTAAATGCAACAAGCACGGAAATAATTTCCTTATCTTGTCAAATCTTTTAAAAAAAAAAGGTCTTTATCTTTATTTGTTTAACTGTAACACAGTACTGTACTGTATTTGCATTTGAAGATTGTGAGGGTGTCTCTGCTGCTCCCTAGTTGCATACATCTGGTTCCCAATGAGATATGTGGTTGATTGGTCAGTTTATGATTCTGGTGCTCGTAACTCTGAGGTTCTACTGTACCTTTCAATCAATCAGTTTAGCACACTCCACAATAGCAAAGAAGCAAGGAAAATTTTGGTCAAGAATATTGGGAGTAACGTGTGTTGTTGTGTAAAGACCTTTAATAGCCTCATAGAGAAGAAAATCTGGTTTTAAGTGCTCATCCAATTAATTCTGAAATGTAGTTTGATACTACCAGACAGAGACTAAGGAAAACACAACACTGGGATGTAGAAGGAAGTCTATTACCCTTTCAATTAATTATTTTTTTCTTTATCAACCATTTCCTGCCAGGAAATCAAGGGTTCTGTTACAAGCAGAGTCCCAGGGATTATCCACGACTATCTCTCTGTTTTTGTAATAGTTCCATTTGTGCTCTAGTTAGGGATGTAAGCGACTAGTTGACTTATTTGCTTATTGGGTAGTTGAGTAGTGTCTCGACTAGTCACTTACCCCTCCCCCCCTTATTGCCTCTGTTAGACATAGCCAGCAAGTGGGGATGAGCAGGAGCCAGTGCTGGGGGGGGAGGGGGGGCGAGGAATCCAGCTTAAAAGCCAGCTCTCCCCAACACTGTCTCTGCGGGGGGGGGGGGGGGGCCAGGGGAGGCAGAAGCACAGCGGGGAAACAACGTGAGCGAGGACTGAAGCAGTCCCCACTTGCTCTGGGTCCCAACTGCTGTGCCTCTGCCTTTGAAATGTAGCAATATCCTCCAAGATCCTTTTGCTACATTTCAAAGGCAGAGGCGCAGTAGTTGGAACACAGGGCAAGTGGGGACTGCTTGAATCCCCGCTCGCCCCATGTTCCCCTCTGCACTTCTGCCTTTTAAATGTAGTAAGAGCCACAGGCGCCACTTACTACATTTAAAAGGCAGAGATGCAGCCGGGATAGTGAGCGCCCCACCTCCCCTTATTAACTAATCGAGTAGTCGATGGAAATTCCATCAACTACTCAATTAGCTGATTAATCGAAATTTAACATCCCTAGGTCTAACATCATTGTGAGTTAGGGATGTAATAGTGTAGTCAGCTAAACGATTAACCGGTAAGTGGGTGCTTATTGGTTAACACTATCAGTTACAGGCAACCACTTCCCACTCTTCTGCAGCTCTGCAAGTATATTTTTTAGTGGGCTGGCCAACAGGTTGGCTCAGTCCCAGCTTGTGCCAGATCCAGGTATCAACCCCCGCTGCAGCTCTGGCACCAGCCTGCCTGCGTACTGCTCTTAAAGGGCTTGTAGTTCAGAGCCACAGCAGGGGTTGATGCTGGGATCTGACGCGAGCTGGGACTGAGTGGTAGCAACGCTAACCCATACCAATTAATCATGTAGTCGACAAAATATTTGTCAACTACATAGTTAAAGAATTACACCTTTCTAAATATTCCTATTGCGAGTAGGATTTCATTACTTAACATCTAAACTAGAAAAAGCAAAAGCAGTGAAGATCTGGGACCAGGTGAGAAGTGTGAGATATTGTAACCAATCCTTTTCTGCATCCTGATGTCATTTACATTAAAATGAATTTGGTACCAAAAGTAGTTTACACCAAAGGAGTTGCATTTTTGCTTCTTTAGTACAAGGTAAAGTCATCACCCCAGGTCAGCCTTTGAATGGTAAAGTGAAAGAGAGATCCACCAGCCCAAATTAAATGTTGTATGTTGATATATATTTTTTAAGAAGCTAGTAGGAAAAAAAAGCAACTCATGAAAGCTTTATATGCACTTTTATGGAAAACAAATGGCAAAAGGAATATTCAAACCCTGAAGTGTGGAATTATATTTATAACTATAAGACTTATCCAGCATTGCCCAGGTCCTTCAGGGCAGAGGGCTAGTGGTAAGGGGTTGCAAGAGTCAGGGCAGGGCATTGGAGATGTGGGAACGGAGGCGTTTGAGGCAGGGGGCCAGTTACCTGATCCACTGTCTAGCAGTGTAGTGATCCCCGACCCCACCGGGCCACTCTGAGGGTAGTACAGTTGCATTCAGTGGTCATTCTACAGTATCACTGTCCTCTGGTCAGCCCCCCTCCCTTTCCACATTATGGAAAACAATCCCATTCCAGACAGATCCCATTTTCCTGGCAAAACCAAACCCTGACCATGCTTTAAGTTAGGTTAAGAGGAAGGTGCATACCAAATTTGGTGGTCCTAGCTCTTACAGTTTAGGAGGAGTTCTTGAACAGACTCACAGACAGGCAGGTGTACATTTCTAAAATACATAGATAGATGATGTATTCTCAATGTTATCACTGGATTTTAGATGCAAATCTTCTATTGATAATTAAAGAGACAAATAAATCCTTGTTCAAAGGTTTGGAAATGTCCCACTGTATGTCTAGCTTTGTTCATGTTTGAAATCCTTTTAATTTCTATGCCTTTTGGGTCCTCAGATACCTGGATGCCACCAGCCCCAGAAATACCTCTCAAGTAGGATCAAATCAAATTGTAGGACTGTTTTTGAACATCAGATATGCTAAAAGTGAAAATATTAATTGGATGCATTCTTTTGTTTTATAGCTGTCCAGTAAATCATGTTGCTGCCTCCTCTAAGCATCCTGTTTGGATTGGCTGCCTGCTGTTCATCTTTAGATAATGGTTTACTGAGGACTCCACCAATGGGCTGGCTGTCTTGGGAACGTTTTAGATGCAATACTGATTGCAAAACTGATCCTGAAAACTGCATCAGGTGAGGTAATTGAGCAAGAATGGCTGTGTTCTACTTATGACAAAGTTAGGAAACTTCTCCACATTTGTTCTAGAACAAGGGTTGGCAAGTGGCACGTGAGCCGATTTACCATGGCACACGGGATGGGCGTTCAGACCCACCCCTCTCCCCCCACGCTGCCAGGAGCTCATGCTGTGGCTCCAGCCTCAGCCGCGCAGCTGCAGGCTGGAGTACTAGCTCTGGCTTCCTGCTGGGAGGCAGGGGGTGGGAGAGGCGAATGCACATGCCTGGGCCTGCCCCTGCCCAGCCTGGGCATGCAGCTCCCAGGAGCTAAAGGATTAACCCACCTCCTTCCTCGCTACAGGCTTCTTGCTTTGGAAGGGGGTGGACCTGGGCCTGCTCTGTAGAGCTGGGGGTGGGTGGCTGGCACATGTGGCATGCTGAGCTGCTCCCCACAGGCTGTGTGTGGGGTAAGGGAGCCCCTTGCCCAACGCCCCTCTGTGCCCGGCTGGGCTAGAGCCAGCCATGGGCTTTGCCTGCCCCAGCCTCAGAGCTGCAGCCTACAAGCAAAGGACTGGTCCTGGCAGGGAAGTGTGCTTGCTGGTGAGTGCACTTGGGGTACAGGGATGTGGGGGCAGGAGGGGGGGGTGAAGGATGGGAGGGGGCATGGGGTGATGCAGGGGATCAGGCTGGTGGGGATCATGGGACTAAGGGGAGCGAGGCTGGAGTAGAGGGAAATTGTGAGGGGGGATACAGTTTTACTTTACAGAAGCTGCACTTCCCTTTACTCCCCGCTTCTTTGTCTCCCTCCTCAACTAGCTATTCGGCTGCATTCTCACCCTCTCACCTTTTCTGTGTTACTCCCCCAAACCCCTCCCGCCCCCAGACTCCCTCTCATACCCACACCCTCTCCTGCTACCAAACTCCCTTCCAGACCCTGCCCTCCTCACTTCGTCCTGCATCCCTATCCCACTTGCTGGCAGCCCTGTCCCACACATTGAACCCCTCATTCCCACCCCAGAGCCTAATGGGGGGTCCACAAAATCCACTAACTCTGGAACCCAGAAAAGTAAATGTGGCCTATGGGAAGCTCTGAACCTCAGTCCTCCCTGTTCCTTCACCTCACCACATGTGGGCTGGAGTGCCAGAAGAATGAGGTGTAACAGTTGAGGGCCACATCAATGAGGGTTGGGGGTTTTGGAGGAGTTTTTTTGCTTCTCACTTGTGTGGTCCCCAATTGATTCTGTGGGTCAGTGAGCCCCACCCCTGCGATAAATAAAGTAACCATTGAAACCTTTTTGTTGGACATAATATTTTACTTTCAACAAAAATATTGGAAGTAAAATATTGTAATTTCTCATATTATTAGAAATTTAAAATTTAAAGAGATTAATGTTTAATTATTTAAATTAAACTGTTCTCCCCAGCTGCAGCACTAGTAAAATGGCTCGGATGGAATTACATAATTAACAGTGAATTTCCATCAGCAACTGGTAGTCCGCAGAAAGGTTTGCTTTTTGACCTAGGGAGTCCATGGGGCGCACGCTGGAGAGCCCTCCCAGGAGAGTGGCACAGCCCAGGGCAGGAGGGTTAAATCTTGGCGCACCACTTCGGAAAAGTTGCTGATCCCTGTTCTAGAGATAAGAGAATGTTGAACAAACTTTTCAGGTCTCTATAAAAAGACAAAAAGCAAATGCATTGTTTTGGTACAAATATACTGTTAGTACAATGTTTGTGAGAGTAGTACTTTCTTAGTAACACTTCTAGGCTGTGTCTACACTGCCCCCATTTTGCACAAAAAATATGCAAATGAGGCAAAGTGTGGAATAATTAAGGAGGCTCCGTTTTGTGCAAAAAAACACTCTTGCACAAGAGCCATTCTTCCGCATTTTTTTCAGGAAGAACGGCTCTTGCGCTAGAGGGGGTTTTTGCAGAAAAGCCTCTTGTGCAAAAACGGAGCCTCATTAATTATGCAAATGAGGTGCGGCGCTATTCCACCCTTCACCTCATTTGCATATTTTTTGCACAAAACGGGGGCAGTGTAGACATAGCCCTAATGTTAAGTACAACAGAATGCTGGTGGCGAGATGCCACGGAAATAGAGGTAGTATAAATGCTTACGTAGATTTAGGTAAGATTTTAGGATAACATTAAACCTAGATTTAGTCAGTTACAGTAGACTGGAAGAAGATTTTGAACAAAAAAATCTCAATTTATTTTAAAGAGCTTATTTATGAAATAAATGTTTTATTTTACTACTCAAAGGAGAAGAATGGTGTATAGCAGTTCTACCTGAGGCTACCTTATAATAATTCTAGTCCTACACCATTTACTGAAAGTGTTTTTATTTCTTTCCCCTTTTTGACCTGAGTCTTTTGTTCAAAGAATTCTTGTAAAATGTAAGAAGGTTTTCCCCCTTTCCCATTCTCTTAGGAAGAAATGTTTATATTATTGTCCCTATTGTACATGCCAATTTTTATCCTTTTGTCTTAAAATCTCACTTGTGGAAGCCTTCATAGACTTCCTAGATCAGTGATTTTAAAACATTTTTTTCCTCGACCTAACATAACACTGCTCTACAGCCAAAATGCTTCTGAAATAAATGTAGTCAAACTTTACTAATTCTGGGTCACTGAGAACGAAAATGATGCTTAAAATTGTTGAGTGGCTCTAGTTTTCAAGATATGCTATTGGGTCAGTATATACGACCCTTGACTTGGGAATGGCGGAGGATAAGTGAGTTATAAAGGGAAGGGATCTCAATTTAAACCAGAAATGACTAAAATGTATCTTTGACTGGATCTACGAATAAATCTATGACTGGGTTTGGACTGTACTTGCTTTTTAGGCAAAACAATGAATGATGCAATCTGAAGCTGGTATTGCATCACACATAATACGAATTGCATCATGTTATTCCTAGAAGTCATGGATGATGCAATCATAACGAAGCTTACATCACTCTGCTGAACAAATTGCCCTATATCAGCTCTAGAAATCATACAGTGTTGTGCTCTCTTATTTGTCAGTGTTTGATTTTGCAAAGGGACACATTTCTGTTCAGCCAAAGTGAGCAGAGATGCCTCGTACTTGTGTGAACAGTGCAGATAACTTCTGCTATGTTTGTGGTGAAGTGACTTTTGCATCACAAAAGCGCAGTATAACCACTATGGTTAAGAATGCCTATCACCTTTATTTTGGCTGCAAAATTGGAGATCGGGACAAGAGGTGGGCCCCACATATATGCTGCAACACTTGTGCAACAAATCTTCGCCAGTGGTTGAACAGGAAAAGGAAATCTATGCCTTTTGCAGTGCCAGTGATTTGGAGAGAGCCAACAGATCATACTTCTGCATGGTGCCTCCAGTTGGGAAAGGTGTGTCAAAGAAGAAAAAGTGGACTGTGCATTATCCAAACATTCCATCAGCTATACGCCCAGTACCCCACGGAGAAGGACTGCCGGTTCCTGATGCACCTGAATCATTCTCACTTGAGTCGGACGAGGAAGAGGAAGAGGATGAAACTTCTGGTCCTGAACCATCAATGTCACAGGACCCACATTTTCTCCCATCCTCCTCCTCTGAACCACACCTCATAACACAAGGTGAACTGAATGACCTTTTCAGGGATTTGGAACTACCCAAGAGTAAGGCAGAGCTGTTGGGCTCCAGACTACAGCAGTGGAATCTCCTGGCAGGTGATGTGAGGGTTTCCATGTTCCGTGACCGTCAAAAGGATCTTGTCCACTTTTTCTTCATGGAAGGTGCTCCATTTAATGAATACAAGAGACAAGCCAAGAAGCGCCAAGTAGACACTGACTAGGACTAAACTATGTACATAATAGTTTTTTGCCTTTTGTTTCATAATAAATTTTATTTATATAACCCTTTTGCTGATTTTTAAAGTGTTACATAAACAGGACAGGTGAAATATTATCATGTAAAGCAACCATAAACACATGAAAACTAGGTTTACAATTTATGATTAAAACTCTACTATCTACACAATATACATAGACGGAAAATGTAAAAATTTAAATATCTTGGAAACAGTAGCCAATCAGTTGTTTTAATTGTCATATTTGAATTCAGCACATTAAAATACATAATAAATAGCACATTTTATCTCTGAAGCAGACGACTTCTACAAAATTGTAGACCAGTGTAATTTGACTAGAGTTTGAGCTCTGGAGTTGGACCGAGGATGAGAGCTTTGGAGTGTAGGAGTGGCCCCAGTTTTGGGGGGGAGTCGTGGGGGTAGCAGGAGGGGTTTATCTTGAGCGGCTCCCAATCAGGGATGTAGCAGGGGTGCTAAGGCAGGCTTTCTGCTTCTCCTGGCACTGCAGACCATGCTGTGCCCCAAAAGCAACCAGTAGCAGTGGGAGTGAGGAGCTAGTGCTCAGGAGAGGGGCAGTGCGCTCTCACCCGACACACACACCTAAGAACCAGGCCTGTTGCCGGCCACATCTGAGGCACAGTGGCATCTCAGTGCAGGCGGATAGCCTGCCTTAGCACCCACACTGGTCACCTGATCCCCCTGCAGCAATGAGACCCAGTGCCTGACATTCCACAACCCAGTAATGCAGGGGTGGCCAACCCATTAGAGATGAAGACTCAAAATAGGGGTAGATAGAGTGTGAAGAGCCACATACGGGGGGGGGAGGGGAGGGGAGGAGTTGTTGAACCAAAAAAAAAAAAAAAAAAAAAAGCACCAGGGAAAATAGGTGCCGGTATACCGTCCCAGGGCATACCATCACAAAAAAAGCACTGGGAAGCAGTGAGAGGTGGAAGCTCTGGGAGGGAATTTGGGTGCAGGAGGAAATAGAGAAGAGGATGCTGGCTCAGGGAAGGGGCTCCAGGCTGGAGTCAGGTAGAGGGTTGGAGTGCTGAGCAAGCCACAGGCTTGTGGCTGTGAGGGTGCAGGAGTTTGGGCTGGGGTGTATGAGAGGCTCAGGGCAGGGAGGCTGGGAGTATGACGGGCTCAGGACACAGATTTGCAGTGTGTGTATGGTGCAGGAGTGTTGTGGCGGAAGATTGGGGATATGGGGGTGCAGGAGTTTGGGGATATGAGAGGCTCAGGACAGGGGTTCCAGTGTATGATAGGCTCAGGTTTGTGGTTGGGGGGTGGTGCAGGAGTGTTATGATGCTGAGGCCAGATGGGGGCTTGGCCCCAATTGAGGGCTTGTTGGCCAGGCTCCTTTTTTAAATAAAATATTATGTCAAACACAAAATGTTTCAGCATTGTTTTTATTTATGAGAGGGGTGGGGAACCTGTTTTGAGTCAGGGGTGACTGACCCACACACAAGTCAGTCAGGGCCACACAAGTGAGATGCAAAGAAACAACCCTTCCAAAACCCTGCAAGACTCACTCATGTGCACACACACACACCCCCGCTCTAACCTAATTCTCGGGTCCTGGAGCCACCACCGTGGCTACAGCCGCACGTCTCCCTCCAGGCGCATACGCTGAGCGGCCGGCCTGCCAGGCGCACTCCCTTCCCCCCCCCCCGAACTCTGTCTCCCTCTCTTCCCCCTCCCCAGAGCCAGACACTTCCCCTCCCCATTCTAACCCAATCCCCCTCCCCCACTAACCTTATGCCCGGGGCCTGGAGCCACCGCTGCCCCCGGAGTACTTGCCACTGCCTGTGCTCAGCAGCTGGCTGCTAGCACGTGCAGGCTGGGACGCTGTGTGAGACCCGGCCTGCATCTGGAGAATATGACACAGTGTGCTGGCGGCTGTGAGCAGAACGGCATGGGCCGTGGGCATGCATGCAGCTCACAGCGGGTCGGCCGTGAGAGCAGCTGACCTGAGCCGTTCTGGGTTCCATCAGGAGCTGCAATTTTTTTCTTCACAAGCCACAGGTTGGCCACCCCTGCAGTAATGGGTAGGAAGGTTAGCATATAGTAGAGTAAATGATTAACCAATAAGCCTAGGTACATCTGTTAATCCTATCGACTACATGCACTTCCCCCCCGCCCCCAGGGCAGGAGCCAGTGTCTGAGGAGCTGGCATTAAGCAGGCACCCCGCAAGCACCAGATCCATCTGCCCCACCTTTCTCCCACGCTGCTGCCTCCAGTAGTGAGGCAGCAGTGTGAAGGGTGAGGGGGACAGGTGGAAGCTGACTTTCAAGCCAGTTCCGCATGCGTTTCGGCTCCCGTGGACCCGCCTGAGTTGGCAGCGGGGTGGGGGCAGGCAGGAGCTGGTGCTGCAGGGAGCCAGCTTAAAAGCCCGTTCCCCCCCAGCCCCAGCTCTGTGATGCTGCCTGCCCCCACTCCTTTTTATAGTAGTTTCCCTTCATTGGGATCAGTGAGTTTCATACCATCATGCTACAATCAATTGCTGTTTAATGAGTGCTTGTTTTAAGTTATTCTTCTCATCCCTTATCTGTTGTTTCCTTATGCTAGTTTCAATCACAACTATCTTGTCCCAACTGATAGGTGTTTGCATCTTCTTTGAGAGCTGTGGTTTCCAACCAGTTCCAAAGCAGTAGCCACTATAGCGAACTAGCCACACTCAAACAGCCAAATAGCCATATGTGACTAGTGGCTAGAGTGTTGGACACCATGGTTGTAGAGTCATGAATCTGCCCTTCCTCTGCATCTCAAGAGGGGTATGCAGACATCTCATGGACCTTTTACATTTGTTCTCAGCTTCTCCCTAGAACATCTGGTCCGGTGATGGCCTTCACACTTATCTTCTAACACACACATTCCTCATTCACACACACACACCAGGGTTGATTTCTTTGTTACACAGATACAATATGAATATTTAAGCAGAAACATCAAATTACAATTTAAGGCAAACAATCATCATATCCCTTTTACTTATTTCACAATACTCATTCTAAAACTTAAAACTGTAAGAATCTATTCCTGCCTTGGAATCAGCTTCAGATACAAAATTCTGGCTAGTGCACCTTTACCAATGGTAAGGTAAGGTCCTTTCTGCTTTCAGAAAGGATGGCTGGCAGGATACACTGAGGCACATTACATTACATAAAGCTACATTTTAGCTACATGATTACAGACTGAGATTTTCAGATCTTTTAGACTAAGGAGGGACAAATCTACTACATACCTAGAAGAGATATCTTTAAAGAAAAGTTCAGGAGCTGAAGGAACTAGCCATTTTCCCTATGACTCAGTGGCCAGCCAGCAAGGCATAAGGTGGCATTTTTTAGGTGCAATTGCCATTTTTCTAAAGAAATGTAAAATTTTGGTCCTGACTCTGAGGTCCCTGCAATCAAATACAAATAAGCAAAATGTAAAATTTCAATAATTTTGTTAATGCCATCTTCTGTTTGTTTCCAGCGAGCGCTTGATCAAAAGTATGGCAGACAAGATGGCAGAAGATGGATGGAAGGAGCTGGGTTATGAATATGTGAACCTTGATGATTGCTGGTCTGCAAAGGAAAGGGATTCACAGGGTAGACTTCAGCCAGACCCAGACAGGTTTCCAAGTGGTATTAAAGCCCTTGCTGATTATGTAAGTTAAGTAAAATACATGTACTTACATACTACTTTCTCACTGTGCTATCTCAGGTGTAGGTGTTAAAAATGGAATTTCCTTGTGAACATAGTTATTTAAAGAAACTAATTAGAAAAAATATGCATAATATACTGCAGAACTCAGTTAAATGTCAACTAATAAATGTCAACCTACTTATCTGAAAAAATTACAGGGAATGGCTTAATCATTTATACATATTATAATTCTTTACATATCTCTAAGGAAATACATACTGGATTTTCATTGCGCCTGCACAGATAGATGACAGTCAGTGGACACTTAGGATTAATCAGCATTATTCCTTGCTCCTCGGTGCCTAACACCCTTTGATCCCCACCCCTATGCCTTGTGCCCTTTGACCCCACCCTCGCACTCTCCAGAGCCAGACTGCCCCCTCTAGGGAATGTGGCTGTTACTGCCGCTCAGGCAGGGGGAACAGCCATTGGTGGCACGCACGCTCCCTCCTCCTTCACGCCCCCATGGGTAGGGGTGGGGAGAGCCCTTACCTGATGAGAAGGAGGGAGGGAGGTGCCTCCTGCTCCGCCGCCTCCTGCCATTGCCTCAGCCCTAGCGCCACCACCAGCCAAAATCGGCCGCATGGGCAGGGGGAGCATTCAGTGGTGGCGTGCGCACTCCCTCCTCCTTTGCACACCCACCTTTCCCAAGTGTCTTGCACCCCCATGGGTAGAGGCGAGGAGGAGAGTGGGGAGCTCCGGCCGGGCCACCACCTTACCTGGGTGGGAGGGGAGAAGAGGGAGGGAGGCACCTCCTGCTCCTCCTCTTCTTGCCCCAGCACCAGGCAAGATCAGCTACCATGGTTGCCAGAGCTGAGCCGCCATGAACAGCCAGCTTGAGCTCCGGTAGCCACTGTGTCCTGGCAGCCAGCAGTTCACAGACCAGCACCAGTCTGTGGACTGGCAGTTGGTAACTGTTGGCATAGAGAACCAGGACCCGCACTTCCTGGTTTCTATTCTTACTTCTGCCCCTTACTGTGTGACCTAAGGTGAGTCACCATATTCTTTTGTTTCTACCCAACGTATATAAGAATGCTTACCTACATCTTAACTCTTGTGAAGTATTTTGAGATCCATGCATGAAGGGGAGCAGTAATTAACCTTTAACTATATTTTTCACCATGAATACAAGGCAGCCATTACTGAACAACAATCAGTTTTTTAGGACTCTGGTATGCAAAGGCTGTCAGAAAATCACTGCCATAATAGGCAGAGACCTCACTAGCAAGTAGCCAAGAGAAAACTAACTGTGGAAAAGTAATGGCGATATTTTGCAAACAAAAGCGGGGTTCTGTAGGTATTAGAAGATGAGTAACCTGGAATCATACATTAACTAGAATCCCTTTGATTGGCTTTACAGGTACATTCCAAAGGGCTGAAATTTGGAATTTATAGTGACCTGGGTAACTACACCTGTAGTGGCTACCCTGGCACCACACTGGACACCATTGATACAGATGCCAAAACATTTGCAGAATGGGAAGTGGATATGCTGAAGCTCGATGGCTGCTATTCCAACTCATCTGTTAAAGCAATAGGTTTGTTTCCTAGGATTAACTTTTGAACAAGGGAAAGGATGGAGCAAGAGTTTTGTTTTGTTTTTAAATTAAGCTAATTACACTTGGATTATTCAGGTTCATAAAAAAGCCTGTACAGTCTTCAATTTCTGTTAAGTAGTAGGCTTGCTCTTCATCCCTGTTTTTAATCCCCAAATAATTTCTATTTATTTTGTGTGACTATACATTGATATTTGTAAAGCTCAGTATCAAATTGTGATCTCTCATGTTCTTGATCTGGACATGAGAAACCTGTCTGGGTCTGGCTGACGTCTACCCTGTGAATCCCTTGATCCTCCCATCCCATTCATAATGCAGTTTTTAGCTCACTTTAAGTAGAAACAAGATTCAAAATAGGGCCTTTGTTTTACATTCCTTGAGCACCCAAAGTTCAGCTGAAATCAAGAGGATCATGCCCCTCTCTTTCTGGGTCTGCTTTCTACTCCCTCCCATCTCTTCTCTCAGTCACCTTCTAGTTTTCAATACAACATTTTAATAGAAATATGGGTCATGTCAGCCCATCACATCTAGTATCTTGCCTCAAATTGCAATTAATAAATGATGCTTCAAGTGAAAAATTTTGTGAACACCATATGATAGATCCTGAGCGTCCTCAACCAGGGCCGGGTTGACAATGGTGTCAGTAGTGCTCTGGAGCCAGGCCCATGCTCAGAGGGGTCCTGTCTTTCTCTGCTTGCACTGTGCTGAGAACCCACCAGCCCAGGCCTGGGCAAAATACGGCCCAGGGGCTGGATCTGGCCTGCCAAGCCACAGGATCCGGCCCATGGACCACTGTGCCAGGACTGTCAGGCATGCAGCTGCCACAGTTTAAAACCCACTCCCTGTGCTTCTCTGCTCTGCAGGGAGGGGGAGGCTTCACGTGATCTCCCCACCTCCAGCCCAATCCTCAGCTCCTATAGGTCAGAAAAAACCTCTCAATAAGAACTGACCTCAGCCAATCTCTCAGCTCCTATTGGCTAGAAACAGCCAGCCACTCAGAGCTGAGAGATTGGCCTGAGAGACTGGGGCAGCTGGAGTTGAGAGGCATGTAAAGGGAGCAGCCTGCATTTTCAAGTGGGCTGGGGCTGCGGAGTCCAGCCTGCTGGCTAGAAGACACTTAGGTAAACTCCTCCTAGCCAGTACCTGCCTCTGGCACCCCAACCCCTCCTGCATCCCAGCTCCCTTGCCCAGATCACCATCCAAACCCTCTGCACCCCCTGGCCCACGTGACAACTCCCTCCCAGACCCTGTACCTCCTCTTACACCCCTCCCCCAGGCCAGAATCCTCTCCTGCACCCACACTCCCTCCCTGACCCTACACTCCAATTCCCCATACCCAGCTCACAACCTTTCTCCACCCAAACACTCTCAGACCCCACACCATTTCCTGCACCCCAGTCCCTTACCCAGTGTGTCATTCTGCACCCAACCTCCAACCTAGACTCTGCACCCCCTCCTCAGAAAAGTGCAGCCCTTGGCCAGTTACCAAACCTTGGAGTGGCCCTGCACTGAAAATTATTGCCCACCCCTGCACCAGCCATGGGCAGCAGGTTTGTATAATTTTTGGTGGTGCCCCATTAGCCACACCTCTGGAGGTAACACGCTCGGGGCAAGATGGACACATGACCAGAAGTAAAAGGTGTCGTGTAACCCTTCTCGAAGGGCTTTTCCCACCATCCTCCTACCAACAGGGATTAGTTTGGCTCCCACCAAACCCCCCGCATGCAACTATCCTGCAGTTGCATTAACCCAATGTGTGTGACATTAACTCGGGGGCAGAGAGGCTGGGGGAAGTGTTCCCTCTAAGGCTATGTCTAAGGCTCTTGTGCAAGAACCCACAGAGCATCCACACTGCCTGCCTGCTTTTGCGCAAGGAAATTTACAGTACAGCGTGGTAAGAGAGGGCGTCTTGTGCAAGAGCTACGCTCTTTTCTAACAGGTGTAAGCTCTCTTGCGCAAGAGGGCAGTGTGGATGCTCAGCAGGGATTTCTTGCGCAAGAAACCCCTATGGCTAAAATGGCCATATGAGCTTTCTTGGGCAAGAGAGCGTCCACGCTGCCATGGATGCTCTTGTGCAAAAGCACAGCTCGCACATGGCAGTGTGGACGTGTTCTTGCACAAGAGTTTTTGCGCAAGAACCCTTGCGCAAGATGTTCTTGCGCAAGAAGCCACCAGTGTAGACATAGCCTAAGAGTTTCCTCCCGTGAGCAGAATGAATTTTGTGTTGTGCACCAGTACTGAGTTCATGTGGCTTGTTTGGATGTGCCACTGTGGCACCCAAGTTATTAATAAATATTTTTAAACCTTTATCTTTTCTCCCTGCTGCCATGTCTCCTCCCCTTATTCCATCAGCTTCCCTGGTGCCTGCTGCCCCCCCAACTCCTCACCCTCCTCTGCTGTCCTGACTCCTGCCCTTCTCACTGCCCTCAGACCTCCTGCAACCTGCCCCCCTCCACCAGCCCTTCTCTCCCCCTTGTGCCCACTCCTCCAGTAGCCCCACTCTGATCATGAGAGCTACCCCTCCTCATCCCCTCTTCTAACACCTCCCTCTACAAACCTGCCCTGCCTCTCTCCTTTGGTGCTGGTCCCTCCCCTGCAGGTGTCTGCCCTTCTGCTTCACCCCCAGAATCCCCTGGCACCTGCACCTTCTCTTATTCCTGCACCCTCCTGGTGCCTCCCCCTTCCCTCACTACCCCTGCCCTCTTTTTCCACCCCTATTCCCCTCATGCCCCTCTGTGCCCTCACACATGACTTGCTCCATCCTGGCCTTCCTCATGCCCACCCCTTCTTTCAAGCCTTCTCCCAGCACCTCCTCCTCCAGCCCCAGATGCCCTTACCCTCTCCCTTCCCAGCATCACCCTGTCCCCCTCCCACTGACACCTCCCCTCCTGCCCTTTTCCTCATTGTCTGCACTTGGCCCCCTAGCATTTCTCTCTCCTCTACCCTGTCCCTTTGGTGCCTTCCCCTTTCTTCCCCCTCTCCCTCCATACAAGCCCCTTCCTCTCCCAGCCCTTCCCCTAATTTTCTCCCTTCCCCTCCGCACAAGCCTCTTCCTCTTCCACCCCTTTCCCTTTCTTCCCCCTCCCCCTCTGCACAAACCCCTTCCTCTCTCAGCCCTCCCCTACCTTCTGCCTTCCACTTTGCGGGGCTGGAGACTGCACTCCGCCCCAGAAGTCCCCGAACCCGCAACTCAGCCGCGCGATGCCAGCAGTTTTAAAGTCCCAGGCCAGGCCGGGGTCCGCTCCAAGCAGGGCCGGGGGAGAGACCCAGCTCCAAATAATTGGTGGAGCAGGACCCCCGGCTCTAAATATTGCTGGAGCATGGGCATCACGAGCCTATATAAGTCGCCGCCCATGGCACCAGCCTATCAGAGGCAACAGCGCAGGGGGGCAGATGGTAGTTGGTACATGTGGGGAGCCGGCTTTTAAGCCAGCTCTCCACACGTGCAGGCTCCTGTGGAGCTGCATCTCTCCCCACCTGCACTACGTCCCACAGAGGGGCAGGCGGGAGTCGGTGCTGGGGGGAAGACAGCTTAAAAGCCAGCTCCCCATGAGCACTGGCTCCCACAGAGCTGCCTGCCCCCTATGCTGCTGCCTCTGTTAGAGCTTGCACTTGTCGAGAGTCCATAATTTGCAAGAGGAGAAGATTTAGTGAAGCAGCTGCAGTCTTCTGAAGGATTCATCGCTGTCCAAAATATAAAGCAAACTTGATGGACTGCAGATTTGTTCTGTGGTGGTGAATCCTATTGATGGGACAGTTTGATCCATACATTTTAAGTGTGTTCATGATGGGGATCATTTTCTTTGGGTGTGACAGTTTAATATTTATATTCGAAAAATAATTTTTTGTTGAATTCACATTTTTTGGTTTTGTATGTGAGTGTGCATGATAGTATTTGTGTAAATGTGTAACTGCTGACATTTTTAGCAGTTATGCATTTACACGCAGGGGGGGCAGGCGGGAGCCAGTGCTCGCAGGGAGCCAGCTTTTAAGCCTGCTCCCCCCAAGCACTGGCTTCTGCCTGCTCCCTCCCTCCCCCGCCTCTGATAGAGAGGCAGCAGCATGGGGGCGCAGGGGGAGGAGGGAGCTCCATGGGAGCCAGTATGCACAGACTTGAAAGCTGGCTTCCTGCATGTATTGGCTCTTGCCTGCCTCCCTATCCCCTGCACTGCTGCCTCTCTGTCAGAGGCGGGGAGGGGGCAGGTAGCTTTTAAACCAGCTCCTCACGACCACCAGCTCCTGCCTGGCCCTCTGCATGTAAACATGTTACTGCTATAAATTTCAGCAGTTACACATTTACACAAATACATGATTATTAACATCCCTAACAGAGACCTCAGCCTGCCTAGAAGCATGACAAATACACCAGTAAAATCTTTTAAATCTTTTATTAAAGGTTAAAAGAGGGAACACGCTTACATAAACTATTAAATCTTTTAAACAATATCCCTTAGTCCTTTTCCCTTTAGCTGTAGCGTTATTAAAAGGCAAAACAACAACAAAACAGTTTGATAGTCTTTTAGTCAGTACGAAGATCATAACATTGGCCTTTCAGGAAACAAGAAAAAGTTGGTTGAGATGGGCTGCAGCCTTTGTTGTTGCTTTTGTTGTTCAACTCAGATCCCATTTTCTAAAAACCAGAACAAAACAAACACATACAAAGGGAGAGAAAAAAGCAGCTCCTGCTGATGGTGTTGACTCCTACTTGCTACCTCCTTCCTAGAGAAACACAGACATGACAAATGTCTAATCAGTCACTTTGTGAGCTGACAAGCTTGTACCAGCATCAACCTGTTTTATGATATTGCTTTCAACTGCCTCTTTGCTTACAGGCTTATAGCAGTGTGGCAAAATATATGGTCTCGTCCAGTCAAGCCAGAATTGTAATAGTCAGAGGGCAAAAGGAGGAGGATAGGAAAGAGAAGAAACAAGGAATATGGTCTGAGTGACAAAGTTTCACATCCTGGGTGATATTCAGGATTTAGTTAGTGAAGATGCTGATTTCCTTTTGGTCCCTCTCTCTGGTCCTGCCTCATCAAGATCTTCCTCAGGATTAGGACAAATAAAGGGCCAGTGGTATAACAATGAATTCCAGGGTCCAGGAGATAGCCTTGATGGTAAAGTTCACTTCTTCCAGTCTCCTCATCTAATCAGCAGTGATTGTTAATTTTTCCCCAAAGTCTTCTTTTGAAAAGGGAGGTGAAACAACCTATCCCCTCATTATTTTATCCTGCAGTCAAGCATAATTTCTGACATACCAGTTATGGACCATTGAATTCCAGTTCCATGCTACTCCTGTTTGAGGCACATTCTCAACAATCCTTGGATTACATCATTTCTGTTTTGACTAACATAGTCTGTCTTCCTTTTGCACCTTTTTCTGTCACCATTAATTATTACACTAGAACTTCAGAATTATGATCCTTGGGACTGGTTGTTCTTGACTCTGACATGTTCAAAGCTCTGAACACATATTATGGATATTCATTCAAAAGTTTACAACTCAACACTGACTTAATACACTTTGAAATTTTACCATACAGAAGAAAAATGCTGCTTTTCTTTTTTTAGTAGTAGTCTACTTTTAACACAGTACTCTACGCTTTTTAGTTTTTTTCATCTCTGCTTTGCCTGACTGTGTACAATCAGTTCCAAATGAGGTGTGTGATTGACTGGTCAGTTTGTAAGTCTGTTGATAATAACTCTCGGGTTCTACTCTATATGTTGTTGTGACATTATGAACTTTTTATAATTGAGCTCACAATTAGAGTAAGTTTGGAGGCCCAATAATTAGTCGAGTACCTTTTTATAAACTTATTCAAGTACAAGAAAATAAGTATTACTAAGTCAACTGTTTTGAAACCTAAGTTCTGTGTGTATAGAACAAGTGCTAATAGAGACGGCTTACAAAATTGTGGCTATGATTTGTTTTAATAGGTGAATCTCAGACAGGGTAAATAGGACTATGCTCCCAGACTGTTACAGTAAGTGCTTAGAAAGGAAAGATACTGAGGGGGGCAGGATCCTGTGCTTGCAGCACCTCTTTTCTCAGAAACGTATTCATCTGCCTAAGGGTTTTCAGGAATATCATCTCTTCAGGATGTTCCATTTTCTGCTGGTCTAAATTAGAGTCCTTGGTTCTTTCCCAAAACAAGACTTCCTTAATGGCAGCATACTATAATGCTACTGTGCCATTCAGCTCTTTTCATAAACACTGGTTCAGAAGTATAAGATTATTCCAATCACACATGTATTTTGGAAAAAAAATCTTCCTCTTGCTGAATAACTTGAAAATAGGAATGTACAAAAATGGTTTTCTTACATCCGCAGAAACAGTCAATTTTGGGCAGGCATGATCATAAATTGCATAAACTCTTTGTAAAGGAAGCCTTTAATTAGCCTTGTTCCATATATAATTCATGTTCCGTATGTAATTCTCCATGGAGAGTTTCCACGCTTATCTTTGTAAAACAAGAACAAGTGAAAAACTAGAACACTATCGCTATTATTATTTAACATGTTAATATTACCTTGCTTTACTATTGAATACTCTATTTTATTTAGGCTACCCAAAGATGAGCATTGCTCTGAATAAAACAGGAAGACTTATTGCTTATTCATGTAGCTGGCCAGCCTATGAAGGAGGGCTTCCCCCAAAGGTATCTCTACTGTCTGTTTTTATTTTATTCCTCTTTAGCTGAGAGTATTTAGTTAACAAGAACCTCTTGATAAATGGCTGGAACTTATTTGAATTAACTGCACCCACATTACTCCTAATACGTTCCATTCATTCCTGCATACTGGCACCACCTTGTTAGATGTACAAGCTCACTCCATTAATGAAACATCAAAGTCTTCTGCTTTTCAGCTGTTTCTAGGAGGAAGCTGTGTACTGTAGATACCAGAGTCGCCATTCAGATAATGGATATGACATGTGAAAATAAAGTAGCCTGGTAATGGTGTCTGATCTTCTCAGTTTACAAATAGCAACTAAACCACTGCCTTAAAATCAGTTATTTTCCTTTGGGGGGAAAAAACATTTAACAACAGATATATGTTTTATTTTAAGGAATATTTTACTCCTTTAGTAATTTTTAAAAGCCTTATTTGCTTTTCTGGAGAACAGTTCAGCTTATTGTTTTTTAAAATATTTTTATATCAATACTTTTTGTGAATTTGGTGATGGACAATACTACTTATATAGTATAAACTCTAACAAAACAGTATTTATGTACACAGTCTTCCCCATCTACTTTTTTTGTCTGAGACCTTATACAGTCATGTTTAACAGCCTGTTAGTTCCAGCTCTGAAGCCTGGGGATCCACTTAATTTGATGGTGTCATAAAGGTGAGGGGTGATTAAACCCACCACTTAGCAAATAGTGTTGGTAGAAAAGCAGCAGAAGCAGAACAAGAAGGGAGGGGAGGGAAGGAGGGAACAGTTAAAACAGGGGCAGCTGAAAATCAGAGCTGTCCAAGTTCCTCAGAGCTCTATAATGGCAGTAGCAATCTTGGCACAGGAAACAGGTTAGTAGTGTAGTGTACATGTAATTTATTCAGTGGCTATAGAAACATAGTAATTTATTTCATGGTTGTGATGATCACGTATGTAGCATACCTGTAACTATTCTTTGTTTTTATTAAGGTAAATTATACCATACTTGGTGAAATTTGTAACGTCTGGAGAAATTTTATTGACATCCAGGATTCCTGGGAGAGTGTTCTAAATATTATTGAGTGGTATGGAAATAACCAGGATAAACTGCAACCTGCAGCTGGCCCAGGAAGATGGAATGATCCAGATACGGTGATGTTATCTTTTTAAATATTTTGTAGGCTGTTGAAGTTTTAACTAGAGCCTAATAAAAAGATAATTCAGTAAGACTTTCAAAAAGACAGCTGTGAACAGCCAACCAAGAAAATTGATACTATGCACAAGTGTATAATAAAACACGTCTAGCAGTTAGAGCAGAGGACAGTGTCAGAACTCTTGGGTTCCACTTCTGCCTCCATCACCGCCTCACTGCATCGTTATTTTTACCTCAACTTAACAGTCTGCAAAATGGTACAATACAATTAGAGAGTATTTATAGCATAAGATGAATATAGGGTTAGAGTTAGCATAAAAGAAGCAGTGGCTGCTCAGTCATTAAGGTTGCACTGTGTTTGCATTTAAATCTGATGTAAACTATGTTCACATTTAACTGTCTCAGGGAAAAAAATCAGCTAGTAATTGCACTTGGAGCTCAAGCCAAAATGTTTTTAACCATAAGTCAAGAAGAGACCCAACCACAGCCACTTTTATGGCAGGGGCGGGCCTGCTGCTTTGGGAGCCTTGGGGCTGGCCGCTGGGCAGCTGTATCAACACCCATGACTCCAGAAGCCTTGTGGCTGACAGCTCCTCCAGTCCTAACCTGAAAGAAGTCATGGAGGTCCCAAAAAGTAACGGAATCCTTGACCTCTGTGACAGAATCATACCCTTCATTATAATCAGCATGTTAATAGCATAAAAGTCCAAAATGCTTCACAATCTCGTGAAGTTGTGACACAAACATATTTAAGAGGAAGGGTGCAAAATGGAGCCATTAGTGAACCTGGCTGGGAGTACGCTTGAAGATAGCTACACAAATTACCTAAAATTCCTCCACAAAATAGCTTAGCTGAAAAATGCGGGTAAACATTTGAACAAATATATTACAGTAAAAGGGAAGCAATTAAAATAACCTTTCAAAACCTAAATTGCTCACCGATCCTGGTGGTGTAAAGAGAGACATTTTGTTGCTGAACTGGTAAATTTAAGATAATTTTTCAAGTCTGCAGAGGCATTATTGAAACAGAATTCTGTCGTGAAGGAGAAGATATAGTTCATTCTATAAACAAATTAATGTTGTAAGCATTTTGGGGAAATGCTCTATAAAAGACAACATTAACAGTCCAGTTGTGCAGCTTTCATCTATTAATTTCAATAAGATTTCTGCACACAGAGGGCTTGCAGGACCATACACTAACATGTAATGTAGTTTGGATTCTACATTATCACTCTTTTAGAAGAGTGACATTTGCATTAGCTGCTTGGGCTCCTAATCCTATACCAGGGCATTGGGATTTTGGTTTATGATTAGGACTCCACAGCATAGACAATTTCATTTAACAGTATCTGATTTATTTCAGCTGATTATTGGTAACTTTGGCCTGAGTTATGAGCAGTCAAAAGTGCAGATGGCACTGTGGGCAATCATGGCAGCCCCTCTCTTTATGTCCAGTGACTTAAGGACAATCTCTGAGGAGACCAAGTACATCTTGCAAAACCAGCTGCTGCTTTATATAAATCAAGATTCTCTGGGAATTCAGGGACAGCGTATTATGCAGGTACCCAATTTGCTCATTGTCTGCTCTCTGTATTTTTGTTTTGGGTTTAAAATTATGGTTCTGCTCTCTCTCATCACCATGCTCTGCCAGGAACTCACCCTGGGCAATAAGGGCTTGATCTTATTTTTTTCCCCAAGAAAGGAAGGTTCAGCATTCCTTTTTTTAAGACAAGTTTATTACCAAAAGACTGGAAACGCTGTTTTGTAGTGATTTGTTTTAATCGTTTACTGTAGCTGGAAAGGTAGAGGAAAGATGTGTTATTTTACACTCTCCCTTTAATTACTTTTCCTGCCACACACTCCTCCTCCCTTTCACTTTCTGCATAGATAGTTTACACGTTCATTGGATACAAATGAATGGAATTGACATCCATTTTTGACTCGTTTACACATAAGTAACTTACACTGGTATTTACATCACCAATGAATTTGGCCAACACACTTCCACAGGAGTTGTACCATCTTACAGCAAGTTTGGACATTGGATTTTGTTAGCATGAAAAAAAAACTTAGCAATTTCTGTGCTGAAATATATAGCAGTTTAGGCTCCATATAATATTTTCCTTTTGAGGAGAATGTCACTTGTCCAGTGTCAACTTGGATTATAGAAGAATGTAATGCAAGTGGCAGTTTACTGCCTCTGCTTCAGAGTTACTTTTTCCTAATTTGTGATAGAGATGCAGCTGTGTTAGTCTGGTGTAGCTGAAACAAAAGACAGAACTATGTAGCACTTTAAAGACTAACAAGATGGTTTATTTGATGAGCTTTCGTGGGCCATCACCTAATAAACCATCTTGTTAGTCTTTAAAGTGCTACATAGTTCTGTTTTTCCTAATTTGTTTGACTTTTCTCTAGATCTGTAGGTTGATCATAATACATGCTTAGTGCTCTTGGACTTGATTGAGAGTCGGAATAGCTTTGCAGTCACCTAATATGGAGCAGCCACGGGGACATCTCTCAATGAAGAGGAGGTTACTCACCTTGACAGTAACGGACATTCTTCGAGATGAGCATCCCCTTGGTTACTCCACAACCCTCCCTTCCTCCCCTCTACTTTGGAATTCTGGTCTCCTCCCTGATATCGTTCTGGTGTAGAGAAGGAACTCAGGAGGGAGGGAAGGAGCTCACACATGCACAATGCCTGCCACCTAGGAGCACGCGGCTTGTTTGTGTAACTGCTGTATGGGACTCCAAACAGATGTCAGGATGATTGAAGATCTGAAGTTGGTTATTTACATAGGTAAAAGCAGGCTTTTGCGTTTTGTCATTTTTTTCTAGTAATTAGGGAATCTTACATCATTTTAACCTTAAGTATCAGCAGCAAACAATCTAGGCAATAGTCCACTATTCATCAGATGAAATAGGGCTCTAAGAATAGAGTACAATAGAATATTGTGCAGCTTGGTCCTGTCAGTCTTTCATGGTGAAGTAATTTAATTCAGAAGTCTAGAATCACATAAAAAAAACCCATGTGATAGTTTGAATTTGACACTCGTTAAGTAGGACCTGCATGTAGAAAGATTAGAAGTAAGCAGAATTTTTTTACCATTTCACTCACGATAGAAAATTATTTGGAACTGCTGGAAAGATCATATAATTGACTGCTAGATGAAGTGAAATTCTAAACATTCTCACACAAAGTATAGCATTATACCTATCCTTTAAATCAGCTTCCATACCTAATGATTGGAAGATAGCTAACATGATGCCAATATTTAAAAAGGGCTTTAGAGGTGATCCTGGCAATTACAGACTGGTAAGTCTAACATCAATACCGGGCAAATTAGTTGAAACTATAGTAATGAATAAAATTGCCAGACACATGGATGAATATAACTTGTTGGGGGAAGTCAGCATAGTTTCTGTAAAGGGAAATCATGTCTTACTAATCTGTTAGAGTGCTTTGAGGGGGTCAACAAACATGTGGACAAGGGGGATACAGTGGCTATAGTATATTTAGATTTCCAGAAAGCCTTTGACAAAGTCCTTCACCAAAGGCTCTTAAGTAAAGTAAGTTGTCATGGGATAAGAGGGAAGGTCCTTTCGTGGATTGATAACTGGTTAAAAGACAGGAAACAAAGGGTAGAAATAAATGCAAAGTTTTCTGAATAGAGAGAGAGAGAACTAGTGGGGTCCCCCAAGGGTCTGTCCTGGGACCCATCCTATTCAACTTATTTATAAATGATCTAGAGAAAGGGGTAAAGAGTGAGGTGGCAAAATTTGCAAATGATACCAAACTGCTCAAGATAGTTAAGTCCAAAGCAGACTGTGAAGAGCTTCAAAAAGATCTCACCAAACTAAGTGATTGGGCAACAAAATGGCAAATGAAATTTCATGTTGATAAATGTAAAGTAATGCACATTGGAAAAAATAATCCCAACTATACATACAATATGATAGGGACTAATTTGGCTACAACTAGTCAGGAGAAAGATCTTGAAGTCATTGTGGATAATTCTCTGAAACATCCACTCAATGTTCAGCGGCAGTCAAAAAAGCAAATAGAATGTTAGTAGTCGTTTAAAAAGGGATAGAGAATACGACAGAAAATATCTTATTGCCTCTATATAAAACAATGGTACGCCCACATTTTGAATACTGCATACAGATGTGGTCTCATCTCAAAAATGATATATTGGCATTGGAAAAGGTTCAGAAAAGGGCAAAAAAATGATGAGGGGTTTGGAATGGGTCCCATATGAAGTGAGATTAAATGACTTGGGACTGTTCGTCTTAGAAAAGAGGAGACTAAGGGGGAATATGATAGAGGTCTATAAAATCATGACTGGTGTGGAAAAAGTGTATAATGAAAAGTTATTTACTTATTCCCACAATAAAAGAACTAGGGGTCACCAAATGAAATTAATAGGCAGCAGGTTTAAAACAAACAAAAGGAAGTTTTTCTTCACAACCTGTGGAACTCCTTACCAGAGGATGCGGTGAAGGCTAGAACTTTAACAGGGTTCAAAAAAAGAGCTAGATAGATTCATGGGGGTTAGGTCCATCAATGGCTATTACCCAGGATAGGTAAGAGTGGTGTCCCTAGCCTCTGTTTCTCTGGAGGTGGGTGACAGGGACTCACGTGAGGATTACCTGTTGTGATCCCTCCCTCTGGGACATCTGGTATTGGCCACTGTCAGCAGACAGGATACTGGGCTAGATGGAGCTTTGATCTGACTTATGTAGCTGCATAGGCACATAGCAAAAAAGTCAAGGAACTTCATACAGTTGGCACAATGTTAAAGTTATCGAGGAACATATGCTTAAATTTACATGTAAGGATAATGTTTCACAGAAACAGATTGCAGGTGTAATGCCTGTGTTCAAATTGGGCAGGATATCACAGAATGGAGTTCCATCATCTTATTCCACCAAGAACTGTTCTGAACTTTCCATAAGTTTTTTAGTCTCTTGTGCACAAGATGCATTTTTACTTTTAATGTAATATTCCATTCAAAATCCATGGGATTACGAACATACCACATGCCAGTATAGTAATGTCATCCTTTTTTAAAAGATTTATCAGTTGCCCAAAACCGAAGCAGCAGCAAATTCTAATGGAATAAGTATAAGATTAGGATTAAGGAACTGCTGAGTTCTAGTTCTGCTGCTGATTTACTGTCTTGATTTGAGAAAGTTATTTAACCTTTGTAACTCCAATCCACAACTCCAGCCACACTCTGTTCAGCTCCTAATCAAGTGCTTCCCCAACCCTTGGGCAGTTAAGGATCAGTCTGGTTTCCAGTATAAAGTTAGAGCCTCCTCAGGACTACTGTAATTTATACCTGCTTATAACTGCCCCATCATATCATTACACTGGCTGGTAATTGCCTAGTGGTGCATGCTCCAAGCATGACACCTATGCTGCAGGACAGCAAATGGAGGTGAAATAGTTAGCAAAAAGTCTTCATATTGAAAAATCCTCAGCTACCTCTTAAAGGTAACTTTGTGGCATGTTTACACAATCAGAACAGCACAAAGAAGCTGGAATCTGTCACTGTGGGTATCAGTTTCTTTGCCTACTAAACAATAGTGATGAAAATTATGAAATAGTGATTATGAATAGTGATGAAAATACCTCATAGGGTATTGTGAGGATTATTTATTATTAAAAAAGTTCTGAAGAGGTAAAGAGTTATCTAGATGGTAAGCATACTATTAATTCAAACTTCTCTACTGAAAGAGTTGTCATCACATCCCAAGGTAGAGCAATTTTAATTTTTTCATGAAAGAATGAATGAACTTTGCACCATTTGCCCCTGCTGTGCCTTCAGGCTCCAACAGGCTGAATAGTGAAACATGAGAATCACTTCAGTAACCTGCCTGCCAAAAGAATGCAGCAGTACACAAGCTCATAACAGGCTACACAATGTGCCCATAAAAACAAAACCAGAAGCCAATTTAAATAAAGTTCTAATTACAGGATTTTTAGTGTTAGCAGTATCCTTTCAAACAACACACATTTTAATAGAAGAAACAGAAGAGAGTGTGAACTGTTGCTGTGAGCCTCACAACCAGCTGGTTCTGCAGTGCATACTGTTAGTCTTCCAGTTTTCTTCTGTTCCAGCTATACTGTCCTTCAGAAACTTCAAAAAGATCAGAGGTTTTTTTTACAGCATTGGATAGATATAGGGCAATGGAATTTTTTTTTCTGCCTGATAAATCTTACCTCTAATACTCAAACTGAAGTAATCTATTTTCCTTGTTCTTGCAGTAATACTATTGCAAAACATAAATGCACAAAACCAACACCACACACTAGCTATTAGGGCAGTCAAGCAATTAAAAAGTTAACTGTGATTAGTCATGCTCTTAAACAATAGAATACCAATTTAAATATTTTGGATGTTTTCTATATTTTGCAAATATTTATTTCAATTATAAATGCAAAGTGTACAGTACTATCTTTGATTAAAATATTTTCATTGTAAAGAAATGAGGTGAATTGAAAAATACTAAGTACTGCAGTACAATTTATCATGAAAAATGAACTTGTAAATGTACAATTATATATAAAAAATAACTTCATTCAAACAAGTTTGTTTACTTTTGCATGAAATAATGCTGCCCACTTGCTGTTTATAGTATCACCTGAATGTGAGAACAGATGTTTGCATAGAATTGTGGTAGCCAGCATCACAAGATAATCTTTAGCACATCTGGCACATAAGTATGTCCCTTCAAGCTTCAACCATGAAGGGACATATCCATGCTAATGAGGGGTGCTGCTTAATAACCATCCAAGATAGCATGGACTGATACATGTCATTTTCATCATCTGTGTCAGATTCTAGTAGCAGAAGGTTGATTTTCTTCATTGGTGGTAGTTTTTTTCTGTAGTTTTTGCATTAGAGTGTTGTACTTTTAAGACTAAGTATGCTTCATAACGTGTCCCTCTCAGATTTTGAAAGTCACTTCAGATTTTTAAACCTTGGGCTGAGGGCTGTAGCTAACTTTAGAAACATCACATTGATACCTTCTTTGTGTTTTATCAAAGCTGTTGTGAAAGTGTTCTTAAAACAACAACATGTGCAGGGTCATCATCCTGCAAAATGCAGGAAAAACAGAGCAGAAGACATACAATTCTCTCTCGAGGAACTCAGTCACAAATTTAATTAACACTTTTTTTTTTTTTTAAACAAGCATTATGAGCATGGAAGCATGTTCCCTGGAACGGAAGGGCATAAAAATCTTTAGCATATCTGGCACAAATACCTTGCAATGCTGGCTACAAAAGTACCATGGATATGCCTGTTCTCACTTTCAGGTGACATGAATATGAAGTGGGCAGCATTATCTCCCATAAATATAAGCAAACTTGTTTGCCTTGGTGATTAACTGAAAAAGAAGGAGGACTGAGTGGACTTGTAGGCTCTAAAGTTTTACTTTGTTTTTCAGAAAAGGTATGTAACACATCCTACATTTCAAGTTGTACTTTCACGATAAAGCAGTACAGTACTTGTATGAGATGAGCTGTATTACAATTATTTGTACTGTACACTTTGTATTTTGTGTTGGTAATTGACATCAATTTGAAAATGTAGAAAAACATCCAAAATATTTAATTAAATAATTAAATTTTCAAAAATATTTAATAAATTGATTATTGAACCAGTGGTTAACCAGGTTTGTAATCACAAATTTTGAGTTAATTACATGAGTTAATTCTTGATTAATCAAGTGCCCTACTAGCAATGTAAATTGCAACATGCATTCATCCAGCATCAACAGCTGCTGATTGGGAGAACATTTGAGTCAACCTGAACAACATATTAAGAGCAGTGTGTGCCATTCAGTTATTGCTTCATAAATCTGGACACGGATTTTAGTTTTTTAAGACACGTCTGTCAGAGTCAAAGATCATTTATTCATTTTAATACATTGCACCTTCACCTCCTCTGGGAGAAAGTTTTAGATTAGTCCCCTCAAAACAAACAAAAAATGTTATTTATTAATCATCGCAAGTGTCTGTCACAGAAAAAAATTCATAGGATTATAAAAAGTATACAATAGCTTGCTTATATTTTTATAAAAAAAACTGGAAAGGTCAGCATTTTGATTTGATAGCTGCATATTTTCCATTGTTGTAATGTAAAAATGTGAGTGGATATATGCTGCCAAACACAGCATACAAAGGTAGTTTTTTCTTAAGACAGTTACATCTGGCTGTAGTAGGCCTCTTAAACCAAGATGTTCAGGGCAGGAACCTGTGTACAGTACCTAAGGGTATATTTACACTGCAATAACGCACCAGCCTCTGGCCCTTGTCAGCTGACTTGGACTTGCAGAGTTCGGGCTCCGGGGCTACAAAATTGAAGTATAAACATTTGGACTTAGGCTGGAACCTGGGCTCTGTGACCCCCATGACGGAGGAGGGATCCAGAGCCTGTATTCTAGCCCAAGCATCAACCTTACAATTTTGAAGTCCTGTGAGCCTGACTCTGCTGACATGGGCCAAATGCAGATGTTCTATTGCGGTGTAGACATTTGGGATGTAAAATCCTGTTTAATTCATTAAGTTTAACTGGTTATCTGATTAAATGGGGCTGGGCAGGAGGGCCCTTCCAGCCTGCAGGGCTGGAGCAGCCCCTGTACTAGAGGCAGGAGCTGCTCCAGCCCAGCTTCTTCCCACCCTGTGCTGGACTGCCAGCTTCCAGCCACATGGGCTGGGAGTTAGCAGCCTCATACGAGGGTGGAGGAGGGCTTCCGCCCCACTCAAGGCTGCTGACTCTCAGCCGTGAGCCTGCACAGAGGAGCCAGCAGCTCTCCCCTCTTGCCAATTCCATCCCCCCCCTCCCACAAGGCTGCGGACTCCCAGCCTGTCAGCCCACATGGGCTGGGAGCCAGCAGCCCTCCTACCTCTGCCCTGCCGCATCTGTCGCTGCCGACTCTAAGGTGTCAACTCCCATTAAGGGTGATCCTTACCCAGTAACCAGTTAACCGGTTAGCCATCCATGTCCCTAGTAGACATACCCTTCGGTACTTTTAGTCTCAGTATAAGTAACATCTGGAATTCAGAGAATCCCTACAGCAGCACCTCTTGCTTCTATTTTCTGAAGGAATTAATAGCTAAGAGAGATGGCCCATATTTTGCTCACCTGCATCAGGTCTGTATTCCCATCACATCTATCTCACAGGGATTTCACACAGCTTAAAAGTAGTACTACTACTAGTTTACGTGTAAGTTGATTATATAGTGGTGACAGTTTCTATTAATAGTATTGTAAATACAAAAGGATGTTTAAGTTCCATAGCTCTCCAGTTTCAGAAATGAGGTAAGGACAATGAACATGAATCCCCACAATATACTTCTGTTTTGACAGAGCCATCATTTTGAAGTATGGAAGAGAATCCTGGTCAATGGACAGTTTGCAGTAGCAGTTGTGAACAATGGCACTGAAGGAATACCAAGACTTTTTGCAACCAATTTAGCACTGATGGGTATCCTGGATTGCAAGGAAGGATACAAGATCTATGATGTTTTGGAGCAAGTGTTCTTAGGAGATTTTGCACTAAATACAACTCTTAACATAAAAGTTACTCCAACTGGCGTAGTCTTGCTGTTTCTCAGGCCTCTGTGCTCTTTCACCTACTTTACAAAACCAGTCTTGAGAGCCTAAGCACTTGTACTGCTATAAAGAGATGTTAACTAGGGTAATTACAATCGAGTTCACTGTGGATGGGAGCTAGAATATAGGAGTTTTGTATCAGAAATATCAGATGCATTATCTAAAATGCATTTGAAATGTGTCATCTTTCAACTATTACTAGACAAGTAAGTTCTTGAAGCTGCTTGAAGTGCTACTGTAAGTTCTATATTAAATATATTCCCCAAGGAATAGGTTGAGTATGCAGAAGAAAAGAAAACAGCATTTTCAGAGCAGCACAAAAACCAAGTGGATGATCTTTGTTTGTTTAAAAGCAAACAAACAAACAAAAAGTCACTTTGAACACTTCAGACCTTTCCTTAGATAGATAGATATGGAAATATAGTACATATAGCTTTATTTAGAGACACCACAGAGATTGCTAGACCTGAAATATAATAGTCTCTCCTTTTCTCTCACCAGTTTTTTTTTTTTTAAATGCAAACTGAGTTGCAGGATGTTCCCCAACTGATGAAGAAATTGTGTGTTTCATAATGAAGACTGCAGTCCAGTAGGAGCTAAATGAACATAGATGGTTAAGAAGATATTTAAAAGATATTAAAATGAGAGCACATATGTGCTACCTGAGGAAGAATGTGGTCCTTAAACTTTTGGCCATTCAGCCCCATGACTGAGAACAAACCTAAAATACTAGGCTTTCGCTGCAATTTGTATTTAAGAAACAAAATGTGATATTAGTACTTCCATAGTCTCCCTTCCTGCCAGCTCCGTATTTAAGAGCTAAACGAACACAAGGCTTGAAGGCAATTTCGGACTATGGAGACCTTTTCCTGGAGCAGTGGTGTTTATGGAGTTTTGTTAATAATAGGACATTTAGAATACAAGTTGCTTGGGTGTTGGGTTGTGGTGCAGACTCCATTCTATTTTGGGACTGTCAGCTTTGATAGAGCATTCTTAAAAAGATTACAGCATTATTCTCTGTATAAGCAGCTGAAAGGCAACATGCTCTAGTGGCCTGAAAATGCAGGATTGAGCGCTAAGAACTTATTGCTGCTTTGCCCATCAGTCATCCTTTGTGGTTTCAACTGTTCCATGCCTCGCTTTCCACTTCTGTAAAATATAGCTCTGAATGCTTTCCTACCTCACAGGTGTGTAGCAAGAATTGATTTCTTTTCAGGTAAAGTAAAATGCAATTGCTCTGTAAAATCTTGCATCTTAGGCTTTCGATAAGGTAATTTTACAGCATTTCCCTTCAGTTCAACAACATGGTACTGGTTTAGCTAAGGGAAGAATCTGCCCTAAGGTGTATTCTATCTATTCACTCATGTCTAAAAATTTCACTAGTAGTCAGTTTTAATTTTCATCTTATTGTAATTTCATAGGTTCAGGGAACCTCTTTTTATAGTTGAACTGTAACCACACCTTGTTATGCAAAGTGCAATTACTTTGAATGAAACAAATAAAGTGTTCTTTAAATGGTCAGATCACTTCTCAGAGTTCATTTGTTTAGAAAGAAACTGAATTTACAGCGATGTTTAATATAAATTAAAGATTGTTCCAATCATCAAGTGAGAGAGATACACTGACAAATGTGCAAGAGTTCTTAAAACCATTTAAAAATACAACCTTAGCTCATGTATTTTACTATGTAGTGCATAATTTAAATAGCAGTATTTATTAGGGATGTAAAATTGATTAATAAGCTAATTGAATAGTTGATAAGGGTGCCTCAACTGTTGCTACACTTCAAAAGTGTGGGCTGCACAGGGCCAGTAACTAATTCAAGCAGTCCCCCACTGGCTCTGTGCTTCCTGCAGTGTTTCAAAGTGGCAGCGCCACATGGAGCCCAGGGTTAGCGCAGGAGTTCCCAGCTGGCCCTGGCTCCACGCTGTGTTTCAAAGCGGCAGACCCCAGGCTCCATGCAGCACTGCTGCTTTGAAACAAGAAGGGCTGGGGGTGGGCGGGGGGGAAGCGATTAGTCGACTAGTGTGTGACTAGCCGATAAGCATTTGTTGACTAGTCATTCACATCCCTGTTACTGACTGCAAGCTGATCAAGCATGAGGCTCCCCATGGCGTTTCAAAGCAGCAGTGCCACATGGAACCCGGGACCAGCGGGGCAGGCTCCAGTTGACCCCGGGCTTCCCATGGCGCTACTTCTTGAAGCACCAGTCTCTCTTCCCCCTCCTTGCTGCTTCTTTCCGATAGAGGCAGCAAGGGAGGGGGAAGCAACTAGTCAACTAGCATGTCGACTATCCAATAAGCATTTGCTTATCTGATAGTCAACTAGTCATTCACATCCCTAATATTTTTACAGATTCTAATAGAAAAAAAACTAATAGTGTCTCTGATTAAATCAAATGGGGAAAGAATATCAGTTGTACAAATGATCAGCTATCTACTATGTCCTGCAGATGCAGTGGGGAGCCTCAAGCAGACTCCCTGCGTGTCCCTCCCAACACCGCTCAGAAAAGCAGCTGCCACAGCCGTTTTTCTTTCTGAACAATGGGAGCTGCCTATTTGAATAACAGGCAGAGCATGAAGAAACATTCCCCCCTCTCCTCAGGCTCTTGTTCACCAATGCACATGGCCCCTGCATCCTGTCTGGGGGCGGGGCAGACAGGGAAGCTGCCTGAAAAAGGTGCTAGGCTGCTGGCTGGGAATCACCCAGGTAAGCCTCCCAGCCAGAGCCTGCCTGTAGCATCCCAGCCCCTTCTTCCTCTCAACCATCTACACCCCGCCCCCCCCCCCCCCAACTCCTGCTCCTCTGCCCTACATAAGCCAAACCCTCTGTCCCTCTCCTGAATCCCTACCTCCTCCCAGACCTTGCACCCCAATCCCCTGCCCAAAGTCACAGCCCACACCCTTGCACCCCCTCCTATACCCCAGTCCCCTGCCTCAGGTCACAACCCTTTGGACAAGCCAGAACTTAAAAACCTCTAGTGATGGGTTACCTAGGGAGGTGATAGAATCTCCATTCCAGTGCTTCATCACCCTCCTAGTAAAAGTTTTTCCTAGTATCTAACCTAGACCTCCCTCACTGCAACTTGAGACCATTACTCCTCATTCTGACATCTGTCACCACTGAGACCAGCCTCTCTCCATCCTCTTTGTAACCCCCCTTCAGGTAGTTAAAGGCTGCTATCAAATCCTTCCTTCTCCCCACTGTTCTCTTCTGCGGACTAAACAAACCCAAATCCCTCATCCTCTCCACATTCATCTGAAGTGGGTTGTGCCCACGACAGCTCATGATACCATCTACATTTTTTGTTCGTCTATAAGGTGCTGCAAGACTATTCATTGTTTAAGTTTTTCCTGTTACAGACTAATATGTCTACCCCTCTGAAACATTTCAGCCTCTCCTTGTAAGTCATGTGCTCCAGCCCCCTAATAATTTTCGTTACCCTCAGCTGGACCCTCTCCAGTAGGTCCACATCCTTTCTGTAATGGGGGTCCAGAATTGATGCAATACTACAGAAGTGGACTCTCAACTGCCGAATAAAGGGGAATAATCACTTCTCTAGATCTGCTGGCAATGCTCCTCCTAATGCACCCTAATAGCCATTACCCTTGCTGGCTGCAAGGGCAGACTGTTCACTCATATCCAGCTTCTCATCCACTGTAATCCCCAGGTCCTTTTCTGTCCAACTGCTGCTTAGTTGGTCCGCAGCCTGTAGCAGTGCTTGTCCTTGTTGAATCTCAGATTTCTTTTGGCCCAATCCTCCAATTTGCCTAGGTCACACTAGACCCTATCCCTACCCCTCCAATATATCTACCTCTCCTCCTAGCTTAATGTTATTTGCAGACTTGCTGAGGGTGCAATCCACCCCCTCACTCAGGTCATTAATAGAATCATAGAACCATAGAGCTGGAAAAGACCTCAGAAGGTCATCAAGTCCAGCCCCCTGCTCTAGGCAGGACCAATCTCAACTAAAAATCAACCCAGCCAGGGCTTTGTCAAGCTGAGACGTAAACACGGCTAGGGATGGAGACTCCACTACCTCCCAAGGCAACCCATTCCAGTGCTTCACCACTCTCCTAGTGAAATGGTTTTTCCTAATATCCAACCTGGACCTCTCCCACTGTAACTTGTGACCATTGCTCCTTGTTCTGCCATCTGTCACTACTGAGAACAGCCTCTCTCCATCCCTGAAGGGAGGTTCCAAAGAGAAGTTGAAGTCTGCTATCAAATCCCCCCTCACTCTTCACTTCTGCAGACCAAACAGACCCAACTCCCTCAGCCTCTCCTCATAGGTCATATGCTCCAGCCCCCAATCATCTTGGTTGCCCTCCGCTGGACCCTCTCCAATGCGTCCACATCCTTTTTGTAGTGGGGGGCCCAGAACTGAACACAATACTCCAGATGTGGCCTCACCAGAGCCGAATAATGACATCTCTGGATCTGCTGGCAGTGCTCCTCTTCATGCAACCTATTATGCCATTAGCCTTCTTGGCTACAAGGGCACACTGTTGACTCTCATCCAGCTTCTCATCCACTGTAACCCCCAGGTCCTTTTCTCCAGAACTACTACTTAGCTGGTTGGTCCCCAGCCTGTAACAATGCTTGGGATTCTTCCATCCCAAGTGCAGGACTCCACACTTGTCCTTGTTGAACCTCATCAGATTTCTTGTGGCCCAATCCTCCAATTTGTTTAAATCACTCTGGACTCTATCTGTGCCCTCATGCATATCTACCTCTCCCCCTAGCTTAGTGTCATCTGCAAACTTGCTGAGGGTGCAATCCATCCCCTCATCCAGGTCATTAATAAAGAGATAGATAGAACAAAGATCCTAGAACCGAACCTGGGGGCACTCCGCTAGAAACCGACCGCCATCCTGACATCGAGCTGTTGATCACTACCCGCTGGGCCCGGCCTTCTAGCCATCTTTCTAGCCGTCTTACCATCCATTTATCCAATCCACATTCCCTTAACTTGCTGGCAAGAATATTGTGGGAGACTGTATCAAAAGCCTTACTAAAGTCAAGGTATATCACATCCACTGACTTTCCCCATGTCCACAGAGCCAGTTACCTCATCATGGAAGCTAATCAGATTGGTCAGGCACGACCTGCCCTTTGTGAATCCATGCTGACTATTCCTAATCACTTTCCTCCCTTCCAAGTGCCTCAAAATAGATTCCTTAAGGATCCCTTCCATGGTTTTTCTAGGAACCGAGGTAAGACTGACCAGCCTATAGGTCCCTGGATCGTCCTTCTTCCCTTTTTTGAAGAAGGCAAATGTAGTGCCCATTTTCCAATCATCCGGGATCCCTCCCGATCTCCACGACTTTTCAAAGATAATGGCCAAAGGCTCCTCAATGACATTTGCCAACTCCCTCAGATGGATTAAGTCCGGACCCATGGATTTGTGTACGTTTAGCTTTTCTAAATAGTTCCTAACCTGTTCTTTACCCACCAAGGGCTGTCCATTTTCATCCCATCTTGCATCACTGAGTGCATTAGTCCAGGAGCCGACCTTGTCCATGAATACAGAGGCAAAGAAAGCATTGAGTACTTCAGCTTTCCCCACATCATCTGTGACTAGGGTACCTTCTTCATCCAGTAGGAGCCCCACACCCTCTCTGATCACCTTCATGTTAACATGCCTGTAGAAACCTGTCTTCTTATCCTTCACATCCTTAGCCAGTCACAATTCCATTTGCGCTTTCACCTTCCTGATAACCCCCCGGCATTCTCGAGCTATACATTTAAAGCCCTCCCTGGTCATTTGTCCCTGTTTCCACTTTTTGTGCTTAAGTTCACCAAGGATTTCCCCTGTAAGCCAATCCAGTCTCCTACCACGTTTGCCTCTCTTGCTACGCATCGGGATGGTTTCTTTCTGTGCCTTCAATAAGGCTTCTTTAAAATACTGCCAGCTGTCCTGGACTCCTTTCCCCTTCATGTTAGCATCCCAGGGGATTCTGCCCATCAGGTCTCTGAGGGAGTCAAAATCTGCTTTTCTGAAGTCCAAAGTGTGTATTTTACAACTCTCTTTTCTTCCTTTGGTCAGGATCCTGAAATCTACCATCTCATGATCACTGCTGCCCAGGTTGTCACCCACCTCTACTTCCCCTATTAGTTCCTCCCTGTTTGTGAGCAGAAGGTCAATCTTCGCACGGCCCCCGGTCGGATCCTTCAGCACTTGTACCAAGAAGTTATCCCCAACGTTCTCCAAAAGCTTCCTGGATTGCCTATGTACTGCCGTATTGGTTTCCCAACAGATGTCAGGGTGATTAAAGTCCCCTACGAGAACCAGGGCCTGCAATCTGGAAACTTCTCTCAGTTGTCCGAAGAAAGCCTCATCTACCTTATCCACCGGATTCGGCGGCCTGTAGCAGACACCAACCACAACATCACTGCTGTTGTTTGCACCTCTAAACTTGACCCATAGACTCTCAACAGGTTTTTCTCCTTCTATATACTGGAGTTCAGAGCAATCATAGTGCTCTCTTATGTATAGTGCAACTCCTCCTCCTTTTCTCCCCTGCCTGTTCTTCCTGAACAGTCTATACCCTTCCATGATAGCGCTCCAGTCATGCGAGTCATCCCACCAAGTCTCTGTCATCCCAATTAAATCATATTTCTTGGACTGGGCCAGGGCCTCCAGTTCCTCCTGTTTGTTGCCCAGGCTTCTCGCATTAGTGTACAAACCCCTCAGGTAACCAGTTGATCGCCCCATCTTCTCCATTCGAATCAGGGGTCCTCCTTTCTTGCTCGTTCCTCTTTGCATTTCTTCCCGGTATCCGACTTCCCCACTCCCCTCAGGGTGTTGGTCACCGTCCCCCAACGAATGTAGTTTAAAGCCCTCCTCACTAGGTTTGCAAGCCTGCCCGCGAAGATGCTCCTTCCTCTCTTGGTTAGGTGGATCCCATCTCTTCCTAACAATCCTTGTTCCCGGAACAGAGTCCCATGGTCGAAGAAACCAAAGCCCTCTCTGTGACACCACTTGCGCAACCACTCATTTACTTCCTCAGTTCGACGATCCCTGCCCAGTCCTTTCCTTTCAACAGGGAGGATGGACGAGAACACCACTTGCGCGCCGAATTATTGGATCCTTCTTCCCAGCGCTACATAATCCGCAGTAACCCACTCACGGTCATTCTTGGCCATATCGTTAGTTCTCACGTGGAGAAGCAGGAAGGGGTAGTGATCTGAAGGTTTGATCAGTTTGGTAAGCCTCTCAGTCACATCCTGAATTCGAGCTCCCGGTAAGCAGCACACCTCTCAAGATTCCAGGTCCGGACGGCAGATGGATGGCTCAGTCCCGCTTAGGAGGGAGTCCCCGACCACCACCACCCATTGTTTTCTTTTGGGGCTGGTGATCGTGGAGCCCCCATCCCTAGGACTACGCATCCCATGCCTTCCAGTAGATGGTGTTCCCTTCCGGTTTCTTCCTTGTGAGGTCCCTTCCAAAGCATTCAGCACTGCAGAGCCTGTGGAGAGAGCCTGAAAGCGATTACTTACCTCTTTAGCATTGGGGGATTCCCGTGCTGGCCTTTTTCCCCTTCTAGAAGTTACATGCTGCCAGTTCTCTTCCTGGTTCCGTACTGCCCTCTCTGGCTCTTCCGCCTGCCGTACTTGCAGGATTAAACACTGACTTCTATCGAGGAAGTCTTCATCCTCTCTGATCAAGCGTAGGGTCGACACTTGGGCTTCCAGTCCCCCAAAATGGCGACCAGCTTGCACTTAGTGCAGATGAAATCCGTTCTTTCTTCCAGGAGGAAGACAAACATGGCACACATTGTGCAGGTAACAACAGCAGACCTATCACCATCCATCCCTAGTGTCCTGGAGAAAGGATTTAAAAGAAAGGCAAGAGAACCTCACCCCCTTCCCAACTCCCTCTCTAAACTCCCTGTTAGCCCTCATCTGTTCACAAGTTCCTTGCTCATTTGCTCACTGCTTTATAAAGCCCTGGACTGCCTGAAAGTCCCTCCCCCTACCAAGGCTCAGCCAATCAACAGAGGTTTCTAGAATTCAAACTTTAATTAGAAGCCAAAAGTTTCCACTTGGCAGTCACAGCACACACTCCAGGAAGGAGAGGGAGAGGGGAGAGGGGAAAGGGGAAGTGGAAAAATAAAGATATTGAACAAAACCACTCCTAGAACCTATCCTTGGGGCACGCTGCTTGATACGGACCACCAGCCAGACACTGAGCTGTTGATCACCACTCCTTGAGCCTGACAATCTAGCCAGCTGTCTTTCCACTGTACAGTCCATTTATCTAACCCATACTTCTTTAATTTGCTGACAAGAATACTGTGGGAGACCATATCAAAAGATTTGCTCAACTCTGGGTGACTGGACTTCATAGATAGATAAGGCCAGACCTGTACAACACACTGGTCAGTGTTGTGTTGTGTCTCTTAATTTTCTGGTCCATAGAATTTCTGACTGTCTCACCACTAATTTGGGTAATTTGATAGGGGTTGTGAATATGTAAATTCTGGGGGGAAAACTGTTTCCACAAAATTTTTTAAGCGGGGATTCTCTCTCAGAATTAGAAATCTCTTAATGTGCTGAAGGTCAAAATGACCTCGAGGTGTTGAGTTTTACCCCAGTTAGCATATGACACCCACTAAATATCTGATGTGCTCAAACTGGGAATGATATTTAAGAATAAGTTAACTGCTTTGTAGCCTGGAATATGCATGCAGCAATAATTAATGGTGCTTCCTCCAAGTTCTCAGTTCCAGCTTAATGCAAGCACATCAGAATAGTTTATAGCTCAAGGGTGGGCAATAATTTTGGAAGGGGGGGCCACTTCACAATTTTGGAAGTGGTCGTGGGCCGACCCAGAAGGGCAGGGCTGACAAGGTCACTGTACCCAGCAGAGTAGTTATTTTCTGAACTAGCTGCAGCTAGTAAGAACAGTTTAATTTAAATTATGAAAGATTGTTTTAAACTCTCTCATGTTAGTTTTTCAAATTTCATTTTAAATAAAGTAAATTATTATGTCCATCAGAAAAGATTTCAATGTTTTCTTTATTTCTGGGAGAGGTGGGGAACCTTTTTGGGTCTGAGGTCACTGACCCACCAAAAAAAAAAAAAAAAAAAAAAAAAAAAAAAAGATCAGTTGGAGACCACACAAGTGAGAAGGAAAAAAACTCCTCCAAAAACCCCCAACACTCACGGATGTGGCCCCAGCTGAGACACCTCACTCCTCTGGTGCCCCAACCTTACAGATTGAGGGGAAGGAAATGGGGAAACAGATTCAAGGCTTCCCATAGATCAAGTTTACTTTTCTGGGGTTGTGGAGTTAGTGGATTTTATGGAACCTCCTTAGGCTCTGGGTAGGGACAATAATGAGGGGTACAATGTGAAACAGGGCTGCCAGCAAGTAGGAGGAAAGGGGAACAACTATGGAAAGGATGTAAAATGAGGACAGGTGGGAGACAAGCCTTGGATTGGATATTTGAGAAAAATCTATATGCACATTGAAGGATTGCTCAAAGAAGGAAGAGGGAAGATTGTGAAAGCAGCTTTGCCCCCCATCCCACCCCCTTTTTGTTCTTTAATAGTGTTAGTTGAGAGCCTATGGGGGAAAAGTGAGTGATTGCAAAAAGTAGCAAAGAGCTTATGCATTTCCGTGGCTGTAATGTTGGCAAACAGATGTGTTAAGGGAGATACACTGAGGCACTGATGAAAGAAAGCAGTTTTGCCCAACTCCTGCTTCCACGGAATGGCATACCACCAAGCAACCTGAACTTTGCCCCTTAACAGGTTTGGTTTGGTTTTGTACCCACTGAACTGGAATATGGAATTCCATTGGTGTGTCCACATTAGAGAAAAAAAAAAAGCAATGAAAATCTGGAAAAGCTTCAGAAAATAAGTACAAGAATGATTTGAGGTCTGAGAAAAGGTATTCTAGTGTGAGATTTATGAAGGGCAATCTCAGTGAAGTCTATTAAGAGGTCAGATTAGATCGTTGTAATGAACCCTTCTGCCTTAAAACTTGATGAATCTGGAATGGCCTTTTCTGTTTGGAACATGTTGTTCACCTGTTGCATATGGTCTAAATCCTACATTTCTAGTGCTCTGCGGAAGTTGCATTCTTGGTTTATTGGGTGCGGGGTACAAAGAGGTGCAATCCCGGTTTATGGATTTGGGGCACTGCCCCAATAGACTATGTACAATATATTTGGTTCCCCTTTCTCCCTCAACCCTAGATCCCTTTTGGGGGCTAGAGAGCAAGCGTGGAGAAACAGGAGCCCACACAGAGAGCAGAGGATGTGACTGCGCACAGAGTTGTTGCGTGTAGAGGGTTTGATACTTGCCCGCTGCACTGCGGGACACACCACTTTACGCTCTTCCCCTGGGCGTCTTACCTGGCAGGTGGGGGAGTTATTACCGTGACGGTGAAATCTCCAGAACTCCAAGCTCCACGGCAGCGGCACGAGCCCAGGGTTGGTCCCCGCGGGAATGGGGCCAGCCCAGCGAAGTTCCTCCCTTGTACCGCGGCGCCCCCTCTTCGGGGCATGGCCTCACGCTTCGCGCCCTCGGCACGTGAAGGGCTGGGGGTGGAGGGCAGCCCCTTATAGGCGGCAGCTGCTGCGCTCTTGCCCCAGCGGCAGCTCGCCGTGCGCCGCAGCCCAGCTGAGAGCGCCAGCCCCAGGAGCGGCTCATCCCGGCTGCCGGCCCCCGCGCGACTCATGGGGCCCCCGCGCCTGGCGCTTCTGCTGCTGCTGCTGCTCCTGCTCCAGAGCGGTGAGTGGAGAGGCTGCGGCGCTGACACCTGCCCGGGGCTGCTTTGCCTAGATCCAGTTGCACCCCCGTGACCCCCTTTTTCAGACCCAAAGGGGGGAAGGGGGCGGGTCCCCGGGGCTGAGAGAGGGAAGCCAGAGTGGAAAGCGAGTGAGAAATCCCGTCCATCCACCTACAGTGCCATGGGCTCTTCGGGCATCGCCCCAAAGTGGGTGCGCGGGGTATTCCTGTGCTGCCCCCATTCCTTGGGATACCGGCCTGCGCCGTTTGCTGCGCGGTGATAGTCATTGGGTGTGTTAGTCTGGGCAAGGATGAGTTGCCTGTTGGGATTAGTTAGAGGATGGGAGGGAAAACCGCGGTAATTGTGCTATTTCCAAAAAGTAACCCCTGCAGAGACGTGTTAAACATTTGGGCAACATAACAGCCGAATGACAAATCGAGAGTCCAAGTGGTACACACGCATTCAGATCGACAACTTCATAGGAAATATTTGTAACGCCTGACAGAGCTTTCAGTTTCTTGACTTTTGTGGGTGGCTAACTGTAACCTTAATAGTGGCAGTATGGAGTAGGTTTTGCATTTGTAAAGGACTGTAAAAAAAATCTGTGCTCGAGCTTGCCAGTCCCAACAAAGTAATATATGTTTTGCAAGTCTCCATATTTATCCATAACTCAGATGGCCACTAAAAATATTCAGACTGCAAAATCAAAACTCTCTCAAAGATTAGGAAATCCCAGAATCAAGATTAACTCAGCCCCCTTCTGATATAGTGTTTTAATTAAAGTATTTTTGATAGGCCCCTCCTATGTTTATTGTCCAAAAGTGAGTGTACTGACTTGGTGAGCAGTTAAGGAGCAAATAAAAAGCTTATTCCTTTATTTATTGAACATTATTCAAGCCCTGCTCTAGTAACTCTGTATTTACTTTTGTCTGTGGTTTTCTGTGTTGTTCTTTAATATAGCAACAGTGTTTTACAAATATTGATTATTTTTCACCAGACTTCATGAGGTGAGTGTCCTCTCCCCATTTCACACATGGGGAATGGAGGCAGAAAGAAGATCCATGGGTTTACATACCACACTTTGAGATATTTCCAGGGTAGGTAGCATTACTTAAGCATTTCAGTTCAAAGCACAGTTCCCATTAACTTAAGTTGCAACTGAGTGCTCAGCACTTCCGCAAAGATGACCAAGGGTATCAAGTTGGGCACCCATAAAATAAGGAACAATTGATGACAACCTATGAGAAGTTTCACTTAAGTCCCCAGCCTAGGAACACAGCGGCAGGAGGGATAAAATCCAGTTTTCCAGGAAAACAGCTGCCTGAACTATTAGTTTTCCAAAAGGCTAGAGTTGGTAATGTAGAGTCACAATGAAAGAGATTGCGTAGGATCCCTGATCCATTTGTTGCAGAAACTGGAAAGTATGTAGTCAATCAGCAGGAGACAGCAGGAAGAAAAAAGACTAAGTACATGATCACATACTATCATACTGCAAATGTACTATAGGGCTCAATGAAGGTTCTACTAGGCTCCATGTTCCAATCTGCCTTCCCAACACTCATCTCTAAGTCTGACTCTTGTCCCCTCTGCATTCAGATAACTTCCTCCTTTATGCTGCTTCTGCTTCTGCAGGGGGGAGAAAAGAGAGCCTATGTCTCAGTTCTGATGCTCACCACCCAGCTAAGTTCACTTGAGATCAATAATTACAGACACAGTCTCCAACTTCCCAGCTCATCTGAGGAAGTGGTGTTTTGGCCTCAAAGCTCATGATACTATGTATATTTTTGTTAGTGTCTCAGGTGCCACAGGACAACTTGTTTTTAAAGTTACAGACTAACATGGCTGAGAATTACAAAGTCTGTCTGCTCCAGAAGTCCCAGGTTGGAGGGAGCATGCTCAATCACTACAGCGACAGCACGTGCACAATCTGGTCAGTACAAGGAGCTGTGAAGCTTGAGCATGCATGGAATCTGGAAACAAGTAGAACTGCTAAAAGTCTACAAAGTGTTTACTGGACATGTGCAAAGATTTATCAGCAGTGTGTAATGTGGCCAATTTGGAGATTTTCATAAGGAGGTTAAAAGGCACATTCCTGACACAAAGGCCATCTCCTTCAAATTTCAAAATCCCTGCTCTAATTCAAGGGGATCGTAGAGATTTTCAGAGAAAATTTTAATTAGAATTTTAAGAAAACATTTTCCTGTAGCTCAAGTCTCTGAAGTGGCTCAACTGTTGTGGCTCAAACATTTAAAACCAATGTGTGAATCCAACACTGAATATGGAAAATTTCAGCCAAAAGGGTTAAAATTTGGCAAAAGTTGTAAGCAGTTGAAAATAGAGTCTTAGAATAGGAAGTGTCAAGCACCCTTAATAACAGGCAGTGGGCTACTGTAATTTCTTTAGTCATGCATCACAAATTTTATGAAGTTAAATCTCGGTATAAAAATGATTTCCTGTAGCAGATGAAGCCTTCTGGTTCAGTGGATGAACTTACTGCCACCACCTCCTCCTCACGCTGTTGAGGGGCACAGACCATCTGCGGCAGCATCTTCTGCCCCAGTACAACCCTAACTGCAGCATGATGCTGAGAGGAGGTCAGAGTGAGGCAGGACTGCCTTTCACTCTGCAGTAGCAATTCCTACCTTTTGGGTCTGGGGCTGGCTCCCCTCGTTGGGCGTTACAACTGGCACACTGGTTTTCACACTACTAAGGTTTGGAAGTTTTCCAGTGCACTAGTCAATCAAATAAATGAATTACCTTGTATAAAGAAGAGGTAAAAACCAAGTTAGGCAGGCTAAAACTGATAGTTACAATTTCTTGTCTTGTGTGTCTGTCTCTTCTGTTATAGAAAAAAACAACAAATGGTCTGGTAGCACTTTATAGACTAACAAAACATGTAGATGGTATCATGAGCTTTCGTGGGCACAGCCCACTTCTTCAGATGACCAGAGTTATGAGTAGGGGATATGAAAACTCAAAATAAATAGAGGGAGGAGAAAAAGAAAAAAAAGGGAAAAGAAGGGGTGTGAGAGACAGGGCATCATTAAGTATCTGGAGAATGGGAACTTAAACCTAAGCAGATCAAAGTAAATAGATAGATGCTAAGACAGGAAGGATACCACTCACAGAGCTGTTATGCATTCTGTCACTCAAACTCTATTTCAGTCCCCTCATCTAAGGGTCATGTATAGTTTTCCTTTGAAGTCTAAGTATGGCTACTATTACTTCAGTCATTATGAGTGATAATTTGGCACAGATGATACAGTGGAATTTAAAGCTAATCTATCCTCCCCACTGCCTAACCACATTTCATTTCATAATGAAGAGGACTGTACTCCAGTGAGTTCTTGTTACTTAGAACTCGACAGACCACTCAGATATAATGACAAGATCTAGATGTACTGTAGTAGTCTGTTTTTGAAACAATAATAAGGGGGACTAGCCAGCCAGCCCAGTGGGATCATTGCCCTTCCCAAAGGCTGGGAGGGGCCAATCTTGTATCCTCCAGGGAATTTCCACCACAAATTTCACTTTAAAGGACACAAAGCATCTGTAAAATTTTACTATGTAGTCAGGTAGACAAAAATCATGTGTCATCTTACACTGAACTAATTCACACTGTTCTATAACTGTAGATACTATATATGAGACCGATTATGCAAGAGCTTTTCACAGTGCATGACACCACTGTAGTAACACAGCAAGTTACACTGAGCTAAACATACAATTATGATCATAAGAAGAGTTATAAATCTGGGAAGGAAACACTCCTGGCCCTGCATCCAGACCTTTTCCTCCTCTGCAACTGGTTGCTGCAAAGGAGTTGCCACCACAGCCTCGAATAGGCATGGCATTCAGGTGCTGGCCAGGCTCCCTGTCAGCAGGAGCTTTCTGTTCCCACCAAACCTTTCCTAATTTTTAAGCGTAGACAAGGGTTAAGTAATCTGGATACTAGCCCCTTGCCATCTAATTTCGTATATTGGGCCTCTTACCCTATATCTAAGCATCTCACAAACATTCAGTTAATGTATCCTCACACTAGGGGAGAACTGAGGCAAAGATGGTATGGACTCATCTATGAGAACACTTAGTTTGTGCCAGGTGGAGGTGTAAATGTAACCTTGTACTACCCTGCCGCTTGTATAAACAAGCCTTACGTGCCCAACATCAACCCAGACATGACCAGAGTCTTAGTGTAAAACCTTAACACAAGGCCTGCCTTATAGCAACCCTGACTGTTACTTTCCTAGGCTCATAGCAATATGGCAAAAAACACAAGCAATTAAAAAAGAAAACTTCTAATAGAGTAAAAGACAACATCAGTTTCAGTAAGTGCATAGCGAACATTCTCAGAAAGATTATTCAAATACTGAGTGAAGTGTGTTGGCTTTTCTTTAGCCTCTAAAGGTGCTTTGGAAAAAAAAAATTCTAGGAATCCAAGAGGAATCCTTGAATTGGCTGGAGCCATCAAATGCAGTACAGGACGCACTCCTTTGGCCTATCTACGCTATGGATGCTACTGTGGTCTCGGAGGGCAAGGCTGGCCTAAGGATAAAGTCGACTGGTAAGAGAACACATTTTTATTTAATCAAAATGTTGGACTTAGTACAAAAAGGATAAGGGAATAAAATAGGCTGTAAATCAGGTAAACATTTAGCCTATTTAATGCTAGTGGAGTTTGTAAATGGGTGTAGTGTCTGGCTCAGTGGGGAAGGTATAGTTTCACAGTGCTGAAATTCCAATGCAATGAAATTTTTACATGAGTCTTGGCTTTGAACTCGCCTCAGTGCGCTGTACTTCCTTTATAGGCGTGTTCACCACTTTGCTACTATTATTGTTTGGCTGAGTGTCCCAGACTTGGTTTTAAAAGCCATTTTCTCAGTTTTAAAGCTCATTCCATTTTGAGTTCTGAATATCAGACATTTTCCCACAAGGATAAAATGCATCCTTCTTGCCTCTTGTACTGAAGAGGTTGAAGGATATTACTTACTCTTGGGCTGAGACCAAGAACTTGTTCAACTAGACTAAATCACCAAAAGAAGTATATTTGCAAATTATACGTGTGTGTGTCAGAATGAATTCCACACTAGGTGTGCATACCCCTTATGCATGCACTTTGAATCTATTTGGAAGGCATATTTTAAGCAGCCTCATTCCAATTGACAGTGGCTCATTGACCAGAATAAGCCAAACAGGCACAGAGAGAGATTCTTCCTGGCCAAGCTTCCTCATAAAAGCAGAGGACCAAGACATCACTAAAAACCCTCAAAAAAATGAGGTTTACAGGATCTTTCAAAAAAGCCTACTGTTTTCAAAAAACGCATCTAGACTGCGTTTTTACTTTCAAAATGGCGCTTGTTTGAAAGAGCGCCATGACGCGATTATGCAAATTAAGTGTGGGATATTTAAATCCCCGCTTCATTTGCACTTTCAAAGTGCCTCATTTACGTCCCTCTGTTGATAGAGGGATGTAATCGAGACGTAGCCCAAGTGATCTACCAGATTGACAGCCTGAAATCTGGTGTCCCCTATGAAATATGGCCTAGGGCTGCCCAACTTTGAAAGCAGAGAAGATAGTGAGTGGCAGCTGCTACCTGGGCATACAGCTCACAAGGCAGAACTACTGCAGCACAGGAGTAAGGGTGTAAAGCACCCTTGAAATGTGCTACTTAGCTGTGTCCAAATTGTGTGATTTCTCTGATTTAAGGAGACCCACTACCAGAGGTGAAAGTAATTTCTGTTTCTTACATGTACTCTTGTATCCCACGCCCTGGGAGGAGGGGCTCAGGGCAGCAGTTGGGGGAGGAAGGGGGGAACTGCAATATGATAGAACCTGTAAAAAATTTACGTGTGAGGTAGAGTGCAGAGGGTGCAGTGTCAGAGCACCAAGCTGAGCATGGGCTCAGGTCAAGGCACTGGGTGCCTGGGCAGGAGGAGGGGTGGTGCAATAGTCAGGTAGGGATGGTGTTCCCTGTAAGCTGTGCATTTCTGCAGTAGTTCAGGAGAAATTCAAATACCACACAGATAATTTGCAGAGCAGCCACAATTAGGTTTTATGTTCCTATTGGTGGTGCACATTCACACGTCTCGGTGCACATAAACATTTATTTTACCCCATAGATGTAAAAAATCTACAACTGGTTGAAGAAGATAATAGGGAACATTGGTTGGTGTGTGAGGAAGGGGCTCCGAGCAGAGGATTGCGGTGTGTCAGGGTTGCAAGAGTAAGGGTTGGGGGGGGAGGGGCTCAGGGCATGTGTGTGTGGGGCAGAGCGTGGAGAGGCAAAGGTGCTATTTAGGGAGGGCAGGGCAGACTGAAGCCTCTTCTCAAGATTTGTAGCAGGATGCCACTTACTGTTCCACTTTGTCACTCTCAGTGAACAAGAGGAAAGCACACAGCATGGGTCACTCGTATCTCCGCCCTTTCCACTTCCCGGCCAAGGGCAAGAGGGATGCTGTGCACTTTCCCCTCTCTCCAAGGGAATGACTGGAAGGGGGAACAGCAGCATCCCAGTATGAATCTCGGGGCTTGGGAGACACAGGGCTTCAGTCCCCCTTTCCCCTCTGTAAGTGGTGCTCCAGGGGGTCACGGAGCTGAGGCCATGATAGGGGCACACCTCCAACTGGTCCTTTCACCTGCCTGCTGTTCAGTGTAGCAGTCTGCAGGTTAGCCCTGGGAGCAAGCCACACCTCTTCCTACAGCCGAACACCCCTGCCATCCAGCTCCTTGTTGCCAGAGTGGCACAGGGGCTTACTTTCACCCTTGCTCCCTACTTGTATTCACTGAAAGATACCAGTGACCCTATGCTCTTCTACTTCATTGAAAAAGCATGCCCTCAACCATCACACATGAGAGGTTGTATAGCTCTTCATATCACAAACATAGCCCCAGACCAGAAAATGCCCTAAGTAAAGCAAAGGAAGTCCTTATCTAGAGGAAATGAAGGTGGCACTATCCTATACTAGACTTCAGCAGACTCAATATGTACGGCAGCATCACCAGTTCAGGATGGTAACGGTTACCTACCTCATCACATCGCTCCAAACTCAAGATTGCTCCAATTTGCATATCACCATCTAGCTTCTATGATGAGGTAACTGGCTCTGTAGATATGGGAAAGTCAGTGGATGTGATATACCTTGACGTTAGCAAAGCTTTTGATACGGTCTCCCACAATATTCTTGCCAGCAAATTAAGGGAATATGGATTGGATAAATGGACTGTGAGATGGATAGAAAGCTGGCTAGAGTGTCGGGCCCAACGGGTAGTGATCAACGGCTCAATGTCAGGTTGACAGTCGGTTTCTAGCGGAGTGCCCCAAGGATCTGTTCTTGGACCGGTTTTGTTCAACATCTTTATTAATGACCTGGATGAGGGGATAGATTGCACCCTCAGCAAGTTTGCAGATGACACTAAGCTAGGAGGAGAGGTAGATATGCTGGAGGGCAGGGATAGGGTCCAGAGTGACCTGGACAGATTAGAGAAAAGAAATCTGATGAGGTTCAACAAGGACAAGAGTAGAGTCCTGCACTTGAGATGGAAGAATCCCAAGCATTGTTACAGGCTGGGGACTGAATGGCTAAGTAGCAGTTCAGCATAAAAGAAACTGGGCATTACAGTGGATGAGAAGCTGGATGAGTCAACAGTGTGCCCTTGTAGCCAAGAAGGCTAATGGCTTATTGGGGTGCAATTATCATTGCCAGCAGATCCAGAGAACTGATTATTCCCCTTTATTCGGCTCTGGTGAGGCCACATCTAGAATATTGTGTCCAGTTCTGTCCCCCCCCCCCATTATAGAAAGGATGTGGACGCATTGGAGAGGGTCCAGCGGAGGGCAACCAAAATGATTAGGGGGCTGGAACGCATGACCTATGAAGAGAGACTGAAGGATTTGGGTTCATTTAGTCTGCAGAAGAGAAGAGTGAGGGGGGATTTCATAGCAGCCTTCAACTTCCTGAAGGGAGGTTCCAAAGAGGATGGAGAAAGGCTGTTCACAGTAGTGACGGATGGCAGAACAAGGAATAATGATCTCAAGTTACAGTGGGAGAGGTCTAGGTTGGATATTAGGAAAAACTATTTCACTAGGAGGGTAGTGAAGCACTGGAATGGGTTCCCTAGGGAGGTGGTGGAATCTCCATCCCTAGAGGTTTTTAAGTCTCGGCTTGACAAAGCCCTGGCTGTGTTGATTTAGCTGGGATTGGTCCTGCCTTGGGCAGGGGGCTGGACTTGATGACCTCCTGAGGTCTCTTCCAGCTCTATGATTCTATGATCTACTCAGCCCACACTATGTAGCTGGCTCACTGTGGGCAAGGATGTACTTGATCATCCTGTTTCTGCCTGGTGCAGTCAAAGAGTGAATATAACTCTCAACTTACCAGTAGTCAGCAACAACCTGGTGGACTTTCTGATCAGGAAAGTGGCAACTAGACATCAGCACTCACTGAAGAAATCCATCCTGGAATGGATATTCCATTGCTTTGTCAGACAATACCAAGTGCAAGGAATTTCTGCTCCAAATGACGTAAGAACTGTTAGCTATTAGACTTCCTATATGTGCCCAGCCACTTCCCCAAATGCTTTTTCCCCCACTCAGATGTTTTATGAAAACAATGGTCAAATATTGCTCACAGTCGCAGTTATTGCTTCTGATGGCCTAGATCTCAGCTGCTTGAGAAGGACTGGTAGAAAATTACTCCCTGCAGGTCCAGGAGATCGTTTTATAGAATCAAATACTCTAGTCGAAAGTCTAACTTCAAGCTGAAAAATCTACATGCAGGCAGTAGCGTGAACAACATGAAGTCACTGGAGGCCCCAAGACTCTTAACTGCACACTGCTGCTGAAGCAAACAGGCCTGTCCTTTGAAAGGGTGTTAAATTCCATCTGGCAGCAATATCAGCATGCCATACCCCAATACAGTCAGTCAATGAATTTTTTTCACATTCCACAGCTTTGAGATTCTTCAAGGGCCTTCTTCATACCTGCCCTATGGTTAAGCCTCCATGTGGTTCTCATACAACTCATGAAGCCTTCAGTCAAAACAGTTAATGTTTGTTATACCACCTCACCATTACAAGTCTCTCATAGCCATGACACCAGGATGAAGCAACTTAACTGCAAGCTCTCCTGTTCGGATAGCAACATATCCTTCCATGATGACAGAGCAGTGATTAAACTGCAGTTTAGATTCATCTGTAAAGTGTTCTCAGAATTCCTTGTGATCCAGTCTATTGCTCTACCACTATTTCTTCCCTCAGCCGCACTCATCAGAAAAGAACCTTCATACGCGTCCAGGGCCCTGCTTTATTACAAGGCCCAAATCTTCCAGGACTCCTCTCTTGGTCTCTTAGTGCCCATATAGCTGGTGTGCAGAAATGCCAAGTCCTCTAGCCCCAGAGAACCTCAAAGCCGTGGAAATGTGCTGTGTAATCTGCAATCAGTTGACTGGAAAACATCTTCCCAAAATGTCAAGGTATGGTATACCAGGGCCAGGCGACCTCTTCAGCCTGCAGCATATGCACCATAGAAAGCAGCCATATGCAGCAAGCCACTGTGTGAAACACCAAATGTGGTCTGGCTGCCATGTTCTGGTGTGTCTCTTTTTGTTTGACTGATACAGCCAAGAGTCCTCACACTCACCTTCCAGCAGGCGTACTGCTTGTCCATCACCTGTTGAAGGAGCCACATTGACACACTTGAAAAAGAAAGTATAGTTACTCCCCCATCAGTAATTGTAGATTCTTAAGAGATGTAGATGGAGTCCATGGTCCACATTCATCCCTGGGGTTTGATTTCAAAAGCATGTAGCTAAAGAAGGTTTGTGGCTTTCCACCCTTTAATGACTCAGACTTTAAGGTCAGAAGGGACAATGATGATGATCATCAATGATCTCCTGCATGTTGTAGACCACAGAATCTATTATGAAACCACCAGTCTCTGGCTATGTTATTGAAGTTTGAAGACTTCAAGTTACAGAGAAACCACCATTTACACTACTTTAAACCTGCAAGAGACTGCAGAGAACAATGGAAAACCCCAGGGTCTGACTGGGGAAAAAGTTCTTTGGCCCATCTCAGATATGGGGATCAGTTAGATATGGGGCACATGGACAAGACACAAGCTTGGCACCTAGGAAAGAATGCTCCGTAGTAACTCAGAGTCCTCCCTATCTAGGATCCCATTACCAGCTGTTAGAGATAATTGCTGCTAGAAGTTGCATATCAGCTACATGCCATTTTAGGCCTTCTCCTCATACCATCCCTTCCATAAACTTATGGGCTGTGTCTATACTGGCGCGATCTTGTGCCAGAGCTATGCAAATGAGGCTCAGCGTGGAATATCGCCGAGCCTCATTTGCATACCGAATGAGCCGCCATTTTTGCGGAACAGGCTCTTGTGCAAGATGGAGCTGTCTACACTGCCCCGTCTTGCGCAAGAAAAACCCTCTTGCGCAAAGCCGTTATACTGATTATTTTCAAGCATAACGGCTTTGCACAAGAGGGTTTTTCTTGCGCAAGACGGGGCAGTGTAGACAGCTCCGTCTTGCGCAAGAGCCTCTTCCGCAAAAATGGCGGCTCGTTCGGTATGCAAATGAGGCTCGGCGATATTCCACGCTGAGGCTCATTTGCATAGCTCTGGCACAAGATCGCGCCAGTATAGACACAGCCATGAAGTTCAGCCTTTAAGCCACTATGTTATGTGCCCCCTGCTTTCTTTGGAAGGCTGTTCCAGAACTTCATTCCTCTGATGGCTAGGAAACTGCCTAATTTAATCTTTAATCTTAAATTTGTTGATGGCCAGGTTATATCCATTTAATCCTGTGTTCGCAGTGGTGCTTAACTTAAATGACTCTTCTCCATTGTTCCCTGTGAGCTGTGCACTTGTGTAGCTGCTCAGGAGAAATTCAGATGCTACTCAGATGACTTGCAGAATGCTCACAGCTAGGTTTTGTTTTTCTATTGGTGGTGCACATTTGCACATGCTTTGGTACACAAAAAATGCATTCTGCACATAGATGGAAAAGATTAGAGGGAACATTGCTTCTCTCCCTTCCTCATACTCACAGAGAGCAGTCTGCCTCCTCAGTCTTATTTTGGTTAGGCTAAACAAGCCAATCTCATTGGGTCTCCTCTCATAAGGTAGGTTTTCCAGTCCTCAGATCATCCTAGTAGACATTCTCTGCACCTGTTCAAGTTTGAATTCATCTTTCTTAAAAAGGTGAGAGCAAAATTCCACACAGTAGTCCAGATAAGATCTCACTAGTGCCTTGTACAATGGTACTAATGCCTCCCTGTGTCTACTGGAAATACCTTGCCTTGTGCACCTTGGGACTGTATTGACCTTTTTCACAGCCACATCACCTTGGATACCCACTTCCAACCAACTCCTCCAATTTAACAAATATGCTGCTTGTTAGTCCTTAAGTGCAGGACCTTGCACTTTGCATGATTAAATTTAATCCCATTTCTATTATTCCAGTTTTCAAGTCATCCAGATATTCTGGTCCTCCTCCATATTAGAAATACTGCCTAACTTTGTGTCATCTGCAAATTTTATTAGCATACTCCTGCTTCTTGTGGCAAGGTCAGAAATAAAAATGGGCTGCATGACCATCCCTGAGGAAACCTCACTCCAGCCTGACAGTTCACCTGTCAGTATGACCCACTGATGTCTCCCCTTAACCAGGCCCTTGTCCACCTTTCAATTCTCACATTAATTCCCAATTTTAGTTTAGTATTTTCCACACGTGGTACTGTATCCGATACCTTACTGAAATCCAGATAAAGGAAATACAGTAGCTCTAATAGACTAAAAAAGCAGTTCTCAAAGATGATTAGGTTGGTCTGGCACAACCTACCTCAGTTACCATTCATATCTATATCCTTAACTATTTTCTCATTGCAAATTAGATCCAAAACCGTGTAAATAATTGAGGTCAAATTAACAGGCCTGTAGTTTCCTGGATTACTTTCCTTGCTTTCTTAAAATAGTAAATATGTTAGCAATTCTCCTGCCACAGAGAGTTTACAGATTCATTAACAATTCTTGCTCTCGGATTTGTATGGAAACACGTAAGCATGCATGGTCCCAAAGACGCTATGAAAAAAAGATTTGGTGAGATGTTATAGTAGGATTCTTACTGACAACATCTTATACACTTGGTATAGCATAAGTAAACTTATTTGATCTTTCAGCTGCATCATGCTTGCTCTGAAGATCTTTGGTAATATGAACCTAAGACCTTCCCCTCCTCTGCATTGTGTGTTGCATTTGAAAATGGGGATATGGGTACTTCAATAATAAATGGTATTGTAACTAACAGACAGCAGAACTTTTTTCTGATTATTCCTGTAGGACTAGAATATACAGACAGATATTTTAAACTCCTTTGTTTTGAAATCTTGACCGTACATGAAATATTTTATGATCCTCTGGCTGGTTAGTTCAAGCTTTTGAGTGTAACATCTGACATTTATGTTGTGGAAGGTAATTGCTAATCTAGGAACACAGATGGAAGGGAGAGTATCATCTCTGCTTGTGGTCACTAAACTCAAAAGATAATGAGGGAGTACCCATACTTTGGAAATCTTTCCTTCTAAAGTATACTTTTTCAGATGCCATGAAGAGCCCACGTTGGCAAGCCAGCTTCCTGTTTATAAAGCATGGCTAGCTATTTATGGTATGTGTTTAGTGCGTACACAACTTGCATTCTTTTGTCTTGGTTTTTAAGATATCTTTACAGAGCGTCTCAATTTCAACAGAACTTAGAAAGCACAAGACCTTACTATATACTTGGGCTTCACAAAGGGCAGTTGAGTTCTTATTTTCCCAGTTTTCTTTCTTTAAATTTTGATCACATCACTACAGCTGTTGCTTTCATAAAAATCAAAAGACATGAGCAATTCCTAAACACACTTTTGTATTGAACCATTTGAAATACAAAGGGGATTAAAATGTAATTCCTAAACTTCGGCTAGGGAAAGACTGTTTTTCCATAAATATAGATGTTTTAAATCTATGAAGCAGCATAATCTAGTACAGATGTTCTCAAACTTCACTGAAAACCTCTAACAACAAAAATTATACTGTCCCAGTTGGGGGGGAACTGAGCCTGCCCAAGCCTTGCTGCCCCAGGATGGGGAGGGCCCAAGTCCCACCAGCCCAACAGGGAGGGCTAACATCAAAGCTCAAAGGCTTCAGCCCAAGGCAAAGGGCCTATAACCTGAAGCTCAGTGCCTGTGAGGGAAGCTGTCTGGCTTTGGACCTGGGCCCCAGAAAGTGTAAACGAGATTTGGTGACCCCCATTAAAATGACCTAATTTGGAGGCCCAAACCACAATTTTGAGAACCACTGGTCTAGTAGTTAGAACATGGTGCTAGGAACCATGACTACTTGGGCTAGATTTCTGACTACCTCAGTCACAATAAATCATAATTTTTCTGTGCCTTGTTTTTTTGTCAAATACATATCTACTATATATGAGAGAACTAGTCTGCCTGTTCGTTCAAGAACTCCTCCTAAACTATAAGAGCTGGGACCACCAAGTTTGGTATACAACTTCCTCTTACCATGGCTTAAATCAAAGTAAGGGTTGGATTGTTCCAGGAAAATGGGATTGCTTCTCATAAAACCATACAAAAAGAGACAATCACCAGGCACCTGGAATGGGCTGGCTGGGGGTACCCTCCAATCCCCCAGAACCCTCCAGCAATGCTTTAGGGAGGGCACTGGGAGCAGAAGGCCACCCCCCCCACCTTCATACAGGAACATTGTTGGCTGATTTCCTGTGTCAGGGACCAAGGGAAAGGGCACAGTTTATGGCATTCCTCACGGTGGATGGGGAGCACGGGGAGCAGAAGCAGCTGGATCAGCCCCAGCCAGGGGACATGCACCCCTCCCCCACCTGTATCCCCAAGAGCTGCAAGGATCATGGAGAAGTGCTTCTCACTTAGCCCCAAGCTGCTGCAGTGAGGGAGGGTGAGGGTAGTTCTCTCTCCCTGGGGCAGCCTGCATACTGAACCTCTCCTCTCCAGCCTCACCCAGAGCAATGATTTCAATGAAGCATGTACATTTTCATTTTATTTTCCAAAAAACAAAAGCTCAGGACTCAAGAAACACTGGGTAAATTTTGTAGTTTACCTATACCACAAGAACACTGTGAAGTATGTTGCAATCATTAAACGGAGAGTCCTATCAAACAGCCAAGTATTAGTTCAAATTATAGCAGAAAAGATCACTTGTTTATTCCCTGTGTCAGCAATTTGTAAAGTCCAAACAAATAAAAACTTGATAGTTCAGAGAGCCAAAACAGTACTACTTAATCTTTGTAAATCCAGATCCTAAAAAGCAAAACTTGCTATTTTAAGTGCTTTCATCTGTGCACTGCAGTATTACATTTGTTTGTCACCAGAAAAGACCAGATACTGTCACTGAACAAAAAGTGCTCAGTAACACATTCTACTCTTCATTTGAACAGAAAGTGTACTACTACACTGCATAACTAAGACTTGAGTCTGCAGCAGAGCCTAATTCCCAAACCCCCAGAAGTATCCCTAGTCATCAGAAGTAGTTGCAAGAGTAGTGACTGGCTTAGGAATCAAGGTGGTTTATGAAAAGCCAGCAATTTGACAGTAGTATACTCTTTTCTTTGTAGCTCTTCTAAATTAGCTATCTTAATTATGCCTTTAAAAAAAAAAACATGAAAAGTGAGCCATTGACTTTTTTTCTACATTAGCAAGTCAGTTTCACTCAGATGAAACAGTTAATTCATCAATGCTGTCCAAATAAAATACAAGCAACAATTCTGCTTTTATTCTGATTAAACACCAGCCCTGTCATTTACTGTAGGGACATACAGTCTACAAGTAATGCTTGATTCTCTACCATAATGGACAGTTTTACAGCTTTCTTTAATGTCTTTATTTAAACACACTATTTCATGTTTTATTTTTATTAGTAATAAAACCCCAAAATGGATGCCCTTACTTGTGGCAGACAACTGTGAGTATGTACTATCATGCTTGAAGGGGTCATTTCTATTGCACACTTTTTTTAAAAAGGGTGCATAGCGTACATACCTGGAAGGGCTTACGTGCCTATAAACAGCAATGGAAACCATGAGGCATAGCTTAGTCAAGTAAAGGCACTCCTGAAGAGAGTATGAGCTTGAGAGTAGGGGCCATGTAGGAAATGTATGTGGCAATATACATGCCCTCTTCAGACTTGTCTTTATTCTACTTGCCTAAATTATGCCTCATCACTTACATTGCTATTTGTAGCAATGCAGGCTCCAGCTGCCCTCACCCTGCAACTGCAGGAAAAAGCTCTGGCAATGAGGGAAGCCTGGACTCTTCTGTCACCACAGGAAATGCTGCAGAAGAAGGGAGCTGCATATATGCACTATGTGCCACCAAAAGGGGGTGTGTAGTGTAGATGTAACTGCAGCCACTGGGCCCTGTCAGGGTATGTCTACACTGCAGTGCTATTTCGGAATACTTTTGGTATCCTGAAATAGCATAATCCATGTCTTGACAGTGCCCAAAATAGCTTTTGAAATAACAGGCTCACTGTTCCGATAGCCCTGTAAACCTCATTCCGTGAGAATTAAGGGACATTTTGAAAGAAACCACTATTCTGAAATTCTACACTATGTAGACAGCACTAAGTTACAAAATAAGGTATTTTGACATTAACTCAAAATAAACTACACAATTTGCATAGCTCAAATTGCGTAACTTATTTCGAACTAAGGGTGCAGTGTTGACACACCCTCACTGAGCAGTTCTTTGAGAGAGACAAAGCTCACTGATTAGATAATACAGTGCTGATAAAATATGATTGGATCATTTGAGAACACAAATGTATACATGCAGCTAGAATAGAATATCTAAGATCCACGTGACCTACTCTTATTTTAAATTCTGATTAGCGTATATGAATAAACGCAACAAAAGAATGTTGTCCAAGTACATTTACCGCCAATTTATTCTCTCATTAAGAATCTAGACTAGATTTAGAAGAATTTATTCAGAGACATTTAGTGTTTTGTAGTTGCACAGCCTGTATAATGTCCATTATTATAAACCTTTGGCTAGAATGGACCTTATCCCTGGAGCCCAGCTATAGTGCACGTGTGCACGATTTTTGTTCAGTGTCATATGTTAACTCCAAGGGCAAAAATCAAGGAGCGTACACACATCCAGGCTGTCTAGACTGTAGAGTTTTTCCGGGATACCAGAGGTATCCTGGAAAAACTCTGCCACGTCCAGGGAATGCGTCCACTTTTTCAGAACAGTTTCTGAAAAAGCAGGTGCGTTCTTTCAGCATCCATGTATTTTTCATTTTGAGGAATAAGGGATCTTCCAAAAGAGGAGGTTTTTCCCCACATTTGGCCCCATGTAGATGGGCCAAATATCAGAAAAGCCTCTTCCGAAAAAACAAGCAGAAAAAGGTAAGCAAATTGTGGTTCACAATTTGTGTATCTTTTTCTGGAAACGCCCCCGCCCCCCCCCCGCACATACACATTGCAGACACAGCCCCGGACTCCTTGGGCTGAAGCCTTGCTGCGGAGGGGGACGGGAGTAGACTCTCCATCAAAGCTGAAGGTTCAGAAGTCACCTGAAGTCATCTTCTGTGAACACTTCCTTACCTTAGGTATCATTATTTAAATTAAGCCAATGCCATCTTTTAAGGTGACCTGGTTAACTTACTCCAGCAATTCATCATTCCTTCTGTGTCCTTTTGCTATAACAACCCCCAGGGTATACTAAAAAGGCATGCATTACTATAGGTTTGAGGAAGCGAGTGTACTGAATTATAGGAAAGGGTGCCAACACAAGTATTACAAGTCCATATTAATATTATATGAGAAACAAATCCATCTTTGCGTTGCTGTCAGGTGCTGCTTTAAGCATGACTGCTGCTACAGTAAGGCAGAGCAAGCAGGCTGTCAGCCCAAAATGGAGAGCTACAACTGGGAATGTGAAGACAATGCTGCTGTGTGTGGTAAGTAACGAATCTGCTCTATTTCCTTTCTGGTGCATGTTCATAGAAGACCACCACAATGCTAGTCTAGTACTTGTAACATCCTTTCTTTGTCCCCCTTCCTTTGCTTTTTGATCCTTCCTCCTTTGCACCATTTATATTAACACCTCATATGCTCCTAAACTGGTTTATCTCTAAAGTTTTAGTTTCAGTGAGCCTCAAAATAATCACAGCTTTAAAGAAAAAGATCACATGTGGATGAGTTTTCTGAGACAAGGCATACATATCCAGTCTTACGCATAGCAATACAAGACAATTTTAGGAAGTTAACACCAACTATATACAATTTGTATTCTGTCAGGTTACTAGAGCCACACTATGTTACACTACCATAGTCACAAATGCAATCTTCCTCAAGCTGGCCACTGCCACTAATAGACAAAAAAATATTTTCAGATGCATCTTAAAACTTACATATAGCAAGAAATGCTTCTCCACTTCTGACTACTCAAAATAGACATTAGCACATCTGTCACCAGTAGGTTTCTTACTAGCATTTAGCCAATAGGAAAGGCACACTCTGAATATCCTTTGTTTTGTCCAGATGCATTTGAGAGTAGAGTCTAGCATATCTAAAAATGCATTTAATGCTGCATTGGGGGATAGGTCTAGATCAGTGGTGGGCAATCTGTGGCTCAGGGACCCGCTGGCTATCCCCCATGTTTCTCATGTACTGAGGTACCAGAGCCCTGCAGTTCCTGCTCCTCTCTCCTAGCACATTTGGAGAAGCCACGAATTGCCTGGTTCATGCTCCATCATCCCTGCTCTTGCTCCTCCTTCCTAGAGCTGAAATGCCACTAATCGGCGTTAGTGGGGCTCCTGCTCTGGTACCTTAGTTTGTGAAAAGGTCACGGGGCTGCAGGTTGAACCCAGTAGGCTGCAGGCTGCTGTGACTCACTGAGGTGAGGGGGGGGGCGGGTCACTCCTGTAACTCACCCACCAGTTTTGGTTGCCCATTCCTTGTCTAGATTATGACAACAGGTCATATTTAAGACAAGATATTTTAAAGTTAAGTGATTATAACCCGGGTTCGCGGGTTATATTCATTTTTACAAACCCCGCGCCCCCCCCCCCGTGGGCTATAGTCAGGGTAGGGGAATATAGGTGTGTGTGGTGTGTGTTTTTTTTACCGAAATAGCAGAGGATCCCCTCTCCCCTACCCCTTTCACTAACTTTGCCGGGCTGGGGTTAGGCTCCCAGCCCGAGACCGAACAACGCGGGGAAACTTACAAGGGGCGCAGCAGCCGGGAACGCTCTGGAGCCGGGGCAGAGGCATGCCCAGCAGGGGCGCAAGGTGGGAGGCTCCCAGCCCAGGCTGACAAAGGGAAGGAGCCGGGAGCAAGTTGCAGGCGTGGGGCTCGGCGGCCAGCAGCAGCGGCAGGAGTCTGCAGGCGGCCACGGCTCACAGAAGCGGGGCCGGGGCATGGTGCTTGTTGCTCCTGCGCGATCCAGACGGGCGCCCTCCCCTGCCTGCAGCCGCCGCCGCCGCCGCCGCCACACGCTGGACCCGCTGCGCGCTCGTTTGTTGCTCCTGGGCTGGGGCATCGTTCGGGGCGGCGGGGCTGCCTGCTCCGGGCTCCTTCTCTTTGTCAGCCCGGGCTGGGAGCCTCCCGCCTTGTGGCTCTGCTGGGGATGCCTCTGCCCTGGCTCCGGAGCGTTCCCAGCTGCTGCGCCCCTTGTAAGTTTCCCCGCGTTGTTCTGTCATGGGCTGGGAGCCCAACCCCCTGCACCGTAAATATACCCCCAGCACAATCTTGTATACTCCGCGGGATATACGCGTGTGCGGGGTATACAAGATTTTTTCTTACTGAAATAGAGAAAAACGCGGGGTATACTCAAGTGCGGGGTATATTTGCTAAATTACAGTAGTGTTTATGATCAATTGTAGGTGTCTATGCACTGATCACTTTTAAAAATGTGCTAACATGTCCAACATTTTAACCATTTTTTAAAAACGTGAGCTGTTTTCCTACTCTAGTCAAAATGCAGGCTGTGAGTAATAGCCAGAACAAGTTAATTGCTGACCATTGAGCTGAGCTGTGCTGTGCTAGTGGGAATCCATGTTAAAATTAAGGTGCCTGGCATGCTCAAGAGGAAACAGTTTTCAGCAGGTGAGGGAAAGAGTACTGTTCTACATTCTTCTTTAAGACCTTGTCTGTCCTACAGATAGATCAAGGCAGGTTACAACATGGCCATGTTTCAAGCACAGTTCCATTTCATACCAGACTAGATGTTCACTATAGTCCACCAGACTGTGCTGTTACTGTGCTAACACCGGAGTGATTCCATTACAATTCAAAATCCAGGTTAGGCTTCTCAATTAAATTTTAACAGGGTGAGAAGCTGCCTGATTTAAGTGGGTTCTCCAACACACTTGTTACTCACAGGTCACTGTATACTACACCTTCTCTATTTCCAGATTTGGAGGAAATATAAATACCTTGTTAACTGAAACACGATAGCTTTTGTTTGTGTAATTTTGTGACTAAGTGAAAGACACAGGAAAATATGTTTTTGTAAGGTTAACTTGTAGCTCACACACAATATTCAGTGGTCTATTTAGTAAGTCATTGTATAAATGGATGAGCTAATAAGACTTCTACAGTACCACCTTTACAACTCAATTTTACAGTATAAATCATGGTAATACCATTTTAAAGGATGAACAGCCACTTCTCTCACAGCTCTGACGAGAACAGAAAAAGAACAATTACTATTACTCCTTTCTGAAGAGGAGCTAAACTAATAAAATCCTTCCATTTTGTAAGCATAAGAGGATTAAAGATGGACTGTTCCCTGAGATGTTTGCTCTTCCCAATATGGTTAGCAAAAATTTTTCAGCTAACATGATTTCTACATCTGGGATTGCTCACAAATCCCCTCTCCTTCCACTCTCTCCATCTGCTGGAAGTTGATATTTCTCTATATTAATAAAGTCTAGCCTCTAGAGAATTCTAATTTAGTATGGTATGTATTTTGAAACTTTGAACAGCAGAAGAGAAAAAGCGTTGTTGGGTAAAGTAAAAGGCTTGCTTTGGATTTTTAAGACATTACAATTTATAAGGAATCAACATTCTGGACCGTTTTCTGACTACTATACTTATTGCTTACTGTTACCATTTGACCTCTAATTACTTTCAGAACCATTTGTACTTGGTTTCCATTTTCTTTTACAGATTCACTAGAAGACAAATGCGAAAAAATAGTGTGTGAATGTGACCGTAAAGCTTCCAAATGTTTGGCTAAAGCCCCTTACCAGCCAAGATACATTTTCTGGCCAGATTTTGTATGTGGTGAGAGTCATCCAAAGTGTAAGTTTTAATGAGACAGGAGAATACTACACTAATAGCTGTAAAGAACTATGCATTTAATTTCAAAATAGAGTTTCTATTATAGCAGATTTTTTCCAACAATGTGTGTATGTCCAGTTTTCATAATGCAGAATCTAAAAGCAAGTTTAGTGGTTCTAAGCAGCTAGTACGCTGTAGCAGTTTTCATGGACTGACTATAAAGAATGATTTTATCAAACCTCTAATGGTCTATGAGCCTTTATCATAAGTAGCAATAGAACATTACCTCTGGAAAAAGCCTCTAAAACATCAGATTTCACCATGTTGTTTACTGCAAACCACTCATTTTCTTGTTTATGTTGTATCAGCCACATGCAGAACAGCACATATGGATGGAGTGAAAACCTCTATTTTAAAACTTAATTTGAAATCTGAAGTTAGTGTTATTAGCCTTAGCCAAGGGAAAGGTGACTGTCAGATTAAGGAAGGACTTTTACCTTCTCTTATTAGTAACACTTGATGACCAATAGTAGTTTACTATTCACAAATAAGTTTGTGAATTTCACTCTGCCTAAGCAACAATTAAATTGTTTAGCATCACCGTCTTGAGACACTTGCACACTGGGGCCTGTATTTACAATACTGAAGCATTTGAATAGAAAGACATTAAGGCACTGACGGTTAAGATGTACAAGAGGGCCATGATTTGACCCCTACTTGAGTGGAAATCCCAGAGACATCAGGGAAAAGAAATCCTACCTGCCCCCCACTCGTCCCAGAAATAGAGCAGCATCATGGATCAGTGACCATTAGTGTGGCCGCTGGGCTGCAGCAACTCCGTGGTTGCATGATGCAGCCTTACTCCACAGCAGATGTGATAAGTCAGTCACTGGGACCCATCTCTCCACCCATAAGTGTGTTCAACCAGAGGATGTCTGCAAAGACCATAGCACCATAACATGGATTTCCACTTCTGTCTCCTCTTTTACACAAAGAAGGTCCAGACTCAATATGCAGGGAGCAGGCATATCCCCATGAGTATACACTACAATATTCAGAAGAGCTGTTTTGCTTTACTGGGATACAAAGGTATTGTACTGTTAGCAAGGCAAATTCAAGCTTTTGGCCTCTTCTTCAGAAATGCTTCAAATTAATGAGTACTGTACAACAAATTTTCTTCATAAGTAATTGTGAACATCCACGTTATCTGAAAAATAATATGTCCATTGTAATCCATCTAATTTTAAGCCAGAAGAGTCACTAAAATGTATTAATTACAGTACAAGGTAAAGGTCAAGAGCTTTGATTTAAATTTAAAACAATTTAACATTAAAATAGATTCTTTAAAAGACAAACATTTAGAAAAAATCTTTAATTTTTAAAAAAAATTCATATGCAAATCTAGAATTCATTAATAGTATGATACAAACTCAAGATGATGAGGCTTACAAGTACAAGGATTTAAAACAAAAGTTAACCTTTTGTTTACTCAAACATCACAAACAAAATGGCAACATGGTTATTTTTATACAAAATCACTTTCATTCAGTATTTACAGATTCAGGTCTTGCTACACACATCAGACTACAATAGGGAATTACAGTATCAGGTCCCTTCACCAAATTAATACTTTGAGAGGTATCTGAATTCATTTATGAAATTAACAAATAAAAATTGATTTAGGAAAGGAAGCATTAAGTCAGCTCTTACTGATAAAAATTAACAGACCTAAATAAAAGGCTTTAAGACTTTCCTATCATATTTGCCAATTATAAAAGGTGTGGGATCCAAAGTAAAGTAGGTGTTGCACAGTTGGAATAAATGGAATGTTAAACATGAGCACTACTGGCCAAAGTATGGTTTGACTGTAGCATCCTAGCATGTCAAGATGAGTGAAAAAGCCTCAAATATTTTCAGTATCAAACCAACTGAAGATACTGTCCAAAAGCTCCCTCTGGCAAGTTTTGAGCAACATACAAATGTCAGGAAACATTAGCACCACACTCAGTTTTGATTGTTTAGAAGATACTGAATGTAGAGGCCCTAACAACTTGGCATTCATCAGATTTCACAGAATACTATTATAGTCAGATTGTTGTTGTTACCCAAAAATTGAACGGCATGATTACAGCAACTTCACAAGACTCCTTCAAGAAAACTGTATCCTTCTTATCTATGGCAATGCTACATAAAATAAAGCCCAGCTTTGGGGTTATGGTACTTGCTGCTTCAAAATGGACTCACCTCAAGGCAATTTTTTAATCACCACAAAGGAAGCAATGTTGTCTTATCAGATGTCTGACTTTCTAAGAATTGAATATCTAAGCTGTCCAAATGTTTGGAGAAGGCTGAATAGCAATCACAGCACTTGTGTTTCCAGACGTCTTACTTCTTTTACCACAAGATCAATATTTATAATTGGGTTAAAGTACAAACCCCAATAAAACAAACAGTTACAGACAAATTGAGGAATAATGGGCCAAAAGATAGCAACAAAAAGACCCTGAGTTGACACTTTCCAGAAATGGCTCCACATTCTCTGAGGAATAGTCCTGAGAAAAGAAAGCAAGACAATCATTTTTCCACGAGGAAGTATTCTAGAGACTTTGCTAGTTTAAAAAAAAAAAAAATACCCATGAGTGGGTAGTTACAATATTCATTCAATCTGTGAGATGCTACTTAGTCTACTGCATTCTCACCAATCGCATCCTAGGATTCCGACAGATCCCTTGCCAGCGGAGCTCCTATTCTGGCATACTCACAGTTGAAATACAAGTTAAGATAATTGTGTGAATGAAAAAAAATACGTAGATGGCTCTCCACAAAGTCTAGTCTGCCCTCCAGTAGCAAAATGGTAAACAAAATGTATTATATATACACACACAACCACCATACAAAACACCCTCTTTCGCCCTTCCCATCCAAGCACAGCATGGAAGCAGAAATTAAAAATTGCTTGTTTCAATTCTAATAAATCAATATTGATGTCATTCATTTTTTAAGACAAACTGAATAGTTCTTGGTAATTAGTAATTGTTCATACTTCTCTATATTTCAAAGAGGTATTGAATAACTTCAATGAAGCCGTAATAAAAAACAGTAATCTAAAATTAAGAAAAACAGCAATTTGTTGTCAATATCTTCCAAGAACTACTGTACTAACTGAATTTAAGACAATTAGAATACCTTATTTGCACAGGATTATTAGCATACTCCATACACTAGGGCTGTGTCTATACTGGCGCGATCTTGTGCCAGAGCTATGCAAATGAGGCTCAGCGTGGAATATCGCCGAGCCTCATTTGCATAACTAATGAGCCGCCATTTTTGCGGAAGAGGCTCTTGCGCAAGACGGAGCCATCTACACTGCCCCTTATTGTGCAAGAAAAACCCTCTTGCGCAAAGCCGTTATGCCTGAAAATAATCAAGAGGCAAGAGCCTCTTCCACAAAAATGGCGGCTCATTAGGTATGCAAATGAGGCTCGGCGATATTCCACGCTGAGCCCTATTTGCATAGCTCTGGCGCAAGATCGCACCAGTATAGAGACAGCCTAAGACTGCACAAAAAACTTAAGGTTTTTGCCTGGCAAATTAACATTAGCAAGTTTATAGAAAATAGTAATATGTATAGAAACAGACATACTGATTAAAAGTTACTCAAACATCTGTAAGTAAAATTCCAAATTACATTATTCACTAACTGTGGTTTACATTGATTCTGTGGGCAGATTTATTTAATACTTATTCACTTTCATGGTATTGTTTCAACATGGTCTTTTAACAGTCAAGTTATAAAAGTATCAAAATCATCACCATATACCCCTGGCTACACACAGACATCTCAACAGCAACCATAAAAAAATTAAACAAGTCGAGTGAGACTTACTTTAGTTCTCTTCTTGACCAGAGCCTCCAAAAGGAAAAGAACTCCAGAACAGAAAGCAGCATGGCATTAACAATTATAAATCGTGATGTCCAGTAGTGTATCTCCAACCAATCCCAAGCAAATTCAGCTATTAGCTGATATGGCAAAAATGAGTACTTAACAATGAATTCTCTCCACTGTTTCCAAGTAGGATCCTTAAGTTCCTAAGGAGGAAAACAACAACATTGATGGCCACGTTAATTACACACTAGTTTAGTTTACCCTTCATTGCTTTATGGCTTTCCCTTCATTAAAGGAAGTATCTTCACTGAAGTTACACTAGGTAGTTAAACTAAAACTAAAGTTTCCATCACACACATTTTTAATTAAGGGTGCAAATAAGCAAGCGTATTCTACAAACAAGTACCAAATGAAGATATGAAGGGGATTCCTTTTAATGAACAACAATCACTAAAGTGTTTTAGAAATAAAAAAAAGGCTTTGTTGTATTAGAATTCATGATTGAGTACATATATCACCAATTAGAGTAGAAAAAATAATCTTATAGAAGACAGTGACTTTCTGGATTTAAAAGTGTCCACCTTTATAAAAAATATCCAGAAATGCCGTACAAGATGTGACAAATGATCCATCTTTTCCATTGTCCAGTTTCCACTAGCAGCCAACAATTGATGTTTCAATGAAAGGAGTAAGAAAGTGTGTGACAGAAAGTTACAAAAATAAACTTGCCTATAAAGAATTTTCCTGTAACGAGTACCAGACATTGATTTATTACCTGAAAAATGAGGGTTTAATATTGCTTAAACATTCTCATTATTCATAACAGTATGAACTCTTAATACGACCCTCAATTTTGCCCCCGTGAGCCTCCTTTCTTTATGCATACTTTATTGGCTGTATTGATTTAGACTTAAGGACCAGCATTGTTTACAATCTTACAGTTTTTCAGAAAATGAAGACAGTTAAAAGTTGCACAGTGACTTGTGCCTCAACAGAGTTTTGATCACTGTTTCTCTGTGAAATCTATTTCCCATCCATTAACCTTTAGTCCCATATGTTTACCAATATAGATGCTTACAACTGGGCACAAATAAATATTTAGGGTAGTAAAACAAGTGATTTGCAAAGATGAGTACCCATAACTGCCATCCAAATCATTGAGAGCTGTAGGTGCACAGCATCTGTTCAACCCAGGCCAGGTATTTAAGTTAACAATATGGCAGGTAGGGGTAGCGACACCTATGGTTAAAGTGTTGGACCACCTTCCACCAAAGGGAACCACTAACCACCAAAACCCATCACCAATCTTCTAACTTAGAAAACATCAATGGTTAAAGTTTGGCTATATAAATCAGTGGTTCCCAACCAAAGCTGGCTGTTTGCGGCAGCTCAGCTCTGGCAGCTGTGGTGGCTGATTTTGCCCAGCGGCAATGCTGGGGCTGAGGCAGCAGCAAAAGAAGGCAGCGCAAGAGGCGCCTCCCTTCTTCCTCCTCCTCCTCCTCTCTTCGCCCACCACGTAAGATGGTGGCCCAGCTGGGGCTCCATGCTCCCCCCTGCCTCTACCCATAGGGGTGCAAGATGCACCTGGGGAAGAAAGTGGCACCAAGGAGAGCGCACGTACACCACCAACGCCCACTCCTCCTGCCCACTACTGGTGTAAAATTTCGATTAATTGGCTAATCAAATAGTCAATGCAATTTGCATCGACTATTTGGTTAGCTGATAAGGGTGCTTCCGTCTCTGAAGTGTAGCAACAGCCCCAGGGCTGTTACACTTCAAAGGCGAAAGCGCTGCAGGAAGCATGGGGGACTCCGAGGCCTGAGGCTGGGCTCCCCATGGCGTTTCAAAGCGGCAGCACCACATGGAGCCCAGGGTCTGGCCCCAGGCTCCACGTAGCGCTGCCGCTCTGAAGCGCCCCTCCTTCCCCCCTCCCCTTGCTGCCTCTTTCTGATATAGGCAGCAAGGGGAAGGAGCAACTAGTCAACTAGTGTGTTGACTATCTAATAAGCATTTGCTGATAGAGGCAGCAAGGGGACAGGAAGCAACTAGTTAAGGGACTAGCCGACTATCCGATAAGCTTATGCTTATCAGACAGTCATCTAGTCGCTTACATCCCTAGTCCAAACAGTTTCAAAATTTGGTCAAGAAGGTGATCCCAGTCAAATTTGACATGCAATACGTTTGAGGATTTAAGAGGGATGAAGGGACACAGAAATAAAATGGAACTGTGCCTATAGACAGAAGACAACCTTAACTATGGGTGTGTCTAGACTACAGGGTTTTTTTGGGGGGTAGGAGGGGGGTGGAAGGCTTTAAAAAAAAAAAAACAAAAAAAAACACCAACAAAAGAAAACCTTTCCCTGCGTCTAGACTGCCACTATGTTCTTTTGAAATTAAATCGAAAGTACATGGTGGCTTTTTCAACCTCAGTAAACCTCATTTTATGAGGAAGAACACCTTTTTTCAAAAGTGCTCTTTTGAAAAAAGGCGTTCTTGAATGCAAACAGGGCTTTTTTCTAAAGAGACCATCCAGACTACCTGGGTGCTCTCTTTCGAAAAAGAAGCTCGCTTTTTCGAAAGAAGTGGTTGCAGTCTAGACGCTCTCTTTCGAAAGAGGCTTGTAGTCTAGACGTACCCTAAGAGGTGGTTGTTGACCCCAGTCTTTCCTATAAATAAAGTGGTTCTAGATAACAAACATGAAAGCTACGACTCATTCCTCCAATTCAGATTTTATCCATCTAGTGTGCTAGGTAAACATCCCATGTTTTCAAAGTTAACAGCTATTTGGAAAAAAACATAGGAACTGTTAGAAGTGATTTGTTTGAAAGTGCAAGCCAGATGTGTTAAAAGAAGAGAGTGTAGTTAACCAATGCATGTATTTAAAAATCAGTTTTATAATGTAATGAATTCAAATTACAATGATTATGCCAATTCAGACTAGGGATGGTAAAATGTGTTTATGTAAACATGTAACTGCTGAAAATTTCAGCAGTTACATGTTTACACACTGAGTGGGGGAGGAGGTGGCTCCAAGGGAGCTGGTATGCACAGGGAGCCAAGCTCCTCATCCTCTCAGTACTGGCTCCCGCCTCTTCCCACCCCACCATGGGGGCCTGCATATTGCCAAGCACATTAACTGATGAGCTCAGGGTCATCGGTTAATCATGAACAGGGGTACATGTTCACATCACTAATTCAGACTAAAATTTATTTTATAAAGACAAGTTTATATGTATTTTAAGACCAGCAGAATGTTTTTCATTAAGTTATAAAAACAAGACATTCATCTGAAAAAAAAAAAGACACCCAAAGCACTGAAGCAATTAACAACTGCTTTAAATTGTGTAACATGTCAAATGCAAAAAGAGAGTGTCATATGAAAAGATTATAAAGTCTTGCACTTTTAAAATATAATTATCAATAGACATTTAACTAGACACTGTACCTGCATGTATTTTCAGAAGATGTGCTCTGAAATGTCCACATTAACACATGCAGTGCCTTTCCAGTTCTGGGAGAGGAATTACTTGCTATGTCTAATCTCATTTATCATTACACACAAAAAAATGTTAAAAGAAAAAAATGTTTAGAGTTCAAAGTCAGGTTGCATGAGTTTGCCCATGCAGCTTCAATTGCTGCCCCCTCAAATATGTGATGAAACTGTAATTACATCATCACCCGCCCTCCCGCATCAGACTGCTATTTTATTGAGTTTGGGTTTTTTTCCAAGTCAACCTGAGCCAAGATGAAGCAGGAAAATTTTTACCCTGGATGTTTAAAAGTGTCAAACTGTAACCAATTAAGAAAAAGGAGTTATGAAGTGGAAATGCTGGGCTGTTACACTACCTACACCATATACAATATAAGCTGAGATTGAAGCTTACTTGTTGTCAAGGAAAGGGGTTGTTGTTTTTTTGTTTTGTTTTGAAGATTTTACTGTATGTTAACAATGGTAAGCAATGTGCTATGCATACTTGAGGAGCAAATTTTAAATACAAACACTTCAATTTAAAGAAATTGGCATAATGATAAATAAATATTTTCAACACCTACTAGTAGTTTTGTGACAATATCTTCATCTTCTTGCACAGGACATATTGTGTAGATGAATGGTAAAAATATTTCTGTGTAATCAAACAAGTATAGATAAAACATACTGAGTCTTGGAGAGCTCTTCAGTGCATACAGCAGGAACAGTGACTTGCCTGGGTTTACTGCCTAAAATGAATCAGAAGATTAACAGCAAGACATATGATGAAAAATATGTTTTACACAATAACTGAAAAAAATAAATTTTAGCATTTACAAATGTAACAAATCAAGTCATCAGTTCTTAATCTTCACATTTTACAACTCTACTTCAGAGTAGAGCAAAACAGGGAACTACTTTATGATTTTCTGGGCTTTTGTTGTGCAATATACAACGTACTTTTACCCATGCATCCATTGCTGGACCAGTCACATGAATCCTGTTTTTCATTCACCTTTCTGGAGATTTTAATTTACATGTTGTCCCTTGCATTGTAATCAGACACTTATTGGTCTCAATATAAAGAATTAGAGTTTTCTTCATAGTTACCTAAATAGTCTTTAAAATATCTATTTCAAGTAACAAGGTTCACTACTTTATAACATTTACCTTGTATTCCCAAAGGTTCTGTGGTGGTTTAACTCCCAATGTTTTCACACGTTCCAGTTCCATAATAATGGCTTTTCTATGGCTACTATTCTCTATATGGTAAGGAGTTTTTGTGAAATCTTCTTCATCTGTTATTGTTAATAGAAGCCTACAAAATAAAGAATTTCAGAAAAGTAAATATTGACAGCTTACCTTTTTTGTAACAGACACTATTTTAATTCCAACATAATAGCTAAATCCTGACTCACCAAGATAGCACCTTTTGAAATCCTGTCCCATAACTTACGGTTTTAAAACACACTGAAAGCTGCCAAATCTTATTAAATACATTCTATTGTCTTATCATTGAGAAACTTGAATTAAGACTGCCAAATGTGGGGACAAAATAAGTAAAGCATAAGTAAACAAATCAAGTCAACATAACTTGCCTTTTATTCCTCAAATTGTATTCATTCAATAATATTTACCTAACATCACACTATAAGTTACCATAGGACCTTATGTTTTAAATCATGAAAAGGGCTCTGTTCTGTAATTTTAACTAGGTGCACACCAGTGGATGCTAAGTCTTCCATCCTGAATTGGAGCATCAATTTAGTAGGAAGAGTGGGGGAGGGGAGAGGAACCTAGGGAAGAGAAAAGACCTCCAAACTGAAGAACACTAGAAGATAAATTGGTGAGGAGCAAGCCAGTGTGCAGGAACAGTCAAAAGAGATCACAATGTTAGGAGCTATTAGGGAAAGGATAGATTAGAAGACTGAAAATATTATGCCAATATGTAAATCCATGGTAAGCCCACACCTTGAGTACAGTATGTAGGTCTTTCCACCCTCTCAAAAAAAGATAAGGCTGGAAGACATACAGAGAGGGGCAACAAAAATGATTACAGGTATGGAACAGCTTCTGTATGAGGAGAAATTAAAAATATTAATTTTTAATATACTCTGGCAACTGCTGGAGCTGAAGCCAGCTGTTCACAGCGGCTTTGGGGACTGGGGCTTTTGGAGGACCGACAGCTGCGCAAAAAAGCCTTTGGGCCCACTCACCTCATCTGCAAAGCCGCGCAGCTGCACTCACCACCACTCACTTTCCTGCTGGAATGGAAGGTGAGTGGTGGTAGCCTCGTGGGTTCTGGCACACATGGTGAGGCTGTCCCTGCTGGCCTGGGGCAGCCTCACTGGCCCCTGTTCCAGGTCCGTCAGTGGAATGCTGCAGCAGATGGCTGCACCCTCTGCTCCAGCTGGGGCAGTGTCACTGACCCCGGTTCCATATCCAGCGGATGGGTCATCACTTGCACTTCAATGTTGATATCACTCTAACTCAAATGTACTGTGGTTTGAGTTTCCCTATTTTCTTTGTCTTAACTAGCCATCTTTAATTCATGAACTGGTTTTATTAAAATGGCAGAATTTCTTCAATTATTATGTCAAACTCAGTAGGCTCTCATTTTAATTACTTTTAATTTGACAGGTTGCCTGCCTTTAAATTTTTTAATAATCATATTTAATCTAAGCACTTTGAATGCAACATTTTCAAATAGCCAAAAGTTGCAATCCAAGATACAAAACAAATAGTATCTTTTCTGAATATACTTTTAACTCTTCATCTACTGACTCATCACAACATGAGGAAGACATAGTATAGAGCAAGGCAAATATAACTGATGTCAGGGCTGTCCAAGATACAATAGCTGAAGGTATTAGAATAAAACCATCAAGAATGTAATTCAAAAATTCAAGAGCCCAAAATGAACTACTATTAAATCAGTGATTCTCAACCTCTCAGGAATCTGATTTATCTTGTGTACTCCAAGTTTAAAAATTACTTGCTTACAAAATCAGCTATAATCACTGAAACATGACTCAGAGATGCAAATTCAATCCCCAGCACAAAATTCAATGAATAAAGGGTGGGGGCAGAGGGGTGTGTGTGAGAGAGAGATATGAAGTAGTATGTGTTAGGGATGTGAAGGGTCAGCTGCTCTGTGTGGCGCTGCTGCTTTGAATGCTGCGGGGAGCCTGGCGTCAGGCTCCTTGTGGCACTTCAAAGCAGCAGCGGAGCCGGGATCAGCGGAGGAGTCCCCAGCTGACCCCAGGCTTTGGCGCTTTCACCTCTGAAGTGGAAGCGCCCTACTGACTAATCAAATAGTTGATGCACCGACTATTCAATTAGTCTATTACCTGAACTTAACATCCTTAGAGTGAGAATGAGGGCAGTAAACAAACATGCATATCAAGCAATGAACTGCTCAGGAGAGCAATAGATGGAGTATCTCCCTTGATTCATAATTATAGCTTCTCTAATGCTGAAAGTGAAGAAGCCCAATGTGTTTTCAGTTGTATGATTTTGAGTCACATTATCAGGAAACAATATAATTAACACTTCAGACTAAACAGATTTGTAATTCCCATTGTTTGGCAGACATCTAGTTTCCTTCGTGGATACTGAAAATTTTTCAGTATTACCTTATTTATTTGATTTGTTAATTATCCCTTGTTTTAGTATTCTTTCTTCCATAACACTTAAAAATATATAAAAGATACGAGGGAGTGGCGCCCCCCCGTTTACTACACTTGCCAACACCCCTCTCAGGGGGTAGGCAGCCCCAACTCTCACCCTGGCAATCAGGGAGGGCTAGGTCGAAGCATAAGCAGCCCTGGCCTTCCCACCTCTGGCTTCAGGGGGCAGCTGGTAGGGTGGGCCGGACCAAGGTCACAGCTAGCCCAACTCTCCCCCTCCAGCTGCTGGGAGGGGGGATTGGGCTAGTCCGATGCTGGCCCAGTTCTCTCCCCTCTGGTGGGGAGGGGAAAGGGGGCACGGCACCCAGCCTTTTCCCTCCAGCTGTGAGGGGTGAGGCCACACGGCTCCAGCCCCCAGCCAGCGAGGGGCATGGCTGCGCAGCTGTGTTTGCCCCCTCCCACCTGGTGATGCTGCACATGTCCTGCGCAATCCCCTTCCCCCACCCAACCCCCACTAGGTTCTGTGGCTTCTGTGTGCCGCCCCAGCCCCCACAAGGCCACACAGCTCCCGTGTGCCCCCACCTCCACCCAAGCCCCCATGGCTCCTGCATGCCACCTCCCCCCACCGCAACTCCCAAGAGATCACGCAGCTCCCATGCCCCCTCCCCGCACCTGATCCCATGCAGCTCCTGCACATCCCCCCGCTCCCCCTACTTCAGCTTCCAAAGTCACGTGACTCCCATGCACCCCCTCCCCCCACTCGAACCCCCGTGGCTCCCATGCACTCCCCTCTCCCCCCAGGTCCCGCTATCCTCTCCGTCCCCACCCTGGACAGTGGAGGAGCCACACAGTTCAATTTCAATTCGGGGAGCTGCCAGAGGGATGCTCAGGGGCCTGCAGCGTGTGAGGAGGGGTTAACCTCCAGCCTGTGCAGTGCAGAGCCGATAGGGAATCATGCGGGTGGGGAGAGGGGACAACGTAGGGCAGTCACTCGACCTCTCCCCAGAGGGATGCATGGCATCACTGTCATCCCACAGGCAAATCCTAGTATAGTATAAGATTTGTTAGTAACTGGTTGGTACCACAGTGACACACATCCAAAGAAGTGTACATGACCCCAGTACTGGTGCACAAGACAAAATTCACTACAGTCACGGATGGAAAAATCTTAGAGGGAACACTGGTGAGGAACCTTTTTTGGGTCAGGGGCCGCTGACCCACAGAAAAATTAGTCAAGGGCCACACACAAGTGAGAAGGCTAAACAAAAAACAAACCCTCACTTACGTATCCCCTGACTGAGAAGCAGAAAGGTACCCCCACATTATTCTCACACACCAGAGCCTAGGAGGGGCTCAGGCTAGTAGATTTTGTGTGCTCCAGCCCCATGGGGTACGAGGGGAAGAGGGCTGGAATGCCAGTGCAAGCTCTCCAGTGCTGGGAGGGGGGAGACCTGAGCCTTGGGGGCTGGATCCAGACAAACAAGGGACTGCATCCGGACCCAGGCATTAGGTTCCCCACCCCTGCTCTAAATCCAGAAGCTGGGAGCAGACAAAAGGTATAGAGCCACTCACTCTCAAATCTCTGTGATAAAGACACAGTAACATTTTAGCTTATATAGTCAGGAAAGACTATGTATCAAAACTGTAAAAGAACAAAGGAAGTCACATTCTTGGTATTAATACCCCTTATTACAATTATGTCAATTAAACTGAGGGTTAAAATGCCCTTTGTACCAGAATGTCAAGATCTTGTTCCCCGAGTGATCAAATATTTCATAGCATATGATGTACAAAAGTCTACCCAATGAAATGGTTCTATTATGGCTGCTCTTGTCAGTTTGATATTTTATTTTCCTCACCTTCCATTCACTCTCTCTAATAAAAATCTCTCTCTATACAGGGAAGCCCAAGGGCCCAGCTGTTCTAGCCAAAGAATCACCTCTTCAGTAGTCCATTTAGCAACAGGTTTGTGGACAAGAAGATCATCTTCAGATTCTCTGCAGCTCCAATGATACCCAAGTAGAACCACCTACAAAACAGCCAAGAGATCCTTTTGAAATGTAGTGCAAACATCACTGACAAAGAAATGTTTATATCAAATACTTGAAAGCCTTGCAGGTTTGAGGGAGCACATACAAATGTCACAACAAATACAAATTTTAGTAAGATCGACAAGTTCTCTCCAGTATCTCCCACCATTCTTTGCTGTCCACCCACATTGGGCATTCAGATGTATATTTAGCTAAGCACAATTACCCAGCGTTGCTTGGGTTCTTAATTGATTTTTTTAAATAAAAGGAAAATGTACATACTTTAAATGACTGTTTTTCATTTATAATTTTTATAAAATTAATTTTTAGTTCAGATTACTTTAAAAAGGCTTAAAAATTTTCTGTTTTAGTATATTTTTAAAATGGTATCTCCATCAAGTGTATTTTTTCTTATAATTTGTGTTGCGGTGGGCAAAGGTTAAATAAGGGGTCTTGGTGGTTGCAACAACGGTAATGGGGCACGGCCCAGGCAGACTCTGCTTCTATTGATTTACAGATTTGTTTTAATTCCTCCTTCCCTGCTTGTTCAGGATAGATGAGCATGCAGCTACAGTCATTTTCTTCAAGTTTTAAAACCTTAAGCATTGACTTAAGTGTGCCAAAAGATCCCCCTCCAGATTTATCCATTTCTTCTTTTTTCTCTAAGGTTTATTGAGAAGCAATCCTATTGCATGTTCATCCTATTTTTCTGGCTCATCTTGGTTCAGTCAAGGGATGAAAATAACTTACACTTAGAATCACAGAATCCTAGGACTGGAAGAGACCTCAGAAGGTCATCGAGTTCAGCCCCCTACCCAAAGCAGGACCAACCCTAACTAAACCATCCCAGCCAGGACTCTCTCAAGCTGGGACTGAAACTTCTAGGGATGGAGATTCCACCACCTCTCTAGGGAACCCATTCCAGTACTTCACCACCCTCCTGGTGAAATAGGTTTTCCTAATATCCAACCTAGACCTCCCCCACTGTAACTTGAGACCATTGCTCCTTTTCTGCCATCCCTCACTACTGAGACTACTTGCTCCTTGTTACATAAGAACATAAGAATGGCCGTACTGGGCAGACCAAAGATCCATCTAGCCCAGTAGCCTGTCTGCCGACAGTGGCCAGCACCAAGTGCCCCGGAGGGGGTGGACCGAAGACAATCATCAAGCGATTTGTCTCGTGCCATCTGTCTCCAGCATCTGACAAACAGAGGCCAGGGACACCATTCCTACCCCCTGGCTAATAGCCTTTTATGGACCTAACCTCCATGAATTTATCTAGCTTCTCTTTAAACTCTGTTATAGTTCTAGCCTTCACAGCCTCCTGTGGCAAGGAGTTCCACAGGCTGACTACGCGCTGTGTGAAGAAGAACTTTCACTTATTAGTTTTAAACCTGCTACCCATTGATTTCATTTATTGTCCTCTAGTCCTTATATTATGGGAACTAATGAATAACTTTTCTTTATTCACCCTCTCCACACCACTCATGATTTTATATACCTCTATCATATCCCCCCTCAGTCTCCTCTTTTCCAAACTGAAAAGTCCCAGTCGCTTTAGCCTTTCTTCATATGGGACCCGTTCCAAACCCCTAATCACTTTAGTTGCCCTTTTCTGAACCCTTTCCAAGGCCAAAATATCTTTTTTGAGGTGAGGAGACCACATCTGTAAACAGTACTCAAGATGTGGGCATACCATAGTTTTATATAGGGGCAGTAAGATATTCTGTGTCTTATTTTCTATCCCTTTCTTAATAATTCCTAACATTCTATTTGCCTTTTTGACTGCCGCAGCACACTGTGTGGACGTTTTCAGAGAACTATCCACGATAACTCCAAGATCTCTTTCCTGATTTGTCGTAGTCAAATTAGCCTCCCATCATATTATATGTATAGTTGGGGTTATTTTTTCCAACGTGCATTACTTTACACTTATCCACATTAAACTTCATTTGCCATTTTGTTGCCCAGTCACTTAGTTTGGTGAGATCTTTTTGAAGTTCTTCGCAGTCTGCTTCTGTCTTGACTATCTTGAACAGTTTAGTATCATCCGCAAACTTTACTACCTCACTGCTTGCCCCTTTCTCTAGATCATTTATGAATAAGTTGAATAGGATTGGTCCTAGGACTGACCCTTGGGGGACATCACTAGTTACCCCTCTCCATTCTGAAAATTGTTCTGCCATCTTCACTACTTGTTCTGCAATCCATCACTACTACATTTCTTACAGGTACAGTCATATCACAACTAGGGATATAACAGTGTAGTCAATTAACCAATAAGCAAAAGTTTATAGGTTAATGCTATCAACTACATGCACTTCCCCCATCATCACCACCCACCAGTAAATTTTTTAGCAGGCTGGCCAGCAGCCCAGCTTAGTCCTGGCTTGCACTGGGTCTGGGACCTCAGATCCCTTCCTGGACAGGGGCTGCTGCCACCCCACTCTACTACCTCTGATACAGAGGCAGCAGCACAGGGCAACAGGCAGCGAGACCGTGAGGGGAGCTGTTTTTTGAACTGGCTCCCATCGTGGATCAGCTCTTACCTGACATCCTACGTTGCTGCCTCTGATACAGAGGCAGCAGCGTGGACTGGCAGGGAGCTCCTCGGGAGTGGGGCCGGAGCGCACTAACTGCCAGCCCCACCCCTGGACTATAGAATAGTCAAGTAATCAATAACAATTCATGAAGTTAATCGACTACTCAATTAACCAATATTTAACATCCCTAATCACAATTCTCCCTCCCTCAGGGGAGGAGCACCTCAGGGCTGGAGGTTGGAAAAGTTTATGATATAACAGTACCTCTAAGAAATGTAAGCGTGGGGTAGAATTTGGGGGCTCAAATCAGGGGGGTGTGGGGGCAGCTCAGGGCACAGGGTGGGGGCTGCAGGAGGCATGTGAGTGCAAGAGTCAGGGTTGAGGTAAGGAGGGGCTGAGAGAAGTAGAGTGTGTGTGGGAGGGTGCTCCATCCACCAAAAAATTCAAACCAGAGCAGCTTGCTCTTCCCCCTCCTGTCCCTGTCAGGGCATAAGAGCAAAGTGCACAGCTCATCTGCCCCCTGCGCTCCCCAGAGTGAGGAATGCAGAAAACTGCACTTTCCCCTTGTTCCTTGATGAAGGGGAACAGCCAGCAATGTTCCCCTACAAATATGAGGGGTGAGTTTCAGCCCTTCCTAAAGGGCACCTGGGAGATGGCAGGGTCGGAGTTGTGGCAGTCCCAATCGGGGAGGGGGGACATACCCCCAGCCAGGCCTTTTCACCTCCCTCTTTTCTGTATGGTTTTGTGAGAAGCAATCCCAATTCCAGGCACATCCAAGAACTCTTACATTGCTTTATATTGTCATAAGAGGAAGTTGTGTACCAAATTTGGTGGTCCATTTAGGAGGCATTGTTGAACAAACAGACAGATGAACTCTCTCAAATACATAGTAAACACCAACCTCACGCATCACCCCCAAAAACATGTCATTTCTTGAGCTTAAATGCTTACATTAAATGCTGATGGTGTTGTCAATGATTTAAAACAGTGGGTCTCAAACTTTTTGGCCCCAGGCCTACCTGGTTCAATATTAAACCTTTCCACAGACCACTAATTGCTAATGAAAACTCGCTGTTAATTACATAATTATGCCAGAGCCATTTGGTAGAGCTGCAGCTAGGGAGAATGGTTTAATTTAAATTATTAAACAGATTAAGTGTTTTAACTTTCTCATGTTTTTTTTAATCCAACTTCATTTTAAATAAAGTAAAATATTAATTTATGTCCAACACAAATGCTTTCAATGTTTTATTGATTCATGGCAGGTGTGGGGAACCTTTTTGTGTTGGGGGCCACTGACCCACAGAAAAATCAGTTGGGGAATCACAAAAGTGAGAAAAAAAACTACTCCAAAATCCCCCCAACCCTCAGTGATGTGGCCCTCCAACTGAGACACCTCACTCCTCTGGCGCTCCAGCCCCACAGGGCAAGGGGAAGGGACAGGGAGGACTAAGGTTCAGGGCTGCCCATAGGCCAGATTTACTTTTCTGGGGTTCCAGAGTTAGTGGATTTTATGGAACGCTTTTGGCTCTGGGGTGGGGCCAAAAATGAGGGGTTCAGTGTGTGGGACAGGGCTCCCAGCTTGACTGGGATAGGGATGCAGGATCTGGGAGGGAAGTGGGGTGCAGAAGCAGGCTGGGAGTAAGGTATCTACCCAGGAAGAGGGAGCAGAAGCAAGGGAGGGTGTGGCCAGGAGAAAGGCTGCAGGAGTGGACTGGGGGGAGGATGTCCAGAGCTACTGCTGCAGCCCCACGGCTGCATGGTGGCTGTAAGACTCCAGCAGCAGTGCATGGGAGAAGAGGAGGGCAACTGAGCTCCCATCACGGACCACCTGGGAATCGGCCGCGCACTACTAGTGGTCTGTGGACCACACTGATTTAAAACAATGAAATTGGTTTTCTGTGTTCTGGATAATGGATGGAGATGGAACTTACCGCCACACAAGTTAGAGCTGCCAGAACTCCAGAGAAAAACCCCCCTCCTCGAGGATTAATTCTTCTTACATTTGGAGGTGCAGAAATCTGATCATTTCCATGTTTTTGGAAGGCTGCAAGGCTGTGAGCTATGTCATTATTTTGCTGAATGTCTTCTCTTCTCTGTTCAATGGCATCAGGAAATAGCTTTTCAATAGCATCCCTAGGCAAACATATTAGTCACTTTATAATATTTCAGTGAGTCTTTCCAAATATACAGCATTGAGAACTAGGACTCTTTGTTGGAAAGTGTATTTTACAGCTTATTAGTTACATATTAAAATTTGAGTGAAAGGAGATTTTGGCAATCAATATTAGTTAAAAGTTGAATAAAAGGTTTTGCACTCAGATGTTCAATTTAAGGTTCACTATAAAGAAATATATGACTAGAATAATAAGTTTATGCAATAAAACTACTATTCTAATTTTAAAAGGTGAGGACACACCTTAGTTCTTTTCAAAGACAACTAACATTGTTATTCAATAGCACTGGCCAAGTCCAACCGTAAAGCCCCACACCAACAGTATAGACTATGTAATTGAATATTGTTTATACAGCTCAGAAAACTGCTCTCTTAAAATTGCAGTAATAGCGCTTGTATGCAACTCAAAACACCAGCAAATACTTAATGAATCAATACTTCTAGTATTATGCTGTAGTGACATTAGAATGTATCCCAAGGATCTAAATCAGTACTCACATTAATACCACTAATCATTCAAAACTAGAATTATTTCTAGTTGTGATACTGTTAAGAACTCTTAAAAGTAGGGGCATTTAAAAAAATATCTGAAAAGAAAATTCAAAGATCCACTCAGAAATAAGTGTCATTACTTGAACAGTTCAGTACAATTATATGTGAGAATATAAGCCTTAAAGCAGGGATGGGCAAAAGGGCCTCCAGGGCCCAGAATCGACCCACCAAGCAGGTCGATATCCGGCCCGCGGAGGCCCTGCCACTCCTGCCCACCCCCAGGTGCACTCCTGACAGGGCAGGAGGACACTTTGCACACTCCCCCCACCCTCAAGCCCTGACTGGCCAGAGGGAGCACGCGAAGTTTCCTCCCTCCCTGCAAGGGGCTCGTCACTTAAAGTCAACTGCTTAGCAGGCAGTACACTAATTGCAGCGCCTCCTTGCAGGGCAGGGAGCGAGAGACTTCTTGTGCTCCCCATCCCCAGGCCCTGACTGACCTGGGGGCATAGGGGAGAGCACACAAACTCTCTTCCCATCACCAGGGGCACAGGCACCTGGAGGGAACCACCAGCTGTTCAGAACACCTGGCCGTTCTCTCTGGAGGGGAAGACTTCCTGCACTCCTCCATCCACAGACCAATCAGGGGGTGTGGTTGGGGAAGGACAGAAGTGTCTTGGCCCCACCCCTTCTGGGGTTTGAAGTGGCCCCTGGTCAAAAATTATTACCCACCCCTACCTTAAAGTGTGCAAGAAAGCTCTGATTACTGAGAGGTTTTAAAAGTATATAGCAAGTAATAAGTAACAATTTTTGTATGGGTGTTTGCTTTTAGGAATATCATATAGATACATTACAATCACCTGAGGAGGATGTTGACCTTAGGGAATCCTTCCCACTTTTCTCTGCATTCTGGACACTCATTCTTCTTAGAGGAAACCCACCACAAGGCTAAGCAGTGTCTACAGAAACTGTGACCACAATTCAAAGTTGTGGGATTGACCAGAATATCATAACAGCAGTGGCAAGAGAACTCACTAACTGAAATCAGGCAGCTGTTCTCAGTAGCAGTATCTGCTTTAACTTTAAACTTCTCATTGTCTCCTGGTAACTTCACATCTTCCTGCATTTTCCCTTTGTGCATCAGATCACTAGAAAGCAGGCTAAAGTCTTCAAATCATGTGAGTCATTATTAGTTCTGCAAAGCAAGGAGAAGATAATTGTGCTTTTCATTAACAAAAGCCTACAGAAATTAAGTATTAGAAAGAGCATTAATACAATGATCAAATTTATCATGTGGCATATAGTATTATATTCTCAATGTTCTAGCTCAAATTCACACCAGAAAAAAATAATTTTGCTAAAAAGTACCAATTCTAGCAGACAGCACTAGATGCTAACTGGTCTCAACTATAATACATCCTGTACAGGACACAATCAAAAGCAGACTCTGGATGTACACATCTAAAATAGCTAGAACCTTAGCTCCCTGACATTTTCTTGTTCTTTACCTTAAGGCACAAAACACCACCACACCAAAAAACCAGTAAACATCTACCAACACAAGATCAAAGGTAAGCTTTTCTTATTTTAGCAAACTATATATTTGATCAAAATTCTTTTGGATTACAACCACCAAGTCACCATGCTAAACATCACTGTAAAAGTTTAATCTCAAATACTGCACGTGGTACATATTCTGTGATCTAAGTCCCTCTGCCTATTCTTGACTTGCAAATTCCCAAGTAGAGTCCCCACCATCCAACAATGATTAGATGGTCAAATACAACTAGCACAAATCTTCCTAGTAGAAAATTAAGATAACTATTTTTGCTATCTCACCAGTTGAGAAGACCCTAATCCTGATGTGCTGAAAAAATTTAGAGGGAAGATGAAATGGTCAGACTGTTTGGAGAAGGGGAATAAACACTAGATTGATCAGATTACTAGTCATTTTATTTTTTCAAGTGTGTAATATAAAACAAGGCTCTTCAATTTTTCTTCATTTGCTATATTAGTAGCTGCAAACATTTCTGCTCTCTCAAATATTTGGCTCATGTTTATTACCAAGCTACATTCTTCTTTTTTATACTAAGATCAGACACAAAATGAGTTTGGTCAGGAGGAAATATGCACAAAACTCACAAACATTACACAAAACACATACCTGCCATGCAGCCAGGATATTCACCTTGTTCAGAAACACTTTTGGTCCCAGCGAGGCGGAGAACGTTGGCTTTCTATGAAAGACAACCTGAAATATTACTTATATAGGAAGAGTTTATAGGTTTTGAAAAAAGTTTTCACACTACAAAGCATTCTCCCGTTTATCTTGGAAAGCAGAAAGGCCGTTACAGTATGACACATTAAGTGTTTCACTATTCACTGGCAGAACTACAAATCCTTTCTTCACCGCACATGTTCACAAACCAGTCAGGGGCCACACTCGTTCCTTTCCTCTTTCCTTCAGCCCGCTCTACCCTACCTGCTCCTAGTTTCCTTCTGACCCCAAAACAACTGGCGCTCCAGGCCTGATGGCAGCGCTGGGGGCGGGGGAGAACGGGGCTGTCAAAACCTGCGTTTCCGGCCCAGCCTCCAGACAAGAGCCAAGCTCTCGGCGCTCAGGCTCGGCGGCCCCGTGTTAGTCCCTGGGCGCGGGAGGCGCCTCGGGGACTGAGCTTTGGGTTTGTTTCGCACTGTCTGGGAGCCTGACACCGCCATCGCCTCTCCCCGCCCCACGGGCCATTAGCCGCGTCAGCCCCAGGCTGAAACTCTCCGGGCGCCTCGCCCCGCCCCACGGGGCCAGCAAGGCGAGCACTAGCGAAGCAGGGCCCCTGGCCCCTCCGGACGCGGCCCAGGGACTCGGACACGAAGGGAGCAAAAGCGCGCCCCCCACCCCTGGTCTCTACTCACCCCGGGCGCCCCCCCCCCCCAACTAGCGACGGCGACGTATCCCCTCAGGTACCAACCCCTCAGCCTCACCTCGCCGGGCCGGGCCCCAGCACTTCCGCATACACGCAGAACGACCCTATTGGTGAGCTCCCAACAATAGAGTAGAGCGGAGAGCTCTGCCTAGAGAGCCTATAGAACGAAGGGCAAGAAGAGGTCGCGCCTGCGCACTATCTCTCAGGAGAGCCGGGCGGGAGAGGAAGAACGCGGAGCGCCAGGTTCTAATCCCGGCTATGGCGGGAGATTCTCGGGGGGTCTCCGTGCTCGCTCCCCACTCCCACTGATTTACGTGGGAACGACTAGGTACCCCTATTTCACTGGAAGAGAGAGAAAGAGGTGCACTGCTGTTGTGCCCCTAACAGTTATTAGGTTGCGTTTATTAATAAACAAAAGTGATTATCACCTATAGAAAGTAGAATGCAAGGAGTTGTAAGTAATAGCAGACAAATCAAAATAAGTTACACAGCAAATCGAAACAGGCCAGCTAAGCCTAAAACACTAAGAAATTTGTTACATGTAATTTCTTACCATAACATTCTAAATGACCTTTTCTTACAGGATAGGCAGGCTCCCAGCTTGGACCTAAATCTTAGATTCATAGGGTTGGAAGTGACCTCAGGGGGTCTTCCAGTCCTATCCCCTGCCCAAAGCAGGACTAACCCCAACTAAATCAGCCCAGCCAGGGCTTTGTCAAGCCAGGACTTAAAAACCTCTAGGCATGGAGATTTCACCACCTCCCTAGATAGCCCCATTCCAGTGCTTCACCACCCTCCTAGTGAAATAGGTTTTTTTCTAATATCCAATCTAAATCTCCCCCACTGCAACTTAAAACCATTGCTCCTCACTCTGCCATCTGTCACTACTGAGAACAGCCACACCCTTTTTTTAATGGGGGGCTCAGAATTGGACCCACTGCTCCAGATATGGTTTCACCAGTGCCCAATAAAGGGAAATAATCATTCTCTAGATCTGCTGGCAATGCTCTTCCTAACACACCCTAAATGCTGTAAGTCTTCTTGGCTACAAGGGCACTTTTTTGACTCATATCTAGCTTCTCATCCACTGTAATCCCCAGGTTTTTTCTGCCAATCAGCTGCTTAGCCAGTCGGTCCCCAGCCTGTAGCAGTGCTTGGGATTCTTCCATTCTAAGTGCAGGACTCTGCACTTGTCCTTGTTGAACCTCATCATATTTCTTTTAGCCAGTCCTCCAATTTGTCTAGGTCACTTTGGAGCCTGTCCCTACCCTCCAACATATCTACCTCTCCCCCTAGCTCAGTGTCATCCACAAAATGACCCCTCATCCAGGTCATTATAAATATTTTGAACAAAACCGGCTCCAGTATTGACCCTTGGGGCACGCTGCTTGATACCAACCGCCAGCCAGACATTGAACTGTTGATCACTACCTGTTGAGCCCAACAAACTAGCCACCTTACAGTCCATTTATTCAATCCATATTTCCTTAACTTGCTGGCAAGAATACTGTGGGAAACCATATCAAAAGCCTTGCTAAAGATAAGGTATATCACGTCCACCGCCTTCCCCATATCCACAGAGCCGGTTATCTTGTAATAGATGGTAATCAGGTTGGTCAGCCATGACTTCCCCTTGATGAATCCATGTTGACTATTCCTGATCACTTTCCTCTCTTCCAAGGCTGTGTCTACACAGGCACGATCTCGCGCAAAAGCGGCCGCTTTGCGCAAAAACTTGCTGCCTGTCTGCACTGGCTGCGTGTTCTTGTGCAAGTAAACTGACGTTCTAATGTATAAAATCAGGGCTTCTTGTGTGAAAACTCTGACGCTCCCGCTCAGGAATAAACCCTCTTGTGCAAGAGCTCTTCCAGAAAAGGCCAGTGTAGACAGGCAACATGAATTTCTTGTGCAAGAAAGCCCTGTGGTTAAAATGGCCATCAGAGCTTTCTTGCACAAGAGAGCGTCTACACTGGCATGGATGCTCTTGCGCAAAAGCACATCTCTTGCGCAAAAGCACATGCCAGTGTAGATGCTCTCTTTTGGAAGAGTTTTTGCAGAAGAACTCTTCCGCAAAAGAGTTTTTGCGTGAGAACGCACCAGTGTAGACGTAGTGTTTTAAAATGGATTCCTTGAGGATCCCCTCCATGATTTTTCCAGGGACTGAGGTAAGGCTGTCTGGTCTGTAGTTCCCTGGATTGTCCTTCTTCCCTTTTTAAAAGATGAGCACTACATTTGCCTTTTTCTAATCGTCCAAGACCTCCTCCAGCTGCCATGAGTTTTTGGAGATAATGGCCAATGGCTCTGCAATCACTTCAGCCAATTTCCTCCACTCCCTCTCATGCTTTAGATCCGGCCCCATGGGTTTGTATATGTCCAGCTTTTTTAAATAGTTCTTAACCTGTTTTTTCTCCACCGAGGGCTGCCCACCTCCTTCCCATGCCCTGTTGCCTGGTACAGTAGTCTGGGAGCTGACCTTGTCTGTGAAGACAGAGGCAAAAAAAGCATCGAGTACTTCAGCTTTTCCCACATCATGTCACTAGGTTACCTCCCTCATCTGGTAAGGGTCCCACATCTTCCCTGACCCCACCCTCTTATTGCTAATATGCCTGTAGAAACCGTTTTTGTTACCTTTCATATCCCTTGCTAGCTGCAATTCCAATTGCACTTTGGCCTTCCTGATTACACCTCTGTATGCTCAAGCAGTATATTTATACTCTTCCCTAGTCATCTGTCCAAGTTTCCACTTCTTGTAAGCTTCCTTTTTGTGTTTAAGCTCATCAAAGATTTCACTGTTAAGCCAAGCTATTATATTTGCTTTTCTTCCTGCATCTTCCATAAGACTTCTTTAAAATACAGACAGCTCTCCTGGATTCCTTTCTCCCCTCATGTTAGTGTACCAAGAGATCCTGCCCACAAATTAAAGAAAAATTAAAGAATCTGATCACTAGATTCACTTTTTTTCCTTTTATTTACTCCCAATCTTTTCTTGGTTCAATCCACTTCTATGCCCTGAATTTCTTGGAGGCATGGTAGTCCTGCCTGGGTTTAAATCATTCTATGTCTCTCAACTCCTGGTTTAACTTTCTCACACAAAGAAAGCAGGCAAGAAATCTTATACAATTCAAGTTTCAGCACCATATGCCCATTGGGTCTTCTGGCTACCAGAATTTAACCCCTTAATCACCGGGCTCCGGTCAGCACTCCTCCCGTCCATTACACCCTCACTTAGCAGTTCTAGATCAGTAAAGAGACTTATATTTCATATTTCTAATTTCAAATACAGAAATGATACATGCCCACAAATTGACTAGATACATTCAGTAGATTACAAACTTTCCAAATATGTGTTTTATACAAAATATTGCATGTAACCTATTCAAATTAAGAATATTCTTACTCAAAAGCATATTTTCATAAAGAATATGGTGGTGCAATGTCACACCTCTCTTATGAGATCACTGCTAGAGTGTGGGACACCATCTAGTGTGCATAAAATCGGTTTGGTTTTGTTGCACTTCCTCAGACCTGTTGAGGAACAAACCCGGACAAAGGGTTGGCTGGAGCAGTATTGCTTTTGGGGCTGTTTATTGGCACAGATTCTTAAGAGTAAAGTGATACTCACACACATACATCACATTCATGCTGGCAGTTTGGAGGCAGGCTGCAAGTGCAGTGTAGATTATTTTTGATTTCGCTGGTGGCTGGAGTGCTGACCAGCCGTGAGCTTCCCAGAGACTTGACCATGATGTTCCTTGGGAGATCCCTTTGGATCTGCAGGAGGCTTTCCTTTCTCTGGACCAGTCCCAGGTTTCTTCTGTGATGTCACATCTTGTCCAAAAGAGAGATATTCTGGCTGCTTCTCAGTTAATTTATCTGCTTGCAGGGTCTTTCTCTGCCTTAAAAGTTCACGGATCCTAAACTGCCTTTTTGGTTGGGTATTTCTCATTCATACCTCACACACATTCCACAGGTTACATACATATTCATAAGCAATATGGTTTCTAAACAAAGTGGGGCCTCATGGCCTTGAATACAAGAAATTGCATTGTACTACAGATAACATACCAAAGGCATGATTAAAAAGCTTAACAAATTATAACTAAGAAAGCCAAGGTCAGGGAAGAAGGGAAAAGCAGAGGAGTGTGTCTGGTCAGCTAGACACCAGTGAAGAGGAGGGAAGGGGGTCGTTTCCGATTGGTTACAGGTTTTGGTTACACAGTTACATTCATGGGTGTTTTTGCAAAGTTTGGGTTCCTGTTCTGCAGGTGCCTGAAAATATTTCAGGGTGTAGCAGTACACCCAGAGTGCAGATAGCAATGTGTTTTAAAGCCGTGGTTCTCAAATTGTGATCTGCAGACCACTAGCAGTCCATGACCGTCTTGCATATGAGCTGCAGGCTTGGGGCTTGTCCCCTGGCTGCAGTGGGGAGTCTGTACTGTGCTCCAGCCCCAAGTTCCCTGCCCCTGCAAAGTTGGAACGCCAGAGCCAGCTTCCCGCTGAAGGGTGAGTGTCACAGGCTGTATCCAGATGGAGGGGGAAGGAAGCAGCTCTGCATGCTGCTGCTTCCCCTCCCCCTGGCTGGATGATATCAGCACAGGAAACTACTCGCCTGTAGGGTTTTCCCACTACTCCCATTGGCCAGAATCACGGCCAATGGGAGCAGAGGGAGGCACATGTTATCTGCTTAAACAAAGCACATGAGATCTTTTATAGGGGAAAAGGCAGTATGCCGCATTTATTGAGAATACAACAGTTGCATATGCTTTGCAATCACTCACACAAACACCATACACACACACAGTCCTGCCAGATGATGTTATAGTTACCAGTCCATATTCTGTATCAGCCTACTGGCCAGCTAGATTGAACACAGAGGGAGAGCAGGGCCTTTCTCGGTCGATTGATCCAATGCTCCTCTGGAGTTGGTGGCAAGACGAACCCAAAGTTCCATAGCAAAGCACCCTGCTTTTATAATCCTTTTCTCTGTTGAAATCAATGGATTCCGCTGTGTCAGCCTGTGACCGGAATGTTATCTTGTTGATGTCAATCGTTCCCAAACATTTCTTGAAGGCTCATCCTGTCCTGGATTTAATAAGTTGTTTTCAGGGGTGCCCGCCCTTCACCTTTAGAAACATCAATTCTGCCAATCTGATCAATTCTTGACGTTGGATATGTACTGATGGTTTTTCTGACGCGATATGTTTCTTCACAGTCTGTCTTTTACAGTTTGTCTTCACCCCACATTCTTCCCCTTCTCTCTTGACCATCTGGTTCTAACAATGACCTTCACACCGTATCTCATTCATACAAACAGTCTTTCACAAAATCCTTCAAAAGTAAACAGTACTGTTTTATATTAAGCAAAATCAAAATCAAAACAATTCACATCGAAGGCCCGGGCCTTCAATATTTCTAATCTCATTAACATAGACACAATATGAGATCCTGTCTCTTTACTTACTAAACTCTAGAACAAGGATATATAGGAGATATATACTTAACTAAAGGATTTGACTTACTACAATATTAAATATGATTATATATATTACCTTGCATTACTACATTACTAAACCTAAAATACAAATATAAAAAAGAATAAAACTTTGCATCCTAACACACACAGCCAGTTAAGCAGCCCCCATCCTCCTCATACACCTCCCTCCTGCCAAGATGCCACATCCCCACCCTACTCCTGTACCCTTCATTCTGCTCAGACCCCTCCACCCTCAGCCCACTCCTGCACCCAACCACCCAGTCAGACCCCCCTCACCCCCAGCCTGCTCTTGCACCCAATCTCCCACCCAGATCTTCCCACCCTTAGCCCACTCCTGCACCAATTTTGTCATCATGGATGGTTGGCTGATGGTCTGCAGAAAGGCCTGCTTTGAGCAGGGTGGGCTACGGGCCAAAAAATTTGAGAATCACTGTTTTAAAGTGTAGGTGTCTTTGCCTTTAGCTGCCAGAAAAAGACCTGGGGATTATAGTGGATGAGAAGCTGGATATGAGTCAACAGAGTGCCCTTGTAGCCAAGAAGGCTAATGATATATTAGGGTGCATTCAGAGGAGCATTGCCAGCAGATCTAGAGAAGTGATTATTCCCCTTTATTCGGCACAGGTGGGGCTACATCTGGAGTATTGCATTCAATTCTGGGGCCGCCATTCGAGAAAGAATGTGGACGCACTGGAAAGAGTCCAGTGGAGGGCAACAAAAATGATTAGAGGGCTGGAGCACTTGACTTATTTACAACTTTAAGAAAGAGAACTGTATGAGATAAAAGAACTGTGTATGCATGCGGAGGCAGCGTTCCCAGCATTGTCAGATAAAAAAAAGTAACAAGGGAAGAATCTAACCAAGAACAGACCATTGTTTCTCACTTATGGTGAGACAAGCGGTGCAAAAACTGGATATTTCTGGATCAGTCGTAGACACACCAGTAAGAAGAAAGGGGTGTCACTAACGGACATCATCCCACCTGGACTGTGAATAACGAGTGGATGGCATCTCACTGGACTGGCCCCTGCCGAGGGGATATATACCGCACCATTTTCTTCCCCCATGAGTTGGAGTCCATCGATTCGGCATATTGGGGTGACGTGCACATCGGACTTCCGCCTCAACCAAATTAACCAACATTACCTGGGGTCTGGCCAGCCCCTGAGGGTGAGTGTGTGTGTGAGTGTGTGTGTGTATTCAATTGAATTAAGAATTAGGCTGCTAAATTGGGTTAAGGCTTAGATGTAGATTATTAATTATTCCATTTAAATATTGCTTTTAATGCCTGTGATGCCTTTTAATGTCTTTTAATGTTGTTTTAATTGCTTAGTACTAAATATACATATACATATAGTGCTTTTAAAATTGCTCTTGAATTGCCTGCAATAAAACTTGTTAAATGTATGTTTAAGATACCGTGAAAGACTCTTTTGTTCTGTGAATACCAAACTGAAATGGGTAGTGTGATACAGCTTGATCAACTGGATCACAGCGCCCCCTTGCGAGACTTGCCTCCCACCAAACTTAACCCCTCTGACTGTGATATACCCTACCAGGTGCTCAAACTGATCAGTAGTGCAAGCAAGAGATTCTGCTGATTCCACCTTTTTTGTCTAACCCCTCAGATAAAGGGGAGTAATATCTTTGGATTACATGGACCAACTTTGTTTTACACAAATACATAATAAAAATTACCTAAAAAATCATGGGGAAAATTTAAAAACATATGCAGTCAGTAGAATTGAACATTTTATTCTTTCATTTAACTGTTATATACAGCTATAGGTGACATATGCAAGTAGCCACACCTAAAGTCAGCCATTAATGGATTTTAAAATATTTTAGCTTCTACAAAATGAATGAGAACTGAACAGCTAAAAGCACCTAATATTAGGTTGCAAATCAAGTTCAAATGACATTTAAATTGCCCAAACTAAATCAAGACTAAGTGTAAAACATAGTTGAAGATGGTTATTTGGGCTAGTTCTGTAAATAACAAATAGTTTCCTGGTGCTTTTCAGCACCACTTCCAGCAACCACAGACATTATTTGTGTTAAAGTGCATGTAGTTCTGCAAATTTGTACACCTTTTTAGACAGCAGAAAAACAACCAGCAGAGCAGAGATAAAGCATGGCACTGATGAGAATTACAAGTCTCTAATATTACTTTCCAAAGGTACCAAATGATTAGTTATCAGAGTGGGAGAGAAGATAGACCACACTGGGTCACATCATACAGAAAAGTTTGAGAATGTCTACTTTAATTGAATGATTGGTGATTAAATGAAGATGTGTCTTATGCAGGGAGTAGGAGGCTTTGGTTCCAAACATTATATAACGTTATTTTATACATACTAGATAATAAAATAAAGCATATTCATTCCATGTTAAAGGAAGGAATTACCCATAATTCCAGAAGAATTTTTACTGCTCCTAACAAAAATTGAGCAAGCTCCTATAAGTAATCTAGAAGAAACTATCATAAGCCAGAGGGAAGGAGAGACACATATGCAGTTCTTATTGCTATAAAAACAAAGAATGACTATTTAAAGTGATCCATTCTTGTGCACACTGAACAGATTACAAAGGTCAGATCATCAAAGGCTATGTCTGCACTGGAAAGATTTGGCAACAAAAATACTGTTGACATTAGTATGTTGCCAAAAATAAAGTAGGCAAATCATGTTTATGCTGCCATGCTCTATTGACATGATGGCCGCATTGTTGGCTCCCGCAATGACAGAAAGTGCAAAGCAATGGCAGTATGCATCCCATAGTGCAGGGCGACACTTTCAGTCCCTAGGCACTGTAGAAATGTGCAAAGTAGCACATTACATATTTTGAGAATGTGAAAAACATCTCGTCAGACTCCTCACAGCCCTCCTGAGGCTTCCATCTTATTTTCATAGCATTTGAAACTGACCCATCTTGCTGCACGTGCCAGCATCTGCTGTGAGAAATCATAGATCCTAGACTTCTCTCCCATCCTGTATTCAAACATATATCATGCATTGTAGCAAAGCTACTTATGCACTTAGTATCTGAGGAAGAAAACTTGGATGCAGATGACAATATGAGTGACAGGGACAGCAGCGAAGTGGCTTTGCATTGGGCTGTCACAGTAGTTGTGCAGAGTAGAGCATTGCTTTTGTGCTTGGGAGGCCAGTACTGAATGCTGGGATTGCATTGTCATGTGGGTGAGGGATGAAGAGAAGCTACAGAACTTTCAGATGTGTAAAACAACCTTCCTGGAACTGTGTACAGAGCTGGCCCTGAATTGCCACACAAGGACACCCTAATGAGAGCTGCTCATTAGAGTAGAGAAGCATGTTGCTATTGACTGATGGCTCTGCACACTTCAATCAGCATGAGTCTAAGGGTTGACTTTCCCACTCTAAACTGATTGGCGACCAAGGTAAAGCTGTCTGAAACAGCCACCTTCCAAAATGCTAACACCAGTCATTTCTCCACCAGCAGGGCAACTCTCATTTGCATGACCTTGCACCACAGGGTGGGGATAAGCTCAGCAGACAGTCCCAAGGAAGTGGTTTTTCTCTGCGTACAGTTCTGCAGCTATTGTTCATCATTCCAGGCTTGCATGACGGTGTGATCCCGCCATTCAGGGCTTGTTTCCAGAGCCCAAAAGCACCCTTCCACTGTGGTAAGCACCTCCGTGAATGCACAAGAAATCTCGTGTCATTCAAATGTTGCACAGACTCTTCATCATCACTTTGCACCTTCAGGAATAACTTGATTGCCATTTACAATGTGTTAGTGAGACCTATCAGCATTTTCGTGAACAGCTAGGGATCCAGTCCTGCAGACCGAAGAGACAGAGCACTGAAACTGTTGAAAGATGGGGCCACATGTGGACAGAACCATCACTTCACATTCCAGGGCATTTGAACAGGACCTGGGATACCTCTCCATTACCCTTTCCAGAAATATCTGTGGCAGAAAGGGAAGAGGTGCTGCACTGCTCTGAAAGGCACTCTGGTGGTCACTCTGTTGCACTGATGGCTGACAGTGTGGACACCAACAGCGTTTTCCCTGCTGTGCTAAGTGATGATGTAACTGCCAGCGCTTTACATCTGCCAGTGTAGACATGGCTCCAGTCTCCCATTTTTATTTCTGTATTGCACAGTGCTGTGAGGTGGCAATGGCTGCCAAGTGAGCCTTGGTTACATCTGGGCATAGTTCCGTTGCTGTACCTCACTAGGTACACCCAGTAGTAGGGTTGCCAGGTGTCCAGTATTGAACCAGACAGGCCGGTATTTGGACTTTGTGTCCAGTAAACAAATTGAGAAAATACTGGACATATAAATGTCCAGTATTTTCTAAATAAGTACGTTTTAATGCTTTTCCTGGGCCCGGCTTGGTGCCCACCGGAAGCCCGCTCGGGACACGCAGCAATTAAAGGGGCCATGTCTGGTTTTTGGCCCCAACTCCCGAATCCTCCCCCCAAGGCTCCCTGGTTACTCCCCAGCGCTTTTTTTTGCTCAACAAATTTTTACCTGGTATTGTTTTGGAAACCACCTGGCAACCCTCAAGTAACAACCTAAAATAGTCTCATAGCAACCCCTCATTTACCAAAAAGTAATGGGATCCTGCAACCAACTCGGACATTCCTGCACGGGCTGTGGAGTAGCAGGGCAAACGCTTCAGGAAAAAATGACATTGGCTTAACCAGGGGCGGGAGGGAAGGAGTCTAGCGAGGCCGCCCCGGCTGAGGGGAGCGGCGAGATGCAGCTGTGAACAGCAATACCCCAGCAGCGCGCCGCTGGGCGGGAAGCGGCTCCCGGAGAAGATGTGGGGACAGGAACCACTTGGCTCGCGCTGCGCCGCCAGCGACCCACAGCCACTTCCCACCCGCGGTGGACCCCTGAGCGCGCCCGCGCGCGAGAAGCTCTACAACTCCTGCGCCAGACTGGCCCCGCCCCCTCGTCAGTCGGGGAGCCCACGTGAGCGTTCACGTGCCCGGCGACGTGGGGGATTGTTTCCGGAAGTGTTTCGGCGTGGGCCGAGCCGGGCGTAGGGCGCTGCGGAGCGGGGCTCCGGCCGGGCCGGGCTGGTGCGGGGATGGAGATTGTCAGGAGCAGTGAGTGCCGGCAGCGCGCGCCGGTTGCGCGGGGCTTGGCCCCGCTGCTCTTTTCCTGGGCCGCTCGCTGGCCTCAGTGCCGTGAACCGCCCGTTGGCGGGGGAGCCGGGGCTCCGCCGTGCTCGGGAGTGCACGTGTCCCCGTGAGGCGACTCCTCGCCCCGGGGAGGGGGAGGCCGCGCGCGAGAGCGCCAGGCAGGGCTGCCTCAGCCGCCCCGAGTGAGGGGATGGGGAGCGGCCGGTGCTGCGAGAGCTGCTGAGCTGTGCCCCCCCCCCCCCCCGCTGTCTGCAGGGCCCGGCTCTTGTGCTGGCGCCAGCCCTGGCCAACGTGGTTCTGAGGACCCCGCCGAGTGCGAGCCGAGTCGTTGGGCGAGCTGCACTTGGCTCTTCCCTCGGCAGGCCCGAGGCTGGCGGGTCCTTGCGGCTGGACACGGCGCCTCTTAAAAAGGCGGCGAAACGTAGGATGGTTCTCGGGCCTGCAGTCTAGCAGCTTCTCGGCGGTAGGTCAGCAGCGCTGGTCCCGCACGCAAACGGGAGGCAGGATGGCAGTTCACGTACTGGAAACCGCCCGGTTCTCAGGGGATTTGTTTTTGATTGCTTTATAGATTTTAAAGATAACCTAAATAAAGTGTATGAAGCCATCGAGGAAGCAGACTTTTTGGCTATTGATGGCGAATTTTCAGGTACTGTTAAGATTATTTGTCAACGTCATAGGTAGTGCACCCTCTGGTTTGAAGTGGTTTGTCTTATGTACAGTTTACAATTTGGTTCAAGGGCTCTCAGCATCCCCCAATAAAAATTGTTTGGGCACCCCTGGTGAATGTGGATTATGAACAAATTATTTAATTGTCCTCTGCTGTAATGATTCCGTAGCCACTTTGCTAATGGGCTTCTTCTTGCAGTTATTGAGAGTGGTATATGCAATTGCTGTCTTGAGAATTTTCTGTTTTCCAAGATGCCTGAACAGGGAACTGAAATATTTAAAATAACAATTAGGTCAAAATGTTAAAACTACATTTGAGGTATGTAGTGCATAAGAGAGGCCAACATTCATTTGACAGTACTCTTCACACTACTGTTGGTTTGTCACTTCATTGATTCAGGCTCCAGCTTGAGGCCCATCAACCTGGTATTATTGGTACCATATGATGTGCAATCAGGATTATTTATGTAACTGGAGAATGATACATTTATAGTTTTTCCTAAAATATGGCTTTGCTGCCAACACATTTTTTTCTGAACTCACCAGACTGTTTATGCAGAATGCCATTGTTTAATTGGCTTTTGTTTATAGAGGGACTTTCCTCTATAATGGAAGATCTTTTTCATGTATGATAACTTATGTACATGTAATATTATGTGAGTTTCATTGTGGTAGAAATTTTAACAATTGTCCTTCGCTGCTTGTAACCTACTGTCTTTAAATAGCTTTCTTTTTATGTAATATTTTCTGTATTTTAGGAATCAGTGATGGGCCATCTGTTAGCACATTAACCAATGGCTTTGACACACCAGAAGAAAGGTATCAAAAACTTAAAAAGGTAAATGTAAAATGTAAGAATTAAAACAAAACTATTGAAGTATCTTGCCATCCTTGGTACAATGTACTGCATTTCTGAGATTAGAGCAAATTTACATATGTTCGTAGTGTACATCAGTACATTGTGAGAAAAAATATACTTTGGATCTGTTTACTCTTAAGTAAGGCCTTGTTTATCCTGTTAAGCATGAGTCTAGCAATATCTGTGATGTCTTGAGAACCTATAGCATTGGTCTAACAGTGGGAAAGTGCTATATATCATGGTGGTAAAGTGCCTGTGTCCATTTACACCAGTTTTTTGTCAATCATTGATGCTAGACCAGCAATTCTCAAACTATGGGGCAGACCTCCGATAGGAGATGGGGGAATGTATCAAAGGAAGTGCAAGCTAAGTGCCCCCACCTTTTTAAAAAGAGCTCTGGCTCTCACCTTGGTTGGCTGGAGCTTAGGGTGCAGAAGGGCTGTGTGTGGGAGGCAGGGAAAAAGGAGACAGCTTGAGCCTTGCCACTTGCCCTCCCCTCCCATCTCCCCTGCGAGGAGGAAATGTAGGGTAGTGGTGGTCGGAGATTCTCTTCTGAGGGGGACGGAGGTGCCCATCTGTCACCCTGACATGTCATCTCAGGAGGTATGCTGCCTGCCGGAGGCCTGTATCTGAAACATTACGGAGGCATTGTCGAGGATTATCCAGCCTTCTGACTACTACCCCATGCTACTCAACCATGTGGGCACTAATGATACTGCAAGGTGTGACACTGAGCGGATCAAGCGTGACTACAGGGCTCTGGGAGTATGGATGAAGGAGTTTGGAGCGCAGGTGGTATTCTCTCCAGTCCTTCCTGTCAAAGGTAGGGGCCCAGGCAGAGACAGGTGCATCCTGGAGGTGAATGCCTGGTTGCGAAGATGGTGTTGCCAGGAGGGTTTTGGCTTCCTCGACCACGGGATGCTATTCCAGGAAGGACTGCTAAGCAGGGATGGGATTCACCTTTCGAGGAAGGGGAAGACCGTATTTGGATACAGACTGGCTAACCTAGTGAGGAGGGCTTTAAACTAGGTTCGATGGGGACAGGTGACCAAATCCCACAGGTAAATGAGGAACATGGAGACCTGGGAGTTGGGTTGGAAATGGCAGGGAACGCGGGCTATAATAGCTGAGAAAAAGGAGGGACAAGGCAGAACTGGGAGGCAAGATAAAATCGGTTTCTTAGATGCCTATATACAAATGCAAAAAGTATGGGTAATAAGCAAGAAGAACTTGAAGTGCTAATAAATAAACACAACTCTGACATTGTTGATATCACAGAGACTTAGTGGGATAATACACACGATTGGAATATTGGTATAGAAGGGTACAGCTTACTCAGAAAGGATAGGCAGGGGAAAAAAGGGAGGAAGTGTTGCCTTATGTTACGTACACACTTAGACTGAGGTGGAGATGGGCATAGGAGACAGATGTGTTGAGAGTCTCTGGGTTAGGCTAAAAGGGCTAAAAAAACAAGGCTTATGTCATGCTCGGGGTCTACCACAGGCCACCTACCCAGGTGGAAGAAGTGGATGAGGCTTTTTTTAAACAACTAACAAAATCATCCAAAGTTCAGGATTTGGTGGTGATGGGGGATTTCAGACATATGTTGGGATTCAACTATTCAGACATATGTTGGGAAACTAACACAGCGCGGCACAGACTATCCAATAAGTTGTTGGACTACATTGAAGACAACTTTTTACTTCAGAAGGTTGAAAAAGCTACTTGGGGGAAGCTGTTCTAGATTTGATTTTAACAAATGGGGAGGAGCTGGTTGAGAATTTGAAAGTGGAAGGCAGCTTGAGTAAAAGTGATCATGAAATCATAGAGTTCATGATTCGAAGAATGGTAGAAGGGAGAACAGCAAAATAGAGACAATGGATTTCAGGAAGGCAGATTTTGGTAAGCTCAGAGAGCTGGTAGGTAAGGTCCCATGGTAAGCAAGGACTAAGGGGAAAAACAACTGAAGGGAGTTGTCAGTTTTTCAAAGGGACATTATTAAGGGCCCAAAAGCAAGCTATTCCACTGCATAGGAAAGATAGAAAGTATGGCAGAAGACCGCCTTGGCTTAACCAGGAGCTCTAGCATGATGTAAAAATTAAAAAGGAGTCATATAAAAAGTGGAAACTAGGACAAATTACAAAGGATGAATATAAGCAAACAATACAAGTATGCAGGGGCAAGATTAGAAAGGCAAAAGCACAAAACAAGCTCAAACTAGCTACAGACATAAAGGGAAACAAGAAAACATTCTGTACATATATTACAAGCAAGAGGAAGACCAAGGAAAGGGTAGATCCATTGCTCAGTGAGGAGGGAGAAATTATAATAGGAAACTTGGAAATGGTAGAGATGCTTAGTGACTTCTTCGTTTCGGTCTTCACCAAGAAGTCTGATGAAGGAATGCCTAACATTGTGAACGTTAATGGGAAGGGGTAGGTTTAGAAGATAAAATAAAACAAGAACAAGTTAAAAATCTCGTAGAAAAGTTAGATGTCTGCAAGTCACCAGAGCCTGATGAAATGCATCCTAGAATACTCAAGGAGCTGATAGAGGAGGTATCTGAGCCTTTACTATCATCTTTGAAAAATCATGGAAGACGGGGGAGATTCCAGAAGACTGGAAAAGGGCAAATACAGTACCCATCTATAAAAAGGGAAATAAGAACAACCCAGGAAACTACAGACCAGTCAGTTTAACTTCTGTGCCAGGAAAGATAACGGAACAAGTAATTAGGGAATTCATCTGCAAACACTTGGAAGATAATAAGGTGATAGGTAACAGCCAGCATGGATTTGTAAAGGACAAATCATGTCAAACCAATCTGATAGGTTTCTTTGATAGGATAACAAGTCTTGTGGATAAGGGAGAAGCAGTGGATATGGTATACCTAGCCTTTAGTAAGGCATTTGAGACGGTCTTGCATGATATTCTTATCAATAAACCAGGCAAATACAACTTAGATGGGTCTATTATAAGGTGGGTGGATAACTGACTGGATAACCATTCTCAGAGCATAGTTATTAACGATTCACAATCCTGCTGGAAAGGCATAACAAGTGGGATTCCGCAGGGGTCTGTTTTGGGATGGGTTCTGTTCATTATTTTCATCAATGATTTAGGTATTGGCATAGAGAGTACGCTTATTAAGTTAGCAGATGATACCAAGCTGGAAGGTGTTGCAACTGCTTTGGAGGATAGGGTCGTAATTCAAAATGATCTGGACAAACTGGAGAAATGGTCTGAGGTAAACAGGATGAAGTTTAATAAGGACAAATGCAAAGTGCTCCACTTAGGAAGGAACGATCAGTTTCACACATACAGAATGGGAAGTGACTGTTTAGGAAGGAGTATGGCAGAAAGGGATCTAGGGGTCATAGTGGCCCACAAGCTAAACGAATCAACAGTATGATGCTGTTGCAAAAAAAGCAAACATGATTCTGGAATGCATTAACGGGAGTGTTGTGAGCAAGACATGAGAAGTTATTCTTCTGCTCTTCTCCATGCTGATTAGGCCTCAACTGGAGTATTGTGTCCAGTTCTGGGCATCACATTTTAAGAAAGATGTGGAGAAATTGGAGAAGGTCCAGAGGAGCAACAAGAATGATTAAAGGTCTAGAGAACATATGAATGAAGACTGAAAGTATTGGGCTTGTTTAGTTTAGAAAGGAGAAAACAGAGAGGGGACATGATAACGGTTTTCACGTATCTAAAAGGGTGTCACGAGGAGGAGGGAGAAAATTGTTCTCCTTAGCCTCTGAGGACAGGACAAGAAGCAATGGGCTTAAAGGAGGTTTAGGTTGGACATTGGGAAAAACTTCCTAACTGTCAGGGAGGTTGTAAACACTGGAATAAGTTGCCTAGAGAGGTTGTGGAATCTCCATCTCTGGAGATATTTAAGAGCAGGTTAGACAGACATCTATCAGGGATGGTCTAGATGGTACTGGGTCCTCCCATGAGGGCAGGGGACTGGACTCGATGACCTCTTGAGGTCTCTTCCAGTTCTAGTGTTCTATGATTCTATGATGTTCATTGAGAGGTGGCTCATGCTCTCCTCCCCATCACTTCATTCCCTCCCCAGGAGGCAGCCCAGGCTCTGTCTCTCCTTCGCTTGCCCCTCCAAATCACTCATCAGGAGGGACAGAGCCCCAAGGTAGCAGCAGCTTTATTAAGGGTGACTGTGGGGGAGGGGTGCTAAATCTGCTGTGAAAAGTGATATTGATGAATGATAACATCCTTACTTCTGTGCTGTCTTCAGAGCTGGGCACCCAGCTAGCAGCCTCTGGTGTCTACTCTGCTTTCAGAGCTGTGTGGTGGTATGTACTTGTGAACATGTACTAGATCGGGATGGGCAAAAGGCTCTCAGCGGGCTGGATCTGGCCTGCCTAGGTCTTGGTCCAGCCCGCATGGCAGTTCCCAGGCCCGCCCCGAGCACATTGCCTAGGGGCTGGAGACATGCAACATATTCTCCGTGCCTGTGAGGCAACACGTTGCTTGGCAGCTGCAGGGAATGTGCAAGCCCTTTAAATAGAAGCAGTTGAAAGGGGTCATATGTCCCAGCTCCCTGGCAATGCACTAGCAGTGCTGGGAGCCCTTTAACTGCTTCTATTTAAAGGGCTCACGCGTACCCCAAGTCACTAGCCCGTTGGCTGGGAGCTGCCCAGGATGCGTGAGCCCTTTCAACTAGTTCTATTCCAAGGGCTTGCACCTGTGGAGTGGCTGCCAGGCATCAAGTTAGCAGTGGGGCCCGGCATTGCGAGCCCTATTATGTGAATTCTAAGCCTCCACCCCAGACAACTCTGGGAGGGAGGCAAGCCCCTGGTACCCTCCCCTCTGCTCCGGGTCCCTTTCATTGGCCAGAAGTCAGGGGGCAGGGACCCCAGGCCAAGCAAAGCTCCGGGTAGGGTAGCTCTCAACCCCACCCCTTCCTGGTCAGTCCATGATCGCTTCTGAAATTTGTGAAGCGCCCCCCCCCTTTCAAAAATAATTGCCCACCTCTGTACTAGATGAATAGTTAGGATGCAGCAAACTTGGACCGTAAATCAGTGTTCTCTCTACTCTTTTCCATCTAAGTGCAGGTTTTTTCCATCCACGTACATAAGACATTTTTCTGTGTGCACCGAGGCATGTGCAAATGTCCACCACCAGTAGAAACAAAAACCTAGCTGTGGGCGCTCTGCTAATCATCATTGGCTGGGGGAACGGCAGCGCGGGAAATGGCTCGTTTGGAGGCTCTCCCTCCTGCTTCGATTGGTTGGAATCACTGCCAGTGGGAGTAGTGGGGGGCAGGGCTTGGGAGTGTTGGGAGGCATAGGGCCAGCTAAGCGCCCTCCTTCCCCCTTATGCCTTGAACCCGTACCCTCATGCATCCCCTGCTGCCAAAACCCCACACCCCAAACTTGCTCCTGCACCCTCCCTTCTGCCCACCTTCAGCCCGCACCTGCAGCCAACCTCCTGGCCAGGCTTCCACCCCCAGCTGGCTCCTGCATCCTACCTGCCATCAAGACCCTGCACTTGCACTCCTTCCTGCACCCATTTTGTCATCTTTGGTGGTTGGCTGGTGGTACACAGAAAGGTCTGCATTGAGCAGGGTGGGCCGCAGGCCAAAAAGTTTGAGAACCACTGCTTTAAAAGTGTATTGTTGGCCCCAACAGGAGATTTTTAAAACAAGGATTTACCAAATTTAAATCGCGTATCTGCTATTGTTAGAGATTTATAATTATTAGAATTCAAGAAATTAGAAGAATGGTTCTATTTTTCATTTTGTTTTCTTTGTGGCTTTTTTAGCTTTTTGTGTACAGTTCCACTGTCTCCCCCTGAATAGTCTGTCTGGTTCACCTCTTGTGGGTTGTGTGTACAGCAGTGGAGAAGAAACAACTTTTGGAAAGGTGACTGTTAGGTTAGAAAAGATGTCAGGAAGTACTTGAGGCATGTTCATCACTTCAGACGATTTGAACACACTTTAAACTGATCAAGTCAGTGGGGGTCCTTTTAATATAAATAGAAAAGGACTTCAGTCTAAAAAGCTGGAGTTAGCTCATTTCCTCTGCAGTAATGGAAGCTGGAACAATATAGCCCTACTGCATGAGAAACAAAGTGAAAATTTTTTCACTGTCCAAGTTGAGTGAAATGCTGGAAAAAATTCCAAAAATGGAAAAGAAGGTAAAAATGAAATGCCAAACTTCAAAAGAAAAATAGAATGTTAGTGAATAATTTTGTTTTTAACATGAATCTTACCTAGCCACATGTCCTTTTAAACTAAGGTTTAAACTTACACCAACACATTTTTTGTTTTAAAGCTAACCCTGTGATTCCAATATTTATCAGAGAGACTCAGATAACTTCCCCAGAATGCCTGTTATATTTTAAAATGTGTTGTAACCATTATTCTCAGGGTTTTTTTTTTTTTTCTTTTTCAGCATTCCATGGATTTCTTGCTTTTTCAGTTTGGCCTTTGTAGTTTTAAATATGACCACACAGAAGCTAAGTATGTGGTTTCCTTGACTTATTGGTAATTTTTAAAATACTGGGTAATATTGATAAGCTCTGTTTTGACTTGTAACTCTTTCTTTTCACAGATACATAATGAAATCATTTAACTTCTATATTTTTCCAAAACCCTTCAATAGAAGTTCACCAGATGTCAAGTTTGTCTGTCAGGTTAGTAGAAAACCAGGTTTATTTATATCACTACTGAAAAACTTTTCAAAATGATTTTTGAGAAAATTCTGTAGTGGTTTCAACTTTTATTAGTCTAAGTATTTTCGCTTCTGTATAATTCACACTTTGTGGCTTTTTTTCCCCAGTGCAGTGGGAAGGAAAGCAAGTTTTCCTTAAACCAAAAGAAACAAACCTAATGGGACCATATTCTGTAAATGAAGGACACTTGGGCGAAAAAAGCTGTAAAGGTCATGCCCCTTTTAAAATTCCTGCTGCTTAACATGGGGCTTATTTTTTTTTCTGGAGACAGAGTTGACTATTTGATGCTGACAGTGAAAGTTATGATGTGTTAAAGTATTTTCTTATCTAGCTTTTTTCCCTTGTTTTTTTTCTCTATCTCTTCTCCTTCTCTTCTTGCTTCTCAAAACTGTTTCCAAAATTTTTGAACTCATGGGATTTTGCCACACCAGTTCCTTCACGTGGTCCCTCTCCTCCTCCTGGTCTCCACACAACTACTTCTCTCCTTACGTTTTTATTTTTCTCCTGTTTCTCATCCTTACCTCCTTAAAAATATGATCAGTATATCATGGCCAGTGCTAAACACTAATGGAACGCCAACAAAAGTAATGTATAGTGTTATGCCCTGTCCACAAGACTTTATTCTAACACTTGTTACACCTTTGTACCACAAGTGATAAAAAATCATGTATAGCTTGGTTGAGTCCAGAATGTCAATGTTCTGTGCTTCTTTTGTTGTTACAGAAAGTTGCATATCTATATATCTGTTTCTATATACCTATTATTCATTCCTTAAATTCCCATCATATTATAATTACACTTTAAAACAATCATGAGCTACAGTTAACTCACTGAGCAAACTAAAATAATGACTTCATCTTCTAACTTACATCAGAAATGGTACATTCTTCAGTGCTTTCATGATGATTTAAACACAATGCTACCTGTTAATTGGTGTTATGGTGGGTTTGATGGCAAGGTTTTAGGATGTATTTTTATCCATATTGTGCAAGCTGTGGATCTTCTCTTTGGAACAAGCAAGGACAAAATACTGATGGAAAGATTTAATTATGAATGACTTGTTCTACTCTTTATTAAACTTTCTTTTAATAAACTTTTTCATTGCACTATCTTGACTTCACTAACTTAATGTTCAGTGGTGTATAATCAGTCTCAAAGTTGTTTCTTTTTTTCCTAGAGTTCAAGTATAGACTTTTTAGCAAACCAAGGATTTGATTTTAATAAAGTTTTTCGCAATGGTAAGCTTTTTTGATTGTACAGAATACTTTTAATGGACTATATTTTCATCTATTTCCAGTTAAAACAAAAGGCAAAACATACATTTTAAGCTTTTGGTAAAATTGTGTTAAGGTTGTAGCTTATTTGGTGTTTTAATAATGCAGATAACATTCTATGCTAGTGTTTCTTAAACTTTTTAAGACCAAGGAACACCAAACAATAATTTTTTTTATGGGGAACACCAAGGATTTTTTGTTGGGGGGGAAGGTCGGGGTGGGGAAGGGTCAGGGGGGAAAGTTATTGAGCAAAAACAACAAAAAAAGGTTACCTGCCCCTTTAAGGGTGGCCATTTTGTATTCTGTTGTTCTCTGCAACACGCCTCCGACTGCCTTGTGGCACATCGGTGTGCCGTGGAACACAGTTTAAGAAACACTGTTCTATGCAGTATTTGTGGGGAATGTTAGGGTAGGGTGACTGTATCAGCAATGGGCAACTAAGACTAGTCAGCGGGCCGCAAGATTGAACTCCCATTGAGGTTCCACCTGTGGGCAGCCTGCGCACTGCCCCTCCCCCCTACCTCTTTTCCCCAAGCTTCTTGTGCACTGGGACTTTGGAAACCCCCACTTACCTACTTCTTCTCTTCCCTCCCAGCACTTTTGGAGTGTCGTGAATTTGCTGATTGACAGCTTGAGCGCCATGAATCAGACAATTCACAGCCCTCTGAAATTGCTGGGAAGTAGGGAGAGGAGTAAGTGCCCCTGTGAACGAGGGGTATGGGAAAAAGAGGCAGAAAGGGTGTGCCTGGGCGGCATGTAGCCCAAGGGCCTCAGGTTGCCTACCACTGGACTTCATCCATCTTTGCTTGGCTATTTCATGGAAAATGCCTACTTGTTTAAGGGATGATTGTTTGTTTTTCAGCAGTTGAACACAAAGCAAAGTTGTAATCTTTCTGAAAGGACTTTCTTATCGTTCTTACTACATTTGCTATGTCTTCACACTGATTGGATAATTGTGATACTTACTATGACAATTTGCCAATCTTTGACTTTTTTCTCAATTTAGGTCCCAGTTACAGCTACTCTTATGCTCAACCCTTTCCTTTTTGTGGCATGTTTCTTAAGTTGTTAGAATTTGCAGGGCTCCGATGTGTTGGAAATCTTTTCTGTAAGGTACATAGCAACTACTCCAAGCTTCTTATAGACTAACAGATTTATTGGAGCATAAGCTTTTGTGGGCAAAGACCCACTTCGTCAGGGCAAAGACGAAGTGGGTCTTTGCCCATGAAAGCTTATGCTCCAATAAATCTGTTAGTCTATAAGGTGCCACAGGACTCCTCGTCGCTTTTGCAGATTCAGACTAACACGGCTACCCCTCTGATACTTCAAGCTTCTTGACATCCATAGCAATCTGCAGCCCTGATGTTGAATTATATGCATATTGATAGATCCTTATTCCTTATTTATTTGCTTTGTTGTAGTATTTAGGATACCCAGTCATGGATCAACAATCTGAGCGTCCATCAAATTCAGTGAAGCTTTATGCAGAAATAGGATCTGCCTGTGAGGATCAGATTGCAGGAGCAGGGCCTACCATGCTTGAGACTCGCAGCGGTGCCAGCTTCTCCAGTGCCTTCTCAAAAGGAATCCATAGCAACTAGAGATTAGGAAAGAGAAACTTAGGAAAGATATTTGAAGGGTACAGGTGCATTGCTCCCAATTTTTAAGAGTGTAACATCATAGGAGTAGTTACTGACCCTCTCTGAGATGTGCAATATTGCTTTTAAAGCTGTAAAATGTTTTTCTTAGGAATCCCATATTTAAATCAGGAAGAGGAAAAACAGTTACGGGAGCAGTATGATGAAAAACGTTCGCAGTCTAATGGTGCAGGGACCCTTTCGTACATTTCTCCTAATGCCACAAAGTGTCCTGTGACTATTCCTGAGGATCAGAAAAAATTCATCGATAGAGTGGTGTAAGTAGATATATCAAAATGAAATCATGTTATCCTAATGTGTGCACATGTTACTTATGTGGAAATCTTCCATTCTGAAGTTGCCTAAAAACTTGAAGGTTACCAGTGTTCTGATTCTCAATTTGTAAATCTCAACAAAATGTTCCTTTGAATGAAGGGGTTTAAGTCTGGGAAACTTTTGTTCCTTTTCATCGGGCTTTTTTGCTGCTTATCTTTAACTTCATCAAGGGTACTTGAATTGTTGGTTACATTTGTTAGCCTCTTGATCGATATTCCCCCTCATTTTTTCCATATCTGTGTGGAATCAATTTTGTTACATGCACCAAAGCAGTGGAGATGAGCCCCGGTAATAGAAACACACTCTACCATCTGTGGGTGCTCTGCTAATCAGCTAAGCAGCATTTGAATTTCTCCTTGGTGGCCGTCCAAGCGCTCAGTTTACAGGGAACACTGCTCTTGATGATTTTCAAAAGAGCATGTCAGAGTTTTTTATAATCGCAGCTAAAGTATAATTCAGTTTTCAGTTTATGATCTTAGTTGGAAAACAATGGCTGTGTGTTTTCTGGCCCTTAAATACAAAGCCATGTAAGTCTATGCTTAATTTTTTTTTTAATTGCTTAATTACACAAGATTTAGTATTTATCACTATACTGTCTGTGTAAAGATGAAAGCATATATAGACATGTAATAAACATTTATTAAATATTCCATTAATCCTTCCTATAAAAGATTTGCCTTGTCTTTTGGGGTGTGTGTGTGTAGCTATCGCTATATATCACAAAATGCTTCTGTGAAAATACTGTTGTACTAGTAAATGTAAAAAATAATCTGCTTGCTTTATTTCCTTCAGGGAGCAAATAGAAGATTTAATACAAAATGAAGAAAACAGTAATTTGCAGTTGGATCCATGCACAGGGTCAGTTTTTTAAAAGAAACACTAGCGCTCTGGCAAACAGAACTCTGAACTGTGTTTCCCATAAGAAATTCAGTTTGACCTACTAGTCAACTGTATAGGAAAAGCCTCTTTCTGTAGGTCTTCACATAGTGTCTTAACAAATGTATCCCTTGGTAGCAGTAGCAAAAACTGTTTGAGCGCTGGAAGTAAATGCTTGCTGTTGTGGAGTTTTGGTACCTTTTCTTGTTTAAAAGGTCTAAACTTCCAAATGTTAGTCCTGAAATTCTGCAGTGGTATCAGCACATGCCAGTATGCATCTGGCATTACTTGAAATAGATAACTGTAAACGTACATATATCGTGAAATGTTATGAATCACAGAGGTGTTCTTCATAAATAATACTTTAATTGGAATTTAAGTTAAATTATTTAACTTCCTCAGGTGCCCTTCCTGTTGATTATCAAGATGGCTCTTTAAACTCCTTTTCCATTGGCATCTGTGTACTTCATGTGTTGGCATATTTTGTGTGTGTGTTGCTGGTGATACGGGGTGATTGTGAGGTATTAAACACATTGGAATATTGTATTATTCCCACTACCATTGGAATTAGTTATTTCTTAACTAACACAAATGAAAAAGGAAATAGTTATTCCACATAAATAGACATGAGTGAATAATACATAAACAAATTTTTGCTTGGTTCTGTCAGCTATTAATTTTTGGCATGTCATTCTCATTAGAAGGGCAGGTGTGTGAACGATAAGGTATAAATCAGTTTATTTGGAGATTTTAACTAGTTTTTAGCCTTTAAGATACAATGTGATAACACCATGAACTGTTTTATGTTAAAAGTTCATGCAGTGAATATGCACTTGTCTTTAGTTTTGAAATAGTCATTATTCTTTTCTGTTTTTAAAGGTTTCAGAGGAAACTAATTTATCAGACCTTGAGCTGGAAGTAAGTTAGTAGTCTTTATGTCTGTATATCCTTACCTTACTTTATATCTGTGCTGTTTTTAACATGAAAAAAATCTGGATGAAAAACTGTTCTATGATTTATCTCATGCTCAGTTTCTTTTCTTAAGCATTCTTTTAATATGACTAAACTGAATAGAACTTACAAAGTAGAGTTCTTTATGGTTCATTAGAATTTTTTTTGTAAAAACTGAGCATATTTCTATTGTCACTTAAAATTATTAAATAGATGTAAATTGAACAGTACAGTATAGCAGATTAGTGATTATGTAACAGTATATGACTCTAAACACTGAGGCTACGTCTATACTGCAGCCTTCTTCTGCAAAAGCTTATGCAAATTAAGTGCGGAGTAGAATATCATCGCACTTCATTTGCATAATTAATTAGCAGCCGTTTTTGCGCAAGAGGCTTTTGCGCAAAAAGGAGCTGTGTAGATGGCTCCTTTTTGCGCAAAACCCCCCTCTTGCGCAAGAGCCATTATTTTTCATTTTTCGGGATGTTTTCCATACCATTTTCATTGTATCTGAGGAAGTTACTCTAAAAGACATGTTTGGATATCTGCACCTACAGATAAAGGTATTTTTATCATTGTTGTGACTGATTTTTTTTTTTTTTTAACCGTTTGGACTGCACCCATCCTGCACAGTGAGGGCTCCCTGTGGAATTTCAGTGGATATGCATTCCTGAATGGGTAGTTTAGTAATATTTTTTGAATAAGCTTTTTCTGGAAAAAAAAATGCATAAGAAGCAATATCTCAGCCCAACATCAGATGGATTTAATTGCACTGCAATCGGGCAATTCAGTTAGCTGAACAGTTGTAGCTGTGAGAACTCTATCTGCGTAGAATATTTAGAAAATAAAAATAACACTAATGGTTGGAAGTCTTGAGACACACAAGCAGGCTGAATTATTGAATAGTGGTACTTTGAATTTCCCCACTTCATTTTGTTTAAAAACTGCCTTGAACAATTTTTTGCATTTAATATTTAGCCTATCTGTATCCTTCCTATAAGTTGTGCAGGTATAAATGTTAGTCTGTTTGAAGGTGGAGTTTCAGTATACAAACTACGAAATTAGTCCTAAACTATAGTTGACCTTTCACTGTGTGCTGTAGGTATCCAAAAGGTATCCATGTCGAAACTCTGGAGACGGAGAAGGTAATTAACTAACAACATACTGTCCTAAATGTGTGTTTTGTGTAAGCAAAATCTCCATCCTAATGAAATTTCATGCTGCTTCAGCTCTGAATTTGCCTGCTGAAGCTTCGTTATGCAAACTTTTAAACTTTGATTAAACTAAGATAAAATATTTTTGAACAGCCTTAGTGGCCAGACTTCAAAACTCATGAGGTATGCACACAGATATGTGGCTTATTTATATATTAAGCGTGTGTGGAGTCTGTAATGGCTATTTTAAATACTTAATCAATCTTAGATTCAGTACATTGAGAGTATCAGTGCAAGCATGAAACCTTAGTCATCTGAGTGGTTTGATAATAGAACAATAATTGCAGCAGACATTAAGCATTATGTTTCCTCCCAAAAAGCTAGGCAACCCCCAGATCATCTGAAAATACTGGATTAAAAAAACCCACTGAAACCATTTTCCTTAGGCTTTGTTACGTAACGTTCAGCTCAGATATCATTTTAATGAGGTTAAGCTCCTAGAAAAAAATAAGGGGTAAACACAGTAAACTGTTGCAGCTAAACTCTGAATATAATGGATGCAATTTAGTTTTACATTGGCAATTTAGATAGCAAATCGTGATTGTATTTGTGTTGGGATTCTGTTATAACTTTTCACCCTTTTTTTTAAGCTATTCTTGAAATAATTTACTTTTGACTTTACTACTTTCAGAAGGAAAGATACATTATCATTAGCAAGGTAGATGAAGAAGAGCGCAGAAGAAGAGAACAGCAGAAACTAGCAAAAGAACAGGTGATTTTACTGTCCGTGTTCTTAAGTTGAAGCAAATGCTGTTGGTTTTATTCAAAATGTTGAAATTTGGGAAGAGACCCGACTAACTTGAATTCCACATGCTTATGACACTGCAATTTCCCCACTTCAAAGCCCCACTATTTTGTGCTTGCTTTGGTGATACCTGATCTTTCAGAGGAAGGAAAAATTAGGGATCCACTTGACTAAATAGCAGTGTTGTGGTGGTGGGATAATATTTGTACCGGCTCATTGTGGCTCTCTGCTGTTGCCATGAAGTATATTAAGTTACTTTTATCTTAGCAAGCATAGCTAGCAGATGTTTACACTACTCATTTCTTAAAATGTCACTACAGGATTTGGAAACATTCAGTAGTAGCTAACTGCATTCTGAAATAAGGATGTTAAGTATCGGGTAACTGACTGATCGAATAGTCGATGCATTTTGCATTGACTATTTGATAAGTCAATAGGGTGCCTCCACCTTTGAAGTATAACAACAACCCGGGCTGCACACAGTGTTTCAAAGCGGCAGTGTCACGTGGAGCCCAGGGTCTAGCCCCAGGCTTCAAGTGGCGCTGCTGCTTTGAACTACCCCTCTTCCTGCCTCCGCCCCCCCCACTGCCTCTATCAGATAGGGGCAGCATGGAGGGGCGGGGGGCAAAGTGACTAACATTTGCTTATTGGATAGTTGACTAGTCTTTCACATCTCTGTTCTGAAAAGTATTTCCTTTTATAATTTTCAAACTACAGTGACAGCTTGTTTTTTTTTCTTTGAGTTGGTGTCAAAAGAAAGGATTGATTGATTTTATTTTTTTTAACTGTACCCCTCATAACATTAATTTACCTCAGTTATTCTCTGTAATGAGAGGACTTCAATAGCTCTTTTCATGATAGTGCTCAAACTGGGCATACAGTTCCAGATATCAGCAATTGATTTCGACAGTTTCCACTCCACCATCAAACTCAGCCTGGACCAGTCCTGGACACAAGAGATGCACTTCCTGGACACTGCAGTGGAAATAAATGACAGTCACATAAACACCACCCTATAGTGAAAAACTACTGACTGCTATACCTACCTTCATGCCTCCAGCTTCCATCCCGGACACACCACATGATCCATTGTCTACAGCCAAGCACTAAGGTACAACAGCATTTGCTCCAACCCCTCAGACAGAGACGAACACCTACAAGATCTTCACCAAGCATTCTTTGAAACTACAATACCGCCCGAGGAAATGAGGAAACAGATTAACAGAGCCAGACGTGTGCCCAGAAACCTCCTACTACAAGACAAGCCCGACAAAGAAACAAACAGAACACCACTGGCCATCACCTACAGGCCTCAGCTAAAACCTCTCCAACGCATCATCAGTGATCTACAACCCATCCTGACCAACGATCCCTCACTTTCACAGGCCTTAGGAGGTAAGCCAGTCCTCACCTACAGACAACCTGCCAACCTGAAGCAAATTCTCACCAGCAACTATACACCACACCACAGTAATTCTAACTCAGGAACCAATCCCTACAACAAACCTCAGTGCCAACTCTGCCCACATATCTACACCAGCGACACCATCACGGGTTCATTCACCAGCACATCTACCAATGTAATATACGCCAGCAATGCCTCTCTGCTATATACGTTGGCCAAACTGGACAGTCCCTACGTAAAAGAATAAATGGACACAAATCAGATATCAGGAATGGTAATATACAAAAACCTGTAGAACACTTCAATCTCCCTTGACACACAGTAGTAGTTTTAAAGGTAGCCATCCTGCAATAAAAAAACATCAAGAACAGACTTCAAAGAGAAACTGCTGAGCTATAGTTCATCTGCAAATGTGATATCATCAGTTTAGGATTAAACAAAGACCGTGAATGGCTAGCCAACTACAAAAGCAGTTTCTCCTCTCTTGGTTTTCACACCTCCACATCAGTTGCTAGAAGTGGGTCTCATTCTCCCTGACTGAATTGACCTCGTTATCTCTAGCCTTACTCTTGATTGGTACTCATTTCTTATGCCTGTATATTTATACCTGCCTCTGGAATTTCCACTACATGCATCTGACGAAGTGGGTCTTTGCCCACGAAAGCTTATGCTCCAATAAATCTGTTAGTCTATAAGGTACCACAGGACTCCTTGTTGCTTTTGCAGATTCAGACTAACACGGCTACCCCTCTGATACTTGAATTCCAGATATGACTTGAAATACTTAATTGCCTGCTTTAATAGATTATTAGTGCTTGTCATTTTTTTTCTTTAGGACATCAAATGCTAGTCACAGTAGAGCCTATCTAGCCGCAACTTCAGAAGCTGAGGTTGAAAAGAGTGTTCTTAATAGCTCTCAAGTTTAATAAGTGATAAAGTAAGAGATCCTCCTGCCATTAGAATGAGCAGAACTACAGGTTGGACCTCCCTGGTCTGGCACCCTCAGGACCTGATTGGTCCAGAGTGAGGGATTTTGCCAGAGTGGGGAGGAACTCCTATCCCTCCCAGCCCTGGCTTTGCTACCAGCAGGAGCCCAGCTTCCTCCCTGCTGCTGTGTGCTGGGCTTCATAGCCTGAAGAATTCCTGGCCACCAGCCCTCTGGTCCTGCAACATTCATGCCATGCCACAGATGTTGCCAGACCAGAGAGTCCCAGTTAATAGAGGTTCAACCTGTAGTGGGATTCCAGTGCTCAGACATCTGTATCCTTATGTGAACCTCGTCTACCAGATCTCAAGATTCTACATATATGAAACACTTAAAAGCATACTTCCATTTACATATAAGTACTCAGCAATTGTAAGTCTTAGGACGCTTGTAAGTAAAATTTGCTGCACCAAACTTGTGCAGCAGTACATTGTTGAAGTAATACCGTTAATGTGAAAATACTGCTTTATTGTACACTAGTCCAGTAAAAATGTTTTGCTCTAAGAGCAGTCAGAGGGCTACTACCTTGGTTCTGATGACATAGGAAGAAAAACTAACTATAATATATTTGACTCCTTTAGGCTGCAATTTCATTCTCCTAATATATCTGGCAATAAGTTATGCAGTGCAGATTGATTCTTTCCTTAATCATTACCACTTTGGAGGGTTGCCATTAGCCCTTCCCGTCGCTGGGACCTCACCACCATTAAATTGTACAAGGCTTAAAGAGGGCTTGAGGAAAAAGGGGGGAGTGGTACCAGATGTTTGGAACCCCATCTTCCTTTTTCCAGCTTTCTTAGGGGATTCATTCCCTGAAATCCACTTCCAACTCTTTTTTTTTTCTCAGGGAATCATATTACCTCCAGTGAGTATCTGCACTGGACACCTGTTGCATGTGTTACCTAAGTTGCAACATCTTCATTTAATTTACTTACTTACATCTCTTGGTCCCTGGCCAAGGTTAGAAGGTGATGTCGAATTCCTTTCCAATTCAACATGGAAAAAAAGCAATCAGTACAAGCAGCAGATCATGAAACTTGTTCTACTTTGATCCCATGAGTAGGAAGATGGGTCCTGCTGATCACAGACTGAGAGTGTGTTCTCCTTCTGGTATGCATGGGGTATAATTACCTCCCTTCCCTCGTATACATGGTCAATCAGAGCTTTCATGTAGTTTCCCACCTTAGCTCTGGTCAGGTTGTCCCCTTTTTTTCCTTTGTGATGTAAATTCATCAGGGACACTTAATAAAGTCCTGTCGTCCTTTCCTCCAACCCATAGAGATACCTAATTCAGTTTTGCTGATTTTAGAATAATTTAGTATCTTATCGTTACAGCGTGTAATTTACAGATTTGTATTTTGAACTAATGGTATATAGGTTTTGTAACACTTCCAGATAGCTTAGAGTGAGATCTAAAATCAAGACATCTCTAAAATATGAAATGGTTGTGTCATGAGTGTCTATGTCTTGGTAATGGTTTTGGGGTCTGACTTTTTAGCCCTTAGTAGAAAGATATCAGGCACAGACAGTGCTGTCAGTTGTTTGCATTTGTACTTCACACAATTATACCTGAAATTTTGCTTACAGGAAGAACTCAGCGATGCAGTGGGATTTTCCAGGGTCATTCATGCCATTGCTAATTCTGTAAGTTAACCAATACTTTTTTTTTATCATATGCACATTTAGTTTATAGATAAGGCCTGGCCTGATATAAGTAATTAAAACCTAGAGAGAGTCCTAATTACTTGGGAGGACAGAGTTAGAGAGAGCGAGAAATAGATCATCGGGCTGAAAACAGAGCTTCTGTCCTAAATAAAAGAATAGGTCACTAAGATAAGAGACAGTGTCTGAGCCAGCTCAGATAAGAGGGAGCACATTCAGGGAACCATTTATTAGCAATAAACAAGATAGATTAGGAATGCTGAGACGAGGTTGAGAATCAGTAATGTATGGACAGAGCATTCTTGCAAAGTAATCCAATACAAAAATGTGATGTATAGTAAATGCAAGTGTGTGTGTGTGTGTATACACACGCGCACACACACACACGAAGGTTTCCATGAATATTTGGAGGTGTGATACATCCTGTGTCCAACCTCTGTTCTTGTTTGCTAAGCTCAGTGTAGCTCTGCTATATGCCAAGTAAATGAACCTTAGTGATGAAATCTGAGTTGAATTCAGTATTTTAGATCCCAGAGAATTAGAAGAAGTATTCTGGATAAGCAGAGTGGAAAAGGTCTCAGAGGGAGTCCCTATGTAATTATGGTAAAAAGTTGATAATGCACAAAGAGTGTGAGGTCCTTTACTGTTAAATTATATAGCTAAGCAAATAAAATGACATATGACTCAGATATATGTAACTTTAAAGCTCTGCATAGATACACAATTTGTATGCTTGGATATAAAGTGCATATCTGTGGAGCTGCTAGGCTCTACCATGAACCAGTGTCAAAACCAGCAGCATGTTGGTCCGGTGTCTTGGGAGCATGTGGGTTGCTTGCAGATGTTATTGTGACCCCAGGCAGCATCCAGTGAGTGTGGTGCACATCCATTGTGCAGGGCTGGGGCAGGTAAGTATGCACTGGAGGAGTTACCTGGGCTGGGGGTTGGCTCTTGTGAGTGGTGGCCCAGCATGCTGCTGTTTTCATTGCTGCAGTTCGTACTAGAGCCCTGCAGCTGTGTGGACAAAAATTGTCTGTACAGGGCTCTACTTAACTCATGCTAACAACTTTAATTAAGTTTTTGGTTGTGGCAATGCTTTGATATACAATAGTGTAGTTTAGGGGTAGTCAATTATTTTTTTTTGTCAAGGTCCAGATTTCTTGGTCAAGGTGCAGTCAAGGTCTAGGCTTCAGAGAAAATAAATTGAAAAAAAAAGTGAATAAAAAGATTTCAAAGTTGGTCCAAAAGTGTTGGGTAGTCCGAATTGGGCCCTCACTTCCTCTTATGTAGTGTATTCTAATTTTTAAAATGTCTTTTAATGAAGAGTTGTAGCGAAATCTCGTATTAATATCCTAAAAAGTGGATAATGCCAATTTGCTGTGTCGGTTAATGAGATTCTAAGTCAGCGGTGTTGCATAGTGAGGAATGGAGAGGGAGCACTGCCCCTCTTCTGCATTGTTCTGCCACTGCCCTGCCCTTGTTCCACCCTTCCTCACCTGTCTTTTCCCAGCACTCTGGACTGTTGGTGCGGGCCCTCCTCCAACAGGTTATTTTTTTTTTTCAAAAAGGATGTAGCTCTTGTTTTGGCTCTGACAAGGCAAAAAGCATAACCACAGAAGGAACAGTCAAGAGACTCTGATTACTTTCTACCTAAATTTTCAAAATAGGTTTTAAAATGGTTTTGCTATGCTTACCAAAAGGAGTCGTCATGGTGCTGGAACAGAGCCTGCCAAAATAGCGCTGCCACCCATTGGTACTACTGTCGAAATAATTATCACATAATTGAACTGTAAAGAATATACTTGTGATTCAATATGTTAGTTGAAGTTAAAATGTAATGAATTGAAAACAGAGTAAAACTGTAAAACTGTATCAGGGCCTTTTCTGTAACCTATTTTGTATAAAGTAGTTTGAAAAGTCATTCACACATTATTGGCTCTTTCTTCAGGGCAAACTTGTTGTTGGACACAACATGCTACTGGATGTCATGCACACTATCCACCAGTTTTATTGTCCTCTACCTGAAGTAAGTGGCCTTGTCAGTCTCTGAAATTTGAAGTAATTCATCTGAAATCTAGCCTGGCTGGGAGCTTACTAGGATGAATTGAGCAAAATAAAGTAGAATCCTTAATATGCAATTAGAAATCTGTGTGCTGTCTGGAGATACTAGCCCATGATTCATTCAGTTACCTTAAACTGAGAGTTTGCCATTAGGGCTGAAATTATCTTCTTCATCTATTTAGTAAATAGGTATCTTTGCATGAAGTGCCAGAGTATAGAGGTGCAAAGGAGGGGAAGTTCCCGCACCTGAACCCGTTTTTTTAAGTGACAGATCCAAGGAACCCTCCCAGATTTGAGGTGTCAGTAAAGGAGATGTGGAACAGCAGTTATGTGAAATCTTAAGACCACATGGTATTTATCTAAGAATTATGAAGAAACTCAAACATGAAATTGCAGCACTGCTTACTGTGATATATAACATATTGCTTAAATTAACTTCATCTAGAAGTCTGGATAACTCGTATAGTGTTGATTTTTAAAGAAGTCTCCAGAGGCCATCATACCAGTTACAAGTCTATAAACCTAATTTCAGTCCTATGCGGGTTGGTTGAAATTATAATAAAGAATAGAATGATGAGTCATATACATAAACACTATATGTTGACGCGTCAACATGGCTTTTGTAAGTGGGGAAAAATGCCTCAATCTATTTGAATCCATTTGGAGGGAGGGAAGGGAGGGGGCAGCTAGGGTGACCAGATAGTAACTGTGGAAAAAATTGGGATGCAAGTGGAGGTAAGAGGTGTCTGTATGAGAGAGAGTCCAGAATTATCAGGACTGTCTTCATAACATTGGACACATGGACAAGGATCCAGTGTATATAGTGGTCTCTGGTCAAAGACTCTTAAGCAAAGTAAGCAATCAGGGAATGAGAGAAAAGAGCTTGTAATTTGATCAGTAGGTGGTTAAAAGATAGGAAACAAGGTAGGAATAAATAGTCAGATTTCACAATGGAGAGAGGTCAATAGTAGGGTCCTCCAAGGATATGTACTGGGACAAATGCTATTTAGTATAGTCATGAATGATCTGAAAAAGAGGTGAACAATGTGGTGGCAAAATGTTACAGATGATACTAAATTACTCAAGAAGTTTAAGTTCAAAGCTGACTGTGAATTGTTACAAAAGGACTTAACAAAATTGGGTGACTGGGCAACAAAATGGTAGATGGAATGCAATGTTGACAAATGCAAAATGTATATTAGAAAACATAATCCCAACTAGACATACAAAAGGATGAGATCTAAAGTAGCTGTTGTCACTCAGCAAAAAGATTTTGGAAACATTGTGGATAGTTCTCTGAAAACATCTGTTCATGGAGCAAGAGTTCAAGTGGTGAGAATTCAGGATATTAAATATATGTTGTTGAAACATGCAAGTTGAGTGCAAATAAAAATCAACTCCAGTATGTGACTTTATAGCATCTTAACTGTATACCTCAACCACTTTTTAAAATCTGTCCTGAAAGCAGTAAAATTTCAACCATATATCCTTATTGTCCTTGAGCTATTTTTAATGTAGAAACCCGAGTATAAAACTATACTTATGAAATCACTCTGAATACTGTAGTCTGACTAAAGATATATTACACTGACCCTCTTGAGCTGTTATGAATCCTCTATCATTAAGTATCTACAGTGCAAGAAAGCTAATTGGAAATGTCACTTTCCTATAGAGCATGATTAATGAGTATGTAGAAGAGTGTAATTGTTTAAATGTGGAATTGTTTTCAGTGATGAGCTATTGCAATGTTCTATGGCAGTTGATAGTTTTAAGTAGTAGAAAATCAAGTTTTAAGTTCAGTTTCTGGGAAAACTAAACTAGGAAGTGAACTGTGTACTTGGAGCTCTTGGCACTCAATGCTACTTCAGTAACTGAGTGGGTAATTAGGTTCGTTATACTGTTTCTTTTCAAATTCCTTGCTTTTTCTGTCTTAGTAGGGCCTCTAGTGTTAATGGAAATGTTTTACTTTCTTCTGCTGTATTTTAAAAAGCAAGTTATCTTCTGTGATACTAGGTTAGAAATTGAGTTGATATGGAGATAGTATTATGAAATATAATGGCAGGAGTTGGGGATAAAATCAAATTGATTATAAGAATGGGAATAGTTGTACTACAATATGTGAGGTGGGAGAGCAGTGTTTTCTGATGATTTAAGTCCTAATCTATTAAGATGGTCTTTGTGGTAGGTGAGTAAGGGTACAATACTAGTCTTTGAGGAAGCAAGAGATCTGGTTTTAGATTGGTCACCTGTGCCTAGTACAGGCATCATAAACTTTGAGGCTTTTGGTAGGGTGCTGTGTATGAGATTGGGTTGTTAGATGTGGGAGAAGTGGGTTGTGCCCTGCTTGAATTACGTTGGCACATAAGACTTGCTGAAGAAAACATATTTAGACAGTGGTATAACTTGGCCTTTTTAGTTACTAAAGTGCAAGTGAGGCTGTTGTTGTTTCTGAAATCCTCAGATTTTGTTCAGTATGACTATATTAGGGTATAGGCTTTTTTTCTACCTCTCCTACAAATGACCAAAGGGGTCTGCACCTTTTAATGCTGATAAATCATTTAGAAATTGTCACTTGCAGCTTGGGTTAGCCCTCTTTCCCTGTGGAAATAGGGAGATGTAGAATCCAATAGCATCATTAGAGCTATTTTGTCTTGTGGTATGGAAGCAACATGGCACCTGAGAGAAAGGATAGAGTCAATTAGGACTCGTTTTTGTGGTGGGGATTTTCAGGCACTGGGAATAAGTAGTGGTCTAATATTCTGGGTATCACTCAGACCAGCCTCTGTGGTGCCGTAATGCTACGCTGTTATGGTCAGAGCCCTGACACTATTAGCCAGCCAACAAACAGAGCTCAGCCTGGATTCTACAAGTTTCATAACTAACTTGTAGGGTGACTTGAACAGCCTTTTTTTATCCTGAGCCTCCCCACTGCTGTTTAACCTAAGTTCTTAAGCACCAGACACAGGGACTCTTCCCTTCTAGTTTGTCACCCCTAAAGGTGTGAAAAAAAGCCTTCAGTTATCAGCACACTTCAGCACACAATTTGCGCACCAGAGACCTTGGTATAAAAATTAACAAAATTTATTTACTATAATAACCACAGATTCAAAGATAAATAGTGAGGATAAAGCAAACTAATTACAGAATATAAATTTAAAGATGCAACTTCATGCTTTTCATTTCTATATTATATACATTGCTTTTTCAAATAAATGTTGTCTGCTGCATTGGTACAGTTTCCCATCTTTCCCCCTAGCCTGAGGGATGAGATGCCATGTTCATAGGCAGCACCTTCCACTACCATCCCTTCTGCTGTTGAAACACTCCCACAGTTCAGTGCTCTTCACTTCTACTTACCCCCTTCCCATTTTCCCCCTTAGCTATGGTAATTCATTGTTTCTCAGAGCAAGGAAAATTTCCTTTTACTGGGTAACTGGGATATCCGTGTCTTCCCATTAATTGCAAGGGTCCATTATTTGTCTCTTCTTGGATTGTACTAGGGATGTAAGCGACTAGTTGGATTACTATTGGACAGTTGACTAGTCTCTCAACTAGTTGTCTCTCCTTCCCCCCTTTGCTGCCTCTATCAGAGGCAGCAAGGTGGGTGGAGCAGGAGCCAGTGCTGGTGGGAGCGGCTTTAAGCAGGTTCCCCCCAGCAGTGTCTCTGGGGGGGGGGGGCAAGGGAGGCGGGGGGGTAAATGGGGACTGGGAGTGAGCCGGGAATCAGCTGATCGCTGGCTTGCACCCAGTCTCAGATGCTGTCCCTCTGCTTTTTAAATGTAGTAAGAACTGAGAGGCTCTTAATGTATTTAAAAGGCAGAGCTGCAGCGGGATTAGCTCCTGGACCGGGAGCTAACCCTGCTGCATCTCCCTTGCTTATGGACTGATCGATTAGTTGATTAAACTAAATTTAACATCCCTAGGTTGCACCATGGATGGTGACTTGTCGGCTGTGAGGTGTATTCGAAGTTTTAATACAGTTCATGAGCATAGTATTCTGTATACATATTTGTAATCCAACTGTATACATACTGGAAGGTTCAGAACATTACAAGCTTTCATGAAAGACGTTGCTCAGCATATATTTGTGTATAATAGAATTGCATACAACCTGTGGATTGAGACTCCCTGTTGTCCGCTTGGAGTGCGTGAGCCCTGACTGACACACCCCCTTCCTGAATTTGCTGGAGCTGTCTGTTAGCGCCAGGTCTCTGAGCCATAGCAGCAAAGCATGAAGGCACACTATGGCTGCAGGGCAGGCAGCGATAGACCCCCTTACTGGTCGGGATGCTCTCCAGAACATTGCAGTGATGTCGCCTGTTCTGCCCCCTCATAGGGTTTTAGGTGTGGTTACTATCCCCTTCCTCATTGGGCATAGAATGCGGTTCTGGTGTACATCTCTTCTGCAGAGAGTGGACTCTTCACCTCTCCTTGCACATTTGCTACCATTTCTGTGTGAATGCAGAGGATAGGTTCTCAACCTTCCCAAGATGACCATTTGCTCGTGGACTTTATCGGCTCACTGTTGAAGAGAATGAGTTGACATGTACAGTCCCCTTCTAAGAAATAGTCGGTTAATTAACAAGCGTTTCACTAGTAAAATACTTCCTGAAAATGAACATTCAATTAATTATTTACTATAAAATATTTAAGAAATATTTCCTAAGTTCTTAATTTTTCTGTAGCTGACCAGATCTAATATCAGACGAGTACTGGTAATATCTGCCATTATTAGTATGATAAATTGGAATGGGAAAAGCACTTCTAATGGAAAGTGAGATTTGGGTTGTACTCAGCTTTATGTTAAAAGTTTCTGCTCATCTTCTGTAGCAATCTTTTCAATTACCTTTGCATAGCAGAATATTGGAGATGAGTGGAGGTTTAGGTAAAGAAAACCTAACAAGTTAAAAGATAACTCTATAAAAACAGTGTCAGCAGGCATTAACCAAGTACACTTCAGTATTAAATAGAAAAGAGTATAGCCATTAGACCTTAATTTAGACATCTGAGTGGATAACAGGGTTAGAATCTCTAGATCAATATCTGTTTCAGGGTAGCAGATTACCATAAGAATTTATATAATGTTTGGGTTTGATAATAACACAAATTTATTTTACATTTTAGGACCTAAATGAGTTTAAGGAGTTAGCAGCATGTGTCTTTCCCAGGTAGGCTCATTTTCAGATTACAATTGAGCAGTTTTTTCCACTGCTGCCAACTGTCAAATTCGAGCTATGTTTTGGCTAAATTAAGCATAAAATTATGGTTGTGACTTGAATCATACTTTGCAGTGATATAGAACAATTTATCTTAAAATAACTTTACTGCCTGCATTTTAATTCATATTTATGACGTTGCTGATTGCATTGCTCGTCAGAATATTCCTTAATCAAAGAGAAGCCTTTACAAATTATTTTTTCTTTGTATGAAAATTATTGTTGGGAACCTTGACTGAATAGAGACCAAGGTTTATTTGCTATTAATGTTAGTAGTTTCACTGTTTTATCAGGCTTAGTCTGTTGACTTCTTCTAGTGTCCATAACTAATTTTTAATGCTCCCTGACAATCTGTGTTACTGACTTTGAGCATCTTAATGTTGTTCACCACTGAATAAAACAAAATATTCTTGAGTGATGGGCGATATTGTTTATAAAAGCAAAACACTTTATTCTTACCTCTTAATTTTCATTTTTAGACTATTGGATACTAAACTGATGGCAAGTACGCAACCTTTTAAGGTAACTTACTAATGTAAATTACTATAGTAACATCTTTTTTGTGTATTGAATACTGAAATAAAAATATTATTTTGGTATTGTTCAACAGTTGTTAGAATATTTCATTTATAAATAACACCTCTGTAGCAAGATGACTTGATACTGTTGTAAAAACTGTCATCTAACTCTTCTAAAATGACAGTAAATGAGCTTTAAAAAAAACATTATGATGCATTTTAAAGTCCATTCTTCCATGGTAAAAACTCTATCAAATGGCTGGTTTGGGGCAGTTAGCTTTGGGTCCTGGACAAATATAAACCTATGAGGGTGAGTCTACACAGCACCCTAAACTCGAAATAAGATGTGCAATTTGCACTTTGCAAATTGTGTATCTTATTTTGAATCTATTTAAAAATAACTTATTTTGAAATTTGGTGTGCCTGCACAGTGCCAAATTTTGAAATAATGTGCTATTTCGAGCCATCCCTTATCCCTCATGCAATGAGATTTACCAGGATGGTGAAATAGTGCGCCCATTATTTCGGAAAGTATTTTGAAATAACAGGTGGCTTGTGTAGACTCAGGGTAGCTATTTCGGGATACCTCTGGTGTATCCCGAAATAGCTGTGCAATGTAGACATACCCTGAGTTAACTCTGCCAAAATGGTCTAGGGTTTCTACTGTGAGTTAATACAAGAAAATGTCTTGTAAATTATCCACCCCGATTGTCCTTTAACTTTGGGAACCATGTTCCTGCAGTCCTTACTTACATAACTATACTTTCAACAACAGGTCTTTTGGCCTGAGGAGGACTCTGGGGGTTTGTCTACATGGCAGGGCTAAAGTCGAATTAAGCTATGCAACTTCAGTTATTTGAATTGATATAGCTGAAGTCAAAATAGCTTAATTTGGCTTTCGGTGCTGTCTACACAGCAGGAAGTCGAAGGAAGAACACTCTTCCTTTTGACTTTTACTCCTCATGAAATGAGGGTTGCCATGAGTCAGAGAAACAAGTCCTCCAGCTCAACATCGTTTGAAATAAAGGTTTTCTGTATAGATGCGAACTCTTGGTTAATTCAGAATAATGACTGTTATTCTGAGAGAATGCTGCTGTGTAGACATAGCTTGGAGGCTTTGAGTTCCATGTGCATCATTTTTCTCATTTGATTTTTCAAACATAACTTTAACATGAGATTTTTAAAATGTCAGCTGAATTGAGTGTTCAGTAGAGTTCAGTTTAATACTGTTTTGTATCACAGTTGTTGCTGGATTTTATATTTATGGTAATACAAAATTACTGGTTTCAATGTAAGTTTTCTTCATGGCCTCATTCTGTCTGTATAGGAAAATGTATATCTATTTTTTTAGGTATAGTTATAAGTTTTACTTTCTCTGATTTATAGACATAAAATAGGCAAAGCAGCCCTGTGTGTGTGTGTGTGTGTGTGTGTGTGTGTGTGTGTGTGTTAGTATATGTACTAGGATAACAATTCAATACAAAAAATACAGTATTTGTAGGATGGATATCTTAAAGGTCATACTCTTGAAGTACATATGATCTATACCAGAACAATGGGGGCACTAAAGGAAAAAATGATTTCATTTATAATTATGAATATGTGCATCTTTTTTTAAAGAGAAATGGGCAGTTAGCTGTATTTTTGTCCTGTTCTAAGTGGTCTGCAGGTACACTATATACTAACTTGAAGTCCTCTAAATATGAAAAGCATATTGTTTTATTACTTAACATGTGGTTCTAATTAATGAGACAGTTGTTGGATCCTGGATTCTTTTCTGTTCTGTACCTCTTCTCAGTTCTGGACCTCTTCTCACATCAGATGAGCAAGCAACTTCATGGGATACTAAAGCCCTAGTATTTTTCAAACTCTCCTTCTTTAGATATTAGAAGTTTTCAATTGGAAGAAAATATAATTTACATGTGCATAAGTTACTCTGTAGAAGATGCACACTCCTTGTGAACTGGGAGTAGTCTAAGTGAAAATACATGTTTCCTAAAGATACAATATAAATTAGAGGAATGAATGCCCAGTCTAATGAACATTCTGCAAAACTCCTGTGTGGCCCAGGGTGGATAAAAATAAATGATTTTTATTAAACAGATTTTTGTTTTTTTTTTTTAAAGTCCTCTATAGTAAATTTCTCTCTAAAAAATACGTTACCATTAAATCTCAATACAAACACGTGAAACTTCCACTTACATTCTTATAAGAATGAATTAATAGCTCTAGTCTGTCCAACTTAACTACCAGCTCTTGCTTTCAGTTTGTTTCTCAGCAGACTAAGGTCACATGTACTAAGTCAGACAAAGGCTGGATATCGTTGTTTTGTGCTTATGTGGTGGTGGACCTGGGCCAAGGAAGGAAGGAACAAGAAGGGTTGCTTTGCCTATTTTATGTATATCAATTAGGGAAAGTAATTCTTATAATAATTTTTGAATTTTGTTCCAACGTTCAATATTAAGCATAAAAGCCGTAGACTGACAGTCTGCAACAACTTCCGAATCATCCATTGGTACTTTTTAGCAACTCAACATATTTAAGACAGTGAAGTATCAGTAGCAAGCAAAAGATTTCAATCATCCAATAAAACCACCACCATGGATGGGTTTGTAGTAAGGATCAGCAAATGCCAACAAGACAACTTAAGTGAAAAGGTTGCTTGGTTAATTTGTCACAAATTATCCTTTTCACTGTGCTAACAATAAACACTTTGACATGGCTGAGTCCTTAAGACCAGGCAACCCTCCACCTGGTAGAGCTCACACTGGTTCATGTTTGCTATATAGTGTATGAAAAGGAACTTGAGCAGTGTGCAAGAAATATTGAAGGAAAATTTGCCATTTAAGCCCTGATGGGGTGAGCAAAGTACATGATGATCCAGTAATATGTACCTGAGTGACAATAGAAGATGGGGTTGCATATTTTTCAGAATCAGTAGATATATTGAGAGATGCCCACACCACAGAATATTTTAAAGTTGGAGTGAAAGTTGTAATACTGTTTAAAAAAAAAAAAATTCAACTGTCACAGGTGCCATTTTGTGACAGACAATGCTGCAAGTGTGGCCAGGATGAGAAGATACAGAAGGATGCTACTTAATAACATAGGGCTGCTGTTGAAATAGCAAAATACTTAACAACCACTTTGCTTCAGCTTCACTTAAGAGAGCAGGAATATCCAAACTAATTCTCCCTCAAGTTGTTTGATGGAATTCTGTGGTTGATTGTTTTGAACAGTGTTTTAAGAACTGGCTTATTCTCATAAAACTTTGTGAAGATTAGGGATGTGATAGTATAAATGAGTAAACAGTTAACCACCCCTGGTGCTGCTGTTTCTGATGGGTTCCCATGGAAAGGCAGCAGCACAGGGAGGGGGGAGGAAGGGAGTCAAGCAGCTCTGTGGAACCAGTGCTCACATGGTAGCTCCTGCTGAGCTTCTATCTCCCTCCCCCCGTAAACATGTACCCACTGAAAATGTCAGCAGGTACACATTTACCAAACAATTTTAACATCCCTAGTGAAGAAAATTGTGGTAAAATAGAAGTCTCATCCAAAGTATCTAACGTTGGATTAAAGAGGAATGTAGAGGATATGCTCAGTATACTGAAGCCTGTATCCATAGCCTTAAACTTCAGAGAAATTGCTGCTGCATTGCCTATGCCGTTGAAATTTGGAAAGAACTTCAAGAAACTTTGATGAAAGAAATACCACAGCAGAATGTTAAAAACTGCATGCAATAAAGAAATGAATGGCTCAAGCACTAATTCCACTTTATTTTCTTGTGAACTTTCTCAACCCAAGATATAAAGGTAGATGCCTAACTCCTGAAGAAGATGTTGCTGCCATGGCATGGGCATCTCCAAATCACTCCTCAGTTTTACCAGTAATAATTCATTTCAGGGCTAAAGCAAAGCCATTTAATCAGTACATCTGTACAGATGATGATTTGAACAGTCACTCCCCTGATTTGGTGGAAATGATTCTGTCTGGCACCTTGAAACAGAGATTCTTCAGCTGCTAAGCCAAATTTTCACAGCAATAGCTTGCTGTTAAGGCATAGAGAGAAGTTTTTCATTGTTTGGTGGTATTCAGTCAAACCTAAGAAATTACCTGGGAATTGAAAAAGCAGAAAAATTCACACTTCTGTTTCCGTTTGTGAATCAAAATGTCAATGAGAGTGGGGAAGATGAAAGCTAGTTGTGAATATTTTAAGGACACCATATATTTCGTGTTGTGATGACTTGACAATCACAATTGTTAATACAATTTTAAAATTAAAAAAGTGGGCAACTCAGACTGCTGCAATTGCAAATGTGAATTTTTTATATGTTTTATTGAGCTAAATTTTAAATGTTATAAGTGCTATTGTGTTTGCATGTGTGAGTTCTTGCCATTCCTAATATGCTGCTGTTGCATCTGCAGCTTGACACATGTAATGAGTATTTTGTACTATTTCCTAAAGTAATAAAAATTAATCTAAAAAGTCATGCAAAGTTAAACCCTCCTAGATGCTGTAAAATGCTATGTTGAGTTGTAAATTAACATGTTATAGTGGGATAAGAGTGAAGATTCTCTCGTGGATTGATAACTGGTTAAAAGGCAGAAAACAAAGGGTAGTAATAAATGGTAAGTTTTCAGAAGGGAGAGAAGTAACTTATGGTATCCCCCAAGGGTCTATACTAAGACAAATGATATTTAACCTATTTATAAATGATCTAGAGAAAGGGTAAATGGTGAGGTGGCAAAATTTGCAGATGATACTAAACTGCTCAAGATAGTTAAGAGCAAAGCAGACTGTGAAGAGCTTCAAAAAGATCTCACCAAACTAAGTGATTGGGCAACAAAATGGCAAATGAAATTTAACGTTGATAAATGTAAAGTAATGCACATTGGGGGAAAAAAAATCCCAGATACACATTCAAAATGATGGGGACTAATTTAGCTATAACTACTCAAGAGAGAGATCTTGGAGTCATTGTGGATAGTTCTCTGAAAACATCCATTCAATATGCAGCGGCAGTCAAAAAAGCAAACAGAATGTTAGTAATCATTAAAAAAGGGATAGAGAGTAAGATAGAGACCATTTACTGCCTCTATATAAATCCATGGTGCGCCCACACAACTTGAATACTGCGTACAGATGTAGTTGCCTCATCTCAAAGGTTCAGAAAAGGGCAACAAAAATTATTGGCAATGGGTCCCATTTGAAGAGAGATTAAAAAGACTGGGATTTTTTGGGTTAGAAAAGAGGAGACTCAGAGGGGATATGATAGAGGTCTATAAAATCTTGACTGGTGTGGAAAAAGTGAATAAAGAAATGTTACTTATTTGTTCCCATAATATAAGAACTAGGGGTCACTAAATAAAATTAATAGGTAGCGAGTTTAAAACAAACAAAAGGAAGTTTTTCTTCATACAGTGATAGGTTGGCCTGTGGAACTCCCTGCCAGAGGAGTTTGTAAAGACCAGGACTTCTAACAGGGTTTAAAAAAGAACCTCCATGAATGCATTTAGTTAAGTCAAGCAATGGCTGTTAGCCTAGGATGGGTAGGAAAGGTATCCCTAGGCTCTGTTTGTCAGAGGCTGGAAATAGATGACAGGAGAGGGATCACTTGATTACTTGTTCTGTTCACTTCCTTTTGGGCATATGGCATTGGCCACTTTTGGAAGAAAGGGTATTTGGCTAGGTGGACCTTTGGTCTGACCAGTATGGCCATTCTAATGATCAGATTTGCACCATTGTTCAAGAAGTGTGAAGACGTGTCAGTGGGAAATCTGATTTAAATCACTGATTTTCTCTTAGATTTAAATTAACTTGATTTACATCAATCCACCCTGTCCAGGGCTGGGTGAATTTTAAATGTGAATAATCGTCTGATGAAGCAGGTGCTTCTGGAGGTGCATATTTTGCCATAGTAACTACAGTATTTTTTTTGTGGGGGTGGGGGAAGGTGCCAGTTCTGAATGCATTAAAAAAAACAACAACCCCCTTCTCCCCCCTTCCCCCCCCCGAAGCAAAACCAAAACAATGTATCAGGCATTTCAGCCTGTTGAGCAGTTACAGTTTGAATCCAAATATATGTGGAGGCCTTTGTGACTTGAAAACTAATACTTTGATAATATGTGTTGGTTTTGTATTTAGCTAAGATATCTCAGTGATATTTGCTTTTGGATTTTTACACTTTTGTGTGTTTTGTTTTGTTTGTGTGTTTGGGGGGGGTGAGGGAGGGATAGAAACAATGCTATAATTTGTGTATATGCCCTATGTTCCTAATGAGGGTTTTTGGGGGCCAGTACAAGAAATTAGTTCAAGCTTGACAACTGTGTTGAAAACTATTTGGTAGGTTATTAATGCATTTTTTTTAAAGATAGCAGGACTTTTGTCATACTTTTTAGCTCTGGTGGCTAAAACTTTGTTCTTGAAATACATTTGTCTGAGGTAGTTCTAGTGCAATCTTTCCCACCCAATGATAGCCACCTGCCTTTTCAATGGATGGATGGTCTCTATGAGGAAGAAAGTTCCATTCTTTGTGTCCATTTTGGTTCTTCCCATGATTGTCTTGAAACATAAGAGTTCAATGAAAATCATAAAATTTTCATGCATCTTGTGGATAGCTGAAGTTGTAGCATGATAATGGAGCTGAGTAGGTATATTTAAGTTCAACTGACTGCCAGTGGTTATCACTTTGAGCAAGTTTACTGCCTTTTTCTTTGTACAGCGGAGAGACTAGTAGTATAAATAAAAAGCATTTAGTGACCCATATAATTAATTAGACTGGATTGTCTTTTCATTTCAGATTTGAGAATCTTTATGTAACGTATCAGTGACTACTACTTCTATATATTTGAGAGTGTTTGTCTGTGTCTATATCTGTTCAAGAACTCCTCCTAAATTGTAAGAGCTAGGACCACCAAAATCTATATACAACTTCCTCTTCTCATAACTTAAAGTAAGATAAGGGTTTGGTTGTGCTAGGTAAATGGGATGTGCCTGGAATGGGATTGCTTCTTATAAAACCATACAGAAAAGACAGAATCACCAGGCAGGTGAAAGAAGCTGGCTGTGGGTTGTGCCCCACTCCCAGGCTCCCTTTAGGGAGGGCAATGGGGGCTGAAGGCCCCCCTCCCTTCTTACGGGAATATTACTGGATGTTTGTTTTCATCAGAGATTGAGGAGAAAGTGCACAATTTTCTGCATTTTTCACTTTGGGGGAGTATAGGGGCAAACAAACCCAGACCTGCCCCAACAGGGGCCATGCACCCCCGCCCCCCCCCCCGGGCTATGCTCTGCGGAGCTGCAGTGGCCCTTGAGAGGTGCTTCTCACCTTGCACCAGCCTGCTGGTGGTGAGAGAGGGCTGTGATAGTCCTCTTACCCTAGAGCAGCCTGCATATTGAATCCTTCATCCCCACCCTCACCTAAGAGCAATGATTTAAATGAAAAAAAAAAATTGAGTTAAGGATTCAAGCAACACCGGGTAAATCTTCTAGTTAGTTGTGTTCCATAACGCTAGTCAAGTAAGCTAATTAACTGGTTGGATCTTGCTGGTCCTCCATCTTCAGGACCTGACTGGTCCTGAATGAGGGGATTTGCTGGACCAGGGAAGGTTCCTCCCTCCTGGCCTATGCTGCTGTCAGGTTAGGGTGCCAGTCTGTCCCTGCTGCTGCCCCTGGCCCAGGCCTCTCTATATGTCAGTGGCCCTGCTACTGCAGGGCTGGAGCTCTGCAGTCACTTGGCGCTGGGGCTGGAGCTCTGCAGCTGGGGCCAGAGTTCCTAGGCTGGGGCTGGGGATGGAGCTCCCTGGCCTCTTTTGAGGACAGAACTCTTCGTAGGGCCTCTGTTCTCCCTCCTCTCCCCCCCACAATTGAGTAGCTGGTGCCCCCCTAGGGTGTTTCTGCACCACTACCAGACCTCCCTGTTTCTGGGCTCTGTGGTCCAGGAACATCCGTGGTCTGTGCCGGACCAGGGAGTCCTGGTTAAGGGTGGTACAACCTGTATAAGTCTAGCCTAACTAATTAATAAATCAGACACAATACACCAGGGTAAGTACATTTAGTCTATTTCTGTTGCTTGGCTGCTCCATTAAGTAACTGTTCAGCTTGCTGTACATTCTTTACTGGGTGTATCGGTTTAAAAACAGTTCAATAGCTCTAGTACCACTATTTTCAGTCAGTTATATCCTTTCTGTCCAAGAGATGCACAGTTGTAATTCCATAACCTTCCCTGATGCTGCTATAAACCTTTATTTTTGTGTATTTCTGTTTGTGCTCCTTTTTCAGCGGGGGCCAGATTTTAGAAACTGTGCTTCACTATTGACGTTTGCTGCTGTTTCTACGTTTGTCAGAACTAAAGTGGTTTTGATAGGAATAGCATAATTGTAATAATGGTTTGTATGTTACATTAAACTTGAATGTGAGCACACTGTTCTTTCTAGGCCCTTAGTATGTGGAACTGGATTGTGTATAGCTCCGTAGAGAACACCAGGATGGCAGTACTAAGTCCCAAATATTACCTCTAATCCATATGATCTCAGTATGTGGGGAAATGCATTTGACACTGATGTCCTCATATGCTACGTTGTCTTATGTTTCTAGGAAATTATTAACAACACATCCCTTGCGGAACTGGAAAAGCGTTTAAAAGAGATTCCATTCAATCCTCCAGAAGTTGGTAAGGATGCATGACAACATTTGCCCTATGGCCCTAAATCATGAGCTAGGTTTCTTTTTACAGAACAGATTGGTATGCTAATTCCTTCGTTGGTTATGTAAAATGCTTTATTTCTAAATAAATGGAGTTTAAACTCCAGTTAGTATTGGCAGTGAGTTACATATATGCAGTGTTGTATGCAAAACACAGGACTTGGTGTTGATGGAGGACTTGAACTACTCAGACATATGTTGGGGAAAAAAAATAGCAAAGCCAGATTATGCAGCAAATTCTTGGACTGTATTGGAGGCAATTTTTTATTCCAGAAGATTGAGAATGCTACAATGGGAGAGGCTCTTATAGATTTTATTTTGACAAATAGGGGGAGAAACTCGATGAAAATTTGAAAGTGGAAGGCAGCTTGGGTGAAAGCGATCATGAAATGATGATAATGATTCTAAGAAATGGTAGAAGTAAAAACAGCAACATAAAGGTAATAGATTTCAAGAAGGAAGACTTTAGCAAGCTCAGGGAGTTTGTAAGTAAGACCCCAGAGAAGGAAGTCTAAGAGGAAAAACAGTTGGAAAAATGTTTTTAGAAAGACACTAAGTGCAGAAGAGCAGTCTATTCCATTGCATAGGAAAGATAGACAATATGGCATACTTTTTTTGCATGATCTAAAAATAAAAAAGGGGGTCATATAAAGTGGAAAGTAGGACAAATTACGAAAGATATATATATATGCAAACAATACAGGTATGCAGGGGCAAGATTAGAAAGGTAAAGGCACAAAACAAGCTCAAGCTAGTTACAGACATAAAAGGAAACAAGACGACTTTCTATAAATATATTAGAAGCAAGATGAAGACTAAGGCCAGGGTAGGCCCATTGCTCAGTGACGAAGGAGAAACAGTGACAGGAAACTTGGAAATGACAGAGGTGCTTAATGACTTATTTGTTTCGGTCTTCACTAAGAAGTCTGATGATGAAGGAATGTCTAACATAGTGGGTACTGTCTAACATACGGAATGGGGTAGGTTTAGAAGATAAAATAAAAAAAAGCAAGTTAAAAATCACTTAGAAAAGTTAGATGTCTGCAAGTCACCAGGGCCTGATGAAATGCATCCTAGAATACTCAAGGAGCTGATAGAGGTGGTATCTGACCCTTTAGCTATCATCTTTGAAAAATCATGGAAGACAGGAGAGATTCCAGAAGACTGGAAAAGGACAAATATAGTGCCTATCTATAAAAAGGGAAATAAGAACAACCCAGGAAACTACAGACCAGTCAGTTTAACTTCTGTGCCAGGAAAGATAACGGAACAAGTAATTAGGGAATTCATCTGCAAACACTTGGAAGATAATAAGGTGATAGGTAACAGTCAGCATGGATTTGTAAAGAACAAATCATGTCAAACCAATCTGATAGCTTTCTTTGATAGGATAAGGAGTCTTGTGGATAAGGGAGAAGCGGTGGATGTGGTATACCTAGAATTTAGTAAGGCATTTGGTACGGTCTTGCATGATATTCTTATCAATAAACTAGGTAAATACAACTTAGATGGGGCTGCTATAAGGTGGGTGGATAACTGGCTGGATAACCGTTCTCAGAGTAGTTATTAACGATTAACAATCCTGCTGGAAGGGCATAAGAAGTGGGGTTCTGCAGGGGTCTGTTTTGGGACTGGTTCTGTTAAATATTTTCATTAGTGATTTAGATAATGGAGGATAAGATGTAAATTCAAATTGATTTGGACAAACTGAAGAAATTATCTGAGGTAAAGAGGATGCAGTTCAATCTGGACAAATCCAAGTACTCCATTTTAGAAGAAATAATCTATTACACACAAAATGGGAAATGACTGCTTAGGAAGGAGTATTGTGGAAAAAAGATCTAGGGGTCATAGTGGACCAAAGGCTAACTATGAGTCAACAGTGTGACACTGTTGCAAAAAAAGCAAACATAATTCTGGGATGCATTAACAGGTGTATTGTGAGCAAGACAGAAGAAGTCATTCTTCCAGTCTACTCTGTCCTGACGCCTCAACTGGAGAATTGTGTCCAGTTCTGGGCACAACACTTCAGGAAAGATGTGGAGAAACTGGAGAGGGTTCAGAGAAGAGCAACAAGAATGATTAAAGGTCTAGAGAACATGACCTATGAAGGAAGTTTGAAAGAATTGTGTTTGATTAGTCTGGAAAAGAGAGGACTGAGAGTGGGGACATGACAAGTTTCAAGTGGAAGATGGAAAATTACTCTTTTTAACTTCTGAGGAAAGCAGAAGAAACAATGAGTTTAAATTGCATCAAGGGAGGTTTAGGTTGGACATTCGGAAGAACTTGCTAACTGTAAGGGTGGTTTAACACTGGAATAAATTGCCTTAGGAGCTTTTTAAGAGCAGTGAGACACACACTTTTCAGGAACGGTCTAGATGATGGGGTGGGCAATAATTTTTGGTTGGGGCCACTCCAAGATTTTGGAAAGTGGTCAAAGGCCGAACTTTTCTCTGGAGGAGGGGTGGGGTCTAGAATGGTGAAGAAGGGCATATGAGGTAAGGGACTGGGAGATGGTGTCAGGTTTGAGAGGTAGTTTGGGTGAAGAAGGGGGTTGTGACTGAGAGCAGGGAATTCGGGTGCAGGGTTTGGCAGGGGGTCTGGGTGCAGGAGAGGATTCTGGACTGGGGGAGGAATGTAGGAGAGGGTACAGACTCTGGGAGGGAGTTGTGACCTGGGTCAGAGAGGTGCTGAGGGTTTGGAGGGTGACCTGTGGAAGGGAGTTAGGGTACAGGAGGGGCCTGGGTGCCAGAGGCAGGCTCTGGCTGTGAGACACATACCTAAGCATCTCTTGGCCAGCATTTCTGCAGCACCCCCAAGGCAGGCTGGGCTTCATGTTTAAAACTGCAGGCTTCTCCCTCCATGTGGCTCTCAGCTCCAGGAGGGAGGAGACGCTTGTGCAGCCTGCCTGACTGTTTCTGTCCAATAGTGCTGGGAGCGGGCAGATCACATGAAGCCTCTCCCTCCCTCCAGAGCAGAGGGGCGCACGGAGCAACCTTGTGCTTAAATCAGCAGCTGCTGCATGCTTGAGGGTCCCAGCAAGAGGATATATGGGCTGGATCTGGTGGCTTGGCGGACCGGATCCAGCCCACGAGAGCTATCTTGCCTACCCATGGTCTAGATGGTGCGGCTACACGCGGCACGGGCTAGGTGCAATGAGGAGTAACGGTAGTCCGAATTAGGGGCTTTAGTTCAAACTACCTAGCCTGTGCCGCGTGTAGCTGCAGGCAGGGAATTCGAACAACCGGGATTTAAAAATGGCGGTGCCCGGGAACATGCAAATAAAGCCCGGGATATTTTAATCCCGGGCTTCATTTGCAAGTTCGAATGACTACATTAGCCACCCTAGTTCGAACTAGGGTGGCAGTGTAGACATACCCTATGAGTGCAAGGGCAGGACTTGACCTCCCGTTAGGGTTGCCAGATGGTTGAAACAAAAATTCCGAACCCCCCCTTCCCCCCCCCCAAAAAAAAACCCGGGAAAAAAACTCTGTTGAAGGGGAAAAAAGGGGGGGGGGGGAACCAAAGTTGTTGAACAAAAAAAAAAGCACTTCAAGTAAGCCAAAAAATTTTTTTAAATAAAGCAGCATTAAAACAGCATGTCCCCTTTGAGTTAGTGCAGGGATAGGAACAGCTTAAGCACTAAGACCCAGGGGAAAGCATTGCTTCCCCTAGGTCTTCTGCCCCGCAGCCATTTTGTGCCAGCAGCCTTGGGCAACCAGGTAAGCATGGGGGCTGGGTGTGTTGGGAGCCGGGGAGGCAGCGGGGAAGGCCAGGCACTGGCCCGGCATTTTTGCCTCCTGGCTGGGGGAAAATTCAGAAAATACTGGACATTTTAGGTATCTGGTATTCTCTGAATTTTTTTACTGTACAGGAGCTGAAAATACTGGACTGTCCGGGTGAATACCGGACACCTGGCAACCCTACCTCTCGTGATTCTGATGATACTTTTTGTTAATCATTATATCGTTGTTGTTCTAGACGTTATACTTCAGCTTTTTTTTGAGGAAACTAAAAAAGTAATTTTTGAACGAACAGGTGTTCTGTCACTCTACTGATGGCATTAGTTCTGCAACTTGGGTTTCTGTGAATAATTTGTACTGTGTCTCAAAGAAAAGGTTAAAGTGTATTAGTCTAAATGCTCTTATTTAATTACAGGTAGTACTTAGCTGGGCTCTTCGAAAAAATACAATAATAACTGGATCTCATGCTAACTTTTAGTATGTCATTCAGTACTGTGGAGCTGCATCGTTTTGGCTGAGGCAGTGGCATGAAAGAAGTGATGTTAAATGATCAGAAGGCACAGACTGGTTTTAGCTTTTTGGAATGGAATGCATGAACTGCTGATATAGAAAGGGGGGAAAATATTGGAGAGCATAACGTTGAAAGGCAGGAGAGTGTCTTTTACCTTAAGCTATATGGGTGTGTTCAGGGGCACCTTGTCTGCCCACCAGAGAGATTGGCAACTGGTTCTCTGTGGCTTCTCGGACTCCTGCTCAGGATAGAGTGGCCTATCAGCCACAAAGTCCATGTACTGCAACCTGCATTCACAGCAATAAGGCCTAGTGGCCACAGAGTCTAAACATTCCCCCTGTGTTCAGGGTAACATGGCTAATGGCCACAGAAATACACAGTGCCCTGGGGTCAGGGTGGTACAGCCCAGCAGCCACAGAGTCCATATATCATAGACAAAGCTCCACTGTCTGTGGGGTATCTGAGGCGGGGTTAGGGGGACCTGGGTCCCAGTCTATGGCCCTGTTAGCAGTAGCGCAGTCCACTGCTAGCTCCATGGGGAATCCCACCACAGTATGCTGAGCTCTCAGGGAGCAATTCTCTTCACTGAGCTAAGAACATAAGAATGGCCGTACTGGGTCAGACCAAAGGTCTATCTAGCCCAGTAGCCTGTCTGCCGACAGTGGCCAGCACCAAGTGCCCCGGAGGGGGTGGACCGAAGACAATGATCAAGCGATTTATCTCGTGCCATCCATCTCCAGCCTCTGACAAACAGAGGCCAGGGACACCTACCCATACCCTGTAGGAAGTCCTCTCCATCTTCACACTCTGATCTGGAGGCTTCTATGGCAGTCCCTCTGCTGCTGTTTGGTCTGGCTATGCTTTCCCTGAGGTCCTGTGGCACTTCCTTCCACGGCAGCAGTCAGCCCTCACTGAGCAGCTCTAGAGGCCGTTATAGCCAGCCTTCAGTTGGAGCATGCCTGGCAGGGTTGTGGGGGTGGGGCCTTCCTAGCCAGCTGGGTCAGTTTAATCCCTTTGGCCCCAGTGTATGGTTGATACACCCTGTCACAGGGTGTTAGGGCATTCTAAATATGCACAGCAAATGCACTTAGTTGAATGCATTTGGGTGGCTTCAAGAAAGAAACAGTAATCCAGAGGCTTTCCAACTTCCTTCTGTAATAATCATTCTATTAGCCAAGCAGAGGGAGGTGCTGGTGTACACCACATTTAATTATAGAATCACAGGTCTGGAAGAGACTTCAGGAGGTTGAGTCCAACCCCCTGCTAAAAGCAGGAGCAATCCCAACTAAATCATCTCAGCCAGGGCTTTGTCCAGCTGGGACTTAAAAACCTCTAGGGATGGAGATTTCACCACCGCCTTAAGTACCCATTCCAGTGCTTCATCCTCCGAATGAAATGGTTTCCTATTTCCACATATATACTTTTCATAGTGTATTCACTGTAGGCTCTTCAAACCTGGGGATTACACAACATGGGCTCTCTTGGATGAGTTCTTTTAGCTGATGTAGTACCAAATGATTGTATGAAATTTTGTGTTCTGCGTCAGTTTGATGGATATGTTATCATTCGCTTTTAGTAAATGTCTACTGTAAAGTTTGATGTTGACGTAGACATGGGTCAGAATTTCTAAGGCCAAGATGGTTTTAAATTATTGCAATACTTAGGTTAGTTAGATATGTGGAAAAATATGTTGATGGGTATGCACTGGGACATTTAAAAGGGTAACTGTTGATTTAAACTGGTTCAGACAGGTCAACTGAGTCTGTTGGTGAGGTAGTATTAACATTTTTCCTTAGAAATCTCCTCTTTCAAGAAAGGACTGGTTTTGTCTCTGGAATGTTGGCATACTTATGATATGGTGGAACATTTTTGTAGATGGTAAATTTAAATATGCTAAGAATTTTGAGTCATGGTTAGATGCTGAGAAAATATTACATAAGGCAGTTAGTCAGCTCATTATATTACATACAGTCTTCCTTTACATATTTTAGCCATATTATATTATTACTCTTGTTTATGTCCATATTGTAAATACTGGGGTGTACTCACATATTAATTGATAACTTTTGTGGTGAAAAAGATTCCTTAATTGTAATAATGTGAATATAATTAAGCTTGACTTCTATTTCCACTGTGCGTACCTAAGTTTGAGCACACTTGATTGGTTTGTTAAACAGCTGTTTCTCTCCTTCTAGTCCAATTTCCCAGCCAAAAAAATCTGCTTGAACAGTGTAGATGTCTTTACAGACTGAGAAATTAAGTGTTAAAGACTACCCAATTGTTGGGGGCTTGTGAGGTGGGGATTAAATGACACACATTTCTCTATTACTCTGGCATAATTTTAAAAAGTCCTAAGTCCCATTGGCTGCCACTGGGACATAGGCTTTGTAAGTATTTCAAGGCTAAACTTTTAAAATGTATTTGAGGTGCTTAAAAATTGACTTAGGTTCAGAATGCCACATGTGACTTATTTGTATATTTAGGCATTTATGTATATTTTAAAATTTGGCCCTAACTATGTTTGGAGGTGCTGAAGTCACTGTCTTTTTTTGAAAAGACATAGTGTGTTTGCTACCAATGGAGTAATAGTTACGTACTATATATGTCATATGTTGCAGAAAAATCAGAAAAAATTGGGTGATGACTAACCTTATTCCTGTTGTTTTAATGGAAATTTGGCTGCTTGAGTCACAGAACAGTCCAGAACATCTCTGGATGCAAAGGGCTATATGAGAGTCTGGTGGTACAATTTTTGATTTGGTGGGATTGGAATGATTCCCAGAAGTATGCTCCTGTCAGTAAAGTTGTAAATTGCTTGTATTTTGTAAAACTGACTAGAATTATCCATAGTGCATTATAAACTTAAAGCAAACATGAGTTTCTGGTTAGGTATAATTTTCACTGCCATAGTAATAGAGATGTAGCTGTGTTAGTCTGGTCTTTTGTTTCACTGCCATGATATCCTTAGGTAAACATTACTTTCCTTCCTCAGACAGTGCAGAAGGGTTTCCAAGTTATGACACAGCTTCTGAACAACTTCATGAAGCAGGCTACGATGCTTACATAACAGGACTGTGTTTCATCTCCATGGCTAACTACCTAGGTACTATATTTTCCCCCTCAAAACAATTCCTTTACACTCTGTTTCACTGTATATAATATGCTGAATTTCTTTTTTGTTTACTAGGTTCATTTCTCAGTCCTCCAAAAAATCATGTATCTGCTAGATCAAAACTCATTGAACCTTTTTTTAACAAGTAAGTAATCAATGTACATTACAAAACCTATAAACTGAAGGTGGAACTGAAAACTCTAGCCTTTGTTTAAACTAATTACTTGCACTTTTAACGTTTAAAATTCAGTGTTGACATATCTCATTTGTGTTAAGAATTTTATAACATGTTGGTATTAGAAGGTAAAAACGCCCATATATTCATTAAATATTTCTTCTGAACAGGGAGATGCTTGACAGTTTGCACAAGAGAGCAAAAGTAATTCTGTAATTCATCTGAATATTAAGATACATATTTTTGTCATTTAGCAAATGTTCACATGGTTCTATGGAATAATCAAAGTGACGAAAATGGCTTCTAGGTTAGGTACCATAGATTTAGTCTGAGGAATAAATTAAGCTTACTGCTGCACTGATCTTAAAAAATAGATATAGTGGAGCTTAGAAATATGTCCATAGGATCCAGAGCGGGTTTTTGATGTAGCTTTTGCTTTACCTGGACCAAAATCTTTGAATATTTAAGGTATCAGGCTATATTTTTCAAGAAGGTACATTGACTTTTCAGAGTAAATATATAGGATCTTTAATTCATAGTATTTTTTATTTCTGGATTAGATGTTCATGAAGATCTTAAAGATTTAATTGAAAATTTTAGAAAGAGAGGTTATTTTGTGCATGTTTCTGATGCTTTGCTTATTTTATCTGTAGTTCTTCCTTCTCATGCTTCTAACGGCATGTGACATGATAGCTTGTGAATTGGTAAAGTTGTGATGGGGAATCTCTTAACAGAAGCTTAGGGAGAGTTGTAAACTGAAAGCTACCGCATTTTGGAAAGCAATAGCCAAATCTGCGAATAGTCACCTTATTGGAATTAATATTGGAGGCATGTTGAGAGAGTCATAAACTTGGGAAGGGTGATGGGGCATCATCAGAGCTGATTTTCTGGCACTCAGAAAATGACTGAAATTCACAAAGCTTAATTTTGGCACCTAGTTTCTGTATACAGCGAGGAGTGGAGAGGCTCCTATGAAGGGGTTTCACAAAAGTGCAGCAGTAAGCTTAATTTATTCCTTAGACTAAATTCCTCTTTGCCTAAACTAGTCCATGGGAGGTGCCAAAATAAGGTTTGCATTCTAAGCTCTCGGCGTTAGGCATACCTACATTTGGGCTGCACGGATGTGCCCCCCTATATTGGGACACTCAGCAGCACAAACTTCTGCTTGACTTGAGGCATCTATGCCATTTTATCAAGAAGCTGGAAAGGAGGGAGAGAAGGAGGGCCTCCCTTATAACTTTTAGCCCAGTAATTAGGATACTCAATGGGGATATGGGAGACTCCTGGTTCAAGACCCGTCCCCACCGCATACCTGAGGGGAAAATGGGATTTGAACAAGGATATGACGCTTCTCTTGTGAGTAAATAACCATTGGGTAATATGATATTGTGATGTGGGGCTTCCTCAGTCTCTCTGAAGATGTTCCACTGAATAAATAAGAAGTGTCATTGGGATCAAGAATAAGCAATTAAGTATCCTAGTGGTTAGAGCCCTCACCTGAGAGGTGGGAGACCTGCTCCAATGGTTTTACTTTTCCATAGCAAAACAGCTTCATTAGGAAGGACAGAAGGAGCCCTGCAAGAGAATATGCTACAGCCGAATGGTTAGGATGTGAATCGGGAGGCCATCTGTTTGGGAATGTGGCATGGCACCTGTTCTAGATGGGGTTACTCTCCCCCTGAAAGAACAGGTATGCAGCTTGGGAGTCCTCCTGGACCCTTTTTTAACATTTGAAAATCAGATTTCTTCGGTGGCCAGGAGTGCCTTTGGGCAACTTCGTTTGATCTGCCAGCTGCGACCCTTACTGAACAAGCATGACTTGGCCACAGTGATCCATGCTCTTGTTACATCCCGACTGGATTACTGTAATGCACTTTATGTGGGGCTGCCTCTAAAGAGCCTTTGGAAACTTCACCTGGTCCAGAATGCGGCTGCTCGAGTTTTAACTAACACTAGTTATACGGAGCACATGATGCCAGTGCTTCGGCAGCTGCACTGGCTTCAGGTATGTTTCTGGGCACAATTTAAGGTTTTAGTTATGACCTATAAAGCCTTAAATGAGTTGAGTCCGGAGTATCTGAAGGACCGTCTTCTCCCATATGAACCTGCCCGGGGATTGAGGTCAGGTGGGGAGGCTTTGCTTCGTGTTCCCCTACTTGTGGAGATAAGATTAACATCTACGCGGAACAGGGCATTCTCAGCTTTTGCTCCCAGGCTGTGGAATTCTCTTCCTCGGGATATTAGCATGGCGCCAACGCTAGGGTTGTTTCGGCGTCAGGCTAAATCCACCCTTTTTATTCGTGCTTTTATTAATGTTTGAGTTTGTATGTGGGTGTTCCTCCTCTCTGTTTTTAGCTGGTTATGTCCATCTGGGGTCTTATATTTTAAATTTTTATATATATTTGTATTGTGGTTTGTTTTTTTTTGTAAGCTGCCTTGAATCTTTTAAATAGAAAGGTGGGGTAAAAATATTTAAATAAATAAATGTTTACCAGAGAGGTGGTATATTCCATATTGACATTTCTCATAATTCAAGCCCCCCCCCCCCCCCCCCCCGCATTAGAAGGAGTAGGTGCCCTTGAGTTAGGACTGTCCTTCATCTCATGTAAGTACATGAAGGTTGAGGAAGATAGTCATTCCATCCCAGCTGTTTTGTGTAAGCTCGCCTATACTGTCCTGATCTGCTATGCAAGGTTTTGCATGCTTACCAGATCAGCCTCACAGACAAGTTAGGAGGTGGAAAAGGAAATTCCTCACTTTATGTAGTAACAATGATACTTCGAGATGTGTATCCCCATGGGTGCTTCACTGTAGGCGCCTCAGATGGGAGTTTTCCGTAGCAGTAGCTGGTTGGGCTGTGCATGTGCACCAGGTGCCTTGTGCCGTTCATGCCCTGTGCTTCATGTGCGTGACCTGACCCCTCCTCAGTTCCTTTGTGGATGGCCGAGTGTCTGAAAAAGGGGAAGCAAAGAGAAACCCTCTGAGGAAGAGGGGAGGAAGGTGGGTAGTGGAGCACCCACGGTGACACATCTTGAAGAACCATTGTTACTGCAGAAGGTGAATAACTTCCTTTTCTTCTTTGAGTGATGTCCCTGTGGGTGCTTCACTGTAGGTGACTTCGTAGCAGTGATCAGTTGAAGCAACGATGGCTGGCTTCGGAGTCACCCTTTTTTAACAATGGAAAACACTGCTGTGGTCACTGCCTCATCATTGGAAATATGCTGGAGTATAGTGTAATGTTTCATAAAGTTATGGTCCAATGACCATGTGGCTGCATGGCAAATAACTCAGAGCAGAACTCCTTGTTGGAAAGCCATGGATATAGCTACTACCCTAGTAGAGTGTGCTCTGGGTTGGACAGGTTAATGTAGAGTGTAGCACTGTGTGATACAGGAGACTGTTAGATATGCATTGCGATGAGAGTGTGCTGCCTTTGCGTCGCTCTGCTATTGACACAGTTGCTGAGAAGTGCGGAAGGCTCTTGTGCAGTTATTATAAAAAGAGAGTCCTCCTAATATCTGAAGTGTGGAGGAGAGCTTCCTGTGCGGATGAATGTGGTTTTGGTTAGAAGGTAGGTAAAATGATTGGTTCATTAATATGAAAGTCCGAACACAACTTTGGTTAAAAAAAGATGGGTGAGCATGTAACATCATGCTGTCTTTAGTAAAAACCGTGTACCATAGCAATGCTGTAAGGGCTCCAAGGTCACTGATCCTGCCAGCAGACATTGCTAAAAGGAAAACTACTTTGGAGGTCATGAGACACAATGAGCAAGTCGTGAAGGGTTCAAATGGAGGTCAAGATAACGTATCCAACACCAACTCCAGGTTCCACAATGGTGGTGGAAGTCTGCAAGGTCGGATAAGGTTCTGGAGGCCCTTGAGAAACCGTCTGGTGATGGGGTGTGCGAATACTGAATGTTCGTCCACCAGGGAATTAAATGCATTGATGGCAGCAAGGTGGATTTGAAGGGAAGGTAGGGGTAGGTTAGAATGTTTTAGATCGGGGATGTGTAGTCCAGGATTATGTGGAGTTGGGCTATGTATGGGTCAGTACATTTCTGTGGGCACTATTGCAAAAATCTCATCCATTTATGGAGGTAGGTAGTATGTGTTGTACTGCGCCTATTGTGCAAGAGGGCGTGTTTGACTCTGTCTGAACAGAGCATTTGAGTCGTAGAACTATTGAGGAGCCAAGCTGTCAGATGCAGCATTTGAGGATGAGGGTGCAGGAGGAACCCATTTTGGGTAAGTAGGTTTGGCCGGCAGGGAAGGGGATAGGGAGGTTGAAAAGACATCTGACAGAGATAGGGAAACCAGATCTGTCTGGACCAGGAGCGGGCTATGTGAATTACTCAGGCATGGTCCCTTTTGATGTTTCTGATGATTTACCTGATAAAACAGGTAAGCCTTCCAAAGTATCAGGAAAGCATCACCCAGGGAACCCTGTTCTATATCTGCTCTGGAGAAGTACTGCAGGCATTTGGCATTAGTGCAAGAGTGAAGACATGTATCTGGGGAGATCCCCAGTCTTGAAATACGGACCTGATTACCTACTGATCTATTTCGTATTCGTGGTCTATGGTGAAAACCCTGCTGAGGGTGTCTGCTGCAGTGTTGTTGATTCCAGGCAGGCACGACACAGTCAGGATTGTATAGTTGGTGATACATCAGTTCCAGAGGTGGAATGCCTCTGTGCATAACAAACGGGATCGAGCCCTGCCTTGGTGATTGATATAGTACATGGTTGTTGCATTGTCAGTATTCTGACAGTAGAATTGGTTATGAATGATTGCAAGTGTTTGCAGGCAATGGCAACAGTGCGGAGCTCTAGCATATTGATATTTTAGAGATGATTTGTGCTCACACCATCGACCATGAGTAAAAAGACTATCCAGGTGTTCTCCCCAACCAATCCTGGAGTTGTTGGTTGTGATCTGGGCCGATATTTGGCCGTGTCGAAACAGAACCCCTGTCAGCAGATTGGTTGGGATGGTCCACCATTTGAGGGAGGTTAGGACATGTGGATGGGGAGAGACTTGTTTGTGAACACAATGTTTTGAAGGGGCATAGACAGATGCCAGCCAGTGCGGGAGACAGCGAAGATGTAAATGAGCATGCTGCACTATGTATGTCGTGGTGGCTATGTGGCCCTGTGACGTAGTGTGGGTACCTTGCTTGCTATGCTGGGCAGTGGGCTGTGGGTGACCTCCGCTGGCTGCTGTCTGTAGCATGGCCCAGCAGGGCAGGGGATGAGTCATTATGCAAGGGGGCTCTGAACTTGTCCAACGAGTTATCCCCCAGGGAGCGGAACAATGGGAAGGAGGGGAGTGGAGCCCTGGATGGGGCAGGGCTGGAAGTGAGTCAGTTGGTTTCTGTCTGGATTCATGGAGGAAGCAGCCTGAGCAAAGGGGGGCTGGGATTTAGGGGCCCAGTCTCCCTTATCCCAAGAGGAGCTGAGGCATCCTAGGCCTGGCCCTGTAATCAGATTACATCTATGCTGTGCTGTATCCTGGAGAAGCAATAAACTCCCTCTTTTCTACTGGCTGGTGGAGTCTGTTCGTGCCACTACAGGGGTGCAGGAGTCGGGGGACCCCGATGCGCTGCCACAGGCCCATCTGTTGTAAACATGTCAGAACTGTCACTAAAGGGCTTCTGACAATTGTGGTGACCAAGTCCTGTATTGTCTGGAATCTCTGTACTGGCAGGTAGGCCTGAGCAGTGGGAGAGTCAGGTGAGCGCCTATAAACTCTAAACACTGAGATGGCTGAAGAGTGACTTTAGATTGTTGATAATGAGACCTAGGGAACTGAACATGTTTCTGGTGGTAGATAATCATGTGAAGAGTTTCTGCTCGGGATGAACCTTTCATAAGGCAGTCATCGAAATAAGGGAAGATTATTGCTCTCTGACGACATAGGTATGCGGCCACAACTGCCAGGGTCTTTGAAAATATCCTGCATGCTGAAGAGAGGCGAAAAGGTAGGACTTGGTACTGAAAATGTTCCGATGATACAGAAAAATGGAGGAATCGTCTGAGATGAGTGGAAGTAGGCATCTTGTTTTGCACCCTTTGACCTACCAGTCTCCGTTGTCCAGTGCTGGGATGATGAACTGCTGTTTTGTAGGTGTGTGTTGAGCTTTCGTAGATCTAGGATGGGTGTCCATCCTCCCATGAGCTTCTCTATGAGGAAGTAGTTGGAGTAGAACCCCTTGTCTATGAACTGATCGGGAACTCTCTCTACTGCTCCTATTGTGAGGAGCTGATGACCCTCCTGTCTTGGAAGTGCCCCTCATGAGAGGGGTCCCTGAAGAGGGATGGGGAAGGAGGGGGAGGGTGTAAGGGAGAGAAGTGAATTGGATGGAGTAGCTGGATATGACTATTGCCTGGACCAGTGGTCTGTGGTGATGGCAGCCCAGTGATGGTAGAATGGGCACAAGTGATGGTGAAAGATAGCCGTGTGTTCCTGAATATGGAGGTGGGAAAGGTTGTGCAGACCCCCGACCTAGGTTTCAAACCTGCTGCTTGTTGGACGGGGAAGTGGAGGAGTGGTTGTTACTCTGGCACTTGCTCTGAACATGAGATCTAGGATGAGACTGGTCAAAAGGCCTGTGTTGGTTTCTCCAGTATGAGGAATCACACTGATGTTGGTAAGGCATGAATCTCTTTCGTCAGTAGGAAGGAGCATACATCCCTAAAGTTCACAGTGTTGTCAGAGTCAGTAGTTACTGGTATGAAGGACCTCATCTGTTTTTGTGGCAAAAAGTTTTTCCCTATCAAAGGGAAGGTCTTCCACCTTTCCTTGGAGCTCTCTGGGGACTCCTTCAGATTGAAGCCAGCAGGCTCTCTTTTTGATGATGGAGGTTGTGGTCGACCTTGCAGTCTGCCACATCCAAAGCCATTTGTAAGTCTGTGTGAGCCGTGGTGTATCCCTCCTGAACTATTGACTTCAGCACCTATCTTTTATTGTCTGGCAAGTGTTCCATCAGGTTAGTTAACCTGGAATAATTATCGAAATCGTGGTTAGCCAGGAGGGTGGCATCGTTCACTATGCGTAGTTGGAGCATGCAAGACAAGTACGTCTTTCTTCCAAAGAGGTCCAGACGTTTATCTTGGGAAGTATTTTGATATTGGGACAACTTGGATCTCTGTTAGGCAGCATCAACCACCAATGAGTTGGGTTGTGGGTGAATAAATAGAAAGCCTCGCCCTTTGCCAGGCATAAAATACTTTGCTCGCTTGTTACTGGGAGGGGCAGATGCGGGTGTTTGCCATATGTCATCTGCCACCTCCATAATAGCCTCGTCTATAGGGAGTGCAATTTTTCCTCTGTGAGTAGGCTGGAGTTGCTTCAGGAGGTGGTGGTGTTTTTCTTGGACCTCTGTGAGCTTCACCTGTTGAATTGAGGCCACTCTTTTGAACAGTTCTTGGAACTGCTGAGGTTGTCAGTGGGGGAAACGTCTCCCGGGATAACTGCCTCATCTGGGGATGACAAAGACTCATCAATGGGTGAAGTATCAGGGTTTGGGGGGGGGGTGTCATAGTCTGTTACCTTCCACTAATCTGTGTCTTGCTGATCCACAGCCATTAGGGTGCACCTGTGGGGTGAAGGAGGTAGTTGCCTGGAAGATGGCATAGGTGGGGCACTGGAATGATGCCTGGATACTGATCTCTGTCAGCAGGCTGTCCAGTGCCTGTAGTATCAAGGCGGATGCCTCCATTCCATCATCCATGGAGGATGGTGATCATAGGAATGGCCGTGTCCGTACTTGTCACAACACAATATGGTTGGTGAAGAGTGTCTCGAAGAGAAGACACTCCTGTCGGCCTCTTCAAAAGCACTCCACACTGATGGCAGTGGGGACCTCTGAGATCTGGTGGAGCACTGAGATGAAGGAGGGTGGCAAAGGGAAAATACACCTCGCTAGTCTGGGAATTTGTGAGTGTGTTCAATGATCAGAAGAGTGACACGCTATTGGTGCTGGTGAGCGTAGTGCCAATGCTAGTGATAATGGTGCCAGCGAGAAAGTTGGTTCTGGGCTCTCCGGTGTGGCAGGCATGCAGTGATTTAGATTGAGCCTTCATCAGCACTGGTGAGTCACTTGGTGGTAGTGGTGCAGATGGTGTGAAAGACTTGTCTGGGTCTCACGTTTTTGCTGGTGCCAGGATAGTAGGCGGCGCTGGTGCCAGTGTTGCAGGTACCAGTGCTGGCGATGTCCCATGCTGGGGCTTCAGTTCTGTGGATTTTGTCGATTTGTCACTGGTGCTGATCCATGATGAAGAGGCTGGCAAGGAGCTCATTGGAAACGCTCTCTTTTTCAGTGCCGCCTTTGGTGAGGGAGATACCCCTCCCCCCCAGTCTTTTTTCGGCTCTGGGAGGCTCGGAATGAGATCCAGAATCCCTAGTGTCAGAAGGCTGGAGACCTTTGTCAGAGGAGCATGTGGAGCTGCATCTTCCTGTCTTGATGAGCCCGGGCTGTGAGTTTGGTGCATCGAGGGCATTTTTGAGGAATGTGCACCTCACCGAGGCACCTAATACATGATGGATGTCCATCCGAGGCGGGCATAGGTTCACAACAGCTGTTGCACTTGTTAAAACCTTGTCAGCCCAGCATGGCAGGAGTAGTAAATACCTCCTGTCTGCGTTGAAACTCGTTTAGTTGTTCTTATTTTCTTCTCTTTTTTTTTTTCTTTTAAATGTGAGGCCGTGGTGGGTTGGGCCACGTGGCTCTGGGGTTTTTTTAAACGGTACCAATTAACTAACTACTACAATGATAACTAGTAACTATTTACTTTAAAAACTGATATTAAAGCTCACTAATTAATTGAATAGTTCTGAGGTAAAGTCTCCTAGGAGAGAGGTGAGTTCCGTCTGAAGCAGAGGGTGGCAATGAAGGTGCTGAGGAGGGGTGAGGACTCATGCGCGCAGCACAGGGCATGAACAGCACAAGGTGTCTAGTGCACATGGGTGGCCCAACCGGCTACTGCTACTGAAAATTCTGATCTGTAGTGCCGGGTGACCTGACACTTAGAGTGGAGCACCTACAGGAACATCACTCAAAGCCCTCTTTTTTTTCCTGGTTTGTGCTTGGCTCTTGAGCTCACATGTATGGTTGCCTGGCATAGGGCTGCATTGTGTATGCTTAGATGCAGAAACATTGACACACAGAACTTTTACTGAAAAAATTTAGGTGTCTACAGGATTTGGCAAAAGCTGAGTTGTTCTGTGAAATTTAATTACAGTATTTTCCTCAAGTGACAGTTGCTTATGGCCTTTTGTGACTGTAGCCCATTAAGTAGACTATTGAAATTCCCCCTTATGTTCAGTTCTTTACCATTTCAAAATGACCATAAATCAGATCATTTTCTGAGTTCTTCCATTATCTATGATATACTAATGGCTGCAAAATGCAGATCAGTGATTAACTGGAATTGAACACCACTCTTACTGCATACATTCAGCTAAGTAAATGAGAGCTAGCTGCAGTTTTGATCAGTCTAATATCACTTAATCTGGTCATACACCTCACTCCAAAGTTTGAGAGGTTATTCAATATGCTATTAGCACATTCACTCACTTCCAGTAGCTGTACATTTAAAATACATATTTACAGAAATTTCAAGAGGGTCGTCATATTCTTCATAATATACAGAAACTGATTAAAAAATCTTGGGTCTTTTGAGACTCTGCAGCCAATATATGGATTGAAAGAATTTCAAGTCAGTAATAGAAATGAAATTTAAACATTTAAAAATAAAATATCATTATTAGAGAGGCTTTGTAAAGTCTTGAAAAGACTCTGCAAATCTAGAATTGCTGAAATACAGGGCTCAGAGCAACCATGCTGATGAATTTGTTAGACTGATAATCCATATAGATTGCAAACCTGTTTCTCTGTTTGTGAAATTTTCCAGATATTAAGAAAAATCCATTTTAAGAAAATCTAGAGCAAATGTTATGTATTACTTCAGTAGTTAGAGCCAGAGTGGGATTGGAGATGATGGGTTATTGGTTCTACCACTGATTTGTCTGTTTTCTATTTGTAAAATAGGAATATTATAGGGATGTTGAGATACTTTAACGCACTCTTCCCAGAAATAAGATTTATCACTTCTATTGACATTTTCATTCAAAGATCTTAAAGATGGCTGCTGTCAAATGCAAAAAAGACTAGGATATACCCAGTATGATGTATAGCAGTGGTCTCCAAACTTTTTACACCTAAGATCACTTTTTAAATGTCAGGACAAGCCAAGATCTACCCCATCCCTTCCCCAAGATCCCAACTCTTCCTTGAGGCCCCACCCTCTCTGTTCCCCTCCTCTCCATCACTTGCTATCCCCAGCCCTTATACCCTGTCACTGAGTTGAGACAGGAGGTGCAGGCTCTGGGGTGGGAATGAGGGATTCGAGTGTGGGAAGAGCTGAGAGGTGCAAGCTCTGGGAGGGAATTTTGATGGAGGAGGTGGAGAAGGGGATGCTAGCTCGGGGAGGGGGCTCTAGGTTGGGAAGTGTTGGGATCAGGTGGAGGGTTGGGGTGTTGAACAAGCCACAGGGTTGTGGATGTGAGGGTGCAGGAGTTTGGGTTAGGGTTTTTGAGGGGCTCAGGGCAGGGAGGCTGGGAGTATGATGGGCTCAGGACACAGAATTGCAGTGTGTGAATGGTGCAGAAGACTGAGGATGTGGGGGTGTAGGAGTTTGGGGATGAGAGGCCCAGGTTTGAGGTCTGGGGGAGGTGCAGGAGTGTTACGATGCTGCGGCCACATGGGGGCTTGTGGGCCAGGCTTAATTTTTCAATAAAAAAATGTCAAACAATGTTTCAGCATTGTTTTTATTTGAGAGGGGGTGGGGAAGCTGTTTTGAGTCAGGGATCACTGACCACCAGGAAAGTCAGTTGGGGCCATACAAGTGAGATGCAAAAAAACAACTCCTCCAAAACCCCCCAAGCCTCACTAATGTGGCCCCAAGTGAGACACCTCACTCCCCTGGCACTACAGCCCCAGGCCAGATTAACTCTTCTGGACCCCTCTACAATCTGAGGTGGGGCCAAAAATGAGGGAACCAATGTATGGGACAGGGCTGCCAGTGAGTTGGGATAGGGATGGGGTACAGAATCTGGGTGGAAAATAGGGTATAGGAGCAAGCTGGGGGTAGGTGTCTGACCAGGAGGGAGGGGGCAGGAGCAGAGTGCTTGTGGGGGTCTGGCCAGGGGGCAGGGTGCTGATGGGAGTCTGGCCAGGGGGCAGGGGCAAGGTGTTGGTGGGGGTTTGGGCAGGGTGCAGGGAGTCTGGCCAGGGGGCAGCGTGCTGGTGGGGGTCTGACCGGGGGCAGGAGCAGGGTGCTGGTGGGGGCCTGAGCAGGAGGCAGGGTGCTAGGGCAGGATGCTGGTTGAGGCTGCTGGTGGGGGTTGAGGCAGGGTGCTGGTGGGGACTGAGGCAGGGTGTTGGTGGAAGCTGCTGGTGGGGATTGGGACAGGGTGCTAAGGTAGGGTGCTGGTGGGGGTTAAGGCAGGCTGAGGCAGGGTACTGGTGGGGGCTGAGGCAGGGTACTTGTGGGGGTCTGGGTGGGGGAGGGGACAGCTAGGGCCGGTAACTGGGGATCCAGGAAGTGCATGGGCTGATTTCCCCCCCCCCCCCCCATCAGCTGGCTTGGTACCTGAAAGGTCTGGTCCATAGCGCATGGGGACTTCCTTCCCCTCGCTGTCTTTCTGCCGGGGGGGGGGGTGGTTGGAGTCCCGGGACTGCACCAGCTCCAATAGCTCAGGCGGCGTGCTGGAGGTCGGGTCAGGAGGGGCTTTTTGGGGGTGGGGTGGAGTGAGGGTGCCCCCCCCCCCCGAAAGCCTTGTGATCATCTGGTTGGGGACCATGGATGTATAGAGGGGACATTATTTCTTTAGCTATACACTGTAAATGCTTAATAGGGGAAAAAGTTTGAGTTATACTGGTAAAGTTGAAATAAACAAGATTGAGTTATGTAGTGAAAGCAAATTTTTATTTATCCATGTTTACATGAATGTAGATAACTCAGCACAGGGGCCACTTATTTATTTCATATTATAAGGTGACACTCTTGCATGCCTATTTGTTTGAAGAAGTTTTGAATCGACCAGTGGTTCTTAAACTTTTTGGCCCATGGCCCTTCCCACTCAGTGAAGACCTTTCCATGGTGCATCAGCCAACTGTGATGACAAAATAGGTACAGGAGGGGGTAGAGGTGCACAGTCTGGCTAGGAAGTGGGGGGAGAGAGTGCAGGAGCAGGCTTAGGGGGGCATAGGTGCAGGGTGGAAGTGTGGGATCTGGTATGAGGGGGATGAGGGGTGCTTATCTGGCTCTGTGCCCCCTGCTGCTCCCATTGGCTGTGATTCCAGCCAATGGGAGCAGTGGGGAAAGCCTCCAGGTGAGGAGTTTCCTGTGTTGCCATTCCCCCCAGTCGGAGCAGCTTCCTCTCCACGCGAGCTGGATCCAGCCTATGAGGCTCCTCCCCCTCCATAGCGGGAAGCTGGCACTAGTGCTTCAACCTCACGGGGGGAGGTGTGGGGCCGAAGCACCAGCGTAGGCTCCCTGCTGTGATGGGGGTGGGGTGTGGGGGGGGTGTGTGTGTTCGTTCGTGAGCTGTGAGCTCGTGGCCCACCTGCAAGATGTTCGTAGGCCATGCTTTGAGAACCACTGACACAGACAAGGAAATCTCAAATTGTGGATAAAAGATACTGACTGCATTCCTACTCTATGCATATAAGTGAAAATAGAGGTGTAGCAGATGGCATTTGTTGCACCACATTCCCGTTGATGTAACTGCGTTTTAAGTGTAAATGCAAGTATTGATTTATATTAACTAATGCTGTATTTTGAAATGCATTGTAAAAAAATATTACTGTGACTGTCTCAATTCTAAGAGTAGTGCTTTTACAAGAATGCAGGTTCTTGCCTTGAGGAATTTCTGGGGAATACATAATTTTTGACACCTTTGTATTGCTGTCAGCTACCATTTGTGTTTCTAAATATGCTTTTAAAATGAATTTATGGGAGGGTAGCCTTAATATTAAATAGCCATCGGTAATACTCTAGTTTAAACTTTTCTCCTACATTTTAGTAAGCTTGCATCTGCTACAATTAACTTACTGACAACTGTCTGCTAAGAGTAAATGAATGAACTGGATAACTCTTAGCTAACTGGTGTTGAGACTACTTGTATAGTAAGAGTTTTCTCCAGTGTTTGCCATCAGAGTAGTTGTTGAACACTTGCTGTTCTATACGTCTGGTGGAAGCCTGAACAGTTTGGGAGCACTTGACTTTTGAGTTACCAATGTGGAATTTAGTTAGGGGCCCCACTGGATGCAGAATTCCTGCTTCTGATGTAATAGCAAAATATTTTTAAGAACTTTTTTGATTTTTTGGCTAGCTGTTCTTCAAACTCGTTTTTGGCTTTTCTTACTATATTTGTATACTTAGTTTGTATACTTATTATACTAAGCATAATACATTTATACTTATTATATTTTTATACTTAATTAATTTTATACTTAATTTGACTTTCTATTATCCTCACCAGGATTTAACTTCCACTTTTTAAAAAATGACTTTTTATCTCTGACTTCCTCTTTTACACGGTGGCATTTTTTGTTTCTCTGTTTTTTTTTCAATTCGTGGTATACATTTAAGTTGGGCCTCTATTATGGTGTGTTTCAAAAGTTTCCAGGTAGCTTGCAGGGATTTTACTTTAGTCACTATACCTTTTAATTTCTGTTTAACTAACCTTCTCATTTTTTGTGTATTTTCCCTTACTGAAATTACATTCTACAGTGTTAGGCTGCAGAGGTGTGTTTCCCACCACAGGGGTTTTAAATTTTATTACATTGTGGTCCAGTTATCTTTATCTCTTGGACCAGATCCTGTGCTCCACTTGGGACTAAATCTAGAATTGCCTCCCTTCTTGTTGGTTCCAGAAACAACTGCTCCAAGAAGCAGTCATTTAAGGTATCAAGAAATGTAATGTCTGCATCCTGTCCTGAGGTAATGTGTACCCAATCAATATGGGGATAGTTGAAATCCCCAACTACAGTAAAACTCCGATAGTCCGGCATCCAACTGTTCGGCACTCCCAATACTCCGGCATCAAAATGCCAAGCGCTCCTGACCAGCTGATTAAAAAGCCTGCCGCTCAGCACACGTGCTGGCTGTAACCAGACAGAGCATAAGGTTGGGGGGGCTGAAGGGGGTCGTGTTACAGTATGGAGAAGAGCGTTTTGCTTCAGCGAAGGGGAAAGGGGAGGGGTGGGGGAGGAGGATCAGGTTACAGCAAAGGGGAGGGGAGAAGGAGGAAGATTGTGTCCTGGCCAGCTGTTAAGCCGTGCAGCTGTACCGGACCTCCCGATTCTCCAGCAAATCTGATAATCTGGCACCACCTAGGTCCAAAAGGTGCCGGATTATTGGAAGTCTACTGTATTACTGAGTTTTTTATTATGATAGCTTCTCTAATCTCCCTTTGCATTTTATAGTCACTGTCACTATCCTGGTCAGGTGGTTGATAATATATCTCTACTGCTATATGGAGGGGAGTATGGAATTACTACCCCTAGAGATTCTATGGAATGTTTTGGTTTATTTACTATTGTTACTTAATTGGATTCTACATTTTATTTCATGTCTAGTGCCACTCCCCTACCAGCACGACCTGTCACAGTTTTTTTTCTTACTATTAGCAGATTAATTCAATTAGATAAATGTGCAGTGTGCTCTGTGCCTGTACAGCGAGGGGGATGGGCAGAATAGCTTGTTCATGTGTCTGGAGATGGAGCAGCAGTCCTTCCTGCTCTGCTTCAGGAAGCTCTCAGATAGGAACTTTGATCCTTCTTACAAGGTTTCTGGAAAGGCTAATCTTATTCCATCCACCATGGTAGGATGCTTTCCCACACCAAACCACCAGTAAGTTGTCTAGAATCATTGGCATGAGATTAGTGGTAGAGATAGCATTTGGATCACAAGATTGTTATAGCATGATCCATTCTTCTCTACGCTTGGTATGATTCGTACATTATGTGGACAGTAAGATTGAACGTTCTGATTAACTCCTTGCTTCTAGGTGCTTGAATTTTGTGTGATAAGGACAAGATAAATGGTTTTTGAATTTTTTTTTGGTTTTAGAATTCTGTAGCCTCTGTCAGAGGTTGGAAATGGATGACAGGAAAGGGATCACTTGATGGTTATCTGTTGTGTTCTCTCTCTCTGAGGAATCTGGCATTGGGCACTGTTGGAAGACAGGATACTAGACTAGATGGACCTTTGATCTGACCCAGTATGGCCATTATGTTCTTAAGGGGGACCCTGACATAGTAGAGGAGGAACAAACACCTGAATCTCTTCCACCAATATCTAGATCTTCTTTCTCACCCGACGACACCATCAGGCATCCACCCCTTATGGCAAAGATGATTTTAAGTCTTTTCAGGAGTTGTATACAAGAGTGGTAGAATCCTTGGAAATCCCAGTGGTAAACTTACTACAGAACCAACATAGGCTAACAGGTGTTCTCCATGTCTCTCCCAATGCCAAGTTAGCCCTCCCCATGAACCCTGCATTCCTGGATCTGGCAAAAACTATATGTCAAACCCCAGTCATTATATCTCTATCTTGTAAAAGGTTGGACAAAAAGTCCTATGTGGCACCACAAGGGACAAACTTTTTATTTTCATATCCTATCCCAAAATCCTTACTTCTAGATGCTGTGAACCAGAGGGCCAAACAACAAGCAGCACAAACAACACCTTACGACAGAGTGGAAGAGGTTGGATCTTCTCTGTCTAAAAGCATGCTCCGCAGCTACTCTCCAACTGCCGATTGCCAATTATGCAGTGCTGCTGGCTAAATACACCCACAAAGTATTTTAGCAAATTATATTTTTTATTGAGCACTTGCTGGACAATAAACGTGAGCAATTTAAGGCTAATATCGACGAGGGAGTGCTTATCTCTCAGATGCTCTAGAAGCCACGCTTAATTCAGCAGACATAGCAGTTCAGTCCATTTCTACTTCAAGTGTCATGTGACGGGTATCTTGGCTGCAACTGTCTGGGTTTCCCAGGGAGGTCCAGGCCAGTGAGGACGGCTTGCCCTTTGAAGGGTCAAAGCTTTTCACAGATTCCACTGATGACTCCCTCCATACTCTAAAGAGTCCTGATCCACTTTTAAAACTCTGAGAATCCATGTGCCTGTGATGAGAAGAAAATAAGGTCAATTTTTCTGCCAGAGATACAAACGAACACTATTCACGCAGCCACAGAGGCATTATAAGTGCAGACAGTGTCCATATAGACAAAGGCAACAGGCTGAAAGTCATCGGCCTCTCAGCTTTGTGTCTAACCTTCGGAAGGGTTGGTCAAGGGTCAGACAACCCCAAATTTTCCAAGGCATCATTTAAGCTTCCCCACACCATTTGGGAACAGGCTAGCCTCCTTTTTATCAAGCACGGAAAATTACTGTGGAGAGATGGGTGCTAAAAATAGTGTGAACTGGTTACTGTAGTCCCTTTTCAATTAGTCCCCTACCCGTCCCTCTTCAGGGACCCCTGTCCTCTCATGAAGTCACTCTCATGCAGGTACTGAACCACTGTTTGCAATTGGGAGCAATGGAACATGTACCCCAACAGCACAGGGGCAAAGAGTTTTACTCCCTTATTTTCTTACAACCAAGAAAGCAGGTGGATGGAGGCCCATCTTTGACTTGCATAACCTCAACTGGCTCATTTGAATGCAATGTTTCAAGATGGTGGCTCTAGCCACTATGATTCCCTGCCTTGGAAAAAGACTGGTTTTCTAATCTGGACATACAGACCCCATGCTTCCATATTTTTACATACCCTGCACACGGATGTTACCTTGGGTTAGTTTTTCACAATTACCACTTCAATACAGTGTGCTCCTGTTCAGGTTCTCCACGGCCCCTCAAGTCTTCTCTGAGGTCTTAACAGTGGTGGCGGCACGTCTACACAGAATGGGAATTGTCATCTTCCCATACCTGGATGATTGTCTACTAAAAAGCCCTACTTACAATGAGACAGAAGGGGCTGTCACCATCACCAGAGCCCTGTTCAGCTAAACCTCCAAAAGTGCACTCTGGCTCCCACTCACCTGTTGAAGTCCCTAGGCACTCACCTAAATTGCACATCAGTGACAGCATCACTTCCACTTCAAATCTACAATGGTTGTAAATTTCTGATTTCCTTAGTACAGAGGAGCCCATGGGTTACAGCAAAACATTGCCTCTAACTCCTAGGCCATGTGGCTGCAGCCATCTTTGTGGTCCCACAAGCATGTCTCTGCATGAGACCATTAGAGTCTTGGCTGTGCACAATATACAGACCACATGTTCACCATATAAACAAATCTCCATGCCCTCCAAGATAAAGGAGTCGTCCTTCTGGTGGACGATCCAGGACAACTTGTGCAGAGGAGTAACTTTGATCAGACACCTCTGTGCGTGACTATTACTACACATGCATCTCTAATTGGATGGGGAGCCCATATCACCCATCACTCCATCCAAGCACGATGGTTTCAAGAGGAGTTCAGGCTACACATCAACCTCTTGGAACTTGGAGCAGTCCGCAATGCATGCCAACACTTTCTTCCATTGATTCAAAACAAAACAGTACAGATACTGACGGACAATCTTACAATGCTGTTTTACATAAACCATTACGGCAAAGCATGATCTTATCTGCTGTGTCTAGAAGTGGCTCAGCTATGGGAATGGTGCATTCCATGCAACATCCATCTAATAACAGCCTATCTCCCGGGCAGACAATATTGTTGCAGACAAATTCAGTAGATATTTTTGCACTCAACCATGAGGAAACTCAACTCCAGCATGCTAGATACTGAATTCAAATGCTGGGGGTACCCCACTGTAGACTTATTTGTGAACATCTCAAATACCAAATTCCCCTTATATTGCTCCAGGGCACATGTTGGTCCCCAGTTCTTGGGGGACACATTCACAATAAAGTGGGATGCGCCCCAACTGTATGCATTTCCACCCTTCCTGCTCCTGCAATAAGTAATATTCAGAATTAAAACAGGATAGATCAAGGGTCATTCTAATGGCATGCCACTGACCCAGATAGACCTGGTTCCCTTACCTCCTTCACATGATGTTGGTGCTTCCTTGATGCTTTCCACCCGTTCCCTGTTCCTCACTGAGGAACAATGGAGGACTGCATCATCCCAGTGCCCAACCCTACAGCTCCGAGTGTGGCTCCTTGTTGGTTAAATCCACTCGAAGCAGCATGCCCCACACCAGTGCAAGAGATCATCCGCAACTGTCATAGACTATCTACAAGAAAAGTGTATTTACATAAATGGCTCCATTTCGCTTGGTGTGACAAGCAGCATCTCACCCACATCAGCTGACTTCTCACAAATTCTTCGATACCTTTTACTCCTTAAGAACATGAGGGCTCTCCCTTAGCTTTAAAAGGGTGCACCTTGCTGTGATTAAAGTACTCGACTCCGTCCCACCCCAGCTGGAGATTACTCTGTGTTTGCACACCCTAGTATAGAAACGCTTAAGGGATTAAAAAATATTCTGGCCAGTGAAGAACCCATCTTCTGCTTGGAACCTAAATCTAGTACTAAGGGCAATAACGGGCAAATCCTATGAACCCCTGGCCAGCCACTTGCTCACTGCTATGCCTGTCTATGAAAATGTCCTTTTTGGTGGCCAACACCTCAGCACATAGAATGGGTAAGTGTGGGACCCTCATGACGGACCCTCCTTATATCGTCTTCCACAAAGATAAGGTCCTCCTCCACTGCACCCCAAATTCTTCCCAGAAATATCTACCTCTTTCCATTGCAATGAACATCTGTATACTTAACCCTTTTCTTCTTAAGCCTCATACTAATAATGGGGAGGTAGCTTTACATACTTCACATGTCCGTAGGGCAATTGCCTTTTCTTACAAAGGACAAGACCTTTCTGGAGGTCTCTGAGACTTTGTCTCCACAGGAAGATTTCAGGCATGCCCATTTTGGAACAGACTGTCCAAATGGATCTCTGGATGCAAACATCTAGCGCACAGCATTTTCCATTAAGAGCCCCCAACAGCAGTCTGGGCCCACCCAACCTGGGCAATGGCAGCATCCACGGCTTGTCCACCTGGGTGTCAGCGCATATTTTCACCTGAGTGTTATGCCATAGAGACCCTGCCGACACACAGTTCAGATGCACTGTCTTATCTGCAAGTCTGAGGGTAGCCATATTAGTCTGTAATTAAAAAAAATTAAACAATAGTCCTGTAGCAACTTAGAGGCTAACCAAAAATATATAGACATAGCATCTATATATTTTTTTGGTTCGTCTCTAAGGTGCTACAGGACCATTGTTGTATTATCTACAGTTAACCCAAACATAACCTCCCTCCCTCTGCTGCTTCATAATCACCTAAGGTGGAGCACCCACTGTGATGCTCTTCAAAGAAGAGAAGGTTACTCCCCTTGTGAAGAGAATAATTTCAGAGGAAAACCAAGATCAGATATGAGAACTGGTGTGAGATCTTTGTAGCCCACACAATTGCAGACTACAGGAGAGTGTGGTCATGACTTACAGGTTCAGCACTTCAACTTTACAGCATTGTGATATCTGAAATCACTTCCCTGGTGGATTTATGATTTGCTTGTGTGATAGTTGTCTAAAAATAAGAGAACATAGCTACATTTTAGAGTTTAAGATAACCAGATTTCAGCCTGTACAGCTCTGAAGTCAAGAATGGATTAATAGGTTTTCATACAGTGAAAATAAAGCCAATGTTAAACTTGGAGAACCTGTTAGTTTTTCACTTCATTGTAGTAGTTAAATGTAGTTCCTGTTTCTAGCTTCCATACAGAAAATCTTACAGTAGATACTTTGAGTTTGGCCTTAGAACTAAACTAAACTTAGAACTAAATCTATTAAGCATGTTCTTACTTTCTGACTTCACAAATGCTTTTCAGCACAATATGAAAATGTTTAGGTGAACAGCTGCCATAGCAGGAGAGATTAATAAGACAGGGATGTTTCAGTTTGGAATAGAAACATCTAAGGGGGGGGGGATATAATATAGAACTATGAAATCATGACTGCTGTGGACAAAGATATTTTGTCATTCTCATAAGACAAGAAGTAGGGGTCACAACATAAAATTAATAGGCAGCAGGTTCAAAACGAAAGGCAGTGCATCGGCACACAATCACAGTAACCTGTGGAACTCTTTGCCAGTGGTGAAGGCCAAGACTAAAACAGGGTTCAAAAAAGAACTAGATAAATTCATGGAGGATAGGCCCATCAATAGGTATTAGGATGGGCAGCGATTGTGTCACTTGCTTCTGTTTGTCAGAAGCTGAAAATGGGCAACAAGGAATAGATCTTGACTACCTGTTATGTTCTAGTGCAACCGTCATTGGCCACTGTCAGAAGACCGAATATTGAGCTAGAGGCACCTTAGATCTGACCCAGTATAGCCATTTTTATGGTCTAATGTGTGTCAGCAGTGACTACGTGATGAGAGAGGGTGATGGCTATAATACAAAGTCAAATAGGTAAGGTTGACTGGTTTGCCTTCCCTCCCCCAAAAAGAAGCATTTTACTCAGTGGGGATTCTAGAAAACCATTTGCCATGTAGAAATGCTGACTTTGTTTTTACAGAGTATCTTCAGTTTTTACATTTTCTGAAAAAATACAAACATATTAACTATTAACAAAATTTTACTGAATGTATCAGTGTGCTCAGCCTCCACCTCCTGTGGTTGATTTTTGAATGCATTTTAAATTTACACAGGTAACAAACTCCAATAAATATCTGGCATATGTAGGTTACTCAATGACAGAGAGAGATTATGTTTTAATGCCTCTCAAATTTCAGTTGTGTTTCTGGGACTAACTCTGAGTAATATTAATATAAAATTTATTTTTGCTTTATTCTTGGTGCTTTAAACAATTCTTGAAAATGAAGAATATAGACATACAAATATTTGGAATATGTAAGAAATATAAATCGTAATTCTCTTAATTTATTACGATTGATGGCACTGTTAAGCATCAAACTTGCTTAAAATGGTAAATAGTACGACTTTGTGTTCAACTGATATATAATGTGGCTATCAAATGAAAGTACAATCTTTTTCTTTTAATTACAGAAAAACATGGTGGGGTATTCACTGCATCTAGTGATTTTTTTTTTTTTTTTTTTTTTTAATTTAGTGGAACTAAAGCTTTGCGAGTATGTGTAGTTTCCACTGCTTAGGGTGATTTATACTACTCCTGGCTACCACAGAGAAGCAGAGTAGTGTTAAGCTTTATTATAGTCTTTTAAAGAGAGCTGTGTGGCATAACTTTGCAAGTGACACTTCTCCTTTCTGCCTCAGGTTATTTCTTATGAGGGTAATGGACATACCATATCTCAATTTGGAAGGACCAGACTGTAAGTAACGTTTTCCTTTTGCCTTCATCTTGCTACTGTACTGGTTAAATACGTCCTGTGTAGAAGCAAATGTAAGATGATATTATCTGATGGGTAGAATTTGAGATTTAAATAACATCTGAACTCTATTCACAGTTCTTTCCAAGAACATTAATATACTGTTTGTCCATTTTATAAAAATAACAAAACAAAACTTAAGCATCATTGTTACTTTGGAGGATTTGCAAAACACAGTAAATGCTGTTTGAGAAGGGTTTTGACTAGATCAGTGTGAACTCTTTGTGGCACCAAGTTTAAGGTATTTGAAGATAACAGCTTGAGTCATATTCTATCATTTAATCTTTGCTTAAGTGAAGTAGCCCAAATTCAAGTGTCCAGTCTTAAAATAGACCTTTTGTCTCATCTCTTAGAGTAAGTAAAGGTTGAACGACAGTGTTCCCTCTAACATTTTCCATCCTTGGATGGGTTGAATTTTAAGCAGGTTGAAATTTCTTGTGTGCACCACCACACAAGAGGTTGAGGTTGTTGGTAGATGTGCAGTGTGTCCCAGTACAAGCACAAAACTAGGTATAAATATATATTTATAAAGTCTTTTAAAATATATATTTAAAAAAGTCCATAGGTATGGAAGACAGTATATTAGAATAAGGGATAATTAACAAGGAGCAATGCTTAAAATGTTTAATATGAAATGAAATAAAAAGAAAATTAACACTACCCTTGGAGTACATGTATTATCGTCCTTTCTAACAACTCATGTTAGTAAACACACCAGGATGGGACATACTGAAATAGCCGTATAAATAAATCAAAGACATGGCCATTAAGTAAAAGCATAAAAATATGCACAGTTTTAAGATGCTAAACAAATCTGATTCAACTAGAAATAGTCACACTCCTCTAGAAAATATTAATATAGAATTTACTGAGACTGGAAAGGAGAATAAAAGACATTCACTCAGGCTTATACATTTCTCTGGGGAGTGTTTAGCATCCATGCTGTGCAAGTGAAACAGACCTATAAAAACAAATAAATGTTATTTATTGAATTTTTCATCTTGTGTGTGTCAAAGAATAGAAGCCCCAGAATACTTGTTTGGAATCCGACTCTAATTGAAAAGTCAAACAAATTAAACAGGATTCGTGGTAAACTTCTTCCAGTTTTAACAATTTACTGTGTACTAAGTAGTAACACACAATTTTTTAAAAAATCATTTAGATGAGTTTGCAGAAATTTACAACACTCAAAAATTCTGAGAAGAATTTTTTCTTTCTTACGTTAAGCTATTAACACCTATGTAAACTTTGTTTGAAATGTAATCATGCAAATGTCATGAGTAGGCCTTTTGCCTCCAGTATTCAATAGCAGCCTAAAACCTTTTAACCCACCTGAAATTTTGGCACCACCCCAAATATCCAGCCTCAGCTCAAGAGAGTCCTATGTCTGCAGCCCAGCTAGAGCTGCTGTGCTGAGATGTGATGCAGCCCAGATGAAAGCAAGTTATGCCAAACTCCCCTCCACCTCCTCACTGCAGACACCTGTACCCACCTACCTCCTCTTCTTCCTCCGACCTACCTCCACGCAATCTGCTCCCCCCCACAATGCAGCCCAGGATTGAGTCTTATGTCTGCAGTCCAGCTAGGGCTGCTGTACTGAGACAGGGTCTGACTCTTGCTGCCTGCAGCCCAGAGGGGGAGCAAGTTAAAACACCCCAAACACACTCCCCTTTTTCCCCACCTCACTGCACAGAAGTCAGCATCCACCTACCCACCCCTTCTTTTCCCCGCGTACGCCCGTGCAATCTGCTTCCATCAGCTCCAGCCTGGCTAGGGTAGAAACTTGCCTCTCAGAGTTACAGGCATAAGCATCTGCATCCCAGGTGGGAGTCAGTACAGGAAAACACACCATAAACAAACTCCCCACCTCCACCTCACCAACAGTAACACCCACCTAATCTCCCCTTATTTCCTCTACCTACCCCATGCCACGTATTTCCTCCACCTACCCCAGCCATGTATTTTCTCCCTCCCTCTCCTTATATCCCCTTTCCTACCATCATGTTCATTTGTCTGAAGCAGGAAACTTCTAGTGGGGAATGCCCCTCCCCAGCCAGGAAGCTCTCTGTGTGGCAGCTCTAAGCCTCTGGGAGAGGGGCTCATTAAGCAGCTGTGTGGCCTCCCTGTCATGCAGCTTACAGGGAACCTTGATGAACAGTAGTGAATATTCAGTGACTCTGGATTGACAAACTTGGCTTCAGAGTTCACAAAAACCATGTTTAGCCTAAGCGTAAGAATTTTCAGGTCAAAGGAAATTTTGGTTAAATTAGATGGGTATTGAAATTTGGTCTTCAAATAGAATCAGTGTTTCTTTGACTATTCACTAGAATTCTATGGTTTTGAATCTATAATTCTGTTTTTGATTAAGGCTATTGAGCAGACATTCATTTTCATACAAGGTTGTGACTTTGAAAGAAGCCATTGTATCATATTTGCATACATTAGGGATCTGAACCTTTCATGATGTGATGTATTTGGCTAAAAGAATTGGAAGATTTTGATCCTTGATTTGATAGAGGCTTAAAAATTCTTCATCTCTCTGATTAAAGTTTTCTTAAAAACCACCATTGGAGCCCTACACCTTTGTTCAGACACTTGAAAACACAAGTCTGTTATAGCCTTAATATGCGCTACAGCAGCAGTAAATATATAATCCACAATAAAAGTAGCGGAGTTAAAAATTCTAGTTTTCACATGAGATTAGTATATTTTTTTTTAATGTAGGAAAGCTTGATATGATTGCACATATATTTTTTTAGTTTTTTAGAAGAAAAAATATTCCTAGTGACTTGGAAGCATATCACTCAAAAGAAAAACGCTTTTGTTCTCAAAATAAATCTTCCTGATAATAGCCATCTCTCCTTCTTTAAAATAGTTTTTTCTGTGAACGGAATAATTCTGACTAAAAATAACCTTTTGTCACTCAGAACCTTTCAGTGGCAACATCATTAACTTCACTGACTGGAGGGAATTAAGTATTTCAGAGAGAAGGTTAGTTTGAGAGGAGAGGGGAGATCAGTCACCATTTATGAATATAGTATGTGACCTAGTTATTGGGATAGTTTACTATATGGCTTTATTGATACGATTACACTATACATATGTCACATTAGTATAATAGCAGGCAGTTGGAAAATAAGCAACGTCAATGTAAACTCTTAGAATAATGAAGAGACAACACCTGAGTACTAAGCTGTGAAGTTGCTAATGACAAAACTAAGTCAGGGTATGTCTACACTTGCACCCCAGTTTGAACTAGGTATGCAAATGTAGGCATTCGAAATAGTCAATGACTTGAATATCCCGCGCTTCATTAGCACGGTCTTGCCGGCGTGTTACTCCGATAAACAGCTGTTTCGAAAGTGAAAGTGCGCGCTGGGACACGTTAGTTCGAACCAAACCCCTTGGTTCAAACTAACGTTACTCCTCAAAAAATGAGACAAAAAGATCAAAAGGACCTGAAGGGTTGTATCTGCACAGCAGCTGAGCATTATGATTCCCAAAGTGAGTAGACACGCACATTCTAACTCTGCTCATACTTGCACATTAAAAAGAGCAGCATGGCTCTGGTGCCACAAATAGTAGGTCAGTCTAGGGAATGTAATAGCATAGCTGGTTAAACTGTTAACCCATAAGCGGCTGCTTACCGATTTACGCTTTCGGCAACATACAACCCCCTTCTCCTGCAGCTCTGCATTTAAAGTATTTTGAGAGCTGGTGTGCTGGGTCCCAGCAGCTACCCCTGCTGCAGCTCTACATTTAAAGGAGTTTAGGAGCTGGTGGACAGGTATGCTGGCTCCTTTAAATGCAGAGCCACAGCGGGATAGCTGCTGGGATCCAGCATGAGCTGGGTTTGAGCCAGCATGCCTGCCTGCTGGCTCTCAAGCTCCTTTAGCAGAACTGCTTATCGATTAATTGTGTAACCAACAATTCAAACTAGCTGCCCATGAACTTACCTGGAGTGTCAGGTGGGATTGTACTCAGGCTACCACTTGACTGCCACTGCTGCAATGTCATTTTTAGTACGCTAGTGCGAGTAGAGCAAGATGTGTATGTCTACTTCCACTGGGAATTCCATCAGCCAGCTGCTGTGTAGATGCACCCTAAATTATTAAAAATTCACACTCTAGTGCAGAAGGCAGTTAGATCTCTTCAGAGGAAATAAACTGACGGTTGGAGGATCTGGCGTTAAACTTCAGTAGTTTGGTAACCTTTGGGTGGGTAGACTGGCTTTATTCTGGGATTTAACAATACTTTGTTTTATGAAAATTGATCTCCTGTAGTATATACTGGTCTCTATAGGGAGGACTTGCAGGTGCTTAAACCACTTGGGCCTTCTAAGTTAGCACAGTTGATCCATGGATTGTTATGGCCCTAGAGATATTATAGGAGTAGAATAACATTACCATATTTTCATTTCTTAAATTTTACCCCTTATATTGTAACCTATTGCTGATATGAACACCAATGCCTAGCCGAGAGAAATGTTTGTCATTTCACAAGCAATTATTGTTTTATTAAGTATTCTTAATACAAAAATAATCAAGCATAACTGCTTTGAAAGCCTCTTCATATTCATCACTTGTTGAGATTGAGGATGGGTCATTGAATCCTCTACATTATAACTTTTATAGCATTAGGCTAGCTGAAAGATACACAGTTATAGGTGTTACCTTGATACCGAAATGTAGAGCAAACAGCACCTCTGATCTGAGTGCATCCTCTTCAGTTATGAAGCCTCGTGCCTTTGTCTCTGTGGAATGGAACATAGGAATCTAATTTGGGAACATATGCTATTCAAACCTTTATTTTGAACAGGGTAATTTAGAGTCCTAACGTTAGACTATTTGGGTTGCAAAGATTAAGTAAAACTCTTTGAAATACTCACTCTCAACTGTATTGCACAATAAGGGATAGATCTTCCTAAAGTTGGTGGGGGTGTGTGTGTGTGTGTGTGTGTGTGTGTGTCTTAGCTTTAGTTTGTACTGTACTTCAGGTGTGGCTGTTTTCAGCAGTAAAATTAATAGGTGTACAGTGTTATGCTTTTCCTTACAGTAGAGCCATACCTGTCAGGCCAATTTATGTTCTATCTGAAGCTATCATAATCTCAGTGATTTCTATAGAATAGATGAATGTTTTTATGCAAAACTGTTTTCATACAAATTTTAGGTTAAGATGAGCATATCACAAATTGAAACGGCTGATGCTACTTATGTCAGGAAGCACTAACACACTGTTTAGTTTTGATGTTCAGAGTAATAGATTTACTGTCTAATTATCTAATTTAACTGTCATAAATGAGTTCTTTGAGTGCTTGTTCATGTCCATTCAAAATAAGTGTATGTGCTTGCAACATGCACTGTGCTAGAAGTTTTTTCTCTAAGTTTTTACCCATCATGACTGGGGTCCCAGTGCCCCGTGGAGTGGTGCACATAGGACACTCTGATACTCCCTGTCCCCTCCCTTCCTATTGTGTTGTAGATGGTTAAGTACCTGTAAATAGTTCAGTAATAGAGATGTAGCCGTGTTAGTCTAGTCTAGCTGAAACAAAAAACAGGACTAACAAGATGGTTTATTAGGTGATGAGCTTTCGTGGGCCAGACTCACTTTGATCTGAGGAAGTGGGTCTGGCCCACGAAAGCTTATCACCTAATAAACCACATTGTTAGTCTTTAAAGTGCTACATAGTCCTGTTTTTTGTAAATAGTTCAGTTAGTGTTGTTGATTCTCTTAGACACTTTTCCTGGGGGATGGGGCAGTGTTTCTCAACCAGTGGTACAAGTACCCTTAAGGGGTACTCGAGAGAAATCTAGGGGGTACATCAACGCAACTGAAATTTGGAGAAAATGAATTTTTGCTTTGTTTTATAGCACTTTATTATTTTTGTACTTTTTACACCCAAAAATTTCATCGCACATCTAGCTACAATTAGGTTGTTAAAACAAATGTGTTGCAATGGTAGAAACAAATTGTGTGTCTGAAAACTGTAGGTGTACTGGGGGTACTTACAATTTTTTTTTGAAAAGGGGGTGCTTTATAAAAAAAAAAAAAAAGTTGATATACATTAAGATGGGGCATGCCCTGCTTCCCTGGCTTCAAAGCTTGCGCCAAATGCTGTAGGCCAGGGGTGGCCAACTATCTCGCAAAGAAAAAAATTGTAGCTCCTGACAGAACTGGGATAGAACCTGGAACTGCTTAGGTCAGCCGCTCTCACGGCCGGGCTGCTGTGAGCCGCATGCATGCTCACGGCCCGCGCCATTCCGCTCACGACCCCCGGCGCTCTACATCATATCATGCATGTGCAGGCCGGGTCGCACACAGTGTCTCAGCCTGCACGTGCTAGCAGCTGGCTGCTGAGCTCAGGCAGCGACTCTGGGTGCAGTGGCGGCAGCGCCAGCAGCGGCTCCAGGACCTGGGCATAAGGTTATAGTGGGGGAGGGGGATTGGGTTAGAGTGGGGAGAGTAGGTGTCTGGCTCTGGGGGAGGGGAGGAGGATTGAGTTGGTGGTGGGGGGGGTGCGCATGACGCACCAGCCGCTCGGCGCACGCACCCCAGTGCCTGGACGGAGACATGCGGCTGTAGCGGCGGCGGCTCCGGGACCCAAGAATTAGGTTGGGCGGGGGGGGGGAACGGGAAGGAAGAGCGGTTGGGTTCGGGAGTGAGGAAGCGTGCACATGGCATCCCAGCCAGCATGTCTCAAGTCCGGCTGCTCAGCGCACGTGCCCCAGCGCCTGGAGGGAGACGCGTGTGGCTGTACTGACGGCTCTACCTCCGGGACCTGAGAATTAGGTTGGGGGGGAGGGGGATTGGTATGGAGGGGGGGCCGGTGCCTGGCTCGGGGGGATGGGGGTGGGGATTGGGTTAGGGGTATGTGTGCCTGGCTCTGGGGAAGGGGATTGGGTTAGGGGGGCTGTGTGGCTGGCTCTGGGGAAGGGGAGGGGGATTAGATTGGGGGTGTGTTCCTGGCTCTGGGGAAGGGGAGGGGGATTGGGTTAGAGCAGGGGGGTGCCTTGGGGAGGGGAAGGGAAGAGCAGCCAGCGTGCTTCCTGAGACCCGGGATCTCCAGGTACTGACCCCAGCTGTCTCTGTCCCCTCCCCCTGGCCAGACACCCTCCCAAGTACCCTGTCCCCTGCCCCCACCAGCACCCTGTCCCCTGCCCCCACCAGCACAGTTGGGGCCACGTCAGTGAGGCTTGGGGGTTTTTGGAGCAGTTGTTTTTTTTGCATCTCACTTGTCTGGCCCTGACTGACTTTTCTGTGGGTCAGTGACCCCGACTCAAAACAGGTTCCCCACCCCTCTCATAAATGAAGACAACGCTGAAACATTTTGTGTTGGACATAATATTTTATTTAAAAATGAAGCCTGGCCAACAAGCACCCAGTTGGGGCCAAGCCCCCATCTGGCCGCAGCATCATAACACTCCTGCACCGCCTCCGACCCCAAACCTGAACCTATAATACACTGGAACCCCGTGTCCTTAGCCTTTCACATCCCCGAACTCCTGCACCCCCACATCCCCAGTCTTCTGCCACAACACTCCTGCAAATCTGTGTCCTGAGCCCATCATACTCCCAGCCTCCCTGCCCTGAGCCCCTCATGCACCCCAGCCCAAAGTCCTGCACCCTCACAGCCACAAGCCTGTGGCTTGCTCAGCACCCCATCCTCCCCCTGACCCCAACAGTCTCCAGCCTGGAGCCCCCTCCCTGAGCCAGCATCCTCTTCTCTACTTCCTCCTGCACCCAAATTCCCTCCCAGAGCTTGCACCTCTCACCCCTTCCCAGTGCTTTTTTTGTGAGCCACAGTAGCAGTGGAGATAGTGTGAAGAGCCGGGGCAAAGTTGTTGAGCGGAAAAAAAAAAAAAAAAAAAAAGGCCATGCCCTGGGACGAATGTACCAGCACCTATTTTTACCCCAGCATGGCGTGTTTTGTTTTGTTTTGTTTTGTTTTTTTTGTCTCAACAACTTTGCCCCGGCTCTTCACTCTGTCTCCACTGCTATTGTGGCTCTTCGTCTGACTCTGTCTGGCCACCCCTGCTGTAGGCCTATGGCAGTCAGCCATCCACATGCTGAATGCCTTCACTGTCTGGGGGAAGGACGTGTATTGGAAAAGCGCCGCATCTGCAGATCCTTCCATCCCAGAACTATTAAAGAATGGGGAATTTGGCTCCAGGCCTTACTAATGGAGTCCGCTCCACATGACCAGTGTTTGGACTTCACACTGAGCACTGGGGCATTGGTACACAGTGCTCCTCCAGCGTCAACAGCTGAGCACCATTTTTTGCCACTGGCTCTAGCCAGGCACCCAAAGAAATTGAGCAGAGAAGGCCCCAGGCCTTCGCAAGGACAAGGGCAAGAAGGGCACTCAGTCAGCTGATAACTCCCCAGAGAAGGCCCAGGTAGCATCAAGTTCCCATCCCTGTTACTGGAGGTTCGTATCTCCTCTACCTGAGAGGTCTTCCAGGCCATGATGGTACCACCACCCCCGGCACTGACTGGACCTCAACATAGAGAAAAGCTGCTGTCTGGCCTTCAGTTGCTAAGCACAGCAAGCTCCCACTCTCTTCTGCAGAGGAGAGAGCGTGGAAGCCTGCAGAAGTCTGGGAGGGACAGACCAGTGCAGGGCATGAGATCTCCTACATGTGCCAAAACCAGAGGCATGTTCCCCCCTGGCACCAGCAGCACCGAAGGGGGAGTCAATTCCTTTACTCACTGTGTCGCTGTCAGGGCTGTTCCCCAGTCTGACACTCCTGAGTGCAGAAGGTGGGGGCTGCAAGAGATCTTAAAGTACTTTGCCTCTTCAGGCTCTGCTTACAAAAACTCCCCAGAATCACAGATTTACTGACTTTGGGGGGGTAGCTGCCACCATCAAGTGATTTACCCTAAAAATCAGGGTGAGGGGAGACACTTGAATTCCCCCCAGGGATACCACAAGCTCTTTTCCACAAAAGCACTTGAAAAAACGAGATGAGAAAAACAAACTGCAGTCTCTGGTAGCTGACCTCTTAGTCTGAGTCATGCATATATACACACACACAGACAGACTTCCTGTACTTTCCAGGACACAAAAATCAAATCATCACTTTAAAGTGATTTTTAACAACAAAACAAAAGATATACTTGATAAAGCATACTTAGTTGTTAGGTGCTACAGGACAACTAATTAAAACAGAGGAAATCTCTGGGAACAACTCTTAGATGGTCAATGGGTGAGGGGAGGCATAGATTCATAAAGAGCAGTTCAAACCAAAACACAAAATAAAGAAAAATACCCAGATTGCAACTAGATACATTTTCCCCTTTATTTACTCTCAATCCCCTCCTAGTTCAGTCCACTTCCATGCCCCAAATTCCTTGGAGGCATGGTAATCCTGCGTGGGTTTAAATCATTCTGTGTCTCATCTCCTGGTTTAACTTCCCCATACAAAGAAAGCAGGCAAGGTATCTTATACAATTCAAATTTCAGCACTGTATCCCCATTTGTTCTTCTGGCTCCCTGCCAACATCCTTGTTAGCGACCTGAATTTAACCCCTTAGTCACTGGGTGCTGGCTAGCACTCCTCCTATCCATTAGTTGCTCTAGGGATGCTTCTCCACACCTGAGGTACTGCTCGCCATGCCAACAATACTCACCTGCACCAAGCTACGCGAGCTATTGTGGCATGTCCCACCGCTCTCGATCTTCCTCATGGCACTGGCATTCACCTCCAGGTTTCTGGTTCCTGTGCAGGAGGGGTAGATCCTCCGAGTGCTGCAGTCCTCCCAGTCACTGAGATCTCCATCGGTTGTGGAGTCCAGATACTGGGGACATCGCCCCATGCGATCCTCGTTATGGGTGTCAGGCAGCATTCAATCCTGCAGTGTGCTATCTGCCTCATCCTCCATTCCTCTGGCTGCTACACTCAGTACCACAGGTGCTGTAGCAGGGCACGCCATGGCCTCAGTTGCAATGGCAGGCCCAGTGGTGCCCATGGACCCCCTGGGGATTCCAAGTTACCTGCTTGGTGGCTGGAGCATTGCAGACTCCCTTGGTTCCTTCAGTTTCTTGTGCGCATCCAGCTGAAGCAGGGGCAGCAGCCACCTTACGGATGGGGGACTCGGCAAGCGACCAACCCCCTCTCTCTGGAGGAAGATGGGTTGGATCAAGCCTCCTCTTCCTCCTAGCTAGACGAAGTGATAATGGCTTCTCTTCCAGTAGTACCCTTGGACGACATGAGGACCCACCAGGACCTCCTGAGAAGGGTGGCAGTTGGCTTGGGCCTTCCTGCGGAGGAGGTGCAGGAGATGTCAGACTCCTTGTTGAGCATCCTGGAACAGGCGGGGCCCACCAGAGTGGCTCTACCTCAGGGTGGTAGCAAAGATTGCCAAGGCCATGTGGCAGATGCTTTTGTCTATTCTGCTGCTCTCAAGGTGGCTGGAGTGGAAGTACTTTGTTCCTGCCAAGGCAAGGAGTACTTGTATACCCACCCACCTCCTAGTTCTCTAGTGGTGGAATTGGTGAACCACAAGGAATGCCAGGGCCAGCCTGCCCCTGTTTCCAAGAATAGACTTAAAACACTTGGACTTGGTTGCTTAAAAACATTATTCTTCGGCCAGCTTCCAACTCAGGGTGGTGAACCACCAGGCTTTATTTGCCAGCTACAACATGAACTTATGGCAGGCAATGGCAGAGCTTGAGACTTCCCTTCCAGAAGGCCTACAAAAAGAGTTCAAAGCCCTGGTGGAGGAGGGTTCTTCTGTGGCCATGGTAGCGCTGCAGGTGGCTTCTGATGCAGCAGACTCAGTAGCTCACTTCATGGCATCAGCCATCTCCATGTGGGAGGGCAGCTTGGCTCCTCCTCTCAGCCCTTTTCCTATAGGCACAGAACTCCTATCCAGGACCTACCCTTTGACATGGGTGCTCTGTTCGCAGCTCAAACAGACAATAAACTGCGCAGGCTTAAGGAATCCTGAACTATCTTAAAGATCCTGGGCCTGTATATTCCAGGGACAGAGAGGAAGAAGTTCAAGCCTCAAGCCTCAGTCTTCACAGTCAAAAGGGCCCTATTTTCAGCATGATATAGCCCCCTCACACCTACAGGCTTTCAGGAAAAAGCAGGGCCAACATTCTCATTCTGGCCAGCAGTCTACCAGCCAGCCTAAGCCCCAAGCCAAGGTCCTCCCCCAGCCCTTTGAGGATGCGCCCAAGGACAGCACACCGGACTCAATGGATCCTCCCCATTTCTTTTCTTCCAGACTCAGCCTCCTGATGAACGAAAAGAAACCAGTGTTAGTGCAGACTAAAAGGATAGAGTTCATTGGTGCTTTTTTGGATTCCACTCAAGCAAGGGCATCACTCCCTCAAGAGAGGTTCAAAACTTGCTCACATACCAATGACCACAGTGCAGGTGTCAGCAAATTCTGGGGCACGTGACAGCCTGCACTTATGTTGAACCCTTTGGCAGGCTCAAGATGAGGCCCTTCCACCTGTGGCAGGCATCCAGCCAGACATTCACTGACAAGGGTGGTGATGGTTCTGCATCACATCCTGCAAACCCTCGGGTGGTGGACCATCAGAGAATATATCATGTCTGGAAACCCCTTCCACCAGCTGCACTCGAGGGAGCTAGTAGCCAACACTTCCGATTGTGGGGAGGGCTCATGGGTACTCTTTGGACCCAGTGAGAGTGGTCCATAGAGGTGACGTTGCACATAAATCTCAAGAAGCTCAGGGTGATCAGAAACGTGTGCGTGGCATGTGTCCCTCATCTCTCAGGCAGGGTGGTGTGTGTCTTCACCGACAATACAGCCACCATGTACTAGATCAACAGGCAAGGAGGTGCCTGTTCCCCAGAGCTTGGCAAGGAAGCAATGTGCCTCTGAGATTTTGGCGCTCTCCACAACTTTGTGTTGGAGGTGTGTCACTTTCCTGGGGTGTGGAATGTGGTCATAGATGGTTTCAGCAGAGAATTCTCTTCTCACCACAAGTGGGCTCTTCACCCTGATATAGCCATCTCTCTCTTCTATGAGTGGGGCTCCCCCCAGTGAACCTGTTTGAGATGAAGGAGCATGTGAGATGAAGGAAATTTTGCTCCCAGTTCAGTCTCGTGCGGGGCTCTTTGCCAGATGCCTTCCTGTTTCAGTGGTTCTATGCTTTTCCTTCATTTTCCTTCATCTGCACAGTCCTGTAGAAAGTCAAAAAGGAAAGAGCAACTATGATTCTCATCGCACTGGCCTGGCCACCCAGCACTGGTTCAGCAAGCTCATGAGCCTAGTGTCCAGTGCCCCCGGAAGCAGTCCCTGTGCCCGGACCTATTGTAGGACCATGGCAGCTTCAACTGACTGCATGATTCCTCTGTGGCTGAACCCCCAGGAGAAGGCCTGTTCAGGTGCGGTTCAGAAGGTCCTCACTAAGAGCAGAAAACACTAGATACACTTCACTTACATGGCGAAGTGGACATGTTTCTCAGAACCGGTGCAACAGAGGCCTGTCGTCCTGTCTGAAGCTTTCTTTCAGGAAATCTTAACTACCTGCTCTACCTGAAGCAGCAAAAGCTAATCTTAGCCACAATCAGGGTTCACCCTGCCACCATTTCCATGTGTCATCCGCCCGTTCAGGGTTGCTTTGTCTTTTTGCATGACATCACATCCTGGTTCTTGAAGGGTCTAGAAAGACTATTCCTGGAAATCCGGGATCCTCTCTGGCAGTAGTACGGTACCTAAATCTGGTCTTGCCACCCCCTCTCCCCCCCCCCCTTCATTATTCTCTTTTAAGGTGGCTTTCTTGGTGGCGATTTACATCGGCTAAAAAAGTGTCCGAGCTCTGGGCACTAACCTCAGAGCCTCCGTACCCCCAGTTCTTCAAGGGACAAGGTCCATCTTTGGCCTCATCCGGCCTTCCTTCCCAAGGTGGTCCCTGTCTTCCACTTGGATCAGGACATTTTTCTGCTTGTCTTTTACCACAAGTCTCTCACAAACAGTGAGTAGAGATGTCTTTACTCTCTGGATGTTCAGAGAGTGTTGGTGTTTTATTTAAAAAGAACAAGGCCCTTCTGCAAGTCATACAGCTCTTCGTGGCCTGAATGAGGGGTGGGGGAGGGGGTATGATATTTTCCCAGAGGCTCTCCAAATGGATCACCTCTTGTATCTGTACATGCTACAAGTTGGCACAGGTCCAGCCCTCCATGTTGATCAGAGACCACTCCACTAGGGCTTAAGCTTCTTCGCAAGCCTTTCTCACTCCTATTGCGATCCAAGATATCTGCCGAGCAGTGACATGATCGTCAGTCCATATTTACATGTCACGCTACACCATCACACAGCATGCTAGGGAGGATGCAGCATTCGGCAGAGCTATATTGCAGTCTGCATGTCCTCAACTCCTACCCACTTCGGCAGACACTGCTTGCAGTCACTTACGTTAAATGGAAGCGAGCAAGCACTCGAAGAAAAGACCGTTACCTGTTCCATAACTGGTGTTCTTTGAGAAGTGTTGCTTATGTCCAGGAGTGAAAATAACTTACATTTCTTACAGGTGCTGTCCTGTCACAATCTGCCTCCACTTGTGGAGGTGGGCTCAGGGCGCGAGGGGTGCAATACAACCATAACTGTAAGAAATTGTAGTGTGGGGAGATCAGGGCAGCGAGTTGGGCTATGGAGGTTTGTGCAGGAGTCAGGGTTGGAGTGTATGAGGGGAGCAGGGTTGGGGTATGTGGGGGGAGCTTGTGTAAGGCAGGATAGAGGACTGGGGATTGGAGGAAGTGTGTGTGGCTGGAGTCAGGTTAACTTACCAGGCTGCTGCATCTGGGTAGCTGCAGCTGGACAGGGGCCAAGCCAGGATCACCATGGCCAATTACTCCTTCTCTCCTATGTGTCACACCAGGTGCGGGGCCAGGCCACCACGACTGGATGGGGCTGCCGCCAGCCATTCCCTTGGCAGATGGGGCCAGACCACAGGGCCTTCACCAGGGTGTGGGTCAAGCCCATGCTGCCTCAGCTGGATAGGCGCTAATTTGCCTCCCTTTCCCCCACACCATGGCAGGAGTGAGGCCACATGGGGGCCGGACTGCAGGGCCTGCCCCAGCTGTGACTGGACAGGAGCCAATTCTGCCCTTTATCCCACTGAGGTAGGAGTGGAGCTGTCACCAGCCCCTTCCATGGAAGATGGAGGCTAGACTGTGGCCAGGGTTGGGCCACTGCAACTGCAGCAAGACAGGAGTCTGTTCTGCCCTCTGCAGGAGCGAAGTCAAAGCAGGGCTGCCACCAGCCCCTCTTGCGGCCAGACCCAGGGCCTGCCCTCGGACTTTGGCCAGGCTGCTGTAACTGCACAGGGGCTGCTTCTGCTCCCCCTCTAGGAGTGGGACTGGGCCACCATGACCACACAATAAGCCAGCTGGGAGTGTGGGCACCTCCCCTACAACATGCTCCCATCAGGCATCTTTGAATTGCCTGCTCCAGATGAAGTGTCTAGACTGTTGCTGGATTGCAGCCGGCTCTTATCTGAGCGGCGCACCAGGGTGCACCCCCTTTATTTCACCTTTGCTTATGCCCATTCAGCTTCCCACCCTCCTCCTCTCTGAAGTTCTGGCAAGAAGGAACTGAGGTGGGAGGGGCTAGGGAGTGCCCTGTATAGTGTGGCATACGTGTGCCATTTAGGAGACCTTGGCTCCTACAGATAGTGCTTAAGGAAAAACTTCCAGCACTAGTGCATGTGGCAAGCACGCACACCTGTGTTGAGTGGACATGAGCAACACATCTTGAAGAACATGAGTTACGGAGCCTTGGCTCTATTCTAGGAAGTGTGCGGCTAGATTTAAATGCAGATTAGAAGGATCAGTTCAAAGGTGCTAATTGTGGATTGTGGTGGCCATCTTAATTACAAAAATATAGAAAAAGCAATAACCAATATACAGACAATATAAGGTGTGGAAAGATTTTTGTTGCCACTATCCGGTGCTACCTGTAAATTCCCCTCATTTTAATTCTGTATATCTTATCATAGAAGAGAAAAGTTGTTGTATATGAATGAATTAGATGAACATGTTTTTCGATATACATCAGTATCCATACTTCACAATCTGTACTTTACATTGATGGATGTTATGTTGATACTTTGTGCTTAAGCCTGTTCTTTTCACTCCAGATTAAGACTTGCTTGTTATATGGGTCTGTAGTTTCCATTAGCACTGCATTATGAAGGGGAAGTTAAATTGTCAATATAAGTGTACTCTCCAGAACTAGCCAGCCCTTATGTGCCATATGTAGTGACTATTCTGGGTTGTGCTAGGATTTTTAATATCTTATGCTTATAGTCCAAGTTGAACCTCTGTGGTCCAGGACTCTCTTGGTCCAGCAACACCTGTGGTCTGGTAGGTTGCTGGACCAGAGAGCTGCAAGCCACAGAGGTTGCCAGCGGCTCAGAGCTCATCTAGCCTGGCAGCCTGCAGGGCCAGTGGCCTGAGGGCAAGGAGCCAGGCCAGTATGCTTGAAGATGGAGTGGGGGGCTGGTGACTGGAGGAGGCACAGAGCCCCGCTGACGGCAGTGGCCAGTAGGAGCAGGGCTTGGGGCAGGAAACCCTGCTGGCCAGGAAGGTGGAGCCTTTCTGGATGGGGCAGAGCGAGGAGGAAGGGCATTCCACTGGCTGGGAGCTGAGCTCCACTTGCTGCAGCAAACTGGCTGCAGGTGGAAGGGGAGCCCCTCTGACCAGGAGCTGAGCTCTGCCAGCAAGGGCAGGAAGCCCCGTGGGTCAGAGCAGGGCTGACTGCTAGGAACAGGGAGTCCCGCCAGCCAGAGGGAGGCTGTTGACCCTGATAAGAGCTCCACCAGCCAGCCAGGGGCAGCATACTGATTGGTGAGTCCTGGGAAAGCCCCAGGCCTGATCTCCCCTGGTCTGGCAAACTCCCTTCTTCGGGACCACTCAGCTCTCAAGGGTACCAGACTAGGGAGGTCCAACCTTTAGCTCACAATGACTGGACCAATTTTAGTGTCCAATAGAGGACACTAAAATCAGTGCACATAACATTTACTTGTCCTGGTAGAAAATCTTTTGATTAAATTTCTTATGTCAGGGACATGTTATACAAGGCTTATATTGTACAGGATTCAGTGTAGCGGGAGCCAAAATGATCAGAAACTAGCAAGTAATCTATTTAATATAAAATAGTGCTAAAATTCAAAAAAACTTATTTAAGATTAAAATACATATTTATAATCAGCAGTTCTGAAAGTTGATGGAGCAAAAGCTTAAAATATACAACTGTACATTTCTGTACTGTACAGACCAAATAAAGTTGAATTTTTAAATTAAGGTACTTACTCTTATTTTTTAAAATCCCAGATTTATAAGGAATTCTTAATAGGATTCTCATGGAGAGAATACTAGAAATGCTAAGATGTTGCCTTAGCACAATTTTGCAGTGGTGGCAGTTGCACTCAACTTCACACTCCTGGTTTATAGCACAGAGTCTGTGATGTTAACCCATGTGTTCTCCTGGACACCTTGGAGCAATGAGTTAGACAAGGGGTGGAGAACCTTTTTTGGGTTGGGGGCCGCTGACCCACAGAAAAATCAGTCCGGGGCCACATATAAGTGAGAAACAAAAAAAATAAAAAACACACCCTCACTGACATGGCCCACAATTGAGAAGGAGAAAGGCATTCCCTGCGTTCCCCTCACACAGCAGAGCCTAGGGGGGGCCCAGGCTAGTATTATTTTGTGTGTTCTAGCTCCAGGGTAAGGGGAAGGTGACTGGAGTGCCAGCATGGGCTCCCCAATGCTGAGGGGAGCTCTGAGCCTTGGGGTGTTGGATCCAGGCAAGCTGGAGGCCACATCCACCTCCAACACATGAGGCTCTCCACCCCTGAGTTAGACTTAACCAACCCAAAATAATACATTAGATTAAATCTTTGGATTTTATGGATTTGGAAGGAAGCAGCAGATAGTAAGGAGAAAGTTGACATCACTGGATTATATTTGCCACCTGAGGTTGTCCCAATAATAGACGTTCTAGACAAATTCCCTACTCTTTGAGAGTGTAGACATTGAAATTGGGCAAGGAGGGATCAATAAAGTAAAACAGTCAGGCAATGGTCAGTAATCTTTCATCGAGGACATATGCCAAATAGAATACATTCTGGCTTTTTATATATAAAAGTGGCAAATAGTATAAATTATCTGCCTCTTTAAAGTATTGATATCCTATTCTTTTTTTTTTATTGGGATGAGGAAATTACCAAATGTGAGTGTCTAAAAATGAAACAAAGCTGCTTTTGTCACAATCATGCACAAACTCAGTAAATGTACGGCGAGAGCCTTGTGAAAGGTATATATTCAGTCAAAGCCTGCACTTGCCATTTCGGTGTTTAATTTACTAATAGCCAAATAATTTTCCCTGCATGGTTAGGGGTCCTGGTATAATTATCATTTCCATCCTACAGTGTTCCTCCACTTATATTGGTAATATAAAGGAACCGATCTTTGGTTTTCCAATTTTAACTCAAATGGGAGAAATTACACAAGGAGAATTGTTTTATGTTCTAATTTGTATTTGGTACTGTGTGAAAACATAATTAAAAACTGTTTTAGAGTAAGTTTAGTTTCCCTTGAAGTTGGTGGAAAAGAGATGTAAGAGACTGGATTTTCATAATTACATATGAGCAATTCTGGGCAAAAAATGCACATACATAATTTGTGAGCATTTACTGCTGCGTACACAGTTATTTCAAATGCATCACAAATGGGCCAGTTTGATTTAAGCTGAAATTTTCATTCAAAATGACAGTAATGGTACTCCCGTCATTAACTGCATATGATTTTGATCATCATGTATCAGTTTTCTATGAATAATTGTTAGGGTATACATTTGTTTTATCTGAAACGAACAATTCAAACTTATATGAATACCTGATTGCATTATCAAATGCATTCTTATTTTTCAGTGCAGCCAAAACGAGACCATGTTCTTCATGTTATGTTTCCAAAAGAGTGGAAGACTAGTGATCTTTACCAGCTTTTCAGTGCCTTCGGTAAGTAATGGAGCTGAGTCTGCCTGACTTTGGAAACTGTCCTGCTTTTGATAATGGCAGTCTACACAGATCTGTCTATACATTCAGTCCTGGTTGTTGACTGTTCAGCTGCTAGGATAGAGTGTGATAAGATTGACTAAGGAAGTGAGCAATAGAGAGAGTTGCAGAAATCCTCAACTTGGAAGCTGAAATAGGCAGAAGTTCAGGAGTTGGATGAAAGGAAATGGCAAATCAGAAATCAAAACTTCTGCTGAAGGCAGGGAGGGCTACTTGTTTTGTTGTGAGAAGAATAAAAATAGAGTAGTTTTGGACAAAAAGGGCAAGATGTAGTTGGGAAAGGTGTGAAGATAAGTTATGGTGAGAGATGACCAAATCTGGTGAGGTTGAAAGTTAGTAGACATTAATCAGTAGGCTTATTAGCAACTGCTCAGCAGTATTCTGTTGAGTGGAGCTCATACTCCAGTCCTGTTGGTGGTCTTGTCCATGGGCTCCTGGCCATTCCTGAGTTTTGAAAAGTCAAAGAGCAGCATATCCTACATCTGAGAGTCTTGCTATTTGGGAAACTGGGAACAGGGAGAATGGGAACATCCATCTTACTACCTTTAGATTGACTATGTAAAGTGTGTGTGTGTGTGTGTGTGTGTGTGTGTGTGTGTGTGTGTGTGTGTGTGTGTGTGTGTGTGTGTGTGTGTGTGTATATACAGCCTTCATTATCTATAGGTCTTAGAGTTCATTTGGAGCTTCACATTAGTTGTTTGTTAGCTCATAAAGCAGAAGGAACATTGGTGAATCAAATCAGACTACATGTGTAAAACTCCCCTGAAATAACTCCTGTTTAAATCAGAACATATGTTTTATAAAAACATCCTACCTTGATCTAAGTTTCCAGAGATGGCAAATACCACCAATATCTTTGCGTCATCTGGTATTGGCCACTGTCGGCAGACCGGATACTGGGCTAGGTGGACCTTTGGTCTGACCCAGTATAGCAGTTCTTATGTTCTTAAAGGGACCACGCAGCTCTTGGTATATTCCAGTACTTTAATTGATCTGACCATGTTTTAAAAAAGTACCTTATTTCCAATCTAAATCTGCCCATTAGATGGACGATCCTTTCAGTGTCAAATTTCTGTTCCTCGTGTAGGTATTTATAGATTGTGATCAAATTACTCTTAAACCTTCTCTTTGATAAGAAAAATAGATTGACCCCCCCCCCCCAATGTGTTTTTTCCACTCTGTTCATTGTGGCTTTTCTCTGGACCTTTATCCATTTTTCAACATCTTTCTTGAATTGTGGACACCATAACTGGACACAGTATTCTAGTACTACTTGCACCAGTACGAAATACAGTATTGATAATTTATTCTTACTTGATATTCCCTTCTTTGTACATCAGTGGGATCACATTAGCTCTTTTGGCCACAGAGTTGCAGGGGGAACTGTCATTCAGCTGAGTATCTGCCATGAGTCTCATTTCAAAGTTGCTGCTTCCCAAGATAAGTCCCTCATCCTTTAGAGATGGCTTGCATTCTTTGTTCCTAAATATATGGTCTTAGATTTGGTTATATTGAAATGTACATTGGTGGCTTATGCCCATTTTACCAAACAATCCAGATAACAGGTCTCTGACACAGAGCACTCTTTGTTATTTACTACTTCCCCAGTCATCTGGCAACTTTATCAAGCATGGCTTTTAATTCTAAGTCGCTGTGCAAAAAATGTTAAATAGCATAAGGCCAAGAACCAGTCCTTACAGGACACTCTTGAAAACCCATCGAAATAACGATGATTTCTCCCTTTTAAAATTTTGAGACCTGATAGCCAGTTTGTAATCTATTTAGTTTATGCTGATATTTATTTTGAGTCATTTTAGTTTTTAATAAGTGTCAGGCGCAGTACCAAGTCAAATGTCTTATAGAAGTTTATTAGATCAATACAATACTGTTACCTTTATCAATTGAACTTTTAATTTAATCAAAAACATGTCAAGTTACACAATCTGGTTTTCATAAACTTCTGATGATTGGCATTAATTATTTAGTCTTTTTTCTTTTTTAGTTCCATTAACAGCTATTATTTCTTCTCGCTCCTTATTGTTTGTTTGGCTAAGGTCAGTGTTAGCTGACAGACCTATTATTGCAGGTCATCCCATTTATCTTTTAAAAATATTGTTACAAAATTTGCTTTGTCAGTCCTCTGGAACTTCCATAATGTTTGAAGACTTACTGAAAAGAAGCATCAATGGTCCAGGGAACTCCGTGACTAGCGCCTAAAACTGTTGGATGAAAGGTATCCAAACCTGCTGACTTGAAAGTGTTTAACTTCAGAGACCCTTGTTTAATATCCACCAAAGTTACTTTTGGAGCCTATCTAGATTACGCTAAAGTGTCAAAAGAGGATATGCAAATTCTGCGGGAATTTGCGTATCTTCTTCTGATCTAACTTTCGAAAGCAGAGCTTTTGAAAGTGAAAGTAGTTTGGACCCGGCTTTTTCGGCGAACCCCCCGCCTTTTTCAAGAAGCTGCGTAAACCTCATTTTTTGAGGAAAAGCGGCTTTTCAAAAAAAGGGGGAGTACCTTTAGACACATTTGTGTAGTCTAGATAAGCTGTTGGAATGGAAATTATAGCAGCTTCGTATAAGAATACAACTTCCCCACCCCATCCCAAGTACAACGTAGTTTAACACTTCAGTCTTTTCTTACAGTTTCATCTAGTTATGGACCGTGCCATTGTTAGGGATCATTTAGTTTCTAACATACTTTAATAACTCCTTATTGTCCTTAATTCTGCTGAATGTAGATTTTTGTCTTTTTACTTTCCATATAAGTTTTCTACAATTGCTAGCTTCTAATTTATATCCACTGCTACCAGCTTCTCCTTTTTTAATTTATTTAGTTATCATTTTTATAGGTACTTTCACTTCCACTTTAAGCCATGTGCTTTGTATCTTAATTGTGACTTTTTGGACATCTGATAAAATGTTCTTAAAGAGTTCCCTGTTGTTTTTGTTTTTTTCTTTTGAAATGAATTCTCCCATCTGATTTGACTTAGTAGTTTTCAGTTTTGTGATATTGTCCCTTTAAAAGCACCAACAATATTTTGCTGGACGTCATTTCGTTTTCATATAATAAACGCAATCAAGTAACGGTCAACTTCACCTAAACTTCTAGTTTTTAATTCTGAGTGTCATTTTTTCCAGGACACTCTTTGCAGCTCCCCTCCTGTAGTTTCAGGGATCTTTATGGTACTGCACAGTTCTGGTTGTGGCATGGGTCCTCTGAGTTTAGCCCCTAGTGCACAGTGGCAGGTCTACCACTGTGTTGGCAACAGAGCTGTGTTACAAATTTTTTGCTCCCAGAGCATAACAAGGATGCTGCTGTTGCAGTTTCTGGAGGTAATATCTAATCTCTGGTTAATATGTGTTGTGCTCTAGTTCTATATAAAGCGCTAAAAGTGAGGTGAAGCTTCCAAAGAAAATACTTGGTCTTACAAACAAATTTTAGAAACTTTTTTACTGCTCCATTTCTCCAAATATTTCTGTTTGTTAAATATTAATTTCTTTGCATATAAACATGCTTGATTTTCTTTCAAAAAAATCATTTCCTTTAACCATGAGCATTCACATACTTTCAGTAGACTGCTATTAACAAATATGTAAAATTATTACGTATTTCATAAAAAATTAGATCTTGGATGATCTGTCTTTTCTTCCTGTAATACTTATATAATCTAGGGTTTTTTGCTTTGCTACTTCTTGCATTTTTAAAATGAAGTTCTTGAGAAATATCCTCCTGAAAAATGTTTGATGACTCATGCTCTTTAGCGTCAGTCTTTGTACTAGTGTTTTGAAACACTTCTAACAAGGGAATGTATGCCTTTTTTGTAATTTGAGTCTAAATTAAAGTATTTCCCTTGCTACTAAAGTTTTCTCTCAAATCTCTTAGACAGTAGTTTTCTTTGTAATAAATTGTGTCCATTGAAGTATCATAAGCATAAAACTTATGGCAGCTGTACCATGAGTTGAAAATCAGTAGTTGACCAATCTAAGGTGCTGCTAGACTATTCATTGTTTTAACAACAAATGGTCTGGTAGCACTTTATAGACTAACAAAACATGTAGATGCCTGTGCCCACGAAAGCTCATGATACCATCTACATGTTTTGTTAGTCTATAAAGTGCTACCAGACCGTTAGTCTGTTACAGAAAAGAACAACAAACTTGGCTACCCCCTGAAGTCATTGTATTTAAGTTTCTCCAGTTACAGACTAACATGTCTACCCCTCTGAAGCTCTTGCTAGCTGCTAGCTCAGAGTCTCTCAGTTGAGAGACTCTTAACTGATAGCACTGATAACACTTTAACAGTGAGCAAATCCTTCAGCTGCATTACTTCCCATTGCTCAGGAAGTGTTAAAAACTGAGTCAGGCCCATATGCAGCAATTTCTGCGGTGTGTGCGTGCGCGCTTTTTTTTGAAAATGTAGACCACAAGGATGTGAATGCATCCTCTGTGGTACCCCCAGTAAGTGGGGAATTCAGCCCCAGTCTTCCCCTGGCTGGCCACAGTATGGAGGAGGGAGGCTCGGGCAGCACACTGCTCCTGCCTTCCTCTGGCCACCTGAAGCATGCTTACTCTGGGGATTGTGGGGGTTAGGGGGCTTTTGCAGCCTTTGCACCACACCTGCTTATGGGCCTGTCAGTGACTCTGAGGAGCTGGGACTTGGATGTCTGTTCTCTGAATTCAGTTTATAAATGGGTCAGTGACTTTTTACCATTTTTTTTCTAAGTTTTGAGGGGGTCGACTTATAAACGAATGGGTTTATGTTTGAGTATATACGGTTAGTTCTTTTGATCACATCATCAGACTGGGAACTCATTTGAGTGATTGTTTGCTCCATTCCCCAAATCTGAGTCATTGCTTCCTGGATGTATACACTTTTCTATTTAGTCATATTAAAACATGTATTGTCTTCTTTTGCCCAGTTTCCTTAGCAATCTAGATTGCTCTATATCAGTGACCAGTCCTCTTCATTATTTACCATTTGCCCTGTTTTGCTATCATGGTTTTAAAATGTTTCAGCTACCTTTTTTTTTTTTTTTACCCTGTCTGAATGACATTTTTAAAACTTCCATAACGAGTGCTGGTCAGAGCCTAAAGAAATCTATCTCTTTAAACTGTTGAAATGGTATTAAATATTCAACAGTGTCACTTGATGATACTTAACCAATGTTTTATGGTAGAATGCATAGTCTTTGTTTAGTTCTTGCTAATGAGATTGAGTGAGTTGAACTTAATCAGACTAAACCTAGCATTTTGCCAGTGTAAGACAATTATTTAGTGAGGGACGAAAGTGGATGCTAATCTTTTTACATGGTGTAAGCTTGGTGATGTTCAAAATGTGAAATGCACAAATAACATTAGATTTTTACAAATCCAATTTCAAGAATTCAGGCATTATATAGCTAAGACTTTAACTTCTTAAAGTCACTTTGAAGCAACATTTGAGACATATTTGAAAAAAAGTGTGTATTTCTGCACATCTGTACTTCATTTTCATCATTGATATTCATCACTGATGTTTGAACATATGTTTTCAAGCTTTATTAATTATGCAAGTGTTTTAATGTTTGTCCTAAATATTTAATCTAATTTTATAACTTTTGCATTTTAAAAATAAAATTGGTATTTTAAGCTTTTTAAATAGGTTTTTAAGGTGAACTGTTCAGCTTTTTGGGGGTGTTTTTGTTTTTTGTTTTTTTTTCCCACCCTTCTTGTATAGCAGTAGGTACTAAATATATCCCATATACTCTGGAGGAATTCAGCATGTATTAAAAAAAATGTTAGGAAAGGTTGAACAAGTCATTATACATATTCCCATTCTGTTCCTGATCCATGTCGCTCTGCTCTGGGCAGGGTAAAGGAGTCGGGGGAGGAAAGGAGGAGGCTTCATTGGCTGCCCCTGCTGCCTGCAAAATATGTCAACTGCTATTGGTCGAAAATTTGTCAGTGGGAATGGAGAGATTTTGCTGAGGGGTGGAGCAGAGCACAAAGCCTCCTTTCTCACTCCCAGAATAGATCAGCCACATTTAAAACGGCTGCCGCTGCACTGTACTTAAGAGTCCTAGTGAGGCAGCCATGGGCTGGATTCAGTGGCATAGCGGGCTGGATCCGGGCTGCCCACCCTTGTACTAGAACCTGCACTAACTCCGTAACCACAAAATGAAGACTTAAACTGTTTCTGCTGTCCTGGAGCTGGTGTCCAGAAGTTGCTTGCAGCTTCAGTGTGACCTGTATGGTAGTCAATCAGATATGGGCATCCATTAACTTAGGTGAGGGAAGGCTCTGTCTTCCCAAACCACCAACCTGCCCTACCCACAGCCCACCCTCAGAACGCATCCTATAGGTGTTTTGGAGATGGAGTGTTGCTGTCTCCAGCACCTGCCCTCCCCCGGCTCTTGGCCGGGGAGGCTGGAACCACTCAACCACCTCTCTTCCCCTGGTGCTCCAGGAGCTGCGCTATGTTCACGCTTCCCTCGCGCCTCTGCCCCTCCCCAGTGCTTTAAGGAAAGCTGGGGAGCACTCGGCATGCTGCCATGCCTCCTCCCCTCTATGGTGCTCTGGGACCTATGCCGCACACATGCTCCCCTCTTCTCTCTGCCCCTCCCTGGTGCTCCGGGGAGGTTGGGGAGCACTTAGTGTTCTGCCCTGCTTCTCTGCCCTCCCTGGTGCTCTGGGGAGGCTGGGATATGGTTGGCATGCTGCCCCATCTCCTTCACCTGGGGGAGGCATGCTCAGTGTACTACCCCACCTCTTAACCTCCCCTTGGAGGCAGAGCCTCAGCATAGGGGGTAGGGCTAGGTGCCTGCCCTCCCAGCCACAGCTGCACCAACTGCGCTTAAAACCATCTTCAATAGAAAAATGCAGAGACTCTTAGCCACATCCTCCCATATATAATATGTGGATAACGTATAATTCACTTAGGGGGGTTATAGTGCAAAAAGATAAATTCCTATGTTTTGGGTTGTCACATAACGTTAATTAAGGAAAATAAGCTTAAAAACTTAAATATTGGGACCAAATATTAACATGGCAGCTTTTCCTCGGAAGTGTAAGTCTCATCTATTGCCATGTGGATAAAATTAATTTTAATAACAAATATACACTTCCCTTAAAAGTGGGGATGTAAACTTTTAATGGGAGAGAAATCTGTTGGACAATTTGTGACTTTGTAGGATAAGCTAACATGTCAGTATTCAGATTGTAGAAGAGAGTTGGCCAGTTTAAATGTCTCAGAACTGAGGACTCCTATTTACTCACTGCTCTCCTGCTAGTGTTCTGTACTCTATTGAATGTTAAATATTTGGCTTAGTGTTGTTGTATGTAAGTTGGCAACCTGCTATGTTGTTTGCTAAATTCTGTACTTGTAGCACAGATGTGTCTTATTTTTCAGACATCTATTATCCTTTCACCATACTCATGCAACACACAATATTTACAAAATTTATCAAAAATGCTTACCAGATTTGCTGGATGACCTAGCTGCTGCTTCTCTTTTGCTTCTATGAGTCTATTTATTTTCAGTTAGCTGATCTTGGATTAAGAGTATGTTAAAACATTAGCAAACTTCTTTTCATGGAACAAAAGACAGAACTATGTAGCACTTTAAAGACTAACAAGATGGTTTATAGGTGATGAGCTTTCGTGGGCCAGACCCACTTCCTCAGATCAATATGTGGAAGAAAATCGGCACAACCATATATACCAATGTGATACAAGCAAAAAAATGAACGCGTGTGAAATTGACAAATTAAATTTTAGAACAGAGTGGGGGTGAGGGGGGAAGGTTAGTTTCTGTGAGGTAATGACATTAGGGGTGATAATTGGGGAAGCTATCTTTGTAATGGGTGAAATAATTAGTCTTTGTTTAAACCCATACATAAAGTGTCAAATTTAAGCATGAATGACAATTCTGAAGCTTCACGTTGAAGTCTGGAGATAAAGTCTCTTTGAAGCAGTATGCATGTTTTAAGGTCATCGAGGGAATGATCAGTCTGGCTGAAATGGCAAGCAACAGCTTTCTCTCTGTGAGAGAGTCTTATGTCTGTTTTGTGTGCATTGATTCTTTGGCGAAGTGTCTGAGACGTTTGTCCAATGTACATAGCGGACGGACACTTTATGCACATGATGGCATAAATTATATTTCTGGATGAACAGGAATATGTGTTCTTGATCTTGTAACTGGCATGGTTAGGTCCAACAATGGTGTCAGCAGAGTAAATATGTGGACAAAGCTGGCCTGACCAACCAGATCCCCCCTATCAACACCAAAAGAAAAACAATTCTATATGGACTCCCCCTGAGGGTTGGAATTACAATCTGGATTTCTATATACAATGCTTCCGCAACAATGCACAGACTGACATTATTCACAAACAACAAGCGACATCCAATCTCAGCCACGCTGAACACTATGCCATCCAGAGTCTCAAAAACAACCCGAACATTATCATCAAACCAGCTGACAAAGGGGGTGCCGTGGTCATTATGAATAAATATGACTACGACCAGGAGGCAACTAGACAACTCTCCAACACCACATTTTACAAACCTCTCTCCTCTGATCCTACTTCAGAATATCAAAAGAAACTACGATGTCTCCTTAAAACACTCCCCACCTCTACTCAGGACCAAATCCACACAGACACACCTTCTGAACCCCGACCAGGATTGTTTTATCTGCTTCCCAAAATCCATAAACCTGGACACCCCGCACGCCCCATCATCTCAGGTATCGGCACGCTCACTACTGGATTATCCAGCTATGTAGACTCTCTTCTCAAACCCTACGCAACCAACATCCCCAGCTATCTCCGAGATACTACTGACTTCCTGAGAAAACTACAAAACATTGATAACCTCCCTGATAATGCCATCCTTGCTACCATGGATGTAGAAGCTCTCTACACCAACATTCCACATGAAGACGGCTTACAAGCCATTAGAAACACTATCCCAGAGGATACCACTGCCAATCTGGTGGCAGACCTGTGTAACTTTGTTCTCACCCACAATTATTTCCAATTTGGTAACAACTTATACCTCCAGATCAGCAGCACAGCCATGGGTACCCGCATGGCCCCACAGTACGCTAACATCTTTATGGCTGACTTAGAACAACGTTTCCTCAGATCCCGTCCCCTTTTACCCCTTCTCTACTTACGCTACATCGATGACATCTTTATGATCTGGACCCACGGCCAAGAAACACTGGAGACATTCCACAGAGACTTTAACAACCTACATCCCACCATCAATCTCAGCCTGGACCATTCTACACAAGAGATCCATTTCCTGGACACCACAGGACAAATCACCAATGGTAAATTAGACACCACTCTCTACAGAAAACCCACTGACTCCTACAGTTACCTACATGCCTCCAGCTCCCATCCAGGACACACCATACGATCCATCGTCTGTAGCCAAGCCCTTAAATACAACCGCATCTGCTCTATTCCCACTGACAGAGACCAGAAACTTCAGGATCTCTACCAAGCATTTTTAAACCTCAGTTACCCACCCGGAGAAATAAAAAAGCAAATTGAAAGAGCCAGACGAATACCCAGAAACCATCTACTTCAAGACAGACTCAGGAAAACCAACAATAGAACACCCCTTGTCATCACCTATAGCCCCCAACTTCAACCCATCCAACGCATCATCAATAAACTACAACCTATACTGGAACAGGATACTACTCTCCGAGAGGCTCTGGGAGACAGACCCATAGTCTCCTAGAGACAACCACCTAACCTCAGGATGATTCTTACCAACAACCACAGGACATACCACACTAATACCAACCCTGGAACTTTCCCTTGCAACTAACCCAGGTGCCAGCTTTGTCCACATATTTACTCTGCTGACACCATTGTTGGACCTAACCATGCCAGTTACAAGATCAAGAACACATATTCCTGTTCATCCAGAAATATAATTTATGCCATCATGTGCATAAAGTGTCCGTCCGCTATGTACATTGGACAAACGTCTCAGACACTTCGCCAAAGAATCAATGCACACAAAACAGACATAAGACTCTCTCACAGAGAGAAAGCTGTTGCTTGCCATTTCAGCCAGACTGATCATTCCCTCAATGACCTTAAAACATGCATACTGCTTCAAAGAGACTTTATCTCCAGACTTCAACGTGAAGCTTCAGAATTGTCATTCATGCTTAAATTTGACACTTTATGTATGGGTTTAAACAAAGACTAATTATTTCACCCATTACAAAGATAGCTTCCCCAATCATCACCCCTATGTCATTACCTCACAGAAACTAACCTTCCCCCCTCACCCCCACTCTGTTCTAAAATTTGATTTGTCAATTTCACACGCATTCATTTTTTTGCTTGTATCACATTGGTATATATGGTTGTGCCGATTTTCTTCCACATATTGATCTGAGGAAGTGGGTCTGGCCCACGAAAGCTCATCACCTATAAACCTTCTTGTTAGTCTTTAAAGTGCTACATAGTTCTGTCTTTTGTTTCAGCTACACCAGACTAACACGGCTGCATCTCTATCACTATTCTTTTCATGGAGTTGCTGATCAGCATGAGTAATTGCATAAGAATTCCTTTTGGGATTCACTCATTTCAAATTGTAGGGCTTTATGTTCATTCCTGAATAATATTTAACCTAGTATCTATTAACATCCGTGGTACTGATGGATTAAAGATGATGAAATGAACAAATATTAGAGAACATGAGTATCTGTTGTGTTAGAATCCAGTAATGAAGGGTAGAACTGTCGAATGCATTGGATGCAAATGTAAGACTTGAAAAATGAGACCTGAACATCCAACTGGATTCCAATGAAAAAAATTAATATGAATTTATCATTTCTCCACTCATGGTCATCTGAAGAAGTGGATTGTGCCCACGAAGGCTCATGACTGATTGATATATATATATCCATGGTTCCACAGAACTACTAGTTGTTTTTAAAGTTACAGGCTGACATAGCTACCACCCTGAGACGTTTGATCATGAATGCAATAAACTGTTATAAGATATATTTGGAGCAGGGTTAAATTGGCCAGGAAAAGGTTTCTTCTGTCTAGTGTGATGTTAACAGATTACAGATTGCACCTCTAAAATCCGGGATTCTCTTGTCCGGCAACATCCATGGTCCGGTATGACCATGGATGTTCTAGGACCAGAGTGTCCCTCGTGCACTGTGTGTGTGTGGGGTGGGGGCAGGGGCGGGGAGAGCTGGCATGTGGCTCAGCTGGGCTGCAGGAGAGGGCGCCTGTCTCAGCTGGGCTGTGGGGGAGCTCCAGGAGCGGGCGCACAGCTTAGCTGGGCTGGAGAGGGACCAGGAGCTGGTGCATAGCTCAGCTGGGCTCCCTGGAGAGGCAGGGAGAAGGGCGTTGGGGTGGGGATCCTGAAATGATCTCCTCTCGTCCGGAAAAGTCCCTCATCCCAGACCAATCAGGTCCCAAAGGTGCCAGACCAGCATAGTCCAACTTGTATTACCATGTGGATATTATGCGCTCAACTCTTTTTTCCTGATTCTTAATCTTTATACTCAAAGAACTTGTTATGCCACCTGCAAAGGCTAGTAGAATAATTTCCCCCACTTTGCTGTATCTTGTGCCCACAAGAGAGCAGAGATCCATATTTCTGAAGCATTCTGAATTATTAGAATAATGAAGAAGAGAGAACCTCTTGAAATACCATGTAGTATAAACATAACTTCAAAGAACATGCACTTAAGTGATAAACTTTGTTTAGAGGATGGTTAACCTTATTTCTATGAAAGTCCTGAACTAGAAATAGTTATTTAGTTTGGGGATGTCAGAAAACATACTGAATCAATTGTATTTCTTGTGCGTGTGTGAGGAGTGTCTTCAGATTATTGTAATTTATATCCTGAACAGCTAACCACTCAAAGATATGGACTTAACTTGCAAAGTAAAGAATAATAAACTCAGTCAGATTTAATTTATCTGACTGAGCTTCTAAAAGCTTTCTGGAACTTATTTGAATAGGTTAGAAAGCTCAAGTTACTGAACTCCAGAATTTCCATCAGTAGTGATCTGAAAAGGTTAATTTGTACAGGGCATCCTCATTATAAGTCACCCCACTATACATCAGTTATGCACCAAAGTCATTGACACTTGTAGGAACTGATGTTTTATAAGTCCTCCTGTTCCCTGCTCTTAAGTGGCTCAAAAAAAATCCCCAATTTGCGCAAATGGAAGTCAGCTGTGGGGAAAAAAATTCCCTGCTTTAAGTTGTTTCATTTGACGTCTAAGTTTTTTGGAATGTATTTTGGACTTATAGCAAGAACGGCTGTACTTGAATTTTAATTAATTGAGACAAAGTGTGTCTGTCTGGGCATGCTACTTTTTTCTATTTCTAGTCATGTGCCTCGAGACCTACTTTGGAACTGAATTTGTAGTAGTAAATTGAGGTAGGCTGGAGAAGCACTCTTACACCAGTATAAATGATGTCTACAGTATGAGGGTTTTCTGATATAGCTATTGTGATGGGTTGGGTCACAGAGATCCTCTTGAAACTGTCACTTGATGGGTTGATAATACCACAGAGTCCACATACCTGCCCTCTGGAGCACCCCACCACGCTGTCCTGCTGAGTGAGAAGCACTAGCCCCTCTCTGACTCCCCCAGCAAGGCACAGAATTGGGATAATAGTGCACAGCAGAAAAAACTTAAACTAATAGTCCTGTAGCACCTTAGAGACTAAAAGTATCATGAGAGTTCATGGGCACAACCCACTTCAGAGGAATGGAGTTAAGGGCATAGCAAAGTAACAGAGACACTGACAACAGCTCAGCTCTGGGATGTCTCAGTTACAGGACCTTAACACAACATCCTATGTAGAGCCTCATTGGAAGTAAACCTCAGATAAATCCATCATACTCTTCATAAAAGTTTCACACAGAGAAAGCTCATAAGTTTGTTCCCTTTTATCAATGAAATAGAGATGCATAGCTGTTGTTCCCTCCAAATAACAATTATTTACACTGGGTTCATTAATAAGTAAAAGTGATTTTATTAAATATAAAAACTAGAAATTTAAGTGGTTGCAAAATCTGAAATTGAACAGGGGTAAGATCGAGCCCAGGCTAGGAGGCTGCCTAGTTTATGGGAAAAGAATTAAAACTACTGTTAGGATAAAGAATTGCATGTAACAATTTTTTTAGAGTATTTAGGTACTAAACTAAAATAAAGCAAAATACACCAATTATGCTGCTTAATCTAAAAAATTGTTACATGAATTCTTTATCCTAACAGTTTTAATTCTTTTCCCATAAACTAGGCAGCCTTGTAGCTTGGGCTTGATCTTTCCTCTGTTCAATTTCAGATTTTTCCAGTAGTCATCTTGGTGTAAGCGGGGGATGTCTTCCAATTACCAACTCCTCCATTGTTTGGTTCTCTGGATTTTGTCTAAGGTGGGAATTCTTTGTGTTGAATTTCAACCCTTTCACATATACGTGGAAAAATACTACATTCAGAATGGCTTCCAGCGTCAGGTGACCTGGCTACACGTCTTGACAGGACCAACCGTAGTACAGACTTACAGGAAAAAGATGATTTACAGATCATTGCCCTGGGCCATTAATTTCCTTAAGTACCACTAATGGCTTTCACTAGAAGACCTAGATTAGTAAACAGGTATACGCTTTTTATATCTAACGTCATATACAAGAATGTTACATGCACACAAATCAAATACACATTAAGTGGCTTACAAGCTTTTCAGTGAGAGGTTGCATGCCACATTTTACATAGAGCATATTTGAGTTATGTAAATTCATATTAAAAAACACATTTCCATAAAAAATGGGGCTCAGCATCACCGCTATACCAGCAAAAATTTTCTGGAGTAGTAAAGGCCCTATGGTCTTAGACCAAGTCAGTTACATTAAATGTACTTTTCTACTCAGAGCTGTTAATCTAGTCTGCAAAGCTTTCTTACCCCTCTTTCAGGGGAAGACTAGGCAAACAACTACCAAGATCCCAATAGAGACAATATGATGGTAATGCATTATGTGAATCATAGGGCTGGAAGAGACCTCAGAAGGTCATCAAGTCCAGCCCCCTTCCCAAAGCAGGATCAATTCCAACTAAATCATCCCAGCCAGGGCTTTGTCAAGCTGAGACTTAAAAACCTCCAGGGATGGAGATTCCACCACCTTCCTAGGTAATCCATTCCAGTACTTCACCACCCTCCTGGTGAAATAGTTTTTCCTAATATCCAACCTAGACCTCCCCCACAGTAACTTGAGACCATTGCTCCTTGTTTTGCCGTCTAGGACTACTGAGAACAGCGTCTTCCCATCCTCTTTGGAACCTCCCTTCAGGAAGTTGAAGGCTGCTATCAAACCCCCCCCCCCCCCCGACTCTTCTGTTCTGCAGACTAAATAAGCCCAAATCCCTCAGCCTCTCTTCGTAGGTCATGTGCTCCATCCCACTAATTATTTTGATTGCCCTCCACTGGACCCTCTCCAATGCGTCCACATCCTTTCTGTAGTGGGGGGCCCAGAACTGGATGCAGTACTCCAGATAAAATAGAGGGTGCAAGATATTCCTCCTTATTGAAATAGATTCTTTTGTGAGTGGTCCATTCTTCATTAAATCAACCTAATAGCTCTTTATTTCACATGGGTTTGAAACAGTTGGGTAGATACTCTTTCAGCAGGAAGGATTCCTTCACTGCCAATGGGAACAAAAGGACTTTGTTTTAGATAAAGTCTTCCACAACTCAGGGTGATCGTGGTGGTGGAGGGAAGTCTCTTAACAGAGGTATTTCTGAGTCAGTGGGAAAAGGAGCATGTATGTATTACCCATAATCGACTAATTTCCACAGTGCTCAGGAATGTGTCCTGGTATGAGGCACAGATAATGCAATATCCTATTGGTCATATCAGTTTTGTTTCTGACATGCTAACCCGATCAATACACCCACTTCTTCCACTTGAAAATCTTCTATACATCATTTCAAAGAATCATGGTTTAGTGCATCTAGAACTCATGTTCCTAGAACTGACGTTATTGAGATTAGCTTTTGATAAAAGGCATTTGATGGCCGTTTCAGATTTTGATTCAGAGGAGAAAGGCCTTTACAAGCCTAACTTATACAGCTAAGTGTTTTTCACTGTAGTCCATTCAGAGGCATACTCAACTCTTACAGTCTTTAATGTCCCTAAAATACTCAGGATTCCCAACAGTTCTATTAGAGTGCATTTGATAGCTGTTTCTTTGCATCATTCAGTTTTTGTACCACTCTATCCACATTTCTTAACAAGACTGACTTATAGTTAGAACCTTTCTAATTTGGGATTTTAATGTGCTGCTGCTGTTTTTAAAGGAACCTTCTTTTGAATCTTTCATTGTATTTGCTATATTATCTCTGTAAATTACGTTTTCAGTAGCTGTCACTTCAGCTCACAGTGAATGAAATGCAGGCTTTGGTGGTGGCCTCCCATGTGCTGTGTTCCATAACAGAATTATAATGAGGCTGTACCTGTAGTTTTTACGCAAGTTTCAGTTTATCATTTAAGTCCATTTATATACACCGGTATTTTTTCCAAGCCTCCTGTCTTTCCCACAGAGACTTTTTTTATACACATAAAATATGAGGACAAGGCTCTAATGACATTATTAAGAACAGTCTGAGGAGTAGCAGTGTTAGTCTGTAACTTTAAAGAAACAAGTTGTCCTGTGGCACCTTACAGAGTAACAAATTTAATAGGTTATGAACTTTTGTGGTTAAAACCCACTTCCTTAGATGAGTTGGAGTGGTAATGATTAGTCTGTAACTTTAAAAACAAACCACTCATCTAATGAAGTGGGTTTTACCCACTAAAGCTCATGATCTAATGCATTTGTTAGTTTCTAAGGTGCCACAGGATTGCTCATTATTCATAACCGTCATTATGAAACTTATGCAGGCTTGATGTAGGTTTTAGTTATAAATTCAAAGAATCGGTCTGTTGCAATCTAGGCACTCTCACAATGGGTTTTGGATTGTATTAAAGTTTCTTGCATATTAAGCAAATTAATTCTCCCTTTTCAAGCTAGAGCATTTGCTCCTATGGCTCATTTTAAAAGGAATCTCTATTTCTGAGAAGTAGAACAGTTACCTGGAGTTTTGCGCAGACATTTAGCAATCACTACTCTATTGTTTTTTAGATAGGAATCTTTATCACCCAACTCGTTGAGTTAACTTTTTGGTATGTATGTGGGAAAATGCTTACTATAAGTTAAGTAATTTCTGCATGTGGAGTGATTTAGTGGAGCTTTTGTACTTATAGATACGTGACTCACCTTCCTTCCCCATTTGTCATTCAGTCACCTGGATGCCTTGTATTGATGAAGGAAATTAGTAGCATTTGAGAATGCTCAGTGCTTCGTGCTCTCTTGTGATTTAAAAAAAAGTGCTCCAATGCATGAGAGGAGTATATACTATAAGAAGATTCAAATGGACATAATCATCTCAGACTCTAGTTGCTATAAGGAACGTGACTTCATCAATCAGATGGCACATTATACATGGAGTAAACCTGTTAGACTGTGAAATGTCATAACTATTGCAGTGATTCTTTTTTATTTGCATTTTAGGTAATATTCAGGTATCTTGGATTGATGATACATCAGCATTTGTGTCGCTTAGCCAGCCAGAGCAAGTACAAATAGGTAAGTGTTATTGGATTCACCTCATTGTAAGATTCACATGTTGGCACAATAAATGGACATAAGAAATGATTGCTTTTTTCTAAAATTCTTCGGTCCATAATTTCCTTCTGCCTGGCAAAGTAGGAATTTAATTTGCCACTGTGTTTCTCTTAATAAGCTGCTGTCACTTTGTATCAATTATTTCTTTTTGTGTGTGAGTATCATAGATATAAGAGCAATGCAAACAGATATGGGATTTCTTTTGAGCTATTAGAACCAGTTGAGACAAACAGGAATTCAGAACTTATTTGTTCTCCTGTCCAGTTTGTTTCCTGAGTATTATATAAAAGCTAGCTGAGTGGGTAGGCTCCAAGGGGCAAAGCACTATGAAGCCATGCAGTATTATGCAGAGGAGGACCAGACCATTGTAGCCCTAGCACGTGTTGGGTTTATGGCCTTTACTGTTGTTAGCTGAGTAATTCTTGTAGTAAAACCTCCTGTCTTTCCTATTCACCTGACTACATACATATATTTCATGGCTTTCAATTTCTTTTCTTTCTGTTCTCTTCCTCACTAAGCCTATCTACTAGTAGTCTCTATAGCAGAGGAGGGCAATAATTTTTTGCCAGGGGCCACTTAGGAAATTTTTCAAGTAGCCCCAGGCTGCACAGGAAGGGGTAGGGCAAAGATACTTTTGGGTTCCCCTCCCCCAGACAATGATTGGTCTGGGCGTGAGGGAGTGCCTTTGCTCCCCCATGTTCCCCCTAGGTGCCCATGCTCCTGGCATGGAAAGGAGACTTCCTGCGCTCCTGTGCCCCAGGCCAGTTAGGGCCTGGGGGTGGGGGAGCATGCGAAGTCTCTGCCCTGCGAGCTTAAAAGCGCCGTATGCTCCTGGCAGGACGGGGGAAGGCTTTGCGCGCACTCCCCCGCCCCCAGGCCAATTAGGGCCTGGCAGTGGGGGAGTGGCAGGGTCTTGTGGGCCGGATCCACCTGCTTGGCAGGCTGGATCTGGCCTGCGGAGGCTCTTTTGCCCACCCCTGGTCTAGGCGCTTGCACTAATGACACTGCTTTCCTATCTTTGCCACAGCTTCACCCTCCCTTTCCAGGCAGTTTTCCATCATGTCACTGGACAGCTTGTAAACACACCTGCGACCAGCCATCCAGCTCCATATTATTATAACAGTCTGGTTATTGTACAAGGTCCCAAAAGGGAGGGAGTAAACTCACTGGCAATAACAGTAGGACTGGGTTATAGGCACTTGACAAAATAAATCCCATCAGGGAGGTGACCAGTGGACCTATGTTGATCTCTTCCTCATCATCACCAGTCTTCCTAATGCCATAGGGACTCTTGCATCTTCTTACATCTTCAGCTGTCTTTGTTCTGTGCTATAAGCCACTTACTATCCTTCCCCCCCCTCCCCCCCCCCCACACACTTCTATCCCATCAGCCTCTCTTCTAGGCTAAGAGATTCTCTGATTCATGGCTTTTCTGGTGCATCTGTCCTATAATCTTGTTAGTTCTTTATGCTGCCACAGAACCAAATATGTGTCCTGGCAGCAGTTTGCTAAGAACTTTTAGCTCAGTGAACATCAGCCTACTTGGTAAGGAGGGACATGTCCAAACAGAACTGTCATGGCAGTCCCACATCACATACACTCCCTGCTCAACCAAGAAAGGGTTAAAAAAACAAACAAAAACCCCTCAAGAACCACCACCAAGCAGCCCGCAAGGAACATGGGACTATCCCTTCGGGAAACAGGAAGTTCCCTGGGTATAGTGGTTCCCCAGTCCGTGAAGTGTATCAAGCAATGGGGTCTTGATCAAGCCTGCGCTCAGCACGGCCTGTGGAGGATAAGACTTTGCACTAGAGGACCTAAGGTCTTTTGCATCTGGTTTGTGAAGACCTAGCATCCTAGCAAGAAGAAATGTCCCGAAGGGAAGAGGCTGCGTGTATAGAGGGTGGGACATCGTCCATCTTGCTCCTTGTCCAGCTTTACATATTCACCCCCGCACCAGACACAAAGGTGCTCCACAAACACCCCATGCCCCAGGGTGACTCGTTCTCTGGGGAGCCCCTGTGTGGGGGAAGGGGGGCAGCAGCACTGGAGGCATGGCGGTTCTTATGAATCGGGACAACCAGGGCAGAGAATCACTCTGTAGCTAGATGTGCGGGTTTGCATCTGTTGCCGCGCAGAGCTCTGTGGTCCAGCCCTCCCTGCACTCAAAGCCTGCCTGCAGCTGCGCCCCTTTCTCCGTGCTGGCGATCTGTCTGGCCAGGACCCTCCTCCCCAGGCTCGTCCTCTCACAGGGCAGTGAAGCCTGGTGCCGGAGGGAAGCAGGAGAGGACCCCTGGGTAAAAGCCTCCCCCATCCTGCCAGCAGCAGGTGGTGCTTTTAAGTGTCGTCTGCTGCTCGCAGGGTGGGGGCAGAGCGGAGGAGGCTTCCTGCGCTCCCCTGCCCCCAAGCCATTTAGGGATGAAAAACATTTTTATGTGAGACTTTACATAAGGTGGGGATTAATTACTGTTTACATCCTTAATGTAATGTTAAAGAACAACATCAGCTTCATTGGGCAGATTGTTACATCTGATCTTCCTTAATTTTATTACTTCTTACTTTATTTAAACTATAGAAACTTTAGTTATCTTAAATTTCAGAAGTTGGAATTTACATAACCTGGAATTCTTAGAACTTTTGTATTTCTCATTTTGATTATGATTGGATTCGGTCACTTTTAAAACTTGAACATGAGTAATTATAAAAACTAGTATCTGAGGTAATGGTCAAGATGGTTAACCTATTTTCTCTAAGTCAAGTCACAAAGCTCAGAATTTCACACTTTTTGTGAACTGTAGTTGTGGTGGAATGAACCTGCAACAGTTCTTGTTCTAAATGCACACTGGGTAGATATTAAATATTTTAAGATTATTAGCTAGTTAGTTGTATTTGAGTATTTCTTGCTTTGTATGGCTATCATCCATGAACATCACTTTCTTAAGGATTTTATATTGGAGAGGAACAATAGAGAAATAATTTAAATGTATCTAATCAATTAATATTTGTAACTGATGAGTTCTTACTCAGAGCATTTACATCTTAATATAACCATTATTAAATACTCTAATATCAGAGCTCTAATGCTGTGATGTAGAAAGGTTATATCAAACTTCAGATTTTTAGATTAATTTTTAGAACTTATTTAACTTTAATTTTAAAGTTCTCAAAAGTTAGTCCATGTGAAAAATTAAGAGCGACACAGTTTTGTCTTGATAACTTGAATTCACTCTGCAGTGAAATGAGTTGATCAAGTTGAGGAATACTTTAGAGAGAGACTTCAGTTACGTACAAGAATGTGATTGTAATATGTGTGGTGGCTGGGAAGGATGTAATAACTTGCAGAATGGTAGAATTTTAGTGTATTTTGCCACTTCCTAGTTCAAGAAGTGTGCACTACTCGGTGACAGACTACATAAACTGTGGCATTAATACTTTAGCTGTTCAGTATATTTTGTGCCCTCTTATTCAAGGGAAAGTAGCTAGTATTTGATTTACTGACTTGCTCAATCTTATTTACAGTTGATCCCATTTTTATTAATTGGTGCAAAATCTAAGCTGTTACTTGAAAAGTAGATTTGCATGAAGTTAAGCACTTTCAAAAGGATAAAAAATGAAATTTATTCTCAAAATTGAAGTATTGTCTGTAGCCTCAGGAAGACATCTTGAGTAATTGCCCAGAAATGTAAATCTGCCCCACTCACTTAAATCAATCTTAATGTCAATATTAATTATTTAATTGCTTATGATCTTCATGGAAAAATACATCTTTATATGCTTATTATTACTGTGGATGACTAATTCTTCTCAGGCATTGCTGGGTTGGAAAAGTAAGAGTTACAACTCCAAAATTTCGGTCTCTTCTATTACTACCAGGAAGGGCTGGGAGAAGTTCATCCCCTTCCAGGGACACATACCTCGAACATGTTTACTCTTCATTGGTAGGTGAAGGCTCTAAATATCTCTTAACCAGTTTCAGAATTCACTTACCCCAATACATTGAGTACGGTTATGTATTGTCAATACATAATTCTATGCCACATTAAAAACTGAAGATTTTGTTCTAGCATAAAATGGAGATATAGTCCAACAGCCTCATTTCAGAATAACACAGGGAATGCTGTGGATATCTAGTTAAGTAAAAAACTGGAATATGCTTCAAATTAGGGAAATGTCAGTTTTCACTGGTCTGGTTATAATAGTGTGCGCATGCGTACACACAATCTGTACTACAGGCAGCATTGGTGAGCAATTAAAATCTGTTACAGATTGTAAGAAGAGTCTGGTTAGTATTTTAAACCCTAGTATTGTAATTGGATCTTAACAAGTGGACCTTTGCTGCTTTGGATCTTCACTGAAGACTACAAATTAAGTTGCAGGGATGAGCTCTTAGAGAAGATTAAACTAAAGGTTTTTTTAATTTTTCAAGTCTTCACATTCTAATACATTTAGATTATTTAAAATGATGTCTCAGGTGTCTAATTACTATTGATAGACATACAAAGACAAACTTAACAATTAACAAGTGCTTTAAAAAGATTTTCGTAATGTGAAATTTTCTTTCATCTTTGTGCTGTTTCTGTCACTTGTAAGTCTGTTAACTGTAGATTTGAGGGTGTCAAATGAACTGAAAGCTTATTTATCTTCATCCTGGGAGTGTTTTAGCTTCAGGTACAGCAGTCTAATATACACTAAAATCCACTATAAAAATGTGAAGCAAAAACGCTTTTGTATCTGCAAAGCCAGTTGATCTATTAACTACTGATAGGTTTCTGAAGGAAATATAGTGCAAAGTAAAAAAAATACTTGATAAGTGGGAGAGCTTTTGAACTCTATCTTTTTAAACATGTACATTTACTTTCAAATCTGTGTGGTTCATAAAAAGCATGTTAATTTTTAATTATTTCTGTTTATCTCCAAAGACTGACACACATTTACATGTTGAAGTATTTTGATGGAAAGCAAACAGGAGGGGGCACTATTTTTACAGGCAGTATATGAACATATTTTGAAATGTGTATAGCATTACCACATTCTTAATGTTTCAAACAAAGTAGAAAATCATTTGCTTCTGAATAGTATTATTATGCTGAAGTACCCAAGAATATTCAACCAACTAAAACATTCAAGTGACTGAATACCTAATTCTTGACATAATTCTGTAGCGTAATGCAGTGGAACAAGCCAAAATCATTGTTTTTAGAGTAGCTTTTTGTAATGCAGACGTTTTCTCTGGAACAACAGTTACCAGAAAGGGTACTTAATATCTTGGGTAGTCTTGGTTGAAGGCCTGCCCTTTTATTTGCCTTATGGACCTCCTTCTGTTAAACTGGTCACATGACATTGTTTGCTTGCTTAGTTCACATTAAATCTAACTAGAAGATCTTTTTTCATCAATTCTGGTTTCTAGCTAGCTCATAATATACATTTGTCTGAAACTATTTGGTGTTAATTCATTACACTGTCAAATTAATAACAAACATATTTCTAAAATACAGTGATCACATCTCTTTAATCTGCCTTTTATACATGTTATAATACAAATTATTCCTTGAGTTACAGGTGCTCTCTGGAGAATGAGATCTACCTCATTATGTAACTTTTCCTTTTCCTCAGAGCATTCAGTCTATAATATAGTCAGTTACCATCTGAAGCCCCTAGTTAGAGGCATATATTTAATTGGAAAGTACTTTGGTTGTTCAGTGGTCATTGCTACTTTCACTGTGTATATGGGAGACTTTTTATATGATATAGGAAGGGAAAGTACTTTGCCTAAAAGTCTGAGCGATAGTTGTATTAGTCTGTAACCGTAATAACAATGAGCAGTCCTGTGGCATCTTATAAGATTGCCTACTACACGATTTGCTTTCGCAGATATTTCCATCAAATATTAAGTTCACGTTTTTTACTGTTTGAACACTTGGTTAAAAGGACAAACCAGTATAAATGTGGCCCGTCCTATTAACTTGTACATCAGTAGAGAATATAAAAAAAAAAAACCTTCATAACAAATTCTTGGCATGTAATATTAGGCTCTTCAGCTTTCCAGCCAGTCGGATTAGATTATTCTGTTTATGGATGGTTGCCAGCCTCATCTGTTTATGAAGCTGGTTTCTCATCTGCAGAAGTTCACATGTAAATAAGTTTTGCTAGAGAATTTGAGTGCGTTTTGCTTTGTAGGAATTTTTAGTTGTATGTTTAGACTGTATTCAGATTGTCTGTGAATAGCGGATGAGAGAGAGAAAAGCGTTCAGCCCTTGGGATAGCTTTAAAGCAAAATCTATTATATCCACTTTAATTAAGCTTTAAGTGTAAGAAATAAAAAAAGTAAATAACCTGTCTGAGCTATTCATTAGTTTCTTGGTACTTTGTGTCTGTCAGCTTGTATTTTATTCATTTGACAGCCCAGTATTCCCTACAATTCTGCTATGCATGGGTTGTTTGCCTCATTTCTGCAGTTCTGGATGCAGTTCAAAGCTGCAGCATAGCATCTACTGGCCATGTTCCCTTCTCCTTTAAGATCTGGTGGCAACAGTCAAATGGTAGTCAAGCTCTTATTTTCACCTGTTTTCCCATTCAGGCATGTCAGAGAAGCCACAGAAGAAGTGGGCAAAATCGAAAGGTCTTTTAAATATGCGAGGCAGCTTTCTGAGGCTCTGCAGTCAATGCCGAACCTGATCCCAGTCCGCGAATCCTAACTCTGGTAGGGGATGGGGCTCTTCATTGGTCAGGCATGCTGGGTTCTGCTGCCCCAAGAAACCCCATCTCCATGAGGGGGGGAGGGGAGGACATCACCAGGGTGACAGAGCAGAACAGGGAGAGGCTCTAAGGAGGAGGATTCCATTCATGTGGCCCAGGGGATAAAACCTGGGGCAACACAGTACTACAAAAATAAGATCCTTGTGTCCTTCCTTCCACAGCCACCAATCCTAAAAAAGGTCTGAGCTCTTTGTGGAGAGAAATAAGACTCATAAACAGTTTCCCTTCTTCACAATCTGAGTCCGAGATCTCATCTTCCACCCCATGTCAGAATGGGACCCCGAGTTCATGTAAGACAAGTTGGGGCGGGGAGGACTCTGACCACAGCAGAACAACAGAGCCCTGAAAGCTCATATACATGAAAAAAATAAATTGAAAAGGAACATTGGATGCAGACTCCTTCTCTACTGAAGGAATGCATTCAGATTGAATGCAAGCAGAACTTGGGGGATGGGAATTGCTAAAAAGTTGCGTCTACAATCCAGATTCAATTCTTATTCTCTAGCTAAGCCTAAAGGCAAACTCTTTCCTTCAAAATTGCCCCGAAGCCACAATACTCCTGCACTCCTTCAAGCATGTGATCAGAGAGCAGTGGGAGAAACCTAACAAGTGTAAATGCTTATCAAATATGATGGTAGATACTATAAGCTGTAGGAGCCAACATACTATACTGAAATTCCAAAGGTTGATACTGCAATTGCATCTTTCGCAGAGGATGTGATTGTCCTGTCAGAAATGGGATTCTTGGATCCAACAGACAGGAAAACAGAAGCCCCCCTCATAAGGGATTTTTAAGGTTCCTGGGTCATGTTAGGAAAATCTCTCACATCACAGAATACTAGAATTGGAAGGGACCTCAAGATGTCATTAAGTTCAGTCTCCTGCCTTCACAGCAGGACCAAGTACCATCCAGATCATCCCTGATATATGTCTGTTTAACCTGTTCTTAAATATAACCATGATAGTTAGGAAGTTGTTCCTAATATCCAAACTTAACTTCCCTTCAATTTAATCGTTTTGCTGCTTATCCTATCATCAAAGGCGAGGGAGAGTAATTTTTCTCCCTCCTCCCTGTGACACCCTTTTAGGTATTTGAGAGTTGCTATTGTGTCCCCTCTCAGTCTTCTCTTCCAAACTAAACAAACCCAATTCTTCCAGTGCATGTTTTCTAGACCTTTAATCGTATTTTTTGCTCTTCACTCAACCCTCTCCAATTTCTCCACATCTTTCTTGAAATGTGATGCCCAGAACTGGACACTGTACTTCAATTGAGGCCTAATCAGTAGAGAGTAGAGTGGAAGAATTACTACTTGTCTTGCTCATAACACTCCTGTTAATGCATCCTAGATTCATGTTTGCTCTTTTTGCAACACTGTTGACTCAAATTTAGTTTGTGGTCCTGACTGTAGTGCTCCTTCCTAGATAGTCATTTCCCATACTGTATATGTGAAACTTTCCTAAGTGGAGTACTTTGCCTTTGGTCCTTATTAAACTTTATCCTATTTACTCCAGAACACTTCTCCAGTTTGTCCAGATCATTTTGAATTATGATCCTATCCTCAAAGCACTTGCTTTGCTTCATGAAAGCTATGGTGTCCTGGTTGGGTGCCCTGAAGCACATAAATCACCCTCACTTCACCACCATTTTAAAGAAAAATTTGGCCAAGCTAGGCAACCTATATGGCTCTGTGCCTGGAAGGTAGATGTTCACTACAAGGAATCCTCTGTTAACCTTCTCTCTCCTCTTTGGGGAAAAAACTAAATAAGTTAGTGGCCAAAAATGCAGGTAGAGCTAAGCAGGTGCTTGCTGCTTTGCTGAGCCCTCTAAGAAGGGTGTTTTGAGTGTTTGCTTTTAGACGGACACTCCGGTGGGCAAGATGGGTGAAAGAAGTAACAGAGGAAGGATACACCGAGAGCAAGTTGCCTCGCAGGCCCCAAGACATGGCAACAAGCAAATGTGTTTCCAGAAGTCAGAATGTCCCACTTTTTGGTGAATCAATCTGCATTGACCACAGACAAGTGGGTAAGAGACAGAGTGAATCAAAGAAACTCATTTGAGTAATGTACTCCATCTCATATCTTTTTCATTCAGTTGCCTATCATCAGCAATCTCTGCCAAGCATGAACTTTTCTAGAAGGACATTTTATATCTCTTGAGTATAGGAGTGATAGAAGGAATTCCTTTAGAACAAAGGCTCTCACTGTTGTTCTCTATCTTCTTTATCATTCCAAGGAGCACTATGGTGGGTTGGTGGGGGAAGTCAATCACTCTTATCCTGAGGGGGCTAAAAAAGAGACCTCATGTTCATTGGTTGAGGAAACCCACCGATTGAGATTTGTCAGAATAGTCAAGTTGGGCAGGTTATCGATCGTACTAGTCTTCCCCATATGTGGCCTTTAACACTCATTTACTTGAGCTTCTTACTTGAATATCAGTGTTCTGTCTCTCCATCAAACCTGTTTTCTCCTTGCCATTATGTCTGGTAGTGAGTTTTAGATCTGCAAGCTTTATCTGTGCTGGAACCTCTCTGCATGTTTCACAGTGACACACTGATGCTGAAAATTTCAGTGTTTTCTCTCCAAAGTGTGTGGAAGAAAGAGTTACATCACAGAACATGATCCTTCCTTCATTCTAATGGAGGTCACAGACCCTGGTATAGATACTGTGGCATGTCCTAGACATTAGGAGAGCAATGAAGATTTACATTGTGTACAGGCTCCATGAGGGGGTCAGAATGCATCAGGGCACAGTCCACAAGATCAATAGTGATCTTGTGGCTCAAGTGAGTTGTGTTTCTATTGGAGAAAGATGGAGACTGGCCACTTGGTCACGGGCTAACAACTTAAGACACCATAATATGAACTTTTTTCTCCAGAGCCCTCCTTTGCAGCACCTCCTGTCAGGTGGTAATTCAATAACATCAGGGGGGTCCTGTTTCATTCTGTATTAGTTTTTTTTTTCTCTCTCCCTTCTCCAGTTCACTGCTTGCTACTTCCCATGTGTTGTGGAATTGTGGGAGACTCTGGGCTGCAGAAAGAAAATGATTAGATATCTCCCACGGTCCCGTTCACAATGGATGGCTTCACAGCCAATGGCTAGCCATTTACAGGCGACCACCTGACTTACGAACTCCCCCCGTTCTCTCCCCCCCCCCCAATTTATGATTGCCCTGCTCTGTCCCAGCGTGTTCTCTCAAGCCTGGTGCGCTGGGGACTACAACTCCCAGGAAGCAAAGCAGGCAGTGTTTGAACTGGTGCCTCGCCAGGCTGGGGCCTTGCCCCAGGCCATGATCAGCGCTGCTGTGGGCCTGGGACATTTGCGTGGTCTGTCCCTAATGACCGCCCTGCTCTGGCCTAGTGTGGCCTCTCAAGCCCGGCGCACTGGGGACTACAACTCCCAGGAAGCAAAGCAGTCCAGGAATGGAACTCCCATTTATAACATTGTGCCTATGGGAAATAAGGGTTCGACTTAACGGCTCAACTTACAATGGTTCTCCAGGAACCAATTTGGTGGTAAGTGTGGGGGGGGTCTCCTGTATTTGGATCGTTACCATTACTGATTATTACAGTCATCTACAGTATATAATTAATGAGCTGGCATAATAGTGTGGTCACTAATATTTTTTTCTACAACTTTTACACAACTTTGGAATAATTCATCTGTATGGCCAGCACTGTGCTACACTTTTGAATTGATTCCAAGAACTTTGGAGGGGGGAGACACCAGTCAATGCTTAGCACAATTGCTGGAGGAGATGCTAGTAGAAAGAAAATTATTGGGTAAGAAATTTTTTTTGTTCTTTGGAAAATGGGTGTTCGGTAACTCTATGATGCAAGGGGTGGGTAAGAAATGCATTTTTTAGTATATTCGATTCTGTTACTCACCGTTTAAAATCCATTAAACAGATCCTTTTTTTAATAATTTAATCTTGTACAGTTCGAGTAGGTGCCTACATATATGTACTGTGGCAATCAGTGCTCACTGAACAGAGAACATTACTAACCACTTTTTTATGTTTTAAGAATAAAATAATGCAAATCTCATGTGTTTGGCTTGTTGAGGAACATTATTGGTTTCTAATAGGTCAGCCAGGTTCAGTTCTAGAAAGTTTAAGTTTTTGTAGTAATTGGCTTCATCATATAAAATTAAATGCATAGCTAAAAGCTTTCAATTACTTCTCAGTATAGAATGTCATTAATGTCTAGAGATAAAACCGCAAAAAAAATCTAAATTTAAATAAATAAAACAGCAAAGAGCTCATCCAACAGTACATTTAAGTGCAGAAGTGTCATGCTTAAGTAGGAGCTGTCAACCTATTGGACGGCTTTATCAAGAGTAGGTAAAATACATGCATCATTGTAATGGAAATAAATATAAATTGAGAGGTTATAAAACAGCCATATAAAATTAGCATAGCTTCAGTACAGATCTCTTGAGTTTAGAATTGAGTGGTAAGTGAAAGTACTAATTTAATATAACTAACTTGAAGTATTTTAGTTGTTTTAATTGAATAAAGGTAACTCTGAACTTGAATCTGCCACATGATTTAATAAGTAAGTCCAGAAGGAACAATTCTGGTCTTCTAGTCTGTCTTCCTGTATAACACAGGCTAATTATTTCCTGTTCAAATTATAGCGTATCTTCCTAGAAAAACATACAGTCTTGACTATAAACATTTCCACTGATGGAAAATCCAACACAACCCATAGTAAATTGTTCCAGTGATTAATTACCTCCACTGTTAAAAATGTGGATAATGTTTTCAGTCTGAATTTCTCTAGCTTCAACTTCTAATCAAGTATTCCTTTAATCTTCTCTTTGATAAGCAAAATTGAGCTCATGGAGTTTTTCACTACAAGGCATATTTTCAGATCCCTTTATGATTTTTGTGGCTCTTCTCTCAGCCTTTTTCAAATTCTTGAATTGTGGACACCAGAACTGGATTCGATATTCCAGTAGCAGTTTTATCAGTGCCAAATATAGAGGCAATATCCCAAATCTTTTTCATTGTTGCTGCTTCCAAAGATAGTCCTCTGTAAGAATGGCCTGCATTCTTTGCTCCTAGATGTACAACATTACCTTTAGCTGTACTGAAATGTATATTGCTGTGCCTAACATAGAGAGATCTAGATCATATTGTATCAGTGACTTGTCATTTTTCATCATCTACCATTCCCATTTCTGGGTAATCTACTGACTTAATAATGGTTGTATATGGCTTCCCAGGCCACTGATTTAAAAATTGTTGAATTTTTGTATTGTTGAATTGTTGTAGAGGCAAAAGTATGATAGTTAAATAGTTAAGATCTCCTCTAGAAACACCCACAAAAACAATTTTCAGATATTTGCCTGCATAAAAAGAACAATTACTCTTACTCTACTGCTACTCTACAATTACTCTAACTCTGTCCTATCTTCTACTCTAACTCTACTGCTATCTTATCTCAGGATGTTAAGGACTAGTTAACTATCCAATAAGCAAATACTTATAGATTAGTCAGTTGACTAGTCGATTCTATGAGGCAGCAAAAGGGGTGGGGGGGGAGAAGGGGTACTTCAAAGCAGCAGCACCGCACAGCTGAGCCGGGCATCAGCTGTGCGGCGCTGCCACTTTGAAACGCTGAAGTGCCGTGGAGCCCGGGATCAGCTGGGGAGTCTCCTGCTGACCCCAGGTTCCTAGCGGCATTTCCCCAGAACCTGGGATCAGCTGAGGACTCCCCAGCTGATCCTGGGTTCCACTGAAATGCTGCACAGAGCCTGGGATCAGCTGGGGAGTCCCCCGCTGACCCTGAGCTCTATGGTGCTGCCCCTTTGAAATGCAGAGCTGTGTTTCAAAGGGGGCAGTGCTGAACAGCTGAGACTAGGATAAGCTGTGTGGCGGTGCCCCTTTAAAACACCGAAGCAGCCTTTCAAAGGGGCTGCACTGCACAGCTGAGGCAGAGCCCAGGGTCAGCTGGGGACTCCCCAGCTGATCCCAGGCTTTACGCAGCATTTCAGTGGAACCCGGGATCAGCTGGGGAGTCCTCAGCTGATCCCAGGTTCTGGGGAAGAGCCGCGTGGAACCTTGGGTCAGCTGGGGAGTCCCCCGCTAACCCCGGGCTCCATGGCTTTGAAATGCACCAGAGTCCCCACTGGGGACTCATGTATATTTTGAAGCTGGCACCTGGGTGCAGCCTGGAATCAGCGGGACCTCCCAATGGCAGGGGCTCTTGTACAGTTCAAAGGAGGAATGTGGAAGTGCCTATTGACGAGTTGAGTAGTCGATGGAAATTCCATCGACTACTTGACTAGTCAGCCGCAATTTAACATCCTTAATCTTATCTTACCTTCTACTATGAAAAAGCGAAGGACTTTTTAATAGTGAATTTCTACAAGAAGCAATCAATAGAGTCAAAATCAAGTCCTTTTAAAGTAAAGTTATTTTTTATTGTTAATACTCGAGGGAAAATGTAATTGATAGTAAGTCTTGATTTTCAAAAAGTCTGGGTCTGATCTTAGATGTGGTAGAGGTGTGTGCTGTAAACTGTTTAGATCTGAGAGGTTTGAGAACTAGAAAAACCTTTTTCATAGAGGTTTCAAATGTAAATATGTAAGTATTTTAGAAGGCAATGTATTGTCATTAAACCATAGTTGTACATCTCTCGAAAATGGTTAAATCAAAATCTATTGTTACCATTTTAATTCTTTAAAAATATTCTTGAAATGTTGTGAGCTTAAGGCTTTAATGGAGATGGGATAACATTTTTTTAATCATTGTAAATTATTGGGTTGTTTCTGGGCACTTGGCTAGATAAATTCAGTGTATCCTATTCTGATACTTAATATTTAAGTTTCCTCATGAAACAGTAACATATGTTGTGGGTGACCAATAAAGAGTCAATAATATGATTGTTTTAATGACAGGTCACCAAAAACTTGTTAAAAATGCTAACGTACTTAAGAATGGGATAGTCTTTTGCATAAGGAGAAACTTCTGTATGAGAATATTGTTCCTTTTTTAAACATATTGGACTGTAGAAATGAACAATATAGGTTTCACTTCAAAGAGAATTGTTGAATTTAAGAATTGTTGTCTCCCAAATGTGCTTAACTGTACTCCAGTATCACAGCCCTAAAAAATATATGTAAGGCAGGGCCATCCTTAGCCATAGGCAGAATAGGCAGTTGCCTAGGGCACCAGTATTTCTGGGGCATCACTCTGCTGGGACGGACGGGAAGCAGTGGAGCATGTGTAAGCAGGGGCTAAACTACTGCTTGCTATCAGCCAGCTAAAAGGAGAGAGCTGCCCTGTGGGTGGGTGTGCTCACTCCAAGGCTATGTCTACACTGGCAGCTTCTTGTGCAAAAACTTGCCTGCTGTCTACACTGCACGCACGTTCTTGCGCAAGTAAATTTACAGTTTAGCGTTGTAAAACAGGGCTTCTCTCAGAAGTTATTCCTCTCCCCACAAGGAATAAGCCCTCTTGCGCAAGACCCCTTCCACAAGAGAGCAGTGTAGACAGGCAACATGAATTTCTTGTGCAAGAAGCCCCTATGGTTAAAATGGTCATCAGAGCTTTCTTGCGCAAGACAGCGTCCACACTGCCACAGATGCTCTTGCGCAAAAGCACATCTCTTGCGCAAAAACACATGCCAGTGTAGACACGCTCTTGTGGAAGACTTTTTACGCAAGAACTCTTCTGCAAAACAGTTCTTGTGCAAGAAGCTGCCAGTGTAGACATAGCCTTGCAATTGTTTAGCTCTGCAAGATAATTAACTGTTAACTGTTATGTAAATACAGCTCATGCCAGGAGGGGGAAGGAATCCGAGGTGTGGTTATGTAAATCCAATTCAGCCAGGGCTGATGGAGGATCAGTGTTGGAATGGAATGTGGTGTATTGTGGGGGTCACAAATCATGCTACCCCTAAATGTGGGAACTGTAAAATATGACACCAGTGATTGCAGGAGAGACACCATCATTGTAAGAAGTCTCAGAGGAACAAGCCTCCCCCCTGCCAGAGTTGAGTGAACTGAGTTGGCGGGGGGGGAGGGCTTGAGGGCTGAGTCAGCCTGCTTCATGACTGCCAGCTGTAAGACTGGCTCAACCTGCCCCTTTTCCCCTGGTTTTAAGGACAGACCTAACGCAGACTCCATGAGGAGTCTTTTTGCTAGTCCAGTGGAAGCTGGAATCTTTTGCCAGCCTAGGTGGTGGCTAAAGAGTTGAAATCACTGAGAGCTGAAATCACTGGTTTGGCTGGGAGCCAGACTCATTGCAGCCAGTGGAGCAGCCGGTGGGAATGACCGGCAGGTGGCTGGCGGAGGGGCCGGCGGACCACAGGAGCAGCACAAAGGTGGCCTAGCCTCAGGCTCAAGGCGGGGAGTCATCCGGATGATGTGTCAGGGTCTACACTGATTGGACAGAGCTGTAAGTGGGGTGTCTGAAGTGGGGTACGGAGAAAGTTTGGGTTAGTGAACTCTGTTGTGGTATTTTCCCATTTCATTAAAAGTTTCTTTTCTTCACTCAGACTCTGTGCTTGCGAGTGGGGAAGCATTGCCTCTCAGAGGCGCCCAGGGTTGTGTGAATTTTCCAGGCTACTGGGTGGGGGCTCGAGCCGGTTCTGTGTGAGATGGACCCCTAGATATTGAACCCAGCCCTGGTTGCTGCCAGGCCTACCCGGCGGAAGGCTTACACATGTAACAGCAGGGCTGGGTCCTAGAAAGGGCTGAATGTGCTGCCTGCAGCACAGTCTGAGGGAGGGGATTGGCTGCTGGGGTCTCTGGGAAGGGGAGGTGGTAGGGGTGGAAGAGCAAGTCAGGCATAGGGGCACCAGTTTAATAATCCCACCTAGGGCACCATAAATTCTAAGGACGGCCCTGATGTAAGGCAATATGATCTGCAAATACTTTCAGTTTTATTTAATCAGAGTTTTACATTCAAGAATATATCTGGTTACAGTGCTCTTCCTTTTAAGATTAGTTTATATCAGGGGTGGGCAAAAACCTGTCAGTGTGCTGGATTCGGCCTGCCTAGGTCTTTGATCCAGCCCATGTGGCAGTTCCTGGCCCTCTTGCTAGAGTGTTGCCTGGAAGCCGGGATATGCGAGCCCTTTCAGCTGCTTGTATTCAAAGGGCTTGCGCCTGCCAGGAGGTTACCAGGCAATAGGTTAGCAGCAGGGCGAGGAGCTGAGAGGCCTGTTATGTGAATTTTCCGCCTCCACCCCCAGACAACTCTGGGAGGCGGCTAGCCCCTGGCACCTCCCCCTCTGCTCTAGGTCCCTTCCATTGGCCAGAAGTTGGGGGACAGGGACCCCCAAGCTCTGCAGAGCTCCTGGTAGGGTAGCTCTCAACTCCACCCCTTCCGCCTGAAACCCTGCCCCTTCCTGGTTGGCCTGTGACTGCTTCCGAAATTGGTTAAGTGGCCGCCTCCTCAAAAAATTATTGCCCATTCCTGGTTTAGAGATGCTGTTTACTCCAAGAGTTTTTCTGAAGTGTGTGATTCTTTAAGATGTGATTGCAATTTAATGAAGGCCATATTCTAGAGTATCTACAGTATCTGGACAATTGTTTTAACATTTTAAAGACAACATCTTAGTTTAAAGGTAGTTGAAACCTCTGAATTTTCCTAGTTTGGACAGGTTTTTTACTATTATTTTCAAATGTCAGTTTGAGGGACCTATACCAAGTGAAGAGTAATGTTACATTGTCCCGTTGTTGGTATCCTTATACATGATATCACATAGGATTTATTGTATCAGATTTTTTTTCTCCCCATTTGGGCTTTAAATGGTTCAATTTATTTAGACAGCAAGAGGATAGTTAGCTAGAGCAGGTGCAACAGCTCAAGTTGTGAAATATTTTTTGCACTATTCACACTTCAATTGTTAATTCTCCTGCACTTGTTAAGCTCTGAGAACTGAATGGGATGGAGATGGCTGAATTGGGCATTAGGTGGTATTTCTCTATTTTGTTGTTTCCTTTTCCATCTTTCAGTCTAACTTTACCACTTATGAGAAAATTTAAATCTGGATAGCAATGGTTCTACTGGACTTCAGTCTTGTGACTCTTCTTCCTTACCTGATTATTAGAGGTTGCCAAAAAAAAAGTGGATTAGTCTAGTCCAGTGGTCACCAACCAGTAGATCAGGGTCTACTGATAGATCTTGGTGCTTCTGACAGGTGATCTTGACTGGTTTGGCCAAGAAGCTATCAAGCGCAGCACTTCAGCTGCTCCTCCCACCACTGCTGTGCACCTTCTGTCCTTTGCCTTGGAGCTACCCCCCTCCCCCCACCCCTAAGGAGCCTCCTGCTTGTGGTATACAGAAAGGAGAGGAGGGGGCGCTGATGTCATGGTGCCCCCTCTTCCACCTGTATTCTGTCTCCACAGAATGTGTGTGTGTGGGGGGGGGGCACAACAGGACTTGGAATGGAGAGAGTTTGCTGGTTTTGAGAGTGGTACAGGGCCAGGGCAGGGGTGAGCCTGCCTTAGCCCCACTGCACCACCACCCAGGAGCCACCTGAGGTAAGCAGTGTCCGTCTGGAGCCAGCGCCAAACCCATGCCCCAGTCATGAACACTCTCCTGCACCCCAAGCCCCTGCCCTAGCCCTGAACCCTCTGGACCCAAACTCCCTTACAGAGCCTATATCCTGAACCTCCTTCTGTACCCCAACTCCCTGCCCCAGGTTCAGCCCAGAGCCCCCCTCACACTTCAAATGGCTTAGCCCAAGACCAGCCCCAACCCTCTGCCCCTGCCTGGTGAAAGGGAGGGAGGATGGAATGAGCAGGGCCAGGGCCTTGAAGAAGGGGCACAAAGGAGGCGGGCAAGGGTATTTGGGTTTGAGGTAGATTCTGGATTGCACTTAAATTGAAAAAGTGATCTTGCAGTTAAGAAGGTTGGAGACCCCGGTCTAGCCTGTCACACTGGGTAATTTTTTGTGTTTTGTATACTTATGATGGAATACGTTTGCAGTGGTAAGGTTATATGGGTCTAATTTAAATGATCACCCAAAAAAAGAGGATGAAAACTTTTAGTGCACTCAAAGGAAATGGGAACAGCATTGTAGGGTTTTTAATCCCATCTCAGTTCTTACTGATTTTTAGAACTTAAGTAATTTGAGGCTTGAAATTCAAAATTTATCTGCAGCTTCCACAGTAGTCACATAAGTCTTTGGAATGTGCTTGTAGTGATGGGCCTTGACTATAAGAGATGATCCTAGTAAAGATTGTCTTTGTCGTCTACTACTAAAATGTCACTTCCACCTGCCCCTAAAGAGACAAGTCTTGTCCTGGTAAGTGGCAGTGTGAATGCTTTATTATTGGCAGGAGCATTCCGCTTTCAACAGCGCAAACCCTGTTTGCAGGAGGTACAAGTATTTTGTCAGCAAAAGGGCCGACAAACAGCAAGTATACTGCCAGACTTTTAGTGACAGCTGTATGGTTTAGACAAAGCCTATGACTTTGAGTGCTTTTTGGCACCAGGAAGAGTCAGGTAGTGGTTTGGAGACTGGGCACCAAGAGACTGCCCAGGTTTATGGATGGAGGCTGAATCTTTTTCCTCTTTAGGGGTGGGGAAGATGGGGGTGGGGAAGTAATGAGGGCTGAGAATGTCAGCACTAACCTGAGGAGCCAGCCTACCACCCTGATATCCTATAGTCAGCAAATGAGTTAACTGGGTATTTCTGCTACAGTGATTAGCAGTGAAATAATTTTAATATTAATAGAGTTGATTTAACACTATTCCTATTACAGTGAATGCAAGCTGTTTTGTGTACCTCAAATTATTGTTTGAAACCGTCTGTGCAGTCAGGCAGAGATACTGCATAAGTTCGTAATATGAAGGTTCATTTCTAAGCTTTATAATTGCAAGCTTTTTTTTAAAAAAATAGATCAAATAGATCAAATTCTGCAGCATAAGTTGACTCCTGCAGACAGTTGAGTTTCTAGAGTGACAGCAAAGGGTTTCTTAGGATATTTACTGAACTTAGTGATGTGATTCTCAACCACTTTTTGTAAACTGCCTTAAAGGTAAGCAATATATATGTGCTAATTATTGCTTCTAGTAGTAATAAAGGCTGAGGAATTTTGTCTGATTACACATGCACTGTAAAATATTTTAAAGGCTTTTAGCGCTGAGATTTTAATAGTATTTTAATTTAGCATTTAAATCTATACTAATTTAAATTATTTCTTGGAGAGGTAAGAAATGTTCTAAATGGTTGGTGTTTTATTTCAAGAGTATTTCTGTACCAGTAAACAGTGGATATGAGACGGAATACATTTTCCATTTACAGTCCTAATCAAGAATACTTGACTGTAACTATGAACTGAATTGCTTACTGAATCAGGGTCAATCTATCCTAGGGATAAGCTGGACCTATCATTCCTCAAGAGTGGAACTGTAGTGTAGGCAGACACCAGACATTTATCATTATCTAATGCTGCTCTGGTTAGGAGACTACTAAAATGCCAGTGCCCTGTCTATTTTACAGCTTCTAGTATTGCTATCATTAGTGGAGAATTACAGATATGATTTTTCCTGTTGTAGACTCACTTTGAGAATACACAGGAGCAGATTTCTATAATTCACTGTTTAAAAAATGCCATGTTTTCGCTGTAGATTCACAGCTATCAACTCACGTTAATTAAACACATCAATTAGATATATATTGTGTACAATACAGTTGCTTGACTGATAATTTTAAATATAAGTCCCTGGCATTTATAATGCTCTATTGAAAACATGTAATCTTAATGGCAATCTTACATTTTATAACTGGCCCATTTGTGGCTGTTTTTGGAATAGATTCATTTATTTCTCAGCTTCTGTTTCAATCCCTGAAGTATTTAAACAGTGTGAAAGGTCAAATGTGTTGAATTCCTTTCAATAATTAAGAGAACTGGATCTTTTAAGAATTTAAACCATTTTAGAATAAACTCGACATATCAGATGCACAGTATGAAATATTTAATGGACTGTACTATCGTTCATCTGTTTTCATTGCCAAGAGGAAATTTTTTCAGTAGTTTCTTAGGAATATCAAAATATTTATATTCAGTACGTGAAAGCATGTACAATGTGAAGGGTATATAGTGTCTTTTTCTCACCTTTATTAGTATACATATTTGCGTTCATCAGACTGATTCAGTGCTAATATTTTACCTATATTTTCCTTATTATAAAAATGCTAGTTTTCAAGTTAGATTTTGAGTCTTAAAAGCTATAAATGTGAACATTGTGTAAGGTATACTATATCAGCAAGTGACTTATCTGAACATGATTTTTTTGTTTAAGAAAAATCACAAACCCATAGTGAGTGAAACAGAAAATGCACCCAACCTTTTAAAAGAAGGCTTATAGTTTTAAAGAAATGCTGACTGTGCATAAATGCAGATATTTGGCTAGATGTAACTAATGGTGCTCAGTATTCATATGTCAGTTGGCCATGAAATTACTTAATAAATCATGGTATAATACAAAAAAGATATTGCCTAACCTTATGGCCAGTAAATTGAGACTTCACAAATATACCTGTAAATGAAAAACAATCTTTTTTCTTTTATGCCACTTTTTCTGGTGAAGATCATGATGGCAGCATGGGTAGTAGGGAGGATCAGTCCTCCCTTTCTTCCAACAAGTTTCAGCTCCTGGGGAAGTCCTCAGCATATATAATCCCTCCAGCATGTCCTGGTCTTGGGGCCTCCTCCAAGTGGGACTTGCCTGATAGAATTCCAAAAGAAACCTCCGAGGAGGCATCATTATAACGTGCCTGAACAACTTCAGTTGGCTCCTCTTGTCCAAAGAAGTATCAAATCAGGATCTTCAGAATAGCACATTTCCTCACCCTGTCTGGGAGAGTGAGCCCATCTCTTTCTTGGCTTTTATGAAGTTTTTAAACTTCCCCTAATAGATTATTGGTTCAGAGGTTTCCTGTTTTACCTTTCTAAGAAAAGCTGCCATGAGCCATTTTTTTTTGTTGGTGTTTCTATTTGACAGTCCTGGAATTGTTGGATCTTTTATTGATTTATTAATTGAATTCAAGTAATTCTGGATCCTGTGTTTGATTTTAAACTAAGAAAAACTAACAGAGTTTTAAAGAAGTAGACTAATCAATGTGTTCTCTAAAAAGAACGAGTAGTCCTGCGGCGCCTTAGAGACTAACACAAATATATGTAGTATCATGAGCTTTCATGAGCAAAACCCACTTAATCAGATCAGCTGGAAAAAAATAACAAACCCATATTTTATAACAGAAAAAGAAGCGGTGGGAAGGGGGAGACACCTGTTAATAGTAGGACCGGTGTTAATGAGGCTAATTAAGTGTGCTGGAAGTGTCCCATACTTAGCTTTTGATGAAAAATGAGGTGTTAAATGCAGGGAAGGCTTGCTTTATAATGTGACATCCAGTTAATATCTTTGTTCAAGCCCAGGAAAACAGTGTCAGATTTGGAGATGAATACCAATTCTGCACTCTTTCTCTGTAATTGGCTGGTGAAATTCCTTTGTAGAAGAATTGCTACTTTTGAATCCATGATTGAGTGCCCAGGCAGATGAAAATGTTCCCCTCCTTTATGTGCTATCATTTCTAATGTCTGATTTGTGTCCATTTATCCTTTGTCATAGAGACTGTCTGGTTTGGCCAAGATGCATTGCAAAGGGGCATTGCTGGCACTTGATGGCATATACAACTGCACATCCTCTAATATAATATGAGTCCTTGATGATGTGGCTTATGTTGTTAGGTCCTGTGATGGTGTTGCTTGTATAGATGTGTGGAGAGAGTTGGCAATAGGGTTTGTTGCAGGGGTAGGTTCCTCAGTGTATCTGAGGTGTGATATGTGGCTTCTGGAATGGATTTGCTTCAGCTTAGGGGGTTGTCTATAGGCAAGGATTGGCCTGTCTCCCCAGGCCTTTGAGAGTGAGGGATTGTTTTCCAGGATAGGTTGTAGATTGTCAGTGATGTGCTAGAGGAGTTTAAGCTGGGGGCTGTAGCCAGCAAGTCTTCACTTTAATATTGTAACTCTTTGGTGTCCCTCAGTCAAACTATTTGCTAATTGCTAGAACACAAAAAGGCCAAAATTCTTAACCTGTGACGCAGACCTCAAGTTCATGGGGACAGATACTCTGCCACTTAGTTGGCCTCAGCACCTGTTCTATGCATTACTACCCTACTGTCTCTTAGCTCTGGTCTACACAAGGGAATTATTTTGAAGTAACGCCCCTTATTTCAAAATAACAAGTGGAGAGTCCACACTTCCAAACCCATTACTTCAAAATAAGGGGCTGGTTATTTTGAAATTACTACTGCTTTTCATGAGGAATAATGCTTATTTCGAAAATAGCAGTAGTGTGGATGCTCCACTACTGCTATTTTGAAATAACTACTCCCCAGAGTCATTGAGTAATTATTCCCCAGTGCTTCCTAAGTCGAGGTAGCCCTTCCACATTAAAGGAGCCTGCCTCAGACTAATTTTGAGGCTTCCTTGTAGTGTGGACATGCTTTTTGAAAACCAGTTATTTTGGGAGTTATTTCAAAATAACTTTATTTTGAAATAATTTCCTAGTGTAGACATGCCCTTAGGGAAGGTGATCCAAAGAGCAGAAGCAAGGGTGATTGTTCTGTACCAACCAGGGAAGCTAAAATCACCACTGAGGCTTGCTTTGAGACATGACCTCTTTATTGGAAGATCAGTTCCTCCATTAAATCCCAGATCACTTTCAGCTGACAGCCTGGCTATTGAAAGAGAAGCAATAGGCTGAGCACCACAGAGATCAGGACTCTGCTCTCATCCAGGGGAGGTTTCACACTAAAAATCAAGGATCATCTAGACAAAGTTTGATTTGTGGTGCCAAGAGCACAATGAACTGGATAAGGGCCTTCAACTGAACACCATAACTTTCCCTATCTACCCTATGTAGCATAGTATTTACAGGATTCTCAGGCTTCTTTGTAGAACTCTCAGGAATACAGATTTCTCAGAGCAATGAGATTGGCCAGATGAGTGAGAAGGTGGATCAGATTGTGCATTGTTGAGGCATAACGCCATCTGGCATGCCTGGAAAGAATCAAGGCACATTCTACAAGATTCATGGGCCATAACAGAGTGCACTTGCACTGCAGAGACCTATAAAGCAACCACCTAACTGTCTCATCCCATATTATTTCTATCAAATGCTATAAGGTCACACTTGTCCCCACAGAGGCCTCCTATGACCAGAAGGTGTTTCAGGTGGTAATCCACATATAACCTCCCCTTAACTTAAGTTGCTCAAATGGCAAGGTTGTATTTCCTATTTTTGTATGTTCAGTTGTCTATCCCTTCCAGCCACTGTTCACTGGTCACTACTTCTTGCATGTTTGAGCTGCATGGTGCTGGGCTGGGCTGCAGCACAGAGAATTTCATGTTCAATAATTTCTTTCTGCTAGCAGCATCTCCCATAGTTCTGTCCATGCTGGATGGCTTTAAAGCCAAGGATCATAATTTTATTTGGATCATTAATGTGTGGGCAGTGGCTTATCATATATAGCTAATTATATGATCAAGTTGTTAGTAATAATTTTCCAAGGACTACTCTGGCCCTCTCACCGCAGCAGCTTGGGGCCAGCTCAGAAGCATTTCTCTATAGCTACTACAGCTCCCATGGACACAGCCAGGACAGGGATGGAGGTTCCCCAGTTGGGCAGGTTCAGGTTCATCTGCCCCCGGCTTTCCCCATCCAGAGTAAGGAATGCAGCCAACTGTGCACTTTCTGCTTGTTCCCTGATGAAGGCGAACAGCTAGCAATGTTCCCATACCTATGGGGAAGGGGAGTGTTAGGCCCCTCCCTGTATTCACTAAAGTACACCTGGGGATTGGGAGGCTCAGTACTGGGGCAGTCTTTGATGATGGGGGGCCTGCTAGCCTCTTTCACCTGCCTGATGATTGTCTCTCTCTTACGAGACACAATCTCATTCTGGGCACATCCTGATTTCCTGGCACAACCAAACTTTTACCTTGGTTGAAGTTACGTTAAGAGGAAGTCGCATACCAAACTTTGGTGGTCCTAGCTCTTATAGTTTAGGAGTTCTTACATGCACAGACAAGCACACAAACTCTCAAATATAAATTTCTACTCAACATGTATAGTGTACTATATACAGTTAAATTACTGTTAAAGATTTATAAAATGAAAACAAGTTAAAATGTACAAATATTTCTGAAGCACAGTGAAAGAAGGTGTTCAGTGTGTTCTTGTGAGAGATGCAGAGACTTTGTTGGTAATTCAGAAATGCCATTGATGAAAGGTTGAAGAACAAGGGAAAAAAAAATTCTGGGAATCTGAGCCATCAGTCAAAAAATAGATGTTTGCCAGGAGCAGCCAATAGCTTACCTTTTTAGCACTTGAGACTAAATTAGTAGTCTCTGGTTTTTGAGTTATTAGATTCAGCAGCCCGGCATTCTTTCCTGAGTTATTTTTAACAGAGACTAAGGTTTGGGCCTATTTTTAATTTGTACCCTTATTTGTTCAAAGATTACTCCAAGTTCTTCTTTGAGTGGCCCCGTGGGTGCTCCACTCCTGGTGTCGGGTCCCGTCCCGGCGCCGCGAATCGGAGAGCTGTGAGAGCTGTGGTCTGCCGGACTGCGGCTGCCTTTGGCGGCATTCGCGCCTTTGATCTATTGCGCATGGTCCGGCCTTGCTCAGTTCCTCTCATCCGCCCCCGGTCGCGGACGGATCTCCCTTTCTGTCTCTTTCATTTTAGTCAACTCCTGCCTCAGGCTTCTTAACAATTGTAAATAGTTCAGAGCTGTTCATCAATTACTTTGTTTTTCATCAGTTTCATTTTGTATATATATTTAAAAAAAAAATTTTTTTTTCCTCACAAGTTCGAACAAGCCATTGTGGCTAGCCATTGCTTCAAAATCAAAAAGAAAGCAGGGGACAGACGGGAGTGAGAACAGTTGATCAATTTCTCTTTCCCAACTACGCTCAGCAATGCCGGCATCCCCAGGATTTAAAAAGTGCTCCGTCTGTTGGGAAGCCATGCCAGCTTCTGATGGACATGACTCCTGCATTAGGTGCTTGGGTGAGACACATGTCCCCCAAAAATGCACCCATTGTACCAAATTAATGGCAAGGGCACGGAAGGACCGAGACATGCGTCTCAAAATGATCATGTTTGGGAAGGCTCTGGAGCCTGATGCCATTCCCGCCTTGCAGACAGAAAAGCATAAGTGGCGGGCGACGTCTCCTGGGACGACCTTTCCAAAGAAATCTAAGGCATCCCCAACACGATCCCTCCCGCCTACCAGCAGGGAAAGATGCCCTGAAAAATCATCTGGAGCTCCTATCCCATGGCATCAACCGGCTTCCAGGGCAAAGAGATCGCCTGAGCGCCCAAGCTGCATCAGCTCCAGCAGCAGCACGAAAGCCGGCACCGCTAACGGCTGCTCAAGTGGTGCTGGCTTTGGCCGGCTTAACTCCTCCGGCACCGAATGCTCAAGCCTCCCTGCCTGCACCTCCTGCTCCGCTGGCACCACATGCTATACTGGCACCAAGTGCATCGTTGGCACCCTCAACACTGCCCCCGTGTGGAGTCTCCTCAGCACTGCAGCCGCACTCAGCCCCAAACTCTCCAAGGGCTTATGAAATTGACAAGGCTTCGCTGCCTAGCAAAGCCTTAGCAAAGGAAACTTACAAGGCACTGTCTCCATCTCCTACCTTTTCTCCAGGGCCATTTTTCTCCACCAAGGCACGGATGGTACTGGGACTACAGTGCCTCTCCTACCTTTCAAACACACGGATGACCCACCTATAGAGACACCATCTATATAGAAGCGCGGCACACTCCGTCGTGCTCTCGCTCACCCAGGTGGTCACCAAGTCGTAGATCACCTAGACTATCACCCAGGCGTGTCTACTGTATCCGCAGTGCACTATCTTCACCATACTCTTCCCCAGCACGTTCGGAAGAATATTGTAGGCACTACTATACAGCTGACTATGATCGTCCCCACCATGGGCACGCTGCTTTATCTTACAGGGGGTCTTCATGTTCCCGCCGATCACACAGTGTGCAATACTTACCCGAGCACTCACAGCGGACACATTCGCCACCTCCGTCGAAAAGTCCAACCGTCCATCACGAACAATCAGAACCAGAAGAAGGCCAATTGTCCAAAGCAGAAGATTTTCACCCGGGCATTTCCCCAACTGATTGTTCCTCCTCTTCCCTGGACGAGGCAATGATTCCAGGTGACAATTCTCCACCGGATGACCTGAAACAGTTTCAGGACCTGTTCAAAAGAGTGGCAAACACACAACAAATACAATTAGCGGACGTTCCCATTAAGCAACATCGTCTCTTCAAGAATTTGTGACAACAGCAGCGAGCAAAGATCGCCCTTCCCATTGATGAAGCAATTATGGAAGTGGCAGATGAAATATGGCAGACTCCTACATCGGTTGCCCCAACAAGTAAAAAGGTCGACAGGAAATATTTTGTGCCCACTAAAGGTTTGGATTTCCTGTTCAATCATCCTCAACCCAACTCACTTGTAGTTGATGCCGCGCAATGCAGAGCTAAAGCACCTCAATATAAGAACACATTGCCAGATAAGGACAATAAAAAATTAGACATCTTCGGCAGGAAAGTTTACTCTTCTGCTACGTTATTACGTATTGCAAATTATATGGCCCATCTTGCAAACCACAATTTTGACAACTATTCCAAGTTTGCTGAGTTACTACAACACCTTCCAGATACTAAGAAACCCTTATTGAAGGCCATAGTCCAGGAGGGATATGTGTCCTGTAATACCACTTTACAGATGGCCATGGATGTTGCAGACACAGCTGCACGAGCCACAGCTGCGGGAGTTGCCATGAGATGCTCTTCCTGGTTGTCTTCTGCAGGCGCCCCACAAGACCTTCAAAATAAGGTTGAAGACCTACCCTTTGATAAGAACAAACTTTTTGCTGCCAATACTGATGAGGTTCTCCATTCTGGAAAGGACTCCCGCACCACTTTACGTACATTAGAGATATACACACCTCTTATAGGCACAAACGTTACTACCCCTATCAACGAAGGTATGACTACACATTTAATAAACAACCAATACGTGCCCAGGAAAACCAGCGCTTCCATCAACGTTCTCAACGCAAACGACCTCAGGCAAGCTGTTTGTCCAACCAACCTGCAGCAAAGCAACAAATTTGACTTCCATGTCGAGGATGCAAGCACGACTCCCATATTCAACGTACAGCAAAACCTAGTCCACTCTTTTCACCATCGGCTGAAGCCATACCATCATCGCTGGTCCAGTATCACCTCGGACAAGTGGGTACTGGAAGTAGTACTGTCTGGTCTCTCCATCACCTTCCTCTCCATTCCCCCACCTACCCCATCCCTTTTCAGGGACCCCTCTCACGAGCACCAGTTGAAACAAGAAGTTCAGCGCCTTCTGACCATCGGCGCAATAGAGAAGGTACCAAAGCAATTTTGGGGAAAAGGATTTTATTCCTGATGATACTTCCTCATCCCAAAGAAGACGGGAGGATGGTGACCTATTTTAGACCTACGCAAGCTAAATCGCTACCTCCGGAAAAATCACTTCAGGATGGTGACCTTAAATACTATCATTCCGTCGTTGAACAAGGGAGACTGGTTTGCAGTCCTCGACCTGCAGGACGCCTACTTCCACATCGCAATCCATGTGGCGCACAGGCGTTTTCTCCGTTTCCAACTAGGGGAAGAGCATTTTCAGTACAGAGTACTGCCGTTCGGTCTGGCATGCGCACCGAGGGTCTTCACCAAAACCCTAGCGGTAGTGGCTGCCCACTTGCGCAGAGTAGGAGTAACAATTTTTCCCTACTTGGACGACTGCCTCGTCAGAGGCCAAACATATGCATAGGCGAGACAAATGGTAGTAATAACCTCTCGAACCTTAGCTTCTCTGGGTCTCCTCATAAATGCACAGAAGTCTTCACCAGAGCCGACTCGGGACTTGATTTTTATAGGGGCGCGACTCGATTCAAAGACAGCACGCGCCTACTTACCCACCGAACATTTCGGCACCATCCAAGACCTAGTACACATGCTGACACATGCTCCTACGCTTCCAGTTCGCGTTTGCTTACAACTAATGGGTCACATGGCTGCTTCAACTACTGTAGTCCAAAACGCAAGGTTGCATTTTCGCTGCCTCCAGCACTGGTTGGCCACAGTTTATACTCCGGCAAGAGACAGCGTCCACAAAGTGGTGGTGCCACCACCACGTGCTACAATCCCTGCAGTGGTGGACCAAGCCACACACCCTTATGGCGGGCATTCCCTTCCATCGCCCGCAACCGTCAAAACAAATAACGACAGATGCGTCTTACCATTTGGGGAGCACATATGGACAACTTGACAGTCCAAGGTCGCTGGTCCACGCAGGAGATGCTGTTACATATCAACGTGCTTGAGTTAAGAGCAGTACGACACGCGTGCCAACACTTTCAGTCCCATATAAGAAACACGACTACCAGAATCCTCACGGACAATATTGCCACCATGTACTACATGAACAGACAGGGAGGTGCTCGATCCCGATCCCTCTGTATGGAAACAATCCGTTTGTGGAACTGGTGTATCCGCAACAACACCGTGTTGACAGCCTCTTATCTACCAGGCATCCACAACTCTATTGCAGACTCACTCAGCAGGTGTTTTCCCCACGATCACGAATGGGAAATTCACACAGACATTCTGCATCGTATATTTACTCGATGGGGTTTTCCTACGATAGACCTGTTTGCAACTTCGCTCAATGCCAAGTGCCGCAACTATTGTTCCAGGACGGGAATAGGACGCCACTCTCTAGGAGATGCCTTTCTCCATCACTAGGGAACGTCAGTGCTGTATGCTTTTCCCCTGGTCGTCCTAGTACCCAAGGTTCTGGAAAAGATCAACATAGAAAAGGCTCAAGTAATCCTCATAGCCCCAGTGTGGGCGCGTCAGCCCTGGTACTCATTACTCCACCAGATGTCCGTCAGGACACCGTGCACCCTTCCTCTTCTCCCGAAACTCTTGACTCAAGACAACGGCTCCCTGTGTCATCCGAAACCCGAAACCTTGCACCTCACGGCAAGGATGCGAGTTGGTTCAACTCTGCCGAACACTCATGTTCACAAAGAGTCAAACAAGTATTAATGCACAGCAGGAAGGATTCCACTTGCGCAACTTATCTAGCCAAATGGACTAGATTTAAAGCCTTGTGCAACAGTAATAATATGGACCCCACACGACAAATATATCCCAGATACTTGATTATATTTTACATCTTCACGACACAGGCCTTGCAATAGCCTCCTTGCGAGTACATTTAGCGGCGATTAGTGCATTTCATCGTGTGGAGGAGGGGTTCTCCTTGTTTGCTCACCCCACCACAAAGAGGTTCCTGAAAGGACTCTCAAACCTCAATCCACCATGACAACCGCCACCACCTTCCTGGGACCTGGACCTCGTTCTGGACTCATTGACTCGCCCCCCCCTTTGAACCCTTGGCGACAATATCATCACAACTTTTTACCACTAAACTTCTGTTTCTGCTTTCCCTTACATCAACTCGCAGAGTGAGCGAGATAGCAGCATTCATGTCATCACCACCCTACACAGTCTTTACTAAAGAGTCCGTGATGCTGAGATCTCATCCGGCGTTTATTCTGAAAGTTTGTTGGGATTTTCACATCAGTGAGGCAGTTGTTCTTCCCTGTTTCTACCGCAAGCCTCATACTTCACAGGCAAGACGCAGTATTACACACGCTGGATGTAAGGAGGGCACTAGCGTTTTACATCGAACAAACGCGGCAGTTCAGGAAATCGAACCGTCTAATAGTGTCATTAGCGGACCGCTCCAAGGGACACCCCTTAACTTCCCAGCGCATTGCAAGACTAATAGTGTCATGTATTACCACCTGCTACTCCATACGTAATAAACCTCTTTCGTGCCCACCTAGGGCCCATTCTACTAGAGCATTAGCCACTACTACAGCCTTTCTAAGAGGTGTCTGATTTCGAGACATTTGCCGAGCAGCAACATGGTCCTCCCATTCTACTTTTATGAGGCACTACGCTGTAGTAAATCAATTTGCTGCTGATTCCTCGGTGGCTACAGCAGTTCTCTCTCTCATACCCAAAAACCTTAATTCCGGAGCCCTCAAATGTTTGGGTCCAAAGTCACCAGGAGTGAAGTACCCACGGGGCCACTCGAAGAAGAAGTTACTCACCCTGTGAAGTAACGATTGTTCTTCGAGATGTGCCCCGTGGGTGCTCCACGACCCGCCCTTCCTCCCCGCTCCGGAATTCTATGTTTCTTGTTTCAGATAGCGGGTGAGAGGAACTGAGCGGGGCCGGACTGCGTGCAATAGATCAAAGGCACGAATGCCGCCAAAGGCAGCCGCGCAGGCGCGGTCCGGCAGACCATGGCTCTGATAGCTCTCCGATTCACGGCTCTGGGACAGGACCCGACACCAGGAGTGGAGCACTCACGGGGCACATCTCGAAGAACAATCGTTACTTCACAGGGTGAGTAACTTCTTCTTTCTGATTTTGAGCCAGTTTTATCTCTGAATTAAGGAAATTGGACAATGGCCTTTTTAAATAAAGAGAAATCTGAAGACCTTTTTTAAACAGTGAGTAAGAGGAGAGAGGAAGATGGAAAGATGTAGAGTTGATAGGTGTGGCTTTCTCTGAATTAATGTTCACATTTCAAACTTAGCTTTGATGTTTTAAGGCAGAAGAAAAGTCTGTTACATTAAATCTGTGAGAGTGAAGGGAATACTTTGTGCCTACAGTTCACTTAACAGAAGAATATTTGTCACTGCTTATCTGGGAATTAAAAAAAGGAAAACTGTGTTGGTTAGAGTTGTCATATCCCAGTTAATCAGTTAACTGGTTAAATATTAGGTTGACCTAATGTTTAACGAACTGACAATTAAAGCGGGATCTGTGCTTAAGCCTGCTCCAGCCCAGCTGGAGCAGCCCCTAGTCCATGGGCGTCCTGTGGCTGGAGCAGGTCCTGCCCTTACCGGTTAGCCAGAACCTGTGAGCATTACCCATTGAGGGTGATGCTTACCGGATAATTGGTTAACCTTTCACATCTTAGTGTTGGTATATCTAAACGTTATTGTAATTTGCTTAAATCATTATTAGCAGTTGAAAGCTTTGAAGTACATCTTTATTTCTAGCTGCAACTCCATCTGAACCAGAGCCAGTTGTGTTTTCAGCTCAGTTGCCCACTCTAGATAGTGTTGCCACCTGTTTTTAGTTCTGTGTTGGAGAGGGCAGGCTCATGTTTGTGCCAGCAGACCTACTCCATTCTGTTTCCAAGTGAAACTTAGGATATTGCTGATTGGCATAGCTAGTAGTAGCACTTACAGTTGAGGGGGGGATTGGACTCGATGGCCTCTTGAGGTCCCTTCCGGTTCTAGGATTCTTTGATTCTAGGTTGTCTAGCACTTCCTGTTATAAAACTGTGCTAATAACTTTGCCAAATTATAACAGTTTGGGCTTGAATTTTCTATACTTAATGTTTACCTTAAAATGGATTCAGCAAAGATGAATTAGCCATTTAGAGAAGATGATTTGGGAGAAATACATTTTTTCTATGTTGAATTCTTACCTTAGTCCATTGAAACATCTTGGTTGCCCCCTCCCCACATCATCATGCTTCGGAGCAGAAATGCAAAAGGCAGGTTGCCTTTGTCAGATTTTCTTTTTGCTCTTCAAGTGCTTGCTCATATATATATTCCATTCAAGTGTATGCACACTGAGTGCATGATTATCAGAAGCTTTTTGCCTTCACGGCTACCCATTGGGTCTGACGTGGAGCCGCCTGGAATGATGCTGGTGTGGTGCCCTGTGACTCTGCTGACTTGTCAGCCCCTCAGTTCCTTCTTGCTGGCTACTCTGACAGAGGTGAAGGAGACTGGGTATGGAATAGATATGAGCAACGCATATCGGAAAAACATTTACAAAGGTAAGTAATCTTTTTTTTTTTTTAATTACTGGCAAACTTCTGTTTCTGATAGGTGAGAAGAACAAATAAAAATAACTTTGGGCTTTCAGTCTTGTTCGTGTAGATAAAGTTCCAATAAAAAAAAATATGTAAACTCTCTACTGTTGTACTTTCTTCCCCACCATCCCGCTACGTTATCAATCTGGAAGAGTCACTACATCTGGATGATTCAGAGTACATAAAAATCAGTGACCTAGCCAAAGAGCTGGATGGTTTAAATCCCAAACATCTGTATTAAAAGAACACACAAATGTTTCTCATAATCATTTCCAGTTTCACTTAGACATAACATGCCTCTGTATAACCCACTGTGCACCTTTTTGATCTTTCAGAATGCTATTTCTTATCTGTATTCTTTGATATAAATCAAGTTTTTCTTATTTACCTTAAGTATTTAAAGGAATGTGGGGATGTCTTAACTTCCTGCCGATAGATTGAGAGTGAGCTGGGAGGCAATAGCTTTAAAATACCCAAGAACTACAGGAAGTTAAACAGTTACTGCCTAAATTGCTAAAACTTCAAAAATAGGTTCTAAATTGTTAACCGTAAAAAGAGAATGACCAAAAAATAAGCACAAATAATTCAGTGAGCTCACTTTCTAATATTTTCTCATATTCTAGTATATCAGTTTGTGGATCCTGTGAAAAACAAATTTGTGTTTTTATAGGAAACGTTCTATTAATATACATGCTATGAAGTTGCAACCTCTGAATAGCCACTTGATGGAACAGTTACTCAGCACTCTGATGAGCCACACTGTGTTTGGAGACTGTTTATTTCAGTACCCTAGTTGAATGACATATTGCTTGGCAACTAGAATAAAACAGCGATCAGCTGGTGAATGTAAAGCACAGTTTGTGCCTAGTAGTGGAAGAGGTAGTTAACTCATGATGCTTGGGAGTAAAGTAGAAAATTGCTTTTTCAAGCAATTATCTTGATCTTGTTGGTTTGTGGCTTTGCATATGTGTAGAGCAATCTTACTTGCTTTTCAAACTCAAGATTTCTGTACAGATGAAATAGCTGAGCTATTAGGTTTACTGAGATGAGGAAATTAGGAGACGTATCTACTGTACTCTACATCATTAGTCATTTAACTTCTTTATGCATAAGATACCTTTTATGTTTGTGATGGGACTGTCCAACTTTCACTTGCTTATGTTAGTTGTCCATGGAGACAGATAACTTAGTTTTACCTATTGCTGGATAGTTGTCTTGGAGGAGGAGAACTAGGTGCAGACCATCTTTGTGAGGTGGTTGAAGATGGTTAAGAAGTTTGTGTACTTGCATAGCTTCACAATGAAGTGTATAGCTAGAGGGTTGCCTGGGAAAGCTTACGGGTTTTATAGCATGGCATCTTGCAATGGGCCTACCCCTGAAAATAAACCAATTTAGTCGATCCCAGATAGCGTAGAGATCCTACTCAGTTCAGTTTTCTGATATTTAGAGACTTACTGAGCCTCTAAGAAAGAAATCAGGGTTTCAAAGAAAGAGACCACATGCTATATCTGATTGAGCTGCTCACATATCCACATAGTCAAAACATCTATTTTGACAGTCTGGTTGAGGCCATTCACAACCCTGCCTCTCATCCCCAGCTACACCATTTTACAAATTTCCCTTTCTTTGGGGGCCATCTCTCTCACTTTATACCTGCATGCGAGCATATTACATCCAACTAATGAGTATTAGAGTTCATAAGTTGTGGTTACTCTATTTTACCTGTCTCCTGCCATCCCACTTCCCCTGTCTTTCTTCCTGGGCCTGTCTCAGGAACATTTGTTGAGACAGGAAATCCCCTCCCTTCTATGCTGAGAAACTATAGAACCAGCTCCTACTCAGCACAGGTGAAGCAATTTTTTGGTCCCAAAGGAAAACAGGATGGAGAATTGTAGATTTAAAACTTCTGCACAATGTTGTAAAAGCTGCTATAATTCCACCTTTACACACAGGTTTTTGGCCTTGGACCTGCAGGATACATATTTTCACGTTGCAGTTCACCCATCTCATGAAATGTTTTGATTTCTGGTGGACCAATAGCACTTCTAGTACTCCAGGATTCAACAAGAAATTATCTTCAATTTCTGGGACATAAGGCAGCTTGTGCCTTTGTACTACACCATGCAAAATTATGTCTTTGCTATATCCAGGGATGATTCAGAACAGTTCATACCCTCAACAAACATTTTGGGAATTAAAAAATAAAATCAGGATTATCTAGGAGTTCTGATGGAGTTGAGTTACTGGCTATAATGGCCTCTGTTCCTTACTTGAGGGATTCTCAGTCTTTACCCATCTTATGATACTAAGATTTATCAAGGGTGAGAAACTGTTTTTCTTAGACTAAGAGAATCATAGAATACTAGGACTGGAAGGGACCTCAAGAGGTCGAGTCCAGTCCCCTGCCCTCATGGCAGGACCAAATACTGTCTAGACCATCCCTGATAGACATTTATCTAACCTACTCTTAAATATCTCCAGAGATGGAGATTCTACAACCTCCCTGGGCAATCTATTCCAGTGTTAGACTACCCTGACAGTTAGGAACTTTTTCCTAATGTCCAACCTAAACCTCCCTTGTTGCAGTTTAAGCCCATTGCTGCTTGTTCTATCCTCAGAGGCCATGATGAACAAGTTTTCTCCCTCCTCCTTATGACACCCTTTTAGATACCTGAAAACTGCTATCATGTCCCCCCTCAATCTTCTCTTTTCTAAACTAAACAAACCCAATTCTTTCAGCCTTCCTTCATTGGTCATGTTCTCTAGACCTTTAATCATTCTTGTTGCTCTTCTCTGGACCCTCTCCAATTTCTTCACATCCTTCTTGAAATGCGGTGCCCAGAACTGGACACAATACTCCAACTGAGGCCTAACTAGCGCAGTGTAGAGTGGAAGAATGACTTCTCGTGTCTTGCTCACAACACACCTGTTAATGCATCCCAGAATCGTGTTTGCTTTTTTTGCAACAGCATCACACTGCTGACTCATATTCAGCTTGTGGTCCACTATAACCCCTAGATCCCTTTCTGCCGTACTCCTTCCTAGACAGTCGCTTCCCATTCTGTATGTGTGAAACTGATTGATTGTTCCTTCCTAAGTGGAGCACTTTGCATTTGTCTGTATTAAACTTCATCCTGTTTACCTCAGACTATTTCTCCAATTTGTCCAGATCATTTTGAATTATGACCCTATCCTCCAGAGTAGTCGCAACCCCTCCCAGCTTGGTATCATCTGCAAACTTAATAAGCGTACTTTCTATGCCAATATCTAAAGCGTTGATGAAGATATTGAAAAGAGCCGGTCCCAAAACAGACCCCTGTGGAACCCCGCTTGTTATACCTTTCCAGCAGGATTGTGAACCATTAATAACTACTCTCTGAGTATGGTTATCCAGCCAGTTATCCACCCACCTTATAGTAGCCCCATCTAAGTTGTATTTGCCTAGTTTATTGATAAGAATATCATGCGAGACTGCATCAAACACCTTACTAAAGTCTAGGTATACCACATCCACTGCTTCTCCCTTATCCATAAGACTCGTTATCCTATCAAAGAAAGCTATCAGATTGGTTTGACATGATTTGTTCTTTACAAATCCATGCTGGCTGTTCCCTATCATCTTGCCACCTTCCAAGTGTTTACAGATGATTTCCTTAATTACTTGCTGCATTATCTTCCCTGGCACAGAAGTTAAACTAACTGGTCTGTAGTTTCCTGGGTTGTTCTTATTTCCCTTTTTATAAATGGGCAATATATTTGCTCTTTTCCAGTCTTCTGGAATCTCTCTGGTCTCCCATGATTTTCCAAAGATGATAGCTAGAGGCTCAGGTACCTCCTCTATCAGCTCCTTGAGTATTCTAGGTTGCATTTCATCAGACCTGGTAACTTGCAGGCATCCAAGTTTTCTAGGTGATTTTTAACTTGTTCTTTTTTTATTTTATTGTCTAAACCTACCCCCTTCCCACTAGCATTCACTACGTTAGGCATTCCTTCAGACTTCTTGGTGAAGACCGAAACAAAGAAGTCATTAAGCATCTCTGCCATTTCTAAGTTTCCTGTTACTGTTTCTCCCTCCTCACTGACCAGTGGGCCTATCCTGTCCTTGGTCTTCCTCTTGCTTCTAATGTATTTATAAAAAGTCGTCTTGTTTCCCTTTATTCCCGTAGCTAGTTTGAGCTCATTTTGTGCCTTTGCCTTTCTAATCTTGCCCCTGCATTCTTGTGTTGTTTCCATATATTCATCCTTTGTAATTTGTCCTACTTTCCATTTTTTATATGACTCCTTTTTTATTTTTAGATCACGCAAGATCTCGTGGTTAAGCCAAGGCGGTCGTTTGCCATATTTTCTATCTTTCCGACACAGCGGAATAGCTTGCTTTTGGGCCCTTAATAATGTCCCTTTGAAAAACTGCCAACTCTCCTCAGCTGTTTTTCCCCTCAGTCTTGATTCCCATGGGACCTTACCTATCAGCTCTCTGAGCTTACCAAAATCTGCCTTCCTGAAATCCATTGTTTCTATTTTGCTGTTCTCCCTTCTACCCTTCCTTAGAATTGTGAACTCTGTGATTTCATGATCACTTTCACACAAGCTGCCTTCCACTTTCAAATTCTCAACCAGTTCCTCCCTATTTGTTAGGATCACATCTAGAACAGCTTCCCCCCTGTAGCTTTTTCAACCTTCTGAAATAAAAAGTTGTCTCCAATGCAGTCCAAGAACTTATTGGATAGTCTGTGCCCCGCTGTGTTATTTTTCCCAACATATATCTGGATAGTTGAAGTCCCCCGTCACCACCAAATCTTGGGCTTTGGATGATATTATTAGTTGTTTAAAAAAAGCCTCATCCACTTCTTCCACCTGGGTAGGTGGCCTGTAGTAGACTCCTAGCATGACATCACCCTTGTTTTTAATCCCTTTTAGCCTAACCCATAGACTCTCAACACTTCCGTCTCCTATGTTCATCTCCACCTCACTCCAAGTGTGTTCATTTTTAATATATAAGGCAACACCTCCTCCCTTTTTTCCCTGTCTATCCTTCCTATCCTACCCACCCCTCTATGGGATCTAAACTTAGTACTGAAGTATCTTACGAGATCTCTCTTGAACATTTTCTTTTCTTATCCTACCAGTTCTCTCTCATGAAGTATGAGACTGTCAATTGGTCGAAGAACCTTGCAAGGTCTGTGCAGGTCTCCCCTTTATCCATCATCTCCAGTCATTACTACAACAAGTACATCTTTGTTAGGTTGGGGGCACATCTAGGAACACATCAATAAGATCAGGTGGCCTACCTTGAAAACAAAGATTTAGGGAAATTGGGATTTTAAAGGCTGGATCCTCTTCTACATTTTTTTCCCTCAATAAGGCTGTTATACCGCATCCTAAATTTTTACCTAATTAGTCATCTGAGTTTCACATCATCAGATGCATTCATCTCTCATGTGTGCACACATTCCACAAAAGACCAGGGAGGATATTACTTTGGTATCTTGGATATCAGTAGAACGGTGACATTCTCAAGCATGCCATTTAGGAAGTTTTCCAGAGGGTCCATTTCAATTTGCTGATACATCCCAAAGGGTCTACAGTCTCCACACAGATTTTGGAGGTGAATTTCTGGGTGCATTATTTCTTATCATGAATCTACCAATATACAGCCTTATTCTAAGTTAGCCAGTCTACAAGCTTTCTTTGTCCTTTGGATGTGTTGCTTAAGCAGGTTTCAATTATGGATATTTGCAAGGCTTCAGATAATACCTTCTCCACACATTTTGGTGGTCCATTCTTTTATAGGCTCAGAGTTGACTTCTAATGCTTAATAAAGGTCAGAATGGGAAGCATAGCATATTAGCTTAATTTTCACTATGACATTTAAATTAAAAGTTTGTTGAAGCTGCAGTTATAGTATCAATCTTCTGAAACATCAAAAACTTGTCATGAAATAAAAAATTGCTTGCAAAGAAATTTGCGCAAATAGCAAGGCACTGTGCCATGTTTATTCCAATTACAAAGAAGTTATTTGAGCAGTCTCCCTTTGTGGGTGCTCCACTTCAGGTATACATGCTTCCTTTTGGACTGTAGTCCTGTTTTGAGTTGTGGATTCTGCACCAAAGCTCCTCCCTTCAAAAGAGGGTACTGCTCAGTAGATGCCCGAAGTGGAGCACAGGCTGGCACAGGCCTGGGATGCAGCACCCATAGGGAGAACACTAGAAGGGGAGGGTTTACTCACTGGTACAGTAACTGGAGTTGTTTGAGGTGTGCTCTGCTGCCCACCCTTCATTCTCTCTGTTTTAGTGTTTCTGCTGAGGCATTTTGTGGTGGTGAAGAAATTGAGTACAGTTCACTTGTGTGGTCCTCTTTGGTGCAGGGCAAATGGATGCTGCTACCAAAAATCTCGGATCAAAGGCTAATGAGGTGCACGTATGCCTGAGGTGTGTCATGAAAACTTAAAAATTCCTCTAAAAATGCTTGATTTCATACAGAGGTGATTGTTTTCAGACAACAGAAATAATAATTTTGGATTTTCAAAGATATTCCACAGGTTTTGGATATGTATTGTTTATAAGAAAATTGTGATATTGAGGATTAGAGCCAGCGTGCAACGAAGATGGAGGGATAGTTGCTGCGCCCAGACGGTGAGGGCCAGTTGCGTGCAGGGGAAGTGGGTGATAGAGCTGGAGTCAGGTGTGAGCTGCAGGGAGGGGGGGAAGGAGACAGATGTATGCAGGTGAGAGGTACTGTGGATGCTGCCAAGAGTTAGTCTGCTTTGCAGCATATTGAAGGAGCTAGCATCCCGCTGCTGATTGCCCTGCCAGCCCAGGCGCAGCTCCACTGCCGTTTTGTTCAGTTCAGGCCTGTGTGAGGAGGGAAGAAGTTGGGAGTTAGTCTCAACAGAAGCTAGCCCCAAGCCTCTGTCTTGTGCCTTGGGGAGGAGTCAGCTGGGGTTGCCAGTTATTTACTACTTTTAATAGCTCAAAGTCACTTAAAAAGTAGCCCAGTCTATCTATTGAAACAAAGTGAGTGACGCTGGAGAGTTTATGTCCTGGAAGGGGTATCTGCAGCCGTACTCTTAAGATAGTGTGCAGTGTCATGCTCCCTGTCATGGCAGGGTGACTGGCACAGGCCTGGGATGCAGCTTCAGCTCTTCAGTCAGTACCTTCCTGTGGGCCTGTCCAAGGCCTGGCCCTGTTGCCCCTCCAGGACAAAAATCGGTGTGGGTGGATGTGACCTTTTGTACCTTGCTCACCTATTGTCTTTGACTCTGCTCTGTACCTTGGGTAAAAGTCAGTGTCTCTGGACAGAAATGGGGTTGGAGCATGGCCCTGCATGCCCTACCCACCCTTTGATTGAAGATTCTGGAAATTGCTGGTTTTTTCCCAAAAAAACCACCAGCCCTAATTGAGATTCACAATTCCTCTATTAATGTATAGTAGAGCTGTCTGACATTATGAAATACGAGAATCTATGTAAGTTGCTTTTGTGAAAAATGGACTTTATGGCTATTATTATTTTGTATGGTCTGTTTGGGAATTCTGCTTCACCTGAATGCCACAGCAACTTTGACAAAATTTACATTTTTTATTTTCTTTGATTTTTTTTTTTCCCCCAGATCTTCAAGTAGTTTTCTACACTCTTTTATAGATAATTATTTATTAGTCTCCCATAATGTGTGGTTTAAGTTGTTTAGTCACATCGTCATAGACCTTACCTGATAAAGGAATAATAAATCCTATTAACCAAGTTTGGGCAATAGAAACTAACATTTAAAAGATTGAATAGCCTTTAAAAAAAAAAACAAAAAAACCCCACCACTTTCAGGAAGGCATTTCTGATTGTGTACAAACTATTGTTTGCATTTAGAAAAAAGTATTTTTTTAAATACCAACGAATTTGACTACATATTAATGGAGAGAGCATTGAAACCAAGCACTGCCCCGTCTCAGCCTAGTCCTCCTCAGCAGCTGTGGGGAGAGCTGGGGCTATCTACCTCCAGAGAGAGGGGGGTTGGTGAGCGTAGCAAGCGGGGGGGCGCAGCCCTCTAGTTCCATTTAACAGACATTATGCTGGACTCTTCCAGCTTCAAAAAATGTGATACTTGTCAAGAGGCCAAGCTAGTCTCTTGACAGTCACTTTTTCTGCATCCTATCCCTGGGGGAAGCCCACATTCCACAGAAATGCTTGCACTGTAACAACATCAAAGCAAGCGCCACCTGGCTGATACTCCTGGAAGAATCACTACACCTTCTGAAGTTCTTCCCTCTATATGGCAGGGATACTCAATTGTGGAAGCCCTGGGGGCCACAATGATACTCGCGGCATATGCCGAGGGCTGTAACTTAAATGTGGTTGCATATACATGCAAATATATATGCAAATAGCTTCTTTCACACTGACAGGCATGAATACAAAGATTAAGGCAAGACCACAACATGCAGGCCCCATTTAAGTCAGTTCTGCTGATATGAATAAAATGCAATATTTGCCCGATTTCCACCCATATGAAAGCACTTTTAATAAACAATGACAGTCCAGGAATTTAACTACTAAAATGCATATCAACAGCAGACCATTATATTGACTACTTTTTTGTTTTGGCTCCCACCTGCAGGCTGTGTATTGAGCCCCACATAAACTCAAACCACACTGTGGGCTGCAAACAAATGGGCCACGGTCCACGTATTGAGTGTAGCCCTGCTCTATGGGATCCCACAGAACCTCCGGCAAAAGACAAGGCTTAACCTTCCAGCAGCTCCAGGATGCACGCTTCATCTTCTCGTATCTGGGACTCTTAAAAGACACAAGCTTCCCCAGCTAGTTCGTTGCCCTCAGTGCCGAGTGCTACTCTGCCCCAAATTCCTTGGTGGTGGAGACTATTAACCATAGCAATCAGCAAGGTCAACCGTAGGTGTCAGGGCTATTCCCCACTCTGGCACTCTGAGCACAGAAGCTGGGACCTGCAAGAGACCGCTAGGCTGTACTTGTAAGAACTCCCAGAGTCACAGATGCCCTGGCTCTGAGAAAAAGCAAAAGTTGCCACCGTCAAATGATTTACCCTATAAAAACCAGGGAGGAGCACCTGAATTCCTTCTCCAGGGTTACCCCCAAGCTTTTTGCCCCAAAGAGCTTGAAAAAAGAAAAGAGAAAAACAAGTTGCATTCTCTGGTAGCTGACTCCTCATCTTAGGCAGGCAGACATACACACACAGAGCCCCTGTTCCTTTCCAGGACACAAGAATCAAATCATTACCTTTAAAAAAGTGATTTTTATTAATAAAACAGAAAAATACTTAATAAGGCATTCTTGATTGTTAGGTGTTACAGAGCAGCTAAATAAAACAAATTCAAACACAGAGGAAAATCTCGGGGAACAACTCCTAGATGGTGAATGGGGGAGGAGCGGCATGGATTCACACAAGTTCAAACCATACCCAAAAAATGAGGAAAAATACCCCAATTGCAAATAAATACATGTTTCCCTTAATTTACTCTCACAATCCCTTCCTGGTTCAGTCCACTTTCATGCCCCATATTCCTTGGAGGCATTGTAGTACTGCCTCGGTTTAAATCATCCTATGTCTCTCAACTCCTACCCAAAGAAATCTTATACAATTCAGATTTCAGCACCATATCCCCATTGGTTCTTCTGGCACCCTGCCAACATCCTTGCTAGCTACCTGAGTTTAACCTCTTAGTCACTGGGTTCTGGCCAGCACTCCTATCCATCACAGAGGGCAACTCCAAAAAATAGACTGAGACACTCAATGCATTTGGTCATAAATTTTATTCATTCTCCAGCTTCAGGTAGCAAATCACAAGGTACTCATAGCCCATTACAATGTCAATATGTGGTAGACTATAACAAAGTTCGAGCTTTCTCTCTCAGTGGACTCGAAGGTGTTTCTGGCCCTGGCAGAGGTGGGTGCCATCGTAGCTAGAATGGTGCTTTAGGCTGTTTCAGACAGAGATGCTGCATCTCGCACCATGGCATTGGCGGTATCCATGGAACGATACAGCCGCATAGCCTGAGCCCCAGTCAGCTAACATAGGCCAACTGCAGGTGTCTAGTTGTGGTGTAGACATACCCTCAGGGAGACTGAGAGCCAGTGCTGGGGGTGGAGGAGAAGAGCACAGATTGGATCAGAAAGTAGGAGGAAATGGGATTGACTGTGTGTGGGGAGGTGAGACAGGGAGTTGATGGGGGTGGGACTGGAAGTTGGACAGCAAGCCCAGTGTGAGGAAGTAGGATTGGCTAGGCAAAAAGAGTGGTATACGGATAAGAAGCATATGAGTGGACTGGATAGGCAAGGACAACAGAATTGGGGCAAGGAGCTAGAGTTGGATAAGGCATAGAACTAGAAAAGGGATGTATTGGAGAGGTTGTATGGAATGGGTAGAAGAATATTGCCCGGTAGAGAGAGACCGCTATAGATCTTGGAATGGAAACCAAAATTCATACCTCACCATTCCTCTGTTTTCAGCAGCTATCTCTGTATCTTATTGGATCCACAAATAAGTATGACAACCTTCTATTGCTATCATTTTCACTTTTAATTCAAGCTCCAGAGGTCTGCATAGTGGATCTAAAGGTTTCAACCCTACAGCTGCATGTTGGTGTCAATCTGATGAAATTTGTTTCTCAGTTAAAAAAAAAAAAAGCCAAATTACACACAGATACATACGAACACCATTTAGATTGTAAAATCAAGCTTTTAGAAATTAGGAAATACCAAAATTCAGCCGGTAGGTGCCATGTATGTGTGCACGTGCGTGTATGTGAGAGAGAGAGAAATGCAGTCTTAGGTTACATCTACATTAGCATTTTTGTCAGGCAGGACTGCGGAAAAAACCCACCCCTGACCAACGTAAGTTTCACCACAAAAGCGCCAGCATATACAGCATGTGTCATTGGGAGTGGTTTAATTTAATTTATGCCAACAGGAGAGCTCTCTCTGCCATAGGCATAGAGTGGATACACTGGAGACATGACAGCTACATGGTTAAGGCAGTTGAAAGTTATCATTTAGAATTGGATTCTTTCCCTTCCTCTACCAAAGAGGTCCTGTGTGATGTTGGGCAAGTTACTTAAACTTTTCACAAGTGATCACTAATTTGGGTTCATTTTCTTGGTGCCCCACTTGAAACTCTGTGTCCTGATTGTCAGTAAGGTTGAGCATTCACACCTGTAGCTAAAGTCAGTGGGTTATATAGTACAAGTTGAATCTTATTAATCTGGTACTCTCTGGCCCACCAACATCTGTGGTCCAACATGATTTTAGTTAGTTGGGTATCCTCTTATCATGGGTGTGGCCAAGTTTCACTAGGTCACATAAAGTTTGTTTATAGCCATCAAACCTGGTTCTCAGAGTTCTGTGCTGTTATTTAGCTCTAGTTTACCCCTAAATGTCTTCTAAGAGCCCTGTAAGCAGCGGAAGTGGTGGTAGCACTGACCTCCCGTGAATCCGGCAAATTCTCTGGTTCTGCATTGGTCGGATCCCGAGGGTGCTGGAGTAGAGAGGTTAATTCTGTACAAAGTACTCTAAAATTATGAGGATTTGATCAGGCACACAACATTTGTAGTTTCTGTTGACCTTACACACACTCTGTGTTTGTCTCAAATCTCCATCTGTAAAATGCATCTTTCACCTTGCAGCGGTTTTGTGCAAACAACCTATTTGTAAATTATTTGGATACCATAGTGATGAGTGCAGTAGAAAGCCCATGGGGAAATAATTCTTTGTTCAGAACAAGATTTGAATAGTGTGCAGCAAATAACTCCTATAGCTACATATTGCTCAGTGAGGGTAAAACAAAATATTAAATAGTTGCTCATTAATTGAATGGTGTGCATCCTGTGCAGTAAATGAATCTAGGGTTTTTTGGGGTGAGAAGGAGAAGCATGTGATCATGTAATTAAAGACAGCATCATAATGCATACATAAAAGATGCCAAATTAAGGTTCCTCTGGTAATCCTTATTCTACAGTTTCCCAATTTTTCAGTGCTTGATTTTTCTAACCTTAATCTTTAATTTAGTGTGTGTGTGTGTGTGTGTGTGTGTAATATAAGCTATGCGTAGTTTTTATATCTATAAATTTAATTGTATATTTAGCACTGAGACCACTTTGTGTATTTCATATTCTCAATATTGTCAGTGGCTGTCTGGCATGATTTTAGTTTTGTACTAGGGCAGTGACTTGGTAAAAGAAAATCTTTGTGTTTGTGCACATTCCTTTTAGATCACTCAGGCTCAGTCAGTCTATTTAATAATCTGCCTAGTAACTGGGGGCAATGCTTTGGTTTAGAAATGTTCTTCAGAACATAGTGTTATGTTTGCAATTAGATTTTTTTAAATAATCATTTAGTGGATTTAATTTGGTGTATAATGTAACTGCTTGCTCTTGATAGCCTAAACCAGACTCACCAATTCAGATCTAGAAAGGGAGAGGATAGCATTTTCAGCTAACAAAATAATGCAAACCTTTTTTTAAAGAGCTTACTGTGTTACAGGGAGATTGAGCTTTTTGGAAACACATGCCATTAGGCAGAAGTTGCAAAATGAGACAACACTATGTAGCATGTTGGTGCTATTGTGGCATGCAGAGTACTATTCTAAAAGCTTTGTTACTAATATAGCTGCAAATTGAGTTAAATTGTTTCTTTACCACAGACATTTCTGAAAATCATACAAGAAAGTTTTAGCTGTGTGATTCTTAAAACTTTCTATATATGAATCTCAACTGTTCACTGTGTGTAGAGTCTATTACATAAGTATATGGTTTAGTTTGTCTATGCATGTAGTAAAAGATTCATGTTCTATCAACAGCACTAATATATGCCACTTGTGGCACAAGAATCATTAATTATAGAGCACTTTAAATATATCTATTGGATACAAACTTCAGTTGTAAAAGAAAAATAAATTTCAACATCATTGATACTGCTTCTCAGTGTATATGGAACTGTGAGGTTAAGGCATGCATGCCAGTTTCTTCAATACATGGACTAGCAGTAATCTTCCTGCATGTTTATCGAAAACAGCGATAAACTTCAACATTTTGTGTCTAACTTCATTGAATTTGAGTTACACAAAGTGCGTGAATAACTTACATTACATTTTAAGTAGTCTACAACTGATTCTCCTACATACTTTGTTTTAAACAGTTAAACTGGTGTTCTCTGCTGTTTTCAGTTTACAGTCAATTCATTTTGCTGATTCATCCATTATTGTGATGGCTCCAGGCCAGAACTGGTTTTACAGATTAAAGACAGAGCTATAAACCTATTGGGACTCAAAAGAATGTTGGTAAATTGTTGCTGAGTGAAGGCAGCCAATGAAAGTGGATAGTTTTTTAAGTGATCCTAATTCTGCATGTGTTGAGAGAAATCTTTCCATCATAAATCGGCAGTCATGTTTCTGTGAAATGGAGTCCCAGCAGTAGATGGCTATGATAGTAGGAGTGACTGTGTGCCTCTTTAATGAATATTTTGCATAATAAAAAATGCAACCCAACTAAAGGTGCATTGTGCAGCAATCAAAACAAGGTTTCATCAAAAGTTCTCTAAATGTAGACTTTTCCTGGCAAACTTGCAAAATAAACCTGCTGGGTTAAGTAATGAGACTTAAAGGAAAAAATCCAGGAAGACTTTTTCTTGCCAATGAACAATCTGGAAGGGATAATGACTGAAGATTTGCTGGTTTCTCATTTAAAAAAAAAAAAAAAAAACTTGAACCCAATTAACCCTTTTGTGAGGCCTATTTTTTTTAAGCAGTGCTAACAGTACTTTTCCTTGATATATTTTTTACCCACTGCCTTTTCTTGTTCTCTCCCCCCCTCCCAATTTTCCCTTCTTCCACCCCCCCCCTTCCTGTCTCCCCTGTTTATGTTGGTCCTAGACATCCAACACTCTGGTCATGTGAAGAAGTGGGCTGTGCCCGTGAAAGCTCATGATAGCATCTACATGTTTTGTTAGTCTATAAAGTGCTACCAGACTATTTTTGTTTTTTCAGTTTTTTCAGACTAACTCTGCTACCCCTTGAAGCTTCTCTCATGTGTAACAATGTGAATTAAGAGGGCACGAAACAGTTTGTTTTCTTCATCAAAGGAGGATGGGTTTTCAGGCTTGCTGACGGGGGGCAGAAGGCGGGGGGGGGGGAGGGGCAGTTGCCACAGGGTCCAACTATTCAAAAAAAAAAAAAAACCCCACACACACTTTGGATGTGAATGGAGCAAGTTCTGCTACTGTACTGTAGGCTGTTGTGTCCCTGAGTGTCGTGTTTGAACTTCGATCTCCTGGGGATGAAGGGTGGAAATCTCCATTCTTGCAAACTAGAATTGCATCTTCCCTGTCCTAGAGAGATGACTGCAAATTGTGGGCATCCTTACTTAGAAGTTCTCCTTCACAGTTTCATAATATTTCTTGTAATGTTTCTTGTGCATTCTCATTCCTGAAGTGTTTATCATAAAATTAGAAGGAGCTTATTGCATTTCTTTGAATTATATACATTCATGGATCAAGCTGTTCATTCCATCTTCTTAAAAAAAGTAATTTCAGGGGAGAGAAGGCTGTATTTAAGGCTGTTCTGTATATAATATCCAACAATCTTCTTCCCCATAGCTGTAAACACCAGCAAGTATGCTGAAAGTTATAGGATCCAGACCTATGCAGAATATGTTGAGAAAAAGCATGAAGAGAATCAGGCAAAAAGGAAGTGGACAGAAGATAGTTGGAAGGAGATGGAGAGAAAGCGGTTAAAAACGCAATACACATCATACGTTCCCCACAGTCGGTACTACTGTGCTAACAGGTGAGAACTTTTCATAAATAGTAGTAATAATAATAAAGGACATTGGAAAGACATCTTATCTTTAATTTCAACAGCTCTGGATGGCTATACTTTGGATTTGGAAACTTAGGTGCTTTCTCTTGTGCAGCTGTCTGTGTTTTGTGGCTGACTTTGCAAGGTGCTTACCCAGGGCAATACATAATCTCTCATTCCCTGGGAAACAGCCAACTGAACAATTTTAACGACAAATGCTTCTGTATAGCTAAGTGGGGAAGAATGGAAGAAATTCTGTATGAGACCCCTTCATTAATCATTTACTTTTTAGGTTAGGTCTGAGGCTTCCAGGTGTTACTGTATTGCGTACTGTACTGTTATACATCATCGCTGTATTTTCCTTGATAGTCTCTGCTGCACTATTTTGTAGATTCCCTCTTAAACTTTGTAAAAATCTCAAGGAGCTACTGGCCTGACATTTTTACTGGATGGGAAGGGGGACAAATAGGGAGCATGAGGTGCTGGGCTTTTTCTGCTTCTTTCTCCTTTTGTATGAATAATGTTGTGACTTGTAGCTCACATCATCTCCATCTGTGAATGTGCTGGATTTTGCAGTATGAAAAACTGGCTTCTTTTTCACAGTAAAAACATCCTTAAAAACAGGTTTTATACTTATGGTGTAGATGAGTGATTATATTTAGTATAAACAAAACAGAGGTGTGTTGTGTTTTGGCTGCTTGTCACACTTGGAGTTGAAAAGTTTGAGAGGAATGTTTAGGAGAGATGGAAGAGAGAGTCTTTGGGGGAGCTGGGGTAAGGAGTTAACCCAAAAAATTGTGTTCTGTAGTTAGGTCTTGTTCAGTATAAGAGAGCATGAATAATGAGAGGGGCTTGTTACATTAATTTACTATAGGACTTTTAAAGGTTGAGTCCTCAGTTACTTTCTGTGAAATTAATTGATCTAGGAATAGAATTACTACAATAAAATACACTGCATTGCCGTAACTCATCTTCACACAGTTTATAGTTCCTATAAGTTTAGATAATATTGGAAGGCTTTTGAGGTATTTTGATACTGCCTTGTTTAGGGATGTTAAAATTAGATTAATCAACCAGTTGAAAAGTTGACGGAATTTCCATTGACTATTTGATTTGTCGATAAGGGCGCTTTCACTTTTTAATGTAGCAAGAGCCTGCCTGGCTGTTGCTACATTTCAAAGGCAGAAGTGCCATGTGACATTCCGCCTTTGAAATGATTGTAACGCCGCGTAGAGCCTTGGGCCAGCGGGGGACTCTCTGAGGCTCCATGCGGCACTTCCGCTTTGACATGTGCAAGAGCACCAGCAGGGACTCTTGTACATTTCAAAGGTGGAACGCCACCGCTACACCCCTACCCCCTCCCACGGAGCTGGGAAGAACCAGCTTTTAAGCTGGCTCCTCCTAGCACCCTCTCCTCCCCCCGCCCCCCTCGCTGCCTCTTTCTGATAGAGGCAGCAAGGGGGGGGGAGCAACTAGTCGACTAGAGTATCGCTTAGTCGATTAGTCGCTTACATCCCTAGCCCTGTTTACCATGAATATCTAGATGGTTTAGGACTTCATTATTGCAGCTGAGCTTCTATCATTGAAGATCTGCTGGACTGGGTCATGAGTCCCATGATGACAGACTTACAGCATTTTTTGTATTTTGATCTTTAAAGGGCAGAATGTATTGCATAGTCACTTATTAGTGGAATCCATGTCCCAGATTAAAGTCTACTGGCTTGAAGAGTTGACAGTGGGCTATCTAGCAAGGAAGCCTACAGATGTAACTTCTTCATGGGTACATACATTCTTTTATAGAGCAAAATATCATAACAGCCATACTGGGTCAGACAAAAAGTCCATCTAGCCCAGTATCCTGTCTTCTGACAGTGCAATGCCAGGAACTCTAGAGGGAATGAACAGAACAGGTAATCGTCAAGTGAGCCATCCCCTGTCATCCATTCCCAGCTTCTGACAAACAGAGGTGAGGGACACCATTCTTGCCCATCCTGGATAATAGCCATTGATGGACCTATCCTCCATGAATTTATCTAGCTTTTTTTTTTTTTTTTTTTTAAACCCTGTTTTAGTCTTGGCCTTGGAAAGGAGTTCCACAGGTTGTGCATTGTGATATAAAATACTTCCTTTTGTTTGTTTTAAATCTGCTACCTATTAATTTAATTTGGTGACGCCTAGTTCTTGTGTTATGGGAAGGAGTAAATACTTCTTCTTCACTTTTTCCATACCATTTATAGACCTCTATTGTATCCCCCCATCTTTTCCAAGCTGGAGTGTCCCAGTTTTATTAATCTGTCTTCACATGGCAGCATTCCATGCTTGGGATGTTAGCATGTAGTCATTTACATGATTAATTGATAAGCCAGGGCTCATTGGTTAATCCTACACACACGGCCTTTTGGCTGCCCTCCCACCCCCACCTGCTGCTGCTGGTGGCTGGCGGGAAGCTGGCTTCCTGTGTATATCGACTCCAACGGAGACATCTACCTCCCCTCTCCCTCACTGCCAATGTATGAGAGGCAGCAGAAGGGGCTCCCCCCAGCCTCCCCTACATGTAAACAAGTAACCACTGAAAAATTGGGCAGTTACACGTTTACCAAAAAACACATTTGATGACATCCCTATTCCATACCCCTAATCTTTTTTGTTACTCTTTTCTCAGCTTTTCCAATGCCAAGATCTTTTTGTAGATGAAGTAACCACATCTGCAAACGGTACTCAAGAAGTGAGTGTACCATGAATTTATATAGAGGCAAAAAGATATTCTCTGTCCCTTTCTTCATAATTCTCAACGTTCTGTTTGCTTTTTTGACTGCTGCTGCACATTGAGTGGATGTTTTCAGAGAACTATCCACAATGACTCCAAGATCTCTTTCTTGGATGTTAACAGTTAATTTAGACCCCATCACAGTCATCATTGTGTGCAATCAGCATGCGTCTCCGTTCACATGCATGTCACTTTAGTAATACTGTTAGGAAAACAAAATGTCTTGTAGGCCATGCATAGAACCCTGATGGGTCGCATGTGACCCCGGGGCTGCAGGCAGCCACCACTGTTTTTTAACCAGTTACCAGTCCATGAGGAGACCTTCCCTCTTATCCCATAACAGCCTACTTTGCTTAAAAGCTTTTGGTATAGAACTTTGTCAAAGGCTTTCTGGAAATCTAAGTACATAGCCATTGGAGTCCCATTAACCCACATGCTTGTTGTCTGCCTCAAAGAATTCTAGTATATTGGTGAGGCATGATTTCCCTTTACAATGAGTTATGTTGACTTTTTCTTAACAAATTATGTTCAACTATGTGTCTGACAATTCCGTGCTTTACTATAGTTTCAATCAATTTGCCCAGTACCGAAATTCAACTTACCGGCCTGTAAGTGCCTGGATCACCTCTAGAACCCTTTTTAAAAATTGGTTTCACATTAGCTATCCTCCAGTCATTTGTTACAGAAGATGATTTAAAGCAGGGGAAGGGAACCTTTTTGGTGTCCGGGGTGGGGTGGGGGATGGATCTAAAAAAAAGCAGTTAGGGGCCACACATAAGTGAGAAGCAAAGAAAAGAAAGCCAAACCCTCATTGATGTGGCTCCCAACTGAGAAGGAGACAGACACTCTCCACGTTTCCCTCGCACACCAGAGCCTAGGAGGGCCCAGGCTAGTAGATTTTGTGTGCTCCAGCCCTATGGGGGGATGGCAGGGAGGCTGGAGCACTAGAGTGGGCTTCCCAAAGCTGGAGGGGGAAGCCTCAGCCTCAGCGCCTGGATCCAGGCAACCTCGGGGCCATATCTAGCCCCCTAGGCCTTAGGTTCCCCACCCCTGATTTTAAAGGGATGGGTTACAAACCAAAGTAGCTCTGTAGCTTCACCTTTCGTTCTTTCTTCTGGTCGTGTGATTTATTGTTGTTTAGTTTATCAACTTGTTCATAAACCACTTCTAATGACACCTCAATCTAGAACAAAACAATAAATGGTCTGGTAGCACTTTATAGACTAACAAAACGTGTAGGTGGTATCATGAGCTTTCGTGGGCAGAGCCCACTTCTTTAGATGACCGGAGATGTGCCCACGAAAGGTCATGATACCATCTACATGTTTTGTTAGTCTATAAAGTGCTACCAGACCATTAGTCTGTACAGAACAAAACAACAAACTCGGCTACCCCCTGAAGCAATCTAGAACAGTTCCTCAGATTTGTCACTTAAGAAAAATGGCTCAGGTCTGGGAATCTCCCTCATGTCTTGCCTTATTAAGCATATCTCACATATCCAGCAACATACTGAAGACAAGGCTGAAGCAAGCAGTGTCATTGTACACTTCATTCTCACTCATGACACCTTTACCTTTAACAATAAATACTTTCTCCAAATGTAGGAATAGCCATGGGTAACAGGATACCTCCCCAATATCTCCTCCATTGTACCTCTTTGGGTCTAAGCTCAGCTTGTTCTTCAACTGTAGAATTTCTCAACCTTTTCATAATTGCAGTCACCAGTTGGAGCATAGTACTGAAAAATTGTAGTGGGCTGATAATCTAAAGATCAAACTTAAAAAACAACAAGTAGTCTGGTAGCACTTTATAGACTAACAAAACATGGAGATGGTATCATGAGCTGTTGGCACAAACAATGAAGGTGCCAACAGCTCTTTGTCTGTGTAGATTCTTATGCTACTACTCTTCCTCTCTAATTGCTATCCTATGATCCTTATCTGCTTCTTTTCACTATCCAATTTTTAGGTGCTTATAGATTGCCTGTTTGGTTTTCCCTTTGATATTTACATACCCTCTGCTTCTTGTTTCCTGACCCTTCCTTTTTTTTCCTTCCCCTCCTCCCCCCCTCCCCTTCTCTCTTATTTATGTTGGGTCTGAACATCCTAAACTCAAAACTCCGGTCATTTGAAGAAGTGGGCTCTGCCCACGAAAGCTCATGATACCATCTACATGTTTTGTTAGTCTACAAAGTACTACCAGACTACTTGTTGTTTTTTAAGTTTATCCTGTACAGATTAGCTTGGCTACCCTCTGAAGAATCTAAACATTGTCAACTCTGTTGCTGAATCTTCATGAGCTGGTGAAGGTAAAGTTGCTTTGGAGCCAGGATGACAAAATAGGTTGTTATTCAGTATAAATAACTATTTTTAGTATGGTGGTGAAGTTCTCACATTATTCCTTAAGATGTATCCTCAAAAAAAAAAAAGTTAGTTGTAGGAGAGCTTCGCAAATTGGAGTTATGACTTTGAGCTATAAGTCTGGCAATGGACAGTGTTAAACATAAATAGTTTTATCATCTTGTATTGGTAATCCTGTAAGAACCTATAAATATACATACTGGCGTGTTGAACAGATCTTGAGATTTCTAAGGTGACTGTTGGATTAAATGAAGCAGTCATCTGGACTAAAGCTATTGATTTAAACCTTAACCATTAGCTAAGGTGAGAATAAATAAGCCTTTAAATTCATGTTTTTAAAGTCCAGTTTTACCTAAGTGTATCTAAGCTTTAAGGCAAATTGTCCAGCTTTCAAAAAACTATATTAAACCTTCTTAATCCAAGTCACTTATTCTGCCTAGCTGCACTTACAATTTGTCATTGTGAGGCAACCACACAAATTAATGTTTGGTTAATATATTTTAATTGGTAGACCGGAGAAATGTGTACTCAAAACTTGATCATAGGAAAATTTACAGTAGTAGGAAGAGTGTATGTATTAAAAATCAAACTATGGATCTGGCTGGCATATTAAAAAGATACTAATTCAGATTTGTTAGCGAACTTGAATGGTTAATTCCACTGAATTTTTTGTTTTATTTTTTGCTTTGTGTTTTCTCTTTGCACAAATTTTGATTCTTCTGTTGATGTTAGAAGTGTTGTTTAGGTATTGTTCATGATGCTATAATCATTTATCAGCATTTCCATTATAAATATCAATTTATCAGAGGTTTAGGACTGAACTTGAAAAATTCAGTCCAGAATTAAATATGGGAAGCAAGGAGTTAGCCCAGAAATAATTTTTACAACAATATTTTTAAAAGTAGATTTATGTTATCAACCTGTTAAACTTTAATTCTAATGCAAGTATATACAGTACCAATTGTGATTAATTTTTCCTATGCATACCTGCCATCTACATATGTACATACTAAAATTAGCAGCTCAAGTAATACTTGATAATTAGCTATAGTTCATCACCAAAAGCAGTAACTTATGTTTGTAATATAGCTGTGCTAGTATCAAAATGTTCCTTACTAGGGACTTGGATTTTCCCAAGGCCTTTCATATGAATTATTGATCCAGTTGTATAAAATATTAATATATTTTCATATAGTTTGACATTTTCCAATGTGTGACTGGTTGTCATATAATTGTTTTTCTGGTTTGACTTTAAGGATCTCACCTCTTAATGCGATATAAGAAAACATTTGAAAATAAGTTATCTTCTGTCCCACAAGTGCATCTCTTTTTACTTGAGTGTTGTAGAAATTGACATGTGAGCTTTTGTGTTTGGGGTTGGATTCTAAAGCCCATCTGTAGATCTAAAGTCACACATTAATGCCAATTAACACTAATGGTACTTACACTTACAATGAAAGCTGTCCATATTAAAAATACACCCTTCTACATAATGCTTTATCACAGAAAGGAATCAAGTTAAAAGGATGATATGGACTTAAAAAATGAATACTTCACACTGGAAAAGTTGTTTTTTATTAATACAAAGATAAGTGAAAAGTTGGAGAAAATACTCTTCAGTGTTGCATTTGACAGCATTAATTGTTTATCACTAAATCAGCTTCCCTTGTTTCAGTTAGATTGTAAACTGCAGGATTGATTCTGACCTGTTGTGCTTTGTACAGTGCCAAGCACATTGTGCTTAGCAAATTATAAATTGCCAGTTTATGTTCATGTTAAATGCACCATTTCACGTCTTTGCAAAATAGTGCTAAGCCATAGGATAAAAATTGAGACATATTAATATTTTATACTAAAAAGTGCCTCTTGTTCTGTTTGGCTATGTCAACAATGCAGTGCCATTTCGGGATACCAGAGTATCCCGAAATAGCTATCCTGCATCTTCACAGCAAGCCTGCTGTTTTGAAATATAATGGGCTCGCTATTCCGATGTCCCTGTAAACCTCATTCCATGAGGCATAAGGGACGTTTTGGAATAGCGAGTTATTTTGAAATTTGGCACTGTGTAGACGGTGCGAAAGTATGAAATAAGCTATTTCAAAATAAGATCGAAATAAGATACACAATTTCCGTAGCTCAAACTGCATATCTTATTTTGAGTTATGGTGCAGCGTAGATGCAATCTTTGTAGCCTTAATTCTTTAGGGTTTATTTCCCAGGTTCCTTGCCTAGACTGACTCAGATGAGATTAATGACAACAATTATAATTTTCACCAGTTTTTAAAAAATAAAAAGGTGCCATACTAAGAACAGGAAGGATGCATTTGAGTATATGGTTTCCTTCCCACAACAGCAATTCTGTTTAAACTAAAATATTCAGACTAAAATGCCAGTAAAGTTCAAATTCTTAGTTTTGGTGCACATAAACAGTAGCCAAGAAGTTAGTCGGAATATCTTTGTACCTTGCAAAATGGTTGTCCTTCTTTCCTGTCCCTTGGAAAGTAATTGTGGCAGCCAACAGTGAGTAGACTTTTCCTGTTCAGTATCTGAAATGGTATTGCTAAGGTGATATTTTTGTTTTTTTTAATCCTCTGGCACTATAGAACCAGCATATTCTGTTACTTAACTTGAATAATTCTGTTTGTTGTCACTAGAGATACTGTTGGAATTTAACAGTGGCCCTACATGTCCCTAGTTTTGTGAATTGAGATCAGCTTAATTGGCTAGACGTTAATCTCTTCACTTTGTACCACTGGCTCTCATCTGTTCAGCTTTTTTCAGGGTTGATAAAACTGCTTGAATGTGGATCAATACACTGTGAAAGCTGGAAGAGGAAGGAATTGCATTCATTGAAGAGACTGAGAATTTCACTCACCGCACACACTTTCATCAGCACTGATCTGGAAGGAATAGTCTATTCCCAAAACTGGGGTCTTGCCGACTAGCATTGTCTTGCCAATAGGTTTTTCTTTTCTTTAACTTGGCTTGTGATTTTATAAGAAAAACACAAGAGAACCAAAAATGATTTACCAATATATAAAGGAATAGACATTTAAAAAATCCTCTTCAGATGGCTTCTGACTATAATTTCTATTAGCAGCTAGATGACAGAGGTGTGTGTGTGTATGTGTGTATATAAAAAAATACATTTTGAAACAAACTGAAATTTTTGTGGTTTTTTGCCTATTATTATGCACATTCTTATTCTAGGAGGCTGATGCTGTTTAGAACCTGTAGTTGAAATGCTTCACCTGAAAATTCAACTCTACCTCAAAAATTCATTCTTGAGCTGAAACTCTGCATCAAATTAGCAGTTCAGAATTTCTTTGTTAATATTGTATGAGATTATGCACAAATGCGGTGCATAATAAGAACTGGCTGGCTTCAGTTATCTTATAGAATAATATAATTGCCTATAGTAATGAAATCTAGGGCCTGTATAAGGTGCACATATTTGAAACTATCGTGCATGGTCTGTGTTCTCAGCTGCATGTTAAACAGAAAGAAAGGTCCTTGAATTGAGGATCTGACAGATGTGTGAAAAAATTGAAGATCTGAAACCAATATACTCAAATTGAACTTAACAGTCATTGAGAACTATTCTTCTTCTTCTTTGAGGAGTGTCCCATGGGTGCACCAATGTAGGTGTTCCTGCGCCCTGCACTTATAGTCGAATACTTTTAGCAGCAGTACCCTGGATGCTGACGTACATGCATAGGGCTGTCTCGCTGCATAGCAAGCATACAGGCATGCGTGTTGTCAACCATCTCAGTTCCTTCTCTACCACCCTAGGCTTGGGTTGGAACCCAACAGCTCTCTTCAACTATGGACCTCAGATGTGAGTTTTCCTATTTCCTCTCAATTATTATTTTACTTACCTGCCCTCCTCCCCCCACCTTTATTTTAACCTTAAAAAAAAAAAACTTTCTTTTTGTTCTTGTACTTAATCCTCTGTACCAGACCTCCGGCATGCTGGACTGCCCTGGTTCAAAAGATGCCCTCACGTGCAAGCTTTCTATCCCCAATTTCTTAAAGCCATGCTCAGTGTATTAGATACATGGGGGAGGATCATATACTGCAGAAATGCCACAACCACAAAAAAACCCAAAAAACCCTATCTACAAGATCTCTGAAGGAATGGGACCGTCAACTAAGGCTCCTCTTGATGGAAAAGTTGGTCAGACCAGCTTCGCAGCCAGAGTCCCATTCACTCCCTTCCCAGAGATCGCCAACTGTAGCCTTGGAACAAGATTCCTGTTTACCACTTCAGGACCCTCTTGCCAAAAAAAAAAAAAATTGCCAAGCAAGAGACCCTTACTTTGCCAGGCACCAAACGCCCTTCAAAAAGGGTGCCTTCAACTCATAAGCCTGCATCGGTATCGACAGCACCATCCTCATTGGACTGGCAGGTTCCGGGCCCGTCCGGTACAGATAAGTCCCAAGGGGGCTTAGACTTCAAAACTGTCTTGCGCTGTGGTAGCCTCAACCTTTTAAGGCTAAAAGACCAACAAGGCACTGGCTGAACCAATGGTGACGCAACACGCCACGTCATTGGTACCAACAGAACCCATGGTGCACACTATCACCAGACTGGTACCGATGATGCATGCAGAGACGGCACCCGTACCAACCCTGGTAATGCTGAGAGAGCCTTTGGCTGGACTTGAAAGTACCATAGACAGATTTTGGAAAATTTGGGTTTGGAAATTAATTGTACGGGGATACAAGACAGGTCTGGCCATTATTTTCCTTCTGCTCCCTCTTTTTTTGGTAAAGGGTATCAAAATGACTTCTGGATTAGAAGACTCAATAACTTTGTATGCTGGCTGTCTTGTTATATATGCGTGATCCAGAAGCCTGGCTAGAAACTAGAGGATTGTTGACTTTGGCATTTGAGCAGGAATGAAGTTTCAAACTGAACTGTGATAAATCTGAAATTTTAGAAATTAATATTCTCCAAAGGGTAAAAATGAACTTGGCTAGGTAGGGTAGTCTCAGTAAAGATGAAGAGCCTCCCAGACTATAGTCTTTGTTTCATTGCATTCCCTTAGGTATCCCTGACAGACTTTAAAAACATGGCAGGATGCACTACTAAAATTCATATGAAAATGTAAAAGGCAAAAAATTCTTGGTAAGCCTACAGAGTAGGTGGACTAGCTTTCCTTAATTTGGCTTATTAATATTATGCATTACAATTAAAAGATTTGATCAAATGGATTAGACTATCCAAACAATAGACAGAACTTGAGAATATTGGAGCCTAAATACAGCTATTCAAAATAGTTGTTCAATTACAAAGAAATTTGTCACCAAAATATTTTTAAAAATCACCCACCTAGCCAGACCACCTTAGTAGCTTTGGACCCTTTTTTTACATGCCTGTTGCTGAGGTCCTCTCCCTTAGCTACTTTCATTAATAATCAGAAATTTATCCCTAGAAAATACTAAAATAACTATTCATTGTGGCTGAGAGCTGAGCTTACTCAAATAGGACAGCTGTTCCTGTGTCTTGATTTGAAATTATACCAGGAGCTATGTAATAATAAAAATGCAGGATCTTTACATTATTTAGAAGTCAAATATTTTATTGTGAAAGCTGAATACAAAGCATCTTTATCTAGATTTTTAATTACATTTTTGGAGTAGACACAGGTGCAAACTAGAACAACAAAAGGTTTCACTTCTAAGGTTATTTATTTACTTATTTACTAGAAGACTTACTAGCATTTCCCGGGTCCTTCAGGGCAGGGGCTGGGGATGTGTTTGGGATGGGGGGAGTGTGCAGAAGGGGCATGTTGTCTTCCTCCCCAGCCCTAGTCACCACCTCCAGCCTACCCAGGGACTGTTCTTCCATGCCCAGTGCTGTGGTCAAGGGTTGAGAGAGGGGAAAGAGTTTGAGGCAGGTATGCAGGCAAGATGGCAGAGCCCCATCCCTGCTGGCCACTCACTTGATGGTACTGCTGCCCTCAATGGGCACTCTATATAGCTCTCCCCGTGGACTTACTGCCCTCCGTGGCCACTCTCATATTGTGTACCTTGAAACAGCATCCCCTCTCTTCGCATGTTATGGTAAACTGTCCTTTTCCAGGGGTTTCCGGCTGTCTTTGTACAACCAATCTTGACCTTACTTTAAGTTAGGACAAGAGGAAGCTGCATGCCAAATTTGGTGGCCTTAGCTTTTGCTGATTAGGAAGAGTTCTGGAACAAATGGACACAGATAGAGACACTATATAGATAAAGAATAAAAACGTAAGGGGCCATGTGTATGTACATACACACATGCACGTGCACACAAAAAATTTTGATTGAAAGGTGTTTATAGGAAAATAGCTCAGATAAAAAGATGGGAGAGGTATTTGTTCAAACCAATTGATCTGTGTGAGTGTGCCTTTATAACTGAAAGTGGATATACATCTTCAATTTCTGTAGCACAAAACGAAAATTCTTTATAGATTGCAGTTGACTCCATGTAGAGCTCAAACCTCAGGGACAGGGAAGCATAATTGTATACATGGTGATTTTGTCCAGAAATTGGATAATTTTGGGAGGAATTTATTTAAGAGATTAATCTTATGACAAAATGCCAGCTTCCTTGAGATCCCTTGACCTGCTTACTTAATGCTCCACTAAAAAATATACATTTTAAACAACAGTTTTTATTATAGACTTTATATTGCACACTAGAAGATTTACCCAGCATTGCTTGAGTCCTTAACTCTAAGGTTTGTTTCCTTGGTTTAAATCATTGTTCTGGGGTGGGTTGAGTATGAAGGGTTCAGTATGCAGGCTTCCCTGGGGAGAGAGGACAATCCCAGCCCCCTCTCAATGCATTAGCTTGGGATCAAGTGAGAAGCATGTGTGTCCATGGCTGCTGCAGCAGGCACAGCCAGGAGAGGGATGCATGTTCCCTAGTTGGGGGACAGCCAGACGCACAGACAAACACACACACAGACAGACAAACTCTCTGAAATATATGGTAGATAGCTGTCCTTTTCTCCACCTTGCCCTCTGCTGGCCAAATGGAATTATAGCTGTCCCTTTCCCCATCTCTGGTTCTTTGCTGCTTTCCTATGGTTGTTCTGCAGTATAACTCCCTCCTGCCGGACACGTCTCTCCCCCACCCCCCAATTTCCATTTTATGAGAAACAATCAAATTCCACACACATCTCATTATCCTGTCACAACCAAACCCTGCCATTGTGTTATCTTATTAAAAGAGGACGTTTCATACCAAATTTGGTGGTCCTAGCTCTTACTCTTTAGGAGGAGTTCTTAAACTGACTCTCAGATGCACAGACAGACGCACATTTCTAAATTATATAGTAAGATTATTGCAATAATAAGGCTCCTCCTATGAAGTTTAATAGTAAAATTGTGTCATATCAAGTATATAATCTAGAGCAGCACCAAAAATAGGATAGTTATTTAGAAATTAAGTTGCCCTTTTTAGTGTACTCAGAGGAAGTAGGCTGTCGTCTTATAGAATAAAACAACAAATGGTCTGGTAGCACTTTATAGACTAACAAAACATGTAGGTGGTATCATGAGCTTTCGTGGGCACAGCCTACTTCTTCAGATGACCGGTTATCTGAAGAAGTGGGCTGTGCCCACGAAAGCTCATGATACCACCTACGTGTTTTGTTAGTCTATAAAGTGCTACCAGACCATTTGTTGTTTTTTTCTGTAACAGACTAACTTGGCTACCCCCTGAAATTCTTATAGAATGTGCACTTTGGTCTCTGCATTTTAGGCTGTCTCTACGCTGCTTGGTTGATGTTTCTTCCTGAAATATGCAGTTAGAAATTAGGTCCTAGATTGTTTTAGTTTTGCACTTTTTGCCATCTGCAACTAGCAATAGTGTGCTGGAGCAACGCTCACGTTCCTATGTTGCTGCAGCAACTCTTTCCAGGAAGTTGTGTTGGAGAGTCCTGATTTAAAACATTTAAAATGAGAACATGTTTTTTGGAAAAGATAATGGGTTCCTTTTTGAGATCCAGGTGCTTTGAGTAGTCCTATAAACTGTGGGATCAGAATATATAACTATTCAATTTCTTTCATCCTCCTTTTTCTTCACACTTTCATTTTTCATTCATTGGAACTATACTTTTTCTCAAGTCGAACTTTTTTATTTAGCTGTTTTTTAGAAGTCGTAAATCATAGTTGAATTCTTAGATTTCTGATTGCCCGAAACCTCTTGTCCTGTGTGTAGTGTGTGTGTGTGTGTAGTGTAGTGTAGTGTAGTGTAGTGTAGTGTAGTGTAAATAGTTCTTTTTTGCTTTTCTGGCCATGTGTATTTTTGTAGCTAACTAGCCTTGAAGTGCTTGTTAGTGGTAGTCATGGTATGACTTCATGAGATCTTTTAAGAGACCCTAAGGGAGGCCTCTTGTCTCTGACTATTGAGAGGAGAATCCAGCTATTAATTGAGTCTAGGCAGTGTGTGTATTATCCTGAAGTAGAATTAAGAGCATGATGTTTAGTCATATTTCAGTACCATTGGCTATCCCAAAAAGAAGACATTTTCAATTAAAGAGAAGTTCTGCTGAATCCACTGCCAACATGTTTTTCATCTTGAAGCCAAAAAATACAACCAAACACACATTCCTTTAAAGGATTGTGGGGGAGCCATACTTCTTTGTCATTAAGTGTAAAATAGACATGTGATATCAGGCTTTTTAATGTTTAACAAATATGTAACATTTTGGTTTATTTAAAGGTATTTATTTAGGAATTGGTATATACTGCAATGTGAGATGTCATTTTAAATTAACAGGAAACTTGAAGCTTCATAAGCATAAATTTAGTATAATCATCAAATGTCTTATTTAAAAAGTAATTTTCAGCAAGCATCTAATAATCAGATGCACAGTAATTGCATTACAAAATTATTCTTTGATCTAGGTAACTTTAATGATGTATTACACTTTTTTGCTCTAATGGCAAATTACAGTGGAATTAAAAGGTGAAACTGTCTTGTGCAGTGTAATTTCATTGCATTCTGAATAAAATGGTTGGAATTATTCTGTTCAAACCTTAGTTTTTTAATCAAGTCTTGATGAATATAGATTATATTATGGGTAAGTAGTCTATAGAGGTACAAGAGAAGGTACAATTTTATTTTGATGTATAGATTTTATACGCAGGTAATCTTTATGTTCTAAGACTTGATTTAAATGGATGATGGCTTCATCTCTTTTACCGAACAAATATTATTCAGATTACTTATCCAAAGAAGACATGAAAAAGTGAGCATGTAGAATGTGTTAATTTCAAATACATCTAAGAGCTATAACAAATAGTTCAATTTTCAATATCTGTTGGTGTTCCCCTGCGATTGCTTTTGTAGCTGAGTCTGAAGATACGTTAAACTATCAGTGTCTTCATAAAATATGGTTCTCTTTGATACTAGTTTCAGTCAGTGTTTTTATGGAGCTAAAAATGTCCTGATCTTAAGAAGGGGGAAAATATAAAATATTCTTGTAAAAAGAACAGATCATTCTATATCTAAAAAGATGAAATTGTGAGTATCAGTTTTATGGAATATTGCAAGTAGAGACGTCTTCCACAGGAAACGTAATTTTAAGACTTCATTATTTTCCAGACAATTTATGCAATTGATGTGGTGAACTGTGATTATTACTAAAATTTATGGTTGATCCATGAATATTTTTAATTTTAATATGCAACACCTGCTTTATTAAATACTCTTTTTGTATTCATTCTATCAAGAAGATCATGTTGTCTTGCTTTTTTTAATACCAGTTTTACAACTACCAGCACAATGGGAAAAAGAAGTATGAGCCCTATTCAAGAGGAAGCTGGCTCTGATGATATGGAAGAGAGAGAAATCCAAGGCACAGAGCTTGATGAAACAGATTGCTATGCAGAGTGTGTTCCAGAGGGAAGGAAGAGAGCCAAAAAGTTCAAAAAAGTCAAGGAAGAGCAAGATCCAACAGGTAAGAACTCTGAAGCTAAGAGTTCATTTCTGTCCTTTTTCCATTTAGAACCACCTTAACCCTAAACAGGGTACAAGTTGTCTTTTGAGTGTTAAACATTCCTTACATATATATTCCATATATATCTTAAGGCAGTGTTTTAATTTAAAGCCCATTTTGAATTGCAGACTGTGGGATTGCATTGATCAGTGTGGAAAAAAAAAATGCCACAAGATAGAAACTTGAAATATCTGTCACCTAGATTTTGGGGCCAGAAAACACTGGAGAAGGAGAGTTGGTCATTTACTAGGATAACTTGCCATTATAAAATAAAGGCCTCTGAGGGGATAATCTTGGTCATTTTGAGGCAATTTTTCTCCTAGTGTGACAGTGCACTTTCTTTACAGCTACGCTCATCTTAGCACCCTTTTGGTTATGGTATCAGAATTTGAAAATTTTGGTACTTGAAGCATGATTCTTCAGTTTTTCCCTAGTCAGTCCAGCAAACTTTCTGTGCATATTGTAAGACTTACTAGTTATGCAAACCTCTTGTTCTAGATTCTTGGCTTGAGAGGATGAACTCTTATTTGTTGAATTGGCACAATATAGGTGGACACATCATTGGCTGCCTTTTGTTAGCTGGTCTTCTATATTGATTGAAAATATTCTCAGCTTTTAATAAATCTGCCAGCTTCTCTGATTACGTTCATGAACTCTTTTTAAAATATTTAGCGCTTAAATACAGTTTTAAATGTTCAAAGCACTGCACAAATGTTAACTGATTTCTTAAAATATCATGGAAGGTAGGTAAAAAAAATACTATGTTACAGATGTGAAAACTGAGGTAGATAAATGAAGGGACTTTCATAATGTCTCATAAAAGCTTATGATATATATAATGTATTTGTTAGTTTCTAAGGTGCTGTAGCACTACTAGTTGTTTTTTCACATCAGTCATCTGAACTTGAGGCTTTCTGAATCTCCAACCTTGAACTCTATATTCCACACCATATTGTCCACCTCACAAAATATCCTCCAATTGGAGCATGTGGGTACACATTGTTGATCATGTTTAGTTTCCCATAATATGAACCAGGTCATCCATAAAGATACTACATGTTCTCTCCCTACTTCCTAAAATGGCAGTGCCGATTTAATATAAGCAAACTCAGAAACTGGCTTAAAGAAGCATCTTTCCTCTCTGTCAGCAGGTAGAAGACCTCTTCACGTTTTGAGCATAGTGAAGTGGGTGTTATGTGTTGCACATTAACTTTTTTCTTATTACTCTGAATAAAAATTTGGAGCTCAGTAAAATATTAAATGGTAAATTCATTACAAAGCTGCAGCACTTTCATTTGGAGTAAAAATGTGCCTTATTAAAAATAGTCCTCTTTCTCTCTCGTAATAAACATGTTCATGTAACTTCTGTTTTTAGTTATTTGCAATCAATTATGGATTTATTTGATAGTCTCTGGGATTAATGTAGTGTTGGGCACTTCATGAAGGCTTAAGAGCCTGTTCATAAATAGGATTAACAATAGATGACCTCCTCATTTGTTGTGTGCACTTACCTGCTGTTAATTAAGGGAACAAGAGTACTTGTTTCAAAGGCAGTAGGGATGCTGAATTGACTTGCAAAGTTTCGATATTAATAGCAGGTAACGAGTGTGTTTGTTTGCATGTACCCCTTACAAAGGAAGATATATAGTAAGCTTATAGCGATATTGTTACTTTTGTGCTTTAAGGAACAAATCCAGCAGATGAATCTAGATAAAGCAGTAAAGTTAGAAAAATTAGGAATTGCGACAGTACTTTCCTATACAGCCTTGGTGTCATCCATTGTAATTTTTTCTTTTTATAGATATGTTTGCAGCATATAAAATATAATTGTTAAATATAAGAAGTAATAAAGACTTTTCCATATACATCCTATCAGAATTACTCAGTTTGAAACCTGACTAAGCCACTATTGCTTTGTTTTCCATATTAGTACTAGACAGTCATCTGAACTGGTAGAATCTGTGGACACAATTTGACAGCGGTAAACATGTCAAATCTAAACTTAGCTGGAATGTTGACAACAGTCGTGATGTGCACACATTTTTGCTTAACTTTTATGCAGATGTCACTTCATTACACACTTGAAAAGCAGAGTGCACAATTATGACTATACTGGAGGAAAGTAAAATGAAATCTAATCACAGAAAGGAAATATTATTTTCATAGTTAAGAGAACACTGCTGTTAACCAGTTTATTCAATAACTGTACAATTTTAGTCACAGATGGCATGCCAAAGTTTCACATGGTCACAGGTTCAAGCTTTGCATATTAATCACTTCGCTTAGCAAGTAGCTTTGTGCAAATGACCTACAGTTTACACTGTACATACAACCTAAAGATTTGTTTATCAAAAAGCTTTTAGGGACCAGTACCATATTAAATGTCATCCTTGATTGCTAAAGGAACTAAATGTAAGCTACCAGTGTTATGATGCTCCCATATCTGTTGGAAAGTAGAGGACGAGTAGAACATTTTAGATAATCCACTTAATTGTAGTTTGCAAAAAATCTTTTTGGTTATATACTTCCAAATTCTGGATTTGTTGAAACAGTAAAAGAACACTTTGTTTTGCCATGTAATGTAGGTATGTATGTCTTCCTTGTGTCTTGATATGAAGAAGTGTAAATTGAAAGTCAATTGTATTTGTGAAAAAAGACAAAAGTAAACCAAAATCAACCTTTCCATGCTTCCAAAGTAAGCCTAGTGCTCTGTTTAAATGAACATACCTTGTGATCTGTCTGCATCTTCCATATGGGCTCTGTTGTAACTAGTTTTTATTCTAATTTGCATCTCAGACTCTATAGCACAAGGTAACTTAGGCTGTGTGTGCTCTTAAAACATTATAGTTGAAGAACTGCAGTGCTGCAGGTGTTTGCTTCGTTGTATATCAGAGTTGTTGACTTGAGTCCCACGACTTGAGCTCGAGTCCAACTTAAGTCGCCTAGGCGACTCGACTTGAGACTCAACTCGGGTTCATTGTTTGTGACTCGAAACTTGTTAATTTTGTTAAATCGACTTGGTGAAAAAATTGTCCGAAAATGCCGATATTGATGGCTTGTACAAAAGTGACTTGACATTTTTAAAATTAAGACTTGAGACTCGACTTGGGACTTGACTCGAAAGTGACTTTAGGGACTCGAGACTCGACTTGAGACTTGAACTGTAGTGACTTGAGTCTCGACTTGGACTTGACAGTGACGACTTGAAGACAACACTGGTGTATATATTGAATGCCACAGTTTCCAACAGGTAATCCACCTCTCCAGTTGCCTACTATGTATGTATCTATCAGATTTCTTCTATCAACCTAGTGTTTCCTATACTTGGTGTTAGTCGATTTAATTATGTCTTATGAGGGTGTGGATTTTTCCTACCCCAAGGGACGTAGCTCATATAACATTTTAATATAGACCAGCCCTTTGTAGGCGTGTTCTTTCATTTGATTTGCATATTAATGCTTATTATTTCCACTATTTGAGTGTTTTAAAGTAAAGGTTTGAATTAGCTTGCTAGAGAACAGATTTTTGGCTTTTCAAACATCTTGTGAGTTATTTAGATATATTTGCAGATTCATTTTTGAGCTATTCACAGTTATGATTTGGTTATTAGTAATTTGGAGTGAGTGGGGGTCTCTCTGCTCATGGAGATGTAGTCTCATAATATTGCATATTACATGCAGTTATAGGGGGTACTCACTGGCAAAGCTTCTTGTTCCACTCTAGTAGCTGGTTCATGTGGAAGATAATCTACTACTATCATTTACTTTTTTAACTCAAGTGATAGAGGCTTATGCTGTATACCTAAAGCAGTGATACTCTGAACTCAGTGGTTCAAGTGCCAAATTAGTGATCAGCATTACCTATGGGAGCCACAATAGCATGAATTCATTGCTTTTTTTGAGTGCTTGCTCATGTCCATTCCACTAGGTGTGTATGCACTATTGTCAGAAAGATTTCCCTAGCAGTATCTGTCCGGTGAGCTGTGTGAAGCCCCCTGGAGTGGTGCCGGTATGCCTTCTCAGTTCCTTCTTACTTCCAGTGACAGTCATTTGAGCGACTCCCTATTGCAGTGCAAGTGCTAGCCGAGTGGTCTTTTTCCCAGATAGCTTTTGTTCTTGTTATGGTTAGTTATAAGTAGTGCAGTTACTGTTAGTTACTTTTTGAACTTGGGGGTTTCCCCTCACATTTTATTTCCTGGACTGGGACATGTCACAGTTGCAGAAGTTTGTCCTGTGCAAGCTTGTGAAGTTTATGCCCAAGAGAAATCCACCCAAACTTGCCTCAAGTACCCCTTTGTTGGAGCTTCAGACCCAGAAGCAAAAAGGAGAGAGACAATTGTCTCAAGGTCCTTCTCATGGAGGCAGCACTGTGGCCTGAACCAGCAGAATGGCATCGATGACATTCAACATCGCACCGGAATTGTTACAATCTCTTGGTGCTAAAGATTTATTTTTCTCATAGGCACCAACACCGCTCCCTGGCACATCAACTCTGGCTCCATGAATGAGTTTGTCAAGCCCAGTGCCAGTGGACTTACCCATCAGGGAGGCTTGGAGGATGACCTCGATCTTCCCTCCATTCTTGACACATTCAAGGTTGCATGCAGAGTCACTTCCTTCCCCTGCAAGCTGGATCTATACCGTGATGCTTGCCCTCCCCTCCCTCCCCCCCCCGCCCCCCCAAGCAGGAAGCTGGTGCTGGTGATCCATCCTCACTGGCAGGGGCACAGGGCTGGAGCACCACCACAGGTACCCCCTTGCAGGTGTGGGGGGAGCTATGAGCCCACAGACCACACTTTGAGAAACAATGCCCTACAGGCATTGCTCTCCAGGGCTGCAGGATAAGCGAGCAAACAAACGTTAGCCGCTCCTTCCTCAGCCTCAAATGGTCCCTCAAGCCAGAGGGGGGGGTTTCCCCACTGGGACCTCTTTCCGACACAGAACAATAGCAACTGTCAATGTTCTGCTCATTCATGAACCACAGCCTCATCTCCGGGGCAGACACCTTTCACTCTGATGGTTAAATCATCTCCGATTCACACACCTCCTTGCCCTTTCCACTCATCCACACAGTTCTCCTAAAGAGCCACCAATATGGGGCATTGTTAATCCTGCTAGCACTGGCGTGACTGCACCAGCACTGATTCACCACGCTGCTGAATCCTTCAGTGCCCAGACCTTCTCAGTCAGGATTACACCAGGCTCCCAACACCCCTAAATTGAGGTCCCTCCATCTCACACCCTGAAAACTCCATGCTTTGAGCCCCATGGAACTCCAGTGTTCAGACCCAATAAGAGAGATCCTGGAAACCTCCACCTTACCCACTCACCATAGTAGAAATGCTTTCCTTTCAGAGTAATCCAGCAAAAAGGAACTGAGCAGGAGGCAGGTCGGCAAGGGCTTATATACACCACTGTACCAGCACCACTCCAGGGGTCTCGACAGCTGATCAGATTGTCAATTTTTTTGACAGTCATTCATGGGGTGTGCACATACACATATCAGGATGGACATGATCAACCCATCTTGAAGAATGGTTATGAGAGGTTGGTAACCAATTCTTCGTTTGCTATTTTTTATCTGTTGAATTCTGAATTCAAAATGAATAGCCAAGTGTTCTACATTTGGTTAATATAGCGTAAGCATCTTGAGTGGTTAATAATTTAAATCGGTTGATAATTAAATCATGCAGTGTTTTAATATCATGTCCAGCAGAGAGCTGTAGGAGAGACACTGAAGAGCCAACTCATAGTTCCCAACCCCAAATATCTGTGTATCACTGACCAAAAGTTCCAATCCTGTGATAACCCATAAAGAGGACAGTATAATTCCACATAATGGAAATAGTTTTCTTCAGTTTGTTCTTTTAAAACCTGGGACTTGACACACATCAAAGCTGTTGAAAGAACATTAGACTGCTTGAATTTGAAACCTTTTGTTAGAAAATATGAGAATTGCAGTTGCCTATGCAACCTGAATTTGATACCTCTGTACATTTGCCTTGAAATATTACAGGATTTTTTTTTCCATAGGAGCCGTGCCTCATCAATGTCCAGCATGGACAGTGCTCATTATGAGCAGCTATTTTGTTTTAGCCTCATAATGTACTGTACCTTATTTACTGCACACTAGTCAAATCCTAACCTGAATACAGAATTATTTCCTTTAGACTTCCCTGTGGCACTCATTATTGTAGTATATGAATGCATCACAAATATTAATGAATTTATATTCACAACACCCCATGGAGCTGGTGTTATCTTCCTTTTTTCAGATGGGCAACTGAGGTACAGAAAGATTGTCAGAATTATGCACTGATTTTGGCTGCCCAATTTCATAGAATCATAGAGCTGGAAGGGACCTCAGGAGGTCATCAAGTCCAGCCTCCTGCCAAAGGCAGGACCAATCCCAACTAAATCAACCCAGCCAGGGCTTTGTCAAGCTGAGACTTAAACACCTCTAGGGATGGAGATTCCACCACCTCCCTAGGGAACCCATACCAGTACTTCAACACCCTCCTAGTAAAATAGTTTTTCCTAATATCCAACCTAGACCTCTCCCACTGAAACTTGAGACCATTGCTCCTTGTTCTGCTATCTGTCACTACTACTGTGAACAGCCTCTCTCCATCCTCTTTGGAACCTCCCTTCAGGAAGTTGAAGGCTGCTATCAAATCCCCCCTCACTCTTCTCTTCTGCAGACTAAATAAGCCCAAATCCCAAGCCTCCCTCATGGGTCATGTTCTCCAGCCCCCTAATCATTTTGGTAGGCCTCCGCTGGACCCTCTCCAATGCGTCCACATATTTACTTTGGGGGGGGGGGGCCAGAACTGGATGCAGTACTCCAGGTGTGGCTTCACCAGAGCCGAATAAAGGGGAATAATCACTGCTTTAGATCTGCTGGCAGTGCTCCTCCTAATGCAACCTAATATTCCATTCGCTTTCTTGGCTACAAGGGCACATTGTTGACTCGTATCTAGCTTCTCATCCACTGTAATCCCCAGGTCCTTTTCTGCAGAACTGCTACCTAGCCAGTCGGTCCCGAGCCTGTAACAATGCTTGGGATTCTTCCGTCCCAAGTGCAGCACTCTACACTTGTCCTTGTTGAACCTCATCAGATTTCTTTTGGCCCAATCCTCTTATCTGTCCAGGTCACTCTGGACCCTATCCCTGCCCTCCAGCATATCTACCTCTCCCCCTAGCTTAGTGTCATCTGTGAACTTGCTGAGGGTGCAATTCATCCCCTCATCCAGGTCATTAATAAAAATGTTGAACAAAACCGGTCCTAGAACATGATCCTTAGGGCACGCCGCTAGAAACTGCCAACCTGACATCGAGCTGTTGATCACTACCCGTTGGACCCGACAGTATAGCCAGCTTTCTATCCATCTTACAGTCCATTTATCCAATCCATACTCCCTAACTTGCTGGCAAGAATATTGTGGGAGACTGTATCAAAAGCTTTGCTAAAGTCAAGGTATATCACATCCACTGACTTTCCCATATCCACAGAGCCAGTTACCTCATCATAGAAGCTAATCAGATTGGTCGGGAATGACTTGCCCTTTGTGAATCCATGTTGACTATTCCTGATCACTTCCCCTCTTCCAAGTGCTTCAAAATGGATTCCTTGAGGATTCCCTCCAATATTTTTCTGGCAACTGAGGTGAGGTTGACTGGTCTGTAGTTCCCTGGGTTGCCCTCCTTCCCTTTTTTTAAAGATGGGCACTACATTTGCCTTTTTCCAATCATCCGGGATCTCTCCTGATCTCCACGAGTTTTAAAAGATAATGGCCAAAGGCTCTGCAATAACATTTGCTAACTCCCTCAGTACCCTCAAATGCATTAAATCTGGACCCATGGATTTGTGCGTCTAGCTTTTCTAAATAGTTCCTCACGTGTTCTTTCCCCACCAAGGGTTGTCCACCTTCTTCCCATACTGTGTTGTCTAGTGCATTAGTCTGGGAGCTGACCTTGTCCATGAAGACAGAGGCAAAGAAAGCATTGAGTACTTCAGCTTTTCCCACATCATCTGTTACTAAGTTACCTCTGTCATCCAGTAAGGGCCCCACACCCTCTCTGATCACCTTCTTATTATTAACATGCCTATAGAAACCTTTCTTGTTACCCTTCACATCCCTTGCTAGCTGCACTTCCGATTGTGCTTTCGCCTTCTTGATAACTCCCCTGCATTCTCGAGTAATATATTTATACTCCTTCCTAGTCATCTGTCCAAGTTTCTGCTTCTTGTAAGCTTCCTTTTTGTGTTTAAGCTCACCAGGGATTTCCCCGGTAAGCCAATCTTGTTGCCTACCATATTTGTTTTTCTTGCTGCACATCGGGATGGTTTCTTCCTGTGCCTTGAATAAGGCTTCTTTAATTTAATTTGAGATACCTTAGTACTTGAAATTTATATGTTCAAACTTCACCTGCCATTGACTTCAGTTGCAGGTGAGCGCTCAACACTTCTACAGATTTCAAGTTAGGCACTCAGAAAATGAGGAGTACACAATGATCATTTGAGGAAAGTTTAATTTCAGTGACTTGCCTAGCATCACATAGGAATTTTGCGGCAGATATACGAGTATAAGCCAGTTCTTCATAATGGCTTTCAACAGCCTTATCCATGAGACCTTCCCTTATTCCTTCAAACCCTTGTCTTATTCATAGACACCTCCTGGCTTTTGCCACATAAGAGGCAAGGGTTCTACAGACAAGTCTCTTTTACTAGCCCTGGTTCTTATCCAGAGCAGGTCCATCCTGTGCACAGTATGTCAGAAATCCTGTGGAAAAATAGTATGTATTTGTATCATTAAAGACTCCGTTATGCATAGAGAAAAGGAGGCAAAATTAAGATTACAGAAATAATTTTTAATTCTGGTATTTCTTAACTTTTGAGCATGTAATTTTACAATCTTTATGTTCTTTTAATTTAGTTTTTGTATATCTAACAACATTTATACTCTGATATCATCCAGAAGCTGGCAAGCTCAAAGCTCTGTTGTGTTACGTGCTGTGCAAATATTGTCTGACAGAAAATAAGGCAGCAGTGTCCAGCTAGACAATTAACATTTCCCTATTTCAATAAAGCATTGAGTCTTCAATATAATTTTGAAAAAGCTTAAGTCTATTTTTTTAAAGTGTTCAAAGTAGTTGTGTAAGATCTACAAGCATTATGTATTTCATTTTTTAATTAAATCAAGGAACTTGTATCCTCTCATTACCAGAAACACTCAAGTCTTTCAGCCATGCAAATAAGATAGTTTAATAGATCCTATTAACTTGATCTTGTGTAAACATTCCCAATCCTATTAGTATCCATGTAATGTAGTACAGACCTCAGATTTCCAAACTGAGGCTGCAAAACTCAATTTCCATGTATAGGGTTATTTTGAATTGCAATCTTAAACATGTTCAAACATCAGGCTTCTCAAATTCACAAAAGCAGAAAATGTGTAGGTTGAATTTTTCATCTCCTTTGGCTAACTGATGGTGATAGGTTTGAAAAATATGGAAGAGCTAAATATTGTCTTGTGGTGTACTTTGAGAGCTGTAAAACAGAGAACCATCTTGGCATTTAAGGTTTTCAGAACTTAACATTGTTGATTGTGTAAGCAAATGATTTTTAAAAGCATTGGGGAAATACCTTTCTTGGAGAGATCCCAGTAACAGATCTCATGGTTTCTGTCTAGCTTTTGCAATTGAATGAGCACTGAAAAGTGTGGCATGACAAATGGTGCAGACTCTTAACTCAAGTGAATTTATACACTATAAATTTGTATAGGATTAACCTTTTTTGATTGACAATGTGAAACAATTTTTTTAAATTTCAGTGATCTGAGAAACTTGGTGGGTTAAGTGTGAAAAATACCCATGTAGACTTAATGTATGAATCAATCCGTGATTAAATCAAGCATCCCACGTTGAATAAAGCTTCTTAGTGAAATGAGTTCTGAATATGAGGTATAATATTGTCATACTATACTTCACATTCTTCCCCAGCTGACCCTGCAGGCTTGGTGTGTGCTTTGAAGAAATGGTTAACTGCAGTGCATTTAGCTAGTAATATCTCTGTCAACTCCACAGGATAAGTTCTTGTTGTTTGGTAGTGTATCTGTAAATGGAGCCTCATTCTTTCATGCTCCCAGTGAGACTGAGAATAGTAAGGCACATTTTAAGTGTCCTGATGTCCATCTGACCATTTATTTTTCCATGGAAAAGTAATAGTATTAAAGTGTTCTTGATGCTCAACTTCTCCCACAATTTTGATACATATTGACTATTCCTCTCTTATCCAAGTTTCTGGAAGCAGTTCAAAGCTGCAGTATAGCTTATTCTAGCTACACCCCTTTTCCTTCCTGCCAAATCTTCTACCTTCACAGCTTCAATTAAGTATTAGTTTGCTTCACTCTCATCCCATTCTTGATTTGTTGTTAGCTGCTTTGGGGGTGGTTAAAGAATATTTTCAAGCCTGCTCAGTCCTCCTGGCTTGGCATCTGAGTGTCACAGCCCTTCAGAAGGGTCCAAATGACCCTATAGACCATACGAGTCATCACATGGGGCACAGCCATTTCAAAACATCAGCTGTAGTTGTTTAGATAAAAGTTTTCTCTCGTGCTTAATAAGGAAAGCTTACTTTCAGGTAAAGTGGTTTATCTTCTAGGGATATGATCGTTCTTGAAGTGAGACATCTCAGGTCCAGTCTTGTTAAAACACTTGATGGGATTTGTGACAAGCAATGGATTCTAATCCGTTGGCTACAAAGTGATCATTTTATGCCCCCGAATAGTCATAACATGTTGTAAGAGGATATCTTGTGCATTCAGACTTACCTGTGAGGAGCTATTGGGGGGCGGGGGGGGAATAGAAGATAAATTAGTGTCTGAGACTGCAGAGAGGCTTCAAACCTTGCTGTCAAAACCAGAACAGTAATGTTTTGGTTGCACTGTTACCCTGAGGAAGAATGCGGAATCCTGGAGAAATTTCCAAGGAAAGCTAGATGAAGTATCGTCTTTAACCGCAAAAGCCTGTATGTCCTTCTGATCCATATTCTGCACCCAGAGTCTTAAGTGGCTGATAGCCCCAGTCACCACACCAGTTTTGCAGCCTGGACTCTGGATCACCTCCATGTGCATGGCTTCACAATAATATCAGGAAAGCTCTGATTCCTTTGACCAACATAATTCACCTCTGAGTGGGGACCAGAGGTTGAAGAGCTACCCGTCACTAGACAGATCCAGGTTCTTCTTCGAGTGATGTCTCCATGGGTGCTCCACAGTTGGTGTCAGGCTCGTCCCGGCACCACTTCTCCTCAGTTCCTTCTTCACCGCCCTTGGCCAGAGACGGACCTCAATTCTCTCCTCCTTAGCACGTTCTGCAAGACAAAGCAGAACCACTTGATTAGCATAGATACTCCTGAGGCACTCGGGACTCCTTTCTCTTTACACAGAAAACAAAACAAAACAAGCTGCCGCCACCAGCGCAAGCAGTCAGTGCTGCTTGTACAATTACACCTAGCTTCTGGGAGACATGCCAGACTCTCCTAAGAAGAAGAGATGTGGCAAATGCTGAGAATTTATGCCTGCCTCTGATGCCCATAGTGAATGTATACACTGTTTGGGACACACACATGTACCTCAGAAATGTGTCTATTGCCGTAGCCTCATAACAAGAACTCACAAAGAAAGGGAGCTCACAGCGCGCACGCAGTCTATGGATAGAGCCTTACATTGCCATAATTATGAAGGGGGCAATGAGGGCTTGAGTGCAATTTCTCCTCAGATCAAACCTCCAAGCCCTTCACCTCAGAGAACATGTTCAGAAACTAGACCCTCACCAGCCCGTTCTCTCCCCTCAAGAATTAGCAAAGGAGAAGAGCCAGGCACTTCAGGCATGGCAAAGTCTCGAGCCTCCGCAATAAAGGGCTCAAAGACGCCCTCGAAACAGCCCTCAAAACCAGCTACCACAAAAAGGGCACCTAGCAAGGTGGCACCTGGCTCTCCACGGTCACTCTCAAGATCCCCGGCACATTGCCAACCTACAGCACAACATTTGCCTGTGGCACAGAAAACCGACAGGGCTAGCTCCAGCTGCCCCCTAGCACTCCACACTAACTCTAGATCCCTTGGGGTCACAGCTACACCCATGCCACCACCACAAGTGCTGACCACCATGGCAATGGGTCACAAGTCTGCATTCCACCGCCATTCCTCAGGTCGCAAAACACAAGCACCACCAGGACATGACAGGGGGACTAGGACCCTGCCCCCTCCTGAGCTTTCACCATGGCACTGTGCCTACCACAGGGACGCAGGGAGCATGTTCTCCTTGCAACACTCTTCCCCAGATAGGGCATGCACATGTTATGGGCAATACAGACCACCACATTATCAATATCGTCTGTGGCACACTGATTGGCATTACTATCACACTCATCGCGGCCGATGGTCCCTCCCTCCCCCCATTGTTGTTGGGCACCACGATACACCTCCACTGCACCGCCTATACCCGCACAAAGGTCACTGCCCTTCATGCACTCAGATGCATCACATTCCCCATCTGAAGGCTCGGATCTAGAGGATGACCCAACTGTCCACTGCTCTGATATAGCACCGAATGATAATTCATCCTCCGCTCCTGATGAAGCGGTTATTCCAAATGACCCAGAACCCACTGATGATATCAAGCAATTCCAGGACTACTTAAAAGTGTGGCTACCAGTCAGAAGGTAGTTTTATCAGAGGTTCAAGAGAAACAACACAAACTCCTAAAGAATCTACAGCCCTCTGCAAAGTCCAAAATTGCACTGCCTTTAGATGAAGCAATCCTCGAGGCAGCCGATGAAGTCTGGCAAACACCTGCCGTGGCCCCCCCAACTAATAAAAGGGCCAATAGGAAGTATTTTGTTTAATCTAAAAGCATGGACTTTCTCTGCCTGCACCCTCAACCAAACTCCTTAGTGGTTGACACTGCTAATCAAAGGTAAAAGAACCCGCAACACAACACATGCACAGGACAAGGACCACAAACACCTGGATGTGTTTGGGAGAAAATTGTAGTCTTCATCAGCCCTCCAGCTACGTATAGTTAACTATACAGCGCTGCTTGCAAATCATGATTTTGACAATTACACGAAATTAACAACTCATGCACAATATTGCAGAGGATAAAAGACCTATCCTCAAGGCAGTCATTAAAGAGGGTCACAATATATCCCGTACGGTGCTGCAAATGGCCCTGGATGTTGCAGACACTGCAGCTAGGTTCACCGCAGTGTCCGTGGTGATGAGACGTTCATCTTGACTGCAAGCAGCGGGAGTCCCTAAGGATCTCCAGGTCAAACTAGAGGACCTGCCATTCGTCAAAGCAAAATTGTTCGCTGCAGGTACAGATAAGCACTGCATTCCAGCAAAGATTCACGCACTACCCGTTGCACATTGGGGATGTATACACCCCCTTACCGAAGAAAACGTTACACACTGTATCAAAGACATAGGGACACAACCTTCACTAGACAACACCAATACCGACCCTTTGAGTAAAACCACTTCAGACCTCAAAACCAACGAAAAAGAGCCCTAAACAACCACTCTTCTGCAACTCAGGCCTCGAGGCAGCACGTTTGAAAATTTGTTTGAGGACCTGCCCGACCTACCCCCAATTACAGTACCAGGCGAGCATAATATATTTCTACAATTAATGGGCAGCAATCATTACAGATCGGTGGGTCCTAGAAATCATCAGCTGTGGTTATGTTATCTTCTTCACAGCAATTCCTCCAACCTCCCCTATCCTCTCCCTCCCTCTTCAGGGATCCCTCTCATGAGACTCTGCTCCACCAGGAGGTTCTACACTTTCTAAAAATAGGAGCCATAGAGTAGGTCCCTGAGAAATGCAAAGGGCGGGGGTTTTATTCAAACTACTTTCTCACTGAAAAGAGAGCAGGAGGTTGGAGACCTATCTTGGACCTGCGCCAATTAAACAAATATCTTTGCAGGCAATGCTTCAAAATGGAGACGCTTGCCACAATAATTCCAGCACTGGACAGGGGGGATGGGTTTGCAGCTCTCGACCTTCGAGATGCGTATTTTCACATAACAATCCCCCCGCACACAGGTGCTTCCTACGATTCATGGTAGCCTCAGACCACTTTCAATAGAGTCCTCCCGTTCAGACTCTCCTCTGCCCCCAGAATCTTTCCAAGACCCTTGTGATGGCTGTGGCATATCTAAGGCGCAATCGGATCATAATATTCCCTTATCTAGACCATTGTCTTAGCCAAGGTCCTTCACAATGGACCATCAGAGACATGATCACATTCACAAAGACCACACTTCAGTCGCTGGGTGTCAGCCGGTGGTCAGGGCAGTGAGTGGTGGGTGTGTGTTATACACTCGAGACTTCAACTGCTAGGACTGGGGTCCCTTAGCAGCGGGCAACCTGGAGGAGGTTGACGGGCGCCCCAAGAAGTTTACAGGGAGAGCTTATTACACCTCAGATTTTGACTGCTAGGATACACAATCCCTTCGCAGCGGGCAGCCTGGGGAGGCTGAGAGGTGCCCCAACGGATCTGTCCCCTGGAAGCGACACGATCCAACGCTCAAGCTCTCCCTATATCTGTCCCTTATGACCGGCTGGAGTTCTTTTAAAATTGTGCTTGGTTCTGTTACAGCAACTGAAGGAGTCAGGTCACAGCTTAAACAGTTACTATTTTATTGTTACAGGGTAAACTTAGCTGTTAAATGCTACTACTGTGTTACAGATAACACAGCCACTACAAAGGACAGGACAGAAATTACACTAATAAGTCGCTTACAGGTACCATGAAACCCTTTTGGTTCTCTGAGCTCTTATTAAATGCATGCAAAATAGACACCTAGCAGGTATATATTCTCACCCCTGCGTTCCAGACTTGGCGTGGCCAGCGTCTTTCTCTCAATCCCTCGGGAAGAAGTAGGGTGAGGTTGGGCTTCCCACAGACCTCGGGAGACAACCAATACCTGCCAGCAGGTGTAGATGATTGGAGCTCAAATGGGGTGGGCTACTAAACCCCTCTTTATACCCCTTGGGTCACGTAGGCTTCTTCCTGGTCTCAAGTGGCCAATTAGGAAAAATGGCTTTGAATGCCAAGTTTCCCAGGAAGGGTGCAAAGCATAATTCACACCTGGGAAAATGCAGACAATGGGCACTTCTAGTATGTGATGGGCAAAGATTCCTCTCCTGGGACAGTGTAGGCGTGTCAATTACTGGTGCTAGCCATCAGGGCCGCAGGAGGTCCCCTGGTCGTCAGCTAGCCCATTTACTGTCTGGTTTCTGTTTATTAGAGTCAGGGACAAGCAGCACACCTGCGTTCCCAGGGCATCAAAGGCTGACTGCCTTTCTCTTGCTCTCTGGGGGGGGGGAGGGAAACAAGATGGGGTTCATGTCTGGCTACACTGGGCTTCATTATCAATGAGCAGAAATCCATACTATGCCCCACACAATCTTTGGAGTTCATAGGCTCGAGCTCTTGTGGAGTCTATATGACCCCCCATCTCCCCAACCACCGTTTCAACAATATAAGAAACCTCGTTACGATCGTTAACACCAGTCCAACTGTAACCATCATAACTTGCTTCAAACATATGGGGCATATGGCAGCTACCTCATATGTGGTCCTGCATACAAGGCTGCACTTCCAGTGTTGGAAACAATGGATCTCTTCACCACCCAGCCGTCAGATCCACAGGCACGTTTTGCCTCCCCCAAAAGTCCTCAACTCCCTACAGTGGTGGACACAGGCACACAACCTCTGCAATGGGGTGCCTTTCCATTGGGACCAGCTGTCCAAGCAAATTATGATGGACGCCTCACTGATGGGATGGCAACAACTGTTTGGTGGTTGTTTGCAACCAACAACAGTTTGCTCAAGGAAAATGGTCCAAAGATGAGTCAAAACTGCACATAAATCTGCTTGAGCTTCGAGCAGTCCTCAGTGCATGCAAGCACTTCCTCCCTTACATCCAAGACTCTTCCATGCATATCCTCACCAACAATATGGCGACTATGTTTTACATCAACCTCCAAGGAGGTGCAAGATCCCAGTCGCTATGTGCAGAGGCGATCAGGCTTTGGAATTGGTGCATCTGCCACAAAATTACCATCTCGGCAGAATACCTGTCTGGAGACAAGAACATTATGGCAGATACCCTCAGCTACAACTTCCTCACAGAACATGAGTGGGAACTACACGACCACATCACCCACAGGCTGTTCCACTGATGGGGGTGACCACAGATAGATCTCTTCACCACCAGGCAGAACTCCAAATGCTCCCAGTACTTCTCAAGAGCAGGTATAGGGTGTGGCTCCCTTGGCGATGTTATACTTGTCATTTGGGGGGCCCACCTATTATGCGCCTTTCCACCCATTCTGCTCATTCCCAGAGTCCGCCGGAAGATAGATGGATGGGCCCAAATTACCTTGATAGCCCCAGCCTGGCCCCGACAGACATGGTTCACATGTCTTTATCACCTGTCTCTACAACCTCCCTACTCACTTCCAAACTGCGCAAATCTGCTCTCCCAGAACCCAGGGTCAATACTTCATCCCCAACCACAAACGCTGTACCTGACGGCATAGTACCTATCTGGTTCTCAGAAGCGGAGCAACAGTGCTCCCAACAAGTGAAAAATGTTCTACTGCATAGCACGAGACACACAACATGCAATACTTACCTATAAAAGTGGCACTGGTTTACACAGTGGTGAGCACAGAGGGCAATTGAACCATCCAGGGTGCCGCTCCACCAAATACTGGAATACATCATGTACCTGAAACAACAAAATTGGTCGGTTTCCTCACTCCAGGTGCACATGGCCACCATTACAGCCTTCCACCCTCCCATTGCTGGGTTCTCGATATTTGCATACCTCATCTCTAAAAGATTCTGCAACGGTCTACAGAACCTTCACCCACCTCGAAAACCCATTCTCTCCCCTCTCCCCCCGCCCCGTGGGACTTAGGATTGGTCCTACACTCACTCACAAGACCACCCTTTGAACCACTGGCAACTGTACCACTTACCTTTCTTACTATGAAAATGTTGTTCCTTCTGGCAGTCACTTCTGCAAGAAGGGTCAGTGAACTCACAGCTCTCACAGCCTGGCCTCCATACATGACTTTTCACAAGCACAAGGTCATCCTGCGGCTACACCCATCCTTCTTACCCAAAGTGACCTCAGAATTCCATATCAGTGAACTGATAATCCTTTCCACTTTCTATCCAAACCCATATTGTTCCAGAGAAGAAGGCATATTACACACCTTGGACATCAGAAGGGCAGTAGCCTTCTATCTGGATACAACTCAGTCCTTTTGAATACCCCAGAGATTGCTGGTATCCCTGGCCGAAAGGTCCAAGGGAAAACCACTGTCTTCCCAGCGCATATCAAAGCTGATAACATCATGTATTACTACATGCTACTTGCTCCAGAATAGGGCATTACCAGCAAATCCAAAGGCCCACACTACCAGTGCTATGGAGACATCAGCTGCTATCCTAAAGGGAGTCTCACTCCAGGGAATACACAAGCCAGCAACATGGTCGTCTAATCACATGCTCCACAACAAATACCGCAGTATTCCACCATGCTCCACAACAAATACTGCAGTAGCCACCGCGGTTCTCGCCACAATCTGTAGCAATTGATCGAAGCCCACTGTCCATCTGAATGGGCACTGCTATCCAGTCACCAACTGTGGAGCACCCCCGGGGACACTCGAAGAAGAAAGAGAAGTTACTCACTTTGTTACTCACTTCTGTGTTACCCACAGAAGTGGGTGAGATTCTGTGGCCTGCATTGTGCAGGGGGTCGGACTAGATGATCATAATGGTCCCTTCTGACCTTAAAGTCTGAGTCTGAGTTCTTCGAGATGTGTCCCCCCCCCCGTTGGTGCTCCACTATCTGCCCTCCTCCCCACTTCTTCGGGCAATAATAGCAGCCCATGAAAGCGTCAAAGAAGAAACAGGAGAAGCGGGCTGCACGCGCTACTTCAAAGGCGGGAGCGCTGGTGTCCCTTGCGCATGCGCAGCCCACCCGATCACTGCTCTCAAAGTCTCCAGTCTATGGTGCCAGGATGAGCCCAACACCAACTGTAGGCCACCCACGGGGACACACATCTTGCAGTAACGATTGTTCTTTATGACATGAGTAACTTCTTTATCTAGGATCTATGTTTGACAATGCGTGCAGGCCAACTTTAGCACGGTGTCTCTAGTCATTCGGTCTTCTGCATATGGGTCTCTCAATGGGTGAGGTCAGATATCAGGGGTGAGATGGGAGCATTCTCTGGACCAAATGCAAGATCAGGCACCGGTTCCCAACTAGATGCTAGATCTTCTAAGATGATGGACTTTCCCGGAGAACATCCACAAGAGTCTTCCCATATATCTTCCAGACACCATTTGTGAAAGGATGCGGCACACTTAGGCCAGAGAAGGGAATCACAACATCAAAATCTTAGTTCTCTAAGTTGTTAAATTAACTTTGGGATTCCAGAACTACCTAGAAGGCAGACATATTTGGATCCAACAGGAAAACATGACCATAGTTGCATACTAAACAACCAAAAAGGAACAAGGAACATAACTGTACTTGCAGAAGCAGTGAAGACAAAAGAAGGGTCAGACAAGACTTTCCCTTCACTGAAAGTGATAGGCATGAAAAGAGCTAAACCAAAAGACAGATGAGATTAGTTTAGTCAGTTACTTGAAGTGATGTCTGAACCAGGAAGCTTTCACTCTGATCTCATGGATGTTCAGTCTTCCCCTCATTTGACTAGTTTGCCAATTGCAAGAATGAAAAAATGGCCAATATTCTTCACCTGGGAAGCTGACTCTAAGTCCACGGGACAAATGCTCTTGTTACACAGATAGCCTATTGGTTTGCCACATATTCTTGCCATACCATTTCCTAGGGAAGGTGATCCAAGAAGAAGAAAGGGTGACTGACAGCTGATAATTGCAGATTCCAATGACTTCTCTCTCTATCCAGTTCCAGATACTCTTCATCTGACAGCATGGCTATGGAAAGGGAAGTGATAGGCTGAGTGCAGCTATCTTTTAAAGTTATCAGGATTTTATTTTCATCTGGGGAAGTTTCCATACTAAAAGCCTATTCCTCCACATGGACTGAGTTCGGTCCAAGAGCTCAGCACAGATCCAAGAGATCCTAGGATTCTTGCTATTCAGGATTTCCTTTAGAAAGCTGCAAATAGAGCCTCTAACCCAGTATAATTGCACCTCAGTTACCAGCTCTAAGTATTGTACTATTCACAGGATCCTCTAGCTCTTTCACAGAACTTTCAGGTATCTGGATTTCTCAGATAATCAGACTGGCCAGGCCAGAGATCAGACCAGTTCCTTAGAGAGAAATAGCACAGGGATTGAAAGCCCTCCCAACCATCCCTTTGAGCTTCTGAATTCCTTCATTCCACCTTTTGATATAGCACCCAACCAAGAAGCAATGGCACGCTCCTAGTGTCAGGAGAACACTAAAGTCTTTAATCAAGTGTACAGAAACCACAAAAAGATAAGGATTGCTGTTACTTTCCTTTCATCCTGACATGTTGATGCCTTAGTGCATCCAAGATCCAATTCCAAATGGATGAGACTGTGTATCATTGAAACCTACAAGCCTTCTCACACATCTGTTGTAGAAGGAATCCAGGCCCATTCTAGAAGATCCATGGCAACCTCATGGGCAGAAGCACTGTGCACTTCTACTGCAGAGATCTGCAGACTAGCCACAAAGTTGTGAGCTAATGTCTCTATTGTAAAGTGAATTTCTATCCTTTCAGAGACCTCCGTTGGCAGAAAGGGGCTCCAGGTGTTGATCCAAACATAACTTTGACATTTCAAAGGTTCGAAAGTGGGAGGTGGAGAAGAGGGGTGTATTTCCTATTTATGTTGACTTGTTTGTTCCCCCCTCCTCCTTGTCATTGCTAACCATATGTATCAGGAAAAATTTAAAAAACAACAAATAGTCTAGTAGCATCTTAGAGACTAACAAAACATGTAGATGGTATCATGAGCTGGTTGTGCCCACGAAAACTCATGATACCATCTACATGTTTTGTTAGTCTCTAAGGTGCTGCTAGACTATTTGTTGTTTTTTAAGTTTTTCCTGTTACAGACTAACTTGGCTACCCCTCTGAAGCATATGTATCAGGATGATGGTACGCTCTAGGTCACCAAATGGGAAACTTTTACCTGATGATTTCCTTTTTGCTAATAGTGTCTTCTGCAGTTCTTCTAATTCTGACAAATTCATAGCCAATGGTCAGGATGTCGTTTGTATGGTGTAGGGAGGGGCTTACTGTACATGGTTATTTATAGGTAACCATTTGCAGTAATGGCACTGAAATTGTTGATAGTTTTCCAAGAATTTTTTCACAGCTTTAAAAAGAATCATCTGGCAGCAAGCAGAAAAGGCTTTGCTGCAGTTTTGAACTGTATCAGAATTGTGGGAGGCACTGTTTGTAGAAAGGAAGTTATAAGGTAAGAAATTTTCCATTCCATTCACTAGTTTGCACTACCTATAAATAGAAGGTCTTGCAACATTGACCATAATGTGAAATCATTGTAGTTCTTTGTTAGAGCTTTTTCAGAATGTAACAGTGCAGTTGCCCACCATTTAGTTTGTCCTCATTTTATGTTTTTACTTAGAAGACTCGCCCAGTATTTCCTGGGTCCTTCAGGGCAGGGTTCTGCCAGTGAGGGTGGGGGTGCAGGAGTCTGGGCAGGACTGGGGGAGCAGCAGGGCAGGAGGCTGAGGGGAGTGAGGGGCATGAGTGGGGGGGGGGATAAGGAGGTGCTCAGGGTGTGGGATCCCATCTGGTGGGGCTTTCTCTTTCCCCTGGGCCAGCAGGGGCTTTCTCTTCCCCCCCCCCCCCCCCAGCCTCGCACTGCAACCAAGGGTTGGGTGGGGTGAAGGGTTTGGGGCAGGGGGACTTCTTACCCAGTCAGGTGGCAGGCAAGATGGCGGAGCTCCAGCCCCTGCTGGTCACTTTCCTGGTGGTGCAGCTGTCCCCAGTGGCCCTGCCTCATGTAGCTCTCCCCTGCGATCTGTGCGCACTTTCCCTGTTATGGAAAACAGTCCCATTCCCAACACTTCCTGGTTTTTTGGCACAACCAAATCCTGACCTTGCTTTAAGTTATGATAAAAGAAAGCTATATACCAAATTTGGTGGTCCTAGCTCTTTCTGTGTAGGAGGAGTTCTTGAACAAACACAGACAGGCACATTTCTAAAATATATAGATAATATTTGCCTACATAGTAGTAGATGGATTTTTAAACAAGTATTTAATAGTTTGTAAAACCTCTTATCAGTGTTGGCCTTCGGTATCTATAAAGCTGTCTCAAAGTCCAGCGTGCTTTTTTCTCACCACCTTTTAAAGATCAGACCATCACATGTGGAGTAGTCTTAAGATCACATTTTTACAAAAGTGAGCCCCAGAGTGTAGGACTCATGATTTGGTGGTGGGCAATCTCTCCTTCAGTAAAATGTTTTCCATTTTCCTGCTTTATTAAACTGGTATGCTTCATTTAATTAGGAGGGCATTAAATTAATGGCAGAAAGGAAGAGCAAAAACAGGAAAGATGTGAATAGTCATTTAGCACCAAATCTAAATATTGAGAAAGAAAAGTACTCAAAGTTGCAAAGGACATGAAAAAGCTTTCTTTAATGGCCTATGTACTGATCCCAGGATCCTGAGTAACTAACCGGAAGAATGAGTTGTACATTTGTATTGTGTCCAGGTCTGGGCCCCCCCACTACAAAAAGGATGTGGACGCATTGGAGAGGGTCCAGCAGAGGGCAACCAAAATGATTAGGGGGCTGGAGCATATGACCTACGAGGAGAGGCTGAGGGAGTTGGGTCTGTTTAGTCTGCAGAAGCAAAGAGTGAGGGGGGGATTTGATAGCAGCCTTCAACTTCCTAAAGGGAGGTTCCAAAGAGGATGGAGAAAGGCTGTTCTCAGTAGTGACAGATGGCAGAACAAGGAACAGTGCTCTCAAGTTGTGGTGGGAGAGGTCCAGGTTGGATATTAGGAAAAACTATTTCACTAGGAGAGTGGTGAAACACTGGAATGGGTTACCTAGGGAAGTAGTGGAGTCTCCATCCCTAGAGATTAAGTCTTGGCTTGACAAAGCCCTGGCTGGGTTGATTTAGTTGAGATTGGTCCTGCCTAGAGCAGGGAGCTGGACTTGATGACCTTCTGAGGTCTCTTCCAGCTCTATGATTCTATCTCTCTCTATATATAAAAAAGATTTTCCTGCCAGAAGACAAAATGTTCCTGCCCAGCAACAGAATGACATCATATGTCAATAAGCGCTTTCACCAAAGCAAAGGCGGCCTGAGAGAAGGGAGGGTAGGTGAGCGTAGCAAGCAGCGGGTGCAGCCCCCAGTTAAATATAAATTCACTATAATTGGTATTACTGAAACCTGGTCGGATGACTCACATGATTGGAATGTTAAAATCAATTATCACAACCTATTTAGGAGAGATTGAATGGGCAAGAGTGTAGGGGAGTGGGATTCATCAAAAAAACATTACCTGTTCCTTAATCACCAGGAACTGAAAAAAGATAGTCTTGAATGTTTATTGGTCAATGCCCTAACAGGTAAAGTATGAGATTGGGTGATCTATAGCATACATTAATAACCAATCATACAAGGAAACCATATGACTGGTTCCTTATGCTCCTATCTATTATGTATAGGAGGGAAGAATAGAAACACCCGGGGACACTTCAGTTTGAGTGAAACCTGCTGGAGGTCTTGTGTGCTGCCACTAAAATACCCTTGGAATTTCTAACGATTATTGATGGTTGTTTCCTGACTTTGAAAGTGGTGCATCCACAGGTAGATTCTGTGTTGTACCTTGTCTTGCAGAGAAAGAGGGAACTGATCACAGAATTAAACATTCATGCTAGCTTAGGTACAAGTGATCATGATTTCAGAGGTGCACACACAAAAATATTATCAAGTCCAGACCAGTAATGTATATATTATTGGTGACTTAAAAGGGCCGATTTCAACAAAGCTGAAAACAATTGTCAGCTAAATCAGCTGGGGGAGAGAATTTAATCTAAAAAATGTGGATAGGACTTTAAAAAAGTCGCAGTCCCACCGCTGAGGAAGGAGGTCATATTGATTAAAAAAACCTGGTTGAAATGGAAGGGAAAGTAGTATTTAAAAAATAAAGAGAATACATGTGACAAATGGAAGAAAGGGGACGTTGATAGTAATGAGTGTAAATCAGAAACTAGGAAGTACAGAAAATGGACAAGGGAAGCAAAGGGATACAAGGAGAAATCTATGGCCAACAGAATTAAGGACAATAAAGAGTTCAAATATATTACAAAAAAGAATCCTAACAATGGTATTGGTCTAATACTAGATGGAAATGGTAGAATTATAAATAATAATGCAGAAAAGGCACATGTTTTCAATAAATATTTCTGTTCTCTATTTGGAGAAAAACACATGATATGGTAATATTTGATAATACCCTTTCCATCCCATTAATATCACTGGAGGATGTTTATAGAATCATAAGGCTGGAAGAGACCTTAGGAGGCCATTGAGTCCAGCCCCCTGCCCAAAGCAGGACCAATCCCAGCTAAATCATCCCAGCTAGGGCTTTGTCAAGCCGAGACTTAAACACCTCTAGGGATGGAGATTCCACCACCTCCCTAGCTAACCCATTCCAGTACTTCACCACCCTCCTAGTGAAATAGTTTTTCCTAATATCCAACCTAGACCTCCCCCACTGTAACTTGAGCCCATTGCTCCTTGTTCTGCTATTCGTCACTACTGAGAACAGCCTCTCTCCATCCTCCTTGGAACCTCCCTTCAGGAAGTTGAAGGCTGCTATCAAATCCCTCCTCACTCTTCTCTTTTGCAGACTACATATGCCCAAATCCCTCAGCCTCACCTCATAGGTCATGTGCTCCAGCCCCCTACTGCCCAGAACTGGACACAATACTCCAGAAAAACTAAAGTGTTAAACTAAAGTGAGTCAAATCTGCTGATTTTAATATGTCTAGATTACATGCAAGAGTTTTAAGAGCAAGCTAAGAGCTCACTGGATTGTTAATGTTCATTTTTCATGAGTCTTGGAATGCTGGGACGTTCCAGAAGACTGTAAAGAAGCTAATGTTGGAACAATATTTTAAAAAGGTAAATAGGAGGACCCAGGTAATTATAGGTCTCAGTCTGACATTGACCCCATGCATGGTAATAGAGTAGCTGTTCTGGGATGTATTAATAAATGAAGGAGGGTAATATAATGTCAATCAACAGGGGTTCATGGAAGAAAGATCCTGTCAGATAACTTGGTATCTTTAAGTGAGACTACAAGTTTAGGTGATAAGGCAAAAGTGTTGCTGTAATATACTTTAAACTTCTGTCACTTGATACTGCATGATATTTTGATTTAAAAAAACTAGACTCCTATAAAATTAACGTGGCACATTTTAAATGAATTAAAAGCTGTCTAACAGGTCTCAAAATGTAGTTTGTAAATAGGGAATAATCAAAGAGTTTTTAGTGGGGCTCCATAGGATTCCATTGTTGGCCCCACTGTATTTTAACAACTTAATCAGTAATCTGGAAGAAAACATAGTTTGTAGCGAACACAAAAATTGGAGAAGTGGTAAATTAATGAAGAGGGCACATCACTTGGCAAGTTGGACACAAAAAAACATTATGCACTCTGTTACAGTTAAATGTACATGTATAGGACAAGGAGTAAAGAATCAAGGCTGTGGGGCTTCTCTTAGGACACAGTGATTCTGAAAATGATTTGGGAGTCATGGGGTATAATCTGCTAAACATGGCCATAGTGTCAGGGAGCTCAAAAGAACTAACATGATCTTTGGGTGCATAAACAAAATCTGATGTAGCAGAAAAGTGATTATTTTACCTCTGTATTCAACACTGGTGCGACCACTCCTGGAATACTATATCCAGTTCTAGTGTCCACAGTTCAAGAAGGATGTGGATAAACTGGAGAGGGTTCAGAGAAAAGCCACAAGAGCAATTAAAGGATTAGAAAAGCAAACCTGCCATATAATAATAGAATCAAGTAGCTAAGTCTGGTTGCTTAACGAAGAGAAGGTTAAAGAGAAAATTGATTAATCTATATTTACCCACATGGGCAACAGATACTTAATAAAGGACTTTTCAGTGTAGCAAAGATCCATGTAACATAATCCAATGGTTGAAAGTCTAAGAGAGCCAGATTCAGACTGGAAATTAGCCATACATTTTTAAATGTGGATAATTTAACATCAGACCAGTTTACCACAGGTTGTAGTGGATTCTCCATCACTGAAGATTTTTAAATCAAGATTGGATGTGTTCTTGGAAATATTTGTTTTTTGGTGGTGGGGGGAGTTTTATAGAGTGTTATGCAATAGATCAGATTAGATGTTCACAATGGTCCCTTCTGGACTTGGAATCTATGAATTTTATATTTGTATTTGAGAGGGATACCTTAACCTTATCTACAGTTTCCTAAGAGGTTCTGAGAGAGCTGCTCTATTTTATATCTAATTCCTGTTGTAAATAATAAATTATAAATCAGAAGCTAAATTCCTTTAAATTCCCCGGTCATGTTCAGAAAGTCAACATGTATTGAAAGTCAACAGAATGTATTAACTCAAATCTCACTTCAATTCTTACTGTAATGATTCTTATCCAGAGAGTAATACTGTATCCCTTGAGCACCAAGCTCCAGAATTTCTATGTAAAATCTCATTTGCATTCTAATTCATATGAGAAACTCAACATTGAGATTCCATTGACACTCCAAGTTATCCTTTCAGTTTTTATATCAAAGCCACTTACTTATTAGAAGTACAATAGTTTCCTAGCCCTGAGAACTACTGTGAGGGTGTGTCTAGACTACAGGGTTTTGTCGACAAAAGTGGACTTTTGTCAACAAAACTATACCTGCATCTACACTACCGCTGAGTTCTGTCGACATAACATCGACAGAACTCGGCAGTTTAGTCGACGGTGGTAAACCTCATTCTGCGAGGAATAACGCCTTTTGTTGACAGAGTTCTGTTGGCAGATGGCGTTATTGCATCTACACTGTCCTTTGCATCTACACTCTCATGTCGACAAAGCGTCTTGCTTTGTCAACAGAACTGGATGTAGTCTAGACGCTCTTTGTCGACAGTATCTGTCGACAAAAGCCTGGAGTCTAGATGTACCCTGACAGACACCATACACTGCTAGCTGTAGAAAAACAAAAGTTGGATAAAATAGAGACTTTGATTATGGAGTTAGTCTGCTCCTCTCTATCTCCTACTGCTAATCTTTGCAAGCCACACAGTGCTTTCAAGAAAAGTCCTAAGTACAGTTTGCTTGCCTACAAAGAACATATTTATCACTGAAATGTCTGGGCAGAATCGGTTTGCTGGAGACATGTGGCATCTTTGTCCAAAGTTCTCCTCATGAAAAGTGGTGAATTGAGTGTGTCTATTTGTGCAACTAATGAAGGCTATGCTCCTGTCCTCTGAAAATGTTGCAACAGCTGCACATACCCACCTGACCACTAATCTAATTTGTCACAGTTCTGTCTGATTGGGGCTTGCAAAACCACTGCTCTAATGCGTGAAGCTTTTTCAGAAATCAACAGCAGATTTCTCCAAATTCTGTTGGGTGTCTGTGTGCCTACACTAACTGCCCTTCAAAATTTTTATTGGCAATTACATTTTTGTTGTGGTGAGACTTTGCATGGTGAAGTTGCTCCTCCCTTACTAGCATTTCTTCCTTCTTGTAAGGACACTTAAAAGTTGAATTTATTTTTCTTTATCCCTTATTTTGAGTTGAGAAATATTGTACGATGCACTGACCCATTAGGTATAGGGGTGCTTTAGAGATGTTTAAAAGAATACAAGATCAAAGGAGGAAAAGTCAGGACTCTTTTAGCACAAATGCATTACATAAATTAATCCATCAAAAAGTCTTCCTTACTAATGCTCATATTGATGTGGTATTGATGTAATTCTCCGTATTAATCTACACATTCTTTAACCAAACGCTCACACCATATAAACTTTCATTTGCAGCATTAAATTTTTTTATCTTGAGCTGAAAGGCAAAACCTTCACATAAAATCATGTATCTAACTTAAATTCAGGAATTGTGTCTGCTACCTTCAAAGAGAAGTATACACATTCATTTACATGATTCAGCTGAGAAAGCATGCGCTACTTAATATAGCACAGATTATGGTTTATTAAAAAGAAAATTAGGTTTATTAAATTCCTAGGTTAAAGTGAGTATTGAGTAAGAATAATTGAATCAGTGATTGTTACAAATAAAACAAAAGTATAACATGTTTTTGCGACAAAACTTGATAGTATAGTCATGCCTTAAGAAACTAATCTTAAAAGTCTAAAAGCTTTGTCTAAGGTAAGTTTTTGACATGAAGAAACCTCCCAGTGTCACCAGCCCCTGGAGCCATAATCCGACTTTTTTCATGCAGAAAGTACTGTCCTTTTTTTTTTCTTCCTCAGTGATGGCTAAATAAAGAGTTTATTCTCCCTTCTTATAGTCCAGCAAACTATTGAAATGTAACCTTTGGAAGTGTCACTTATTGCTTGTGCTCCAGTGTGCTGACTCCATGTAGCTTTCTCATCCTCCTGAGTCTTCCTGTTTACGTCAGATGCAAATGAACTTGCATTGTATCAGGCTTATCCTGCTTAATTTACATAAGAAATCTAGGCTGTATCTGGGAAAAATGGTTTCTGAACCCTGCATGGGGTTACATAATTTAATGTGTACACAATTTCTTGAATAACACCCATACACATATTGTACAGTATTCCTGATGACCAGTAGGATATAAGCTTTCATTTGATACCTTACACAACGTTCTTTATACGTATACTGTGACAGCAATATGTTAGGTGTAGTGAGGCTGTTGGGCCTGACAGGAATTGCTGTTACAACGTCACAGCAATAGTCACTTAGTATCTCCTGAATGTAGTTTGGAGACTTGCCCCATTACAGTTTCAAAGTCTTTAAAATGAATTAAAATATTGTATGTATTACTCTTTTTTTAAAAAATGTAAACACAGAAAAAAGTTCCAAAGTTTTCTGGGCTTGTTTCCATCAAAGTAATATTAACAAGACCTTAATGTTGGGCAAAAATTGAATTTTATTAGCCTTACAAAAGCTACTGAGTTATTAAATCTTAAGTGTTTAGGGTTAAAATATAAAAGTTGAGAATTAACTTAAAGCAGCAATCACTTCAAAATAGTTTAACAGGTTTTCATTAAAGTATGAAATAAGTTCTGAAGTTACTGTCAATGTGTAAAGCAAGGCCAAAAAAGTCCACTGTAAGCTACTTCCAAATAAGTGCTGTAGTAGTGGCTTTGACACAGCACTTTATAGCTGAAAAGATTAATGGAAGCTACCAAAATGTGCTAACTCATATGTCTAATTCTTATTCGTAACATTCTTACTATTCTAAGTAGATGTAAATGCTGTTAACTTGGAGTGCTGTAACCTGTCTTTTGTTAAAAAATATTGGATATACCATTAATGCTATGGATACCGGTGGAAAAAGTAATAACGTGTACATTTTTGACAGTTTTTGTTCTTTAATAAATCATTTAAAGTTTTTTCTTAAAGGACTTTCCTATTTCTTAAATTGTGAATGACAGTCCTTAAACACAATCAAGTTCATTTACATGTTAGAGTAGGTGACATCCTGTAATGGTGCTTCTCAAATTCTGAGGCAGTGACAAACAGTTGATCAATTTATCAAATTATTTACTCTAACTCTCAAGCTTTAAGATTTTTCTTAGTACCACCCTTCCTTCCAGACATGACATAAAAAAAAAATATTGTGCAAACATGGAATAATATGTTAGATCATTCTGTCCACAGAAATGTGTTAAAGGAATTGCCTCCATTGTGTAAAAAATCCCTCTGCTACATTTGGCACTAATATTCATTTGGAAATGAAGACCACCAGTAAAAACAATAAATAATTTCTCTTTCCAAAATTAATTTGAAACTGAAATACTTTATAGTTTTCAGCATTTAACTCTTTTCAACTGCCTTGAACAAGAATTGGACAGTCACAGTTCGTAGGTAAGAACTTAGTACCAGAAGATCAGACCAGTGAACCATGTAGTGCAGTATCTCATCTTTTGACAGTGACCAGCACATGATTTTTCAGAGGGAATGAACAGAATAAGGCAATTTCAAGTGATCCCCATTCTCAGTCATCCAGTGCAGCTTCTGGATGGCAAATTTAGAGACATCTAGAGCATGGAGTTGTGTCCCTGATCATCTTAGGCCTCGTGTACTCTGGTAGTTTGTCAAACTTAGCCATGTTAGTTCAATTTTCTAAACAAGTATACATCCCCAAGTCTGTTTTGCTGACTTTAAGAGTGGTTAAAGTCAATTTCTGGTGGTACTCCTTGAGATGAGTAACATTAAATTCAACCTTGTGTTGTCGACTTTGGGGTAGTGCAGATACAGCACTGTGAAAGTCAATGTTCTTGGATTCCAGGAAGTGACCCATAGTGCCCCAACTTTCAACTCTGCTGCTTTCCCAGGTGCACAGGAAAATCTGAGACTTGTTTCCTATTTGACCAGTATGGCGAGCATAGCAGCACATCTCAGCAGCACACCTGACTACGAATCTCCATGGTTGAAGACAAGCTCCAGCAGGGAGCATGCAGGAGATACTGGATGTGATTGCTGTGTGGGGAGAGAAATCTGTGCAGGCAGAACTACAAAGCAGCAAAAGAAATGCTGATATCTGTTCCAAAATCATGGTGGAAAAAGAATACAGCAGTGTCACATGAAATTAAAGGAGCTCAGGCAGGCATACCAGAAAACAAAAGAGACAGCTGGACAGTCTAGGTCAAAGCTGCAAACATGCTGTTTCTCTGAGCACCTACATAGGATTCTGTGGGGAACCCTCCCAGTGTCCCAAAGCTGTCTGTGAATACCACCCGTGTGACTCTTCAGGCAGCCTTAGATAGCAATGAGGAGGACATGGTAGATGAGAAGGGAAAAAATGCTCAGCAGGCAAGCGAAGCATCCAGTCTCACCGTCAAGACCATTTTTCAGCATTGGGAGCCACTCCTCCTCCTCCCAGGACATATTGCTGTTGTACCCTGATGGCAGGGAGGGCACTTCTGGTGAGTTCACATTTTTAATTCTGCTACAAGTGGGTTAAGATAACTGGATTTGATCTGTAGCAATCACTCTGCTTACACAGATGGGGCTCCCCAGAACAGTTTAACGTGTCTGGAGATAGAGCAGGAATCCTCCCTTCACATCTCTACAGATCTCTCATAGAGGAACTCTTCCATCCTTTGCACAAGGTTTTTGGGGAGAACTGTGCATCCCATGCCTTCTGGTAGATGGTGTTCCCTCCCGGTTTCTTCCCTGAGAGGTCCCTGTCAAAGCATTCTCCACCGCAGTGCCTGTGGAGAGAGCCTGAAAGCGGTTACTTACCTCTACAGGAATGGGGTATACCTGAGTTGGCCGCCCCTCCTTCTAGATGTTACATGCTGCCAGTTTTCTTCCTTGTCCTGTACTGCCCTGACTGGCTCTTTAGCCTGCTGTGGCCGCAGGATTAAACGCTGCCTTTTATCAAGGAAAAACAAAAGGAAAAACTATGTAGCACTTTAAAGACTAACAAGATGGTTTAATAAGTGATGAGCTTTCGTGGGCCAGATCCACTTCCTCAGATCATATTCTGGAAGAGAATTGCCATGACCATATATGCCAAAGGAATACAATGAAAAAAGTGAACACATTATTAAACTGACAAATCAGATTTAGTACAGTACAAAAGGAAAAACTAACACAGCTACCTCTCTATTACTATTCTGTCGAGGAAGTCTTCATCCTCTCTGATAGAACGTAGGGTCGGTACTTGGGCCTCCAGTCCTCTAATTTTTTCTTCCAAAATGGTGACCAGCTTGCACTTAGTGCAGATGAAATACCTTCTTTCTTCTGGGAGGAAGACAAACATGGCACATGCTTGCAGGTAACAACAGCAGAGCTATCACCATCCATACCTGCCTGCCTTCTGAGAGATTCCTCAGTTGTTATTCAATGCCTCCCTTAAGGGTCCTGTATTAGCTTCCTCCTTTATCTGGAGAACTTCCTATCCAAACTCCCTGTTAACAGCTCCTGTTCACAAGTCCCTCATTAGCATATTTTCTGCCAGAAAAACTTGTTGTGTAGACATAGCCCTGGTGTCTGGCTGCTCATAATTAGTGGCTGGCACTGTTTCAGCCCTGCCACCCTGGAATAAACTTTTCCCGTTATTTCACTGATATTATGGCTGTTACAATAATAGCAATGTTGCTTTTGCTGAGATCTAACCTACTCAATAAACTGTGAAACCTTGCCTTTAAATATACAAAAGCACATTTTGTACATTCTGCACTGCTCTGCTCAGCCTGGAGCAAAGGGTAGACTGGGTCTCCAAGGATCCCTATTCACATTTCAACACCTCTGATGTTAATTTTCTGGCCTGGGAAGGAAATTCCAGCTTGCAACTTTTTGAAGGAATTCTTGAAGATGTGCACTTCATGCACTTTCCCCAGCCATCCCACGTTGATATCAATGAAATGGCCCTTGTGATGCACCAGCACATGCAAGACAATCGACAGGTACCCATTGCTGTTTATGTACTCTTTGGCAAGGTGGTCGGGTGCCAAGATACGGATGTGCATTCTATCTATCACCGTATCACAGCAGTGTCATCCGTTATGTCCTGCAGGTTTCTCAGAGTCACTATTCTACCTAGCAGAAGGTATCAATTGCCCTGGCTGCTTGGATCACAGCAGCCCCCACTGTAGACTTCCCCATTCTAAATTAATTCCCAGCTGACTGGTAGCAGTCTGGCATTGCAAGCTTCTACAGAGCTATGCACTTCTCAGCTGTCAGAGCGGGTCTCGTAGTATTGCTGTGCTTCAACACAGGGGAAAGCAATTCACAAAGTTCAGTGAAAAGGGCCTTACACGTGAAGTTTTGCAGCCAACGATGATCGTCCCGTTAGCTGCATAACTATATGGTCCCACTAGACTGTGCTTGTCTCGCAGGATCAGAATCAGCGTTCTACTGTCAACAGGATCAACTGCTGCCAGAATATGCCAGTTGCTCCACTTGGTAGTTTCATGCATGTCTGTGTTCATAGTCTCCTCACATTCTTCCTCATTCTGGCAGCTCCTGGCTAGGCTCTGGATGTACCGCAGCATAATGTGTGAGTTGTTTGCAATGCTTGCCAAGGAAGTTTGAACCTGAGCAGGATCCATGCTTGCCGTGCTATGGCATCTGCACAGATAACCAAGGGGAAAAGGGTGCAAAAAAATAGTTTGCAATTACTTTCAAGCAGGAGGGAAGGGATGAGATAAGTGCACTATGGAACGCTGATGGAAAAAACCCAGAGCCACCTACTGCAATGTTTTTGTCCCATCAGGCACTAGGCCCCTAAGCAAGAATGCAAAGGGGCCGCAGGAAATGTGGGATGGCTACCGACACTGTATTGTTGTCAAAGTCAAAGGTAGCTATGCTAATGGACAGGGCTTGACAAACGGTGGCAAAATCTACTCGCCAGCCCCGCACTGCGCATGCGCAAGACCTGCATTGTGCATGCGCGCACCACCAGTGAACGGGGCGACCAGCTGAAATCTACTTGCCACAGGCGAGTAGATTCAGTGATTTGTCAAGCCCTGCTAATGGAGATGCATTCGATTGACCTCATGTGTCCAGTGAAGACATGCAGCTTCAGCTTTACACAGTGGGGTGTTAAAAATCCGCTTTAATACATTCAGCATTATCTTGTAGTGTAGACATACCCTTTGCCATGACTGGACCCTATTCTCCATTAGTTTATCTAATTTTTTTAGGTCAGTTATACTTTTGGCTCTCACAACATCTGTTAACAAGTTCCACAGATTGACACTGTCTTGTGTGAAGAAGTATTTCCTTGTGGATTTTTTTTAAACCTGCTGTCTATTAATTTAATTGGGTGACACCCAGTTCTTGTATTATGAGAAGGAATAAATAATGTTTCTCTATTCACTTTCTGCAAATCATTCATAATTACCCACTACCCTGCTTTAGTAATTTCTTTTTTAAGAATATTCTTTTTAATTATCTCCTGGTATGGAAGATGGAAGCTGTTCCATATCCCTAATAATTTTTGTTGCCCCCTCTATACTTTTTCCAGTTCTCATTCATTCATTCCTTCATTTTTATGTTATTAATTACTAGAACTTCACACTATTGAAGATATAGGAGTACCATGGATTTATAAAGTAGCATTCTGATATTTTCTGCTGTGTGTTTGTGTCCTTCTCCTAATGGTTCCTAGCATTGTTAGCTTTATTTACTGCTGCTACACACTGAGCATATGTTTTCAGAGAACTATACACAATGATTCAAAGATATTTCTTGAGTGATAACAGATAATTTAGAACTCATCATTTTCTGCGTATAGTTGGAGTAATAATTTCCAACGTGCACTATTTGGCACTCATCAACATTGAATTTCACTTGCCCTTGTGTTGCCCAATCATCCTGATTTGTTAGTCCTTTGAAACTCTTCAAAGTCAGCCCTGTACCTAACTATTTTGGGTAATTTAATACCATCTGCAAATTTTGCCACCTCGTTCTTTATCCTTGTTTCATTTATGCAAATATTGAACAGCACATGTCGCAGTACAGCTCCTAAGAGGTAGGATAGCACCACTGATGTTTTTATTCATTATAATTTCAGTGCTGCTGTTGAATATGCTGCTGCATCTGTTCTAATAAAATTAGAACGGATTTGCAAAATGTATAAAAATATGAATTCCTTTTACTGCTTAAATGTCACTTGATGTTTGCCAGGATCATCGCTTTAGCTTAATTCATCTAGTGAGAAGGGTTTCACTAGTCTTCCATCTTGTCTTATTTTAGTCCTTGTGAGCACCCAGGCAATCAAGGCAGGGTTTGTTAGGATTCCTGTTTAAAATTCTTTTCTGACTTGCTAAATCCAGCTGTAAAAACTCATTATGCAAAGATATTTTACTTCAGAATGTGAAATACTATGACTCAGGGTCTCTGACTGTTGGTTTAAACTAGTACCTTACAGAGTCTTTTAAAATCCCAATTAAAAAAATTTGGTAAACTTTAACCAAAAACCATCACATGTTAAGAAATTGTCCTTGAGAACGTTTGGTCTGATTGCCACATAAACAATACACTAAACAATCTGAAATTTTTGATTGGTGATGCATGCTGTGTGTGCTGCAGTTGTAAAACCCATAAATGCCCCTCTCCCCCCAAAAAAGTTAAGACTGTAATTTAATAATTTTTCCATCATCAAAGCCTCATTTGTTTGTAAATTGTACTTTTCATCGTTCCTGCATCATAAGAACATAAGAATGGCCGTACTGGGTCAGACCAAAGGTCCATCTAGCCCAGTATCCTGTCTGCCGACAGTGGCCAGCACCAGGTGCCCCGGAGAGGGTGGACTGAAGACAATGATCAAGCAATTTGTCTCCTGCCATCCCTCTCCAGCCTCTGACAAACAGAGGCCAGGGACACCATTTTATCCCCTGGCTAATAGCCTTTTATGGACCTAACCTCCATGAAATTATCTAGCTTCTCTTTAAACTCTATTATAGTCCTAGCCTTCACAGCCTCCTCTGGCAAGGAGTTCCACAGGCTGACTACACGCTGTGTGAAGAAGAACTTTCTTTTATTAGTTTTAAACCTGCTACCCATTAATTTCGTTTGGTGTCCTCTAGTTCTTCTATTTAGGGAACTAATAAATAACTTTTCTTTATCGGCCCTCTCCACACCACTCATGATTTTATATACCTCTATCATATCCCCCCTCAGTCTCCTCTTTTCTAAACTGAAAAGTCCCAGTCGCTTTAACCTCTCCTCATATGGGACCCGTTCCAAACCCCTAATCATTTTAGTTGCCCTTTTCTGAACCCTTTCCAAGGCCAAAATATCTTTTTTGAGGTGAGGAGACCACATCTGTACACAGTATTCAAGATGTGGGCGTATCATAGTTTTATACAGGGGCAGTAAGATATTCTGGGTCTTATTTTCTATCCCTTTCTTAATAATTCCTAGCATCCTATTTGCCTTTTTGACCGCCGCTGCACACTGCGTGGAAGTTTTCAGAGAACTGTCCACGATAACGCCAAGATCTCTTTCCTGATTTGTCGTAGCCAAATTAGCCCCCATCATACTGTACGTATAGTTGGGGTTATTTTTCCCGATGTGCATTACTTGACACTTATCCACATTACATTTCATTTGCCATTTTGTTGTCCAGTCACTCAGTTTGGTGAGATCTTTTTGGAGTCCCTCACAGTCTGCTTCTGTCTTGACTATCCTAAACAGTTTGGTATCATCTGCAAACTTTACCACCTCACTGCTTACCCCTTTCTCCAGGTCATTTATGAATAAGTTGAAGAGGATTGGTCCTAGGACCGACCCTTGGGGGACACCACTAGTTACCCCTCTCCATTCTGAAAATTTACCATTTATTCCTACCCTTTGTTTCCTGTCTTTTAACCAGTTCTCAATCCAAGAAAGGACCTTCCCTCTTATCCCATGGCCATGTAATGTACACAAGAGCCTTTGGTGAAGGACTTTGTCAAAGGCTTTCTGAAAATTTAAGTATACAATATCTACTGGATCCACCTTGTCCGCATGTTTGTTAACCCCTTCAAAGAACTCTAATAGATTAGTAAGACAGTCTATTGTGTATGTATGGCCTCCATATGTCTCGAAAGACAGGGAGATGCAGCATTTAAGTGGTCGCTTTTTGCAATGTTTTGTATGGCTCAATATACCAATGCGAGAAAGGCATGTTCAGCTGCAGTAGGTACAGCTCCATGCTGTAGTAGTGTTAGTTATTGTCATCTGTGCTTTCCTCTTCATTCTTTTCTTGTTCTGGTTTTCTGCCAAAATCTTGTCATAGTGCTCTTGTCCTTCGAGGAGGTGTTGATGCCAGGTATTTCTGTCCATTGCCAAGTTTTCCCAGCTATCAGTGTCTATCTGAAACTTTACCAAAGCAGCTTTGCAGCCGTCCTTGAAACGGAGTTTACGGCATCCTTTTGGTCTAGTTCTGTCTGCCAGTTCTCCATTCAAAATGTTCTTTGGGATACAGTTATCGTCCATTCTCTTCACGTGACCCAGCCACTGTAGCCTTCTGTTATGCAGAATGGCTCCCATGCTTGATATTCCAGCTCTTTCTAATACTTTCTCATTCGGGACTTTATCTTGCCATTTGATGTTCAAAATTTTGTGTAAGCAACGAAGATGGAAAGAGCTAAGTTGTTTTTCTTGGCTTGCATAGGTGGTCCACGTTTCTGATCCATAGAGAAGAACACTCAGCACACATTCCTGGTAGATAAGTATCTTTGTTCTAATTGTAAGCTTTGAGTTTGCCCATGCACGTTTTGTTAGTCTGCTGAAAGTAGTAGCCACCTTTCCAATACGAATGTTAATTTCTGCATCTAATGACAAGTTACTTGTTATGGTTGCACTTATGTAGCAGAACTTCAGAACTACTTCCAGAGGGTTGTTGTTTAGCATAATACATGGTGGAGTCATGTTACCTTGTGCAAGGACCAAAGTTTTCTTAACGCTAATGGTAAGAGCAAATTGTTGACAGGTTCTTGACAGTTGGGCCATTAGATCCTGGAGTTTTGTTTCATTATGAGCTATAATAGCAGCAGCAAAGAGCAGTTCTCTGATAAGCACTTTCTTTATCTTGCTTTTCGCCTGCAGTCTAGCTAGATTGAAAAGTGATCCATCAGATCTTGTATGGAGGTAGATGCCGCCATGTGAGTTCTTGAATGCACAACTTAGGAGGGCTGAGAAGAATATTCCAAATAGAATTGGAGCAAGAACACAGCCCTGCTTTACTCCTGTGTTCACCTGAAAGCTATCTGATGTATATCCATCAAACTGGATAGTAGCTCTCATACCCTCATGAAAAGCTATGATCAGCTGCAATAGTTTTGGTGGGCAGCCTATTCTCTCAAGTAGTAGCTCTCATACCCTCATGAAAAGCTATGATCAGCTGCAATAGTTTTGGTGGGCAGCCTATTCTCTCAAGTAGAAGGTAAAGTCCTTGTCGACTAACAGTGTCAAACGCCTTTGTGAGGTCCACTAAAGATATATAAAGTGGCATATTTTTGCTCCTGGCACTTCTTCTGTAGTTGGCGAAGGGAGAAGATAATATCGATGGTCGATCTTCCTGTACGAAAAGCACACTGTGACTCTGGATATATGCGATTAGCCAACAGTTGGAGGTGTCTTAAGATGACTCTTGCAAAAGCTTTACCTGCGATGCTAAGGAGAGATATGCCACGATAGTTGTTACAATCTCCCTTGTCTACTTTGTTCTTGTATAAGGGCACAATATTTGCATCTTTCATATCTTGTGGTATTTCCCTCTTCGTCCAGCAATTCAGACAGAGGTCATAAAGAGGGGGAATGAGACAGTCTTTGTTGTGCTTGAGTACTTCAGCAGGAATGCAATCTATGCCCGGTGCTTTTCCGCTTGACAGTGCGTCTATAGCATCTATCAGTTCCTGCTCGCTTGGCATGTCATCAAGTTCTGGCATTTGTTCCATAGTGGGAATCAAGTCTCTGGTTTCTGACATGATGTTTCATTCCTCTGAATACAGCTCTGAATAATGATCAATCCATCTGGCCATTTGCTTGCTCTTGTTTGTAATTGAGATACCCTCCTTAGTTTTTAGGGGAGCAGTCTTAGTAATGTTGGGACCTAAATCTTTCTTAAGGCCTTCATCCATGGTTCTTGCATTTCCTGTATCGGAGGCAACCTGGAAGTTACTGCAAATATCTATCCAATACTGATTTATGCAGCACCTGGTCTCTCTCTGGAGTAGGCCTTTTGCATGCTGTAGTTTGGCCTTCGCACTGTCGGATGGATTCTTGATGTATTCAAGATATGCTTCGTTCTTCTGCTTTGAGTGGCTTCAATCTGTCAGCATTTTCCACAAGCCAGTCCTTATTGGATGACTTCTTTTCGCCAAAAGCTTCACGGGCTGCTTCATAAACAGCACTGCAAAGAGTTTGCCATGTTTCTTCAACTGATTCTGCATGTGCATTCTCTTCCCACTTTTTTGCAAAGGCTTTCACAAAGTCTCTATATTTAGCACTATTCCTTGTGTTCACGCAGTTACTTTTTGGTTTTTTGTTCAGTGTGTTTCGATGGAATTTTTTCGCTTTTAGTTTTGTTTTACTAACAATGAGGGAATGGTCTGTCACAGTCAGCACTATGATAGGTACATGTGGACTTTACGCAGTTTAGATCCTTTCTTCACACTAGGACAAAATCCAGTTGATGCCAGTGGACTGACTGTGAGTGGCGCCAAGAAACTTTGTGGCATTCTTTTCCAGGAAAGAAGGTGTGTGTAATGCAGAGTTCATTAATAGAACAAAATTCAAGTAGCCTTTGGCCATTCTCATTCATTTTTCCAATGCCATGATGTCCCAGGCAAATAGGTCATGATGAAGTATCAGTGCCCACTCTTGCACTGAAGTCTCCCAGGATGAAAAGTTGTTCACTTGATGAGATTGAATCAACTACTTTCTGCAAGCTGTCGTAAGTGATCTTTATCTGTGCTATTTGTTGTCAGAGTTGGTGCGTAGGCACTAATGATGTTGACGTAGCCTGATTCAGTGAACAGTTGAAGAGTCATAATGCACTCGGATTCAGCACTAGGCGTGTCTGTTGACTTGAGCAGCGAGTTGCGAATGGCAAAACCAACTCCATGCAGGCGTTTCTCATCACTGTTTTCCTTGCCAAAAAAAGGTGTAGTGGGACTCTCTTATGGATCCAGAATCGGCAAGTCTAGTCTCTTGAAGGGCAGCAATATCGATGTTCAGTCTGAGTTGTTGATCTATTAGCGCAGATTTTCTGATGATTATGGTCTTATTGTCGGAATCATTACTAAGTCCAGGGCACGTGGTTCTTAAGTTCCACGTTCCCAATCTGAAATTTGAAGTTTTTCTATTACTGCTAGGCACGTGATTTTGTCTGCTTTTTGACTTTTGGTCTAGTCCCATGCTCCCAATGACCAGCCTCTCAGACGGGTCAGCACCTAACTGTCCGGGGACTGCCCGGCTTAAGGCGGGCGGTAGATAACCAGTGGAGTGCAATGACTCCTCCCACCATCGAAAGTGACCCGTGGTGTCTTCCTCTTCCCCAGTTTAGGAAGGCTTATAACCAATATCTGCCGCTTTCCGTGTTATGACCATGGTTGACAGCAAGGATGGATGTCCTCTCCATGTTGTCGTCTTCTGCATTGCCTGGGCAGATAACACTGGTCTATAATTTTTTAGAAGTCGTCTGCTTCAGAGATAAAATGTGCTATTTATTATGTATTTTGATGTGCTGAATTCAAATATGACGATTAAAACAACTGATTGGCTACTGTTTCCAAGATATTTAAGTTTTTACATTTTACGTCTGTGTAGATAGTAGAGTTTTAATCATAAATTGTAAACCTAGGTCTTTTCATGTGTTTACGGTTGCTTTACATGATAATATTTCACCTGTCCTGTTTATGTAACACTTTAAAAATCAATCACCAAAAGGGTTATATAAATAAAATTTATTATGAAACAAAAGGCAAAAAACTATTATGTACATAGTTTAGTCCTATTCAGTGTCTACTCGGCGCTTCTTGGCTTGTCTCTTGTCACTGTCCAGCAATAGTCTGCAAGCATTGATGGGCTTCATTTGCCCTGATAGCATTTCTCCATTGTTGCAATGTCCTGGTGAAATCGCTCGCCGTGCTCGTCGCTCACTGCTCCGCAGTTCGGTGGAAAAAAATCTAGATGAGAGTGCAAAAAATGTATCTTCAGTGACATGTTGCAACCAAGGCTTTTGTATGCCTTGAGGAGGTTTTCCACCAACAACCTGTAGCTCTCTGCCTTGTTGTTTCCGAGAAAATTTATTGCCACTAACTGGAAGGCTTTCCATGTCGTCTTTTCCTTGCCAGGCAGTGCATGGTCAAATGCATCATCTCGAAGAAGTTCACGAATCTGAGGACCGACAAAGACACCTTCCTTTATCTTAGCTTCACTTAACCTTGGAAATTTTCCACGGAGGTACTTGAAAGCTGCTTGTGTTTTGTCCATGGCCTTGACAAAGTTTTTCATCAGACCTAGCTTGATGTGTAAGGGTGGTAACAAAATCTTCCTTGATTCAACAAGTGGTGGATGCTGAACACTTTTCCTCCCAGGCTCCAATGACTGTCGGAGTGGCCAGTCTATCTTGATGTAGTGGGAATCTCTTGCACAACTATCCCATTCGCAGAGAAAACAGCAGTACTTTGTGTATCCAGTCTGCAGACCAAGCAAGAGAGCAGCAACCTTCAAATCGCCACAAAGCTACCACTGATGTTGGTCATAGTTTATGCACCTCAAAAGTTGTTTCATGTTGTCATAGGTTTCCTTCATATGGACTGCATTCATACATATGGAATTGATGGCAAAACATTGCCATTATGCAGCAAAACAGCTTTAAGACTCGTCTTCGATGAATCAATGAACAGTCTCCACTCATCTGGATTGTGAACGATGTTGAGGGCTGCCATCAGACCATCGATGTTGTTGCATGCTACAAGATCACCTTCCATGAAGAAGAATGGGACAAGATCCTTTTGACGGTCACGGAACATGGAAACCCTAACATCACCTTCCAGGAGATTCCACTGCTGTAGTCTGGAGCCCAACAGCTCTGCCTTACTCTTGGCTAGTTCCAAATCCCTGACAAGTTCATTCAGTTCACCTTGTGTTATGAGGTGTGGTTCAGAGGAGGAGGATGGGAGAAAATGTGGGTCCTGTGACATTGATGGTTCAGGACCAGAAGTTTCATCCTCTTCCTCTTCCTCGTCCGACTCAAGTGAGAATGATTCTGGTGCATCAGGAACCGGCAGTCCTTCTCCGTGGGGTACTGGGCGTATAGCTGATGGAATGTTTGGATAATGCACAGTCCACTTTTTCTTCTTTGACACACCTTGCCCAACTGGAGGCACCATGCAGAAGTAACAATTGCTGGTATGATCTGTTGGCTCTCTCCAAATCATTGGCACTGCAAAAGGCATAGATTTCCTTTTCCTGTTCAACCATTGGCAAAGATTTGTTGCACAAGTGTTGCAGCATGTGTGTGGGGCCCACCTCTTGTCCCGATCTCCAATTTTGCAGCCAAAATAAAGGTGATAGGCTTTCTTAACCATAGTGGTTATACTGCGCTTTTGTGATGCAAAAGTCACTTCACCACAAACACAGCAGAAGTTATCTGCACTGTTCACACAAGTACGAGGCATCTCTGCTCACTTTGGCTGAACAGAAATGTGTCCCTCTGCAAAATCAAACACTGACAAATAAGAGAGCACGACACTGTATGATTTCTAGAGCTGATATAGGGCAATTTGTTCAGCAGAGTGATGTAAGCTTCGTTATGATTGCATCATCCATGAGTTCTAGGAATAGCATGATGCAATTCGTATTATGTGTTGTGCAATACCAGCTTCAGATTGCATCATTCATTGTTTTGCCTAAAAAGCAAGTACAGTCCAAACCCAGTCATAGATTTATTCGTAGATCCAGTCAAAGATGTATTTTAGTCATTTCTGGTTTAAATTGAGATCCCTTCCCTTTATAACTCACTTATCCTCCGCCATTCCCAAGTCAAGGGTCGTATATACTGACCCGATAGCATATCTTGAAAACTAGAGCCAATCAACAATTTTAAGCATCATTTTCGTTCTCAGTGACCCAGAATTAGTAAAGTTTGACTACATTTATTTCAGAAGCATTTTGGCTGTAAAGCAGTGTAATATGGAGATCATGCATTGCCCAAGGACACTATCTCCCTCTCGATCCTTCTAGTTAAGCCCAAAGGATAGACAAAAATCTATATGTTTGGAACTGGACTGATTGTAGGAGATGTGGGAAAACAGATTAGACACGTCCTTCCTGCTAACCGCCTTAGGGCCTCCGCTCCTGATGTTCTGTTTGGGTTTACTCCTGTAGCCTTTGATTCTCCCGAAACTACTCGCAAAGCAGTGAGGGATTTTCTTTCAGGGGTTTCTTCCCTTAGCCTTCCACCCTCCTGGGCCAACCCACAAGGCAGTGGGAGGCGGCAGCCTTGATTGACTTAGGATTGACTGCTAAATATAATGGTATAAATATAGATTTTTGCTTTGAGGATTTACCCTGAATTGCAAGTATAAAGCTACAGCTTGTTGTATTTGTAGGTGGCTTAGTCCACTTAAATATTTTGAGATGATACTTTTTAATGTTGTAAATATCTCTTTCTTCTCTTAGGAAGCATCACAAGTGGGTCTACAGAACTCTTTGAAGTTCCCGACACATGGTAGCCAGCATCTGTATTAATAAAAAGTGAATCTGATTCAAAGCATTTGCAAGAGTATACCACTTGGAAGCCATACTTTATTTAAATAAAAAGTGGTGTGAAAAAAGAAGCATGTCTCCTGGAAATGCGTTTAATTTTTTAAACTGTTGACTGAACAATCACTGTCAGTTTTATTCATGTATTAACCAGATTACAATTCTGTCTGATCATGTGAAATCTTTGTTGTCGTAAATAATGTTAGATTTAAGAAACAAGACTAAATGTCTTTTGGTTACTATTATGGCTTGTTCGCTGTGAAATGTACATAAAGAATCAGCACCATTATGAATTTTGTTAGGTTGTGTCCTGTATTTGAGGGGAGTTATCACACAAGTCTTCTCATCGTAATATGTTTGGGGACTATCAGTATGCTATCAGCAGTCCTGAACAGATAAAGCTCACTATTGGTTACTGCTTTCTACCAGTTACCCTGGAAACCTTACAGTGTGGCCCTTTCTGCCTTGGAGGAAGACTTCAGCCAGTATCTGTCTGGAAACTAGTTCTACACCTATACTATCCTTGTGTCCTCTTGGGAAAAAATTACGAAAAAAAATTATTGTTGGGGGAAAATGGGTTTTCTTTGCTGTTTCCACTCTTAAGTCTTGGTTTCCATGGTTTGTGTATTTGTAAAAATGTTTTTGGAACCTGTGACAAACCTGCAAACTGCACCAGCCCCTTTATTCATTAAAAAGATCTGCTTTGGTAGATTTCAGAAACTTTGATATTTAACATTTTTGTATCATGGAAATAAGACAAAAATGTATTTCCATAAAATTAAAATAAAAGAAATTTTCTTACGACGCATTGTGTCTTTATTTTTCACGTAATGTATTTGACTTCTCTTATTTTGCCATTCACATATGGTGGTTTTATAAATCTGTTTCCAGCATATCATTCTAGCAAATGGATTAACTATCAGATATCTATATTCATTGCCTGAATCCTTCTCATTTAAACACAATACAGAAATGCAATACAAAACCTTTCCCATTTAAACACGATACCCTTGGAGGTATTGGGTGAAGAAAAAAAAAACTTTGATCTATAGCAGCTGCCTCAAATTCTTAAATGTAATTTTAAATTTTTCCTGCTTGCCTTTGCTTTTAAAATATTAAATCCTGACATGTTGAAGGCAGCATATTCATCTGACAATACAGGAGTGGACTGGCTTTTATGGGGGGAAACGAATTTCAATCTTAGCATTAATGCTTCACTGCTTTGTCCAGTGAGGAAGAGAATATGTGACTGCAGTCGGGGAGGTGATAGTAATGAATCTAAATGAGCTGTTGGGGCTCCCCAGGGTCTTCAGTAAAACTTGGTGATCCATACTAAGTTCTTTGTGCCTTCGGTGGCCTCAAACCACAGTGAGACTTCAAATCCCTCCTCAAAGTTAGTATAATCATTATCTGAGTAACACAATAAGAACTACTTATGTAGAAAGAGTTTCAGATGCTAAGAGGTACAAATTAAGCTGCAGTCACAATATCTGATTTCATATCTATATTCTCTAAAAATGTGATTTTCAAGAAGGCAGAGTCCTAAAATATGTGAATGGATTAAAGATAACATAGTTTGAAAAGGAGCTTACAAGTAGTGCATATATTTTTAAAAAGTAACACAGTAGTTTCATAACTTTTTAAATCATAGCAACTGTCTGAATATGGTACATTACATTTCTTCAGACTGGGCCAGATATATCAATGCATGTGCCATGAGATTTTTTTTCAATCTGTAAAATAGTAATTGTTCTTCCAGAAATTCTGCTGGCTTTTCTGGTGGAAGCTAGCTTTAATGCTGAAAACTACGTTACTACCATATCTTCAGCCATCACATTTTGTCTTATTTGTTTAGCATTTTGGGGCAGAAACTCACTGTATGCACATTGGCATTTTGATTGGTGCTTTGAGCTGCTACCATGTGACTGCTTTTTAAAAGATAACAGTGCTTTCTTCAAGAGCTTGCTCGTGTCCGTTCCATTTTAGGTGTGTATACACCCACATGCACAGCATTGGAGATTTTTGCCTTAGGGATGACCATTGCACCCCCTAGTGTGCTGTATTCGTGCCACAGTATTTCAGGCACTCCTGGCCCATGTCCTCTCAGTTTAATGGACTTGGGGCTTTTGTTTAAATAGTTAACCAGCTAACCATGCTACTTTAGGTCCTGGTAGGACCGACTGGTGAGTGGTATGGGACTCACCATCCTGCCTGCACGGTCATCATCCCAAACGTAGGTGTAGAAAGCTCAGGTCCCTCCTCGCTCCTATGACCTCAGTGCCGCAGGACCAGGCTAAGGCTCCCTAAGGGTATGTCTACACTAGCCCCCTAGTTCGAACTAGGGAGGCTAATGTAGGCATTCGAACTTGCAAATGAAGCCCGGGATTTAAATATCCCGGGCTTCATTTGCATGTTCCCGGGAGGGCGCCATTTTTAAATCCCCCTCGTCCGAACTAACTGCCCGCGGCTACACGTGGCAGTTAAAAGTTAATTCGAACTAAGTCCATGTAATGAGGTGTAACAGTTAATTCGAACTAAGGACTTAGTTCGAATTAACTTTTAACTGCCGCGTGTAGCCGCGGGCAGTTAGTTCGGACGAGGGGGATTTAAAAATGGCGCCCGCCCGGGAACATGCAAATGAAGCCCGGGATATTTAAATCCCAGGCTTCATTTGCAAATTCAAATGCCTACATTAGCCTCCCTAGTTCGAACTAGGGGGCTAGTGTAGACATACCCTAAGAGAGCAAATCAGCCTCTGGGACCCTACTGGAGTGGGGGAGCACTGCAGGACACGAGACAATCAGTCGCATAGCGGGTTACAACCACACCCCTGGTCACCCAAACTCACCCTGGACAGCAAGACATTATTCCCCAGTGCAAGATTGACACTCCCCATATTATGAGTGACTTCATTTTCCATATTGTTCATCTTCAACTAGACGTTGGGCCTGGTTGCTGCAAATGTGGGACTATGCCCCCTTGTCTCTGCAGCAGCATTCCCCCATGCCAATTCCCCCCTCCTCCTCTGCAGCATTGCACCTGTTAAGAACATAAGAATGGCCATACTGGGTCAGACCAAAGGTCCATCGAGCCCAGCATCCCATCTGCCGACGGTGGCCAATGCCAGGTGCCCCAGAGAAGGAGAACAGAAGACAATGATCAAGTGATTTATCTCCTGCCATCCATCTCCTGCCCTTGTTATGAAGGCTAGGGCACCATACTTTATCCCTGGCTAATAGCCATTTATGGACCTAACCTGCAAAAATTTATCAAGCTCTTTTTTAAACCCTAATAGAGTCCTGGCCTTCACAGCCTCCTCGGGCAAGGAGTTCCACAGGTTGACTGTGCGCTGTGTGAAGAAAAATTTCCTTTTATTAGTTTTGAACCTACTACCCATCAATTTCATTTGGTGTCCCCTAGTTCTTGTATTATGGGAAAGGGTAAATAGTTTTTCTATAATCACTTTCTCCACACCATTCATGATTTTATATACCTCTATCATATCGCCCCTCAATCGCCTTTTTTCCAAACTGAAAAGTCCCAGTCTCTCTAGCCTCTCCCCATATGGGACCCTTTCCAAGCCCCTAATCATCTTAGTCGCCCTTTTCTGAACCTTTTCTAATGCCAATATATCTTTTTTGAGGTGAGGAGACCACATCTGCACGCAGTACTCGAGATGTGGGCGTACCATAGTTTTATATAGGGGAAGTATGATATCTTTTGTCTTATTATCTATCCCTTTTTTAATAATTCCTAACATCCTATTTGCCTTACTAACTGCCGCTGCACACTGCGTGGATGTCTTCATAGAACTATCCACTATAACTCCAAGATCCCTTTCCTGATCTGTCGTAGCTAAATTTGACCCCATCATGTAGTACGTGTAATTTGGGTTATTTTTTCCAACATGCATTACCTTACACTTACCCACATTAAATTTCATTTGCCATTTTGCTGCCCAATCACTCAGTTTGCTGAGATCTTTTTGTAGTTCTTCACAATCCCTTTTGCTTTTGACTGTCCTGAACAACTTTGTGTCATCTGCAAACTTGGCCACCTCACTGCTTACCTCATTTTCTAGATCATTGATGAACAAGTTGAACAGGATTGGTCCCAGTACTGACCCCTGGGGAACACCACTAGTTACCCTCCTCCATTGTGAAAATTTACCATTTATTCCCACCCTTTGTTTTCTGTCTTTTAACCAATTCTTGATCCATGAAAGGACCTTTCCTCCTATCCCATGACCACCTAATTTACGTAAAAGCCTTTGGTGTGGGACCGTGTCAAAGGCTTTCTGGAAATCTAGGTATATTATATCCACTGGGTGCCCCTTGTCCGCATGTTTATTAACCCCTTCAAAGAATTCTAACAGATTAGTTAGACACGACTTCCCTCTGCAGAAACCATGCTGACTTTTGCCCAACAATTCGTGCTCTTCTATGTGCCTTGCAATTTTACTCTTTACTAGTGTTTCTACTAATTTGCCTGGTACTGATGTTAAACTTATCGGTCTATAATTGCCAGGATCTCCTCTAGAGCCTTTTTTAAATATTGGTGTTATATTGGCCATCTTCCAGTCATTTGGTACCAAAGTGGATTTAAAGGATAGGTTACAAACCACTGTTAATAACTCCGCAATTTCACATTTGAGTTCTTTCAGAACCCTTGGGTGAATGCCGTCTGGTCCCGGAGACTTGTTACTATTCAGCTTATCAATTAATTCCATAACCTCCTCTAATGTCACTTCAATCTGAGTGAGTTCCTCAGATTTGTCACCTAAAAAGGCTGGCTCAGATTTAGGAACCTCTGTAACATCCTCAGCCGTGAAGACTGAAGCAAAGAAATCACTTAATCGCTCCGCAATGGCACTGTCTTCCTTGATCGCTCCTTTTATATCTTTATCATCCAAGGGCCCCACTGCTTTTTTAGCGGGCTTCCTGCTTCTAATGTATTTAAAAAACATTTTACTATCATTTTTTGAATTTTTGGCTAGCTGTTCCTCAAACTCTTTTTTGGCTTTTCTTACTGTTGTCTGCCAATCAATCCTGTCTAGTCAGCATTCACCAGTAGACAGGCCCAGGCATTGGCAGCTCCTCCCTGGTCATGTATGGAGACCCAGTTCAGCCCATTACCCCAGTCTCCATGATGAGACTGAGCACTGGAAACTTCTCTGCCTTCCATGGCACCATAGTGGCAGCAAAGCCAATGACCGACATTTTGGCCATATTGGAGAGCATAGAAGCGTAGAATAGTAGAACTGGAAGGGACCTCGAGAGGTCACCGAGTCCAGTCCCCTTCCCTCATAGCAGGACCAAGCACCATCTACATCATCCCTGATAGATGCCTATCTAACTGGCTCTTAAACATCTCCAATGATGGAGATTCTACAGTCTCCCTAGGCAATTTATTCCAGTGTTACTAACTGTCAGGGAGGTTATAAAGTTTTTTCCAAATGTTCAACCTAAGCCTCCCCTGCTGCAATTTAAGCCCATTGCTGCTTGTCCTATCATCAGAAGCCAAGGAGAACAATTTTTCTCCCTCCTCCCTGATATACCCTTTTAGGTACTTGAAAACGGCTATCATGTCTCCTCTTCTTTTTTCCAAACCAAGCAAGCCTAGTTCTTTCAGTCTTCCCTCACAGGTCATGTTTTCTAGATCTTTAATCATTTTTGTTGCTCCTCTCTGGACCACCTCCAATTTCTCCACATCTTTCTTGAAATGTAGTGCCCAGAACTGGACACAATACTCTAGCTGAGGCCTAATCCGTGTAGAGTAGAGTGGAAGAATGACTTCTTGTGTCTTGCTCATGACACTCCTGTTAATGCATCTCAGAATCATGTTTGCTTTTCTTGCAGCAGTGTGTCACTGTTGACTCCTATTTAGATTCTGGTCCATTATGGGTGTGTCTACACAGCAGTTTTATTTTGTAATGGCTATTATTTCGAAATAACAATGTGAGCGTCTATACAGCAATTCCGTTATTTTGAAATAACAGATGGCTTGTTTCAAAATCTGTAAACCTCATTCCATGAGTGGTGACAATGCCCCTTTCACCACAACTATCAGTATCTGCATTAGAGCAAATATCAACAGCTCTACTGGCACTGAGCTCAGTACCGGAAGCATGATCTAAGGTCAGAGCGCAAGATCCAGTCCCCACTCTCAAACCTCCCTCTCCAGCAGCTGCTGAGCCCTCAGTGCTTCCACTGGCAGCCAGAGCTGCCTCATCTTCTCCAGATGATGTGGTTGCAGGGCCTTCCCTGGCTAGCACCCCAGCTGACTTTAAAGAACATCAAATCCTTTGCAGGCAGATAGCCAAGAAGTTGGGGCTGGAAGTGCAGCAGATGGCTGAGCAGGAAGACACCAGTTTCAATCTCTCCTTAGTCTCCAGGCACCACCCCAGGTTGGTCTCCCTGTACACAATGGGGTCTTCAAGACCCCATCCCCTGTGTCATCCACCTTGAAACAGGCCAAGAAAAAAAGCTTTGTCCCAGCCAAAGGTTTTGGGAACTTGCATATCCACCTTGTCCCAGGCTCTCTGGTGGTGGTAGAGGCCAACAAGATGGATAAACAGTTCCTCATTGCCTCTACCCGAGAGAACAGAAAAGCCAAGAAATGTGATTTATTTGGCAGCAAAATTATTCCACAGCCAGTTTACAATTCCAGGTGGCAAGCCATCAGGCCCTGCTGGGCCAATACAATTTTAATCTCTTCCAAAAGTTCTAGGACTCACTTCCTCAGGGTCAGGCTTAGAAGTATGGTACCCTGGTAGAGAAAGGGACTACATTAGCCAGATGCTCCCTGCAGTGGCATGGGACTCAGTGGCAAGGGGGTTGATATGTCACAGCTCCTGTTTCCAAGCAGTGGACCTTTCCCAGGAGATGCAGGTCTCTATTCACGATCTCCCCTTTGGTGGAGTTTGGCTCTTGTCTGATCAAACAGATGCCAGGCTACACAGACTGAAGGACACTAAGGCTACCTGTGACTCGTTGGGCATGCCTATCCTTCAGTCTGCCAGAAAGCAGTTCTGGCCTCAGTCACTGTTCAGGCCTTGGGAAGCCTCACAGGTATCTGTAAAGAGCAGGGGCACCAGGTTTACCCATTGCGGTCCTTCTTCCTCTCAACCACCAGCCCAACCCAGATCCACTAAGCCCTTGGGGGTGGCGGGAAGGCAAAAATTATCATTCTGAACAATGCCCTCGTAAGCTGGCTAATCCTACCTATTCTTTCTTCAACCACCTTTCCTTTAAGGCAAGGATTAAAATGGAGTGAGAAACCAGATGTAGAGCATGCCTGATGGAGTTGGTGCTCAGTTCAGCACTGAAGCAGCGGCACCCAGCCTGCACCGTCTATTAGCTGGCACTAGTCCCTATCTTCAGTTCCAACCAAGAAGACCAGTAGGGGTTGGTCTCCAACTCTCTGTAAGAGGAAGGATAGGGCTGGGGCCCAGCTAAGACCCATGCTGGACATTTCATCTCATTCAGGAAGTCCATCTCATTCCTTGCTGGAAGCCTGTACACAGAGGAAGGCCTCTATTAGCTTCAGGTGTAGTTGACTCCTGAAGCTCTTCTGCCAATTCTGGTGCCACCCAGACCCAGTACAAGCTTACCTTGGGACCATTCTGTCCTCCTTCACTCCAGTCACACCACTTCTCATCATGGGGGGCATCCTGTCATTGGTGCCCACATGGGGAGGCAGGAACAGTGGAACTCTCTCTGGTCACCAAACTCTGGGTTCCAGCAGAGGGAGTTGAGACAGACTGCCAGCTACCTGCCAGAGGTCCTTAGAGGTGCTCCACCAGGCATGAATGTCAGGACCAACTTTGTGAACTGATGGGGTGATGTTACAGTTCCCAGGATCAGTTGGAGGACAGGAACTGTGGGCCTTGTTGCTGGTCCCTGAGAGGGGTATGACCTTGGGCCGAGCAATCCCCCCTGAAAGACTGGCCCACAACCTCCCAGTCTTGATCCTTGCCCTGATACAAGTCTCCTAGTGTGAGTGTTATTCTTAAAAGAAGTACACGGGATCTTTTTCAGGGGGATAAAGCAATATGCTGCATTTATTGATAATATAACAAAGTAGCACGTGCATTTACCCACATGTACACATGCACACATGCCCTGTTGATGGAATAATTACTAGTCTATTGCTCAGCCCAACCTATTGGCCAGATAGGTTGGGTGCGAGGAAGGAGCCAGGTGCTTGTCAGTCCAGACTGATGCTCCCCTTGACAGGACAGGAACCTGAAGAACCATACAAGACACCCCCATTCTTTATAGGATTTTCCTTCCATGAAAGTCTATGCATTTTGCCTTATCAGGTCTTAATCAGTCACTCAGCATCACAATCAATTTTCTTATCTGGAGGAAGTTGTTCTCAGTCATTTGATATCTATATGTTGATGACCCTCGGGGGGGTGTTGTCTTTCTGGCAAAAGTTATCGGTTCCCTATCCAGAGGTGCTTGCCACTAACTTCAGGGTCCGTCAATCTGCCCCAGTCCAATCTCTGTCTTCAAAGTGTTTAGCTTAATTGATGACTCGTTTGGTGCGGGACTGAGTTACAATGTTCTGCCTCTTCACTTCAATATGCTAACATCAAACAGAGCTGGAGCTAAGTTAACGGATGTCCTCTCTTCCACAGCCTCTTCTAGGATCACCCTCCCTTTTCACAAAGGGATGCTAAAGATCACTAATGACTTGTGGCTAACCCCCTTCTCTGCCTCTGATTTCCAAATGGGTAGAACAGAAGTACTTTTGTCTCATCTGGTTTAGCATGCAGCTGAATCTTGTGGTCTTTGGCCTGTGGCAGCTCTCTTTCCAACTGGATCTGCTGTCCCAGAACCACAGCAAGCTGTTGCACCCAAACCTGATGTTGCTGCACCTGACAATGTGGCTGCTCCTGACAGCGTGCTGCTCCATGGGTAAGCATGGATGAGCAAGAGCACTCCACAGAGGTCCAGCAGAAGGCCCTCCTCCACTAATGTAAACCTGGGTGTGCTTCACATGTTGGACATTGGACAAGCACATTTGTCCTCAGGAGGCCTTGGTGCAGATCATCCTGAACTATTTGATGATCATTTGTGCATTCCACCCTCCACAGGTTTATTTCAGGGCAGGTTTATTTTTGTCTCTCCGATGACAGTGCAATTCTTGAAAGATCTGGAATGCCTGTATCCACACTTCCATGATCCAGTTGCCCCATGGGACCTGATTCTCGTGCTCTCAAAACTCATGGGCCCTTCTTTTGAACCCAAAGCTGCCTGTTTCCTCCTGCTGCTTTCCTGGAAGGTGTCCTTTTTCACCATACCAGGTGTCTTAGATCAGGGCACACATATTGTAGTCACCCTATACAGTCTTCTACAGAGTCAAGATCCAGCTTTGCCCTCATCAAGCTTTTCTGCCCAAGGTTATTTCCCAGTTCCACACTGGCCAGAACTACTCACTGGTCCTCTGACTGAAGCCCCATGCATCAGATGAGAAGCACTGGTTGCATATGCTGGGTGTCAGACAGGCGCTGACCGTCTACATCCATAAAATATGGCCATTCTGTAAGTCAGTACAGCTATTTGTTTATGATCATGGATAGGATGAAGGGCTGCCGGGTGTCAGCCCAGAGAATTTCATCTTGCTATAAGCTGGCAAACGTACCCCTGCCAGCGATTTTTGATGGCTCATTCCACTAGAGCACAAGTGTCTTCAGTGGCCTTCTTGGCTCAGGTGCCAATGCAAGGGATCTGTTGGGCCTCTAGCTGGTCATCCATCCATTCACATCATACTGGCTTTGGCAGAGCTATGCTGCAAACTGCCAGATGATGAACTCTGAGCCCATCTCTACTGCTACTGCTTGTGAGTTGCCTAGAATGGAATCCCCAGCGGCCATGCACACATGCATGCCTAGAATGAAATGGACATGAGCAACGTATCTCCAAGGACAACAGTTATGAAAGGTAGGTAACCATTTTGTTCTGTTTCTAGCAGAAAAGCTTATAAAGTAGCAGTTGTGGTTATTGGTTGAAAATGAGCCGCATATCTAAACCAATAAAGGAGAATGGGGTCCGGGTATATAGGTTTTTAATTATACTCTTAAGGGTCCTGGAAGTAGTTAATTCTAAACAATAACATAAGGCAAGAAGTTACCTTCACCATCCTAAGAAATATTGTCTTTGGTTCATGGAGGATAACATGATTAATTGGATTTGCCTGAAAGTGAAATCATTCAACTGTAACTCTAAAAGGGAAAGGACAATTTCCTATCTTGGATCAGTTTTATTAATGTTTCCTAATTTATGTAATACTTATAGTCCTGATCTTTAGCTCCTTTGTGGAAAGTAACAGAATTAATAATGTGACTGTTATCTGTCGGTTTAACTGCTATCTAGCACAATGGGATCCTTGATTAGAGTTTTCAGACACTACTGTACTATAAATAAAACATGAACATGGTGTGGCATGAAAGTTCTTCAACATGAGTTTGAGATTTGCATCAAGCAGCAAAACATTTTTAGTGGTTTTATGTAAGTTATCCCAATTAACAGCCAAGAAAGTGTCTCTTAATTTCATAGAATGTGTATACAACACATTTCATCAAAAATCTTTTAGGAATGCTTGACTTTTAAAAGAAAAGACAGGACTATGCAGCACTTTAAAGACTAACAAGATGGTTTATTAGGTGATGAGCTTTCGTGGGCCAGACCCATTTCTGGCCCACGAAAGCTCATCACCTAATAAACCATCTTGTTAGTCTTTAAAGTGCTGTATAGTCCTGTCTTTTGTTTCAGCTAGACCAGACTAACACGGCTGCATCTCTATGACTTTTAAAAGTGTAAGTAATCCTCTGCCTGAAGATGCACTTGTCTTAGTTACAGTTCCAACTCTATATAACTGAAATTAAAGCTGATAAAGTTAAAACCACTAAATGTGACTTAAAATTGACTCTGTTCATTAAGATATGATATAATGACTTTGAAGCCTAACATTTTGGAATATTCTAAAATCAGAACCAATGGTTGGATCCTGTTAAAGGTCTAAGGGTCTTCCTATTTCAGTAGGAAAATCACCAATTTAAATAGTAGCATAAAAAGAACCTTCACAGGATAAACTGGATGTTTACTACAGCTTTAGACCAGGCCAGCCTCAAAAAATCATGAGCCAATCCCTGAATACCATGTTTTGTAAAACATTGTGTTGTTTTCTGATTGGTCTTAATTTTTTAATTCCCCATTGCCTGTTCGCAGTGTGTGAGAGAAATAATTATTGCCTATTCCAAATTTGAGGTAAAGTTGATTTTTGTGCCAGCTGCCTGTGATCTGCCCAGTAATTCTGCCACAAACCTCAAAATAAATCCTGTCCCTCCTGTGGATTTTGATATTGATGTAAACATATATTGCTATCCAAGGCCTTAAGACAGAAAGGTGTGTATCACAATCCAACACATTAAATGAGTTATTTTAAACAGAGGCACCATTGTTTTACTTGGTTATCCGGCAAATAACATTTACTTAAATTAAAAATGTATTAAACACAAGAGAGAACACGAAATTAAAACAGGTATTTAGGGCATGTCTACACTACCAAGTATTGTTGACAAAACTTACATCAACACCCAAAAGTTGACAAAACAAAATTGCCACAGGGTGTCCACACTTGCTTTTTCTGTCAATAGATCATGTCCACATTAGGGGTACCACCATCAACACTGTGAGCAGTGCGCTGTGGGTATGTATCCCACAGTGCAGTGTTGTGGGAAGGCAGAACTGATCCCAGTGCTTCTCAGGATTGCCTCCGAGTTCTTCCACAGCTCAACTTGGCAGTTCTCAGCTGATGGGAGCAGTAATATGAGTAGCTCTGTGAGCTCTCTGTGCTGAGCAATGTCAAAGCAGCACAGTGTCTGTCCCCTACCCCTGCAGCACCAGTCTACCTGTGGCTGTGTTACTAGTCCAGGGCACAACAGGAGCATGCCAATGCATTCTTTGTTCCCCAAACAGGGCAGCTCACTCAGCTGTCAGATACTTCCCAGAGCTTTGAAAGGGGAGGGGCACATACCTACAGGGCAGCAGAGACACATCACTGAACACAGCTATCAGGGCAGGCATTGTGGGATACTGAGGGGAAGCCATTTCTCTCAACAAAATAAACAGCAGAGTCTACACTGGCTCTTTGTCAACCATAAAGGGAGGGGAAAAGGAAAAAGTCTCTCATGGGGTGGAAGTTTTTTGTCACCAAATCTGGGTGTTTTTTCCAGACAAAAGTCACATTGCACTTGCAATGTGAAAGCTCTTGCTGTTTTGTCGACAAAAGGCAGTTTTTTTGGTGACGAAACATGGTAGTATAGTGTAGATAAAGCATTATAATGGAACTGGTTGAGTGTGCAAAATGGTTTTTCTGCTTCTGGAGGCAAATCACTAGTCTTATTTTTCAGAACTTACTTTGAAAAGGAAAAGGGTTAATCTTACTTCCACTCCTGATGTGTTGAGGGAATTTACTTAATCCTGTTCTTAGCAAATAGACAGTTTAAGGTTATTAAGGCAAAGGGTAAAAGAGTTGGTTAAAATTCACTGTTGATGTGTTTGAAACTGTTGGAAGGTTATGAGTGGATGCTTTGGCTGGCAAGTCTTCCACAACACATGCTTGGTTACGATCTGGTCAGGGCTGCTGTGTGATTGGATATTTTCTTTTTAGCTGAGGCAAATTTGGATGATTATAGTATAACTCAGTGTTGGTCTTAGGTGCAAACTTGGTGAAATCCTGGAGTGCCTCTGTAACTACCATGGGCAGATTTGAACCTGGGACTTCTGGAGCTCCATGTAGGAGTGTCTACCACTTGAGCTAAAAGCCAGCTGCTTCTCAGCTTAGGTTGTAGAGCTCCCTTGTTCTTTTCTTTCGCTGTAAGTGGTCTAAGTGCCACTACCTGGGACAGCAAACCATGCTAGGTGTGAGTTACAGTTGCACACCTCCAGAGCAGATACGCAACTTCCCCTGCTGCTCCTCTGGCATCTGCATTTCTGCAACCCCACAGCACCTGCCTTGGAGCCCTTGGTAGCTGCTTTCCCATATATCCCATCTCTGCAGAGCGGGGTGAGGGAGATAGGGCTCACCGGGACTGGGATGGAACTGCTGGTGGTGGCTGCTGTGTCTGAAGGAGATTTCCTTCAAACTGCTGAGTGCCATTCTCTTAAAGGGGTAGCACGCAATCTCTTACACACACTCCCTCCGCCCACATCTCTTTCACACTCACCCTTCCAAAAACACACTCATGTTATTGTAGTTGTTGTTACTTGGTAGTTCCTGCAATGCTGCACATATATTCTCTGTAATTTTATTCTTTCAGTGTGGTGATATTTTATTTTTTGATTGCTCTGTGCATATCATAACTGTATTTTTCTCCTATGCTTACATTTAATTTTTGAGTAGTGCATTCTAAAAAGCCTAACCTATCCTGGGTGGAATAATTATCATGATTACTTTTATGTTTTGTCATCCATTATTTAAAGTGGCACAAATAATCGTATCCTTCTAAAATGTAACCTTACCTTCTTGTTACTGTAGCAGTGTCAGTTTAAAAAACATTAGCTAAATGCACAATTTTAAACAGTAGGCAGATAATGGTTGCTTATTTTCAAATTGTACTTTTAGTTATATTTCTAAAATAACCTAAAATTTACATGGAAATAAATGCAGTTCAAATAGCAATGATGGAGTTAAATATTATGAGTCATGTACATGATTGGAATCAATGAACGAATGCCAAAATAATTTTATAAATTCCCTTTCTTAATAAAAGAGAATAAAATCACATATGTTAAAATTATGGGTTTAGTAGGTCTATCAATCATAGTTAACTCAAGCAATTAACTTAAAAAATCAAAATTAAAAAATTAACCATGATTAATTGCAATTTTAATCTCACTGTTAAACAATAGAATACCAATTGAAATGTATTAATAATTTTTCAATTACAACACAGAATACAAAGTGTACAGTGTATTTTTATTACAAATATTTACACTGTACAAATTAGAAAAGTAATAGCATTTTTTAATTCACCTCATACAAGTACAGTAGTGCAATCTCTGTTGTGAGAGTGCAACTTTCTTTTGTAAAGAGTAGCAACTTATTGTTACATAACTGCATTAAAAAATAAAACTATGTAAAACTTTAGTGCCTACAAATTCACTGAGTCCTACTTCTTGTTCTGCCAATCGCCAAGAAGACAGACAAGTTTGTTTACATTTATGGGAGATAATGCTGCCTGCATCTTATTTACAATGTCAACTGAAAATGAGTAGGCTTTCATGTGGTATTTTTATAGCCAGCACTGCAAGGCATCTACATTGTAAAGTTTCATATGCCACTTCATGCTTCGGCCACATTCCCAGAGGACATGCTTACATACTGATGACATTAATTTTAATAAAAAGTTAATTAACTTTGTGACTGAATTCCTTGGGGGAGAACCCTACTTTGTTTTACCCACATTCTGCAATATGTTGATAACCTAGCATATGTTTGTTTTAATAACACTTTCACTGCAGATTTGACAACATGAAAAGAAAGTAGCAATGTGAGATTTCTAAAGATAGATGCAGCCACTTGGCCTAAGATTTAAGAAACTGAAGTGCCTTTCAAAATCTAAGAGGGATGAGGGACGGAGCATGCTTTCAGAAGTGTTAAAAGAGCAACATTCCATGTGGAAACTACAGAATCCAAACCAAAAAAACCCCACACACCTTCTGCTGGTGGCATCTTGTTCAGATGATGGAAATGAACATGTATCAGTCCACACTGCTTTGGATTGTTACTGAGCAGAACCCATCAACAGCATGGATGCATATTCTCTAGAATGGTGGTTGAAGAAGCATGAAGGGAGAAATGAATCTTCAGCACATCTGGTATCTAAATATCTTGCAGTGCTGGCTATAACTGTGCCATTGTCTCATTTTCAGATGACAATTTAAACAAGAAGCATCAGCATTATCTCTCATAAATGTAAACAAACTTGTTTGTCTGAGTGATTTGCTGAACAGGAAGTAGGGCTGAATGGACTATGTAGACTCTGGCTATGTCTAGACCATGGAGTTTTTCCAGCATACCGGAGGTATCCCGGAAAAACTCCACCATGTCCAGGGAACACGTCTGCTCTTTCAACATTTTTTGCGGAAGAGTAGATGCACTCTTTTGGAAGCCCTTTCTTCCTCGTGCCATGAGGAAGAATGGTGCTTTTGAAAGAGGAGATTTTTCTGAAATTTGTCCCAATATACACAGGCTAAATTTCGAAAGAACCTCTTCCGACAAAACTATTGGAAAAAGGTACGCAAATTGCAGAGCACAATTTGCATACCTTTTTCTGATAAAAAGCGGCAGTCTAGACATAGCCACAAAGACTTTAGTTTGCTTTTGAATGCAGAGGTGTTTTTTTGTACATAATTATGTATTTGTAAGTTCCTCTCTCATGATAGAGATTGACCTACAGTACTTGTAATGGGGCAATTGAAAAATGCTAGCTCTCTTGTTTTTTACAATTCAAACATTTGTAATTAAAAATAAATATAACAAGAGCACTCTACACTGTGTTCTGTGTTCTAATTGAAATCAGTATAATTTAAAATAGAGAAAAAATCCGTAATGTTTAAAGAAATGGTATTCTATTATTGTTTAACACTGTGATTAATAATTGCAATTAGTTTTCTAATTGCTTGACAGCCCTAATTTTTATTGGAAAACAATTGACTAAAATGGAGTAGATAATGGCAGCAACAAAGAGAATGTTAGAGAAAGTAAGCAGATTTCATTTGTTTTTGTTTGTCTATACTAAAGATAGCGTAGAAAGTATCAAAAGTGTATTTTTGATCTGATACCTCAAGGCAAGCTGGGAAGCAAGGTTGGGTAGGAAATGAGGAGAAGACCTGACATGATCATGTTTTTTCAATCTCTTTTTATAAAACACAAACATAGCAGAATAGTTTATCCCTTTGTTATTTTGTCCACCAATTGGGCTCAATGTGTTGCAGTGATTTTCTTTGATTAATTTCTGGCACCATATCTTCTATTTTTACCGAGCATAATTTCAGCAGTCCTTGGATTGTATCAACATGGCCTTTTTGGTTTAGACTAATCTGGCTTCCTTGTCTGGTTCTGTTGAATATGTGATAAAATTAATGTTGTAAACAACTTCCCTTCACACCTCAGGAACTTAGACATTCATCTGACATTTAAATTTACAATAAGCGGTACACTTTATGAGCATGATAATTACAATATGCCCATCACTTCTGCTCCCTAGACTCACCCAAGATCCTCCTGGGGCTTTTTGTCCCTCTTCTATTCCCCTCCCTAGGCTGGATGCAGTGTAGGGAGAGGAACAGAGGCAGTATTAGTCACAGTGCAGAGGAGGGAGCAAAGCCACCCTAATAGGGTTGCCAACATCTTTGCTCCACCCACTGCCTGCCCCTTCTCTGAGAATCCTGCCCTTTCTCTGGCCCTGCCCTTACACACATTATCATGCGGGAGGAGGCAAAAGAGGAGGTTGCCCCAGCACCTGGCAATTCAAAAGTACCTGAGGCTCTCGGCTGCTGCCAGTGGCCAGAGCCCTAGGGCCTATCAATTGGCTCTGGAGCATAGCGCTCCAGGCAGCACTAAGGACCAGCTGTGGGGAGGGGCCACAGCACACTCCAGCAGCACTGAGGGCTAGCTGCCCCAATCCTGCTCATTCTGCCTGAGGCCTAAGTGCCAAGAGCACAGAGACTGCCCCTCCCCACCTTGCCCAGCGGCAAGACTGTCTGCCTTCCTCAGCCCAAATCCAAATCCACAGAGCACAACCACAGAAATGCATCTGTCCAGAGACTTATATAATCAGTATGTAGAAATAGACTCCCACACCTACATACAGATACACACGTGTATTGATGCGTACACATCTAGCACCCGCTAACGTGTACACTCAGAGCCATCCTTAGGCAGATGTGAGGCCCAGAACAACCCCAGACCCTGCTCTGCCTTGCCCCTTCCTGGCCCATTGCACCCCTTCTCCTCAAGCCCCCTCCCCAAGGGAACTACCAGAGGGCAGGAAGCAGGGCTATCTGGCTCCAAACCACTCTGCTCCCCCAAGCCTGGCTTCTAGCCATGCTTGGAGAAGCGGAGCAGAGTGGGCATGGGCTGGGGCTGGGCTGCTCCACTTCCCACATCTCCCACCACTGTTGGTAAGTGTGAGAGCAGGCCTGACCCCTGTTGCTAGCCATATGCCACCCTCGTAATCACCCATGCCTCCCTGGACATCATGGAGCCTCCCAAAGCACAGGGCCCAAGGCAGCTGCTCCAAACCATCCTATGTATTATTATAATTGCTTTTTAGTGCTGTGGCAAAGTCCTCACTCAGGCCCCTTGCCCTGGGACACCTTCTGGTCCACAAATTAGCCAGAGACCCTCTCTGGCACAGTCACCCATGCCTTTTATTGTCAGTTTCCCACCACCTTCTATTTACAAAGCTTTTTGGACAACAGCAAACTCAGCCAGCCTCTCCTTCTGCCTGGGGCACACACTCAGCCACACCCTAGCTCCTTTCATTTCCCTTCTGGCTGTCTTATATAGCCCTCTGCCTAATGAGGCCCACAGCTGCTTCTAATAGCCCTTCAGGCCTGGGCTTGCTGAGCTGGTTCTAATTGACCTTTTCAGCCAGGCTGTAGTGGGAGAACTCTGGCTTAGCCATCAGTCTGTCACAGTGCCTAGAACCACCAGCTAAGATGTCCAGAGTGCTGGACATACACATAAAAAGAAAGGGTCTGCAACAAAGAGTTTATATTATGGCTAGACAGGGTGGCAAGAAATAAGAACATAAAAACATAAGAATGGCCGTACTGAGTCAGACCAAAGGTCCATCTAGCCCAGTATCCTGTCTGCCAACAGTGGCCAGCACCAGGTACCTCGGAGGGGGTGGACTGAAGACAATGATCAAGCGATTTGTCTCGTGCCATCCATCTCCAGCCTCTGACAAACAGAGGCCAGGGACACCATTCCTACCCCCTGGTTAATAGCCTTTTATGGACCTAACCTCCATGAATTTATCTAGCTTCTCTTTAAACTCTGTTATAGTTCTAGCCTTCTCAGGCAAATGTATGATGCCTTGGCTCTTCTGCAGTTAATAGTCAATATTCACTTTTTAAAATATAATACATTTCTTTTAGAGTTCCCTTCACTTTTAAAAGTTGCTATGAAATGAATACTCGCATATTTCATATCAATTTTTTTGTGCACAAGCTAGCAAAAGGAATAAAAAAAGTAAAAGCGTAGGCTGCAAAATTCATTCACACAGATGCACACGTGACAATACATGTACCCCATGAAGGATTTGTTGGGTCAGGAAAATAAAGAGCAGCAAAGAGAGCTGAGAAAGCTGAGATGAGCTAGGAACAGGGAGCGGAGGGAGCAGACACAAACTAGGGCCAGGGAACACAGAAATGAGACCACTGGGTGCATGCTAGAGCTCATGCAGGACCAAAGTGGGTCTGGCCCACGAAAGCTCATCACCTAATAATCCATCTTGTTAGTCTTTAAAGTGCTCATAGTCCTTTCTTTTGTTTCAGAAAGGCCTCCCAGGCAGAATTCTTTACTCCGCCCCCTGCAACGTCACCATTCATGGCTGCAGAGGTGCAATTCTTTATCCAGCAACCCTTCCGCTACATCCCCACACTCACAATCTAGTGATGGTTTCTTCCCCCTATGCTCCATGCCCAGTGAGAGCAGCTGTGAGAGCTGGATGTTAGCACAGCTGTGAGGTTTTCGAAGAACGCTTACCATCCGCTGCCACAAGATAGCAATAAAGGCAAATGTCACGCATGTTTCCATCAGGATTTATTCTGGGTTAAACAACACAAACCAATGGCTCTGGCCTAAACCCTTTGGTTCCACAGGAATGCCTCACTTAGAGGCAGGGAAGCAACCCCAACACACAGAAATGTCAGGCTCCCTCATAGTCAAAGTGGTTCCTCAGAGCTTCCCTGATATCGATGGCCACCCTATTGCTCCTCTGAGAGCATGATTGTCTGGCTGTTCAAAGTGAGAGCCCAAGCACTGTTCCTCAGTGCTCCACCCTTGGGCAAAAACTTAACCCTCACTCGCACAGAAGTTATACAGGCAACAGCATGTGGCCACCACCTTGGGGATATGATCCTCCGAAAGGTGCAGCCTGCAATAGAGATGCCTCCATCTCCCTTTTAGTCTGCCAAAGGCACATTCAACAGCCATTTGGCAGCAGCTTAGCCTGTTGTTGAACTACTCCTTACTGCTGTCCAGGTGCCAGAACATAAGAACGACCATACTGGATCAGGCCAAAGGTCCATCTGGCCCAGCATCCTGTCTTCCAATAGTGACCAATGCCAGATGCTCCACAGAGAGTGAACAGAACAGGTAATCATCAAGTGATCCCTCTCCTGTCATCCATTTCCAGCCTCTGACAATCAGAGGCTCGGGACACCATTCCTACCTATCCCAGCCAATAAGTATTGATGTTCCTAAACCTCCATGAATTTATCTAGTTCTTTTTTGAATCCTGTTAAAGTCCTGGTCTCCACAACATCCTCTGGCAAGGAGTTCCACAGGCTGACTGTGTGCTGTATAAAGAAAAACTTCCTCTTGTTTGTTTTAAACCTGATACCTATTCATTTCATTTGGTGACCCCTAGTTTTTTATGTTGTGGGAACAAGTAAATAACTTTTCCTTATTAACTTTCTCCATACCTGTCACGATTTTATCTAGCATATCCCCCCTTAGTCTTCTTTCTTCTAATCTGAAAAGTCCCAGTCTTTTTAATCTCTCTTCATATGGCACCCATTCCACACCCCTAATCATTTTAGTTGTCCTTTTCTGAACCTTTTCTAATGCGAATGTATCTTTTTTGAGATGAGACTACCACATTTAGATTCAGTATTCAAGATGTGGGTGTATCATGGATTTAGACAGAGGCAATAGGATATTCTCTGTCTTATTCTCTAGCCCTTTTTAAATGATTCCTAACATTCTGTTTGCTTTTTTTGACTGCCTCTGTACATTGGTGGATGTTTTCAGAGAACTATCCACAATGACTCCAAGAGCTCTCCCTTGAGTGGTTATAGCTAAATTAATCCCCATCATTTTGTATGTATAGTTGGGATTATTTGTATGTGTAGTTGGGAAGCCAGTGTAAGGGTTCATGAGCCATGCCTGCAAGGGGTAAGCCACATCACCTAGGATCACTATGGGCATTTCTACATCCCCACTGGAATATTACGGTCTAGAAAGAAAGTCCTAGCATGCAGCCTCCTGTACAGACCACTGTTTCCTAAAGATGTGTGTATCATGCAACTTTCCAGGCCACCCTGCATTTATGTCTGTAGCACCTCCAGAATGATCCACAAGCACTTGAAAGCACCATGGAGAAGTACCTCTTTCGATTGATATGCTCTAGTAGGCTGGTGCTATAATGGGAAAGTGTGTGCCAGCAATTGCCCCGCCACATTTAGGAAAGTCCTCTTCAGCAAAGCCAGCCACTATATCATCCACATTTCCCAGAGTCACAGTCCTGTCCATCAAAACGTGACTTATTGCTCTGCCTACTTGCATAAGTGCTGTCCCAATGCCCACTCCAAACTGATTCTCAGCTGAACAGTAGCAACCTAGAGATTCCACAAAGCAATCTCAACGCACTTCTCTACTGAGAGAGCCACTCTCATTTGGGTGTCCTTGCACTGCAGTTCAGGGGCCAGCTCAGCACACAGCTCCAGGAAGGTTATTTTAAGCATCTGAAAGTTCAGTAGCCACTGCTCTTCCTCCCACACATGCATTACAATGTCATCCCACCATTCAGAGCTCTGGTCCAAAACCAGTGATCTGCTGCACATGCCAGGCCTATCATAGCCCATTGAAATAATAACTCATCTTCATCGTCATCCTCTGAATCTGAATCCGAATCCCAACACGAATCCGAATCTGACAAGTCATCTTCTGCAAGAAGGTCCATAGTAGGTATGCTTGAATGCATGATGTCTTCTGAACACTGCTCACAACAAGGGCCAGAATCTCTGGGATCCATGTTTTTGGCACAGATGATCAAGCTGGCATGAAAGTAAGCCGGAAACCCAAGCACATCTGGGAAAAAAGAGGTGGCTGAAAAACATCCTGTCACTTTCCCAACATGCCTAGTGCTACGTTACACATTTCCACAGGGCTTAGCGAGTGAAGGTGACACAGGTGCTGTGGGATGCATACCCACAATGCTTTACTCTTTCTGTTGATGTGGGAGCTACAGATGAGGCCATGAGTTGTGGACACCTGGTACCAGGAAAACTGATTTGGCTAGTTTCCAGTTTTGGTGACTTTTGCATGTCGACAGCACTTTTGTCACCAAAACTCACAAGTGAGGCATAGCTTGATAAGGAGCAACCCTCCCTCCCCCAGCAGCTTTTAGATATATGTGCAGTGCCTTTCCACCCAGGGCTGGAATGCAAGTCTGCTCTGTGCTTCCACAGCAGCAGCAGCTCCAGTTCTACATGGCCTTGCCCGGCGTGCCATGTCACAATGCCTGGAACAAGGAGCAGGGCCAGGATTAGGGTTGTGGTGCTGGAGCAGAGGGCACTGCTGCAGATAGTCAGTGCCCCTTTTGCTATTACTGCTTGTGGTTGCGAAACTTGACTCCATTGCAGCCAGGGAGAGTAGTAGTTTTCTGGCTGGGCTCTCTCAGGACTAAAGTTTCCTCCTGTGAGCAAGCACGGAAAGGAGTCTGGGAGGCAGTAGATGGAATATGCTGGGGACGTGGGCAGGGCTAAGGCTAATGAGCTACATTATCTAATTTAATATGTAGCCAGTAGAGGGTTCTGAAAAGGAAGTGTCATCCTGGGGCCAGAGAAACCTGGTTCAAAAGAGAGAGAGAAAGAGAGAGACTATGAGACTGCTGGTGAACAGGAGCTGCAGGTTGGAGACAAGAGCGTGGGAGTTGGCTGTGGAGAGAAGACTGGCTGGAAAGCTGAGAGCAAGCCAGAAGCAGCCTGTTGCTGGCAGGGAGTGAGCAATCACTGCAGGAAGAGGATATAGGGCAGTGAGAGAGGCTGAGGCTATCTGTATAATCGTCCATTGGCCTGTCTCTCGACTAGATTTGGAACTGTTTTCATTTTTAGAGTGGTAATTGGACCTTCAGAGATTGTCCTTTTTTTTCTGGCAGCCCCAATAAAAGTAATTATGTCGTACTCACCATGTGTTTACGGGAATCCACTGAGGGCTGCTGCATGTATTTGGGCTGGCTCTTGGACTTAATCACAAGTCTGTGATATTTGGGGCTTTTCAAGAGTTCTCACGGCTTTCTGATTTTTGCCTTTAAATTCTAGTTTTTCTCTCATCCCAAATGGCCACTCTGAGGCTATGTCTACACTGGCGGGTTATTGCGCAAGTATGGCCGTTCTTGCGCAAGAATCCGCAGAGCGTCTACACTGCCCACCCGCTCTCGTGCAAGGAAATTTACAGTATGGTGTGATAAGAGATAGCTCCTTGCGCAAGAGCTACGCTGTTTTCTATCAGGTGTAAGCTCTCTTGCGCAGGCGCTCTTGCGCAAGAGGGCAGTGTGGACATTTGGCAAACGCGTACTTGCGCAAGAATTGGCCTCCAGTCAAAAACACAGGTGGTCTCTCTGACACTCCGTATGGGCAATCACCACTCATTGGTTCCCCCTAGTTGGCCCCCCCCCTTAGAGACACAGGCACACAGCACAGCCATTTGCCACATGTGGCCTGGGTAGCAGCCAGGGGGAGCAATGGCAGCTGCCCAGCCTCAGCCAGGTCCCTCAGACGCCACCGAGGAGCCACCCCAGAGCACCCAGCAGGCCCACAGGGGCACCAAGTGGTGGGCTCCATGCTGGAGCACCACTGAGGTGAATGCCCTCCTGGACCTCTGGGCAAAAGAGGAGGCCCTCTGGGACCCCAAGTCCAGGAGGAGAAATGCCCAGATCTTCTCCCAGATGGCCCAGGCGCTGGCCACACAGGGACACCTGGCCTGGACCCTGGAACAGGTCTGGGCCAAGGTAAAGGACCTGTGCCTCACCTATGTGGGGGCAGCGGAGCCACTGCCTCTCCCCATTACCACCGCCTGCAACACATCCTGGGGGACACAGGGGCCAGTCCCCTGCTGGCCCAGGTGGACACAGCGGTGGCCACCCCAGTGGTCCGACCCAGGGAACCGGAGGAGGAGGAGGAGGGAGACCGGTCCACGGACAAGGAGGAGGAGGAGGAGGCAGCAGAGGACAGCAGCCAGACCCCACTATCCCGGCCCAGCAGCAGTCAGGACGTGTCCCGGGCATCTTCAGAAGCTGGCGAGGGATTGTCTGGTGAGTGCAGTGGCTACCATTCGCAAGTGTGCTGGGGGCAGGGAGGGAGGCCACAGGGTGGGGAAGAGATAGTGGCACATGGCACAGCCTGGCCACATGCTGTGCAGAGGCATGCAGCACGTGCAACCTCGTGCAGCTATGGTTGCCAGGTGTCCAGTTTTGAACCGGACAGTCCAGTATTTGAGCTTTCTGTTTGGGAAACAAATTGAGAGGATATAAATGAGAAAATATAAATGTCCGGTATTTTCTAAGATGTAATGTAGACTGTCATGTAATGTCAAGTGTGTCCAGTATTTTTGCTGAAACCATCCGGCAACCCTATGTGTAGCCAGACCAAGTGGCACAGAGAAACGGCAGCTAGCCCCAGCACATGCCTGGGACCTCAGGGATTCCGCTCGACCAGATGTGGGGCGGCGGGTCTGGCCAGGAGTAGGCCAGCCCCAACGGTGCAGGCCTGACCCCACACAGCCTAAAGGGTGCTGCACACAGCACACATCCATGGCCACTCTGGGACACTGTAGCTTCCCCTGGGGAAGGCACAACAGGCCCCCCAAGCACATGCGGCCCCACTGTGGGCTCCTGGGCCACCTTGGGACCCCCCCTCCTGCTGCCCCAGTGGAATTCCCCCTCGCCAGCCACACCTGTCCCCAGGCATCATGACGTGCTGGGAGGAGGACACGGGGCACCCGGAACACCGTGGGGCAGGGCTCACTGACCATGTTGCTCTCCTCTGCTTCTCCTGCAGTGGGACCCCTTGCCAGCGAGGGACCTTCCAGCCCCATCCCGCCGGTGCCAAGGATCCAGGGCCCGTCACAGCGCGCCCGGGACCGCCACCACCTGCTGTGCCGCCACGTCTGCGCGATTGAGCGCATGGAGCGTGCTCTTACCAAGAAGATCCGCGCAGATGCGGAGTGGCAGGAGCGGGTGTAGGGCCAGTACCTGGAGCCCTGCCACCGTGTGTGCAGTATCCTGGGCACCATTGCAGAGCAAATGGGCCCTGTGCAGCAGCCCAATGCTGCCAGGCCCCCCTCTGCCACCTCCAGCTCTCCCCCCACTTCTCCCCCTGCCTTGCCCATGCCCCCTCCTGAGGTCCCCTGCCCCAACCCAGCACGAGGGGCACTGGCACCCGTGCACCCGTGGGGGAGGGAAAAGCCTCCCTTCACACCCATGAGGCCCTCCCAGTTCAGACCCCCCTCCTCCCTGCTCCCAGTTCAGACCCCCCTCCTCCCCACAGTCCACCCCCTTTCCCTTTGTAAATAAAAGTGCCTTTTCCTAACTCACTACATGCTATTTATTGGGAGGTGAGGGAAGAGTAGCGAGCAGGGGTGATGATGGGAGTGGGAGGTGGAGGCATGGAGAGAGCCCTGCGCTTGGAGGAATAGGCGCAGCCTACTGTGGGGCCCAGTCCTGCATCACCCGGAGGGCTTACCGGACCCGCACCCCATTGCGGTTCGCCTGTTGTGTGGCAGCCGTCTGGAGCTGCTGGTAGGCCTGGCCATCACCAGCCATCCACCCTGGGAGGAAGGCCTCCCCCATCCCCTCAATAATGTTATGCAGCACACAGTACTCTGCGATGACCTCCAGGACATGCTGCACCCCCATGTCCAGGCGGGTAAGGAGGCACCTGAAGCATGCCTTCAGACGCCTGAAGGCGCACTCAACGGGGCTGTGGGCCCGGTCCTGGTGCGCGTTGAAGGTGGCCTGGCTGTGGTCCAGTCGGCCCGTGTATGGCCGCATCAGCCAGGCCATCAGGGGGTAGGCCGCATCCGCCACGATGCAGACTGGCAGCCTGACTGCCCCAATGCTGAAGTCCTGCTGGGGGAAGTAGGTGCCCGCCTCCAGCCTGTGACACGGCCTGAGTGCTGGAAGATTCAGGTGTCGTGGGTCCAGCCAGACCACCCCACATATATGCCCATGAATCGGCCCTGGTGGTCCACAAGCACCTTGAGCACCACGGAGCAATAGCCCTTCCGGTTAATGAACTGGGCCGCTTGGTGCTCCGGCACCTGGATGGGTATGTGGGTCCCGTCCATGGCTCCCCCGCAGTTTGGGAACCCCAGGCTAGTGAAGCCGGCGATGGTGGCGTCCAGGTCATGAGGGCGGATGACCCTCTGGAGCAGTACATCATTGATGGCACGGACAACCTGCAGAGGGGCACATGGGAGCACGGGGGATGCAAGGAATGAGACACAGTGCGTACATGGGCCCTTGGGATGTGCTGCCCCCCCCCTTTGATGGCTCCTCCCCCCACTCAAGCCTAGGCCATCTGCCCCTGGGGGTTTCTCCCACCAGCAGAGCTGTGTGCGGGAGGAACAGCGTGACCCCCCCCCCCCCCCCAGGTGTGGGGCTTCTCCCTTCCACTACAGCCTCCCCTCCCAGTTCTGGCCCCTTCTCCACCCGCTCCTGGGGCAAGCCCGTGGTCCCCCGGGGGCCTTACCTGCCAGACGACCTTGCCAACAGTGGACCTGCCCACCCCGAACTGGTTCCCCATGGAGCGGTAGCTGTCCAGGGTGGCCAGTTTCCATACAGCGATCGCAACCCTCTTCTCCATGGGGATGGCGGGGCGCAGGCAGGTGTCCTGCCTCCGGAGCACAGGGGCGAGCCAGGTGCAGAGCTCATGGATGTCCCCCTGCTCATCCGGAAGTTCTGCACCCAGTGCTGGTCGCCCCATTGTCCCAGCACCAGGCGCTTCCACCAGTCCCCACTGGTGTCGTAGCTCCAGAGGCGCCTGTCAGTGGTGGGGTGCGGGTGCCCGAGCCCAGCTGCAGCCATGGCGAGGTCCTGCATGTGTTGCCCAGTCTCCAGCTCCTGCTGGAGCACTGTGGCTCCCTGGTGGAGGAGCTCCACAGCCTCTATAATGGCGATGAGGGGACATTGCTGGCTGGGGTCCTCCTCCGGCTCCATGGGTGTGAAGTTGGCAGCGAGGGTGCCCAGGGTCACTTGCCAGGAACAGAGGTGAGAGGTGCTGCTGTGGCTCTCGCTCCCTTGAAAGGGGTGCCTGAGCATGCAGCCACAGGGAAACGGCCGTCCATGAGTCCCTTTAAGTACGTTTCCCTGAGGGGGTCCGGCGAATGCCCACAGATGCTGCTGGTGACCTCTTGACATGGCCGAATTTCTTCCAGAGACACGTTCTTGCGCAAGGGCTTCCCACCAGTGTGGATGCTTTCTTGCGCAAGAGCTCAGCGTTCTTACGATGCGGTTCTGGCCAGTGTGGACATTTGCTTGCGCAAGAGATCTTATGCAAGTATACTTGTGCAAGATATTCTTGCGCAATAACCCGCCAGTGTAGACATAGCCTGACTGTGTCATCAGTGGCACTTAAGTGACGGGCTGCCCTTAACAAGATGGTTGCCATTTCCCATTGGCTTTCTAGGTGAAAGTGAGCCTGATGCCAAGCCTACCTCAGCTAAGATTCCTCTTTTACAGAGTAAGGGCTAAGCAAGGGATAGAAAATGCAGAGATGCTGTGACTCATACTGAGGGCAGCAGGACGTGGGAGCAGGCCAGGAAACTGAGGAGTCAGAGGCATGTAAGAGGTATGTGGGGAGGACTGTGGGAAGCAGGGCTGCAGGGGAGTGTTCCAGGCATATGCTAAACTGAAGAGGTTGCCAAGGAGGAAAATGTGGTTGGTGGGGGGACAATGTGCTATTTCTGAGGTACAAAAAGGGGTTATCTAGGATCATTCTGACTCCATAAAACCAGACAGTTGTCAGCATAGACTAAACACTCTTAAGCTACGTCTACACTGTAGCCTTCTTCCGGAAAAGCTTATGCAAATGAAGCACGGAGTGGAATATCACCGTGCTTCATTTGCATAATTAATTAGCAGCTATTTTTGCACAAGAGGTTTTTGCACAAAAAGGAGCTTTGTAGATGGCTCATTTTTGTGCAAAAACCCCCTCTTGAGCAAGAGCCGTTCTTCCTCATTTTTTCAGGAAGAACGGCTCTTGTGCAAGAGGGAGTTTTTTGCGCAAAAAGGAGCCTTCTACATAGCTCCTTTTTGCACAAAAGCCTCTTGCGCAAAAACGGCTGCTAATTAATTATGCAAATGAAGCACGGCGATATTCCACCCTGCGCTGCATTTGCATAAGCTTTTCCAAAAGAAGGCTACAGTGTAGGTGTAGCCTTACAGATTTTCTTGGATAGATGCTTCAAAAAAGAAAGATCTTAAGAAAACCTGGTCAGGTGGCAATGGTAAGTCAGGGAGGGCAAGTGAATGAAATGGGTAATAGTGAACAGATACCAGGAGAGCATGGAGGGGGAATGAGAGGGAAATGCTGCCTATTTTGTCTTGCTAAGGATCATCTCCAAGGAGTGAACCATGAGGTCTGCGTGTGTTTAAGGTTTAATTTTAAACCTGAGATAACTTACAAATTGAAAATAAGCAGCTTTCAATTAAATGTGAGAATCAGAAAGCTGATGAAAAACATTATTTGATTTAATAAGAATAATCATTATATAATTAAAATCAGTCAAAATATAATTTATGTTCTTTAAATATTATAGCAACATCCACTAGGAACATAGTAGGTAATGTGTATATACTATTCCTTACTTGTCCTATATTTATTGACTTTATTTCTGATGTAGGTTTTTTTTATTTGATGCTAAATATTTGACATAAAAAATAATTGGCCTCTTAGGAATTAAATGTAAAATGAACTGGAATAAAAATGGCAATTAAAATTCTTACCACCAAATATTCCACTGTAGTAAACTTTCAGCTTAGTGATTTATACTAGCTGCACAACTACATCATGAGTAGTGGTTTCTATAGCTTAACTTTCTATAGCTTAACTATAGTTAACCAAATATATGTATATTTAGCTATGAGACTTTTAGAGATGAGGTGTTAGTCTGCAAAATATGTCTTGTGTCATGAAACCATTGTTTGTATTTGAAATAACTTAAATGTGATTTTTTTTTTGTGGTTTTACAACTGAGAAGTGTGGGTTTTTTAAAAAAACTGAAATTTGGGAAGTAGTGTGTCCATGATGTGAGTATTTTTTGGAAGAAAATTTTAAAATACAAAAACTTTAGAGATTTTCAGATTTCTGTGATAATTGGGCAGTTGATGCATGCTTGTAAAATGAGTTGCAGACCATAGCCATAGGGTGTAAACTTTAATCACTATTGTATGTTATGGTTAATATCACCTACAAAACTGTCCACAGGGCTTCAAATTCTTAATGAGAATTTTGATTTTAATTGAGTTGTAGTAAAAGGAGGAGACCAGATAATCTACCGAGAAAAAAGTTTTACTAGAGAAACTCCAGTGTATGAATTTAATCTTAATGGAATTTAATCTTAATGAATTGAGACCTCTAAATTCACAACTCCCCCTTAATGTTTAAGGTACATTTTGATCCTGCAGTATTACATTTCTTTATATTAAAAGGATAAATGGATGTTTAAATACAATATTTTCCCCAAAGGAAGCAGCTGAGTTGTAGCGTACTGGATCTAATTATTCTAAAAGGAATAAAAATAACAGATAAGATATTTGACCTCTTTCTCTCCTCTTACTTTCTAGGTGTTTTGATGTGCCACCCAGGAATTACCTGGCATCTAAGTGAGTTCCATATCTTTATTTAAAAATAATAAATGTTATACAGCAAAAACACCTTCTATACTTTTTTCTTTCAAAACATACACAGGACCACTTGGAATAATCAAAAGTCCATAGCTTCTAAAGGCCTTAGACTACTGCCATATGAGCAGATGTCTGCAGTGAACAGAATTCCTCAAATAGCTGATTTACTTTATTCCAAAGTCTATTTACTCGATGAGGACAAAACAGCATTTTTATAGTCAAATGTTACTTAGGCACTAGCCTTTTGAGCAAAGTTTATCTGCTACAAGGGCGCCATTTTGGGAATGAAGGAAAAGCGCTTGCATTATGTGCATTCCTCTCACATCTGGCTGGTGAAAGGAGCTCACCAACCTTACAGAAATATTGCAACACCTCCATAGCGTGACTAGGAGTATGTCTAGGGTACATGCCTCTGCTGACAGAGGCATGTAAAATAGGCTACCCGACAGAGTCAATGAAGCGAGGATTTAAATATCCCCGGCTTCATTAAAATAAAAATGGCCGCCACGCTGTGCCAGCGCAGCTGATCGTCGGCACAGCACGCGAGTCAAGATGCGGATCCGTCGACAAGGGAAGCCTTTGTCAACCGCTCCTGTAAACCTCGTTTCACAAGGCATAATGGAGCGGTCGACAAAGGCTTCCCTTTTCGACTGATCCGCGTCTTGACTCGCGCGCTGTGCCGACGATCAGCTGAGCTGGCACAGCGCGGCGGCCATTTTTATTTTAATGAAGCCGGGGATATTTAAATCCCCGCTTCATTGACTATGTTGGGTAGTCTATTTTACATGCCTCTGTTGGCAGAGGCATGTAGTCTAGACACACCCATAATGTTTGGAGGGTTAGGGTGCAATTTATAGGCCTAATTATACTTGTATAATTATTTTGCCTTTTTATTATCTATCAGAGGCAGCGTGAGGTTGGAGTGGGGGGCAAACAGATCCAGTGCTTGTGGGGAGCCTCCCCAGCCCTTGCTGCCTCTGATAGTGGCAGCAAGGGTGGGGGAATGCGTGTAGTCAACGGGAGTAATTGATAAACCCAGGTTTATCGGTTAATCATCTAGTTGCCTACACGTTGACATCCCTACTTCCTTGGACACAGGAGGCTGTAAATTGTACCCACATACCTCTGCTGGGTCAGTTATGTTCTAAGTTGTTTTCACTCCAAAGGAAGGACAGGTGGCAGTGCTAATTTGCCCTCCCCTGGGCAAGCAAATTCCCAAATTATATTCCATCAGGCATTTAGGAGGAGTCTATCCAGCCAAGGTTTCCCAGGAGATGCTGTTAGTTGAGTAAGTAACCAGTCAGTTTGACCTTGTCCTTTCCACTTGGCCCTGCCCATTTGAGAACTGCATTAGCTGATTTTCGGCTCCTCTGCAAAGTAGGTTTGCTGAGCAATTCATGCGATTCTGCCATTTTCTCCACCCAGTGGAGTCCACAGGCTGGTTTATGAAAGCCTCCTATGGTGAAATCTGAAGATTGAGGCTAACCCATCATATTTTCAGTAAAGTGATAATGGCTACATATTGAAAAATTTCAGGGTTGCAAAAAGCAAACTCAGAAACAAACATTTGTGTGTAAGTTGGTTGATTACACTTACCATTTTTGACAGCAGTTACCCAGTTGACTGAAGTGTACAAATATTGATATGCACTTGCATGTGCTATAATTTTGCAGATTTTAAATTTTTTAAAATTAGGCTTACCTATTTTTTTATCACTGAAAACAGAAATATCAGGTACTCTAAACAAAAGAAACTAATACAAGAGAAGCAATCAGTGGTGTTAAAGTAGTATTTTATATACATTTCTAAAATATAGCCCAGTACCCTTTAAATAGTCTCATGGACTTAAAGTTGGGGCATTCAGAATCAGAGTCTGATGGCAGATTTACTGCCTATATAATTAATCTTTTTATCCTTAATGGATCATTGTGCATTCTCTATCATTGATAATTTTTATCAAGATTGGATGCTTATTCTAAAATATATGCTCTAGGAATTTGAGGGAAGTACTGTGATTTTTTTTTTTTTTTATATAGGAGGTCAGACAAGATGATCCAGTGGTCTCCTCTGGCTCTGGAATCTTTTGAACTGATGAGCCTGTGACTTTTAGCAGGCAAGAGAAGTAGTTTTCTGCTTAAACCAGGGCCCATCTGTGAAGGAAGAGAAAATAGGGCTATGCAGTTAGTATTTGGACTGGGATGAGAGAGATCAAATGAGCATAATACCTAGTTACATAAAATACCTTTTGTTAGTTGTCCATTAAGCAATCCTCACCCCACCTCCCATTGAGCTTTTTTTTAATGATATCAGAAACAACTTTAAATACTTATTAACAGGCCAATGCTATCATCAATTCCTGGGACTTTCCGTGTAATGTAAATGAAATCTCCCTCTCTGATGTTATTAAATTTTCACCAGCAATAAAGCAACAATTTAAAAGTGGCTTTAAATCTAAAGTCTGAGAGCAAGTATAAGTGAGAATTTGGTGAGAACAGATCTTTAAATTGACAGATGAGGCACCACTGACAAAATGCATACTACAGTCCTACTAAACAACTTTGGTAGTAATGCTTGATGTTGTCTGTTTAAAGAGCTGTGGTATCCTTAGCAAATATGTATGGTAGATATCACCTCATTATTGCTTGGAAAACCTATTTATTGTGTCCCAATGTATCTGATCTTTTTAATTCCTCCCCAAAGTTGCATTTAACTTCAGCATCATAATATTCTCCAGTACAGCATTAAGAAACAGCTGATTATTAGCTAAAAAAGTTTTGCAATAGCATGCATATGGTTACCACAACATAAGACAGTAACTGACTGAGAACTGGAATGATACCTTGATTGCTGTGAGCTACAATGCACGGGGAGGATGAACTAGAAAACAAGAAGGTAAAAGTTATTGTCATGTAAATATTTCTATGAAAGCCCATTCCACTTGATAATAGCAAGAATATTAAAAAGGCTATTAGCCGTGGATGGTAAAACCAATTATATGCATGGAATAGATAATTATATCACTAAATGACCAGCTTGTGAGGAAGCTAATGGCCTGCGAAGTGTTAGTGCTAACAAGTATTTCAGGGATTAGTGAAATGTCATTTGAAAGCATCAGGGGGTAGCCGAATTAGTCTGTTACAGAAAAAAACAACAAATGGTCTGGTAGCACGTTATAGATGTTCGTTCCCTTTAATACTCAACACTACATTTTCATTTCTTTAATAGGATTTCATAACTGAAGTAAGTGGCATGGCTCGGAAATAGGATCTTTTTTTGAGCTTTTTCTAAAATGCTCACCATCCTAAGACTGAGGGGCTGATTGCATTTTACTCTAATGGCCATTTGCACATCTGCATGCACAAAGGTTTGTGATCCAGGCCCTGAGCCAGAATGGAGTCTAAGAAATCTGATGCCATGCTGTTTACACCATTAACAATACAGTCCGGAAGCAAATTCTGCTTCAGATTTTAACAGACAAACCTCTTTTTTGTATGCAATGCCAGTTTACAAGCCAGTGAGGTAATCCAGTACAGCAACCCTCTCCACAACACTCTTCCTAAAGGGAATGACAGCTAACAATAATGGGACCCCATCTGGGTGTCTGTGTTAGCATGTCTGATGCTTACATAGCAGGATCAGGGCTTATATCAGTATCATTATCACAATTGTACATAGAGGCCTGAATTGAGATCAGGACCAGTTGTTCTAGATACCGTACACACAGTACCTGCAGGAAGAGTGTGCAGTCTTAAATACGCAAGACAATAAAGGATGGAAGAAAGGAAGTAGTATTACTCCAGATTTACAGATGGTAAATGGAGATACAGCAAGATTAATTGGTATGCCCAAGAAAGTCTCTAAACAAGGTAGGAATTGAATTCTGAACTCTGAATTCAAATTAACTTTAACCACAAAACAATACTTTCTTGCATTGCTTTATTATTTGTGGCAAATAGTTAAATAAAAGTTAGCTAAATACAGAATATTATTCCAAATCTGTCAGGTTTTTAAAAAAATCTTTAATTTAACTAGATTCTCTTTAAAACTTCCCAAATTGTATAATAATCTGTAGTAACGCTATTTTAAGATAAAGTATTTGGGAACCTTAATGTAGAAGCCAGCAGTTCTTAGAATAAAATACTTTTTATTTTAATACATTTCCATGTCCACAGTCACTTTGTGAAAATTATGACAAAATGGAGCTATTTCCACTTAGAGGAGGAACTTCAGGAACTAAGTCTTATCTACACAAAATTCCTTATGAACTTTTGTAAACAATTAGCACTTATCTGAAGCAGCAGCAGTCCCAGGGTACAGCTACACTGTGGGTTTTTTTTCAAAGAAGGTATGCAAATTGCACTCTCATTTGCAGAGCTTCTTCTGATTCTTTTTCTGGAAGAGGATTTTCCAATATTTGGCCCATCTACACGGGGCCAAATGTCAGAAAAAAACCCTCTTTTGGAAGCCCCCTGTATACCTTCGCTGCCTCAAGGCACATTTCTGGTGCCTGCTGACCCACCTCGAGGTGGGGGAGCACAATATCCCCGAGGTGGTCATGGCATGTTGTGTCCACCACAACATTGTGGAGAGGAAGGGGGAGGTCTTCCTCCTGTGGAGGGGGGCAGACACTGGCGGTGAGGGGCGAGCCTTCATCAAGAAGCCGAGGATAGCTGCCATCCGTCAGGCCCATCAGGCTGGGGTGCGCATCTGGGAGGCCCTGAGGGAGAGGTTCTCTCAAGGACCCCAGTAACTCTCCCCAGGGCCTCCTCCCTAGGGGCCTCTGGCTTGTAGCTCTATCCCTTCCTCACCACAACCCCTCCCTTTGCCCTTTCCCTGACCTCTCAGTAAAGATACCTGTTTGGTTTTGAAAAAAACGAAGTGTGTATTTAACTAACATTAAGAAAAGGTGGGCAGGAGGAGAGGGGTTCATAGCCTGGAGTGGGAGGGGGGCTCAGGGCTGGAGGGGCATGGAGGGCGGCTAGATGTGTCACCTCGGGTGCGGGGACCTGGTCATAAGTGGGGTTGGTGGGTCCGGGGACCACAGTGGGGTGGGCAGGAGGGGGGGCTGGAGCGGGATCAGGGATGGCAGGGGGGCAGGGAGAGGGAGCATGGGCATTACCTGGGGAGGAAACAGAGGCATAGCAAGGGGGGCAAGTGGAGGGGGAATGGGCATAGCAGGAGGGACAGGAGGGTGGTAGGCAGGAGCGGTGACAGCAGGCAGGTGTGCCATCATGCACAATATGATGACACACATGCTGTCACACCGCTGCATGAGCTGGTCCCATGTGCGGTTCTGCCACTCCTAGTCCTTGTGGACCTTCTGCGCCAGGGTCTGCTGTATGTTGCGCAGGATGCTGACATGCTGGTGCATGAGGTCTTCCTGGACCCTGGCATGCCTTTGGGTCCCCTGGGCTCTGGCGGCTGGCTGCGGTGGTGTGGCTCGCCCCTCAGTCCCGGCTGGTCCCTCAGTCTCGGCTGGTCCAGCTGTGGAGAACACACAGAGGGAGAGGCAGTCAGTCATCCATGCAGACACTGTCCCTGAGGCTGTGCCCTCCTCTGTGAGCAGCAACCCAACAGTCCTCAGGGCAGAGGAGGGGGATGTCCTGGGAGCAAGGCCTCACAGGGGCCCCAATGTGCCCAGGGGACTGTGCTTCCTGACAAGGGAAGTGTCCGGCCACAGTGGGATCCCCTTTGGGCATCTGAGGTGCCGGGAGCAGCCTGACCCTCCCTGGGGTCCGCACACACACCTGCAGCTCACAGAGCTGTCTGTGGGAGCGGGTGCTGCCTCGCATGTGCAGGCATGCCCATGTGCTGTGTGCGACACTCGTTGATCTGTGTGGGGTTGTGCCTGCGCCCTTGTGGCAAGCCTGCTTCCACGTGGACAGACTGCAGCACAATGTCCAGCCCAAGCAGCCCAAGCAACACTTGTCCCCACCCCCACCTCAGGTGCGCCCACCTCCCCTGCCCTGTGTGTGCGACAAAGTGAGACTGCTCACCTGAAGATCCCTCCCAAGCATCCAAGGAGGCCTGGGAGACATCCTGGCTCACAGGCACCGGCTGCAGGGACAGGGTCATGGTCTCCGTCTCCTCCTCCACCTCCAGCTGGCTCTGATTCTCCCAGAGGTGTAGTGAGGGTGTTATGTGCCCGGGGGCAAAGGAAAAATTTGTTCCCCCCCCCCCGTCACTGCCATGTGGCAGGGCCCTGAACATGGTGCACAGCTGAGCCTGACCCTGGGAGGAGGTGGGGAGGGGAACTTGTACCACATCTTTCCCTGCACCTTCCAGTTTGGGACTGGGCTCCCGCATGCACTAACCCGCTGGTGGAGATGGAGGAGGGTCGGGCTAGGAGCAGGGAGGAGCCTCTGGCTCCCAGTGGCAGGCGGAGTAGGAGCAGGCGAGCTGAGGGATGACAGGGGGAGCAGAGGGAGGTTAAATTGGCACCTCCCTAGCATGGTGCCCAGGGCAACTGACCCCTCTGGCCCCCATGCTATGCCACTGCTCCCCCCTCCTGCAGATCTATCATCTTATGCATATGCAAGATCTGTGAGAGCCATCCCATGCATCTGCAGTTAGCGTCTGTGGCGCCTGCTTCTGTGAGTCTCAATGCTGCCACATTAGTCCCCAGCTGGAGTATCATGTCCAGTTCTAGGCACCACATTTCAGGAAAGATGTGGAGAAACTGGAGAAAGTCCACAGAAGAGCAACACAAATGATGAAAGGTCTAGAGAACATGAGCTATGAGGCAAGGCTGAAGGAATTGGGCTTGTTTAGTTTGGAAAAGAGAAGACTGAAAAAGGATATGAGAGCAGCTTTCAAGTATCTAAAAGAGTGTCATAAGGAGGAAGAAGAAAAATGGTTCTCCTTGGCCTCTGAGGATAGCACGAGAAGCAATGGGCTTAAATTGCAGCAAGGGAGGTTTAGGTTGGACATTAGGAAAAACTTCCTACCTGTCCGGAGGGGTGGGGGGGAGGTTAATCACTGGAATAAATTGCCTAGGGAGGTTGTGGAATCTCCATCACTGGAGATATTTAAGAGCAGATTAGACAGACACCTGTCAGGGATGAGCTAGGGCAACTCAATTTTGGAAGTCCTGGGGGCCACACTGATATTCACAGAACATGCTGAGGGCCTCAACTTAAGTGTGGTTGCATATACAAGCAAATATATGCAAATACCTTCTTTCACACTGATGGGCATGAATACAAAGATTAAGGCAAGACTACACAACACACAGGCCCCATTTAAATGAGTTCTGCTTATATTAATAAAATGCAACATTTCCCCATTTCCACCCATTGCTTTTCACGAGCAATGACAGTCCAAGAATTTAACTAATAAAACGCATCTCAACAGAAGACCATTCCATTGACTACTTTTTTATTTTGGCTCCCACCCGTCGGCCGCGTGTTGATCCCCATATAAACCCAAACCGCACCTCGGGCCGCAAACAACCCGGCCAGGACAGCATGCGGCCAACGGGCCATGTGTCGAGTAGCCCTGGGTACTTGGTCCTGCCATGAAGGCAGAGCACTTGGTGCTCAAACCTCTCGAGGGCCCTTCCAGCTCCAGTGTTCTGTGATTCTATACTGCCCACATGGGGTTAGCTAGGGGCTGGATCAGAGAGGATGAAGACTTCCTCGATAGAAGGCAGCATTTAATCCTGCAAGCACGGCAGGCGGAAGAGCCAGAGAGGGCAGTACAGGACCAGGAAGAGAACTGGCAGCATGTAACTTCTAGAAGGGGAAAAAGGCCAGCACGGGAATCGCCCAATGCTATAGAGGTAAGTAATCGCTTTCAGGCTCTCTCCACAGGCTCTGCAGTGCTGAATGCTTTGGAAGGGACCTCACAAGGAAGAAACCAGAAGGGAACACCATCTACTGGAAGGCATGGGATGCGTAGTCCTAGAGATGGGGGTTCCACGACCACCACCCCCAAAAGAAAACGACGGGGGGTGGTGGTCGGGGACTCCCTCCTAAGAGGGACTGAGCCATCCATCTGCCATCTGGACCTGGAATCTCGAGAGGTGTGCTGCTTACCGGGAGCTCGAATTCAGGATGTAACTGAGAGGCTTACCAAACTGATCAAACCTTCAGATCGCTACCCCTTCCTGCTTCTCCATGTGGGAACTAACGATACGGCCAAGAATGACCTTGAGTGGGTTACTGCGGATTATGTAGCGCTGGAAAGAAGGATCCAAGAATTCAGAGCACAAGTGGTGTTCTCGTCCATCCTCCCTGTTGAAGGGAAAGGACTGGGCAGGGATCGTCGAATTGAGGAAGTAAATGCGTGGTTGCGCAGGTGGTGTCACAGAGAGGGCTTTGGTTTCTTCGACCATGGGACTCTGTTCCAGGCACAAGGATTGTTAGGAAGAGATGGGATCCACCTAACCAAGAGAGGAAGGAGCATCTTCGCGGGCAGGCTTGCAAACCTAGTGAGGAGGGCTTTAAACTAGGCTCGTTGGGGGACAGCGACCAAAACCCTGAGGGGAGTGGGAAAGTCGGATACCAGGAAGAAATGCAAAGAGGAACGAGCAAGAAAGGAGGACCCCTGATTCTAATGGAGAAGATAGGGCAATCAACTGGTTATCTGAGGTTATCTGGGCAACAGACAGGAAGAACTGGAGGCCCTGGCCCAGTCCAAGAAATATGATTTAATTGGGATAACAGAGACTTGGTGGGATGACTCACATGACTGGAGTGCTGTCATGGAAGGGTATAGACTGTTCAGGAAGAACAGGCAGGGGAGAAAAGGAGGAGGAGTTGCACTATACGTAAGAGAGTACCATGACTGCTCTGAACTCCAGTATAAAGAGGGAGAAAAACCTGTTGAGAGTCTATGGGTTAAGTTTAGAGGTGCAAACAACAGCAGTGATGTTGTGGTTGGTGTCTGCTACAGGCCGCCGAATCAGTAGATGTGGTAGATGAGGCTTTCTTCAGACAACTGAGAGAAGCTTCCAGATCGCAGGACCTGGTTCTCGTAGGGGACTTTAATCACCCTGACATCTGTTGGGAAACCAATACGGCAGTACACAGGCAATCCAGGAAGTTTTTGGAGAATGTTGGGGATAACTTCTTGGTACAAGTGATGAAGGATCCGACCAGGGGCCGTGCGAAGATTGACCTTCTTCTCACAAACAGGGAGGAACTAATAGGGGAAGTAGAGGTGGGTGACAACCTGGGAAGCAGTGATCATGAGATGGTAGATTTCAGGATCCTGACCAAAGGAAGAAAAGAGAGTAGTAAAATACACACCTTGGATTTCAGAAAAGCAGATTTTGACTCCCTCAGAGACCTGATGGGCAGAATCCCCTGGGATGCTAACATGAAGGGGAAAGGAGTCCAGGACAGCTGGCAGTATTTTAAAGAAGCCTTATTGAATGCACAGAAAGAAACCATCCCGATGCATAGCAAGAGAGGCAAACATGGTAGGAGATCGGATTGGCTTACGGGGGAAATCCTTGGTGAACTTAAGCACAAAAAGGAAGCTTACAAAAAGTGGAAACTTGGACAAATGACCAGGGAGGGGTTTAAATGAATAGCTCAAGAATGCCGGGGGGTTATCAGGAAGGCGAAAGCGCAAATGGAATTGCAACTGGCTAAGGATGTGAAGGATAGCAAGAAAGGTTTCTACAGGCATGTTAACAAGAAGAAGGTGATCAGAGAGGGTGTGCGGCCCCTACTGGATAAAAGAGGTAACCTAGTGACAGATGATGTGGGGAAAGCTGAAATACTCAATGCTTTCTTTGCCTCTGTATTCACGGACAAGGTGGGCTCCTGGACTAATGCGCTAAGTGACACAAGATGGGATGAAGATGCACAGCCCTGTGTGGGGAAAGAACAGGTTAGGAACTATTTAGAAAAGCTAAATATACACAAATCCATGGATCCAGACTTAATGCATCCGAGGGTACTGAGGGAGTTGGCAAATGTCATTGAGGAGCCTTTGGCCATTATCTTTGAAAAGTCGTGGAGATTGGGAGAGATCCCGGAGGAATGGAAAAAGGCAAATATAGTGCCCATCTTCAAAAAAGGGAAGAAGGACGATCCAGGGAACTACAGGCCGGTCAGTCTTACCTCCTGGAAAAATCATGGAAGGGATCCTTAAGGAATCCATTTTGAGGCAATTGGAAGAGCGAAAGGTGATTAGGAATAGTCAGCATGGTTTCACAAAGGGCAGGTCGTGCCTGACCAATCTGATTAGCTTCTATGATGAGGTAACTGGCTCTGTGGACATGGGAAAGTCCTGATATACAGGTCAGATGGATAGAAAGATGGCTAGAAGGCCGGGCCCAGCGGGTAGTGATCAATGGCTCGATGTCAGGATGGTGGTCGGTTTCTAGAGGAGTGCCCCAAGGTTCGGTTCTAGGACCGGTTTTGTTCTATCTCTTTATTAATGACCTGGATGAGGGGATGGATTGCACCCTCAGCAAGTTTGCAGATGACACTAAGCTAGGGGGAGAGGTAGATACGCTCGAGGGCAGGGATAGGGTCCAGAGTGGCTAAGACAAATTGGAGGATTGGGCCACAAGAAATCTGATGAGGTTCAACAAGGACAAGTGCAGAGTCCTGCACTTGGGACGGAAGAATCCCAAGCATTGTTACAGGCTGGGGACCAACCAGCTAAGTAGTAGTTCTGCAGAAAAGAATCTGGGGGTTACAGTGGATGAGAAGCTTGATATGAGTCAACAATGTGCCCTTGTAGCCAAGAAGGCTAATAACATATTAGGCTGCATTAAGAGGAGCATTGCCAGCAGATCCAGAGATGTCATTATTCCCCTTTATTCGGCTCTGGTGAGGCCACATCTGGAGTATTGTGTCCAGTTCTGGGCCCCCCACTACAAAAAGGATGTGGACGCATTGGAGAGGTTCCAGTGGAGGTCAACCAAAATGATTAGGGGGCGGAGCATATGACCTATGAGGAGAGGCTGAGGGAGTTGGGTCTGTTTAGTCTGCAGAAGCGAAGAGTGAGGGGGATTTGATAGCAGCCTTCAACTTCCTGAAGGGAGGTTCCAAAGAGGATGGAGAGAGGCTGTTCTCAGTAGTGACAGATGGCAGAACAAGGAGCAATGGTCTCAAGTTGTGGTGGGAGAGGTCCAGGTTGGATATTAGGAAAAACTATTTCACTAGGGGTATGTCTACACTACAAAGTTAATTTGAACTAACAGCCGTTAGTTCAAATTAACTTTCATAGGCGCTACACACGCAAACCGCTAGTTCGAACTTAATTCGAACTAGCGGAGCACTTAATTCGAACTAGGTAAACCTCATTCTACGAGGACTAACGCCTAGTTCGAATTAAGTAGTTCGAATTAAGGGCTGTGTAGCCACTTAATTCAAACTAGTTGGAGGCTAGCCCTTCCCAGCTTGCCCTGGTGGCCACTCTGGGCCAAGCCAGGGAAACTTTTCTGCTCCCCTCCCAGCCCTGGAGCCCTTAAAGGGCCACGGTCTGGCTATGGTGCCCGTGCCAGGTGCAAGCCTGCCAGCACCCAGCCAGCAGACCCTGCACCTGGCACGGCATGCGCCAGCTACCCGCTGCCACCCAGCCCTCCCCCTCTTCCCAGGACCAGGCTGGTGGCTCCCAGGAGCCTGCCCGGGGCCGCAAGAGGCGGGCGCCCGCCTGGTCTAGTGTGGAGATCGTGGACCTCATCGAGGTTTGGGGGGAGGCCTCCAACGTCCACAATCTCCGCACTAGGCACAGGAATGCGGCCGTCTAGGGCAGGATAGCTGCCAGCCTGGCCACCAAAGGCCACATGCGAACCCAGGAGCAGGTTTGCATGAAAATCAAGTTGGTTCAGTGAGACCCCCGACCCTGAGCTTAGAACATAAGAACATAAGAATGGCCGTACTGGGTCAGACCAAAGGTCCATCTCGCCCAGTAGCCTGTCTGCCAACAGTGGCCAACACCAGGTACCCCGGAGGGGATGGACCGAAGACAATGACCAAGCCATTTGTCTCGTGCCATCCATCTCCAGCCTTCCACAAACAGAGGCCAGGGACACCGTTCCTACCCCCTGGCTAATAGCACTCATGGACCCAACCTCCATGACTTTATCTAACTTCTCTTTAAACTCTGTTCTAGTTCTAGGCTTCACAGCCTCCTGTGGCAAGGAGTTCCACAGGTTGACTATTTGCTTTGTGAAGAAGAACTTTCTTTTATTAGTTTGAAGCCTGCTACCCATTCATTTCATTTGGTTTCCTCTAGTCCTTCTATTATGGGAACTAATGAAGAACTTTTCTTTATGCACCCTATCCACACCACTGATGATTTTATATACCTCTATCATATCCCTCCTCAGTCTCCTCTTTTCTAAGCTGAAAAGTCCCAGTCTCTTTAGCCTCTCTTCATATGGGACCTGTTCCAAACCCCTAATCATTTGAGTTATCCTTTTCTGAACCCTTTCCAAGGCCAAAATATCTTTTTTGAGGTGAGGGGACCACATCTCTACACAATACTGAAGATATGGCGTACCATAGTTTTATACTTCCCCTCCTCCTTCTTCCCCTGGCTTCCCCCTTCCAGCTCCCTCCTCCCAGGTTTTCACCTCCCCTCTCCCACCCTCTCTCTTCCCTTCTCCCACCTCCTTTTTCCAGTCTCCCCAGAGGTTAATCCCCCCGCCCCCAGTTTTGTTAAATAAAGAGAGTTTCTATTTTTGAACACGTGTCCTTTATTTTTTACATCAGGAAGGGGGGGCTAGGGAAGGGTAAGTGGAAGGAGGTGAGGGAGGAATGGGGCACGAGCCCCCGATGGGGAGGACTGGGGTGGCTCTGCGGGCTCCTTGGGGTTGAAGCTCTCCTGCAGGGCCTCCTGGATCCTGACAGCCCCCCGAATGACCCCCCCTCCAACTCCCGGATGGCAGCCTGCGGCAAGTGCAGCCGGGCTGATGGCCGAGTGCTCTGATGTGCCAAATGTGGGCACTCAGGGCACTCCAAGTCAGGACTGCTTTGCTGTCCCTCATCGAGGTAGACAAGCAAGCGGGGAACCCTGAGAACTGTCTGTCCAGGATGGGGGTCGGGTCCCTTTAAGCACAGCCCTCGGCTAGCCTGAGGCAGCAGCTCCACGCTCTAAGCCCTAACCTGATGCCCTGCCGGCACTGGTTCCAGACAGCCTTAACTTCGGTTCAGGGTCCACTCAATGTGGACATGCTAGTTCGAATTAGCAAAACGCTAATTCGAATTAGTTTTTAGGTCTAGATGCACTAGTTCGAATTAGCTTAGTTCGAATTAACTAATTCGAATTAAGTTAGTTCGAATTAGTGCTGTAGTGTAGACATACCCTAGGAGGGTAGTGAAGCACTGGAATGGGTTACCTAGGGAAGTAGTGGAGTCTCCATCCCTAGAGGTGTTTAAGTCTTGGCTTGACAAAGCCCTGGCCGGGTTTATTTAGTTGGGATTGCTCCTGCCTAGAGCAGGGGGCTGGACTTGATGGCCTTCTGAGGTCTCTTCCAGCTCTATGGTTCTATGATTCTATGGTGCCCGCTAGAAGGGACAGGTCCCCAGAGCCCATACATACCTCCATGAGCCAGCCTGTGCCCCTGCCCTGGGGCTGAACCGGAGCCAGCGCCCCCTAGAGAGGCCCTGTAGCCACCTGTGCACCAGTGGGATTTTGGTGCCAGGCCCCTCCCTCAAGTGGATCCCTTGAACTGTGGGTCAGGTCAGGCCCTGTTCTCTCCCACGTTGTGGGGTCCCAGGGGCTGCCCTGTGGTGCCCCTAGGCAGGTGTCATGGCACTAGGGGAGTGAATTGGCTAGGTCCGAAGCGTCCCCCCCACAGGGCTCAGCAAGCCTGGGAGCAGGGCTGAGTGGATGGGAGAAGCAGGGGCGGGGGTGGCTGCTGGGTATCAGTCTCTGCCCCTCGCTGCCATTAGTTGGGCTGCACTGTGGGCTGGTGGGCAGCTCCCAGGACTGTCTCCTTTGAGCAGGGGAGGCTTGATCACAGCATGAGCTAGCCAGGGCATCATTGCTGAAGCCCTTCCACCCTGCAGTTGTTCCCCACATTAGTCAGATTACAGCAAGCCAGGTTATGCCAGCCTGTGCTGCAGTCACATCTTTGCTACCTGTGTAGACAGCCCCTGAACCACTGGAAAGTGAGCTTCTAGTTTGGCCTGGTGTGTGACCTCAGGCATGTCGCAGCCCCCACTGTGCCTCAGTTTCCCCAGCTGTAAAATGGGAACAATGCTGGCCTCCTTGGGAAAGCCCTCTGAGCACTACCAGTGGGTGGAGGGAGCGAGGGCTGGCGAGGACTAGCCTTGCCTTGGTCTTGCGGGCTTGGTACCATTCCAGTGGGCAGATGGTGCCAGCAGTTGCTTGACAGCACTTTGTGTCCATATGAAATCAGGTGAGGTGATCCAATGACAGGCGGGTGAGTGGCTGAAAGTCATCACTGGCAAATTCATCATATGGGAAAGGGGGCTCCACATGCCTCAGCTCCCAAAACTTGCAGGTGGAGTTCACAAATTACAAACTTGTCATTTCCCTGCCAGCTAAGCCATCACTTTACTCCGGGTCCTTAACGTGTGCTGTCCCTTGCCTTGGCTGGGCACTGCTCTGGGGCGGGCCCAGCTCTCCTAGCCCAGAATCACAAAAGTGCCCAAAAAGTGGGGTTGGGGGGCACAAGCACCCGGACCCATGATCCCCCACCTGCTGTTCTTGCCCCAAGGCCCCCCACACACACTGTCCCTCCCCCCCAAAATGCTCCTGAGCTACCTCTTCCTCCCAAGACCCACTCCGCACTTGTGCTCTCCACCTGCCATTGCCTGCTCTTACACGCCTCTGGCCCCCGCCCCCTGCTCCGGGCCCCCTGGCCCTGCCAGAACATGGGCTGCCACTGGAGACTGGCAGGTTTTCTATCAGCTGATGCGAGAGCCAGGCACCCCCAGCACCCTCCCCCCACAAACAAATCCCCCACCCCCCAGAGCCAAGCACCCCCGTGCCCACCCCAATCAAATCCCCCTCCTTCAGAGCCAGGCACCCCCGGCGTCCCCCAAGCCAAATCCCCCTCCCGCAGAGCCAAGCAACCCCCAGCGCCCCCTCGCCCCAACCAAATCCCCCTCCCGCAGAGCCAAGCAACCCCCAGCGCCCCCTCGCCCCAACCAAATCCCCCTCCCGCAGAGCCAGGCACCAGAGGAACCGGACGAGTAAATTAATCTTACTTTTAAAGTGCCTGCTCCTGCTGCCCAGCCGGCTGCCTCTTTTCGCAGTGTGTTCTGGGTGGCAGCACTGGTTCTGGGCGGCGGCAGTTCTGGCTCACTGATCTAAGCATCAGATGGGCCTGCACGGCGCGCGCTCCACTCCCACCCCAGCCCGGCGCCCCCCCCAATGTGGTGCCTGGTGGCAACTGCCCCTCCCTGTCCCCCACCCTCCCCTTCGCTACTCCTCTGGGTCCTCCTGCTCCTCCTCCACTGAGACCTCTGGCTGGGCAATCATGGGAGGTCTCCAGACCAGAGTCCATGAGGACGGGTGGGAAAGACGTTTCCCCACCCCCCAGGATCTGGTGGAGCTCTTGGTAATAGGGAAAGGTGTGGGGTCCTGCCCCTGAGCACGAATTGTGCTCTCTGGCCCGGACATATCCCTGTCGGAGCTCTTTGACCTTACTCTGGACCTATTCCAAGGTCCGGGGTGGGTGTCTGCGCTCTGCCAGGGACTCGGCCATGCGCTCATATATGTTGGCATTGCGGCGCTTGGCCCAGAGATCCTGCAATGTCTCCTCCTCGCCCCACAGCTCAAGGAGGGACAGGATCTCCAGTCTGAACCAGGAAGGCGCACATCTTTTGGTCCCCCTGGGTGGGTCCTGGGACCCCTGGGAGGGTTGTGGGGGCCTTGAGGCTCGACCATGAGTGGCAAGGTCTGTAGCAGGGAGAGCCACGTGGTGAGGTGCTACTTTCAGGCTGGCTTCCTGACACAAGGCTTGTCCAGGGTGCCTGCAGCTTTAAGAAGGGCCAGGAGACAGGAACTATAGAGACCTGATTACTTTGGATGGAGTGGCCACCAGAGCACCTGTGCCATTTCCTGGAGGCCTCTTCTGAAAGAAAACCCTCCCTGTCCACACATGCCTTTTTGCGAAAGAGCTCTTTTGGGAAAAGGCTTCTTTCTTGTAGAAAGAGGCATACCAACATCAGAAAACCCCTCTGTTCTTTTGCTACACTGGCAGGACTTGAATCCACCACCCTGAGCTCTAAAGGCTGATGGGCTATCCCCTAGTCCACTGCCCTATCTTCAGAGGGTCCCTTATTCTGCCTTTCTAATATGGGAGCCAGGCCCATCCCTGGGGCAGCTGGATTTGGCTACTCAGCCACTGTCTGGGTGGCCGGAGGTGGGGGTGGGATCATGCCCATCACCCTGTGCTCCAGAGGCTGATGCCTTAACCCAAGTTTACTGAAGATCCCACTCCACCACCTGCCTACCTTCAGCGGGACCCTTATCCTGCCTTCCTAAAATGGTAGCCAGCTACATCCCTGGGGCACCCTGTGTTGGCTGTCCAGCTGCTCCCATGGCAGGTGGAATTTGAAGCCACCACCCTGTGACCTCCAGGCAAATGCCCTATACCCCTCCAGAACCCAGCCCACTGCCCTATGTTCAGAAGGTCCCTTATCCTACCTTTCTAATACAGGAACCAGGTCCAACCTTGCAGCAGACTGTATTGGCCTTCTACCACCAGCTGAGTGGGCAAAGTGGGGTAGGATTGAACCCACCAGCCCACGCTCTAGAGGCTGGCACCCTTTCCGTGAGTTCACACACCACCTCCCTAACTTCAGAGGGGCCCTTATTCTGCCTTCCTAAAATGGGAGTCAGGTACATCCTTGGGGGTCTGTTTACACCACAGAGTGTTGTCGGAAAAACAGCCATTTTTCCGACAAAACTTGAGGAACATTCACACTGCAATCATGTTCTTTCAATAGTAAATCAAAAGAACAGAGGGCTTTTTCCGACGTTGGTAATCCTCATTCTATAAGGAAGAAGTCTTTTTGCGAAAGAGCTCTTCGGAAGAAGGCGTGTGTGGATGGGGAGGAGGGTTTTTTTTCAAAAGAAGAGGCCTCCAGGAAATAGCACAGGTGTCCTGGTGGCCACTCCATCCAAAGCAATCAGGTCTCTATAGTTCCTGTCTCCTGGCCCCTCTTAAAGCTGCAGGCACCCCGGACAAGCCTTGTGGCAGGAAACTGGCCAGAGAGCAGCACTTCACTGCACAGCTCTCCCTACCACAGGCCTGTTCAGTGATGACTGAGCCTCAAGCCCGCCCGCAACCCCTCTGGCCCTTGTAGGGAGAAGCCCCAGGGGTCCCAGGACCCACACAAGGGGTCGAAGAGGCGCGCCCCATCCTGGTCTGGTCCAGAGATCCAGTCCCTCCTCGAACTGTAGGGCGAGGAGAAGATATTACAGGATCCCCAGGCCAAGTGCAGAAATGCGGACATTTATGGCCAGATGGCTGACTCCCTGGTGGAGCGCAGACACCCACCCCGGACCTTGGAACAGGTCCGGAGTAAGGTCAAGGAGCTCTGCCAGGGATATGTCCTGGACAGAGAGCACAGCTCACACTTAGGGCAGGACCCCACACCTGCCCCTATTACAAGGAGCTACACGAGATCCTGGCCTCGAGACCCCAGTGATCACCGAGTCGGAGGAGGAGCTGGAGGGCCAGGGCCAGCCAGCCACGGCAGGAGAAGAGGAGGAGGAGGAGACAGACACCATGATCATCTCCCTTGAGCCAGTGCTTGTGAGCCAAGACATCTCCCAGGTCTCTTCAGACACCTGGGAGGAATCTTCAGGTGAGTGGTCTCACTTTGTCACACACACAGGGCGGGGAAGGCGGGTGCACAGGTGATGGGAGGTGAGCGTCACTCGGGCTGCTCGGGCTGGACAGCGTGCTGTAGTCCATGCACGTGCAACTACATGCTGCATTACTGTGTGGCACGTGGACGCAGCAGGCAGCCCCTGAGCATGGGTGGGATCCTGCTCCCAGGCTCAGGGGAGGCTACACACGTCCTGCCATGGGGCGGGGGCCTGCCATGGCTGGAAGCAGGTTAGTCACAAAGGCACAAGCATGATCCCACACAGACTGAGGAGTGCCGCACACAGCACACAGGCATGCCTGCATGTGTGAGGCAGCAGCTGCTCCCACAGACAGCACTGCAAGCTGCACCTGTGTGTGTGGACCCCAGGGAGGCCCAGGCTGCTCCCAGCTCCTCTGCCACCCATGAGGGGATCCCACTGTGGCTAGACACTTCCCTTGCCTGCTTGTCCATGGGCCGAGGGGGATGGGAAGTGAGCAGCACGGTCCTCTGGACACGTCGGGGTCCCTGTGAGGCATGGCCCACTGTGCAGGCCACACATGGCCTTGCACCCGGGACATCCCCCTCCTCTGGGCCGTGGATTGTTTGTCGCTGCTCACAGAGGAGAGCACAGCCTCAGGGACAGTGTCTGTAGGGATGAATGACCGCCTCTCCCTCTGTGTGTTCTCCACAGCCGGACCAGCCGGGACTGAGGACCGAGCCACACCACCGCAGCCGGCAGCCAGAGCCCAGGGAACCCGAAGGCATGCCAGGGTCCATGAAGCCCTGATGCGCCAGCACATCAGTGTCCTTCATGACATCCACCAGACCCTGGCGCAAAAGGTCTGTATGGACTTGGAGTGGCAGGACCGCGCCTTGAACCAGTTGATGCAGCAGTGTGACAACATGTGTGCCATCACATCCCACATGGCGGCACACCCGCCTGATGCCACTGCTCCTGGCTTCCACCTTCCTGCTCCCATGCCATGCATCTGCTTCCTCACCAAGTGATGCCCATGGCCCCTCCCCTAGCAATGCCCATGCCCCCTCCCCAAGCGATGCCTAGGGCCCTTCCTCCTGTCCCCCTGCCAACTCTGGCCCTGCACCAGCCCCTCCTTCTGTCCCCCCACCGTGCTTCCCGGACCCACACAACCCCGATGAGGTCCCCCCACCTGAGGTGGCACATCGAGCCTCTCCCCTCGCCCTCCCAGTTATGAGCTCCCCATCCCCTGCTTACCTTTTCAGAATCTTTTTTTTAATACAGACTGCTATTTTGGTTTATTTAGGTGTGTTTATTGAGAGGTCAGGGAAAGGGCGAAGGGAGGGGTTGTGGTGGGGAAGGGATAAGGCGGCAAGGCAGAGGCCCTTAGGGAGGAGGCCCTGAAGAGAGTTGCTGGGGTCCTTGAGAGGACCTCTTCCTCAGGGCCTCTCGGATGCGCACCTTGGCCTGATGGGCCTAGCGGATGGCAGCTGTTCACGGCTGCTGGAAGGCTCACCCCTTGTGGCCGGTGTCTGCCCCCCACCCCGGGAGGAAGGCCTGCCCCTTCCTCTCCACAATGTTGTAGAGGACACAACATGCCGCAACCACCTCAGGGATGTTGTGCTCCCCCACCTGAGGCGAGTCGGCAGGCATCAGAAACGTGCCTTCAGGCAGCTGAAGGCGCACTCCTCCTGGATCTGGGCCCGGTTCAGGTGGGCATTGAATTGGTCCCTGCTGGGATCCAGGTGGCCGGTATAGGGTTTCATAAGCCACAGCATCAGGGGGTAGGCCACATCCCACATGATGCACAGTGGCATCTGCCTGTCCCCAATGGCAAGTTCATGGTGGGGAAAAAATGTGCCCACCTCCAGCTTGCATTACTGGCTAGAGTTCCTGAAGACTTGGGCATTGTGTGCCCTGCCCGACCACCCAACAAAAATGTCTGTAAAGTGTCACCGGTAGTCGACCAGGGCCTGCAGCACCATGGAGCAGTAGCCCTTCCTATTAATGTACTGGGTTGCTCGGCGCTCCAGTGCTCAGATTGGAAAGTGGGTCCCATCAATGGCTCCGCCACAGTTCGGGAACCCCAGGGCAGCAAATCCAGCCATGGCTGCATCCAGGTCTCCCAGACGGATGACCCTCCTCAGCAGGATGGAGCTGATGGCCCTCATCACCTGCAGAAGGAGACAAAGAAACACACAAAACAGAGAATGAGAGAGGGGGTGCCTGAGCCCTTGGGAGGTGTCTGCCCTGCTCCCTTCTCCTGCCCCTCCCCAAACACCCCAGGGCTGTGTGAGCGCAGGACAGCACAAGCCCCTGGGGACAGGGCTTCCCCCCACCCCCACTCCAGCCCCCCACAACTCACAGCCCCTCTTTCCCGAGGGTCCCCCTTATGGAACACTCTCCCCACCTCCCTGCAGGGACTGCAGCCCGAGAATGCCTTACCTCCATGAGGAGGGCCCCGATGGTGGACTTCCCCACGTCAAACTAGTTACCCACTGACCAGTAACTGTCAGGGGTGGCGAACTTCCAGAGGGCGATTGCGACTCACTTCTCCAGGGGATGGCAGGCCACAGGTGGGTGTCGTGTCCCCAGAGGGCGGGGGTGAGCCAGGCACATTGGTCCAAAAAGGTGACCTTCCGCATGCGGAAGTTTTGGAGCTACTGCTGGTCGTCCCACTGCTCCATGACCAGCTGGCCCCACCAGTCCAAACTGGTGTCAAGTCTCCAAAAACGCCTCTCCTCAGTGGGGTGCATTAGCCAGAGTAGAGCAGCTGCAGCCACGGAGAAGGTCCCCAGAATAAGCTTGGGGTCCAGGTCATGAAGGACCAGGAAGGCAGCTGGGAGAAAGTGCTGCAACAACTGCAGCATGGCCATGTGGGGCCATCGCATGACCAGGGGCAGCTCTGGCTCCATGGCACCAAGAGAAAAGCTGTGGCATCCAAAAAAGAACAGGGTAACCAAAGCAGGCACTGCAAGAGCTTTGCTGTCCCTCAAAGAGGTAGGCAAGCATGCAGCAGAAAGCAGAGAAATGACTGTCCAAGGGGGGTGTCTCTGAAGTGCATGTCTCTGCAAGGCTCCAGCACCAGCACTCGGAAGCAACTGGTGACCTAAAGCCCTGCCTGAAGTGGTTCTGGGTGCCTTTTTATGCGAGCGAGTGTCCAATCAGTCTGGATGCTCTCTTTTGCAAAAGCACGTTGCTTTTTCGATGTGCTTTTGTGTGTGGACACGATCTTTCACAAGAAGTTTTTTCAGAAGATCTTGAGCAAGAAGCCTGCAATCTAGACGTAGCCTTAGTCTCCTCTTTTCTAAGATGAAAAGTCCAAGACTTTTTAATCTCTCTTCACGTGGGACCTGTTCCAAACCCCTAATCTTTTTTGTTGCCCTTTTCGGAACCTTTTCCAATACCAATATATCTTTTTTGAGATGAGGTAACCACATCTGTATGCAGTGTTCAAGATGTAGGCGTACCATGGTTTTTATATAGAAGCAATAAGATATTTTCTGTCTCATTCTCTATCCCTTTTTTAATGACTCCTAACATTCTGTTTGCTTTTTTTTAACTGCTGCTGCACACTGAGTGGATGTTTTCAGAGAACTATCCAAAATGACTCCAAAATCTTTCTCCTGAGTAGTTGTAGCCAAATTAGTCCCTATTATATTGTATATATAGTTGGGATTATTTTTTCCAATGTGCACTACTTTACATTTATCAACATGACATTTCATTTGCCATTTTGTTGCCCAATCACTTAAGTTTGGTGAGATCTTTTTGAAGCTCTTCACAGTCTGCTTTGGTCTTAACTATCTTGAGCAGTTTAGTATCATCTGCAAATTTTGCCACTTCACTGTTTACCCCTTTCTCTAGATCATTTATTAATAGGTTGAATTGGATGGATCCCAGGACAGACCCTTGGGGGACCCCATTAGTTACCTCTCTCCACTCGTAAAACTTAGCATTTATTCCTACCCTTCGTTTCCTGTCTTTTAACCTGTTATCAATCCATGAAAGGACCTTCCCCCTTATCCCATGACAGTTTACTTTATTTAAGAGCCTTTGGTGAGGGACCATCAGAGGTGGAAAGTAACTAAGTAGAAATACTTCATTACACTACTCAAGTACACTTTTTTTGGAATTTGTATCTGTTACCCCAAAAATATTCTCACTGGAGACCACCCAGGGTTACACTAGTATGGGTTTATTTCCATTAGGTAAAACTAAAGAGGAGTAAGCAGCCACCAAAGGTTTAAACTAAAGAAGATAGAACTCTCTCTCTCACACACACACACACACACACAGACAAGCAAGCAAGCACACACCCCTCCATTCATTCACTCATTCACACCCATTCATTCCTGCCCTTAGGCACTCACACACTTACACAGACATATGAGCTGCAGAAGGAGCCAAGGCATGTGGATCCTGGAGGGTCTATCTGCTCATCATGGCTGGGGAAACTGGTCAGGAGGAGAGACACTGGAGAGAAGCTTCTCAGGAGCAGGGGAAGGAAAAAGAAGAGAGAGTCTCACATGTGCTCCTTCTCTTTATATAGTGTCTGAATGGCTCCTGTGACGCATTCACCTCGTCATCAGGGAGCATGTCCAGACTTCCCTTTATCCAGCAAGGAGCATGCCCAGACTGTGATGACTTATTGAAATGTGCTCCATTGTTCCCAGTCTTCTTCAAACACACTCTCACATTCTCTCTCCATTCACCCAGGGGAGAATGCAGCTTAGGGAAAGTTACAAGCAAGGTGGCTGAGAGTTACAAAGATTACAAAGTTGCAGTTTACAGTAAGTTTCTGAGAGTTACACAGATTACAAAGTTTGACAAAGATCACAATGAGTTGCAGTTACAGTTGCAGTTACCTTAGACCTTACAGTTTGGTGTAGCTTTAGAAAATCCATGTATATAAATCAAGTAAGCTCAGGCGGAGGCTTTTTTATGCAACATTATTTTACTCAAGTAATTCATTTCTGTGATACTTTGACTTTTACTCAAGTAGTTTTTTTGGAAAATATTGTACTTTTTACTCCACTACAATTTCTGAAAGCGCTTAGTTACGCATTACTTTTATCACCCCACTGACACTTGTGCAAGCCAGCATTCTGATTTGCTAAAACACAGCCACATGCGCATGGGTGCCATTTAATGGTGGCTAGGTACCAAGTTTGAACCCCTGGATTTCATGGTCTGCTTAAAGCTGCATGCCCTGGCTTCAAAGGCAGCTCTTAACTGCACTAGAATTTGAGGGCTTGCAGCTTTGCCTTTGGGGCAGGGAGTTTGTTATAAAAAATGGGAGGCAGGTGATTAAGACCAGTCACTCAAGTAATTAAGGGATCCTTAGATCATCAATGAAAACATTGCCAGATACTTAAAATCTGGGAGGTAGGGGTGAGGAAGGAGTAGCAATGAGTGTTGTGCTGCTGGGATTTGCAATTGGACCAGTATTGTTAAACTTTTAAATGTTCTTGAAAAGGGGGTAAAGAGTTAGATGGCAAAATTTGCAGATACTACAAAATTACTCAAAATAGTTAAGTCCAAAGCTGACTGCAAAGCGTTACAAAGGGATCTCACAAAACTAGGCAACTGGGCAACACAATAGCAGAAGGAATTCAGTGTTGATAAGTGCAGAGTATTGCACATAGAAAAGTATAATCCCAACTATGCACACAAAAATGATGGGGTCTAAAATAGCTGTTACCACTCAAGAAAGATCTCGGAATCATTGTGGATAGTTCCCAGATAGTTCCACATCTGCTCAATGTGCAGTGCCGACTAAAAAGCTAACTGAATATTGGGAATCATTCGGAAAGGAATAGATAAGACAGAAAATATCATATTGCCTCTATAGAAAGTTATGGGATGCCCACATCTTGAATACTGTATGCAGATCTGGTTACCACATCTAAAAAAAAGATGTATTGGATTTGGAAAAGTTACAGAAAGGCCACAGAATAGGGGTAAGGAAATAATTTTTTTTAAATGGAGATATTACCTATCTCATAGAACTGGAAAGGACCTTGAAAGGTCATCAAGTCCAGTCCCCTGCCTTCACAGCAGGACCAAGTACCATCCCTGAGGAGATTTGCCCCAAACCCTGGGTTTAGCAGGCCAATGCTCGAACCACTGAGCTATGGCTTCCATATGAGGACAGATTAACAAGACTGGGACTTCTCAGCTTGGAAAAGAAATGACTAAAGGATGTGGGGGCTATGTTAGAGAGCTAGAAAATCACAAATGATGTGGACCCCCACCCTCATCCCTATCCCACTCCCTGGTAGCCCCCTCCCACACACTGAACCCCTCATTTGGTTTCACCCCAGAGCCTGGAGGGGGCTCACAAAATCTTCTAACCCTGGGACCCAAAAAGAGTTAATCTGGCCTGTGGGAAGCCCTGAAGCTTGGAACTCCCTGCCTCCTTTCCCTTCACTCCCCCACTGTGGGGCTGGAGCTCCAGGGAAGCAAGGTATCTTTGTTGGGGGCCACATCAGTAAGGGTTGGGGTTTTTTGGGGATGGGGGTTGCCTCTCACTTGTGTGGCCCCCAACTGATTTTTCTGTAGATCAGTTGAATTTCACAAAATTGCAGATGTCCTGGACATGGCTAACGGCATTGAGTACCACCTACTGAAATGCCACTCTTGTGCCTGCCAGTGGCTGAACCTAGTTTCATCTGTAGACGTGGTACAGGCTGAATCCAATGACACCTACAAAAAGCTGGGCAGGTCCACTTTTGCCAAATGCCAAGCACTATGGAATAATACTGAACACTCAATTATTGGAGCAGAAATGGTGGAAGCAGAATGCAAGCTACAGTTCATTCGGCCAAGCCAGGCAAGATGGAACTCTGTGTTCATGGCTGTGGAGAGAATTCTGTGGATACTGAATGAACAAGGAGAAGGGGCCATCAGAAATGTGTTTCCAGCATTCAAAATTAACATGTAAGTAATGGTTCTTTGCTTTCTACTTTTCTTTTTGTTAAAAAACCATGATAATTCTGTATTTCACTAAATTAACCATGTCTATTAACTATTCTACAGGCTGAATCCGGCCGAGCTAGCCTTCTTGGCAGAATATGCCATGGTCGTTGGCCCAGTGGCAAAGGCACTAAATATTCTCCAAGCAGAGACCAGTGCACAAATGGGATGGCTGCTTCCTACACTATTCCAGCTGGATTCCAAACTGCAAAGGCTCAAGATGTCCTCCAAGTTCTGTAGGCCACTGGTAGATGTGCTTCAGTGTGGCATTAAGGTGTGTTTTGCTGAAATGTTTGGGGACCTGGAGTTGATCACAGCAGCCAACTTGCTGCCAAAGTTTAAGACTGCTTGGACCGAGGATGATACTGTGATTAGAAAAGGTAAGAGACTGTTAAAGCAGTACAACCTGTGACTACAGGCTCTCCTATGCAATATATCAGCAATAGGCTGACAGAAAGTTTTCAGTTTGAGTGGTTATTTTTAGGTGAGAATGTTTTTTACCTACTAGTTAATATTTATATGTTAAAAATAAAACATGTATGTTTAATTCATTTGTCACGTTTAGTTCTACACTGAAATGTTATGAGGGAACTAACAGTCCCGCTGCAGCTCTGCCCTTTAAACTTAGCAAGAGCCACATGGGTCTTCTTGGATTTAAAGGGCAGAGCCAGTACTCTGCACAAACCATGGTCAGCTGATTTCAAGTTCAGCGGGCCAGGGGCGGACTGGCCAGGTGGGACACTGGGAATTTCCCAGTGGGCTGTCTTCTGAAGGGCCAGCCGAAGGGCCGGCTGGAGGCTTCTGGAGAAGGAGAGGGATTGTGAGGGGGTGCCGCAGCCCTGCACTTTAAATTCCCCACCACCATGCGCCGGCCAAGTAAGGGGCACGGTGGGGCCGAGGGAGTGCATATGCGGCCTGCTCAAATGCCGCACAACAGGTGAGAGGGGAGACGCCCGGGACTTTAAAAGCACTCGGCCCAGAGTTGTACCGCGCGGCCCAGCTCGAGGCCCGGAACGTGGTCTGGAACCCCAGAAGCAGCTAGGGCCCGATCACAGACTCCAGCCCCGCAAACTGGAAGGCAGAAGGTGTGGGAGGGGGGAAGAGGAGGAAGGGGTGGGAGAGGAAGGGGCTTGTGCTGCGGGGAAGGGGGCAGGTCAGGAGAAGAAAGGGGAAGGCACCAAGGGACAGTGTGGAGGAGAGACAAATGCCAGGTGGCCAAGTGGAGACTGAGGAAAAGGGCAGGAGGGGAGGTGTCAGTGGGAGGGGGGACAGGGTGAGACTGGGAGAGAAGAGGGTAAGGGCATTGGGGGCTGGAGGGGGAGGTGCTGGGATAAGGCTTGAAAGAAGGGGTGGGCGTGAGGAAGGCAGGGATGGAGCAAGTCATGTGTGAGGGCACAGGGGCATGAGCGGAATGGGGGGCAGAAGGAGGTGAGGGGGTGGGCATTAGGGAAAAAGAGGGCAAAGGGGGCAGGGGCAGTGAGGGAAGGGGGAGGCACAAGGAGGGTGCAGGGATAAGGGAAGGTTCAGGCGCCAAGGGATTCTGGGTGTGAAGCAGAAGGGCAGACACCTACAGGGGAGGGACCAGTACCAGGGGAGAGAGGCAGGGCAGGTGTGTAGAGGAAGGTGTTAGGAGAGGGGATGAGGAGGGGTAGCTCACATGATCACAGTGGGGCTACTGGAGGAGTGGGCACAGGGGGGAGAGAAGGGCTGGTGGAGGGGGACAGGTCTCAGGAGGGCTGAGGGCAGTGAGAAGGGCAGGAGTCTGAATCAGAACAGCAGAGAAGGGTGACGGGTTGGGGGGCAGCAGGCACCAGGGGAGCTGATGGAGCAAGGGGAGGAGACACAGAAGCAGAGGGAAAAGGTAGAGGTTTATAAGGGTATGTCTACACTAGCCCCCTAGTTCGAACTAGGGTGGCTAATGTAGGCATTCGAACTTGCAAATGAAGCCTGGGATTTAAATATCCTGGGCTTCATTTGCATGTTCCCGGGCGGGCGCCATTTTAAAATCCCCTTACTTCGAACTGACTGCCCGCGGCTACATGCGGCAGTCAGAAGTTAATCCGAACTAAGTCCTTAGTTCAGATTAACTGTTACACCTCATTGCAGGAGGAGTAACAGTTAATCTGAACTAAGGACTTAGTTCGGATTAACTTTTGACTGCCGCGTTTCAAACTAAGGGGATTTAAAAATGGCGCCCGCCCAGGAACATGCAAATAAAGCCCGGGATATTTAAATCCCGGGCTTCATTTGCAAGTTCGAATGCCTACATTAGCCACCCTAGTTCGAACTAGGGGGCTAGTATACCCTAAGATATTTATTAATAACTTGGGTGCCACAGTGGCCAAACAAGCCACATGAACTCAGTACTGGTGCACAACACAAAATTCATTCTGCTCATGGGAGGAAACTCTTAGAGGGAACACTTCCCCCAGCCTCTCTGCCCCCGAGTTAGTGTCACAGACATTGGGTTAATGCAATTGCAGGATAGTTGCATGAGGGGGGGTTTGATGGGGGCCAAACTAATCCCTGTTGGTAGGAGGATGGTGGGAAAAGTCCTTAGAGGGGTCACATGACACCTTTTACTTCTGGTCATGTGTCCATTTTGCCCCAAGAGTTTTACCTCCAGAGGCCTGGCTAATGGGAGTCAGGAGGTGTGGCTAATGGGGGTCAGGGGCATGGTTAACAGGGATCAAGGGTGTGGCTAATGGGGGTCAAAGAGTAAATTTAAAAAAAATTCTTTGATGTGAAAAAGTGGGCCGTTCTCAACCCATTTCCCAGGCCTATTTTGATTGCCAGTCCGCCCCTGCAGCTGGCCCTGTCCCGTGCACCAGAAAAGTTAATCTGGCCTGAGGTCTTGAACTTCAGTCCTCCCTGCTCCTTGGGGTGGAGCACCAGGGAAGTGAAGTGTTTCAATTGGGGACCACATTAGAGAAGGTTGGGGTTTTGGGGAGGATTGCAGGGAGGAATTGGCAAGCATAGCAGCTGAGGAGGTGGGTGAGGGGGCTAGCGAGTTTAGCGAGCAGGGGGCACAGCCCACTAATGTAATTATAAAATTTTATTTTAGTGCCAAAACGAATGCAAAGAGCAGGAAAAGAACGTGCACTTTTACTGAGGCTTTGCAAAAGGAATATCCTTTTTTAAAGAAAAGTGAGAATCAACACAGAACATTTTGCACCCAATGTAGTAGTGAGATAAATGTTGCTCATGGTGGGAGATTTGACATCACTGAACATATTCAATCAAAGAAACATCAGTTAGCTGTCCGTTCTGTAGCTTCCAGTGCTTCAATGAAGAAATGTATTATAAAAGATGATTCTGTGAAAATGGAGTTTGTGGCAAAGGAAGCAGTAATTGCACATCATACTGTAAAACACAATCACAGTTTCAGATCTTTAGATTGCACCTCTAATTTCTACATTGTTTGGGCCTAAATTTTTATTAGCACAAACAAAAAGTGAAGCAATTGTAAAAAACATTCTTGTTCCAGAAGCTCAAAAGATTTTGCAACAGGAATTAGGTGAAACTTTGTCTCTCACTATTATGGTAGATTCATCTAACCACAAAGATCAATAAGCTGTTCCTATCTTAGTGAGATATTTTCATGGAAGTACTGGAGTTAATGTGAAAGTTCTTGAATTTGACATCCTGCCAGGTGAGACAAGTGACCAGTTAAATGATTATGTTTTCTCTGTTCTGAGTTGTACCCTCTACTTCTAGTCATTTGCTCATCTCAGCCTTGGAAGTACTAACCCAGGGGTGGGACTTCCGGTGGCTGGTGGGCATGGCTAAAGGAGGTTGGGGGCATGGCTAATGTGTCCCTATTTTTGGTTCAGAAAATATGGTCATTATACTTATGAATATGTATGTAACCTGTGGAATGTGTGTCAGATGTGAATGCAAAATACCCTTGTTTAAATACCTTTTCTTCCATAACATATATATCTAAGATATTTGTTAGAAACTGGTGGGTGCCTGGGTGGCACACATCCGAAGAAGTGCACGTGACCTCAATATTGGTGCACAAGACAAAACTCACTCCGCTCATGGATGGGAAATCTGCTCTGGTCCTAATCGTTATCGATTTTTTTGTAGATATCATGGCAAAGAAGATTTTTAAGGAAAAATCTGAAGGAGAACTATTACGCTGCTTTGAAGATGTCCACAAGGAGTTTGTCCCAACTATGAATATATGAAGTTGCTTGTTTGAAAATCTAACAAGTGGACGATGGAAGCTGGCACCATGGGTTGATGGACATGGAATTGACCTTTCAGTACTGAAAGAGAAAATAGGGTGAGCATAGACCATGAAGGGCCTTGAGAATGAAAACAAGGAACTAATATTGGATGTGATAGTCCTGCAGATTAAAGTGAGCAATACTTTTTTAGTTGTTAGAATGTTCCATGGTCACACAGTTTGACTGTGGTCATAGACTCTAGAAGCAAAGACTTGCAGATTCCAAAACAATTGGATTTGCTGTGTAAGAACAGTGGAAGCCATAAATACTGGAATGTTACACCCCAGTTAAATATCTACATAGGGAATAAAAATTTGATAATGGGCTCTTCAATCTAGTAGTCAAATGTTTAAGAAGATAGAATAGTTGGAAACTGAGGCTGGACAAATTCAGACTGGAAATAGAACACATTTTCAATAATGAGAATAATTAACTGTTACAAAAGAAACAACTTGCCAGGGGCTGTGTTGCATTCTCCATCACTGGAAATTTTAAAATCAAGATAAAAGATATGCTCTCGTTCAAACAGGAATTAATTCCGAGAAGTCCTTTTGCCTGTGTTAGCCAAGAGGTCATACAAGAAGATCTGTGCCCTTATCTGTCAATCTATGAAAGATACAAGGCCTGCTCAGGGAGAGGGGAGGCAGATCTGGCAAAGGTCTAGGAGAGAAGAGGAGCCTGGGGCAAGGAATTGCAGAGGACTAGGGCTCTGGACTGAGACGGGATAAGGAAACTAGGGGGAGGACTGGGATTCAGTTGAGGAGAGGGGAATGGAGGAATGAGTGGAGGCCAGAGAGTGAGAGGGGAACAATAAATTAGATAAGAAGGCAGGAGGGGAAAACTCAGACTGTGATGCGAATAGGTGTGGAGACGAGTAGGACTGGGCAGACAGGGAGAATGGGATTGGGCAAAGGAGCCAGTGGTGGCAAACAGACTGCACTGGAACAGGGAAAGTTTGGAGAGGACAGGTCAGAAAGGTCAGAGGAGTCTGTGCCACTCAAGCACACTCCCCTTCTCATCCTGAAACAGAATCCAAGGCTCTTTCACCATTCCTCTGTTGTCAGCAAGTATCTGTGAAACTTCTTGGCAAAGCATGTGTCTCATCCCCCTCTAATGCTGGTGCCCTGGGAAAATGACATCCTGCTACTCTTGTCAGTTACTCTGTTAACTCAAGAGGCAAACTCAAGTCTGTTGATGAACCAAACGGATATTAGTCTGATGCCTCATATTGGATTTCTGGCTTTTGTTTGCTTTTTTTTTTAATAGTTGTGTAATTCATTACTTAGGTTTGTGTTTAAGGAACATTACAGTGACAATATCAAGTACTCAGAAGTTAGTAAGTGTCAGAATTAAGGTTGTCTCTGCAAACTTAGTTTTCTTAATTAAAACTGAAAAGATAAACAAAGAAGATAGCGGGTAAACAGTTTTCAAAGTCCACCTGGACCAATTCCAAATCTCCCTCTGTGGGAGAGGGAAGAAACAGAGCCCCAGGTGATCCCATAGGGTGGTGTGGTGAGAAAGGGCTAGAGGAGAATGCTGTTCTTGTTTGTATGTGTGTAAAATTAAATATGTACAGCACATTTCTGCATGATAGATATGCCCCATGATTATAGAATACTCCATTTATTTTGTTTTTAATATGGGTAACTTTGTTCTCATTCTCAATGGAATCTGAAAGCCCTCAGGGAACTCAATACTTGACTATGTTGCTTTTCTGCTATTCTGTTTATACTGAAAATAATAATTTGAGATCTGAGGTTTCTATTTATGTTGTAGAGATGAAAATCTAAGAGAAATATCACAATGACTGATATCTGTTGAGATATTCTTCATTGTTGCATTGGCGAGCTAATTATTAAACCCCTGCATTCAGAATAACTCAAATGAAATACAGAACTTAATTATTGTCTTTAATATTTGGAATTGATCAGAACAAAATGGTCCAATTGGCAAATGGCTTTTCAGATGAGACTGATTTTTTTCAGATCTTTGGCAACTTCAAAGTGGTTGAAGTTTAAATGGTAATAACATAATTGTCACAGGCTATAGGCTTTTACAGTAAAATTAATCTTTAATGTAAAATGTGTTTTAAATGTCAACAGAAAAAAATTCCTTCTGTTTTTTTTTCTTTTCTAGTGCTTTTTGATTAGAAGAGGGAGTGATTCAGATATTTCCTGACCAGTAGTGTATTCATTACATAGGTTTGGAAACTTAGCAGCCAACAATGTATTCTTTTTCCCTTTGATTCTATTATCTGTGATTAAACTCTTGTCCCTCTAGTCTCTCAAAGCAGTTTAAACTTTTTGTCATTAACATACTATAAATAAACTAGACAGTTTTTCATTTTAGCAGGAAGATTAAGAAATACATAAATGTAGCATCACATGCCTAAGAAAATAGTTATCTTGGAAATATTCTGTGAAATTGCATCTTGTTCAAGTCATATGAACGTATCAATCATCTGTCAAATGTGATATCGAGAGCAACTTTGACCTGAAGATATGTAGCTTTCTGTTTCACTGCATGTGATTAATATACCACGCAACCCCATTTGATTGCTAGCTATCTTGTTCCATATTTAATTTTTCAAGATGATAATCATTTTTTGGAGAGGTTATTCACATGTTGGTTTTTTCCCCCAATTCTTCCAATAGTGTAATATTCTGTTTTTAAAATATACAAGAGACTACTGGAAATGAAGATGAATATTTAGGTTGCAGTTGTTGCTGGAAAAGTTTCCAAAATAGATCCATAAGTCTGTATCAGGAAGAGGGACTATTACTAAAAAAATAATTATTATTATTAACACACACACTTGCTGTTCAAATAAAATATTACATACATTCACCAACACTCAATTATTTTGCTTTAGAATCCATAACATCAGCCTTTTCTCTTTCTCTCCCATACAGCTGCTCCCCTCAAATTAACCAAAACATTTCCTTATACTGCTCCACAGATTATTTTTTCTTTGCATACTGTCGACCCACCCAGAAACAAAAATTCTGGGAACAGAAAATGCTTACAGGGGATTAACAAATGTCATTTGCAATGGAAAAATTTCCAAACTATTGATCTTTGCTGATTAATGTAAACTGGTGGAATATTTAAGTGAGTATTGGAAGGTTAACCAAGAAGAAAGAATATTGAGGGGAAGGGCTAAAAATAGGGAAGAAAAATGGGTAGTAGGAGAATGGATATGTAAGAGAAGAGGTTTTGTAAATCCTCAGAAGTGAGATTTATCTTGCATGAGCTCTCAAGTGTACATTAATTAATCCAATTGATTCCTTATCTTTTCCATGATAGAGAACTGAGGACATCTGATTTTATTAGTTTGAAGAGAGAAGATTGATCTTCCAGTGGGATGAGGGCTTGTTTTAGATCATTTCTTATTAAGGCTGGTTTTCAAGCCTTGGAAAATATCCTGCCAAAGCAGGATAATTTTGTTACAAGACAATAGTGTCTATAGTAGATACGGCACAGTGTAGTGACACCAGAAACATTTTGCAATTGGTTAATTTATTTGAGTAGAGTCTTGGTGCAGTGTAATAAGATCTAGTTACAATTTTGTTGAGCAGTAGTGGTGGTGAAGATGTTAATATACCATTTTACAGTATATTAAACAGTTTTCGATCCTTCAGGGTCTGACTATGTTTTTCATTCCATATTTCTCTAAAGGTGAACCAGGATAACAGTTACCACGTAGTATGGGGGCTGCCCCCAAAGATGGCAATTGTCTTCTAATGGAAAGGAGATGTGATTTTTTGATTGAGAGTCTTTGTGTAGTATTTTTTATTAAATAGGAGTGTAGTGAGGCAGAGTGGCCGCCCAGTGACCCAGAGGGGGAGGAGCCCCTACCAGAGCCCTGGTGGGCTGCATCTGGCCCCAGCACCCCACTTGACCAGAAGCCAGGAGGTGGGGCTAGGACTATAAAAGACCAGCCTGAAAGGCCAGTACAGCCCCAGCTACCAGAGAAACCAGAGGCCTCACCTGCACTGCCAAGCGGAGAGCTGAACCTGCGGGAAGCTGAGGACTGGCCTTGACGGTTGGGACCCCAGTTGGACTATCACTTGGAGGAACTGTTTACCTGGCCAGAGGTTCCAGCCCTGGAGAACACAGCAGACTGGTATAGAAGCCAGATACGTGCTGAGGGGGAGATGGAAGCAGCCCAGGGATAGGCGCCAGTAATTTGCCAGAGAAGGGGTCAGAGTGTTGCGGTGAGAATCCCCGCTGACCCAGCAGCAGACTGCTCTGCTGCTGATAGGGCCCTGGGCTAGGACACAGCGGAGTGGGCAGGTCTGCATTCCCCCTGCCTCCCCACTCCTGGGTGGCAGTCTCTCCCCTCGGCTGCTCCCAGATAACAGCCTGCCTCTGCCAGAAGCCCGCCTGAACAAGGCGACCCGACAGTGGGTGCTGCAATTGGAACCATTACTGTGAATTGTTTGGTTGTTTGTTGCCCCACCCTGAAGCAGGGCCCGGGCCTAGTGACTGCTACTGAGAACTGTTTGTTTATTTGCTGCCCCACCCCAGACCAAGGCCAGCCCTGAGAACTGTTGGTTACTGACTGCTATCTGTGGCTGTGAACTAACATACAGCTAAAGCCAAGCACAGCTAATTCCCCAAAGAACTGAGTGAGTGGGTAGTGGGTTGGACTGGCCGCTCACTGACCTAAAGAGCCCCTAGCAGTGCCCTATTGGGCCAAGGGAGTTGTTAGTCAGAATCATTTCTGAAACTTGGGGGATGCTCCAAAGGTTATGTTTTGTATGCTGCTTCCCAACACGAAGGACATTAACAATTTCCTAGAAAAAGAGAATTGTATTTTGCCAGAATGGGAGGTTGGGTGATGAGTGGAGAGGATTTCAGTGTTTTACAAAATATTTTAGAGGTTAGCTCAGGGCTGGGCATGATGTGGTCTGCATAATACTTTGATCCGGCCCATGGACTGCATCTGGCTGCTTTCTGTTTATATTCTGCTGCCCAGGCCACCGAATTTCCAGGCTCTGGCTCAGTCAGCAGGATCCTATTTCAATGACTCACAGCTCCTGGGCACAGCGCTACCCTGGTAGGGGTTGGATCCACGAGCCTTTTAAATTGCTGCTATTTAAAGGGCTCCCAGCCTCACCTCTACCACATTGTTTGGGAGCTGCCCAGGGTAGCTGCAGCTATTTAAAGGGCTCCAGGTTGAAGCTCTACCTTGGCAGGGGCCAGAGCTGTGAATCCTTTAAATAGCCACAGCAACAAAAGGCAGCTGCCAGGCAATGTGGTAGCACCTGAGCCAGGATCTGAGAGCCTTTTGCTGTGTTTTTACTTCAAAGCCTCTGGCTCCAGACAACTCTGGGAGGAGGTTATTCCCAGCCCAGCCCCTTCTGCCCCAGGTCCTGTCCCTTCCGGGGGTGAAGCTGGCCTGTGACCATGTGCCAAAATTCATTAAGTGGCCCCCTTGTGAAAATTATTGCCCACCCCTAGGTTAGCTCAAGACTGGCATGTCTTTATTAGGAAACTATTCTGAAATAACTTACTTTGAAATAATAACTCAGGAAATAACAAAATCAAAATAGGGTGTCCACACCACAGGGAAGCCTCAAAATTAGTCTGTGGCAGGCTCCCTTAATGTAGATGCGTTACCTCAACTTAGAGCCCCAGAAAGCACTGGGAAGTAATTACTTCGAATGACTCTGAGGAGTAGTTATTTCGAAATAGCAGTGGAGTGTCCACACGACCGCTATTTCAAAATAACCGTTATTCCTTATGGAAAGCAGAGTTATTATTTTGAAATAACTAGCCCATTATTTCAAAATAACGGACTAGGTAGTGTGGATGCTCAGATTGTTATTTTGAAATAAGGGGAGTTATTTCAAATTAACTCCCTAGTGTAGACGAGGGTGAAGGGTTTAAGATGAGAGATGATATTGGAGGTAGGTAATAGAATAAGATTTAATAGGATTAAAAGAAATAAGGTAATAACTGCTCATTGGCTGCAAACTATCTTTCCATGTTTTTTGTAAAACAGGTATAATAAGGACTTGTATCTGGTAGACTCTAACAACTTCTAGTGATGACTTCTCAAGTATCTTGTATTAATACCTTGACTATTGACTTCGTCTAGGCTTTTAGCTGTAGATATATTTTAGTCTTGGTATACTTGAGCAGCACAGTAGATTTGATGAGTCAATATGAAATTGAAATATGACCCATAAATGACGTATATAATGGTTTCCTAGGAATTAAGTTGTCTAGAATTTTTTAATATGAGGTGATAGAAGGTTTTTTAGCTCTTATAAATTAATCCATCCTAGATTTAGGTAAAGAGTTATGAATTTGGAATATATCTTTCTTGGAGTGGAATCCTGCATTCTCATGTGAGTCTTTACGAGAGATCTCAGATTTTGATTTTTATGTTTCACAAAGAATACACGAACAGGCAGAGAAAAATAATTACCTGACTTCCTTGGAAAATGTGACTGTCAAGATGAAGGTTTGTGATACAACTTGACCCAGAAAACACATTCAGGATGCTGAGAGTGTCAAATATATGTAATATGAATATGCATCTCATCAGTCACACTGTGTAGAAGCAATCCCAAAACAGATAATGGATCAAGAAGACAAATATAAAATTAAAAAAAAAATGAAAGGGATTATGAAAGAATTTGTGCAATTTTCTGACTAATCACTCCAAAAAGGATATAGAAAAGTCTTGGGAGTATTGTCTGGATAAAGAACAGATCTGGCAGCATGACATTTATATTCTATTCCCAGCTGCTCTACTAATTAGCTATATGACCTTGGGCAACTCACTTAATTTTTCCCATTTGTGAAAGTGGATATTTTTAAACACAGGACTGTTAGGCCTAATGTCTATTGAATTCTTTGAGATTCTGAGATGCAAGATTCAACAGATGTGCAAAATATTACTTGTTACTGAAATTGCATTATAAATACCACTTTATTTTATAGAGCCAAATGAAAGGTAGGAAGCAAGGCCTTATTGCTAGCCACAATCAGATTTTGAACAGAAGTAGATCAACACAAGATGATAGCTGTGTTTGGGCATAACACAGGAATGACATCCCATTTTGTGGTGGTGGGTTTTGTTTTTTTTTTTTTTTTTTGGTAGGGCTGCTTAGACTGGAGATATTGATGGTCTGCCTCTCAAATATTGTTCTGTCTTGAGTTTACTGTGCTATTTAACCAGGTTTTTTTCATAATCATTACTACATGGAGTATGACATCTTCCATATATGAGCATAAAGGGGTAATACTGAGGAGAATAAAGCCATGCAGTACTGATCAGGAAAATAAGGCCAAATGCTGGCTTTCAAGCCAGTGGGAAATGGAGATTCTCTGACCTCTAAATTGGACCAGGCTTCAGTTCTATGGTGATCTAGCCATGGAAATCTCACAGGCCAAGATATCAGGCAAATTACATTTGTCTAGAGCCCTAAATCACTTATGTCCTACTTTGCTTTTGTAAAATATGCATCCGTTTTGTTTTTTTAAACTTTGTTAAAATGTTAGAATTTCAGACTGATAGTAAATTTAGAATTCAGTCTTTGTCGTAGGGCTGTTAAAATGCTGAAAATGTTGGCGTGCATTTAATTACAGACAGATATGCTAGTACACACGCTTCTCTGGTATCCAGCCCACAGTCATATATCTGCAACTGTCTCACACCTTGCATGTTATGAAAGATTTTTTTTCATCACTAGGCTGAATGTGGGAGCAGCAAGTGAAAGTCTCCTTGTATAGACAGCTCTATACATTCTCTTTTACAATGTTGGACACTTAATATAGTATGTGCTGTGGAATATGGAACTCTGAAAGACTGAAGAGAAGATGCACACATTTTCAAGAAACAAGAGCCAGGTTTTTTAAGGGCAACTGATTTGTTTATATCCCACACTGGAATGTTATAGCTGAATGCAACAATAAAATACTATACTTTGTTACCGCAGAAATTAATGGAAATATGCAAGCCTTTGGATCTGTGCTTTTGTATACCCTAGCCCTCTCTCCAGTCACAACTGTTATGACTTTTTTTGTCCCCTGCATTGTAGGCATATTTTAACATCTGTGAACAAGATTATACATCTACATATTTTTTATTCTAACAATTACGAGCCACAGAGCACACCTTGAATGAGACAGAAATATGTACTCCAAGTTTCAACTGTACAGCGCAATAAAGTAGGATAAAACCTGATATAATTCAAGGGATCTGTCTAATGTATCTGGTCATCAGTCAATCATTTCACATTAGCCAGTCAGACAATAGATGATGACCTCAAAATCTTTCATTCTCACAATTCAATCTACTAGGGAAATGCTTTCATTGCTAGGAAAGTATACAAGTAGACGATGCTAGGAAATCTTGATCAACATGAATCTTTCCTGACAAATATAAAGGGCGTAGGCAATTCTAAAAGGTAGATAGTCTGTTTTGAGCAGACACACACTAATTAGAGGAAGAGATTATTTTTTCCTGTATTTTTTTTAATCTATACCACTTCCTGTGTAGCCATGGCTCACCACTATTTTATCATGCTAGTTTGCTCAAAGCTGGTGTGGGGATATCCAGCTGAGCTGAAAATTCTCTGAAATTTCCCTGTCATCCACACAGAAAATCCTTTGACCCATCTTTGGAGGTGCTTTAAGTCCAGGCTAGGTTACTCAGTAGGGAGTGGGTGAGAGCCCAAGCTTTGCTTTTGCTCAGGCCGGAACCCACCCTTTTACAATCAGTAATATTGGTTTGGCTTTGCTCAAACCTAGACTTGGCTAGAACAGTGTCAACCACTTGGGTTAACTGTGCAATGAAGATGTACCATAAGGCTGATTTGACTCTGTAACCTTTTAGCTGCAATACAATAACTGCCAAACCCACAGGAAACTGCCCACAACTTAAATCCCTCCAACACATTATCAACAATCTACAACCTATCCTGGAAAATGACCCCTCACTCTCCCACGCCTTGGGGGAAAGGCCAATCCTCGCCTACAGAAAACCCCCTAACCTCAAAGAAATTATTTCCAGTAACCACTCAGCACACTTCCATCATAATCATCCTGGAACCCATCCCTGCAATCAGCCCCAGTGCCAACTCTGTCCACAGATCTACACAAGCGATTTCATCACTGGATCCAAACCTCATCAGCCACTACATCAGGGGCTCATTTAACAGCGCATCCACTACTGTAAATTAGCGTATATAACCCACGCACGTGTATTACCCGCACCTGTGCATAACTCGCGTTTTTTTTCCTGATTGTGTAGAAAAAGTCTTAGATAACCCGCGCACGTGTATAGCTCGTGGGAGATGAACCACAGGTACTGTTAATGAACAATAACAAGGGTAATTAACTCAGGCATCAGGGTCTGAACCTGTCGCACAGAAGCATTTGAGCTCCAGATACATCATTGCACAACTGCCAAAGTGCAGAGTAGATGGCCGCAGCCTGACAGGGCAGACTGGCTGTGTCGCGGGAGGTTGCATGGGAAGGGAAAGTGACTGGGCTTACCCCTCGCACCATCTCCAATCCTCCCCAGCGGCCTTTCGCCCATGCTGTGCACTCCCCCGGGGGGTGAGCTGTCTGCCCCAGGCAGCCAGAGCCAGGAGCTGAGCTGTGTCCTTAAACAGAGCACCCCCCCCACACACACACACAGAGAACCAGCCACGTTCGGACAGATGCAACAGAGGGAAGAAGGTGGCAGGGTATTCCCTGATTTCTCATCCCCCTCTGCTCTGCCTTCTTGGTCCCTCCCTGTGACAGCTGCTCAGGCTACAACAGCGATTCTGATTCGGCACCTCAACTGTCACCGAAGTAAAAAAAAACTTGTATAACACGTGGATGAGTATAGCCCGTGGGTGTGTGTGTGTGTGTGTGTGTGTGTGTGTGTGTGTGTAAAACGCTGCATAACCTGAGGGTAATATACGCTAAAACACAGTAATTTGATCTATGCCAGCAATGCGCCTCTGCCATGGGCTTTGTCTACACGACACGTTTTTGTGGCAGAAAATATGCTAATGAGGGACTCATTAGCATGAGTCACTACATCATTAGCATATTTTCTGCACTTTCTTTATGGAGAGGCATAAGGATCTTGCACAAAATGGGGGTTTTGCACAAAATGGAAGCAGCAGCTATACTGCTTCTTTTTGCTCAAAAACCCCTTGCGCAAAAAGAAACGGCAGAAAATATGCTAATGATGTCGCATATTTTCTGCTGCAAAAACGTGTTGTGTAGACAAAGCCATGTATATTGGCCAAACTGGGCAGTCTCTGTGGGAAAGAATTAATGGACACAAATCAGATATCCGAAAAGGCAACACACAAAAACCTGTTGGAGAACACTGCCTGGGCACTCATTAATGGATCTCAAAGTCACCGTGTTGTTTCAGGCCAATTCCACCAGCCAAATACACAGGGATGCCTTGGAACTTAATTTCATTTACAGGTTTGGGACCCATCACAAAGGTATGAATAAAGACATTGCCTGGCTACCACACTACCTTGGACATCCCAATGAGTTAAAAACAAACAAACAATGGGTACTTAAGAACAGTTTGCATCTTCTCTATCAGCTTCATGTTACATGAACACTCTTATTCACTATTTTATCCCCTTCCTCCCCCCACACCCTATTTATTTTGGAACTGGACTTTTAATACTCCATTCAGCTGAAGAAGTGGGTTGTACCCATGAAAGCTCATGATATCATCTACATGTTTTGTTAGTCTTTAAGGTGCTGCTAGACTATTCGTTGTTTTTTAAGTTTTTCCAGGAATTTATATATAATTCATAAAAGTAACATGTACTTCCCATGATTAAAACACAATCTTTTCAGAGCCAGTACTGTTTCTACCTCTTTAAACAGTAGTTGGCACCTTTATCAAGCTTGTGGCTTCTGTGTGTTATAATGGAATTTAATAATAACTATGCAGATTTTACAGTTTGTTACTTTAAATAATTTACCTGATCAGCAATTTCCTATGAAGTTTTTCTTAGCAAAGATATAATCCTTAGGCAAATGGCTCCAGAGTTATTATCCACCTCAGAAAGGAGTGGTGAGACCTTTGCTGTCTATCACTGAGATGGAAAAGCGCAACAAAACATTTCATAATAGAACACTTACCTGGTGTTGTCTGGGTCCTTAACTCATGTAAGTTTTTGTTTTTCTTCATTTAAATCATTGTTCGGGGGTGGGGCAAGAGATGCGGAGCCTTATGTAATGTAGCCTTATGCAATGTAATATGCCTCAATGTACCTTGCCAGCCATCTTTTCTGACTAGAAGACAGGAATAGTTTAGTGCTGTTGGTAAGGATTCATTAAGCAGTCTGTGTGTGTTTCTCTCTCTCTCTATATATACATAAAAAAACTTTTCCTGTGGGACAACTCAGTGATGTCATCATGTCCAGGGCTCAACAAACTGCGGTGAGAGCTACTCGCCAGCCCTGCACCGCGCATGCGCCAGACCGACACTGTGCATGCGCGCAGCGCCGGTGAATGGGGCGCATGGAGCATCCGGTGAGTAGAAACAGCGGTTTCTCGAGCCCTGATCATGTCATCACCCTCCACCCTCAACCGCTCTGCCTCCTCCTGCGTTCCCTGGCATTCAGGTAGGTCAGAGCCATGCAGCCTACCCCCTCCCGGAGCGGCCGGTAGCCACACGCTCTCCCGGAGGCGGGGGAGATGGGAGCTGCGAGGCTTCCCCCTTGAGGGGGGGCTAGGAGCAGCGTGCCCTCCTCTCCTCACAGGGTGGAGCCAGGAGCCACGTGCCCTCCCCCCAGGAGCCATGCACCCTGCCCCTTCACAGCTTGAGGGAGAGAGCTGGCCTGACCCAACCCTCCTGTGGCTGGAGGGAGAGAACCAGGTCAGCTGCAGCCTCAGCCAGCTGCGGCCTTGGCCTGGCCCAACTCCCTGGAGGCTGGAGCGAGGGGGCGGTGAGCTAGGGGGGGCCCAGTGGCCAGTGGGAGAGAGCCAGGGCAGGCCAGGGTTGCCATGCCTCAGTCTGGTCCTCTCCGGCAGCCAGGGCTGTCTACCCCCAGAGAGGGGGGTTGGAGAGCATAGCGAGCAGGGGTTGTAGCCCCTAGTTAATGTTAAAGCAGGAACAGATCAAAAAGTTGTATTTGTCACTATTGTCACCCTTTTACCATTAGGATTATTTTCTTCTTTAGGAGTATGTCTACACTACAGCACTAATTCGAATTAACTTAGTTCGAATTAGTTAATTCGAACTAAGCTAATTCGAACTAACGCATCTAGACCCAAAACCTAATTCGAATTAGCATTTTGCTAATTCGAACTAGTGAGTCCACACTGATTGGATGCTGGGTCGCATTTAAGGACAGCTGAAACCAGTTCCGGCAGGGCATCAGGTCAGTAGTTGCTTTGTACGGCTGCTGTCTGAGGCTATCTGAGGCTCGTGCTTAAAGGGACCCCCCTGGACAGCCGGTTCTCAGCTTCTCCGCTTGCTTGCCTACCTCGCCGAGGGACAGCAAAGTGTTTTCCTCTGTGCCTGCCTGTGTCAGTGGTTCCCATTGGGGACGCCGCCGCAGTTGGCACCATGGAGCCAGAGCTCGCCCTGGGCATTCTGGTGCAGTTTTTGGACTTGCTGCTGCAAGGCTGCCAGCAATGGCTGGAGGCTGCCTGGCACCACCTGGTGCACGTCAGCCCCCTGCCTCTCCACCTGGCCTCCCTAGGGGCCATGGAGGAGCCGCAGCAGTGCCCGGACGCCGGCGTGCCCCGCCGCATCTGGCATCTGGACACCAGCAGCGACTGGTGGGACCGCATCGTCCTGGAGCACTGGAGAGACAGACAGTGGACCCAGAACTTCAGGATGAAGAAGGACACCTTCCTGGAGCTCTGTGAGTGGCTCGCCCCTGCTCTGCAGTGATGGGACACTCTCATGAGGCCCGCCATCCCCCTCCAGAAGCGTGTGGCCATCGCCCTCTGGAAGCTCTCCACGCCGGACAGCTACCGATCCGTTGGGAACCAGTTTGGTGTGGGGAGATCCACCGTTGGAGCAGTACTCAAGCAGGTACGGCACTCACCGGCCACTGGGCCGGGGGGGGAGGGGAGCTGCAAGGAGGGAATGGGCCGACCCAGGAAAAACGGGGGGCGGAGGAGGAGGTGACAGTGCCCCGCACAGGAGGGTTCGGTCTGTCCCGGCCATACTACACACCGCCTGCGGCAGCCAGGATCACAGCAGGGGTTGCTTCTGAGAGTGGGGTGAGGGGCAGTGCCAGGGAACGAACACTCCCAGCCACCCGGGTGCCCCAGTGATTCGCGGTTTGCTGTGTCTCTCTGCAGGTGGTCAAGGCCATCAACAGGGTGCTGCTCCGCAGGGTGGTCTGCCTCGCCGATCCGGATGCCGTAATCCAGGGGTTCAGCGCCCTCGGCTTCCCCAACTGAGGGGGGGCCATCGACGGGACGCACATCCCCATCCGTGCCCCGGAACACCAGGCCTCCCAGTACATCAGCCGCAAGGGGTACTTCTCCGTCCTCCTGCAGGCCGTGTCTGACCACGGGGGCCAGTTCACGGACATTAATGTGGGCTGGTCCGGCAAGGCACACGATGCCAGGGTGTTCCGCAACTCCTCCATGTGCCAGAGGCTGCATGCCGGGACCTTCTTCCCCGACCACCACATCAGGGTCGGGGACGTGGACATGCCCGTCTGCCTGGTGGGGGATGCGGGCTACCCCCTACAGCCCTGGCTGATGAAGCCGTACACGGGGCACCTCAACCCCTCCCGCCAGGCTTTCAATGCCAGGCTCACCAGGGCCTGCATTGTGGTCAAGGGGGCCTTTGAACGACTGAAAGCCAGATTTAGGTGCCTCCTCACCCGCCTTGACCTCGCCGAGCACAATATCCCTCCTGTGGTGGCAGCATGTTGTGTGCTGCACAATTTATGTGAGCGGAAGGGGGAGGCTTTCCTGCCAGCCTGGATGGCTGAGGCTGAGCGCATGGCTGGCCACTACGCTCAGCCATGCACTGCCGCCGTCCGGGAGGCCCAGCGGGGGGCCGTCCAGATCCGGGAAGCCCTGTGGGAGAGCTTCCTGGTGGAGGGGGAGGACTGAACGCCCCCTGCATGCCCCACTGGGGCCGCCTTCCACCCTCCCCTCCTTCTCCTTTCCCCTCCCTAACCCCCCTTCCTCATGTTAAATAAAGACACCTGTTTTGAAAACAACAATCTCTTTTTATTGTACATAACTGGGGTGGGGGAGGGAGGAATGAGGGTGGGAGAGGGGAGGGGGAAACGTGGGAGGAGGGAGCTGGAAGGGGGAAGAAGGGGAGGAAGGGAAGGGAAAGCTCAGGGCTCGGGGTCCTGCTGGCTCTCCCATCTTGCAGCACTGCAGGTGCGGGGGCGTCGGGGGGGAGTGGGTGTGGAGGGTGGGGCAGGAGGGATGGGGGGTGTGGAGGAAGCGGGAAGGGGAGCAGGGGTGGGAGGAGGAGCGAGAGCTGGGGCGGCCGCAGGGGCTGGAGCAGGAGGAGGCAGGAACCTGTCCACCAGGGTCTGGAGGTGGCCTCTGAGGGCACGGCCCTGCTCCTCCAGCGCCTCCAAGCTCCGCTGCCGCAGCCGCAGGTCCTCCCGGACCCAGTGGTCCTGGGTGCGGAGCTGGTGCTCCAGTAGCCGCAGGTGCCGCCAGTGGTAGTCCTCCAGGTTCCTGGTGTGTCTGCTGGCCCAGGTGTGGGTGGCTGTTCCAGGTGGGGTGGTGCGTCCTGCAGTCCCAGGTGCTGCGGCTGTGGTGAAACAAGAGCAGTGGTCAGTTCTCCCTGGGGACACAGTGGGTGAAACCCAGCCCCCCTTTGCAAGGCGAGGTCGGCGTGTGGGGAACGGGCCAGGGCCCCTGCATGACACCTAGCTGCTGCTCCATGGTGGGCAAGGCCCAGGCACACGGTCCCTGGGCTCCCTCTCACCCCACCCCCCACCGTACACATAAGGGGAGCATGATGGCACTCACGTGTGGAGCCCTCCTTGGCCTCGGACGACACAACCGATGTGCTCTGTGGGATGCCTCGGGGGTCCTGGGTCCTGGGCAGGCTCCCTGCAGGCTCCTGGCTCTCGGTGTCCTCCTCCTCCTCCTCCTCCTCGGTGTCAGGGACGGGTCCCTCTGCCCCGGGGAGATCACCACCTGGGGGGCATGGATTGCGTGAGCCCCCAGGATGCGGTCCAGGGCCTCAAAGTGGGGGCAGGCCTCCAGGTTGGCCCCTGGCTGGGAGGCCCTGGAGTAGGACTGCCGCAGGTCCTTAATTTTGCAGCGGACCTGCTCCCGGGTCCGCATGTGGCCTCTGGTGGCCAGGCTGGCAGCCATGCGGCTGTAGACAGCCACGTTCCTGTGGCTAGTGTGGAGATCATGGACGTTGGAGGCTTCCTCCCAAACCTCAATGAGGTCCACAATCTCCACACTAGACCAGGCGGGCGCCCACCTCTTGCAGCCCCGGGCAAGCTCCTGGGAGCCGCAGCCTGGTCCTGGGAAGAGGCGGAGGGCTGGGTGGCAGCAGGTGGCTGGCTCATGCCGTGCCAGGTGCAGGGTCTGCTGGCTGGGTGCTGGCAGGCTTGCAGCTGGCACGAGCAGTGTAGCCAGACTGTGCTCCTTTAAGGGCTCCGGGGCCGGGAGGGGGGCAGAAATGTTTCCCTGGTTTGGCCCAGAGTGGCCACCAGGGCAAGTTGGGAAGGGCTAGCCTCCAACTAGTTCGAATTAAGTGGCTACACAGCCCTTAATTCGAGCTACTTAATTCGAATTAGGCGTTAGTCCTCGTAGAATGAGGTTTACCTAGTTCGAATTAAGTTCGAACTAGCGGTTTATATGTGTAGCGCCTATGAAAGTGAATTCGAACTAACGGCTGTTAGTTCGAATTAACTTTGTAGTGTAGACATACCCTAAGAGTGTAAGAAGTAAAGTTTAAGTGTATTATGGAAGAATTTATAATAGTTCTTTTAATTTTATAATATTGTGTACTACATCTGTTTTTACAAAAGCAACGGTGTGATCTTTGCTCGTGTGAAGCAACTATGTAATTTTTGTTTGTGTGAATGAAGAATATATTTGTTTCAAAGAAAATTAGTGTGAAGGCCATCACAGCATGCAGATGGTCAGAGACTTGGGGGCACAAAGGAACTATCAAATATGCCCATAGTATTCGGTGACAGATGAGGGGCAGATTGGCAACCCTGAAGTTAGATGCAAGCTCTCTGCATGTGTAAAAATAACAATTCCCATCAAAACCAGGATGGGGCAACTCCCAGAAAAGTCATCAGCAGACTGATATTAAATAACAATATGTTGCAAAGTGACTGATTACAACATAATGCATCAAAATCCATAGATTTGCATGAGAAAGGATTCCTATAAAAGATGGGTTGTCTTGCATGGTTCTTTGGGTTCCTTCCTTCCAAAATCCTGGAGCATCAATCCAGACTTATATAGCTGGCTCCTTCCTTGCACTCAAGCTAACTGGCCACTAGGCTGATGCAAGCAACAGACTAGTAACTATAATATCAACAGAACTGTGTGTGTGTGTGTGTGTGTGTGTGTGTGTGTGTGTGTGTGTCTGAATGCATATGCTTTTTTACTTTGCATTCTCAATAAATATGGCCGATTGCCTTGTCCCCTAAAAAGAGCTGGTGACGCACTGGGGTTATAGCTGTGCCAGTTCTCATCTCTGGCCCCTTGCTGCCTCCCTGTGATCATTCTGATATATAACTGTCCCTCAGGCCCCTCCCTTTCTGTTTTATGAGTAACAATCAAATTCCAGGCACATCCCATTATTCTGGCACAACCAAACCCTGATCTTGCTTTAAGTTATGATAAGAGGAATCTGCTTACCAAATTTGGCGGTCTTAGCTTTTACAGTTTAGGAGGAGTTCTTGAACAAATAAACTCACAGAGGGATGAATAGACAAATACAATAAAGTTTCTAAAATATATAGTAGTTGTTAAGGTTTCTTCACTGAAAAGCAGAAATGCGGATTGACACGCCTAAAAACCATGTGAATTTTTCACCTAGGATTTATTATCAGCACTGAGCTCTGTGTTAGCACTCATAACATAATTATTACATCCACCATAAATGTATGCTTGCATTGTCTATGTGGAAATACAATTAGTGAGTTATTTTGCAAACCTAAAATTAACCCATTTAAATTCTGGGTGCTGATTATTGTTCTGACCACATAGTCTTTTATCAAATGAAAACAAATCAGTATCCTTTGACTATTTGAATATATGAGGAGGTATTCTTTGGGATACCGTAAAAGAACTTCAGTGCTTATTAGGAAACCCTCTTGGGAAGGTCTTAGTAAGCCAGCCAGCTGGAGGCTTTTTCAGTCATATGAAAAGGCAATGAAAGAAAAAAAAGTATTTTGAGAAAGGAGTCAGCAATAATGGTAGCCGGGATGGGTGGGCTTATCCCATTCTTCTTGCATGCCATCAGTATCAGCAGTCATAGAAGCTAGAGGCATGGTGGCAAAGGGAAATTTTCCACTTTCCAGGTTTTTTCCTTCAGTAGTTCATTTAAAAATATTCTGCCCATTTTAGTAGGGGTTCAGCTGAATACTTGCTATAGATTCATGTACAACTTTCAGTTGTCTCAGTATGCACTTGAGCAAGGTACTCACAGCATTTATGTAACATTTTGTACATTATTTGATTTTCACATTTTCTTCATGTTAAGTTTAATACATTTGCCTTTTAGTTGGCTCTAACAGCTCAGAGTGATATAAAATGTTGCCAACCATTGTGTAAGCAATCTCGGTATATGATTTTTTCATTAGTGTGAATGTGATTTCAGCCCTAGACCATCACTGGTTAGAAATAATACTTCTTTTACATTTGCATGCTTTATTCAAGTATCTCAAAGCACTTTACTAAGCTGGGGAAGGTTGTTTTTAACCATTTTATAATGAGGATGCTAAGGCACAGAGAGTCAATAACTATTCCATATCTCTTTGAAAGTCAATGAGTCTCAAAAATAGAACCCAAGTTTTCTAATTCCTAGTCCTTTAGTCCAACCATTAGATCATAATACTTCCCATATGTGTAAATGTGCTCACCGTGGGGAAAGAGCAGTCAGCACTTACCAAGAGATTATAGCTAGAAGGTTCATCTAAAATTTTGCATATCTGTCTTTGCTAGGAACATTTTGCAAAGTGTCTAGTGCTATTTTGACCCTATTTATTTATATCTTAAATAAAGAGATTTCATACTCCAAACACATACATAGCTTTCTTGTTCTGCATGAAAAATTACAAATAAGGAAGATACATCAGGGCTGTGTCTATACTGGCGCGATCTTGCGCCAGAGCTATGCAAATGAGGCTCAGCGTGGAATATCGCCGAGCCTCATTTGCATAACTAATGAGCCGCCATTTTTGCAGAAGAGGCTCTTGCGTAAGACGGAGCTGTCTACACTGCCCCGTCTTGTGCAAGAAAAACCCTCTTGCGCAAAGCCGTTATGCCTGAAAATAATCAGCATAACAACTTTGCGCAAGAGGGTTTTTCTTGTGCAAGAAGGGGCAGTGTAGATAGTTCCGTCTTGCGCAAGAGCCTCTTCCGCAAAAATGGCAGCTCATTAGTTATGCAAATGAGGCTTGGCGATATTCCACGCTGAGCCTCATTTGCATAGCTCTGGCGCAAGATCGCGCCAGTATAGACACAGCCCAGGGCTACGTCTAGACTGGCATGATTTTCCGCAAATGCTTTTAACGGAAAAGTTTTTCCGTTAAAAGCATTTGTGGAAAAGAGCATCTAGATTGGCACGGACGCTTTTCCACAAAAGCACTTTTTGTGGAAAAGCGTCCGTGCCAATCTAGACGCGGTTTTGTGCAAGAAAGCCCCGATCGCCATTTTAGCCATCGGGGCTTTTTTGTGCAAAACAAATCTGAGCTGTCTACACTGGCCCTTTTGTGCAAAAGCTTTTGCGCAAAAGGACTTTTGCCCGAATGGGAGCATCAAAGTATTTACACAAGAAGCACTGAGTTCTTACATTAGAACGTCAGTGCTTTTGTGCAAATTCAAGCGGCCAGTGTAGACAGCTGGCAAGTTTTTGCGCAAAAGCAGGCGCTTTTGCACAAAATCTTGCCAGTCTACACAGCCCAGTAGTATAGTTCCTATTGGTTTTATTCAGTTTTCTTCTAGGAGCTGAGGAGTTAATGAAATTGCAAAGGGAGCTGAAAGTTAATAATTTAATTTCTTACTCTTAAATGTAGTGTGTGGTCCAACATGGATTTGAATGTATATGTACTTGTAAATCACACCTAATTTGAAGGAAAATGAGTTTTAAAAGAGTTCACAGACCTTTTCAGCATCAGAACAATAACAAATGTAGAGCTACATAAAAGACTGGGGGTGGGGAGTCCAGGAGCCACTGGAAGTTCTAGATCCAGTCAATCCAACCCAATCTGTTTGCATTTTCCAGGCACGCTCTGTGGGGGACACACTGTTAGGTTCCAAAATATGAATCACAGAATGGTAAAGGGCACAAGAAGAACTTACTATGTTAAAGCTCTGCATTGCTAAGAGATCTTTAACATAACAAGCAAGATGGTTTAATTCTTTAAAAATTGTTTTAAGATAGTCCTAATATGTGAACAGAAGGGCTCAGTCTTCTCATGTTCAGGTTTCAATATTCATCTTCACTGAAATTTAACAGTGAGAATGAGTATCAAGACATGTGACTAAACACACCTGTCTTTGCTATCATAAGGCTTTTCTAATCAAACATTTTTTTAGTTAGACAATGAATTGAAAACCTCTTGTGTCCAAACCAATATTGGCTATGTGGCAATGAAAGCTACCAGTGTCTCTAAAAAGTAAAGTGGATTAAAGTATTGACTGATCACTAGAAACAATTGTCTTTTTCCCCCAAGTGGATGGGAAGCAATCCTGACCATGCTGCAGTGCTCCAGTGGTGAAGAAAATAGAGATAGAAAATGTTGAACATGGCTCAGAAAACTTCACTTTCAGCACACTGAGTAACATAATTGTTAAATTTCAAAGCTATTTTTTCCTTCAACACTATGCAAAATGTAGATATTTTAAGCAAAAAAGAATGCTTTTGAATACAGATTTTGTTCTCTGATATGGAAGCACTGATGTTTTAAGTCACTATAAGATGTATACATGATAAATACTTTTAGCCCTAAGCACCCCTACTGAGGAAGAGGATAGGATATTACAGTCTTTGTTGGAGGTAGCAAGTAATGTAGCAGCAGTGTAATGGTAATATCTGAGCTGAACTGTATGTTGTCAGGCATGCTTGTGAAATCCCATTACTACTCATTCAGCATTGAAAAGTAAGATCAATCACCATTTGTATGGAGTTGAACTGGAAAGAGAGAGAACCTGGAAAGGCTTCAACTTGACCTCAGAGGGATATTTGGTGCAACTATATTTGGGAAGTTTTTTAAGATGGTTGGTTTTGGATTTCCTTTAACATATGTTTGGGGAGATCATTGGAGTGATTGACAGGGGCACTGGATTATTTTTCAGACAAACAGCAAGTGTTTTAGATATTTTCATGCTGGGTTGATTCTTGGGGCTTGTTTATCCTGGAGCTTTGAACTGAGTGGGGTCAAACAACCATATTCAAGCACATTTCTTCATAATGCAGATTTAGCATCTCAACTGTCCAGAACTGTGCATAATGGACAGTGGGATAATTTTGATCTGGCCACACATACTGTACTTCCTTGCAACCATGTATCATGGGACTTCTAGGCAGTTCTCCCAACCCACATAGTGATTCTTTGATGTGACTAATAGACAAAAATGGTCAACATTTTTAAGGAACCATTAGTTCAGAGCACCCTGCTTCTCTCTGAGAAACCACATGAAATAGCTTATCCTAACTTTCCAATAGGGAAATACCATATGAGTTGCTTCTAGCTACCTTTTGAAACACACTTTGATCAGTTCACTGGTTAACAGCAATCTCAAAATCTCCATGGAAATCCACAGAGTCAAAAAAATTTCACTGCCAGCTTTAATGAAAACTTTGTAGGTATAGGTGAAAAATGCAGCTAAACTAGTGTTATTTACTAATGTTGATCAAATATTCAGGATTCAAGCTTAATGTTAATTTTGCAGACTAGTTAAATTAGTATTTTTGGAACTGATAATTAAGTAGATCTTCAAATTCTAAAATGACTGCATAAATTAATAACACTGTGTGGTGAGAAGTATGGAAACAAAACTGATTATAGATAATGAGATAAACTCAACATCTGTGAAAGCAGGTGCAATTTCAGTGACTTGAATGGATTTGTACCCTATTAGATCAGGTCAGAAATGGACCCATCATTTCTCAGTAAGTGGCTGAAACACAAAGAGAGAGACAAACACATATACTCACACATTTTTTTTCTTTGTAGATTAGAAATGAGAGAGTGAGGGGTGTGTTTCTCCCCCTAATTGTAACAGATGTCAGTTTCACCTCCTGGGAAAATACTCTATTTGAAATGTTGTAACTATGAAAGCTCCTATAGTTGCCAAAATAGTTTCACATTTGTAACATGAGATTTACTGGCTTACTATGTTCGTGTGTTAACTTGAATTGGTTTGGATATATATATAATTAGAAATTATTACATAGGGTTTCAGTTGAATAATTTCTCCCAACAAGCTTAAACAAAATAGTTTCTTAACAGATTAGATTATCAAAACCAATCTACTTGAAAATTGTCTGCACATTGGTGTGTTTCTTTTGTTTTGTTTGCATACTTGTTTTTGATTTGCGACATATCTCAATCTCAACTATGCCAAATTTGCAAGTAGAACTTTTTCCCCCCTTTGGGTGTATGCACTAAAAGCAGAGTTTCTACCACCAATCAAAATAGAAATCTGTTAAACTCACAGCCTGCTAGTCCCTTGAGACCTTTTATGCAGACATTTCTCTTTCTCCCTCTCCTCCGTCTTAAATGTAAACATTGTATAACACACAACCAAATTTATCAGTCTTGGTGTGTATTATTCCCTTTAATTCATGAGGTGTAACTTTCTTGTTCTTGAATTCTGGATGGTGCACAAAGTCAACAAGCGGTGGAGCTGGCACAAAGAAAGTATTTCTGGCTTCAAACAACAACTTTGTATTTCAGGGGAAAAATTAAATTTCCAAGATCCAATGTGCAGCTTTCTTTGTGAAGAGCTTTTGTCCTTGATTTTAGCACATCATTCTCCATCACATACAAGTGCTGAAACATCTATCTCACTGCTGAATTTACACAACTCTCAGCATTTAATGGAACACCAGAAAATCCAGAATTTCCTCGATGTACCATTAGGGGAAAACAGGATATTTCAGATATTTCAAAATTACATATTTTAAACCTAAATTTATGAAAATGCATTATCCTGATCGAAGCTGCAAAATTTGGATGCAGATGCTGATAATCCCAAAGGGCCCATGTTTGTTTTCATGTCTGCTTTTAATTTTAGATAAACACAGGTCTAGTCATATAGGATAACTGACAAGCTTCGAGAGAAGTCGTCTGGTAAAACTGGAATTCCTATTTTGTTTCAGTAAATCTTCTGGTTTTCTTCTTTGTTCCTGTCTTTTTGTTTTCTGTTTTCACTCCACTCCTCCCCCACACCTTTAAAAAAAAGTTATGAAATAAGCGATTAGTCATGGACCCATGGAAATCAGTGGAACTTTTGCCATTAGCTTTAGTCAGTGCAGAACCAAGCCTGAAAGCTACAATGATTATAACTATATAATTAAGCTATAACTAATTTAGTTTCCTTTTGGGATCAGTTTCTAAGTCATGAAAGAATATTTCATATTTCTATTTTCCTGAGTCTTTAAAATTATCTTTTCATATTTTATGTAAGTTTTGTGCTTATGAAAAGCACTATATTGATAGCCTTAACTACTTAAGTTCCCTATCCACAGTCCTCGTGGACATACTGGATCTCTCTGCTATAACTTCCAGATCTAATGTTTTGTAGATTTTTTTGAGCCATTGACACCATGTCTTGGGAACTTTACAAGGTCACCAAATAATCAACAGATAGTGACCACAAATTCTCACAAACAGCTACCTAAAGGAAAAAACTTCTGTAGCCTATTGTCAATTCTTTCAGCTATATGAATCCCAATATTTTAATTTATCTTTTAAAAGAAATGCAGTATATTTGATACACAGCAGAGAGTGCCTGTCCCAAATCTCTCAAACTGAACATGCTCATGAATTTACAACTTTTGTTCCTGGTCTGAATTTCATGGCTCAATCCCACTGGTAATAGGCAACATTAGCATAATCTAGAAAGCTACACTTAAACTAAATTACTTTTGAGATAAACATCTTCCTCACTGTCTTCTATTAACAGTCTAGTTTTACAACCAACTGTGTCATTCTTTGGTTAATGATGTGTGTCTGATATTCATGATAATAAACTTTGTTAGATTTCAGGTCCAATATGGATTTCCTAACCCTTAAAACTAGCATGTCATCTTTAATCAACATTCTAATACACTGGCAGACTACAGTAGGGACTTCAGAAGCTATTAATAATCAAGCAGTATCATCCTTTAAAAACTGTACTCAGAATTAAATTTGTCAATCAGTGGAGCTGACTGTCAGAATTCTGATTTCACTAGGCAGATAGCTTAATGTTACAGTTTTACAAATTATAATAGAATCACTATCCTTGCACAGAGCATAAGACAGTTCTAATTCTATTTCTGTGTCTAACTCTGAGATTTAAGCATCCTTAGTTATTTTAGCTGTAGACAAGGACCATAGTGACTCAAGAAACATATCCCCCTCTCCCCAGTTGAGTTCAGTGGCAGTATCTATATGTGCAGAAATCAGGGTAACCTTTCCCCCCCTTCATACTGTATCAAAAGGCAAAGCTATCATGTATGTGTAGGGCTGAAATAAATTATTATAAACAGGTCTAGATGCCTATGCATTTATTCTAAGAGAAAAACCTGAATTCCTGAAACTGAAGAAATCTAAATGTGTCCCCATTTACATTTCTGCTATTGTAGTTACTTTAGTCAGGCCAGTCTGTAAGAAGCATTTCCTCAGATGTGACAGACATAATGTTTGTCAGCCCATCTGGGCCTGCCTCAGGTAGGTAATTTACTGTTTGTGCCCAGGCAAGGTAGCTAATCAAAGAGTTTTGTTAAATGATAGTTCTGCTTGATGCCCTATACTCAGTTTAGATTTTGCTACTATAGGGGCCCATTAATGGCTTCCCGAATTAGTGATCTAATCAATTTTAGTCTCACAAATAAACAATCCAGCGTGGTCCATACCCTCATCCAGATCAACTTTTTCTTAGCTCAAATTCTTGCAATGTGTAGCACAAAGGCAGATCATGTTTCTGAATAAATTGGAAACCATCATATTTCAAACTAATTACCAGGAATACAGCTACATTCTCTACATTCTTCTTTGAGTGCTTAATAGTTTTATTAATATAGTTACAAGTTATGTTCCCCACCCTAAGGAATCTTCTTGTAGCTCCCAGTATGGGAATTAGATTATGCACAGAATACTTGGATACTTGGAAGATCTGTGATTTCATCAATGTGGATAGTCTTGCCACCGATGCAAATCACAGCTTTTCCATGATGTCCTGTTTTGCGCAATTCTTGTACATGTCTTTTCATGAATCCTCCATAAAAGATCCACCCAACATGCCAGAGGCCTTCCTCTTGTTCTTTTCATGTCTCAGGGATACCAATGGAATATAAGTGCTGTCCATCTGCTGTGTCTCAGTCTTGCTACATGGCCAGCCCGTCTCCTTTTCTGGTCATACATCACTTGGATGATATCATTGACACCACTTCTTGAGTGCAAATCATCAATAGTAACATGCTTTAGCCTACTTAACACCCACGATACATCTTTCCATTGCTCTTTGGGTGGTTTGCAGCTTTGATTCTTCTGTTAGCATCATATTCCAGGTTTTCCAGCCATACACCATTACTGGAAGGTGTTAAGAAGATGGGCTTTCATGGTGATGGGAAGTTTGAAATCAGCAAAAACACTGCACAGATTCCCAAAGACAATCCAACCCAACCACCTCCTCCTGCTCAACAACAGGTCTAACTCATTGTCCATCTTTGATGCTTGTCCAAGGTATGCATATTGATCCACCAGCTCGATGGACTGTCTATCCACTTCATGACATACTCTGAACAATATGCACTTTTCGTCCACTTCATTTTTCCAGTATGGCTAATCAGACCAATCTCCTTTGCATTCTTACTAATGTCAGTGAGGAGGGTTTGCTATGTTTTGGGTTTTGACACAATTAGAATGATGTCATCTGCGAAAAGGAGCATTTGAAGAACCGCAACTTCAATCAGAAATCTATCATTGACTTCAGTCCTCCACAGGACGCCTTCCAGAATGGTGGTTAACAACTTTGGCAAACAAATGTCCCTTTGCTTTATGCCTCACTTACCTTCGATGATCAAGGGATCATCAAAAAGTGATTTCCAGTGTTGCGTCCATCTTGGAGACTTGTATGATTCTAACATACACAGGGGAGATGCCCTGCAAAAGGAGAGCACTTAAAGCTGCATTTTTTTCCACCGAGTCACAGGCTTTTTTAAAGTCAATGAACAAGCCTAATGGGATCTTGTACTCTCTATACCTTTCAGGCATCTGCATGACCACAAAAATGTGGTCCACTGTGGAGAATCCCCTATGAAAGCCTGCCTGTTCCCTTCTCATGTTTTCCTCAAGGACACCCTCAAAATGGGCATTCTCATAAAGATGTTATAAAGATGAGAAAGCAGGCAGATAGGTTGATAGTTGTGAATGTCTTCTCAATCGCCGTTTTTCGGCAGAAGAACAGTTTGCAATCTCTTCCAGACTTTTGGAATTCTCCCCAAAACAGTGTGTTTTAAAAACTGGGTCTCCTGTCTCTCCTCCTTCTCAATCAGCAACAACTGCCCAGACTGCCTATACCATCTTGGGAAGCATGTGTCTCTCAGTATCTGTCACTCCTTCTCTAGCCAGACCCAACAGGCATGGGAATTCCAACTTAAAAAGCACTCAGGGAAAAGACTCTGAGGCCCCAGTCAGATTCAGACCAGAGGACAGCCCGTGCCCCATGCATCAGGCAGTATCGTAAAGGAGCTCACCTCCTAGCACAAGGCCTAACACAAGAGTGAGGGAGATTATGCTTATGAACCCTCTGTCAAAGATTCATCAGGAGAGCAGGAGATACTTTCATAAACACAAGAGCAGATTCCTCCTCTAAATCCACTCTAAACCGAGGCCTATGGTTGAACTATGTTTTCCACCAATGATCCTATGAGCCTCCTTCATAAAAGACAGAAGGTGCAAAAATCACAATATCCTACCCCTTTTACATCCATCTGACCTCATCTACTGGCCAAAAGACATTTTTAATGGGATGTCTGGTTGTTGCAAATCACTATTCAATCCATTTTCATCAAATCCTCTTAATCTTTTGGTGGCTGTCTAGAATTCTTGTGCCACAACTGAAGTTCAAGAACAACTAATGCTGGGTCTCATCCATCTATATCATCAAAATTCTTTGCCTACCCTCTACAAAACCCTGCTCCTTGGTCCTCTTCAGGATCTCTGTTTGCAAGAATTCTCCAGTCTAAGGTACATGGAATGCACACATGCATACCCACAGTGGAATAGATAGCAACCATACTTTTCAAAGAATTCCTGTGAAAATAAGGTAATTAATTTCCCTGTTTTGTTGCCTTTCACTCAGCCACTACACTTATTAACATAATTGTGTCTTGGTAAGATTCCACCACTAAGAAGGCTCAAGATTTTAATCTTTACCCAGTTTTTGTGCTGTAATGATTTAATTAATATGGATACAATTACTTCTAAAAGGTGAAATGCAGAACATGGAGTGCCGTAGAGTATAATCTTTAAAAGAGACAGTTGGTACAGTAACACAAAAGCACTATTGTCTTCTGTGAGCTGAATGTAAAAGAAGTGGAAGTCTCTTAGAATCATATTCTGTTTGAATGTAGTACTTGATTTTCATAGAACTTTCTTCATAGGAGAGGTAAGAGAACCTGTATTAGTCTATTACGTAACTTTTGAGAGCTTGCCTTTGCGATCTTAATGTACTTTTAATGTAGAATTCTTTAACAAATACCTAAATATTTGTGTGTGTGTAATAGGCCATGCTTCCAGGATGCATTTCTTCATTCATATAACTAGAAGCAGAATTCCTTTTTTAAAAATTTACTATATATTCAAGAGAGTTTGTGTGTGTGTCTGTTTGTTCAAGATCTCCTCCTAAACAGTAAAAGCTAAGACCTCTAAATTTGGTAGGCATTTCTCACACTATTTTTACCTTGAAAAGCAATATTATTTTATAAGTGAGTGAGAAGAAGGTTCTATGGCTTGCTGGTCTCAAAAGGACTCTTGCTTAGTATGTGCTTAAATATAAGCTTGCTTGTTTGCTAATATTATTTTAAAGTTTGCAAGTTCACTAGATTCATCTTAATAGAACTTTATGTCAAAGTCATTAAAGAAATTGTGTGTGTGTATTAAGTACAATGAAATCCTGGAAAAGTCATAAATGTATTTGTTAATTGGATTCCAGTTCTTAATTCTCTCTGACTAGAGTAAATGGCATTTGATATGTTCTGGAAAATAAAATGTAAAAATATAATTAGGAAGGCCAAAAAAAGAATTTGAAGAACAGCTAGTCAAAGACTAAAAAATTTTTTTTAAATACATCAGAAACAGGAAGCCAATCAGTGGGTCCTCTTGACAATTGAGATCCTAAATGAGCACTCAAGGATGATAAAGACTTTGCAAATAAACTAAATTATTTCTTTGCATTATTGTTTATAGCTGAGGATGTGAGGGAGATTCCTATGCCTGAGCCATTCTTCTTAGGTGACAAATCTGAGTATCCATTTCAGATTGAGGTATCATTAGAGGAGCTTTTGGAACAAATTGATAAACTAAACAGTAATAAGTGACCAGGGCCAGATAGTATTCAGTCAAGAGTTCTGAAGGAACCAAATGTGAAATTGAAGAACTACCTATCATTTAAATTTGCTTTTGTACCAAATGACTGGAAGAAAGCTAATATGGTGCTAACTTTTAAAAAGGGCTACAGAGATGATCCTGGCAATTACAGACTCGTAACTCTGACTGGGACAACTGGTTGAAACTATACTAAAGAAGATTGATAGACACATAGATTAGCGTGATTTGTTGTGGAAGAGTCAACATGATTGTAAAGGGAAATCATGCCTCACCAATCTACTAGCATTATTGGAGGGAGGGTCAATAAGCTTATGGACAAGGGTGATCCAGTGGATATAGTGTACTTAGATTTTCAGAAAGCCTTTGACAAGGTCTCTCACCAAAGGCTCATAAGTAAAGTAAGCTGTCATGGGATAAGAGAGAAGGTCCACTTATTCATCAGTAACTGATTAAAGGATAGGAAACAAAGGATAGGAATAAAGGGTCAGTTTCAGAGTGGAGAGAAGTTAACTGTGGTATCCAACAAGGTCTGTACGGGTACTGGTACTATTTAGCATATTCATAAATGAACTGGAAAATGGGATAAACAGTGAGATGGCAAAATTAGTAGGTGGTACAAAACCACTCAAAGCGGATTACAAAGAGTTATAAAGAGATCTCGCAAAACGGGGTGACTGGGCAACAAAATGACAGATGAAATTCAGTGTTGATAAATGCAAACTAATGCACATTGGAAAACATAATCCTAACTATACATATAAAATGATGGGTTCTAAATTAGCTACCACCACTCAAGAAAGAAGTCATTGTGGATTGTTTTTTGTTACTCAATGTGCAGTGACAGTCAAAAAATAGAAACAGAATGTTGAGAATCTTTAAGAATGAGAAAAAAAATAAGACAGAAAAAAATCATATTGCCTCTATGTATATCCATGGTATGCCCACATTTTGAATACTGTGTGAAGATCTGGTTGCACCATCTCAAAATATATTTATATATATTTGAATTGGAAAAGGTGCAGAAAAGGACAACAAAAATGATTAGGAGTATGGAATAGCTTCCATATGAGAGGAGATTAATAAGACTGGAACTTTTCAGCTTGGAAAAAAGATGAGTAAGGAAGGATATGAAAAAGAAGGATATAAAATCATGACTGGTAGGGAGAAAATAAATAGGGAAGTGTTATTTACTCCTTTTCATAATACAAGAACTAAGGGTCATTAAATGTAATTGATAGGCAGAAGGTTTAAAACAAACAAAAGGAAGTATTTCTTCACACAACGCACAGTCAGCTTCTGAAACTCTTTGCCAGAGGATGTTGTGAAGGCCAAGATTATAACAGGGTTCAAAAAAGGACCAGATAAATTCCAAGAGGATACATCCATCAATGTCTGGCACATGCTGGGTCCAGCAGATGCGGCCTCCTGGGGACAGTGCTACTTTCCCAGCCCCCATGGTACAATGGGGGGGAGGTCGGGATGTGTGTCCAGTACACTTGGCCTCCCAGGGAGAGTGCTAATAGCTTCCTCTCCTCCTTCAGCCAGGTGGCCATGAGAGATATAAGTCTTCTCTGAATCACACAGAGTGATCAGGAGTGGATGCTGATTGAATGTGCCCAGAAACCTGGGTCTTATGCTGCAATGCTTTGTAGTTTACTGGTGCAATGCCAGATCATTTACTGGTGGCTTGGCATGGGAAGGTGTCCTACCATGGAGGACAAAATAAGTCTGACCTCCCCAACAATCTTGTGAGAAGGATCAAAGAGTTCCTATCTGACTGCTTCATGGAGATGTGCAGAGAAGACACCCACTCCACTGGCAGACACATTAACAAGTTGTTCCAGGCCCCGTGCGCTGTGTAGGCACAGAGTGTGCTGCACATCACACCCAATTGCCTTAACCCACTAGCATTGTGAACTCACCAGAAGTGCCCTCCTGGGGTTGGTGCTTGACTGGGAGACATCCTGGGAAGAGGGGACTGGCTCCAACATGATGAAAAGATCTTGGCTTTTGTCGATCATCATCTGGCCATTCTTCTCTTCCTCCCTCTCTGCCACCTCACTGTCCTCCATGCTCACACCACAAGTGTCTTGGCTGAATACCATGGTCAGGCTGGGGAAGCTGGTTGGGTATCCCCATCCCAGAATCACATCCAATGGCATCTGTGCGGTGCTGCCCCAGACCATCCATTCACCTCCTTTGCCTCAGCTCCTTGATTTTGATTTGGCACTGCTGGGCATCCCTGGAATATTCTTTAGCCACTAGGTAGCTTGCGATCTTCACCTAACTTCCACACTGTGTTTGCTGGTTCACAGTTCAGAGAGAATGGATTCCTCTCCCCATGTCTTCATGAGGTCCAAGATCTTCCAGACACTCCACACTGGTGCTCTTCTGCGCACCTGGGAACTGGAACCCAGATATTTGAATTGGTTGAAGTCATGGCCACGTGTGCCATGGTATGCTGCTTGCTCTGACATATGCTCACAATGCTGGCCACATGGGAAATAAAATTCAAAATTTCCCAAGGCTTTTCCTTTTCAATCTGAGAGTAGTAGAGATGCAAGTTCTGGCAAGAGAGGTCAGAGTAGGGCACTGTAGGATGCCCGCCATAGGCCAAGAACCTCGACTTTCTCCAGCACTGGGTCTACTTGTAAATTCAACCACACAAGATCAGGAATAGCATTACTTCTCGTGAAATCAGGAGTAACCAACATCGACGTCAATGGCTCTTAATGTCGACGTGACAGACTTAGTAGTGTGGACGCATCATTTAGAAAATCAACTTGATGCAGCTAAATTTGCTCTACACTCTTAGTGTAGACCAGATCTAACTTAAACCAAGGTTAGGGTTCATTTGTGCCTGGAAAATGGGAAGTGCTGGGAAAGGATTATTTTCCATAACATGGAAAGGGAGGGGGCAGAAAGCAGAGGGATGTGAAAGGGAGGGATCTGATACTGAGAGTGGCCATTGGGTGCAGATGTAGCACAAAGAGAGTGGCCAGAAGGGCTGGGACTCCACCCTCTTGCCTGCCACCAGACTGGTTAAGGAGCCTCCTTGCCCCCAGAGCCTGACATCTCCCCACAGCCTGTAGGCGGGCGGGGAGGACTGCTGGAGGGAGACAGCTGGAGGGGCCTGGCTCCTCCCCCAACAGCCTGCAAGCTGTGGGATGAGACCTCTGGAAGCCAGGAGCAGCCCCTGGAGCTTGCCCCCTGACAGCCTGCAGGCAGTGGGGGGAGGCAATAGAGACACCTGCAGGCTGGGGGAGAGGCAACTGAAGGCCAGGTCAGTTACAGCTTGAGCAACATTGTGTACATCTGCTAGTTTACAAGCAGAGGAACCACAAAGTAAAATGCACAGAGCAAACCATATATAGAAAATTAGTATTTTGTGGAAGGGCTCTTTCATTTAGATATTTCTTGTATTTTATCTGCAAGGAGCATCTGGTTAGAAAAGGACTTTTAAGTGTAAAACTTGAATCCAGATCCACAGATTTAGAGTTTGAGGATTTTGGATCTTGGGCTTTGGTCTGGAGCCATTTCTACATAACATGTAGGAATAATATTAGCAACAGCCGATTCATATCGTTTCTCTGGCAGCTGACATGCTGCTGCTGATTCTCTCCCAACAGAAATAAAATTAGAACTCCAGATTGTAATTGAGAGGGTTGACAATTTTCTCTTCCTGTGTCATCACCTTAAATTATCTTTCTCTTAATTTTAATGAACACCGTTTCCGGTGGGGTATATGCCTTCTTTCTCCTTGGAAAAATAAATTCCAAAAAACCAATGAATAGTTGTGAAGCACCTTAAAGACTAACAAAACATGTAGATGGTACCATGAGCTTTTGTGGGCACAACCCACTTCTTCAGATGAAAGCTCATGATATCATCTACAAGTTTTGTTATTCTCTAAGGTGCTGCAAGACTATTCATTGTTTTTTAAGTTTTTCCAGTTACAGACTGACTCAGCTACCCAGTGGTTTTTTGGTAAGAAAAAAGGTGCCAGTATTCTGGGGCAAATTTGTTGAGCCAAAAAAAAAAACCACACTGCGCGCTGGGGCCCAAAATGTGGTTGCGGCCCCTTTAAGAGCCACAGTGCCGTGCGTCCCGAGCAGGCTTCCATCAGGAGCTGAGCCGCCCCAGGAAAACAGGTGCCAGTATGCACAGGGGAAATCCCATTCCTTTTCTGTGGGCTGGGAAAATAGGTGATGGTATGCCGTTCTGGCCAGTACTGTCACAAAAAAAGCACTGTGGCTACCCTTCTGAAAATTTAGTCAGTTGTTAGGTATATTAAAAATATTAAAAATGAGTTGTTTTGCCTCAGCTGATTCTGGAATTGGGGACAAGAAATCATTTATCTGGGAAAAATTAGTAATGTAGCAATTGCGCTAAGGGATTAGATAACTGGTGCATATAGTCCAGTATTCTGTCTCCAATACTGATCAAGATTTTTGTGTGAGATTATATCTGATTTACATCAGTGTCAGTAAGAGAAGAAGCTTGCCCCTTCCTTGTCTATTCTAAGTGAGAAAATGTCAATTGCAGGAAATTGTTGGTTGTCCTGTTTGAGAGTGCAACTGTAACCCACACTCTTATGGGGTATGGTTCACTGTCCCATGCAGTAGCACTTAGACCACTTACAGCAAGAGATAAGAACAGGGGAACTCTACAACTTATGCTGAGAGCCAGCTGGCTTTATAGCTCAAGCTGTAGAGCAGGGGTGGCCAACCAGTTAGAGACGAAGAGCCAAAATAGCTGTGGATAGAGTGCAAAGAGTCACGTAGTATATATTTATTTTTATATATCTATATATCTATATATATATATATAGAGAGAGAGAGAGATAGTACACAAAATGTAGTGATAAAATAACATTAAAGGACATTTTGGACAAAAACCAATAAAAAAGTCTCTAGTCACTTAAAAAATTCACGGACAGTCCATAGAACTTCAGAGAACTTGACAAGGAACAAACATCAAATTAAAAAGAAAACCTTTAAAATACAGTAATATTCTCACACTAAAAAAAAGCATCTCCACCATGTATTTTAAATATAACACTACTGACCTATTATGTCCTGTGAGTTTTTTAAAATTAAACTGAACTGAGAAGTAAATTAGCACAATTTGAAGTGCCTGTTTCACTCCAGCTTGTTGATCTCTGGTATGGTTTCCTCTTTTTTTTTTTTTAAACTTATGAAGATTATGGCTTTTTTATAGTTCTAAAAATTCAGGTCTGTCCCAGACTGCAAATATGAGAGGTTCAAAAACAATAAGAGAGAGACTCATATCTCAGAATAATTGCTTCATTCTGGCAAACAATAGCCTTTGAATTTTCTTTAAAGAAACACAGTGTGAAACAGGTACATGCTGATTCTTTTTTTGCCCTGGAATTTAAATATGACATCTGTGTTGGCTGCCTTATTCTGCATCCATGAAGACTTTGAGTTTAAGGTACTTCAACTCCCTGCTCTAACCCAATCCCCCTCCTCTCCCTCAGAGCCAGGCACCCGCAGCCCCCTGTTCTAACCCAATTCCCCTCCCTTCCCCAGAGCTGGGCACCCCCAGCCCCCCTGCTCTAACCCAATGCCCCATCCCTCCCCCAGAGCCAGGAACCCCCAGCCCCTCGCTCTAACCCAATGCACCCACCCCTCCCCCAGAACTAGGCACTCCTAGCCTCCCTGCTCTAACCCAATCCCTCTTCCTTCCCCCAGAGCCAGGCACCTCCAGCCCCCACCCCCGCTCCAACCTAATGCCTGGGTCTCACTGGAGTCACTGCCGCCACGTGCTTCTCACTCCAGGCACTGGGGCATGTGTGCAGAGCGGCTGGCCATGAGCAGTGTGGGCGTGCGGCTCAGAACTAGCAAGAGCTGCATTTTTGTGAACAAAGAGCCACATGCGGCTCGAGAGCTGTGGGTTGGCCACCCCTGCTGTAGAGGCTCCTACACTAAGCTCCAGAAGGCTCAGGTTTGAATTGACCTCGTGGCAGTTACACATGTGAGCTGAAGACCTCATCCAAAGCACTGAAAGTGAGAAACAGCCAACATTTACAAGATGTCTAAGGCACTTGTGCACAGGCAATGCATGCTCAAAGTGTTTTAACCAATGCATTTTCTGCTTAGTGAGTAGGATTACAGATGCCTATTAATACTGTTTTAGATTTTAATCTATATTTTCACTCACCCTTAAAGATCGTACAGAACTAATACCAATCCATTAGATATGACTGTGCTGTTTTGCTGCTTTTAGCTCATTATTACCTACCAAGTAATCCTCAGAGTTTAAAACAAAAAGCACCACATAAAAGTTCTTATAGGTTCATGGTCCACGTTCTCTTCCTCCCATTTGCCCTCTCTTTCTATCTGAAGCGCTCTCACCAGTCTGGCTTTGGAATTGCCCTCTTTACTTACAAAACAATTGTGATAAAGTGATCTCATTGTCAATATTACCAGTTTTTTTCATTAGTTTTGAATTCTGCCAGTTGATTTTTCTACTAGCTCAATGACAGGAGTTTTGTAAGTTTGCTCTGTCATGAGTTTTTGTAGCCAGTTTTAAATTTAGTGAAGGGGAAAAGCACTGAAAGGAAAGGGTAATAAGATATAAAGAGGCTTGTGCATTGAAGGTTGGTAATGAGACAAAAATTAGTTAAACCTGTACCTGGAATTAACATCTTCATTCTAGAAGGTATGTCATAGCGAGCAATTTGTATGGCTATAATACCAGCCCCATGGCTGGGTCAGGTGGAAAAAATTTGGACAGCTAGATCTTGTTGAAGCTCAGTTCAGCTGTACTTATGTGGCTTTATTTTTTATTAATGTATTTGATTGAAATTCTTAAGACAGAGCCACTTCCTGCAGATTTTTTTCCCCCCACAACGGCTTTTGATGGTCATGATTCACCAATATGGAAATTAATCAGAGCTTGGAAGAATACTGCATGTTGGTTTGCCAACTCTTTGAAGTGCATGACAGCCAAAGCTATTTGGCCATAGTTTAAATCGAACATTGTGCTAATGTGTGATTTCCAAAGTTTCTGCTTATGATTCTTAAACAACAGAAAAATAATAGGAAGGCAGTACATGCCAATGTGCTCTGATGGTTTTAGTCTCAAGTGTGTATTGTAAATGCATAGGAATGAAGAGGACCAGAAAACTGTATAAGAATACATGGAGAATGCAAACTAATGCTCCTTAAAGTAAAAAGCAGTTAAGTACAACTGAGGAGGGTAAAAGGGCAGTTAATCACGATATAGATAATATCCTTGAAAACTAACCATAGAATTATTGCGTCTTCTACATATCTGGCTCACTAGATACCCACAAAGACTTCAGAACTGGAGTTTGGTATCAAATTTATTATCTTGAAATATTTCTAAGGCATTGCAGTTTACAACAAAAGCATCAGGAGAAGGTTTCAAATTTTGTATCTTTCATTGGTCACAGTTATTTAAATGTACTGACAATAATTATGGTTTTCTGGGTAAAACCATTTTTCTTAAGATGATTTTTCTGAAAACTGAGAAAAATCTTTGGGTTATTTTAAAGCTGCCAAAAGGGCCAGTCATGAAGTCTAGTCAGAAGAAATAGTAATAGTCAACTGCTTGCTGTCATCTATTGAGGGAAAGAAAACAAGGAAAGCCCAAGATTGGGAAGAGAGTGTGGGGTTATTTCGGGAGGGGTGGGGATGGAAGGGTTCGTGTAGATGCTTGGATCTAATTGAAGCCAAGTCTATACGGTTATATTTTATAAAACATAAATCATAGCTTTTGAGACCAGAAGAAACAGTTGTGATCATCTAGTCCTGTCCCCTTACCACAGGCTACAGAATTTCATCCAATGATTCTGGCACTTAGCCAACATGGTGATGATTATTAATCATGTTTATTACAGTAGCGCCTACGGACCACAACAAAGAGTGGGGACCCATTGTGCTAAGCACAATTTGAACATTCCTTGCTCTGAACAGCTTATAGTCTAAATAGACAAGACAGACGCAGAGTGGTGAAAACAGTGCAACATACGAGCAGAGTGAACAGGGTCATACTGGTAAATGTCATATTAATTCCATGATTATTTTGGGTGGTGGGGTTAGTAGTTAGGAGGTAATTAAACTAAAGAAAACTGATGGGAGAGGGGGCATTGAGGGGAAGAGGCACATCTGAGTAGTGAAAATATGATGTGAAAGAACTGTAAGGGAGACGGGAGAGATTTGGCGCAAACAGCAATTAGCACAGGACAGACAAAGTCCAGTTAAAATTGCTGAAAATTCCAGTTTTGAATCTAAGCCATGACCTCTGTTATTAAAACCTTACAGGAATGATATCAAGGTTCCTCCTCCCCTGACTTTTAACCCACTTCTGCAAAGTTTGTAAAATACACAGAGGCTATGTCTACACTACAAGATTTTTGTGCAAAAATGGCCATTTTTGCGCAAAAACCAGCAGAGCATCCACACCTCAAGCACGTTTTTGTGCAAGAAAATCGACAGAACAGAGGGTTTTTGCTGATAGAGTTATTCCTCTCCCCATGAGGAGTAACTCCTTTTTGTGCTACAGCTCTTGCGCAAAAAGGCAGGTGTAGATTCTCCAGAGGGGTTTTTGCACAAGACCCCTATTGGAAAAAGCACAGGTGTTCTGATGGCCATTCTGTGAATGGCCATCAGAGCTTTCTTCCGCAAGAGTGTCCATGCAGTGTGGACGCTCTCTTGCGCAAAAGCACGACGCTTTTGCAATGCGCTTTGAGGTGTGGACGTGCTTTTGCGCAAGAACTTTATTTTTAGTGCTCTTCACATACATGCTCTTCACCTTGGGTGCTCTGCTTTTGTTTGTGTAAAGAATATATGCAGGCATCAAAGTAGATTGGAATTTGGGAGGTGAGAATGAAGTTACACATTAGGGAATTGTACAGAAGTGCTGCAGCTGTTTTATATCAAATGTTATATATATTCCAACTTCTGACCTTGTTTGGACACAATCATTTCACATTACGTATGAGTCAGGAATACCAGATACATTGATGTGGCAAAAGCAAATTCCATGTTTTCCATCTGCTATATACAATTTAATATGATCCTTGTAACAAGTCATATAAAGAAGAATCTGAGTCTATAATCCTCATACTCAAAGCTGGTAACTATCATAATACAGGTCTTTAATTTATCTTCCAAATGTTATTCATTAAGTTATACGATATATTTTAGGGGATAAGACTTTACAGAACTCAGGAAGTATTGTTTTTCTACTTTCAGTATCACATTTAGCATTTCATAAACTATACTTTTAGAGCCTCTGAAAGCAGAAATTGAGGTTGTGAGTGGCAGCAAGTCTGATGAAGTGGGTCACAGTTGACCTGTTTCCAGATACAATAAGAGAAATTCATTTACACACACCTACTCACCTACTACTATTTCTGTTCAAAATAATAACTGATCCTTATTTGATAATGCTCTGTGAATGAAAGGATGTTATCCTAGTTACATATCTGAGTGGAGGCTTGAAGGAACAACTTCTGCTATTACTACCTGCACCCCTCCAAGTGTTCTTTTTTCTTTCATTGTCTAGTATATCTTCAAAGAAGAGCAGAAGGATCATCCAGAGTCCTTTTATTGCTGACAAGAAGCTTTCTCTAATAAAGTAAAGGCCTTGTCACTGGCTGATTTCTGTTTTGTTTTATGGTGCTTGGGATTGGTATAGAATTTCAAAATTTTGTTTGATTAAATTGCTGTCAATTGACCTACATTAATGCCTGTGATTAATGCAGGTCAGGATTAACAGGTACATTTTTTTAATGCGTTAATTGCAGGTGTTAATGCTGCGCTGCCGCTTTGAAGTGCCACTCTGGCTTTGCAACGCGGAGCCGGGGATCAGCTGGAGTGCCCAGCTGATCCCAGGCTCCTAATGCACTGCCCCTTGGAAATGCTGCCATGGCCCTTACAAGGGGCAGCACAGCATAGAGCCCAGGGTCAGCTGGGGACTCCAGCTAATCCTGGGCTTCATGCAGCGCTGCCCTGTTGAAATGCCACTGCTGCATTTCAAAGTAGAGGAGCATGCGATTAATCGCAGTTAAATTTTGTAATTGCTTGACAGCCCTATTACATTGATTTAATTTAAATTTCTCCTTTAATTGTTATATGTCTGAATATTAGTTCTCGCTTAGTTCAAAGTCTTTGAGGAACTTTACATGACATTTCAAAAATTGAAAAATGATTAAATACACTACAGCACTTAAAAGTGTGAATTAGAAAACTATATAATTTATCACTATGACATTATTTTTTAAAAAGTACCTTAAATTATACATAAGTTTGGATTGTAATCTTTAAGGTTTAATACATTTCATGCAAATTATATGTGTGATGTTGAAGAGAACCAGGAAGTTATAGCTTTTCATTTTGACTATATGTTTAGATTAATGTCTTGGCACTTATTTAAATCTGTGGATGCAAGTCACGTAAAGAAAAACCTATGCCACAAATGCTGTAGATCCAAATTGCACTAAAATTCAGGAGTGAAAGGTTCTGAGATTTGATTTCACCCATCAACAAATGCTGTAAAAGTCAGTTTCTTGAAAGCAGTTTTTGCTGTCAAAATAACATAATCAACCAGCTTTCCCATGCCATGTTTGTGACTCTGTCATTTTTGCTGACCACCTTAGTTAACTGTTTAAAGTATACATCTTTGAAAGGGAAGCTGATAAACACAGAATAAAGTACAACCATAAACTTTGACACATAAGGAATGGGCGAAAAGCTAAGTCAGATTTTCAAACTTTTGTCTGTAAAATCATTTACAATGATGATTATTTTTTCAAGTATTATCCCAACACAAGCTAGAGGAAATGGAACCCTTCACATTAACATTTACAGTTTACAAGTGAAATGCAGAAAGAAATAAAGTGCTATTGTGGACTAGTTTGATGTTACAGAATAAACTAGTCGGAATATCAAAAAACAATTAGAGAGATTTTTCAATCTGGAAGAGAAGGCCTCCAGGAAAAAACAAATACTACTTAACTTATATCTACAGACATACAGGAGCGAGACAAAAAGGACAGAGATGGAGAGAAAATAATACACATTTGTTCTTCATGCCTAAATAGCAAATGCAAAATTCTGTTTCTTTTAGTCAAATTTCTTTTATGGTTATACACAAGGAGAAGATGCCTTATTGTTATACTATAAATTTTACTGTAACAACTGAGAGCTAAGCAAAAGTTCCTGAAGCCCTTTTTATTGACTTGGTGATTTGGAAGTAGGCAACACCTTCTTGTTTGGCACCAAAAATTATTCAACAATTCAAACAATTCTCATTCAATAAATTAACCTATTTGTTGTATTTTCTCTCTCACCTTATTTGTCAGGCTTCACTGTACTTATGTGGCCATGGCCTTCATCACTGTAGTATCTGAGCACCTCCCAAGTATTTTGAAATAGGTACAACTTTTCTTTCTTTCTTTCTTTCTTTCTTTCTTTCTTTCCAGCCTATTGGAAAAAAAAACTGAATAGTTTACAGGGCTTTTTTTTTGCCCACTTTGGGTGTGTGAGAGAAGTGATTTAGGGAAGACTTATACAAAGATATGAATCTTACATTCAGCACAACAAACTCCCATACCCATACACTACATTTAGCATAATTCTCTCTCATATACTCACTCTCTCTCTCTGCATGAGCAAGGTCACTTTTTTATGGACATCTTGACATCCAGAGCAGTTTTTTGTGCGTCTTAGTTCAAGGGAAAGTGAAGTATCCAGTTAAAATTAGAGACACCATTTAGATGGACTTTTATAGTAATTTAAGTGTCTTTTCTTATTTACGTTAAAGCTTCTCACTTGCCTGTAAATCAAATAAATCAAGGAATTAATTATCAGAAGAGGGAGAAAGAGTGGGCCTTTGATGTCTTTCATTGTCTAGAAGTTTGTTAACTGAATTCCAAAAGCATGGCAAGTCTGAAGAGATCTGCCCCGTCCCCTTTTATCAGTCATTAATGGCTGTGTATGTTGGGGACTTTTGTGTGTTTTTCTTTTGTGCTTTCTTTTTTCTTTCTCCTCCATGGGGATAGATTCCAACTACAGGAACATTACCATACATCCATTAAAGTCAGATCTGGCATTCGAAACTCAGCACACTACCTTTTGTATTAAGGGTTAGATTGTGACATTTAGACATTGTGTTGAGCCAGTGCAGTGCCATATTGCTGGGGTATGTCTGTGTACCACCACAAAGGAGTATGCTTCAGAAATTGTGCCATCATTCCTTTGGAGGCTATCCTGGGTTCCAGGTGTCCTTGATATGAATTGAGAGCCACAATACAAATATTATTACCCAGTGAAAAGAGCAGCAGATTTCTTCCTTCCTTATTGCATACCACCTACCAGTTAGGAAACACATTAAAATGAAAATCTCCCACTGCTAACATTGCTGCAAGAAAATGCTCATTCTAACTGTCTTACCCCTCCACAAATGCCTACACAAACATATAGGCTGAGCTGCATGCCTGGAATGTTGACAGATTTGGGCCATTTCAAACAAAAGGAGAATTGGGGGAAAGGGGAGGGGTGTGAATTCCAGAGCAGAAATGCTTTCATGCTTTTACTGACTATATTCATAATAAATCTTATATTTTTCTTTCTTGATCATATAAGTATTGATATATCACTGATTGTATTTCAATCATTAGTCTAATGCTATATGTATTTAATGCTTTGAATATTGAATTGAATTCTGTCATTATCTACAGAACTAGATTGTTTTTTCTGATCATGAATCTCCATGATCTCTTCTCTTGATATTCAGACTGTGTTTCTATTTTGTGATCTAATTTTTTTTTATTTAGGAATATACCAATCTTTTGTTATTTTCCTTGGTTATATACAGTCACTTAGAAATCATACAAATCTTACTATTACTGAATGCCATGCTTTTCATCTCTACAGAAGGCTTCTCCCACTTTTGCAAAATATGCAAACATTGGACAGGAATCATTTTTACAGAAATAATGTACTTATCGCTGCAGTGTCATGTGGCAGCTTTTAAATAGTACAAAGCAAAGGTATGCAATAGTTGAGGAGGCTAACAATAACATAATCAGTAGAAACTACAGAATTGATGCTGGTTGACAGGATGTAATCAGCAGATTGGAATTTGGCCTCTGCTCATTCTCTCGCAATAGTGCCACTGAATTTTTGGGGCCTGATCCAAAGACGATTGAAATCAATGGCTCTTAAACATATGCCCAAATCCTGAAAAGTACTTAAGGGCCTAACTCCCATTGATTTCAGTAGGAGATAGGCTCCTAAATACCTTTGAGAATCTAGCCTTAGAGTGTGTCTACATAGCAGGGCTTAACTTGAAATGGGCTATGTCAATTGCGTAGCTTATTTAGAAATAGCTTATTTTGAAATTGGGAGCGTCTACACAGCACTTATTCCGAAATAGAGCACTCTTTCTCCAACTTCCCTTATTCCTTGTACAATAAGGGTTACAGGAGTCGGAGTAAGAAATCCTTCAGCTTGACAGTATTTCAACATTATTTTGAAATCACTGTCTGCTGTGTAGACACGGACTAAGTTATTTCAAAATAACACTAGTTATTTTGAAATAAAATGTAGATGTCCCCCCCAAAAAAGGGGAAGGACTGATCGGAAACCAGGGCCCTCAGGATATGTCTATACTATGTGTTTATTTTGAAATAAGCTATTTCAAAATAATAACTATTGAAATAACTATTTTGAAATAGTGCGTCCACACTACAAATCCCTATTGAAATAGCGTAGAATTATGTTAAAATAGCATGTCCATACTGATTGGAGTCTGAATTGCATTTAAGGGCTCCCGGAAGCACTCTAGGCAGGACATCAGGACAGCAGTCACTTCCTGTAGCTTCTGCCTGAGCAGGGCTGGCTCGAGCCATTCCTGCGCCCTGGCAGCGGGCATGTGATGCATGCACGGCTCCACCCCCGGGCGCACGGTGCATGTGCGGCCCTGCCCCCCGGCACACTGCGCACTCTACAGCTGCAATCGGGCACCTGATTGTGGCCCCTGGCCCCGGGCGCGCGGCGCCCTTTACAGCTGCCATCAGGCGCCCCTCATAGGTTGGTGCCCCAGGCAGCTGCCCAGCTAGCCCCCACCTTAATCTGGCCGTGCGCCTGAGGCTATCTGAGGCTCATGCTTAAAGGGGCTCCCCTCTACAGCCATGTCTCAGATGCTTCACCTTAGCCTCCCTCCTCAAGGGACAGCAAACTGTTAGCATTTAGGAATACACTTGTGAGACAAAGTTGACCTGTGATAAGATTGTATCCTCATAAATGCAGTTCCAATGGGAATAAAATAATATGTATATTAAACACAGGGAAAGTTAAAATTAACTTAAAAATATACATTGGTAGGTAGATGGATTAGAAGCCCTTTTAGGTCTTTTTACATCTTTAATTTTTGTGATGTTATTAAATTACACTTATGAGAGAAGAACTATACATTATTACATAACTAAGGTCAGGAGAGATGAATACTTAGATGAGACACATCCAAGGAACACCTAGTATTGCAGGAAGTGATGCTGGTAATTTAGCAGCTTTCTCCTCCCATTCAGTTAGTACTAAACCAATATGCCATCATAATTTTAGGAAGTAGTATACTGCAGGACAGGTATTGGGTGTTTTCTCATAACATATAAAATTACTGGCAAATACTAAGGGTACGTCTACACAGCAACATTATTTCAAAATAACTAGTGTTATTTCAAAATAAATTAGTCCACGTCTACACAACCAGAAGCTATTTCGAAATAATGTTGAAATACTGTCAAGCTGGAGGATTTCTTACTCTGACTCCTGTATTGTACAAGGAGTAAGGGGAGTCAGCGGAAGAGTGCTCTGTTTTGAAATAAGTGCTGTGTAGACTCTCCCAATTTTGACGCACCCCAACCAAAATCCCCACTGAGTTTTAGTAAGGGGCCAACAGCTTGCTAAATAGATACATTTCCTCTATGAGCAAATTATTGCTTTTCTTTCTTGATTTATAGAATGAGTATTAGATGGGCAACTTTGGGACAGAAATATCAATTCATGGGTGGAGGGGGGTATGCAAATATGTATGTGATATTTAGCACAAGGGGCCCGTGATCCTTGTTTGGGCCTATAGCTTGTACTGCAATATACAATAAATAATACTAAAATTCCTTTATGGACAGACACAAAAGGACAGGTTATAACAGCTCTTACTCAAATAAAGAATACATGTTATAACAAGTGTCCCTGCATAAGCATTAGTGATTTCATGAATGTCTCTTTTTGGCATCTGATGTTGGGCACAAAGTTTAAAGAATTGTGTTTTTGCCAAGAAATTCATGTTTCATTTTGAATTTCTTGGCTTTTGTTAGTCTGCCTTTTAATATGAGCCACTTGTTTGATTGTGACTTAATATCTCAGAAAGACTAAAGTGAACTCATTGAATCTTTTCACTCAGTAGAGGAGTTTCACTGATTATAGGAAAGTTTTGCCTCTGTTAAGTTGCCCAGCGTGCTAAAAGAGAACATTTAATAACCATTTCCCACAGCTTGCTGGGGTTGACAAGGTGTCTGTTCCACATATGGCTGCTGAAAGGTTCTCTGCTATTTCAGAATGGCATTTTTTTCTGGCTCTTGCTTACAAGAAGTCTCCCTCAACTGAACTATTATTACCAAAAGAATGTGTAGTTTATAATATCTAGGAAGCTTTACAATAAAGTATCATTAAAGGAAATCCTGTTCCAAGTAGCTCTGTCAATAACTGTTAAGGAAGAATATATCCCATTAAATAGTAATTGTTAATTGACTATGATAAAACAAGCTAAGAATGGCAATGTAGTATAAACATGTTGTATTGTTGAATGTACCTATTTATAGCCAGTTATTTCAATTGGTTGATAGGCTACACTATATGTATATAGGCTAATAGAGAAGCGTTTAATAAATACTTGTCACCATCTGATGCTATTGAAACTTTTTTCTAAGTGTATATTCATATTAAGCAACCAGTGGGACCCCTGGACAATCAAGATGCTAAAGGAGCACTCAAAGATTATAAAGTCATTACAGAGAAATGAAATATTTCCTGCAGCCTTCATGGCTATTAGGGACATTCCCAAACCCAAGCCACTCTTTTTAGGTGACGAATCTGAGGCATTGTCCCAGATTGAAACATCATTAGAAGCTGGACAGGACTTGAACCCACCATCCTCTATTCTAGAGGTGAATGCTCTAGTCCCTAGTCCACTCAGGCACCAACCTTGGTGCCTGGGCATCCCTTAGCCTGCTTTGCTAACATGGGAGCTAGCTCCACCCCCTCAGGCAGCCTGTGTTGGCTGTCTGGCTGCTCCCAGGACGGGTGAAGGGATTCAAGCCCCCAACCCTGTGCTCCCCAGACAAATCCCCTAGGCCACTCCAGAACCCACCCCTCCTCCCTACATTTAGGGCATCCTCACCCACACTCCAGACTCCTTGGCTAAGCCCAGAGCCTGCACCCCAACTCCCTACCCCAGCCTGGCGAAAGTGAATGAGGTTCGGGGAGGAAGGGGGATGGAGTGAACAGGGTGAGGCCTCGGAGTAGGGGTGGAGCAGAAGCGGGGCCTCTGAGAAGCAGAGCAAGGAAGCTGGGCAACAGTACTTGGGTTTGAGGCAGATCTTACATTGCACTTAAATTGAAAAAGTGATCTTGAGGTTAAAAAAGTTGGAGAGCACTGCACTAGCCTCTGTCAGAGACTGGAAATGGGTGATGGGAGATGGATTGCTTGAAGATTCTCTGTTCTGTTCACTCCCTCTTCAGCATTTGGGATTGGCCACTGTCAGAAGACAGGATGCTGGGCTAAATGGACCTTTGGTCTGACCCAGTATGACTGTTCTTATGGTCTTATACACACACAAACTCTGAAAAATGAACATTAAGATTGAAAAGTCAAGCACTCCAAAGTTAGAAAATGTAGAATTAAGGTTCTCTGTGGAGATGTTTGCTGACCGCATAGGAATATTTGCTGAATAATTATAGCTTACACGCAAGTAGTTTGTGAATATTTGCTATTCAAAATTCAAGCTTTGATTGAACACACAGGAATAGAAACAACAACATGATTTTTGTAATGCTCAGATTTCAAGTGTGAATGCGTGGTAAATTTGCTTTTCCATTAATATGTTGCAGCATTCACTCAACAAACCTCCCCTGCATTTATTTGCTAGAGTATTTATGGAATATTGCAAACACAAGTGAAGGAAATGCATTTAGAAATGTGTTTGGTATCCAATGCCTGAGTGGATTCATGCAGTGTTATAAGATGTGGGCTGATGTACTGAGGTCTTTCAAAGGGACACAGACATGGGCAAAGTGAAGGCAATGGAAGGTGATGCCTTCCCAAATAGCCATAGATGTTCCTGACCGCTCACACTCGTCCCGGTCTAGGCCCCCGCCTACCTGCCTTAAGCCTGCTTATTGGTCACTGAGGGGTGAGGAGTCAGACAGCTTGGCAGGGTGCTGGAGCTGGCAGCTCTATCAGGAAGGGCTTTTTAGGGGGTTAGCCAGGGGTTGGGTTGGGAAGGCTGGGGATAAATTGCCACCCAGCACTCAGGGCTGAAGCAGAGTAGCCTGAGGCCCGGCAATAGGGGGAGGTGGGGGAGGCACTAACCTTGGGCAGGGGCCACTCACCACAATGGGAGGGACACAGGGCTGGCTCCAGTGGGCATGGAAGAGGCAGGGTTGGAGTTAGCCTTCCCAAACCAACTATTCACCTGCTGCCCAAGGGCATAGACTCTACTATATTCAAAACATCAATGACTATGAGAGAAAACAGCACTTCGCCATCTCTTGCGGCAACAAATACAGTGATATATCACCCATGTGAGATGATCAAGCCAAACAGCAAGAGTAAGAGTCGCTAAACTTGTTGATGTCATGAACCTACTTGAGGAAGTGTGGTTTTAGGGGGAAAATAGAATATATTCAAATGCTACTTAAAAAGCTACTAAAAATGGCCTCTTCCAGTAAAACTGAAGTATGAGGTTTGGCAAACATTGATGAATTTCTACAAAATCTGTAATTGTGTATATAAAATACTTGGTTACATTTATGTTTCCTCTTGTATCCTTTCTCTATATCCTCTCAACAAAGCATGCTGGGAAGGGGCACTTTATCATGACGGTTGTTCTGCTTCCCTATCAGTGCTTATAAAGAAGAAGCTGTTTAAATGGCCATGTGAGTTGCAGATAGGGGAGATAGGGACCTGAAGGGGCCCTCTTGTTTGAAAAAAAAAAAATCTACGGACTGTACACTGGAGAAGACTCTCTGAGTCAGTATCTCCAGCCACTGTGGGTAAGTGGACTATATGGCTACGTCTAGACTGCAAGCCTCTTTCAAAAAAGAGCATCTAGACTACAACCAGTACTTTTGAAAAAGCAAGCCGCTTTTTCAAAAGAGAGCATGCAGGCAGTCTGGATGCTTTCTTTCGAAAAAGCACAGTTTGCATTACATAGCGCCTTTTTTCGAAAGAGCACTTTCAAAAAAAGGCGTTCTTCCTCGTAAAACGAGGTTTTTCTGCGGTCAAAAAACCTGCCACATTCTTTTGATTTACTTTTGAAAGAATGCGGCAGCAGTCTAGACACGGGAAGTTTTTTAAAAAAAAGGCCACTTTTTTTGAAAAAACCCTGTGGTCTAGACACACCCTATGTGAGATAATGTGTTGGTGTTATAAACAGCCTGTTTTTTAAGATACTCCATCTCTATCCATCTTTCTCTCACCATTTCTGTGGCGGGTGGGGCATCATGGCATGCTGCAAAAGCTAGTGACTAGGTTGAAAAGAATCCTGAATATCTCAAAGCTTAGAGGCATTAATTTTAGGATCCTATATGCAAATGTGTTCTTTGAATTCATCTGACTTTAAAGCATATTCATCCTGACATTGATGTATTGTAGCTTTGATTTTTTTCTATTTAATGTTTTATCCTTAACTCATTTAATTCACAACTAACAGAATATAGTAAGATGCTATCACCAACTTTACCATGTGGCTGTGTCTAGGCTGGCATGATTTTGTGCAAATGCTTTTAATGGAAAAGTTTTCCATTAAAAGTATTTGCTCAAGAGAGCGTCTAGATTGGCACGGACGCTTTTGCGCAAAAGCACTTTTTGCGCAAAAGCGTCCGTGGCCAATCTAGACACGCTTTTGCGCAAGAAAGCCCCGATCACCATTTTAGCCATCGGGGCTTTTTTGTGCAAAACAAAACTGCGCTGTCTACACTGGCCCTTTTGCGCAAAAGGTTTTGCGCAAAAGGACTTTTGCCCGAATGGGAGCGTCAAAGTATTTGCGCAAGAAGCACTGATTTCTTACATTAGAACGTCAGTGCTCTTGCGCAAATTCAAGCGGCCAGTGTAGACAGCTGGCAAGTTTTTGCGCAAAAGCGGCTGCTTTTGTGGAAAAAGTGGCCAGTCTAGACACAGCCTGTGCGTCTTAACATTTCTTGGAATGCAACAAGCAAGTATCTGCTTATGCTTTGGATTGTGAGCTTTTGTCTGTTGCTTCTGATATTTTCTTATAGGTGGATGAGGATGAATAGCTTACACTGGCAGAAGATTTATGAAAGGATGTTTTCAGTCTTTGGGAAGGTGGGAGGCTTGTTGCTTTCTCCAGTTGATCTGTTGCCTTCTATATCATTTTAGGCTATGGTTGTTGTGTGTATTCTCCCATTTTCCCCTCGATTGCATTATGTCTTAATAGAGCTACAGGTTAAACCTCTCTGGTCCAGGACTCTCTGGTCCGGCAACATTTGTGGTCCAGTGCCAGACCAGAATGTCCCTGAACCAGAAAACTCTGGTGGCTGGGAGTGGGGACCAGCTGGGAGTCTGGCAGCAAAGGGGCTGACAGCTGGGCGTCCAACAGGGGAGCAGGAGTAGAGCTGATCCATTGGCTGGGGGGCCGGCGGCCTATAGTTACTGACTTAAAAGTGCTAGTTTGATGGTGGAGATGGTGTGATGGCGGTGGGAGGGTTCTACAGTTTTGTGCATATGGTTTAGAAATGTAGAAAGCTCGCAACTTTTGGTCTGAAGTTATCAAGTTTATGAAATATTTGCTGGACATGTTTAGTTCATTTAATCCAGATGTTTTCATTTTAAATAGTTGAAATGTTATAGTAAGTAGTCATGTAAAAAGGCTTGCAGGGGTAATGTAATCAGTAGCAAGAACATGTATTAATGAAATGACCAGAGGAATCTGTACCTTCCATGGACTAAGGACATGAACGCATGTATCTTGAAGCAAGTATTGCATATAAATTACAAGGACATCTAGGATTTGAGGCCCATTTTTCATATATAAATGTTACATTACAGACTAGTTTTTGTAAGGCTTTTATTTGATTAATAAATATATACATGTCATTTTAGAGTCAAATAAAAACCTGAGGTTTTAATTATATTTTATGGCATTTAGGATTTTTTTAAAAAATAGTGGTCCACAATTAAAGTAGTGATTAGATATCTGTGATTTTTAATTTATTAATTCTAATTTATCTATATGAAAGAATTAGCATTTATACAAGTGTTGTAGGATAAAAATTGAGAGGAGAAAGGAACAAAAGGATCCCACAGCAGCTAGAGATTTGCAAGGATTTGAATGTATTATGCAGATACAGACCCATGGCTTATTTAACATAATATTAGCAAGAGAATCAGACATTTAAGATGGAAAAGACCTTTGGGGTCATTTTACACAGAAGCTTCTCTTTAGCCAGTGTAGGACTGTTCTCTGTGGTATGTAACAAATCTGTGACCCCTAGATACTCATGAGTTGACCCTGTGTTGCATAATACAGTTACTTGGAAAAGCACAGCACGAATGGAGATAGAGGAGGAGGATGTGAGTTCTAAAAAGCATCTGTCCCTTCTGTTTGTGCGGAAGGAAACTTCATCACTGTTAGCAGTACAAGGTCTAAAGATGTGACTGGATTGTTCTGACTCTATTCATTAGAGAGTATCGGTGTGCACGCACAGACACTAGGGCTATGTCTACACTGGTGAGTTATTGTGCAAGAACTGCTGTTCTTCTGGAAAGCGTCCACACTGCCCGCCTGCTCTTGTGCAAGAAGATTTACAGTACGGCGTGGTAAGAGAGGGCGTCTTGCGCAAGAGCTACGCTCTTTTCTAACAGGTGTAAGCCCTCTTGTGCAGGAGCTTTTGTGCAAGAGGGCAGTGTGGACGCTCGGCAGGGATTTCTTGCGCAAGAAAGTGTCCACGCTGCCATGGATGCTCTTGCGTAAAAGCACAACTCACACATGGCAGTGTGGACATTTTCTTGTGCAAGAGTTCTTGCACAAGAACTCTTGAGCAAGATGTTCTTGTGCAAGAAGCTGCCAGTGTAGACATAGCCTAGTTCTATAGAGTACATAAAAAAAAACTATAATAAGGCCCTATCAATAAAGCAATAGAGTGGTTTTTGTAAGAAGCACAATACTTTCCCTGAGAACGCCCTGGAAATATTCTGTAGTTTCTTCAGTTTGTGAGGACAGAACAATCAAATTACAGGTACTGTAGACTAAACTATTCACCAGAAAAGCTGGTCTGTCTGAGGAAGCCCTTTATTTTAAAGTGTGCCATAATACGAGCTTTTCTTTGGCCTCATCATAACTGATTCAGCAGGTAATTTAATCTTAAGATTAGCATTTTTCAGTATGCCAGCCAAAATGATTATGAGGGTCTGCGTATTTATATGAGTACAGTTTCCAGTAAGGTAGTATGAGATTCTACAGCCACACAATAATGACTTGGAAAATGAAAGCCAGTTTTTGAAAGTTGTGTGTCAAATGCTAATGATCTAAATCTACGTTTAAGCACTTAATTAAGGGGCCAGATTTATTTTCAGAGCCTCCACAGCTCCCATTATGTGATTAGCCTACTACATCCATTTGACATTAAATACAGTACATTCACACTTGAATTGGCAGAATAACACAGATGGGTGGTGACAAATAACACATTCAAAGGAGTATACAGACTTGAGCTAAAATTTCAGTGTCTATTAATTTTGATTATCTCATTTTTGTGTATGACTGTCTTGACTTAAAACTTGTTTTTACAGGTCCTGGTCATTTTAACAAGTTATTAAGAGAAAATATTAGAAATTCAGAAATGGTAATAGAGGTATAGAATTTCAAAAGGCAGCTATGTTGCGTCTATATATTCATTCCATTTTTCCTCCCAGTTAATAGGAGGAATACATGAAAATAAACAAAAAATATGTATTTCAGAACAGAAGTGTGGCACTAGACTTGCAAAAATATGAGAAGAGTCATACATAATAATAACAATCCAACAGGCAGACTTGTTGAGACAAACACATTGGAATCATTCAGAAAAATAACAAGATGACAAGAGAGAGTCAAAAAAGGACAAGATTTTATGCACCAAATAGTGTTTTTCCATTCCCAAAGAATTTCTTCTACTCACACAAGAATTAGGAGGGAAAAATAAATAAGTCAAAACCTTCACCTTAAGAAACCTTAATGATATATTATCCTCGCAAAGCAAAGGCAATAAATAAATAAATAAAAATATTCATGTTCAGAAGTGCTTAATGAAAAATGGTCAGTTGCTGTTTAAAAAGGGGGAGGGATAGCCTGGTGGTTTGAGCATTGGCTTGCTAATCCCAGGGTTATGAGTTCAACCCTTGAGGAGGCCATTTCAGGATCTGAGGCAAATCTATCAGGGATGGTACTTGGTCCTGCCACAAGGGCAGGGGAGTGGACTTAATGACCTCTCAAGGTCCCTTCCAGCTCTGTAAGGTAAGTACATCTCCATATAAAGAAAAGCCAGAGCTGAAAGTGACACTGAGGGTAGATCTACACAACATACTCTCTTCAAAATAAGCTATTTCAGATTTTTTTTCTGAAATAGCTTATTTCAAAATAGTGCATCTATACACAAAAAGCACATTGAAATATCACTTAGCTATTTCAAAATAGGGCATCCTCATCGATTGGATGCCAACTTGCATTTAAGGCCACTTGGAACCACTTCAGGCAGGGCATCAGGATGCAGTTACTTCCTGGAGCTGCTTCCTGAGGCTATCTGAGACTAGTGCTTAAAGGGACTCCCCTGTACAGCTGTTTCTCAGGTTCTTCTCCTGCTTGCCTACCTCTCTGAGGGAAAGCAAAGCCTTTTCTCTGAAGCTATATGTACACTGCAGGCTTTTGTGGGCAGAGAGTATGCTAATGAAGTGCTCATCAGCATGTCACGCTGTCATTTGCATATCTCTGAGGATGCTTTTTGCGCAAGAGGTTTTTGTGCAAAAACAAGCAGTGTAGACGGGTCTGTTTTGCACAAAAACCTCCTGTGCGCAAGATCCCGTATACAATAGAGTCCGGATTATCCAACCTTCAGTAATCCGACATTCTGCTTTATCCGACATAGCTGGATAAACCCTGGGGTTCCGCGGACTATTGTCAGGGGTTCCGTGAGAAATCCCCAGCCAGCCTAGCGCAGCGCGAGTATGCGGCCCCCAAGGCCAGCCGCCCCACGCTGCCATGCTGCATGCAGCCTCCCCGGCTGAAGAGGCTCCAGCAGCAGCCCCTGAAAGCAAAACTAAAACCCCGCGCTGCTGCTGGCCACCCGCCCGCCCGCCCGCCATGTGACCGGGCCCATTTCTCCTGCCCCAGCTGCTGACGTCCCTTGAATTGCAGCGCACGGTGGGCTATTGAGAGTCCAGCCTGTGGGTCGGAGCCTCCTGCCGGCGCCACTTGGTCCCCATCCCTGCCTGGCCCCTTCCCTCCCTGCAGCCCCCGGGCGCGGGCTGGGAGAATGGCCCGCTCACTGCCCTGTAGCTCCAGGCGCTGCTGATGCTGCTTCTGCTGCCCCTGCTGCTGCCGCCCTTCTTGGCGGCCTCCAAGTGGAACATCCCCAAAGTGCTGCTGCCCTTCGCCCGGAGCACCTGAATCAACTACTGTACAGGTAATGTTCTGTATTCTGTATTATCCGACATTTTCGTTAATCCGACCACCTGTCGGTCCCATTAGGTTGGATAATCGGGACTCTACTGTACCTCCTTTTTTGAGGCATAAGGGATCTTGTGCAAAAGGGTTTTTTGCGCAAAACGGACCTGTCTACACTGCTTGATTTTGCACAAAAACCTCTTGCGCAAAAAGCATCAGTGGAGAATATGCAAAAGACAGCGTGACAAATGCTAATGAGCACTTCATTAACATACTCTCTGCCAGCAAAAGCCAGCAGTGTAGACAAAGCCTGAGTGCTGTGGTTCTCCTTGCGGACACCTCAGCTTGCCAGCCATGGAGCTGGAGCTGCCTCTGGGCTCGCAACAGCCCCTGCCGTGCTGCAGTTTCTGCAGGTTGTCCTCCTGGCCCTGCAGGAATGCAACCCCCTGCTCATTGAGGAGACCCTCACAGTCTTGCTGGGGGTATGCCTAGACTGCATCCCTCTGTTGGCAGAGGGATGCAGATTAGGCAGGTTGACATTGCAAATGAGGCAGGGATTTAAATATCCCACGCCTAATTTGCATAAAAATGGCCACCGCGTTTTGCAGACTCAGCACTTTGTCAGCAAAAAGCGGCAGTCTAGAGGGGGATCTGTCGAGAAAGAAAGCCTTTTTCGACAGATCCTGTAAACCTCCTTGCAGGAGGCATCAGGGATCTGTCGAAAAAGGCTTTCTTTCTCGACAGATTCCCCCTCAGGACTGCCGCTTTTTGCCGACAAAGTGCTGAGTCGGCAAAACGCGGTGGCCATTTTTATGCAAATTAGGAAAGGGATCTTTAAATCCCTGCCTCATTTGCAATGTCGACCTGCCTAATCTGCATCCTTCTGCCGACAGAGGGATGCAGTCTAGACATACCCTGAGAGTGCAGCTCTTCCAGCTGCACCCCCACCATGCACCGTTGCTTCTGGTGGCTGGATACCACTTCCAACTGGTAGGACCGGCTCGTTATGGAGTGGTGGGATGATCAGCATTGGATCCAGAATTTCCACGAGGAAGGAGACCTTTTTGGAGCTGTGTCCTGGGGTATGTGTGTGAAGTGCTGGAATGGGGAACCCTAGGGAAAGCGGGGCTTAGGTGTTGGGTGGGAAAGCCCTCTTCTCCAGGTGGTTTTTCAGTCTCACCTCACACAGCCCTGCCAGGGGGTGGACTATGTAAAGGGTGGCTCTGGGTTTGGTTGGGGGGGGGGGTAAAGGGGAGGTAGGCTCAGGGACCTCCCAAAGGCTCTGACACCCCTGTGATTCTCTGTTTGTTTGTCTGTCTCCTTCTACAGGTGGTGAGGGCCATCAGCACCATCCTGCTGTGCAAGATCATCCATCTCCGTGATGTGGACCCCCATCATGGCCAGCTTTGTGGCCATGGGCTTTGCCAACTGCAGGGGGGCCATTGATGGCACCCACATCCCCATCTGGGCCCCCGACCACCGGGTATCTGTCTACATAAACTGCAAGGGCTACTTTGCCATGGTCCTGCAGGCCCTGGTCAACCACCATAGGCAGTTTACCAACATCTACGTCAGATGGTCAGAGACGGCGCATGACACCAGAGTCTTCAGAAACTCCAGTATGTTCTAGAAACTGGAAGCTGGCACTTTCTTCCCCGAGCGCACCATCAGGGTCGGGGACATGGACATGCCACTGTGCCATCATGGGGGGGACGTGGCCTACTCTCTCTTGCCCTGGCTCATGAAGCCCTACACCAGCCACCTTGACCCCAGCAAGGAATGCTTTGATGCCAAGCTCAGCACCGTGCAGGGTCCACATGGTAGTGGAGGATGCCTCTGGGCCTCTCAAAGAGAGGTTCAGATGCCTCCTCACCGGGCTGGACTCAGGGGTGCAGAACATTCCCCAGGTGGTGGCCGTGTGTTGTGTGCTCCACTACATATGTGAGTGGAAGGGGGAGGCATTCCTCCCTGGGTGGGGTGCAAAGTCAGTGGGGCCTTTGAGTAGCTATGTACCGCTGCCATCCAGCAGGCCCATCAGGGGTGTGCATCCGGGAGGACCTGAGGGAGAGTTTTTCACAAGGATCCTAGTGACACTTTCCTCCTGGCATCCCCACTAGGGGCCTGTGCCTTGCCCCTCTCTGCCTTTCCTCCCGCACCCCTCCTTTCCCCCCTTCCACCGCTCCCCTGCAGAGACAATAAAACTGACATTGTTTTTTTTTTGAAACAATCAACTGTGTGTGGTTTTTATTTGGGATCAAAGTCACTCCGGAGGGACTGGGGAAAGAACCTGGGAGAGGAGAGTCGGGGGAGGGAAGGGGAACCTTTGAGGGGGACGTAGTGGGGAGGAGAGGCTCAGGGCTGGGAGTGGGATTGGTGCCTGGCTTGGCTGGTTCCACAGCCTCAAGTGTGGGGATGTTGGCGACCATGGGGTGGGGGAAAGCTAGGGAAAGAAGCAGGAGGTGGAGCGGGAATGCGGTCAGACATAGCAGGTGGGGCAGAGACTGACATAGAAGGTGGGGAAGGAGCAGCAGCAGAAGCAGGAGCTGGCTCTGGCCAGGCAAGGAGAGACTGAATGGCTGTGCACATGGTGCGACCCTGCTGCAGCAACTCCCTCCAGGTCTCTCTTTGCATCTGCATGTCCTCCTGGAGCCTCTGGTCCAGTGTCTCATGCAGGGCCCAGAGCACGGAGATGTGCTCCCGTAGCAGTTCCTCCTGCGTCCTGTGGCGCCTGAGGCTCCCATGGTGTTGGGCGGTTTCCCTGGGTGATGTTGCTCGCCCCACTCTCACAGCTGGTCTGGCTGTGTAGAATAAAGAGAGATGGTCAGTCATCCCTGGAGACACTGTCCCTGAAGTCTTGCCCTCATCTGTGAGCTGAGACCAATAGTTCTCAGGTCAGATGAAGGGGATGTGCTGGGAGCAAGGCCATGTGTGCCCTGGATAGCAGGCCTTTTCTTACAGAGGCCCAGATGTACCCAGGGGAGCAGGCTCCCTTGCCCCCCATCCCAGGGTCAAGCAGGCATGGCAAGTTGCCAGCCACAACTGGGGACCATGGGCTGGCTGGGCTTGCACACACCGGGTCCAGCAGTGGCGGTGTCCCAAGGGGAAGAGGGCTTGTATCCCTGGCCGCTGGAGGAGAGCGGGGTCAGGGTGTAAGTGGGGAGGAGTGTGTGAGCAGCAGATACTCCTGCAACTCGATGCTGTCCATGGGAGCGGGTGCTGCCTGGAGCATATAGATATGCCCATGCCGTGTGCAGCACTCCTGAGTGTGTGCATGTGTATGGCCATGTCCCCAGCCTCCTTCTAGGGGTGGCTTGTGGTGGAGGGTGTCCCACCCACGTGTCAGAAGTGTGGCTGGCCTCCTTGATCCTGTGAGCAAGAGCCCAGGGGTGCTGTGGTGCAGCCTCCTGGGGCTTTGTGGCCCAGACTGGTGCTGCACATGAATCCACAGGCATGGACTGCAGCGCGATCTATAGGCTGAGAAGGCCACATGAGGAACATGACCCAGCCCCTCCCTGCCCACCACCTCTACCCTGTCTGTGTCATGTGCCTAAGATCACTCACCTGATGATCCTTCCCCGGCCTCAGAGGATACGTGAGACACATCCAGGCCGTGAGGTACCAGCTCAAGTATCACCGTGATGACTGTGCTGGCCACATCAGGGTCCTCCTCCTCCTCCCCGCGACTCGCTCTGCCCCCCGGGTGGGTGATGACGGGCATCTCCAGCTCTGAGTCGACCACCAGGGGTGGGGAAGGGGCTGTACTGCCCCCGAGGATGCGGTGTAGGTCTTGGAAATAGGGGCAGGGGTGGGGCTCTGCTCCACAGCAGGAACTGTACTCCCTCACCTGGGAATAGGCCTGGCAGAGCTCCTTAACTTTTATCTGGACCTGCTCCTGCATCCGGTTGTGGCCCTTTGTGGCCAGGCTATTGGCCATGGAGCTGTAGATGTCGGTGTTGCACCGTTTGGTGTGGAAATCCTGGACGTTTTCCTCTTTGCCCCACACCTCAATGAGGGCCAGGATCTCTGCCCCAGACCAAGATGGCGTGCACCTCTTGTGGCACCTGGCAGGTTCCTGGGAGCCATCAGAAGGGGAGCACTCTTGTGGGGCTCGAGGGTCAGTCATGATGGCTCAATGACATGCTGTGGCAGCAGCAGTGTGGCTGGAGGCTGTGAGGGCCAGCTTCCTGCCACAAGCCCTTACCCCTGTGGCTGCGGCTTTAAGGGCTGCAGGGGAGGAGGAACTATAGAGTCCTGAGGAATGTGGATGGAGTGGACAGCAGGGCACCCGTGGGATTTCCTGGAGGCCCCTTATTTCAAAATAACTCCAGCTGCTGCATCCACACATGCCCTCTTCTGAAATAGCTGTTTTGAAATGGGAGTTATTCCTCGTGGCATGAGGTTTACAGATTTCGGAATAAGCTGTCTGTTATTTTGAAATTATTTTGAAATAACAGAATAGGTGTGTAGACGCTCGCACTGTTATTTCAAAATACTGGCCGTTATTTCAAAATAACTGCTGTGTAGACACACCCTTATAGTCCCAACTCCAGAAGTTGTTTTGGGTCACTGTGTGCTCTTTTGTCAGCCTACATTTTCAGCAGAGTTTTGTCTGTGATAATTAAAAACATAACTCTGTGCTATTAGGACAGGATATATACAGTCCCCTTATGACACCCTGAATTTCATCTTACCCTCTCAAATCAACAGAAAGTGGATAACCCCTGTGATCTGGATATCATGAATTCTGAGTGTGATGCTCAGGCACTCACTTGTTATAGCAGCAGATAGCAGAAAGAGCTGCTGCCAAACACACCCATCTGTGCTCTTTAGCTCTGCCTCTTCTTAGGAAAAGGGTTCTACTGTCTAACCCATCCATGTAGTCTGGATGTGTGAGGGTATGTCTACACTACAGCACTAATTCGAACTAGTGCATCTAGACTTAAAAACTAGTTCGAATTAGCGTTTTGCTAATTCGAACTAGCATGTCCACATTGAGTGGACCCTGAACCGAAGTTAAGGCTGGCCGGAACCAGTGCCAGCAGGGCATCAGGTTAGGACTTAGAGCGTGGAGCTGCTGCCACAGGCTAGCCGAGGGCTGTGCTTAAAGGGACCCTACCACCTCCCCGGACAGACAGTTCTCAGGGTTCCCCGCTTGCTTGTCTACCTTGATGAGGGACAGCAAAGCAGTCCTGACTTGGAGTGCCCTGAGTGCCCACGTTTGGCACATCAGAGCACTCGGCCATCAGCCCGGCTGCACTTGCCGCAGGCTGCCATCCGGGGGAGGGGTCATTCGGGGGGCTGTCAGGATCCAGGAGGCCCTGCAGGAGAGCTTCCACCCCGAGGAGCCCGCAGAGCCACCCCAGTCCTCCCCATCGGGGGCTCGTGCCCCATTCCTCCCTCACCTCCTTCCACTTACCCTTCCCTAGCCCCCCTTCCTGATGTAAAAAATAAAGGACACGTGTGTTCAAAAATAGAAACTCTCTTTATTTAACAAAACTGGGGGCGGGGTGGGAGAAGGGAAGAGAGAGGGTGGGAGAGGGGAGGTGAAAACCTGAGAGGAGGGAGCTGGAAGGGGGAAGCCAGGGGAAGAAGGAGGAGGGGAAGTATAAAACTATGGTACGCCATATCTTCAGTATTGTGTAGAGATGTGGTCTCCTCACCTCAAAAAAGATATTTTGGCCTTGGAAAGGGTTCAGAAAAGGATAACTCAAATGATTAGGGGTTTGGAACAGGTCCCATATGAAGAGAGGCTAAAGAGACTGAGACTTTTCAGCTTAGAAAAGAGGAGACTGAGGGGGGATATGATAGAGGTCTATAAAATCATGAGTGGTGTGAAGAGGATGTATAAAGAAAAGTTCTTCATTAGTTCCCATAATAGAAGGACTAGAAGACACCAAATGAAATGAATGGGTAGCAGGCTTCATACTAATAAAAGAAAGTTCTTCTTCACAAAGCAAATAGTCAACCTGTGGAACTCCTTGCCACAGGAGGCTGTGAAGGTGAGAATTAGAACAGAGTTTAAAGAGAAGTTAGATAAAGTCATGGAGGTTGGGTCCATGGAGTGCTATTAGCCAGGGGGTAGGAATGGTGTCCCTGGCCTCTGTTTGTGGAAGGCTGGAGATGGATGGCACGAGACAAATGGCTTGGTCATTGTCTTCTGTCCATCCCCTCTGGGGTACCTGGTGTTGGCCGCTGTCGGCAGACAGGCTACTGGGCTAGATGGACCTTTGGTCTGACCCAGTACGGCCATTCTTATGTTCTTATGTTCTAAGCTCAGGGTCGGGGGTCTCACTGGACCAACTTGATTTTCATGCAACCCTGCTCCTGGGTTCGCATGTGGCCTTTGGTGGCCAGGCTGGCAGCTATCCTGCCCTAGACGGCTGCATTCCTGTGCCTAGTGCGGAGATTGTGGACGTTGGAGGCCTCCCCCCAAACCTCGATGAGGTCCACGATCTCCGCACTAGACCAGGAGGGCGCCCGCCTCTTGCGGTCCCGGGCAGGCTCCTGGGAGCCGCCAGCCTGGTCCTGGGAAGAGGGGGAGGGCTGGGTGGCAGCGGGTGGCTGGCTCATGCCGTGCCAGGTGCAGGGTCTGCTGTCTGGGTGCTGGCAGGCTTGCACCTGGCACGGGCACCGTAGCCAGACCGTGGCCCTTTAGGGGCTCCGGGGCTGGGAGGGGGGCAGAAGAGTTTCCCTGGCTTGGCCCAGAGTGGCCACCAGGGCAAGCTGGGAAGGGCTAGCCTCCAACTAGTTCCAATTAAGTGGCTACACAGCCCTTAATTCGAACTACTTAATTTGAACTAGGCGTTAGTCCTCGTAGAATGAGGTTTACCTAGTTCGAATTAAGCGCTCCGCTAGTTCGAATTAAGTTCGAACTAGCGGTTTGCGTGTGTAGCGCCTATGAAAGTTAATTCGAACTAACGGCTGTTAGTTCGAATTAACTTTGTAGTGTAGACATACCCTGAGTGGGCAGGGCTTGCAGGATTAGATTAAGCACTGTAGTTTATATTTTAACCTCTGTGCCTCTGAACCTGGGACATTTCCCAGTTATTTGAAATGAGAATTGACCAGGATCTGATCTGTTTTAAAATCAGCATAACATATTTTTATTTCATTTTTTGGAAAGTATTTTAGTGGTAGAATTTATTCTAAAGTTTCTATGAGCTGCCTGGAATGCTAAAATGGATAGAAAGCCATGAAATAAAATTAATTGTTGTTTTATTAATTTTTTTATCCAGTGGTCTGTCCTTTTCTTAACTGATTATTGCCAACTTTCCACTCTCCCTTCCTAGCTTTGGGGTTACAACTTTTAAAAAAAAAACTTGAAAATATTTTCTATATTTATTTCATTTTTGTGGCTTCCTGCACTTAAAAGCATTTGTCTGTGGACAGAGACTCATTATCTGCCTCTTCGTTATCTCTTCATTGTTTCTTGATGGCCAGCTGCCATCCCAGCACCTTCCCTCCAGCTGTTAGTAATTTTCACTTCATGTAGTTCAAACCATGCTAGTTATTAGAAATCTCATTTGTCCTTGAAAGCATGCAATATGCATAGAAATGAGTATGTTACCAAATTAACATATAAAACCTCTTGGAATTGATATTTCGGGACACATGATTAAGCTCATTCACTTTGTTAGTCATAGCATTCAGTTTTTATCAAGAAAGAGAAAGGGGCTGTTCTTGAGAAGAAAATACAACAGCAGAAGGTTCATGTCTAAATTAAGCCTATAAAGGCAGCTGAACAATATCAACCAACAATGGTACATAAAAGATGAGAAGCCAGAAGTCCATTAGGAAGAGGACAGAGGTATCTGTGGTGCCTATAGGTATGCATGCATGCATAACAATCAGTGATACAGTTGTGGCTGTCTTAAGAAGGCTGTGCATAGGGGTATAACATTGTTATGATAGCCTATCAATGCTATTGCACTGCGATATCATTTCTCATATCATTCATGGCAGTGATGGAAGGGGTCGGGTGCTCTCATCAACATAGCAAACTCTACAGGGGAGGTGGATTAAACTGAAGAATTCTTCTGTTACCTTAGCACTGTCTACATCTGGAGTTAGGTTGACCTACTTCAGAATGTGTCTATACTACAAAATTGGGTCTAATTTATTTAAGTCAACAGTTAGCCTCAGCTTTTACAAATGTGGTGCTGCATGTTCCCACTACGCACATTCAGTTGATGGAGTGCATCCTCACTACCAGGGCTCACATCGAGCAATGGAGTGATACCCTGTGGACAACTATCTCACAGTTCCTGCTGCCAGTTGGAATTCTGAGTTTTGTCCTAGTGCCAGATGAGACAAAAACATTTTTGCAGGTTATTTTGGGTACATGTCATCAGCCTCCCACGAGGCACTTTCCCCTTCCCCTCCTCACTCCCTCCATTCCTGAAAGCCATAGTAAACAATAATTTTTGTGCCTTTTTTCCTAAGCCTAGGTTACCCTAACAAATGCCAAAACACGGCAAGCATGGATCCTGCTCTCTCAGCCGTACACTGTTATTGTGAGCATCGCAAACACTTCATACATTATCCTTTCTTATTTGCAGAGCCTAGTGCAGAGGTGCTACATGGAAGACTGTGACGCCATACAGTGTGCTGGGAGCCATGAAATGGAGCAATGCATATTTGCTGGCAGCAGTCAGGCATTGACCTGGTGGAACTGCTTCTGAGCCCAGGAAACAAGGACAGAGTGGTGGAACCGCATAGTTATGCGGCTATGGGATGAGGCAGTAGCTGCAGAACTTCCAAATTCATCAAGCCACTTTCATGGAACTTTGCAAATTGCTTTCCCCAGCCCTGAAGCACAGCAATACCAGAATAATACCTGCTTTGACAGTTGAGAAGCAAGTGAAGATAGCCCCGTGGAAGTTTGCAATGCCAGATTGTTACCAGTCAGTTGGGAAACAATTTGAAATGGAAAAATCTACTGTGGTGGCTGCTGTGATCCAAATAGCCAAGGCAATCAATCCCCTTCTGCTAGGAAAGATAGTGACTCTGGGAAATGTGCAGGACATAGTGGCTGACTTTGACACAGTGGGGTTCCTTAATTGTGTTGGCACAATAGACAGAATGCATAACTCTATCTTGGCACCAGACCACTTTGCCGAAGAGGTACTTCGGTGATCTTGCAATGCTAGTGGAGCACAAGGACCATTTCACTGACATCAGCAACAGAAAAGGTGCATGATGAGCACATCTTTGGGAATTCCAGATTCTTCAGAAAGCTAGAAGTTGTAACTTTCTTCCCAGACTGGAAAATTACTGTTGGTGATGTTGAAATGGTGGTAAAATGTATCTTTGGGCATTTAAAAGTCTAATGGCACAGTTTACTTACTAGGTTAGACTTCAGTGAAAGCTACAGTCTCATTATCATGGGTGTTGCTGTGTGCTCCATAATATCTGTGAAACTAAGATGGGAAAGTTTCTACCAGGGTGGAGGACTGAGTCGGGCTGCCTGGCTGCCAGTTTTGAGCAGCCAGACACCATGGCAATAAGAAGAGCACGCTGAGGTGCACTGCATCTCCGAGAGATTTTGAAAATCAGTTTCATGAATGACCCACCGCTGATGGGACTGTTATGTGTGTTGTTCCTTTCCAAGCTGCCCCTTGTTTGTATGTATTGCCTTATAATCTAAGTCCTCACTGACCACAGCATGAACAGTGAATAAAGAGTCTATTGGACTGAATAGAGACAGCAATGAATAGTAAAGATAACCCAAGTCTACGGGCCTAATAACACAGGGTGGGAGGGGAGGGATAAGGACACATAGCTTACAACTGCACTATCTAGCAATCCAAGCTATGGGAATGAGAGCCTTCTGCTCCATGAACCCTCCCCTGAAGTTGAGTAGATTGGATACTGGAGCTCTCCCTCCACCTTGCATTTTGGACATCTGGGAGAGGAGGATATGGAACTTGGTGAGGAGGGCAGCTGGGTGCAGCAGGACTCTGCTTGCCTGTACCTCAACCAGATGCCTCCACATGTCTATTTGCTCTCCCATAAGCCATAGTATCTCCTCCTCTGTGTTATACTCTTGCTCCCTACATGCTTTCCTGTCCTCTTGGCTGGTGAGCACGGTCTCCAACAGTATTGGCCTCCATGCATTGAGCTGGGCCCGGTCAGTTGCAGACAACTGCATCAAATCATAGAACATGTCTTCCCTTGTCCGTTTTTTTCGCTTTCTAATCTAATTTTTCACTTTCTAGCCTTTGTGCTGGTGTGTAGGAAGCACCCACAGACAAGGTTTCAGCTGCAATGGAAAAAACCACAAGGGGAGCCTTATAGAACATATATTTCTGAAAACAGAAGGTTAACTCTTGTAATGAATGAAACACTTCACAACAGAACATACTTTACTTTTAGGTACAAGGTCAAATGTTTTCTTTTAAAAAAAGCAGCTACTGTTGAAGTACAATACACAACAGAGCACTGATCAGCAGAATTTGCTTTGCAGGCGAGTAGGGTAAACACACAAGAAAGAATAGGAGGGATCTTTTGCTGCTTTTACTTTTCAAACATCTGTTATTAATGACCATGAACTATGCGCCCCCACTACAATGTGGATGTTGCTTGAGTGCTTGTTAATGTGTTTGCTTTTGTGAAGTCGCAGCACCTAGTTAGGGTGGAGAGCGACAGGCTTTGCACTGTGAACTTGGCAACACCTCTATGCATCTGAAGATCCAAGCATTTAAGGCTAAGCCAGGGGTGAAAGTAAGCTGGTGCACCACAGGATAATGCTCCAGCAAGAAGCCAGCTAGCTGAGGAACTCAGCTATAGTGGGAGGGAAGGGAGCACTTAGCCAGGCTCCCAGCTTCCTGCAGGCTGCTGTGCTAGGTTAGAGGGGTTGGTTGGGGGCACCTGGAGCTCTGGGACTGCCCCAACATCTGCCCCTTTTCAGGGGGTGGTGGGAGCTGCAGCCAGTCCCTGTTGCTTTTCCTGCTTCCTCTGACCAGGGACTGAAGGGAAAGTGCAGAACCTGCTGCATTGCTTCTCTGCCACTACCCTGGGCAGCCAGGAGCAAGAGGAACACAGCAGGCTCTGCAGTTCCCCCAGGAGCCCGGTGTATGCAACTGTAGCTCCCTACCCCTGAAATGGCACCCTTGCCCCCATACTCATCCCTACATGCTCCTGGACCTCTGCTCTGAATTCTGCTCCCCATATCTTCCCTGCTCTGAGCATCCCACTCTAAGCCCCCTGTTCTGACTCTCACACTCCAACTCTCTGCCCTGAGCCTCTCCTCATACCCCCCCCCACCAACCTTGACTCCTACATTCCCCAGACCCTTGCCCTGAGGCCCTCATATACTCCATCCTTCACTCCTGCACCCCCCAAGTCCACAGCCCCTGCCCTTTGCTCTGAGCCCAATCCCCTGTTCTGAACACCTCTCACCCTCCAACCAGAGGTGTAGCAAGGGTGTTTTGCACCCGGGGGCAAAGGCCAAATTTGCACACCCCCCCATCATTTGTTACTGTGGATCTGTTATTATTTCTAAGTCAGCAAAAAAATAAGAACATAAGAAAAAAATCACAAACACTACTAATAGCCACAGATCCTTGGATCAGTTAGTAGATCATAGTAGAACTATCTTGATGATGTCTGGAGTAAGCTGGATGAAATGTTGGACTGAAAAGTCATATATGCATTCAACATCAGAAGCAACAGGACATTACAATTAAAAACTTTTGTTAAGTAAGTTTAATTTTTCTTGCCTTAGCTACAGCAAACTGATTAATTATGTCATCAAAATCTATTTTTATGTATATTAATTTTATATCAGTAAATATGTCAATTTTTTCCAATTGCATGAATAATTATATGTTTATGCAAAATTTCAGACTTACAAAGTATCTGAAATTTTCACAAAAGCCTGTTCTATTTGATTGACCATGGTCTATACCTGCTTTCATTTCAACAAAACAAGTTATGTATCATATAAATTTTTTTAAAGTACCTTAAATTTATATGTAAATTAAAAATCATTTTATATGAGCAAATAATTTTACACAGCAAATTATTGTATTATATTAAAACAAGACCTGAAAAATATTATAAAATATACCTAAAACATAATCTATAATAATAAATAATTACAACTGTCCTATAGAAGTACATTCTCTTTGGTGTCCCTGAAAGCTATCAGTTTTCATTTGTGTGGCCCTCAGAGGGCTTCAAGTTTGACATGCCTGATCTACATGTTTGTTAGTCTTTAAAGTGCTACCAGATTATTGTTTTTTAGGTTTTTCCTTTTGTTATAAAGTATCTTTTATTTTAAAAAAATAAGTAACCCCAATACACTCACCCCTGCCCCAGAGCCAGGCACCCCCCATTCCAATACGACACCCCTTCCCCGGACCAGGCACCTCAGCCCCCTCCATACCAATGCAACTATGGGTAAATCTCATTAATCTCTGTATTAATCATTTTCTCATTTTTTTATTTTAACTTTGTATCAAGTCCTTTTAGTTTTGTAATAAGTCTTTAGTTTGTTGTATTATGTCCTTTTATAGAAACTTTGTATTAAGCCTTTTTACATAGAAACCTTGTATCTTGTAGACTTTTTACCCCCCCCCCCCCCCCTTTGCTAAACTGATTGTCCTGTTGAGTGAATGAGGTGTGAATGGATAAGGCATGAAAGAAAAGCATCTCTGGGCACTTGCAATGGTTGGAGAAAGGTGGAAGCCGGATTCAAGAACAATAAGAACAATGGGACCTATGAAGTGGCTCATTGAAAGAACGCTGGACCTATGGATGCCTTGGGAGTAAGCAGCAAGTGCCTGCTTTTGGAAGGTCCCTCTTTGAAGGTGAATGGGGGAGCATTAAAAAAAAAAAAACACCCAGAAGAAGGTGCCATAGATGAATAACTGCATATGCATATGATGACTCTCTGCATGAGAAGGAAGACACTATACATCTCTAAGGCATCTTGCAGTCAACATGGGAGCATTGATCCAGCTCCAACCCTCCCCCATCTAACTAATCTGGCCAGCAGTTAGGTGGAACAGCTATTGGTAAAAACAAGGCATGGGGGGGGGGTGTATGTGTGCGTGCTGTATTATATGTATATAAGTATTGACTGCTATATGTGTGTATTACCAATAAATGTGGCATTTTGCCTTTTCCCCAAAAAAGATCCCATGCAGTACTTTTAAGTACAACACAACTATCCCTGCCCCAGAGACAGCTCCCCCAGTACCCCCCCATCCCAAAGGCACTCACCCCTTTCCCCTGAGCCAGCCCCCCCACAGTGCTCCCCATCACAATACACTCACCTCACCCCTGCCCTAAAGCCAGCCCCCCCATGCACTTCTCCCTCCTCCCCCCAGAGCAAGGCACCCCCAGTGCCAGGGGGAGCACTCCCTCAATCAAATCCTTCCCCCCCCCCCACCAGCCAGGCACGAGGAACATACCTTTCTTCAGAGCACTGCCCCTCCCACCCAGCTGGCTGCTTTGGCTTGCACTTTGGAGAGAGCCTGCGCCGGCAGTCGCAGCAGCACTTAGCCGGCAGCTCACAAGAGCAGAGTGGACTGGTCCCACCCCGCCCAGCCCGGTGCCCCCCGAGGGGGGGAAGGGGCGCACTCCCCCCAATCAAATCCACCCCCCCCCAGCCAGGTATGCAGAAACTGAACGTACCCTTCTTCAGAGCACTGCTCCTCCCACCCAGCTGGCTGCTTTGGCTTGCACTTTGGAGAGAGCCAGCGCTGGCAGCTGCAGCAGCACGTAGCTGGCAGCTCGCAAGATCAGCGTGTGTTCCGCTCGGTCCCACACCAATCTGGTGCCCCCCTAGCATGGCGCCTGGGGGCAATTGCCGCCCCGCCTTCGCTACACCTCTGACTCCAACTCTGACTCCTGTACTCCCCACGTTCCAGTCCCCTGCTCTGATTCCTGCACCCGCCACACAACAAAACTCTCTGCCGTCTGTATTCCACTCCATACTTAAATTTTTACAGGTATTGTTGTAGCGCAACCCCCACAAGTGGGTGGAGGGGGGCTTGTGATAGAACAGTACTGTAAAGAATTTAAGTAACTTTTACCCCTGGCTAAAGCGAAATACTCATATTGTGCATCTAAATATCTATGCATGGATTTTTTTTAAGAGATGTGATTTTATAATCTTCAGCAACAACGTAATGAAGTATTTAAAGCAAATTTTAAACTAAGGTCCTAAAACATACTAATGCAAACTGTTTTTGTCAGTAAATTCAGGGCTGGCATACTGTTAAATGGCTTCATTCTCACTTAATGGCTCTTTCACGGGTTCAATGTCATGCTAATAGATCTGGCAAGCTGGAGGGAGGGTTTCACTCTTAAATTCACAACTCCACCTGGGGGAATAGTCCACAGTTTGCAAGCTGCAATAACCTGCTGTGGGAGCCTTCAGGAGCTCTCAGTAGGACAATGGGAGTAGTTGAGCACTAAGATCCAGGAGAGGCATTATCTCCCTTGTCTCTTATACCTTCCACCCATGAGCTGAAGTTATGTCAGCATACAGTTGCCACAGTCATTAAATCACTTTTGCATGTCCATACTACGCTCCTTGTGTTGGCAGTGTGTGTCCTCACCAGGAGCAACAACTGTACTGTCATTGCGAGTCATTGTGGGATGGATTCTGAAAGCCAGTAACAATCGATGTAAGCAATGCAGTGTCTACACCAGTGTTTCTTAAACCGTGTTCTGTGGCACACTGGTGTGCCGTGAGGCAGTTGGAGGTGTGCCTCAGAGAACAACAGAATTCAAAATGGCCACCCTTAAAGGGGAAGGCAACCTTTTTTTTGCTCAATAACTTTCTCCCTGACCCTTCCCCCCCCCCATAACTTCCCCCCAACCTTTTTTTTTCTCATTAAAAAAAAGTCTTTAAAAGTTTAAGAAACTCTGGTCTACACTGTTGATGGTTGACCTTGACTATACATCTCTTGTGCAGGTGGAATTATTGGGTGTAGTGGCGCAATTACATTGGTGGGGGCAAAATTTTAGTGTGCACACTTACAATGTTAACTGTCTTGTGTCAACCTAACTATCATGTAGACCAGGCCTAAGTTTTAATCCCATCTTTTTCAATGGCTCCTGTTGCTGTATCTACGCACTTTACAGTCTTTATTATCATCCAAGTTCTTATATTGCTTCCATGAGGTGTAACTATCATTCACTAATTTCACAGATAATGTTGGGCTACTCACGGTCAGTTTTAAAGTAACAATTCACAAAGGAATTTCTTGTACCCAGGTTTCTAAGTAGAAAGCAATTTTCCAGCTATCATATTCCTCCTTCCCACAAGTGGCATCTGGTTCCTATTTCAAGTTAGACCAAAGTCCTCAGTTCACACCCTTTTTATAGAAATTTGGACAGACTCACCTAATGCACCAGAGATGGGGCCAGCCATACTTCCCTCATGGATGAACTGTCTTATAATCATTGCATCGAGGGACACAGCTCTAGTCTTTCCCCTGCTCAGGGAGAGTGTTAACCTTCTCCCTGTCAACACTTGGACTTGGTCTATATAACACCTCCACATAAAACATGTAAGAATGTTCCATTTTCTTCTGTTTTGATTCCACAAAATTATATAGGGCAGTGTGGTGCCTTTTGCGCACCCCGTCAAAAGGGCGAGGCTATTCCGGAGCGAGGATACTGCCCAATTGGCTGTGGGGTTAGCGGCCATCTCTTTAGGCTGTCAATACCCCTGGTCTTGGGGCAGCATGACGAGTCAATTAGTAGCCTGCATCACTGGCTGCATGGCATACCATCCAGAGTCAATAAAACACCCTGGCCTCAGGTCAGTGCGGCTTAGTAGCCAGAGTCTATGAGTCACCCTGGGTCCAGGGCAGTGTGGCTTAGTAGCCGGAGTCTATGTGATTGGGGTTAGCACCCTGATAGGGGGACCAGGGCCCACCCTGCTCCACCGGGTCCCAACCCAGGGCCTTGTGAGCCGCAGCTCAATCTACTGCTCTCTCTCAGTGGGGAATCTGGCTGAAACACTCCAAGAGTACCTGGGTGGGAGAGGCTGCTCCTGCACCCTCCCTGGGTCGCTTCCTACCAGTTCAACTGGGGCATCATCGCAAGTAGCTGCTAGAACTCCCAGCTCTTCAGCAATGGCTTCTCCCTGGGGCTGAGTAGCGGCCTCCTTCTGGCTCCTCCATTCCCTCTAACTGGAACACAGGCTATTGCAGCTCCAGAGCTCTGGCTGGAGGTTCTTCCTCTTCACTGGCCAGCCCAGACTCAGCTGCTCTCTGGCCTTTTATACTGCCCCAGCACTTGGAGCATGCCTAGTCTGGTTGAAGGGGCAGGACTTCCTCCCTGCAGACGGTTTTTACCCCTCCTGATCTAGTGTGGGCTATGTGCACCCTGTCACAGGCAGTGATAAAGTGTTCTAATAAATATTATATGATTGCAAAAGCTTGTTCAGCAAGCCCAGAATGAAATAAAAAGTAGCCCTCAAAGAAAATTGATTTTTATGCTTTTTAAGCTCATTGCAAGCAGTATATGTTATAATAAAAACATTTACTTCAATTTGAAAAAAAAAATCTGCATTTTTTTCTTTTGCCAAAAGCTCAAGCCCCGAGTGGATTCCTTTTTTCCTTGCTGACCTTGCGTCCATCAGGGGTGTCTCTTTTCCTCAGGATAGCAAATAGACAATAGAATTAGCAGGTCAAAATGGTGACTGAAGTCTTTATCCTTCCCTACTACCCCAGCTGCCTTTTCACTATGTTTTCTCAAGTCCTTTCTTGTCATGACTTCACATATTTTTCATTCATTGTTTGATCTGCACAATTGCTATATTGGCTGTACCGTCCCTTTTAAAAGCTTGTAACCTTCTGGTGCCTCCCAGTACCAACCCAAGATCTAAGGCCCAGATCAACAATGGGACTTAGGCATTATGACACTGAACATCACAACATCTAATTCATAGGAATTTAGGGGAAAAAAATCCCAGGAACAGCACTGCAATCCACAAAGCCTGAGTTAGGCGCCTCATCTCGCTATACCACCTTAAACATGCGATCCATAAAGCAGGGAGCCGCCTCAACTAACCCATGAGAGATGCTGATGAGTGGGTATGTTTACCTCTTATTTAAGTAGGTCCACTTTAATTAAATATTAATTGGGTCAGAGAGAGTGAGAATCAAGCCAGTGTCCAGAGACACTCATGACAGGTGTAAGATCCCTGTTCAAATACCTTTTCTTGAGGCAGCGGGGAAACTTGAACCAGGTGTTTGTTCCATCCCAAGTGAGTTCCCTAGCCATTGTGGGAAAGCATATGAAGGAGGGTCTGTGCTTTGGCTATGCAGATCTAAGCAGCCTTTTAGCACGTGGATCGGCCCAGTATGTAAGTTAGGCAGAGGAGCACCTATCTTCTTCTGGTTTGTGGATTGCATCCAGCACCCTACAGTGAGCCAGAAATGCACAGGTCCAGAGACAGAGACACAGGTGCTGTCATGGCTCAATCCCTCAACCTGCTGCTCTGCGTGCAGAGATGGGGGGGCTGGTTAGCAGAATAAATACTGAAAAACCTCTCTCTGTGATTCCCAGAGACAAATGTATTCAATCTCAGACCCCCAAGACCCAAAAAAGACAGTACTGATTCCGTGCTGCCACCACCCAAGTGATTAGAAGAAAATATAAAATAAAAAAAACCTTTTCCAGGGAGAGAGATCACTTGGGAATCTCCTCCCCTAACGTAAAACTCTTCCCCCTACCCCAACCTCCGTTTCTCTTGGAGTTGGGAAACAGAGAGAATCCGCAGAGAACAATGGACTCTGTCCCGGTAAATAGGCACTTAACTCTAACGACACAACAATCAACCAATACTGGTTAATTAAAATAAAAAGAAAACTCTTTTATTATCAAAACAAAACTACTGTTGCAAGCATAGTAAATTGATTAGGTGGTAAATAGCCACAATTGACATAGACCCAAGGAAAGTCCGTGGGCTGTAATCCTTATTTACAAAAGAGAAAAACATGATTCCAAAACCCCAAACAAGGAAAACAATAAACCCTGCAGGACTATCTAAACTTTTCCCTACTTACACATTTCAAGACGTCCATTCTTGGAGAGAGAAAATGTCTCCCATCTCCCTCACTACCTGGGAGAAACTGCTCTGATCTCAAACAAAGAAGAGAGAAAAATCTCTCTGTCCCAGTTTGAAATTCCTATCTGCATTTTTACTGGCTAACTGCCCAACCATTCCCCCCCTCTGGCCCCAGCTGACACCTTTGCTAGGTACCTAAGTTAACCTCTTAGTCACCAGGTGCTGATCAGCACTCCTGTTCATGAGAGGTGCCCAGGGAACTTTTACTGCAAAAGTGCAGTGGTGTTTAAAAACAGCACTTAAGAACCAAAATCAGGAGATTAGGTGGCTAAGTACCTCTGTGAATACATGCCTACATGTAGTTGTGAACTGTTCAGTAATCAGTAGCTCACATCATGTGTCTGGCACCATCTCTAAAGCATTTTTAAATGGACCCCCTTGATTATTCAATAAATCTTCAAACTCTTTGAGCAAAAAAATGCTTACACTAACAATAAGCCTTTTATATGTGAAAGCCATCCCTCTCTACACTGTTCTTCAGCTCTTTCTTGAAGAAACAAAAGACAGGACTATGCAGCACTTTAAAGACTAACAAGATGGTTTATTAGGTGATGAGCTTTTGTGGGCCAGACCCACTTCCTCAGATCAAATTGTGGAAGGAAATTGGCATGACCATATATACCAAAGGGATACAATAAAAAAAGTGATTGTTTTATATATACCTTTGGTATATATGGTCATGCCAATTTTCTTCCACAATTTGATCTGAGGAAGTGGGTCTGGCCCACGAAAGCTCATCACCTAATAAACCATCTTGTTAGTCTTTAAAGTGCTGCATAGTCCTGTCTTTTGTTTCAGCAACACCAGACTAACATGGCTACATCTCTATTACTTTTCTTGAAGAAGTCACTGAATCCCTATGCTGCTTCTTCACAATTGTTGCATATTTATGTTTATAAACAGCTGAACTGCATTTGTAGCATCACAGGAGATTCTAGAGCTGCGAGCACAGCTTGAAATTTGAATCTGTGGTGAGGTTCATGGAAACCGTGGACAGGGCACAAGTAATACCAAGACTCATGATATGATATTACTTTCATGTATGGGCAAGGAAAAACCACAGACATGGGCAATCAGAGTCTGTATTGAGAGGTTCATTTTGTAATGCTATTGATTTTGATTATTCTGATTGTCATCAATTTATAGCCTGATTACCAAAATCCCCCTAATCATTTTTGTTCCCCTTGTCTGTACTTTCCCCCATTCCAATATATCCCTTTTGAGATAAGGTGACCAGAGCTGCATATTTAAGGTGTGGGCATACCATGAATTTATATAGTGGCATATTTTCTGTTTTATTATCTATCACTTTCCTAATGGTTCCTGACATTCCTTTAGCTTTTTTTCTTCCACAGAACACTGCATAGATGTTTCCAGAGAACAATCCAGGATAACTCCAAAATCTCTTTCTCAAGCAGTAACAGCTAATTTAGACTCTAACATTTTATATGTTGGGATTATGTTTTCCTGTGCTTGTTACTTTGCGTGTATCAATGTTGAATTTAATCTGTCATTTTGTTGCCTAGTCACCCACCCTTTGTTACTGTTCACAGTGAGCTTTGGACTTAAGTATCTTGAGTAATTTTGACGAGGAGTCCTGTGGCACCTTATAGACTAACAGATTTATTGGAGCATAAGCTTTCGTGGGTAAAGACCCACTTCGTCAGAGGAGCTTATGCTCCAATAAATCTATTAGTCTATAAGGTGCCACAGGACTCCTCGTTGCTTTTGCAGATTCAGACTAAGACGGCTACCCCTCTGATACTTGAGTAATTTTGTATCTTCATCTGCAAACTTTGCCACCTCATTGTTTATCCTTGTTTCCAGATTATAGAATCATAGATAATTATGGTTGTAGAGACCCGAGGAGGTCATTTAGTCCAACTTCCTTCTCACAGCAGGACCAACCCCAGCTAAATCATTACAGTCAGGGCTTTGTAAAGCTTCACCCTAAAAATCTTTAAGGATGGAGACTCCACCACCTCTCTAGGCAACCCATTCACCATCCTTCTAGTGAAATAGAATTCCTAATATCCAACCGGGATGTCCCCACTGCAACTCAAGACCAATGCTTCTTGTTCTGTTATCTGCCACCACAGGAAATAGCCTGGCTCCATCCTCTTTGGAAATCTCCTTCAGATAGCTGAAGGCTGCTGTCAAATTCCTCCTCATTTTCTTCTGAAGATTCAGTTCCCTCAGTCTCTCCTTATAAATTATGTGCCCCACCCCTCTAATCCTTTTCTTTGTGCTCTCTGGATTCTCTTCAGTTTGAACACATCCTTTCTGCAGAGGGGGTTCCAATACTGGATGCAATACTCCAGACGTGGCCACATCACTGCCAAATAGATAGGAATAATCACTTCCCTAGTAGGAGCCAGCAATGCTCCTACTAATGCCCCCTAATATGCCATTAGCCTTTTTGGCAACAAGGGCACACAATTGACTTATACAGCTTCTCATGTACTGTAATCCACACATCCTTTTCTGCACAACTGCTGCCTAGCCCTTCTGACTCCAGCCATTTGGCTTTGGATATATTTCCTTTTGCAAAAATGGGCTACTGTCCCTTGCAGCTACACTTACCCATTTCTTTGCCTGAGTTGGAGGGAGGATTCCCTGTAACATTTAAAGTTGTTACACACTTATGGTTATAGAATCATAGAAATGTAGGACTAAAAGGGACCTTGCAATATCATCTAATTCAGCCTCCTGTGCAGAGGCAAGACCAAGTAAAACTAGAACATCTCCAACAGACGCTTTTCTAACTTTTTTTTTAAGAACTCCCATGACAAGTATTTCACAACCTCCCTTGGAACTTGACTCCAGTGTTTAACTGCACTTAGAGGGAAAAAAAAAGCCTAATATCTAAAATATGTTTCCATTGCTGCAGATTAAGCTAATTATTCCTCATCCGAAATCGATGGAGCAGGAAAACAATTGATCACTGTCCTTTTTATAATAGCCCCTTAGCATAGATTTATCAGGACCCCGCTCACTCTTCTTTTGGCAAGACTAAACATGCCCAGGTTTTTTAACCTTTCTTCAAAGGCAGGCTTTCTAAACGTTTTCCATTTTTGTTGCTTGCCCGTGGACTCTCTCCCATTCGTCCGCATCTTTCTTAAAGTCTGGCACCCAGACCTGGACACAGCTCAGGCCTCACCAGTGCTGAGTAGAGAAGGAAAATGACCTCACATGTCATACATATGACACTCCTGTTAATACACCCCCATATGTTTGCCTTTTTCACAACTTCATCATGCTGTGGAGTCACATTCTGTTTGTGATTTATTTTGACCCCCAAATCCTTGTGTGCAGGTTCACACAGACTAGTCCCAGTCATCCTGGGTGCTTCTGTGCAGTACAGTTTTGGCTCAGGACACCAATAGCAACAGCTTATAGCACAGTGACCTCACCCAAGCTTCCACTAGCCTGTTTTTTTATTTTTTTCATTATATTAGCCTTTTTCACAACTGCATCATATTGTTGACTCATATTCAATTTGTGATATACTATGACCCTCACATCCTTTTCAGCAGTACTACCCTCAAGTCAGTTATTCATTTTTATAGTTGAACATTTGATTTTATTTTTCTAAGCATAGTATTTTTCACTTATCTTTATTGACGTCCATCTTGCTGATTTCAGACCAGTTCTCCAGTTTGTCAGTCTATTCCTCCAGAGTTTTGTAGCCCCTCTCAGCATGGTACAAGCCACAAATTTTATAATCATATTCTTGAATCCATTCTCCAAGTCATTAATGAAGATATTGACTAGTTCTGGTAGTAGGATTGATCCCTGCAGAACCCCATTATACATATCTCCCCCCATTTGACAGCAAACCATTGATAACTACTCTCTGAATATGGTTTTCCAGCTTGTTGTGCAGCCACCTTCTAGTAATTTAATCTAGACCACATTTCCCTAGCTTGTTTATGAGGATGTCATGAGGGAGTGTGTCAAAAGCACTACTAAACTAAATATATATCATGTCTGCTGCTTTCCCCCCATCCACTAGGTCAGGAAACCTGTCAAAGAAGGAAACGAAGTTGGTTTGTCATGTTTGTTCTTGACAAACCCATGTTGACTATCACTTATAACCCTATTATCGTTTAGGTGCCCACAAATAACTTATTTAATAATTTGACCCAGTATCTTTCCATGTTTTGAAGTTAGGCTTACTGGTCTATAATACCCCAAGTCCTCTTTGCTCCCCTTATTAAAGGTATGTACTGTATACTTCCCTCCAGTCCTCTCAGACCTCAACTATCCTCCATAATTTCTCAAAGATTATTGCTAATGGTTCCAACATTGCTTCAGCTAGTTCCTTAATCTCCATAGGGTGAATTTCATCAGGTCCTGGTAACTTGAATACTGTACATCTTATATACATATCCCTCAGTCTGTTCTTTCCCTGTTTTGGTTTGCATTCCTTCCACCTTGTCAATATTAATTGTGTTTATAGGCACTGACTTCACCTCTAGCCAGGGGGTATTCAACTCTCCATCTGCCCCAGGCTCTGCCACTACTTCACCCCTTCCCACAAGACCCACCTCTTCCTGCCCCTGCTCTGCCCCTTCCCTGCCCCCCTTCCACCCACGTCCCAGTCCCCAACCTGCCTCTTCCCCTTCTCCTCTCCTGATTGACCCCCCTGTTCTCACTCCTGCCCCACACTTCTGGAGCATCCTGAACACAGCTGTTTGCAGCAGGCAGGAGGTGCTGGAAGGGAGGGGGATGAGCTGGTCAGCTGGGCTGCCAGTGGGCAAGAGGCAGTGGTGGCAGAGGGAAGTTTAGCTGCTGGTGGATGCTGAGTACCCTTTAATTTTCCCCTGGGGGTGCTTAAGCCCTGGAACACCCACAGAATCAGCACCTATGATTGTGTTAATATTTGGTCAATATTTACCTTTTCAGTAAAAACTGAAGCAAAATGGCATTAAATACCTCAGTCTCATTCATGTTGTCTGTAATTAGCTCGTCTACCCTGCAAAGTAGAAGACCTTCACTTTCCTTTGTTTTTCTTGTCCAAGTTCCTCCTAATGTATTTAGAGACGTCTTCTTATTGCCTTTAATGTCGGGTGCTCAGTGTAACTCAGTTTATGCATTATCCTTTATGGTTTTGTCCCTACATACATGTGCTGTTCTTTTGTATGCCTCCTTAGCAATTTTTTATTTTGACTTGACTCTAGATCATTTCCTCAATGATGTTAACATGTCAGGTTGCTTTTAATAATGTCTCACAAAGAAGCAAGTAAGGAGTTAAAATTTTGTCACACCTCTTAGGCATCTCTTCAAAGATCTGTTGAGAGAGGTAGCCAGAGGAGGCACTGGCTGTTATAAAGTTGCTAAATCTGAATGGCCAGAGGAGATCCCCCAGGCATTGCTGACAGGCTAACAGACAGCAAGCTCCTTATTAGCAAGGCAGGGAGTGCAGAAAGGGAATGGCTGAGATGGACCAGAGCATAATTCCACACACTTCCTCTCATCCATGGGCTGGGTGGGGAAGTCTCATCTTTGTGTGATTTCTGGGATATAAATTTCAACCACTTTTATTTGGGAGTTTGGATTAGTAAACTGTTTTATTTGGGGGGTTCAATTGTGGACTATATAAGTGACTGGAAACCCACCCACACAGATTCCTTTATGTTCTCAGTGCTGCCCTTCAGCTGCCTTAACATGTCCATATATTCAGATCCAAAATCAATGTCATGATCCAGCTGGTTGACTTTTGTTCTTTCTGATAAAGAAAAACCACTCACAACTAACTTGCACACTGTTAACAACTCCTATGCAGTAGATATAGAATTAGTATTTTCCTGATGAGTCACACTGGAAGCATTGGGCTTTGCATTTTTCATCTATATGCAGTCAGCTCTCTTTTAGTCTCCTTCTTAGCTTCCCCATAGAAATGTTCCATGTGGTGGGGGAGAAACTATATAAAAATAAAGCAAAGCACCTGGGAACTAGTTTAGTCTTCAAAGATACATTTTAAAAACTATTTTCTAGGCCAGCTCAAACTTAATAAAAATGTGTTAAAATATGGTTACGATAGAAGTGGAAAGGAAACTAGTAACTGCACCGAAAAATGACTCAGCCTTTAAAATGGCTAGATACAGAAATATATAAAATAAAATCCCTTTCCCATCCTACAAAGTCTGTATTTAAAATGCTGTTAGTCACAGTAACACAATATTCCTCGCAATCTCCACCCTACATCTTTGAAAGTAAAGTTCACTAAAGTGGCCTGGAGCTATCACAAGATGGTTTAAACAACACAGCTCAAATCAAGCCTGGCTGAGAGTCAATGATTTGAATCACCTTGTTAAATAGCAACCCAAGCAGCTCAGTCATTTTAAATACAGCAATTACTTCTTCTTTTAAAGATGCATTTCGCTTATTCATGTATATTTATTCACTTTAATTGCCATATCTGTTTAGTTTTCAAAAATTTCCCTGTAACCTATTCAGATGATATTCCATTAGCCGATAGAACATGCAGACCCACGTCTGCTGATGACGACAGTGTCTCATATTGCTTTTGAACATCTGTAGGAATTAAATTATCTTACAGAGATTTTTTTTTATAACTGCTTAAAATTAAAGCAAAATGTTAAAGAAACAGGAGCATTAGCAGCCTCCAAACTCTGTTTGAGGGAAAAGGTTGCACACAGCTTTTAGCTTAATAGAATGCTGCTAAAAATACAGCTTTCTGAATGGAGGAGGGCAGAATTCCGAGTTGGTATTGCCTTAGCTCTTGTTTTTTTCTTTTTAAGCTAAAGCCCTGAGGAGTTCCATCCAGGCTCCACAGACCCACCTGCTTGGAGAGCACTGAAGAATCAGAACCCAAGATAAGAAACTTGAGTGCTCTTTCTGTTTGAAATGGTTGGTTAGCTATGTGCAACCCATGCCTCAAGAAAGAATGAGGGAACTGCTGAGAGTAAAATAGGACACTTAATTGTCTTGCTTAAGACTTCAAATTTTTGAGACAGGCTGTTGATAAACAGGACCTGTCCTGGAAAAGTTTCATTGATCACTTTAACTATGATGCCATTTACTATGGTTTAGTCCTTTCTTACAGGAATAAGGGTTGCAGAATTGTTTCTCTGGCAAGCCGGTCCTGTTGCCTAATACAGCCATGTCCTTAGGAAGGAAGGAACTAGCGAAAAGGGTTACATGTATGGCAGGGTGATAGGCATGGATCACACTGAGAATTAGGTACTCAGGACATACTGCAAAAAATAGGGCAGACAATTCTCCAAACTGGTGGTTTATCTTATAATTAGGTTAACAAAACAAGACAATAACAACAGAGCTTCTGCAGTACCATACTGGTTAACCAGAAGCCAAACAAGTCCTCTTTATGCATTCTATCCTTTGGCACCCAGAAAAACCAGTCTAATGTAGTGATAGTTTACTGAAAACCCAATTCACCAAAAGTGAGGTTCTACCAATCCCAAAAGATGAGACACTTACCCCCACATCAATATGCATCTCAGATCTTACCCAATATCACACTGTCAGCTAATCCTTAGTAAATTAAGAAAAGATGTAATAATAAAAGAAAATAATAGAATTAAAAAGTTATTAGATGATATAATACAAATGACTGCAAAGTCTGTTTTCAGATTTATAGCAATGCATGGATGAGACGATGGTGTAGGGAAGAGGGGTTTGGATTTATTAGGAACTGGGGACACTTTTGGGAGAGGGGGAGCCTATACAGGAAGGATGGGCTCCACCTAAACCAGGGTGGAACCAGACTGCTGGCACTAAACATTAAAAAGGCCGTAGAGCAGTTTTTAAACTAAGAGATGGGGGAAAGCCGATTGGTGCGGAGATGCACGTAAATCGGAGGGAGACTTCTCTTAGAGGAGAATCCATTGATAGAGATTCTCTAAGCTGTAGTCAGAAAGAGAGGAGGGGAAAGGGCAAACCATGGGCCAGAGCAGACAAACAACCGCATACAAAGGAATCCAATGCACCAGGAAAGGGCAGACAAATAAGCAGTGGCAAATTTTTAAAGTGCTTCTACACAAATGCTAGGAGTCTGACTAATAAGATGGGTGAACTAGAGTACCTAGTATTAAATGAGGAGATTGACATAATAGGCATCACTGAAACCTGGTGGAATGAGGAAAATCTGTGGGACATAATCATACCGGGATATAAAATATATCGAAAGGATAGAGCAGGCCAGGTGGGTGGTGGAGTGGCACTGTATGTGAAAGATAACGTAGAATCAAATGAAATAAAAATACTAAGTGAATCAACATGTTCAATAGAATCGCTATGGATAGTAATTCCATGCTCCAATAATAAGAAATTAGCAGTAGGGATATATTACTGACCACCTGACCAGGACAGCGATACTGACATTGAAATGCTGAGGGAGATTAGAGTGGCTACCAGAATAAAGAACTCTATAATAATGGGGGATTTTAATTATCCCCATATTGACTGGGTACATGTCACCTCAGGAAGAGAAGTGGAGATAAAATTTCTCAATGGCCTAAATGACTGCTTCTTGGAGCAGCTGGTGCAGGAACCCACAAGGAGAGAGGCAATTCTCGATTTAGTCCTGAGTGGAGTGCAGGATCAGGTCCAGGAAATAACCGTTACAGGACTGCTTGGGAATAGTGACCATAATATAATAACATTCAACATTCCTGTGGTGGGTAGAACACCTCAGCAGTCTAGCACCCTTGCTAGTTAAATAGAAATTAAAAGGCACAGTGACTAGAGCCAAATCCCTGCAAGCTGTATGGAAACTTTTTAAAGACACCATAATAGAGGCCCAACTTAAATGTATACCCCAAATTAAAAAACATAGCAAGAGACCTAAAAAAGTGTCACCGTGGCTTAACCACCATGTAAAAGAAGCAGTGAGGGACAAAAAGGCATCTTTTAAGAAGTGGAAGTCCAATCCTAGTGAGATAAATAGAAAGGAACATAAACACTGTCAAATCAAGTGTAAAAATGTAATAAGAAAAGCAAAAAAAGATTTTGAGCAACAGCTAGCCAAAAACTCAAAAAGAAATAACAAAATGTTTTTTAAGTACATTAGAAGCAGGAAGCCTGCTAAAAAACCTGTGGGTCCCCTAGACGATCGAACTATAAAAGGCGCAATCAAGGACGATAAAGCCATTGCGGAGAAACTAAATGATTTCTTTGCTTCAGTCTTTACGGCTGAGGACGTTGGGGAGATTCCCAAATCTGCACCGTCCTTTGTGGGTGATGAATCTGAGGAACTGTCCCGGATTGAAGTGTCATTAGAGGAACAAATAGAAAAACTTAATGTTAACAAATCTCCAGGACCGGATGGCATTCATCCAAGGGTTCTAAAAGAACTCAGATGGGAAATTGCTGAACTATTATCTGTGGTTTGTAACCTATCCCTTAAATCGGCTTCCGTACCTAATGACTGGAAGGTAGCCAACGTGACACCAATATTTAAAAAGGGCTCTAGAGGCGATCCGGGCAATTACAGACCGGTAAGTCTAACTTCAGTACCGGGCAAATTAGTCGAAACAATAGTAAAGAATAAAATTGTGAAGCATGTAGAAGAACATAATTTGTTGGACAAAAGTCAACATGGTTTCTGTAAAGGGAAATCCTGTCTTACTAATCTATTAGAGTTCTTTGAAAGGGTTAACAAACATGCGGACAAGGGGGATCCAGTAGATACAGTATACTTAGATTTTCAGAAAGCCTTTGACAAGGTCCCTCACCAAAGGCTCTTGTGTAAATTACATGGCCATGGGATAAGAGGGAAGGTCCTTTCTTGGTTTGAGAACTGGTTAAAAGACAGGAAACAAAGGGTAGGAATAAATGGTAAATTTTCAGAATGGAGAGGGGTAACTAGTGGTGTCCCCCAAGGGTCGGTCCTAGGACCAATCCTGTTCAACTTATTCATAAATGATCTGGAGAAAGGGGTAAGCAGTGAGGTGGTAAAGTTTGCAGATGATACCAAACTGTTTAGGATAGTCAAGACAGAAGCAGACTGTGAGGGACTCCAAGAAGATCTCACCAAACTGAGTGATTGGGCAACAAAATGGCAAATGAAATGTAATGTGGATAAGTGTAAAGTAATGCACATCGGGAAAAATAACCCCAACTATACATACAGTATGATGGGGGCTAATTTGGCTACGACAAATCAGGAAAGAGATCTTGGCGTTATCGTGGACAGTTCTCTGAAAACTTCCACGCAGTGTGCAGCGGCGGTCAAAAAGGCAAATAGGATGCTAGGAATTATTAAGAAAGGGATAGAAAATAAGACCCAGAATATCTTACTGCCCCTGTATAAAACTATGATACGCCCACATCTTGAATACTGTGTACAGATGTGGTCTCCTCACCTCAAAAAAGATATTTTGGCCTTGGAAAGGGTTCAGAAAAGGGCAACTAAAATGATTAGGGGTTTGGAACGGGTCCCATATAAGGAGAGGCTAAAGAGACTGGGACTTTTCAGTTTAGAAAAGAGGAGACTGAGGGGGGATATGATAGAGGTATATAAAATCATGAGTGGTGTGGAGAGGGCCGATAAAGAGAAGTTATTTATTAGTTCCCTAAATAGAAGAACTAGAGGACACCAAAAGAAATTAATGGGTAGCAGGTTTAAAACTAATAAAAGAAAGTTCTTCTTCACACAGCGTGTAGTCAGCCTGTGGAACTCCTTGCCAGAGGCGGCTGTGAAGGCTAGGACTATAATAGAGTTTAAAGAGAAGCTAGATAATTTCATGGAGGTTAGGTCCATAAAAGGCTATTAGCCAGGGGATAAAATGGTGTCCTTGGCCTCTGTTTGTCAGAGGCTGGAGAGGGATGGCAGGAGACAAATCGCTTGATCATTGTCTTCAGTCCACCCTCTCCGGGGCACCTGGTGCTGGCCACTGTCGGCAGACAGGATACTGGGCTAGATGGACCTTTGGTCTGACCCAGTATGGCCATTCTTATGTTCTTATGGAATAGACTTGCAAAAGACTTAGGTAACTTTGAAAAGATTAGAAGGTCCTCAGCTCATAGTCCAAGATATTCCTTTTGGTTGTAAATCCACAGCCCAGAGAATTAGGAGTAGGAAAGAGGCAAAATTAAAGATGTCTTAGGTATAATTTATATCTTCTGCTATGTTCAAGGAAATTGATTACAGTCCTTTCTACAATAGCCCTTAACATACTTGAAGACTGTTATCAAATCCTCCCCTCAGTCTTCTTTTCTCAAGACAGACCATGCCCAAGCTTTTTTTTTACTTCAGAGGCAGACAATCTGTGATTGTTTTTGTTACTTTCCTCTGTCCACAGATGCCCAGAACTGGACATAGTACTCCAGCCAAAGTCTCATCACTGCTGAGTAGAGCAGGACAATTACTTCCCATGTCTTATATAAAGTGCTTCTGTTAATATACCTCAGAATCATATTAGCCTTTTTCAAAACGGCATCACATTGTTGACTCATATTCAATTTGTGATCCACTGTGACTCCCAGATCCTTTTCAGCAGTACTACCTTCAAGTCAGTTATTTCTTCTTTGTAGTTGTGCATTTGATTTCAAGTGTAACATTTTGCATTATATTGTATTTCATGTTGATTTCAGACCAATTCTCCAGTTTTTCAAGTTTGTTTTGAATTCTTATCTCATCCTACAAAAGTGACTACAGCCCCTCCTAGCCAAATGCCATCTGTATATTTTATAAGCATACTCTTGACTCCATTTTACAAGTCGTCAATTAAGATATTGATTAGTACCAGACCCAGGACCGACCCCCTACAGAACTCCACTAGATACATACTCCCAATTTGACAGCAAACCATTTATAACTCCTCTGTTTAGTACCGACTTTCAGCCACTTGTGCACCCATTTTATAGTAATTTAAGCTAGACATTTTTCCATGTGTCAAAAGCTTTAGTAAAATCAAGACATAGCTCATCTACTGCTACCCATCTATCCACTACAATAATAACTCTTAATAATATTAATGTATCCTCATGATATACCAATATCCCCATTGAGTGGAGCATAGTTAACATCTTCAGAGTGAGTTTCCTTGCTCTCAAGCATTTTCTTTGTAATTGCTATAATGTTCCTTTAATGGAATTACATGTATTTACAATTTCTTTCGCTTTCTCTCTCTCTCTCCCTCCCTCCCTCTCTGTTTCTTAATAGAGCGTTTTGTCTGTAAACATAGAATGGCACACAACATTTGTAAAAATTGCAGGGACACCTGAAACTTTTATCAATATGGAGGTACAAATACTTGAGAGCAGATGTGGAGCTTCATCTTTGCAATGTGTAGGCTTCACTGGGCACAAGCAAATAAACTACTGTAAAGCTGAACTCAAGACTGGGTTCCCTGGCACCCTAAACCATAGAAAGCTCCAGAAGAACTAAGGTTCCTTCATATCTTCAGGCAGTGCAACATCCAAAAATGTAACAGACATTAGGTAAGCTCTGGTTCGGAAAATTGGTATTGCATTGTACTGTTATTGCTTCAGGGACTACTGGAATGAAGCATTTCTGGAATTAAATGTGCAGTTGTTCTTCCAACACACAGCACTGTTACACACCACTGAAAGACAGGCAGCAAAGAAGAATTCTGAACGTCACTGTAATTAGAAGAGGGAGTAGGGTACACAGAATATAATTATACAAAATGGCATTTGCCCAGGACACAAAGGATAACAAAGCTACTTTTGCAAAAATTGCCATGGAATCATATGACCAGAGCTGAATGTATGTGTCCAATCAGAAATGCAAATTTCAGTGAATACTGAAAGTCTGTGTTTCAAGAAAGAGCTAAAGAATATTGCTCAATCACCTCAGAATATGCTTTGAAAAGCTACAAGGACTAGGTTTGGAAAGACTGAGATTTTGAGATTTCTCCTCTGAGGAAAGGATAAGTAATTACTTTTTCGATTGCACTTGGCTCTGTGAAATTTAATGCCATGGAGAATATTGAGATTTGAGAGAAACCTCAAGATTCTGATTGCCTGGAGGGCTCAGCATGGGAAAGATCATGTGTTTAGTTTCCCAGGGACAGAGGTGGAAAAGAAAGCAGAATTTGTTTACCTTCCAACCTCCAAGCAGAGTGGTACCAGAAAATGACTGGATGTGTAGGGTTCCATCCCATACAATAGAGTGAGGAGTTGTGTTTATCTCACACCTGGAGTTTGTCTTCATCCTGTTTTCAACACCAGCCTGGAATGTTTTAATATGTGTAACATGAATTTACTGAAGAAAAATAAACATATCCAACCACATTCTATTTGGACTTGTCACTGCATGATCATTCTATTATGAATAATAATAGCATCCTATATAGGGATCATCTTTAGGACGCTTAAATGTTTTTAAAATGAATTAGATACACAAATGGTGGACAAGGGATAACATTAAACCACCCTTAAAATGTAGGCACATCTAGAGTGAAATATGTCAGCTCTTTAGATATAAACATTTGGCCCAAAATTTAGGTGTTATAAAAATAAACTTCAGGAGATCAAGACAAATGTATCTATGATTTCTCTACATTTCCAAGGAAACAGGTTTGTTTGGGGTTTGTTTGTTTTGGTTTTAAACAAATGTTGCCCTGCAGTTTCCAAACCAAACATTGTAGCACGATGCTTGTGCATAAAATGCAGAAAATGAAGTTGAATAGAAAATTATTAGAAATAAAAATGAAACTGACAAGGCTATTTAATTGTTTTAGATCTCAGAGGGGTGGCTGTGTTAGTCTGTAACTGTAAAAACAACCAGCAGTATGGTGGCACCTTAGAGACTAACAAATTTATTAGGTCATGAGCTTTGATGAATAAAACCTACTTCATCAGATGAATTGGAGTGGAAATTACAAAATTTGGAGAGGAAATTACAGAAGTATATAGTCATTGATCAAATAGCTCAATGTATTGATATATGTCATATAATATCATAAAGTCTATTTAGCTCTTTCCCCACCACAATCTAAGCATGAAGTGATACACTTGTATCCCTGTTTTGCTAAATATTATCTTCATCAGAAAAGTTGGAGTGGAAATTAGTAGTAGTAATAGGAGGAGGAATTTGCACTGGTGTAGCTATGGTAATGCCTAGCCACTGGAGGCTGTAACTTAGAGCAAGCCTCTATAAATAGATAAAGCTTGACTGTGTATTTTCCCTCTACCACTTCTTTTGCATTCTCCCTTGCAAAGGAAATGGCAGAGGGAAAATACACAGCTCTTTATAACTACAAGGGCTGTTTTTATGAATAAGGTTTGATTTCAACAGAATTATAGTGAGTAAAAAGAATGAATAAAAATGGTGTCAGCATAGTTGTATTGTCTTCTGTATTCAACAGAGCACTTCTGGTTTTGATTACACCCTGTATAAGGCAAAAGCCAGATCCCTAGTGCGATTAACTAAACAGAACTCAGTCCTCTAAATGCCACTGGTTGCTTCATTAAAGCATGCATTCACTAAACTGTGTCTGGCGTGGTTTCATGCTCTGTATCCAGCTATATCTGAGAAATAATTGAGTGGGGAAGGAGATATGAGTAGATCTACTAACATAACCATGTGACATCACTCATGTGTATGTCCTTGAAAGACTGGAATGATAGAGATTTTTTTTTAAATGATACAAAGCATTCAAATTAAAATACAGGATTTTTAAAATGCATCTTTAATATAGAACACAAGGTAAGCAAGCAATAATATAGTAAGCTTACTTTCTGGTATAATATCATGAGATATTAAAATATAAAAATAAAAACTTTTTTTCCACGCAAAATAATATTTTCAGGGCAGTAAATTATAGTTCTCTAGTTCCCACCAAACATCTGCAGGCAAAAAACTTTCTCTTTCCAAATGTTGGATTTTTTTAGAGTGCATATGTAACATTGTTTTCTCTCTTGATTAACCCATACTTGCCCTTTGAGCCATTATTTTCAGCCCAGACCCTTGGTGCCTTATAGGAATGAAACTTCCCACCTTTCCCTATCCCACCCCCAAAGTAAAAGGACAGCACAATTCAGGAAAAGCACTTTCAAAAACAGATTCAGTTTAATTAGAGGATCAGTGAATAGAGCAGTGTTTTCTTGGCAACAGGTAGAAAAGCTGGCAATTAATCAGCCTCTCTTGAGCTGTATTTGGCACTGTACCTCTGGATCAGGAATTTGGATTTTAGTGTCTATTTTTTATTTTTCTTCCCCCCTCCCCTCCCACCTCTTTCCTCATTATCAGACAGTTTTTTCCCTAATGGTACTGAGAGAAAATTATTTTGCATGGTTTGTTATGAAGGTGAAACTAATTATGCTGGCCATTTTAATATGTAAACATTGTTATCAGATAACGCTTGTGTTTGTCCAGGATTCTCATCACGACTACCACCACCAAAGTACATCAAATAAACATAAGTATGTCAGAGACTGGAAAGGGGAAAGAAAAAATCAAAAAGAGCTCTTTACATTTAAATTCTTTTAATCATCATAGTAGGAGTTAATAGAAAATACACTAACTTAGCAATAAAAGAAAACCCTTTAAAAATGGAATTCTTCAGCACATCACGTGGGTATATAACTTTAAACTGCTACCTGAATGGGGCAAAAAACCAAAACACTACAGTCAAATTAATAAAGAAAACCAAACAAACAGATGATATGCAGTCTCTGCTAAGAAATAGAGATCCCTTTAAAAAGTTATGCATGGATGACTCCTGAACATTGACATAAACAGAAGTTTGCTGTTGCCTTTGGTGGGACCAGGATCAGGCCCATAAAGTTCATAGATTACAAACCAAAATTTCATATTAGTAAACAGATACATGATCTCTTAAAATCAGTATTCCTCCTTGAAGAAAATATTCTAATGCCACTGGCCCTTCACAAGGTAAACAAAACAAAATGAAACAATAGATATAGTTACCATTGCTTGATGGAAAACACCTACTTACTGCACTTACGAAGATGTCCCTTAAAGTTAGCATGAGAGTAATAGCCAATTTTGTTAACTTAGATTGTTAGATTCGTTGTTCATCATTTTAAGTTAAACTGAAGAATGAAAGAATTAATTCACAGTTTGCATTATATCAGTAACAGAACTGTTAAGCATAGGCCAAAAAGGATGAACAGATTAAAAAACCACATTGAAATGACTTTCATTAAAACAATGATGCATAACTTGTGTTGTCTTAACCCTGCTGTATTTTCTCCTTTACATTTATCATTCTCACTTTTCATAAGATATTAAAATTTGTGCTATCAATAATTTTCATTGTCATTAGGAAAATATTAGTAATTAAATTATACTAAAGTATCATTACTATTTATTGATATCATAATATCATCTAGATGCCGCAACTAGGTTTGGCCCCAAAATGCATGGCACTGAATCGACATATAATAAAAGACAGATCCTAAAAAGATTTACAGTCCAAGGCCTCTTTGCACAGAGAGACATATATCTGGATGGGCTGGATGCAAGTACAGGGATCAACCACATATAATGCATTGCAGGATCAGACCTAAAAGAACTGGCAATCTTAAACTATTAAACAGTCTTCAATGGTTTTCCTATCTTCAGTATGAAGGGGAATTTAGAGACCAACATTCTTAGACTGATTTTTAAAATGTATCACCTGATATTCCTTATATTACCCCAGTTTTACACACGCATAGCTCCACCAAGTTCAGTCCAATTATTCCTTATTTATACTAAAATCAATTGTACGGAGCTCTTTTTCCTTAATTTTTTAAACTAGCTGTTTGGTGTAGCCCTCATGCCATCCAGAAAAAAAAAACCCACTCTAGAAGAGGCCTGTTTTGTATCTTAAATTCCAGTTGCTTGTGCTAGAGACAATGTTTTAACCCTTTGTTACAAGTTACTGAATATGGCTTATGGTGCAAGCTTGCATCATATTCATTATTATGTTTGAAATTTCTCACCCTATACAGTTTCTAATGTAAGGTCAGAAATAAAGCACAGACAGCATAATCTTTCATAGACATTTTTCCAAAGAATGCAAACTTGCCACATTGCTAAAGTGCTGTTTAAAATCAGATTTCCAGATTTCAAAATCAGAAAGTAGGACAGCATTTGGTTAAACTAAACTCTTGTGCTGTCTTTTTTTGCCAAATGCTGAGTTTGGGGATTTTTTTTAACTTTTAAAGAAATTGTTAGACTGGGTTAAATGTACTTCCTCCACATTTGTGCACACATATACACATAGTTTAAAACTATTTATTTTAAAAAACTTAAGAGTTAATGAAGAACAAGATGAAAAGAGTTAAGTCATCTGAAACTATAGCTTTTAAGTTTGAAAGACCAAATGCCTTGTTCTATGAGTTTCCCCTGCAATAGTTTATTTAACTGTATGGCAATGTCAGCTGTGGGACCTTAAAAAGGAAACAAACATTCTGTAGGAAATGACAAAGTACAGTAGTTGCTTTATTAGAAATAATACAAAACAGAACAATCATGATACAGTATACATTTCTTTTAAGTAATTGAAAGTGTTTCATGGCAAACATGACTTTAGAATTTAGAAATAATAATTTACTGGGATACTAGAAATAACTAGGGCTGCTTGAGTTAGAAAGGATAAAACTTCAAACATTTTAAATGGAAAATTATAGGGCCTAAGGAGTATTTTCAGCTATTATAAACTAGAGACGATCCCAAACCTAAAGCCTAAACTTGCTCACACTTACTCCTTGTTGTAGAATCACAGAATCATAAAACTGAAAGAGACCTCAGGAGGTCATTGAGTCTAGCCCCCTGCCCAAAGCAGGACCAATCCCAACTAAATCAACCCAGCCAGGGCTTTGTCAAGCTGAGACTTAAAAACCTCTAGGAATGGAGATTCTACTACCTGCCTAGGGGGGGCATTGGAGGTGCCCAGCTCTGAGGGAGAGGTGAGGCATTAGGTTGGGGCGGGCTGGGAGTGCCTGGCTGTAGGGGAGGGGTGAGGCATTGGGTTAGAGTGGGGGTGGGGCTGGGAGTGCCTGACTCTGGAGGAGCAGAGAAAGATATTTTGCTAATATTTTGGCTTTTATTTATTTATTCCCAAATAAAATCACAAAATATATTGTATTAATTTTATATAAATAAATATGTCCTTTTTTTGCAATCGCATGAATAATTATATGTTTATGCAAAATCTCAGACTTACAAAGTATCTCAAATTTTCACAGAAGCCTGTTCTATTTGATTAACCACTGTCTACACTTGTTTTTATTTCAACAAATTATGTATCATAAAAAATTAAAAAGTACCTTAAATGTATATTTAAATTAAAATATTTATGAGCAAATAACAACAATTTTACACATCAAATTATTGTATTATACTCAAACAAGACCTTAAAAATATTTAAAAATATACCTAAAACATAATCTATAATAATAAATAATTACAACTTTCTGATAGGAGTACATTTTCTTTGGTGGCCCTGAAAGCTATCAGTTTTCATTTGTGCGGCCCTCAGTAGGCTTCGAGTTTGACATGCCTGTTCTAATCCACTGCAATCCCTAGGTCTTTTTCTGCCGAACTGCTATTTAGCCAGTCGGTCCCCAGCCTGTAACAATGCTTGGGATTCTTCCGTCCCAAGTGCAGGACTCTACACTTGTCCTTGTTGAACCTCATCAGATTTCTTTTGGCCCAATCCTCTAATGTGACTAGGTCACTCTGGACCCTATACCTGCCCTCCAACGTATCTACCTCTCCCCCTAACTTAGTGTCATCTGCAAACTTGCTGAGGGTACAATCCATCCCCTCATCCAGGTCATTAATAAAGATGTTGAAGAAAAACAGCCCTAGAACTGATCCTTGGGGCATAAGTAGAACCAATTGTCATCCATCCATCTATCCCAGTTTATCTGCACAACTTCAGTACACAAAGAGGGTTTGTTTAAAATGCATTCTTTCAGATCTTTTAATTTTTTTCCCTCTTTTTTCCCTTATGTTCAATACTTGTATTCAGAAGATATTATGGTATGTAATCTTCCAGTAATAGTCCCGTTCACATATGTTATTGCTATGAAAAAATGCATATGATCCATAACCCTCTTTAAAAACTATGTAACAAAGGGTTCTAGTGTTGTCTTTAAAAGATGAATATGAAACTCTTCTCTGACTTTCCTCAAGTAATTTTAGCTGCTTGAAATGTTAACACATTTTCAGGAGTTTGTTTACTGATATAAGTGCTTGAATTCGACTCTCATTTATATTGTAGCAGATACAGAATAGTGTATGGGATTCATCCATTTACATCTCAATTTTTTTTGAAAAATGAAAACTTGTAAAATGAATTTAAATATCATATGAGGAGGCTCTTGCCAAATAGAAATTACACTCATAGAAACATGTATAAAACCCTACATATGCCATGATGCATATCTTTCCTGTTTTTTTTACAGTTGTGGAAGTTTTCCTTACAGTGTGGTTCAGTTGTGAACTTGGGAGGAGCACGATTTGGAGGAATGCCTTGCAGAAGGTGGATGTCTTCTGTTTGAAACAACTCTGTAGGGGGATGAAGCTTGAAGCAGAGTGTTTTGTTCCTCCCGCACAGCACATGCACATCTCCCCAGCCACTCAAGGTAGAAATTAGCATAGTGATTTGGCTCCATATATGTAGAGCAGATGTAGATGTTTGTTCCAGGAAAACTCACAGAGCTCTTAGATCAATCTACTAATTTAAATCCTAAATCTGTGATTAATTAAATATCTTGTTTACCTAATATATCCATGTTCAGAACATTGTAATATGCTCAAGTCACAGAGTGAGTATTGTGTGTTTGAGGTGCAGTTCCCAGAAGCATTTTCAGAGTTCTTGCACATGACATTTCTCAAAAGTAGGCCCAGCTTAAATTTATGAATTTGAACCCTTACTCAATTACTATTACAAGCTTGAATTTTTAATCTTTATGTCAGGCATTCACAGCATGAGACATTGTTTTATACAAAATCTAGTTATATAATTGTCCTTGACTCAACACACATAATATTAATTAATATTCCAAAATTATAGGAAAATTAATCATTTCTAATAGGTAGACAAGTAAGGCAAAATTTTAAAAGCACAATTCAATGGGACTTGTGTTCCTAAATTGCTTATGGAATCACACCTAGCATGTCTAAGGCCAGTAACAAGTCACCAAATCATGAAAAAAAATATGGTTATTAACAGTGTAAACTTTAAATGGGCAATATGAGTGAAATTCATAACGCAGAGGGGTCATGAAAGATCCATTGACTTTCCAAAGGCCTTAAATCCTTTATCTTATATGAGTGATGGTAAATTTATTAATTGCTAGAGCATTCTAAGGAGCTGGATTGCAGTAACAATGAACAGACTAAAGCTGTGTCCAAAAGTGGTTTTAAGACCAACTGCAGAAGCACTTTAAACTGAAAGTGTGGCCACGGCACAAGGGCTGGGAGAATTCTCCCGCACTCTTATGTAAACCACCTCTGCAAGGGGAGTAGCTAATAGCGCGGTTGCCTCGTTTACACTAGTGCTTTACAGCACAGTAACCTGCTGTGCTGGGGGTGTTTTTTTCACACCCCTAATCAGAAAGTTACAGCATTGTAAATTGCAGGTGCAGACTTGGCCTAAGTGAATAGGGAGAAATCAGGGAGTGGATGGGATGGAAGGTGAAGCGATGGTTACTTATTATTACCTCCAGCAACAGAGAGGGATATTAATAGAACCAGAGGCTGGAGTCAACTTTATGCTGGAGAAGGGAAGAGTCCCTTAGAACATAGTTCAGCAAACACTTAAGCACATATCTAAATATATATGACTGGGGTGCTTAATGCCGTGCATACACCTACACACTTTGCTAAATCTGGATTAGATTACCTATGCACTTAAAATTAAGAACACAGTTAAGTGATCTGCCGAAGTGGGATCCTACTGGGTCATTTAAGGGCCCATTGTCACCTGGGAAGTTCCTGGCAGCAAGGCTCCAAATTCTATGGGATTACTCAAGTGTTTAAAGTTAAGCACATGCATTGCATGTTGCTCAAATAAGGCCCAATAGAGGAGGCTTGATTCAAATTATCATGGTGCTATTTTAATGTTTTTAATTCTTTGCTGAGAAGTCATTCTTTTGGGGGTCCATATTACCAGATTGCTTTTATTCTGAGCTACTTTGCTCCATTCTTTTCAATCAACTTTTATTGGTATTGGGAAGACTTTATCCAAGATTAATTTGGGGGGGGCTGTTCATTTTAATCTTGTTCTTTGTTTTCTCGTTATGTGTTCCTTTACGGGGCTTATAGAATCATAGAATACTAGGACTGGAAGGGACCTCGAGAGGTCATCGAGCCCAGTCCCCTGCCATCATGGCAGGACCAAATACTGTCTAGACCATCCCTGATAGACATTTATCTAACCTACTCTTAAATATCTCCAGAGATGGAGATTCCACAACCTCCCTGGGCAATTTATTCCAGTGTTTGACTACCCTGACAGTTAGGAACTTTTTCCTAATGTCCAACCTAAACCTCCCTTGTTGCAGTTTAAGCCCATTGCTTCTTGTTCTATCCTCAGAGGCCAAGATGAACAAGTTTTCTCCCTCCTCCTTATGGCACCCTTTTAGATACCTGAAAACTGCTATCATGTCCCCCCCCTCAATCTTCTCTTTTCTAAACTAAACAAACCCAATTCTTTCAGCCTTCCTTCATAGGTCAGACCTTTAATCATTCTTGTTGCTCTTCTCTGGACCCTCTCCAATTTCTCCACATCCTTCTTGAAATGCGGTGCCCAGAACTGGACACAATACTCCATCTGAGGCCTAACTAGTGCAGAGTAGAGCGGAAGAATGACTTCTCGTGTCTTGCTTACAACACACCTGTTAATGCATCCCAGAATCATGTTTGCTTTTTTTGCAACAGCATCACACTGCTGACTCATATTCAGCTTGTGGTCCACTATAACCCCTAGATCCCTTTCTGCCATACTCCTTCCTAGACAGTCGCTTCCCATTCTGTATGTATGAAACTGATTGTTCCTTCCTAAGTGAAGCACTTTGCATTTGTCTTTATTAAACTTCATCCTGTTTATCTCAGACCATTTCTCCAATTTGTCCAGATCATTTTGAATTATGACCCCATCCTCCAGATTAGTTGCAATCCCTCCCAGCTTGGTATCATCTGCAAACTTAATAAGCGTACTTTCTATGCCTATATCTAAATCGTTGATGAAGATATTGAACAGAGCCGGTCCCAAAACAGACCCCTGTGGAACCCCACTTGTTATACCTTTCCAGCAGGATTGTGAACCATTAATAACTATTCTCTGAGTACGGTTATCCAGCCAGTTATGCACCCACCTTATAGTAGCCCCATCTAAATTGTATTTGCCTAGTTTATTGATAAGAATATCATGTGAGACCGTAACAAACACCTCACTAAAGTCTAGGTATACCACATCCACCGCTTCTCCCTTATCCACAAGACTCGTTATCCTATCAATGAAAGCTATCAGATTGGTTTGACACGATTTGTTCTTTACAAATCCATGCTGGCTGTTCCCTATCACCGAAGGAAATAATCTCACCATGAGGCATGTACGACAGGAAGTACTATTGCCTCTACTACACAGAAGGTCAGACTAAATTATCAAAATGGTTCCTTTTGGTCTTGGAATCCAGTGCCTATGAAGGAAATATAAGCATGAACTAAACATGTTAATAATAATTAAGGCTGAGAGTTTATCAGAGGCAACACAAGTCAAAGATTCTGTATCTTTCTGGGGCCTCCGTGACTTCTGCAGTAGCCTGTGTAGCTGGCCCAGGGGCTGCCTGAGCCTGGGCCATTTGCACCAGTTGCTGCTGGGGCAGTCTTGGGTCACTGCACTCCCTCCCCCAGGAATTTGAGTGTGGAAGTGGGCTCAGAGTTGGAGTGCTGGAGGGGGTAAGGGCTCCAGGCAGCACTTATCTCAGGGGGCTCCCTGGCAGTGGTGACATCTTCCTCCCTCAGCTCTTAGGTGGAGGCATTGCCAGACACCTCTGCATGCTGCCTCTGCCCACAGCTTCCATTGACTGTGGTTTCCAGCCAATGAGAGTTGTGGAGCTGGTGCTCTGGACGGAGTCAGCATGCAGAGCTGCCTGGCCATGCCTCCACCTAGGAGCTGAAGGAAAGGGATGTTGCTGCTTCTGGGGAAGTGCAGAGCCACGTAGGAAGTCTGGCAGTCCCCCCAATGCCAAGATTTAGTCAGGGGTATATAGTACATGTCATTGATAGATCACGAGCTGTGAATGTTTGTTTACTACCCGTGACCAATCCATGACTTTTACTATAAGTATCTGTGTCTAAAATGTCATCTTAATAACAATACTTAAACTGATCAGCGAATGCATTCAGCACTTTTTAAACATGGTGATAATGTGTGAGGCTTTGTACATATTAATCAGTTAGCCTGGATAATGCCAACACCTTAGGGAAAGTTCATGATGCATACCCTGGATCACACCAAAGGAGTCCATTGATAGAAGTAGCAAAGATCTCAGTGGTAAAAAATGGGATTTTCATATTTTCACAGAAATATTAGCGGAGACACAGAATGGAGATATGTAGGCCTTGCTGGCAGAATGCACGTTTGATTTAGGAACCGATCATGGTGAGCCAAGGCATTGTGGAGTAACTCTTCTGGCAAACTGTCAGTGTCATAATGGGAAAATAATGTAAATTGCAATATATGAAGTATTCCAAAGAGGTGAATCATTGAGAGCCTGAACAACAGAAGATGAGGACTGGAACATTAATGTAAACTCTTTCATCTGCAACAACCCTGTTATCCTAAGAAGATTTTAGTCATTCTTTTGATATTCAGGAAATTGCACCTCCCAGTTTATTAATCATTTCCAGACAAGTAAAAGGAATTTGTGTCTAAGTAAATGATAGTGTAATCTGACAGACAGAACACAGGCTCAGAGCAGTGAGCTCCTGCATACAAACCCCAGTTCTAATTGTGACTGTGTGGTCTTGGCCTAATCGCCTGCCTTCAGTTCCTCAGTTTCTCCATCTCTACAGTTGGAATAATGCTACCTATTTCACCTTCTCCCAAGAGTGTTGTGATGATTTATTACATAACGTTTGTGAGAACTGCCTTTGAAATATCTAGGACAGTTAGAAAAGTGTATGAGTAAACAGTAGTAAATCAGCCCCTGAACCCAAAGGCACGTATGCACATGCTTACCTTTAAGCATGAGTATAATTGATTTTGGTATGAATAATCATATAGTTATAGCTAATCATGTGCTTAAGTGCTTTGCTGGATCAGGGCCTGAGTATAAAGGTGTCTGCATTAATATAAGGGCTCCACTTTCACCACTTAACAAATTGCTCCGAGGCTGAGTCTACACTTCCATTTGTAAAGTGCAGCCACGGCAGCGCTTTAGAGCAAAAGTGTGGCCACTAGGGATATAAAGGACTAGTCGATTAGTCAACTATGCGATACGCAAATGCTCATCGGATAGTTGACAGGATAGTCGACTAGTCGCTTTCCCCCCTTGCTGCCTCTATCAGATGGAGACAGCGGGTGGCGAGGGGGGAGAAAAGGGGGTACTTAAAAGTGGCAGCGCCACATGGAACCCGGGGTCAACTGCTCCATGCGGCACTGCTGCTTTGAATGCCGTGGAGAGCCCAGCATCAGGCTCCTTGCGGCATTTCAAAGCAGCAGTGCCGCATGGAACCCAGGGTCATCTGGGGAGTCCGCAGCTGATCCCAGACTCCATCTGGCATTTCAAAGCGGCAGCGCCACATGGAGCACGGGGTCAGTTGGTGTCTCTCCAGCTGACCTCGGCTTCTGCACGGCGCTGCCAGTTTAAAATGTGGGGTGGAGCCCAGGATCAGCTGGGGACTCCCCAGCTGACCCCAGGCTCCGCGCAGGACTTCAAAGAGTCAGCGCCGCTTTGAGCCCAGGATAAGATGGGGACTGAACCCGGGCTCCATGCGGTGTGTGTGCTTTGAAATGCACAAGAGTCCCCAGTGGGGGCTCTTGTGCATTTCAAAGCGGAAGCACAGCATGGAGCCTGGGGCCAGTGCAGGACTCTGAGTCCCTTACTGACCCCAGGCTCCATGTGGTGCTTCCACTTTGAAATGCATTTCAAAGTGGAAGCGCCCGCATGGAGCCCAGAGTCAGCAGGACTTCCCGCTGGCCCTGGGCTCCATGTGGCATTCCAACTTTCAAATGCACAAGAGCCCCCGCTGGGGCTCTTGTACATTTTCAAAGGTGGAACATGGAAGTGCTTCCCCAAGTCCGCCGCTGCTGCTGCTGAAACTGACAAGCGGAGGACAAGCGGCAGAGCACAGCAGCTGGGGTGCTGCTGGGTTGGTCCCGCAGCGCTGCCCCTCACCCCCCTGTTCGGCGATAACTACTCGAGTCTGGGGGGTGGGGAGCCCGCTATCTTCCTGGAAACTCTTGGTGGCTGCGTGGGGTTTCCCCTGCCTTCCTGCAAAATGGTGGAGAGTTTGCCTCTCGCCGTGCCATTCCTTCCCCCCATCCCCCAGCCAGACACAGTGTGGGTCCTGGCAGACCCGTCACAGGGGTATAATCCCCTTCCCCTCTTCTCCCCTTCCCTTTACCAGCCGCGAGTGCCCATGGGGCTCACAGCAGCTCCAATTGTCCGGCTGGCCGGAGCAGTTCCGGGTTCCAGTTGGTGCCGGACTATCGGGAGTGCTGGACCACTGGATGCCAGACAATTGGAGTTTTACTATAGTTATTTCAAAATAGCAGTAGTGTAATGCTTCGTTGCTGCTCTTTTGAAATAACTACTCCCCTGAGTCATTCAAAGTAATTATTCCCCAAGTAATTACTAATTCGAGGTAGCGCATCCACATTAATGGAGTCTGCCGCGGACTAATTTTGAGGCTTCCTTGTAGTGTGGACATGCTATTTCAAAATAGTTACTTCAGGAGTTATTATTTTGAAATAATTTCCTAGTGCAGACATGCCCTTAGATTTTTTTGATTCTTTTTTTCATTATTTTTTCTTTTGTTTTCTGGTTATTATTGTTCTTTGGTTAATGTGACATTTTTACATAACATCATTTATTTCAGTACTACACACTGTACTTGTTTTTATAAATGTAAATGTCCCCATACTGCTGTTACCTGAATATATATCACAAATAATTCAATAAAATTTATGCTTGGAATGTGGGAGGTGGGAAGGACTTTTAATCAAGTTCTCAGTCAGCTCTATTATTGGGAAATAACAAGAGATCAAAGTTCAGGGTAATGATGAGAGGGTGGCAGTTTTGTCTCCTGGTATTATTGATAACTTTTTTTTATGAAACCACAGAGAAGACTAGGAAGATCAATAGCTGCCTGTGTCAAAGCAAACATGTTGCTTCAGGACTAGAGATTGCTGTGTTTCCCTTTACTTTTCAGAGAAAGCTGCACATTTAATTAGCTGTAAAGCTGAGCCTTCTACCAATTTCATATTAAAAATATGTATGTTCTCTGCTGTGTAATTTGACAGGCTATTTTATAATCAAGGTGAAGAAAATAACTAGGCCCAAATTCTTAAGTTGCTCTGCATATGGAACTTCCACTGCAATTATTTATTTATATGGAGTTTTCTTTCTTTCTTTCTTTCACTCTAATGTGTTTTTATCTTTTCATACTTCACAAATTTGTAACCAAAAAAGAGGGGAGAAAAGCATTCATAGATCAATAGAGTCATGAGACAGACATACTGTGTTAGGCAGGACTAAAACTTCCTTCATCTTAATCCTTATTGATAAAAGCATGTTTATTTGGAATAGCATGTCTGCTGCATGTTCTCTGTCCACTGTCTTCTAATCAGGGTCAAATGCATCTGCACTAAAGGTCATAAATGAAGAGACACACTAGTGCTTTAGTGCAACTCCAGTCTCCCAAAACTAGTTGCATATCCTCTCAAGCAAGGAGAGTGAAAAATGGAATGAAGCCTCAGGAGAGGGGTGGACTTTAGAGCCTGAGCTACAGCTCCAAAAGACTGTCCATGCAGCTATTTTTAGAGTAATTTTTTTAGAGGGAGGGGCCAGAGCCCCCTAGTCGGAGTCTGTGGACTCAGACTGGAGGTTCGCTCACACTCATTCCAAAATGCCGTGTACAAAGACCCCCAGAGGGACTGCCAACAGGCAGAAATATGATCAATGTGTAATTTTGGTGAGCTTGTTTGTTTGTTTAAAACCATGCAGTCAAGTTTCTCACAGATCACCAGGCAGAAATATCTGGCATGTGTTAGTGTGTTTAGAAAAGTTATAGTGGTAGTGGGTACAAAAATTGCCCAGATAGGCAAAAAGGCTGGCATGCCCCTTTGGGTACGTCTACACTAGTCCCCTAGTTCGATCTAGGGAGGCTAATGAAGGCGACCGAAATTGCAAATCAAGCCCGGGATTTAAATATCCCGCGCTTGATTTGCATGTTCCCGGACGGTCGCCATTTTAGAAATTGACTAGCCCGAAGTAACTGCCCGCGTCTACACGCCGCAGTGAAACGGGATTCCGAAATAAAGCCCCTAAATCGAATTAGGTGGTATGAGGAATAGCACCTAATTCGATTTAGGGGCTTTATTTCGGAATCCCGTTTCACTGCGGCGTGTAGACGCGGGCAGTTACTTCGGGCTAGTCAATTTCTAAAATGGCGACCGTCCGGGAACATGCAAATCAAGCGCAGGATATTTAAATCCCGGGCTTGATTTGCAATTTCGGTCGCCTTCATTAGCCTCCCTAGATCGATCTAGGGGGCTAGTGTAGACGTACCCTTCCTGTGCAGTCTAAAAGGTACCATGCAAGCAAATCATAAGGGGGAGATGGCGTAAGAACCTCTTCATACCAGCATATTCAAGCCCACTACTCATCACAAATACCAGAGCATCCCTTGAAGAATGGTTTAATTTACAGATTTGTTTGAGATCTTCAATTAAGTTACTTTTAGGGACTTGATTTGAAGGGAAACATTTCCCGTGCCCACACTACTTTGCTGCATTGCACCATCTCAAATTTACTTTCTCACTCTATTCAGATCTTGTTGGCAATCCAGCTGAGCTGCAGTGAGAATAAAACAAATGCTAATAATGAAAAAATAAAGAGTGCATGTACTACATAGATTAAATTCAATTGGTGCTGCCAGAGCTTGTCCAAGTGAGTGAGAAATTTAAAAAAATTAAGTTTTAACTCATCTTATCTGCTTTAATTTTTGTTGGAATTTAAGGGAAGGGAAAAAGGTTTTTTAGAAAACAGCAACTTTTGTGCAATTTAAAATTTAGATTTAATAACTGCAGATTTTTCTTGAATTTCAGTAATCCCAAAATAAATCCTGCTGTGCTAGGACTGTGGTTGGAAATGGAGCCAGAGCACACAGCAGCTCCTGACCAACAAAATGGTCCCTTAGTTATCTTTAGGGATTCTATTATGTGTAGTCAGTAGTACAGGAATTTCCATTTTTTAGGATCATGAACTGTAAAAGCTGGAAAGTAGCACAGACCTCTTAGGGACTGTACAAATTTTCTTGGTTTGCTTATTCTTTTATGTTTTAACTAGTAATCTTTTCAAGTACAGTACAGTGTGACAATATTTCTCATGGGTGAGATTTTAAAAGCAAAAAGTCAATGACTATTAGCCAGAATAGGTAGGAATGGTGTCTCTAGCCTCTGTTTGTCAGTACCTGGGAATGGAAGATGGGGGATGGATCATTTGATGATTACTCCCTCTGGAGTAACTGGCATTAACCACTCAGCAGACTGGAAATTGGGCTAGATGGACCATGGGTCTGACCTAGTATAACCATTCTTGTGTTCTTATTTAACTTATGTGCCTATGTGCTTTTGAAAATCTCCTCTGTACAGCCAAATCATGGTTAACAGGTTTGCTAAATGTTCTGTGATTATCAAATAATAAAAAATCGTATATATTAATAAACAGAAAAGACCTATTCACTCATCCTCATACCAATGCAAGATTGTTTCTTATAGCCTATTACGGAAATACTATTTAAACAGATGAAGACTCAAAAACCATACAATATTTTGAGATTAGAATTGTTAGGAAACACTGTTAAAAGATTAAAGTATAATCTGAAGCAATATGTTTCTGGTTTGAACCTGTCCTATTTTCTGTCCAGAAATGTCAATGGATATTTCAAGTATAAACTGAAAGTTAACAGGGGAGTTTTTGTTTTGTTTTGTTTTTCAAATGTTGACACTTCACAAACATAAATCACCTTTTAACCTAGGCACTTCCAGTCCATGTTCTTTTGTTCATTAATTATGCTATAAAACAGGTCTGAGCTTTTTAAAAAGCATGTTATTTAAAAGAATTCCACAAGTGAAGATTCTGATTACTGATATCCTATTCAGTTGGAGATTATTGATGAATTTAGAGCTAAGTGTGAAATAGACACATCTTTTTCATGTATTCCTACCATTAATGTGCAGTTCCTATTACCCCACAATGAAAGAAATTTAATATTTTTCTCCAGGAGTAAATGATTTTACAGTCCACTGGTTTATGTACACTAGATTATACTAATTATATACTAATTAATAATACTAATTAAAAGTATTATACTAATTAAAAATCAGATAGAAGAGGGCCATGGCTGGTTTGCAAATTAAGTGAAAAAGTAGCAAATTTCTGATACAATTAAAAATTATATAATCTACTTATCCACATTCCTAAACCACAATAAAATATTGTTGGAATAACACAATCTAGAAATGGAAAAAATTCAAATGTTATTAGAAAGTGAAATAGGGCATGACAACTCACTAACATCAAAGAGCCCCACTGACTTCAATAGATTTAGGTCATACTCATATTCCTCAAATGCTGATTAAAATCCAGCATAATAAATTATATTCAACTGATAATTATTTGATGGCCTATGCAAAATTAGGTTGGTGATCTCAGTCCAATATGTGAATGATAGGTATATACTTTGCAAAAATCACAGTCACCCTTCCCAGGCCTCTGTGTTGGCAGTTGCAGCAAAGCCATCAGGGACTCTCAAAACACGTGGGGGTCATTGTGAATACTCAACTGAACATGAACTCCTGGTGCAATGATATGGCCAAGGGAGTTAATGCAACCCTGGGAATAACAAGGTTATTGTATTTTGCACTGAGCAATGATGACTGAAATACTGTGTTCAGTTCTGATGCCCAGAATTCAAGAAGGATTTTGATACATTGGAGAGAATTCAGAGAACAGCCATAAGAATGATTAAAAGACTAGAAACATGCCTTATAGCTACGGTGACCGTATTTTCTGAACCAAAAATAGGGACACATTAACCACACCCTGGACACCGCTAGCCACATACATGACCTGTTAGGCCCCACCCACCTGCAACAGGAAGTCCCACCCCTGGGGTAGTATTTTCAGGATCAAGATGGATACATGATCAGAAGTAAAGGATGTCAAGTGACCCCTCTAAGAACTCCTACCACCATCCTCAACCAATAGGGATAGGTTTGGGCACTATAGTAGCCCCTCATGCAACTATACTGCAATTGCATTAATCCAGGCCCCAGACCTAGGGTCTCAGGACACTGCAGCACTAGAGGTCCAACCTCGGTTCAAGATGAGATCCAGGATCCGAGACCTATTACTTTGCAGTGTAGATGCAGCCCCATTTGACCCAGGGCCTGGGAATCATCCAGAACTATCCCACAGTTTCATGGGACAACTTCCTTAGTCCTCTTAACGGATGATGTTTACTGGTTCCAATTAACTGGTAATCAGAGGGGGCTGGAGCAGCTCCCCACCTGCTACAGGCAGGGGGCTGCTCCAGTCCTGCAGAGGGCCCCCTGTAAGTGACTTATTAGTGTAATTTCTGTCCTGTCCTTTGTAGTGGCTGTGTTATCTGTAACACAGTAGTAGCATTTAACAGCTAAGTTTACCCTGTAACAATAAAATAGTAACTGTTTAAGCTGTGACCTGACTCCTTCAGTTGCTGTAACAGAACCAATCACAATTTTAAAAGAACTCCAGCCCGTCATAAGGGACAGATAGAGGGAGAGCTTGAGCGTTGGATCATGTCGCTTACAGGGGACAGATCCGTTGGGGCATCTCTCAGCCTCCCCAGGCTGCCCGCTGCGAAGGGATCGTGTATCCTAGCAGTCAAAATCTGAGGTGTAATAAGCTCTTCCTGTAAACTTCTTGGGGCGCCCATCAAACTCCTCCAGATTGCCCGCTGCTAAGGGACCCCAGTCCTAGCAGTTGAAGACTCGGGTGTATAATACACACATACCACTCACTGCCCTGACCACCGGCTGACACGACCCTACGCTAGATCAGAGAGGATGAAGACTTCCTCGATAGAAGGCAGCGGTTAATCCTACAAGCACGGCAGGCGGAAGAGCCAGAGAGAGCAGTACGGGACCAGGAAGAGAACTGGCAGCATGTAACTTCTAGAAGGGGAAAAAGGCCAGCACGGGAATCACAAGGAAGAAACCGCAAGGGAACACCATCTACTGGAAGGCATGGGATGCGTAGTCCTAGGGAGGGGGTTCCACGACCACCACCCCCAAAAGAAGACAACGAGTGGTGGAGGTCGGGGACTCCCTCCCAAGAGGGACTGAGCCATCCATCTGCCGTCCGGACCTGGAATCTCAAGAGGTGTGCTGCTTACCAGGAGCTTGAATTCAGGATGTGACTGAGAGGCTTACCAAGCTGATCAAACCTTCGGATCGCTACCCCTTCCTGCTTCTCCACGTGGGAACTAACGATACGGCCAAGAATGACCTTGAGTGGGTTACTGCGGATTATGTAGCGCTGGGAAGAAGGACCCAAGAATTCGGAGTGCAAGTGTTCTCGTCCATCCTCCCTGTTGAAGGGAAAGGACTGGGCAGGGATTGTCGAATTGAGGACGTAAATGCATGGTTGCGCAGGTGGTGTTGCAGAGAGGGCTTTGGTTTCTTTGACCATGGGACTCTGTTCCGGGCACGAGGATTGTTAGGAAGAGATGGGATCCACCTAACCAAGAGAGGAAGGAGCATCTTCGCGGGCAGGCTTGCAAACCTAGTGAGGAAGGCTTTAAACTAGGTTCGTTGGGGGACGGTGACCAACACCCTGAGGGGAGTGGGAAAGTCGGATACCGGGAAGGAATGCAAAGAGGAACTAGAAAGAAAGGAGGACCCCTGATCTGAATGGAGAAGATAGGGCGATCAACTGGTAACCTGAGGTGTTTGTACACTAATGTGAGAAGCCTGGGCAACAAACAGGAAGAATTGGAGGCCCTGGCCCAGTCCAAGAAATATGATTTAATTGGGATAACAGAGACTTGGTGGGATGACTCGCATGACTGGAGCGCTGTCATGGAAGGGTATAGACTGTTCAGGAAAAACAGGCAGGGGAGAAAAGGAGGAGGAGTTGCACTATACGTAAGAGAGCAGTATGATTGCTCTGAACTCCAGTATATAGAGGGAGAAAAACCTGTTGAGAGTCTATGGGTTAAGTTTAGAGGTGCAAACAACAGCAGTGATGTTGTGGTTGGTGTCTACTATAGGCTACCGAATCAGGTGGATGAGGTAGATGAGGCTTTCTTCAGACAACTGAGAGAAGCTTCCAGAGCGCAGGCCCTGGTTCTCGTAGGGGACTTTAATTACCCTGACATCTGTTGGGAGACCAATACGGCAGTACACAGGCAATCCAGGAAATTTTTGGAGAATGTTGGGGATAACTTCTTGGTACAAGTGATGAAGGATCCGACCAGGGGCCGTGCGCAGCTTGACCTTCTGCTCACAAACAGGGAGGAACTAATAGGGGAAGTAGAGGTGGGTGACAACCTGGGAAGCAGTGATCATGAGATGGTAGATTTCAGGATCCTGACCAAAGGAAGAAAAGAGAGTTGTAAAATACACACCTTGGATTTCAGAAAAGCAGATTTTGACTCCCTCAGAGACCTGATGGGCAGAATCCCCAGGGATGCTAACATGAAGGGGAAAGGAGTCCAGGACAGCTGGCAGTATTTTAAAGAAGCCTTATTGAAGGCACAGAAAGAAACCATCCCAATGCGTAGGAAGAGAGGCAAACATGGTAGGAGACCGGATTGGCTTACAGGGGAAATCCTTGGTGAACTTAAGCACAAAAAGGAAGCTTACAAAAAGTGGAAACTTGGACAAATGACCAGGGAGGGGTTTAAATGTATAGCTCGAGAATGCTGGGGGTTTATCAGGAAGGCGAAAGCGCAAATGGAATTGCGACTGGCAAAGGATGTGAAGGATAACAAGACAGGTTTCTACAGGTATGTTAACAAGAAGAAGGTGATCAGAGAGGGTGTGCGGCCCCGACTGGATGAAGGAGGTAACCTAGTGACAGATGATGTGGGGAAAGCTGAAGTACTCAATGCTTTCTTTGCCTCTGTATTCACGGACAAGGTGGGCTCCCGGACTAATGCGCTAAGTGATAGAAGATGGGATGAAGATCGACAGCCCTTAGTGGGTAAAGAACAGGTTAGAAACTATTTAGAAAAGCTAAACGTACACAAATCCATGGGTCCGGACTTAATGCATCCGAGGGTACTGAGGGAGTTGGCAAATGTCATTGAGGAGCCTTTGGCCATTATCTTTGAAAAGTCGTGGAGATCAGGAGCAATCCCGGATGATTGGAAAAAGGCAAATGTAGTGCCCATCTTCAAAAAAGGCAAGAAGGACGATCCAGGGAACTATAGGCCGGTCAGTCTTACATCAGTTCCTGGAAAAATCATGGAAGGGATCCTTAAGGAATCCATTTTGAGGCACTTGGAGGAGAGGAAAGTGATTAGGAATAGTCAGCATGGATTCACAAAGGGCAAGTCGTGCCTGACCAATCTGATTAGCTTCTATGATGAGGTAACTGGCTCTGTGGATATGGGAAAGTCAGTGGATGTGATATACCTTGACTTTAGCAAGGCTTTTGATACGGTCTCCCACAATATTCTTGCCAGCAAGTTAAGGGAATGTGGATTGGATAAATGGACGGTAAGATGGATAGAAAGCTGGCTAGAAGGCCGGGCCCAGCGGGTAGTGATCAACGGCTCGATGTCAGGATGGCGGTCGGTTTCTAGCGGAGTGCCCCAAGGTTCGGTTCTGGGACCGGTTTTGTTCAATATCTTTATTAATGACCTGGATGAGGGGATGGATTGCACCCTCAGTAAGTTTGCAGATGACACTAAGCTAGAGGGAGAGGTAGATACGCTGGAGGGCAGGGATAGAGTCCAGAGTGACTTAGACAAAATGGAGGATTGGGCCACAAGAAATCTGATGAGGTTCAACAAGGACAAGTGCAGAGTCCTGCACTTGGGACGGAAGAATCCCAAGCATTGTTACAGGCTGGGGACCAACCAGCTAAGTAGTATTTCTGCAGAAAAGGACCTGGGGGTTACAGTGGATGAGAAGCTGGATATGAGTCAACAGTGTGCCCTTGTAGCCAAGAAGGCTAATGGCATATTAGGTTGCATTAGGAGGAGCATTGCCAGCAGATCCAGAGATGTCATTATTCCCCTTTATTCGGCTCTGGTGAGGCCACATCTGGAGTATTGTGTCCAGTTCTGGGCCCCCCCACTACAAAAAGGATGTGGACGCATTGGAGAGGGTCCAGCGGAGGGCAACCAAAATGATGAGGGGGCTGGAGCATACGACCTATGAGGAAAGGCTGAGGGAATTGGGTCTGTTTAGTCTGCAGAAGCGAAGAGTGAGGGGGGATTTGATAGCAGCCTTCAACTTCCTGAAGGGAGGTTCCAAAGAGGATGGAGGAAGGCTGTTCTCAGTAGTGATGGATGGCAGAACAAGGAGCAATGGTCTTAAGTTGTGGTGGGAGAGGTCCAGGTTGGATATTAGGAAAAACTATTTCACTAGGAGAGTGGTGAAACACTGGAATGGGTTACCTAGGGAGGTAGTGGAGTCTCCATCTCTAGAGGTATTTAAGCCCTGACTGGGTTGATCTAATTGGGATTGGTCCTGCCTAGAGCAGGGGGCTGGACTTGATGACCTCCTGAGGTCTCTTTCAGCTCTATGGTTCTATGATTCTATGAAATTCGAAATAGCTAATTCAAAATAAGTGCTGTGTAGACACTTATTTCAAATTAGGGGGCCTCCAGCCCTTCCCAGTTTTCCCTGGTGGCCACTCTGGGCACAACCAGGAAAACTCTTCTCCTCTCCCCCAGCTCCGGGGCCCTTAAAGGGGTAGAGTCTGGCCACTGGGCACATGTGAGAGCCAGGCCTGCCAGCAGCCGCAGCCCCTCACCCAGTGGCCGCACAATGCCATCCAGTGGCAGCCAGCCATCCTTCGTCCAGTCCCCCAGCACCCAGGGGCCAGCCAGGGGCCGTAGGCGACACGCGCACTCATGGACTAGTGCGGAGCTCAACTAGCAATCGACCTCATCGAGGTTTGGGGGGAGGCCCCCAGCGTTCATGATCTCCGCACTAGGCGAAGGAACACGGCCCTCTACGGCCGCATAGCGGCCACCATGGCCAGGAAAGTCCACAGGCGCACCCACGAGCAGGTGTGCCTCAAAATTAAGGAGTTGCGGCAGGCCAGGGCCACCAGGGGCGGCACCGCAGCAGGGGCTGACACCTGCCCCTGCTTCCCCGCCCTCGACCGAATCCTGGGGGGTAGGGCGGTCCGTGCCAGCCCGGGAGGCAGCGAGCCGGGAGCTGAGGACCCTGACCTGGGCACCACCAGCTGTCCCGGCACCAGAGTCGGCAGGGTCGTCCGGGGAGGCCATACCAGGTAAGTGCCAGCACTGTCCTCTACTCGGGGGGGAAGCGGGGAGGGAGACCAGGGACCACGTGCGTGGGCCATGCCTCCCACGGATCACGCAGCCACCTGTGCACGTGTGAGCATGTGCCATGCCACCCTTGGGCAGGTGGCTCCAGCTGTGTGACACCCAGGGGCCGTGGCCCAATAGGCACAGACATGTGTGAAGAGACCTGACACGCTTCCGACCCCGGGGCGGGACCCAGCAGGACGCCCTCCCTTCACACGCCCCCTCTACACAGAGGCAGGGGACATCTCCCCCCCGCCTCGGCCGCACTATACACAGCACAGGGGCATGGGTGTGGTCTTGGGGCAGCTCCCGCTCTCGGGGAGAGCCAGACATCCCGACCATGGCCTCTGTGCAAGCACATTGGCTCTGACGGTGCAGGGCACTGTCATCCGCACCTCGCAGGGGGTGCTGGGCATCATCCACTGTGTCCCCAGGGAGAAATGACCACTCCCCTTCTTTCTCCACAGCTGCACCAGCTGTACATGCAGGGCTCACCACCCCGCCTGGGACATGCTCCCGACACCCGAGGGCTCCTCCGGACCACCAGCACGCGGCAGGGGTACCGGGACCAGCACCTGGGGGCCCTGCGAGCCCTGCACCGCACCATCCAGGCCTGGATGCAGGAGGACCTGCAGCTCCGCTGGGAGCAGCTTGCCCAAGACCGTGCCATGTGCTCACACCTGCAGGCCCTGCTGCAGAGCGTGTTGCCCCGTGCCGCCCCAGCGCCTGCTGCCCCCCCAGCTACTGTTCCTCTTCCCACTCCTGCCCCCCTCCCACCTCTCCCTCCTCAACCTCCTCACCCTCCTCCTCAATCTCCACATCCCCCACCTCAACCTCCATACCCTCCTCCCCTTCCTCCCAGGGACGCCGAGGCCCCCGCACCTGCCGTGCTGGGAGACATGTGGCCCGACAAGACCCCCACCCCGAGCGCTGAGCTTCCCCTCCCCCTTCTTCCGCTTGCTTCCCCCTTCCAGCTCCCTCCTCCCAGTTTTCTCCCTCCCCTCTCCCACCCTCTCTCCTCTCCTCTCCCGCCTCCTTTCCCCAGTCTCCCCAGAGTTTCATTCCCCCTCCCCAGTTTTGTTAAATAAAGGCAGTTCATGTTTATGAAAAAACGTCTATTTTATTTGACATCAGGAAGGGGAGGCTAAGAAGGGGTAAGTGGAAGGACGTGAAGGAGGAATGGGGCATGAGCCCCCGGTGGGGAGGACCAGGGCTCCTCTGAGGGCTCCTCGGGGTGGACGCTCTCCCGCAGGGCCTCCTGGATCCTAACAGCCCCCCGATGGACCTCCCGGATGGCAGCCTGCAGCAAGTGCAGCTGGGCTGATGGCAATGACCCCACGAGACGCACCGGCATGCCCAGGGACAGGTCTGGTTCCACGTTGCAGAGTGCCGTGGTGTCCCGAGTGAGGGCAAGCAGAGCACTCCTAGACACAAATGCTTTGCTGTCCCTCAGTGAGGTAGACCAGGAAGCAGAGAAACCTGAGAACTGTCTGTCCAGGATGGGGGGGTCGGGTCCCTTTAAGCACAGACCTCGGATAGCCTGAGGCAGCAGCCCCACACACTCAGTCCGACCCTGATGCCCTGCTGGGCCTGGTTCCGGCCAGCCTTACCTTCGATTCAGGGTCCACTCAATGTGGACGCGCTATTTCGAATTAGAAAAACGCTATTTCGAATTAGTTTTTGTGTCTACATGCGTTATTTTGAATTAGCTTATTTCGAATAAACTAATTCGAAATAAGTTAGTTCGAAATAGCGCTGTAGTGTAGACATACCCTTGGATGGTAACTTTGCTTATGTCCCTACAAATGTCTGTGTCACAAGTGTCAGTTTAGAAATACAGTAATTCTTCATTTAACACTATAGATGCATTTCTGAAAATGTTTGTGCTAAGTGAAAACATGCTATGTAGAGTCAATTTTTCCATTAAAAATAATGGAAAAGGTGGGGGTTGCGTTTCAGGTGGTGGTGGCAAAGTCAGTTTTTTGTTGGTGCTCGGTTATCAACGTCAACATTAGATATCTAGCAACACAAGTCGCCACGGTTTGTTAAAATACAAAGATAAACACGTGAGTGAGAGAAGGAGCGCTGTGACCACGTGTATTCATCCACTTGTGCATATTACCACTGTTTTCACCAACTTAGACTGCCACACAAAGTAGTCCGCCACTTGATAATTTTCGTGTTATTTTGGGGATGGTCATGTTATTTGAAAAACGTTCCCTAAAAAAAAAAATCGTGCTATTGCAAAACAGTGTTAAGCGGGCACGTATTAAACGACTAATTACTGTACAAGACGAGTAAAATATCCACTAGAGAAAAACATTTATCAGGCATTTTGCCAGCACAGACTGGTTTTCATACATGAATTTAAGAAAGGTTACTCAAGCCTATCAAATGTTATAAGACCCACTCTGTCTGGTGCAGGGGGTCCTCAATTCACTGTGACTTAAAGGGGGAATTGACCATTCTCACTTAATAAGTAAGAGTCCATTAGTTAATAATAATGAGTTAAAAGCATGAGAGGTAAAATCTAGTAAAAATACCTGCATAATGTTATAAGTACTAAAGTAAAGACATAATTCACAGTGCAAAAAAAACCCTATTTCTAGAGTTTGCTGATGGTTAATACTGTGGTGCTATTTTTAGCATGAAGAAATCAGAGATGGACCAAATTAGCTGAAAAGTGCTAAATGAGCTTGTTAACATGTACCAGCTATCCCATTAATCTTCCCCCTGACAAACATTAGGAAAAGAGCCTTTTTAGAGTACATTTGCAGTAGCTTTATACAAATGTAAAAATATTAATTTAAAATTAACATTGGGAATATTTTGTTTCTTTGTTTCCAAACCAGATCACAGTCATATTGTACATTTGTTTGTTCTTTATGCACATTTGGGGAAGGGGAAATAACTTTGCTTTCTTGTTACTGCAACTGATACAGCATTGTTCGATTTTTTTATTATCTAGGAGTGAAAAACACTGTTTGAAAGTACTCAGCTTTGCTGGCTTCATGTCCTTTTGTGTTTCATAACACAGCTGTCTGGAATACTGGTGTGTGAGGTGTGTTTTTTTAAAAGATAAGGAAGAGAGAATTCAGAATAAGCAGGGGCATGTTCTCTCTGTGTTTCCTCATTTCTCAGTTTAATTTCTCTAACATCTTACCCACTGTGATAGGCTCTTCTAAAGGAATGGAATGAACAGACTTTCCCAAAGAGTAAGGGTACGTCTAGACTGCATGCTTATTTCATAGAATCATAGGGCTGGAAGAGACCTCAGGAGGTCATCAAGTCCAGCCCCTTCCCCAAAGCAGGACCAATCCCAACTAAATCAACCTAGCCAGTGCTTTGTCAAGCTGAGACTTAAAAACCTCTAGGGATGGAGATTCCACCATCTCCCTAGGTAACCCATTCCTGTACTTCACCACCCTCCTAGTGAAATAGCTTTTCCTAATATCCAACCTAGACCTCTCCCACTGTAACTTGAGACCATTGCTCCTTGTTCTGCCATCCATCACTACTGAGTACAGCCTCTCTCCATCCTCTCTAAAGCCTCCCTTCAGGAAGTTGAAGGCTGCTATCAAATCGCCCCTCACTCTTCCCTTCTGCAGAATAAATAAGCCCAAATCCCTCAGCCTCTCCTCATGGGTCATGTGCTCCAGCCCCCTCATCATTTTGGTTGCCCTCCGCTGGCCCCTCTCCAATGTGTTCACATCCTTTCTATATTGGGGGGCCCAGCACTGGACGCAGTACTTCAGATGTGGCCTCACCAAAGCCGAATAAAGGGGAAATAATCACTTCTCTAGATCTGCTGGCAATGCTCCTCCTAGTGTACCCTAATATGCCATTAGCCTTCTTGGCTACAAGGGCACATTGTTGACTCATATCCAGCTTCTCATCCACTTTAATCCCCAGCCCCTTTTCTGCCGAACTGCTACTTTGCAAGTTGGTCCCCAGCCTGTAACAATGCTTGGGATTCTTCCGTCCCAAGTACAGGACTCTCACTTGTCCTTGTTGAACCTCATCAGATTTCTTTTGGCCCAATCTTCTAATCTGTCTAGGTCACTCTGGACCCTATCCCTGCCCTTCAGTGTATCTACCTCTCCCCCCAGTTTAGTGTCATCTGCAAACTTGCTCAGGTGCAATCCATCCCCTCATCCAGTTTATTAATAAAGATATTGAACAAAACCGGCTCTAGAACCGATCCTTGGGGCACTCTGCTAGAAACTGACTGCCAACCTCTCTATCCATTTTACAGTCCATTTATCCAATCCATGCTTCCTTAACTTGCTGGCAAGAATATTGTGGGAGACCGTACCAAAAGCTTTGCTGAAGTCAAGGTATATCACATCCACTGACTTTCCCATATCCACAGAGCCAGTTACCTCATCATAGAAGCTAATCAGATTGCTCAGGCATGACTTGCCACTGGTGAATCCATGCTGACTATTCCTGATCACTTTCCCCTCTTCCAAGTACTTAAAAATGGATTCCTTGAGGATCCCCTCCATGATTTTTCCGGGGACTGATGTAAGGCTGACTCATCTGTGGTTCCATGGATTGTCCTTCTTCCCTTTTTTAAAGATGGGCACTACATTTGCCTGTTTCCAATCATCCGAAATCTCTCCTAATCTCCATGAGTTTTCAAAGATAATGGCCAAAGGCTCTGCAATGACATTTGCCAACTCCCTCAGTACCCCCAGATGCATTAAATTCGGACCCATGAATTTGTGTATGTCTAGCTTTTCTAAATAGTTCCTAATCTGTTCTTTCTCCACCAAGGGCTGCCCACCTCCTTCCCATACTGTGTTGCCTAGTGCAGTAGTCTGGGAGCTGACCTTGTCTGTGAAGACAGAGGCAAAGAAAGCATTGAGTACTTCAGCTTTTCCCACATCATCTGTCACGAGGTTACCACCCTCATCCAGTAAGGGCCCCACACTCTCTCTGATCACCCTCTTATTGCTAACATTTCGAAATAAGCTATTCCAAAATAACAAATGGTCTGGTAGCGCTTTATAGACTAACAAAACATGTAGATGGTATCATGAACTTTCATGAACAAGCCCACTTCTTCAGATGACCAGAGTTTTGAGTTTAGGATGTGAAGACCCAAAATAAATAGGAGAGAAGGGGGAGGGAGGAGGGGAAAAAAAGGACGGGGTGGGAGACAGACTATTTTTGTTGTTTTTCTGTACAGACTAACTCGGCTACCCCCTGAAACTTCTATTCCAACATAGTTATTCTGAAACAGTTTATTTCGAAATAGCACGTCTACACTGTTGGGAAGCCCCAAAATTAGTCCAAAACAGGCTTCCCTAATGTAGACGTGCTATCTCCATTTAGAGCCACAGGAGGCACTGGGGAGGAATAACTTAGCCCTGGTGAGGGGCTATTTCGAAATAGCAGCAATGGAGCATCTACACAAGCCTTATTTTGAAATAGCTATTTCGGAATAGGCGTTATTCCTCGTAGAATGAGGTTTACAGATTTCGGAATAAGCCGTCCGTTATTTCAAAATTATTTTGAAATAATGGAATGGCTGTGTACACATTCACATTGTTATTTTGAAATAATGCTTCAGTGTAGACGTACCCTACGTGATTGAACACAGGTTAGATAATGGTGTTAATCTTTTACAGAAAAAAGGTGTAAGGGAAAATAAAGTTTGGTAGTCAGAACATACTGTACCCCACCACACCAGCAAAACACTACAGTGGTTTAGATCATTTCACCAGAGTTTTCTTTCTCTTTTAAATAAGTCCTATGTCTGGAATAGTTTAAAAATGAGTAAGTCACTACATTGGCACAGTTTCAGAGGGTTGTTGCATAGTTCCTGCTTGCAAGTTTGCTCTTTACAGTGATATTAGTAGAAACCAGTGCAGATACAATATTGGTATCTACATCTGCATCTGCAAAAATAATTTGCAGATGTCCACATCTATGGATGAAGATACCCATTGATATAAAGCAGATATCCACACATTTGCAGGATTATAAAATTTTTATCTGAATCTGCATCTGTAGCTGCAAAAATGAGCTGCAGATACCCACAGCCATATCCATGACGCGGATACCTGCAGATATGCTGGGCTCTAGATATGAGACTAGTACTTGATTGAATATTAACTTTCACTCAAAAAAAGAAGCAGCAGCAACTACCATAGATCTGGCTATCTATGTATTTATACAGTGCTCTTCCATGTTATTTTGAGCTATTTAATTATTTAGAGGCCCTTGAGTTCTTATTCTAGATTGCAAAATCCAGTTGTTTTAAAACAAATTGGTGGAAAGATTATACTAGTGAAAGGTGCCCAACTGGGCATATCTTTGTTTATCCATGGAATAGATACAGTGCTAGCAAAAACAGGGCAGGCTTTCTCAGAGGACACTGACCCAATCCTGGCATGTAGGAGCCCTTTCTACCAATAAATTATAGTTCACTGGGTACACCCCATTCAGTTACAGAGTCATAGATTCCAAGACCCGAAGGGACCATTGTGATCATCTACTCTGACCTGTATAACACAGGCCATAGAATTTCCCCCAAATAATTCATAGAGCCTATTTTCTGGCAAAACATCCAATCTTGATTCAAAAATTGTGAGATATGGCAGATCCATAGTATGGTAAATTGTTCCGATGTTGAATTATCCTCACTTAAAATGTACAATATATTTTCAATCAGAATTTGTCGAGCTTCATCTTCCAACCATTGGATTATGGTATACCTTTGTCTGCTAGATTTAAGAACCAATTATTAAATATTTGGTCCCACTGTAGATACCGTTCCAGCCTTCCCCCAGCCAGCCAGAATCAGCCCCATGGAGAACCGTGGGAGACCATGGCAGGGTGAGTTTGCACCCTTTACATACCCCGTGCGCACTGGCCTGCTATCATTTGTCTCCTATCTTTTAACCAGTTATCAGTTCATGAGATGACCTTCCTTCTTATCCCATGACAGCTTACATTGCTTAAGAGCCTTTGGGCAATTTCAAAAGGCAGCTGAAGACAAAGATTTGATTGCTTTCCATTCCTTAAATAAATGTTCCCCCCCAAGGTGGGAATCCTTTGTTCAGTCTCCCTATCGTTATGGAAAAGTACCAGATTCAAGATGGATTCCAATAGCTGTTGGCATAGTCACGTCTTTTTAGGACCAATCACGGTTTGGTCTTAGAGAAAAAATAAAACCATTCACCGGTTATTGGTTTTAATACTGAGCTATTAAGTTTCTAAAGTATCGTTAAGAGTCCCCATTAGCACATTTAGAATTAAAAACATATTCAAACTTCATATTCCCAAATTCACATACAAGAATGATACATGCACAAAAGTAGGATGTACAGATTCAGCGGATTGTAACTTTAAAAATGATATGTTAAATGACCTGTTTTGCATAAAGCATGTTTGAGTTAGGGATATTCATATTCATAAGCCAATCTTCATTAAGCATGGGGGTGACATTAAGGATTTAATACTCAGTAACATTTCAAGCCATTTGGGCCCAGAGTTGCAAAATTTAGAAACCTAAAATGCAGATAGGACAGACAAGTTGGATTTAGGAGTTTAAGTCCTAGTGGAGTGTAAATTCCACTCAGCATCTTCAAGACCCTAAATAACTTTGTGAATCTGGCCCTTAACTTTGTGTTTTTATTGGTACATCTTTTTGCTGATATTGGAAGCAATACTTTGGTGATGTCAACTCTAAATTCCTGACCAGGATTTGGGTATAACTAAAGAAAGCCTGCATGAGAAAATACATCAAAGTTTTTACACTGAGCTGAGTGTCTGCTTCAAAAGGAGTCAGGGCGTTTAATTAATGCAGGATGCTTGTAAGTATTTGTTCTGAAGTGTGTGCACATGTAAATATGTATTGTTTGAAGCAAGCTGGCAAAGGTTATGGTGGAGAGCCTTAATCCATGAAGTGAATTCCACACAGAACTTTATTTTTTTGCTGACTAATAACTAACAGCAACTACGTATTTTTCTATTGTTAACTGATAGTGATTCACTTAGGTTAATGTTTAAAGTGGCTTTGACTAAAAATGCCCCTTTTACACCATACACTTTAGTCAAGCAGATCCTTTAATTTGGTCATCAGTACAGCAGTATATTGTGTGTAAACACGCTTTGAAAAATTAAACCTCAATAGCATAGCTCCACAGAGAAATCCCTATATTGCGTGAAGGTGTTAGGGTTGTAGTGGAGAACTATAGAGAAAAATGTTTTCACGAGACAGATTTTTATAATTAAAATATATCAGGTTTCTGTCTCTTGTGCATAGTGTGCAATAGTGCTTCAGCATGTTACAAACAGATGTAAATTTCAAGAAGAGCTTACTTTGCTAGTGGATATTTTGTTGACTATTCTTGCAATTTTAAAATGTGCTGGAATTCAAACTGCATACCTGAAATGTATTTCTAGGCTAGCATATCAGAGGATCTCTAGATTCAGTCCACCCACAAGAACTGAAATACTATAGAAATAGCTCTCTAATGATCAGGCAATGCTCTTTATCTAGCAAAGCATGCATTTCATAATGGACCAAGAACCTTTTCCTGGCATGCACAGGTTTTTCTTACTAACCAACATGCATTATAAACAGATATAAGGTCCTTTACAATTGCTCTTAGTGATTCTCCTTCCATTCATGCCAGCCACACACTGATTAATTAGTAAGGCAACACTAATGCAGCAAAGCATTTATTAAAGAACATGATTTAAACACATGGCTGCAAATTTGCACCACCCTCCCCCACAAAAAGAAGTGAAGCCTTCCAGTAAACATGAGCATAAAGAGCTGCCTGTACCAGTATTCTGGAAGGTCGTCAATCTTGTTTACTCATTGTGTGGTTGTTCAGCTATCAAAGTCTAGCTCTGTTTCATAGAGGTCCTCCTCCTGGAAGTGCACCTTCCCCTTTTTATCAAACACAACATTTACATAGTCTCTGATGCTTATTTGCTAGGCATTAATGAGAGGGAAAATCTCATGTGCTCCCTGCAGCAAAATGACTTTTAGCTTCTGGGACTTTCGCTTTATGGGCAGGGCAAAGACTTGGTGTGATCCTTAGTAATTTTGCATAACAAGGTTTACATTTTCTTACTTTTGGAACACATAGTTTCATATCCTTCAAGTTCAGTTAAACCCCCAAACTCCAAAAGCTCTGTTTCACTCAGTCCTTATCACCAATCCTAACTTCTCATCGTGTTGACGTGAAATCATAAATCAGCTCAGGGTCACTGAAATGTCTGTGAATCTGGTCTGGGTTTCCAGTTTTTTTTAACAAGCCTTGAAAGCAGGAGAGAGAGAGACAGATTGAGAGAGATCAGATTTCCTTCTGAGCATTCCTCCTATTTCTATATGAGTCAGCAATTTGATAAATGATTTTTAGGGTAAAATCGTTATTTTGTAAAGCGCCTGAGCCAAATACTCCAAAGAGGGATGATATCTTGAGGCAGAGCATTAAGGCAAAGATTAAGACAGAAACCCATACATTCAGAATCCCTGAGAAAGGTACAGCCAGAAAATCCTGATAACTTAGAATTTAAAAGAAGGGAGAAATTGCTCAAGTTATACAGTTTGAGTATCTCTCATTCAGGAATGTTTAGATCCAGTGTTTTGGTTTCTTCCATTATAAACACAAGGCAACTTACAAAGTTCAGATCCAGCTGCAAGTTTGTATTTGAAACCACAAATATGGTACCTTGGGTTTTAGTAAGGGCATATTTCTGATAGATAGTTCAGATCACAGATACATAAACGCAGCAGGAATACTTGTTTTTATGCAAGGGCTTCTCTACACAAGAAAGTTTACCAGCATAATTACACTGGCATAATTATACCTCTGTGGTTATAGAGGTATCCTTGTGTGGACAGAGTGATGTTGACATGAGGAGTTAACACTGTTATGACAATAGCCATATAATTATACCTGTCTAATTTCACTCATAAATGTTCCCATATAGTGAAGTCTTACGAGTAATTGTGCTTTGTCGTTGTAGGAAAGATTTGGGTTTTAACCCCTCATTACTTTTCCATGTGTCATAAGCTTTTTTATGTGGTTTTTCATTTTTGTTGGCTTACTGTTGCCTGCTAAAAGAATTGTACTTTGTAAATGTACACTGTGTTCTTTTATACTTGTTTAGGTTTAAGTATTTATCACATGAGTTGTACAGATGCAAGCTGTATTTGCAATGCTTACAGGGCAGTGCAGTAGCAAGGGCAGGCAGCTATTAATGGGAAAATTATGAAGCCAATCCCTATTTTTCTCATTCATTCTTTCTGCCTTTCAACTCAATAGTCAAAAATTGTGTTGTGCATTTTGTAAATCATCTGAAGTAGTCACTTAATTCTTAGGGTGCATCTACACAGCACCCTAAACTCGAAATAAGAGATGCAATTTGTGCTAATCAAATTGCGTATCTTATTTCGACTGAATTTTAAAATAGGCTATTTCAAAATTTGGCGCATCTACATAGCGCCAAATTTCGAAATAAAATGCTATTTTGAGACATCCCTTAATCCTTGTGGAATGAAGGTTACCGGGATGCCGAAATAGCGCATCCGTTATTTCAAAAAATATTTTGAAATAACAGGCGGCTTGTTAAGAAATGGGGTAGCTATTTCAGGATAGCCATGCAGTGTAAATGTACCCTTATTGATTTTTATTCAAACCTATCATAGTCTTCAATCCTTCAGCACACTCTGTGTAAGCTGGTTGCTAGACCTACACAGAACCCCACAGAAGTCAAAATTCTTTGCAGGTGCAGCATCCCACCTGTAGACCAGATACTGCAGGATGAGGTGATAGTGATTCTGCATAGCAGATTCCTGGATATTTAATGTGAAGGTTTCAAGGCTTTTCTGTTATATTTTTATGTGGAGCAAACTATGCCTGTATACATAAACTCCAACTGTCAATAAAGTTTACTTCTTATGCCTGTGTCTAAAAAGGTATGATGAGTTCTTCCAATGTTTTAAAACAAAACTAAAATGAAGCTATTGCAAATATTATTATAGTAGTTTCCAGTTAATTGGAAATGAATTTGCAATCTCTTGCTAAATTATCCATTTTTTATTGATATTTCTTGTGATTTGGAATATGCTCATTGTTGTAGATACTTTTAAAAAATGTCGTCCTTGAACCAGTAGTGGGCAGAAGTAAAACAATTTAGTTGGGATCTGAAAATCCAGAAGAAAGTGGTGTTTCATATATGGAGAATAAAGTTTCGGCTATATTATATTCCATCCTTCTGAATTGTGCTTTTTATTTCCCTTTCTAAAACTTTTAATAGTCAGCACAACATATAATTGTTTTCTAGATGTCCACAGTACTTGTAAAATGAACCTAGAGTTTATAATAATGTAATTTTAAATCTTGAAAAAGAAGCCATTATGCTCCAACTATTATGGAAATCTCTTATAAATTTGCACAGGGATTAAACAATAGGGGTCTATCAAATTACCCTATTCAATGTATAAAATTTCTTTAAATTTCTACAGAAACACAGAATTCTCTATTAAATGGTATGGTACTTTTCCACTGGTAGATGACTATTCCTTTCATTCTGCTCCTCTTTTCATACCATTTGCTGCTTTACTAGGATTATCAAAGCATTCAAAGTATTTTTATGGGGAAGTAATAAATTTACAAATACATCTCGTAAAAATATTTATCTTCAAGTGACACCCGAAAACCTAAATTCTACAGAGTGCAATTTTATGATACAACCAATTTACTGAGGCAGTGTGATAAAGGTTCTGGTGCTAATCTTCGTTGTATGTGTTTAGAAAGAAGATCTCTCTCCTCACTGCCACTTTCTTGTGTCTGGGGGTCTCATTACTACAATAATAAATATCCAATTCCAGTCACACTGTCTAATGTGTGCCTATCAGCTGGTGAATTATTTAAGCAAATCCCCTATGTGTCCATAATAAGGCCAATATGGAAATATTCAACTTTAAAAATGATAACTAATTAATATTTTGACTCCCATAGATTTAATAAAGCTGTATGTTAAGCAGCTCTTTTTAAACTAACTCTTTATTTCTTTTGAATGATTAGGTCTGTTATAAACTTAGCAAAAACCAATATGAGAGAACTCTTAATTCTTAATACAATTCAATCAAAATACCTGTTTGGTATTCAAAAGGATACTGTCTGTACCTAAATAATTACCATTACTATTGGGATGTATGAATGCCTGCCCAAATTAAATACGTATTTAAACAGGGATGGGCACTACAGATCAACAGGGATTTATCTGGAGTAATCTGATCTGCATTCTGTACTGGCTTGCAAACAGTACTGGATTTTTGCAGAAGCTAAGTAAACTACTGTTTTAGGGCCTCAGATTATGTGGGGCCTCTAAATACAAAAAGGGTGTGTCTAGACTACAGGGTTTTTTTGGAAGTAAATTGAAAGAACACAGCAGTTTTTTCGATTGCGGAAAACCTCATTTTACGAGGAATAATGCCTTTTTTCGAAAGTGCTCTTTTGAAAAAAGGCGTTATTGAACACGAACTGTGCTTTTTTGAAAGAGAGCATCCAGACTGCCTGGGTGCTCTCTTTTGAAAAAGCGGCTCACGTTTTCGAAAGTATTGGCTGTAGTCTAGATGCTCTCTTTTGAAAGAGACTTGTAGTCTAGACGTACCCAAAGTGACTAGTTTTTAGTTGTATCCTCACATATATACCAGTATGTATGCAGATATAAACCTTTATTATTTCTATTTTCATTGTCCCTTTTGTTACAATAATACACATTTTTGGAGTAATCTATGGGGCCCCTTAAACTTGACATAGTTTAGGGCCTCAGCATGTCTTAATCCAGCCCTGTTTGCAGAAGTCCAAGTAAATAGACACGCCTTACAATATACCCTGAAGGTCAACAGACTCACTTATTTCAGACCAAGTGGAAGGGCAGGTTTCAAAGATGGGGATCCTTCTCTGGTAGGGCTGCCATGTGTCCGGTTTTCACCCGGACAGTCCGGTATTTGTGGGCTCCGTCTGGTTAAAAAAACAGGAAATACCGGACATGTGTAATGTCCGGTATTTTCTGTTTCCCTGGGACAGAAGCCCGACGGGGACAATTTTCCCCTGCCGTGTCTGGCAGGGGCGGGGAGTGAGGAGCGTGGCAGAGTCTAGCGAAGGGGAGTCGGAGGGGGCAGTTGCCGGGTGCCAAGCTAGGGGGGTGCCGGCTGGGGTGGGAGCGGAGTGCACGCTGCTCTGGCCCACGTGACCAGCAGAGACCGGGAGCTGGCCACGTGATGCCTCCCTCTCTCTACAGTGTGAGCCGAGGCAGCCGGGCTGGGTGGCAGGAGCAGCCACTATAAAGTCAGATTGTTCCTCCATGCCTGGCTCTGTGGGAGGCATAAGAGATCTGTCGATAAAGGCTTTCTTTCTCAACAGATCCCCCTCTAGACTGCCGCTTTTTGCAGACAAAGTGCTGAGTTGGCAAAACGTGGTGGCCATTTTTATGCAAATTAGGCGTGGGATATTTAAATCCCTGCCTCATTTGCAATGTCGACCTGCCTAATCTGCATCCCTCTGCCAACAGAGGGATGCAGTCTAGACATACCCAAGGGGCCTACGGCTCAAGCACTTTTGTGGATCACAGTTGCTGCAGTATGGCAGGAGGACTACAGAGGTCTGTCAAGCAGTCGTGTAGCTAGAACAGGAAAAGTGGGTGAGCCCCAGGTTTCAGATGGGTTGGCAATGACGGGGGTGGGAGAGAAGGGATGGAGGGCCTTGGTGGGCAGGAACAATTAGGGAGGCAGGAAGGTCATACGTACAGGAGGGATCCCGTGTAGGCTTGCCAGATGCTTTCACCCAAAATCCCGAACATGGCAGGAAAAAAACTTGGTTGCGCAAAAAAAAAGGGAGAACAAAAAAAAAAAAGACTCTCTGGGATCCTCGCTTCCCCCCAGCCATGCCAGACGCGGCAGGGGAACAATGTCCCTGCTGGCCTTCCATCCAAGAAAAACAGAATATACCAGACATTTTGCACATTTTTTTTACTGGACAAGGGCCAGAAATAACGGACTGTCTGGGCGAAAACCAGACACCTGGCAACCCTAATCCAGTGCCCTGTGGAGATGGGAGGAGGGGCAAGAGGGATCAATGCCACTGGAAGGAAATAGGAGAGATCTGGTACTCTGAGGGGCAGGAAGGGGATGGGTGCCATGATACCCCCCCAATGTCTTATGAGAATTGGTTTATGAATATGAATATGCATAACCTGAAGATGCTTTATGCAAAACAGGTCATGTAACTTATACATTTTACAGTTATTAGGGGGCTGCATGCCTTGGTCACTAAACTCGCCAATCCCCCTCTGGCAGCTTTCATGGCCAGAGACTGTGAGAGCTATGCTCACTAACCCCCTCTTTCTGGAGGTAGGAGTCTGACCAAGGGGGAGGATGCAGGAGTGGGCTGGGGGTAGGTGTCTGGCCAGGAGGGAGGGAGCAGGAGCAGGCTGGGAGTGCGGGGTCTCTGCTTGGAGGGTTTGGGGAGTGAGGAGTGGGGGTCTCGGTAGAGGGAGTGAGTGAGGAGCCTGGGGGTGTGGGGTCTCAGTTTGGAGGAATGGGGGCTCATATCCTGAGCCTGCCCTGTTGCAGACACATTTAAAACTCCCCTTGGGCACCTAATGCAGGCATAGATTTGCTGCCGCCCCAGGGCTTGGGTGAGCAGGGTCAGGGTGCAGGGTGCACCATACACTGCAGGGGTGCGTGCACCACCGAGGAGGCCTCATGTCTCCGACAACCCCAGAGTACTGGGGAGGGAGAAGAGAGGAGGCCACATGTCTCCCATTTCCCCGGAGCACTGGGGAAGGAAGAGGGAGGAAGCTCTGCAGCTCCCGCTTCCCCGGAGCACCAGGGAGGGGGAAAGAGGGCCAGAGGAGGTGCCTGAAGTGAAACTCTGGGCAACGCTGGTGACATGATGTCACTTTGTCATCCCGCAGGAAATTTTTTTTTATATATAGAGAGAGATAATCTGCTGGATCTGTACATCCTATTTCTGAGGATAGAACAAGAAACAATGGGCTTAAACTGCAGCAAGGGAGGTTTAGGTTGGACGTTAGGAAAAAGTTCCTAACTGTCAGGGTGATGAAACACTGCAATAAATTGCCCAGGGAGGTTGTGGAATCTCCATCTCCGGAGATATTTAAGAGTAGGTTAGATAAATGTCTATCAAGGATGGTCTAGACATTACTGGGTCCTGCCATGAGGGCAGGGGACTGGACTCGATGACCTCTCGAGGTCCCTTCCAGTCCTAGTATTCTATGATTCTATTATTCTGTGCATGCATCATTCTTGTACATGAAGTTAGAAATATGAAATGCGAGTCTGTTTATAGTTGTAAATGTGCTAATCAGAGCCATTACTGGTGCTGCAGGAGCCAAATGGCTTGGTGATCAGCTCAATGACCTGTAAACAGCCTTCTTTGTCCTATAAGCCCAAACCATGTTTGGTGCTAAACAGACATGTGACCATGTCACCTGGTACGAGAATCCATTTTGAAACTAGTATTTTTCCATGGAAGAAGGGGATGTAAAACAAAGGAATCCTGCTCTGGGGAAAAGTCTTTTAAGGAATAGGAAGCAATCCCCTTTTGTCTTCAGCTGACCTTAGAAACTGCCTGGCACACCCTAAGAGGAAAAAAGAACTTTGAAGTAGGCTGGAAACCCAAGTCAGGGTAAAAGATCATCTGTCTTGAAGAAGATACCTGAAAGCTGCTCAGGGTAAAAATTTGCATATGGCAAGTTTCTTAATGAATTAGAACTAGCTTTGCATTTTCTATTAATTTTAATTTAGTAACTTACTTTGATCTGTCTGTTTTCACTTGCAATGACTTAAATCCTACTATTGGTACTTAATAAAATCACTTTTGTTTATTATCAGGCCCAGTGTAAATAATTGTTACCGGTGGGGGGGCGGGGGGGGGGGCGGAAGAGGGAACAACCACTGTATATATCTCTCTTTCATTGACTGATGAGCTTTCACTGTGTAAAACTTTTACACGGAGAAAGATGGATTTATTTGGGGGTTTGATCCCTTTTGGAAGTTGGTTTCCTGGGTGCTGTTTCCTAGAACTGAGTCCTCCCAGAGCTGAAGTGGTGCAGTGTCTGCATTGCTTTGCAGGGTGCCCCAGAGAGCAAGAAAGCAAGCGTCAGTGGCATGATCAGCACACTGGGGAACAATCCCAAGGTGTCACAGGTGTGGGAGTGATCCAGTGCCTTGGGGAGAGGGACGGAAAGGGAGGAGGTTCAGAAGGAATCAGATGCTCTGGCATCTGGGAACGTGTTTCCCCCACTCCTCCCTTATTGCTCAGTTGGCATTAGGGGCACACAGGCTGCAGGCCGTACCCATGGGGCATAGGGAGATCCCACCTGGGCTTGAGTTCTGCCCACCCCTCCCATCCCCAGGTCCCTGTCTGCCAGCCCTGTAGCATTGCTCTCCTGCTGGTGCTGCATGCTGCTGCCCCAGTTTCAGACTCCAGCACCAGCCCCATCCAGACCTATCCCATGAGGCACACCCCTCATGGGATTAGCACTGGGGCCAGTGTATTATTGTCCTGGCAAATATAAACATGACCACTTATGAATGTAAATATATATAAACCTTTCAGATGAAAGGAGCTCCTAAGAGTAATCTTTATGTGGGTACTTTTTAAACTTGAATGACCTGACATACACTTTAAGATGAAAAAGGACCATCACGATTCTCTAGTCTGACCTGCACATTGCAGGCCACAGAACCTCACTAATTAACTCTCTAATAGACTTTTGGAGTGCCTCCATTGGCAATACTCTGGTCCATATTACCACATGGTGAGAGTCAGTGGCTGCCTTGCCTAATGGTAAGAGTCAATACCAATGCCACCCAGTGGTGAGGAAACATAGCCACCTTTCTTAGTGGCTACAGTCAATAGCAATGTCACCCAGTAGTGAGAGTCCATGACCGCCTTTCCTCTTGGCTAGCCCCAGTGTCATCCAGTGGAAAGTCAGTGGCTGCCTGCCTAGCATTAGTCTGCAATAATGTCTCCCTGTGGTGAGAGTCAGTGCCTGGGGGGAAAGGGAACCTGGGCCCACCTTGTGCCACCAACTTCCAGTGCAGTCCCTTCAAAATAATGGTCCAGACATGTGGCCTGGGGGCAGGTGCCCTTACAGCTCTACCCTGGATCACTGCCTCCTCTTGCTGTTCCTCTGTCTGTGCCATGGGTCTGTCCTGAGGTCACCCTGGGCATCATATCTGATCACTCTCTGGAGCACCTTCCCCTCTCTGCAGTGACTTGTCATCCTCAGACCCTGCGGTTGAAAAGCCTGCAGTAGCTTGACTAGGAATCCCAGCCTGGCCACTTGGTGCCCTTACTGCTTCTCTGCAATGGCTGCAGCACCCAACTGTTCTCCTCTTGAGTCAGCCTAGACCAGGGGATCTCAAATGGGGGAACGTGACCTTAGAGGGTCACAGGTAGTTACATGGGGGACATGAGTGATCAGCTCCATGGGTATGACAGCTCCCAGCCCCCCATTAAATTAAATCCCCCCAGGTTTTTAAATTCAGAGGTTTGCTGTGTGCAAAAAGTTTGAAATCCACTAACCTACACTGAGCTGTTCCTTTTTGAATTCTCCCTCCACTGGCATGGCTTCCTGAGTCCACAGCAATACCTTAATCCTTGCCACACCCGTGTGTGGTTTGTATACCCTCTCACATAAGCCTATGATCTCTGGCTGAGTTACTGAAATCCTCAAATAATCATTTAAAGATGTCACATTACAAGGAATCCATTATTTACTCCAATTTTAACTTGAAAGTAACCCTGCTGTACAAGGGCCTGCCAGTTTGCCTCAGGGGAAAGTTCCTTCACAACCTCAAATATGGCAGTCAGTTTATACTCAGCATGGCAGCAAGTCCCAACAGCCAGACACTTTGGAAAGAATTGTCTGTAGTAATTCAAAGTCCTGCCTGTTTAGTTATCTATCACTGGCCATTGGGGATATTTGCTACTAGCATCCTGAGAGGATTTAGAAATTAAATAGTACAGATGTTAAATGTTGCTGTTCTCCAAGTTTCACGTTAATTCTTCACAAATTCATGAAAATTTATGAATTCACACATTTGTTTCTTTATAAGTCCTCCCTCTTTCTCTTTCCTTTTCATGTGTGCATGTAAACTATTGGGATGGCATGTGTGTTGAATGAATTTGAAGATCAGAACAACATTTTTAATTCATCAGGGACATAATGTTTACTGATATTTGGAAAGATGTTTGGATTTGTGGTTTAATAAAAGGCCTTTTGGATACTGAGCATATTTTATTACGCCATCAATACAATGCCGCCTGCTATAAAACTGTGTGGTGCAATATGATATAACGTGACGTATCTCAACATGAAGAATTTTCCAATTTTGTAATTGTATTTTTCAGTTCTAAATTTTACCCCATTAGTGTGTGAAAACAAACATAAATAAAAGAGGGCACTGAATTTGACTGCACTTTGGAATCAATGGGATTACTCCTGAAAGGAAAGTTACACATGTGTTTAAGTGTTTTCTAGCACAACAGTATTGATTCTTCTCTATTTAAATATTTAATATTTTTTAGACGGTTTGAGTGTTTTTCCATGGCTTTTAGATGGTTTCCTAATTTCCATTTGGCTTCAAGATCCATTGCGAAGCAAAAACCAGAAGACACTTCTTGCAGAATTTAGAGTCATTGGATCCAATGCTCTATTCCTCTGAATCTTCTGTAGTCATTTATACCAGTGCAAAGAGCATATAAAATCTTACCATACTGATCTGGTGGCTTTGCCACTACTTCAAAGAATCATTCAATAAAATAAAAATTAGGCAACAATTTGAAAAGCATGGAAACATCAACAGCTTTTTAAAATTAAATATTAAAGTCCAGCACAATTAATATTGATATGCACGAATAAATCATAGCTTTTAATATTTAAATTACATATTAAAACTGAGCATGATCTATACTATTATACCTCATTCAGGTTTTTTTAAAAATCATTTTAAAATCTGTTTCCATTTATTTCAGGTTGCCACTATATTCAGCACTGTAGAAAGATTTGAGCATTCATACAAAATTTAGGTCCAGTGAGAAATGTATTCCCATCTAAAATTTGTTTCAAATATTTTTTTAAAAACAAGTATTTTCTTTTTTTTAAAGAAAAATAATAAAAACTATTAATTTATACCAAAATTTTAACTGACTCTATAAATACTTTACAAAGTAAAATATTTGAACAAGAATTCACTGATTCTATTTTGTTATCATTTTCATATAATTGCAATCTGGCCAAATACAAATATTACTAAGCTCAACAAGCTATTAAATATTTCCAAGCCATATCCATACACCTGTCTTATGTTTTGCCATATAAAAAGGAGAGAAGGAATAGTGCTGTTTTCCCTCCCTGCACAACACAGTTTTCTGGTCAGGGCCTAATAAACTCAGATTTACCTAGAGGGGTGTGATGAGGTGTGCATACTGTGCACTGGACCAAAGGGGTTAATACCCTGGAGTGGAGGAAGTCCCATGTCCCAGCCAAACTGAGCATGCTCCAAGTACTGGGATAATATAAAAGGGAGTAGCTCAGCTCACTCTGGGCTGAATACTGGAGAGGAAGGATCCCTGCTGCAGGAGCTCTAGAACTTCATAGACTCTGGCTCTTGGCCCATGCTGCCTTGTGATACAGGGGGCTACTACATAGACTTTGACATTAGGATGTACTGCCCAGTAATCAAGGTTACATCAACACTACAGTGTTTTTTTGGAAAAACAGCTGTTTTTCTGAAAAAAAATTCACTTACGTTCACACTGCAATTGTGTTCGTTTGAAAAAAAATCGAAAGAACAGGGTTTTTTTCCGACATTGGTAAACCTCTTTCTACGAGGAAGAAGCCTTTTTCCGAAAGAGCTCTTTTGGAAAAAGGTGTGTGAGGATGAGAAAGAGGGAGTTCTCTCAAAAGAAGAGGAAAGAGGAAAAACCACAGGTGCCCTGGTGGCCTCTCTGTCCATAGTATTCACAGCTTAAATGCGAGATAGCATCCATTCAGTGTGCATGCTATCTTTCAAAAAAGCAGATCACTTTTTCGATGTGCTTTGGCAGTGTGGATGCTCTCTTTCGGAAGAAGTTTTTTCAGAAGATCTCTTCCGGAAAAGCTTCTTCCGAAAGAAGCCTGCAGTCTAGACATAGCCCAAGGGGCTACCTTATAGACTCTAGCCACCCTCTCAGGACATCACCCTCATGGGACGGGGTGTGCATATACCGTGACATGGGGTTATCAGACCATCCATAAATTATTTTTGGTATATAGCTTCCAGAACAGGTTACATTTGCCTATAAAATCTTTTAGTCTCCTTTCTAGCATCTGGGACAATCTAAGGCAGATCTTCAGCTGGGGTAGCTGACATATCTGCACTGAAGTAAATGGAATTATGCTGGTTTACATCAAGTGAAGATCTGGATTTTTGCAGTTTTGTGTTGGTTCAGTGGGGCCAGCCTACAGAGAAAGCAGCTCCTCATCAAAAGGAATCTATGTCTTGTTTTCATTGTCCTCAAATTAAAAGAGACACCTAATCTATTTGAGGCCTAATTCAGCCCTTAAAAAACTTTCTTTTTTCATGAGGGCCATTTCAGACATCAGAACCTCACTGCTTGTTTCAGGAGATTACATAACTAATTGATCTAAAACCCACCTTTTTTAAATGTCTCTTTTGAGCATGTCAATGACACTTTCCCAGGCTTTATGGCAGCGGGTTTGTATGACATTTGAGCTCTGTTCAATTCCATACAATATATCTACCCTAATTATAAACCCATCAGAGCACATGTGAGACCACTTTTATAGAATCATAGAACCAGAGAGCTGGAAGAGACCTCAGCAGGTCATCAAGTCCAGCCCCCTGCCCAAGACAGGACCAATCCCAATTAAATCAACCCAGCCAGGACTTAAACACAATACTTTTAGTCAGACAGTATACTTCTGTGCTGTCTAAAGGAGACAAACAACAAATTATGTATTATCTGTTCTCAAGCATTTGGATTTTTGTGTGAATCACACACACGCACAAAAAAAATTCTAGAGTTCAGAGGAGAAATGTCATCTATGTATGGGGAGTGTGTATGTGTGATAGATTTAACCCTTGCATTACCTGCAGCAAAACTATGGCATTTTGATGAAAGCCAATTTATTCTTGAAACAGGCTATTGCTCCTTCAGGCACACAATCAGCTAAACTGGCACATTTCATATTTTTTTCTCCTCACAAGTCATTATACAGGCATACATAAATTTTGCTGCTTCAGAGCAAGAAAATCTGATGAATGCTAGTGCATCCCTGTTTCCTCATTCTGCAGTCTATCTTCAGTGGCTACGAGAGATGTAAAAAAATCATGTAAAAATGTAACCATGTTACTGCTAAAAATTCTAGTGGCTACATGGTTACATTCCACAGTGGGCTTTGCAGTATAACTTTTAAAAGTTACACTGCAGATCCACAGGGAAATCTCTCTGGGAGTGGAGCTGGCAGCAGAGCCTGCAGCAAAACTGGGGCCCGGCATGTAACCATAACAGAAACCAATAAGCTGACACTTATCCTTTAATCATTTAAATAGTTACATTTTTACTTCTCTAGTGGCTACATGTTGTATTGATTACATGTAGAGGACCAATGATATGAAATGTTAGACACTTCAGAGCTGGGCTGAAGTGCATTCTTGTCTCACTGAGCAATAAGAAGCCATTGGCTCATAGAAGACTTCAGAACTTGACATAAACCTTCTAGGTCTCCAAGTCACTAGAAATATTTTTATTCTGAACACTTTCAACCACAAAATACTTTTCTCCAGCTGAACTATCTCACATCTCACAGATAAAACATCTGGATTGCAATGAGCTTCTTTCTGATCCTACAACTCAATATACATGGATATACTCCCATGCCACTATGGCATCCCCACAACTTTACTGGGGCTTCCCAAGGGGCCACCCACGTGGAGTTCCTGAAGGGTCAGAATCTGCTTTTCTGCTTTACTTTTAATATTTTGGAAATGACAGAAGACAGAAATGGCATAAGTTGCCATTGATGGCATAAGTTACTTATTCAGTTAGTTGAAAATACCACAGACTTCATGTATGAACACTGTCTATTAACTTCTGTGTAATCCCAAAAAATGGTCACTATAAGGTAAACACCTTGTTGCTACCAAGAAAACTGCTTGTATGTTCAGGGAAGCCAACATAACTGCAAAAAACACAACTTCATTCTTTCAACAAAATGCTGCTGTTCAGTGTGTCTCAGAATGCATGGAACCAAAAAAAGACTGCTGTTTTTCCTTTAGGACAGATACTACTGGTATGTTTACTTTCACCAAGTCATCACATTTGCATTATAGATGCTCATGAACATTCAGTTGTTGGAAGAGCAACTCTCATTCTTTTTAATAAACATCTTGTGCATATTTCTTCTTCTGTGGTTTTGCATTAAATAAAGAAGGACATTTTGAAAGGTCTTCTGTATTCCCTAGTATACCCTGAGTGTGCAACCAAGGCAGAAGAGACAATTCACATATGAATAACCAAAGGTATCCACATTCCCCAGTGCCAAGCAACCATCATATCTAAGCTTCACCAGCACTCCTCCCTACCCTTATCCCAGGCTTCCAAGAGGCAGAGAATTCTTTGCAAAGAACTTACAAATATCAGTAGCCCTAATTATTGATTACATCTTACTCAAGTTGCACATATCTGTCCATCCTGCCTGTGTTCTTTTTTTAGAGACAAGGTGTGAAAATAGCATTAATGTTTTTGGGATAAAGGTATAACAATCTTTTTCAGCCTAAGAAAATCTTCACACCATTCTTCACAATTGTTTTAGGGATTTCTAAAATTATTGGTTTTCTTCTGTACATTATCCTTGTATTACTATATTATATTTATATTACTAGCAGTCTTTGTGCTGAAAATGTACATAACACTGAGGAAACCTGGCTTTCCAGGGGAAAGAATATAAAAAACCAGTGCTGACAGAATTTGTTAAAACTTTCAAACTTTTGTAAAATAGTTTCTCTATACATTATGTGTGGTCTAAGGAAAATGCATGATGCTATGGTATAAAGGGATTTATTGAGAATTAGTTGAAAGTCCTTCATGATTTTCTTGAGGCTTCCCCACTAGAGATTAATACAACCATTCCGAACTCTTTTCAATAAAACCTTTATACCACATCACCATGCACCATGTAGTTATATCCCTATTCATATTGTATTGGTATGTACTGCTAAGAAAGGATAACCAGTCTGCATTTGGGATATATGTAGAACTCTTTTAATATCATTCTACCCTTGAGAAATTTGAGTTCAAGTATAGACTTGGTCACAAGTAATGGTAATGGAATAGTATCAATTTAATGTCTAAGTGTATGTTTACACTAGCAAACTATTTTGAAATAACTAAATTTGAAATAATAACCCCCAAAATAACTATTTCAAAATTGTGTATTCACTCTACAGGGAAGTCTCAAAATTAGCCCAAGGCAAGCTCCCTTAATGTGGACACGCTACCTCCACTTATAGCCTCAGGAAGCACTGGGAAGTAATTACTTAGAATGACTCTGGGGAGTATTTATTTTGAAATAGCAGCAGTGGAGCATCAACACTACTGCTATTTTGAAATAACGATTTCAAAATAAGCATTATTCCCCAAAGAAAGTGGGAGTATGGATTTCAAAATAACCAGCCCATTATTTTGAAATAACAGGCTTGGTAGTGTGGACATTCTACTTACTATTATGAGTGTAGACTAGGGCTTACTGTAAAACCTAAAAAAACCCAAGAACAACAAAAAACAACTTTTTACATTAAAGGGAAGCTATATAGGGTTCAGAGGGTAGTTGTGTTAGTCTGCTTCAGCAAAAACAAGGAGTCAGGTGGCACTTTAAAGACTAACAAATTTATTAGGGCATAAGAATTTGCAAGATACGACTCACTCCTTTTAGCCTACAGAGGTCAAATTCTGTTCTGCAATGCCTGAGTAATTCTGCAGAATTCAGTTAAATTGCATGGGTAAAATTGCAGAATTTATTGTATCAGGAAAAAATGTATCATCACCAAACAATGGTGTATTCTCTATATGTTGAATGTATCACATTCAGTATGGTAAATAAGTATAGTAAATCCTATGTTGAAGCATTTACCACAGCCAGGAAGATAAATTGGCTACAGAAATAAAAGCTCTGGTAAGAACAGCAAAAAATGTTTTTCAGTGGGAGGTAGTGGGCACTGACCAATTATTTTTAATTTTTCAGCTACTGATCAAAACTCTACAGTGTATTTGCATCTTTCTCAAATGACCTAATAAACTCCAGATACAGCTCCAGTTAGTGCTTATCAATCTGTCATGCATGGTGATGTTTGTTAACTTGTAACAAGAAAATGTTTATCTTCTTGCTACATTTGAGTTAAAGAGCAGAAATGAAAGTTCTGGTGAAAAGAAGCTGGCAAATGGCCTGCATTTTAAAGGGACTTTGTTTTGCTCTGTTTTATTTTTAATTCTTATGATTTTTCTCTCCAAGATTCATTCCACGGTGATATTTTTATTACTCCTAATCCTGAAGATTGTTATCCATAACTACCGTCAGAAGTAGAAGCATGGTAAAATAAAGAGAAGTACTGCAGTACTCCACAGTAGTGGTTCAAAAGTCTATGGATTACAACTGTGACACTGCAGTATTTTCAGTTTTTTACAATAGTATCTTCTTTTTCAGCATAATGTGGGTAATATATAAAAGCTCATATTCCTGTTCTCTGAGCTTTGAATAAATGGCCAACACTGGATTTCCCAGAGGTTAATTTGACATATTTCATATGTACTAAATTCATTCAAAATTTTAAAAAGGGCAAATGCATAATCCTTACTAGAGTCTAATCAATGCTGGTAACTTGAAAAACAAGAAACTTTTTGGGGACCTTAACCACTGAACATGCTACAAGAGTTTCTCATGTGCTTTAAGGATTTTTACTGTGTATGCTAACAATATCAATATTTATTTAGCAGGTTGCCCTTTGGGTTTGTTGTACACATGCTAGTTTGTTTCTGTGAATCATTACTTTTCCTTTTTAAAAAGTTGTGCAAAATAATTTTAAAAACATTAGTTTTAAGAAAGTGACAGGACCAAATTAAATGTAGCTAAAGGTTGATACTCTGGTCTGTCATCATGCCCCAAATAGTCTTGTGGTCTCCAATCACTGTGGTATTTACTTTCAAAACAAGACCTTATCCCCTTCAGACAAGAAACCCCTGGGTAGATTTATTCCCAGTGATTACAAAGGAACTTCTTGTTGAGCACAGAGTACATGAGCAGTACTCTCTCCTACTGTATGGGCACAGGATGACTAAATGATGACTAAATGATAAGGCATCAGACTCAGGATTGAGCTTTCCAGCTCTTGTGTCCCATTCCACAGCCTTGCTCCCCATCCCCCATGCTATGTTATATCTCACTTAATACCTGGTACTGCTCCTATTTGAATCAATGTCAAAACTCAGTGTTGACTGAGCAGGATTTGGCCTATAGTTATTGGTTCTTGGAGCAAGAATCTGCCTTTGTATGTTAGTAAAACACCATTCACACATGTCACTGCACAGATATTAATGTCCTTGCTTAGGTAAGGTGTTATCCTATATTTTGCCCTGTCCCACATCATGGAGTGATGTGCATGGGCAGGCTGCCGTGTCTGCATGCAGACTCAGAAATCTGCATAGGGCAGGGTCAAAGCCTTAGTCTGAAATATTTGAGGTATGTTTTGGGGAGAAGTGAAGAATAATACAGCTTTAAACACTTGTCGAGTTAGCCTGATCCTCCTTGGCATGGAGCGCCCTTACTTTTCTTTGGTCTTGATTCCTATTGACTCCCTATTATAAGCACCATTAGTGTTTGCACCTGACCCACTAATGTGGGGACATGTTCAGTGTGTAAAGAAACAGATTCACTACACGGCTCTCACTCCTCTGTACCCTTATTCCAAAACTTCTCTGCAGCTTATTATGAGAACCCACAGACATGGGGCTCTGGTGTGCAGGATGTTTGCACCCCTTTACAGATTCCCTGCCTGCCCCAGTCTCTGTGTAGTGGAAAACACACTTGTTCTGCTATGGACAGAACTTCAGTCTTCAAAAAAGAAGGAGCAGGATGTGCATCTTCACAAGCCTGTTATGTTAGTTTGCTCATTAGTAAAGTTGTGCATAAGCCTTTTTCAAGAGAAAACAATGAAGATACTTTGCTGCATTTCCATAGGAGTTTAAAATTCAGGACTGATTTATTTTTCCAAACAGTATTTTAAAAACTCAAATTTTGCAGCAGAACCGTAACTAATATAAAATCACGAGAGAATTAATTGAAGAAAACAATCTGAAAAAGAATTGGCAGCAATCATTGCATGTAGTTTTTTATGATTATCTTTATAGCAAAGACATAATTTCAGAATGAATAACAGGAACAGAGAGAGTAGGGCAGTATTTTTCAAACTTGGGTTGCGGGGCCGCCAGGGTAAGCTACTGGCGGGCCTGTGTCATTTTGTTTACTTAACCTGTCCATAGCCATGGAGCCATGAGCTGCAAGGTTCCATGGCTACAGACACGCTAAGCAAATGAAGCTGTGCGGGCCCACCAGTGACTTACCCTGGCAGCCCCACGACCGAAGTTTGAAAAATGCTGGATTATGGGTACCTGCATTGATGTAAAATCTACAGATAACTAACTAATGTTTGCAAGAGCATGATATGTTAGAGATGTACAGTAAACAGTAGAAAGGCAAGGGAGAATTGGAGCATTCATCTTAGCTTTCTCCTCAAGAAAGGGAGAAAAGAAACCATAGTTTTATTCTTTAAAATGTTTTCTTAATACAACACCATAATTTATAAGATAGCTATCTGAAATATGTCAGAAACTGGTGCCATTAATGTAATGCTTTTGAGTTTCTAGATTTGTATATCATTTAAAGCAACACTTAGAATAGTTGATGGACTAATAACACACAGTGAGGTAGTATCCCTATGTAAACATGTAAATATTTTAAAAATGCATTCTTAAAAGCCTGTAAAGCATCTATGCTCATTTTATGCAAGTATTGATATATACTATTTGTAACATACCTTTTAAAACAAAGTATTGACAAAAATTATTATGCAGTATAAATAGATCCCATTTTAACAGCACAACCTTCAGCCCTGTTTTCAGTAAATACATTATTACTGGTTTTTTAGGTGTATAACATTTACTGTTGTTTACTTTTAAGAATAATATCACCACAAACAATTAAAGTAAAAACCTATTTGATTGATTGATTGATTGTGTGTCCTGCAACATGGCAGTGCAGTTACAAAAATTAAAACAATACCAAAGGCCTAACAATATGGATCTAAAAAACCCCAATTCCCCATTTGGAGACAGCTAAATGCCAAGCCAGTTAGGACTTTGTAGATGATTAAAACCTTGCAATGCATCTACAAGCAAATGGGAGGCCACTTCAGAGCACTGATACAAAGCGATCACTTCAACCTGACAAGGCACTCTGGAAGGAAAAAAGCCATGGATAACTGGGGCAAGGTTCACAAATTTACTGAAAACTCCTAAGAACATAAGAATGTCCATACTGGGTGAGACCAAAGGTCCATCTAGCCCAGTAACCTGTCTTTTGACACTGGTCAATGCCAGGCGCACCAGAAGGAATGCACAGAACAGGTAATCATCAATTCATCCACCCCCTGACACCCATTCCCTGATTCTGACAAACAGAGGCTATCGGCACCATCCTGGACAATAGCCATTAATGGACCCATCCTCCATGTATTTAGTTCATTTTGAACCTTGATCTTCATAACTTCCTCTGGCAAGGATTTTATAGACCTCTGTTATATCCCCCCTCAGGGTGTGTCTACACAGCAGTGTTATTTTGGAATAATGGCCGTTATTCCGAAATAACAATGTGAGTGTCTACACAGCAATTCTGTTATTTTGAAATAAATTCAAAATAACAGATGGCTTATTCTGACTTCTGTAAACCTCATTCCACAAGGAATAATGCCTGTTCCAAAACAGCTATTTTGAAATAGCAGTAGTGTGGACGCTCCACTGCTGCTTTTTTAAATAGCTCCTCCACAAGGCCATTCAAAGTAATTACCCCCCAGTGCCTGCTGGGGCTCTAAATCCACATTAGGGAAGCTTGCCTTGGGCTAATTTTGAGGCTTCCCTGTAGTATAGCCGTGCTATTTCAAAATAAGCTATTTTGGAGTATTTTTTCCATAATAGCTTATTCCGAAATAAGTGTACAGGGTAGACGAACCCTTCGTGTCCTCTTTTCTGAACTGAAAAGTCCCAGTCTTATTAATCTCTTCTCATATGGCAGCCATTCCCAATCCCTAATATTGATGGTTGCACTTTTCTGAACTTTTTCCAATGCCAAGATACCTTTTTTGAGATGAGGCAACCATATCTGCATGTGGTATTCAGGATGTGGGCAGACCATCAATTTATACAGAGGCAATAAGACTGTATTATTCTCTATCCCCTTTTTAGTGATTTCTAACATTGTGTACTTTTTTGACTGCTGCTCCATATTGAATGAATGTTTTCAGAGAACTATCAGCAATAGCTCCAAGATCTCTCTCTTCAGTGTTAATAGCTAATTTAGTCCCCATTATTTTGTACATATAGTTGGAATTATGTTTTCCAATAGGCATTACTTTGCATTTATCAACATTAAAATTCATGTGCCATTTTGTTGCTCTGCCACCTAGTTTTGTGAGAGCCTTTTGAAGCTCTTCACAGTGTGCTTTGGACTTAACTATCTTGAGCAGTTCAGTATCAACTGCAAATTTTGACACCTCACTGTTTACCCCTTTCTCCAGATCATCTATGAATCTGATAAATAGTACAGACCCCTATGGGACACCACTAGTTACCTCTCTCTGTTTTGAAAACTGACCATTTATTTCTACCCTTTGTTTCCTATCTTTTAAACAATTATCAACCCATGAGAGGACGTTCCTCTTATCTCATGACAGCTTACTTTGCTTAAAAGCCTTTGGTGAGGGACCTTCTCAAAGGCTTTCTGGAAATCTAAGTACACTATATCCACTGGATCCCCCTCTTCCACATGCTTGTTGTCCCCCTCAAAGAATTCTAGTAGATTAGTGAAGAATTATTTCCCTTTACAGAAACCATGTTGACTTTTCCCTAACAAATTATGTTCATCTATGTGTCTGACAATTCTGTTCTTTACTACAGTTTCAACCAATTTGCCAGGTACTGAAGTTAGACTTACTGGTTTATAGTTGCCAGAATCACCTCTAGCGCCCCTTTTCAAAATTGGTGTCACATCAGTTATTTTCCAGTCATTTGGTACAGAAGATGATTTAAAGGATAGGTTATAAGCCACCGTTTGTAGTTCCACAATTTCACATTTGAGTTCTTTCAAGACTCTTGGGTGAATGCCATCTGGTCCTGGTGACTTGTTACTGTTTAGTTTATCAATTTGTTCCAAAACCTCCTCTAATGACACCTCAATCTGGGACAATTCCTCAGCTTTCTCACCTAAAAAGAATGGCTTAGGTTTGTGAATCTCCCTAGCATCCTCAGCAATGAAGACCGATGCGAAGAATTCATTTAGTTTTTCTGCAATGATCTTACCATCCTTGAGTGCTCCTTTAGCTTCTTGATTGCCGAGTGGTCCCACTGGTTTTTTAGCAGACTTCCTGCTTTTTATGTATTTTTGCTATTACTACTTTTTGAATTTTTGTCTAGCTGTTCTTCATATTCCTTTTTGGCTTTCCTAATTATATTTTTACACTTCCTTTGTCAAGTTTATGCTTCTTTCTATTTTTCTCACTGGAATTTAACTTCTACTTTTTAAACAATGCCTTTTTATCTCTCACTGCTCCTTTTACTTGGTTGTTAAACCACAATGGCATTTTTTTGGTTCTCTGTGTTTTTTAATGTGGGGCATATAATTGAGCCTCCATTATGGTGTCTTTGAAAAGTTTCCATGCGGCTTGCAGGGATTTTACTTTTTGCACTGTACTTTTTAATTTCTATTTAACTAACCTCCTCATTTTTGTGTACTGCCCCTTTCTGAAATTAAATGCCACAGTGTTGGGCTAATGTGGTATTTTCCCCACCATACGAATGTTACATTTAATTATGTTATGGTCACTATTTCCAAGCAGTCCTGCTATATTCACCTATTGGACCAGATCCTATGCTCCACTTAGGACTAAAACAAGAATTGCCTCTCCTGTTGTGGGTTCCAGAACTAGCTGCTCCAAGAAGCAGTTATTTAAGGTGTCAAGAAAGTTTATCTCTGCATTCCGTCCTGAGGTGACATATACTCAGTCAATATGAGGATAGTTGAAATCCCCCACTATTATTGAGTTTTTTATTTTTATAGTTTCTCTTATCTCCCTTAGCATTTCTTAGTCACTACCACTATCCTGGTCAGGTGGTCGGTAATATCCCTACTGCTATTTTCATATTATTAGAGCATGGAATTATTATCAATAAAGATTCTATAGAACAGTTTAATTCATTTAAGATTTTTACTTCAACCATCTTATTCTTTAGACCTCTAACTCATAATTTGGCAGTTCCCTCCTTGTTGACTTACAGCCAGTGGTAACTGATGACTTCTCAAAATGAGGAAGCAAAACAGAGCACGTTTATAGCTGTGGATAGAAACACTACATCTGACTTGGAGTAAAAGCATTTCCTATAGTGAGGAGCGTCCACTTTTTATTTCTCATCAGATCAGGCAGGAAGGAATAAGGGAGGAAAATGAGGATTATTCTGATGGGGCTATTACCAAACTAAATGGGAATGAAAGAGCTCAAAATGGAGCACAACATTCATCTGCAATTGAGCAGCTGGTGGAATTTCCATGTGCCCAACCCAGATTATGGTGTTATCAGGAAGCAGAGCTATCAAACAATTGCAGCTGTGGCTCAGTTTTTAAATTTGGTATCTGTGCATTTGAGGTCTTAAAAGAGCTACAGTTGTGTTTTAGACTTCTTGGAACTGCTTATTCAACAGGGCAATTTGCAAAGGAGAAGCGATGAACAGAGCAGTTCCAGGAAAATATTATGATAAAGGGCAGTCACATGAAAGTGGATGCAGTGATCTTGCTTGTGAGTGAGATTCACATGAAAGGGTTTTGCACTGTCCTGTGACTGGGCCCAGTTTTGTTCCATATTCAAATCTTGAACCCAGTTCTTTTGAGTTTCAGGATTCATGTCCCGAGATCTTCAAAGGTGCCTAACTCCCATTTGGGCATCAGTTTCTAATCCCTGATTTGAATCTGAACCTGCTTTTGTTTGCAGGTCTGCTCAAAAACCAGAATGGGATTTACTTTCCTCTGTTCTCACATGCAGCCAAAATGTTCAAGGGCAAAACTGTAATTCTTATGAGGTTTGGTACAATTTAGAAAAAAAATCATGACACCCATTGATTTTACGAGTTCTCCAGATATTAGCAACCTGACTCTGATGTAAATTCTACCACAGATTCTACCTTTGACCCAAAGCATGGCCTGAACACATGCTATATTCTAGATACAGTCACTGCCTCTTCTGCTGTCTCAAGTCTATAGCCTGCCTCTGTAAATAGTTATACTATGCTCATCACTGTGGAATCTGAAATCCTGAGTTAACAAAGCTTTAGTCTTCTGTTCCCAAAAGAATATGTGATATTAACATGTCAATAGAAGGGGAGAGGAAAGGGAAAGAAGCTGCTGCTTGTCCCTTTTATGAGTCTCATCTATAAAATTAACACAATAGAAACCATGAACAAATCATGTTAACTAAAGAGTTCAACGATCCATTAAAATTTCTTTGCTATCTAGCTGTCTTTGGTAATATTATCAACTACTAGATAAGGTCATCTGTTAGGAGTATTTGATTGCTGTTTTGTCCATAGCAAAGTAAATTAAGTAATCGTGCATAATAACTTGTTAATTTAATTCATATAATGAAATTATCTTTAATTTTAATCTGTACCTTGTTTAGACTACAGACTTAAAAGTCTAAAATAAGTCACTGCGTCGTCAGAAAAGTTTGGTTCTGAAATGCATATTTCTGTGAAATTATCTTAGAAATTTACAGTGACCCCAGGTATTTCATACACACACAACAGTGGCAAAACATTATCTAGCTATAATTAAGGTTGTTTCAGCACTATTATTCATAATCTCTGTTTGCCATATTATATAACATGACAGTAAAAATCCACTTAATCCAGAATCTTGGCACTGAAGGTGTAAACCTGAGAATGAATTTGTTTATACACAATTTAAATATAAACAAACAGTCCTGCTCCAATCTATTTAACTGTATTTAAAGTTCTATGACTGAAAAATAAATAAATACAGAAAGTCAGTAGCAGTTTGGTCTGATGACTTACCCTTTATTTATAGAAGTTTATTGATTTTTGTTATGCATTTCTGTTTCCTTAATTCAATAACAGATTCAGTTAAAGAAAAAAAAATCAGATTTTGCAGACTCTCAGTACATCACAGTTAGGCAAAAGCAGGACATATGTAGGAGCCCCACTCACCTCTATGACTCCACCCCCTTGCCCTTGCCCCTGCCCCTGAGGCTCTTCTCCCAAGGACCCACCACATTCCTCCCTTTCTCCCCAAAGTCCCACTCCTGGCCAGGCTGGAAGCTAGAGCCAGGCATGGTAAGAGTGGCCCAGGGAGTGTTGGGGAGCTGTGGGGAGCCCCAGACACTCCATTTTCCCCACCCACATCCTCATCCTCTGGGACGTGCCACACAGGGAAGATAGAGGGTATGAGACTTCCCACTGCAGCCCAGACTGTCTGGGCAGCTTTAATATTTCCTGGTTATGGCTTCTGGCCTGGCCAGGGGACAAGACCTCAGTGGGAAGGGGAGGAGCAAGTGGTAGGGCCCATCTTAGGGCTTCCCCCACACCACTGGGAAGAGGCTGGCACCACTCCTGAGCCTTGGGCAGAAGTGGAGTGGTGCCACAGGGAATCCAGGATGAAGGCTGTGCTTGAATCGTTCAACCTGGGGCCACGACTTAAACTCTGCATTTCAGAACTGTCTTGCCCAATTCTGGACAGGTGGCCAACCTAATCACATAACCTATCCTGCTGTTTGTGGCCACATTCTAGTCCCATGTGCAGAACACCAACCACAGCCTCTCCACTGTACCCATCAGAATTTTGGCTACTGGATCCGTATCAGTGTTGACCTACTGGCTATGCTGCCACACCCAACCTCCTCCGCTACAGTGTGTGCAGCTACAATGGCATATAGTGGATTTAGAACCCTTCAGCACAGATACTTTACAGCCTGTGTCCTGAAAGGGTTTGCCAGCCCTCCCAGACTGGCCAGGAGCCTCACAGAGTAAGGCTTAATCTCCTGGAGGCTACTGAAGCTCTCTGGGAGATTTTAGGCTGATAAAAATCTGACTGGTGATGCAGTGAGGCTAAGGCAGGCTCCCTACTAGTCCTAACTCCACGTGGCTCCTAGAAGCAACCAGCATGTCCTGCTCCTAGGCACAGAGGCCAGGGGCTCTCTGCATATTGTCCTCGCCCTGACCGCTGACTCCATAGCTCCCATTGCCTATGAACCATGGCCAATGGGAGCTACAGAGGTTGTGCCTACGGGCATGGGCAGCACACAGTCTCTTGGCAGTCCCTGATTGTAGGAGCCAGATATATTCATCACTTGTGGGAGCCACCCAAGATAAATGCTACCTGGTCAGAGCCCGCACGTTCCACCTCCCATGCTCCAACCGCAGCCTTGAACCCCCCTCCTTCAACCCAACTACCTCCCAGAGCCCACATTCTAAACCCCTCCTGCACCCAACCTCCTGCCCCAGCTCTGAGCCTCCTCCCGCAGCCAAACTCTATCACAGCCTGCACCCAAAACCTTACCCTAGGCTCAGCCTGGAGCCCCTTACCATATCCAAACTCACTCATGGAATCATAGAATCCCAGGGCTGGAAGAGACCTCAGGAGGTCATCGAATCCAGCCCCCTGCCCAAAGCAGGACCAATCTCAACTAAATCATCCCAGTCAGGACTTTGTCAAGCCAGGACTTAAAAGCCTCTAGGGATGGAGATTCTACCACCTCCCTAGGTAACCCATTCCAGTGCTTCACCACCCTCCTAGTGAAATAGTTTTTCCTAATATGCAACCTAGACCTCCCCCACTGTAACTTGAGACCATTGCTCCTTATTCTGCCATCTGTCCCCACTGAGAACAGCCTCTCTCCATCCTCTTTGGAATCTCCCTTTAGGAAGTTGAAGTTGCTATCAAATCCCCCCTCACTCTTCTCACCAGTCACCAGGGAGCTCACCAGTCAGGTGTGAGAGGCATGCACCGATTGCATGTACTTTCCCCTCACTTCCTTAGCATCTGGAGAACAGGATGAAAAGCAAGCCGTGTTCCAGAGTGCACAGCTGCTGCCCCCCCCCCTGAAATGGCACCCATGATCGCCTCTCAAACCCCAATTCCCTATCAGAGCCTGTACCCCAACTGCCTTCCCCAGCTCATGAAAATGAGTGAGGACGGGGGAGAATGAGTAGGAATAAGGAAGGATGGAGTGAGAGGGGGTTGGAGAAAGGGCAGGGAAGGGGCATGGCCTTGGGAGAGGGGTGGGGCAGGGCAAAGGTGTTTGAGGTGGCACCCCTAATTCCCTACCACTTTCTGCATTACTTTCTGGTTCAGGTTCTGCTGCTTTTGGAACCTTCTGTTTTGCACAATTCTGGTCAAAAGAATGAACCCAGTTATGGTCCTGTCTACTATATATTTGAAAGAGTTTGTCTGTTTGTCTAGTTATTCAAGAAATGTTCCTAAACTGTAAGAGCTAGTTCCACCAAATTTGGTATGCAGCTTCCTTTTATCATAATTTAAAGTAAGGTTGGTTGTGCAAGGAAAATGGGATGTGCCCGGAATGGAATTGCTTCTCATAAAGCCATAGAGAAAAGAGACAGAATCACCAGGCAGGTGAAAGGGACTAGCTAGGGCTGTGTTCCCCTGTCTGGGACTGTCCCATCCTGAGCCTCCCATTCCCCAAGCGCCTTTAGGAACGGCAGAGAGGGTGAAGCTCACTCTTTCCCCCAATTCATACAGGGATATTGCTGGTTACTCCCTTTCATCAGGGAGCGAGGAGAAAGTGCACAGTTTGCTGCATTCTTCATTGTGGCTAGGGAGTGCAGGGGGCAGGCGAGCTGGGCACTTTGCTCTCACTCCTTGACAGGGACAGGAAGGGGAAGAGCAAGCAGCCCAGAATCTTGAATATTGAGGGGGGCGGGTGTCTTTGGCCTGCCCACCTTCTCCACTCCTCCCTACACACACATACACACACTCAGACTCCTGTGCCCAGAGCCCCTCTTCACTCCCAACCCTGACTTTTGCACCTCCCCATACCCACAGTCTTCAGTCTCTCCTTAAGGACCCGAGCAATGCAGGGTAAATGTGCTAGTAGATTCATAAAATAAATAAATGTATTTTTAAAATGATGTCAAGTATTAAATCAGCAATAACGTTTTAAATATCCAGATATATATGTGAGATCCTGAGTTAGTTCTCATAATGAGTCAAGTCAATAATGCCTCTTGCAAAACTAAAGTGATATTTGTATTTAATTGTATTTACCATTTCCATTTTGTGTCTGATCTTGATTGTTTGTTCATTTTATACATATAGTCAAAAATTTTGTATATGAGAAGCATATAATTTTTAATTCTTGTAATTTTGGGGGAAAGAATGTAAGTATCTCTTTATTTCTCATTTCTTGGGCAAATAATAGGCATTTAATAGCTATTCCATAGTAGAAATTTCAGTAGAAAAATTTACAGAAGAACATAAGAATGGCCATACTAGGTCAGACCAAAGGTCCATCCAGCCCAGTATCCTGTCTGCCAACAGCGGCCAATGCCAGGTGCACCAGAGGGAGTGAACCAAACAGGTAATGATCAAGCGATCTCTCTCCTGCCATCCATCTCCACCCTCAGACAAACAGAGGCTAGGGACACCATTCCTTACCCATACTGGCTAATAGCCATTAATGAACTTAACCTCCATGAACTTATCTAGTTCTCTTTTAAACCCTGTTATAGTCCTAGCCTTCACAACCTCCTCAGGTAAGGAGTTCCACAGGTTGACTGTGCGCTGTGTGAAGAAGAACTTCTTTTTATTTGTTTTAAACCTGCTGCCCATTAATTTCATTTGGTGGCCCCTAGTTCTTATATTATGGGAACAAGTAAATAACTTTTCCTTATTCACTTTCTCCACACCACTTATGATTTTATATACCTCTATTATATCCCCCCTTAGTCTTCTCTTTTCCAAGCTGAAAAGTCCTAGTCTCTTTAATCTCTCCTCATATGGGACCCATTCCAAACCCCTAATCAATTTAGTTGCCCTTCTCTGAACCTTTTCTAATGCCAGTATATCTTTTTTGAGATGAGGAGACCACATCGGTACGCAGTATTCAAGATGTGGGCATACCATGGATTTATATAAGGGCAATAAGATAGTCTCCATCTTATTCTCTATGCCTTTTTTAATGATTCCTAACATCCTGTTTGCTTTTTTGACTGCCGCTGCACACTGCGTGGACATCTTCAGAGAACTATCCAAAATGACTCCAAGATCTCTTTCCTGATTAGTTGTAGCTAAATTAGCCCCCACCACATTGTATGTATAGTTGGGGTTATTTTTTCCAATCACTTTACATTTATCCACATTAAATTTTATTTGCCATTTTGCTGCCTGTTCACTTAGTTTTGTGAGATCTTTTTGAAGTTCTTCATAGTCTGCTTTGGTTTTAACTATCTTGAGCAGTTTCGTGTCGTCTGCAAACTTTGCCACCTCACTGTTTACCCCTTTCTCCAGATCAATTTCACCTGATTCCTCTTGGTTCTAGTTAGCCAACTAATTTTTGGAATAACACAATGGGTTTGTTGATCTCTTGACCTTCTGGTCCTACAACTAAAACAGAAACCATTAAAAAAGTCTAACTCCCTAGAACTTTCACTTTCTTTGCATTAAAAAAACCAACCAAACAAATGGATGACGGGCGAGGGATCACTTGATGATTCCCTGTTCTGTTCACTCCCTCAGGGACATCTGGCATTGGCCACTGTGGGAAGACAGGACACTGGGCTAGATGGACCTTTGGTCGAACCCAGTATGGCCATTCTTATGGTCTTACATTAAACAAAAAACAAGAAAAGGACATTTAATTTGTAAATATGTAAATACTATTATAGGCCTTATCCTGTGGCCTACAGACCAGGACAACTCTGTCAACTTCAGGTGTCAGTTTTGCTTCAGAGTTCTGCAATCCCTTTTTGGGGCAAAATCAGACCCTAAGGTTTTTGTGACTTGCTGACAAGACAAAATATTAAAAATTCAGCCTAATCTCCTATACCTTTTTACATGAGTTAAAATGTAAAGATACAGATTGTCAAGTCTGACAGGGCTCAATTGCAGTTTCCCCTCTTCTCACACAAAAAGTCAGCTTTCTCTTAAGAATATATCCCCTTATCCAGAAATACAAAAGACTTTCTGAAATCCTTAATGAAAGATTACAATATGGGACCAGTGTCAAAGCAGATCAGTTTTAATGCATAAAACTACTAAACTGTCCTTTAAATATTATTTTGACTAAGATAACCCCAAAGAGCAAAACAAACAAACCAAACCAAACCATTAGTTACATTATTGTCTATGACAGCAAAGAAATACAGACCAATGTGGCTCTCCTCACCTTTCTTTAATAATATAGTGCTCTCCAACAGTACCTTTAAGTATATTCTCAGTTTGATGTGGGGTCTTTGGTCAAGCATTTTATTCTATTCAGCATTAGTGGCTTGCTGAGTGCAGTACACTCCAAAATGACTGAAACTTTATGAATAACATTTGCAAGCTAGTTAAAAGCTCTAAAAACTGCAAATAATTCTTACAGTTTTAAACTCTGTATGGGCCTCCGGCCAATCCCTAGTCATATGTTTGTAGTATATATCACAAGGCCCATAGCACTCTCATATGACCTACGGTACTCTGTCATGCCAGTTATCCAATCCCTGTGTCTTATGGTAGGGGGAAAATGGTCTTGTAGCTACAGTGCAGCCTTAGCAGTGAGAAATTCACTACTCAATTTCTGTGTGAATTTTAGGAAGTGATTTCACCTTTTGTTGGCCCTTATTTGCAAAATGGGGATAACAACGCTTCCCTACTATAAATGGCCAGAAAACTTCCTTTGAGGTGAAATTTTAGAGCGAAGTAAGAAAAAAACTCTTTAAAACTTTGTGCTCTCTCTCCCCCTAATCTGATGTCTGAATTAAAAAATACATTCACTACTAACCATTTATTGGTTCTCAAATGGGCACAGCAACTGAATACTGTACCACCAGAGTTTTCTAAGTCATGCTGATGATATACCGTGCTGTAGCAACCAGACAAATTTAGATATATTTTAGGTTTTAGGAAAAAAACTCTGGCTACTCCAACAAAGAAACATATAAAGGTGCAGGCTTTCATTAAACTCCCCTTTCCAGCAGGAAGAGGTTCGTAGCCTGTAGACTAAGGGCTTCTCCCTACTATGGGGTGGATTGATGCTATCCATCCACTGGGATACTATCCATCCAGTGGAAGCCGATTTAATAAGTCTAAGGAAGACCCGCTAAAACAACCAGTGATCGCTCTCCCATTGTTTCCAATATTCCACGAGAATAAGATGAGCAAGGAGAGTTGACGAGAGTTTCTTCTGTCAACCCAGCATGATAGGGATCAATGGTAAGTAGTACTACTAATGTCACTCAAATTGTGTAGTTTAGATCAACCTTTCTCATTAGTGTAGATCTGCCCACAATAAGGGATAAGGCCTCACAACTCTGCAGATCCAGAGGATCTGGATGGGCAGATGCAGGGTCCATCCAGCATGGATAACTGCACCTCCAAGCAGCCCTGCTATACCCTCTTTCCCAGAAACACAGCTCCAGCAGAAGTCCCTCAGCACCACTTGATAAATATCTGCAAGATGAGGTGCTAATAGCAACACTAGCTCTCTCTTTTCCCTAGCCAAAACCCAGCAGAACCCCCACAATTACTGTGATCTTGGAGTGTTGTGGAGGTAGCACCCTGCTACATAATTAGTGTGAGTTCTGCCCTTCCAGTGGAGTAGGTGATGACCTGGGATGTAATTTCAGAGTTAACTTTCAGAGTAAATTTCTTTGCTGATTTTGCACTATGTAAGGCCTTCAATTTTAATTTCATAATAGATTTGATGGTTTTAATAGAGGAACTACACTGTGAATGTCTGTTGGATAAATTGCTTCAAATGTACTCTCATCAGCAACAGATTAAAACATTTTGTGAGTGGGATCAAATATAGCAAAGTAATTCAAGAATGGGCTTACTAAATTACTGAGAAATATCTGTGTCATAGAGTTAATAATCCTAGAGTTATACAGTGTGAGTTCTCATATTAAATGCAGGTAAAATTAGCCTTGCTAAACAAGTAGTGTAGTCAGCCTGTGGAACTCCTTGCCAGAGGAGGCTGTGAAGGCTAGGACTACAATAGAGTTTAAAGAGAAGCTAGATAATTTCATGGAGGTTAGGTCCATAAAAGGCTATTAGCCAGGGGATAAAATGGTGTCCTTGGCCTCTGTTTGTCAGAGGCTGGAGAGGGATGGCAGGAGACAAATGGCTTGATCATTGTCTTCGGTCCACCCTCTCTGGGGCAGCTGGTGCTGGCCACTGTCGGCAGACAGGATACTGGGCTAGATGGACCTTTGGTCTGACCCAGTACGGCCATTCTTATGTTCTTAAGTAAAGCGTGTTTTTAAATCTCATTCTTAAGGTGAAATTTATTTATTTTCCTAAGTACCATCTAAGTATCAGCATGTTCCTTGGATTTATGACTTATTATATTTGTTTATTAACAGGTGGTTGCACATCTTGCTATTTATATTTTAACCATCAGTAAACACAACTAAAAATAAAAACTAAAATAAACAAATTAAAACTCAGTGGTTTTTAAAGTGATAAACTAGGTCTTCGAGTAGTTCACACCAGGCCCAGCAACACAGAAGAATACTGCAAGAGTAATAAGGATTTTTAGGGGCATTATGATAGTGTAATGGAAACACATCTGCCCCCAAAAGTCCCTCATTTTCCCTGCGGTAATGAGCCATGCAGGAAGTGGTGAATGCTGGAGCATCGAGAGTGAAACTAAAAGGAAAAAATTTAAAAAGTTAGAACAAACATTTTTACAACAACAGTTCTAGCTTTCATAGCGTCTTGTTAGTCCACTCTGTAGGAAACTGATATGTATAAATTTCTAATTTGCCAAACACTTCTTAATTCATATTTCTGGATATATTCAGTGGCTCTGTTCGTTCACAGACATTGGCTTCTAAATCAGGAAACTAAAACTAGATAACATTTGGAGAAATGAAAATATGAAATAAAAAGTGCAGCTACCCAATATAATTCCTGATTATTCTTTCACAGATAACAAACATACGAAATACAACAGAACACCTGAATGACATCTCATCAGAGACTCTAATATTTAAGGACTGATTTTTAAACAGATCTTGATAATTTGTGGAATATATAACTTAAGCTATACAGTAGCAAATAAATAATATCTTACATTTATATCCCGTTTTGTTTAAAGGATTTAGAAGCATGTTATAAACTACCGTATGGATATTTCTGTAGCCCAGCATCTCCACATGTATGTTTGGGCTACTCCTCTCCACACTCTGCCATTCCCAAAGGGCACTTCAAAGTGGCAGCACCACATGTGCTGGCCACTCCCACAGCTCTTACTGCCCACCAGATGTTTTGCCTCTGCAGCCATGGTCAGTTAGCAATTCATTTGACTCCTGTCCTTTTTAGTTGCATTTTAATTTATTCTCATTCTTGGGAAGTGACGGGAAGCCTTCTTTCTTGTAGCCTCCTTTTTTGCTCCTTGGAGCCATCTGAGCAGTGTGGTGTTTGTAACCACCTGGAGCCTTTGCTTCAATGTCTTCCTGCTCCCTCTTTCCCCCCTTTTTAGGCATGGCACAGCAGCCATGAAAGCATCAGGCAAAAGTCCAAATGGGCCTCTATCTGTGAGACAGTCCCCTGCTGAACCAAGTAGTCATGACTCCAAAGAGGTAAAACCCAACCAGGAGATCCAATTCTGAACCAGGACAGGGTCTAAGGACAAATACCATTAGCATTCATAGGCGAAACCCACTTCAGATGAGATGATCTTGAATGCTCATGATACTATATATATCGTTAGTTAGTTAGTTAGTTAATAAGGTGCCACAGGGCTATTTGTTGTTTTTAAAGTTACAAACCAACATAGCTACCCCTCTGAGACTTCTAAAGACATTCATTCAGCCAGATTCAGCTGGGGTGAGGTGGGTAAGTACCCAGATAACCTGGATTGCAAGGGCAAGAGGTTGCAGGGCTGCAAGTTCCTCCAACCCCAAGTCTTAAAATGGGTTCTGAGTGCTCTGAGGAATGAGACAGGTTCCTTCTTTTCTAATCTAAGCGGGAGGGCTCTGCCCTCCAGACCCCTCACCCACCCCCACAAAAAACCACACCAAGGCACCTATGTCCACAAAACATGCTAAGAAGATTCAAAACAAGCAGGAAGAGAACGGAAAAGCTGAAAATATACAAGGTTTTCATCCTCTGCCTCCCTTTCCTCCCCCTTTTCTACTGAGGAAGGGGAGCTTTTTGATTCTGCATCCAAGCAAAACAAAGGGAAAGCACAACAAACTTCCCCTGAGAAGTTTGAGGCCATGTTCAAAAAGGGGATTTCCCCATTACAGAACCAACTTGAACAGTCTCAAGAGAGCAAACTTCCAGAGTAAATTCCACTGGTTAAACTCATCCCTTGAATTCACAATTCCTGGGCATGCTTCCTTTGAGGTTGTAATCAGAGAGGTATGAGACAAGCCCGATGAGGCCAAACACATTAACAAACTGATTTCAGGCTCTATGAGCTGGAAGCTTCAAAGAACTTTACTGCTGAAGTCCCAAATGTTTCACAGGTTCCAAGGTCAGAAGGGACCATTGTGATCATCTCTGACACCTTACAGAACACAGGCCATAGAACATACCCAAAATAACTCCTAGAGCAGATCTTTTAGAGAAACATCTAATTTTGATTTAGCAATTGTTGGTAATGGAGAATCTGGTACATTTGTTTCAGTGGTTTATTACTCTCACAGTTAAAAATGTACACCTTATTTCCATGTGTCTAGCTTCAGCTTCCAGCCATTGAATCATGTTACATTTTTCTCTGCTAAACTGAAGAGCCCTTTATAAATATTTATTCCCCTCATAGATACTTACGCTACATCTACAATAAAGCACAGATTGACACTCTGAGATCGATCTACCGGCGGTCGATTTAGTGTCCTGCAAAATCAACCACAGATCACTCTCCCAATCAACTGTTACTCTACTCCGGATGAGAAGAGTAAGAAAAGCTCTCTTCTGTCAACCCCTCCATTATTCACATAACTGGTTTTGCGTAGCTCAAGTCCACTTTCTGCTGTAGTGTAGATGTAATCTTATAGACTGTAATCAAATTACCCCTTAACCTTATTAAGATAAATAGATTGGCTCTCTGACTTTAACACGATAAGACATGTCATCTAATCATTTAATCATTCTCGTGGCTCTTCTCTGAATCTTTCCAATATATACAACCTTCTTGATTGATTCTGCTGTACCATAAGTATCTCATCAGAAGAGGTATTCTTCCCAAAAGACCCAACAAATAAAAAAAATGAGGACACTCTCAGAAAGGGTTTTGAGGTTTTCAACCATTTTTCATTTGCAGACCCCTAAACATTTTCAAATGGAGGTACAAACCCTTTGGAAATCTAAGACATTGTCTGCAGACTCCCAAGGGTCAACAAACCACAGGTTGAAATCCACTGTTCTATGGCGCTGACAACCTTTTGTGGATCCCTTGGTCATATGCTATGGACCCCCAAGAAGTCTGTGGACCACACATTGAAAACCACTGACCTGTAACTCTTTCTTAATAACATCTTGAACAGCTTCCCAACCCAAGCTGCAGCTCATGACAGCATAATTCAGACTCAGGAGTTTGTGCAGACATGTAGCTTTGTCATCAACATTAAGAAAACTTCACTAATTCCATCATCAGGAATATCTAACCTGGGTGTGAACATAGACACCTTGGTAACAAAAATCTCTCCATCACTTAAGAGATTCCAGAAGATCAAGAATCTTACTACTTTGATATGCAGCTGCAGGGGCCTATCATCATACTCTGTTCTGTATAGGTATCACTTCATGGGCAACATGACACATCAAGATCCCCTAGCTTCTGTTTTAAGTCTGGAACCACACCCAGATGGAACAAGTGCAAGTCCTGAACTGGATGCTCAGATCCCTAAATAGTTGGACAGAGCCAGAGAACATCCAGATGTGACAGTCCTCACAAACCACACCAGTCTGAAAGTTTGGGGAGCTCATCTGAGTCTCCAAACTACTCAATGAACCTGGAGGAAAAGGTTTTCAATGCAAATCTTATGGAGCTTAAGTGCTCAAGATAGTTCTGTAGAAGTTCCAAACGCACCTAGAAGGAAGCCATATTCTAGTTTAGTCAGATAATACACCTATGATTTCATATATAACAAGGAGGGATAAGGAGCCATGCCTTATACACAGAAGCAATGGAAATAATGGGATGGGCAGAGAAATCTCTCCTTTCACTCAACTGATTAACATAAAATGGGACTTTAACCAGAAGGAAGACTGACTCAGCATGTGCAAGTTCAACAACTTCGTGTGGTGCCTAATCAGGAGGTCTTTGATCTGATCTCACAGTCTTACTGAAAGTTCTAACAAATCATTCCTTTGAACCCGTCCTCAGTATCGACTTTCTTCCTGTCTATCAAAACCTGTTTTCTGGTTGTCATTATGTCTTCTAGGCAAGTCTCGGAGTTGGCAGTTTTTTCAATCCAGGCACCTCATTGTGTTCTATTTTGACAAAGTGGTGCTGAGATCACTGGAATTGTTTCTCCCTAAAGTAAACTCAAGAACACAACATTTACTAGAATGTTGGCTGCCCTGTTCCTATTCTTCCATCCAAAATGCCAAGACCTCAGAGTTTCTAAGTCATCCATCACTAGACAGATTGGTTTGTGTATTGTTGAGGCATCAGACGTTCCTGTTCCATACAAGGCAAACTCCACAAGGTCCCCGGAAACCTCTTGGATAGACAAATGACATCCATGTCAGAAATCTGAAGAGTGGCAGATGACACTTGGTCATCAGTTAACACCTTCGTCAGCCATTATGAAATGGACTTTCTATCATCTGCAGTGTCCTCCTTTGGCAAGAATGAGATGCAGTTGGTGAAATAACATTGCCCATTCACCAATTTTTACTGGGATAGATATCTCTTTTCTTTCCTTCTTTCTTTAACCCTCCCTACTTTTGTTCACTGCTTGCTATTTCCCAGATGTAGCAGAATTATGGACTGGAAAGTAGTGAGCCTGGGCTGAAAAATGGAAAATTTTTTACCCAATAATTTCCTTTCTGTCAGCAATGTCTTCTACAATTTGACCCACCCTGGATGATCTGTCAACCCAGGATCAGGTGTTTGATTGGATCATCACTTGTAGGCCACCTCCGCTGTTAACAAAAAGGAATATTGTCAGGTGAGAAATATTCCAATCTCCATAAAGGTAAAAGATTATTGTAACATAACACAAATGGGTAGAGAATAAACTTTTGTGAACACCTGATTTATCTTCAAATTTGTTATATCTTGCCAAAAAAGCAGGTATTACTGTTGATGTATATTAAATGGATATGTCAAGGAAAAAGGTAAAATTATAAAATAATCCATTATTAATACTACATAATAGGCAGAATTTTTTCTGAATCATTGTGCAGTAGCTTGTATACTAATTTTCCTGAATATGATGACTAAGGCTGAAAGTCTGCCGTGGAGGTCACAGATTCCATGACTCTCTGAGACATCCATGACTTCTGCACTAACTGTTGCTTGGGGTACTATGCACCCCCCAACAGTGGTGGTCCCAGGCTGCTTGCCACCCGCTTCTCCGCAGCAGCAGGGATCCTGAGTCCTAGCAGCAGTGGCGGTCCCAGGCCATGTGCTGTTGACCACCCCCCTCACCAGCAGTAGGTCCTGCTGTGCTCTGCCCTTACTCCCAAGGATCCACAACGTCCTCAGAGCCATAGGGTGCCCCCCAGAGCACCTGCAGTGCTCCCGTCCCAGACCACCCAAAATTCACTCAAAGGTATATATAATACAACTCATCCACAGGTCACAGACCATGAATTTTTGTGTACTATCCTTGACCTCTCCACGACTTTTACTAAAAATACCCCAAACTAAAACATAGCCTTAGTGATGATTATCAATTCCTTCATTTCTTACTAAATATAAGGTAATATACACTACCCGTGCTCTTTGTATATTCCTATCTTAAGTATAATACATTACAGAAAATGAGTCTAATCCTGCCTTCAGGTACCCGGGACTTATTATTATGATCTGACACTGGTTTTATGCTAGTGTAACTGCATTGACTCCAGTGTAGTTACTCCTGATTTAATGCAATCAGTGTCAAGATGAAATACAGGTTTCTCTGAAATTTGTACCCATGTATCTGAGGATGGCACTGGGCACAGTGATATTGTTACAAAAGATTAGAGAATGCAGAAGTTTAATTACTAGGGAGAGGTTTTATAAAACTAAAAATGAAAGCAAAAAAACCCCCAAAACCCGCAAAACCAACTAAAAAACCCAGCAACAACTCACAACCAAACCAAAATATTATCCTAATTTTTCAAGTAATGCTGCCAGTTCAAATAATAAAAGCAAGTATACATAAAAATATAACACCAATAAAACTAGCAGCTGCAATATTTTTTCTGTCTCTTCCTGTCTGACCCATGCGAGCCTACCATGAAACCTGCCAAAGAGTTTTTATTCCCCCTGTGTTAAGCCAATTTAAATTTGGCCTGTCATAGAACAGGACAGATTGTTTGTTTGTTTCTAAAATTCTCCTTCCTAACCTACAGAATGGAAGGAAAAATATTACCAGCAAAGTACAGATGTCTGGCTGTTATTTTGTACCAATGAATTTAAACAGGCTCTGAATCCATTCAAGACATTCTGGCCTTCTAAGCCCAAGGAGATAGAAGCTCAAAGAGAACTGTAGGTTAAATGCATAAATATTAAATTACACTGGGTGAATTGTAACTTCTCCCTTCCCCTGCTGATAACCAAATTAAAATATTATATCAGCATTCATTTAAAAGCTAGAAATAGCTTTGTTTAACTTTATTAACATGTATAAATGATGTAAGCATTCAAATTATAAGAAAATCACATAGGACTACTACAGTACTTTAAAGGCCTCTTTTGATCCCATTCCAAGCAGAATAAGAAAAAACACACCCTTTTAAGACACTGGAGCTTTTCTCCAAAGAGGAGCGATTCCATTCTTTTTGAATCCAAGCCATTGCCAAAAGAGTGGTAACTTAAGAAGGTTGCTTTTTAAACTGCCCTATCAGAGGCTTAGAAGTCACTGACAACCTTTTGAAATGTCACAGTTCTTGAAACGTTGTCATGTTTGGCATGTCCACATAATGAAAGTTCCCCTAAACAATAGAAGATAGGTTTTTACCTTGCATTTCTGCTCACAGCATGCTGCAGGAATGTCCTCAAACCGCCTCCCAACCCAACAATGCTGAACATATGCACACACACATCTTGCCTACATAAACACTGCTCTTGCACCAAAACCTTAGTAAGCAGGAACTAGCTGGGCATGCTGGCAACAGACAAAAAAAAAGAAAAAAAAGCTGATTCTTTGTTTTTGCCATGACTGTGCCTTTTTCCTAATCCTTAACTGTCTGCATTATTTGATTGATAAAAATATAGACACTGCACACAACAGTCAGTTTGCATAATCATTACTTAACTCTCCATAGGACAAATTATGCCTTAAATAAGCTAAATTCACTAGGAGTTTTACATTCTCAAATGGCATAGTCTGGTATTCTGCCCAATACAACTACTTTTTTACAGTATCTTCTCTTGTGTGTGCAGGTTCCTGGTCAGATCAGCTCTTTCTTTAAAATCTTCATTACATACTCTAAAAGCCATCAACAAGCTCTAAGAATAAATGTTTATTGTGGCATAATCTGCCAAACATGGAAGCAGACATGTTTTTATAAAGGAACCGTAATATACTATTTGTTTTTTTAAAAAGCTGATTGATATTTGAAAAGGTGAGTTCGCCAAATATTTCCATATATTCATAAACATTTTTTCTGTTACTCTAATGTCCAAATCCTGATGGCCATATTCATAAGAGTAGTCCTGCTGTAGTCAATTAGTCTAATTGCATGAGTATGATGAGCTGAATTTGGCCCCCAAATCATACAAAAGGTAATCTGTTTCCTTGCTCTGAAAGACCACCATGGATAACATAATAGGAAGATCGTGCTAATCTTTCAGTCTTTATGCAGACACAAATTCCATTTGCTCCAGGACACTAGTACTCAAAGAGGGGTGGGGTCATAATCACCTTCCCTTTAAGGTTAAATGAGAGGAGGCATCCTGAATTTTTTCTGCCTTCACGTGGGATCACAGAAAACAAAAAGTTGAGAACTACTGCTCCGGAGAAGTGAGGTTGCTAAACAACTTGCAGGGTCAGGAGTCAGGACCTATGATACTAGAACAAATCATGTCATTGCGTTCTGGTGGGGGTCTTGGGCCTGAATCTGTTTCCACTGATTGTGATGAGAGTTTGCCCACTGATTCAACTGGAACAGGACTAGGCTTGGTGTTCACCCTTTCACTGAGTCTCAAAGGTTTTTATTCCTCTTAAGTCTGCTTTGAAAGTGCTCAAGCCACACTTTTGCACTTGCAAAGATAAGTTTTTTTACTATAATTTATACACAAAAAAGTAAACTTGTTAGGCATCTTCAAAGTTAGTAAAGTAAAAATAATTGATGTTCACGAGGAGTGATGAATATTTTTAACTTTAACAGTTCAGAACAGCTTTAATTTGATATCAGTTATTTTGACTGCAAACAATAATTTTTCATAATAATCTTCCATAAAATAAATTTTCTCATTTTAAATACTAAAACAAATACATAAATTCTCCCCTGATCTTTACTTATTAAAGCTCAGAGTACAAAATACATCCTAGGAAATTATGATTGAAAGTTCACATTCCATCCTATACTTGTGCCTTACAGGATAAAAAGGCATAATGATATGAGTGAAGGGGAAAGCTGCAATTTAATTTTTATTACAAGCATTTCCATGGCGTCCATCACTGTATTACTTGGGTGTCACGGGTTTGAGTATAAACTTAACATTAAAATAGAAATTGTGTGTTTATTATATTTGTTTGACAACTGAATCTATTATTTTAATATACACTGGAAACAGATAAAGTCTGCGCCTGTAGTCCTTCCTAAGGCTGCGTCTAGACTACACTGCTCTGTTGACAGAGAGATGTAGATTAGGCACGTCGAAATTGCTAATGAAGCAGGGATTTTTGAGGAATACAGGATCTGTCAAAAAGGGTTTATTTTCGACAGATCCGTGTCTAGACTGCCATTTCTTTCGAAAAAAACTCCGTTTCGAAAAAAAAGCAGCGGCCATGTTTATGCTAATGAAGCATGGGATATTTAAATCCCTGCTTCATTAGCAATTTCGACGTGCCTAATCTACATCTCTCTGTCGACAGAGAGGTGTAGTCTAGGTGTAGCCTAATGAAAAAAATTAAGTCAATGGGAGTTTTGTATGAGGAATGTCTTCAGAATTAGAATCATATTCTTAATGCTTGTTGACATCTTAGAATTTAAGTATATTCATCAAAACACACTACTTCTACATTTAGCTGAATGCTTCTCGGAAGATTATGCACGCAATCTGTGTGTTAACAATGAAAAACTAAATTAAAAATCTGTATTAAAAATCGCAAAAATATAGCTGAGTAACAAAATGTTATGCATAAGAATAATTTTCAAAACTTTTAAGGAAAAGTTGGATTCCATTGTATGAAAAGAAATCACTGCTAAACTGTATCAGAAAAGAGTTGGTTCTTAATGATCTTTGGAGAGCCTTTATACATTTTGTTTTCCACTTTATAAGTGCAAGACCCTCTAGAAGGCTAACTTTCCTTTACAACTTCCCAATTCTTGTTTCCTCACTTCTCAAAGTATTTCCCAAAAACCAATGGGAGTTCCACCAAGCACAGATTGAGAACACTGACACATAACATTCATTTGACTGTAATGTAGTCATTAGCATAATTTTAAATACTTAAATGTAAAACTAGTTAAACACATCTATAGTTAAACATATAAGGGGACATGAAAAATGGACGTGTTACCATTTTAATGGTATATTAAATAACAAAAGCGTTCATATTAACTAACAGCTAAAAGGCATCGAATGTAAAATTCTGTTTTATATCTCTTTCAATAATTCTTCCAGTCTTAAAATAAATTGATTTATTATTTGCGGAGTGGGGATATCATCTTATCACTCACATATACATGTGAGTATACATATACAGCTATCCACTTTTCCATGAAGTAGTAGTATAATTCCTTCATTTAGCAAATCAATTTAGCAAATTTTACTGTCTGCAAATCTTTATATCAATCAAATAATCCAATTTAATCAAAGTAATCAAATAATATGCACATCTTGACAGCTTTATCTTAACAATATATCACTTTGCAAATGATGATTTATCAGGCCTTTTAAAAGGATTTTCAACTTTTCTACTAGAAAATCTTAAATAGTAAATACAAAATCAGCAGCTGAAATAACTAACTGACTACAGAATATGACAACACATAAATACATAAATCTTTTATGAGACAGATCCTCAGCTGACATAAAAATGGAGCTATGACCATTTTATAGCAGCTGAGGATCTGTCTGTGTGTGTGTGTTCTGTACATACATACCATGACTGTAATTTCCCATAAACTATCTTTAGATAGTTTTGAACTCATTGCTTTGTATCTTAAACATATGTTCTGTATATTCAGGACTACAAAAACCCACAGCTTTTCTATTAACAAATCTTACGGGTTTATTAGAAGCCAGTTTAAAATTGCAAGTAGATGCTTGGCTAGTAAAAAATACTCTAATTTTTTTAAAGGATCTCAGTAACAAACTGCAAGTAGCAGAATGGATTTGTGAATTTACAATAGCCAACACTCTGTAAAGTTTTATGTATATAAACACAAACACAGTTAGGCCGCATCAAGATACTAATTTGAGAGAGGTGCATAAAAACCTGAAGCATTTTGAAAACAAGTTAAAGAAATGACATAAACATTAATAATTACAGGATTTTAAAAAGTTTTAATCTTGCATTGTTAGTTTTCTATGAATAGCTTTTCTTTTAGTCAAAATTCCCTACTTTTAAATTGTAATTTTTGGGATCTCATTCAGTAACTGAGTGACAACTTGGAACTTTTTTCAATAGGCTTTTACTGTTTTGTGAAAGGAAATAAGCTTTTACAACCCATATCAAGAGTTAAAAAAACATTTCTTTCTGTTTAATTCCCAAATAGAAGCATTTTCTACTCTTTTACTACATTGATGACAATAATAAAATTAAAATATTATTTATTTAACGTGTGTAGTATTCTTGTACTAAGTGAAGCAATAGTGTAGCATTAGTTTACTGTCCTCTGTAAGAGCCATAATGTACAGGTTTCTTTTGCAGAACAAAGTGACCACCAAAAGCGGGACTTTGTGGGCCAGTTGGATAAAACATAAGCTCATCTAGCCCCCAAAACCCCGACTCTGGAACCACAACCTTCAGAAGGTCAATTTTTAAGTTAAATCTCTTTACAACAACATATGCCAAATCAGTTGAATGCTTTTTTTGCTATAAATGGCTAATTTTCTGACAGCTAAAACAGGAGAACATAACCAAGTCGCAATCCACATTCTCTTTGCTTACTGAAAAACAGGAAGGGCTACCAGAGGTTACTGTTTGACATTTATGTCACATAGCTTTTTTTACTACATAATAAAACAGTATTTTCAACTTATTTTATAGTGCATCTAAACAAATGAGAATTCACACAGAATATTATAGTAAATCATTAGACCCAGCCCAAATTATATCTGTTAGCAAAGATGTCTTCCTGAAGTGAAAAACAGTTTCTTGGCTGTACCATTTATTTCAGACTTAAAGTTGAAATATTTTAGTTGTCTCTCATTATTGTTAGAATCTGTTAAATGCTTAGTTTGGTAGAAAATATTATTTGGTACCTTATTTAAACAGCAGAAACATTTGGATCGCTAAGTCAGCGAAACTTCCTGAAATTTGCCGTGTATTATTCCTGCAAAAGTTCTAATAATCTTGGTTATTCAGAAACATTATTGTTCACTTCAGTTAGACTATTGAAGCAGTTAGACTACTGTGTACACTATTTTAAAATAATTTTATTCATGCATATTAAAAGTGAAAATAAATTGCATGTTAAAACACTGTATTTGCTACTTTGAAGCATTAAGGTTAACAACTTTTCTATTATTACAGAAAATAATCATACTAAGCTGAGCATTTTTTTAAACTTGGTTTTCTGTTTGTATGTAGTCTTATTAACTACCGCTAGTTATATGTCTACAATTAAAAAGTTGTGCATCTTTACTTTCTTTGCCTTTGAAGTACTTTTATATGTTCAGATCCTTTTGTGAACATTTTCAAAAATGCCTAAAGACAGGCACCCAAATCCACATTTGGATGCCTGAATGGATGTCCTGGTGTTCAAAAGTACTAAGCACATATAGCTCAAGTAGGACCTGGAAGAGCTCAGCACCACTTCTGTTTAGGTGCCTAAACACTGTCTGAGGGTTCAACATTAGGTACCCAAGACTGAGAATTTTGGCCTTCCCAACCCAATTTACAAACACGTGATCTGTGTCCTGTAGCAGGGATTTTTGAATTAATGGTGTTCTATCTCTAGAATAAAAACCGAAACAATCTAGCCGGAATAAACCGTGAGGGGATAACGCCTCTAGTCCACATGGCTGTCAGCACATGTGAGCGCAGCGTCCAGGGCGGCGTGGCTAGGGAATGCCTGTATGCACAGTCTCCAAACAGCCATGTCATCAGAGGAGACATTTGCTGCTTGTACTTTTTCATGTGTTGTGTGGTCGAAAAACAACGCCGCGGTCAGGGGAGCTGCCTGGGGTGTGATTTCGGGGGGCCGCGCTCGCATTGCCATACAGTCTGTACATGCAGATGCACATTTTTCATTGAAGAGGGCGCGCGCACACGCACGCACAAAAGCCGGGGTGCAGAGGGCGAACACCCACCTCTTTCCCAGCAGACTGCTTAGCTGACACTTACATGCGAGCTGGGGAAGAAAAGACAGTTGGGGGCAGGCAAGGAGGCTTCCTCCTCGGGAAAGGGAGACTGCAGCTGAGCGGCTGCTGAATCTCAGACACTGTCTAGCGCGTGGTCCCGAGAGACTCCGGGTGTTTTACTCTGTCTGGTGCTTCCACTTCCTTCACTGCCTGGCAGTCCCACCTTCCAGCCACGCGCCCCCGAGGGCTGATGGCAAATGCAAAGGAGCGAGACACCCTCCCCCACCCCAGTCTCCAAGCAGTAGCCCCCGAACTCCTCTCTAGCAAAGCAGCCACCTCTCCGAGCGAGCCAGACACAAACCTCGCAGCAGTTACCATGCCCCTGCTGCCCGTCACCCCAAGCAGTGTGCTCCGGCAACCCCACACCTGCTGATCACCAAATAAAGGGAGACGTGCGTTAGCACACGCGTCTCCTCCAGCATGGGATTCACTGTCTAGAAGCAAGGTGGGGGGCGGGGGGTGGTATTACAAGGCCAAGAAGGAGGTGGTCAAAAGAAAATACAACTTACCACTTGTCATTCCTGCGAGGGCGGGGAGGGAGGAAAAAGGATCCTGGGGAAAAGGCGCATCTCGCCTGTCAGTTTTCTTCTTGAAAGGAGACAAACGCTCAATCTTCAAACCCTGCTCCTTCCCTTGGCAAAATCCTGACTCATTACATAAAAAGATCACACTGCCAGGCTCCCAGAAACATTTCTTCATCATGGTCACGCCACAAGCTAAACAAGAGGCCACAACAAGGGGGGTGGACGGGAGGGTAAAAAAGAGAAGGAAGAAAAAACAGGAGGCTATAATAATAATTTCAAAATAATCTTCTTCCTTTCAAATGCAAAAAAATAAAAGCTGCAGGGGGGAAAACCCAGTAACCAGGAGCTAACCGGAGAAGATTCACTCATTGTTGCCACAGACACCTCTCTCCCCTTCCATTCCCTCTCCATGCTCATTTCTGCAACATTGCTACAAAGACATGCAGCTCTGTCACTGGAGTTGATGATCCCAGTCATTTAGCTTCTAAACTCCTTTAGGGTGCTTGTTAGAGAATATGAGGTGAAGTCGATCCTTGTATAGGAAGGAGGTGTGAATCCAAGACCGCCTGAAAATTATTTTTTTCCCTAGAAGCTACCTCCAAATATAGTAACAAGGAAGGGGCATTCCTAGAAATTCGGGAGACGTCAGAAAGGGAAGATTTGTGAAATTCAGCTTCACGTCCTGCAGAGGGCTCCTAGCCCAAGGAGGGGAAAAAATCAAGTGAGCAATAAAGTGCTTTTCATGCTTCTCTGATCAGATAATGGCTTAAAACAGAATAGCAAAGTACTTAACTCACATTTCTCAGATAAGATCTAGGAGTGTTATACTTGAAGGAAAGCTAATCAGTAAACTTCTTTTCTCATTTTCTAATGACGTTTATAGATGCCTTTCTTTTGTGTTTACTCCCTCCCCCAGGTGACCTTACATCATTCCCAGGCGCACACACATATACACACATACACATATTGCTGATTTCAGTGTTCGTATACTTACCTACATCACATGATACAGTGATGTATTGCTATCCTGCACTGTGTGTGGCATCTTGCAATACCTTATTCACTTGAATAACACTGAAGCTATTGCCTTATACATGAAAATTATTATTATTGCCCATATGAATAATAATTTGCATGATAAGGCCCAGTGATGCCAGATGCTTAATTCCCATTGACTTAAATGAAAGTTGAGGTGCTCAGCAACTCACAGGATCAGGCCCTAAGCACCTTGTAAATCAGTTCTGAAAACACGTACTGCATTTTGTGATTAATGTACTTTTATTACACCCATTTTTCATAAATCTTTATATTTACCTTTTATTTGCTTTGTGTGTGTGTCTAATGTATGAGTCCAGTACTTAAAACCTTTATGATGTCAATCATCCCAATGAAGTATTAAACCACTTTATCTACTTTAATATTATTATTATTAATAATAATAATATAACAACATAGAATTATTCTTAGACGTAATTTATGTTTGAAAAGTATTTTAAGATTCTCAGAAGTAAGGAATTAAAAAGAGAAAAGTGTTATTACTATTATTTTTTACTAATTACATAAGGATTTCAATGCATTCCTAATTTGTAAAACAATCTGTATTCCAACAATAGCAGTGTTTAACTTTTGTTGGTGAATTGAATTTTCATAATTAAATTCCCATGAGGGGTGTGAAATTCTTGCTTTTTTTCAAAGTTTCAATTTGATTCTGGAAATCTCCCCACCGCCACCACCAAGAGTAAATACAAAACACTGGTGCTGGGGTTTGTGCTCCTGACTTGGTTTAATTTTAATAAAAGCTTACATTTAATAAATACGTCATTACAAATGCCTTCCTCATCTGCAGTCCTAAAAGAGGCAGAGTATGAAGAGAATATATCTCAGCTACAATCCCCTTGAAGAGCGCTGTGAATTGAATAAACAACGGCATAAAAATACAGAATCCACAATTTAATAGTTCACCTATATAGTTTCATGCATAAATAGTACCTGTTTAAAAGACACATTTTAAATAATCTTTTAAAATCCAAAAAAGCATTATTTTAAGTTGGTCATACTATTTGAGTTGTGTTATTGTTGTCACTCAGATTAATGTCCTTAGGAGAATGTGGATGATTATCTGAAGTTTAGAATCTTTTGATAATTAAAAAAAGTATTTGCTGTCCTCTGTTGGTCAGACTGGTTGTCACATGTAAAATTAACTTTTTAAAGGGTCTGGCTTAAGCTGAGAAAAAGAAAGGAGAATGAGTTTAAAAACTGCTATCCAGTGCTCTTTCACCATTGTGATTGGGTAGTACATGGCATTTCAGAACATAATATAGTTTTAGTTTTACTGAAACAGTCAGAGATGCTAAAAGATAAATTAAAGAAAGTGATATATTAGCAACATGATTCCCATTAACATCAATGTACTCTGCCCTTAGAGATGCACATATTACTCTGATTCTTCACTTTCTTATGCACCATTTACATCAGCTTGATGGGACAAATGGACCAAGAGAAGCCTGATCAGTCCCTTGATTCCCTAATTTCCCTGATGTAGGGAAAATCCCCAGCAGCTGCAAAGTTAATTCCCATGGGCAGGTGTCCCAGGACAGGAAGCACTCTAGGGCCATGTCAAAGATATGTGGCTGTGGTATTTCTAGGTCATGGATAGTTCTGCTGCTAGAGCAATTCATAGGAGTCTGTGATGGTGTGCCCACCCCCCACAAAACCTGAAAGAGTAAATTAGGACATTTAGGCTTACCATGAAGCATGCCTAGGGCATTGCTAGGGCCTAATTGCACATTAAGTCCCTCTGGGGGGAGGAGCTGGGTGTGATCTATAAAGAAAGGAAGTTGGCAGACTAAGAGAGGAAATGGGCATTTGCACCCCTCTCCTCCCCCATCCCCTGTACAAGAGGGAAGAGCGGGAAGCTGCAAAGAGAAAGCCAGGAAGGGGTGGTAATAGCTGGGAGTGTAAAAGCCTGGAGCTCTGGGGTTGAGGGTCCCTAGACTGGAAGCTGGTGTAGAAGATGGGCCCGGGTTCTCTTTCCAGCCACAGGCAGTGGAGAGGTGACTGCCTAGGATAGCTTGCCTCAAAGGACTTGCAACATCCTGAACGGAGGGAGAACTTTAATGTGACTTTAATGTGACGTGGCCTGAGGGCTAAGCAATCAGGAGGAAAGCACTGCAGGCCCAAGAGGATGAAAGGGCGTGGAGTGAATGAGTGGAATGATGGACTGAGTAACTGCAGGAAAAAGTGTCCAAGTAGATGGCAAAGCTAATTCCCCATATGAGCCATAAGCAGGTGCTGTACACTGGGGAGTGCTCCCTGTCACAGGACCATTACTCCTAAGGCATATTATTGGACAGCATGCTGCCTTCTGTTGCCTATTCTGACAACTGAACCATCACAAGCCCTCAGAAAAGGGAGACACTTTGCCCTCCGTTTGGTCCCTGCAGTAGCCACCGTACCACCACAGAAATAATCCTACCTACCCCCCCACTGTCTTCCCTGAGGGCTGTCTACGTACTTGCAAGGGCAGAAGTTAGTGGTTCTCAAACTTTTGTATTGGTGACCCCTTTCAAACAAGCCTCTGAGTGCAACCATCCTTCTAAATTAAAAACACCTTTTTTTATATTTAACACAATTATAAATGCTGGAGGTGAAATGGGGTTTAGGTGTGGAGACTGATAGTTCTTGATGTCCCTGTAGTAACTGCACAACCTTGTGAGATCCCCAGTTTGAGCACCCCGGCCTAATGGGAGTACTGCTTTAAAACCTGTTTGCACACTTTTTAGAAAATCTAGGTTAGTTCTTAATGAATGGTTTTAATTTTATTTTTACTTTTATTAAGCTGAATTCCTGTTGCACATATGTACATTGTAGCAAGAGATCAGTAAGAAATGAAGGGTGCTGGTTGGCTGCCTGAGTTCTCTTCCAAAGGAAAAATCACAGCTCCACAAAACCTTCATAAATGATATAACAGCTAGAAAAGTCCTGATGGGTGCGAGCAATACATTTATGAGCATATTCATATAAGAGTATCCTGTCTAGCAAACCCCTTGTACACATTTTTTTCACAGCCTCCTTCATCATGCTCTCTGCAAATTATGTCTACTCTTAGAGGAGTCTACAAAGAGGCTAGTCATGGGACTGGGCACAGCCAATGCGTATTCCTGCTTGCGGGAATATTTTGCCAGTTTAAAGCAACTTTATTTATATATATTATTGCCTAATATCTGGGTTATATTGCACACAGTTTAGTATCCTGCTGTTTCAACTGAACTCTGCATGTTCCATATTTAATGCTAATTAAATTCAGTGTTGTTAAAATGATCTGCTCTGTCTGGTAAATATATGACTAGAAAGCATATTCTGGACTGGAAATCCAGAAAAGGGTACACAGTAGCCTAATAAAATATAGGGAAAGGAATATGCGGTTTAAACACTTATCATATTGGCAGAAGCATGGATCAGATAATTCCTCCCACAGCAGGTCTACAATTCATGAAAATCACTGACAATAATCTGGTATAAATCCTTAATACTATGATGATCCATCAAACATTTTCTTCTATGAATTCTTTTATTTTCTTTAAGAGAACAAAATTTGGCTTTAAAGGGTGAACTATTCTTGGTCTTTTGGATGGTGCCCCCATCATGCCCCCATGCTTTATGAAGATTGGCTTATGACTATGAATATGCATAACTCAGCAACTTTTTAGACAAAATACCTCATGCAACATATCAGTTTTGAAATTACAATCTACTGAATGTATATATCCTATTTTTCTACATGTATCATTCTTGTATGTGAAGTTAGAAATATGAAGTGTGGATCTGTTTATAATTCTAAATGTGTTAATGAGGGCCATTAATGATGCTCTGGCCATTAATGGTTCGGTGAGCAAGTCAATGATATATGAATGGTTCTATTTTCCCTGTAAGCCTGGATTGTGGTTGGTCATGCCAGGACATGTGGCCAGGCCGCCTGATGCTGGAACCCATTTTGGATCTTGTACTTTTCCACTCAAAATGAGAAAAGTTTGAGCTGAACACAAGGAATTCCTACCTTGGTCATAAAGGATGTAAAGGTGGTGGGGGAAGGGGAAGAACCAAACAATAGGGGCAGTCACCAGATGCCAGGAGACTCCCACCCACGTAGTATACTTAGTTTCTTAGTATATTTGGTCTATTTTTGTTTATTTTAAATTAGTAACATTGATCTGACTGTTCACTTTGATCTGATTATTTTCACTTGCAACCACTTAAACCACTTAACGGTTCACAATCTTGCTGGAAAGGCATAACAAGTGGGGTTCTGCAGGGGTCTGTTTTTGGACTGGTTCTGTTCAATGTCTTCATCCACGATTTAGGTATTGGCATAGAGAGTACGCTTATTAAGTTTGCAGATGATACGAAGCTGGGAGGGGTTGCAACTGCTTTGGAGGATAGGGTCATAATTCAAAATGATCTAGACAAACTGGAGAAATGGTCTGAGGTAAATAGGATGCAGTTTAATAAGGAAAATGCAAAGTACTCCACTTGGAAGGAACAATCAGTCTCACACATACAGAATGGAAAGTGACTATCTAGGAAGGAGTACTGCAGCAAGGGATCTAGGGGTCATAGTGGACCTCACGCTAAATATGAGTCAACAGTGTGACGCTGTTGCAAAAAAAGCAAACATAATTCTGGGATGCATTAACAGGTGTGTTATGAGCAAGACACATGAAGTCATTCTTCCATTCAACTCTGTGCTGATTATGCCTCAATTGGAGTATTGTGTCCAGTTCTGGGCACCACATTTCAAGAAAGATGTGGAGAAATTGGAGAAGGTCCAGAGAATAGCAACAAGAATGATTAAAAATTGAGAGAACATGACTTATGAAGGAAAACTGAAAGAATTGGGCTTGTTTAGTTTGGAAAGGAGAAGACTGAGGGGGGACATGATAGCGGTTTTCATGTATCTAAAAGGGTGTCATAAGGAGGAGGGAGAAAAATTGTTCTCCTTAGCCTTTGAGGAGAGCACAAGAACCAATGGACTTAAACTGCAGCAAGGGAGGTTTAGGTTGGACATTAGGAAAAACTTCCTAACTGTCAGGATGGTGAAACACTGGAAGAAGTTGCCTAGGGAGGTTGTGGAATCTCCATCTCTGGAGATATTTAAGAGCAGGTTAGAGAGACATCTATCAGGGGTGGTCTAGACAGTCCTGGGTCCTGCCATGAGGGCAGGAGAAGGACTCAATGACCTCTCAAGGTCCCTTCCACTTCTAGTATTCTATAATTCTATGAAATCCTACTTTTTGTACTTAATAGAATGCTTGTTTATGATCAAGCCTAGTGTAAATAATTGTTACTTGGGTGGGAGTAACCACTGTATATATCTCTCTTTCACTGATAAAGGAAACTGGCCTTATGGGCTTTCTCCATGTAAAACTTTTACATAAAGTAAGATGGATTTATTTGGGGTTTTGGTCCCTTTTTGGGGGTTGGTTTCTTGCGTGCTGCAAATAGCCCTATAAGGGCATGTCTACACAGGAGGGCAAAAGTTGAATTAAGCTATGGCACTTGAGCTAATTGTGTAGCTTAAGTCGAAATAGCTTAATTCGGTTTTTGGCGCTGTCTACACAGCAGGAAGTCAAAGGAAGAATACTCTTCCTTTGACTTTCCTTACTCCTCATAAAATGAGGGATACAGGAGTTGAAGTCCTCCAGCTTGCCTTTATTTTGAAATAATGGCTTACAGTGTAGACACACTCTTTGTTATTTCAGAATAACGTCAGTTATCAGCTCTCCCAGAACTGAGGTGGTTCAGCATCTATATTACTCAGCAAGAGGGTGGTAACCCCATCTCTGTGCCTTGACTGGGGGAGATCAGAGCTTCTGACCCAGCAGAACAGGGTGTGGTGGGGAACCCCAGAGGGCAAGAAGGCAGGCATAAAGAAACTAGTAACATGTACAAAAGACAGATCTATCTATCTATCTATCTAATATTATAAATATATATATGTAAAGATATATCAAATAGAGAAATTAATGACATGCAAAAATAAAACAATTATCCTACTCATTCTGTGTAATTGTAATGTTATTGAAAGTGTAATGCATGATAACGGAATTCTCCTTCCATGAGAAAATGTATGGAAGAGAACTATCAGCAGGAGCCATCATCTGCAGCCATTAACCTCCCCTTCTTTTTCCTCCCCATCTCACAGGACCAGCAGAGATGTAGTGCAGAAGAAAAAACTGCAGTCCCTCCGTGTGCTCCACACAGTGCAGTCTATCCACGTGGTTGTGGGCATACTTCTGCATTGGTTACCGGCATCCTTTCCAACTTTTTGGAGGCTTGCACAATGCAATATAATATAGCATATGAAAGAAGAAACTATTTGAATATTATACTGAAGTGCTGTTAAAAATCTGCTGCTTTAATAAAGGGCTCTTCTAATGACATCAGTGACAAAAACGGTTAAGTGATTTAAATGGAAGTAGGATTGAGTCCTTTTGTCTGAGGAAATTTTAAGTATTTCTTTTGCCAAGGACCAAAAAATATCAGGCAAATAAAACTAGAAATTAAGTTTTATACCAGTAGACCTTCCCTGGGAGAATGTGAAGAAACTGTGATTTGGGTGTGATATATAAAAGGCAGCATAATAAATTTTAAAGAGGAGTTCAGTCTGACATGATGTAAATTAATTCTGCATGTTACTGTGGTAAGTCTGCCATAATATTTTTCTACAAATTATATCCACATGTCTTAACTACAGTTTTAGTACTTTAGTTTATATGCCACAATAGCTACATTTCAGCTATGATTTTAGAAGATCATTTTTCAATACAAAATCAATATATAATTTTAAGTGAGCAGCTATGGAACCTGCCCTTGCAGCTTTACTCAGGCAAAATACCCAGTGTCTTCAATGGGCATTTAGTCTGTGTAAGGCTTTCAGGATTTGGCTCTGATTTTTTTTAATTTGAGTTCATGTAGGTTCCATATCATCTTTATGATGGATAGTGGAGCTATAGGATTTCATGTATCCTTGTTACAGTCTTGCTTTTTTTATGCAGTTCTTTCAGGAAAAAAATCCATATATTTAAACAAGCACTGTATCATATCGTGCAATATACTTTAGATTTCTTACTGAGGTGGTAGTGAATGAAAAACATTAGTGAATTAAAATATATAGCTTGGATTTATGGATCTCATTATTTGATGGTTAATCTTTGAAAGTAGCTGTGGACATCAAGCTCGAAAGGGCCATTATGTCTGAAAGTCTCACAACTAACTTTGAAAATATTTTTAAAAGATAATCCACTCTAGAATATTTCTATGTTGCAATCCTGCATTGCTTTTACACCAAAACTGCTGCTGCTATCAGACACAGTGAGAGTAAGATCTTTGTATACATTCAGCATAGCTAGTCCTTTATTGATATTTCTGTTATGAGGTCAGTCTAAATGTTTCATATGGGAATCATTTACATTGTATTTCAGGTGTAGAAAAGTACAACAGTAATGTGGCAAGCATACAATATGATTTTTGCTTTGTTTACATTTTAGAAAGATAATTCCACTATTTATCTAAGGATTACATACAAATTTAAACTGGTTATGAAAGATGTGAGTAATGACACATCGCACATTTTGGCCTTGTGAAAATTTACTCTTGATAAAAAGAGTTCTTTAAAAAAATTAAATAGTTTTATATCATTATCTGCATTCAGGTAAGCTATCAGGAGGACTATTACCTCTCATTTGACTAAGTAAAAGTTAGCTTGAGTATAAAAGGATAACCTTCAGGAACCCAATTGTGATAGGTTAGATCACAGAAATCTCCCCTGGTGTGTTGATCATGTCATTGACATCCGCCTTCCTGCTCTCTGGGCCTCTGGGTGGGCCAGAAGCCTTGGTCTTCCCCATCCAAGGAACAGAGTTGGGGTTACTGCCCTCCTGCAACAACACAGATGCTGAAAGGGACTTCTGTGATCTAAGCTGTCACGCTTGTATTTTACACAACTTAGATTACATATCAACAACCTACTTTGATTTGATTATCGGTATGCGACAGTAAAAGTATCACTGCAAAAAGAGTCAAATGTGAAATAAATAAAAATCAGGATCCATTATTATTTTTGGTCTACTAAACATATTTACCAACTAAGTTAAAAACAAACTTTACAATCTCTAATATAACTTGGAGAAAAAATTGTAAAGTTGTGAATACAGGCAACAACATTGTAGACATGCCTGAGAACAAACAAGTAAAACTGATCAAAATGAAAAGTGAAACTGACCAGATTAGTTTTACTTGTCCAGGGTGGGTAAAATGCAAATGCAAACAAATAAATAACAAATTGTGAACTGCAGCTCACCACTTCTTAAATTTGTTGTGTCACAATTACATACACTTTAATTTCTTTTTATCTTGACCACGCAGTTTTAAACAAAATAATTTTAAATATTTTTGCAGTATTAAATAAAGCATTATATAAATCTCCTTACTAATAATAGTTCTGTTTAGTGACACAGATAAATTCATCTCACATTTTACCTCTCCCCATCATCAAAATAAGGGCAGGACTTACACAGCTGAGGTTCTTTAAAAACAGAGTAAAATTTATTGCTGATATTTATAGGTGCTTCTTTTAGTATGATCATTAGCCAACAAATTTGATACACAACTTGGCTACGTCTAGACTGGCATTTTCCGCAAATGTATTTTCCGCAAATACTTTTAACGGAAAAGCTTTTCCGTTAAAAGTATTTGCGCAAAAGCGCGTCTAGATTGGCATGGATGCTTTTGTGCAAAAGTGCTTTTGCGCAAAAGCATCCCTGGCCAATCTAGACGCAGTTTTGCGCAAGAAAGCCCTGATTGCCATTTTAGCCATCGGGGCTTTTTTGCGCAAAACAAATCTGAGCTGTCTACACTGGCCCTTTTGCGCAAAAGCTTTTGCTCAAAAGGACTTTTGCCCGAATGGGAGCGTCAAAGTATTTGCGCAAGAAGCACTGATTTCTTACATTAGAACGTCAGTGCTTTTGCGCAAATTCAAGCGGCCAGTGTAGACAGCTGGCAAGCTTTTGCGCAAATGCGGCTGCTTTTGCGCAAAATCTTGTCAGTCTAGACGCAGCCCTTGTGAGAATTGCTACACATCCACACATAAGTGTACTGGAGTGTGAGAGAGGGGAGTGTGTGTGGTTTTTGTGGTGTTTATGTGCTTTGGATGAACCAACAATCTTCATGCTTCGTTAGTCTATAAAGTGCGACCAGACCATTTGTTGTTTTTTTCTCATCTACAGTTCATAAACTTTGGGACTAATCTCATATTCCTGTTGGTGGCATCAAACGTCCCATTCCATTCTTTATGGCTATGTCTACACTGGCAGCTTCTTGCGCAAAAACTTGCCTGCTGTCTACACTGCACACGTGTTCTTGCACAAGTAAATTTACAGTCTAGCGTTGTAAAACAGGGCTTCTTCCGGAAGAGTTATTCCTCTCCCCACGAGGAATAAGCCCTCTTGCGCAAGAGCTGTTCCACAAGAGGGCAGTAATAGAGATGTAGCTGTATTAGTCTGGTCTTGCTGAAACAAAAGACAGGACTACGCAGCACTTTAAAGACTAACAAGATGGTTTATTAGGTGATGAGCTTTCATGGGCCAGACTCACTTCCTCAGATCAAGGGCAGTGTAGACAGGCAACATGAATTTCTTGTGCAAGACGCCCCTATGGTTAAAATGGCCATCAGAGCTTTCTTGAGCAAGAGAGTGTCCACAGTGCCATGGATGCTCTTGCGGAAAAGCACATCTCTTGCGCAAAAGCACATGCCAGTGTGGACGCACTCTTGTGGAAGACTTTTTGAGCAAGAACTGTTCCACAAAACAATTCTTGCACAAGCAGCTGCCAGTGTAGAGGTAGCCATTATTAGTTTACAAGGCAAACAAGATCAGACCCCTGGGATAATATTCTAGAAAGAGATTGAACATTTAACTTTGCAGAAACTTGAAATCAATAAGGACCTACTGGTGTTTATGTAGAACCAAATAAGTCTGAGAAGAGGTCAGATGAATAATCCCTGCTAGCCTATAGATATCAATGAGAGTTTTAACACTGCTTCCAGGAGAAGAATGCTCGAGCCCATTGAGTGCTAGTTAGTAGTGGTCTCCATTCTCACGGGGAAACTCTCAGCTTCTGGATACTTGTGATGTTCAATATATTGTTTTCCTTCAAACAGAGTATGCATTTATAGAGCATGCATTTATAGGCCCGAAATACGACAGCTTGTTTTTTCTCATGGCATTTCAGTTCCTGTATGTTGGGAATACAAGGACAAGCAAGGAGACAACACAACTCCCACGTGCTGTTACAGCCTGCACTCAGCCTGGCGTGGGAGAGTTACCTCTCCTTATTTCAGACCGAGTGAAAGTGGCAAGAAATGGGGGCGAAGGAAGCATTAGAATTAATTAGGAAGAGAGAAAAAACACGGAGGGAGAGAGATGTAGCAGGGCAGACTAGTACCTATAGACCTGAGCTGAACAAGAGTCAGAAGGAAAGTGACAAGAGACCAGCGCTATAGGGGCGAGATACAGACAGGAGAGGCTCTGCAGGGACCCCAATAGGAGCATGCACAAGTGTCCGAAAAACGCCCATGGCAAGCTGTGGTTCGGACGGATCGAGCAGGTCTTCGTGTTCCTGAGCTTAGAGTCTCCTAAAAAGGATCCCAGCAACTGCTCGCCGGAGGCCATTCGCCCTTACTGGATGAGGCACGGACGGGGTTCGAACCCGTGATCTTCGGTTTACGAGACCGACGCCTTACCACTTGGCCACCGCGCCTGCGTTAAAAAAAACCCTCCGCCTGTCAGCCATGTATGCTGGCATCACTCCCAGCTGTGGGCGTGCTCTTGAGCTCTCGCCGAGTGCGTTTGGCAAGGGCAGCCCCACCCACCGTCAGCGGTCCGAGTGCGCGCATTGGCTGGTTCTTCCCGAGCGGGCGGTCCGAGTGCGCGCATTGGCTGGTTCTTCCCGAGCGGGCGGTCCGAGTGCGCGCATTGGCTGGTTCTTCCCGAGCGGGCGGTCGCTCGTGGCACGCGCGGCTTTCGCTGCCCTCCCGAGCGCCGCGGGTGCTGGCTGGGAGGGCGCTTTGCCCTTCCTCCACTCCACCGGGTCCCCCGACCCTGCGCATGCTCCGCGCTTTCGCTGCCCTCCCGAGCGCCGCGGGTGCTGGCTGGGAGGGCGCTTTGCCCTTCCTCCACTCCACCGGGTCCCCCGACCCTGCGCATGCTCCGCGTCCTGCCGCCCCCACTGCCCCCCTTTCCCTAAGCCCACTTCTGGAGGGCCTGGCAGGTGGCCTGGCACCAGCAACAGGGCTGGCTCTCTGCCCCCGCAGGGGGGAAGTGGAGCACCCCAGGCCTAGCCCGCTGTGGTCCCCAGAGCCTGGCTCTCAGCCACATCGTTTGGGGACCAGGCCGCTCAGCTGCCCCACGGTGACAGGAGGAAGAGCGACCCAGCTGGGAGATAGAACAACGCAGCCTGCTCTGCTATTTCCCACGCCCCTGGGGATACTGGTGAGTGCGGGGCTAGACCTGATCCCTCCTGCTGGCACCGGGCCTGGTAATCCCCCGTGGTCCTGCAGAGCCCCCCAAAGTGTGGGGTCTGGGGCAGCTGTCCCAAACTGTCCTATGGACAGGACAGGATGGTTGTGCTCATGTTGCACGAGTGGGATGGCTGTGCCAGTGTAGGCCTGGGGAAGAAGAGGGAGACAGAATTTGGGGTTAAAGGTGTCTATGTTGAGGGGTTGCAGCTGGGGTGGTGATGTTGAGATGCTTCCTCCTCAGTCTGCCTGGCTCAAAAGGCTGCCAGGTTTCAGCAGGGGAGGTAGGGCCTTCTTGAGTAGCTGCAGTCACAAGCGTTCTGTATGGTAACTATTTTATTGAATATGTGAATGTGATGTTAAATGTTTGCCAGTAGATGTCACTCTTTATATTAGCACGTAAAAACACATAGCACAAATCCATCTATTTACACTGACTGATCAAGATGCTAAAGGAGCTGCACTCAAGGGTGGTCATAGTGGAGAAACTAAATGAATTCTTTGCATTGGTCTTCACAGCTGAGCACGTGAGAGAGATACCCAGACCTGAGCCATTCTTTTTTAGGCAACAAATTTGTCCCAGATTGACGTGTCATTACAGGAGGTCTTGGAACAAAGCGATAAAATAAATTCACTTTTTGTACCAAATAACTAGAGCATAGCTAATGTGATGCTAATTTTAAAAGAGGTCGCTGGAGGTAATCTCAGCAATTACAGGCTGGTAAGCCTGACTTTAGTATTGGGCAAACAAGAACAGAATTGTCAGACACATAGATGAAAATGTGAGGAAGAGTCAAGGAGGTTTTTGTAAATGAAAATCATGTCTCACCAATCTACTATAATTTTTTGAGGGAGTCAATAAGCATGTGGCTGTGATGGATCCTGTGGATATAGTGTATCTGCTATAATATAGATTTTCAGAAAGCCTTTGACAAGAGTCTTCACCAATGGCTCTTAAGCAAATTAAGCTGTTATGGAGTAATAGGGAAGGGCCTATCATGGATCAGTAGCTGACTAAAAGATAGGAAACAAAGGGTAGGTATAAATGGTCAGTTTTCAGAATGGAGACAGGCGAATTGTGCAGTCCCCTAGTGATCTGTACAGGGATCAATACTATTCAACATATTCATAAATGATCTGAAAGAAGGGGTAAACCATGAGATGGCAAAATTTGCAAATGGTACAAAAACACTCAGTGTAGTAAGTCCAAAGCAGACTGTGAAGAGCTTCAAAAGGATCTCACAAAACTGGGTGATCAGGTGACAAAATGGCAGATGAAATTCAGTATTGATTAAAAGTAATGTACATTAGAAAATGTAACTATACATATAAAATGATGGGCACTAAATTAGTTGTTAACACTTAAAGAAATCTTGGAGTCATTGTGATAGTTCTCTGAAAACATACACATGTAATATATACAAATGTGCAGAGGTAGTCAAAGTGAATACAATTTTGGGAATCATTAAGAAAGGGATAGAAAATATCATGTTACCTCTATATAAATCAATGTTTAGCCTACATCTTGAATCTTATATGCAGATGTGTTTCCCCTATCTCAAAAAGATGTATTTGGAATTGGAAAAGGTTCAGAAATGGCAACAAAAATTATTAGGGATAGCATCCATATGAGGGGAGATTAATACGAGTGGGGTTTTTCATCTTGGAAAAGAGATGACTTGGAGGGATATGAAAGAAGTCTATATAATCATGACTGATGTGGAGAATGTGAATAAGAAAGTGATATTTACTCATAACTCAAGAACTAGTGGTCACCAAATTAAATTAATAGATACCAGGTTTAAAACAAATGAAAGGAAGCATTTTTTCACACAACACACAGTCAACCTGTGGAACTTTTTGCCAGAGGATGTGAAGGATTCCAAAGGACGAGATAAGTTCATGGAGGATAGATTAATCAATAGCTATTAGCCAGGATAGACAGGGATGGTGTTGCTAGCCTTTGTTTGCCAGAAGCTGGGTATGGGTGACATAGGATTGATCACTTGGTGATTATCTGTTCTATTCATTCCTTATAAGGCACCTTGCATTGGCCAGTGTTGGAAGTCTGTATCTTGGACTAGAAGGACCTTTGGTCTGACCCAGAATAGCTGTTCTTATGTATCCATTGAGTCAGTTTTTATCTTCTTGTTACTTTTGTACCATATTGTGAATCTGGAAATGGGGAGGGGGCGGGAGGCTGAGAACCTGGAAATGGGGAGGGAGGCAGGGGGCTGAGAACCCTTGGAGAGGGGAGGAGCTGGGGTTGAGAGTGGCACATGACTCAGGTGCTTCTGCCTCATGTCTGGGGACCTCGGAGGTGGAGGGGTCCTGCTGTTATGCTTATAAGAAGCACAAGGGATCTTTTTCAGGGGAGAAGGCAATACGTTGTGTTTATTAAGAAGACAGCAGAGAAGCATATGCTTTATAAAGACAAACACACACATACACACACACACACACATGCAGTCCTACAGATGTTGCATAGTTACCAATCCGTCATGGTTCAAGACAGTCTTACTGTCCAGGCAAGGCTGACTGAGTGAGGAGTCGGGGTCTTTTGATCGTGATTCGAGGCTCCTCCAACGCTTGGCTTGCAGGACTGAACCCAGAGTCCCATGGCAAGAGCTTCCTTCTTATCCATGTCAGTTCCCATTGGAGTCTATGGGTTTTGCAGTGTCATGCTGCATTCATCCACCCTTAGGAAGTATTAATTTGTGTTCCTTTGATGGTGATTGTTTTTCACCCTTGTGGGGTCTTTGCCTGTCTCCAGGGTTTGTCAATGCTGCCAATTTAATTCAGCTTCAAGACACAATGGATGTTTCAAAGTTTCCACTTCTTCTTGATCACCTGGTCATTTGTGATGGCTTTCACTCACACACCCCCTCCATTCACACCAAATAATTGTATAGAGTTTCAAACAAGATCAGTAGCTACAAGGGGTACAAATTAATTTGCAATACTTAACAGGGAGCAAGGCCTTGCAGTGAACATTATCTAATCATAAGAGATACAGAGAGAGAGAGAGAAGTTATAGAACTTATAAGCAAGTCATTACATCAAATCATTATGTATCATACTTATAATCTTATATCAGAGGGGTAGCCGTGTTAGTCTGAATCTGCAAAAGCGATGAGGAGTAATTTATTGGAGCCTAAGCTTTCATGGGCAAGGACCCAATAAATCTGTTAGTCTATAAGGTGCCACAGGACTCCTCATCATTTATAATCAATACCAAAATATGCATTTTTGCTACACTGGGAGGATAGGAAGATAGGCAGGAGAGGGGCCTAGAGCGGGGTCAGGCATGGGAGGGGGAGCAGGGACTGGGACTGGTGCCAGATAGGTCATCATCTCCCAGACGGTTGCACACATGTTGCGGCCCTGCTGCAGCAGCTCAGTCCACATCTAGGCCCATCACTGTGTGTCATCCTGGACCTTCTGGGACAGTGTCTGCTGCATGTCCTGGAGGATGGACACGTGCTCCCTCATCAGGTCCTCCTGGACCCGCTGACGCCTGTGGCTCCCCTGGAGCTGGGTGACTGGCTCGGCTGCTGTTGATCACCCCACAGTCATGGCTGGTCAGGCTGGGGGAGAATAAAGAGAGCTGCTCAGTCATCCCTGGAGACACTGTCCCTGAGGCCTTGCCCTCATCAGTGAGCTGAGAGCAACCGTTCTCGGGTCAGAGGAAGGTGATGTCCCAGGAGCAAGGCCATATGTGGCCTGGACAGCCAGTCCTGCCTCACAGGGGCCCAGAGGTCCCCAGTGGACCATGCTCCCCCCTCCCTCCCTGTCCCACAGACAAGCAGGCAAGAGTAATGGCCAACCACACTGGAATCCAATGAGTGGGAAAGGGGCCTCGAGTTGCCTGGGCTTCTTTCAGGGCCACAAACACACCTGCGCCTGACAGTGCTGTCCCCGGGAGTGGGTGCTGCCTCGAGCATGCAAGCATGCCCGGGTGCTCTGTGTGGCATTCCAGAGTCTGTGTGTGTGCCCTTGTCCCCAGTCTCCTTCCAATAGTGGCTCATGGTGGGAGGGTGTCCCCCCCCCCCTCCCAGAGGGCATCCCTCCCCAGGGGTCAGAAGTGTGGGCGGCCTTCCCAGAGCCTGTGACCAGGAGCCTTTTCCAGTGCTGCCTCCTGGGGCTGTGTGACGCAGACTGGTGCTGCATGTGCATCCACGTACATAGACGGCAGTGTAATGGCCAGGCTGAGAAGGCTAAGTGACGATCGCATCACAGCTCCTCTGTGCCTGCCACCCCCGCCCTGTGTGTGTGAAAAACTAAGAGCACTCATCTGACGATCCCTCCGTGGCCTTCAAGGATGCCTGGGAGACATCCAGGCCATGGGGTACTGGCTCTAAAGTGAGCATGGTGATGGTGCTCACATTTTCTCCTCCCCCTCGTGGGCTGGGACCCCTGGGCGGGTGATAAAGGGCATCTCCAGCCCTGAGTTCACCACAAGGGATGAAGGGGCTGCACAGTGCAGTTCATCATAATAGGGGCAGGAGTGGGGCCCTGCCCCAGAGCGTGAGCTGTGCTCTCTCGCCCTGGCATAGGCCTACCAGAGCATCTTAACTTTACTATGGACCTGTTCAGAGTCCTGGTATAGCCCTTTGTGGCCAGGCTGTCAGCCATCTGGCCATATATGTCCACATAGTGCCGTCTGGAGTGGAGGTCCTGGAGGTTCTCCTTGTCGCCCCATACTTCCAGGAGGGCCAGGATCTCCGTCCCAGACTAGGATGGTGCACGCCTTTTGCGGCACCTGGCAGGCTCCTGGGAGCCCTGTGTGCACTCCCTGGGACAGGCTTTTGGGGGGGCTTGTGGCTTTTGGGGGGCTTGTGGCTCGGACATAGTGCCCAGATGTGTGGCACTGGCAGTTGTGCTGAGGCTGGAAACTCTCAAGGCCTGCTTCCTGCCACAAGCCCTGTCCCCTGTATCTGCAGCTTTAGGAGCTGCCAGGGAACAGGAACTATAGAGTTGTGATGAGTGTGGATGGAGAGGCTAGCAGGACAGCTGTGTTATTTCCTGGAGGCCTCTTCTTTCGACAAAACTCCCTATTCCGTGTACACACACACACCCTTTTCCAAAAAAGCCTTATTCCTCATGGAATGAGGTTTACCGCCATCACAAAAAACCATCTGTTATTTCGACTTTCTGTCAAAGTAACGGAACGGCAGTCTGGACGGTAGGATTGTTTTTCCAGCATACCGGCCATTATTCTGGAAAAAAAAGTGCAGTGTAGATGCATCGTGTGTCTGTAATGGGAAATCCTACTTATCCTGTATTCTTTTCTTTCTAACATACTGTTTAGGCTGAGGCTTACTGGTCAAGGTTAACTGACGGGGGCTGGAGCATCCCTGCACTCGCTGCGGGCCCACCGCGACCAAGGACTGGGGGGCACTCCACCCTGGCTAGAGCAGCCTCAGTCTACGGGAGCCCAGTCTACAGTGGGCGGAGGGGGCTGCTCCAGTCTGCCCCCCCCCACTTGCCCCATTTAATTGGTTAATCAGTTAAACATAATGTTTAAACAGTTATCTAATCAAACAGGATTTTACATCCCTACTCTGAATTAGAATACATTTGCTGGTAGAAATCCATTTTCTATGTGCATTGTTTTTCTTACAAGATACTCTTCAGGAAATGCTGGAGTTGCTAATAATAGATTTCTCTTAATTCTGCACAGGAAAATCACTGTATTCTGGGAAGTTGGCAGCAGAGTTCTCTGTAAGCTGAGCACTTGGGCAGCCATCCAGGAGAGATTCAGGTGTCTACCAGCTGATTGGCAGAGCACTCAAAGCACCCACAGATGGCAGCAGATGTTTCTACTGGTGGTGCAACCCACACATTCCTCAGTGCACATAACAAAATTTATTCTGCAAATGGATGGAAAAAATTTGAGGGAGCACTGGTTGGCAGTTGTATAATTCAAAATTAGATTGAGAACTTTCACTTTTGGAAGTGTCTGATGTTGATTTTTCCACTACTGAAATTGTCTTTGCTAATAATGCTAGTCCTGAACATGTTGATGTGAAGGAATCTGAACAGTACGTAAAGGTTGATTGGCTTCAGAAACCAAACAGGCTTTTTAAATTAGATCAGATGAAAGATGATGACGTTCCAATGGATGATAAGTAGCTTACTTGAACTGTCTTGCTACTCGAAAAACGTTTGTTTTTTGTATGTTCTGCAGGTTAAAAAAATATCCAGATACCAGTTTTCACTCTTGATGTGTAACTGAAGAATTCACACATGTCTTCCAAAGTTCTTTCAAAACTGATGAAAAGAAAAAAAAGAGCAACAATTAATTCAAAAAGACAGTCTCCTGCCCCGATCTTACAAATTCATAGAGATTAATAGGTATATTTCCTCTAACCTTTTTATTATTTGTTCATTCTTTAAATCATACATATTTTTAAATTTCTTACAGTGATTAAACTTAGTTTTTGTCCCATTAATTGAAAAGGAAAATTGGATGTTACAAGAAACAAGTACAGTGTTTACAAGAAGCAAAATATTAATGTACCGTCTTACAACAAAACTTCATGCATGTTCATATATACAGCTGGTCCCCGAGTTACGAATGCATCGACTTATGACCATTCATATTTACGACCAACCTCCTATACAGCCGGAACCCAAGTTATGAACAAAATCCGCACTTACGAACAGCATGGCCGTATGTAAGTGAATGTAATCCGACTTATGAACAGATCGATTTACGACCTAGTGTTTGGTACGTAACTCGTTTGTAAGTCGGGGACCGGCTATAATGATTAATTCCTGGGATGGCAGGATTTACAAATTTTATTTCACTTCAGAAACTGAGCACTATGCCAGGTTCAGTCACTGAGACCTCCTGGGACTGTCACTTGATGTGCTGAATTACCACCTTCCTGCTCTCATTGGTGCCCCTTAACTCTGTCTTGTTGACCCAAGCCCTCAAGCCTCCTCCAGCAGTGAGAAAGAGATAGGGTCACAGCTCTCTGCAATATAATACAGACACTGAGAGCAGATCAGCTCTGGGAAGGGTCAGCTACAGGGATTTGCCTCAGCGCCCAAATGCATTGCCTTTATGGAACCTGGACTCCAGATAAATCTGTTTTGCTCTGTATAAAGTTTTATGCAGGGAAAGTTTGTGTTGTTCGCCCTCATTCTTAAGGTAAAGAGAGATATGCACTGCTTCACCCCCCTCAAGTAATAGTTATTTACACTGGGCTAATTAATAAACAAAATTAATGTTTTTAAGTATAAAAGGTGGGATTTAAGTAGTCAGAAGAGATAGCAGACAGAACAAAGTAGGTTACCAAACAAAATAAAACAGAAAATGCAAGCAAAGGTTAATATACTAAAGAGACTAGTTACATATAATATCTCACCCTCAAAATTGTTCCAATAAGCTTCTTTCACATCCACAGTGAAAAGCCTTTCAATCTAGGCCCAATCCCTCCTCTAGTTCAGTCTTAGATGTTTTTAGCAGTCATGTTGGGTGGGGTATTGTGGGAGAACTGACTAACTAGATTACCTTACTCTCCACCCTTAAATAGGTTTTGCTTCAAGTGGGAATCCTTTGTGTTCAATCTAACCCCTTCCCAGCTTCTCATGGAGAAGTATGGGGTTTAAGATGCAGAGCCGGCCTTAGGCCGATTCGACCGATTCCCCCGAACCCAGAAGTGTGCCGGGCGCCATGGGCGGCGAGTTACTATTCAGAACCAGGGCCCTGCTCCAGCAATATTTGGAGCTGGGTCTCTCCCCCGGCTCTGCCTGGAGCGGGCCCCGGCCCCACCTGCCGGCCCGCCCCCAGAGCGTCCCCCTCGGCCCCGGCCCATTCCTGCCGTGCGTGGCTCTCGGTGCGGCTCCCCCTCGATGGCTGTTGCTGCTGCTGCCATGTGCGGCGTTCTCAGGTGGGCGGGGAGAACACCCGAGCATGACGTGACGTCATGGCCCAGGAATTTAAAAGTGCTTAGCGCGGCGTGGCCTAGCAGCTCCGGGTTTGGAGTCTGGGGCCTGAGCACAGACTCCGGCCCCACAAAGTGGAAGGCAGAAGGTAGAGGAGGGGGAAAACTAAGGGGAGGGGATGGGAGAGGAAGGGGCTTGAGCAGAGAGGGGAGGGGAGGGGGAGAAGGGGATGGGGGGGACTTGTGCAGAGGGGGAGAGGAAGGGGCTTGTGCGGAGGGGGAGAGGGGAGGGGAGGGGGCTTGTGCAGAGGCGGGGGGAGAGGAAGGGGCTTGTGTGGAGGGGGAGGGGGGAGAGGAAGGCACCAAGAGACAGGGTGGAGGAGAGACAAATGCCAGGGGGCCAAGTGCAGACAATGAGGAAAAGGGCAGGAGGGGAGGTGTCAGTGGGGGGGGGGGACAGGGTGATGCTGGGAGAGGAGAGGAGAGGGGAAGGGCATTGGGGGCTAGAGGGGGGAGAGGGAGGTGCTGGAAGAAGGCTTGAAAGAAGGGGTGGGCATGAGAAAGGTGGGGATGGAGCAAGTCGTGTGAGGGCACAGAGGGGCAGGAGGGGAACGGGGCAGAGAGTGGTGAGGGGGTGGGCATCAGGGAAAAAGGGGGTGGGGCAGTAAGGAAAGGGGGAGGCACCACGAGGGTGCAGGGCTAAGGGAAGGTGCAGGTGCCAGGGGATTCTGGTGTGAAGCAGAAGGGCAGACACCGGCAGGGGAGGGACCAGCACCAGAGGAGAGAGGCAGGGCAGGTGTGTAGAGGGAGGTGTTAGAAGAGGGGATGAGGCGGGGTAGTTCACATGATCAGAGTGGGGCTACTGGAGGAGTGGGCACAGGGGGAGAGAAGGGCTGGTGGAGGGGGGCAGGTCACAGGAGGGCTGAGGGCTGTGAGAAGGGCAGGAGTCAGGACAGCAGAGGAGGGTGAGGAGTTGGGGGGCAGCAGGCACCAGTGGGAGCTGATGGAGCAAGGGGAGGAGACATAGCAGCAGAGAGAAGGTAAAAGTTTATAAAATATTTATTAATAACTTGGGTGCCACAGTGGCACATCCAAACAAGCCACATGAACTCAGTACAGGTGCACAACACAAAATCCATTTTGCTCATGGGAGGAAACTCTTAGTCTATGTCTACACTGGCAGCTTCTTGTGCAAGAACATCTTGCACAAAGGTTCTTGTGCAAGAAGTCTTGCGCAAGAACACATCCACACTGCCATGTGCGAGCTGTGCTTTTGCGCAAGAGCATCCATGGCAGTGTGGATGCTCTCTTGAGCAAGAAAGCGCCGATGGCCATTTTAGCCATAGGGGTTTCTTGCGCAAGAAATCCCTGCCGAGCATCCACACTGCCCTCTTGCACAAGAGAGCTTACACCTGTTAGAAAAGAGTGTAGCTCTTGCTCAAGACACCCTCTCTTACCACACCGTACTGTAAATTTCCTTGCGCAAGAGCAGGCGGGCAGTGTGGCTGCTCTGTGGGTTCTTGTGCAAGAACAGCTGTGCTTGTGCAAGAAGCCGCGAGTGTAGACATAGCCTTAGAGGGAACACTTCCCCCAGCCTCTCTGCCCCTGAGTTAATATCACACACATTGGGTTAATGCAATTGCAGGATAGTTGCATGATGGGGGTTTGGTGGGGGCCAAACTAATCCCTGTTGGTAGGAGGATGGTGGGAAAAGTCCTTCGAGAGGGGTGACATGACACCTTTTACTTCTGGTCATGTGTCCATCTTGCCCCGAGCGTGTTACCTCCAGAGGCCTGGTTAATGGGGGTCAGGGAGTATGGCTAATGGGGGTCAGGGTGTGGTTAATGGGGGTCAGAGGGTGTGGCTAATTAGGGTTGGAGCGTGGTTAACGGGGGTCGGGGGTATAGCTAATGGGGCACCACCAAAAATTATACAAATCTGCTGCCCCTGCCGGCCCCGGAGGAGGAATGCGTCGGCTGCCTGCACCACAGGAGGTGTGAGTTTAGCGCAGGGTTTTCCTGTGCCGTGGGAGGGGGTGTGTGTGTGTGTGTTGGCAGGGGATTTTTTGTGCTTTTTTTTTTTTTTTTTTTGCTTAATCAAAATTGCTGCGGGGCCCCGTCAAAATTGTTTGAATTGGGCCCCGCACTTCCTAAAGCCGGCCCTGTTAAGATGGATTCCAGTATCATATACTGTGCTCACCTGTCTTGGTAGGAGCCACTATAGCTCCTCTTCCTAGGCTTACAGGAAATCATTGCTCTGAGTATTGTACCATTACATTTGTTGAGTAGTATTAATAGCCCTCACTTCTTTTTCGAGTGATGTCCCCTGGGTGCTCCACTGTTGGTGTGGGGCTCGTCCTGGTACCACAGATTGGAGATTTTCTAGCAGTATCTAATTGAGCCATGAATGCGTGGTAGGGGGTGTGTTCCGTTTGCGCCTTTGCAATTTGTGTGCGTGGCCCAACTTCCCTCAGATATTATGATATTATGATTTTTCCTTACCTGGATGATCGCCTCATATGAGGTCTTTCCTGAAAAGCCACAAAGGACATGCATCTTTTTACCACAAAGCTATTCTAATTTCTCAGACTCATCATAAATGAACAAAAGTCCACCCTATGCCCTACCCAGTCTTTAGAGTTCATAGGAGTTCATCTGGATTCCACCACAGCACAAGCATACCTTCCAAACCAATACTTCAATACCATACGGAGCTTGGTTTCAGTCATGACATCCAGTCCTACCGTGAAATACTAATCTGTCTCTGGCTCATGGGCCATATGGGTGCCATGACATACGTGGTCCAGCATGCACATCTTCACTTTCGTTGTCTTCAACATTGGCTTGCCTCGGTGTATACCCTATCCAAACACCAGGTGCACAAACAGGTTTTGATTTCCCAAGAGAATCCTTATTTCATTGTGATGGTGGACCAATCCAGAGAACCTCTTCACTGGTGTCCCATTCCACCGGACACAGCCATCCAACCAGATTACTACAGGTGCTTCTCTCCTTCAGTGGGGCTCGCACCTGCAGCATCACTTCCCTTAGGGCAGATGGACCACCCACATGAGTCCTGGCTGCATATCTGTCTGCTGGAGCACCGCGCTGTGTGCAATGCTTGCAGATATTTTCTTCAGCATATCCAGGACTCTACGATCCCCATCCTCACCAACAACATAACTGCGATATTTTACATAAATTGTCAGGGTGGTGCTCGTTCCCGATCCCTCTGTGCGGAGGCAGTACACCTTTGGAACTAGTGTATTCACAACAATATCAATATCATTGCATCATACCTCCCTGGGGGTCAAGAATACTACTGCAGACACTCTCAGCCATCATTTTGCAATAAACCATGAGAAATTCATATATGGGTTCTACATGAGGTGTTCTGCCGATGGGGTTTCCCTCCTGTAGATCTCTTCGCAACACACCAGAATACCAAGTGCCCCCAGTATTGTTCCAGGGTGGGCATAGGACCCAGATCACTGGACGATACCTTCCTTATCACCTGGGATGCTTGGCTCGACTACATTTTTCCTCCAATTCTGCTCATTTCCAGGGTCCTCCGAAACATTGAGTCAGACAGTGCCCGAGTCATCTTGATAATCCCAGCATGGGCGAGACAGACCTGGTTCCCCTATCTTTATCAGATGTCTCTCCGACTTCCTTACTCACTTCCGAACTGCCCAGATCTTCTCTCTCAGAACAGAGGCACCTTTCTGCATCCTTAACCAGAAATGTTACATCTGACTGCATGGTTCCTCTCTGGTTCACGGAAGCAGAGAAAATATGCTCACGATAAGTAAAGAATATCTTACTTCACAGTAGACGACAGACCACTCGTAATACTTACCTCTATAAATGGAAGAGTTTTATTGAACCTCTTTTTGAGGTGGCCGAAGGCATACTTGACCACCTTGCAGCACCTGCTGAGTCTGGCACTGAAGTTCTCTTTGGCCGGGTTCAGGCTGCCTGTGTAGAGATTCAGCACGGGTAGGCTGTGTTGGCTAGGATGCTGATGGGAATGTCAACATCCCTGACCCCAATAGTGCAGTTGGGGAAAAAAGTGCCAGCATGCATCCTGTGGAACAGGCTTGAGTTCTGGAATATGCAGGCATCATGCACCTTCCCCAGCCACCTGAGAGAAATGTCCATGAAGTGTCACTTGTAGGCAACGAGCGCCTGCAGCACCATTGAAGAGTACTCCTTTCTGTTGATGTATTCAGAAGCACAGTGGTCGGGGGCCAGGATGGGGATGTGGGTGCCATCAATGTCTTCTCCTGTAGTTGGGAAAGCCCATGGCAGCAAAGCCAGTGATGATGGGATCCATGTTTCCGAGGATGACGACCCTCCACAGCAGGATGGTGTTGATGACCTTCATCATCTATTGAATCATAGAAACATAGAATCATAGGGTTGAAAGAGATCTCGGGAGGTCACTGAGTCCAACACCTTTCCCAAAGCAGGACCAGTCCCAACTAAAGGATCCTAGCCAGGGCTTTGTCAAGTAGGGTCTTAAAAATCTCTAGGGATAGAGATTCTACCACCTCCTTAGGTAACTCATTCCAGTGCTTCACCACCCTCCAAGTAAAATAGTCAAACCTGCAGGAGCATGGCCCCGACTATGGATTTCCCCATGCCAAACTGGTTCCCCATGGAGCAGTAGCTGTCTGGCGTGTTGAGCTTCCATAGGGTGATGGCAATGCACTTCTGCGGGGAATGGCGGGTCGCAGACAGGTGTCCTGTCACTAGTGGGCAGGGGCAAGCCATTCACAGAGCTCCAGGAAGGTGACCTTCCACATAAGGAAGTTCTGCAGCCACTGCTGGTCATTCCACCGCTGCAGGACAATACAGTCCCACCAGTTGGAACTAGTCTCCCTTCACCAGAAGTGGTGTTTCATGCGTTCAGAGGATGGAGGGGAATTTGGTGCATCATGAGCACCAGGGACTGGGTGAAGAGGTTCTCCTGGTCTGGGCTGGTTGTGGTGCTGAAGCACCATATGGGCAATCTGGATGAAGTGCACCATGAGACGCAGCACAAAGCCCAAGAGTCTGGCACTGCTTTGCAGCAGCTCCAGCTCTATGGTGTGAGTTCTGTGGCATCTGCATGGACAAACAGAGAATGCGGCATGAGTTTGGTGTCCCACGAGGGGGTAGGCAGTGGAGAACTGGTATGTGAGACACAGCTGTAGAGAGGAGCCCCTTTAAGTATGAGTCTCAGCTAGCCTTAGGAAGCAGCTGCAGGAAGTGATTGCTGTCCTGATGCCCTCCCTGGAGTGCTTCCAAATGCTTTAAATGTGAGTCAGGCTCCAATCAGTGGTCCTCGGGAGTACAGGATCTTTCAGAAAAGGGGTTGTTTTTTTAAAAGAACCCCATCTAGATGGTGGTTTTACTTTTGAAAAACCCTTTTTCGAAAGAATGTGCGGCTGCCATTATGCAAATAAAGTGCGGGAAATTTAAATCCTGGCTTCATTTGCAATTTTGATCTGTCTAATTTACATCCCTCTTTTAAAAGAGGGATGTAGTCTAAACATGCCCTTATTTAGGTGCCTACATGCAAATTTAGGGAACACACTTTAGGTATCTATATTTCAAAATTTCAGAATGTTGTAAAATTTAAATAATTAATTCTTATAAAATTTTTCAAGGTCCTGTAAGGGAAGGCAAAATATAATTATTGAACCTCTTAAGTGACATCAGATGTGAGAGACAGAAGGAGCACAGCTATGTGCCTCATTCCATTAATGTTGTCAACATTTCTTTAATGATGTCCCTAAATGACAGTGAAGTCTCTCTCAGGATCTTGCCCTGTAGCAGTACTTACACAGACACATTTTAATTCTTGGCAGTGTTCCAACAGAGTGGGTTAAGATTATAAAATCACTCACTGAGTTTTATATGGTTAAAATAAAATAAATCAAAATAAATATTTAAAGTGTCATTTTTAATAAAATGACTTGGTTTCTTTAATTTTCATCTGATGAAGCAGAATGCCATATTAACCAGTGACTGAATTAAGTGGACGGCACTATGACATGCATCATAAATGCATAACTGGTATGAAATGTTTCCATAAATGAGAGACAATGAGACAATTAATGAGAGATGCTTGTAAGGAAAATTTTAGAAAAAATATTCATATACACAGATAACAGTTAAATACACATACATTTGAAAGAATGGTGCCAGATTTTTAATCACACCTGTAATTATTTGCATGTTAGACATCCCAAAAGTACTTAAAATTAATCTGGTAAAAGTACTTTGATTCCTCACCACCCATGTTCATACTGGTTGAATAAAGAAGTAAAAATGTGAGCTGTACCTATTCTGAAACATGGTTCCTGTAAGTCAGTGTTTCCCAATTTTATTTGGCCATGGAACCCTCCTTCCCCAAGACCCCACCCCATTGAGGCCCCAGTCTCTCTGTTCCCCTCCTCTCTATCACTTGCTATCCCCACCCCTTATACACTCTCACTGGGTTGAGACAGGAGGTGCAGGCACTGGGGTGGGAATGAGGGATTTAGGTGTGGGAAGGGGTGAGAAGTGCAAGCTCTGGGAGGGAATTTGGATGCAGAAGGGGATGCTGGCTTGGGGAAGGGGCTCCAGGCTGGGGCGTGTTGGGCTCAGGTGGAAGGTTGGGGTGCCAAGCAAGTCACAGGCTTGTGTATGTGAGGGTGCAGGAGTTTGGGTTGGTTATGTGAGGGGCTCAGGGCAAGGAGGCTGTGAGTATGATGGGCTCAGGACACAGATTTGTGATGTGTGGATGGTGCAGGAGTGTTGTGGGAGAAGACTTAGGCTGTGGAGATGCAGGAGTTTGGGGATGTAAGAGGCTCAGGACAGGGGGTTCCAGTGTATGATGGGCTCAGATTTGGGGTTAGGTGGTGCAGGGGTGTTATGATGCTGCAGTGAGATGGGGATTTGTCTCCAATTGAGGGCTTGTTGGCCAGGCTTCATTTTTAAATAAAATATTATGTCGAACTCAAAAGGTTTTAGCATTGTCTTTATTTATGAGAGGGGCGGGGAACCTGTTTTGAGTCAAGGGTCACTGACCCACAGAAAAGTCAAGGGTCTCTGACCCACAGAAAAGTTGGGGCCACACAAGTGAGATGCAAAAAAACCCTTCCAAACCCCCCAAGCCTCACTAATGTGGTCCCAACTGTGCTGGTGGGGGCAGGGGACAGGGTGCTAGTGTGTGCTGGGGCCAGGGAGAGGGTGCTGCTGGGTGGCAGGATGCTGGCACAGGTGGTGGGGTGCTGTGGCAGGATGCTGGGGTCAGGGACATGGTCCTGCTGGGCACTGGGGTGGGTAGCTGGGTGCTGGGACAAGGAACAGGGTGCTGCTGGGTGCTAGGATGGGTGGCAGGGTGCTGGGGCTGGGACAGGGTGCTGCTGTGTGCTAGGGTGGATGGCAGGGTGCTGGGGCCAGGGCCAGGGAGATGCTGAGTGCTAGGGAGGGTGGCAGGGTGCTGGGGCTGGGGACAGGGAGATGCTGGGTACTTGGGTGGATGGCAGGGTGCTGGGCTGGGGAAAGGGATATGTTGGGTGCTAGGGTGGATGGCAGGGTGCTGGGGCTGGCAACAGGGTGCTGCTGGGTGCTAGGGTGGATGGCAGGGTGCTGGGGCCGAGGACAGGGTGCTACTGGGTGCTAGGGTGGATGGCAGGGTGCTGCTGGGTGCTAGGGTGGATGTCAGGGTGCTGGGGACAGGGTGGTGCTGGGTCCTGGGGGGGGCAGGGTGCTGGGGCCAGGGACAGGGTGGTGCTGGGTGCTAGGGTGGATGGCAGGGTGCTGGGGCTGAGGACAGGGTGCTGGTGGGTACTGGGTACAGTGCTGGTGGGGGTAGGGGACAGGGTACTCGTGGGGGGTCTGGGCAGCTGGGACCAATACCTGGCAATCCTGCAGCACCTCTGGGTTCCAGGAAGTGTGCGACTGCACTTCCCCTCCCCAAACAGCTGGCGTGTGCACTGCCTGAAGAGCAGGGGCTGTTGCACTCCAGCAACTTACTTCCACAATGCCGTCCTGCGGTGGGAGGGGGAGCAGGGAGTCCCAGGGCAGAGAGCGTTTCCTGCACAGTCAGAGCTGCGCAGACCCGGGTCTCCTGACCTCCCCCCCCCACCGAGCAGAAAGGCTGCGGAACTAAGTTACCGGGTGCCACAGCCCCAGCTGTTCAGGCAGCATGTGCAGGCTCCAGTGGGGAGGGGAAGTGCTTCCCACCCTGCTGTGGGTCACGTGGGGTCACCCCTGTCTGGCACCCCCCTAGTGTGCCAGCTGGGAGCAACTGTTCCCCTCTGTCCCTGTCTCACTACGCCTCTATGTCACCACGGAGGAAGGGGAAACAAGTGTGCTGCTTCTTTAAGAAGCTGTCTAGCCGGCGCTCTCTTTCAGAGGGGGTGGAGGAGTGCCAGCTCCTCCCGGAACCCCTACTTTCGCTTTGCGGAACCCCAGGGAAACACTGCTCTAAGTGAACCTATTTCACATTTTGTTTGTAAACAATTAAAAGGGTTTGGTACTCAACGGATTGGGAGTTAACTCCCAGCTTTGCCTCGAAGTCAGTGATGGGCAAGAGAGCCTCTGCAGGCTGGATCTGGCCCGCAAAGTGGGTTGATCTAGCCCATGGCCATCCTGCCACTCGCCCACCCCCAAGCCAATCAAGACCTGGAGACAGGAGTATGTGAAGTCTCCTCTTACCTGCAAGGAGTGTGTGATGCTTAGAGTGAACTACCAGCTGTTCAGAACAGGTGGCAGTTCACTCTAAGCACTGCGCATCCCTGGCAGGGCAGGGGCACGGGGTGAGAGACTTCATATGTTCCCCCGCCCCTAGGCCCTGACTGGCCTGGGGTCAAGGGGAGCACATGAAGTCTCCTACCACCCTGAAAGGGGCACATAGCGCTTAGAGTGAACAGCCAGCTATTCAGAACAGCTGGCAGTTCTTTCTAGGTGCCAGGGGGTGGGGAGCAAAGACTTCATGCGCTCCCCCCCACTTCCAGGTCCGAGTGGGGAAGTATGGAAGTGTCCTGGCCCTGCCCCTTCTGCCTGAGATCCCTCTCCTTTTGGGGCAGCCCGGGGCCACTTCAAAAATTTGTGGAGTAACTCCCCCTCTAAAATTATTGCCCAGCCCTGTCCTAAGTCCTGGTGTACACTAGGACTTTATTTTGAAATAACTCCTCCAAGGTTGAATTTATAAGCAAAGCGCTCACACTACCTAGTCTGTTATTTTGAAATAATGAGCTGTGGAATTTGAAATTGGTACTCCTGCTTTTAATCAGGAGTAACGCTAATTCTGAAATAGTTATTTTGAAATAACGGTAGTTTGGACACTCTGGTGCCACTATTTCAAAATAATTACTACCCGGAGTAATTAAAAATAATTACATCCCAGTGCTTCCTGGGGCTCTAAGTCTGAGACAGAGAGTCCACATTAATGGAGCCTGTGTTGGACTAATTTTGAGGCTTCCCCATAGTGCAGATACACAAGTTTGAATTTGTTAAATCAGGAGTTATTAAGTTGAATTGACTAATTTCAAAATAGTTTCCTAGTGTAGATATGGCTTAACAGAATGTGCTATGAAGAAGGGACTAGTTAAACTGTTGTGGGACCCATATGGCTAAGGCAGTCTGCCCCGTTCAGAAAGCAAAATTCTTTTTGTCCCGAATTGACAACTAAGCACAGGAGCCTTTGGCTATGTCTACACTATCAGGTTCAAAATATGCTTATTCCTTTTCACAAACAGGAGTTATTATTTTGAAATAACAAGCCCCTTATTTCAAAATAACAGACTTGCCTTGTTATTTTGAAATAAATCCCTAGTGTAGACATGCCCAGGAAGACAATCCCTGTACCAAGGAGTTCATGCTCTAGTCTTATGCCAAGACATGAGCTGCAACAAGTAGATAAATCAAATGGAGGATTTAGCAAGATAAGTAAGGATATGTCTACACTACAGTGTTATTTCAAAATATCTAATTTTGAAATAGTTATTTCAAAAATTTTATTTCGAAATAACGCATCTACACACAAAATGCATTTTGAAATATCATTTTGCTATTTTGAAATAGCGCGTCCACTCTGATTGGACGCTTAATCGCATTTAAGGCTGGCTAGAATTGGTTCTGGCAGGGCATCAGGTCAGGAGTTACCTTGTGTGGCTGCTGCCTGAGGCTGTCTGAGGCTTGTGCTTAAAGGGACCCCCCTGGACAGCCGGTTCTCAGGTTTCCCTGCTTGCTTGCCTACCTCCCTGAGGGACAGCAAAGTATTTTTTTCTCTGCATGCTCTTGTTGCCCTCACTCGGGACACCACAGGACTCTGCAGCATGGAGCTGGAGCTTGGGCACTCTCGTGCTTCTTGTGGACGTGTTGCTGCAAGCCTGGCTGCACTTTCTGCAGGCTGCCTCTCAGCATCTGCTGCAGCACAACCCCCAGGCCGTCATCTGGACCCTCCTGGGATATGTGGAGGAGCAGCTGCAGCTCCTGGACACCAGCGTGCCCCGCCACATCTGGCGTCTGGACACCAGCACCGACTGGTGAGACCACATCATCCTGGAGTGCTGGGGAGACCACCAGCGGACCCAGAACTTCAGGATGAAGAAGGACACCTTCCTGGAGCTCTGCAAGTGGCTCGCCCCTGCTCTGGTGCAACAGGACACAAACATGAGGCCCACCATTCCGCTCCAGAAGCGTGTGGCCATCTCCTTATGGAAGCTCTCCATGCCGGATAGCTACTGATCCATGGCGAGCCAGTTCGACGTGGGGACATCCACCGTTGGAGTGGTGCTCATGCAGGTATGGCAATCTCCAGCCATGGTGCCAGGAGGGGGGGGATAGTAATAGAAATGTAGCCGTGTTAGTCTGGTCTAGCTGAAACAAAAAACAGGACTTTGTAGCACTTTAAAGACTAACAAGATGGTTTATTAGGTGATGAGCTTTCGTGGGCCAGACCCACTTCCTCAGATCAAATTGTAGAAGAAAATTGGCATGACCATATATACCAAAGGATACAATCAAAAAAATGAACACATATGAAAAGGACAAATCAAATTTCAGAACAGAGGGGGGGATGAGGGGGAGAGGTAAATGTCTGTGAGCTAATGATATTAGAGGTGATAATTGGGGAAGCTATCTTTGTAATGGGTAAGATAATTAGCGTCTTTGTTGAGACTTAGGTGTAAAGCTGTGGTCACCAACCAGTAGATCGTGATCTACCGGTCGATCTCAGGGGCTCTAAGAGTCGCTCTTGAGCCCTCTCTGAACTGCGCGCCTGCGCAGCACATTTACATTAGATTTCCTCATTTGAGGAGCAGCTACTCACCGAGCAACAACACAGGTGAGTAGCTGCGCAGAATGGTGGGAGCTTGGAGGTCAGGAGGGCTGAAACACCCCGGCCAGCTGGCTGTGGTTTTCAGCTGAAAGAGGCTGCCCTGCGCTCCAGCTGATCAGCGGCTTCTCCTTTGCGCCTGCCCAAGTGGAGCATGGGGCACCCTGGCTGAGCGCCATGGCCAGCTGACCGGGCAGCCGCTTCTCTTTGCTCCAGCCCAGCTGCCCTGCTCCTGCCCTGCTGGAGCTAGGCGCAGCCTCCCTGGGCTGAGCGCAGAGCGGCTGGGCTGGAGCGAAGAGAAGCCACTCTTCGCTCCAGCCCGGCTGCCCTGCTCTCAGCCTGGGAAGCTTGCTTCAGCACAGCTGGAGCTAGGCACAGCCTCCCTGGGCTGAGCGCAGGGCAGCCGGGCTGGAGCGAAGAGAGGCGGCTTTTCTTCGCTCCAGCCCGGCTGCCCTGCGCTCAGCCCAGGGAGGCTGCACCTAGCTCCAGCTGTGCTGGAGCAAGCTTCCCAGGCTGAGCGCAGGGCAGCCGGGCTGGAGCGAAGAGAAGCCGCTTCTCTTCGCTTCTGCCTGGCTGCCCTGCGGTCAGCCCGGAGGGAGCGCAGGACGGAGGCTTCCCTCTGTGGCTGGTGTAGGGGACTCCCTGCCCCCGAACCTTGTTCTCTCTCCCCTGCCCCAAACCTGTCCCCCACCCTCCTGCCCCCCTGTTCCCTCTCCCTTGCCCCCCCTGCCCCTCTGCAGAAACCTGTCCCCCTGCTCCCCTGTGCAGAAACCTGTCCCCCCCAGCACCCTGGCCCCTGCTGCAGAAACCTGTCCTTCTGGCACCCTGCCCCCTCTCCCCTGCACCCACTGGCACCCTGTTCCCTGCCCCAGAACCCACTAGCACCCCTCCCCAGTACTGTGTCCCCTGCTCCCCAATGACTTTTCTATGGGTCATTGACCCCTGACTCAAGGCAGGTTCCCTGCCATTCTCATAAATAATGACAATGCAGAAACTTTTTGTGTTTAACATAGTATTTTATTTAAAAATGAAGCCTGGCCAACAAACCCCCAACTGGGGCCAAGCCCCCATCTGGCCACAACCACTCCTGCATTCCCTCTTACCCAGACCCTAGATCTGAGCCTATCATACACTGGAACCCCCTGCCCTGAGCCCCTCACATACCCCAACCCAAATTCCTGCACCCTCACATCCACAAGCCTGTGGCTTGCTTAGTACCCCAACACTGCCGGGCCTGGAGCCCCCTCCCCGAGCCAGTGTCCCCTTCTCCACCTCCTCCTGCATCCAGATTTCCTCCCTGAGCTTGCACCTCTCACCCCTTCCCACACCCAAATCCCTCATTCCCACCCCAGAGACTACACATCCTGTCTCAACCCAGCGAGGGTCTGGCTAAACTGCAGGAGTTTTTCAGGATTCTGGAGATATCCCAGAAAAACTCTTCTGCATCCATGGTTGCATTTGTTCTTCCGCTTTTTTTAGTAGAAGAGCAAACATGCTCTTTTGGTCACCCCTATATTCCTCTTTCCACAAGGAATAAGGGGGTTTCCAAAAGAAGGGGTTTTTTTCTGACATTTGGTCCAGTCTAGACAGGCCAAATGTTGGAAAAACCTCTTCGGACAGAAGAATTTTTTTTTTTAAAAAGCAGCAGTATAAGGATTGGGGATAGCAAGTGATGGAGAGGAGGAGAATAGAGAGGGCGGGACTTCAAGGAAGGGGTGGGGTTTCAAGGAAGGGGCGGGGCAGTAGATCTTGGCTTGGTTTGTCATTTAAAAAGTGATCTTGGGTGTAAAAAGGTTGGAGACCACTGGTGTAAAGTGTCAAATTTAAGCATGAATGACAGTTCAGAGGATTCTCTTTCAAGTCTAGTGTTAAAATGTCTTTGAAGCAGGATGCAGATAGTTAAGTCCTTGAGACAATGCCCTTTCTGGTTGAAATGGCAAGAAACTGTTTTTTCTTTGTGATCCTGTCTAATATCTGTTTTGTGTGCATTGATTCTTTGGCGAAGTGTCTGAGACGTTTGTCCAATGTACATAGCAGACGGACACTTTCGGCACATGATAGCATAAATTATATTTCTGGATGAGCAGGAATATGTGTTCTTGATCTTATAACTGAATTGGTTAGGTCCAATAATGGTAGCAGCAGAGTGAATATGTGGACAAAGCTGGCAACGGGGTTTGTTGCAAGGGAAAGTTCCAGGGCTGGTATCAGTGTGGTATGTCCTGTGGTTGTTGGTAAGAATCATCTTGAGGTTAGGTGGTTGGCTATAGGAGACTATGGGTCTGTCTCCCAGAGCCTCTCTGAGTTTAGTATCCTGTTGCAGTATAGGTTGTAGTTTACTGATAATGTGTTGAACAGGTTTAAGTTGGGGACTGAATGAAAGTGAACAATTCATTAAGATCAACATACTGTACTGACTACAATGAGAGACTCTGCTTCACACTATCCAAGAAATTAAGGAACCACCTGATAAGTATCTTATACAAGAAACAGAAAAACATCAAGAATGACATCTCTAACTTAGAGATTCTCATCTCAAGACAAACATCCACACCGACTAACACCTTACAAGACTTTTATTCCACCAGACAAGAAATCTACTATACACACTTCTATTCCCTACAACAAAGAAAAGACAATAAACTTTCTAAACTGCTCCACACCACAGGCTACATTAATATCATTAGCTCACAGACATTTACCTCCCCCCCTCATCCCCCCTCTGTTCTGAAATTTGATTTGTCCTTTTCATATGTGTTCATTTTTTTGATTGTATCCTTTGGTATATATGGTCATGCCAATTTTGTTCCACTATTTGATCTGAGGAAGTGGGTCTGGCCCACGAAAGCTCATCACCTAATAAACCATCTTGTTAGTCTTTAAAGTGCTACATAGTCCTGTTTTTTGTTTCAGGAGGGGGGGTGCAAGGAGGGAATAGGCGACCCTAGGGAAAAGGGGGGGAGGGGTTTGTTCTGTCCTGCCCACACTAAGGACTGCCCGTGGTGGCCAGGATTGCAGGGGGGTTGCTCCTGAGGAGTGGGGGCGTGGGGCAGTGGTGGGGAAGGAACACTCTCAGCCACCCTGGTACCCCAGTGACTCTCACTTTTGTGTGTCCCTGTGCAGGTGGTCAAGGCCATCAACAGAGTGCTGCTCTGCAGAGTCATCTGCCTTGCCGACGTGGATGCAGTCATCGAGGGGTTTGGCACCCTGGGCTTCCCCAATTGCGGGGGGCAATCGACGGGATTTATATCCCCATCCACTCCCCAGAACACCAGGCTTCCCTCTACATCAACCGAAAGGGATACTTCTCGGTCATCCTGCAGGCTGTGTCTGACCACCGGGGCCACTTCGTGGACATCAATGTGGGCTGGTCTGGCAGAGAACACGACACGCGGTTCTACCGCAGCTCCTCCATGTGCCAGAGGCTGCACGCCTGGACTTTCTTTCCCAGCCGCCACATCAGGATCGGAGACATGGACATGCCTGTGTGCCTGGTGGGGGATGCGGCCTATCCCCTACAACCCTGGCTCATGAAGCCATACACGGAACACCTCAACCCCTCCCGACAGGTATTTAATGCCAGGCTCAGCAGGGCCCACATTGTGATTGAGGGTACTTTCAGCTGGCTGAAGGCCCGTTTTAGATGCTTCCTCACTCGCCTGGACCTCTCCGAGTGGAATATTCTGCACGTGGTGGCCACATTCTGTGTGCTGCACAATTTGTGTGAATGGAACAGGGAGGCTTTCCTGCCAGGCTGGATGGCAGAGGCTGACCACTTGGCTGGCCTGTACATGCAGCCCCGCATGGCTGCCAGCCAGGAGGCCTATCGGGGGGCTGTCTGTATCTGGGAGGCCCTGCAAGAGAGCTTCCACCTGGAGGAGGACTAACAGTCTGCCTGGTCTGCCCCACTGGGGTCTTGTGCCTCATTCCATCCTCATGTCCTTCCACTTACCCCTCCCTAACCCCCCTTCCTGCTGTATAATAAAGACACGTGTTCAAGAAAACAAACTCTCTTTATTGAACAAAACTGGGGTGGGGGAATGAAACTCAGGTGAGACTGGGGAAAGAAGGCAGGAGAGCGGAGGCGAGAGGGTGGGAGAGGGGAGGGGTAAACCTGGGAGGAGGGAGCTGGAAGGGAGAGGCAAGGGGAGGAAGGGGGAGGAGAAGCTCAGGGCTCAGGGTCTTGCTGGCCCAATACTGGGGGTGCGGGGGCCTCGGTGTCCCCTGGAGGGAGGGGGGGAGGGTGGGGAGGAAGAAGCGGGAGGGGGAGCAGGAGTGGGAGGAGGAGCAGTAGCTGGGGAGGCAGCAGGGGCTGGAGCAGCAGGAGGCAGCAATCTCTGCACCAGGGTCTGCAGGTGGTCGCAGATGGCATGACCCTGGGCAGGCAGCTCTCACCCGCTCTCCCACTGGAGCTGCAGGTCTTCGTGCACCCAATGGTCGAGGGTGTGGTGCAGGCCTCGCAGTATCCCCAGGTGCTGCCACTGGTAGTCCTCTTGGGCACGGGTCAGCCTGCAGAGTGCCCGGGTGCGGGAGGATGTTCCGGGAGGGGTGATGCTCCCTGCACTCACAGCTGGTGCGGCTGTGGACAAACAAGAGAAGTGGTCAGTTATCCCTGGGGACACAGTGGGTGAAACCCAACCCCCCTCTGCAAGGCGAGGATGACAGGACTCCACACCATCAGAGCCAATGTGCTAGCACAAGAGGTCATGTTCGGGATATCGTGCTATTCCCGGGAGTGGGAGCTGGCCTGGGAGTGCACCCATGCCCCTGTGCTGTATGTGGTGTGGGTCTGTGTGTGTAGGGGGGGGAGATGTTCCTGCCTCTGTGTAGAGGGGGCTTGTGGAGGGAGGGCGTCCTGCTGTGTCCCACCCTGGGGTCAGGAGCACGTCATGTAAATTTCAGTTTATTAAAACACCAACATGTCATAGTACTTAAAGTACTAAAGACTATTGACTTTAAATCTCATGGCTTTTAATCTCTCCAAACTCATCATCAGAAGCAAGCTCCCCACACACCAAGACACAAACTTAAAACAGCGCTGGACTCTACCAGAACAACAGTAAACATGCAGCGTCTGCATTGCAATACTGATCCATAACCTCCCCACCCCACAACACACTTTTCAAGATCCATGGGTGCTATGCATGCCTGTCCCAACATGTCGTATACCTCATCCCATCAAACAAAAAACAATCACTCTGCTCTTCACTGGACTCGCACAGAAAAATACTAGACAAAAATACCCCGTATCACCCCTGTGCAGACACTTTTCACAAAGCAATTCCTGCATAGTAGGGATGTAAAAATCATGTTTCATTGTCTAGCCAGTTAACCATATTGTTTAACCAGTTAACCAATTAAAGGGGTGCCCTGGATCAAGACTATGTATCCTGCCAGTCTGCACTAAGCCAGAGAATGGTCTTTTTGAAGAGCAGATAAACAGAGTTTTCATCTATGTATTCAAGAGTGTGTGTGAAATGAGAGTTACACATCTTGTGCAAAAGTGATGAGGAGTCCTGTGGCACCTTATAGACTAACAGATTTATTGGAGCATAAGCTTTCGTGGGCAAAGACCCACTTCGTCAGATGCATGTAGTGGAAATTCCAGAGGCAGGTATAAATATACAGGCATAAGAAAAGAGTTCCAATCAAGAGTAAGGCTAGAGATAACGAGGTCAATTCAGTCGGGGAGGATGAGGCCCACTTCTAGCAGCTGATGTGGAGGTATGAACACCAAGAGATGAGAAACTGCTTTTGTAGTTAGCTAGCCATTCACAGTCTTTGTTTAATCCTAAAATGATGGTGTCAAATTTGCAGATGAACTGTAGCTCAGCAGTTTCTCTTTGAAGTAGATTCAGACTAACAAGGCTACCCCTCTGATACTTGTCACCTTGTGCAGTATTGGGAGTTCTTCGAGATGTGTGTCCCATATGTGCTCCACTCAAGGCTCTGATGCATCCTGGGGCTAGTGATCAGAGATCTTTTCTAGCAGTGCCTTGCTATGCTGCACATGCCCGGTAGTGTCTCCTTGTGCCAATAGTGTCCGTTAGTTGCACACACAGTGTGGCACCTCCATTCCTTTTCTACTTTGGACATGCCCTGAAGAGGCTCCAAAGTGGGGGAGGGGGGAGGATAGTGGAGCACCCATGGAGACACGCACATCTTGAAGAACTCCCATTACTGTACAAGGTGAGTAACTCTCTTCTTTGAGTGATGTTCCTGGGGGTGCTCCACTCTAGGGGTCTGAAGAGCACTGTCGGTCTCAAGGAAGCAGGTTTTGGAGCCTTGTCCTGGAGAGAACAGTAGAGAGGACAGCGTGTCCCATTGGTGGTGTTGGGATTGGGCCAGATGTCAGAGCATAGTGCCTGGTGAATGTGTGTTCTGAGGACCAGGTTGTTGCTCTGCAGATGTCCTCAAGTGTGATGTTATTGAGGAAGGCTGTGGTTGAAACCACTGCTCTGGTGGAGTGCGCCATGATAACAGGTGATGGTTGCTTGTTATGGATCGTGAACATAAGAACAGCCATACTGGGTCCGACCAAAGGTCCATCTAGCCCAGTGTTCTGTCGTCCCACAGTGGTCAATGCCAGTTGCCCCAGAGGGAGTGAACAGAACAGAGAATCATAAAGCAATCCCTCTCCCATCACCCATTCCTAGCCTCTGACAGAGGCTAGGGACACCATTCCTACCCACACTGCAGCTGGGAGTGATGCAAGGTTAAAACCCCAAGCAACCCCAAGCTGAAGCCAGGAGCAATGCAGGGCTGAAACCCATGGGCAAAGTTGAGGCGGCATAAATGTGTGGCTCACCCAAACATGTCATACTCAGAGTAGGGCAGTCCTGGAGGCTTCCACCCCATCACTTCCTCCTCTCTTCCAGCCCCCAGGCCCCTGCTGCGGAGAGTGGGAAGGGAGAGAGCTGTTGGTGCCATAGAGTGAGAACCAGGTGTATTCTCCCATTATTGGTGCTGCTGGTGCCTGGAATTGTACCTTCTCCTCAGCCCCCAGACCCCTTTGAATGCTCATGAAACTGGTCAGAACTGCCTGGGTGACTCCAGGCCCAGCAGAGTCCTCGGGGAGTAACCACTGGTACACAGCCCCAGACATGTCTTCTGAAGTAAGTCGAGGGATAGAGGTGATGGTCCCTCTCTGGACTGCCCTGTGCAGCACTGGCTAATGCCCAACTGGCCCTTATCTCTCCCCCAAATAGAAATCAAACTAAACCTTTGCCCAAGGATTCCACCCCTCATCCAGAGCCCCGAGTTCATCATCTCTCTTCTCCTGCTGGGCACTGGAGTTTTTCTAGCATGTTGGGGGGCAGAAAGTTGAGAACCCTTGCAACACAGCTCTTATAACCATGTCCCAGGGTACGTCTAGACTACAGAGCTTTTCCGGGATATTTGAGGTATCCCAGAAAAGCTCTGCCACGTCCAAGGAATGCATCTGCTTTTCTGAAAAAAAAAAATTCAGAAAAGCAGATGCATTTTTTCAGCATCCCTGTAAACCTCATTTTACGAGAAAGAAAGGATGTTCCGAAAGAGGGTTTTTTCCCCGACATTTGGCCCCATCTAGACGGGCCACATGTTGGAAAATCCTCTTTCGGAAGAAAAGCGGAAAATGATAAACAAATTGCGGTTCGCAATTTGCGTATCTTTTTCCAACTTTTCTTTGTAGTGTAGACACAGCCCTAGAGAAGAGTTTGGAGGAGGGCAGGAGAGTTGAGTGAGTGTGTGGGTGTGCACACATGCAGGTGTGCATTCTTGATTATATTGCTAACCACTTTCTGTTCCCATCTGTGGTTTAAGTCTTTGTAACCCCTCTTGAGTTATTGCAGAATAGACTTGCACTCTATGGTTACCTACTACCTGTTCTATTTGCTTTAACACTAACATATATATTTATTTTTGTTGCGGTGATGACAATTAAGGAAAGCCTCCATGAGAGTAAATGTGTCAAAGCCATTTTCTCTGCTGTTGGAATTGAGACACATACTATTGCAAAGCCAATATTTTGTGGTTAGTTACTGTGCCTGCATACATTTACTCTGGTGTTCTCTGTATATATATTTTCAACAGTATAAGTCAGATGAAGGCAGCAATCTGTGTTACAAGATAAAATACAGTCCAGAAATCTGTACATGATGTTTTAATATACTGTTCTGGCATTACTGAGAGGTCTTAAAAGGTAATTTTTATAAATAGAGAAAATACTGCTCTCAGTTCAAAAATGAGGTTAAAATAACAAAATGGAACTATATAAACTATTAAACCAGATTAAATGGAACACATGCAGCAGATTCATTGATGCTAGTTTAGAATGTTTACAAGAACTCACTGTTCTTTGAGTGATGTCCCCAGGGGTGCTCCACTCTAGGTGTTGGTGCATCCTTGCGCCGGTGATCAGAGATCCTTTCTAGCAGTGCTCTGCTGTGCTGCGCATGCACAGTAGTGTCTCCTCATGCTGCTAATGTTAGTTGCGCGCATGGCGCAGTGCTTCCAGTTCCTTCTCTACTGTCCTCAGCAGCAGATGGAACTCCTTCAGTTGCCCTCCTCAGACCTAAATCATGAAAAAAAAAGTTCAGAAGTCCCTCAGATTTTATCCTTCTCCAAGTTTTTGAACACTTTCCCCTAGTTTTTTCTTTAAAAAAAAAAGTTTGTTTTTCCCACGTTCTTGAATCCTAGGATTCAAGAGGTTTGACTCATGTAGAGATGCCATGCCTGCCTCTGATGGGCATTTATCTTGTATAAAATGCCTGGGGGAAGACCATCTCTCCCAGAAGTGCTCTCATTGCTCAAATCTCATCATGTGAGCAAGACAGGACAGAGCTAATTGTCTCAAGAGTTTCCTCTATGAAAAGTCCCTCCAACCAGCTCAAGAAGACTCTCCCACTTCAGCGAGGATTCAAGAGAGAGAAAACATCCCAATGTCAAATAAGAGTCATCCTTCCTCATCCTCAGACAGGACAAAGACAAAGTTCAAGACTTCTCTGGCCCTCGGCACCAAACTCTTCTAGGCATCTGTCTACACATCAACTGCAAGAGGTACTTCTCCATGGTCCTGCAGGCCCTCATCGACCACTGTGGGCAGTTCACTGACATCTACATTTGCTGGTTGGGGAAGGTGTTCAGCACCCAGGGCCGGCCTTACCATGAGGCAAACTGAAGCGGCCACCTCAGGTGCCAGATTGTGGGGGGGCGCCAGTAGGACCCAGAGTGTAGAAAATTGTGTCTGTTGCTGGTGCATATGTATTCTCTCTGCTCTAGATGCACAGAGATGGTGGAGTGCTGTGCTGAAGGAAGGAGGGCACAAGAGACATAACAGGCAGGCAGGAGAAAAGGTGAGAGGGAATAACAGAAAGCAGCAGGAGCTGCAGGGCGAGAGAGGAGGAGGAGCCTCTTATGTACCTCTCTAGCACCCCCAGGAGTCTAGACTGATTAACACCAGCTTCTCAGGGAGCTTCCTGTTTCCTGCTGCTTCCCTGAACCCACTGGAGGAGAACAGGCAGTCAACTGAAGTAGTAGGAGCCAGTAAGGCCCTTAAGACACTGATATCTTCCCTCACTCAGGCCCTGCTACCAGCCTGCTTATTTGTCCCCTTCAACTGAGTGTTGAGAGCCACTATAGCTGGCACAGGACAGAAGTCATGAGTGAAAGAAGAAAACGAGCATTCAGAAAAAGAAAGAAAACAAAGGAAGCTTTTCTATCTAAGCAGGAAGGAGCTCTCCTGAGATACATAGACACAAATGTTCACGGTGAGCCTTCTGGCCCCAGTGAGGATGTGAGTGGTGAGGAGATGCCTGATCTTCCAGTTAGTCAGAGTGCAGGTGACCTGGCAGCTACTGCAGCATCCATATCTCCATCTCAAATGGATGTAACCATGCACATTCCTGAAGAAAAGTGTAGATCAGAGAAGAGTGTGGTGGAGGTGCAAGAAACAGCTGCTGCTGAGTTTAGTTCCTTAAGTCTAGATGATCCAGGACTGTGGACCCACTTGAGCAGTAGCCTGAGGGACTTCCTTGTACTGCATGGGCCACAGCAAGGCAAAAACTTCATGTTCCTCAAAGATAATGAAAATAGAAGTTTCCATCCAACACATTACTGGCGTGAAATCCCCAATGGTGACAAAGTGAAGAGGCCATGGCTTATGTACTCAAAAACCCAGAATGCTGCATACTGTATTTGTTGCAAACTCTTCCAGTCTAATTTTCCAGCCACATTGGGTTCTACAGGAACAAAGAACTGGAAAAATCTGGCTAGAAATCTGGCATGCCACGAGAAGGCAGCAAATCACCAGAGAGCATTCCATAGGTGGAAAGAGCTTGAGATGAGACTAAGGTTAAAGGCCACCATAGATGGTCAGCATCAAGAGAAGATTGCATTAGAGTCTTTTTACTGGCAAAATGTTCTGAAAAGGCTCATTGCCATTGTGAGAATGCTTGCTACCCAAAACATAGCACTGCGTGGCACTTCAGATCAGCTGTATATGCCAAACAATGGAAACTTACTTAAAATTGTGGAGCTGATGGCTGAGTTTGATGCTGTACTCCAGGAGCATCTAAGAAGAGTCACCACCCAAGAAATGTACATACACCACTACCTTGGAAAAACAATTCCAAATGAGATCATACAGTTACTGGCAACAAAAGTTAAACAGAAGATTGTGGCAGATCTGAAGTCAGCAAGATATTACTTTGTTATTCTGGACTGCACACCTGACATCAGCCATATGGAACAAATGACTTTAATGGTGCTTTTTGTAACAACAACAGAACGTAGTGAAAATGTCCCTGCAATGGTGACTGTCAGAGAGCATTTTCTAGAATTTATTGACATTGATGATACTACAGGAGCTGGTATGACAAATGTGCTTCTTAAAAAGCTGGAAGATACGGGAACTGTGATAGCTGACATGAGAGGTCAGGGCTACGATAATGGTGCCAACATGAGAAGAAAGAACAGAGGAGTGCAGACACGGATCTGAAAGTTAAACACTCGAGCTTTTTTTGTCCCATGCAGTTCTCATTCATTGAACTTGGTGGTCAGTGATGCAGCATCAGCTTCTAGTGAGGATGCTGAATTTTTTAATGTAATTCAAAGCATCTATGTATTTTTCTCTGCATTAACTCATTGATGGCAAATTTTGAAGCAACATCTGGGAACATCTTTTCTGACACTGAAACCACTGAGTGCCACATGATGGGAAAGTTGAGTGGAGGCGATAAAGCCTATCAAACACCAAACTGGGAAGACAGATGATGCCATAGTTGCCATTATGGAGGATAATGCTATGACAGGAACTGTTCATGGGAGAACAGTGGCAGAGGGAAATGGAATCGCCAGAAACATACATAACTCCCAATTTCTGTGTGGCTTAGTGTTGTGGCATGACATGCTGTTTGAAATAAATGTTGTAAGCAAGAGTCTCCAGGGTGTTGAGCTTGATATATCTGGAGCAATGGAACAACTGGACAAAGCAAAGTCATACCTACAGTCTTATCAGTCAGATGAGGGATTTCAAAACGTTCTGAAGAGTGCACAGAAGTTGGCAGAGGAACTTCACACTGAAGCTATTTTCGGTGAATACAAGAGTCACTGAAGAAGACGACATTTTGATTACGAGGCATGGGATAATCCGGTAAGAGACTCAAACAACAATTCAAAGTTGAATTCTTTAATCAGGTGCTAGATTGCACAATACAATCAGTTGAAGAATGTTTTATGCAGCTCAAGGAACACTGCAGTATATTTGGGATGTTGTATGATATTCCAAAACTCCTCACTATATCTGAAGAAGACCTACACCAGCAATGAAGGGCACTAAAGACAGTCTTGACACATGATGACATGTGCGATATTGATGAACTGGAAGTCCTTTCAAGATACATTTCAGCAGGATCAACTCCAAAGGCTGTTCTGGAATATATGTGCACAAATAAGATGACCACCTGCTTTCCAAATACTTTTGTTGCTCTGTGCATACTTCTAACACTTCCTGTAACAGTTGCCAGTGGAGAATGCAGCTTCTCCAAGCTGAAGTTAATAAAAACACATCTACGGTCCACAATGACACATGAGAGGCTGGTCGGCCTTGCAACCATCTCAATAGAGCATGAGCTGGCCCAGACTGTGGACCTTCAGGAAGCAGTTCAAATCTTTGCAACCAAGAAGGCACGGAAAGCACCACTTTGATTATTCAAACAGATAAAAATGCCAGTGTTTACTATGCAGACAAGAAAAGTTACATTTGCTGTTCAGGCATTTGAAAGTCGTGTTACTTATAATTTTTGAACAAGGCATTTTAAGTTGTTAGTTCTCCTTTATTGGGGTAGGTAGCAGAGCAGTACTACGAGAGGAGTAGAACAGGAAGAAGGCAGAATTGAGACCTTTCAAAGTTTTGGCCCAAGTGAGGGGACATGGGGGCATCATTTGAGCTCCCTGCCTCAGGTGCCAAAATGTTGTGGGCTGGTCCTGTCAACACCCACATGTTCTGAAACTGCAGCATCTTCCAGAAGCTGGAAGCCAGCTCTTTCTTCCCTGACTGCACCATCAGGGTTGGGGACGTGGACATGCCATTCTGTATCGTGGGGAACACGGCCTACCCTCTGTTGCCCAGGCTCATGAAGCCCTGCACCGACCAACTTGACCACACAAAGGGACACTTCAATGCCAGGCTTGGCAGGGCCTGCATGGTGGTGGAGGGTGCCTTCGGGCATCTGTAGGCATGGTTCAGATGCCACCTCACCCAGCTGGATGTTGGGGAGCGGAACATCCCACAAGTGGTGGCCATGTGTTGTGTGCTTCACAATATTTGTGAGCAGAAGGGGGAAGCGTTTCTGCCAGGGTGAGGGGGAGGAAGCTGGCCAGGTCAGCAGGGATTTCAAGCAGCCACTCACAGCTGCCATCTGGTAGGCCCATCAAAGGGGCATGTGCATCTGGGAGGCCCTGAAGGAGAGTTTCTCACAAGGACCCCATGACAGTCTCCCCTGGGCCTCCCCAGTATGGGCCTATGCCTTGACCCTCTCTGTCTTTCCTTCCATACCCCTCCATTCCTCCCTCCCCCTCCTCAGCAGAGACAATAAAACAGACTTTTCTTTTTTGAAACAACAAACTGTGTGTGGTTATTATTTGGGGTCAAAGTAACTGGGGAGGGACTGGGGAAAGAACCTGGGAAAGGAGAGTGGCAGGAGGGAAGGGGGTGATGGGAACCTTCGAGGGGGGAGAAAGGGAGAGGAGAGGCTCAGGGCTAGGATTGGTGCCTGGCTTGGATGGTTCCACGGCCTCGTGTGCAGAGACCTTGGCAACCACGGGGGAGGGGAGTCTAGGGCGAGAAGCAGGAGGTGAAGCTGGAACAGAGTCAGGCATTGAAGGTGGGGCAGTGGCTGGCATGGGAGGTGGGGCAGGATCAGGAGCTGCGGCTGGGGCAAGAGTGGCAGCAGGAGCGGGAGCTGGCTCCTTGCCTGTGAGGAGAGATTGAATGGTCACACACATGGTGGGGCCTTACTGCAGCAAATCCCTCCAGGTTTCCCTGCACAACTGCATGTCCTCCCGGAGCCTCTGATCCAGCATCTCATGCAGGGCCCAGAACACAGAGATGTGCTCCCACGGCAGTTCCTCTCACATTCTCTGGTGACTGCAGGTCCCACAGTGTCGGGCGGCTGTCCCAGGTAGTGTTGCCTCCCCCCCCCCCCAGCTGGTCTGGCTGAGGAGAAAAGAGAGACAGTCAATCATCCCTGGAGGCACTGTCCCTGAAGCCTTGCCCTCATCTGTGAGCCGAGACTGACAGTTCTCAGGTCAGATGAAGGGGATGTGCTGGGAGCAAGGCCATCTGTGGCTTAGACAGTGGGCCCTTTCCTACAGAGGCCCAGAAGTCCTAGGGGAGCAGCTTCACCACCCCTACGTTCTGAGGTCAAGCAGACATAGGAAGTTGCCAGCCACACCAAGATCCAACAGGCAGGAGGGGGACCATGGGCCGGCTGGGCTTCCCTCAGTGCCAGTCGTGGTGTTCCCAGAGGAGAGGATTTGTATCTCTGGCTGCTGGAGAAGAGGGGGTCAATGTGTAGGGGGCGGGGAGGTGTGTGTGAGTGGCAGACACTCCTGCACCTCACTGCACTGTCCCTGGGAGTGAGTGCTGCCCTGAGCATGCAGGGATGGCCGTGTGTGGCACTCCTGAGTGTGTGTGTGTGGCCATGTCCCCAGCCTCATTTTACTGGTGGCTTATGATGGGAGGGTGTCCCACCCAAATGTCAGAAGTGTGTCTGGCCTCCCCAGACTCTGAGCAGGAGCCCAGGGGTGCTCTGGTGTAGCCTCCTGGGGCTGTGTGGCCCAGGCTGGCACTACACGTGTATCCATGTGCACGGACTGCAGCGCGATCCCCAGGCTGAGAAGACCGTGCAAGGAGTGCACCTCTGCTCCTCAACACCCGCCACCTCCACCCTGTCTATGTCAGGTAACTAAAGTCACTCACCTGATGTTCCTTCTCCAGCCTCAGAGGATGCCTGGGACACATCCAGGCCATGGGGTACCAGCTCCCGGGTCAGCATGGTGACAGTGCTGGCCATGTCAGAGTCTTCCTCCTCTTTCTTCTTCTCCTCCTCCTTCTGCTCCTCCTCCCCACGACTGGCTCTCCCCCTGGCCAGGTGACTACTGGTGTCTCCAGCCAGGTTTACCACCAAAGGTGGGGAAGAAACTGCACCGCCCCCCAGGATGTGGTGCGGGTCCTGCTAGCAGGGGCCAGAGCGTGGTTCTGCCCTGGAGTGGGAGCTGCGCTCCCTCACCCTGGCATATGCCTGGCAGAGCTCCTTAACTTTCATCCAGACCTGCTCCTTGGTCCAGATGTGGCCCCTTTTGAGGCCAGGTTGTTGGCCATGAGGCCATAGATTTCAGCATTGTGCCATCTGGTGTGGAGATCCTGTAGGTTTTCCTCCTCACACCAAACTTCAATGAGGGCCAGAATCTTTGCCCCAGACCAGGACAGAGTGCACCTCTTGTGATACTTGGCAGGCTCCTAAGAGCCATCAGAATGGTCCCTGGGAGTGTGAGAGGGCTCTAGGGGGGCTCAAGGGTCACTTATGCTGGCCCAATCAGTTGGTGTGGCAGCTGCAGAGAAGCTGAAGGCTGTCTGGTCCAGCTTCCTGCCACAAGCGTTTTCTCTTGTGGCTTCAGCTTTAAGGGTTGCTGGGGAAGAGGAACTATAGAGTCCCGATGAATGTGGACAGTGTTCAGCAGGGCACCTGTGGGATTTCCTGGAGGCCCCTTATTTCAAAATAACTTCAGCTGTCGCATCTACACACACCCTATTCAGAAATAGCTATTTCACAACAGGCATTATTCCTCGTGGAATGAGGTTTACAGAAATCGGAATAAGCCATCCATTATTTCAAAATTATTTTGAAATAACAGAATGGCTGTGTAGATGCTTGCATTGTTAATTCAAAATAACATCAGTTATTCTGAAATAACTGTGCTGTGTAGACAAACTCTTAGAAATATTTAACTTTTCAATATGTCCATTTATAAACATCTAATAAACCCAGAGTTTGGTGTTGCAATTAACAAAAGGTGCCATCTTTCTTTACACAGGAAGATATTTTTGGCAAAGTTCAAAGCAAGTTACCAAGGTAAGGCCATCTAAAATACTACACTCGTGCCAAAATCTTGGTGATATTGCTATGTAAACAATTTATCTACTATTTAGAGCAGAGGACTAGGAACCAAGGCCTGGCTCCACAAAGGAATGTAGGCATTGTAACGCCAAGCATCACAGGGCAGTCCACGCTAGAAAATTCAGTTGGAAGATCAACACTTTCTCATTCTTTTCTTCTTCTGTGGCTTTGCATTAAATAAAGAAGGAAATCTTGAAAGGTCTTCTGTATATTCCCTAGTATACCCTCAGTGGGAAACCAAGGCAAAACTTTTGTAAAATAGTTTCTCTATACAATATGGAGGCACTGGGGAGGAATAACTTAGAATGGCCCTAGTGAGGGGCTATTTTGAAATAGCAGCAGTGGAGCGTCTACACACACCTTATTTCGAATAGCTATTTTGGAATAGGCGCTATTCCTCATAGAATGAGGTTTACAGATTTCAGAATAAGTCATCCGTTATTTTGAAATTATTTCAAAAGAACGGAATAGCTGTATAGATGCTCACATTGTTATTTAGAAATAATGCTAATTATCTCGAAATAATGGTGCAGTGTAGACACACCCTAAGTCTATACTTGCACTCAGATTTCCAAGGGTAAAATGGTATTAAAACAGAGTTCCACATATAACCCACATATAAACTGGTTATCTTTTCTTAGCAGGACATACCAGTACAATATGAATAGGGACATATAACTACATGGTGCATGGTGATGTGGTATAAAGGTTTTATTGACAAGGGTTTGGAATGGTCGTATTAATCTCTGGTGAGGAAGCCACAAGAAAATCATGAAGGACTTTCAAGTAATTCTCAATACATCCCTTTATATCATAGCATCATGTATTTTGAGGCTTCCCTATACTGTAGATGTGCTATTTCAAAATAAGCTATTTTGGAATAACTATTCCAGAATAGCTTATTTTGAAATAAGTGTGCAGTGTAGACATACTCTTGGTCACAAATAATGGTAATGGAGTAGTATCAATTTAATGTCTAAGGGCATGTCTACACTAGGAAACTATTTTGAAATAACTAAATTTGACATAACTCCTGAAATAACTATTTCAAAATAGCATGTCCACACTACAGGGAAGCCTCAAAGTTAGTCAGTCAGGCTCTGTTAATGTGGATGCGCTACCTTCACTTACAGCCCCAGGAAGCACTGGGAAGTAATTACTTTGAATGACTCTGGGGAGTAGTTATTTTGAAATAGCAGCAGTGGAACGTCCACACTATTGCTATTTCAAAATGACTATTTCAAAATAAGCATTATTCCTCATGGAAAGCAGGAGTTATTATTTCAAAATAACCAGCCCCTTATTTCAAAATAACGGGGTTGGTAGTGTGGATGCTCCACTTGTTATTTCGAAATAACTCCCTAGTGTAGACCAGGGCACAGTGCCTAACCTCTATTGCCTAGAAAATCACAAGAACAACACTGCAGCCTAGAAACCCTGAGTTAGTCACCTTTGCTCCCTATACAATGAATGAGCAGACAGAGGCACCTTAGATTGAGATTCACATAAGGTGAGAAGCTACTTAAGATAGCCAATGAGAGATGCCAGCAAGGGAGGCATGGTGATGCACAAATGGGAAACCATTTCCTGGAGTAGAGTGAGGTGCTTGCCTCACTCCACACACAATGGCAAGAGGAGGCAGGATGGCAGGAGAAAGGAAGTATGACTAACCCCATTTTACATATGGGGAACACTGGAAGAGAGGGTGAGAAAACTGACTCTGTCATCCAGCAATGGGTAGAATACCCATGTGGGATGTCCCGTCCCCCTTCTTCAGTCCCTCTTTAACTATTTATCCATAATGAAACAGCTTCAGTGGAACATGTAAGTTCAATGTTTATATGAAATGAGTAAGTAGGCAATTTTTCAGTGCATCTACTGTGACACTTTTGTGGTTTTATGTCTGATTTTTGTAAGCAAGTAATTTTTAAGTGAATTAAAACTTGGTGTACGCAAGACAAATCAGACTCCAGGAAGGGATACCATAGTCTGGCAAAATAGAGTGCCACTGCTCTAAATCAAACTTAAACAGCAATGTAAAAGGCTTTAAATGCCACTACCATTTTTGAGGGTTTTGATGCTACTGAAGAAAATGTTAAGTGGGTTTTGCTTACTCTGTTGTTCGTATCTCAGAACTCCATCAAGATATAAGGGAGATAAGAATACCTATCTTGGGGGAGAGAATCTAAGCTGCAAGCTGAGTATTCCCAAAGAAGGAAACTCAAAAGCAGTTGTGCCTAGATGAAGATATGAACTAAATTGCATTTTTATTGGTTTTTTAAATAAAATCATTCCTGTGGAAGAAGGAAAGTTTTTAAAGCAGTTTTCTCAGTGTGTGGATGTTGTCTAAAGCTGAACCCAGGCAACACCAAGTGATTGTGGAATAAAGAGGAAAGGTCATTAGCCCACTTCTTTCACTTACATCTTTTGGTATTTCTCCATATCACCTTTTATTCATGGAAGGAAAAAAGCTCTCTGACAAAATCCATAAAGCCATCATGTTCTTCTTCAAATGCTTCCTGAAGACTTATCTCTGTTATGAAGTCTAAAAAATAATGCTGTCTAGCAATGATTAGGCATGTGACAAGATGTCACCTATGCAAAACATGCTTGTTTCACTGTTAGGCTGCATCTAGACTGGCAAGATTTTGCCAGCTGTCTACACTGGCCACGAGAATTTGCGCAAGAGTACTGACGTTCTACTGTGCGAAATCAGTGCTTCTTGCGCAAATACTCTGACGCTCCTGCTCAGGAAAAAGCCCTCTTGCGCAAATGGTTTTGCACAAAAGGGCCAGTGTAGACAGGCAGCTAAGACGTTTTGCACAAACGTCCTGCTCCCGGTGCCTTGGCTGGCTCCCCGAGGGAAATCCCCACTGCGGCCACACATGTCCCTGGGCTACGTGTGTGAGGGCTAACGGGAGGGGGAGGGGGACAAGCGCTCGGGCCGGCCCTAGGGCCACCTGAGTTTTGCTGCAAGGATGGTACACTCCCCAGTCACTCTCCTGGTTTCGTCCAGGAGACATCCCACGCGATGGGGATCTGAGAGCCCAGACCACGTCTGCCAGATGTGCTCCCAGGCACTGTGTGGGGATTCATCTCGCTCCCTGTCAAACACCACTGATTAGCCCAAAGCCTCACAGCCTCCACTGGCAGGGAGTTCCACAGGTTAACACAACACAGGCGCCCTCCCACCCTCCATGGGGCCAGGACACAGACCGGTGGTTACAATACATGGAGGAGGACCCTACTCCAGGGGTGGTCCTGTATGCAAACATACAACACGGGGGGGAGGGGGGTAACAAAATGGGCCCAAGCCACACTACTGTGGTGTCACCTGGGCTCAGGGGTGGAGGGCATGAGGTGTGGGGACAGTGGCCGGGCTGCCTGACTGACCCATCCTTTCTTCTGTTCCCTGCAGCAGGACCAAGCACAAGCCAGGGACCTTCTAGTCCTGCAGCAGCGGCAGCAGCAGCACCCCCAGCCGCCAAACCACCGAGTCGGCGGCTCCACCACCGGGACCACCTGCTTCGGTGCCATGTGCAGGCCGTCAAGTGCGTCGAGGCAGCCATCACTCGGCGCGTGGAGGCGGACGTGCAGTGGCACCAGGAGGCCTGGGGCGCCTTCCAGGCCCAGTGCGTCCGCATAGCGGATTCGATCACCACCCTCACCGCCCACATTGGCCATGCCATCCATTATGGCATGGCCTTGCCCCATGCCCCCGCCATCCCTCCCCTAGCACTGCCCCTGCCCCCTCCTGCAATGGCCCCTCCTGCTCCTGTCCCTGCCCCTCCTGCTCCTGCAGTGGCCCCTCCTGCCCCTGTCCCTGCCCCTCCTGCTCCTGCAATGGCCCCTCCTGCCACTGTCCCTGCCCCTCCTGCTCCTGCTCCTGCCCCTGCCCCTCCTGCCCACCTCCCCGTGTAGCCTGCCCCGATGCGGCCTGCCCCCCCATGTGCAGGTCCGCCCCCGCTGGAGCGGTCACAGGGGCCACCCCTCCCAGGAGTAGCTCCTCCTCCTCCCAGTTCAAGGTCTCCTTCCCCTTATAAATAAAAAAATAAAATATTTTTCTGTTCAAAACAAAACAACTCTGTTTTGTGTTTGTTGGGAGGGGAGGGGTGCGGAGGGGAGGGGGAATGGTAGGGGATGGGAGGGAGTTGTAAAGGGAGACCGAGGTGACCCTACTGTGGGGCCTGGGCGAACATGTCCGTCAGGGCCTCCCGGATGCGCACCCCATCCTGGTGCGCTTGGTGAATGGCAGCTGTGTGGGGCTGTTCATAGCCCTGGGGCTGCCATCCATGCGGGGAGGAAGGCCTCCCCACTCCGCTCCACAACATTGTGGAGCACGCAGCACGCGGCCACTACCGCCGTGGCATTCCGCTCACCCATCTCCAGATGGGTGAGCAAACACCGGAAGCGGGCTTTCAAGCGGCCGAAGGCGCACTCCATGTGATTGCGGGCCCAGTTGAGGTGGTCGTTGAACCGGGCCCAGTTCTGGTCCAGCCGCCCTGTATAGGGCTGCATTAGCCAGGGCAGCAGGGAGTAGGCCGCGTCCCCGACGACACATATGGGCATAGGCACATCTCGGACAGTAAACACGCGCCGGGGGAAGTAGGTGCCCACCTCCAGCCTGCGAAACAGGCCAGAGTTCCATAGTATATGGGAGTCATGTGCCCTGCCGGACCAGCCCGCATAAACGTCTAAGAAGCAGCCACGGTGGTCCACGAGGGCCTGGAGTACAATTGAGCAGTACCCCTTCCTGTTCATAAAATGGGCCACTCGATGCTCCGGGGCTCAGACGGGGATGTGGGTTGCATCCAGGGCTCCCCTGCAGTTGGGGAACCCGAGGGAAGCGAAGCTGGCCACGGTAGCGTCCACGTCACGCAGGCGGATGTCTCTTGGGAGCAGGACATTGTTGATGGCGTGGACGACCTGCAGAAGGGTGCAGAGAAACACAGGGGAACACATCACATAAGGCAGGGTGAGTGTGCGCTTCCTTGGACCCCCCCCCGTGATGCCCTCTGTGCTCACACACACACACACACACACACACCAGGGCCCCCTCACCCCATGTCCCCCCCCCCCCCCAGCAGGCCTGTGCAAGGGAGGGATGGCCCAAACCCCTGGGTGACCCAGCCTGGAGTCTTGGCTGCCCCTGGGCATGGAGTGCAACACCCTCCCCTCACCCCACTCCCCCTGGGACTTACCTCCATCATGATGACACCAACGGTGGCCCTGCCCACCCCGAACTGGTGTGCCACCGATCGGTAGCTGTCCGGGGTGGCCAGCTTCCATAGTGCGATGGCGACCCTCTTGTCGACGGGGATGGGTGCCCGCAGCCGGGTGGTGGCTCTCTGGAGTGCAGGGGCGAGCCAGGCAACAGCTCCAGGAACGTCTGCTTTCGCATGCGAAAGTTCCGGAGCCATTGTTGGTCGCCCCATTGCCCCAGGACCAGCCGGTCCCACCAGTCCGTACTGGTGTCCAGTCTCCACAGTGGCCTCTCCACGGTGGGGTGGGGCTGCCACAGGGATGCCATGGCCTCCGTGGTGAGGGAGTCCAGAGCGATCTGCGCCTCCAGGTCCTGGAACAGGAGGGCAGCAGCCTGGAGCACCAGCTGCAGGCATTCCAAAATGGCCGGCAGGGGCCAGAGCAGGCACATGGCCACCCCGGCTCCATGGCAGAAAAAACAAGGCAGATGAAAAAAAAACAAGCAAAGGCACTAAGTGGCAAAAGGCAGTGGTGTCCTAAAAGGCAGAGGGCAACCACCAAAACTGCTACGGCTGACAGTCCCTGCAAGAGGTCCTATAGCACGCAGCAGGAGAGAAACGGCTGTCCAGGGAGATCCCTTTAAGCACGTGTCTCAAAGGAGCTCCAGCCCCCGCCCCCGGAAAGGGCTGGTGCCCTTTTGCCCTCTTCAAAATGGTTCCGGGCTTCTGCTTTTGTGCAAAAGCGCATTGTTATAACGATAACTCCGGGACCAATCTAGACACGCTTTTGCGCAAATACTTTTAATGGAAAAACTTTTCCGTTAAAAGTATTTGCACAAAATCATGCCAGTCTAGACGTAGCCTTAGGGTATGTCTACACAGCAAAGTTATTTCTCAATAACAGCCGTTATTGCGAAAGAACTTTACTAGCGTCTACACAAGCCAACGGCTATTTCGAAATTAAATCGAAATAGCGGAGGGCTTATTTGGAACTTGGTAAACCTCATTCCATGAGGAATAACGCCTATTTCACAATTGCTATTTTGGAATAAGCGCTCTGTAGATGCGGAATAGGAGCTATTTCGAAATAGGGGGGCCTCCAGCCCTTCCCAGGGTGCCTGCTGGCCACTCTGGCCCCAACCAGGAAAACTCCTCCCCTCCCCGGACCCCTTAAAGGGGTAGAGTCTGGCCACAGTGTCTGTGCCAGCTCCAGGCCTGCCAGCCCAGAGCCAGCACTCGCTGCCCCTGACCCAGTGGCTCCCAACATGAGCCAGCAAGCCATTAACAGCCAGCCCTCCACCGCTCCCCAGGACCAGTCTGACAGCTCCCAGGAGCCTGCCAGGGGCCGGAAAAGGTGGGCGCCTTCCTGGTCCAGTGAGATCAGGGACCTCACTGAGGTTTGGGGGGATGCCTCCAATGTCCATGATCTCCGCACTGGATGGAGGAACGCGGCCGTCTACAGCCGGATGGCTGCCAGCCTGGCCACCAAAGGCCACATCTGAACCCAGGAGCAAGTTTGGATGAAAATTAAGGAGCTGTGGCAGGTGTACGCCAGGGCCACAGGGAGCAGCTCTCAAACAGGGGCAGCCCCAGACACCTGCCCCTACTTTGATGCCCTGGACTGCATCCTGCAGGGCGGGAAGGTCCATGCCCCCCAGGTGGTCATCGACCCTGGGGCAGAGGGCCCTGATCAGGGTGAGGAGGAGGGGCCTTGGCCTGTTCCCACACGCGTGTGCATGAAGGCGGTCCGTTCACGATGGCAACAGCACCGCCTTTGCCAGCCTCTTTGATTACGATGTCAGAGTTGTTTCTGAGGCTGTGGCTGGCATTGCGTTCCGCACGGCTGAGGTGACGGGGCAAGCGATGCTGCTTTTCCACAATCTCTGCCCCTGCCACCCTTTTCCCCACCCTGGACAATCAACCCCCTGGCCAGGGGAGGCTTTTCTGGTGACTAGGCCTGAGAGAGGGGCAGGAACTTTGCAATTAGGCCTCAAGAGCCGTATATCTCCTGATAGAGGGACCTGAACTTTATGACTAGGCCGCAAGGGCCGTATATCCCCTGATAGAGGGACCTGAACTTTATGACTAGGGCCGTTTATGCTTTAGTAGCCAAGCAGAGAGCCCAGACAGGTGGCCCTAAAGACGAGGGGGAGACACGCCCCTCGACAACTTGGTGGAGAATGTGGGCACCGGATCACCCCTGAACCTAGGGGAGGTAAGGTGATCTGAGTGCGATAAGAGGGACAAACAGTGATTTAAAGTGGACGGGATGGAACCCGCGAAATCTCTGGAAAGGATGGCCAAGAGACAGCGGGAGCAGCTCCAACAGCTGGGCCAGATGCTGCAGCAATGGACCGCTCAACAACTGGAGCAACAACGGCAGCTGTTCCTGAAGCTGGTGGAGTTGTGGCAAGCCCAGCAGGAGCAGTGACTGCGATCGTGGGTGAGGGCGGACAGTGGATACACCCAGGTACTGACTGGGGGACACTGGGCTCGGGAAAGTGGGCCGGCAAAGGTCATGACTGAGGTACGGATGGAAGGGACCCTTGTCAGGACCCTAATAGACTCCGGGTGTAGCCAGACCTTGGTACAAGAGAACCTGGTGACAGACCCTGAGCCAGCAGGAGGTCCAGTCCTCCTGCAGTGTGTGCATGGGGACGTAAGGTTGTACCCGATGGCTTGGGTACGACTAGCAGATTCCTGTGGGGACTAGATTTGTCAGGTGGGATTGGCCCCCCTACTGGCGTACCCGGTGATATTGGGGCAGGATTGGCCAGGTCTCTGCAGGTTACTCCAGGACTGGGCCAAGCGGGAACCATCAGAAATAGGAAGGTGGACCCGAGGAGGGACGGTGGCGGCTCAGGGTGACACCCCAGAACCCAATAAAGAACTGCGAACAGAAACCGGGACCTCAGGCCAACCGGGACCCCAGCAGCTGCCTGTAGAAGAGAAAGAGACAGAGTGGCTGGTTGCCAGAGAGGATTTTCTGCAGGACCAACAAGAGGACCCAACGTTAAGCCGAGCCTGGGAGCAAGTCCAGGAGACAGAGGCTGAAGAGTTGGGAGGCACACCTGGGTGGCAAGGACCGAGGTTTGAGGTCTGAAACGACCGGCTCTACCGGGTGGTCCGAGACCTGCAGATGGACGAGGAATTTGCGCATCTCCTAGTCCCCTCCAGGTACAGAAAGGGAGTGTTGTGGTTGGGCCACGCCAACCCCTGGGCCGGACATTTGGTTCGCAAAAAAACCCTACAGTGGGTGGCCCAGAGATTTTTTTGGCCAGGGATACACCGGGCGGTACACAAGTTCTGCGAATCCTGCCCTAAATGTCAGCACATCAACCCAAAGGGAGTACCCAAGGCCCCACTGGTGGGCCTGCCAGTGGTAGAAGTCCCCTTTGAGTGGATCGGGTTAGACTTGGTGGGGCCCTCTCGAGAAGGCAAGCTCAGGATACCAATATATCCTGGTTATAGTGGATTATGCTACAAGGTACCCCGAGACAATGCTGTTACGGAATACTACGGCCCCTACCACAGCCGCTGAACTCCTTAAGGTGTTCTCCAGAGTGGGGACACTGAAAGAGATAAGGTAAGCAGTGAGGTGGCCAAGTTTGCAGATGACACAAAGTTGTTCAGGACAGTCAAAAGCAAAAGGGATTGTGAAGAACTACAAAAAGATCTCAGCAAACTGAGTGATTGGGCAGCAAAATGGCAAATGAAATTTAATGTGGGTAAGTGTAAGGTAATGCATGTTGGAAAAAATAACCCAAATTACACGTACTACATGATGGGGTCAAATTTAGCTACGACAGATCAGGAAAGGGATCTTGGAGTTATAGTGGATAGTTCTATGAAGACATCCACGCAGTGTGCAGCGGCAGTTAGTAAGGCAAATAGGATGTTAGGAATTATTAAAAAAGGGATAGATAATAAGACAAAAGATATCATACTTCCCCTATATAAAACTATGGTACGCCCACATCTCGAGTACTGCGTGCAGATGTGGTCTCCTCACCTCAAAAAAGATATATTGGCATTAGAAAAGGTTCAGAAAAGGGCGACTAAGATGATTAGGGGCTTGGAAAGGGTCCCATATGGGGAGAGGCTAGAGAGACTGGGACTTTTCAGTTTGGAAAAAAGGCGATTGAGGGGCGATATGATAGAGGTATATAAAATCATGAATGGTGTGGAGAAAGTGATTATAGAAAAATTATTTACCTTTTCCCATAATACAAGAACTAGGGGACACCAAATGAAATTGATGGGTAGTAGGTTCAAAACTAATAAAAGGAAATTTTTCTTCACACAGCGCACAGTCAACCTGTGGAACTCCTTGCCCGAGGAGGCTGTGAAGGCCAGGACTCTATTAGGGTTTAAAAAAGAGCTTGATAAATTTTTGCAGGTTAGGTCCATAAATGGCTATTAGCCAGGGATAAAGTATGGTGCCCTAGCCTTCATAACAAGGGCAGGAGATGGATGGCAGGAGATAAATCACTTGATCATTGTCTTCTGTTCTCCTTCTCTGGGGCACCTGGCATTGGCCACCGTCGGCAGATGGGATGCTGGGCTCGATGGACCTTTGGTCTGACCCAGTATGGCCATTCTTATGTTCTTATGTTCTTATGAGATACTGACCAATCAGGGCACCATCTAAACTGATGGCGGAGCTATGCTGGCTGTTAAACATCCGAGCCCTGGAACTACTGTATATCATCCCCAAACAGAAGGCTTGGTGGAGCGGTTTAATCAGACATTGAAATCAATGCTCCGCAAGTTTGTAGAAGAGGATCCCCGGGGCTGGGACAAAATTCTCCCGGCCTTGCTTTTCGCCATGCGAGAAGTACCGCAAGCATCGACAGGTTTCTCCCCTTTCAAGCTCCTCTATGGGCGGCAACCCCGGGGGATACTTGACCTCCTGAGAGAGGACTGGGAGATGCAGGAGTCCCAGGTGATGGGCACGGTCCCCTATCTGTTGCAATTGAGGGAGCACCTGCAGAAGTTAGGGAGTTTGCACAGACCAACCTGCTGCAGGCTCAAGAGACCCAAGCCTGTTACTATAACAGGGGGACAAAGCTACAGACTTTTCAGCCCAGAGACCGTGTACTCCTACTCTTACCCTCTAAGGAATCGAAATTGCTAGCCAAATGGCAAGGCCCATTTGAGGTAGTGCGCCAGGTGGGGCCCATAGATTATGAGGTGAGATTGACGGGTAGGAAGAAAGGAGTGCAGATTTATCACGTGAATTTGCTAAAAAAATGGAAGTTGCAAGAAGGACTCTTGATCACCCCCTGCCCGCCCGATGATGACTTAGGACCCTTGGCTGTGGACACCGCCACCAGCCAACTGATTGCCCTGGGAGAAGAACTGAACCCAGAATAAAGGGAGGAGTTACACCGCTTGGTCCAAAAGTACACCCACGTCTTGTCCACGCAGCTGGGCTGGACTAGCATGATCAGCCATCATATAAGCACCCTACCAGGCCATAAAGTGCATGATCATCGCCGCCCGCTACCAAGAAAGATGTGGGGGCCCGTACAGAAGGAGCTCCTGGAGATGCTGGAAATGGGGGTAATAGAAGAATCACGCAGCGGAGCCCCATCGTGCTCATCCCGAAACCAGATGGGTCAATATGATTTTGTATTGACTTTCGGAAGATCAACCCTGTGTCATGGTTCGATGCCTATCCCATGCGCAGGTGGATGAGTTATTAGAAAGACTAGGTAAAGCCTGGTACCTCTCCATGTTGGACTTAACAAAGAGGTACTGGCAAATCCTGCTGACCCCAGACTCCAAGGAGAAGACCGCCTTCCCCACACTGTTTGGGCTCTATCAATTCGTCACCATGCCCTTCGGGCTACACGGGGTGGGTGGCTGCCACCTTCCAACGCTTAGTAGATCAACTATTGTGCCCCCACCAGCCATATGCCACTGCGTAAATAGATGATATAGTGGTCTACAGCCACATGTGGCTAGAACATCTTCAACATCTGAAAGCGGTACTAAAGACCCTGGGGGAGGCGAACCTCACAGCGAACCCCGGAAAGTGCCACTTGGGACGTAGGGAGGTGACTTACCTGGGATATACGGTGGGGAGAGGGACTTTGAGACCCTTAGTCGACAAGGTCCAAGCCCTCCAGGAGTGGAAAAGACCAATGACAAAGAGGCAGGTCCGGCAATTCCTGGGACCGGCAGGATATTATCGCCGATTCGTCCCCGACTTTTCAGCATTGGCGGTGCCACTATCGGACCTGACCAGAAATTCCATGCCGACAAAGATAAAATGGTCACAGGAGTGCAAGGGGGCTTTCCCAACATTGAAAAGATGTTTGATGGAGGTGCCAGTGTTGTTTCCCCCAGACTGTGCTAAGAATTTTATCCTCCAGACGGATGCCTCCAAGAGGGGGCTAGGGGCTGTGCTAGCTCAAGAAGTGGATGGTGAAGAACACCCGGTGCTCTATATGAGCCGGAAACTCTTCCCACGGGAGCAGAAGGACTCCACAATCGAAAAAGAGGCACTGGCAGTAAAATGGGCCATAGACGTTCTCTGGTACTACCTATTAGGTAGCACTTCCAACTGGTCACGGACCATGCCCCTTTGAGATGGCTGCACAGCATGAAGGACACCAACCCCAGGATAATGCGGTGGTACTTATTACAGCCATTTGATTTCGAGGTGGCCCACCGCCCAGATAAGAATCACATAAATGCAGATTTTTTTTCCCAGGTAGGGGAGGAGGAGGCCAGACCAAAACAGAGCGCAACCACCCATTTAAGGGGGAGGGTGTGTGACGGGGTGGACAGGCCCCGCACTGTGGAGCGAGGGAAGTGGGACTGATATTTCTGTGGATCAGTGGCCCCCAACTCAAAAAAGGTTCCTCCCCTGCCATAGATATTTTTGTCATTCCTTTTTAGGCTATGGTGACCCAGGTGTTACCATACCGTGGGGTCAGGAGTTAAGAATTATTTCTGATGGTATGTTTTTGGTTGCTTTTGCTGATTAAGATTTTGGATAGTATTTGTGAAGCATGAACAACAAATGTACACAATTTCTTTTTTTATTTAAGACACATAGCAAAAATGTTGATATCAAACATTTCCTCAGTAGCTACAATGTTGCCACTATGTACAAAATATTTGTTAAATGTACTACACATATAAAAATACAGTATGCATTACATATATACAGTACAATGTGCAAAACATATGGCATTCAAAGATATGGAATTAATCTCAGGGGTGCAAACAGCAAATACAAAGGCATCATGGTTTCTTCTTGAAAGGCAATACATAAATGGACCACCCTGATTGCCTTATTGTTTATTTAATAAGCTAGTGCTTAAATGAAGAGGGCTCTGCAGATTGATATCTCTTCTTTTCTTCATAAAGTGAGATGCTAAGACATAATTGTGACTATGAAAATAAGAAGAGAAACACCTATCATGCTAAGCATTATTTCTACTGCAAGCGGTACAATGAAGAAAGAAGCCATATTACTGAATACAATTTTTCAAAACAGTGTGCTGTTAACATCAAAAACAACTTCAGAAATATCTACAACCTTAATTTTTAAAAAGTATAACTAAGTTATGTAAGTGGATAATACTTTTGGGGACTGACTTTTTTCCTTTAATATACAAAATGCCTCCTTTGGCAACATAAATGGCAATGCTTTGGTTCCTATTATTTTATTTGAGGCTGTGTATCTTTTGACTACCTAAGCAATAATCTTACAAAAAAAATCATGGTTGTTACACTGTAGTATAAAGGTATATTTGTTACTATTCTATGTTCTTTGCTGAAACATAGCCCTCAACCAGTTATCATGATGATTGTTAAAGCTACGTTTACACACTGGATATTGCATTCCATCTTAAACACTGTATAATGGAGTACCAGGATCTAATCCGGAGAGGCTACACTGCTTCTTTTTGCGCAAAAACCCCTTGCGCAAAAAGAAATGGCAGAAAATATGCTAATGATATCACGACTTATGCTAATGAGTCCCTCATTAGCATATTTTCTGCCGCAAAAACTCACAGTGCAGACAAAGCCAAAATGTTTAAAAACTGCCAGACCATGATTTAAAAATGTAATAGTTCTACAAAAGTAAAGTGTTTCAATGTGTAAGGGATCTTTATGTAAACTTCTGTGGCACAATGTTCTAATTTTTATTTTCCAGTTAAAAAAATTAGGATGTAATCCAAATAAATGATTATGCATCAGTCAGTTTTATAAGGCTTTCCAGTTAAAATATTGTGATTACAGTGACTCTTCTTTTGTGATTTCTAGAGCAGTCAGACAGTTTGTGCTGGGTTATAAATTATGGTGTGTCTCTGTTACAATTTTCAGCCATGCAAATGTGCTTTGTATATTGGCAGATAGGTAAATACCAATAGAAAATATTCATATGTTGCTTATTGTGTGTAAAAACCTGCTTACCTACCTTACAGTTACCCCGATTAACTAACTATGTTTTTATAATGGTTTAAAAAAATGATTTCAGCATAGGAGTAGAAAGTTCTTCCTAAATGCTGTGGCACTTAGCTCTTTGAAGACCTGATTCACAAATGCTCACTGTTGCAAATTTGGGCCCTAATGTTGTGCAGAGAACAATTGTCATAAATTCTTTCCTTCAAAAGTCTTTTAAATTTATGACAGAGATAATTAATTGTTTGGTGTTCAAGAAAAATGGCATGTAAGGTTATCTTATAAACTTACATGTCTCACTCCGCATTAAAGGGCACTAGAAATACCAAAGAAACACTGTTTCTGTGGTAATTTAGTGATAAAAATGGTATCCTTAATTGTAACATTACCACCCATTTACTGCACAGCTCACAGGAACCATGCTTTGTTAGTCTACTTTTTTGCTAGCTTGATGAATTTGGTATCAGTGCATTCTTTTGCAAGTGCAACTGTTCTCACAAATGAAAAATACCACTATAGTGGGAACAGTCACAAATCTGTACAGTCATTGTCAAAAGTTTGTCTTTTTATATTACAAAAATGATCATTTAAAACATGCACAAGAACATTTTCACACTATGCCAGGTATGTATGAATATGGCAAATACTGTAGCACACCTCACAACATACACTCTAAAGCAAACATATGTGCGTGTGTAAAGTTTTATAATACGAGAAATTATTAATGTACAAAATCACATTTCTATTTCAAGGACATTATAATAATCCCTTAGTTTTATGTGAATTGAGCCAATATGAGTAGAAAGTAATTCCCTCCTGGTATCAGCACATTTTAGATGTATGGGATTTTATTTTCTGCACACAGATCCCTATGGGTTGACTAACATTCTACATTGCCAATAAGGAATTTGTGTAGCAATATATTATACAGTATTGCCAGTATGAAGCTATATTTGCATGCACATCAAAAATAATTAATACAGCTTCTCCTCAAATAGAAAACTGATTTTAGTTAAAATCACCTTCATAACACTTAAACAGAAGACAAAGACAAAAGGGGCCATTTTGTTACTACCATCTTTGGTCTGTTGTCACATTGCACACTGCACATTTTTAGTATAATATACATAATATACTAACAATATAAATTCCATACACATATAGCTACCAGACCAAGTGCCTACTCCTCCAAGGTGCTGAGTGCCTTTAATCCATAAAATCTGTGGACAATCAGGAACTCGGAGGAGGCACTTAGCACCTCATAGGATCAGCCCCCAAGAGAGTGTAACCAAATGGAATGGGTAAAGGGAAGAGTATTTGTTCATTTTTTGTCTGAAGAATCCTACCCTATTCATCAATATTAAAAGCAAAACACTGCATGTAAGTAACAGTATATATATAATACCAAAGCCAAGACACTCAAAACTTAAGGCAGACAGTTCATATGTAACATTGTACCCAAGTATTATATGCACAGCTACTCCTGGAAGTCTCTAGGCATAACAGTGAGGAATAATGATAGCATCCTATCCCTTAACTTTAAATTTATTCATTTTTTGTTAACAGGCATTTTCTTAGAGGTTTATGGGTTAAATCAAAACCACATGTATGAGTTGGTATCTTTTCATGAGTGTGTCCTTTTACAAAGTATTTGCAAACATTTTCATATAAAGATACGTAATTAGTTTTAAAATGGACAGCTGATCGACTCTCGAAGGTACAGACGCTAATTTAGACCCTGAGTCTTCTATGTAATACATTAGTCTGAATGTTTATGTTAGTCAACAGAATTCTGGCCAACCAAACTAATGGCTCACACTTCAGGATAGATAATTTAGGAAGTTATCAGAATTTGGACTATTATGACCTAGAAGTACTAACAGCTATTTTGGTATGCTTATTAAAATGGTCACTGTATAGTTAACAGTAGCCATTTTTAGTTTGTTTCCAGCATTTCTTTGATAACAATGTTTAGCCCTAAAAATAGCATAAGCTTTCACATTGCTCTCTACGTATTACTTGCTAAATGTTATTTCTGATCTTAATTTTGTGGGAATATGCACATATTAGTTACAGCAATAAAGATGAAGTTACTGTATGGGAAATGAAATAGAGTTCTAGAATATTTCATTCCTATTTGTATCTTGTTTTCTTTTACAAAGTATTTTCAGATTGTTTTCTTAAAAGTTAGAAATTCTGCAAGGAGCAAATTAGCGGGTTGTTTCTTATTACTGCATGCCCACCACCACCTATCTAGCACACCCTCAGTAAGTACTCTTTTTTTGCTACAATCATCCATTCTAGTTTTTGAAGCATCAATCCTTTAAAAGTGTTATATTTAACATATTGAAGCTTTTCTATTTTTCATTGCTCTTGAAAACTTTTACCTAAGATGCTCAGGGGTAGATGGGTGCATTGTTATCTTAACAGATGAAAGCTGTCTATCTTGTCAATACATCCTATGCATTTTGACCCTGATCCTGCAGTGGGTCTTACTCGATCCATAAATGTTTGCAAGATCAGGATCTACAAAAACAATTTTCTGGAATTCCTCTTGTATTGTCTCGTAAACATTTTAATATCCTGAAATGATTTTTGAGATATTTGGTTGGATGAATCTCCCTAACAAATATTTCTGAAACAATGGAAATAAACTTGGATGTTAAATATTCTTAAAATACTACAGTCTGTTGGTTTGGTGACCACTCTACCTCCATGAAAATAAGCTGTACAAGTCACAAAGGTAAAAAGTATACAAATAACTGTCTGGTATACATGTTAAAACTTATCTATTGAATCCAAAGTGTTACTATAGAAAATTCAGTGTTTTCAATATACCTGGCCATGCTACAGTGGATTGTATGGAATTACACTTGAAATATCCCTTTGGTTGCAGTTAAGTTTTTCCCTCAGGATTTAAAATTGAAATAGATTAAGAGGAGTTTTCTAAAAGTCACGGAAAATAAAAACAAAATACAGTAACAACTTGAACACATTTAAAGACTCTAGACATGTGAAATTTCACTGAACCAGCCAGTGCATTTAGTTGCCTTTGCCCTCAAAATGCCTCTTGATCGTGGCTCAGGCTGTCCACAGGAACAATCAAGTGCAGTGATATTTTACCTTCTCTCAAACAATGCTTACTCTTTTATTAGTACAGTAGGTTGAAATCTGATTGCATTATTTTTCATCTGTTTAAAGTCTAATCAAATGACCACAAGTTTTGCAGTTCGTTTGAGCATTATGAAGGTATCTCAATGCTATTTCCTATATACACTTTTCTCCTGCTTTCTTCTTGATGGTATTTTTCATCAATAAGTACAATCATTCTCTCTTGACCTGTGAAGTGTAATTCCCAGATGGCTCTGATCTGCATTATTGATAGAAGGGTAAAGAAACTTACTTGTATACTTCACCATAAATGCAGAATTTAGCATCAAGCATTTCTCCTTTCCAATAATTCTGTGGTAATTTACCTTAATTGCAAGCAGAATTGTGTTATAATGGATCTATACTGTAAACAAAGTCAGGTTTTCGTACGCTGCACCTCTAAAGCTCAATCCCAGTGCAACTGTAGGTCTTGTGGATCTAGAAAGTCAGTGGAAAACACACTTGGGGTGGTAGAGCTCAGAGGAGTAAGCCCTGATGAAGAATTGGGCATGGTAATGTCTAACCACTCCATATTGTCTAAATTTGTGTCAGAAAGATCAAGAGATAAACAGGAACTATTAGCAATGAATTGTTGGTCGGCTGTTTCCATGGGTGAATGAGCGTGATCAAGCATGCTGGAGTGATTAAGCAGATCATTCTGAAGATCTTCAATAAGAGAAAATGATTCTCTCTCCTCACTACTGCTTGTTAGTTGAGAAATTTCATTACCTGAAGGCAAAGTTCCATCCAAGAGAGCTTCAAGTTGGTTCTCTAAACTTATAGACAAACTGTTTGTTGGTTCTAAAGACATAGGAGGTGCCATTTGGACTCGTGGGGGTGGGCGAGATACCACTGTGTTCACTGGCATTGTGGTGATATTGGCTGTAACTGGTCTCATTTTGGAAATAGGAGATGGTTCCTCTTTTATAGGGAGGGAAATCTCTGTATGAAAAAAAAGTTAAAATAAATAATTGAAAACAAAAAGGGAATATAGACTTTCAAGATTACCTATTTTCAGATATTCAACTACTAAACACTTTTTATAACAAGACAAGGTGGGTGAGATAATATCTCATATTGCAGCTATTCTCCAACTGGTCAGGACCCCAAAATGGGTCACTACCCTGTTCTGATGGGGGTTCCCAGGGCTCGTGTTAGACTTGTTGGGGCCTGGAGTTGAAGCCAAAACCCAAGGGGTTCAGCAAGGCTCAAATTACAGCCCCCCAGCCCAGGGCAGAAGCCCTCAAACTTTGGCTTCAAACCTCCCTCCCTCAGGGCTTGGATTTGGGCCCTTCCACCTGTGGTGGTGGGGCCCGGGCTTTGGTCCTTCTTCCTGGGATTGTGTACTAATTATTATCAGAAGGGGGTCATAGTGCAATGAAGTTTGAGAAATGCTGTCTTATTGGATCGACTTCTGTTGATGAAAGAAACAAACTTTTGAGCTTACAGAGAACACTTCTTCAGAAGATGGTCCAATAAAAGATACTGCCTAATCCACTTTGTCTATCTATTATCCTGGGACCACCTGGCTACAATAATATTGCAAATAATTCTAACAGAAAGACACACACTCTTTTAAAGTGATCTCCACAGCTCTTCTTTTCAGTAATACATCAGCAAATTTATTTGAGGAGGCCTGACTTGAGTCCATGGTCCTTCTAAACTGAAGTGCTATGCTCTACTGTATTTCAACAGTTACATAGTTGCTTCACTTATTATCAAATATTACCTTAGAATAAGAGCTCACCTACTGTTGTTCCTATTAAAAGATCATTTCTATTTAAATAGTAACTGCACAAGTCCTTGAAGAGGCAAATGGAACAATTTACATAACTTTACAAGTCATTACTATCAAGATAGTTTTTCTTAATTTTCTTGCAAAATTTATAGGATTTGGCAAATGACTCAAATGCTATTCAAGTATTAATTTTGTACCCTCTGCTACAAATGCTTATATATATTTGTGTAAGCATAATAAAATAATGTGGTCTTCATCATTTCCTATAAATTTACATTATTTGAAAGTGAGAAGCATGGAGCCATCAGCATGAATATGGTTTGGGAAGCAGCATTAGAACCATTTGTGAACATAAAACAAAGCTTGATTATTCTGTATAAAGATGTTTGAATTTTTTGTAACAGTCTCAGTTGGTCATTACAAAGGTTTTATATTATGATTAGTCTGTACAGTCAAGCTGTTTTGTCTTTCAGATTTTACAATTGCTGGATTGTGTAATTCAAATTTATTCTTAACGATTCAATTAACTTTGCCTAGCAGAAATACTGTGGTTTTAGAATATGGTTAAAATTCCAGCTAATGCCCAACAATCTTCTTTTTTTTTTAAAACATCTTGGCACTCATCAATATCTTTATGGAAGCAACAAGAAATATTACACTAATTGTATTGCTTGCCATCAGAACATTTCCCTCTGAGTATAGTAAGCATTTCTCAACCTACAATGAATTTTATATACATTTTATGCCAAGGCTAGTTTACAAAATTCTTTCATTTAGAGTTGCTTTCTGATCTTTAGTTTAAATGCTTACTGGAAGATTATTTATGTCACACTTTAATTTACTGGATTTAATGGGACAGGAAGTTAGCCATTAACTAATGTGTATTTCTGCACATTTTATGCCTACTTGTCCAATAGGTTTTTTTTGATGGTCAGATTACGTGTTATTTGTGTACATTAGAACTGAAAATGTTATTGGAAACATTGTTTATTCTGTATATATTGTCTTTTCCAGATTCTACTGTGAAACATTCTGTGTGTGTCTCCTTTTCTTCCATTCTACAGAACAACAATGCTACAATACTGTTAGCAGACACAAAGAATGGTGAGAATTAGAGGGCAAGTTTTCTTTAGATGGCAGATGCAAAAACTCTGCAACTGTAATTGGCTTGATGTGATATCAGTAATACACAGGACTCATGTCAGCAGAGCTAGAAACACATCAAGGATACTGACCCTGGAGATTATTATTGAATCCTATTGGAAAGAGGAAGCAACTGAAAGCTTTTACCACTTACACAAATTACCCAAACCAAGTGACTGAAATGGTTCCCCAGGCCTGCTCACATTCTAAGATTAAGGCTGCAAGGTGTCACGAGGAAGTGAGACGTACGTGAAAGAGCTCAGAAAAAGATTGTATAGAATTGTCTTTATTCTAGAGCACTGTTTCAAAAGTTTTTCGATACAAAGGACCAGCACCAGTCCATGATTCACTGAGAAACACTGTTCTGAAGAAATGGGGAGGAAACACTTTTTAGAATGGTTGATGAGGGGAATATGAATAAGTATGTGTTTGTAAGACTCTGGATATGGGATTGTCCTTCAATAATTATCACTAGCTGGAACCTGCTACTAAACTAAAGATACCATAGTGATAAATACCCTAGAATACTTTGAACATATATCAACTGTTCATCTCTCCCTATTGGGGCTGTTTTATGAATAGCTGGGCACTGAGTGGCTTTATTGAAATAACACTAAACCATGCCCTGACTCAGTTTAGATACTGTAATCTGATCAAAATCTTTTAATTCTTGTTTTAAATATATTAATACAAATCTTCTTTTGTTTCACGTACCTGGAAATGAGAGGTGAAACCTTAATAGCTATCTAATTACAATATATAACTACTTGTATAGTAGAGATATTTTGTTACTGTCTAAAGTAGGAATGTTAAACTATGTTTATTTTTGTAAACATGTAACTGCTGAAATTTACATGTGGGGGGAGAGGCCAGGCAGGAGCCGGTGCTCCACGGGAGCTGGCACACGTGGGGAGCCAGCTTAAAACCTGACTCCCCACGTGTACTGACTCCGGCCTGTCCCTGTCCCCGTACCGTGCTGCTGCCTCTGTATCAGAGGTAGCAGCATGGGGGGCAGGCAGCGCCCCATGGTGCTCATGGGGAGTAGGAGGCAGCAAGGGGGCAAGTGGTTCCACGGGAGCTAGCACGCATGATACAGAGGCAGCAGGGGTGTGTATTTATGTAACCATGCGGATTAACTGATGAACCCAGGCTTATCGATTAACCATGTACACGAGTACACATTAACATCCCTAGTCTAAAGCAAAAGTATCACAACTGACAGCCTTCTACAGCAGCAGTTAGGTTGGGCACAGGCGTGAGTGATTATTTTCCTCGGTGCTCATAGAACTTTAGCATTTGAAGTACTTTGCCTTTAGGTAGAGTATTCTTAGAGAACTGAAGAGGAATAATATATGCCACAGTTGGTAGCTAAATATCTATTTGCTCCAGTGGATGTAAGTGACCACATATTCTTTCTTACTGTTTTCTTCCTTTTGCATTTTAACTTTATTCTAATTCCTGTCAGTTTTTTAAATAGTTTTGTCTATACATTATACATAATGTTAATCCGACTTACCTCCACTCTTAATGAGGATATCAAAGAGATCATCCATCTGCTGACTGTGTGCATTTGAAATCTGTAACAGAGAGTATTTCTTATAATTTCTTATCATTCTCAGAAAGATAGCCATGTTAGTCTGTAACTTTAAAAACAACTTTTAAAAAAACAAGTAGTCCTGTAGTATCATGAGCTTTCATGGGCAAAACCCATTTCTTCAGATGAGATTAATAAATGGGTTTTGCCCACAAAAGATCATGATACAAGACATATATTTTTGTTAGTCTCTAAGGTGCTACAGGACTACTCATTTTTTTACAAGTTATTTCTTATCATGCAGATCTCAATCCAAGATGTGACTGATGCCAGCTTCCCTCAATAACACTTAGCTTGTATTATGTTCTCTATTTTTTTAAAAAAATGACTTTATGCTCATCAATAAAAGCTGGAATAATGCCACACTTTTAAATAATACTTAGAATCGTAATAGATGATGGTTGTCATATATGTTATAGATTTGTCACTGAGGGAGTTAACAGAAAACCAATCAGGAAAATGCTGAAAAGCAAGGAGAAGTTTATTTAAAAAATAATACAAATAATGATGATATATTTATAACACCTATGGTAAATAGCAGGGATGGTAAATAATTGTTGATGGGGGGTCACTCCAAGAATTTGGTAAGTGGTCAAAGTCCACACTATTCCATGATATTAATGGGGGAGGTACAGACAGGGTCTGGGATGGAGGTTGGGTGCAGAAGGGAGCTTGTGGTAAGGGACTAGGGTGCAGGAGGCAGTGTGGAGTTTGGGAGAAGGAGGAGGTTATGACCTGAGGCACAGGACTGGGGTGCAAGGTCTGGAAGGCAGTATGGGTGCAGGAGAGGTTTCTGACCTGGAGGAGTGTAGGATGCAGTTGGATCAGTGTTCCCCGTAAGCTGTGTGCTTGTGTGGCTACTCAGAAAAAATTCAAATGCTCCCCAGCTGATTAGCAGAGCTTCCACAGCTAGGTTTTGTGTTTCTATTGGTGATGCATACTCACAAATGCCTTGGTGCACATAAAATTTATTAAGCACATCAATGGAAAAAATCCAAACATGGATGGAAAAGATTAGAGGGAACATTGGTTGTGACCTGGTGCAGGGGTTTAGGTTGTGGCCTACAGCAGGAGGGGGCTGTGACCTGGGGCAAAGGATTGGGGTGCAGGGTTTGGCATGGGGTATGGGTGTGGGAGTGGGGATACAGAGGGTTTAGGCTGTGACCTGGGGTAGAGGTTCGTGCGGGGGAGGGAGGGGCACAGGTTTGGTGTGTGGGAGGGGTAGGGTGCCAGGTGCAGGCTCTGGCCAGGAGATGGTTTAGGTGACTTACTTTAGGTAGCTGCAGGCCTGCAGCCCAATGGGACCCTTAAGCAGGCTCCTTGCCTGCCACGCCCCTGCTCGCTGCTGCAAACAGCTGGCTTTGGTGGCCACGAGCGTCTCACTTGCTGCGCACTGCATGCCCCCTGGGGAACAAGCATGGCTCAGACAATTCCGGCCAATGGGAGCTGTGAGATTGTGCTGGGGATGATGGCAGAAAACGCCCTCTTCCCTCCCCCATCAATGTGTGGCTTCATGGACACACATGGCTCCTGCAGCCAGACACTTTGAGTGGCATGTGGGGGCACAGGAGGCCGGGAGTTTGCCCAAGGCTCCTACTGGGGTTTGAAAGGCTGGATCCAGCCCATGGACTGTATTTTGATTGCCCCTGATTAATACCTTTTCAAACAGCGGCTTCTTCTATCACATAAGCACCAGCCAAGACTTGTGGGTGGTCTACTGGTTATAAGTTTATTTTTAAAAAATAGAGATGTCTAAAGTAATTATTACAATGAAATAGAAACAAACCAGAAGAGCATCTTGTCTTGCAACTGTTTTGAAGTCTCCTTATTGCCAACATGAATTATGTCATGGTGATACTTTAAGGTCCACTCTCCAACATGCCTCATAATAATTTCACAAAGAAATACAAACAATGGAAAGAAATAAACTGTATACTTTTCACTTGGTCATTTCAAGGTATTAAGGGTCAGACAAACACTTTAAGAGCTGAAGAGCATCATTTGAAGGGTCGTTATTGCTAGCTAGGTAACAAGGTATCAGATTTGATTTATGAGTTGACTAAGATTCTTAGTGTCACACATTAATAATTTCCATCCAGCTAATATACAGCAAAACAACCAATATTTAGTAGATTTGAAATAATTGTCTCTAAAGAATAAATTCTGTTAACAGAATCATGAAAAACCCAGCTCTGGGAGTGAAGATCAATATATATATCCAAATATCAATAGGGTAAGTCCAAGCAATGGAGTGCATACAGGGAAATCTTGGCATTCAGACCAATAATAATCTATGTTAAAAGCGGAAAAATGATCTGATAGTTATTTTCCCTTATTTTGCCTACCTCTTGTTGACATGCCTGCATATTGCGGGTCTGTTTTATGGCCTCTTCATAACGTGGAGGGTCTTTTGTCTTGGTTCCTGGATTGCTGAATAGAGAGTGTTGTATGATATATGGTTGGGACTCAGACGGTGAGTGAGGCTGTGTGAAACAGCAACATAATGAACAAACAAGTTTAGCACATAGGTAAAATAAGCTATTCTTAAGGGAATTAGCTATATAAATATTAGATCTCCACTAGTTCTCCAGTCAGATAACTATCTAGTTAAAAGTAATCACATACTATATGTCTCATAGGCGTGGGTGTGTTAGTCTGTAACAGAAAAAACGTTTTACGTTTTTTCACACGCTATAAGTTACTTTACAGCTAGATTATACATTGCATGTATTCTGTATGTAAAAAATTCATATTCACTTAAAACTAATTCCTCATGCTTACATTTTCTTAATAAAAAATGTAGCAATAGTCTTGTGGAGAAGAGTTAGCTAATCTTACCTTATCAGGTCCATTTTGCACTGAGGAAACCTGGTTCTTTCGAGCATCAGGACTAGTGTTTGAGGTCTTATTGATAAAAGGCTGCTGTAGTGGGTTTTGATAGGGAAATACTGTATTTGATGTATTAGGTGGGAAAACCTGTCAAGGATTTAATATTTTGTCAACAGCTAATATTTTTATGTTCACAAAGATGGTTAAGCAACATTATTAAAATCATTATGGAAATTAACAGCAATTATGCTTTCTTCCTTTTGTATTTGGTTGCTTAACTTCTACACAGGAAAGTGTTTTTTCTATAACTACAATACTTGTCTGCATTTTTCAGGGGATCAGGCAAATGAGCCTGGAGCAACTGTCAGCATTGCAGTTCCTAGAAGGAGGCTCTGACTCTGTGAAGTTAAGCCTTCACTCACCTGAAGTTTATAGAGGGGAAGCTGGGTTGGTCTATAAGTTTAAAAACAACGAGCAGTCCTGTGGCACCTTAGAAACTAACAAATTTATTAGGTCATGAGCTTGTGTGTGTAAAATCCACTTCATCAGATGAGTTGGAGTGGAAATTACAGAATCCAGGGTATATATAACAGTAAAAAGAAGTTACCTGTCCATTGCAGGACCAGTATTAATCGCATATCTACATCACATGCTATGAATGAGACACATCCAGTCTGGCTTAATGTTGCAAGTCACAACTGACAGGAAACTTCTTTTGCTGTTATATATATACACTCTGGATTCTGTAATTTCCACTCTAATTCATCTGATGCAGTGGATTTTACACACAAAAGCTCATGACCTAATAAAATGTTAGTCTCCAAGGTGCCATAGGATTGCTTCTTGTTTCTGAATGTATAGTAACTGCTTCAGTCTGCCTGAAGAGTCTGACAAATAACTTTTCTGAAAATTATACTTACAAAAATCTAAACTGCTTTCATCTCTGATTTTCCAGGAAGCACATGATCTAATAATGTTGTTCTTAGAGACAAATGGTTTCTGGCACATGAGAATGGAATAGTTCTTCTGAAGGCATAAAACAATTTAAAATAATATCATCACCTAGTGGCCAACCAATAAAGCACAATAGTACTAATTTCTGATTAAAACTAGTTCTTAGACAGATATAAAATCCGAGTGAATATCTATTAAAAATAGATGTCACATTAGGGGCTCCTTTTTGTAAATCAGGATTATCAAACCTACATAAATACAGTGAAGTCTATCCCTTTCAGGTAAAAAAAAAAAATCTTATTTGAGAAGGTTAGCTGGTATTTGAGCACAATCAAAAGAAATAGAAAAATGGGAATAACATTTTATCCCATCAGTACAGTAATATGTGCTGTATAACAAATAAAATAGCTAGTACTAATATAGTAATTTTCTTTCATAATACTTATGTTATTAAAGTTTAAGGCCCATCAGCCCCTTTTTCCACATAGGGAAAATACAGTGCACAGAGAAAGTTAGTGATTAGATCCAGAAAGCTGACAGACTCAGCAGCACAATCCCTAAAATATAAGTACCCTCAGGTACAGTGGAATCCACAGAGCCAAGTTACATACCAAGGAGCAGGATTCATACAAGATGTCATACTGAGCAGGAAGCTGCCTAAACTAGGCAACAGAAAATGTCTGAAAGGGGCGTGGTCTAAGTCTTGGGAACCTAATTGTGGGCTAGAGGGAGGTGCTTCCCTCCACTGCGAATTCACAGCCCTGTGGATTCATAACCCTGGCGTTAGCCAGATCTGGCTTTCGTGCCTTTCTTACAAAAAAAGAAGGAAATTCATCCCTCATATGTTCTTTAGCCCAGTGGTTCCAGCTCTCACTGTTATATGGGAGACTTTGGTTCAAATTCCCAGACACTAATTTGAAACAGAATTTCCCATCTCCAAGGTGAGTGCCCTGACCACCAAGGTATATCATACAGGATCAGTCTCTCTCCCATAGAAGCTGTTCAGCAGAGCCTGGAAGCTGAGTTTCCCAAACGGGCACCCTAATAACTGGGCAAAAGAATCATTGTTTCTAGTCCACTGTATATTTAAGTATCCAGTAAACTATGTTGTCTGACTTACCATTTGCTGAAATAGCCTTTCTAACAGAAGTGCTTCAAATTACAGTATATACTAATTTCACATTTATATCTCCTCAGTAGTCACAAACCTTTCTTATCTGTTGGGCCTGACTGAGCACATAGATGTGTGACAGTATTTTGTTTTGATGGTCGACCATGCATCTGTGGTGCTGTCTGAACTAGACCAGAAGAAGAAACAGGTACAGATACTTGCGATGAAGCCTGAATTCCTGCTTGTGACTGAGCCTAAAGAGAAATTAGATTTACACAATGACATTTAACGTTTTCGCTATTTACAATTTAGTTATGGCATAATCAATAATCCTCAACAGCAGTAATGTACAATGTCAAGAAGTCACACTGTTTGAATATTGTTTCAGATTTCACAAAACTATGCAGCACAATACTTGAATACATGAAAGTAAAATAGAAGTAGATGGGCAAACAGTTGAACTTTGGAAAAAAAATCCCAATAGACATTTTACAAACAAACGTACACATTTTGCAAATGACTGCATTTCAAGTTATATGCTCTGATCCAGCATAGATCAGAAAATCTAAATAGGATACTTCTGAGAACCCCCTTTTTATACACCTGTTTCTTGAAACTTAAATGTAAGGTAACCCTTGCCTATCACCCTTCCATCTGCTCCAAAGAAAAAGACATTAAGAACTTTTCTATGCCAAGGCTAACTCTCTCCCAATGCAATCTGGGCAGTTTCTACTTCCTAAACAAAGTGTACCATCACTGCATGCAGGTATCAGTCATCAGGGTTTTTTATTCTTATCCTGATAGCCTACTTAAAAAAAACCCCAAAACAACCCTTAAGTGATGTCAGTACTACAAATCTAAATGAAAGGAGAGCAAGGAGACTCCAAAGTTTCCATTCACATTTCAGTACTACAGAATTTCATGAAGATCAGTTGCACTAGAACCATTTAACTGATTTATATTGAGAGAATGCGGACACTGGAGCAAAGAAAAAAGGAGCAAAGGGGACAGGGTCTGCTCTTTACCTGAAGGTTAGGGGAGCAAGGAGCAGAGTGAGCCATGTGGAGAAGAGCTATTTGCAGATCCAGGAAGGCAGCAGAGGTTCCCAGCAAAGAAACAGGCCTTCCCAAGCTACACTTGCATGGGGGAGTACAAAATATGTTAATTGGTGAGGGGCATGTGGTTTTTCAGGCTAGAATTAATTGATTTAGGAAGAACCTAAAAGTGATTGTTAGGTAAGTGCATGTCAATTCATTTAATCTGAGGGCCTTAGATCGGAATCGGAACTGATCTTATTAATCAGTGAAAACATATGAGTCATGGAAGAAAGTGACACTTGCTTTACTGGGGGCAGGCGACAGTGTGGAAAGGGACAGAGAACTGCAGGTACTTGTCTCCTGGGCGACTACAGGTTGGATCTCCAAAAACCAGGATTCCCTCATCCAGCAACATTAGTGGATCAGGGAGTCCTGGCTGGGAGCCCCAGTGGCAAGAGGGCTGGCAGCCCCGGTAGCCTAGCTGGGGCCATGGCAGCCCTAGAAGCAGGGCCGGGGATGTGCAGCTGCAATAGCCCCTGGAGCAGAGGTGGGGCTGGGGCTGCGCAGTCCCGTTAGTGAGGCCGGGGCCGCAGCAGTCTGGGCTGCTGGGCCTGCAGCAGCATGGCAACCCGGCAGGGGAGGCAGCTAAGGCTGGCAGTGGGGAGGGGAGGTGGGCTGTGGGGCAGGTAACAGGGTGCCTGGACAGGCAAATTCCCTCGTTTGGGTCTGGTCAGGTCCCGAGGGTGCTGGACCAGAGAGGTCCAACTTGTAGGCTTAATCTCCAGGCAGGGTAATTACCAAGGACGTTTAAAAAAAAATCCTTGCTCGAATGCACAAAAGGGACATTTAACATTCCTGTGGTGGGTAGAACACCTCAGCAGTTCAGCACCCTGGCATTTAATTTCAAAAAGGGGAATTACACAGAAATGAGGAGGTTAGTTAAACAGAAATTAAAAGGCACAGTGACTAGAGCCAAATCCCTGCAAGCTGCATGGAAACTTTTTAAAGACACCATAATAGAGGCCCAACTTAAATGTATACCCCAAATTAAAAAACATAGCAAGAGACCTAAAAAAGAGTCACCGTGGCTTAACCACCATGTAAAAGAAGCAGTGAGGGACAAAAAGGCATCTTTTAACAAGTGGAAGACCAATCCTAGTGCGATAAATAGAAAGGAACATAAACACTGTCAAATCAAGTGTAAAAATGTAATAAGAAAAGCAAAAAGATTTTGAGGAACAGCTAGCCAAAAACTCAAAAAGAAATAACAAAATGTTTTCTAAGTACATTAGAAGCAGGAAGCCTACTAAAAAACCTGTGGGTCCCCTAGACAATCAAGATATAAAAGGAGCAATCAAGGACGATAAAGCCATTGCAGAAAAACTAAATGATTTCTTTGCTTCGGTCTTCACGGCTGAGGACGTTAGGGAGATTCCCAAATCTGCACCGTCCTTTGTGGGTGATGAATCTGAGGAACTGTCCCGGATTGAAGTGTCATTAGAGGAGGTTTTGGAACAAATAGAAAAACTTAATGTCAACAAGTCTCCGGGACCGGATGGCATTCATCCAAGGGTTCTAAAAGAACTCAAATGGGAAATTGCTGAACTATTATCTGTGGTTTGTAACCTATCCTTTAAATCGGCTTCTGTACCTAATGACTGGAAGGTAGCTAACGTGACACCAATATTTAAAAAGGGCTCTAGAGGCGATCCTGGCAATTACAGACTGGTAAGTCTAACTTCAGTACCAGGCAAATTAGTCGAAACAATAGTAAAGAATAAAATTGTGAGGCACGTAGAACATAATTTGTTGGACAAAAGTCAACATGGTTTCTGAAAAGGGAAATCATGTCTTACGAATCTATTAGAGTTCTTTGAAGAGGTTAACAAACATGCAGACAAGGGGGATCCAGTAGATATAGTATACTTAGATTTTCAGAAAGCCTTTGACAAAGTCCCTCACCAAAGGCTCTTGTGTAAATTACATTGCCATGGGATAAGAGGGAAGGTCCTTTCATGGATTGAGAACTGGTTAAAAGACAGGAAACAAAGGGTAGGAATAAATGGTAAATTTTCAGAATGGAGAGGGGTAACTAGTGGTGTCCCCCAAGGGTCAGTCCTGGGACCAATCCTGTTCAACTTATTCATAAATTATCTGGAGAAAGGGGTAAGCAGTGAGGTAGTAAAGTTTGCAAATGATACCAAACTGTTTAGGATAGTCAAGACAAAAGCAGACTGTGAGGGACTCCAAAAAGATCTCACCAAACTGAGGGTATGTCTACACTACAAAGTTAATTCGAACTAACAGCCGTTAGTTCGAATTCACTTTAATTGCGGCTATACATACAAACCGCTAGTTCGAATTTAATTTGAACTAGCAGAGCGCTTAATTCCAACTAGGTAAACCTCATTCTACGAGGACTAACGCCTAGTTCGAATTAAGTAGTTCGAATTAAGGGCTGTGTAGCCACTTAATTCGAACTAGTTGGAGGCTAGCCCTTCCCAGCTTGCCCTGGTGGCCATTCTGGGCCAAACCAGGGAAACTTTTCTGCCCCCCTCCCGGCCCCGGAGCCCTTAAAGGGGCATGGTCTGGCTACAGTGCTCGTGCCAGTTGCAAGCCTGCCAGCACCCAGCACCCAGCCAGCAGACCCTGCAGACCCGCTGCCACCTAGCCCTCCGCCTCTTCCCAGGACCTTTCCAAGGCCAAAATATCTTTTTTGAGGTGAGGAGACCACATCTGTACACAGTACTGAAGATATGGCGTACCATAGTTTTAGACTTCCCCTCCTCCTTCTTCCCCTGGCTTCCCCCTTCCAGCTCCCTCCTCCCAGGTTTCCCCCTCCCCCTCCCACCCTGTCTCTTCCCCTCTCCCACCTCCTTTTCCCAGTCTCCCCAGAGGTTAATCCCCCCCCCCCAGTTTTGTTAAATAAAGACAGTTTCTATTTTTGAACACACGTGTCCTTTATTTTTTACATCAGGAAGGGGGGCTAGGGAGGGATAAGTGGAAGGAGGTGAGGGAAGAATGGGGCATGAGCCCCCGATGGGGAGGACTGGGGTGGCTCTGCGGGCTCCTCGGGGTGGAAACTCTCCTGCAGGGCCTCCTGGATCCCGACAGCCCCCTGATTGACCCTCCCCCCCGGATGGCAGCCTGCGGCAAGTGCAGCTGGGCTGATGGCTGAGTGCTGTGATGTGCCGAGTGAGGGCACTCAGGGCACTCCAAGTCAGGACTGCTTTGCTGTCCCTCATCGAGGTAGACAAGCAAGCGGGAAACCCTGAGAACTGTCTGTCCGGGGTACGGGTCGGGTCCCATTAAGCACAGCCCTCGGCTAGCCTGAGGCAGCAGCTCCACACTCTAAGTCCTAACCTGATGCCCTGCCGGCACTGGTTCCGGCCAGCCTTAACTTTGGTTCAGGGTCCACTCAATGTGGACATGCTATTTCGAATTAGCAAAACGCTAATTTGAATTAGTTTTTAGGTCTAGATGCACTAATTCGAATTAGCTTAGTTCGAATTAACTAATTCTAATTAAGTTAGTTCGAATTAGTGCTGTAGTTTAGACATACCCTGAGTGATTGGACAACAAAATGGCAAATGAAATTTAATGTGGATAAGTGTAAAGTAATGCACATTGGGAAAAATAACCCCAACTATACGTACAGTATGATGGGGGCTAATTTGGCTATGACAAATCAGGAAAGAGATCTTGGAGTTATCGTGGATAGTTCCCTGAAAACTTCCACACAGTGTGCAGCGGCGGTCAAAAAGGCAAATGGGATGCTAGGAATTATTAAGAAAGGGATAGAAAATAAGACACAGAATATCTTACTGCCCCTGTATAAAACTATGGCACACCCACATCTTGAATACTGTGTACAGATGTGGTCTCCTCACCTCAAAAAAGATATTTTGGCCTTGGAAAGGGTTCAGAAAAGGGCAACTAAAATGATTAGGGGTTTGGAACAGGTCCCATATGAAGAGAGGTTAAAACGACTGGGACTTTTCAGTTTAGAAAACAGGAGACTGAGGGGGGATATGATAGAGGTATATAAAATCATGAGTGGTGTGGACAGGGCGAATAAAGAAAAGTTATTTATTAGTTCCCATAATAGAAGAACTAGAGGACACCAAATGAAATTAATGGGTAGCAGGTTTAAAACTAATAAAAGAAAGTTCTTCTTCACACAGCATGTAGTCAACCTGTGGAACTCCTTGCCAGAGGAGGCTGTGAAGGCTAGGACTATAACAGAGTTTAAAGAGAAGCTAGATAATTTCATGGAGGTTAAGTCCATAAAAGGCTATTAGCCAGGGGATAGAAATGGTGTCCCTGGCCTCTGTTTGTCAGAGGCTGGAGAAGGATGGCAGGAGACAAATCGCTTGATCATTGTCTTTGGTCCACCCTCTCTTGGGCACCTGGTGTTGGCCACTGTCGGCAGACAGGCGACTGGGCTGGATGGACCTTTGATCTGACCCAGTGTGGCCGTTCTTATGTTCTTATGTTATGAGTCAAGAAGATGCCTGGGTTTGGGAAAAGAAGCTAACTGAAAAGGTTGGCTCTTGATAGTTTCCACTCAAGTCTAATGCATTGTGCAGTAAGTCTATTTTTACAATTATTAAGCATACTAGAAGATTTACTCAGTGTTGCTCGGGTCCGTAACTCAAATAAGTTTTGTTTTTCTTCATTTAAATAATTGTACTTGAGTTGGGGTGGAGATGAGGGGTTCAGTACACAGGCTGCCCCAGGGAGAGAGGACAACCTCAGCCTTCTCTCACTGTAACAGCTTGGGGCCAGGTGAGAAGTGGTCTGTCCATGGCCGCTGCAGCAGGCACAGCCGGTGGAGGGGTGCATGTCCCCCGGCTGGGGGACAGACCCAAAGATAAACTCTCTGAAATATATAATAGATAGCTGTCCCTTTCTCTGCCCTTGCCAGCCAATGGGGTTATAGCTGTCCTGGACCCCATCTCTGGTCCCTTGCTGCCCCTCTGTGGTCATTCTACAGTATAACTCCATCCTACTAGGCTCCTCCCTTTCCATGTTATGATAAATAATTGAATTCCAGACACATCCCATTGTCCTGGCACCACCAAACCCTGACATTTCATTAAGTTATGAGAAGAGGAACCTGCATTCCAAATTTGGTGGTCTTAGCTTTTACCATTTAGTAGGAGTTCTTGAACAAACAGACTCACAGACGGATGGACACAGAGACACACAAACTCTCCAAAATATATAGTAGATAAATAATACTTTTCTACCTGTTGACAATCATAATGGGCAATTTAAATGATTAAAGTTAGAGAAAACATTTCATACCTGTAGCTTTATATTTCCCACTGGTAGTTGCACTGAAGTGGCTGAATTAGTTCCCTGGATAGACAGTGGGAGTAGTAACTGTGTTGTTCCATGGGTAGTTAGTAAAGCTTGAGGCTGGGCAACAACTGCCGTTTGTGGCTGCCTCTGGGAACTCACATAGAGTTGAGACATTACATTCCGTGGCTCAGCTTTGGCTAAAGGCACCTCCTGCTTGATAATGACAGCCTTTTTAGCAACTAGGTTCTGGCCACCAGTAGACACTGGCTGTCCTAAAGGCTGGCTAGCTACAGATACTGCTTGCCTTGGACTAAAACAATCAGTAAGAATGTTTTCATCTTTGATAGCAGAATTTAATTGTTTCTGATCCAAAGTAGTTATAGAGTCAGCAGGAGACTGGGATTGCTGCTGCTGACTCCGTTTTTCAACCTCCAGTTGCATTTTCAGTATTTCCACAAGTTTCTGTTCTTGTTCCAGTTTCTGTTTGAGCTCTTCAATCTGCTTCTCTTTTTCTTGAAGCTTGCGGTCCTTTTCTGCTGCATCAAGCTCCATGCTCGAGATGCTTGCACTGGTGTGAGTCAGAGTATCTTCATTAACAGTCACTTTTACAGGTGATGTACTTAAGAACTGGGATGGTGACATCATGGTCATCATTTCCGTGAAAGTATCTGTCATGTTAGTGTCATCTGTGCTTAGACTTGATTGTTCGGAAGGAGATGGTGAAATAGGCAATGGGGAACTAATGCTTTCAGTATGTGCTAACTTGAAGCCAGTTCCAGCAGACGATGTTTCTGAAGGAAAACTCCCCATTGATTTATTTAATGCTGTAACAGAGAATGCCACAGTTACCTCCCCTGTGTTACTAGTGACACCAGTAGAAGTGGTTATTGCAACCACATTATTAGTATTGATACCATTATTGTTAAGATCTTGGTAGGATTTCAGGCGCTCAATAAGATCTGTTTTAGTTCCAGACACTGGCAATCCCCTTAACTTCAACTCCATCTTCAGTTCAGCTACCTGAGGAGAAAATAAGATTTAGTATTAAAAACAAAATAAACAGCATGTTGTTTTACTTACACTGCATTCTGCTAAAATAACTTCCTTTTTAACATATTTCCTATTAATTATAGTCTAGAGAGATTCTTTATAGCAACATTTATGTAACAATATCTATATGAATATGTTATTTATGGTTTGGTGGAAAGCCATTGTTATTGTTGTACAATGGACAAACATTTCAGAAAACTCTGTAAGCACACTGCATACTTCTTTAACAAAAACAAAACTCATCTGTGAAATATGAAAGTACATAATCTCTTCACTCAGGACTGAATACTTCTGAAACAAATCTACAGTGTCTGAGAGATTTGCACATTAACGGTGTGAAAACATAAAATTTGGCATGCTGAGTCACTTCCTTATGAGGCATGAGGCAAGATTATTGGACCTATTGTATCAGAAATTTATCAGGGGGATTGGATGACTCGGTGCATTAGTTACCATTAGTACAGAAGGAGCAAGTTAATAAGTATGTGTTTTATATAATTCTTGCCATCAAAATTTGTATTTAGAAATAAAGGGTTACTTACCCAACAGTAGCTGTGGTATTCACATCATTCCACTCTTGGTGCACATGCACCTCATGTGCAAAAGACCATATTCTTTTGGCTAACAGTGTCTGTTAGGGCTACACCTGCACCCTAACTGCCCCCCAACTGAGTGCATACAGGAAAAGTAGGCCCATCTGTCCCTAATTCCTTCACCAATTCCACAGGAGAAGAACTCTGTATTCACAGGAAAGTATAATGGGGTGTGGAATCTGCATGGACAACACAACTCAAAGACGCACAGCTACTGCTAGATAAGTAAACACTCTTTTTGTGAGTGATTGTACACATAGATTCCTCTTTTGGTGACTAACAAGCAGTTTTCTGGTTGGTTGGGACTGGGTACTAGGAGTCCTACTTAAATAATGACTGTAGGAGAACCCTAGAAAAACTACCATCCAATTCCTGGAAGCCAGTGTTAAAGAACAGTGGCTTGTAAATGTGTGCAGTAAACCCTGTGTAGATGTTCAATATATTTCAGATACGGGAACCAGACCTATCACATCCATGTGGTGTCTGCTGTGCAGATACACTGATTTCAGTCACCTTTGAATGGGAGCTTAGATGAAATCTGGCATGCCATGCTATGACTCAGAAGGGTAGCCCTGAGCTCAGTCGGGGCCCAGCCACAGAGCCAGACACTCTGCCCAAGCTCCCAAGGAGAAAGGCCCAACCACAGCGCCTTAGAAGGGAGAACTGGCCTGGGCTGCTGGGGCCACTGCCTGGCCCATAAGACTGATGTGGACCATTGCTGGGCCCAGAAAACTGGCCAGGATAGCCAGGACAACTGCTGGGCTCAGAAGACTGGGCTGGGCCACTCAGACTGCAGTTTGACCATGATCTGGAGCCCATGGACACTCTGTCAGCGCCATTATCCCCAGCAGACCCCAAGGAGCAGAGGCTGATCCCGGTACGCCTCCTGGGGGAAGTGGCCCAGGGATAGTCAACCCATTGCTGGCTGAGGAAATGGAGGTCAACTGGGTGGTGTGTTGCTGTCAGGATCTCCCCTGACTCTGTGATCTGGTTGGCATGTTGTGACCAGGATCCCCACTGACACAGTGGCAGCCTGCCCTGCCACGGTAGGGCCCTGGGCTGGGATGCAATGGAACACTGCATCCCGCCTCCCACCCCTCACCTTGGGTGGCAGGTCTTCCCCTGTCGGGGGTAAAATCCCCTGCACTTGTTGGTTCTCTGCTAAAGCAAGGAGCCCCGACCCCTGCTCAGCCTGAGGATAGGTCTGAGCTACTGAACTGTTTGTACTGCTTACAGCCTCACCCTGACCAAAGGCCTGTGCTTATAAACTGCTGTTCAACCTGTGGCCAGGTCTGAGTTCTTAACTGATTGTTTGTTGCCCTGCCCTGCCCCAGGCCCTGGGCTTGTAGACTACTGATCAACCTGCAGGCAGGTCTGAGCCTTTAAACTGTTTGTTTATTGCCCCGCCCTGCCCACGGGCTTGGCTTTATAAACTGTTGCTCAGCGTGCAGCCAGGTCTGAGCCCTTAAACTGTCTATCGCCCCACCCTAACCAAGGGCCTGGGCTTATAGAGTGCTGCTCAGCCTGCAGAGAGATCTGAGCCCTTAACTGTTTTCAGATCCTACCCTAGGCAAGTGTCGGGTCATTCAAATATTGCTTGTCCCAAAGAAGGCCTGTGAACTGCTGCTTGGGCCAGAGCACTGGCCTGAGCCCCAGGTCTTTTGACTACCTCACCCTGAGCTAGGGCCCAGGCACTTGGGCTGCTATTTGACTGGGCTATAAGCTGGAGCCCCCGCTAGACTAAGGCAGGCCAGCCCTGCAGCAGGGTCTGACAGGCCTACCAACTGGTTGGAATGCAGTGTAGCGAGGCAACATGGCCTCCCTCCAAACTGCTACCAGTACAGAGACTAACAGATTTATTAGGGCATAAGCTTTCATGGGTAAAAAACCCACTTCATCAGATGAATTGGAGTGGAAGTTACAGAAGCAGGAGTATATATATAAGGAAGAAGTTTCTTGTGTTAATGAAGCTAATCAAGTCAGAGTGGAAATAGGTCACATCTCCACACCAAATGCTGTAAATGACCCACTTCAGTTTTCTGGCTCCTCGTTGTTTTTGTGTGATATGAATCATGAGGCAATGTGTCCTAGAAACTGAGACATGTTATTTGGAATCTCTGGGGAGATAGGAAACTACATTTACCATATCAACTATTCTATTAGATAAAAGCTTAAGTAAAGCATACATTGCACAGAAAAGCAGATACTGCAAGGGTGTTGTCTGACTGCCATAGGTAGTAAGAAGGAACTTAGGGATTGCTGAGTCTGCTCTGCCCTTTGTGCCCTCAGGTGTGAGCTGCAGAGGCACGTGCAGAAATGGTCTCAAAGGACACTGCTAACCAATAGGATAAAACAGTTACCTTTGGTAACTGTTGTTCTTTGAGATGTATTGCCCATATCTATTCCAATTAGGTGTGCGCAGGATAGTGATAGTGACTGTGAAATGCTAAGGGAGATTAGAGAGGCTATAAAAATAAAAAACTCAATAATGACTACTCCTATATTGGCTGGACACACATCAACTCAGGATGGGAAGCAGAGATAAAGTTTTTTGACACCTTAAATAACTGCTTCTTGGAGCAGCTGGAACCCACAAGAGGAGAGGTGATTCTTGATTTAGTCCTATGTGGATCACAGGATCTGGTCCAAGAGGTGAATACAGCTGGCCCGCTTGAAAATAGTGAGCATACTATAATTAAATTTAACATCCTTGTGGCGGAAAAAACACCACAGCAGCCCAACACTATGACATTTAATTTCAGAAAGGGGAACTACACAAAAACGAGGAGGTTAGTTAAACAGAAATTAACAGGTACAGTGCCAAAAGTAAAATTCCTGCACGCTACTTGGAAACTTTTCAAAGATACCATAATATAGGCTCAACTTAAATGTATGCCTAAATTAAAAAAACACAGGAAGAAAACCAAAAAAGTGCTACCGTAGCTTAACAACCCAGTAAAAGAAACTGTGAGAGAGAAAAAGGCATAGTTTAAAAAGTAGAAGTTAAATCCTAGTGAAGAAAATAGAAAGGAACATAAAAGTCTGTCCAATGAAATGTAAAAATATAATTAGGAAGGCCCAAAAGGAATTTGAACAGCTATCCAAAAACTTAGAAAGTAAAAGCAATTTTTTTAAAGGATATCAGAAACAGGAAGCCTTCTAAACAACTAGATGATAGAGATTCTAAAGGTGCACTAAAGGATGATAAGATTATTGCAGAGAATTTAAATTAATTCTTTGTTTCAGTGTTGACAAATGAGGAGGTGAGGAAGAGTCCCAACCTGAGCCATTCTTTTTAGGTGATAAATTTGAGGAATTGTTCCAGATTGAGGTGTCATTAGAGGAAGTTGTGGAACAAATTGATAAACTTAACAGTTACAAGTCACTAGGATCGGATGACACTCACCCAAGATTTCAGAAAAAACTCAAAATGTGAAATTGCTGAACTATTAACTATGTTTTGTAACCTAGCCTTTAAATAATCTTCCATAAAAATGACTGGAGGATAGCTAATGAAATGCCAATTTTTAAAAAGGGCTCTAGAAGTGATCCTAGCAATTACAGGGTGGTATGTCTAACCTCAGTACTGGGCAAATTGGTTGAAACTAAAGTAAAGAACAGAACTGTCAAACACATAGATGAACATATTTTGTTGGGGAAAAGTCAACATGGTTTCTATAAAGGAAAAATCATGCCTCACCACTCCACTAGAATTCTTTGAGGGAGTCAATAAGCATATGGACAAAGGGGATCCAGTAGATATCATGTACTTAGATTTCCAGAAAGCATTTCACAAGATCCCTCACCAGGCTCTTAAGCAAAATAAACTGTCATGGGATAAAAGGGAAGATCTTCACATGAATTGATAACTGATTAAAAGATAAGAAACAAAGGGTAGAAATAAACAGTCAGTTTTCAGAGTGGAAAGAGGTAACTAGTGGTGTCACCCACAAGTTCATGCTGGGACCAATCATGTTCAACATATTCATAAATGATCTGAAGAGAGGGGTAAACAATGAGATGATAAAATTTGCAGGTGACACCAAACTGCTGAAGATAGTTAAGTCCAAAGCAGACTGTAAAGAGCTTCAAAAAGCTCCAAAAAACTAAGTGGGGGTATGTCTACACTACCACCCTAGTTCGAACTAGGGTGGCTAATGTAGGCATTCGAAGATGCAAATGAAGCCCGAGATTTAAATATCCGGGGCTCCATTTGCATCTTGCTGGGCAGGTGCCATTTTTAAATCCCCTTAGGTCAAACTCTGTGCCCGCGGCTACACGCGGCACAGAGTAGGTAGTTCGAATTAGGATCTCTAATTCGAACTACCGGTACACCTCGTTCCACGTGGAATGAGGAGTAACGGTAGTTCGAATTAGGATCTTTAATTCGAACTACCTAGTCCGTGCCGCGTGTAGCCGCGGGCACGGAGTTCGGACTAAGGGGAATTTAAAAATGGCGGCGCCCGGGAACATGCAAATGAAGCCCAGGATATTTAAATCCCGGGCTTCATTTGCAACTCCGGTTGCCCTGATTTGCCTACCTAGCTCGAACTACCGAGCTAGTGTAGACATACCCTTAGAGAGCTAAGTATTTAAGGTCTCTTGAGGGCCCTCACCTTCTGCACTCGGAGAGCCAGAGTGGGGAACAACTTTGACATGGTGGCAGCACTGGTGGGATCATTTTGAACCAAGAACACAGACCTCAGGATTTTAAAAGGACACTTCTTTTTTTTCTCTTTTGCTATTTGGAAGTTTTAGGATTTTTTCCCCCTTTTGCTGCCGGAGGGGGAAAAGGCACACAGAAGGTTACATTTGCACAGCCAGAGAGTCCAAACCAAAAATTTGTTTTGTTTTTTTTCCTAGCTTTTGGGGCAACTGGATAGCTAGGCTAGAATATGGCAGGGAAGCAGCCCAGTGCACGTATTCACAGTCAGGCAGAATAGTTCTAGAGAAACAAACCTTCCCTGACCAACACACCGAGGTGAAAACAGCCTCAGATCAGGGCAAGATGTCCACCTCTGAGGAAGACTCGTACTACGAGGCGGAGGAACAAGAGAATGTCCCTGTGAGGCCAGGGGGAAGCAACATTGTGGGGACAGGAGCAGAGGGTGGCTGCCATGCCCTTCACCCACCACTGTGTTCAGAGTGGGAGAGTGTCCTTAAGATAGGTAGACCTCTACCTAAGAACGAGGTGGAGTTCTTCCTGCAGATGAAGTGTTTAGAAGCCAAAGAGAAGCAAAAGCGTGGAGACAGAGAGGTGGAAATGAGGCGCTTAGAAGTTGAACTGGAGAAAATGAAGAAGCTGGGCACTCCATCTACACCAACTAACCACCCTGCTTCAACTAATGCTCCGCAGCCCAGGAAATACCTGGTATACAGGGTAGGAGATTATGTAGAGGCATTCCTAGGGAATTTTGAAAGGTCCTGTGTTGGGTACAACATCCCCAAAGATCAGTACCTGATGGAGCTGAGAACAGAACTCAGTGGACCCCTAACAGAAGTGGCAGTTGAAATGCCTAGGGAACACATGAGTGACTATGAGCTTTTTAAACAAGAGGCCAGACTTAGAATGGGGCTCACTGCTGAACCTACCGTCGCCGTTTCGGAGCTATAAGGTGGAAGCCAGCCATGGCACTGCCCCAATACGCCTACGAGATGAAAAGGAACTGTACAGCATGGATGCCAGGAGTGGGTGTTAAGACTATGGAAGAGCTAGTTTTCCTGATGCAAATGGAACAGTTCCTATAGAGCTCCATTGATACATCTGAGATGGGAAGCCTAAAACTATAACAGAGGCAGGGAGAATCGGAGCCTGGTGGCTGGAGTTGATCAAGGGAAGCAAAACTGACAGACATTTGAAAGAGTATCAGAAAGAGCACCCAAAGATGGCATCCCACCACTGGGAGCAATCCAAGGGCCTACCTTGCAGGAAGGAGCCCTCTGCACCCCAAGGGAAGCCACAGACACTCTCTCATCCACAGGCCCATTCTCTAGCAATCAACCTCGTTCCAGTGACAGGCCGGCTGGACTATGTTTTAAATGTAATGAGCTGGGGCATGTGAAGGCCAACTGCCCCAAGAGCACCAGCAAAGTGCAGTTCATTGAATTGGGGTCACACCAAGAGTCCCCCGTCCCAGTTGCTTCCCAGAGTGAAGGGAAACCGTGAGTGTGGGCAGGAAGAAGGTTACTGCATGGAGAGACACTGGAGCACAGGTGTTCGCAATGCACCAACCCCTAGTGGACCCTGAATTCATCAACCCAGAGGCCTAAGTAACAGTTCAGCTCTTCAAGGCAGACTCTTCAATGCAGCCAAGTTGCCTCTTACGTACAAGGGATGGTCAGGAATGTGGACTTTTGCTGTCTATGATGATTATTCCAGTCCTATGCTGGTGGGAGAGGACTTAGCCAATCATGTGAAACAGGCCAAGAAGGTGGGGATGGTCACCCGCAGCAAGGCTAAGGTCTCCACACCTAACCCTGTTCTTGAGCCTTCTGCAGGGGCCCAGTCTGTATCCCCAGACATCCCAGTACCGAAGACCCAGACAGAAATGGAGGAACCAGACCCCAGACCAGCAACTGCAACTGCAGCAGTGGATCAGTTCCTGAACTGCAGAGGGACCCAGCCCAAGAAGTGGAACTGGTGGAGCAGCAGCAGAGGACACTACAGAGGACACTACAGAGCCTACAGCAGCAACTGCACTTGCACAAGAGGCACTGCTGGAATCTGCAATGCAAGCCAGTGCACCAGTAGAGAGTAGTTCACAACTATCAGAGACACCCACATCACCTCCAGAACGAGCAAGCCCAAGTACACAACTCAGTGGGAAGCTGATGTCTCCAGCATCAAGGAAGCAATTCCAGGCAGAGCAGGAAGTAGATGAGAGCCTCAAGGGAGCTTGGATGGTGGCCTGGAGCAAGCCACCGCCTCTCAGCTCTTCTAACAGGTCCAGGTTTGTGGTAGAAAGAGACTCTTTCTGGTGGTCACAAGGAGGACTGGCATCTTCAGACACAGTTGGCAGTTCCAACTAAGTACAGGGAAAAGCTCTTGAGCTTAGTGCACGATCACCCTAGTGGCCATGCTGGAGTAAACAGAACCAAAGACCAAATGGGAGAGTCATTCCACTGGGAGGGAATGGGCAAGGATGTGTGTAGTCATGTCTGGTCTTGTAAGGTATGCCAGCAGGTGGGAAAGCCCCAAGACCGGGTCAAGGCACCACTTCAGCCCCTCCCCATAACAGAGGTTCAATTCCACACGTGGCTGTGGATATTCTGGGTCCTTTCCCTAAAAGGACACCCAGAGGAAAACAATATATACTGACTTTCATGGATTTTGCCACCTGATGGCCTGAAGCTGCAGCTCTAGGGAACACCACAGCCGAGAGCCTGTTCCAGGCACTAACAGATATTTTTGCCAGGATAGGTTGGCCCTCCAAGATCCTTAGGATTCAGGATCTAACTTCTAGCCAGGGACCATGGATCTTCTTTGGGAAGCTCACGGGATGAACCACTTGGTTGCCATCCCTTACCACCACCAGACAAATGGCCCGATGGAGAGATTTAATGGAACTTTGGGAACTATGATATGCAAATTCATAAATGAACATTCCAATGACTGGGACCTGGTGTTGCAGCAGTTACTGTTTGCCTACAGAGATGTACCCCATCCCAGTTTAGGATTCTCTCCCTTTGAACTGTTTATGGCTGTAAGGTTAAGAGACCATTGCAATTAGTGAAGCAACAATGGGAGAGGGCTACCCCTTCTCCAGGAACTAACATTTTGGATTTTGTAGGCAAACTGCAAAACACCATCAGAGACTCTTTAGCCCTTGCTCAACAAAACATGCAGAATGCTCAGCAAGAGCAGAAGGCCTGGTATGATGAACATGCCAGAGAATGTTCCTTCAAGGTAGGTGAGCAAATCATGATCCTGAAGATGCTCCAGGCCAATAAGATGGAAGCATCCTGGGATGGACTGTTCACAGTTGGAGAGTGCATAGAAGCAGTTGATTACCTCATAGCATTCTCAGACCCCAATCTTAAGCCTAAGGTATATCAGATTAATTCTCTAAAGCCTTTTTATTCCCAAGAATTCAAGGTTCTTCAGCTCACAGACCATGAGAGAGATGACGCTGAATAGCCTGAAGGAGCCTACTATGACGAGAAAGGCAAGGCTGGCATTGAAGAGGTAACCCACTCCATGAGCCTCAGCCATGAGCAACGACAGCAGATCCAGGAACCAGCTTCGCACTGATGTTTTCAAGCCACCCCAGGACAGACTGAATGAGCTTACCACTCCATTAACACAGGAGAACCTCACCCAATCAGAGCCCAAACCTACCCGATGGTTCCTTCAGCCAAAGCTGCTATAGAGAAGGAGATCAGGGACATGTTAGAGATGGGTCTAATTTGCCCCGAAGAAAGTTCATGGGCCTCTTCAGTGGTCCTAGTCCCCAAACAGGATAGAGAAATCTGCTTTTGCGTAGACTATCGTAAGGTAAATGCTGTAACTCACCCAGACAACTACGTAGTGCCCTGCACAGATGAGCTATTGGAGAAACTGGGATGCGCCCAATTCATCTCCACCTTACACTTAACCAAGAGATTCTGGCAAGTATCTTGGAGGAGTCAGTCAAGGAAAGGTCAGCCTTCATTACACATGTGGGGCTATATGAATTTAATGTTTTCCTTTTCGGGCTACGCAAGCTTCCAAAGACTTGTAGATAATCTGCTACCTGGATTTGGTGAATTTACAGTAGCCTATTGGATGATGTGACTGTATTCTCTGATTCATGGGCAGAACACCTAGAACATCTCCAACCTATCTTCCAGCACATAAAGGAGGCAGGGCTGACTGTTAAGGCTAGGAAGTGTCAAATAGGCCTAAACAGGGTAACTTACCTGGGACATCAGGTGGGTCAAAGGACTATCAACCCTCTAGAGGCTAAAGTAGAGGCTATCCAAAACAGGCCTGTCCCTAAGTCAAAAAAACAGGTCCAATCCTTCTTAGGCTTGGCAAGATATTACAGGCGATTTGTACTGCACTACAGTCAGATTGCCACACCACTGACAGACCTGACCAGAAAGAAGCAACCAAATGCAGTTAAGTGGATTGGGAAGTGTCAGGAACCTTTTAAGCAGCTTAAAGCTGCTCTTATGTCTGACCCTTTCCTAAGGGCCTCAGACAATGATAAACCTTTCTTCATCACCAATAGACGCATCAGAGTGTGGTGTAGGGGCAGTCTGGATGCAAATGGGACCAGATCAACAATTCCACCCTCCTGTGTTCCTCAGTAAAAAACTTTCTGAGAAGGAAAGCCACTGGTCTGTCTCCAAGAAGGAATGCAACGCCATTTTATATGTTCTAGAGAAGCTATGATCACATATTTGGAGATGACACTTTGATTTGCAGACTGACCATTCTACTCTAAAATGGCTTCACTCAGTCAAAGAGATTAACTAGAAACTCCTTCGGTGGAGTGTGGCTCTCCAAGACTTTGATACATCTCAGGAGCTCCGAACAAAGTGGCTGATGCCCTCTCCCGTGAAGGTTTTCCAGAATGAGCCAGTTAAAACTCTCCCTGTATCGAAGTAATGTATTCCATGCATGTGGGGAATCTTGTTTAGTTCTTTGTGTATTCAGTAGTGAATTTAGCATGCACATGTATATTATTAACTACGTTCTCTCCTAAACCTCCAGGAAAAAAATCACAGATAATATGTGCCAACCTGTCCAGCACCATCTGTGATTTGGGGGAGGGGAGTGATGGACAGAAGGACTGCTGACCAGTACTTGGTGACTAATGTGTTAAACTCAGGTAACTAGGGGGTGTTGGCAGGGAGCCAGGAGACCCAATGGCAGAAATTGTTGAAATCTGAATTGAGGGAAGATATACCTACCTGCTGTTTCCTTTGTGTGAGTTCTAAACTAGGAGCTGGGGGAAGCAAGTAATCAGAATTACCATCCTTATGAGGAATATTGGGCATGGGAATGGACTGGGCCTTGAAGTACAGATCTATATGGATCGTGAGTAAATAGAGAAATGTATATTTAGTCACGATCAGGTTATTTTTCTTTGTTTTGTTATTTGGTTAAACTTCTCTGTGCTAAATCCATGTGCACCCCCCATTCACTATATCTAAGCTGTATCCAGAGATACTATGTTTCTCTGTGTTTTAATCTGTTCTTTTCTCAGTTGCTTTGTAACACTTAGCAACCAAGTATGCTTTATCAAGTATATCTTTTTGTTTTGTTAATAAGAGCACCTTTTTAAGGTGATGATTTGATTCTTGTGTCCTGGAAGGTAACAGGAGGTCTACGTATGTGTGCTTAAGACTGAGAGGTCAGCTAGCAGAGATTGCAATTTGTTTTCTGTTTTTCTCAAGCTCTCTGTCATAAAAGAGCTTGGGGGGGTACTCCTCTGGAAGAAGTTCAAGTACTTCTTCATGGGTTTCAGAAGATGGGGTTTTGTTTTTACACTTGATGGTGGCAGTTATCTCCCAAGGAAATCTGTGACCTTGGGAGATAACTGTTTTTGTAAGCAGAAGCCTATACAGGTTTTTGTAAGCAGAAGCCTATACAGGTAAGTATTTAAGGTCTCTTGCGGGCCCCCACCTTCTGCACTCAGAGTGCCAGAGTGGGGAACAGCCTTGACACCTTCATATATGGAACAGATTTATTTACATACTTTATGTTCTTTTCTTATCTGAGGGAGAGAAGTGTTGAAAAGATTAGATTACGGATGTTAAAATGCAGTTATTTTACTAACTGAGTAATACTACTTGATTAGTTGATAAGGGAAGGCTGCTGGCTCAGTCCTGGCTCACAATGGGACCTAACCCTGCTGTAGCTCTGCAATTTAAAATACAGTAGGAGCGGGCAGGGCAGGGGAGGGGGAGGATAAGCTGCCTGGCTCCTACTGCCTTTTAAATTGCAGAGTCACAGCAGGGTTTGGTCTCAGCGTAAGCTGGGACTGAGCCAGGCTGCCTAGCCAGCCGGAGCAGTACCCCGACCCCTCCCCCCCCACTGCCTTTCATAGAAGCAGCAGTACAGGGTGGGGGAGGGGGGGAGATGGAAGCAGCACTGTGAAGACAGTGCTGGGGAGAACTGGCTTTTAAGATGGCTCCCCCCAGTACCAGCTCCTTTACTCTTTTACATCCCTAGATTATATAACATTTAATAAATGCTTTGGACAAGGAAAGAACTTCTTGGCAACTCGGGAGGGGGTGCTAAAAAAACAAAAATAAAGGTTGATAGTATAGGAAAATGACAAAAGCATCTCTATAAAATCTCAGAGGAAATATAAAGTACAATTTTAATAGAAAAATAAAATCCAGGATTATGCCTGCCAGTAACATTTTGCAAATTATAACCTTCACTGATATTTGTACATGGACAAATCCCTCTTCATTTTTACCTTTAGGTCATCCAAACTTGATGGAAGCGGTCCTGGTTTCCTGCTGGGAAAATTACTGTTTTGCCTTGGTGTGCATGCTACTGATGTAGGTGTGCTGTTGCTCAAAGTAGTCAGTTGTATATTCCCGTTGTTATTCTGTTTGTCACTGAGAGGTCTGTATGTAAAAAAAGCATAAAAATATCAGTGACCTATCACGTTATTGACTTGTAAGAGGCAGAACTGCTGAATTTAAAATTTATCCACTTAATGGCTGAAAACTCACTTTTCTGAGATGCATAATTAACACAGAAGGATTCATAAAGTATTTTAGATGATTTGTGAATTGCTTGCAGAGGGAAAGTTTGCTGGGGAGAATATATTGGTATTTTATGAAGCATACAGATAATTTTACCAGTTTATGCTTAAATCAGTTTTATTACACTACCAAAATATTAAGGAACCCTTGCCTCTAAAAAGTCAACAGGATTTATACAACACAAATGGTCTGTGTTTCAGATACCCTAGTATTTTTCTATTAATGCAAGAAAACCACAATCAGATATCAAAAACACACAAGGAAAAATTGAAATTAACCAAAGTTCTGCTGACTAGTGCAGTAAACTAGGTAAATGGGGTGACATATACATTCCATGCATACACTTCTTTTCCTCAGTGGTATCTGTAGAGAACTAGCTCTGTCGCCTTCTGGAGTGGTGTGCACATGCGCTGGTATAAGGGCTGCTGCAGGCCCCCTCCCATCCTCAGTTACTTTTTGCTGGAACTCTGACAGAGTGGAAGGAGGGTGGGTCATTGAATGGATATGAACCACACATCTTGAAGAACTGCTCACGTCACAAGAGCTCAGGTGTTGTCAGCCACTTTCCTAGCTCGTGTCACTATCCAGGACATTTGCAGTACACACCTTCATGATGCATTATGCCATCACCTAGCAAGCCATGCGTGACAATGGATTTGACACAGCTGTGTTGCAACTGACACGTCCATGGACTCCTACCCATCTCCAGTGGTACTGCTTGGGAGTCACCTACAATGGAATGGACATCAGCAAGCACATGAAGAAGAAAAAATGGTTACTTATCTTTTGTAACTCTTCTTAGTATTGGTGAAGGCATTACCCACCCCAACTTGTAGCAAGTATGGATGCAATAAGTAATCCAGGACAAATCCTCTGAGATGATATTCATTCTGTCAGCCACTGCAATGAAAATTTGAGTCGATCTGGAGAAAGGCTTTGAACACTGCAGGTAAAAAGCTAGGGCATACCTGATGTCTAGATAGTATAGACACCTGTCTTCCTAAGAGGTATGTGGCTTTGGACAGAAAGACCAGGAAGAAGATGCCCTAGTTGCTATGAATCATGACATCCCCTTTGCCAGGAAGGCATGGTCGGGCCCCAGCTGCACTATGTCTTTGTAAAACACTGTCTATGGGGGCTCTGATGTAAGAGCTTTACTCTTGGAGACTTGCCTCACTGATGTAAGAGCGCTAAGGAATGCAAATTTCCACGACAGATGCAAGAGAGAGCAAGAGGCTAAAGGCTCAAAATGAGGGCTGGTAAAATTGTAAAGGACTAGATTTAGATCCCATTCAGGATAGAGATCATGGACTGGAAGGAACAGTCCCTTGAAGACCCTGATTGTCATCTTGTGTGAGAATTCTGACCTTCCTTGGACATGCAGATGGAAGGCGGATCTGGCTACCAAGTGCACCCTGACTGATGATTGTTAAGTGGCACTAATGGGTGAGAGATCCTGCTCTGAATGGGTAAGAGATCCTGCTCAGTAGAAGTGCTTCCACTTCACGAGGTAGGTAGTTCTAGTGGAGGGCTTTCTACTTCAAACCTAAGTGAAGCAGCCCTGCTCTTCAGGGCTCACTCACACAGCATCCACACCATGGGATGGAGAAAGACGAGGTTTAGTTGCAGCAACTGGTTGCGATCCTGAGACAGGAGGTCCGGATGGCCATGGGATGGAGAAAGACGAGGTTTAGTTGCAGCAACTGGTTGCGATCCTGAGACAGGAGGTCCTGAGACAGGAGGTCCGGATGGCCAGGAAGAGTCCAGGGGGCTGCTACTGCCAAGTCCAAGAGAGTGCTGGCAAGTTGAGGCTGGGGCGATCATGATCTTACAAAGCACCCTGCGATTAGTGGAACTGGCAGAAAAGTATACATGACAGCAGAAAGGCATCCGACAATGAGCTGCTGCTGAGGCCCTGTAAGCAAGCACAATTGGTGGCACTTGCTCTTCTGTCTGGTCGTAAACAGGTCCACTTGGGGAGCCTCCCACCTCTGGAAAAACATCTGGACAAGTACAGATTGGAGGAACCACTTGTAGCAAGGAAAAGGACCTGCTGAAGTGATGCACCAGCATATTCCGAACTCTCAGGAGGTGAGAGGCTGCTAAGTGGATGGAATGCTGTATGCAGAAGTCCCCCAGGCAAAGGGCTTCCAGACAAAGGACTGAAGTATGGGTTCTAGTGTTTCCTCCAATTTTTCCCACCCCTCAACAGAATACATTTTCTTCTGGGCACCAATGTGGAGGTGATGTGTGACACAGCATCATATTGGGGCACATAAAATTTAATTGGTGGGAGTGGGGCCAAGGGGCTCTGAGTGTTTTGGGGGCACAGGGCTGGGGCAGATGGTTGGAGTGCAAGCACTCTGGCTGGGGAACAGGCTGTGGGATGGGGATGAGGGAAGATAGGGTTCCAGATCTGGGAAGGGGCTCTGAGCTGGGGGTTGGGGTACAGGCTCTGGGCTGGGGGCGTGGGCTATGGTGTGTGGGAGGGTGCTCAGTGCTGGGGCAAGAGTTCAAGGTGGGCAGGGGTGTGGGGCTCAGGCTTACCTGGACAGCTCTCTGCTGGAGCCAGTGGGGAAAGGTGCCCCCTCCATCGTCCCCTGCAGCTTCAACACTTAGGGAGAGATCCCTCTCACTGCTACAGCCTTGAGCCCCTACACGGGGCTTAATGGGAAACTGCACAACTTAGTGGGATCTTAGTCTGGCCCCCCCCTTATCTGTTGACAGAAAACATGGAGGCCATGTTGTCCTTCAGTGCCTGTACCACCCTACCAGACTGATGGGGAAGAAACACCTTGCATGCCAGGCAAATCTCCCTGAGCTCTCTCACATTTATGTGAAGTGACAACTACTCCTGCGACCTTGGGTTTTGAGGGTACCTAGGTACACACCCAACACCAGGGGTATTGTGGACTGTGAGGCTGCAAATAGAACCCTCTCCATCAACTGATCTGGATTGCACCACCATTGGAGGGAGGTGAGTACCTGGGGCAGGATCATGAGGAGCCTGTCCAACGGATGTCTGGCTCTAGAATAGACTGATGACAACCATATTGGAAGCTGTAATCTTTTATGCTGGACTATATAGGTGCATGCTACCATGCACCCTAGCAGTCTGAGACAGACCTGAGTTGTGATGAGAAGGTGCACGGTAACTTGGGAAAACAAATCTGACATTGCTTGGATCCTGGCTTGTAGTGTGGAAGACTTCCCTGATAAACTCTATTCTCTGAACAGGGATCACTGTCAATTTTTGTTTATTTATCATTATGCCCAGGGCATGACAAATAGCTCACAACACCTCAACACTATGCTGCATCTGTCTTTTGATGTGACCTTTGATGAGCCAATCATCCAGCCAGTTGGGTGACTTGTGTTGGGACCCAGAGGATCAGTGCCTGGATTTCAGTGATCTGTGATGGAAGCTTGCCTATTTGTGGGTCTGTGCTCTGGGATGTGGCTCCAGACATTGCTAGCATGGTCCTCGAGAATATTGCCTTTGGGATAATGTGTGTAGGGGCACCATAGATAGCTTTGCCCTTGATGTGGGTGGGAGGAAAGTATCTATGGGCTTCTCTTCCCATAGAATCAGTGGCACCGGGAGGGAAAAGTATCTTTTGCTGATTGCCATGCTTCCAGGGCAGATGGCACTGTAAGGTACCCTGTGCCTGCTGCTGCACCTTCAGGAGTGGGAGGCAGCTCATGGGATGGGCTAGGTCCCATCAATGAGACCACTGCCTGGCAAGGCTCCAGGAATGGTGAGAGGGCCCAAGACAATCTGGGTTCCACCTAAACCTTGTCATTTTTTTTTAGGTGCCTGGGGAGCATCCCCTTTCCATGTGCTTCTTATGTCTTTTGGCCAGAACCAGCAACAGGGATCAGCATAGAGAGCTACTTGGTGCTGGATTTGTGCTCCTCATTGATTACTGCAACACTCTGTGGCCCAAGAAGGCATAGTCTGGCTTGTTAAGCAATGCCATAGTGTTCTGAGAACATGTGCACCGAGGACCAGGTTGCAGCCCTGCAGATATCCTATACAGGAACATGAGTTAGAAAAGCTGCTAAAAAGGCCTACAATTCAGCAGAGGGGAGACTCTTGCAAGGTCATAATACACTGAGATACATGATGTGATCCACAACAAAACAGTCTGAGCAGAGATGGGGAAATCCATTCTTTCAGCTATTGCTATGGTGGAACTCCATGCTGGTAATCATTTCCACTTTGTTAAGTACATTGCCATAGCAGAAGGTTTTCTACTGCCCAGTAAGGCTCTATGAATCTGTTATGACAAACCTGATCCTCAGGATTCAGCCATAAAGGTTCCAGGCCATCAGATGAAGAGAGCTGAGTTTTGGGTGGAGCAGTTGCCCATGGTCCTGTGTGATCATGTCCATACCTGAACAATGAGGGAATTTCCAACAACCATTGTGTCTAGTAAGAAGGAAATGAAAGAGCGCAGGCATGGCAGGGCCCCTTATACCAGTGCTATGAACGCGTGGCACTGAGACGCTAGAGCTGAGCCAACAGAAACCACTAACGGTAAAAATTCTGGCAACTGTGCTCTGGATATGCACACACCTACATTGGAATGGACAAATGCAACCCTCATATATAAACTGCTATTACAACAGGCAAGACTAATCTTTGTTGTTTTAATACAAATTAAATATTTTACAGTTACAAATATTTTATAGTTACAAATATTTTAATTGAAATTCCCTGCATTTCCTTTGTTAAATTTTATTCAGGGCTAAAATATTTTTGTAATGTTCCTACATATAACAGAGTGAATGGCTGAAACCACACAGCAGCATCACTGCTTCCAAAGATAGGATACATGGCAGTTATACAAATGTCATTTGTCACTCTCTGATTATACTTTTTTAGCTATCAGTTACTAAGGAAGGCTGGAAAGAGAATGATTCATTGCTGCAAGTTAGATTTTCAAAAACTAATATTGAGGGCTTATGTGCCCTAGTGATTGTTAAGCATAGGAACAATTCCAAAAGGGGCATGAGGTCTTATGGTTAACGAGTCAATGTCCAGCTCCTTCACCAACTTCCTGTGACACTTTGCATAAATAATGTAATCCTTCCCTGCCTCTTATCTATAAAACTGAGGTAATACTTTTCTCCCTCACAGACATATTAGGAATGAATGATGTTTGTGAGTCACTCATATACTATGGTGATGGGAGAAAGTTAGGTAAATATACAACAAATGCAGAATTTGTAGGTAACGAAAAAAAACCAAATTAATTTCTTTAAAGGAAAATGAAAGTCTCACATACTTGAGTGGTGCAGGTAGAATTGTCTGGTAGTTGTAGTGTTGTTGCTGTTGGCTCAAGATCTGCAGCTGCAAAAAAAGCTGCTGCTGCTGTAGCAAACGAGCATAATTGGAGTCCATCTGTGGTTCGTTCTTCTCACCTTTCTGATCAGGTGGGATATACTGATGGTACTTCAACTTCTTTACCCTAGGTTTAGGTTCTTTGCATTTCTTGCTCCTATGCTTGTCATTTGGGTTCTTGGGGTGGCTTTGCTATTTAGAGACAAAGTTAGAAAAAATGATAAAATAAAATAGCTATTACACAGACATCCTTACAAAGTAACTGTATGAACAAATGCTACTGAGGCATAAAGGAACCTAAACTTAGGGCTGCCTGCCTGCCGCCCTGCTGCCTCTGTTTCAGGCCCATTGCAGAGAGAGGTTGCTCTGGGCCTCCCGTGAACAGGGGCTAGTGCTGCGGAGCAGCCTCTGTCCGAGGCAGGCTTGGGCTCACCGTGGAACAGCCTCTGTCTGTGGTGAGCCTGGGCCCACCGTGGATAGAGGCTGCTCCGTATCAGAGGCAGCAGTTCGGGGCGGCAGGCAGGAGCCAGATGCACAGGGAGCTGATTTTTAAACCGGCTCCCAGCACAGACCGGCTCCTACCTGTTGCAGATACAGAGGCAGCAGCATGGGATAGCAGAGGGCTCCCTGGGAGTGGGGGGCTGGGAGCTGGGGGTGCACTGGCTGCTGGCCTTGCCTCCGGGGGGAGCATTTAGTAATTGTGTAACCGCTAAGAATTGTTATGGATGGGCCTGTCATCCAGGCCCATTTTCCTAAGGCCTTTATGGAGAAGCAATCAATAAAGGCACTATACAAAAATCCATCTCTGTGGAGGCAATGAGATGCTGCAAGAGTTGTCTCAGCAAAATCTTCCCTACAAAGATACCCAGAATGGGAGTGGAACAGAGATAGAATCATTCATCAAAACTGGCACTGGATATTTAACCACTTATTTTTTTCCAACAAATACTGGGTCATAATATTCTTAATCACTGGAGCTGCCAGATCTTAGAACAAAAGCATATTTTTATTAGACAGACAGACAGACAGGCAGACAAACAGATCGATGAAAGAGCACATTTTAGCCTTTTTATGATGGAAGTGCTGCCACACTCTTTCCTTAGTTCCATATACTGAGTGACAAAAATGGCCATACTGGGGCAGACCAATGGCCGTTCTAGCTCAGTATTCTGTCATCCAGGCCCATTTTCTGAAAATTGGTGGTTTAGGGACACTCAGAGCAGGGGGTGGGGTTCGTAACCATCTGAGCTTATAGCTATTGATGGACCTCTCCTTCACAAACCCCGTTATTCTTTTGGCCTTCACAATATCTCCTGGCAACAAGTTCCATAGATTGAATTGTGCCTTCCTTTTGTTTCTTTTAAACCAGCTGTCTCTTATTTTAATTGGGTGGCTCTTAGTTCTTGTTTTATATGAAAGAATAAAATAAATAACACTTCCCTATTTACTTTTTCCACACCAGTCATGATTTTATAGATCTCATATTCCCTCATTGTCATTTTCTAAATTAAACAGCTCCAGTCTTTTTAATCTTAGTAGGGAAGCAGTTCCCATTTGCCTAATCATTCTTGCTGTGTTTCTCTGTACCTTTCCCCAATTTTAATACACCTTTTTGACATGTGGCAATCCCCCAGAACATAAGAATGGCTATAATGGGTTAGAGCACAGGTCCATCTTCTTTAAGATGTGTTGCTCATGTCCATTCCGAAAGGTGTGTGCATGCACCGTGTGCACAATCATCAGCAAGCTTTTACCCAAGCAGTAAGGATCAGGTGTACACCCCTCTAGTGGTCCCTCTATGGTGGCATATAAATGACACTGCTGATCCCCTGCCATCTCAGTTCCTTCGTGCTGGAATACTCCAACAGAAGGGAGGCGGGTGGATTTGGAATGGACATGAGCAATACACCTCAAAGAACAACAGTTATCAGAGGTAGGTAACGTTTTTCTTCTTCAAGTGATTACTCATGTGCATTCCAATAGGCACGGCTTGACAATTAGGGCAATCTACTCGCCCAGGGCGAGTAGATTTTAGCCCGGCATGGCGCCGCAGCGCAATAGCGCATGTGCAGCGCGGTCTGCGCATGCACAGCGTGCCAAACCGCGTGGCTGGTGAGCGGGGCTCGCCACCGCTTGTCAAGCCCTGCCAATAGGTAACTCATCAGCAGGTGCCTTGGAAAGGGGGGTCAGAGCTCATCCCAAAGCTGCGTCACCTCTCGCCTGCTGTGTGATAGCGTAATGGGACGTGAAAGTATGTACAGAGGACCAAGTTGCTGCCTTATGTATCTCCTGTTTGGAGACATGTGTGAGGAATGCTGCTGAAGAAGCCTGCACTCTCATAGGTCTGGGCTACAGTAGGAGCTTAGATTGAACTTAGCTGCATTAGGTCAATTTTCTAAACAATGAGTCCACACCACCATGTCCAGTCTATTGACTGTAAGGGCTGTTAAAGCTGATTTTGGTACTCCTGCTTTTCACAAGGAGCAATGGTAAATGTGACCTTGCATAGCTGAATTTAGGATAGTGCAGATGCAGCACAGTGAAAATTGATGTTCTTGACCTCTGGGAGGTGTCCCACAGTACCCTGCTGTGACCGCTCAGGCCAGGAATTTCAATCCCGCTGCTCTCCAAATGCACAGGAAAAGCTCTTGGAAAGTTTGAATTTCATTTCCTGTGTGGCCAGTATGGCAAGCAGACCTCAGAGCATGCAGAGCTCCTTAGCTGCACACCTGACCATGAGTGACCAGTGTCACAAGCAAGCTCCAACATGGATCATGCAGAAGTTCATGGACCTCACTGCTGTGTGTGGAAAGAGGAATCAGTTCAGGCAGAACTACAAAGTAGCAAAAGAAATGCAGATATCTATGCCAAGATCGCACATGGCATGGAGAAACGAGAATAGGCTAGGAATGCCCAACCGTGCCATGTGAAAATAAAGGGGCTCAGGCAGGCATTCCAGAAGACAAAGGAGGCAAGCACACAGTCTGGGTCATTGCTGCACACATGCTGCTTCTATGAGCAGCTGCATGGGATTCTAGGGAGGTACCCAATCAGTTTCCCAAGCCAATCTGCAGATTCCTCCCAAGAGACTCCTCTGGCAGCCTCGGGCAGCAACGTGGAGGACAGTGTGGCCGAGGAAGAGGAGAGGAATGATCAGAAGATGAGCGGAGCATCTGATCTCACTGACAGCCAGGACCTTTTAATACCTATGGAGACAATCACCTCCTCCCAGGATGCCTCACTCCTGGGCCTTGATGGTGGTGGTGGAGGGGGAGGGGGACACACTTCTGGTGAGCTCACAGTTTTAATTATGCTACAAGTGGGGTAAGACAATCGGGTACAATCTGTGGTGGCCATTCTGGCTACATAGCGGGGTGGGAAGGGTGTCCCCAGAACAGATTGTTAATGTGCCTGGAGATAGAGCAGGAATCCTCCCTGCACATCCCCATAAAGCTCCCACAGAGGAACTCTTTAATTTTGCTCACAAGGTTTCTGGGGGGTCTGCCTTATTCCATCCTCCACCGTAGGACACCTTTCCATGCCAAGGTAGCAGTAAGTGATCTGGTGTCACTGCAACTCCAGAGATCACTATTGGTATTTCAACACATCCAATGTTAATTTTCCAGTCTGGGAAGAAAATTCCAGCTTGCAGCTTTCTGAAGAGACCAGAGTTCCTAAAGATGCATGTATCATGCACCTGTCCCAACCATCCCACGCTGATGTTGGTGAAACGGCCCTTGTGACCTACCCATGCCTGCAGCACCATCGAGAAGTTCCCTTTGTGGTTTATGTCCTCTTTGGCAAGGTGGTCTGGTGCCAAGATAGGAATATGCATTCCATTTATTGCCCCACCACAATTAAGGAACCTCACTATGGCAAATCCAACCACTGTGTCCTGCATGCTTAGTAGCAGAAGGGTATTGATTGTCCTGGCTAGTTGGATCACAGCAGCCTCCCTCCCCTCCCCCGAAGATTTACCCACTGCGAATTGATTTTCAACTGAATGGTAGCTCTCTGGAATTGCAAGCTTCCACAGGGCTATTGCCATTTGCTTCTGAACTATCTGAGTGGGTCTCATTCTGGTATTGCTGCGCTTCTAGGTGGGGGAAAGCAATTCACAAATTTCTCGATGACCAAGCCAGCTTTCAATCCACCTTACAGTCCATGTATCCAATCCATACTTCTTTGACATGCTGGCCAGAAAACTGTGGGAGACTGTCAAAAGCTCTGCTAAAGTCAAGGTTTATCATGTCCCCGCACCTTCTCTATATCCCCAGAGCCAATTACTTCATCAAAGAAGGCAATCCAGTTGGTCAGGCATGACGTGCCCTAGGTGAATTCATGTTGACTGTTCCTGATCATTTGTTTTAAACTTGCTGCCTATTAATTTCATTAGGTGACCCCCTAGTTCTTGTATTATGAGGAGTAAACAACACTTCTTTATTTATTTTCTCCACATTAGACGTGTCTTTATAAACTTTTATCATAAGCCCCCAGACGTCTCCAAGTCTTACTAACCGCCCCCATATGGCAGTTGTTCTATGTCCCTAATGATTTTTGTTGCTCTTTTCTGAACCTTTTCCAATTCCAATTTACCTTTTATGAGATGAGGCAACTGCATCTGCACACAGTATTCAAGATGTGGGCCAAAATGTAGAGGCAATATGGTATTTTCTGTCCTATTGGGTCTGTCCTGGGACCCATTCTATTCAACTTATTTATAAATGGTCTGGAGAAAGGGGTAAACAGTGAGGTGGTAAAATTTGCAGATGATGCCAAACTGCTCAAAATAGTTAAGACCAAAGCAGATTGTGAAGAGCTTCAAAAAAATCTCACCAAACTAAGTGATTGGGCAACAAAACGGCAAATGAAATTTAATGTTGATAAATGTAAAGTAATGCACATTGGAAAAAAATAATCCCAACTATATATACACAATATGATGGGGACTAATTTGGCTACAACTACTCAAGAGAAAGATCTTGGAGTGATTTTGGATAGTTCTCTGAAAATATCCACTCAGTGTGCAGCAGCAGTCAAAAAAGCAAATAGAATGTTAGGAGTCATTAAAAAAGGGATAGAGAATGAGACACAAAATATCTTATTGCCTCTATATCAAACCATAGTACGCCCACATCTTGAACACTGTGTACATGTGTGGTCGCCTCATCTCAAAAAAGATATATTGGCACTGGAAAAGGTAAGGTCAATAAAAATGATCAGGGGTTTGGAACGGGTCTCCTATGAAGAGAGATTAAAAAGACTTGGAAATTTCAGTTTAGAAAAAAGGAAACTAAGGGGGGATATGATAGAGGACTATAAAATCATGACTGGTATAAAAAAAGGGAATAAGGAAAAGTTATTTACTTATTCCCACAGTGCAAGAATTAGGGGTCACCAAATGAAATTAATAGGTAGCAGGTTTAAAAGAAACAAAAGGAAGTTTTTCTTCACTCAGCGCACAGTCAACCTGTGGAACTCCTTGCCAGACGATGTTATGAAGACTAGGTCTTTAACAGGGCTCAAAAAAGAACTAGATAGATTCATGGAGGTTAGGTCCATCAATGGCTATTAGCCAGGATGCATAGGAATGGTATCCCTAACCTCTGTTTCTCTGGAGGTGGGTAACAGGGGAGGGATCACGTGAGGATTACCTGTTGTGATCCCTCCCTCTGGAACATCTGGTATTGGCAACTGTCGGCAGACAGAATACTGAGCTAGATGGACCTTTGGTCTGACCCTAAACCTTACCCTAACCCTAACCCTAACCCTAACCCTATGGCTGTTCTTATGTTCTTATCCTATCTATCCCTTTTCAAATGATCCCCAACATTCTGTTTGATTTTTTTGACTGTCACTGCACACTGAGTGGATGTTTTCTGAAAACTATACACAATAACTCCAAGATCTCTCTCTTGAGTGGTAACAGCTAAGTTAGTCCCAATCATTTTGTATGTATAGTCAGGATTATGTTTTACAATGTGCATTACTTTGAATTTATCAAAATGGAATTTCATCTATCATTTTGTTACCTACTCACCCAGTTTTCTGAGATCCTTTTGAAGCTCTTTGCAGTCTGCTTTGGACTTAACTATCTGGAGTAGTTTTGTACCACCTGCAAATTCTGCCATCTCACTGTTTACTCCTTTCTCCAGATCTCTTCCGAATTTGCTGAATAGGACTGGTCTCAGTACATATCTCAGGGGATAACACTATTTATCTCTCTCCATTCTAAAACTGATCATTTATTCCTACCCTTTGTTTCCCATCTTTTAAACAGTTACTGATCCATGAGAGGATCTTTCCTCTTATCCCATGACAGCTTATTTTACTTAAGAGCTTTTGGTGAAGGACTTCATCAAAAGCTTTCTGAAAATCTAAGCATTCCCCTTTGTCCATGTGCTTGTTGACCCCCCTCAAAGTGTTCTAGTAAATTGATGAGGCATGACTTGCCTTTACAAAAACCATGCTGAGTTTTCTTCAACAATTTATATTCATCTGCGTTTGACAATTCTGTTCTGTACTACAACTTCCACCAGTTTGCCTGGTCGTGAAGTTAGACTTACCCTTCTATAATAGCCAGGATCACCCCTGGAGCCTTTTTAAAAAAATTGGCATTACATTAGCTGTCCTGCACTCATTTGGTACAGCAGCTGATTTAAATGTCAGATTACAAACCACAGTTATTTGTATGTGTGTGTATTTCAAAAGTGCTTAGTTAGGATAATTATTAACTAAACTTACAGTTGTCATCACTGATTGAAATGCTTTTTCTCAGTTACCCTATGGAAATGCCTCATAAAATTACTCCCCCAGTTAGCAGGGGATGCCCTATGCTAGAATCCTTCGGAGATCACTGATCCAGCTGGCAGCAAACCAACTCTGGCTGAGGCAGGTATTTGCTGATATTTCTTCCTCATAAGAGCCTGCAAAATGTGATTCTGGAATGAAACACATCCACAGTTATCCTGGGATACAATTTTTCTTTTTCCTCAAGGAAACTCATTTCTGAGGAGAGAACTAAAACAAATTCCAAGTTTTCAAGCAAGTTTAACATGCAATATGCTGTTTGTGAGTGTGCAGCATACAAAGTGTTCAAAAAAACACAGTAATTATCAGTGCCTGATTTAGAGAGCTGCTCCAAGGAGTGCATGACTCAGGGGTATTACATTCCCCTTTCATTTAATTTTAGGAGATGGCTTTCTGAATATCTTTAATTGTGTGCAATTAGATTAATACTACCTAAAATAGGTTTATTTTCTATATTTCAAACCTGAATACTAAGAAACAAGTGAGAACATGAGCATGTGCAAGTCTGTGAATCCCAAAGTAAAGTTTATATACTGATTTTAATTGTACCCTCACTGGAGGTCCTTGAGCCCCAATAAAATTTCCTTTTGGACAAAAAAATGTCTTTAAGTGAACTTTTATTTACAGTGAAAAATTAGAGGTAGTTATGCAGCAAAGAAAATTCTGAAAAGGGAAATTATGACATATGTGCACTAATTAAATATGTGATTTTTCATTCTAGGTGACCAGGATGTGTGCAGTCATCCCCAGTGGTTAGCACAGATCCAGGAGGTGGGCGCAGCAGTTAGAGCAGGAGTCAGCAGTCAGGAATTGGAACCCAGGGTCAGAACCAGTGTTAGAGGCCACATGCCAGAAAAAAGGCTTAAAACCAAAGTCACGAACTGGAGCAAGGGTCAAGGCCGGTTACCTGAAGTAAGACAAGTCTGGAGACAAGGGGAAGAACTCGGCTGGAAACAGTAGACCCCGGACCTATTGCAGCCATTAGCAAACGCTTTCAGTGGCTGCTGAACTACTGCTGCTGTTGCTACTAGGCTTAAGAGCCAGTCTCAGGACTCTTACAACCAATCGGCACCATAGTCAATCAGGCAACCTATTACAGGCCAACTGCACTCAGCAGGTTGCTTGGAGACTGGTTCTAATGCAGGTCCTGATTACTGACAATCATGCACTTTTGAGGGGGTGTTTGAAGTTGCTAACATTTTGCATAATGAGTGAGTTGGTGGTACTTCATGGATTTCACTGAACAGCCTCTGAATGTATACCAGTATTACGCAACAACACAGTACATGCCTTATAAAAGTATATGACAGTGAAGTTCATCCTGATATGTAGGGTGTCTATAATGCCTTGCACAACAACTGTGAACAGGCTCCAACAGGGACAACTGTAGATATTTTCACACAGATAAAAACACTATGATATATTAATTTTCATTACATAGATGATTAGAGAGAATGGATTTAAAGCAAAGACATCAAATGACTTCATTAGAACCTACTTACCTTAACCAAAGTCGGCCCAGGTTTTGCTGCAGATAGAGTATTTGTGCTCAGAGTAGTAGCAGTTGTAGAGTGTGTAGTGTGCTGCTCCGCGGTGGGGACAGGCTTTAGAAATTCTGAGCCTGTAGAGCTTAATGAGGGATACTGCTGAAAAAGAAAGAAACTTTCATTAGAATCCAACACTTCCAGAACACACCGCAAAAACATGTAAAAAAAATAAAACAAATTATGACAAATCCACACACAGAGAATTAAAGAGATTAGAAAAAGATTAACTAGACCATCCAGTCCTTCTCCCCAGCCAAAACAGGACTGTTGATATCTTTTATATTCTAATGAATTGTTAGTCTAGTTTTACATGTCTCTTAAGTGAGGGGGTTTTCCACTGCTCCCCTGAAGAGAATATTCTACTGTCTTAAGACTTTCTCACTGAAGGTAATAATAATAGATCAAGCCTTTATACAGGATAATAAATTTCACTCTCTGAAAGGTTTTCCTGATACTCTGCCAAAATTTTCACCCTCTTATTTTCTTCCCATTCCCCCAATTCATATCCCTTGTAACATGGCAAATCATTATTTTCTCTCTTTTGGATACCCCTTGTCTCTTAGCCACGTTCTACAAAACAACATCCATCTGCATCAACGGATGGGGGAACTTGATGGGCAAGCAGTGAAAGGGGACCAGTCCCACTAGCCAGGGAGGGATACACTCGCCTAGGGACAATAGGCAGTTCTTCCACCTGGGAGCTTCTGGCACCCATTGGCCAGCTAGGGAGAGAGGTGCTGACTGGCCAGCATTCCCCAGCTCCCAGGATTTAGCCCAGCACAGGCACAATAACAAGTCTTTTTCAGCTCTGTCCCAGCAGCTTTGCTGGGGAATAATGGGCTTGGGAGTGCAGCTCTCATGGGGGGAAGAGGTGCTCAGTCTTCACAGGAAGAGAGATCAAGTCAGGATCAATGACAAGCAACAAGTGCAGAAGAGTCAGAAGAGGATGAGAGCAGCTGGGCAGAAGCCGGGACAATTCAGTGTGGAGAGTCAGAGGAATGCATTTCTCCAAAATCAGGTCCTGAACCCTTTTACAGCAGGTCCATGTCACAGAGTCCGGATCTGCGTTTGCAGAAAATGAGGGTCCAAGCCTCACTGAAACGGACGAGGATGTCGAGGAGTGGGCTTGTGGCTCACTCCTGTAACCTGCCAACAGGGGAGAGGAGCTAAGTGGCATCAAAGAAATGTGCAGACAATTGTTTGTGCCCTGTAAAGGCAAAATGAGCACCACTAAAAATCCAGGACCTGCAGCCAGGCTCCCTATTTACATACGGGGATGGCAGCTTCCTAATAAGTTATCCATTCAGTGCGGTACCAAGAAAAACTTTGTGGTACCGTGGTCTTGACCTAGGTAAATTTGGTATTCATTCTTTCAGGATGGGGGCAGCTGCAGAGGGTTTTGGCCTATGGCAGGAGCAGGCAGTAGGGCACTGGAAATAAAATTTTACAAGACTTACATCCACCCTTATGAAAAGATGGCAGGGAATGGTAAAATCTAGCTAACCCAGTGTGCTTGCTTGTTTCAGAAGTTACCCTAAATACACATTTAGATCCATGAGCGCTTTATCATAAATTGGGCCCACAAGAGGGCCGCCAGACCTCAGATCTCTCTGAAGAGGCATAAAGTGGGACTGGCTCATGCCATTTCTGCACTCAATGACAGACAAGGGCTAGGAGCATGTGGATAATGATAGAAAGAAAGAAAGAAAGTAAGGGGGACAACCAAGATACTCCTAGAGAAAGAGGGTTCAATGATACTTCATAGGGACATCCCTTACAATCATCAGAGATGATGCACACCTGTCAGACAGAAGTGCTGACATATGATTACAGAATGTGCAGACACGGACTGAGCCAGTGTTAGGACTCTAGGTGGCATAGTTAGGCTGTGAATGACCAAGCTAGTCAGTGGAAGCCCCTGTGGCTGGTTTCCAGGACAGTAAAGAGATGGGCCTCGGGCTCATGTGATCAGGTGAGACCCTGTGGCCTTAGGTCAGACTGTGGCACTTGAGGACTGAGGTCCCCGCCATGCTGCACCCTTTGTGTCTCTTGCAGCAGGGAGGGTGCTAGGACTCAGAGAGAGCTGGTGGGGGAGAATAAGGGAGCCTCCCCACATTATAGGTTATATGATAAGGAGCCCTGGCTGTAACCCCTGCACTGGAACCAAGTACATGCATAGCTAGCACCCATCCCCTGTGTTAAAGTTTAATAAAAGTTGTGGCCTGCCATTTAATTCCACACAGGCATCAATCATCATTTTGCTACTGTGTTCACAGCAATTAATTTTATAATATTTGCAGCCCTCAGTCTTAGTTCTTTAAATTCCTTCCAGTCTGTTTACAACTCAAAGGGACAGTGGGACACGATCAACTGGAAAGTATCAGAGGGGTAGCCGAGTTAATCTGTAACTGGAAAAACTGAAAAAACAACAGACAGTCTAGCAGCACCTTAGAGCTGTAGATGGTATCATGAGCTTTCGTGAGTGCAACCCACTTCTTCAGATGAAAGCAGTTTACCTCACAAAATGAGAAAGGTAATTTTGAGGAACTATATCTACCCTGAAGTCTCTCTGCCGATTTTTGTGATGTGACAAACTGACAATTTCCTGCAATATCCTGAATGAACTTTACTGAATTAAGTTTAATCTTACTGGATTAGAGTTTATACTTTTAGGGTATATTGTATTAAGAATACAAAAGCGTGTGCGTTATTGTGCCATTTTATGTATTTGTCTACGAGAGAGGGCAATGAAGAGGCACTGACATTCCGATATACTAGGGGCATCACAGGCCACCCTGGCTCCTAAAGTCTACCTTTCCGTGCAGCCTCTTCCTTCTCTGATCTGCACCTACACTCACTCCTCCTTCTCTTCTTGTCATCACAGTAGGCACTGGGGGAGAGGGAAAGGCACTGATCAGCAGGGATGCTGGCAGGTGGGAGGTTCTGACGGCCGTGGGTGAAGCTGATGTTGAGATGCTGGTGGGTGCCCATTTTTTAATGTGGGTTCTTGGAGCACCCTTGAATCAGCATGCATGGGGAGAAACTAATATATTCCTCTGGTATCAGCTCTTTGAAGCGACCAACTAGAAAGGTGCACATTTATTAGTTCAAACTCGGGATGTTAAAAAGCAGGTAATTGGGTAACCGTGTAACTGCTGAAAATTTCAGAAGCTACACAGTTACATGCACCTGCAGCACAGCATAGCAACCAGCTCCCCGGGAGCCAGTGCACGCCTGGGTGCATACCAGCTCCCATCTGCTGGTTCCATTCCTGGGGAGCCGCCTGCCACCCTGCACTGCTGCTTCTGTGTCAAAGGTAGCAGCGTGGGGTGGCAGCTGGCTCCTACCTACTGGCCCCACTTCTGGGGAACTGGCTACCGCCCAGCACTGCTGCCTCTGATATAGCCCAGGCTTATTGGTTAACCAACCCGCTGCGGGAGGGGAGGGAGTTGGCCGGGCCGGGCCGGGCCATGGGAGGGGGGGTTTGACCCCGGGGCAGGCGCCCACGTGGGTTGGCCATGCTGCAGGAGGGGGTTGGCCGCGCTGCGCCGTGGGAGGGGGGTTTGGCCGCGGGGCAGGTGCCCGCGGGGGTTGGCCGCGCTGCGGAATGGGGGGGATTGCCCCCGAAGCAGGCTCCCGCCGGGGTTTGGCTCCGCCGCGGGAGGTGGGGGTTAGCCCTGGGGCAGGCATGTTCGGGGTTTCCCTGCGCCGTGGGGGGCCCGGAGGAGGCATGTGCTAGCTTCCTGCGGGGGGAGGGGGGAAGGGAGAGAGAATCCTGGGAGGAGGCAGATGCAGGTGACTCTGCTGCCACTGGCACCCACTCCCCAGACTCCACTCCCCTGTCCCCAGCTACAGAAGTCTGTCCCCATTCCCCTGTCCCCACTCCCCGAACTCTGTCCCCATTCCCCTGTCCCCAGCTACAGAACTCTGTCCGCATTCCCGTCCCCACTCCCTGAACTCTGTCCCCACTCCCCTGTCCCCATTCCCGTCCCCACTCCCCGAATTCTGTCCCCACTGGCACTCTGTCCCCTGCTGCAGAACCCTGTCCTCTGCCCTCCCAGCACCCTGATCCCTCTCCCCTGCCCCCAGCCGCAGAACTCTGTCCCCACAAAATGTATAATTATAAATGCTTCATTTTAGATTTAAATAGCATGAATAAAAAACAGACTATTTATTTCATAACTATAAACACATGATTTTAATTTTATATATCGCATAATTTAAAAATAAAGTGTTTATCAGAGTGTGTAAGTAAGGGCTGGGGATAGCAAGTGATGGACAGGAGGAGAATAGAGAGGGCGGGGCTTCAAGAAAGGGGCGGGGTTTTAAGGAAGGGGCGGAGCGGTAGATCTTCGCCTGTTCTGAGATTTAAAAAGTGATCTTCGGTGTAAAAAGGTTGGAGACCACTGGGTTAGAGCATTGCTCCTGCCAGAGTCCATGATAGGGTTAATTCTGGTAAACCTATTAACATGTATATAGGGCATTTATCATTTTTAATGTTTTCCCTGTACAGTTTTTTACCTTAGGCTGTGTCTAGACTACATCCAACTTTCGACAGAGGGATGTAAATTAGACACTTCGAAACTGCAAATGAAGCGGGGATTTAAATATCCTATGCTTCATTTGCATAAACGTGTAATGGTGCTCTTTCGAAAAAGCGCCATTTCGAAAGTAAAACCGCGGTCTAGATGCGGTTCTTTCGAAAACGCAGGCTTTTTCGAAAGATCCTGCACTCCTCAAAAAATGAATGGAATTTTACAGAATTGGCCACCGACAAAGTTTTCTTAATAGCGCAAGGTCAAATGCAAACATCATCCTACCTGCATGGAACAAGGTCTACAGCCATCAGAGAGCAATGGCACAAGGAACTAAATATAAAGTGGTTCTCCTATGTAATTCCCTGGCTTAGCCAGTCAATATTTCTTTTTTTTGGGGGGGGAGGGGTAGTACACCTTTTTATTAGTACTATTAAAAAAAACCAAGCCAAGACAAAACAAACCAACAAAAACCCCAAACAAGCCATGCAATTTCTCTGACACTAGGAACCAAACTGCTCTCTCTCTGAAGCAGACATTGTGTTATCTGAATAATCCCACTGTCATGATGACAATGAGCTGAAAATTGAAAGGGCTGCTAATGATATGAAACATGCAGCTTGATGGACTCCTCATGTTTACAATAGTTCTATATGGGACGGGGAGGCAGGAAGAGGGAAGCACAAACAATGTCCTTCACTTTCTTGTCATGTTTTCTAATTTAACAGGTTTTAATTGAGGATTGGTTGCCACATCTCTGCTTCTTAAAGGACATATGTATAGACAACGATAAAAGAAAAAATCTCTTACTTCCCAACACAGATGTATTATTTCTGCACTTTTTCTATTCACTGAAAGTGAACATGTACCAGGTTAACAGCTGATTTTGAGTAAATTAGGAAAGTACTCATTTTACATTGCTTGATCAAGCAATGTCATTCAATGTTCAGAAATCGTCTTGAAGAAAATTATTAGTAAGTGGTAGTGTTGTTATAACTAGACACATTTAAAACAATGAGGTCAAAATACCTGATCCTTACCAAATACAAACATGTTAGGTGAAAGCAAAATGACTTTTTAGTCACCACTCAATCTGCGCTAAGGGTGATAAATGTTTTAGTTCTCTAAGGCCCAGAAACATGTACAGGAGGAAGGAAACATGTACAGGAGGAAGTCTTCAAAGAGTCCTGACTATACTTCATTGCTTTTAAAATATTCTTTATAATTTCTGTTGTAATAAAATGCAAAGTTTGTCAGAGGAACTTAACATAGTGAAAGATCAATATCCCAAGTCCATGTTCCACATCTGAACTTATTCTTATATTTCGAAGGAACATGAAGATAAACATCTGATTCATTCTGTCGAAGAGCTGTTTTTTACTTCTAGATGTATATATAGACGGCTATGTCTACACTACAAGCTTTTGCCGGCAGAGAGTAGGCTAATGAAGTGCTCATTTGCATTTGTCGTGCTGTCATTTGCATATTCTCTGCCAATGCTTTTTGCGCAAGAGGTTTTGCGCAAAAACAAGAAGTGTAGATGGGTCCGTTTTGCGCAAGAAAACCCTTTTGCGCAAGATCCTTATGCCAAAGGAGGCAAAGAACATGCAAATGACAGTGCTACAAATGCTAATAAGCGCTTCATTAGCCTACTCTCTGCCGGCAATAGCCTGCAGTGTAAACATAGCCAAAGAGTATGAAATACTGTGTAAAATCAGCAACCAGCTTTAAAGCCATATTTGAAGAGCTTTTCAAATCAGTTGTAAGTACTCTGTTGTTTTCTCCATATGGAGCCTAATTCATGTCTCAATTTGCACCCCAGGAAGCAATGCATTGTACATGATGTACACTATCAGCTGTCTCAAATAGACATGTTTTTCTTGAAGCTGAACTTTGCAACCTTTTTTTGCATTTTATTGTGGTGGCGGTCAGGAAAAAGGTTCAGAATAATTCCAGTTTTTTCCATGTTGTAAAGTAGCTGCAATTTTATGGGAGTCATTACCATATTAAAAGTCAATTGCCTCAGTTTAAAAAAAGTAAGTGTACCAGTACAAAGTGAGTTTAAACAAACAAAAAGGAAAATGTTGCAAAATGTTCAGTTCTACATTTTGTAATTTCAAGGAACACCCTAAGCTCCATATGAAGTCCCTCTGAAAATCCAGCACTAGATTATATCTATCAACCAAAAGAGGTATTAACTAATTAATTAATACTCATTACTTGGGCCATTAAAATTGTTACCTCCTTATATCTTTCCATAACTGTAAAATAATTATTCGTATTCACATTGCAAAAGCTAAACATGTTTAAATTAGAGAAGATAATTAAGAATGTATGAATGTATGCATCAGAAAATCCCAAACATCCACTATCAATGGATTATTATTAGAAGTCTTTATGCAAATAAAAAAAATGTGCAAGATAGTGGGTTGAATGTTTAAGTGCAGCACGATGTAATAAGGATTAGGAATGTAAGTGACTACTCAAGTAGTTGACTACCCGATAAGCTTAGACTTATCAGGTAGTCAAATGACTACTCATTCACCCCAGCCCTTGCCTCCTCTGTATCAGAGGCAGCAAGAGAGGAGGGGAGGAGGGGAAGCAGGAGCTGGTGCTAGGGGAAGCTGTCTTAAAAGCCCCCAGTACTGTCTCTGCAGTGTGAGGGGGAGGGCAAGTGAAGCAGAGCCACAGATGTCCTGGAGCCACTTGCACTGTGGCTCTGCATTTTAAAGGTACTAAGAGCCGGATGACTCTTACTGCATTTAAAAGGCAGAGCCACAGCAGGGGCAGGTCTGGGACTCAGCGTAAGCTGGGATTCATGAGTCCTAGATCGCACTGGTTTCCAGACCTACCCCCACGTGGCTCTTGCTGCATTTAAAAGGCAGAGGCACAGCGGTCCGGGACCCGGTGCAAGCCAGGACTGCTGAGTTCTGGTTTTTGCTGGTTCCTGGACCTACCCCTGCTGAGGCTCTGTAGTATAAATGTAGTTGGAGCTGGGCTGCCTGCACGCATGGATTTGTAAAGAACAAATCATTTGTAAAGAACAAATTTGTAACAGCCAGCATGGATTTGTAAACAACAAATCATGTCAAACCACGCTGATAGCTTTCTTTGATAGGATAACAAGCCTTGTGGATAAGGGAAAGCAGTAGACATTTCATACCTAGGCTTTAGTTAAGCATTTGATTTGGTCTCGCATGACCTTCTTATACATAAGCTAGCCCTACATGGGTCTACTATAAAGTGGGTGCATAACCGGCTAGAGAACCATTCTCAGAAAGTAGTTATTAACGGTTCACAATCATGCTGGAAGGGCATAACAAGTGGAGTTCTGCAGGGGGCTGTTTTGGGACTAGTTCTGTTCAATATTTTCATCGATTTAGATACTGGCATAGAGAGTATGATTATTAAGTTTACAGATATTTAAGAGCAGACTGGATATACATCTATTAGGGATGATCTAGACCAGTGTTTCTTAACTTTTTAAGACTGAGGAACACCAAACAAGACTTTTCTTTAATGAGGAACACCAAGGATTTTTTGTTGGGAAAAAAAAAGGTCGCCTGCCCCTTTAAGGGAGGCCATTTTGAACTCTGTTCTCCACAGCACACCTCTGACTGCCTTAAACACAGTTTAAGAAACACTGATCTAGACGGTGCTTTGTCCTGCTGTGTGAGCAGGGGACTGGACTTGATAATCTCTCAAGGTCCCTTCCAGTTCTAGTATTCTATGATTCTATGATTAAGACATAGGAAAAGAAAAAAAATAAAGTTGTGGTAGGGTAAACAGGAATAAGAAAAAGGCAGGGATAATTTTATTTAGAAAATAGTGACTGTCTCATTTACTTGAAAGCAACTGGACTCAAGTTCAAATTAATTACTGACTAATTGTGACCAAAAGTCTAGTGGAAGTCTTTAAATGAGCTGGTGGATTCCAGTTCCAAGGGGACAAGTGTCCACCTATCAAAAAAGCCAAGCACCATACTTTATACTAATTGACATCCACACTGGCTGTCTCTCAGAAACTGAGGACCAAAATAGCACAAAGAATTAACAGTGGAGGAAAACCAACAGTCTGGAAACATATAATACAAGTAAGCATCATAAATAATGGTCTACTGACTAACTCAGTAGCTGGAGATACCAAAACTATCTGAAAGACTCCAGCGAGAGGCCATGACGGTAACACTACTACACACAACCTTCTGTTTTAGAACTGGTCAAACCTAAAACTAATTTCCAGTGCAAGTGATTTTAGTTCCATTGACATTCTGGCCTTCTATTTTCCAGCTGCATTTTAATAAAATGTTTAAGGACACAGAAATATTCAAGTTGAGACAGATTTACTATCCTTTCCACACCACACAACTAAATTATCATGAAGATTTGTATTCGTTTGCAAAGCTCAAATTACTTTTGAAGCTCAGATGAACTGTGAAAGAGGGAATCAAGTGTCTCAACATTCCATTTTGCATATTTAAACTTTCTAGCTTATGAGAGAGATGGAAATCAACTCCAAGTTTTAAATATATATATTTTTTCTAGATTATATAAACTGTTAGACTAATAATTCAAATAAATAATGGGGTAACATGATGTTTTAATTCGTTATGTTTACACATTTTACAAATTGGTTGACACAGACTTTTGAGAAAAGAAATTGAAGCACGGCACTATGTCTCCATCTGTTTACTACTACATGATTTTTTAAAATGTTTGAACAAGACACTATGCTCCTAATATCCTTTTTATTTAGTGATATTAATAATTTACAATGGATTTATTACTGTTGTAACTAGTGTAATGAAGTGACACTGATTAGGCCCTTTGAGCTTATTAATGGAAGTATTACTGCCATTTGGATCACTCTTAATCACATCTACTACTGAAAAGGTAATCTGTTTTTAGATATAATCATTTATACTGTCAGACACACAAAACTGCCATCTTTCTGAATAAGACTATCTTTGGACCAATCAATGGACCACCTTTTTTGACCTAAAAACATAAGCTACAAAGACTAACAATGAAGATCTGATTTCTTTTCATGGCAGTGGATAGTAACTACTTTGAAGCTACTGAGTCAAATCTACATTTGATTTTTGTACATGTATTTTTTTTAAATAAACTTAAAACCAATTATCTTATTATAGATGAGTGTAATGGTGCATCGGATAGCTTTCTTTGATAGGATATCAAGCCTTGTGGATAAGGGAGAAGCAGTGGAAGTGGATACCTAGACTTTAGTAAAGCATTTGATACGGTCTCGCATGACCTTCTTATCAATAAACTAGGGAAATACAACCTACATGGGGCTATTATAAGGTGAGTGCCTAGCTGGCTGGATAACCATTCTCAGAGAGTAGTTATTAATGGTTCACAGTCATGCTGGAAGGCATAACAGTGGGGTTCCGCAGGGATTTGTTTTGGGACCAGTTCTGTTAAATGTCTTCATCACCCATTTGGATGATGGCATAGAGAGCATGATTATTAAGTTGGCAGATGATACCAAGCTGGGAGAGGTTGCAAGTGCTTTGGAGGATAGGGTCATAATTCAAAATGTTCTGGACAAACTAGAGAAATGCTCTGAGGTAAACACGAGGAAGTTTAATAATGACAAATGCAAAGTGCTCCACTTAGGAAGGCACAATCAGTTTCATACATACAGAATGGGAAGTGACTGCAGGAAGGAGTACTGCAGAAAGGGATCTAGGGGTCCTAGTGGACCACAAGCTAAATGAGAGTCAACAGCAGCCATGGGGAAGGCACAAGCCCTTTGAATAGAAGCAGTTGAAAGGGCTCGCTCCATCCCAGCTCCCAGACAATGCGCCAGAGGCGCCAGGATGTGGCAAACCCTTTCAACTACTTCTATTTAAAGGGCTCACTGGGAACTGCTGCACAGGGTAGATCAAAGAGCTAGGCAGGCTGGATCCGGCCTGCTGACAGGCTTTTGCCCTCCCTGATCTAGACGGTGCTCGGTCTTGTCATGCAGGTAGGGGACTGGATTTGATGATCTCTCGAGGCCCCTTCCAGTTCTAGTGTTCTATGATTCTATGATCTGCTAGTTTTGTTCTTTTTAGCATTTCAGGTTTCCTTGCTTAAACTCTTCTTCGGAGAATCTAAGTTTTATATGTAATGCAAGAAAACAAATTAAAATCTAGGTTATATGAGAAATAGCAAGGTTGTTTTGTTTCTTAACAGTGAGTATCTACCTTGTTTTAAAATTATATAAATATAGAAACCAACATATTAATTAGCTCCGTGATCTTTTCTGGAGACACAGCATCAGCTCTCCCCAGCTAATGCAGATTGTCATAGCTCTACTGACTGACTTCAATAGAGTTAAATGGTTTATATATCTGCAGTAGCAACTGCAGTTAACCATTACTCTTATAGATGAAAAAAACTTAAAAAACGAGTAGTTCTGTAGTACCTTAGAGACTAAAGGTGCTACAGGACCACTCATTTTTTATTTTATTTTTTAAGTTACAGACTAACATGGCTACCCCTCTGAGACTGTTAAAGACAAAACATTCTGCGATGACTGCAGAGGTTGTACTGATTCTGGAAGAAACATGGGGTGGAATTCTGGCTTCCTTGAAGTAAATGGGAGTTTTGTTATTGTCTTCAAGGGAGCCAGCATTTTACTTTCAGAACCTAAGAGAAGCAAACTGGGTTCTGCACATTTCAGTGCAACAATACTTTTACTGCAAGCATTTACAAAGTAAGCTAAGCAAACAAGTATCTCTAAATTCCACTAAAAAGAATCCAGTAATTACACATACTAGCAAGCAATGACTGTTTAATTCATTATCTGGTTTAGACCACACAGAGAAAAGTTTAGACCACATATTAAAGTTTGCCTTTTTCAAAGGTTTAACTGGGTAGTGTCTTTCCACCCCCAAATAAGTGATTCAATGTCAAAATGTGAAATATATGGATACCAAATAAATGGTTAATTTGATTATATAAATTATACTATATGAGAAATTTCCTACTCCCTGCTTTTGTTAACCACTTTGCATAATTAAATAGTACAAATGCTCCCTGTATTCATTTAGCAAATAAAAGGAATGCAGATATGTTCCCTCCGTTCAAACTGACCATACCAGGCTATCACAGTACACTGCTATAAAGTATACCTAAAGTCAGAAGTTACACTTGCAGAAGTGTTTGGGTAACAGCTAAGAATGGAATACTTCAGGAACTGATCTGTTTTCTCTCTTCTGTGTGAAGGAGAGTTGAGTGAATGTTTCCTACTGCATTATTTTTAAAGTACTTTCTGAATGTTTATTCATATTGACTGTGAAAGACGTTCCATATATTTGGATCCTGGATTGACGTTTCAGGTTGATGTGATGTGAGAAGGGCCTGCAAGGTGTAGGAATCCCTCCTCTTTCTGATTTTTTGTTTTAAACAGAACAGCGATCTTCAGGATTAGATTTAATATTTTATGGTTTTTGTTGCCATACTATTTTTACTATTTGTTCAATGTCCTAAGTACTACAAGGTAGGTGGAGGGACAACTATACAAAGTTATCACTGCTTTTATGAGTGCGGAGGAAGGGTACGTGGAATAAAGAGAAAAGTAAAATGCCATCCTTATATAATGGTGGGAGGCCTGGGAAGTAGGGAGGTCTTGTTCACTCCATCTGTTCCTCTACAATGTTCATACAGGCAGGAACCAAGAAGTCCCACTAGTTCATTTCTGAGTAAATTGGATTTTAACCAGCACAATCATTTAAAAAGAATTGTTTTTGACACATTGCTTAAGTTGAAGCCTGTTATTTTATCAACATGAAAAGCAGCCTACACAAACAGTACTGAGAGTTTTTAAAAGCTTAAATCAGCCTACTTTAGTTTGGTTACCTGAATGTGTTGGGTTGCTTGGCAGTGTGATAATTGAAAACTGGTGGTTAAGAGGAGGAAGTATTTCTGGAGTCATATATCGCTTAGAAAGAGGGACAGAGATGGTTGCCAGCAGGAAAGGTACAATAAATATAAATGAAAAAATAAGGGAAATAAAAGAAAGCTGAGAACACAACTAATCCTTTTTATTTGTTTCCTCCTTCTAATGTAGTAGCTTTTGGCTATGTTTGGGGCCTTCAATACCTCTTTGGGCCTTCAGTACCTCTCTGATCAAATATGTACTCAAACATTGATCAACAGTATCTAGAATGAGCACCATTTAAGTGAAATGCCACAAATATACACTGAAAGTTAAATATCATGTCATGGTAAATGTGCTTTTTTAAAAGTGCTCTCTTTACTGAAATATAATACTACAATATATAGGTTGGTGATTTGTTTCTGACATTTATAAACTGTACCTGTGTAATAGAAGTAGTGTTTGGTGTTACCGACGATGGCGAGTCACTTGTTTTTGGCTCACCAGGAGATGCTGCTGAACCCTGGGATTCCTGACTAGCAGGCTGATCTGGAGATAAAGCATCACTACTGTCTTCATCAAATGAGTAATCATCCAAAGCTTGGGGATAATTCTCTTGTCCAACTGCTAGGATGTTCACAAAAAATAAACTCTTTACTTTCAAAGGTCAATATTTAACTAGCTAGAGAAGCCAAGAAATGTTGGAACTCAACAAGCATACTATTGTTATAGTTCAATATTTTTGTACGTAAATATTATTTTTAATACAATCAAAGCCATCTTAAATGATATTCAAGGGTCCAAAAACTGGTTACTTAGAATGCATCTACACTGCACCCATAGCTCAAAATAAGCTACACAATTTGAGCTACGCCAATTGCGTTGCTTATTTTGAGTTAATTTCAAAATAGCTTATTTAAAAATTTGGCACTGTCTACACTGCACTTAATTTGAAATAAATTATTATTCCAAAACATCCCTTACTCCTTGTGGAATGAGGTTTACAGGGACATTTTTGAAATAATGGGCTTGCTCAAAAGACACAGAATAGCTATTTTTAGGATACCTCCGCTATCCTGAAATAGTGCTGCAGTGTAGATGTAGGCTCAGTGTAGATGGTCTTCAAAGAAAGAATGAAAACAGTTACGTTCAGTATATCTGAGGCTACAGTGGGATGGTCCCTTAAGATGGGAGGATTAAATAAGAGTAATTTATGTAGCTTCAATTAATTTGTAATCATTTTTAATAATTAAAAGATTCACTTGTGTAAGACAGACATAGCTTTATACTCCAATCCAGTTAAAACTGGAGTTTGAATAAATACAGTATTACTTTGCTCAACTTAGTGCTGGTAGGCTGTAAGTACCATAGGAGCTGACATAACACATAGCTAATTAACTAATTTTTAAAATTGACCTTTACAGTTAAGATTCAAATTATTAATTTTTCATATTGCTTTACTGATAGCAGATCCAAGTCATAGCTCTTCTACTTGCCTATAATTGCTTCTTTAACACTGGAGTCTACAGGAAGGATGTTCTTTTCCACCAGTTCCATAGGGCCAGGCCTCTGAGCAATCTTCTCATTCAGATCATCTGCCAGACGAGCTCTCTTCAGTTTCATCTGTGTTGCCTGCAATGAGGGTTCTGCAAATGTCTCTAAAAGAGATAAAACTTTTAATGATTCTATAAACTATTTTGTCTCATTTTAAGACCACCAAAATAGCATTTATTCTTCATGACCATACCTTCACACATGTCAAAAACTGTAGCACTCCAGTAAGTCATTTTAGCCCTTTGCTGGAGAGTCATTCTGTTATAAAAATATCTATGTAGTCCTAACCCAGTGGTGGGCAACCTGTGGCTGGGACTCCACCTGCGGCCTGCAGACTCCCTCAGTGCCCCGCTCCCGCATGTGCCTCTCGTGCACCAGGGCATCAGAGCCCCACACTTCCTACTCCCCCTTCCCCCTCCCTCCACACAGCACTTTTGGAGGAGCTGCAAATCCATCCCCACTCCTCCCTCTCCCTTTCAGAGCTGGAACAACACAAATCAGCTGTTTGCGGTTTGGGAGGGAAGGGGAAAAGTGGAACCAAAGCATGAATCAGGTGATTTGTGTGCTCCAAAAGTGCTGGGAGAGAGGGGGAGGAGCAGGTAAGTGCAGGGCTCTGGTGCACGAGAGGTGCATATGGGAGAGGGCGCACATGGGGCGGGGGGAGCCATAAGGCCGCAAGTGGAACCTCAGTGGGCCGTGGGCTGCTGTGGCCTATCTAGGTGAAGGAGAGAAACTCATGCGGCCATCCACCATTCAGGTAGCCCACTGCTGTCCTAACCTATCCTCAGAATTAATATTAGAAAAGAAACACTTTAAATGGCTCTTATTTTTCTTGATTATAATATCCTTCCACAACTAGTTAAATATAACAGTTTTAAAGACTTCTTCAGACATCACAACAATGTCTGTTTGGAACATTTTTAATAAAAGGTAAACATTTGAAAAAAAGCCAACTCAGAAAGACTTTCTGGTTTTAGGAGGCTTTTTGTTTTGTTTTTTTATGATAAATTTCCTCAGCATAAAAAGATTAAATTTAAAATTTAAATTAAAAACTTACAGCAAGTAAACCAAAGTTGTACTTTATTATTATTAATTTTATTATTAAATTATGATACTGCCTTGGGATCCCAAATTATGACCTCATTGTCGTAGGCAATCAAGGACCCTGACCCATCGTCAATTTAGGGTGCAATTTGTAGCTACAGAAGCTACACAAGATAAGAAAGGTTTGTAATATTTGCTGTAAACTACAACAGACTGGCAGGATTCCAAAATGCTGTTTATAAGTACAAGCAGCTTTATCAATAGTGATCTATTAGAGAGGCAATATCAGATTTTAAATGTCTGATTACAACAAAGTCCTTTTCTCTGTTATTGAAATAATTAAAACACCTTATATAACTTTACAATTTATTTCTTTCACTAGGAACAATAAGAAGATAATACAACTTTGCATTTGACTATAAGCAGGGGCTGAACTACTGCTTGCTATCAGCTAGCTAAAGGAGAGAGCTGCCCGGGGGGTGGGTATGCTCACTCAAATTGGTTAGAAGCTTCAGGGGGTAGTTGAGTTAGTCTGTTACAGAAAAAAACAACAAATTGTCTGGTAGCACTTTATAGACTAACAAAACATGGAGATGGTATCATGAGCTTTTGTGGGCACAGCCCACTTCTTCAGATGACGTGGGCTGTGCCCACGAAAACTCATGATACCATCTACATGTTTTGTTAGTCTATAAAGTGCTACCAGACCAAATTGGTTAGCTCTGTTAACTGTTGATATGTAAATACAGCTCATGCCAGGATGGAGAAGGAATCCGAGGTGTGGTTATGTAAATCCAATTCAGCCAGGGCTGATGGAGGATCCGTTGTTAGAATGGAATGTGATGTACTGTAACTAATTTGGGTTGTTGTGGGGGTCACAAATCATGCTACCCCAAAATGTGGGAACCATAAAATATGACACCAGTGCTTGCAGTAGAGATACCACCATTGTAAGAGGTCTCAGATGAACAAGCCTCCTCCTTCCAGAGTTGAGTGAACTGAGTTGGGGGAGAAGGGGGGAAGGGCTTGAGCCAGCCTGCTTCATGCCTGCCAGAGGTGAGCTGTAAGACTGGTTCAACCTACCTTTTCCCCCCTTGTTTTAAGGATAGACCTAAAGCAGACTCCAGCAGGAGTCTTTTTCCTAGTCCAATGGAAGCTGGAATCTTTTGCCAGCCTAGGTGGTGGCTAAAGAGTTGAAATCACTAAGAGCTGAAGTCACTGGTTTGGCCTGGAGCCAGATCCATTGCAGCCAGCAAGATTGCTGGCGCGAGCAGCGGAAGGTGGCCAGCGGAGTGGCTGGCGGCAACGGCAGGAGGCTGGCAGGAGTGGCGGCAGGTGGCAAGCGGAGCATCTGGCGGGAACGACCAGCGGGTGGCCGGCAAGAGTGGCGGCAGGCGGCGCCAGCAGACCACAGAAGCAGCACAAAGATGGCATGGCCTCAGGCTCAATGAGTGGAGTCATCAGGGTCTCGTGTCAGGGTCCGCACTGACTGGACAGGGCTGTAAGTGGGGCGTTTGAAGTGGGGTACGGAGAAAGTTTGGGTAAATGAATGGAACCCTTACATTGTTGGACTAGTGAGCCTGAGGGGCAAAGGACATTGCTCAATCCATTTGAGCTGGGACGGTTACTCGTGGGGGGTTAGGAACTATGTTTGTGATATTTTTCTGAGCTAATGCCATGTAACTTCTCTCCCCCTTTCATTAAAAGTTTCTTTTCTACACTCAGACTCTGTGCTTGCGAGTGGGGAAGCATCGCTTCTCAGAGGCGCCCAGGGGTGTGTGAATTTCCCAGGCTACTGGGCAGGGGCTCGAGCCGGTTCTGTGTGAAATGGATGAAAAGGGACCCCTAGATATTGAAACCGGCCCTGGCTACTGCTGGCACTACCTGACAGAAGGGTTACATTTTGGGGGCTCGTCTGGGATCACTGGGTCAGTACCCCTCGCAAGCACATGTTGAGTGATTTGCTAAGTGGGAAATAATTGTGTTGTGTATTTGAGGAAATTACTGTTTGTATCATGGCTAATCTGTTGGGTTTGTTGGGCCCTGGCTCAGAAGTCTCTAGCTCAGGGGCAGCAGCCTCAGCCAATGACTGGGCAGAAGCCCTGGGGCAGACACTGGAAAAATGTGTGCTACCCTATGCTAGGGCCAGGTCCTACCGCAAGTTAAGGTTATTTCCTGGGGAAGAGGAGTTCGAACCCTGGCTAGAACACACGACTGAAATGCTAGAGCAGTGGGCTGTACCAGACAGAGAAAGGCGAAGATGTTTAGTAGAGAGTCTCAGGGGCCCAGCCTTAGATGTGATTCGCACCTTGACGCTGGCTAAGCCTGAGGTCAGTGTAAAGGACTGCCTAGAGGCCCTCACTCACACCTTTGGGAGCATAGAGGGCCCTGAAGACAGTTACTGTAACTTTCTCAATGCTAAGCAGTGCCGGCAACAGAAGGTCTCAGTCTATATACAGAGGCTGGAGAGGCTGCTACAGAGAGCTGTCATTAGGGGAGCAGTGACTGCTGAGCAAATGGACCAGACCAGACTGGCTCAAATTGTAAGAGGAACTCAGTATTACAGCCCGATTCTACTTCACCTCCGGCTAAGAGAATGACAGGAACATCCCCAAGTTACTCCCAGTTGATAAAAGAGGTCAGAGAGGAAGAGGAAAGGCAGGCTGCCAGTGACCTTTGGGAGGCCCAGACACCTGAGCCAGCCAGCACCGCACCCCAACAAACAGCTGGCGTGCTGATGGTGAACACCAGAGAAGACCTTGCCCAACAAGTTCAGGTCCTGACCGAACAGATGGCTGAGTTTCAAAGAGTCATTGACCAAGCAAGGATTTACAGGGAGAAGGAGCCTCAGGCTGTGGTGATGGAGAAGTCAGCACCTGGAGCCCCCATCCCACTCAGGCAAAGGAGGAGAGGACCGTTCTTCTGCTATCAGTGTGGTCAAGATGGGCACAATGCCGCCAATTGCCGAAATGAGGAAAATCCCAGCTTAGTTTATGGAAAGCTGAGAATCAGTTGTGAGAGGGTCTGGGGCAGGGGTTCTGCAGAACATCAGTGAAGTATGTTGGTCACACTGTGTCCCAAGAAGGTGTGAGTACTGACCCAGATAAAACAGAAGCACTCACTACCTGGCCACGCCCCAGCAACTACAGAGAGCTTAGGACCTTCCTTGGATTTAGTGGTTACTATCACAGGTTTGTGAAGAATTATGCTACCATTGTAAAGCGTCTGAATGATCTTACCAGGGGATACCTGTCCAGCAAGAAAAAGTCTAAGACCAAGAATAAGGGGAGGTCCCCAAGACCTCCTGATCCAAGACACTATGGCCCCTTAGAGCCCTTTGGACCATGATGGGATGAGGGATGTGAAAGGGGTTTCTGAGAGATCATTAGCTGTCCAACTCATGCTCCAGTCTTAGTTTCTGCTGACCCAAGCAAGCCATTTCTCCTACATACGGATGCCAGTTTGGAGGGTTTGGGAGTGGTCTCATACCAAGATGTGGAAGGCAACCGTAAACCTGTGGCCTTTGCCAGCCGAGGGTTGTCCGACAGTGAAACTCGTTACCCCATCCACAAGTTGGAGTTCCTGGCTTGAAATGGGCCATCACTGAGAAATTTCAGGATTATTTGTATGGTGCTAAGTTTCAAGTATGGACAGACAAGAATCCACTGACTTATGTGTTGACAAGTGCTAAGCTGGATGCTACTGGACAAAGATGGGTGGCCGCCCTGGCCAGCTATGAATTCAGCATACAGTACCGATCAGGGAGAAGCAATGTAGATGCAGATGCATTGTCTCAGCGCCCGCAGCCAACAGAAATTGGTGAGATTCCTGTAGATGGAGTGAGAGCTATTTGCAACGGAAGTTATCAGAAGTCCAAGGCACATGAGTGTGTTGCAGAAACTGTGGGCCTACCACCTAAGAGTGTGCCCTCTGTCTCAGTGAACTACATTATGTTGGACCAATCTCCATTGCCCAGGTTCAATGCTTCTGACTGGCAAAGAGCACAGTTGCAAGATGCTGACATTCGTGACACACTACTTGCAAAAAGAGAGGGGCAAAGCCCTAGTGCACTTGCCCCATCCACCCCTGAGGGTAAGCTACTGTTGGGGGAGTGGTGCAAACTGGAACTGATATAACTGATATGGAGGGTGCTCACTGGATCACCGTAGATCCTTTGCAAACTTGACAAACACAACTAATGCTACCAAAAGAGTACCGAGGCCTGGCCATGAGAGCCCTGCATGATGATTTTGGGCATTTGGGAATGGATAAAACCCTTGAACTTATCTGTAGTAGGTTCTACTGGTCCCGGATGGCTGAAGACATACGGAAAAAATGTGAGACCTGCGCCCGATGTGTTCAGAGGAAAACTCTGCCTACTAGAGCTGCCTATCTGGAGAATATCACCACCATCAGGCCCTTGGAGCTGGTGTGCATCGATTTCTTGTCTTTAGAAGTGGATGGGAAAAATATGGGAAATATTTTAGTAGTGACTGACTATTATACCTGATATGCACAGGCATATCCCACACATGACCAGCAGGCCACCACCGTGGCTCGAGTTTTGTGGGAAAGATATTTCTCAGTATATGGGCTCCCAACTCGGATACACTCTGACCAGGGGCGGGACTTTGAGTCACCTCTTGAAGGAGGTGCTACCATTGCCCAGAGATAAGAAGTCCAGAACAACACCTTACCACCCACTAGGTGATCCTCAGCCCGAGCGATTCAATCGGACTCTATTAAATATGCTGGGGATGTTACGCCCAGACCAGAAGGCACCCTGGAGCCAGCATGTTGCATTTTTGGTGCATGCCTACAATGCTACAAGGAGTGATGCTATAGGGGTCACCCCATACTTCACGATGTTTGGACGAGAGCCAATACTACCTATAGACATATGCTTTGGAGTATCAGGGGATGACGAGAGCTATGAGACACACTTGCAGTATGTCTCCCGACTAAGAGAAAAGCTGCAGAATGCCTATCGCTTGGCTACAGTGGCTGCCCGGAAAAATGCAGACCGTAATAAACACCGATATGATGCACGAGTGCACCTGCAAGAGCTCCAACCCAGGGACAAAGTTCTGCTATGAAATTTGGGTGTTGCTGGCAAGCACAAGATTGCTGACAGATGGAAGGCAATGCCTTACCTGGTGGTGGAAAAACTTAGAGATCTACCGGTCTACAAGATTAAACTGGAAACTGGGTCAGGGCAAGTAAAGACAGTGCATCAGAACCTTCTGCTGCCTGTGGTAGAATTGGTAGGTGCCCCTTACGAAGTGGACCATGACATGGGACCTCAGCGAAAAGGGGGTGACAGGCCAAATCCACCACCCAACATGCATGGTGGGACCTGTGAAGCTAATCTGCCTTTATCCAGCACCTTTGAGAGTGAATCTGAAGAGGAAGATGATTCCATGCAGTATACTAGGATGAAGACCAGATTCCGAACTCCATCAGTGAGACACAGGGAGAGTGCCACTTCTTTGGCTCTGAATCCTATGGCTGAGGCATTTAGGCCTGTGGAAGGCAATCCACCGTACACAACCAGACCAACCTCAGATGATGAGCTTGTCCCATCTACATCTCCAGATCTTCTGGGAGATGAACGGGTTTGTGACGACACACCTATGTCAGTGGACAGAGAGAATGTTCCAGGGAAAGGTGTCCCTGGTGCCTTGGACATCCCAGCATCTCGGCAAGAAGTGCAAAGGCCTGTGTATGTAGAGAGGGTGCTTACACATAACCCTTCATCAGCCCTACCCCCAGAAGAAGTCTCCAGACATAGCCAGTTTATCAATTTCATCTGCACTTCTCCAGATTATGTTTGAGTTGATGACATTTTCCCAGAACAAATATGAATGAAATGCATTAAGCTGTTGTTTTTCAACTGTGGAACTTCAAAGTAAATTATTTGGAACCTCTCCTGACAAACTCTTAACTATAAAAGGCTTAATTTTAAAATGTAATTTTGAAGGTTCTTAGATTTTTGTTGCATGCTAATTTTAATGATAAAATGCAGATGGCCTGTCAATATAAAGAATCCTGATCTGAGTGTAGTATCCAAGTTCATGTTTTGAAAACTAAAAACAGCAGACTATTTCACCAAATAGAAAACTGGTTTTGGTTTTAATACTGCTTTTTGTACGTACAATGGGATTTCAATAATAAAACACACTAATGCAGTCCAATTCAAAAACTGATTTTGTTATTTCTGAGTATTAAATTCACCTGAACAGCTGGTCAATAAAACATGGAAAGCTGAGCTTATTAATGGTTAATCTGCTGAGCAAAACATCACTTAAAACTGTAAGACTGTTTCCTGGAGAGACTGCAACAATGTATAATGTATATACATCCCTTAGGACAGTGGTGCACAACCTTTTTGCACTTGTGACCCCTGGGAAAATTGTGGTTGAGAAAAAAAAGTGTGGCCCCTTTAAATGCCACTCTGCTCGCCTGCCGCTCCTCCCACCCCTGTCGTGTGTACATCGGGCGCCGAGCTGGGAAAAGAAAATACCAGCCGGCCCAAATCACAGCGCTGCGACCCCTCCCCCCCAGAAGACAGCCGCGACCCCCAAGGGAGTTGCGACCCATGGGTTGCGCACTGCTGCCTTAGGAGATAGAATCATAGAATCACAGGGTTGGAAGAGACCTTGGGAGGGTCATTGACTCCAACCCCTAAAAGCAAGACCAATCAGCTGGACCAACTAAATCATCCCAGCTAGGGCTTTGTCAAGATGGGACTTGAAAATCTCTGGGGATAGAGATTCCACCACCTCCCTACTTAACCCATTCCAGTGCTTCACCACCCTCCTAGAGAAATAGTTTTTTCCTAATATCCAACCTAGACTCTTCCACTTCAACTTGAGACAATTGTGCCTCACTCTGTCATCTGTCACTACTGAGAACAGCCTCTCTCTGTTCTATTTGGAACGCCCCCCCCCCCCGCCCTTCAGGTAGATCGATAATACAGCAATTAATATTAAATGATACAACACAATTTTTATTTAGGGGAAACTGTGGCTATAGAAGCATCTTCCTCACAGCTGAGAAGACAGTAGTGGCCAGGAATATCTTCTCTGCTATCCTATGGTCTAAGGATAAAGAGTCCTCTCCACTCGCCACCACAGAGTTCCTGAGAGTCAACTACTTGCACTATAGATTGGCATGCAAAACAGTCCTGCACCTTAATAAGAACAGCCCAACACTAAAATGAACCACTCTCCTGAAAAACAGGACATAAGGCTTCTTACCTTCCAGAATATGCATTCTGACCAATTCTGATCGATCTGGTCTGCTGCGAATCTTGTGCTTCAGAAAATTTTCAGTCTAAAAAACAAATCATACCAGTGCTCATAACTACAGAATAAGACAATTTGTTCATGCATACATACTTTTATGAGAATTGGCCTTATGAATATATTGCTACTTGGGTTACATTCCTATAGCTGAGCATCACTATTTTCCATTGTTGGAGAGATTTATTTTTTGCACTGAAAATTCTTCCCTAAGAACAAAGCGATTAAAACTTTAGCATTTTTGACAAATCTCTGTATTAATGCTTACGTTGTGATTTTATGTAGGTGATGATTAAAAGTACTTATGTTGCACAGTAAGAATAACTGGCAATTTACTGTGCTTAGGATAAAACCTAGTCCCCCTCCCATGAATAGTTTACAAATAACAAGGATCCCATAAAACGACCCACCTTCCAGAGACTCTCTGCCTAACTCCACTTGCTTCGATGACCCAAAACACAGAGCAAGGAGACTGAAATCTAAATCTGACTGGTGTGCTTGAACTGGATTTAAGAGAACACAGCACTCTGATGCAGCCATTAAATGACTAGAGTAAGCAACACAGAAATGGCCTTTGATCTGCCTTTAAAACTCATTTTTTCTTTACTTGAAAGTTAGTGACATCCCTTCTTCAAAGCAGTAGCCACCACTAATGGGCAAATTGCTTTTGGCCCCGGGATGGTATGTGGAGAGCCTTTTCTATAACATTAGTACATCCCGTATAGGGGGGGAGAGACAGCTGAATTACCTGAGTCACAATCCCTGTCCTAAGCAATCCATGAGCAATGAAGAGATACACTGTTCCATAAGGCAGGCCTATGCCATATTAGCACAGTTCAGACATTTGCTATTAAAATCTACTGTGCAAAGTAACATCCTTATTAATTTTCTTAAAAGGAACACATCTCTTTGGAATAATTTTAAGATCTAGATGAAAGATTTCACAGTGTAAAGTTTGCCAATTTTATGAAGTTAGGGCATGATAACTGACTTTTGTTGGATTATGCTGAGTAATTCAGGCATAACTAGCCTTGTCCTAACGTCCAGATTTTTATTAAAGTTTTTAAATTGTATATTTTTAATTGTCAGCTGTCCCATCCTTTATAATATCTCTTATAAAGGATATTTTTAGGAGATGTCCATTTGTCCATTATCTTCCATATGAAAGTACCAGAAGGTAGGCTGAGCCAGTACGGTGCATGGCAGCAGCCCTATCAATGGCTTGATCAATTTCTATATAATTTAAGATGATTAGGAATATGATCCAGACCAGTGGTGACGTCTTGATTCTGAAGGCAGGCAGACTGAAAATGGATCTACTCTGCATTCCACTTCTATGGAAAAACCTAAATGGAGTAGAGTTGCCTGATTTTTTGTAGTATGTAGCAACTAATGTATCAGTGGGCTCTGTTCTTTAGTGTGTCTCCATGACAACAATGGGAAGAGAAAATTAGCAAGAATTGGTGCAGGGGAATGGCCAGTAAATTTTACAATACTTCTACAATGATATGAAGCTGGAGCAATCTACGGAGAAAGAAGGCAGATGCTACAATTTTTATTGTAGTCCTAGAACACAAAATATCACAATGAATACTATGATGGAGAAACTGCCCTTTACCCACATTAAGGCCATTCACAATGAAGTTTTTGCCATCAGAGTATCAACATGGATACAGCTGCACTGGTGATTAAAAACTTCAGTACAGACAAGGCCTCAGTTTCCTTGCACAAAATCTGTCCTCTCTCTCTGCTGTACTTGGAATAGGGGCAGAGAAATAGAGTATCATCACATTTAGCCCCTGTCTGGTTTCCGTGAAGAATTACAAACACTTCCACTAATCACTAAAGATTTACTAAAAATATTACATTTTAATTTTGGGGATTCTTCCAGAATATTGACATAAACTATTTGCAATTATAATAATATGCCCCAGACAGTCTGAGAACTAACCACCTCAACATTATTTTTGTTTTTTCATAAGTAAACTCGTTTTCTTTTTCAAATATTAGTAGTATGCTGATACTTTTTAAAAAGTTTAAACTAGATCCCTTACCCTGGCTCGTTCCAAGCTCTTTCTCTGCTCATGGAATGCAGCTGGGCTTTTCAAAGCTGTGAGAAGAAAGAAAGAGTTAAACTGACAGGAAATGCTTTCCAAATGAAAAGTTCTAATCAGTGTATTAATGACAGCCATATTGCACTCAACATTAGATCAGATGAGGAACTCACTTTACTAGACCAACATCTGACTCTATTATTTGCTTGTATTTACCAAAGATTAAATTCATCCCAGAGCAGGAAGCTTCAGTGGGACTGAAGTACTGCATATTCTTTGTGCTGGCCCGCTCTGCACAGATAAGTGTTCTACCTCAAGATTATAGCTCATTGTTACAAATATGTACAGGTTAAGGCTGTCACCCATGCCATATGCTGATGTCCCTTAGCTACTTACCAATAAAGTACTCTATGGCTGAATTTTATCAGCCAGCATTCAAAATACTGAAGCTATCTGTTCTACTACATTACCCTTCACTTACAATTTATTTTCTCTAATAGTAAATACAGGAATGATCACTGCACCAAACATTCACCAAACAGTTAAAGAAACTGTCTTACTAATAACTATCTGACCTAATCTGTTTTTAAAAACATTGTTAAAACACAAAATATTCAAAGTAAAGAACAGTTAATTTGGAAAAGCACCATAATTTTGTATTTCATTTGAAGCAATTTTCAGAAAAATATGAACAGCTGAGGGGAAAAAAATCCAGGTCAAATTTGTCTTTTTTAAAATGGCATTTCCTCACTTTCCTAATGAAGTCTATTGATTCTCAGCCTGAAGAAGAAGAAAGGTGCCACCTTAGAGCCCATTCCACAGTGTTAGAAAAGTCTGCAAAATTACAGCTGAAAGCCGAGTTATGCTTAAGATATAAGACACAGGGGAAGATCTCTAATAATCCACTACTGTACTGAAAAGGTTAAGAGGATATTACAGTGAAGCAGTCTCAGGTGTGTTGGGTAACCTCCATAGAGAGATTAGTTTCAAGAAGCCAGGCAATAAATTGTGACTTTGCCAGTGAAGGCTTAAACAGTGAAATATTATCTACTATATGTTTTAGAGAGTTTGTCTGATTAAAAACTCCTCTTAAATGGTAAAAGCTAGAACTACCAAATTTGGTGTACAGCTAGCCAAAAACTCAAAAAGTAATAATAAAATGTTTGTTAAGTACATCAGAAGCACAAGCAACCTGCTAAACAACCAGTGGGGCCCCTGGATGATCAAGATACAAAAGGAACACTTAAAGACGATAAAGTCATTGCGGAGAAAGTAAATGAATTATTTGCTTCAGTCTTCACGGCTGAGGATGTTAGGGAGATTCTCAAACCTGACCCGTCCTTTGTAGGTGAGAAATCTGAGGACTTGTTACAGATTGAAGTGTCATTAGAGGAGGTTTTGGAATTAATTGATAAACTTAACAGTAACAAGTCACCGGGACCAGAAGGCATTCACCCAAGAGTTCTGAAAGAACTCAAACGTGAAACTGAGGAACTATTAACTATGGTTTGTAACCTATCCTTTAAATCAGCTTCTGTACCCAATGACTGGAAGATAGCTAATGTAACGCCAATATTTAAAAAGGGCTCTCGAGGCGATTCCAGCAATTACAGACGTCAGTAGCGGGCAAATGAGTTGAAACAATAGTAAAGAATAAAATTGTCAGACACATAGAAGAAAATAATTAGTTGGGCAAAAGTCAACATGGTTTCTGTAAAAGGAAATCATGTCTTACTAATCTATTAGAGTTATTTGAAGGGGTCAACAAACATGCGGATAAGGGGGATTGAGTGGATATAGTGAACTTAGATTTCCAGAAAGCCTTTGACAAGGTCCCTCACCAAAGGCTCTTATGTAAATTAAGATGTCACGGGATAAGAGAGAAGATCCTTTCATGGACTGAGAACTGGACAAAAGACAGGAAACAAAGGGTAGGAACAAATGGTAAATTTTCAAAATGGAGAGGGGTAACTAGTGGTATTCCCCAAAGATCAGTCCTAGGACCAATCCTATTCAACTTATTCATAAATGATCTGGAGAAAGGGGTAAACAGTGAGGTGGCAAAGTTTGCAGATGATACTAAACTGCTCAAGATAGTTAAGACCAAAGCAGACTGTGAAGAACTTCAAAAAGATCTCACAAAACTAAGTGATTGGGCAACAAAATGGCAAATGAAATTCAATGTGGATAAATGTAAAGTAATGCATGTTGGAAAAAATAACCCCAACTACACATACAATATGATGGGGACTAATTTAGCTACAACTAATCAGGAAAGAGATCTTGGAGTCATCGTGGATATTTCTCTGAAGATGTCTACGCAGTGTGCAGCGGCAGTCAAAAAAGCAAACAGGATGTTAGGAATCATTAAAAAAGGGACAGAGAATAAGACAGAGAATATCTCATTGCCCTTATATAAATCCATGGTACGGCCACATCTTGAATACTGCGTACAGATGTGGTCTCCTCATCTCTAAAAAGATATACTGACATTAGAAAAGGTTCAGAGAAGGGCAACTAAAATGATTAGAAAGTAAGTAAGGAAAAGTTATGCATTTGTTCTCATAATATAAGAACTAGGGGCCACCAAATGAAACTAATGGACAGAAGGTTTAAAACAAATAAAAGGAAGTTCTTCTTCACACAGCTCATAGTCAATCTGTGGAACTCCTAGCCTGAGGAGCTTGTGAAGGCTAGGACTATAATAGGGTTTAAAAGAGAACTAGATAAATTCATGGAGGTTAAGTCCATTAATGGCTATTAGCCAGTATGGGTAAGGAATGGTGTCCCTAGCTTCTGTTTGTCAGAGGTTGGAGATGGATGGCAGGAGGGAGATCACTTGATCATTACCTGTTCAGTTCACTCCCTCTGGGACACCAGGCTCTGGCCACTGTTGGCAGACAGGGTACTGGGCTGGATGGCCCTTGGCCTGACCCAGTATGGCTGTTCTTATGTTCTTATCATAACTTAAAAGCGAAATAAGGGTTTGGTTATGCCAGGAAAATGGAATTCCCTCTCATAAAACCAAACAGAAAAGAGATAGAATCATCAAAGCAAGTACAGTCCACACAATTGATATAACTGAGTGAATGTTGAAAGAGTGAACCAAGGTGAGAGAGAAAAATTGGATGAACTAGGAATAGCATTGCTTCCGAATAAACCTTGCAGAAAAGAGATAAAATAAAGACATTTGGAGTAGTGTTCTGTTTTGGCATTACCAGGCAACCCTAGATAAATCTGCTAGTTTATAATAATTGTAACTAATGTATTTATGTAATTTTAAAAAGACGTAGTTGTTTATTGAATAAAGTGCACCAGTCTTCATAAACAGAAAAATGTAAGGGGGAATATGATAGAGGTCTATAAAATCATGACTGAAGTGGAGAAAATGAATAAGGAAAAGTTATTTACTTGTTCCCATAACATAAGAACTAGGGGCACCAAATGAAATTAAGAGTTAGCATGTTTAAAACAGAGAAATGGAAGTACTTTATTAATGACCCGGATGAGGGGATGGATTGCACTCTCAGCAAGTTTGCAGATGACACTAAGCTAGGGGGAGAGGTAGATACGCTGGAGGGCAGGGATAGAGTCCAGAGTGACTTAGACAAATTGGAGGATTGGGCCACAAGAAATCTGATGAGGTTCAACAAGGACAAGTGCAGAGTCCTGCACTTGGGATGGAAGAATCCCAAGCATTGTTATAGGCTGGGGACCAACCAGCTAAGTAGTAGTTCTACAGAAAAGGACTTGGGGGTTACAGTGGATGAGAAGCTGGATATGAGTCAACAGTGTGCCCTTGTAGCCAAGAAGGCTAATGGCATATTAGGTTGCATTAAGACAAGCAATGCCAGCAGATCCAGAGATGTCATTATTCCCCTTTATTCGGCTCTGGTGAGGCCACATCTGGAGTACTGTGTTCAGTTCTGGGCCCCCCACTACAAAAAGGATGTGGACGCATTTAAGAGGGTCCAGCGGAGGGCAACCAAAATGATTAGGGGGCTGGAGCATATGACCTATGAGGAGAGGCTGAGGGAGTTGGGTCTGTTTAGTCTGCAGAAGCGAAGAGTGAGGGGGGACTTGATAGCAGCCTTCAACTTCCTGAAGGGAGGTTCCAAAGAGGATGGAGAAAGGCTGTTCTCAGTAGTGACGGATGGCAGAACAAGGAGCAATGGTCTTAAGTTATGGTGGGAGAGGTCCAGGTTGGATATTAGGAAAAACTATTTCACTAGGAGAGTGGTGAAACACTGGAATGGGTTACCTAGGGAAGTAGTGGAGTCTCCATCCCTAGAGGTATTTAAGTCTCGGCTTGACAAAGCCCTGACTGGGTTGATCTAGTTGGGATTGGTCCTGCCTAGAGCAGGGGGCTGGACTTGATGACCTCCTGAGGTCTCTTTCAGCTCTATGGTTCTATGATTCTATGAACACACAGTCAACCTGAGGAACTCCTTGCCAGAGGATATTGTGAAAACCAGGACTTTGACAGGGTTCAAAAAAGAGCTAGATAAATTCATGGAGACTAGGTCCATCAGTGTCTATTAGCCATAATGGGCAGGAATGGTGTCTCTAGCCTCTGTTTGTCAGAAGCTGGGATGCGGCAACAGAGGTAGGATCACTTGATGATTACCAGTTCTGTTCATTCCCTTGTGGGGCACCTAGTATTAAACAGTGTTGGAAGACAGGATACTGGTCTAGATGGATCTTTGGTCTGAATAAGTATCATCATTCATATGTCCTTATTTAATTTGGTCCATAATTAATGGAGTTCAGGCTTCTTTTACTAGACATTGTCAACTTCCACTGATTTTAAAAAGGGACTAAGCTAAAGATGCTAGGATGGGGGGAGGGGGGAAGGGAAGGGATGGCAGTGTTCAGTGCAGCTAGGGATGGTGATATCAAATAGGGACGTAAGAGACTAGTTGCTCTTAATACATTTAAAAGGCTGATGAACAGCGGGGAAGACCTGGTGCGAGCTGGGAATCAGCTGTCCCAGCTCTGCTGGTTCCCCCCTACTGTGCTTCAGCCTTTTAAATGTATTAAGAGCCTGCCAGCTCTTAATACATTTAAAAGGCAGAGATGCAGTGGGATTAGCTCCCAGGGCCGGGAGCCAACCCTGCTGTGGCTCCCCCGCTTATCAACTAATTGACTAATCATTGGAAAATCCATCAACTAGTTGATTAAACCAAATTTAACATCCCTAGTATCAAAGGTAGCTTTAAACTTTACCTTTGAATTCTCCTAATCCAAGGGCTGCCTTCCACTTGGCTGGTCCCACAACACAAGTTAGAACAGCCATAGACTATTTTATTTTGTTCCAGCTGCTTATGATCCCTAAAGAATGTTATGGCATCAGCCAGGGATTACCAGAGCAAAAGACACCAAAACCAGAGCCCTCTTCTTTTTCACGGGGCATAGGGTGGTGGCAGCTTTGGAGCTGGAACAGCAGTTCTGTACCCTTCAAACTCCTTGTACACCCATCTACTATTGATTAAACTGACTTGAGGGTACCTTTGTGCTGATGAAGCAGCCACAGATCCTAAATAAGCAAAATCAAGGGGAAAAATAGATCTTAGGACCAAGTGTAGTTAGTTTACTTTAGAGTACTGAAAATATTAAGAAAATATATATTTAAAAAAATACAATGTAATTATTTCAGATATTTAGCACTATAAATATAACTAAATTAACTTAGTTTTCAAACATTAGGTGATTAATAAACACTATCTAAATTATCTACTTTTTTAGACTATAACAAAATTAATAAATAGTACCTCTGTTTTAGATTGTATCATAGAATTAGAGAACAAAAATGACTTCCAGTCATCCAGTAAGCCTTATTTGTCCACTTGCTTTCACTGGTGTAATTCAGTCATTTCCAGTGAAGTAACTCACAGTTTAAAATGTAAAGAAGAATTAGGTAACTCTAGGGGGACCATACTGTAATGGTTATTCCAAGGGTGGGGAACCTTTTCTGGGCTGGGGACCACTGATACACAGAGAAGTGCGAAGCAAAACAAAACCAGGAACAAAATCCTTTCTGACCTGGCCCCCCAAGTGAGGAAAAAAAAACCCCTCACAGATATGGAGCCCAGCTGAAAAGCAGAAAAATCCCACTCCCCTCAAGATCCAGCCCCATGGGGGAAGGTGCTGAAGCTCGGGGCTTACAGGGCCACCAGATTAATTCTTCTGGGGTTAGTAGATTTTGTGGCCCCCAAAAAGTTCTGGGATGGGGCAAAATGAGGGGCTCAGCTGTGAGAAGGGACTGGGACTAGGGATGCTGACTCTTGGCAGGTGGTAGGGTGCAGGAGAGGCCTGGGGGTGGGGTACAGGAAAAGGCTGGGAGGGTGCAAGAGTGTACTGGGATGGCAGCACGAAGTCTGGGCAGGGTGTAGGGTGCAGGAGCAGGGGAGGGGTATGGAAGAGGAAGGAAGGAGGGCACAAGAGGTAACAGGGATTGGGGCGTCTACCTGGAACAGCTTTTGGAATGGCACAGGGTGGCTCTGCGCAACCTGGAGCATGCAGGAACTGCCCCCCCCCCCACTGCTACCATTGGCCGTGATTCCCAGACAATAAGAGCAACAGGGGCCAGTCACTGCAGAGAGCATTTCTCTGCAGCATGCAGAGCCGCTTCCTTCCCCTGCCAGGCACAGCCAAGTGCCCCCTGTGTGACTGCAGTGCTAGCTTGCCCCACTGGGGATGGGGCAGGAAAGCCCCAAGCCTCGCAGGCCTAATCAAGGCAAGCCTTGGCCGGATCCAGCCCACGGCCAGATCCGAGCCATGGGTTGTAGGTTCCCTATCCCTGGACTATTCGGCAGAATCATTTAGTTTACTGTCTTTATCTTGTATTTTAAATATCTTTTATTTAAATTAGCTATACTTTTCCTGTAGTTATTAAGTGAGTATCATCTGATGACAAAGTTACCATGACTGCTTTCCTTAAAATATTTCATCTTTGATTATTTTATATGTGTTGAAATACAAGTTACTGTAAATAAAATTAGACTTACGTGGCATGATGCCCTGGTCAACCAGCTGTTCTCTTGTTCGTCTTTGCTGTAGCCTAAGCTGAAGTACTGGCAAAAGAAAATAGGAATAATTAATTAACATGCTATGATACTCTTTCCTATTTAAGAGAACAAAATAAATTCTAATTAAGAAGCCAAATATTTCAACTTTAGAAATATTTTGAGTGTATTCATTCAGAAAGACACAGGACATTATATAACAGACCTGTAGGTTACTTTTAAAAATCTTTGGTAATATTACATCTGCTCACATGTCTAGAACCCAAATCACACTGGTATTCTATAGTGATACAATATTTTTTCACCAATAATATGAGTTTTTTAATAGTGATGACAGATATCGACTAACTGAATAATCTTGTAACCGCATCAAAATGTAGCGGTTACATGATTATTTGATAACCCTCAGGGGTGGGGCTGGCAGCCAGTGCACTCCAGGCCCTACTCTTGGGGAGCCCCCTGACAACCCACACTGCTGCCTCTTTATTAGAGGCAGCAACGCAGGGAAGCAGCAGCAGCCTCTGTCTGGGGGGGTGGAAAGCTCCCCATGGACAGGCTGCTCTGGCATCCGATGGAGTAACCTCTGTCCATGGTGAGCCTGGGCCTACCTGCTGCCATCTCGCACTATTGCCTCTGATAAAGAAGCAGCAGCATGGGGTGGGGGCAGGCAACTGGGGGCAGCCAGTGCTTGTGGGTACCAGCTCCCACATGCCCCCCCCACCCTCCATGCTGCTGCCTCTCTATCAGAGGTAGCAGAGTAGGGGTAGAGGGGGGCATGTGGCTCCACAGGATCTAGAGCTTGTGGGGAGCTGGCTTAAAAGCCAGCTCCCCATAGGCACCAGCTCCTACCTCCCCCCATCCCTTGCTGCCTCTGGTACAGACTTATCAGTTAATCATGTAGTCAACTACATGCTGACATCCCTATTTTTTCAGATAATTTATATACATTGTAGATTGATATTCATATTTCTATACAGAAGGGTATCAAATTTAAAATTACAGAAATGACATTATATTGATTTCAATAACAAAATAAAATAAAATTTTGCATGTATATAACATTTTTTACTTGACTATCTCAGTGCTTTAAAAAGAAGAATCCCCCATTTTAAAAACAGAAAACTGAAGAGATTAATTGCTATCCTCATTAAGGAGAGGTTTACCCTATCTCAATGACCCAATTTAAATTCTGAATAAGTCCACCATTTTGTAATTAAGAGGAAGTCCTGCCCAAATCTTATAAGTAACTATAACACTGCACTCCATATTCTTCATAGTGATATTATTATGATAAGATTATGATACAGTTACGATGTATTTGTGCAAGATAAGCAATGTGAATGCCATTGGAAAGGTTTAAGAGTTGCTGAATAGGATTATCCTATTAGTATGCACGTATCACTATTTGTATCTGAACTTACAAATATTGACTATGTATCTGTGTTTCACCTGGGTAACACCCACTTGACAAGATGTTCTCAGTCTGGTTAGCTGGGTGGGGAAGATCCTATTCAGAACAATAAGCCATTCTGGAAAAACAACAGGTCTTAGAAGAAGCTCATCTCCTGCTTGGGAATACTTCCTGAGAAGGCTACAGACAGCCTTCAGGTAATGGCTGCTATAACTCTACAAGGGCCCACGAAAGCTCATCACCTATAAACCATCTTGTTAGTCTTTAAAGTGCTACATAGTTCTGTCTTTTGTTTCAGCTACACCAGACTAACACGGCTGCATCTCTATCACTATTCTACAAGGGGATGTGATGACACACATGTCTCTAGACCAGGAGTGGCCAAACATTTTAGTCTGAAGGCCACACAGAATCATAGAACACTAGAACTGGAAGGGACCTTGAGAGGCCATCAAGTCCAGTCCCCTGCCCTCATGGCAGGACCAAGCACCATCTATATCATCCCTGACAGATGTCTATTTCACCTGCTCTTAAATATTTCACAACCTCCCCAGGCAATTTATTCCAGTTTTTAACCACCCTGACAATTAGGAAGATTTTCCTAATGTCCAACCTAAACCTCCCTTGCTGTATTTTAGACCATTGCTTCTTGTCCTATCATCAGAAGCCAAGGAGAACAATTTTTCTCCCCCATCCTCATAACACCCTTTTCAGTACCTGAAAACTGCTATTATGTCCTCTGTCTTCTCTTTTCCAAACTAAACAAGCCCAATTCTTTCAATCTTCCCTCACAGTTCATGTCTTCTAGGCCTTTAATCATTTTTGTTGCTCTTCTCTTCTTTCTCCGATTTCTCCACATCTTTTTTGAAATGTGGTGCCCAGAACTGCACACTTTGGTAGAGCCCTGTGCACAGTGGTGATAGCTGGAAAGTGACACAAGGGGGGCATTAGCCACATGACTGGCTCCTCATGTGACTCTTCCCCAGGTCACCCTGAGCTTGAGGGAGGGTCCACCTCTTCCCACCTGGCCCCGCTTCCCATTCCAGGCCTTGCCTTTTCCCCAAGTCCCTACCCCCTCCTGCTCCTACTCCACCTCCACCCCACCTCTTCCCACCCATTCCCCCAAGCTCCCACGCCTGAGCAACACAGCCTGGCGAACCAGCAGGGGACCTGGAGCAAGCAGCGGGGGTCTGGCCTGACTGTACTCACTGGTGTCAGGGGCTTGGGTGGTTGGCCCTACATGGGACAGCTCTGCCAGCTGTTGGGCACTTGCACGCTCCCCCCATGGCATTTTGGGGAGCAGAAGGTGACTCTTTGTGACCCCTCTCCATGTGTCACCCATGCCTGCGTGGATACAAATGTCTACCTGCAGATGCGGTTATTCACTGATAGGAATCGTTTCTGCTGATCTGCAGGGCTCTACTCCCAGAAGACACTGTGGCCAAAGGAGGGGAGCATGGTGTCGCTGCTCCCAGGAGCCAGAGCCCTACACTGGCAACTCCTCCCAAGTAGGATGGTACCTCCCCAGCTAGATGCACAGCTGGGAGTAGCTGCTGGTGTGGGGCGCTGGCTCCTAGGAGCAGTGGCACCATGCTTCTCTTTTTTAGTCACAGCATCTCCTGGAAATATAGCCCTGTGGATCAGCAGATACCCATTCCTCTCCACATGTAAGGAGGATCTGAATGAATGCTTCCATTGCAGCCAGCTGGAATGGGAAAGGAATCCTGGGTGCAGTTATGTTCACTCAGTTTGCTTAGATCTGCTAGGTATTCAACAGTTGTTATATAAATACAGTTCACACTGGAATGGGAAAGAAATCCCCAGTGCGGTTATGTAAATACAGTTCACCAAGTTTGCTTAGGCCTACTAGATTGTTAGACTAGTGTTTTGCCTCTTGTAACCAATTAGGCTGTTGTGGGGTCACAAACTGTGTTAACCCTGAATGCAGGAATTGTAAGATATGACCGCCAATGCTTGCAGTTATTGGGCATGCAGACTGGTTTAACTCAGTTCAAAGGAGAGAAACTCAGCGTAAAGAATCTCAGATGGACAAGGCTTCTCCTTCCAAACTCTGTGACATCAACTGAGGGAAAGGGCAGAGCTCTGAACCAGCAGGCTGCATGCCTTCCAGGCATGATCTGTAAGACTGGTTCAACCTATTACTCTCCCGCCCTCCCCTGTTCTAATGATAGAGCTAAAACAGACTCCATAAGGAGTCTCTTTATTATTTTAAAGTGTTATTCCAGTGGATGCTGGAATCTTTTGGCTGGACTGTGCTGTGGGCCAAGAGCTGAAATCACTGAGAAGCTGAAATCACAGAGTTGAAATCTCTAGGTTTGGCCCACAGCCAAATCCATCACAAGGCCAGCAGCGGTGAGAAGCCAGACGGAGGAAGAGGCGGACAGTAGGGTGGCCGGTGGAGTGGCCAGTGAGCAGCTGGCAGGTGGCCGGTGGGAGCAGCTGGAATGCAGCCAGTGGGAGCAATGGCAGGAACAGCACGTAGGTGGCACTGCCACATACTGATGTACCTATGAACTCTGGGTCTGCACTGACTGGACAGAGCCACGAGTGGCGTGTTTGAAGTGAGGGGAAAGCACACTATATGAGTTGAGGTTTGTACTAAAGATCTTTAAGCAAAAGACTCTGCCCTGCGGACTCCAGGAATGGTATCGTGCTTATGGGTTTTCCATAGGTTGATGATAGTTATTAAATAGATGTTATTAAATAGATGATAGTTATTAAATAGATGTTATTAAATAGACTGTTTCTATCTCTGACTCAGTGCTCATGAGAAGGGAAGAATTGCTTCTAAAGGCACCAGTGGATAGATTGGAATTTTCCTAGTTTACTGGGTGGGGGCTCGAGACAGTTTGGTTACATTGTTGAAAGAACCCCCCTAGATACTGAACCCGGCCCTTACGGCTGCCAACTGCTACCGGCAGAAGGGTTACACACAGATAGACATTAGTATGCAGAGCTCTACACTTTGGGTTTCAGAAATTGTCTGGAGGACCAGGTAGGGCTCACCCCCAAGACACCATGCCTTCTATACAAACTCCCTGCTTCCTGTCCCCCGACCACCCCCCTTCAGACGCTGCATCTCCTATCTAACGCCCCTGCTGCCCATCCTCCAAAACTTATCCTATCTCACCCCTCTGCTCCCCGGCCCCTGACTGCCCCAGGACTCTCACCCCTCACTCCCTGACCACAATGCCCAGAGCACCGGGGCTGACTGCACTACAAAATCAACAGCAGAGACTACACTGGCTCTTTGTCACCAATAAAAGCAGGGGAAAAAGAAAAAAGTCTCTCATAGGGGTAGAAGCATTTTCCCCCCAAAGTGGGTGTTTTTCCTGATAAAAGTTGCATTGCAGTGTGAATGCTCTCGCTGTTTTGTCAACAAAAGGCAGTTTTTGGCGAAAAAACTCAGTAGTGTAGACCAGTGTTTCTCAACCTTTTTTAATAAAGTACCCCCTTTTAAAAAAAATTATAAGTACCCTACAGTTTTCAGACACCCAAAATTGTTTCCTACCATTTCAACACATTTGTTTAAACAACTTAATCGTAGCTGGGTGGACGATGAAATTTTTGGATGTAAAAATTACAAAAATAATGAAGCACCATAAAACTTAAAACAAAAAATCAGTTTTCTCCAAATTTCACTTGTGGTGATGTACCCCCAGATTTCTCTCGAGTACCCCTAAAGTTACTTGTACCACTGGTTGAGAAACACTGGTGCAGACAAAGCCTTGAAGGTCGATTAGAACAGCACCCAGTAAAGAGCCTGATTCTGATAACGATAACTCTGCACATACTCTTACTGACTTTCATGTGACTGCTTGCATGAATAACAGCTGGTCACACCCATGCCCTTCAAAGAACCAACACTGATGTTATATTTTCAGAAGCACTTAAAAGGGATTTAGAAGCACACATTCTATTGACTTTCAAGTGTTCTATTTTTTTTCAAATAGATAACTGCAGTCTCTCTTTTACAAAAAATACTTTACAGTATTTGTTTTAAAAATATCTAATTTCTCTGCTCCTGATTTTTAACATTCATCTGTGAGAGTAGTATTATTTTTTAATCTATTTTTTCATTATATTAGCCAACATAGATAAGCACAGTTTAATTAACTTAAGAAAAAATAATATACTCATTTTCTCTCAGTAAAGCATGCCTGGATGGAGTATTTTGTGTGGTGTGGGGTCTGTATAAAAATAAATTATATTGCTGTCTCAAGATCTTCTTGATAATTCCTGGCTCTATGTTTAGGAGACACTGTTCCCATTGTACTTCATTAGGAAACAAAAGAAACTATAAAGTAGTGTCCAGAACATCACAATGAATGTAATTTTAAAAAAAAATATTCTGAGCACAAGTTCAGTGTTTTCAGAGTATAAAAGAGAATCAGCTTGTTTCCTCTTTCATGAAGAAGTGTGGGAGACACCCTGACCAAAACATAAAACTGAGAGTGAAAATATCTGGATCCAATTCCAGACTTATATACAAACCTAAAAAAGAAGGATAATACCTTCCTATGTCACACAGGTATTGAGAAGGTTAGGTAATTTTAAACTGGGCTACACTGCACAGGCGCAAGTTATTTTTTACACTGGTCTGGCACATCCACCACAAAGGTTTGCACTCAGGCAAGTTACATTAGTGTAGCTGCACAGGTACAAAAATATCAACATAGACAAGGCCTCAATTAATCTTTGTGAGCAGCTCTGAGATCTTCAGTTGGAAAGTGATAGAAAAATACAACATGCTGTTATTGTTAAGAACAGAAGAGTTATGTTCTAGTCCTAGCTCTGGCATTATTGTGTGATTTTGAACAAATGACTTAGCTGCTCCATGCCTCAGTTTTCCCTTCTGTAAAATGGGGATGATAATGACACATTTCTAAAACTGCACTTTCTACAGAGGAAAAGCTCTATGTAAAAGGTAAATATATGAATAATAATTGGAACAACACTGAAAGTGGAAGGAATTAAGAGTAACTCTGGTTTAGAGCAGTTTGTTTGGAGTGCTTCTTTGAGGTTTACAGAATTATTGTACAGTACACTATAAGCCGGTAATGACGGCTGAGACCAGAAAAAGCAAATGAAGCAACAAAACAGAATGTCACAAAATCATGTATCCGAGATGCAGTATATTAAAAATCACAACTTAGTAAATAGCATTTCCATGGCAACTTTAAAACACTTACTACATGTAATGGAATAGACTGTTGCGTCACAATAATTTTTAAATAGTAAGAGAATTAAATGTAACCATGTAAATATTTTTTCTAACAATATTCTGTTTGCATGGTTTAATTTTTATTCTTTTTTCTTGCAGTAGCATGAAGTTAAGTTGTAATATTTCATTATGAATCCTATAGTAGCAGTTTATCCAGGGATCTAGGAACGACATGGATTTTCCTTGGTATATACCAAGTGCTATTAGTTTATTACATAAATTACTAAGAGATATACATTATAAACAACATTTGTTATCTAGAACATGACACAATAAAAATTGTCAATTACTATCATGTAAAATTATTTTAAAGTTACTAGCCTGATACTACCAACTAATGTTGGTATAACTAAGTTGCAGTGTTAGTAGTTACACTGTGTAGACAGCACTATATAGATGGGAGTGCTTCATTAAGTGCTGCAACTGCACCACTGCAGCATTTCAAGTGTGACTAGCTCTGAGTTACTGGTTTTTACTAGGTGATTCCACAGAACAGAAATGAATACACCTTAGCCAGGTTCATAATTGCAGAAGATACACGATTACCTAAACACAGTAGTACTAGAGAAAATAAAAACAAACCTACTGCATCATAAAGCCCTATAATATGTTTTGAAGTTTTATTTCTCAGAGGGGAATTTTAAATAGCTGAGTAGCTTGCAGAGATGTAAAAATATTTATGAAATAAAACAAACAACAAACTTTAAGCAAAATGAGAAGAAAGTGTAGGTCACTTACCTGTATACCAAGGTTCTTTGAGACAGGCTCTGTATGTTTACTCTTTTGGGATATGCACTGACCTGTGCTGTTGAATAGGGCAGCTTTGACTAGCAGGGCCTACTTGAACGTTCAAGAGCCCCCTTCCTACACCTCTCCTTTGAAGTTGTTTTAAGGGAAAAGCTATAAAAAGGCGTGCAGTGCTGACATCTCAGTTCCTTCCATCACTAATACAGAGCTCTGAATGGTTAAGACTAAGGATGTTAAGGACTAGTTGACTATCTGATAAGTAAATGTTTATTGGATAGTCCAGTCGACTAGTCGATCCCCTCCTTCCTGCCTCTATCAGACAGAGGCAGCAAAGGTGGGGGGGGAGAGAGAAGGTACTTCAAAGCAGCAGCGCCACCTCTGTGTTTCTAAGCAGCGCCGCGAGGAGCTGACCCTGGGCTCCATGCGGCGCTGTCCCTTTAAGGGGTACCACTGCATGGGGGCCGGGGTCAGTTCCATGTGGCATTTCAAAGGGGTAGCACCGCACAGCTGAGCTGGGGATCAGCTGTGAGGTGCTGCCCCTTTGACTGGCAGTGCTGTGTGGAGCATGGAGCTTTGAAATGCGGCACAGAGCCCGGACTCCCCAGCTGACCCCGGGGGCTGGGGAAATGCCGCACGGAACCTGCGGTCAGCTGGAGAGTCTGTATTAGTGATAGAAGGAACTGAGATGTCAACACTGCACACCTTTTTATAGCTTTGCCCTTAAAACATCTTCAAAGGTGAGGTGTAGAAAAGGGGCTCTTGAACACTCAAGTAGGCCCCGCAGAGTCCATTTCAAATGTACCCTAAGGCTACTTCACTGCCAGTTCTTCCAGCAGAAAATATGCCAATGAAAGACTCATTAGCATAAGTAGTGATCTCTTTAGCATATTTTCTGCCATTTCTTTTTGCACAAGTTTTTGTGCAAAAAGAAGCACTATGGACTTTTTTTTGCCCCAAACCCCCGTTTTGTGCAAGATCCTTGTGAACAGGCATAAGGATCTTGCGCAAAATGGGGGTTTTGCAAAAAAAAAAAAAAAAAAAAAAAGTCCACACTGCTTCTTTTTGCACATGCTAATGAGATCATGACTTATGCTAACAAGTCCTTCATTGGCATATTTTCTGCCAGAAGAACTGGCAGTGAAGACGAAGCCTAAGTGACATAACTAAACCATTGATCTTTAGAGAGATTTCTCTACCTCAATCAAAAATCTTTTGCCCATGCTGTCAAATGTAACCAAAGTGGATTAAGAGGGTACACTTTCCCTAGCTGCTGTAAGAAGAAGGTCCAATAACAGTGGTAGTACTTTGAAGTTTCCCTTTGAAAGAAGGAGTAAGCCTGTGTACTACTGGGGTCTCCAGCTCTTGAACAAAACTAACAGCATAAGTGCTGAACCTTGTGGTAAATATTTGGAGTACCCCATACAGCTAAAATGTCCATGCTTATAATGTCTTTTAAGGACCTTTCATGTATTTAGGAGTCAGTCTGCTAACTGGTTGAGGGATCCTGGTTCACAGAGTGTACCATATAAACTTTATTATGAATATACCACTCCCAAAGTGGAGTAGTATCCATATGGCACAGTATAAAGGTTGTTGCCAGCTCTCCCACCCTCAGTTCCTTCTTGCCAGATACTCCAACAGCGGGGAAGGAGAGCAGGTCATGGAATGGACATAAGCAACACATCTTGAAGAACACCAAATACAAAACAGGTAATTGTCTTCTATTCTCTGAGCGTACTTGCTCATGTCCATTCTAAATTAGGTGATTCCAAACAGCACCAATGGAGGCAGGGAGGAGTTCATGCATGTGTAGAGCATAAGACAACTCTTTTGTCATCTACCTGTTAAGTGATGGCATAGTGCACTGTGAATGTGTGGACAGAGGATCACGTTGCAGCTCTACAGATGTCATGGATGAGTATGTGTGCTATGAAGGCTGCCAACAATGCCTGTGTTCAAGTCAAATGGGCAGTGATGAGAACCCGCAAGCTCCTAACACATCTTTATGCAAGATGTGATTCAGTTGGAAATTCTCTGCAAGGAAACTGGAAGGCTGTTTGTTCTAACAGCTGAAGTGACAAAGAATTGAGATGATTTAGAGAAAGGCTTGGTTCTTTCTAGGTAAAAAGCCAGAGCCCTCTGGATGTCCAGTGTGCGAAGATGTCTCTCTTCACTGGTCTTGTGTGGTTTAGGACAAAACACTGGGAGGACTATGTCCTGGTTCACATGGAAGGAAGACACCACCTTCAGAAGGAAGGTAGGGTAAGGGGGCCAACTAGACATTGTCTTTGTAAAAAAATGTTCATAGTGGCTCTGAGTTCAAGACCTTCATCTCTGAGGCTACATCTACACAGCAGCGCTATTTCGGGATAACGCCCATTATTTCAGGTGTTAATATACCGATATAAATAGTTCTGATTCTAGAATTGGTCTCCACACTACAAAACCACAACATAATTTTGAAGGACTAAACCCAACTAAATCATTCCAGCCAGGGTTTTGTCAAGCCTCACCTTAAAAACTTCTAAGGATGGAGATTCCACCACTTCCCTAGGCAACCCATTCCAGTACTTCATCACCCTCCTGGAAAGGTACGCTTTTTTAAAATCCAACCTAGACCTCTCCACTACAACTTGAGACCATTACTTCTTGTTCTGTCACCTACCACCACTGAGAATAATGTAGCTCTATCCTCTTTGAACCCCCTCTTCAGGTATTTGAGGGCTGCTATCAAATCCCCCATCATTCTTCTCTTCTGCAGACTAAGTAAGTCCTGTTTCCTCAGCCTTTCCTCATAAGTCATACACTCCAGCTCCTTAATCATTTTTGTTGCCTACCGCTGGACTGTCTCCAATTTCTCCACATCCTTTCTGTAGTGGGGGTTCAGCAATGGAATCTTTTCAAAACCTCTCTTTTTCTGTCACCTTCTTATGCAGATTTTACCATGAGAGAAAGTGATCAGCCCATAGCTGGGCATTTTGAAGTTATTTTTTAAATAGTTAGGATAATAAAAGAGTAGCTAACATGCCAATGTACGAGAAAATTCATCTTAATTCTTCATAAGAGGGCAAGATTACATCCAATTCTAATTCTATGTCAGTTACAGAGCCATTATATTGTTGGCTCTTCATTGAAGGAATCTTTATATGGTTCAAAACATTTCTGAGGCTATGATAAGGACCATGGTCAGTGGAAGCTGATACCCTAGAAGATATAAATAGATAAGTCAAAAGTAACAATGAGAAGACTGCTGAGCTAGGCAGAATTTGTGGAAAGATAGGTTGGCAGAATTAGCCTTTAATCAGTGGAAAGAAGCAGCCTCCTGGGACACAATCTCAAGGTAATCCTGTAACTCAACAACAATGTCCTTTTTAGTGACTTAAACATTAGGGTAAAATCGTGAATGTGAGAGAAGTGGATAACACAAAACAGAATGATTCCATCTATATCTAGAGTGAACGGGGTATTCTTTATAATAAATAGCTTTAATTCTTAATTACTTTAGTCTCAACTTTTACTATTATACTTGGCAAAAACATATCAAAATATATTAAATTGGAAATCTTCCACATAACACCCATTTGTGCTATCACCAAATTTATAGATTATTTCTGGGGTGGAAGACTGGGCATATTTGTATATTTCCCCATTGCTCCGCCCATCACCATAATGGAGTTGTTTAGTTTGGATTTTTATTGGGAAGTTTCCAGGAGGAAAAAAGGAAAGAACTGACATTGCCATCTGCTAATAAAAGCAAAACCAAATAATCTCTTAAAGCTCTTAATAAGACATAAGTATTTCCTAAAATATACTTTAAAAATAGTTTGACTGAAAAGCTTTCTCTGAAAATTGTTGCTTTGCCAAAGCCTCAGTATCAGGCTGCAGTTATGAATCCTATCTTGTAACAGAGATAACATAAAAAGGCAGGAACAAGCCAGATTATAGCAGTACACAGTACTAATACCACATGGATTGAGGCAAGTACAGGTGTGTTCTGATGATATAAGACAGTGATGGGTAACTTTAGGCTAGTGACTGGGCTGTATGAGTGGCCCTCCATCTCAGAGGGCCTTAAGATTGTCGTAACCAAGACTGTCTCCCGGGATAGGGTAGTTTTGCTAACTGCATTTAAATACCTAGAATTTGTGGGATGCGCCAACTGAACCATAGCAGTACTTCGATTGGATTCAGGGGAAATTAACGTCTCTCACAGTCAATGTTGTGTGCAATCAGCACACACCTCACTTCACATGCCCTTGCTTTACGTGTGTGTCATCTTAGTAATACTGTTAGGAAAAAAACGATGTGGATGGAAACCAGAGGAATCTGGCAATTCTCTGTGTGGGAATAGATAAACAAAATGTTTAATGGGTCACACATAGAACCCAAATGGGCTGCCCATGGTCCTTGGACTGCAGGTTGTCTACCACTGACATAAGCTCAATGGAAAAAACAACTCCATAAGAATAGACTCTGCCAAAAGTGTTTGTGGATTTCCATTAATTGTTGGAATTAGAGATACTTTATACCTGTCAGAAAATCAGTATAGGCTAAGCCTTTTCTTGAGTTTCAGTGTGGAATCTGTGTGCTAAATAATAAAAAGCGTCACATTTTCCAGGTAGCATGAAATGATTACGGAAAATCCTGCCAGGCAAAAATACAAAACCCCCAAAATTCATCCTCTAATAATGGTTTCGTTTGGGATATGATAAATTATTAACAGGAATTAAGTGTTCTTCCCCCTCCGTTATTTTTTCAACTGAATGAGAATATTCATCATTTCATGATCACATTTCATTGCTATATAATTCTGAAGCACGCAGTCTACCATTCTGAGTGGGTGACGGTGCTGCGTATTTATGCATATTTTAATATAGTAGTGCCTAAGAGCCTCAACCAGGATCAGGCTGATTGTGCTAGATATATAAATGAACAATAAAAGCTGTTCCCTACCCTGAAGAACATAAAGTCTAATAGGAGAAGATACAACAGGCAGAGGGAACAAGGGCAGTGAGATAAGGGGAAAAGAAGAAAGAACCCCAATTGTGTATACTGGCCAGATCTACACAACTAGATGGTTTGAGAACTTTTTTTCTCTTTTTCTTTTTTAAAATGTGGCATATATGAACAGAGAAGTGGCTTTTGATTCCACTGGAAGGTAAGCACTTTAACTTGCACTGATAGGACCCAGATGTTCTGCTAAATTTGGCATTTGGCCTTCACTTTGCTATTGGTGCAAGACAGCCATGTTTCCACACAATCTCACGTGTGCAGTGGAGATATATTCTTGACCTAGCACTATTTCTGTCAAATTATTCTTGCCACTGCACACACCAATCAAGGCTGGTTAAGAGCTGTTTACCAAACAAAACTGTGGTAACAATCCTGACTTGCTTATGGAGAAGCCAGAGAATTTCAGCCCTGCCCTTCAAAGTTTTCAGGATGTCACACATACTATGGAGTTGCATATCTCATGGCAGAAGACCTAGGTCCAGAATTTTGGAGCTAAAGCATCAAAATCCTTAGTACAAGTGGGGTTGAACACTGTGAAGTGTATTTATGAGTCCATCTACCTAAGATTTAAGCAGAGATCAAACAGTCACAACAAACTGGATAGCCTTCATGCTGCCTACTGCATGAAGTCCATGTCTCATTTGCAGATGCAAAAACAACTCTGCCTTGAGATAAATTTCAGGAACTCTCAAACCTTTACACTTCCTGTACTCCTAGAAGGGTCAGAAAACTGGACCTCCTAGTAGGGAGACTTGGAATGGCTAGAGGCATTCCATATGCACTGTCAATGCCAAATCCTAGCATGCCATGATCCTAGCTAGTATTGGGGTGGCCATGAGGTTTGGCATTTGTGGATTTGAATGAATAGCTAGATCTGAGTACTTTACATATCTAGCATGATGCTGTCAACTATAGTCACTCTGGCTGAAGCAAAGAACCCCACTGTTTGTTGTTGTTATTGTTTTGGATGATGATGATGATCTTACTCTATTCAACATAGAAACTATATGAGCAGGTGACAATGGGTATAATAGTGCCAATAGTGGATGGATAGTTGACTGATGACCAAGCCTGTTTCTGACCAGTATGTTCATGCTGTGGACAAGTTGCAAACCTAATTCAATTCATCACAGATGGTTTTGAAATATATAAAATGCATGGCCTGTGTTTGTTGCTATGTCAGCTGTTTATGACACTATGAACAACTATATGCTTCTATTTAAATTGGCAAGAATTGTGAGGAATAGCAAGATGCTCCATTTCATTTCCTTGCAGCTTAAAAATCAACATTTCTGTGTCAAGATGGGTGGTCAAAAAGTCAATGGCATACACAGAGTAATGTACTGCTCCAAGGATTAGTGCTATCACCCTTGCTGTTTAATATTTACACAAATAACCAATCAGAATTCCCCTGATATGTGAAGATTTATTTAAGCAAGTGATCTCTGCATTGCTATCCAATTGAAAGACAAAGAGCACATTTTAGATGGATTCCTCAGCTGTACTCAGAAAATGTTGTCATATATAGTTCTTGAATGTCAACCCTAGCAAGACTTTCACTGAAACATTGTGAGACTGAGCAAAAACTTCAGATATTGTGGGACAGTACAATAATTGAGCATTATAAGAATATAAGAATGGCCAAACTGGGTCAGACCAAAGGTCCATCTACCCAAGTATCCTGTCTTCTGACAGTGACCAATGCATAGGGAATGAACGGAAGTGATCCCGTCCAGCTTCTGCTGAACAGAAGCTATAGACTCCATTTAACAGCCTTCAATGGACTTATCCTCCATGAAAATATCTAGTTCTTTTTTGAACCTTCTTAAAGTCTTCACAACATCCTATAGCAAGCAGTTGACTGTGTGTTGTGTGAAGAAATACTTCCTTTTATTTGTTTTAAACTTGCTACCTATTAATTTCATTTGGTGATCCCTTATTCTTCTGTTATGGGAACATAAATAGCTTTTGCTTCTTTACTTTTTCCACACCAGTCATGATTTTATAGACTTCTATCATATCCTCTGTTAGTTGTCTCTTTTCCAAGCTGAAAAATCCCAGTCTTCTTAATATGGTAGTCATTCAATACCTCTAATCATGTTTGTTGTCCTTTTCTGTACTTTTTCCAGTGCCAAGATATCTGTCAGATAAAGTGACCACATCTGTATTCAGTATTCAAGATGTTGGCATACCATGGATTTATATACAGGCAATAAGATATTAAGAAAGGGATAGAGAATAAGACAGAGAATGATTCCTAACATTGTTTGCTTTTTTGACAGCTGCTGCACACTGAGTACATGTTTTCAGAGAACTATCCACAATGATTCCAAAATCTCTCTCTTGAGCAGTAACAGTTAATTTAATCCCCATCATTTTATACGTATAATGGAGATGGTGTTTTCCAATCTGTATTACTTTGCATTTATCAACATTAAAAAAATCATCTGCCATTTTGTTGCCCAGTCACCTCATTTTGTGAGATCCTTTTGAAGCTCTTCACAGTGTGCTTTGGACTTAACTATCTTGAGTAGTTTGGTATCATCTGCAAATTTTGCCACCTCACAGTTTACCCCTTTCTCCAGATCATTTATGAGTATGTTGAATAGGATTAATCCCAGTACAAACCCCTGTGGCACACCAGTTGTTACCTCCCTCCATTATGAAAACTGACCATTTATTCCTACCCTTTGTTTCCTATCATTTAACCAGTTTTCAATCCATGAGAGGACCTACCCTCTTCTCTCATGACAGCTGGTATACTTGAGTGGAGGGAAGCCAGCATTCAAAGAGCATATCAAGAAGCTGAAAAAGTGAACTCTAGATTTTATGAACTCCAGAAACTGGCCAACACAAAATGAAGAGCTGGCCCCACACTACTCTGAGCAGCCAATCTCAAACTATGTTACTCAGCAGAGCACTGAGCCCCAGTATGGTCATGCTTGAGCCATTAACACAAAATTGATACTGAATTCAGTCAAGCCTGTAGGATCATAATAGGGACTTTGAAACTTGACTCCCACGCTGTAGCTATACTTCCTTGGAGGAATTACACAATCGTATTTGAAGTGGGACGCTTTCATTAAAAATGAGAGACAAAGACAGGTGCATAATCCAAGACTTCAACTGTATGGACATATTCCACTACCCAAGAAGTGGAAGTACAGAAAGATAAGTGACAATAGTATGTCTTGGCTACAATGCTGAAGTGACAAACAATAATGATCACTTCCTGAATCAAGCACAGTTATCCATGTAATATCACTCATATCACAGAAGATACTCACTCTGTCTCTAAAGTCCTGGGTCAGAACCTTAGATTCATAGATTCCAAGGCCAGAAGGACCACTGCGATCTCCTAGAACAGTGGTTCTCAACCAGAGTACAGGGCCCTCTGATAGATTGTGAGTAAGTTTCAGGAGGTCTGCCAAGCATGGTTGGCATTAGACTCAAGCTGAAGGCCCACTATGTAGGACTGAGTCGTACCATCTGCGGCCAAAGCCTGAAGACCTTAGCTTCACAGTGTCGCCTGTGGTATGGAATCTTGGGCAACTACCCTGCCTGATACCCCATAATGCTGGCTCTGGTTTATATCTCCAGAAAAACAGTTGTTTTGTCACAACTGGCTGAGAAATTTTTGTAGTATGTTAGGGAAGGGGAGCATGAAGGAAAAAGGCTGAAAACCCATCATCATTTTAGCCTTACCACCTTTACAACACAGGCGATAGAATCTCCCCAAAATAATTTCTAGAGTATATCTTTTAGAGAAACATTCAATCTTGATTTAAAAATTATCAGTGATGGTGAATCCACTACAAGCTTTGGTAAGTTATTTCAACCCACGAAGACCTGAGGCATGTACATAATTTTAAAAATGTTATAGTACTACTAGGATACTTAAATTTAAGCATGTATATAAGTGTTTGGAGAAATAAGGCCTATATAAACCTCGCCACTGCATGAACTAGGCTAGTGAAGACAGATACAACTGTTTTATAACTTACAGGATCTGACATATCTCTTCCACCATTCTGCTAATCAAGGGAATAAAGTCTCAAAACTGCCTCTGAACAAAAGCTATGAACTGAGCTGTCAGCCAAATCACTGGTTAGCTCTAGATAAAACCAGCACTTGATTGAAACATTAAAATTTGGCTTCCAGATTCTTAGTAAATCCTCCTTTTAAATTTTACTCAAAGGGAGTAAATATAGCAATCATTTAAAGAGCTACTTTCTAACAAAATCAATTGTTAACTTTATCTCATTGTTACAGAGTAATTTCTTTGGTACCTAATTAGAAAAAAACCCGTAAATTTCTCACAATCAGAATGGCAGCCCCTCAGCTAGTGTAAAATCAGTGCAGGTCTGTCTACCGATTTCAGTGGTACTGTGCTGATTTTCAGCAGGCAAGGATCTATTCCACAGAAGCGAGAGTTTCTACTATTAGTAACTCATTTAGTGTTAGTACATCAGGAAATCTCTATATCTAGAAAGGAATAAAGAAGATGGTGTATATGGAACAAAAAGTTCTCTGGCAACCAAATATGTAAAAAAAATGTACCTTAGTGTTCTGAGATACATTTCAGTCTACTTTGTGGATTACATAAAAGTAGTTTAATTGCTCTCCATCTCCCAACAGTGAATACAGTTAAGAGTTCTCATACTGTAAGATTCAAAGATGTGCAAAAGGTTAAGAATGAACAGAAATAAAGAAAAAAAGCACTGCGGCACATCACTTAATGCCTTACTGTTTGAATACATGGAAGCAAGCATATATAGGCACAAGTTCACAATCATGAATACATCATATTTTATGTATGGTCTATTTAAGCATGACATTGTCTTATTTCTGGAGTAATGATAATTGTGTGAATGATAGAACTGGTGAAAATAAAAGATACTATATTATTAATGCATCCTAAGTAGACAGACCGTTATCAAAGTCAAGATAAATGATTTTCAGCTGCTATGGTATTCCTGGGCTGAATTGGCAATATACATGCTATGGAAAAGGAGTCTCCAAGCAGTCATATGTAATCACTAAAACTGGAATGTAAAGAGGCCAAAAATAAATTGATAGCTGTCCTGTAGGAACAATGCTATCTATACTGATTGACAGACTTTCATCACTGCTTCTTGTCTTGAACAAAACCAGAGCTCACACTGCCCATAGTTATACTAGTCACTAATACCCAATCGTATGAATTTCAGATGGAACATACACTGTTTGGTTTTTAAAGTAAGTGTTATGAAGTGGGGCATCCATATGGCTGTTGAAAGCTCAGACTGTTTAGGGAATTTGTTATAAACACTGTAAATCTCTGGAGAGGGACTAGTAAAATAATGTATGTTCCTCTCAAATGATTACACTTGTGGAAAAGGCAAAAATAATATAACATAGCTAGAAAAAAATAGGTTTTATATGCTCTCTGCACAATTCTCTAATTATTTCTCCCAAAGTTAAAACATTGTAGATATTAACTGTTTAGATAAGAACAGAGGTGATGGAAAATGGCATTTCTAGTGTTCTGCCTTGGAAATTAATAAGAGTTCTGACAACTCTGCTGCTGCTCTGGCTGCCATGGAAACACACAGTGCTGAAAACAGGATAGATTCCTTTAAACTAATTGTTGTTCCACAAAAAGTCTGTGATAGATTTTTTTGAGAAGGTGTTTGGGTTTTTTGGGGTTTTTTTTTTATGAAACAGATTAGTTCAAAGCAATTTCTCCTGCTCTGGTTGAGCCAAAGTCTCTCTAAGTGGCTGGGCATGAAATATAGAGCCACAGTAACAAGGGACACAAGATTTTCTAGATACATCTAGCCATCTATCCCTTCTAAAGAACAGGAGTTAGGTACTTTGACGTAACAACATACCTGTAACTGTTATTTGACATTGTAAGTGAAACATAAGACACAATGACAAAGTAAAGTTATACAAAGCAGCACAGAATAGTGTAGCAAGGGGTAAGTGGATAATATAGCTAAATAACACAAATTTTGGATTAGCTAGAATACTGAAGCCACAGGTTCAAATACCAGGAAGGTCAAATCCATCCTTTATATAAATAGAGCAACAGATAGGTAATTCTAATGTGTATCTATTGACTAGTATTCCGTGTACGGTGTGCACTTGTGCGGCTGCTCAGGAGAGATTCCAATGTCACCCAGCTGATTAGCAGAGCTCTCACAGCTAGGTTTTCTGTTTCTACTGGTGGTGCCCATTTGCACATGCCTCAGTGCACATAAAAAATTATTTCACACATGGATGGAAAAAATTAGAGGGAACACTGCTTTTGACTACTACTAAAAAAAACCCCAGGGCCTGTGTGTTCTATATAGATTTTAAAGGTTTTATGGTACTTTTCTAAAGAGAAGGAAAATGTCCAAATGCTGTATCGTACATAATGGTGACTCTCCATCTCCAATATGCATGCCAATGGTGTGATACAATATTTATATAAGTATAAAATATTTTGGAATTAAATCTTACAGATGTTATGACTTTTCAGAGAATGTTTAATTGCTGGATATATTAAACTGAAAATTCAAAATGTAAAAAATTAGAATGTTTGAAACAGTAGCTGTTCTTTCTGCTATTTATTAGTCCATGCAGAAGCTTGTGAAGGATTATGGAATATGTTGTTTCTCATTCTGTATTACTCATCCTGTGTGTTTCCAAAGTCACAAATTTGATGATCACATTGTGTTCTTTTGGTTTCCATAGCATCCATAAATTTGATGTTAACACGGTATTCATTTGATTTCCACTGCAGAAAGACTGAATTCATTACAACAGAAGTGTTAAACTGCCTGTGATCTGGGGAAATGCCTAAAGATGAACTGCATAGTATCTCACAGGCAATAATGAAATATATTAAAAGTTTTTGGACTCACTTCCCATCTATTATAAGAAATAAATAAATAATTTCTTAAAATGATCTCTAATATAATAAAAATCACTAATTCACAATGAAAAAAGTTGTCATCTTCATCTGATGGCCATTTGTGACAAAGAAAGTTCAGCTGAGCAGACAAATACATTGATAACAGATTGTGACTCTTGGACTTGTGTGTACATTAAGGTCATTTAAATGATTAGAATCAGAGTTCTCCATAGAGTTATTTATTATTATTACTACTACTACATTAATATAGTGGCTTATCCATTTTATATACATTCCTTTTTTACCAGGGGGTCTGGCGTGGGACTTCAGCAGAGGTTTTTCTCCTCTACCCCCCTCACTAGCGCATCAGAAACCAGAGCAGTCCAGCAGCTTGCTCCACTCCACCCCGCTGCCCTTTCCCAGCCTTCTGCATTCAGCTTCACCATGATGGCAGGAGTGTCTTGGGGCCAGGGTGATCTGCTTCCTGCTGCTGTGGTGAAGCCAAATGCAGCTGACTTGGAAGGGGTGGCGGGCCAGGGTAGAACAGAAGATGGTGCTGGGTCACTCCAGCTCCCACCACCACAGTAAGCGTGTGTGGGATGACCCCACTGCCACCCCACACCAGGCCTATCAGTAATCCCCTGGGCCGCATCCATTGGACAAGTTGAGGTGGCCGCTGTGGGGTCCTCAAAGTGCGGGGCCTAAGACAGCCATCCCAAACCGTCCTATGGATGAGCTGGTTCTGCCCTTAAGGTCCAGAGAGCAGGGATGGTCTTGTAGGTAAGATACAGGACTAGAACTCATCAAACCTGGGTTCAACTTCCAAATCTACTCTGTGACCCTAATATGTGGCTGTGGCTTCAATCCTACAAAGACTCAGATAAGCATGATTAACTTTATGCAGTTATATCTTGATTTAGCAAAGTACTTAAGTATATGCTTACCTTTAAAATCAATGGGAGTTAACCATGTGCTTAAAGTTACTTACATACTAAAGTCACGACTGCTGAATAAGAAGAGTTTCCTGAATCAGGACCCGTTAGTAGTACCGCAGTTTAGAGTCATGCTTACCGATTAACCAGGTGACTGGTTAACCTTTCACATCCCTACTAAAACGTACAAAAGATTTTTCTATACTTATTAATTTTATATCATACTTAGACATTAATTACTGAACAATAAAAAGGGAAATTTCTATTTTATTAATCTGGTCTAAGATGCCATGTAAACTAATTTGCAAATCTACCTTGATGTTCTAGTGACAAACAAAAAGGTTCAGTTTTGTGGTTGTAATTTATAATGCCACCAGGACATTTTGAGGTGTATGGTAATTTATACAGTTCAGATACATAGTTTTATATTATTTTTTATGTAAATGACACTGCAAATTGTTTATTTGAACTACGGTAGAACAGGATTTTTTAAACTAAGCTTATTGACATTTAAATTTTTACGCTCTTTTTAAAATATAGTCTTAGGATGTGTCTACACAGCACCCTAAACTTGAAATAAGATATGCAATTTGCACTACACAAATTGCGTATCTTATCTCAAATCTATTTTGAAATAGCTTATTCTGAAATTTGGCAGGTCTATACAGCACCAACTTTCGAAATAATGTGCTTTTTCGAGCTATCCCTTAACCCTCATGCAACGAGGTTTACTGGGATGGTGAAATAGCGCAGCCATTATTTCGAAAAATATTTTGCAATAATGGGTGGCCTGTGTAGACGAGGGGTAGCTATTTCGGGATACCTCCAGTATCCTGAAACAGCCATGCAGTGTAGACATACCCTTAAACTACTTTCACCCTTCCTTACCTTGAAATCCTTTTGGATGGGTGGTTTTACAGATGGTATTCACTGATGGTCAGAACCATAACAATTCTCACAGTAAAACTCAAGAATGAAGAAAGTAGAGTTCTGCTGGTTAGGTGACTTACTGTAATTCTAGATGTGTTAACTGTTTGAACGTCCTAATGTGTTTTGCTTAAGTATGCTAAATTTTAAAATCCCAATAAAGTTAATTTCCCACTAATACAGAATATTGTGTACTTCTCCCTTTTTGATTAGTTATCCTTTAAAAAAAAATGTTTCTGTTACTAAATGTTAAAAGTTACAATGATAATGAAACCCACACTAACTAAAAAACAAGCTACTGTATAAAATAAAGGACATTAGGAGTTTAGATGATGAAAATGAAATTGTTTTCTTTGCTTACAGTAACAAACACCTTACCGGATACATTTCATAGCTTCCTGTGGCAGATCAGAGGGAGGAAATCCTAACTACCCTACTTTCCTGTAAACAACTTCAAGCAGGACAACTTCCCGTCTATTTTCAGGGAAAGAATTCAAGACCTAAATTCTACATTTAAATTGGGCTAGAAATTTTCATTGTATTAATAATCAAGAAATCTTTTAAAACTGTTAATGTAATTATATGGTAATATAATTGTACTTCAGCAATTTTTTTAAAAATGTCAGTAGTGCCTAAGGCACTTAGAAGCTTAAATCCATTATAAGTCAATGGGAGTTAAGTTCCTAAATGACTTAAGTGCTTTTGCAAATCTGATCTTAGAATCTTTTACTGTAGAATAGCATATTTATTATTTATATTACAGCAGTATCTACAGGGCTCAGCTAAGCTAAAAGACCCATGATGTATACTCAGAAATAAGCCCTGAAGAATGCACAGTCTAAATAGACAAGAGAGAAAAGGCAGAAGAAAGGCAAATAGTATTATCCACATTTAAAGAACAAAAAGTTCAGAGACCCTTCCTGCAAAGATTTATGAACGCGCTTAATTTTATGCACTGTGAGTTCGTTCACTGGTTAACTGGTTCCAGTTAACCAGCAACTGGTTGGGAACTGGGGCAGCTCCCTACTGCTCTCATCCGGAGCTGCCCTTGTCAGTGGGGGCCCTGGGTGCCCCACGGAGCAGCCTTTGTTTGCGGGGAGCCAAGGTGCCCAAAGGCAACAGCTGCTCCGGTCTCCAGAGCAGCTTCTGTCTGTGGAAAGACCAGGGGCCCCGCAGGCTGGGGCTATTCCTGTGAAGCAGCCTCTGTCTGTGGAGAGTTCAGCCTGCCGCAGACAGGAGCTGGTCTGGCGGGCAGCCGCAGCCACAACCCCAGTGCAGGAGCTGGGAACCGATGGGAGCTCACAGGTTGGGAGCTGCTCCAACCGGACTGGAGAGGTCCTCAGTCTGGGATCCCACTTTAATCAGTTATACACAAGGCACACCCAATGTTTAACCAGTGAACTGATTAACCAGGATTTAACATCCCTACTTTTTAGAGCATAATTCATTTTAAAATTTAAGCTGTCAAGTGGTAAACATTCCCAGGGGGAAGGAAGGCAAATATACAAAGATGCTGAAAAAATCCAGAAAGGAAACAAAGCAATTGGGGGAAATCTCAATTTTCAACCACATTAATATTAATGCACTTAAATTCAGGCTATAGTTGGATTCAATACTTGTGGTCTGTCACCACAATGATAGAATTACAGCCTTGTAATATACAGATGGAAAACATTATTCTATATATTATGTGCAATTCCCGTTTAGTCAGTTTTAAAATATATAAGAATGTTATTTATATGATTATTTATTAACCCATCCCATTCTTCTATTTATTGGTTCTTTCATGGCTTTTCCCTTCTTCTCTGCCTCCTCTTTATTTCCACATCGGGTGGAGTAATAACCTCAATGAAACCCTCCCTTCTTAAAAATAAGCAATATATTTTAGTTCCTTATGCTTATGTATTTCAATTCAGAAGGCACAGTTTCCAGAGGGGACAAATGCCAGTTCTTTATCACAGGAGCCCAGGAGAGCACTTTGGCTCAGCTACGGATTATCCACAGAACCCAATGGTATAAGGATAGCCAAAGCAAGAAGGCACATATGGTAGAAATTTTGTCCTCTAAAAAGGAGGGGACTTTTTGGCTGCCAGGGTAGGGTACGTGCTAGAGTCTCAATTGCAAACAATTGTAAATTATGTTGAGGACCGTGCATTTGAGATTGAGGAGCTGTGCTCAAGGAGCTGTGCTCTCTCAGCCGCTTCCTCCTCCTTCAGTATGGTCCAGCTATCTCCAGGTGCACAAGAGAACTGGGTACCAGCAATCTCCTTATAGAATTTCTGCTATAGCCCAATGAATGTTACTAAGTCAATACTCAAGATACATATGAAGTGGCAATTCTACTAGTTGTCAGTACTGAATGATAATATTACATGCCTCGGTAGATTGCTGGACTGTTACAAGCTAATTCATGTTATTGCTGTTTTGCCAATTAACTGCACAGCACGCAGAAGGGTTTAAAAACAATGCAAGCTTAGAGTCACAATGTATAGCTGAAAAACAAATTAAAAAACAATTATAAAACAGAAAAAAAGCAAACTGTATAAATAAGTAGTGGTAACGAGAAAGCAACAGTATTCCCTGCTAAAATTGAGGAAGACACCTATCTCTGTTTAAAAATACTTAGTCCTATTCTCTTTAGTTTAAGCAATTTGTGAAATCTTTTCAAGGCACATTCTAGCATGTGCCATGAACTGAACTAATGCATATGAATATCATTCTGAAAAGATCACTTATTAATTTCCTTTAGAACTTAATTCATGTTCAACAATTAGCATTTAATTGAGAGCTATTTAATAAATAATAATGAACCTGGCCTTTGAAAAGATCTGAAAGTGAAACAGAGTATTCGCATGCATGCAAAAAAATGTAGAGAATTTTAGAGCGAGCACTTACAGACTGAATCTACTGTGGCATGTCTGCAATTTTTTGCCCCCCAACCAGCAGGTAACTGACCTTCCTTGAGACTTTTCTGGCTGTTCACATCAAGACATTCCTTATCTTTTAATGCCTCAATATCTCCAGTAGGTAAAATCTCTGGAAAACCCTGTTGCTGCTTCTTGGAGCTATCGATCATGATGAAACTCCTTTGAATGGCAACATCCAACATAGGAAAAAGACAAATTTGCTACTCAGCAGTACAATGTTCTGTATACACTGCTGCCCAGTTTCTTCTCAAAATAATTGAGCAATTATGTCTTTAAGCAACTGAAAGCAGCCATTACTCTTTACTTCCTAGTCTGACCTACAAATACACTCAATTTGCCTGAAGCCCTTAACTCCCTTCCAGACAGAGAAACAAGAGCTTCTGAAGCTGAACTCCCAAAGCCCACCCCCTTTCCCAGACAACCGCTATTCCCTCCCCTTTAGCTATCCTGGCTTCCTCCCTACTTTTATGTTTCAGTATGCAGCTTGATCATCAGAATCATCTGACAAACACTGAGTCAAGCAGTTAAAAATAAATCCAGCAGTTGCTGAAGAAGAAGCCTTTGCTGATACCTAAGATAAATATTGCTGTGGTCTCTCTTTCTAAACACTGCTGGAGGCCGTGGAAATACTTTATGTTGGCTGACCATCATATTTATTACTCTTTAAGTTTCATCAATAAACAAACAGCTGAACATAATGAAAATTATGTAAAGAATGAATATTTTGCAGAAGCATATTTACTCAGCATAGCTGGAAATCTTAACAATTACAGGACAATTTGAAAGCAATTGATTCCGGAGATACTGTTCATACTACAAAATGTACATACTACCTATGCGACACACAGATCTTACTCTTTGTAATACATTTTTTAAAGGGCAAATTTCTATTTTTTCCTTTTTTCACTACACTCATGAGGCAATAACATTTCCCTTTTTTCCAGCACTCAGTCCAGAGCATTTCCTTCTACACGGTCTTTCTGATTTCCCATTCTCACCAGCATGAACCTCTTTTACTTTTATATTAGTCATCAACACATCTTCTCAGTGTCAACTAGGAGGTCTTCAGGACCCCTGGAATTCTTTGGCACCTTCAGAAGTTGACTTTGTGGTAACAGTAGACTTCTTCTGCTGCAAATGTGAGTAAATACAATGATATTTTGCAGTAATAATGTGTTTTCTCAGTTTACTGCTAGCTGCAAAATTTACAGTGAACTGCAATCCTCTTGTGTGCATGTGTTTTGACACAATGAATATCCTTAAATATGCAGGTGACCAGCGTAAGCAAAGCTATATTTTACAACTGTGTATATTTCAATACAAGGCTAAAGGACAAGTATTTACTTAAAAAACCCACAATATGGTCAGGATCATTTAAATTTTAAGAGGTTTGGTCATGAGCTGTAATATCTTGCACTATTTCCTAAACATACTATTAATTCTAGGAACAAGTGTGTGCAACTGAAAGAGTACATGTATGTTCATAAATAAGGTTAAGATTTTGTTATGGTTATTTTTGTTAGTAAAAGTCACAGAAAGGGTGAATAAATAAAAATTCACATAAGCCCAAGACTGATCTGTAACTTCTACTAAAAATAACTGGGAAGTAGGGAGTGGGAGGACCAGCTGACTAGCTGGGGGGACCAAAGCACCAGCAATACAGGGAGGGGTAGGATCTCAGAACTCTAGCCGCTGCGGCAGTGGCTACAGCCAGTGTTCCCTCTATTTTTTCCCATTCATGTGTGGAATTAATTTTGTTATGGAGATGATGTAGGGCCAAGGAGTTCGGAGAGTGAGAGGGACTAAAAGTAAGAACATTTGATATTTTAAGGATTTACTAACTTCTGGTGAATTATCCCCTCCTGAAAGCCACAGTTCTCTGTTTGTACCACCACAACTTAATTTGGAAATTATTTGATGTAATGACTAGAGAATTAACTGTATGTGTCAAATAAGGAGTATGAATTAGCCAGTCTGCTCTCCCATGAAAATAAAAATACAGAAAATGTAACATATAACATATTAAATAGAAAAAAATAGCCTACATAAATTTCAACAATATTTAAGAATATTTTAACTATTTTACTGTTTACTTTGAGTGTTAAAAAATACTTGGTATGCAAGCCATCTTCTCTTTGGCCCTAACTGTGCACGTACATAAGAACAAGCGTAACTTTTCTCACAAGTAGGCCTATTCACTTCAAAGTTATGTGAACGTGTGTTTTCAGAAACTGAACTAATGTGAAAATGTTGAGGTTTAGAAGTTACTATCTATGCCACAGGAGAAAAGGTTATTTTTTCTTAATTTTGTTTTTCAAGTCTTCTCAGCCAAAAGACACCATCTCCTTTTCTTACCCGCTCATCACAATAAGAAAATGAAATGATTGGACCTTCTGAATACTAAGGCAAATATGCAATGTTTTCATAATGTCAATGGTGAGAATACTTTTCTACTTTCTTTACAGGAGATTTTCTTACTAAGATGAATATTTGAAAGGATCTTAGATTAAAAATGTGGAATACTTTTAATGAGCAGTTTGTACTGGAGGTAAATTAACGAAAGCTATTGGTTAAGAATGCTCTTTTGCACCAAAGCATTTTTCTAATGAGCTTGGAGGCAGCTCCACAATTGTATTGAGGCCAAGGAGCCCTAATGTATCTAACTAGAGGGTTTACCAGTTTTGCTCGGGTTCTTAACACAAGTAAGTTTTCTTTTTCTTCATTTAAATCAGTGTTCTGGGGTGGGGCTGGGGATGAGGGGTTCAGTATGCAAGCTGCCTCAGGGAGAGAGGACAACCCCAGCTCTCTCTCACCATTGCAGCCTAGGGCCAGGTGAGAAGTGCCTGTCCATTGCCATTGCAGCTGCAGTGGCACAGCTGGGGGCAGACAGGCACGTAGACAGACAAACAAACAGACAAACTCTCTGAAATATATAGTAGATAACTGTTCTCTTCCCTGTGTTGGGCCAAAGGGATTATAGCTGTCTCGGTCCCCAACACTAGCCCTTTGCTGCCCCCTGCAGTCATTCTATAGTATAACTCCCTCCTACCAGACCCTCCCTTTCCATTTTACAAGAAACAAATCGAATTCCAGGCACATCCAATTGTTTTGGCACAACCAATCCCTTACCTTGCTTTAAGTTACAATAAGAGGAAGCTGAATACCAAATTTGGTAGTCCTAGCTCTTATTGTTTAGGAAGTGTTCGTGAACAAATGGACTCACAGACGGACAGATAGACAGACACATATTTCTAAAATACATAGTAAGAAGAAGATTTATCCGGCATTGCTTGGGTCTTTAACTAAATGAATTTTGGGGTTTTTTTGGAAATAAAATGAAACTGTACATACTGGGATGGGGATGGGGTTGAGTATGCAGACTGTCCCAGGGAGAGAGAACTAACCCAGGCCTCTCTCACCACAGCAGTTGGGGGCCAGATGAGAAACACCTCTCCATGGCTGCTGCAGCTCCAGCTGGCACAGCTGGGGGAGGGTGCATGTCCCCTGGCTGGGGCAGGTCCGGGTTCATCTGTTCCCTGTGCTCTCCAGCCACAGTGAGGAATGCAGCAAATTGCACACTTTCTCCTTGCTCCCTGAAAAAGGGGAAAAGCCAACAATATCCCCATATAAATAGGATAAAAGGGAGGAGATTCAGCCCATTCTGCCCACCTACAGGGCACGTGGGAGGTGGGACGGAGGCTTGGGGCGGGCAAGTCTCGGATGGGGGGAAAGGGTTACCCCAGCCTGCCTCTTTCACCTTTCTGGTGATTCTGTCTCTTTTGTATGGTTATGAGAAGCAATCTCATTTCAGGCACACCCCATTTTCCTAGCACAACCAAACCCTTACCTTGCTTTTAGTTATGGTAAGAGGAAGCTGTATGCAAATTTAGTAATCTTAGCTCTTACTATTTAGGAGGAGTTCTTGAACATACAGACAGACGGACATGTACACAGAGAGACAAACTCTCTCAAATATACAGTAGACGATGGTGCACTTTGGTCTGAAACCACAAGGACAGTCCACAATTGGACAGCACAATGATTTCACTTTTCTTTCTAGGTGAAAGAGTTGAAAACTTTTCCATATACAATAATAACTGTATGATGTAGATGTTTAGTTTAATGGAAATTAAAAAGAGTAATAATTAGGGTTGCCAGGTGTCCAGTTTTGAACCAGACAGTCCAGTATTTGAGCTTTCTGTTTGGGAAACAAATTGAGAAAATATAAATGTCCGGTATTTTCTAAATAAGATGTAATGTAGATTGTGATGTAATGTCAAGTGTGTCCGGTATTTTTGCTGAAACCATCTGGCAACCCTAGTAGTAATCACATTGTTTTTTAGGAAAACCCTTGCAGCAACAAAAGGGGTGTGCGGACTCCTGACCCAAAAGATCTTTTTGGAAAGTACGCCAAAATAGGGAAGCTATTGACATGGCCAAGACTTTAGGAATGAATTTGGCACAATTTGGATGACTAGGAAAGTCCTTAACTATCTTCTTAAGTATTCATCCTTAGATAGGTAGCAGATGGAAAATAAAGATCAGGTCTAAATTTCATATATGAGAGGATATCAGCTTGTAGGGACTTCGGGAGTCTTGAAAAACATTAAAATCTTGGCACTGTGATAGCTAGAAACCCTAACAGCCAGCCACGACTGTGAAGAAGAATGGTTCCATCTTGCTGAAAGACTTAATTCTTCAGGTGTTTTAAAGGACCAGAAAAGTAACTCATATAGGATAAGCACAGAAAAGAATGCCATTAATTATTTCAGAGACAAAAAGCAGCTATGTGCACATAAATGCTTTGAAGTTGGTTCTGTCCTCTAAAAATCTGCTGTTTGCAAACTGCTTACAATAAATAGTCATATTATTTAAATGACATTTTGCTTAAATGCAAAATATATAAGATCATATTAATTTGTTCTGTAATACATCTGATTTCAGTGATTTTAGCTGTAAAAAAACCCCTTACTATGCAAGAACAGCCTTCATAAATACTCAATTTCCCCATTGCCCTAGTCCAAACACTCATTAAGTGTGAGAAATGCTGCTGAAAAGCTGGGCACAGCCAAAGGAGGACTTCCAGGCAAGTAGAATACAAACATTGCTCAAGGGACCTATTTAAAAAATGCGTAAGGTCACTATATTCCTACACAAATTACAGATGCACCAGACTATTATTTTACAGATTCTTTACTGAAATAAAATAAAATAAAATAAAGTGAACAAATTATTAATTAGCTGAGTTAATAATGGAAAAATATAGGATATAAACAAAAAGGATGTAGGGGGAAATTATATGCTTTTATGTTTAAAAAAGTGTTTTAAAGATCATTTTGATCCTGAAACAATTCCAGAATGATTCACAGAACAGTCTAAGATAAAATATTATTAACAAGCAAATCTATCACAAAAAATACTATAGAGTGTTCACTTGAACTTTATATGTCACAGTACTAAATGCAGTTCTGTCATTTGTTTTTTGTTTACAGTAATTTTTCATGTGAATTAAATGCTGATGAAAGATGCTGAATTGAAATCACTGAGTACTGCAAGACTTTGTCCCTAGACCAACCGAAGATTGGGCAGCAACAATCCAACCTTCTCTAAGACTTTTCTACACTGGCACGTTTTTTTTGAGGAAAAGTGCCTTTTGTTGACAAAAATGTGTGAGCGTTTACATTGCAATGTGTCTTTTTTGGGGAAAAACAGCTATTTTCATAGACAAAAGCTTTCAGCTCCATGAGGGAATTAGTTCTTTCACTTCCTCTGTTAATAACAAACATGCAGCGTAGACACCTCGAGGCATTCTGTTGTTGATTCTGGCCTCCAAGAAGTGGCTCACAATTCCCAACAGCTTCTCTGGTCAGCAGTTTGAACTCCACTGCCCTGCAACCAGTTGACCAGCTACCACCCTGTCACCTTGCAAACCCTGCAACATTTTAATCCCATTTGCTGCTGGCTGTCTTTTTTATTTGAGTTTACTTCAGAGGATAGCAACTGTATGATTTCATCCACACTGTTGTTGAGACATTTGATGCAATGCATGAGGTACACTACTTAGGACCAACCTTACAAATCGTGGTGCCCTTCACACCCTAAGCACCTGGACTCCCCTCACCACTCTTGCAGGCTGGTTCAGCATGCAGAGGTCTCATGACATCTTCCCAGGAGCCTATGCCTAGCCATCGCATCAAATGCTTCCCCGCTTGGACTGCCACAGAGCTGCTGGATCTGATCAGTGTCTGGGGTAGGGATATTAAAATGTGTTTATTTGTGTAAACGGGTATCCGCTAAAATTTTCAGCAGATACATATTTACATGTTGGAGAGAGGGGGAGATGGGAGCCGGTGCTTGTGAGGAGTCATCTTTTAAGCGGGCTCCCCACAAGCACTGGCTCCTGTTCCCCCCCCCCCCCGCCCCACCTCTGTATCAGAGGCAGGGAGGGGCAGTCCGCTCTGCAGGAGCTGGTACATGCTGGGAGCTGGCTTCAAAGCCAGTTCCCTGTGTGTACTGGCTCCCTCCTCCACCCTTCCCCCATGCTACTGTCTCTGTATGAGAGGCAGCAGCGCAGGGGGAAGGGGCTCCACAGGAGCTGGTGCTTGGTGGGAGATGGCTTTTAAACTAGTTCCCTGTAAGCACCAGCTCCTGCCCTCCCCCTGCTGCCTCCGTGGGAGGCAGCAAGGGAGGGGAGCAGCACTGTGGGAGCCAGCACGCGTGGGGTGCCAGCTTAAAAGCCGGCTCTCCACACGCACCGGCTCCCGCCTCCCCTCCCTGCTGCGTCTGATGCAGGGGAGGAGGGAAGAGGCGGCAGGTTGCATGTAACCAAGAGGCCCAGGCATATCGGTCAACCATGTACTTGACTACATGCTCAAATCCCTAGTCTGGGGAGAAGAGTCTGTTCAGTCCCAGATGCAAGTGACCCATCAGAACTGGGACACATTTTGCCACATTTCTCTATCATCCTATGAAAAGGGATATGAGCCAGACTGTACAAAGAATAAAGGACTCAGACAAGGCCATTATAAGGTCCATGAAGTGAAGTGATGCTCTGGTGCTTCACCAAAGACCTGCCATTTCTATAAGGAGCTGGACGCTATCATCAGCAGTGACCCCACCTCTACTGCCAAGAGCCTTGTCGATGCTTTGGAGGGCAAGGAGATAGTACATGGAACATCTAACCCAGAGGATGAAATAGCAGACAAATAGGCTGAGGTAGACAAGGATCAGGGACTCCCCCTGTGGTCACCGAGTCTATCTGGCAGCCAGAAATTGTTCTTCACTTTTGACTGATGTAGCAAGTCTGAGCAACCACTTTCTGAGGACCAGGAAGCAAGGGATGAGATGAAGAGTGAACGGCTGTGGTTTGTGGAGTGCGGGGCTGAGGGCAAGAAAAAGTGGGAGGCTGGCTATGTTTTTGTGAGCTGCGGGTAGCCCTGTGTAGCTAATCCATATGGCTAAGCACCATGTTAATGCTCACTGTCATCTCAATGGAATCGTGCAGAAAGAGGCTATCAGACTTTTGGAGAGGGACTTGTACATTCTCAGTTTAACATTCCATGGCAGTGCTGCTTTGTCACCTCCCTCATGATAAGACAGTAGCCCAGGAGTCGGCAACCTTTTCAAACCAAAGAGCCAAACTACATCAACATTCAGAACAAGTGGTCAACAAGGAGCCCTATGAGAATGCCAATTTGCATGGCTGAAAATATACAACTGAATATTATTGATAATTGACATAACGATTAATAATAGCATAAATGAAACGTACTCACACACTTTATTTAGTAGCACTTCTGCTGCTGCATCTTTTTGCACATTTCTTTGAAGTTTACATCATAACTGGTCAAATCCAGCTTCATGCATGCATTCAGGCTGTGTTCTGTCAATCGTATGGCAGGGGACTGGTGATGTGGGGGGTGCAGGAATCTGGGTTGAGGTGTATGAGGGGAACAGGGCAGGGGATCTGGGTGCATGATGGACTCAAGGCACAAGGTTGGAGTGTGTGGGGGTGCAGGAGTGTTATGGCAAGAGACTGGGGATATGGGGGTATGATGGGCTCAGGGTTGGTGTGGGGTGTGTGCAAGTGTGTTATGACACTGCAGCCATATGGGGGGTGGGCCCCAATTGGGGGCTTGTTCTCAAGGCTTCATTTTTAAATAAAGTGAAATATGTCCAACACAAAAGGTTTCAACATTGTCTTCATTTAAGGCAGGAGTGGGGAACCTCTTTTGGTGAGGTTTTAGAGGGGGTGAGGGTGGGAGGCCTGAGTGGGAGGTAAGGTTCAGGAGCAGTCTGGAGGCAGGCTGTCTGACCAGGATACAGGAGTGGGCTGGGGGCAGGGTGTATGGCCAGGAGCAGACTGGGAGCATGGTGTCTGGCCTGGGGGCAGGGGCAGGCTGTCTGGCCGGGGGCAGTGACTGAGGGGAGTGTGGGGTCTGGGCATAAGGGCTGGGGGGAGGCACTTACTTGCTTTCGCACCCATGTAACAAGCCTCCCGCTGCTCCCATGCGCCAGGAAGGATTTGCAGGGGAAGCCAGCAGAAGTGTTTCCAGGGGGAAAGAAAATGGCGGCACACAGAGCCATTTTTGGTTCCTGGTTTCGGGGGAATGGAAAGAGCAGAGCATGGAGCCATTTTGTTCCCCATATACTGGATCCGGCAGGGAGGCTCGGGGCTTTCTCTGCTCCATCCCCCCCACCCCCGCAAGGAAGCCGGCGCTGCTGTTCCAGCCTTGCGGTGGGCCGTAAGACTGTAGTGCCAGCACTGGCTTCCTGCTGCGGGGGGGGGGGGGAGTGGGAGCTGAGTTGGGGCTCCAAAAGAGCCATATCTGGCTTCCTAGTGAGCCATATTTGGCTTGCGAGCCATAGGTTGCTGACCCCTGCACTAGCCCACACCATTCATCTGTCACTTGTGCAGGAACCAAAGCAGAACATAGGTGACGTACATAAGGAGTAGGACAAAAGCAACAAGCCTAGAGAAGTGGTGCTCTGGTATCCTTGCTTAATTTGGAGAGGCAGGTGTCTGCCACAGTTACCTGCCCGTGGAGAAGTGTGACATAATTAGAATTATGTTTGTTCCTGTAAAAGGAATTTGCTAGTCCTGACTGCAATTTCTGTTGTTGGCATGTACTGAGGCCACCACTTCTTTCTCCTCACTCACCATGATTAAGGTGCTTGCCGAGATGTGTTACTTTCAAGGGCCAGCGGAACAGTGAGTGAAAATGTTAGAAAAGGGGGTTGTAAGTGAAATGTTACAATATAGGACTCAGTGTTGTTAGACACCTATTTGTGGATTGTGTTCAGTATCAGCGACCTTGGCAGCCCCGTTGCACAGTGCCTCTGAGCACTTGCTACAGATAAGAAAATGCCTTCATAAAAGTAGGGAGGATTCGATCCACGAAGTGCTAAATCATTCAGTGAGTGCATGCAGATGTCAGAAACAATGCTTAAAAAGGGAGCTGTGAGGACAACCAGGCCACAGAATACATGACCAGGGTGATGCAGGAATAGACGGAGATTCTCAAGTGTTTAGTGAAGCAGCACAGTGATCCAACCTGGGTATCATTCCTCTTCCCCACAGAAGACTCAAAATTCTGTGTCCATCAATTACCCCCACAATACCCTCACATTTCTTTTCACTTTCTGGGAGTACTCATTTTGCCATGTACTCCGCCCCCTGTTCCAACTTTGATTATGATACTGAGTGTACGCAAATTTGAGAGTTGTAACCCTTTCCCAGCACCTCCCTTACCAGCTCTTGGGCATGCTTTATTGCATTTCAGTGCACTGTTTTCTGATGAATAAAGACATTTTTATGATGATTCAAGGCTTTTATTTACTATTCAACAATCTCACGGACCAATCACTGAGATCCCAGGTATAGACTTAAAGGTATGTTCTTGGTTATGTGTTGTATTGGATAGGGGGTGGAATGCCCCCTGTGAGCAACTGTAACAGAAGCTTATTTCAGTGCCCCTCATTTTGAAAGTGCACCTCAAAGCTTCCCTGATGTTAACAGCAGCCCTTTGAGTTCCTCTGACAGCTCTAGTGCCTGATTACCCAATCTCTGCAGCCAAGTGCTATGCCTCAGTGTTCCACCTCTGAGCAAAAAATTCACACAAATTATGCAAACTGCAACAAGATGCAATAACCACAAGATTATTGTACTCAGTGAGTTCTAGCCTGCCATAGAGACACCTCCATTTGCCTTCAATCTCCCAAAGATGTATTTGACCACTGTGTGGCACCTGTTCAGCCTATTGTTTAAATGCTCCTTATTGCTATCTAGCTACCCAATTGTACAGTTTGATGAGCCAATGCTGCAAGGGGTAAGCTGGGTCTCCCAGGATCACAAAGGGCATTTTCACCAACCCCCACTGTAATCTTGTGGTCTGGAAAGAAAGTCTCCACCTGCAGCTTTCTATACAGCCCAGTGTTCCTGAAGATGTGTGTGTCATGCACCTTTCCAAACCACCACACACTGATGTCTGTGAAATATCCATGGTGATCCACAAATACCTGCAGCACTATCAAGAAGTATTCCTTCTCAGTGGCAAGGTGGGCTGGCACTAAAATTGGAATGTGTGCGTCATCAATTGTACCTCCACATATGTTGGGAAATCTCCTGTCCACAAAGCCAGCCCCTACGTCATGCACATTTCCCAGAATCATGATCCCATAGAAGAATGTGATTTATTGCCCTGCACATTTGCAGAAGTACAACACCAGTGGCAGACTTCCCCATTCCAAAATGATTTGCAACTGACTGGTAGCAATTAGGAGTCACCAGTTTCTCACAACAATTACCGGGTGCTTCTCAACTGAGAGAGCAGCTCTCATTCTGGTGTCTTTTTGCCATAGTTCAGGGACCAGCTTTGCACACAGCTCCAGGAAGGAGACTTTATGAATCCTAAAGTTTTGTAACTATGGATCTTCATCTTATACTTGCATGATGATGTGATCCCAACAATTAGTGCTAGCCCAAAAGCACCACTCTACCCTGTACAACTGCTCTCTGACTGCCAAATGCAAGAAGAGGTTGCTGCTGTCCATATCATGCACACTATTTAGAAAATCTAGACATAGACAAATCCATAAGTCCAGATTTAATGCATCCGAGGATACTGAGGGAGTTGGCAAATGTCATTGCAGAGCCTTTGGTCATTATGGGTATGTCTAGACTACATGCCTCTGCCGACAGAGGCATGTAAAATAGGCTACCCGACATAGTCAATGAAGCAGGGATTTAAATATCCCTGGCTTCATTAAAATAAAAATGGCCGCCGCGCTGTGCCGGCTCAGGTGATTGTTGGCACAGCGCGGCAGTCAAGACGTGGATCTGTCGACAGGGGAAGCCTTTGTCGACAGCTCCCTTATGGATTGCAACCTCAGGAAGTTTGCGGATGACACTAAGCAAGGGGGAGAGGTAGATATGTTGGAGGGCAAGGATAGGGTCCAGAGTGACCTAAACAAATTAGAAGATTGGGCCAAAAGAAATCTGATGAGGTTCAACAAGGACAAGTACAGAGTCCTGCACTTGGGACGGAAGAATCCCAAGTACTACTATAGGCTGGGGACCGACTGGCTAAATAGCAGTTCAGCAGAAAAGGACCTGGAGATTATAGTGGATGAGAAGCTGGATATGAGTCAACAGTGTACCTTGTCACCAAGAAGGCTAATGGCATATTAGGGTGCATTAAGAGGAGCATTGCCAGCAGATCTAGAGAAGTTATTGTTCCCCATTTTTTTGGCACTGGTGAGGCCACATCTGGAGTATTGTGTCCAATTCTGGGTCCCCCACTACACAAAGGATGTGGATGCATTGGAGAGGGTCCAGCGAAGGGTAACCAAAATGATTAGGGGGCTGGTACACATGACCTACGAGGAGAGACTGAGAGATCTGGGCTTATTTAGTCTGCAGAAGGGAAGAATGAGGGGGGATTTGATAGCAGCCTTCAACTTCCTGAAGGGTGGTTCCAAAGAGGCTGGAGAAAGGCTGTTCACAGTAGTGACAGATGGCAGAACAAGGAGCAATGGTTTCAAGTTACAGTGGGGGAGGACTAAGTTGGATATTAGGAAAAACTATTTCACTAGGAGGGTAGTGAAGTACTGGAATGGGTTACCCTAGGGAGGTGGTGCTTGACAAAGCCCTGACTGGGATGACTTAATTGGGATTGGTCCTGCTTTGGGCAGGGGGCTGGACTTGATTACCTCCTGAGGTCTCTTCCAGCCCTATGATTCTATGATTCTATGAAATAACTATGCGGATATCTACACAGCCATTCTGTTATTTTGAAATAATTTCGAAATAACGGACGGCTTATTCTGAAATCTGCAAACCTCATTCTACGAGGAATAATGCTTATTCTGAAATAGCTATTTCTAAATAAGGCGTGTGGAGATGCTTCACTGCTGCTATTTCAAAATAGCCCCTCATCAGGGCCATTCTAAGTTATTCCTCCCCAGTGCCTCCTGGAGCTCTAAATAGAGATAGCACTTCTACATTATGGAAGCCTTTCTCAGATTAATTTTTAGGCTTCCCTGCAGTATAGATGTGCTATTTCAAAATAAGCTATTTCAGGATAACTATTCCAAAGTATGCAATGTAGACACACCCATACATATCCGGGTACTGTAACACTAATAGGCAAGTTGTTAAAAGTAAAATACTTTCACACTACATTCTCATAAAACAGAAAAAACTCTTGTATATATTCAGAGCATATCCACAACTTTCCTATTGTTTGAAGTAATAGCATGTTTGCTTTTAACTAACAGGAAGCATATAAAGAAAAATAGATTGGTGAGAACAGATGACTAAATGGTTTACCATGTAAAACAGTTTACCAGAAGAAATCTACATAGATTAAAACTAGGATGGGTACACCTACTCATACTACAATTACACTTACACTTCCAGGATAGACATACCATAAGGATATTTAAATACGTAAACTAAAGAACAAAGATATTACTTCTATGTACCTTATCACAGAACATTTTCAATACTTTATTTCTATTTCTTTAGAGCATTTATTTTTAGAGTATTTATTCTAGGCAAGATCATGCCATTAGGAGTTATTATTTGGAAGAGCGGTACATTAAAACAGATCTAAATAGAGTACATTATAAAATGTTTGCTTTAAAAAAAAATAGATCATATTCGCTAGAACTTTTGTATTTCAGTGTTGGAAGGGGTGTCAAGGAAGATAAAGATCCACAGATGGGAAGACTTTAACGTTAGGAACACAAGGGATGTTGGTTCACATGATCAAGGAATCCCGAAGACTATATGTGGATCTGTGGAAACCAGAATGAATATCACAGCAGAAGAGAAAAAATTTAATAGAGAGAGGAGGATAGGAGAAAGGAACAAGATGAAAAGACCTGTATTACTAAGAAGCTGGCAATCAGATGTTCCTCTCTACTGTTATCTTTATTTTACGCTGACTTAAAAGTTTGCTTAAAATATAGCAGTTTATACATCAATACTTTCATTTGCTTGTTGTAAAAGTAATGTCTTTCACTATATATTGCTATATTAAAGTAACAAATTAAAGGAGTTATCTCAAACCTGACAAATATTTTAATTTTTTCATTATTCTGGAGAATACTGTTCTAATACTATACAAATATTTTTTTAACTTCATGTCACTGATAAGAATTTGTAAAGGGATTTTTGAGTGGAACCACAAAAATAATGGTTAAATTGCCCATATCGGTTATTGGCAGTTGTAATTAACTACTTCATAAACTGACATTTCTGCTGACATCTTCACTGAAAATAATGCACCAACATAGAATTCAGAAGTACAGAGAGACTACTACCCTGCCCGCAAATGTTAAAAGAACGCTAAGACATAAAATAATTTTCTAATATTATTTTTCCATGTAAGCAAATGCTGTAGTTGCCAAAGAGATGTTATGAAGGGAGAAGGTCCATGAAAAAACACTTTTCTGTTACGATGCAATTCACATTACCATAAAAAAAGCAGTAGTGAATAATTTGGGCATTCTAAAGCAGGGAACAGTTTCTATTGAGTTCCTTCTATAAGCTGAAGGTCATACCATGTATCATGAAAAATAATGTTCCCAAGATCTCCAATAAAGTTTTTGTTGACCTATAATCTTGAAATGGTCCTCCTAATTGAAGGCAGGCTCAGTATTTTGATTAACTGAGGACATGTCTACACTACGGAGAAGATCAACCCTCCAGAGGTCGATCTTCTAGCGTTTGATTTAGCAGGTATAGTGTAGCCCTCGCCAGCATCCTGTACTCCTCATTCTATGATAAGAAAGGGAAGCCAATGGGAGCATGTGCTCCCATAGGCTTCCCGCAGTGTAGATGATGCAGCAGCTCAGCTTAAGTTAAGCCAAATCCAGCTACGCATTTTGCATAGCTGCATGGCATATTTTAAGTTGACCTGCCTGGCCTAGTGTAGATCAGGCCTGAGTGACCACCAAAATAACAGAAGTTTACCATTTTTGCCAATAATAGTCTCACTCTTACATAATTAAGATTACACTCATGTGTTTTGGATAAGGCATTCAAAAACCACTCGAAATAAAAGGTAACTTTTTTTGTATTCAGAGTTATCTGAGTATATTGCCTCTGTAACTCTACAGTGTAACAGAGGGGTAGCTGTGTTAGTCTGTAGCTGAAAAAAACTTAAAATAAATAAATAAATGAATGGCCCTGCAGCACATCTCTAAGGTGCTGCAAGACCATTCATAGTTTTTTAAGTTTCCACAATATAAGAGTCTCATACCATGTCTGCCTTGCCAGACATGGTGTAAGACTCCTACGGTGGGGATCTGTTGATGCAGTTCCATTAATAAGAATATTGAATTACCTACTTTCTGCTGTAATAGACAAGGGACTAAAAAAGTATTGATCGTGGTATGCTAGTTATTGCTTTGCTCTTCAACTACTTTTAGTTTAATTATAGCTCTGCTTTAACAATTATACAGTAAAACACAACCTAGGAGAGCTATGTTATGAAAGCATATATAATAAATTCAAACAAACAAAAAGACTGAAGTCTTTCAACTATTATACAATACTTGAAATGCTTCATTTTCAGTTTATAAGATCTCTTCATCCTTTAATATACAAACTTTAAAGCTGAGATTTTAACTATGAAATAGCTAAGCAAGTGCTTAAGAGTTTGGAGGTTGGATCTGCATTTTATGTATCAACAGTCAGTAGCTTTCATGGAGTTGTTACAATATGCACTTTTACATAGTTACAGTTTTAAAAACTAACTTCAGTCTGTTGTTGGGACATAACACTACTTTTACACACACACACACACAACAATAAAAACAGTGCACACACACTGTATATAATAAACATGTGTGCTTGGTTATGTCACAAAGGGTAAGTCTACACTGCAGAGTTTTTTTGGAAAAATGTCCGTTTTTCAGAAAAAACTTCACTTATGTCCACACTGCAATCGTGTTCTTTCGAAAAAAAATTTGAAAGAACAGAGGGGTTTTTTCTGACATTGGTAAACCTCTTTCTACAAGGAAGAAGCCTTTTTCCGAAAGAGCTTTTTTGGAAAAAGGTGTGTGTGGATGGGGAAGAGGGAGTTCTTTTGCAAGAAGAGGAAAGAGAAAAAAGCACAGGTGCCCTGGTGGCCACTCTGTCCATAGTAATCACAGTTTAAATGCGAGATAGCGTCCATTCAGTGTGGATGCTATCTTTCGAAAAAGCAGATCACTTTTTCAATGCGCTTGGGCAATGTGGACGCTCTCTTTCGAAAGAAATTTTTTTGGAAGATCTCTTCAGGAAAAGGTTCTTCCGAAAGAAGCCTGCAGTCTAGACATAGCCAGATATCCCCTTGAGATTGTCACATGATAGGCTGATCATACCACTGACTCTGCCTACCTGCCTCTGGGGCATACCACCACCATGTCCTGCTGAGCCAGAAGCTCTGGTTGCCCCCAATAAAGACACAGAATTGGGGTAACAGCCCCCCACCAGAGTAACACGGAGACACTGGGAACAGCTCGGCTCTGGAAGGGCTCAGTTACAGCGACCTGCTAGCACCCAATAGCATAACCCTAATGGGACCAAAACCCCAAATAAATTCATCTTACTCAGAATAAAAGTTTTACATGGAGAAATCTCAGACGTATGCTCCCTTTATCAATGAAAGAGAGAGATGCCCAGCTGTTGTCCTCCTGTCAGGTAACTATTTACATTGGGCTTGATAATAAATAAAAGTGATTTTATTAAATATAAAAAGTAGGATTTAAGTGGTTACCTATAGCCCCCAGATAAAACCTCTTCCACATACCAAGGATCTACAACCTATTCTAGATGGCAGTTCCTCATTCTCACAGACCTTGGGAGGCAGGCCAGTCCTCACTTACAGATAGCCTCCCAACCTGTAACAAATTCTCACCATCAACTATACACCCCACAACAGAAACACTAACACAAGAAACAATCCCTGCAACAAACCCCTTTGCCAACGCCATCCACACATCTACCCTCATGACACCATCACAGCACCTAGCCACATCAGTCATACCATCAAAAGGTCGTTCACCTGCACATCTCCTAATGTGATATATGCCATCATGTGCCAGCAATGCTCCTCTGCCTTGTACACTGGATAAACCAGATTATCTCTATGCCAAAGAAAAAATGTACACAAACAGACATCAAGAATGGTAACGTACAAAAACCAGTTGGAGAGCACTTTAACCTTTCTGGACACATAGTTAGAGACTTCAAAGTTGCCATTCTTAAGAAAAAAACACTTAAAAAAAAGACTGCAATGTGAAACTGCTGAGCTGGAATTAATATGCAAACTAGACGCCATCTGAATGGGTCTGAATTAGAGATGTAAGCGACTAGTCAACTATCCGATAAGCATTGTGACTTGACTAGTTGCTTCCCCCTCCCCCCTCTTGCTGCCTCTATCAGAGAAAGGCAGAAAGGGGGAGGGAGGGAGCAGGAGCCAGTGGTGGGGGAGCCGGCTTAAAAGGTTCCCCCCAGCACTGTCTCTGGGGTGCTGCCTGCCCCTCCCTGCTGCCTCTGATGGGGGAGGAGGAATAAGGGAGGCTGCTGTGAAGCAGTCCCTGTTCACAGGGGTCCCAGTGGGGAGCTGGGCTCTCTCTGCGGACAGGGGCTGCTGCCACCAAGCAACCCCTGTTCGCGGTGGCCGGGGCTGGCTGCAAGCAAGGGCTACTCCGGCAGCAGCCCCTGTTCGCAGTGGCCAGGGCAGGGCTGCTCTGGAAGCTCTTATTATATTTAAAATACAGTGCTGCAGCACGGGTGGCTCCCAGAGTTGGCATGAGCCAGCACTGCTCAGTTCCACCTCGAGCCGGCTCCTGGAGCTAGCTCTACAGAGCAGTCCCATCGACTAATCGTATAGTTGATACAAATTCTATTGATTATACAATTAGATAGGTGACCACAATTTCACATCCTTAGTCTTTCAGTGCTCACCCCACCTGGGAGATGCCTTGCCATTGGGGAGCGTGTTCCCAGTGGAGACCATGTTCAAAGTATCCCACCGGTGGGCCACGGGTTGAGCCCAGTGTAAACACAAACCATACCCTGGGCCACAAACAAACAGTCAGTGGGTGGCTCGCAGACCGCATGGTGAGTAGCCCTCTTCTACAGACATATGGTTTCAGAAAGAATACAGGTAAGTGAATGGACTGATGCTATGATTGCTTCAAATTCACCAGACTTCTTGCTGATGTGAAAACTGCCAGAAAGGCAGCATTCATGGAAAGGAGGGATGTGGCGCAAGTACCTAAAGGTTCGGTGGGGGGCGGGGGCCTTTGTCAGTACTCAAAGTACAAGTTTCAAGTCCCAGTGTGGGGGGTAACCTTTTGAGAAGATGGGAAAATTTTTAACAGGCCTTTCCAGAATTGATTAGTGGATGTGTGAAAACAAGAGTAACCTTCAAAAAGTGGATAGAATGCAGTGATTGCAGCTAAGTGGACTTGCAGGGATCTGAGGGATAGAGCTGATGTCTTCAAAAGATAAAATATGATCTACGATGAGTGGAAGGAATAGCTGTAGCTTCTGACAGAATACCTTTTAGTCCAAGATAAGCAGTACTTTAGCTAGTTAACATCTCTTAGTTGAACCCTTTCTGCTATTGGAAAGGATGACTCAGACAGCTGAGGAGCATGCATGTCCTATGGATGATGCCCATCTAAATACCATGATGTGAGGTGGAGCAGTCATGGATTGGATGTATTTGAACATATCATTACACTGGGACAGATGGAAGGGTAATGAATGGGTGAGACAACATGCACAGGAAGGTGGGGAAACAGACCTGTCTGGGCCAAAAAGGGGCAATCAGGATGACTGCCCTGCTAGATTTTGTGCAACACTCACCACTGCCCTAGGGAGTGGTAACCTATGGCTCCCCTGTCACATTACACGGCATATTTGTTCTTGCCCTGGGAATTGAACAGATCTCTTGTTGGGGTCCCCCATAACATGAAAAGATTGTGTAGCCCCGTGTCATGAAGTTCCTACTCATGGTCAATCACAAAGTGTCTACTGAGGGAGTCTGCAAGCATATTTAGTGTCCCTGGAAGGTAGGCTGTGGACAGGGTGATCTGTTTGCTGACACACCAGTTCTGAACTGCTGTACACTACGAGGCTGATCTTTCTCTCCCTTGCTTGTTGATGTAAAGGAGATCAGGACATGGTGAGAGTGGATGAATGGAAGAAAGGATTTGCATGCCTTCATTAGTGTCCATAATTTAATACTGATGTACATTCTGTATTGGACTGTGCCATGCCATATTGCCCATAGGGGATCTGAAATCTACTACGGATGCATCTGCAGTGACAGTCTTGTCTGGAGAAGAGGGGAGAAAGAGGATCTCCATATACACTAGTGATGTGAAAGTGTAAACAGTATATATGGAGCCCAGGCTCATCAGTTAATGTTCATAGTTACATGTAGGCTCCCATTATGCGCCAGTCCCGAAATGCATCAGCTCCCAGGGAGATGTCTGCTGCCTCATGCCGCTACCTCTGATACAGGGGCAGCAAGACAAGGCAGCATGCAGGAGCTGGCATGCACAGGGAGCCAGCTTAAAAGTCAGCTCCCCATGTGCACTGGCTCCTGAGGAGCCGCCGGCCACCCCACGTGTAACGTTTGACATTTTTCAGCAGTTACACAGTTACTTAATTACATACACTTTAACATCCCTAATATATACATGATGAGAATTTGTCCATTACAGGAGGGAGGTCAGTATCTTGGTGGGAATTGTCAGTGTGAGGTTCATGGAATGATGGTTTGGGAAGTAAACCAACTGTAGCCATTCTTGAAGGCTGCAAAGGTGAAACCTTACAAATGGAGTGATGTACATGCATAAGGCCAAGTAGCTGAGTAGGGACAGGCATAAAATCTCAGAACTGGAAGGAACTTGAGAGATCATCAAATGCAGTCCCCTGCATTCATGGCAGGACCAAATACCATTGGGAACAGTGGAGGGCACAGAGCCATGCGTGTCCCCAGGGAGCTACACCAGGAAAGCACCCCCATCTTTCTTACGCACCCTTCCTCCTGCACACACCCCAAACTCCCACCCTACTGCTGCACCCTCCCTTCCACTCAGACTACTTGTTCCTGTACCCCACCTCCTGCTCAGATCTCACACCCCCATCCGCTTTCTAGAAACCCCTTCCCATATACTGATTCCCTCATTTTTGGCCTCCCTAGAGTCTATGGGGGCCAGAAAATCTAATAGACCCAGCTCCCCAGAGGAGTTAATCCAGCCTGTGGGGAAGCCCTGAACCTCCATTCTCCCTCCCTCTCTCTCCCACTCTGAGAGCTGGAATGTGAGTGAACTGAGGTGTCTTTTTTCCTTCTTCTCAGTCAGGAGCCACATCGGGGGAGGGGGAAGGTTTGTGCGTCTCACTTTTGTGTGGACCCCAAATGATTTTTCTGAGCATCTGTGGCCCCCAACCCAAAAAAGGTACCCCACCCCCCCAGATCATCCCTGACAGATGTTTGTCTAACCTGTTCTTTAAAATCTCCAATGATAGAGATTCCACAACATCCCTAAGCAATTTATTCAAGTGTTTAACCACCATGACAGTTAGAAAGTGTTTCCTAATGTCCAACCTAAACCTCTTGTCCTATCCTCAGAGGTTAAAGAGAATGTTTTCTCCCTTCTCCTTGTAATATAACCTTTTAGATATTTGAAAACTGTTATGTCCCCACTCTCTGTCTTCTCTTTTCTAGACTAAACAAACCCCATTTTTTTCAATCTTCCTTTGTAGGTCATGTTTTCTAGACCTTTAATGACTTTTGTTTCTCTTCCTTGGACTTTTTCTAATTTGTCCACATTTCTCCTGAAATGTGATGCCCAGAACTGGAGACAACACTCCAGTTGAGGCCTAATCCATGAGGAATAGAGCGGAAGAATTACTTCTCATGTCTTACAACACTTTTGCTAACACATCCCAGAATTATGATTACTTTTTTTTTGTTAGAGTATTACACTGTTGACTCATTTTAGCTTGTGGTCCATTATGACCCTGAGATCCTTTTTCACAGCATTCCTTCCAAGGCAGTCACTTTCCATTTTGTATGTGTGCAACTGATTGTTCCTTTCTAAGTAGAGTACTTTGCATTTGTCCTTATTGAATTTCATCCTAATTATCTCAAACCATTTCTAGTTTGTCCAGATCATTTTTAATTATAATCCTATCTACCAAAGCACTTGCAACCCCTCCCTGTTTAATATAATCTGCAAACTTTATAAGTGTAATCTCGATGTCATTATTTAAGTCATTGACGAAATTATTGAATGGAACTGGACACAAAACTGATCCCTGCAGAACCCCACTCAGTATGCCCTTCTAGCATGACTGTGAATCATTGATAACTAATGTCTGGGAATGGTTATCCAGCCAGTTATGCATCCACATTATAGTTGCTCTATCGAGGTTGTATTTCCCTAATTTGTTAGTGAGAAGATCATGTGAGGTTAATGAGAAGGTCATCAAAAACCTTACCAAACTCAACTACTGCTTCCCCCCATGCCCAAGACTTGTTAGCTTTCTTTGACAGGGTATCAGCTTGTTTTGACAATTTGTTCTTATATGTCTTGATCATTACCTGAGGATTGCTTGCAATGTAAACTATGATATTGTTCATGGACTGGAACCTGTCTATGCACAAGAATGTCCTTACAATGATAATGTTCAAGGATGCCCCAACAACGTCCAAAGATTGCATGGGATAAGAACTTTTCATGTTTATGACGACTTCCAGTGAGAAAACAATGCAAAATGTCACAGAAGTCAATGTATAGCCAGTAGCTGAGGTACAGGAAAATGAGGAGTTCATAATGCCTGCTGTGAGCTGCTATCACTGAAAGTAACTTGGTAAAGACTTGGCATGGGGCGGGGCGAGGCCAAAGGTTAGTATTCTGTACTGGAAATGGTCAGAGCCCACCATGAAACAGAGATCACCTGTGGGCAGGCTGAATGTGGACATGAACATAAACATCTTTCATATTGAGAACTGTAAGCCACATACCCTTTTCTAAAGATGAAATTATTGCTGCCAATGTGACCATGCGAAATTTGAGATTGTGAATGAAACAGCTGAGGTCGTGGAGATCAAGGATTGATCTTCATCCACCCATCTTTTTCAATCTGAAGAACTAAGTTGAATAAAAGCCTGTCTATTGCTCCTTGCTGCAGTAAGTTCACTTGTCCATTATTATTGCACTCCAGCGTTCAAAGAGTGCTAGATAACCTCCCAAAGGAGTATTGGGTTTGGAAGATGTTGGGCTCGGAGCTTGCATCAAAAATACTGTCATGTCAAGGTCTGGGATTAGGACGCCACAGCTAGTGTGGAAGGCATAGGGAAGGGGGACATTTTAGTCCTTGCTTTTTATGGGGTGATTTGTAAGGTCTCTGGTGGTAAAGTGTTTTGAAACCTCTAAATGAGCTGGCTTGGTGACAAAACTTCCTTTAAAAGACAGGTGTATATATATCCAGCAATTAAAGAATAGCCCTGGTCCTTCAGAGCATATAGGGATTTAGCTGTCTTCTGTTTGAAGAGGTAAGGTCTTCAATGGCATTCTGGATATCCCCAAGGAACACTGAGTAATGGAGCCTGGACACCCTTTGCATCACAATGGCAGTAACTGTAGCTCCAGAGGAAGCATCAGCCAATTAACAACAGATTAGTAGTTGGATCTGGCTATTAACTTCCCTTTCTCTATCAGGGTTTGGAAACAAGAATGATTCTGTTGTGGAAAGCTGTTGGTGAATTCTTTAAACTTGGCATAGTTCAGCAGATTATATTTCACCAACACTGCTTAATAATTAGCCATCCTGAACTAAAGATTAGAGGATAAGAAAATCATTCTCCCCAGGAGAGTTAGGCATTTACCCTGCTCATCCACAGGAGTAAATCTGGGTTATTGTTGTCTTGACTCTTCCAAAGTGGCCTGGACCACCACTGAATTAGAAGCTGGGTGAGAGAACAGGAAGTCTGAACCCTTAGCCAGCACCTAAGTTGCAGTATGGCCTTGTTGACCAGGAAGGGGTGAGGAGGAAGAACTTGTGTTGGGAGTCCTGGATCTCCCTTAGGGTGTGTCTAGACTACATGGCTCCGTCGACAGAGCCATGTAGATGAGTTTACTAGACATAGCAAAATGAAGCGGCGATTTAAATAATTGCGCTTCATTTACATCAAAATGGCCGCTGCGCTGTGCCGACAATCAGCTGATCCGGCACAGCGGGGCAGTCTAGATGCGCCACGGTCGACAAGGGAAGCCTTTGTCGACCGCTCCGGTAAACCTCTGGCAACTCTGCAGAGAAGGTCCTGAAATCTCCTAAAGTCATCCAGGGGAGGAGGGTGGAGAAGGGATGCAGAGGTCACTGCTTCATCTGGGAATGAAGATGGTAATCTGGCAACATAGTACTACTCCTCCTTTGTTGAATCTGGAAATAAATGTGATGCTTCCTTTGGAGGAGAGGCAGATGGCAACTCCCTGGACTGAACAGATTCTAAACGGGGCACTGGTCCCAAGCTCCCTGTGGTGGGGTGACTGCCCCCACACTGGCCAGAAGGGGTTAAAGCAGGCAGAAAGGGGCCTGTGCAAAACCTGGCCAATGAGGGAGAATGTTTTAAAGAGACAACCAGAGGGTAGCTTGCTGGGGGCAGCCCTGTATATAAGGAGCTGCCCATCAGAGAGAGTCAGCTAGTTCTTGACCAGGGAAGGTGCAGGACCTAGTTCCTGGAGAAGCAAAGCTGGGCACGCTAAGGGATCTAGAGAGGGAGGCTCCAGCATCATACCTGCCAGGCTGCTGGCCTTGCCACAAGGGCTAGGAGGCTGAAAAGGGCCACAGGAGAAGTGGTCCAGGGAACAGGAGGCAGTGAAGGGGAATAAAGGAAGACAGGACAAGGCTGCTGCCAAAGGGTCTCTGGGTTGGGACCTAGAGTAGTGGGTGGGCCTGGGTCCCCACCTTCCCCCTGGTACCGTGTCTAGCCACCATTGTTGTGTGGCCTGGAAGGACTGTGACTTGTACCTGAAGTGAGGGGGCTAGATTAAGGCTGCAATTGTCCACAGTGGCAGGCACTAGACAAAAGACTGCTGATAACCTCTGGAAGAGGTGAGAAAACAGAGGGGTGGACAGCCGGAGGACAGTGTCCCAAAGGGGACACCGCAGTCTGGGAGCAACGTGGGTCCAAAGTCTGAATGGAGACAGAGTGGAGTGACAGGTGAGACACCAATCCAAGGGAGGCAACCTGCTACCACCAGAGCTAATTCCCAGTACAACAAGCAGGAGGCGCCACAGCGGAGAGTTGACCCTGTTCCCAATATGTGTGGCAGAAGGGTGGATGTGAGGGTATTCAGGCAAGGTGGTGGTTGGTCCCACAGCCACAAGTATATCCTGGGAAATGAGTCAGAGTGGTACGGGAGCAGCAATTCCTCCAATGGCTCTGAAACTCCCAAGGAAGAAAAAAGGTTGATTCAGGTTCCACTGGGGATCTCGTCAGTGCCTCTGTAAATCGCCATCGGGATGGGGAGATGGCAGTCATAAGTTCAGTCCTCAATGCAGATCTCTCAGAAAAGATGTGAGCTCCCTGTAATGGAGGCTCCTGATGGAGGGGAGGATCCTACATCTAGGAGAACAAAAACATCCTCAGCTGTGGCCACTGATCTTGACCATCTAGGTACAAGGGCAACACTTTCTGTCTGAGTTGTCATGGCTGGGGATAATGAGGGTACTTGGCAGTAGTCAGTTTTCATTGGTACTGGAGATTCTTGTGAGGAAATAGGGGTGGTGATACTACTGGAGCTCAATCTGGAACTGGCAGAGTCCATCATTTCTTTGTCTTTTTTCCCTCCTATGGGAATTAATATGTCTTAAGTCCTCGTGGGCCAAGCTGGTGGGTTGGTTCCAGGCACTTCTGATTTCTTTGACGTGGACTTAGAGGAAGAAGACTTAGTCCCGTGATTACATGAGTGTTTTCCAATCTACTGACTAGGCTCCGCCATGTGGTTTGTGGAGCTGGATTCTCTGGCACTATAGCTGAACTTTGGAGCAGGAGACATGCTCCTTGCTGATTCAGGCCAATGTACTGTGGACATTCCCCAGCCTGAGTCCACTGGGGTGTCATGGACATCCCCGAAAGACTCATGGAGGGAAAGTGCCCACACTTTCAGGGTACGACCGGGGAAGAACTAGCAATACTGAGCCACAATATTGGTATCTCCCACACAGTAAAGGCAGCATTGATAGTTATCACTAAGGAAGAAGGATTGTGAGCAGGAGACACAAAACTTGAAGCCTGGAGTTCTGGACATAGTCTGGTACCTGAATGGGTCTTAGGAAGATGGGGATCCCCCATAGCTAATCTAACTTTAAAAGCTTTTAAAATATTAAAACTATGAACTATTTACAACAGATTAATATTGTTTTTCAGAACTATGTCAAAGCTGATGACATAAAGGTTCTGATCTGGACAATGTGGTGGTGAGAATGAACTGAAGAGGTAGTCAGTGTGCTCCACCATTTATTGCCTTAGTCAGAAGCATATTTCTTATTATAATTTTAAGACTACCCAAGCCTCTCACTGATCACAGACGTAAAGGCAAGCAGACAGTTCAGCTGCAAAGAAGTGCCACCCACCCATCTCAGCAGTTGGAAGGAACTTGGTGTCACCAGTGCTGACGGAGGACAGCTGCAAGACTGAGGATTGAGACATTGATTGAAAGCTCCAAAGAGCTCCCGACAGCCAGTGGCATCTCTTCAATCAATTTCAAAGAAAGGGGAGAGGGATGCTTATTGGCTTGTATTCCCTAACTCCAGAATATAATCTGGGTCACATGGAACTTCTTTCAGCTCCATTCCAGAAGAGTGATTTTGCACTCCTGAAGGCTATTTTGTCCCATTTAGTGTCCTGCTTGCTTTGTTTTGATTTTTAATAGGGCTGTCAAATTATTTAAAAAATTCTGATTAATTGCACAATTAATTGTGATTAAATGTCCAATTAATCACACTATTAAACAATAAAAGAATACCATTTTAACTATTTAGGATGTTTTCTATATTTTCAAATATAGTGATTTACATTAAAACAGAATAAAATGTGTACAGAGTTCACTTTATATTTTTATTACAAATATAGTATTTCAATTCACCTCATACAAATACTGTAGTAAAATCTCTATCACCAAAGTACAATTTACAAAAGTAGATTTTGTAACATAATTTACATTGTTTTGGTTTTGAATGATGTGATGTAACAAAATCTACATTTGTAAGCTGCACTTTCATAAAGAGATTGCACTAAAGTAGTTGTATGAATGAACTGAAAAATATTATTTATCATTTTATAGTGCAAATATTTATAATAAACTGAGCAGTGTACACTTTGTATTCTGTGTTCTAACAAATAAAAATATTTGGAAATGTAGAAAAACATTTAATACATTTCAACTGGTAATCTATTTAACAGTGTGCTTAAAATTGAATTAATCGTGATTAACGTTTTAAGTTAATCACATGAGTTAACTACAAGTTACAGCCCTAATTTTAAACAATAGAAAGGGAATCAACTGCAATTTTAATGGGAAAAAATTCACATTTTATATTTCCCATTGTATCTTATTAAACTATCATGTCCTAAGGTAACAGCTGTTTTGAGTATCTGTTCTGCCTGTGCCATTATTACAAGGTTAGTGTCTGTATTATGTTACGTGTTTGGACTTGTGAATAGTGTCCTACTTCTTGAGAATTCTGCAAGGCTGCACAGATGGTTATCTTAAAGCTACTTTCATGGCTGCCAACAATGAAATACTTCTCTATTGGCAACCCAGGAGGGAATTGTGAACTGTACTTTTTCAAGGTGCTGTGTTTTATCAGAACTGCCCATCAATGAGTATGTTAAGTGCAGAAAGGTGTTTATTAATTGATAGCAGAACTTTGCATCTCTGAAATGGAATATGGAGTAGATCACCTTTATTAAAATGAACATGAATCTGCTTACAAACATCACAGAAGTCAGGACACAATCAGAATTATATGGAGGCTACAAAGAACAATAAATAGTATGCACTGAGTGTGCACTGCATGAAACACCAGTCACAAACAGTAAAACAACAAAACATGATGGTCTTTTATGCTGAAAAGCGTTTTTACTATTAAGAGTTCAAATATAAATAAATATCTATACCAAGAGTGCAAACAACTTTAACATACAGATAGCAGAACTTTTACTAGGCATAGTATCTGAACTTGAAACAACAGTCACAGAGCTCTCATCTTCAATGGTGGAAGTCTCTCCAGTCTTCATGTTGGTTTTAATTATGAAATGTCACATATCAGGGGTTCCCAAACTTTTTTCCCTAAGGCCCACAACATTAACAAAATTGTTAATATTTGGTTAATAAGATATTGATTTTTCTGTGATTTTAAAACAAAATAACTGCAACTTTTGAACACTATTGTGGTTTGAATTTTTAGTGTAAAATCTGATTTTCTGAATTTAAAGACTCAACCCTATTCTCTACTAGTTAGAAAAGAATAAAATATTGTAAATAAAAATATAAAACAACCATTATAATAAAACACTCTGAAAAAACAGGTACTCATCTGAGCTGGTAAAGAAGAATCTAAACTTAAAGAAAGCATTTGCTTTCCATTTTCTTTATTGTTTTGGCTGGCTCATTTTAAGTAGCTGTACATGGTCTGGGACTTTCATTATCTTCTTCACCAGTGCACCCTTCTCATAAGAATGGCCATATTGGGTCAGACCACAGGTCCATCTAGCCCAGTATCCTATCTGCCAACAGTGGCCAATACTATATGCCCCAGAGGGAGAGAACACAACAGGTAATCCTCATGTGATCCCTCTCTTGTCATCCATTTCCAGACAAAAAGGGTCTAGGAACACCATTCCTACCCATCCTGGCTAATAGCCATTTATGGACCTAACCTGCATGAATCTATCTAGCTCTTTTTTGAGCCCTGTTCAAGTCCTAGTCTTCACAACATTCTCTGGCAAAGAGTTCCACAGGCTGACTGTGCGCTAAGTGAAGAAAAACCTCCTTGTTTGTTTTAAACCTGCTACCTATTAATTTCATTTGGAGACTTCCTAGTTCTTATATTATGGAAACAAGTAAATAACTTTTCCTTATTCCCTTTTTCCACACCAGTTATGATTTTATAGACCTCTTATCATATCCCCCCTCAGTCTCCTCTTTTCTAAACTGAAAAGTCCAAGTCTTTTTAATCTCTCTTCATATGGGACCCGTTCCAAACCCCTAATCATTTTTGTTGCCCTTTCTGAACCTTTTCCAATACCAATATATCTTTTTGAGATGAGGCGACCACATCTGTATGCCGTATTCAAGATGTGGGCATATCATGGTTTTATATAGAGGCAATAAAATATTCTCTGTCTTATTCTCTATCCCTTTTTTAATTATTCCTAACATTCTATTTCCTTTTTTGATTGCTGCTGCACACTGAATGGATGTTTTCAGAGAACTATCCACAATGACTCCAAGATCTCTCTCTTGAGTAGTTGTAGCTAAATTAGTCCCCATCATATTGTACATATAGTTGGGATTATTTTTTCCCATGTGCATTACTTTACATTTATCAACATTAAATTTCATTTGCCATTTTGTTGCCCAATCACTTATAGTTTGGTGAGATCTTTCTGAAGCTCTTCACAGTCTGCTTTGGTCTTAACTATCTTGAGCAGTTTGGGATCATCTGCAAATATTGCCACCTCACTGTTTACCCCTTTCTCTAGATCACTTATAAATAAGTTGAATAGGATTGGTCCCAAGACAGACCCTTGGGGGACCCCATTAGTTACCTCTCTCCACTCAGAAAAATGACCGTTTATTCCTACCCTTTGTTTCCTGTCTTTTAACCAGGTATCAATCCATGAAAGGACCTTCCCTCTTATCCCATGACAACTTACTTTGCTTAAAAACCTTTAGTGAGGGACCTTGTCAAAGGCTTTCTGGAAATCTAAGTATACTATATCCACTGGAGCCCCCTTGTCCACATGTTTGTTGGCCCCCTCAAAAAACTCTAGCAGATTAGTAAAGCATGAATTCCCTTTACAGAAACCATGTTGACTTTTCCCTCAACAAATTATATTCATCTATGTTATTCTTTACTATAGTTTTAACTAATTTGCGTGGTACTGACATTAGACTTACTGGTCTGTAATTGCTGAATCACCTCTAGAGCCCTTTTTAAATCATGGCGTCATATTAGCTGTCTTCCAGTCATTAGGTATAGAAGCTGATTTAAAGGATAAGTTACAAACCACAGTTAATAGTTCTGAAATTTAACGTTTGAGTTCTTTCAGAACTCTTGGGTGAATGCCATCTGGTCCCGGTGACTTGTTACTCTTAAGTTTATCAATTTGTTCCAAAACCTCCTCCAATGACACCTCAATCTGGGACAGTTCCTCAGATTTGTCACCTAAAAAGAATGGCTCAGGTTTGGGAATCTCCCCAATATCCTCAGCCATGAAGGCTGAAGCAAAGAATTCATTTAGCTTCTCCGCTATCATCTTTGAATGCTCCTTTAGCATCTTGATTGTTCAAGGGCACCCCGGTTGTTTAGCAGGCTTCCTGCTTCTGATGTACTTAAAAAGCATTTTGCTATTACTTTCTGAGTTTTTGACTAGCTGTTCTTTAAACTCCTTTTTGGCTTTTCTTATATTTTTACAATTAATATGGCAAAGTTTATGGACCTTTCTATTTTCTTCACTAGGATTTGACTTCCACTTTTTATCTCTCACTGCTTCTTTTACTTGGTTGTTAAGCCACGGTGACACTTTTTTGGTTCTCTTACTGTGTTTTTTAATTTGGGGTATGCTTTTAATATGGGGTATACAGGTCTCATATTTGAAAAATAAATTGATCCATGTCAGTTTGAAAAACTGCTTGTGTTTTTTTACAGCTGTGAATGGTGGAGTGTGTGTAAACTACCAGGATACCCTATAGTGTTGTACTTGAAAGAATGAACCTTGATGTACAAGCAGCCTTTTTTTTAAATAAAGTTTTTCTACACTCTGTCCAATACATACAGCTCAAAACATTACATTTATATAGCTTTTACTGAGATTATGTAAGTGGAGTTCAAGATTTACTAAGAGCTTGACTAGAGAATGCAGTTGCCCCAACAGCCCACCTTTGGGATGCAGCCCACAATTCCCTAATATAGTGCACATACTACAAATACTTGGTCTATAGTGCTCTCCACAAAGGAGGACTGAAATCTCCAATTGTAACACACTGGTAGTACCACAGCACTGTAAAGCAGCCTATAAGCTATCTTTGGGCGTGTCTAGACTACAGGGTTTTGTCGACAAAACTATACCTGCATCTACACTGCTGCTGAGTTCTGTCAATATAACGGCAACTGAACTCAGCAGTTTTGTCAACGGCTGTAAACCTCATTCTACGAGGAATAACGCCTTTTGTCGACAGAGTTCTGTTGACAGAAGGCGTTATTACATCTACACTGTCCTTTGCACTTACACTGTCATGTCAACAAAGCAAGCCGCTTTGTCGACCGAACTGGATGTAGTCTAGACGCTCTTTGTCGACAGAAGCTTTTCTGTCGACAAAAGCCTGTAGTCTAGACGTACCCATAATGGTATATACACAACTCCAGCTATGTTAATTACGTAATTGGAGTCAACATATCTTAAATCATGTTTTCTCACAGCCCACACAGTGGGAGAGCTTCTCTTACTCCTTGTGAGGAGCAGGACTACTGGCACCAACGGGGGAGCCCTCTTGGTTCGAATTAGCAGGCCCTTCACTAGATCCACTAAACCAACCCCAGAAGATTGACTGCAGCAGTGTCAATCTGCCACGTAGTGTAGACATGGCCTAAGTGCATTAAGGTGTATATCCCAGATTCTCTCTTCTGAGCATATTCTGTGATACCTGACTGCATGGTCCAATAAAAGATATTATCTCACACAATTTGTTAGTCTTATGCTGAGCGATAGACTCTGTGGCCTATGTTATTCATGACTTGTAAGTAACAAAAGATTGTGCTCCATTGCAGTCAATCACTATTCTGAAGAGCGTACAGTGTTTTTTTTTTTTAACATCTGCATCTTATCTCCTAATAATCTGGTCTTCCAACACTCTTGGACAGAGTTGGGCAATAATTTTTAATGGGGGGCCATTTCAAGAACTCGGTAAGTCGTCAAGGGCTGTACTCTTTTTATATTAGTAGAAGAAGGATGGAGGTTGGTTGCAGTAGGTGCTCAGGGCAGAGGATTGGGGTGCAGGGTCTGGGTGGGGATCTGAGTACAGGTAAGGATTCTGACTTGGAGGAGGGGATGCAGGGTCTGAGAGGGGGATGTGACCTGGGGCTTGGGTTCTGACCTAGGGCAGGAAGGATTGTGACCTGGGACAGGGAACTGAGGTGCAGGGTCTGGTAGGCGGTATGGATGTAGGAGACCGTGCGGAAGGTTTGGGTTGTGACTGGGGTAAGGAAGAGGGGTGCCAGGTGCAGGCTCTGGTCAGAAGGTGCTTGTGTTAAGTGGCTCCCTGCTAGCAGCCCAGCAGGACCCTTGAGCAGGCTCCCTGCCTGTTGTGCCCCTGCACACCACTCAAAGCGGCTGGCTGTAGGACCATAGGCATCCCTTTGGGGGGGGGGGGCCCTCTGCGTGCTTGTGATAGACACATGGGCAGTGTGCAAAACCCCCTTCTCTGGGGCACATGACATGCAAAGAGGCACATGGACCCCACAGCCAGTTGCTCTGAGCAGCATACAGGGGCATGGGAACCACAGAGCCTGTTCGAGACTGCCTCTGGTCTACAAAATGATCGCGGGCCATATTTTGCCTGCCCCTGCTGTAGGATCTCTCCGTGAAATTCATGAAAAATGTGCTAATTAAAGGATGACCTATATCTAGACGTATACATAGATAAATATATAGATATAGACATCACATACACACAGAGATATATACACACATACACACACGCACAAACACATACACGTGTAAAAAGATGAGGCGTGCAGAGGGAAAAGATATTTGCATCATATCAACAATCTAAGTAAAATTGTTTTCTCGGATACATGTGATGTGAGATATATATAAAAGGAATAAGAACCATCTTATTGTATCTGAAAAAACAATTTTACTTAGTTTGTTGATATAAAGTGAATGTCTTTTCCGTCTACACACCCCAAATATCCTCTTCCTCTAGGAAATTTATCTACACCACAATTGGTTTCTAAGGGTACGTCTACACGACCACCCTAGTTCGAACTAGGGTGGTTAATGTAGGCATTCGAAGTTGCAAATGAAGCCTGGGATTTAAATATCCCGGGCTTCATTTGCATCTTGCCGGGTGGGCGCCATTTTTAAATCCCCTTAGGTCGAACTCCGTGCCCGCGGCTACACGCGGCACAGAGTAGGTAGTTCGAATTAGGATCTCTAATCAGAACTACCATTACTCCTCATGGAACGAGGTGTACCGGTAGTTCGAATTAGAGATCCTAATTTGAACTACGTACTCCGTGCCGCGTGTAGCCGCGGGCACGGAGTTCGACCTAAGGGGATCTAAAAATGGCGCCCACCCGGCAAGATGCAAATGAAGCCCAGGATATTTAAATCCCAGGCTTCATTTGCAACTTTGAATGCCTACATTAGCTACCCTAGTTCGAACTAGGGTGGCAGTGTAGACATACCCTAAAGGAGTTCTAATGGAGAATCAGGATATTTAAGACACTGTTAAATGACAGAGTTCAGTTTAGCAATTTTAAAAAAGGAATACAATCTCAAACAATGCAGTATAAAACATAAATTAGTGGCTATGCTTCTATGTGTCCAAAGATCTTGAGCACATTTCTTAATTTAATATCAGATACAAGGTAGGTGTTAATAAGTGACTTTCCCCAACAGGTAAGATTTGTTTCTAGCAATATCACTTTCAACATTTTTGGTTGTTTGTTTGTCTGTTTTTGTTTTTTATAGAACTAAATTGAATTGAACACCACATTCATTTTCAGCGAAACATTTAGTTATCCACTTGGAATTTCTGGAAACAAAATCCAAAATAAGACATTATGGTCAAGAGATCTCTATGAAGAAAAACATACTTTCCATATCTTCTATAATTACTTAAATGTCAAAACCACTAGCATAGGATTGTTTCATATATGCTTGATGCCGTAAGCAGAGTCAGTTATAAATCACATCTCCCATCTTAATCTCTTCACAATAAGCAGATAATAAAAGGGAAAAAAAATCTATAAATCAGATTAGAGTGACAGAGAGTTTGTTTAGAAGTTTACCAAATGGAATGACCCTGCTGGAATCCCTTCAAGTAGCCTGTGAAAATGTCAGAATATATTCCCTTTAAGAGGTCAAAGTCTCTAGAGAGCTCTGAGTTTTGGCCTGTATGGCTTTTCACATGCTTTAATATTTGAAAACTGTTCCTTGTAGACACTGACTGATATCCTGGGAATGCGAGGATTGTGGGAACTGGCAGTACCAATGACAAAGGCAGACTTAATGGGAAATCAGTACCTACTTAGTTTACTCTCTCAACCCATAGCAGATAATATTCAAATGCTTGGGGGAGGGGGGATTTTTACACGTTATCTGTCATTTGTTTTCCTACAGACATTTGTTTTCCTATTTCTTCAAAACACTGGAAGTAACTTCAGAGAACCAAAAGAGAAGAAAATAATAATGCTTGCAACATTTTGCATTTCTACTAGGATTTAAATTTAGGATTATAAATCCTAGTACACTTTATTTCAAGCTTTACAGTAGAATATCTTCATTTAATTTCTCAGAATGATAAAAAATTACTAGGGGGCTGCCCCCTGCTCACTACGCTTGCTCTCTGTCCATGACCCCCCCCCTCCCCCGGCTGCTTTTATGGCCAGAGAGCCTGATGACATCATTCTGTTGCGTGGCAGGAACAAAAAAATTTATATATAGAGAGAGACAAAGAATTTCCACATACTCTTGCATTCATAGCATACTTTTAAAGTTTGATTTAGATATACATTTCAATTTAAAATGTTTGCCTCAAAGCTAACATAGTGATATTCACTATTATGGATGTTAAGAAACGAGTAATTCGTTAATCATGTAGTTGACAAAAATTTTGTTGACTACACGATTAGTCAGTAAGGGGTTAGCATTGCTGCCACTCAATCCCAGCTCCTGCAGGGTCCGGCAACTACCCCTCCTGTGGCTCTGCACTACAAGCACTAAGAGCCAGTGTGGAGGCAGGCTGGCTCAGTCCTGGATTGTGCCAGGACCTGGCATCAAGCCCTGCTGAGGTTCTGCACTACAAGTACTAAGAGCCGGCACAGGGGTTGATGCTGGGTCCCAGCATGAGCTGGGACTGAGTCAGCCTGCTTACATGCCAGTTCAAAAATTTACTTGCGTGGGAAAGGGAGGGAGTGTAGTCAATAACATTAATTGATAAGCACTCACTTATTGGTTAATCGTTTAGTCAAGTACACTATTACATCCCTAATTTCTATAAAATATAAACTTAAACTAAAAAAAAATTCAACATATTGAATCAAAACATTTTAACTATATATCTACAGAATACAAATATCCTCATAACAGTATTCATTATATTTCTTTCTTCACAGATTTCAGCTTTTTATTAAAAAGTCTAAGGCCAAATTAATAGAACAAATTACAGGAACAAATTAATAGAACAAATTACAGGAACAGAGAATCACAGGGGTAGACAAGTTAGTCTGTACAGAATAAACTTAAAAAACAACAAAGTGCTACCATTCTATTTGTTGTTTTTTGGGAATAGAGAATATCTGTTATCCAGATTCTCATTATTTTCAGTTTAGTGACTCTGGTGCCTCTCACAACATCTGCAATTTGAGAATGTCACCAGGTTTTCTAGAATAAACTATTTTCATCTGTTGCCTGTTTATTGATTAAAACAGACAGACTAGGTTTCCTCTTTTTCTGTTTATCCCCTTGTCCTGTCTTGCTAGTAAGAATCATTGATGGTTAACAATCCCATTAATTTCTCTGTCTATGTATGCTTAATATAATCAGGATTGATAAAAATCAATTTTTTTTTATTTAAAAAAATAAAATTCAGATTTTTCTAATTTAAATCAGATTTTACATTTTTTAAAATCATTAATAAAATACTAAATTTCTCATTTGAAAAAAGGACAGTTACTCACCTCGTGCAGTAACGATGGTTCTTTGAGATGTGTGTCCCCATGGGTGCTCCACTGTTGGGTGTTGGGCTCGTTCCAGCACTGTAGATCAGAGACTTTTTCAACAGTGTCCAGGCGGGCCACGCATGTGCGAAAGCAGTGTGCACTAATCGCGCCCCTGGAGTTTGCGAGCATAGCCCAACTCCCCTCAGTTTCTTCATGAATGCCCTTGTTGCCTGAGTTGTGAAGCTGAAGAAGACAGCAGGAGAGTGGGTAATGGAGCACCCACGGGGACACACATCTCAAAGAACTGTCATTACTGCACAAGGTGAGTAACTTTACTTTCTTCTTCGAGTAATGTCCCTGTGGGTGCTCCATCGTTGGCTACTACCTAGCAGCATCCCACAGATGGTAGGTGGGCTTTGGCTAGGTTCTTTGTGCTGATGATATAACTGAGTGGACTACTGCAGAATTCATGTCTGCTGCAACCAAAATTGCATAATGTTTCATGAAAGTGTGATTGGAGGACCAGGCAGTGGCTCGACATATGTCTGTGAGTGGAACTCCTTTCAAGAAGGCTGTTGATGGTGCATGTGGAGTGTGCCCTAGGAGGCATGGAGAGTGGAGTATCCTGAAGGGAGTAACATTGGAGGATATAGGTTGTAACTAATTTAGAAATCCTCTGGGACGAGAGTGACATTCCCTTCGAACACTCTGCCAGTAAAATGAACAAAGCGTGTGACTTCTGGAAGGACCATGTACAGTCTATATAGAATGATAATGCTCTGCAAACATCTAGTGTGTGCAGAATAGCCTCCTCTCGAGAAGTGTGAGGCTTTGGGTGGAAGGTTGGAAGTACTATGGGTTCACTGATATGGAAGTCGGAATAAACTTTGGGGAGGAAGGAAGGGTGGGGACGTAAAATGATTATCTTTCTGGAAGATGGTGTAAGGGAGCGATGCTGTTAGAGCAGCGAGTTCGCTGACACATCTTGCCGACGTGATGGCAAGTAGGAAAACAGTCTTTAAGGTTAATAATAGTAGTGAACACTTAGCCATTGCTTCAAACCATGGTCTGGATAGTGCATACAGTACTAGTTCCAGATTCCAAGTGGGGGGAATCAGTCTACGGGGTGGGTGTAGGTTATGCCACCGTTTTAGGAATCTGTGTGATTTGGTGGGCAAATATAGAGAAACCCTCTATAGGTGGGTGAAATGCTGCGAGGGAGGCTAGGTGCACTCTAAGAGATGAAACTGAAAGACGTTGTTGCAGGGACATGATGTAGTCAATGATTGTATGAAGAGGCGCAGATAAGGGTTGGATACCCTTTGTTTCACACCACATTGTGAATCTTTTCCCTTTGCAGAGGTAAGTATTGCAAGTGGACTGACATTTGCTATGGAGTAATATGTCCCTTACCTGTTGTGAACATCATTGTTCCACCTCCAAGAAACAGTGAGGAGCCACGCTGTTATATGCAATGTCTAAGGGTGTGGGAGGCGAAGGGTTCCCCTGTTCTGAGACAAGAGGTTTGGGTGGTTCGGAAGTGGGTAGGGAGTTCAAAGAGACATCTGACAGAGGTAGGGAAACCAAATCTGGCTGGGCCAAGCTGGGGCTTTGAGAATGACCAAGGCATTGTCTGATTCTATATTGCGGAGTACTCTGGAGAGGAGTGGGATGGGTGGAAATGAATACAGAAGGTGAGTATTCAATGAAATGAGGAGAGCATCCCCCAAAGATCCAGACCCCATGCCCGCTCTGGAGCAGTAACGAAGGAGTTTGGTATTGTGCTCTGTGGCAAAGAGATTTATGAGTGGCCAGCCCCATTGGCAGAAAATGTCATGGAGGATCATGGTATGTATTTCACACTAGTGCTCTGTCGTAAAGTTGCGGCTGAGTGAATCATTCTTGATGCCAGGTAGGTATGACGCAGAGATGGTAATATTGTGCTGGATGCATCCATTCCATAGGTGCACTGCTTCTGTACAATAGGTGTGGGAACGTGCACCCCCTTGACAGCTGATGTATACATCGCTGCAATGTTGTCTGTAAAAATACGGATTGTGGAATCAAGAATGTATTGCCAGAATTGTTTGCCGGTATTGTGTACTTCTCGAAGCTCCAAAAGGCTGATGTGCAGTTTGGATTCATTGGTAGACCACCTGCCTTGTGCAACATGATGCTGAAAATGGGTTCCCATGCCAAAGTGGTAATCTTTAAAAACAATAGGAAACTAGCAGGTCTTGGTCTTTGGCTGGCCAAGGGAATGAACCAAAGTCCCCAGGGAGAGGGAGACCCTGGTTTGAAGGATTAGCTGGAAAAGGAACAGTTTTAGGGTGAGTTTGTAATAAACTCGTACTGAGGTTTTAGTGTTAGAATCAGCTAAGCATTTTCTGTTATTTTAAGTTGGTAATCTACTTTGCTCTGTCTGTTCTCACTTATTACCACTTAAATCTTACTACTTGTACTTAATAAAATCACTTTTATTTACTATCAAGCCCAGTGTAAATAATTGTTACCTGTGGAAGCCACCAGTGTGTATGTCCCCACTTTCGTTGCTTACCCCCCGAAAGGGGACTTACTGAAATAAATCTTTTGGGGTTCTGATCCCATTTGGGGAGTGGTATCCCAGAAAGCTGGGCCCCAAACTGCATTTTCCTTAGACCTGAAGAGGTTCGGTGTCTGTACTGCTTTTCGGAGAGCAGTGATCTCAGCTCTGTGCCTTGGCTGGGGGAGACCAGATGAGCTGGCCCAGCAGGACAGAGCGGTGAGAAGCCCCAGAGAGCAGGAAGGCGAGTGGCAGTGGCCTTGTCAGCACTCTGGGAAACACCCCAAGGGGTCTTCTGTGACTACACCCCATCACAATCCCTAATCCATACCCCTATCCAATGACGAGTGGCAATTTCAGATTGCAGTTTGCCCCTGTGCAGGAGCTAGATGACAACTGGCAGTGGGTCACTGAGTCAAGATGGGCACAGAAGATTGGGGTTCCCTACGAGGAGAGGACACCAGAGCATGGGGGCACTGCTGTGGAGCAGTGCTGCAAGGAAAGCAGCACAGAAGACAGGTAACTAAGGGCAAGACACCAGTCAACAGTGGGTGCCCCAAGGCTGGAAGAGCTAATTCCTGAGGAGACCAGCAGAAGGTGCCATGACAGTGAGTTGAACCATTATAAGACACAGACATGTTGTGTACACACATTTATTCTATTTAAGGCTCAGAAGATATACCATATTTCTTCTTTAAGTATCTTTATACTATACTTCTCAAGTTGCTTTGGGCAACTTCCCTGGCTAAATAAAACCTCATACAAAATTTAACATTCTAATTTGGAAACTGAATATTCAATATTCTCAATATTTACCAATATGTATCGAAAAATAAGAGAAATTTACCGAGTAGAAAAAGGTGATGAGCTACACATTTATGAGGTCCATCATGCTTTAAAATAATTCTGACACCATTTCATAATGAATACTACCGTACATTTTAATTCAAACCTAACTTCCTATGCTTGCTGTAGTAGTGGAAACACATTTCCACTTAGCTTTCATGCCAATATAAACAATAAGAAAAGATACTGGAAACATTCTTAAACTGTAAATCTCATTTGCTCTATAATGTTCATCCTTAAAGTAGCCTGTGAAATCATCCTTATACTTTAAAACTCAAGTTTAAATTAGGGATGTTAGATAGTGTGTAACTGAATAGTCATGCAACTGCACCAAATTTTAGCAGTTACAGGACTATTCAATAGCCTCCGGGGGCAGAGCCAGCAGCCAGTGTGCTCCCGGCCCCACTCCCGGAAAGACCCTCTGCTGCCTCTCTATCAGAGGCAGCAGAGCAAGGTGGCATGTGAAGCCTGTCTAAAAACTCCTGCCTGCCACCCCATGCTGCTGCCTCTGATAGCAGCTTAGGTCCGCAGGGAGCTTGGAACCCCCATAGGGGCTGCAGCTGCAGAACAGCTTCTCTCTGAGGTGGGCCCAGAGTCACTGCAGACAGAGGCTATTCCATAGGATGCGAGAACATCCCCCATCCACAGGGTGCTTGGACACCCCCCTGCCCCCGCAGACAGGGGCTGTTGCTGTGGAGCAGCCTTCCCTCCCCCACCCTGCTGCCCCAGTGGTAGGGCAGGCAGCACTGTGGAGCCAGTGCTAGGGGGAATCAGGTTTTAAATTGGTTTCCCCCAGCACCGGCTCCCTGTCTGCCCCCCCAGTCCCCTCTGTAGGAGGCAGCAAGTGAGGGGGCAGGCGGGTCCGTGGAGCCAGCATGCCTCACCCTCTGTGCTGCTGCCTCTCTTTGGGTATGTCTACACAGAAAAGTTATTTCGAAATAACAGCCGTTATTTCGAAATAACTTTACTAGCATCGACACAGCCAAACCGCTATTTTGAAATTAAATCGAAATAGCGGAGCGCTTATTTTGAATTTGGTAAACCTCATTCTACAAGGAATAACGCCGAATTTGAAATAGCTAATTTTAAATAAGCACTGTGTAGGTGCTTATTTCAAAATAGGGGGCTTCCAGCCCTTCCCAGGGTGCCCTGGTGGCCACTCTGGGCACAACCAGGAAAACTTCCTCTCCTCTCCCCCAGCCCTGGAGCCCTTAAAGGGGTAGACTCTAACCACAGTGCCTGTGCCAGCTCCAGGCCTGCCAGCACAGAGCCAGCAGTCGCTGCCCCTGACCCAGTGGCCCCACCATGAGCCAGGCAGCCAGTACCAGCCAGCCCTCCACTGCTCCCCGGGCCCAGTCCCCCACCTCCCAGGAGCCTGCCAGGAGCCAGAGAAGGCGGGCGCCTTCCTGATCCAGTGCGGAGATCATGGACCTAACTGAGGTTTGGGGGGATGCCTCCAACGTCCATGATCTCCGCACTAGACGGAGGAACGCGGCCGTCTACAGACGGATGGCTGACAGGCTGGCCACCAAAGGCCACATGCACACCCAGGAGCAGGTGCGCATGAAAATTAAGGAGCTGCGGCAGGCCTATGCCAGGGCCACAGGGGGCAGCTCCCAAACAGGGGCAGACACCTGCCCCTATTTTGATGCCCTGGACCGCATCCTGGGGGATGGGACGGTCCGTGCCACCCCAGGGTCTTCGATCCTGGAGCAGAGGGCCCTGACCAGGGCATGGAGGTGGAGCGCCAGGAACTGCAGGAGCCCAGAAGGAGCATGCCACGCAGCCAGGACACCCGAGCCATCCCAGCAGACCCGTCACCAGTGTCATCCGGGGAAGCAACAACATGTGAGTGCCATCACTGTCCCCTTACTGGGGGGCGGGGAAGGAGACCAGGGACTGTGCACATGGGCCTTGCTTACCACGGATTACGCAGCAACCTGTGCATGTGTGAACATGTGCCATGCCATCCCTGGGCACGTGGCCCCAGCTGGCTGCCACACAGGGGCCTTGGACTGTTAGCCATACGCGTGTGTGAAGAGACATGACATGCTCCTGACCCCAGGGTGGGACACAGTGGGACGCCCTCCCTCCACAAGGCCATTCTACACAGAGGCAAGGGACATCTCCCCCCCACCTCACCCACACTATACATAACACAGGGGCATGGGTGCGGTCTCGGGGCAGCTCCCACTTCCAGGGATAGCAGGACATTCTGAACATGGCCTGTGTGCAAGCACATCGGCTCTGATGGTGCAGGGAACAGTCATCCTCACCTTGCAGAGGGGGGCTGGGCTTCACCCACTGTGTCCCCAGGGATAACTGACCATTTCTCTTGTTTCTCCACAGCTGCACTAGCTGTGCGTGCAGGGCGCACCACCCCGCCCGGGACATGCTCCCGCACCTGAGGGCTCCGCAGGACCACCTGTGCAGTGGAGGGGTACCGACAGCAGCACCTGGGGGCACTGCGAGCCCTGCACTGCACGCTCCAGAACTGAGTGCAAGAAGACCTGGAGCTCCGGTGGGAGCAGCTTGCCCAGGGCCGTGCCATCTGCCAATACCTGCAGACCCTGGTGCAGAGCGTGCTGCCTCCTGCCGCTCCAGCGCCTGCTGCCTCCCCAGCTACCACTCCTCCTCCCACTCCTTCTCCCCCTCCCACTTCTCCCTCCACACCCTCCTCACCCTCCATCCCCCCCCAATCCCCCGGGGATGCAGAGGCCCTGCATCTGCGATGCTGGGAGACAGTTGGCCCAGCGAGACCCCCACCCCTGAGCCCTGAGCTTCCCCTCCCCCTTCTTCCCCTTGCTTCCCCCTTCCAGCTTCCTCCTCCCAGGTTTCCCCCTCCCCTCTCCCATCCCTCTCCTCCCTTCTCCTGCCGTCTTTCCCCAGTCTCACCAGAGTTTAATCCCCCCCCCCCGTTTTGTTAAATAAACATAGTTCGTGTTTATGAAAAAACATGTATTTTATTTGACATCAGGAGGGGGTGGGGGTGGGGGTAAGTGGAAGGATGTGGGGGAGGAATGAGGCACAAGCCCCCAGTGGGGCAGACCAGGGAGACTGTTAGTGCTCCTCAGGGTGGAAGCTCTCCCGCAGGGCCTCCTGGATACTGACAGCCCCCCGATGAACCTCCCGGATGGCAGCCTGCAGCAAGTGCAGCCAGGCTCACAGCAACACGCCCAAGAGAAGCACCAGAGCACCCAGGGACAGCTCTGGCTCCATGTTGCAGAGTGCTGTGGTATCCCGAGTGAGAGCAACCAGAGCACCCCGAGACACAAATGCTTTGCTGTCCCTCATTGAGGTAGACAAGCAAGCAAGGAAACCTGAGAATCGGCTGTTCGGGGTTGAGGGGGACCCTTTAAGCACAGACCTCAGTTAGCCTCAGGCAGCAGCCCCACACACAGTAAGTCCTGACCTGGTGCCCTGCCGGAACTGGTTCCGGCCAGCCTTAAATGCGAGTCACAGTCCACTCAGTGTGGACGCACTATTTCAAAATAGCAAAACGCTATTTCGAAATGCATTTTTTGTGTAGACGCGTTATTTCGAAATAACTTATTTCGAATTAACTATTTCGAAATAACGCTGTAGTATAGACATACTCTATGAGAGACAGCAGCGCAGCGCAGGGAGGCACCGGCTCCCACCTTCCCCGCCCCTGCTGCCTCTGATACAAAGGTTACAACGGGGGGAATGCATTTAGTTAAGCCCAGGCTTATTGGTTAATTGTGTAGTCATCCACACATTAACATCCCTATTTTAAATACCGCTAATTTTTCAACAAAAATAATTTTTTGAAATAACTGTCTTCAGTTGCTTGGGTATGTTATGTATCCAAGGAGGAAACACATTTGATTAACTCACACTTAACACTTTGCATTTGTTGAGGATACTGCTTTCGTTCACGGAAACAAAAAGCCACATTTTATGTGCATTGGCCAACATTTTCAAGGTTGGGTGTTTAAATTTAGTCACATATATCTTGCCATAGTAAATGAAGTTGTTCATGATATGTTTCAGAACAAACAAAAATAACATGCATTACTTTGAAATGCTTATCAGACACATAAATGGAGATCTGACAAATATTTCACTCGAGTAATTAGAACATTACCTCCACTTATAAAAAATACACATTTCTGCATGACAAGGTAGGGCGGCTCTGCCTCTAACTTGTTTTGTACTCACCATTCTTCCGTTCATTGAGGGGAGGTAAGTATTGGCTGGGCTGCAATGAGAGTTCCTGAAATTCATGAGCAACTGCTTCACTATGAGGACTAGGAGCAAGGTTTGTTAATGATCCTGAATCATCCTCAATGTCTGCTGTCCCTAAGTGGTCCATTGTGTTCAGGCAACTGGCCTCTTAATTACAGCACACCTATTAATCTGGGAAGAAAAAAAAAAGAAAAAAATATAAAGACACAATGCAACCATATGCAATCGTTCAGTATTCAGAACAATTATTTAATGTTTAAGATGATATGAGGCTTCAAATATTTTATCACTAATGACAAATCTGCAGATCTCCTTCATAAAACCTTCTTCATACCAAAGAAATAAAACCAGTGGTGAATGGTTTCTTAATATAAAGCTCATGTAGGTTGTCTGCTTCCTGATTTTCAGTTGCTATTTTTTTTTAAAAGTTAATATACACACACACTTTCTTAACATTACCTTTTCACATGAACAATTTTTGTAGGGGGCACAGGAGTGTTTCATAATTGAAAAGAAGATGGGAGACTATCCACACAACACTCCATATCAAAATCATAGTTCACCTTTTGAAAGAGGTTGAGAATCCCTTGTCTAAGTTATTGCCATTTACCCACTGCACATATTTTATATCTGCAAAGATTTATCACATTGTTAGTTATGCTTTGACTTTTTTGTAAAGGAGACCTTCAAAGGACTTTTTTAAAAGTTATTTAAAAGTCACACACACACACTTTTTTTTTGGCTGCTGCTTTATGATACATAAAACACAATTTGTTTTTCTGCTTCTCATTTGACTTGGGGCATATCTACATTACAAACTTTGGTGAAATTACATTGGCATATAACCAAAGTTTGTATACTGCTCACATGCATGCGCATTTGTGTCAGCACTGCACGCGCTCACCAGAAGTGTTTGTGTCAATGCAAAATGTTGGTATTCCAATGCACCATGCACCAGCATCTGGCACAATGTATTTTGGGAAATTTTCAGTGTATTGTAGAATAGAAATGACTTGTCACGGCATCTCCAGGAACTAGGAGCTTCCCATGAATTCATGGAAAACCACACAAATCAAACTAAGAGCTTCCATGAGCATTCTAGCATACAACATTCTCCATCTTATAATGCCATTTATATCCCAATAATTTGTGTGCCTTTTTAAAAAACCATCTCACAAACCTCAAAAGCACTTTTTGGTGTCTGCCATCTCTGACAGAAATAAGCAGTCTGCAGAGTTCTACACTATTCTTATGAACTCTGTAAATACAGGATACATAATTCTCCTGTATTTGCAGATGTGCAATGAGTACAATAATAATGGGGGATAATGATTTTTTCAAGGACTGTTTTTGAAGGCACACAATGAATATAATTCAAGGTAGTTGTTGGCATGTATGGAGCAGCTACAGACCTTAAATCATCACTTCTGGGCCCAAGAAACTATCACTGACTGGTGGGATTACATCTGGGTAAAAAAACAGCCCCATGGGTATAGCTGCCATTTGCGTTCTGAATATTATCTGAGAGGCAAAAGGGACCAGGTGCCTATTGCTTTTGAACAGCCAAACACAAGGGACACTTCAAGAGCTCAATGTGGTGCTATTGCGAGGGGAGGGGGTTGAAAGAGCATTTTTACAGTCAGTTGAAGTCATGTACTGTACAGGACTGTTTTCTGGGCCTACCACTTTGGGTGCTGATCAGAACTGTGTACTGCTTGCTGTGCATTTATAAATATGACTATATTCCTGTACCTAAGAATTGTGCTGCTTTGACTATTGCTGTGCATTCTGCAGTATTTGTTGTGAACTAATAATGATAACTTGATGCTACAAAAACAGAACTTTACTGAGTAGGAAAAACAGTATAGAAAAACAATGTATAAAATATTTAAGCAACGTAATACAATATTAACATAAATTAACAGAATAGAACTTTAAAATAGGAAAGGGAATGAATATTTTGATCCATTTGTGTGTACAAATGTAGTCCATTGTGGCTAGCCATGCATCAACTGTGGTCCTCCCAGGTCATTGTATAAGAATACATGATTTTCCTTGCTGTCCCTCCCTGGCCATCAAAGTGGTAGGGATTAAGATGTGGCCTATGGTGCCACATTGTAAATTGTGGTGTATAAGGAACAGTAACTATGGAGTTTTCCAAAGACTTTAAAGATGGTGAGTCTTAGATTTTTGGTCAACCAGGGTCTGCAGTATTTGGGTTTGTGGCCTGAGAAGACTTGATGCATTCTTATGTCCTGATGTATTTTCCCTCTCCTCTTCCTGCTTGAATTACTGGGCCTGTCTCCTATTCTCTTTTAACTTCTCCATGCTGTTGGTCATACTGGCCATCCAAGCCCTTTGCTCACAGTCCAGTTTGTCACAGAACATGTCCTTCCAACTCCTGTTCATGTGGGTCAGGCATTCCGTGGGTGTAGAAGATGAGCACCTCTCAAGGCAGCAACGCCAGAAGCTGCTGATAAAAACAGACAGATGCGCCATTGGATTCACAGTTACCATGGAAAAGGGAAAATAAGTTTCCAAACTTCCTTCTTTTATTCCCATAAACACTTATTGACACTACAGCTTTGGATCACTATGGCACAGCACCACTCTCTAGCCCCAGCCACAGTGAGTAGCCATCCAGGCTGGTTATACTACTTGCCTGTTTACTGCAAAGATTCCAGCTAAACTCACTGCAGAGTAGCATAGGAAGAAAGGAGGCAACCATCTATAGAAACTTTTGGGAGAGGATTACGAAGTATCGCCATGAAAGTTTCATCAAGATGTCTCAGAACAAAATGGTCATCTCCATGTACATAAATCAAGTGTTCCACATGCCACCCTGCTCCATATACCAACAGGATAATGAAAAGTGGGTGCCAACTCTCTTTCTGTTCTACTTCTACCTCTTCTTGTATGAGTAAAACAATGAAAAAGTGATAATTTCGTCATGATAACTTGCAAGTAGAGCTGGGAACCATCTTAAAATTTAAAGATCATAAGGAAAAATGCATGCACACACTTACCCGAGTTTCCTTCCCCTTCATTAGGCTCATCCATACTTGCATGATGGAAATGGCTAAACTGTGGTGAGTCTCAAATGAGTCCTGCCTCATGGCATGGCTGAAACCCCATGCAGTTTCTTCCTCCCTCATCCTTACTCACTGATCTCTCGGTCTTCCCAGAGATATGCACAGTGGTATGAAAGATGCTGGCGAGTCTCCATCAAGTATGGTACACAGCTCATTTGTAAGAGAGGCAGGTCTGCAGCTCTGCACCAGATCTATTATTAGCCTATCTTGCCTTGTACTGTGCCTTGTAAGTTTCCTTCACTCTCTTTCACAAGGCATTGCTGCTGATCCCTGTCATACTCTTTGCCTGCATCCCCTGGGCAATTTATTCATAGATCTCCATATTTCTATGGTCCATAGTGGTGCTATACAGCCTCTTCCTTATAGGCCCAAAGATCCAATACCTCCTGCCTTCTCCAGGCAGGTATGAATCTAGTGTGTGGAACTGGCATGGCTGTCTGGGCAGCTGCACACAACAAGGGAGAGCTGCTAGGTATGCTCACCAAGATGGCCAACTGAAGACAAGGAATTTCAAACACACATGCAGGGTTTTAAAGCACGCACGCATGTGTGTAGTGTGTGTGTGTGTGTGTGTGTGTGTGTGTGTGTGTGTGTGTGTGTGTGTGTGTGTGTGTGTGTGTGTGTGTGTGTGTGGTTTGCAGTCTTTATGATTCTCAAGCAGTGGATTCTCAACCTATGATCAAAGATTTCAGTCTCATTGAGGGACAGCTATTGGAGGACTGTGGCATAGATATCAGCCTCCTCTGGGCACAGGAGGGTGCTCAACTCCATGCTTTGTCCCAGACCCCACCCTTATCTGACCTATTCCTGAAGCCTCCACCTCTGCCCTGTCCCACCTCTACCCCCTGTTCCCGCAAGTCCCCACCCCTACCCCTTCCTGCCCTTCCCCTTGAGCATGCCCTAACCCTGCACCCACCCTCCCCCTTTCTTCCCACAGCTGCTTGTGTGCGTAAAACAGCTGACTGCAGCAGGTGGTAGGCACTGGGAGGAAGGGGGAGGAGTTGACTGGTAGAGCCACCAGCTGGCAAGAGGCACTGGGAGATGGGGGGAACTGTCTGCCAGTGGATGCTAATTTTTGTGTGTGGATATACTATCCACGGAGCACCCACTGTGTCGGTGCCTATGAATACAGGTGATATAGCACCTAACATTCAGTGGGTCAACCTCAGTAGGTCAAGTATGGCTGCACATTAGTAAAGGAAGGGGCTTTACTGCATTACTATAATGAAACACATCATCTGGAGACAAATTTAAGTGTTGACATGTGCACAAATATGTCACTGCAAAGCAACTTACATCAACCTAATCCTATAATATAAGAAAAATCATAAAAACTATAAAGCATGTCCATTCTGGTTTTTCCCTGAATTTGTTGGAAGAATTTGGAGGGAGGGCTCAGATGTTTACTGTGAACTTTTACATCTTTATTGAAGGAGTTGCACCACTAAACTTTTATCAAGACAACTTTTCTGCTATGTGCTCATTAGATAGTGGAGTTAATTAAGCATTGACAGCAAAAATGTTAAATAGGCTGGCTAAAAAATCCCTTTCCCTCTCAATTGGCTCTGCTTTTAATTTCTTGCTATGTCATAATTTCTTATTCTAGCATGGAAAATTCCAGAAGAGACAACAGAAGTTCCAATGTTTAAAAAAAAAAAAAAAAAGAAGAAAAAATCTAAGACCCTCTCATGCTATTTTACATAATTAAGAGGTAAAACCAGGACTTACTTTCTTTGCAATTCCTTATATTAGGAATGATGCTTAGAAGCCTCATGAACTAAAATCGTCCCCCACAATACTATTTCAAATAACAATCAAATGGTAACAACTGATATCGTTAAAATTCCTAAACCAGTTTCCATTTTACCGTCATTTTTTCACTTGCTTTTAACTTTCGAAAACTGTCACTTTTGGACTTTCTCTCTCTCTTTCTGTGCTTGTGTGTATGTGCATGTCTTTGTGTAAAGGGGAGCAAAATCCCTTTAGCCTTTCTTGAGTCCTGAAAAGGTGAAAAAATACAGACTTATTGTAATTTTAAAATGTTGTTAACATCTTTTCCCTACATAGAACTCAACTCCATAGTTCTCAGTGAATAACTCAGAAATACAGCTGGATAATAATGTTATAGGGCATTTTAAAAAAATCACTAACTTTGTTTGAATGTCAGTACATATTATCTATCCCCAGTGATGGATGCATTGTGTAATATTAGCTAGCAATATCAAAGACCATGAGGTTCTTTGAAAGTTGTAGTGGATCCTATTTAAGTGAGCACACAGACTTCAAATACATAAAACTGATTCTCCTATGTTAAATTAAGGTGAGTTAATCTCGCTGATAGTGTGCAGCATGTAATACTTTAAATTTGTGCAACATCCTCCAAAAAAAATTGAACTCCTCTTAAGAACAAAAACAGGAGGAGAAATTTTATTAGAAGTCACATAACACTTCACATTCTCAAAACACTGTATACAGATTAGCTAATGAATCCACAGTAGCTCTGTATTATGGAAAAAGCTGTGGGCATGAAAAACTACAAAGTCAATAATTTTATGGTGACTACAGCAGCTACTCATTGAACAATATTCTGCACATGCTAAATGTTCATTTGGAGTTCAATTCAGCATAAACATAAGATTCAATCTGAAAAATAAAAATCATCTGGACAGACCACAATGGTTATGCCAACCTCCCAAGAACTCAATGGGACACTAAGTATAGTAGCTCTCCCTAGTTTCTTTTTTGCTGAGAAGCAGCAATATCCAAGCAAACAACAGAAGAAAGCACAAGTTGGCATTCACCACACTATTCATGCTGTTCACCTCAATGAAGCACAGATGACAAGTTCTATTCAACTACATGTAGCACTTTGTGGAATTTTAAATGTGTTATTTTGCATATTTACAGTAAAACTGCATATAATCAAATTTCAATTTTAAACACATATGCCAATTTAGCACTGCTAAAAAGCAACCCTGGTGCATGAAGCCCTCTGTTTATCTGCTCTACAAAGCTAGCCTTCTCATACATTCTGCCAGCATGTCTCAACCTTAATCATGTGAAGTGACTCTTTTAATGAGGATTATAGCTAATCACAGAACAAGGGCAACTTTTCCTTTCAAAATCTTAAAGCAAACTGAAATCATTACAGGACTACATGCTTTGAGACACATTCCTAAAGGAAAAAGGGGCAACAAAGAGATAATAGGGCACATGAGAGCAATGAGGAAAGCTGGCTCATCAGGAAATGACAGCTCATAGGGAAAACAGGGACACAAACTAATTTGGGGAGAGAAGAGCTAAAGGGGGGCAAGTGGGAAACTCAGGATCTAATGGGAATAACGGAACCAGGGACTTCTAAGAGCCATGGTCGAAGAGGATCTAATAGAAGTAATAGGTTGAGGACAGGCATAGAATTTGACTAGCTGCATAGATGAATCTAATTGGTATCAAGAAGAAAGGGGACCTCAACTCACCCACCTCCCCACACTGACTTTCTGAGGTCCCACTACCACAACTGACCATCACACGTTGTGTTAACTCACAGATTTTGCAGAGGCATCTAGAACTACATGAGCCATGGAAACTATTACAAGAAGTCCTCTCCCCTCTGCTCCTCTCCCATATTAATTTACTTACTTGCAGCTTTTATTTTGATGTATATGAAAACAAAAGAAGGGGAGATAAATAACTTTTCAGAGTCTGCAGTGCTCTCATGTCAGAATCAACACTATGTAAAGGAAGTTCCAAGAGCATCTATCAAATCTGTAAGAAGCTTAAGTTTACTTTGAAAGCTTCAGTTTTTCATTTTGTGCATTTTCCTTTTTGGGGTGAGGGTTTTATATTAAGATTCTAACTAACTTAATTTGAATTGATCACAAGTTAATTCTAACATGCCTTTACATCCGTTAACTGTCAGTTGTAAACAGGTGGAATGTCTTGTGATTAAGGTGATAGGTGATTAAAGTGTAAGACTGGGAATTGGGAGACTGGGCTCATACTCCCAACTCTGTCACAAACACCCTGTGATAGTTTGGGCAAGTCCTTTCATATATATATATACACACACACACACACCTCATTTACCCATCTGTAAAACAAGGGGTGCAATTTAGCTCACCCAAGAATTATGAACAACTCACTAGAGCTTGTTAAACACTACCTAGTTATTCTATATGGACCTTGCCTCTGGAGCACCTGAACACTTCTCCATCTTCCTATGGAAGGTACTTCAGAAATACTAAATATTACCATTACTGAAATTTTTACATACATCATAATTTGGTGCTTCTTAAGTACTACATTTTCATACTATTGTGGTAAATTTCTAAAAACTATTCCTAACCCCAAAATCCACAAATTCGTTTTAAAACAAAATAACAACAACAAAATACAACAAAAAACCTATCTTTGCATATAAAAATGTTATTTGACAAATTATTATTTTTCTCAAAATAAAATGTGATGGGGAATGTGGAGGGGAAAAAAACAAGGGAATTAGTATCAGTAGCTTTGTTACAATGAACTGTGGAGAGATGAAAAAAAATCATACTGTAATTTCATAACTTGTGAAGAAATAATACACAAAGGAATTTTACTTTTATGGAGGAAAATTTCCTAGTGAAAGAAAATAATGTGTCAGATGTCTGAAAATTACACCACCTTTGAAAGAGCAAAGGGAGCTCTACTCCTTTATATGTTGGTACATTTCCCTCCTTCCCCAAATATTTAAAATCTCAGAAGTATCTGAGATTATTTCTTGTCACAGGGCAATATTGGCCCTTTCAGAAAAAGAGCTGCCAAAGAACAGGGTACTATGTATGTTCCTGGAAAGAAGCTGTAGATGGTTTCTGAGGGAAGGCTGAAGGCAGGGAAGAAGCCAAAAGGGTTTACAGGCTGACTTTCCCAAGCCAGAGAGCCAGGGCCAGAGGACTGAAGATAAGAGAGCAACACAAGGAGCTGTCTGCTAATTTCTAAACCAGAGAGCCAAAACCATGGACTGGAGAGTGCTGAGGTCAAAGAAGAAACAGAAGGCTGAAGAACTGGACCCACAGGAACAGTGAGAGAGCCTGAGGAATACTTTGCTCCCCTGCCAATGATGATTTCCCAGCAGAAAGGCTATGAGGGTACCTGTTTGGAAGAATGAGGTTACACTCCAGGTGTAAGGGTTGGGGTTGTGGTCCTGGCAGACAGATAGAAAAGGATTGATAAGGATCATAGGTATGATGAAAGATGCAACTGTGTGGTTTGCTCTTTGGAAATGGACTACAGAATGTGCAATTTTAAGGACTCTCTCACCATAGTGATAAATGGATTGTTTGAGGGATTTTTATGGATTATATTGCACGAGGTGGTTTTTTTTTTAATGAACTGGCTCCAAGGAACATATTATTGTGTTCACAGAGAATGTTGTGGAGTCTTTAGCATATCAGAGACACAACAGAGGCAGGTGAACTAAGTCATTCATGATCTGCTGCAGGAAGACACTTCAGGTAGAACTGCTCAATAGGAGTAAAATGAAATCCATCGTCAGATTGCTGAACAATCCCAAAGTTTAAGAAAATTCAAACAGGGTTAAAACTTACAATTTCAAGGATGTGGAAATGGACTGTTTTTCTAATTCAGTAAGTCCATGCTGATATGCAGCAAAAGTGTTCTTAATTCTTTAATTATGCTTTATTTTTATATGTATATATTTACACAAATATACTTTTCCAAAGGACATACCTTTATAAAATGTATAAATCCACTAAAAAACATCAAGGGATACCTTGAATAGCTCTACTATAAAAAATGAAATGTAACTTATCCCACAATAATGGGGATCCCACCGTAACTCAACTCATAATCCCATAAAGGGGCACCAAGCAATTAATATTAAAATCTTTGTTCCCAGAGAAAATTTGAGTAAAAGAACAAGCTAAGTGCTGGGAGCATCCCACTTCCTAACCTAAGGTAGGATGTGAAGTACTTACATCGTTTCCTTGCTCTGGCATAATACAGCTGCTATGATACTCTGCACCCTACTGTGTTGATCTGTGCCATTTGTTGTGGACCCGCTGGCCATGTCCCTCCTATCTGTTCATCTCATCTACATGTTATGGAGCTCCCCAAAGTTTCCTTTTCTCTGCTTTTTCATGCCTTCTGGCTCTAAGGTTCTGAGGGACTGTCCTTACCAGAGTTCACGCCACTGTGATTAGGTGCTATAAAAGATTTCAGCCTCAACTTCATATTTCTTGGATTTAATAACTTTATCTAAGGCAATATTTACACACACAAGTTATACTTTTTTCACCATACTAGTACAATCCCCTAGTATGGAAGCAGCTAAACCTGAAGAACTTAATTCTATATGAGAAGGGAGCTAAGTTACATCAATACCAATATAATGCTTTTAGTTAAAAAAAAAAAAAAAGTCATGCCCTCAAATTGAAATAGTTACACTTGTATAAAATCTTTGTGTAGGCCAGGCCTCAGACCCTTAAAATACAAATTATGATGATGATTTTCTATTTCTTAAAAACAGAGAGTAAAAAGAGATCCACATGAATTTCTAAAGTGATATTTAACATTGTAACTAGGTATTATAAACTAATCCTTAAATTTGTGTGTATTAGTTCAAATACTACACCAAAGACTCATCCCCACTTCAAGGCTCAAGTGGGATCAATATTGATCTTTTGACTTCTTGGAGAAACATTGCTAGACTGTTACATGACTCTTACTTAGGGAAGTCAACTCAGAGAACTGGGGCTTGCCTGAGTCTTAGAAATTGCAATACCTGGGCTCATCCTTACCTCCAAAGACCATGTGTTTCCCAGATCTTCTTTCTGACTCCTGGAAAGTCTCCCATAGTTAGATTCAGGGTTCTACCAGCTGCATCTGCTATCACAGATTACAAAGGGACATGCTCACTCTCTCATTTTTAGAAGCCCCCATGGGAAAGACACAAGCTAAGGACCAAGACCCATACTTGGATAGGGAGCTGGCAGAGAGCATGATTCCCTCCACTCCTGAAAAAATCAGGGCTGCTCATCATTATCATGGCAGTTATTCTCTGCCCATGGGTATGAGGAATTGTCCACAGTATCACCATTACAATCACCAGGCCCTATTTAGCTCTGACAGTTGCCAGGAAGAAATCTAATATTTAAATTGTGGTCAACTATCTTGTCCCCACATTTTTAAATCACCATAATCAGAAAGGAGAACTGGGAAGATAAATTGCAAATGATTATTGAAAGGCAGTGGCGGCGGGGGGTAGAGACACTTAAATCACAGAAGTCTAGTAAAATTGGGAGTCTCTGCTCCACAGTGTAAGTCCCAGAACTAGAAAAGCTGAAGGTGATATATCATAATTACTGTGGCATGGTTAGAATACAGGAAAATCTTGCAAGATACCTGTCTCCAATTTTGTTTGACGCAACTCAGTAGGTGGTCTTAATGTTTTAAGTATGTACTAAAATTCACCCAGGAGAAAAAGAAACTAACACAAAGAAGAAAAAAAGGAGAACCTGAGGGGAAAAAAAAATACAGAAAAAAATACATGAATAAAGAAGGAGAATGTTGAAGAAAAACATAGATATCTATGACAGATAAAACTAAACTGAGCTACCAAACTGTGCATTAAAATGTTTTGATCATTCTCTTAATCTAAAGACAGGGTGAATAATATTAAAGATAAAAATCACAGGGCAATATCCACATATTTACATATTAAATTAACCTCATTTATTTCCTAAAATAAACATATGTTTACAGTATTTCAGTTAGTATTCATAACTCCTTTGTTTGGAATTAATAGCCTTAATCAAATGTATAATAGAGTTCTAAATCACTTTTGCCTTCAAATTTGATATTTTATTCTTCTGAAGCAAATTTTCTCTCTGCCTCCCACCTACTACAGTGCACATGACAGTATTATGTAAGTAATCACAGTATTATTTATTTCCCATTATAGAATCCTAGGGCTGGAAGAGACCTCAGGAAGTCACCGAGTCCAACCCCCTGCCCAAAGCAGGGTCGACCCCAACTAAATCATCCCAGCCAGGGCTCTCTCAAGTCAGGACTTAAAAACCTCTAGGGATGAAGATTCTACCACTTCCCTAGGTAACCCATTCCAGTGCTTCACCACCCTCCCAGTAAAATAGTTTTTTTCTAATATCCAACCTAGATCTCCCCCACTGCAACTTGAGACCATTGCTCTTCGTTCTGCCATCTTTCTCTACTGAGAACAGCCTCTCTCCATCCTCTTTGAAATTTCCCTTCAGGTAGTTAAAGGCTCCTATCAAATCCCCCCTCATTTTTCTCTTCTGTAAACTAAACAAGCCCAAATCCCTCAGCCTCTCCTCATAAATCATGTGCTCCAGCCCTCTGATCATTTTTGTTGCCCTCCGTTGGACTTTCTCCAATGCATCCACATCCTTCCTGTAATGGGGGGGCCAAGAACTGGATGCAGTACTCCAGATGTGGCCTCACCAGTGCCGAACAAAGGGAAATAATCACTTCCCTAGATCTGCTGGCAATGCTCTTCCTAACGCACCCTAATATGCCATTAGTCTTCTTGGCTACAAGGGCATACTGTTGATGCTATCCTAAATCTAATTAATTTTTTAAAGAATAATACTGTATGAAAAGTCTGAATTATCAGATTACAGCTTCAAAAGTATTTTCTGGCCTCAAATTCAGTTATATTAACAGGAATCTTGGCTAACAATTTTAAAATACCTCAGTGGAGCTATACTTTAGAACTGAGTTCAGTATTGATTCAATTTTTCAGTTATGCATTTTCGCAACTGATACTTTTAAATAGAAGTCAGATAAACTAATGAATGAAATTTAGACTGGCCCATATTTTCTCATTTGGGTGAATGGGCATAGGGGTTTCATCAGCATGTGATACAAGGCACGACAATCACCCTCACCTTTCTGATGGAAGAGTAATAAACTGCAACAAACTGAATCTCAGAGTTTCATCTATATTGGACATTTATTCCTAGCTGACAATGGGGTTCAATGATGATTATTGTATGCTTTCATTGCTAGCTAAGCTGTAAAAGAATGTCATATAAATCATTCTAAATTCTGTTATTCATTAGAAAATCAATGTCATATTTGTACTTACACTAGGATTTAAACGTCTGTAAACAGTCCTTGGAAAACATCTGTATCATCCCACATGCATGTTATTTAGAACCCATCTCCCTCTCTCTCGCTAAACGTTTCCTATGGGAGAACAGAGTGACATCATCAAGCCATCTGCATCCTCATGCCGCGCTGCTACCTGCCTCCGCACTCAGCTGCTTGCTGTGGCCAGCCTTGGTGCCATCCTCTCCGGGAGTGGGCTGCTCCAGCTCCGGCTCCCACTTCAAGCCCTGAGGGGCTGTGCTGCCAGAGAGGAGCTGCTGGGGCTAGGTCCCCTCTGCCATTCAAGCCGGATCCCTCACCTCCCCGTGCTGCGCTGGATCCCCACTGCATCCAAGCTCAACCCCCACGCCCCCAGGCCATGCCGGGTCCCCTCCACCATTCGAGCCTGACCCCCCCCCCCCCACACACACACACCCCTCCAGGCTGTACCAAGTCCCCTCCACCATCTGAGCCCGAACCCCCGTTCCCGCGCCATCCCACATCCCCTCCGCCATCCTAGCCTGACTCTCCCTCCCTAGGCAGCCCCACGCCCCCTCCAACATCTGAGCCTGGCCCCCCACCCAGCCCCATCACGCCTTCTGCAGAGACCCCACACCCCCCAGCCCACTCCTGCCCCCTATCCCCAGCCAGAAACCTACCTGAAGCCCACTCCTGCTCCCTCCCTCCTGGCCAGACACCTATCCTGGTGGGGGGGGGGGAGGGGTTGGTTAGCGTAGCGAGCAGGGGGCAAAGCCCTCTAGTTTTCTGAAGAAAAAAACAACTTGAAAACCCTAAGAGAATGCACTTAGCATGGGCGGCACATTGTAGGCTGGGGGATGCTGTGCCTCCCCAAACAGCCTGGCATGGTCCTCCTACCCATGCTCAGCCCCCAGATTCCTTCCTACTATTCCTTTGTCCTGCTTGCTCTTCCCTAACCCAGGCTAACAGAAGCAGGCCAGCAAGGCACGGGGATCAGGGTGGCTGGCACTGGGACCATACCACCTGCCTGGCAGTCGGGGCTCTGTGGTGTGATTGAGGGCCCACCAGGGCACTGTAGTTGGGGGTACTCTGGTGCACTTTTGCAGAGGAGGTGAAGCAGAAGAGAAGGATGAGGCCTCAGGCAGAATGGGAGAAGCTGAGGCCTTCCCAACACCCAGCTCACCAGCTGCCCAGGGCACACCACAGTACATGTGGCACTTAAAGCCAAAGTAATGCACTTGAACTAAAGAAATAAAGAACAGAATTAAATCCACAGCAGTTTATTGAAAAAAGCCACCAAGGAACATAAGAAAAACTTAGAAATAGCAAGGCAGAAAAAAAAGACTTATCAAAACTAATCCAACCAGTTTAAAATGATAAAAATAAGTGTTTGTTTCCTCTGACATTCAACAATCTGGCAGCTACTTCACAACTGAAAAATGCACTTTACACCAACAAAACCACATTCACCTTCAATCTCTGACAAGCAATTTTTAAAAGCACCTTCTTTTGCTTAAAAACTTTGCTAGTATTTATTAAAGCTGCATAGAAATATTTATCTGAGATTTAGCGTATTTTGCTGAGCGGTATTATTTGTATCATAGCTGCAAGCGAACCCACAGGGACTGAGACTTCATGGCACCAGGCCCTATATAAATACATAATAAATGACAGTGATAATTTTGTTTTTAAAAAGTATTTTTATAAAAGCCATTTCTTATGACCTTGACCCAGCTGAACATGCTCTTGCAGAGCTAATTAGCACAGCACTGTGACTCATTAGAAAGATTAATTTTGACAAAAAGCATCTCAGTCAAGAGAACAGTGAGATAACGGTTAAAGAAAATTGGAAAAACCTGCAAATGCAACACTAAAGCACAGGAGCGGACATAAGTATATAGATGGGAAAAAGTTGATTAAACAAAGAAAATGGAACATGGGAATGAAAGAAACTGACTGGTAATTCTCAAAATCACCTTTCCAAAAGAAAACAGACCCAAACGCTTAAAACAGATCATTCTAGTCCTTAATCAGGTGTCCAATTTTGAAGAAAAATATGTATATTTGTGATGGCAGCTTACAATATATATAATCTGTGCTGGCACCTCAGTCATTTTCTCACATACTGTTCACCAACAACAATAAACTATATCCACAGTAGAACAAGTCCACCTGCACCATCCTTTCCTTTTGAATTATCCAAATCATCCCTCATCAAACTGAGAGTGGGTCTTATGAACAAATTTAGTTGTTACATAATTTCTCAAAACCTATACTGGTAAGTGAGGCATGGTTAAAAAAACCACCTACTTACGACAGACTCTGGGGGTGTATCATTTAGAAAGCTTTTCTTTTTGTACTCTTATGACTCATCTATCCCTCTCAGGATTTTGGTTTTTTTACTGTTGCTCATTTTCTCTAGATTGCAGTCAAAATGTTCTTCCACTCCTTCATAATTCGCCCACAATTCACCAATTACTACTACAATGGTTCTAGAACTATATGTAGCAAAGTGGGGTTTTATTCACCTTGTTATGTTGCATGTGAGTCAGCATGAGACCCTCAGTTTCCCTAGGTAAAGCATCAAAGTCTAGATGGTGATGGGAATTGGGTATGTGACTTATACTGAGGCCCTCAGGTCAGGTGAGTCTGCCCAGCTGCCTTCATGTAAACAATGGCTGACACCCTTCATAACCTGAGCCCCAGGAGGGGGTGTGTGACCAGTTGACACTTTTTTCCTCGGAAGCAGGACAAAGGCCAGAGAAGAAACAGGCCTGGCTGGGGCCAAGCAGCTGGAGGCAAGTTAGTTGTCGGAGGACTTGGAGTGCAGGGAGAGGCCATGGCTCTGGGCTCCCTCCACCTTCCAAGATGGACTTTACTGAATGCTTCCTGTTTTCTGTGCTGACAAGCAGTGTTTTACACTGCATCACTATCTACTAATAAGCCTTCCATTTTACAATGCTTTCTCAGCGACACTGTTGACTGCAGAGTTGGGGAAGCTGTCGGGTCTTTGCATCCGAGAAGCCCTACCTGGGTGGACTTGCTGAGGGGAGTGCACAATGTGGATGGGTGTATTGAATGCTCTGAGGTCAGACTCAGGAAGGTTGAAGCTGTGTGAACTTCCTGCCTTGGCATCAGTGTGCCCAGAGGGAGGAGGCACACTACCCCAGAATGCTGACTGGTTTCATATCACACAGTTTCAGAACGTCACCCCACATTTCCATGACAACTAGTGGCTAGGGATGTGAAAGGCTCATTGGTTGAAAGCCTGATCTTATTGGTTAACCTCCCCACGAGCACCAGCTTCTGCCTGCCCCTTGCATATTAACATGTAATTGCTGAAAATTTCAGCGGTTACATGGTCACAAAAATAAACAAATTTTAACATCCTTACTCTGGGGTGGGACTGGGGATGAGGGGTTCAGTAAGCAGGCTGCCCAGGGAAGAAAGGACTACCCCAGCCCACTCTCTTCGCAGCAGCTTGGGACCATTGTGCGAAGCACCTTTGCATGGCTGTTGCAGCTCCAGCGGGCACAGCCAAGGGAGGGGTGATGTCCCCCAGCTGCTCCCTGGTTCATCTGCCCCCTGCGCCCCACAGCCAGAGTGAAGAATGCAGCAAACTGTGCCCTTTCCCCTCACTCCCTGATGAAGGGGAACAGCCAGCAATTTTCACACAAATCTGTCTCTTTTCTGTATTTTATGAGAAACAATCCCATTCCAGGCACGCCCCATTTTCCTGGTACAACTAAATCCTTACTTTGTTTTAAGTTACGGTAAGAGGAAGCTGCATACCGAATGTGGTGGTCCTAGCTCTTACCATTTAAGAGGTGTTCTTGAACAGACAGATGCATAGACAGACTCATGCAAAGACAAACTCTCTCAAATATATAATAGATGTATAGTTTTCTTTATTTTCTGCAGTTACAACTGGTCTCTTAAACTGAGATTACTTAGATTTAAGCACATTAATTTACAATCTTTTATACTCCCCAACCATCTGTTCTGAGCTTTTAGGAAGTATAACTTTCCAAACTTTCATACTATTTCCTGACATTATATTCTCCTCAAACTCCCAGCCCCCATCCAGATTAAGTGAATTATTAACTCTAAACAAGTCTTTTCAGAGAAGAACTATATGGAGTCCATTTGTGCACCCCACAAATACAATATCAGATACTTTTAATCAGCAGCATATGTTGAGGCCATGCCTAAGTCCCAAAATATCCTTGTACACCCCCATCTGAAGGCATAAAGAATGGAGTGGTCCCACTAAACCCTCAGTTTCTGCATAGAATCATAGAATACTAGAACTGGAAGGGACCTCGAGAGATCATCAAGTCTAGTCCCCTGCCCTCTTTGGCCAGCTAATGGGGCAATAGTGAAATCCATACTATTGACTGAGACGCGTCCATTGTCCTGGGTACAAATTCGTAGGGGCTCAAAGGCTATGTGGCTACCAAGAACTATTAATATACTTCGTTCAACAATATGACTTGGGTGCCTTCATATCTTATCTGGGTCTCTGGTCTTTGGGGACTCTTTTAAAGTCTATTATGCTAGCTACCCATGTAGAGCTGGCATGATATAGTGATGAAGCATACAAAAACACATAGCTGAACATTTATTATCACTGATGGAGCAGGAGACCTGTCAAGACGCCACACCAGTGAATCCTGAATTTACTGTATTGCTGTCCTGAACTACTACAATGGCAAGTTATGAAATCCATACACACAGACTCTCTTAAAGAACTACAAAAGGTAAGTAACCATACTGTCTTTGATTGACTTTCCACATGGATTCCACTTCTGGTGATTAACGAACAGCCTGCCCATCCCCTGACATTTTGCATGCTCCTCTCTTCGTTGCCTCCTGAACAGCTTGCTCTCTTGCTGTCCACACCCCCACTCTTCCCAGCCCCGCTGCTCCTCCATAAACCCTCCATGGGATGAGTCTTGTTCATAGAGAACCAGCCCCTCGCAGGAATGCTCAACTCACCTGCACTCTGCATGGTAGGCTTCTTCCTTCCCTGCTGCCTCTGGTAAGGCTAGTATCCCAGGAAAGACCCTCCTGCACGAGGCACTGTCCAAGAGGAGCCAAGCCCTGTCTCTGCCAATGCCACTCAGAGCCCAGCCCAGCCTAGCCATGGGTGATCCTCTCCAACCCTCAGATAAACGCTGGAGTGGAGAAGTGATTTCCAGCCTATTTAGGTCCTCAACTTGCTCTGTAACAGCTGCCCAAGCAGGGGCTTGGCCACCCAGTTCATCCCTCCACTGCCTCACTCAGCCCGGACTAGCCTCAGGGAGCATGGGGCTTTGTGCCCAAGGCAGCCACCACATGTGGCACTGCTCCCCCTGCAGGAGATGCCCTCCACTGCTGAACCATCTCTAGTTGAGCTCCACAGCCACTGAAGCTCCAGTAGTCATGTTCCTAGGAGCACCAGTACCCCATGCTGCCTTAAAGTTTAACCCCTTCCTGACTGCACTACAGTCAGAGGCAGGAAGCTCTTGGGATATGTTGATGGCCAGCAGCCTGGAGGCATTAGTCACCTTTTTGCACTGTGCAGGCAGGAACTGACAGGAGCTGCTTTCAAGCCATATCGGGAAGCGGGGGGGGGGGCGGAGGGGAAAGGATGAGCTCTATAAATACATGGGCCAGGGCAGCAGCCCTCTCTCGATGGTTTTGATGCTCTAATGTGAATCCAGGCACTGGTGGTGTGGACAACACCCTTCATGTCTTCCTGCCACATATCACCTCTGCTAACACGTAGTTGCATGTATGCTTAGAGGTGGGCACTAAGACTCCTACTTGAACAGTGATTGGAGGAAACTCTACCAAAGTGACTCTCTCATCAGTAAGTCTTTACCAGAAAAGTGTCTTGTAAAATGCGTGTACTGAACTCCATGCAGATGTTCTACAAATTTCAGAAATAGGGATGTTATTTGAACAGGCAGCAGAGGCCACCCAAGTTCCAGGGAAATGGACTGTAATGTGTCTGTTGGATCTAATATGTCCCATAGCACATTTTTAAGGTTACTTAAGAGTCTAGATGGGTTCCTGAACAATTTTGTCATGCTAAGGCAGCATGGTATTGCCCATACTACACTAACTGTATGAAGTTCAGTTTCCCCTAGCACTGAAGTGTGGAGAAGAATACTGGAAAATAAATGAACTAGTTCAAATAGAATTCCAGAAACAACTTTGGATGGGAACATAGGGTGAGACCTGCAAATTATCCTATTCATATGAGAAAGAAAAAAGACCAGCCATCTCTCATATCTTTCCAGATGAAGATTGCCTACTAAAAAGGTAATCTTCATTCATAAGTATTGTAACAAAATAAGAAAAATTAGTAAATATATTTTTAAAACCAACAGGCAAACTAACAGCTAACTGCAACTGAGAAAAACAGGTGAACACTGCCTCACTGTCAGAGGTGACAGGAAGTTGCTGAGAGGCATTTAGGCCAGCTCTGCCCTTTATGCCCTCATGTGGCAAGAGGAGCTACACACGAGGACTTCTGAGGCACAAGCAAAATGAATGTTACTAGCCTAAAGATTCTGATCATGCGCACAGTTGCATGTGTGCTAGGAATGGAATTTATGTAGACAATCACTTCAAGAGGAACCAATAGATATTGTATGTCCCCTGGCCCAGTAACCTCAGTAACAATACACATAAGACTGCTCCTGCCCCCAAGAAGAGAGAGAGAATCCTTAATTCAACTGTCCACACGTTCAATTCTGTTCCCCGGCCTCATCGTTAATTCTTTCAGAAAGCACACTTTATTTCTTATGCAAGTAACGAAGAATGGTGTATGCCAAAAGCTAGAAAAAGGACATGACTAATACAATCATATTTCTCTCATCACTCTCTACCTCTCCCCCCAGTAACACAAACGTAGTACTATAATCTACAGAATATCAATAACATGAAAATTAGAAAGTAGAAAAGACAGAACCCAGGTATATCTGAACATAATGTCATCTGTCCAAGAAGTACCTTACCTTTGCCCCTTTACTTTCACATGTTGCCCTGACTGATAATAGAACCCCATTAGATTCCACATGAAAGAAGTTTAAAACATTTTTGCTGAATGCATGATTTTTCAATAGCATGCTCATTTGCTATAAAATTATTTAAGTAGCCTAAACCACGCTTTGGGTTTAGCTGTTTAGAAAAGTGGTCCATGGTCCATATGTTAACAATAGACATGCAAAAAGTTAGTCTTTAACCCATACATGGATGTCAGATCTTTATGGAGATAGTTAATAGAGTATTATACTCCAATTATGAAGGGACATAGATTTTACTATAGACCATATATGACAATAATGTGTAAGATGTTTTATTGTTTGTACTATGAGATCAGGAAAAGCAGTACTTCTGTCAATGGCAGAGTGGGAGAAGAGTCACAGTTCACAGAAGAGCAAGATGATTTCTTTCATGGACAGTATGGATATATGGCCAATTGTTAATGGTAAGACAGAGAAAAGCAGTTGGGAGAAAGAGTACAGTTTTAAGACTGGTGTTGACACATACTGACAGTTGGCAAATATTTTTGAGTCTACTTTACACTAAGAGTATTCAAATGCTCATTATTTAAAGAAAATAACTTTTTAAACTAGCCTGTGACCTTATCAAAATTTTACCTAATTATTAGAGATTATTTATACAAATCTGACATTTCAAAGGGTTTTTTATATGCAACTTTACAAAAACAAATAGAACACTTAAGAAAAATGAAGTAGACTTATCAAAGTACACTGTCTAATATCTAGTGCTGCTGTGTCTTAGAAGATTAAAGCATTCTATGTTTTTCTGGGGCAATACAGAGGGATACATCATATTATTTTATCATCAATCAAGAATTGTGATCATCACAAACTACTTCAGTATAAGACAAGTCTTAAATTTCCCCAGGACAGCCTCCCTCTAACTCCCAGCTACCTTAAGTCACTCTTCACCACCAAATTTCTAGATATAACAGTTACATTGCTTGCACTCCAACTAAATCACATGAACAGAGGAGAACAAGCTGTTAATTACTTTAATATGATAAAAACAAAGGATAGCTGGAAAATGACTACTTTAAACCTTATGCAATGATTATGGATTAAAAAGTAGAAAAACACTTTTCAGATGTGTATTTGATTTTAATGTCACCCCTTTTAAAAGACTCCTGCTATGTTCCCCTGTTCTCTCAATACTCAAAAAATAAAGTTATAAGAAACTTGTGGATATATTTTTTAAAAAATAGGCACAATTATTATTAACGAGAGCTGGGTATGGACCACTTCACTTTTAATTCTAAAAGGTCTGAACAGTACCAACATAATGAACACCTACTATGAATGTGAAAATCAGAGTGTAAGAAACTAATCCAGCCCTTTAGTATAAAGAATACTGCATTGTATATAGAACAGCAGTTGAAATAACAGCCAACCTTCATTTCAAAAACACTTCAGGCTATACTTAATACACACATTGTGACAACTATAAAAAACAAAAAGGTTTGTCAAAATGTTATATTTTTTACATAAAAAGATAGCACATATGCTTCCCCTTTTTGTTTTATTTGAATTCTCTTACATTCTGAAAAATTACTTTATATTTTCCATCTGCATCCACATATGTTTATTCTGACTGCTAACTTTTATCTGCTTAAGCATAAAAGTATATTCATATCCCATAACAGTCTCCTACTCAGTACTGAGATATTAATATGGGGAAATATACAAACATTTTAAAAGTTTCTGTGATGTCTTGTAATAGTTCTATATGAGTAATTCAGATAAATAGTGAGTTTGTCTTAAATCAGACTGATTAATATGACAGGTTGCACTTCATTGCCTAGCTTTGTTAGGTTTTATTTTTGTTTTGTTTTTTGAGACATCTGATAGTGTTTTAAGCTACATATAATGTTGTTCCATTCTGAATTTTAAAATTTTCTGTATATAAAACATTGAAATACATATTAACAAAAGTGTAAAAGGCATGTGGCATTTAAGACAAATTTGTAGGCTCTATTCAGCCTCCCAACAAAAATAAGGATTTCCTGGTGTTTTTCCATACAATCAGACAAAACTGACAAAAAGTAAAATGGAGACTAGAACAAACAGCACCTACAGAATCCAAAATCATTATGCATGTTTCAGTTTTTAGCTCCTACCAGCACAATTATTTTCCTGTTAATACATTCTGGAAATTCTTTAAAAGATTAGTAATATTTCTTTTAATCTAGCTGACAATGGTACAGCAACTGTGTTCTTAGTGATGACAAGAACTGATGTACCATATAGGAAGGTTACATAAGTGTTCTCACAGACTGAATGTGGGTTCAATGATAAAGACAAGGACTTATTTTATTTTTAAGCCAGGGTCTTTTATCTTTAAAAGAACAATGTATATTTCTGGGGCAACATATTAAAAGGGGGAAAAAACATATATCCTGCATGCTTGATATACTAACATGCATATTTTTTCACCGAAAAACCATTAGTGCACTGTAGCATTGCTAGTTAGCACACAGCAGGCTAGTGTGCTGTAGATTCACATTCTAGTTTACCACAGAGTCTCTATGTAGAAAAGCCACACGTAAGGACATATTTTTTTCCAATTTTCAACAGTATTTGTGGATAGTTTGTATCATGGGTCTCAAATTCAATTTACCTTACGACCAGTGCCAATCCTCAAATCCTCCTAGTGGGCCAGCAGTCACCCCTCTCTGGCAGGGCTCCTGGGGGAAGGGGGGGAAGAAGAGAGAGGAGGAGGAGGCACACGTCTCCCCGCATCTCCTAGCCCCTCCTTTCAGCCCACACACTCCCTTCCCCTCCCGCATCCCTCAGCTACACCTGCTGCCCCCGGGCAATTTAAATCCTGCACTGAGGGCCCTCGGTGTGGCTTCCCGCTGCTAGCTCTGTGCCACTGCCAGCACGTCCATGTGGCCTGGTGGAGGTGTATGCAGAGCTGTCTCATCCATAGGATGGTTCGGCATAGCCACCCCGGGACGGGATGATTCCCCATACTCAGGTTAGCCCACGGGGCCCTGGACGCATTGGGGACAGCAAAGGGGTTCAAAAGCCCATTGCAAGCTGTGCGCTTGAGCAGCCACCCAGGAGAGATTCAGGTGCCGCCCAGCTGATTAACAGAGTGACCACAGCTGCCACCATGTTTCTCTAGTGGTAGTGTACATCTGCACATGCCTAAGTGCACATGAAATATATTCCACACATGGAAAAAATTAGAGGGGAGATTGGTCCCGTCCTCCCACTGACAGTGGTGGTGTAAGCTGTGGGGAAGCAGAGCTATGCAGCAGCTTGCTCTACTTTGCCTCCATCTCTCAAGCCAGCCCGCAATGGGGCTGAGGCACTCATGACCAAACTGGCCTAGAGATGGTGGAGCAGAGCAGAGGCTGCTGCGCTGCTCCACTTCCCTGACTCTGTGGTGAGTGAAGGGGCTACAACTACTCAAGAGAAAGATTTTGGAGTCATTGTGGATAGTTCTCTGAAAACATCCACTCCGTGTGCAGCAGCAGTCAAAAAAGCAAATAGAACGTTAGGAATCATTAAAAAGGGATAGAGAATAAAACAGAAAATATCTTATTGCCTCTATATAAAACCATGGAACTCCCACATCTTGAATACTGTGTACAGATGTGGTCTCCTCATCTCAAAAAAGATAAACTGGCACTGGAAAAGGTTCAGAAAAGGGCAACAAAAATGAGTAGGGGTTTGGAACAGGTCCCATATGAAGAGAGATTAAAAAACTTGGAGTTTTCAGCTTAGAAAAGAGGAGACTAAGTGAATAAGGAAAAGTTATTTACTTGTTCCCACAATAAAAGAACTAGGGGTCACCAAATGAAATTAATAGGCAGCAAGTTTAAAACAAACAAACGGAAGTTTTTCTTCACTAAGCACACAGTCAACCTGTGAAACTCCTTGCCAGAGGATGAGGTGAAGGCTAGAACTTTAACAGGGTTCAAAAAAGAGCTAGATAGATTCATGGAGGTTAGATCCATCAATGGCTATTAGCCAGGATGGGTAGAAATGGTATTCGTAGCCTCTGTTTCTCTGGAGGTGGGTGACAGGGGAGGGATCATGTGAGGATTACCAGTTGTGATCCCTCCCTCTGGGGTATCTGGTATTGGCCACTGTCAGGAGACAGGATACTGGGCTAGATGGACCTTTGGTCTGACCAGTATTGCCGTTCTTATATAAACTGATAACTTCTGATCTTTGGATCAACAGCTATAAAATAATACATGAAAAATGGCTTGCCAAAATAAACTTTTCACCAAAAAATAAGAATCAAAGATGTTAAGCAAACATTTTCTTTTGTCATATTACAAGGACAGCCAAAACAAAATGTGTGGAGTGCCCAGCTGCCCTGGTACAATATTAAATAATACATTAAAAATATTCATGTAGCTATCAATACAGCAGCAGAGTAAACAAATACTTGATTCCATTTTTCCCCAATTACTGCCATAATTTCAATAACAATCCTCTTCTTATTAAAACCTTCAGCAAAATTCCTATTGATGTCAATGGGCTGGATCAGTCCTAAAGTAATGGGATCATGACTAGGGCCCTAACCAAATTCACAGTTGGGATGTTAAATTTAGATTACTTAACCAATCAAATAGTTGATAGCATTTCCATCAACTGTTCGATTAGTCTATAAGGGCGCCTCTGCCTTTGAACTGTAGCAAGAGTCCTGTTGGGCTATTGTTCAAAAACAGAAGCCCTGCAGGGAGTGTAGGACTAGCAGGGGACTCCCCCGCTGGCGCAGTGCTCTCTGCAGTCCTGAGCCTTTGAAATGTAGAAGAGCCCAGGGGCTCTTGTACATTGCAAAGGCTGAGGCAAGGCCGGGAGTGCAGGGCCAATGGGGGAGTCCTGCATTCCTTGTGAGGCTTCTGCTTTTGAAATGTACAAGAGGGCCTGGGCTTTTCTACATTTCTAAGGCTCAGGCACAGCAGGGAGGCACAGGGACGGCGGGGAAGTCCCCCCCTGGTCCCAGGCTCCCTGCAGTGCCTCAGCCTTTGAAATGTACATTTCAAAAGGAAGCCCCACAGAAAGCAAGGGACTCTCTGCTGGCCCCACGCTCCCTGCGGTGCCCCAGTGGGGCTCTTGTACATTTCAAAAGCAGAAGCCCAGCAGCGAGCGTGGGACCAGTGGGGGACTCCCACTGTGGCTCTTGTACATTTAAAAAGCAGAATCGCAGCAGAAGCGGCGCAAGCGGAGACTGCTTCAGTCCCTGCTTGCACTGTTTCCGCTGTGCCTCTTCCCTCCCCCCCCCCACAGAGATGGTGCTCTCTAGGCCTTTAATCATTTTTGTTTCTCATTTTGCCCTCGGTGAGGAGAAGTGTGTTGCTATCATTTTCTGAAAGCTCTTCACTATTTGTCAGTAGCTACCCGGTTTGATGTTGGCAGATCAAATGCAGTGCCTGTTACCATGGAGGTCTGTGAGGAAGAGGATCCAATGCATAAGATGTTATTGATGGCCTATCATAGTTTAGGTCCCCATAGTTTAGTTTAGGTACAGTGCCATTTAATTGCACATGTGCCTATTTTTTCCAAATAAAGACTTTTTATTATATTATTATTATTATTATTTTCCAACAAAGATTTTATCAACAGAAAGAATTATTTCTTCATGGTGCTGCAAAGCCTGGCTCATCACAGCAGGTGAAATTTAATAGTGCAAAGTAATGCACAGGAACTAATATGAATTTTTACTATAAACTGGGGATTTATAGGTTGGTAGCTACAAAGGAGGAAAAAGATGCCACCAATGTGATACAATTGTGAAAAAAGAGTTAATGTATTCACTGGAAATACCAGCGAGGTATTTCCAGTGAAACCAGGGAAATGTTAGTACCATTATACAAGGCACTGATGAGACTTCATCTAGAACAGTGTGCAATTCTGGTCTCCCATATTTAAGAAAAATGAATTTAAATTGCAACATGTGTGGAGAAATGCTACTAGAATGATCAGAGGAATGGAAAACCTACCTTAAGAGAGGGGATTCAAAGAGCTTAGCTTGTTTAATGGAACAAAAAGAAGGCTATGGGAGATATGATTGCTCTCTATAAATACAGGGAGAGAGAGGAATTATTTAAGATGAGCACCAATGCTGACAAGAACAAATGGATATAAACTGGGTATCAACAAGTTTAGGCTTCAAATTAGACAAAGGTTTCAAACCATCCAAGGAGTGAAAATCAGGAAGTGCTTTCCAAGGGGAGCAGTGAGGACAAAAACACTGGCTTCAAGAGTAAATTTGATAAGCTTATGGAATGATAATGTGATGAAACTATCAATTGTGAGACTATTTACGATGGCATATAGCTAATCTGCAACTGCTAGTAGCAAATATCTCCAATGGGACACAAATGGGGAGGGCTCGAAGTTATTACAGAGAATTCTTCCTCAAGTGTCTGAATGCTGGGTCTTGCCAAAATTTGAGGCTGGGAAAGAATTTTTTGGTGGCATCAGATTGGCAGAGATGCTAGGGATTTTTTTCCTTTCCTCTGAAGCATGGGGACAGGTCACTTGCAGGTTTATTCTACAGTAAACTATGGATTCTCTGTAACTTGAAGACTTTAAATCTTGATTTGAAGATTTAAGTAATTCAACAAGAGATTGTGTGTCCATTACAGGAGTGAGTGGATAAAGTTCTGTGGCATGCAAACTTGCAGGAGGTCAAACTAGAGTACCATGATGGTCCCTTTTGGCCTTGAAGTCTTTAAATCTATGGTTCAGCAATATTAAAGTGGGGCAGCCTGCAAAGATCCATGATGTGAGGATACTTAGAAACACAAGACTGTCTTCTGGAATGAGCAAGGGAACATTTGCTCCTTACAACAACATTGCGAACATTAACAGGGTGATAATACCACTTCATTCTGGGAGGCACAGCTTATCCTCTGCTTCTCCAGCGTACACAGCTCTACACAGGATGCTTGGACAAGAGAAAAAAGCAGATTAACTTTACCTTGATAACTTGTAGAGAGTCGGTGGAATGTACTTTTAGAAGGCTCAATGGGAGAAAGTTAGATATTTCTCATTATTATGTGCCTTGTATGAATAGTGGCTGTTGTATTTTGTACAACATCTGTGAGACCAAGGGAGACTTCCTGGATGATGGATAGTTCTGCTCCCCTCTCTAGCAACTATCCAAGGCAATTTCAATATGGCTGCCCACATGGGCTTCTTGTATAATGTCTTTATCTGCCCCATTTTACAGTTCTTAGCTACCTTGATAATTCTTCTTCTGGTCAGTCTCCATCGCGTACGTGGGATCAAGGGAACAGTTTAAGTGCTTTCCATCTCCCCTGTGGCACTATCCACCAGATCAACTTTGGAATCAGTGATCAAAAATATGATGTAGCTCCTCATATTATGGGCAGGTAGTAGGGAGCATTATTGGAGGTCCCGTTATGGTCCACTGTTTTCATGTATCTCTACCAGAACTCTTTTGCTTTCAGTTGGCAAGGGACCTGCTCCAGGAGTACCTACTCACTTTTACTGTCTCTGGTAGTGCCCTCTAGATGTCTTCACTCTGATGATTCTTATCTAGACAGGACTGCCTACATGTATTCAAAGATGAAAATCTACTCAGCAGTAGTATTGGATTATTGGAAAGGGGAACTCCTGGCTGCTTGCCAACATTTAAACACAGAGGCTATATCCAGTGCAGGTGAATCAGAGAAGCAGAGGACAGACAGGAACCAAGACAGTTTAATCCAGCTGTGAAGTGGTACAGTGTGTGATACTATTTAATGGACTACCAGCAACACAGTAGTTAGGAATTGATCCATGTAAATATTAGACAAACTCATTGTGAAGTTACTTCTCTTCTAAGGATAATTTCTTACTATGTCCTAAAATACTAAATAAATCAATTTGAAAATAGGCTTAATGTGCACATAAGGCACTTTAAAAGCGCACTAACTATAGAATGTATTATCCTCCCATGGAGAAAACTATCCCGTAGATGGCAATACTGCTTTGGTAACGGTTGAATCATGTTTGGAGGATCAACTTCACGACCATAAGGGCCAGAAACTTAAGCTTATATTTTGCAGAAGTTTATAACTTTATTGGGCAAACACTTTCTCCTTGCCTCTAATAAAAAGATTTTTCATATTTGCCCAACTGAAGCTACATTATTTGAAAAGGATGTAAAATATCAAAGGTAACCTATATGAACAATCAAACAATTAAAAAGGCATGTATAACAAATAAAATTGAAAAGTTAGCAATGTATTTTTATTAGCAATATTTAAGCCTACACTAGAAATCAATTCATGATTGAGGAACGTAAAAATACTTAATTTTAAAGCAAGCATTTTATAGTTCACTTTTAACTACTGAAAATAGTTGGCTATGAGAAATCAGATAAAATATAGCAAGACAGTGTATGAGCAATTAGGAATGTCCTACTTGTAGAACAAAATTATTATATACATAATAATTAAATTATATAAAATGTTCCACTTGTAGGAAAAAAAAAAACTACACACACACCATCCATAAATGAATCTATTATATTTTCAGACAGGAAGGGGCAAACATACACTAAGAATTTATGCTCAAAATTCTGTTACTTAATCTAATTTGGGACACCATTACTTTCTAAAACTTTACTACATATTTAGGTTCCAAACCTACACAGGTATAAGCATATATTTAACTTATTCACTGTAAGCAGTGTCAGAAATCAGGTGGATTTCTCAGAGTGCATAAAATTAAACATGTACTCAAGTCTTTGCAGGACTGGGGCTTCAATATACAACTCAAAGTTAACACTATACATCCAACAGAATATTTTCTTTACAAAACAAGTGTACTAAGTAACAGTGTGTGGGTGATGCAAGTGAAGTGGAGTGCCACCGAACAAAGGATTAGATCAGGGGTCAGCAACCTATGGCACACATGCCATATGTGGCACACAAGCAAATTTTCTGTGGCATATGGGGCGGGAGCTCAACCTCGTGAGCCTCAGGATTGCCATGTAGCTGCAGGCTGGAGTACCAGCTCTGGCCTCCTGCTGGGAAGGGGGCACGAGTGGCATGGCACAGGGGCTGTGGCTAAGTTCCATGTCCCTGCGACTGTTCCTGCCTGGCCATGCAGCTCCCAGGAGCTATGGGGTTAACTACCCACCCACACTACAGGCTCCGTGCTACAGGTCACAAGCTGCAGCCAACTCCTTAGGGTGGTGGGGCCTGGGCTGCGCTGCTCCCCACAGGCTGTGTGCAGGAGTGGGGAGCCCCTTCCTCAGCCCCCCACTGTGCCTAGCTGGGCTGGAACCAGCCCCGAGCAGCCCCGGACTCTGCCCACCTCAACCCCAGAGCTGCAGCCTGCAGGTGAGGGTCAAATCCTGGCAAAGGGCTGGGCCAGGCAGGTAAGTGACTCTGCCTTCCTGACCCCTCCACACCCCAGTGTTACTGCCCTGCCGATGAGTGCACTGGGAGCACAAGGATGTGGGAAAAGGAGTGGGGTGAAGCAGAATTCAGGGGCAGGATGGGACGGGACACGGGTTGCACTGAGGGGCTTGGGGAGATGCAGGGGAACAGGCTGGGGGGAGGTGGATCATGGGGCAGAGGGGATACAATTTTACTTTGCAGAAGCTGCACCTTCCTTTACTCCCCACTTCTTTGCCTCCCTCCCCAACTAGCTATTTGGCTGCATTCTCACCCTCCCGCCTTTTCTGTGTTACTTATGCAATCCCCTCCCGCCCCCCAAACTCTCTCATGAAACCCTACACACCCCATCTTCTCCTGTCACTGTACTCCCTTCCAGACCCTGCCCTCCTCACCATGTCCTGAACCCCACCTGCTGCCCAGAGTCTGCATCCTTATATCCCACTTGCTGGCAGCCCTGTCTCACAAATTGAACCCCTCATTTTTGCTCCCACCCCAGAGCCTAAGGGAGTCCACAAAATCCACTAACTCTGGAACCCCATAAAAGTAAATCTGGCCCATAGGAAACCCTGAACCTCAGTCTTCCCTGTCCCTTCCCTTCACTTGTGTGGCTGGAGTGCCAGAAGAGTGAGGTGTCTCAGAGGTTGGAGGCCACATCAGTGAGCATTTGGGGTTTTTGAAGGAGTTTTTTTGCTTCTCAATTGTGTGGTCCTCAACAGATTTTTTTGTGGGTCAGTGGCCCCTGACCCAAAAAAGGTTCCCCACCTCGGCCATGAATAAAGAAAACATTGAAACCTTTTGCGTTGGACATAAATTAATATTTTACTTTATTTAAAATTAAGTTTGATAAATTAACATGAGAAACTTAAAATGCTTAATCTGTTTAATAATTTAAATGAAACCATTCTCTCTAGCTGTAGCACTAGCAAAATGGCTCAGGCATAATTATGTAATTAACAATGAGTTTCCATTAGAAACTGGTGGTCCACAGAAAGGTTTATATTGACCCAGGTGGTCCATGGGGTGAGTGGTGGAGAGCACCTCTCCTCCCCTCCAAGGAGAGTGGCACAGTCCATGAAAGAAGAGTAAAAACTTGGCACACCACTTCAGAAAGGTTGCCGACCCCTGGATTAGATGATAGAGGAGAACTGGCTAGAACCTATATCACCCATGTTAAGGCACTGGAGGTTTCAAGAAGAATATGTTTTTGTAAAGGAAGTCAACTTTTTTTTTTTTAAGTGTTCACTGAACTCTTCTGGAACACACTGACAACCTTAACTTTTTTTAAACAGTTTTCTGTTTATGAATTTTTATAAGGTTTGATTATAAAATTGGACAAAACTTAAGTTAATGCTTTATTAGATTAAACTAAGTCTTCAACATCTGTTTCTCATTTTGGCCCTTACTGCAAAGATTTTTTTTTACCACTATGGACTGTAAAAGTATAAAGAATGATGTCCCTAGCCTCTGTTTGTCTGAAACTGAAAATGAGTGACAGGGAATGGATTACTTGATAGTTACCTGTTCTGTTCTTTCCCACTTGGGCACCTGGAACTGGCCACTTAAAGAAGACAGGATACTGGGCTCGATAGACCTTTAGTCTGACCCAGTATGGCCATTTTAATGTTCTTAAGGAAAAAGATACACATAAAATATATGTATATGGGTTTGTTGCTCTGGAGCATGCATTGCTGATTTCTTCACGTTTAAGGCATCGCATTAATTACCTTTGATATATGCTCCTCCAGGATATGAAGTTTTGTGGATAATCATAAGAAAAGCTCAACTTTAATAAATGTGTATCCTAGATCCTTCTATTTTATGAACAGTGGTTTGAAACCTGTATCAGACTTATAAAACATTTGATGCTATAGGTGGGGAACTTTTTTTTAAACTGGTGTTCACTGACTCCTCTCCCCTCCCCCCCCAAAATCATTCTGTGGCTTTATGCCAGTAAGAAGAAAAAAAACCAAAAAGCAAAACAAAAAACAAAAACATACACCCCTCACTGGCCTGACAAAAACAAACAAACAAATAAAAAAAAACCCCAAACCAAAAAAAATTACAAACCTGACTGGCTTGACCTCTGATTAACAAACAAAATAAATCTTACAGGCCTGGTCCCTGAGAAACAAAATAAAAAAGAAACAAATCTCAGTGGTCTGTCCCCTGAGGGGGGATAAAAAAAGACCCACAAACACAGTTGGGGTGCCAAGGCTCCTTCAAACTCTGGCCCCACAGTGTAGGGGCTAGAGAGGTAACAGTGTAGTTGATTAAACAATTGATAAGAGGATGCTTATTGGCTAATGTGATTGGCTACATACAACACACACATATACAAACATACACCATGGCTCTGCAAGTAAATTTTTTAGCAGGCTGGCTCAGTACTGGCCTGTGGTGGGTCCTGATCAACTCCCGCTATAACTCTGCATTATTAAGGGGCTGGGGAGCCGGTGTGCAGTCCCAGATCACGCCAGGTCCAAGCATCCACCTCCTGTAGTAGTTCAGGATAGCGATGTAGTACATTCAGGATTCACTGGTGTGGTATCCTGACTGGTCTCTTGCTCCGTCAGCGATGATAAACGTTCGGCTGTGTGCGTTTTTGTATGCTCCCTCAGTATATCATGCCAGCTCTGTGCACACAGCTAGCATAACAGACTTCAAGAGAGCCCCCAAAGACCACAGACTCAAATAAGATCTGAAGGCACCCAACTCAGGTTAATTGTTGAATGAAATACATTGTGGGTAACAATAGTCATTGGTAGCCAGACAGCCTCTGAGCCCCTATGCATTTGTACTCGTGACAATGGACAAAGCTCAGTCAATAGTATGGATTGACTATTTCCTCCCTAGGCCGGACAAAGAGTTAAGCTGAGGCACCCCAACATTTATAGATGGAGATAATGTAGATACACACCTTATGTATCATCTTATACATTAGCGACACATTTGGTATCTCCCTTTGTACTTTCCTCCAAAGCATTCCTATTCACCACCCATTGTTATGCTTTCACTCCTGTTGTTTTAAAATAATAATACATATTATTATTATGTATTAAGTTGGGGCATCCTTGTACTGTCCTGGTGGAACGTATTTACACATTTCATGTGCTTTTAGCAGTGCTAGCAGTTCTAGTGCCAAGAGACACTGACTTGCAGGCAAACATTTGCTTTTGACAAGGCCTGTCTGTTACTCATTGCAGAACTCTTGCTTACTTTGGTTCAGGCACCAGGCTCTTTCTTTTTTTATACCCCCACTGTGGCTCTGCATTATTGGGAGACTAGGGAGCCGGTGTGCAGGAAGGCTGGCTCGTGCCGGGTCCCGGCATCAACCACCACTGCATTAATAGTAGGTATGTTACCTATCAGTTAATGTAATAGTCGAGTAACTGCATGAAATCTTTGCAGTTACTCAACTATTCTATAGTTCCCAGAGTTGAGGCTGGCAGCCAGTGCAATCTGGCCCTACTCCTGGGGAGTCCCCTGCCACCCCATGCTGCTGCCTCTGTATCAGAGGCAGCAGCAGGGGGTGACAGGCGGGAGCCAATCATCAAGGGGATCCAATTAAAAAACTCATTCCCCTCGCAGACTGGCAGCCTGCCGCCCTGCACTACCTCTCATGCAAAGGCAGCAGCGCAGGGTGGCAGCAGCTCCTGTTTGCAGGTGGTCCCAGCTCCCATGGACAGAGGCTTCTCTACCTCCCAGGAGAGTGCCAAGGCAGGGAAACTTACAGTGAGGGTGGAACACAAGCACCAAAAATTTTGTTTGAAAATAAAAGGAAACTGTACATGCTTTATTTAAATGATTTTTTCAATGCAGTGTTATTTTGATTAAATTAATTTTTATTTGGATTTATTTTTAAAAAAGGATTCTTTAAATGAGAATTCCATCATTTGTTTTTTAATCTGCCCCTATAAACTCTTATGATTTGCTATGTTTAAAAAAAAAGGTATAATCAATGTGATTTGCAATAACATTTTCTTCTAGTTTTCAAACCTTAAGCATTGATTTAGCTGTTACAAAACAGAGCACTATTCCAGATTTCTTGGTTTTCTCTCTTTTCTGTAAGTTTTATTGAGAAGCAAGCCTATTGCAGGTTCATTCTATTTTTCTGGCTCATCTTGGTTCAGTCCAGGGTTGAAAGTAATTTCTTACAAATACTGTTCTATCGCAATCCCCCCTAGGGGGCCCCTCAGGACAGGAGGCTGGGAAGCGTCAGAATGTGAGGAGCTCAGGGCAGTGGCTTGCGAATGTGGGGGATGAGGACAGGGGGAAAGTGTGGGGGTGCAGGAGTCAGGGTTGGGGGTAAGGAGGGACTCATGGCAGGGGGCTGTGTGTGTGTGCGCACGTGTGCGTGTATGGACCAAAGCCTCCCCCCCGCACTCCCCAGATTTGTGCTTGTTCTTCCCCTTCCTGTCCCTGTCATGGAGCAAGAGCAAAGTGTACACCTTGTCTGCCCCCTGCATCAGTCAGAGTGAGGAATGCAGCAAACTGTGCATTTTCCCCTCTCTCCTTGACAGTGATGAAGGGGAATAGCCAGAGGATAGGGCTTCACTCCTCCCCTGCACCCTTCCTAAGGAGCGGCTGAGGAGTGGGAGGCTTGGGGTTGGGGCAGTGGAGCACACCCACTGTCAGCCCCTTTCACCTACCTGGTGACTGTCTCTTTTCTGTTTGGTTTTATGAGAGGCAATCCTATTCCAGGCCCATCACATTTTGCTGGCACAACCATACTCTTACATTACTTTAACTTATGATAAGAGGAAGTTGTATACCAAATTTGGTGGTCCTAGCTCTTACCATTTAGAAGGATTTCTTGAACAAACAGACAAACTCTGTAAAATATATAGAAGATAAAAGACTTAAGTATGTTACTGCCTAAAATGGTCAGTTTCCCAGCTCCAGCACTCTTGTATTAATCAATTTTATTTGTATTTTTGTAGCAGGTAATGGATTAAGATGCAAATTAGAATGCATCTCAAGCTACCTGTGAAGCCTATAACAAGCCCTGAAACTTATAATTAGGATGTGAAAAGGTAACAGGGTGATGTTTACCGGTTGCAGTTAACTGGAGGGGGCTGGAGCAGCTCCCCGCCTGCCAGAGGCAGGGGGCTGCTCCAGCCCCACAGGGCCTGCTTCAGACAGGGGCTGCTCCAGCCATCCAGAGCAGCCCTGTCTGCAGTGAGCCTGGGCATGTCGCAGACGGGGGCTGCTCCAGAAGGCCGGAGCAGCCCCTGCCTCAGATGGGGGAGGGGAGGGAGGGGAGGGGAGGGGGGAGCTTGCTCCAGCCTGGCCATGGCAGACAAGGGAGCTGTTCTAGCTCACCCATAATGTTTAACCAGTTAACCAATTAAATCGGATATTACGTCCCTAACTATAATATCCTGAGGATACTAATAAGATTTGTTGTCTATGATTTCATACTTTAACACAAGATGAAAATACAACAAATGTAGTTTTTGTTTTGTTTGTGTTTCACAATTCAGTGTGAAGCCTTAGAGGGAGCATAACTAGACTTATCGTCTGTTGTGCTGCTTTTGGCATCATGCCCAGATTTAATCCAGCTTTCAAAACAATGTTCAGTTAATGGCTTTAGTCATTAATACGTAGCCAACTGCCCAAATATTACGTATGTTAAAATTCTATGCACTGAGTGCAATGATTACACATATTCATTTTAGTGCACAACTGATAATATTAACATCTGGATTTAACTAGGATATCTGAAACTATTTGCTTTGGAGCTTAAGGATATTAAAGAGCTTTATGGTGGTGGTTTAAAACAGAGACTTCACAAGCCCACAGAAAGAGGTTACGGTTGTCCGAATCTTCATCACAGAAAGAAGTGGTCAAGGTTGTATGGCATAATGAACACCATACTGTTTTCATTTATTCTCTGGGTTACTGAAAGCTATCTTGAACTTCATCTGATGAAGAACAGCTTCAGAACCAGTGCTAGAATGTCTAATTCACTGCATTCAATAGAGCATGTAACTATTTTATTTAGAGACACAGAGATGAAAGATGACCCATGGTTGCCAACTGCAAATACAAATAGGAAAGAATTAACAATCTAAATTAAGCCTAGGCATGATACTGGTTGCTGCCTGGCACACAGCTAATGAAGCAGCAGACACTCTTATTTCAGAGACATAAAGATTACAGGACAGATATTCTACTTGGCTTTGCCACTTATAATCAAACCAGCTGTTCTCTAAACAGCTGGAAGGCAGTCAGACTTCTTAGTACAGGATAATTGCAGTCCTCTTATCTAACCTTCACCCTCAGGGTGCTCACAGTTGCTTTGCTTTTGCCTAATGTTGCAGCCTCAGGAAGAGATGGAAGCAATGAGGGTAGGATATGGAAAACTTCATGGAACAGGCAATGGTTGGACAGTCAGAGTAAAAAGGGGAAGAGTACTCACTAGGGGACACAAAAATGATCCCTCTTCTTCAGAGATTTTATGGACTCATTGGCCTGCTGAGAAAGAAGGGAGGTGACTAGTCACTTGCTCATCCCTTTTGTAAATTTTACCCCCAGCTATGGACACATGGAGCCTTGTTCTGCTCTATTTCAGCAGCCCTCCCCCACACCCCGTAACTGTAGAGTCAGAGCTGTGTCTTGCAGATACAGTGGACCCAAACAATCAACCTGTTTTAGGGGCAGGAAAAAAACTGTATTTCTTTTGGGCCAACCTGCCATAGGCATAGTGTTGGGTTTTTTTTTAAACTCTCCTCACAGCATCCTGGAGGCACACTTAGGTTAACTAGTAATGGTATTTAGTTGTTCATGGTTGTACTTGGTAGGGGCATTAGTTTGTTGTAACTTGGGGCCAGTTTCCAGATTGTTTAAAAGGCTAAATGAAATGGCTTCTAGAAATAAAAAGACCAGGTATTTTGATAGGTCTTGTGGCTATGTGGGATAGGCAGAGGTCCTCCTCCCTTTAGTATACTCTATTCTGTTCATGGTCAGCAGCAGCGACATTCAGAAAAGCAAGCTGAATTTGAGCAACAGACTAAGAAAGCTTGCTCCGTATTATGGGGTATATGGTGGGAGCTCTGTAACCCTCTCCCTCTAGCCACTTCAAATGGCTGGCCTGTGAGATTATGAGTGGCAGGGCAGGTAGTGCCCTTCTCTGTGTTAAATTTAATAATATTGCAGCTGCCATTTAAAATCCATCCCTGTGTTACGTCCAGATCAAGTACCTCTTTTCCTCATCTTCGTTGTGCAAGACAGCCCTGGCTTCACCCACTAACTGACTGTGTATTATGTCCTCACTGGCTTTAAAGCAGTGGTTCCCAAGAGCTGGGCCGCAGACCAGCACTGAGTCGCGAAGCCCTGCCTGCCAAGCCGCAGTATACTGCCAGGCCACACCCGCAGCTAGGCTCTACTGGGGAGTATAGCAGTGATCCTTGTAAGATGTGCGCTGCGGGTGCACCCCAAGAATTTGAGGCCCACCCGGCTGCTTAGCTGTTCTGGGGCAGGCCACATGGCTGGCAGCCACCCTAGTTTCAGCCCTTCCCCAGGACTGGAGCTGAAGGCCACATGTTGGGGGCCAGCGGCTGCTCCGGCAGCCCCAGCTGGGGCCAGGGCCGCATATCAGGTGGCAGCTGCTCTGGCGGTCCCAGCCAGGGCCAGAGCCGGAGCAGCGGGCCACATAACCAGAGCCAAGGCATCAAGGAAGCAAGGTGATGGGATTACATGGGCAGGCAGGACAAAGCACAATGTGCGGGCAGCCTGAGGTCCATGTGCAAGGAGAGTTGCTGCAGGGCAAGTCTCCAGAGCTGAGGAGGAGGCTGGCCCCTCATGAACTGAGTGCAGATCCTGGCTCTACCAGGCTGCACCATGAAGGGGTGAGTGCAGCTCCCACCCGCGCCCTTGCCCTGGCCAGCAGGGGAGGCCCGGGAGCTGCCAGGTCCAACCTGGGCCTGAAGTCTGGTGGCGCAATTCTCCCATGAAGTGTTGCCACCGGGGGCCACAGTTGGGCAAATGCCAAGGTGTTAATCTCTGTGCAACCGCCCCCCGCCCCCGCCCGCCCATGTGCTAGGACCTGCCACTTTCTGCCCAAGTCCCCTCATGAGTCACTCCAAACAGCCTCCTTCCCCTCTCCCAGCTCTCAAACATAAAACAACAAAACTACTAAAAAGGGGTGAAATGTGAGGTGACAATATTAACAGTGGATACTAAATTGCTCAAGATACTTAAGTTCAAAGCTGACTGGAAAGTTACAAGGCTCTCACAAAACTGGATGGGATGGGTAACAAAATGGCAGATGAAATTCGATATTGATGTATGGCTATTTCTCAGAGAATTATCTGCTCAATGCCTAGTGGTAGTCAAAAAAAGCTAACAATGTTAGGAACCATTAAGAAAACAATTGATAATAAGACAGAAAAATATCATAATGCCACTGCATAAATCCATGGTACACCCACATGTTGAACACTGCAGACTTCTGGATGCTTACTTTCAAAAGAAACGTATTAAAATTGAAAAAGGTACAGAAAAGGGCAACAAAAATATAAGTTATGGAACAGCTTCCCTAGGAGAAGAAATTAAGACAACACATATTGCAGCTTAGAGAAGAGTTTTTACAAAGGGGGAAATGATAAGAGTCTATGGATTCATGCATGGTACAAAGAAATTAATAAGGAAGTGTTATTTACTTTTTCACATAACGCAAGAATCAGAAGTCAACCAATGAAATTAACAGGCAGCAGGTTTAAAACAAACATAAGGACGTACTTTTTCACACAACACAGTTAACCTGCGGAACTTGTTACCAGGAGGTATTGTGAAGTCCAAAATTATAACTGTATTTAAAAGCTGCTACTTTCAGATATTATGGTCTTATCCCAAAAAGCTAGAGTGTTGTTCAAGTTTCATACTGATTTCAATGGGAGTTAAGAGTCTCCAGTCCCAGGTAGGATTTAACCTGACTGTATGCATACCCCTGTTTTATAAGACTACCTACTACTTCCTAGGTACCTGCAATTCATCTTTTAAATTCAAATATTTAGAATATGCATTAATATCTTAATAGCTATAGGCAATTTAAGTGTTCTTTGTATGCTTGCCATGACTAACATCAATGCAAGTAATTACCAAACATTATATGCATAGTTAATTTAACTTAGTCTACAAAACATAATTGATTTGCAAGAAACTGGAAAAATCAGATTGACAGAAAAGTATTTCAGTTTGGGAATAACTTATCTCAAGTCAGTTTGGATACAATTTCAATTCACACCTGTAATCTCTTACTAAGATGTTTATAAAATGGTTGCAAAAAACCCAAAATGTACTGAGAAAGCAAGTTTTATTCAATATCAGGAGCATTCACAAATATGACTAAATTGATTAATGAAATTCATATTAAGCTTAAAAGTAAACTTTTATGAAAAGAAGTTTTCATATGAATATGAGTTTCTCACATGATGTAACTAAGATTTAGTAAATTTACCTAGTGTAAGCATACAAAGCTGTGATTTATTTACTTAACAAAAATAAAACAAATCTTCCAGTTATGCAGACTTCCACAACTTGGCAAAACAAGAAAGCCCAATCTTGAATCATGACTTCCAAGAATCAATAAAGACTATATAGACAAGTGGTTCTCAACTAGGGGTATGTGTATCCCTGGGGATACTCAGATCTTCCAGGAATACATCAATTTATCTAGATATTTGCCTTGTTTTACAATAGGCTACATAAAAAGCACTAGCTAAGTTGGCACAAACTAAAATTTCATACAATGACTTATTTTATACTATACACTGAAATGTAAGTATTTATATTCCAACTGATTTATAATATGGTAAAAATGAGAAAAGGCATTTTTTCAGTAATAGTGTGCAACACTTCCGTATTTTTATATCTGATTTAACAAGTAGTTTAGGTGAGGTGAAACTTGGGGATATGCAAGACAAAGACCGCTGAAAGGGATACAGTAGTCTGGAAAGATTGAAAGCCACTGGCCTAGAACACAGAATGTGGAACTTTTCTTCCCTCAACTCATGCTGACTCAAACCTTGCCTGTCCTGCTCCACTGAACGCTATAAATTACCATTGTTTCCAGTCTTATTCTGTTCCATTCTCAACCAGGATTACAAGCAAGATTTTACTAACTTGCTTTTATACTATTTGTTGTTTATCCGTTGAGCTTTTTTGTGCAAAATTGAATATTAAAACACAAACAAAACTTACTTTTCACCCCTAGGGACATGCATCATGCACTAGCAGACTTCTACAGTTGATCTAATACATTTTAAACAAAGGGTGTGTTGACTACCCCTTCGCTATTGGGAACATGCACAGCACTTTGTTACAGTTGAGGATATTTGGCAAAAAACATTCAAAACATACACCTTTAATCTAGAACAGTGTTTCCCAATTTTGTTTGGCCACAGAACCCTTTTAAACTCAAAATAATTTTGCGGAACCCCTAATAACAGTCTAATATAGGGATCTGAAAAAGTAGACTACAAATAAATAAGGATAATAAACAAATGCTAAACAAGGTCATGAGATCAACATTTAGTTTAACTGCACATATTTAAAAACACAAAATCACAGAATATTAATTATTATTATTTTTAAATAATAAAATGTTATTGTAATGGAATTTTCTCGCGGAACCCTTATTTTCACTTCACAGAACCCCGGGGTTCCGCAGAACACCATTTGGGAAACACTTATCTAGAACTTGAACTTTCTTGAAGTTTCTTCAGCTGGTAAATGTCATCTACACACACAGTTTCAGTGATTAAGTACAATCTTGGTTCGTATGCATGCCACATAACTTTGCATGAATACAGAACATAATACTATAATAAGGTCTAACACTATATACTTTAACATTCCACATAAAAATCTTCTTTTTCTCTTGCCAACCTGGTCTATGTCCATGCTCATTCCACTTTCTCATCCTGTACCTTATACTCTATCAAAGCTTCTCTCTCTCCCTGCTCCCCGCCCCCCAGTTCAAAAGTAGTTCTGCCTGTCATGCACACTTCAAACATTCTTGTAGCCCACAATGGCAAAGCTTTATGTCTCTCTTCATTCAAATAACTAATGGAAGAAAACCCCACTTATTTCTCTTTTATTTTCAGTAACAGTTTAACACCTAAAGCATGTAATTAAGAAATTCATGACATTTTTAACCGCAATTTTTCCCAAGTTCCTTGCTTAATTAAATTGCTCAAGTCCCTTGTTTTGCCAAGATTTGTTAGGCTAGTTCTTTGTCGATCACAGTTTCATGAAATGCAAATAGTAACTCACAAGGAAGAAAATATATTTGATCTTGTGCATAAGAGATTTTTTTTAAGAGCATAAATATTTAGTGCTTTGGTGCCACTGTAGAAGTGAATAACTGAAGCCTGTACCAACTTCCTATATCATTATTAATAAAACTTGCACTTCTGTAGCACTTTTTATCTGATGACATCAAAACACTTTACAACCTAAGCAAGTCTCATCACAGCTGTGTGGGTTAGATAAGTATTACACTTGTTTTCAATAGTAAACCAATATACAGTGATTTACCCTCTATGCCGAAGTTTTGAGTTTATTCAGAACTCAATGGGTATGTCTACACTATGGAATAAGGTCAAATTAAGATATGCAACTTCAGCTACGTTAATTTGGAGTTGAAATACGTGAAGTCGAAATAGCTCAACTCGATCATTAGCGCTGTCCACGCTGCAGGAAATCGAAGGGAGAACACTCTTCCTTCAACTTCCCTTACTCTTCGTAGAAGCAGAACTGCCAGCATTGACTGGAGTGCCCCTCACAGTTCAAATTAGCTGTCTTACCTAGACCTGATAATTCAAACCCTGGAAGACTGACAACAGCAGTTTCAATCTTCTCTGTAGTGCAGACGTACCCAATGAGTCCCAAGTCACAATGCTGTACACTAACAGGCAACATTACTTCTCAACAGAAAGCAAATGTAATTTACCTAGTACACAGAATTATGTAGTAAAAAGACTAATATTTTTGAATAAACATTGCCAAATTTTATTTTTAATTTAAATTATGTTAAAATGTAGCTCTGGAAACATTACACATTTGGAAAGATAATCATTAATATCCCTTTAAATTCTGCTTGACAGGAATTATACCACAGCACTCTTTGAAAGACTACATTGTGCAATAAAGGAAACTAATGAGCTCTGAAATGTAAAATAGCTCCCCATGTTAAACAAAACACACTTAACTTACGTTAATATAAATATTTAAAATTATGTCCTCCCTTTTATATTCTTTATTTCAAACACATTTACAATGGATTTGGCATTATTAAATTAAAGATCACAAATAATTCCACAAGAACCAATATATATCTATTTTAAATTTAAAAAAATCATAAAAAATAAAATAAAAGCAGTAGCAAGACACTTATTCTGCAAGCAATTCTGAGCAAATTGACTTGACCCATGTTTTAGTTTTATTATGTGAAAATCCTATTGAATTACAAATCTACATAGTAAAACTCATTTCAATGCACTCAAATCTGACTTTTTGGCACCTTGAAATACAGGACTCACAATATAACACTATGAACATTTGTCATTCCATTCAAATCTAACCAAGAGACCAGGTGCTTGTTTTTCCTTTTTCCCACAGCTACAGCATAACATGCAAGACCAAGTCAGACTGCTTTGAAATCTTGATTGAGAACCTGAATTCAGAATGTGCACACTCAGAATTGGAATACATTTATACCTGAAACATTTTTAATGTTAGACTACAACGTACTTCTTTCCTTTATATCCAAAACATATTTAGGCAGATTACAGATTCCAAGTATGAAGAAATTTATAGGGAAAGGGGGGAGGGGAGAAGATAGGTAGTTGTGGTTTTAGAACTTTTGCTATAACTGACAGTTGGGTTGATTCTGTGACACTGCTTTAGGGAGGGACAGATTTGGGAACTTGGTATTAAATATTTCTTTTTTAGGTATCTACCCATACTTAGTTGCCTAGATTTGGGAGGCTTATGGAATCTGTTCAATCTAGTAGGAACAACAGAATTCTCACCTTAAAATCTCTCAAAAGCTGGAATTTAAAAGGAAGGATGTTGATGCTTATACTCTGGCACTTTTGCTATGACTACAGGTGAAATGTGTGACTTAAAATATAACAACATACGCACAAACATTAATAGGAATTGCATACGTAAATCCCATTAACACTGAAAAAAATCTCAATCATTTTTAGGAATATGGGTATTACATTTAACATTAATGCAACTATATGCAGATCTTGCTAATTACTCATATTTAACAACTTTGACTTTTACCCTGTCATCAGATCTGGGCAAAAGGTCCCAGATGTAAAACTATAAGTAGAGGCTTACCAAATTCACAGCCACGAAAAATGTGTCATGTCCCATGAAAATATGTTTCCCTTGTGAAATTTGCCAGGGAGGGGCAGATCTGCAGGTGCCCCAGCCAGGGCTCCTCCCATGTACCCAGGCTCCAGCTGCTAGTCCTGGCAGGACTGGAGAGGGACAGGATTTCCTCTTTTCCTGCAAAGGCTGCTTCAGGAACCAGGTCAGACCAGCCCTTAAAACCTCTCCCAGCTGCAATGAGCTCTGCAATCGCACCCCACTTCCTGCCCCATTGCTCCTTGGACTCAGGGTGTGGTGGGGAGGAGGGGAAGAAGGGTCACTGTACAGTCATCAACTGCAGACCTTCTACAAGATTCTGGTTCCCTTGCCCCCAGCCTTGCCCTTCCAGGCACATCACTCAGGGGCTAAAGGGGCCTCGTGTTGGCTCAAGGGGCAGGGACCACAGACACCCATGTCCACGGAACCCCTCAAAAAAGTGATGACATCCTCCCATACCTTCCAATCCTCACATCTGTGCTGCCCACTGCTCTCTGGCTACCTAACTCTAAAGGCAGCACCTCTGTCAGCAGCAGCACAGAAGGTTAGCAATATCACATCTCTCCCTACAATAACTTGCAACACCACACCCTCAACCGTTTTTGAGGTAACAACACCATAAAATTTCAGATGTAAATATATTAAATGATCATGAAATAACAGACCATGGATTTGGTAGGGTCCTAATAAGAGCATGAATTTGCTTTGGTTAGTGATTCATGAGTCTTGACAGTTATGTACATTTTTTTTAAAATGTTTGTGAAAGTTAAAGTTTTTAAATTATTATTATTGTCCCTACAAGTGAAAGAAGAGATAGATGTCTAAAGGTACAAGAAGGTAATGAAGATGGTAGCACGTGGGCTTCAGTGGTTAGCAAAAGGAGTTGGGGAAGGGGGATCTCTAGAGTACTATTTCCTCTCCTTGTTCTCCAAATATTTAGATAACCTAAACTACAATTTTCAAAATAAACATACTTTCCTTTTCTACCTGTTACACTGTAATGGACTTTTATCATTCCACTGAACAAGAATCCACCTTGATTGCTGAAGTGTTTTGCAAAATAAGACCTTTGATTTACTACATGTTTAATTCAAATAAATCCTAGACATTGTCTGAATATACAAACACTTACCTCTCACATTCTTGCATTGATTAATTTAACAGAATTCTACAAATTAGAGATGGAAAAGACTTATAATTTTATAATTTTGCAGCCACCATAAACTTGAAGGAATAAGTTTATTTTCTAGTGTTCTAGTCAGCCTAATTTTAAATGGCTAATTTATTTAACCTTCATCAGACATAGCCCGATTTTGAAAGATAGAACACCTCCTGCAAGGTATTGGGCATCCTCAATTCCCATATATTTTGTTGTAAACTGGTGTGAAAAAACCTGCATTGACGGTCTCAATTTCTGAATATAAGTTATGCCACACAAAAACATGTTATTTAGTAGTAGCCAAGTATTTGGGAACAGGAAACTTCAAAACAGAATTAGACTGAACACCAAACATTAAAACAGAACTTCACTGAGTGCCAAATGTAGCTACTGCCGAGGCTGCCAAAATAACAGTTTTATTAATTCAAAAGTTGGGCATTTTTCCATCTGAAGGGGAAACTTATATAACGTTAAGGCAGAGCCACAGCTCCCCATACATATCAAATAAATGAAAATACATATTGTACTCACAGTATCGAGTAATCAAACATTTTAATATGACTGGTATTTCTAAATATTTTATATATATTAATGAGAGCTGAGCAAATCATGTGTGATCATTTTGAAGTGTTTTTACTGTTTATGAAAAATCCAAGCATGGATAGTTTCTCAAATTTATTTCATTATTCAATACATTATTCTTTGGAGTTTGTATACTGTATAGCTTGCTATTTAAGCTGCACTGCTAGTTGCAAATACTCACAAAAATCACATAATATTGTTTATCTTCAATGTTTGGATGACTAATTTGTACAGTTTGTTTTTTTTTAATAAAAGGTAAATTTATTAAAAATAAACAAGTCACACAAGCATAGGTAAGGCAAATTTGTTTAACAAATGTATGTGTGGGAATCTTTTGTAACATAATTATTTATATTCTTCCTTCCATGCCAAAAATCCCAAAATCTTTCACAAATTTTAAGCTGCTTTACACCTACATGCATATGTGCTGCAAATAGTTTATCTATTTCACATACAATGCTGATTAATCATATCCCCAACTGCAAAGAAGTCCAAGGATCTCAAAGCATATCAGAAATAATTAAGTCTTTCAAAAAGCCCTGTGAAAAGGTAGTTATTAACCCTTTCATGAGTAATTAAGGACTTTGGAAATGTGACTTGGAAATCAGGATCAGATTACCTTAAACAAGCCAAACATTTCTCTTCCATTCATGGATTTCAAGGCTAATCAGTGTTAATATGATCACCTGGTCAAACATATATCCAAGGTCATATTTTTCACCCAGTGATTTCTGAATCTAGTCCAACAATCTATGGTCAAATTAGAGCATAAAGGGCTTTTCTACATGAGGAAATTTACTGGCAAAGTTTTAGCTGTATCAGTAAAAGGCTCTATGCAGACCCATTTATTCAGAATACAAGTGCCACATCTGAAAACTGCATAAATGAAAGCAGAAAAAAACCCCACTCTTATTCCAGACAAAGGGAAGAAGGGGCTATATTTGTGCACCTATATTACTATAGTCTTACCTCTATAATTATGCTATTCAATTTCCCTTTATAGACAAGCCCTGTTTATCTGACAGAAAGAGTGCACAGTCTGAGCTGGTGCTAGTCAGTTTCCCAAAGGCCCATTGCCCCCAACCCAGAACCCCGTCAAATGAGTTCCACTTTCAGGGGGGCTGCTGCTTTGACACGGGAAACAGGCTCTTTTGGGCACTGCATCCTAGCACTCGTCCATGGCTGGGATGACAGGTTTGCTACCCCCCACCCCACTTGCCTCCACAGGCCTTTGCACATGGCCTCCCACTAGAAGGCAGCCACCTCTGGCGGGAGATGCAGCAGCTTCAGCAAGAGCCAGGCAAGCGCCCTTGCTGCCACTCACAGCCCTCAGTGCCAATGCCAGAGACACGCTGCCTTCCCCTAACCGATGGGCAGGGCACGTCGCCCAGCGGCTACTACCACCTCTTACTAAGGGGAGGGGAATAAATAATACCCCCGCCCTCAGCTACCGCACAGCCTGTCACGTGATGTTCCCTTCCCCCGCGGACCCCATATGGAAGCACCCAGCCGCCGCTGCCCGTCCGCCCCTCACTCACCCTCTCTCGTCGTCGCCGCGGACATATTCTCTCGCGAGCGTTGCGGCGAGACTTGTCTCGGCCGCGCACGGAGCTCAGAGAGCGTGGGCTTGCGGCAGAAGGGCGGGGGAGCATGAGCATGAGCGCGCGCTCCAGGGCTGCGGCCGCCTCGCACGGGCGGGTGGCAGAGGAGAGGAAAGGGCACGTTTCTCCATCCGGGTCCTTTTCTTTCCTCTGGCCTGCCCCTTGCAGGGCCGCCGGCTTGGAGCGGGGAGGGCGGCTGCGTCCAGGGCTGGACGAACGCTTCTGGGGGCCCAGGCAGGGCTGCTCCTTTGGGCAGGGCCTGGGATGGGGCCAAAGTGCGGGGCTTAGCGTGCGGATTGAGGCAGGCGGGGGGCTGGAGAGGAGGGGCTGGGGCTAAGGGATTTGGAGGGTGAGAGGGGGCTCAGGGCAGGCGGTGAAGGTGCGGGGTCTGGGTAGGAGTTGGGCTGTGAAAGGGGGTCTGAGGGAGGGTACAGAAGGGATGGGGGAGCAGCAGCTTAGCCAGGACAGCGCCCTTCGATGTCAAAGGGGGCCACACATGGACCACGCTTGCAGGCACCACCCTCACAGCTCCCAGTGGCCGGGAATGGGAGCTCGGGGGGCTGCCAGCAGCTGAGGGCATTTCAAGGTCAGCTTCCTGATGTGGTGCTCCACACAGTGGTGTAGCTTCCAGAGGGTGGGGAGGAGGAGGAACGGCCTGTGGCGCACACCACAGAGGGGTTTGAGTGGCTGCAGCACACAGTCCGAGTCCCCATCCCCCCCCACTTTAGCCTGGGACTGCAGTTTCTAAAGTGCTTTTCTTAATCTGCCCTGGCTGAATGTCACACTGCAGCTCTTCACTGCCCAATTTAGCTACTCAACTTGGGTGGCAAGGGAGACCAGCTCTTTTTGTTTACACTCACCATGGCTTCCCAACAGAGCATGTATTGACCATGGAATAGCCTGCAGGTGCAGGGAACAGATTTCTTCCTAGCTGCCGCCACCCCACATCATGGTCTTTACTCACCTTAAACCAGGCCCACACCCAGAGACCATTTCCCCTACAATTGTGTGGAACTAAGATGAGGAAGGCGACAGGATCCAAGCAAAACAGTTTCCACAATGCTTTCCCTCAGCTTTTGGATGTATATTAATCTGAAATTCAAAGTGAAATGCCATAGGTGCTGGAACTGGGCATGCATCTAGTTTGTAGTTTGGTTCAGTGATTTTCAGCATCATCGATTTATGTATGCATTGTTGCAACACCTCTGTAAAAGGCCAGTATATGATTCTGAGCCTAGACTATAATACACACATAAACGTACTCCTAAACCTTAACCACACTAGGATGTTAAATTTAGGTTAATCAACTAGTCAATGGATTTGATAAGTGGGGAAGCAGTAGTGGGGTTAGCTCCTGCCCCATTTAAATGCATTTAAAAGGCTGGTGCACAGCAGGGGAGCCTGCATGAGCTAGGAATGAGCTGTCCCAGCTCACGGTGGCTGTGTCTAGACTGGCCAGTTTTTCCAGAAAATCAGCCGCTTTTCCGGAAAAACTTGCCAGCTGTCTACACTGGCCGCTTGAATTTCCGCAAGAATACTGACGATCTCATGTATGATCGTCAGTGTTCTTGCAGAAATACTATGCTGCTCCCGTTCGGGCAAAAGCCCTCTTGTGCTTTTGCGGAAAAGCGTCCATGCCAATCTAGACGCTCTGTTCCGAAAATGCTTTTAATGGAAAACTTTTCTGTTAAAAGCGTTTCCGGAAAATCATGCCAGTCTAGACGCAGCCGGTGGGTCCCACTGCTGGACTTTAGCCTTTTAAATGTATTAGGTCCCTGCTACCCCCCTACAGATAGAGGAAGCAGTGGTGGGGAAGCAACTAGTTGAGGGACTAGTCGACTATCCAATAAGCTTTTGCTTTCAGATAGTCAACTAGTTGCTTACATCCCTAAACCACACATCTGCACCACACAACTGCAGAATAGAACCAAATTAAATAACACACAAAATACATGTGCCAAATGCTCATATGCAAAAGCACATAGGTCATAATGGGGGAGAGAGGAGGATCAAAAACATTTTCACAAATCCCCAAGAAAAATGAATGCTGAGTTCTACTCCTCTCACAAAAGGTCAATGCATAGCTGAATTAGAACAGTGTGTGTGTAATGGGAAAAAAAACCACTTCAGTGATATTCAGACTGCAAGTCTGAGTATATCAAAATGCAAATTTAGTGACATTGCACATGTGGAGACCAATTCTGTTTCTACTATAGAGAAAAATAAGTATTCCAACTGAAATATATGTTCTTCTAAAGTAGAACCAGTGCTGTTCTACTTTGCACAGTGTGTGCCTCACAGATACACAAAAGTTTTACCTCTTTTTTTTCCCCAAAACAATTAGTTGCCATTCTGTTAAATCACACACTTTCACTTATTTGTACTGTGGTAACATCTGGGAGTACCAGTCATGGAGCTGAAGCCAACTGCTAAGCACTGCATAAAAAACAAAAGTCTGTGGGACAGACCATTACGATGCAGTTGTCTGATGCTACAGTATCACAAAATATGTACAAACATGAAAGAAAGCAAACTTTTAGTCATTTACTTTTTAAAATTGAAAAAGAATATGGGCAAAGTTAATTTTTTGCATCAGTCTTTATATGACAACAGACATTATTTCAAGTGCCTTTATCATGTGAATGTGGCCTTAAATGCAGACTGAAGTCTAAGGACAAAATCATAAAACAAATTGAGAAATTTAGGATTATTAACTCACCATAGCTAGTTAATTTTACAAATTAATATTAACCAAGGATTTGGCATGACAAAATAAATGCATTATGTTGAGTGACATGGAAGATTGCCCGTATTTTGTGAGATTTTATTCTAAATTGATTTGGATCCTGTGATTCCTCCTATTACATGGGGTAGCAGGGAAGGAGAGAAATTGGGTAACAAAGTACCTCCTAGTCCTGCAGAAAGTGAGACAAGACAGCATGACATAATCCCCACTTCCCTTAGCCCTGGTCTTCACTATGGAGGTATTTCGAAATAACTTCCTTTATTTTGAAATAACAAGCAGAGCATCCACACTACCACACCCGTTATTTGAAAATAAGGGGCTGGTTATTTTGAAATAACTCCTGCTTTCCACGAGGAATAACACTTATTTTGAATTAGTGTTAGTGTGGATGCTCTACTGCTGATATTTTGAAATAATACTCCCCAGAGTAATTCCAAGTAATTACTTCCTAGTGCTTTTGGGGGCTCTAAGCTGAGGTAGCACATCCACCTTAAGGAAGCCTGCCTCGGACTAATTTCAAGGCTTCCCCTTAGGATGGACATGGTATTTTGAAATTATTATTTTGCAAATTATTTTGAAATAAGTTAATTCAAAATAATGTCCTAATGTAGACATGTCCTTAGATACCACAAAGTTAGATGTGATGTAAAATCCTTTTATATCTTGGCTGCGTCTAGACTGGCATGATTTTCCGCAAATGCTTTTAACGGAAAAGTTTTTCCGTTAAAAGCATTTGCGGAAAAGAGCATCTAGATTGGCACAGATGCTTTTGCATAAAAGCACTTTTTGCGGAAAAGCATCCGTGCCAATCTAGACGCGGTTTTGCGCAAGAAAGCCCCGATCGCCATTTTCGCCATCGGGGCTTTTTTGCACAAAACAGTTTTTACCTGTCTACACTGGCCCTCTTGCGCAAAAGCATTTGTGCAAGAGGGCTTATCCCTGAGCGGGAGCATCATAGTATTTACGCAAGAACACTGACAATCTTACATTAGATTGTCAGTGTTCTTGCGCAAATTCAAGCGGCCAGTGTAGACAGCTGGCAAGTTTTTACGCAAAAGCAGCTGCTTTTGCGCAAAAACTTGCCAGTCTAGATGCAGCCATAGAGTTCTGTGGGCTTTTTGGAGTGTATCTGGAGATTTTGTCTCTAGGCATTCTCCCTTCATGACTGCACAGATTTCCAAATTTAAAATCCAAGCTTCTGTGATTTTTCTGGCACAGCTACAAAGGAATGACATAATATTGGCGTACCAAGACAGGTTCCCAGAAGTTAACAGATCCACAGAGCAATGTGTAGACCCAGGGATGCGCAAAGTTGCAAAAAGAGTACTCTAAGGAACTTCTGGCTCTGCAAATTTAGTGGTATATATTAGGGATGTTAATGATTGGGTATTTGTGTAAATGTGTAACTGCTGGAAATGTAGCAGTTACACGTTTACACATGGTAGGAGGTGGGAGGCAGGAGCTGGTGCAGGAGTCTCTGTGGAAGTCAGCAGGGGGCGGCTTCATGGAGCTGGCATGTGTGGAGAGCCAGCTTAAAAGCCGGCTCCCCCTGCCCTGTGATGTTGTCTCTGTGGGAGGCAGCAAGGGGCAGGTAGTAGCTCTGAGGAGTCAGCATGTGTGGAGAGCTGGCTTAAAAGCCAGCTCCCCATGCATATCAGAGGCAGCAATGGGGGAAGTGCATGTAGTGAATAGGATTAACTGATAAACCCAGGTTTATTGGTTAATCATGTAATCGACCACATGTTAACATCCTTAGTATACATCCCATAAACATCCTTTCCAAGGGGACATTAAGAGGAAATTAAGGATAGGCTTACATATTAGCCTGGGTACTCTGTCCCCATTACCTACCATGGAGGACAGCTATGACATTGGCCTTTAGTTGCATGGAACTAATAAAACAGGAGTATTGAAACTTGATAGATATTTTATCATACTGATGCTAGAATACAAGCTACCACAATTAAAAGACAATTTACAGTATATTAGGCTTATTTTAAGTGAAATCATCAAGGGAATTCCAAACTTCTTGAAAAATATCATTTTAAAAGTCTCAGCCTGTTGAACATTAATATCCTGCTAGATTGTGCATGCTATCATTATATATGAAGTTACGAGGTATTACTGAAAAAATATTGTGAAGCTGGGAACTCCCATTGTTGGCCTTTCAGGTACAACAATGGAAAAGTCAAACAGTCAAAGAAAGAATCCACTGTTCCAGGAACTGTACACAATAGAGTCTTCTCAGAAAACAAAGACAATGGAGACCACTTGCCAGTGGTCCCAGACTAGGAAATGGTCAGGATCTATGACCTTGTTTGTGTCATCTCTCAGGGTGAGACACTGCTTGCTTCAAATTCTGTTTAGTATGTAGAACTCAAACTGCTAATTTAATTTGTTTCTTAAAGTAATCAACTCTTATTTCTATGCCTGCTACTTACAATCACTTCAAATCTGTCTATCAGTAACTAATAGATCTGTTTTCTATTTTACCTAAAACAGGGTATTTTGGTTGAAGTGCTTGGGAAATCTCAGTTCAGTTTACAAAGGCTAGTCTGTTTCCTCCACACATTGAAGGAACTGTGGACTGGGTGCTGAACTTAAACTGATCATATTTTTGACCAGTGCTAGATGGTACAGTTCTGGGGTCTAATGCTAATGAGCAGAGGAATTGGCTGGAACCTCTTATTGTTGGCTGATGAATGGATGAGAAAGCATTCATGTAACTCAAATGGGTATGTCCCTGCCTGTGGATGTCAGTGTATGTATAGTACCTGCCAGAGGTTTGTTTCTTGACATAGCATCACAGGGCAACAGGGATACCACCCCAGGTTGGTAGGACAGAAGGCTCAGTGATTGCTCAATCTAGGATGCACCCCAGGAACTTCTGTCACAATAATCTCTAGAGTGTTTTAGAAAACTAGAGTCAGAAAAACTTACATTCCTGCAGAAAAAGAGCATTTTTCCTCTAAATAAGCCAATTTGGGAAGGCAAGGAAAGGGGGAGGTTGGGTAGAAGGAGAATGGAAATCACTTATGGGAGACCAGGAAAAAAAGTATGCTGAAAAGATGTTGCTTACTTTATACAGAAAGCAGCAAGAAGGCAGCACAAGAACTGATATTCATGCCCCAGAATTGTAGTACATACAATACCCCCTCCTGTATTTGTTCCTTCTGTTATCTGTTCTAGAGAAGGCAATAGTCTCTTCCACCCCATAAAAGATGAAGCATAAACGGTCTCTTTTTACAAAATTTCATGTTTACATGGGGCTAGTAACAAATGGAATTGATTAAGAAAGTTATATGACAATCTTAATAAGATATAAACTACAGTAGAACCTCATTTATGAACACCAGAGTTATTGTGAATAAGTTAAGGATGCAATCAGGCAGCAGCAGAGACAAAACAAAAAAAGCAATTGCAGTACAGTACTGTGTTTAATGTAAACTACTAAAAAAAAAGGGAAAAGGAAAATAAGGAAATTGTGTTTGTGCTTGTTTCATTTAAATTCACATGGTTAAAAGCAACATTTTTCTACTATATAGTAAAGTTTCAAAGCTGTACTAAATCAACATTCAGCTGTAAACTTTTGAAAAAAACAACCATAACATTTTGTGCAAGTTATGAACAACCTCTATTCCCGAAGTGTTCATAACTCTGATACTATAGTCATAGCATTAAAATTTTAAAACAATTGGCATAAGGAAAAAGAAAAATACAGAATAATCTGGAGCTATTAACTCCAGTATGAGCTACATAAAAATGCAAATCAAGAGAATATCTGTTTGAAATCAGCATTGGAGAAAATTACAGAAGATGGTTGGATAGCTACAATGAATGACAGATTGCAAAGCTACAGCAAAAATGGTCAACATGATGGTTGGAATGTAAGATTAGAGGTAATAATCTGTCTGGCCTCATACAAAGAAGCGGTGTACAATTTTGAGCACTTCATTCTAATATTAATAAAGCATTAGTGTACAAAAATGAGCAACAGAAGATAAAGGGCTAACTTCTTCGCCGTGAGCTCTCTTCATTGAAGGAGATGGTGATGCCATTGCAAGAAAGCAATGTGATCCTGTGCTGCTCCATCTAGACTGTTCCAAGTTATGCTAATAGAGGGCAGGAGAAGCAGAGATCTACCACATCCCCAACCCTCCTTCAAATGAGCACAGGCTATTTTGAGGTGAGGAGCTAGTTCTATGCCAGCTGAGACTTGTTTGCACCACCTGATCAGTACAAAGAGAATGGAGCATAAATTAGAATCTGACCTACAGACCTGACAATTCTCAGAAGTATGAGGAAAAGTTAAAGGAATTTAAGATTCATAAAAGTAAAGGCAATGGAGAGATATTATAGTTCTATACAAATCAACGAGAGAAAATAATATAGGGAAAAAGTGAAAAGTTATTCAAGACCTAAAACTGTTAAAAGAAGCATGGGACAAGGGAACTGGGCAACATTTGTAGGGGGTAAACATGGCAAGATGGCAGAGAAGCATATGTAGGAAACTGCAGAAAGAGGAGCAGAACATATGGGAGGGGGAAAATTAATTAAGATAAGTAGATTGTGTGAATAATTTCAAAAGTGTCTCCACTCTGTTAGAGGGCAATAATCACACTGTGTAATTTAAGTACCATTAACAAACTGAGGGCTTGTCTATACCACACAGTTTTGTTGACAAAACAGTGGACATGTACACACTACAATGCTCCTTCTGCTGACAAAGCTTTCCTTTTTAGCCAACAAAATAAAACCACCTCAAGAAGAGATGCAGAGCTTTTTACAGCGAAGTTATATCAACAAAGTGTCAATGAAGACACCACTCTTGGTTATGTTGCTGTAAATGGCCTCCCACAGTGCCCACCCTGATCACTCTGGTCAGCTGTTCAAACTCTGCTGCCTTGCATCCAGGTACACAGGCATCCACTCCTCCCCCTTCACAGGTCCAGAAATTTTTGAAATTTCACTTCCTGTTTGATTGGCGGGACAGCTCATATTGTATCTCACTATCTGACCAGGGCATCTCCATATGGCAAATGTTCTCCCACTTGGAGTACTTCTGAATTGTTGGTTCTGCTGGCACTGTAGGGAGAGGGTGCTGTGGAAATCCCAATTCTGTTCCAGCCCAAGTTTGATGCCTATGAGCAGATTTTTCATGGCTTGTTGGATAAGGGCTATAAATGGGACAGTCAAACCATCACTCTGATGCTGTGCCAAAGACCTGCCACTATATAAGGAGCTAGATGACATCCTTGTCAGTGACCCCAACTCCAAGAGCTCCATGGATAATTTGGTAGGGCTACAGGCAGTGGATACTCGACCTAAGCCTGAGGACAACATCATGGACAAGGGGGTCTAGTTAGATGCTGATTTGGAGCACACTGCAGTTTTATCTGGTGGCGAGATGAGTCAGAACTTCTTTTCCTCTCCAGAGGGGTCTAGTCAGTCTCAGCAGTCCATCTCTGGCATTCATGTTGTAGGTGAAGAGAGCTCTGGTGAGTGATCTTTTTTAGTTGACGCTGTTTTGTAATATGCAGTCAAACTGTTCTTCTCTGTATATTCTAGAAGTGGGTGATAGGATAGAAATGTACAAGACTTGCTATGTTTGAACATGCTCCACATTCCCCTGGGCAGTTAAGCAGCACAGCTAATCCATACTGAGGTTTCACAAGAATCCTCCCGAGAACAAACCCATCTATTTCACACACATTGCCAAGAGTCAAAGACCTTGAAAGCAGGATGTGATTAATGGCCCTGCATATTTGCGTTAACACTGCCTCAGCAGCCAACTTCCCAACTCCAAACTGATTCATGATTGACTGATTGCAGAATGGAGTCACCAGCTTCCACACATGCTCAGCACATGCTTCTCCAACAAGAGGCAGCTCTCATTCTGGTGTCCTTGTGCAGCAGAGTTAGGACGAGTTCTGCATACAATTCCAAGAAGGTGGCTTTTCATATCAGAAAGTTCTGTTACCACTTCTCAGCATCCCAGGCCTGTATATTGATGCAATCCCACCACTCAGTGCTTGTTTTCGTAGCCCAAAAGTTTCTGCCGACCATCTTTAGCTGCTCTGTGAATGCTGAAAGCAATCTGGTGTTGTTTATTTCCATGGCATGCAGCAGGTCAGGCAATTCTGATTCCAGTTCAGACTGGAAGCTCATGATGCACTGTATGACCATCTGCGATGTGTTCATAACAGTGACCACAACATTAGAGAGCAGTGAGGGATCCATCCTTTCAGACGGAGATGTCAGGCGCACAGTAAATGGAAGCCATTGAAAAATGCTGCGAAATTCAGTCAGAAGCCCATGGAATTCTGGGACAGAAAGGACTGCATCATGGGATATTGAGCTTGCACTCATTATGTAATGCAATCCACTCTGTCTTCCCGCAACTCCTACCAGCAGAAGATGGCAAGTTGCTTCCCACAATGTACTGTTCTCACTGTGGATGCTAGAGCAGCAAATGTGGACATGCTTTGCCAAAAGAAGGAGCCTACTGTGAATGTGCCACACAATTTGGGGCCACACAACTCTGTAGTGTAGGACAAAGTGGATACATAACAGCTCATCTTATTACGCACTTGGTGCTTTATCATTCTGAAAGTGGAGAAACAACAAAAGAGAAAAAAGCTGGTTAGCAGTTTTAATTAACACAATTAATACTAGTGCATTGTTTTAACAAAAGCACAGTGATTCTAGTCAAGATATAACCAGGAAGTGAAACCAAGAGTATATTTAAATATGCAAATAACTATTCAAAAACAGTTAATCCCACAAAATCATTCAATGGAAACTGTCCAACTCAAAACAATAGCGCTAATCTCCCAGACGCCACCTTTCCTGTCTTGGGCATGAATATATACAATACTTCTTTACTTTAATTTCTCTGTATTGAGAAAAAAATCAATATTTGCTTCCAAGAATAATAATTAGCTTTATAAATCCTTACTTACAATGGAAGTTAGAAAAATGAGCAAAAGTAGAATGCCCTTGATAGGATTATATTGGTTTCCAAAGAATATGGACTTGTCTCTGTTTCTCACTTACAAATTAGCAGCTTGTAAGAAAAAGGGGGATTTACTCTATGAAAAGACAAGTTTTATTAATCTTATATCTAAAAAGTGTAATAAAAATAAACCTAGAACTAGCTATGAAATGGGAGCAATCTAAACATTGGTAGTAGGCCCTACCAGCACAGAATGGAATGCATTAATTATATCACTGTCAACCATTTGAATGAACCTCTTGTTGATAATAAAAGATTAAATAAAGGTAGCATAAACATTGAACAATGGTTACCTGTAAAAACAACATAATGAAGGCGACAGCTAATGGGTCACAGGCCCCTGTTTTGGTGTCACATGTCTTATTACGTTTGGATTTGTAGCAGTAAGACATAAAATGCATTATGTTTCATGCTTCAAATATTCTTTATCTCGCAAGCCATCTTTCCTTTTGGAATCCAAATAATCGTCATCTCAAAGAGGCTATGTCTATGCAGCAACATTATTTCAAAATAACTAGCATTATTTTGAAATAAAATAGTCCTCATCTGCACAGCTGGCAGTGATTTCGACATAATGTCGAAATACTGTCAAGCTGAAGGACTTCTTACTCCAACTTCTGTAACCCTCATTTTATGAGTAAGGGAGTCTGAGGAAGAGTGCTCTATTTTGAAATAAGTGGTGTGTAGACAGCACCAAAACTTGAAATAAGCTAATTCAAAATAAGCTATGCAATTGACATAGCTTCATTTGCATAGCTTTTTTCGAGTTAAGCCCTGCTGGGTAGATGTGCCCAGAGTTATTATGGTCTATAACAAATATATGTTTTGGCATACACCCACTTTGGCTACATCTACACTGCAGGCTTCTTGCGCAAGAACTTTTTGCACAAGAGCACGTCCACACTGCCATGTGCTTTTGCGCAAGAGCATCCATGGCATTGTGGACGCTCTCTTGAGCAAGAAAGCGCTGATGGCCATTTTAGCCATAGGGGTTTCTTGTGCAAGAAACCCCATTTGACCATCCACATTAGTCTTTTTGCGCAAAAAGTCTTATTCCTCCTGGGGAGAGGAATAACTCTTGAGCAAAAAGCCCTCTCTTCTGATGATGTACTGTAAACTTTCTTGTGCAAGAACGGGCTTGTAGTGTGGACGCTCCACAAGTTTTGCACAAGAACGGCCGTTTTTGCGCATAAACCTTGCAGTGTAAACGTAGCCATACTGTTTATTAGAAGAAAGGACATAGTTTTTCAGGAAGAACAGCTCTTGCGCAAGAGGGGGCTTTTGCCCAAAAAGGAGCCCTCTACACAGCTCCTTTTTGTGCAATAGCCTCTTGTGCAAAAACGGCCCCTAATTAATTATGAAAATGAAGCGTGGCAATATACTAATCTGTGCTTCATTTGCATAGGCTTTTGTGCAAGAGAGGTGCAGTGTAGATATAGCCCCACTGATCACACATGCAGCAGCATCTCTTGGAAGCATCATTTGGTGGTCAACAGTATCAAATACTAGAGAAGTCCAGGAGGATAAGTATTGATTATATCTGTGGCCCTTCTTTTTTCCAGTAATTATTATATTTAAATTTTCCCAGGAAAGGAATTCATCAGTTTATTACCACAATAACAAAACCAGTTGAAAATCATTGCATGGATAAATATCAGGATTTATTTTGGTGCAGAGAAAGACAGCAAAAAAGCATTCTGTTGGTCAGGGGTCAGCAGCCTATGGTATGCATGCCGTAAGTGGCACACGAGCTGATTTTCAGTGGCATGCAGGGTAGGAGCTCAGCCCCACCTCTCCCCCCACACGCGGGGATCTCATGCTGCAGCTTGAGCCTCAGGATTGCTGCACAGCTGCTGGCTGGAGCACGAGCGCCGGCTTCCTGCTGGGACAGAGGGGGTGGGAGGGAGAGGTGCGCGCATGGTATGATGTAGGGGTGGCCCAGCAAGACACTGCACTGAGATCTGTGTCCCTGGGGTTGCCCCTGCCTGGCCTGGACGTGCCGCTCCCAAGAGCTAAAGGGTTAACTGCCCCACCCCACACTACAGGCTCTGCCTCCTGCTCTTGGGCGGGGCTGGGGTTGCTCCACAGATCGGAGCTGGGCGGCTGGTCACACGTGGGGCACGGGGCCCAGGCTGCACCATGCTTTTCCCTCAAGGTGTGTACAGTGGTGGGGAACTCCTTCCCCAGCACCCTGCTGCACCCGGCTGGGCTGGAACCAGCCCTGGGCAGCCCCAGGCTCTGCCCACCCCAGCCCCATAGCCACAGCCTGGAGGTCTGGGCCTGGCCTCCTTACTACAACGCTGCTCCAGGTGGCTGTGAATCCCAGCACTGCTGCCCTGCGAGTCTGTGCACTGAGAGGAACAGGGATGTGGGGGCAGGAGGGGAGTGAAGGAGGATGTGGGGAAGAATTGGAGGGGACAGGGGTTGCATTGTGGGGGGGATGGGGCGATGTGGGGGATTAGGCCGGGGGAGATCATGGGGCTGAGGGGAACGAGGCTGGAGTAGAGGGAAGGGGATACAAGTTCCCTTTGCAGAAGCTGCACTTTTCTTTACTCCACTCCCCACTCTTTTGCCTCCCTTCCTCCATCACAGCATGATCCTCTTTGCACCCTATCATTCTGTGTGAATAAGAATTGCAGCCAGTTTGCAGGCCCTGCAGGAAAGCTGGCAAGTCCGTTCATTGTTCAATAATCGGTGGCACCCCTTGGCATTAGACCTGGGGCATTTGCTCCCCTCCAGGTCTCCAGCAAAATAGCTGCTTTTAATGCCAGTGAATATTTCTGCTGGCACCTCAGAACCTCATTCGTTATTTCCCTCAGAGCTCTGAACTGTGTCTGTTGGGGGTTTGTTGCTTTTCCATGGATCAGTCTTCTCCAGCCCCTATTCTGACCCCTCACTTAGGGTATGTCTAGACTACATGGCTCCGTCAACAAAGCCATGTAAAGTAGTTTACTCAGTATAGTCAATGAAGTGGGGATTTAAATAATGCCCGCTTCATTAAAATAAAAATGGCCGCCGCGCTGTGCTGACAATCAGCTGATCCGGCACAGCGCAGCAGTCTAGACACGGCGCCGTCGACAAGGGAAGCCTTTGTCAACTGCTCCGGTAAACCTCGTTTCATGAGGCATACCGGAGCGGTCAACAAAGGCTTCCCTTGTCGACCGCGCCGCATCTAGACTGCTGCGCTGTGCCGGATCAGCTGATTGCCGGCACAGCGCGGCGACCATTTTTATTTTAATGAAGCGGGGATTATTTAAATCCACGCTTCATTGACTATGCCGAGTAAACTATTTTACATGGCTCCGTCGACGGAGCCATGTAGTCTAGACGTACCCTTACTGACAACACCTCATTGGAATTGCCAGGGCCGGCCCGAGCCATTTGTGCGCTCCGGGCTCCAGGAACGCGGTGCCACCCCCGGGAGTGCGACGCATGCGTGGCCCCACCCCTGGGCACGTGGCACATGCATGGCACCGCCCCAGGGGCATGGAGCATGCACGGTGCCGCCCCCGCCCGGCCTGGCAGCCCCGCGTAGCACCCCCTAAGATGGGGCGCCCCAGGTGGTCGCCCGGCTGGCCCGTACCTTGGGCTGGCTCTGGGGATTGCCAAAAACAAGCCGGGCCAAGGGAGATGTCTCCCCTCCATGATACTGAACACTTCTTGGCTTCGGATTTTAAAGCTAACTAACTGCTTTAACATCTACAAATAAAAGTGAATCAGTGTTCTTCTTTTACTTAGTTTCAGAACCATATATATGCCATTGGAACCACAAATTTCCATCATAACCCAGAAAGGCACCAGTGTTCATTCCCTTTCCACAGATGGGAGCACAATAATCAACTTGCCACGAGGGTTTTGATGTGCAGCTATTTGGCTGCATTCTCTCCCGCTCACGTTTTCTGCATTACTCCCCCAACACCCTCCTGCCCCCAAACTCCCTCTGGTACTAGGGATGTAAGCAACTAGTCAACTATCAGATAAGCATAAGCTTGTTGGATAGTTGACTAGTCCCTTGACTAGTTGCTTCTCCTCCCTTGCTGCTTCTTATAGAGGCAGCAAGGGAGGGGAGCAGGAGCCAGTGCAGGGGGTAGCTGGCTTAAAAGCCGGTTCCCCCCAGCACCATCTCTGAGGGGGGCAGGGGAGGCAGAGGGTAGCAATGACCAGTTGCAAGAGGGAATCAGCTGATTCCCAGCTGGTGCCCAGTCCCAGGGTGCAGTGCCTCTGCTTTTTAAATGTATTAAGAGCCTGCTGACTCTTAATACATTTAAAAGGCTGGTGTGCAGTGGGGGGGACCTGGCGCAAGCTAGGAATCAGCTGTCCTGGCTCATGTCGGGTCCCGCTACTGCGCTTCAGCCTTTTAAATGTATTAAGAGCCTTCTAGCTCATAATACATTTAAAAGGCAGCACCACAGCGGGGTTAGCTCCCAGGGACAGGAACTAACCCTGCTGTGGCTCCCCTGCTTATCGATTAGTCAATGGAAATTCCATCAACTAAACAATTAGTTGATTAAACTAAATTTAACATCCCTATCTGGTATCCACCCCACACCCTCTTCTGCCACCAAACTCCCTTCCAGACCCTGGCCTCCTCACCCCCTCCTGCAGCCCACCTCCCACCTAGATCCTGCACCCCCATCTCTATCCCACTCGCTGGCATCGCTGTCCCACACATTGAACCCCCCATTTTTGTCCCCATCCCAGAGCCTAAGGGAGTCCCCAAAATCCACTAACTCTGGAACCCCAGAAAAGTAAATCTGGTTTATGGTGAGCTCTGAACCTCAGTCCTTCCTGTCCCTCCTCCTCACCCCGTGTGGTTGGAGCACCAGAAGAGTGAGGTGTCTCGGGGGCCACATCAGTGATGGTTGAGTGTTTTTGGTCCCCAACTGACTTTTCTGTGGGTCAGTGACCCTGACCCAAAAAATGTTCCCCACTCTTGCCATAAATAAAGAAAACATGAGAACCTTTTGTATTGGACATAAATTAATATTTTCTTTATTTAAAATGAAGTTTGATAAACTAACCTGAGAAAGTTAAAACACTTAATCTGTTTAATAGTTTAAATTAAACCATTCTGCCTAGCTGCAGCACTAGCAAAATGTCTCAGGTGTAATTATGTAATTAATGGAGAGTTTTCATTAGCAGCTGATGGTCCAAGGAAAGGTTTGCATTGAGCCAGATGGTCCACAGGCCAAAAGAGTTTGAGCTTGAAAATGAGCAGTTCCCAGAGCAGGTAATAACAAGCAAGATAAGGAGAGAATAAGTGGCTAGGCAGGAGGAAGAGGAATGAGGGAATGGGTAATTGGGGAGGGGAAACTGGGGAATTTGGAGACTCCATTGTTCATGGGAGAGAGAGAGGCAGAAACTCAGCACTCTCAAGCCTCCCGGGAAAGGGGAGGTATGGGTCTGACTGCATGGAGTAGGTGGGGGAAAAAGAGGTGGGTGTGTGTTGGCATTGGGGTGAGGTGGAGGCAGGGAGGTAGTTTGTTTATGCTGCGAAGTGGGGGAGGTTCATATAATTTATTTGTGCTTTAGCTGGGAGTTAGGACAAGACCGACTGCTGGTGCCTGCTACTTTGAGAAGCAGATCACACAGAGGTAGGTGGGGGAAAGAGGGGGTGGGTGGGTGCTGGCATCTGTGAAGTGAGGTGGAAGCAGGGGACAGTTTATTTGGGGTGTCTGACTCATTTGTTGCAATCCAGATTGCAGTCTTCTGGCTGGCTGGGTTGAAGCGGGGGAGGAAAGCAGGCTGCTTGTGGGGGAGGGTGTTAGGAAGACATTTGCATGATTACATTTCAAACAAAGTTTATATAGGTGTTAATGGCTTAAGGTAAGAAAGAAAGAGATTCTTTTAACAGAATTTTTTGGAGTGTTGTAGATATCTGAAACTCAGATCTTAATGTTTTTTTTAAATCCTGTGTTACTAAAACAGTAAGATCTGCATCTTAATGTATTTATTAATGAAGCTGCTTTAAATAGGACTATTATTGACTTTAAATAGTATCAATGGCACTCAGATCTGTAAATAGAAATGAATGTTAAATCTAGGCATAGCCCTTCTGAAAGGTTGCTGACCCCTGCTGTAGATTAATGTTTTAAATTTCATTCTTCAGTGTGATTTGCTGCAAAACTAAAACAGAACTCAAACACAATACCACTTCTGACCATAAGAAAGCAATATCTCTAATCCCCAAATAACTCTTTATTCAAATGAAATGTTTTAACAGTTCTAAATCTACAACAGGAAACCTATTTAATAATTGGGCCACACTATTTGCAGCATATACACTCAACTTCATCCTTTTCTCTTGTCTGTTTTTTTTAAACTTTTGAATACTTCGTGTTCTGAAAAATACTCTAATAGATTTTCATTGTCTTCCCATTTTATTGTGTCAGATCTTTAAATTGTCATCTGCTAAAAGCTTGAAATGTATATGTGGAGAGCGTGAGATTCATCAGCACATTCCTTCAGAGCTTGTATTCATTCTTGTTTGTTTATTGTGTGCATCTTCTTGACTTAGCCTTTCATAGCCTGACATGGCCTTACTTCAACAGACAGCTTTGCATATATACACAGACTTATTTATTATTCTGATATAGCTTATTATGCAACTGCAATACATTGCATAAAAGTTATTTTTATACATTTTAATGATAGCAAAGAAGGGTGATCAGAAAAAAACAGAATAAATTATTTTTTCAGTAAAAGAGCTGATTTTTTTTTTTCAGTAAAAATCAGTTTAAACTGCAAATGAAGGGGCTTAATGATATCCCACCTTTCAGTACAGAAAGTGCTGCCTCTTACTGAGTATTGATCTGAAAACTATCCAAGGATACTAATAGTTGATAGGTTTTATGATTAAGTTACTGTTCTCATCAGCAGTAAAAGCTCATTCTTGCAAACATAAATAGGATACACCTCCTCAAAGCCCATAAAGCACAGATAAGAATATCTTTCTAATTTATTTTCTAACTAACACATCTTCCAAATATGAGAGAGGGACTAATTGGTAAAGATTAATTACTTACATTCATGTGAGTGTAGTTATATTTCCATTAAATGAATTGCCAGTACAACCACTAGATTGACCAGCAGTGACAATTTAATGTTAATTATTTTAAAGACACTTCTTTTATCTATGTGTTGAGCACACATAACTCTTCCTGTCTAATTTTATTTTTTGTACATGCCTGTATATAATAGCTGTACCAGGGACATGCTACAGTATAATTGCAGAAGTTCTTCCTTTTACCTCTAGTATGGTGTTTAAAGACACCATACTAGAGGCCCAACTTAAATGTATACCCCAAATAAAAAAACACAGTAAGAGACCTAACAAAGAGCCACCATGGCTAAACAGCCATGTTAAAAAGGCAGTGAGAGAGAAAAGGGCAGCTTTTAAAAAGTGGAAGTCAAATCCTAGTGAGGAAAATAGAAAGGAACATAAACACTCCCAAATTAAGTGTCATAATGTAGTAAGAAAAGCCAAAAAAGAGTTTGAGGAACAGCTAGCCAAAAATTCAAAAAATGATAGTAAAATGTTTTTTAAATACATTAGAAGCAGGAAGCCCGCTAAAAAAGCAGTGGGGCCCTTGGATGATAAAGATATAAAAGGAGCGATCAAGGAAGACAGTGCCATTGCGGAGCGATTAAATTATTTCTTTGCTTCAGTCTTCACGGCTGAGGATGTTACAGAGGTTCCTAAATCTGAGCCAGCCTTTTTAGGTGACAAATCTGAGGAACTCACTCAGATTGAAGTGACATTAGAGGAGGTTATGGAATTAATTGATAAGCTGAATAGTAACAAGTCTCCGGGACCAGACGGCATTCACCCAAGGGTTCTGAAAGAACTCAAATGTGAAATTGCGGAGTTATTAACAGTGGTTTGTAACCTATCCTTTAAATCCACTTTGGTACCAAATGACTGGAAGATGGCCAATATAACACCAATATTTAAAAAAGGCTCTAGAGGAGATCCTGGCAATTATAGACCGATAAGTTTAACATCAGTACCAGGCAAATTAGTAGAAACACTAGTAAAGAGTAAAATTGCAAGGCACATAGAAGAGCACGAATTGTTGGGCAAAAGTCAGCATGGTTTCTGCAGAGGGAAGTCGTGTCTAACTAATCTGTTAGAATTCTTTGAAGGGGTTAATAAACATGCGGACAAGGGGCACCCAGTGGATATAATATACCTAGATTTCCAGAAAGCCTTTGACACGGTCCCACACCAAAGGCTTTTACGTAAATTAGGTGGTCATGGGATAGGAGGAAAGGTCCTTTCATGGATCAAGAATTGGTTAAAAGACAGAAAACAAAGGGTGGGAATAAATGGTAAATTTTCACAATGGAGGAGGGTAACTAGTGGTGTTCCCCAGGGGTCAGTACTGGGACCAATCCTGTTCAACTTGTTCATCAATGATCTAGAAAATGAGGTAAGCAGTGAGGTGGCCAAGTTTGCAGATGACACAAAGTTGTTCAGGACAGTCAAAAGCAAAAGGGATTGTGAAGAACTACAAAAAGATCTCAGCAAACTGAGTGATTGGGCAGCAAAATGGCAAATGAAATTTAATGTGGGTAAGTGTAAGGTAATGCATGTTGGAAAAAATAACCCAAATTACACGTACTACATGATGGGGTCAAATTTAGCTACGACAGATCAGGAAAGGGATCTTGGAGTTATAGTGGATAGTTCTATGAAGACATCCACGCAGTGTGCAGCGGCAGTTAGTAAGGCAAATAGGATGTTAGGAATTATTAAAAAAGGGATAGATAATAAGACAAAAGATATCATACTTCCCCTATATAAAACTATGGTACGCCCACATCTCGAGTACTGCGTGCAGATGTGGTCTCCTCACCTCAAAAAAGATATATTGGCATTAGAAAAGGTTCAGAAAAGGGCGACTAAGATGATTAGGGGCTTGGAAAGGGTCCCATATGGGGAGAGGCTAGAGAGACTGGGACTTTTCAGTTTGGAAAAAAGGCGATTGAGGGGCGATATGATAGAGGTATATAAAATCATGAATGGTGTGGAGAAAGTGATTATAGAAAAATTATTTACCTTTTCCCATAATACAAGAACTAGGGGACACCAAATGAAATTGATGGGTAGTAGGTTCAAAACTAATAAAAGGAAATTTTTCTTCACACAGCGCACAGTCAACCTGTGGAACTCCTTGCCCGAGGAGGCTGTGAAGGCCAGGACTCTATTAGGGTTTAAAAAAGAGCTTGATAAATTTTTGCAGGTTAGGTCCATAAATGGCTATTAGCCAGGGATAAAGTATGGTGCCCTAGCCTTCATAACAAGGGCAGGAGATGGATGGCAGGAGATAAATCACTTGATCATTGTCTTCTGTTCTCCTTCTCTGGGGCACCTGGCATTGGCCACCGTCGGCAGATGGGATGCTGGGCTCGATGGACCTTTGGTCTGACCCAGTATGGCCATTCTTATGTTCTTATGTTCTTATGTTACATTCCATATAACATTTAAAAAAAATTGTTACTGTTCATTTTCAAGCTACTTTTTTTAAGACCCATCTTCAAACTTCTGTCTGATGCATTTGTGTTCTTCTCAAGAAAGCACATGATGTGTATTTTATCAAATGCAAATAATGAAAATATTTTATTCAAAACACACTCTAGTTTGTGTTGTTTCAATTATAAGTGTTTATCTCGCTGGTTACCTTGCCAACCATAATTCGTGTAACCCAGTGGAAACACTCTCAACACAGACACCTCTGTACAAACACTAAGGGAATATATATTGCTAGAAGAATTTCTTGAAGCTGAAAAGAGTTTGACTATTGTAAAACATAACAAACTGCCCAAATTCAAGCACACATGAAAATGTACTCACAACTACATAACTGAATTTCTGCAACTCAGATTAAAAAAATCGGAATTTTTGAAATTCTCCCTCCACTCAGGTATATTGTAGAGATTGTATTGGCTCTTTTTCATGTGGCTTCTTTCTTTCATCACTGTAGACCAAGAAGAGGAAGCTGAAAATTAGATCTCCCTAACTGCATAAACTATCGGTTTCCACAATGTTACTCAGCATGCAATTTTGACTCTACCTCTGTTCCATATTAAGTACACTATTAGAATCTCACTTACCAAATCTATGCTGCAGCTTATCATTTTACTAGTATAGGGTCTATAGCTTTACATAGATTGAACTCTCATTGAAATTAAAGGCATATTTTCTTTCACTGAGGGTATGTCTACACTACAGAGTTTTGTCGGAAAAATGGCCATTTTTCTGACACAACCTGAGTTACATCCACACTGCAATTGCGTTCTTCCAAAAGTAAATCGAAAGAACAGAGGGGGTTTTCCGGCGCTGGTAATCCTCTTTCTACGAGGAAGAAGCCTTTTTCTGAAAGACCTTTTTCAGAAAAAGGTGTGTGCGGACGGGGAAGAGGGAGTTCTTTCGAAAGCAGAGGAAGAAGCACAGGTGTCCTGGTGGCCACTCTGTCCATAATAATCACAGCTGAAATTCGAGATAGCGTCCATTCAGTGTGGATGCTATCTTTCGAAAAATCAGATCGCTTTTTCAATGCGCTTTTGTGTGTGGACGCTCTCTTTCAGAAGAAGTTTCTTCGAAAGCTCTCTTCCGAAAAAAGGTTCTTCTGAAAGAAGTCTGCAGTCTAGACATAGCCTGAATCAGCTTACCTTTAGTAAGATGCTCTGTTTGCGTAAGTCTCATAGAATCATAGAACCATAGAGCTGAAAGAGACCTCAGGAGGTCATCAAGTCCAGCCCCCTGCTCTAGGCAGAACCAATCCCAATTAGATCAACCCAGTCAGGGCTTTGTCAAGCCGAGACTTAAATACCTGTAGGGATGGAGACTCCACTACTTCCAGAGGTAACCCATTCCAGTGTTTCACCACTCTCCTAGTGAAATAGTTTTTCCTAATATCCAACCTGGACCTTTCCCACCACAACTTAAGACCACTGCTCCTTGTTCTGCCATCCGTCACTACTGAGAACAGCCTTTCTCCATCCTCTTTGGATCCTCCCTTCAGGAAGTTGAAGGCTGCTATCAAATCCCCCCTCACTCTTTGCTTCTGCAGACTAAACAGACCCAACTCCCTCAGCCTCTCCTCAGGTCGTATGCTCCAGCCCCCTAATCATTTTGGTTGCCCTCCGCTGGACCCTCTCCAATGCTCCACATCCTTTTTGTAGTGGGGGGCCCAGAACTGGACACAATACTTCAGATGTGGCCTCACCAGAGCCAAATAAAGGGGAATAATGATATCTCTGGATCTGCTGGCAATGCTCCTCTTAATGCAACTTAATATGCCATTAGCCTTCTTGGCTACAAGGGCACACTGTTGACTCATATCCAGCTTCTCATCCACTGTAACCCCCAGGTCCTTTTCTGCAGAACTATTACTTAGCTGGTTGGTCCCCAGCCTGTAACAATGCTTGGGATTCTTCCGTCCCAAGTGCAGGACTCTGCACTTGTCCTTGTTGAACCTCATCAGATTTCTTGTGGCCCAATCCTCCAATTTGTCTAAGTCACTCTGGACTCTATCCCTGCCCTCCAGCGTATCTACCTCTCCCTCTAGCTTAGTGTCATCTGCAAACTTGCTGAGTGTGCAATCCATCCCCTCATCCAGGTCATTAATAAAGATATTGAACAAAACCGGTCCCAGAACCGAACCTTGGGGCACTCCGCTAGAAACTGACCAACATCCTGACATCGAGCCGTTGATCACTACCCGCTGGGCCCGGGCTTCTAGCCAGCTTTCTATCCATCTTACCGTCCATTTATCCAATCCACATTCCCTTAATTTGCTGGCAAGAATATTGTGAGAGACCGTATCAAAAGCCTTGCTAAAGTCAAGGTATATCACATCCACTGACTTTCCCATATCCACAGAGCCAGTTACCTCATCATAGAAGCTAATCAGATTGGTCAGGCACGACTTGCCCTTTGTGAATCCATGCTGTCTATTCCTAATCACTTTCCTCTCCTCCAAGTGCCTCAAAATGGATTCTGCTGTCTAATACAGACAGAAATGTGTTCTACAGACTGCAAGAGCATATCACCTCTTGGCCCATGTGAAGAGCATAACACCAACAATTCTGTGTTTTGAATCTCCAGGCTTATAGAGGAGCAGCACAATTTGGCCATAAGTGAGAGAGTCAATTTGAAATGAAGGAAAATGACTTACACTGTCTTCCATTAGGGTCATATATTCCTATATATTAGGTACTCTATATATTAGTGCACTATAAAACAGGAAAATTGCTCCAGGGATCTAATTATCTGCAAGTAAACTATGATATCTGATTACTTGTAAGTAAATTGTGGAAAAAAGGAGATCGTATTATTCAGAGCACAATAAAAAAAAAATTCTTCACTAAAATCACTGGATAAATTATTATTGATAAGCTGTATGCAGGCTTATTTCCAATCTACTCAATTAAAAAACAGCTGTTACAGGAAGAAAGGGCTAAATTAATCTCTAGAGTAATTCTACTGAATTCACTAGTTACTGTTAGAATGAATTTAGACTTCATATCCTAAAACAGTTTGTTCAGAATTATTTTGTAAACAATTTTAGAATTTCTACTTTCAGTTTAGGTCATGTTGACCTGTATATCATACTGCACACTGGATGTCATCAGTGACTTCATGAATGCTTTTATTTGACATACTAACATACTAAAGGAGTTTTGTCATATAGGACATGTGACAAGTATTTAAAGCTGCATGCTGAGGTTTGGAATCAGTTTCTGTGGGACAAAACCAAGAGGGGCCAACAGATGCAACAAAATATTTCAGCAATAACTTCAAGAATATTACAATGGAGAGCCTGTGACTTGTACTATGCCCTTTGTTCAATAAGAAATCAAAGCAGATGTTGTCTTAGTACTTTTCCAGTACAATAGCCAAAAGAAAACAAAATATGTCACACATGTTAATGTTTAAAACAAAGATTACAATTCATGATAAAACAAAAGCTGTTGTTACAAAATTAAGTAATAGTACTGGTAATCACAGTAAAATTAATCAAATATACAACAACAGAATAAGTTTAAAGTTCAAACAAAACTCTCTCAGGAAATAGATATTCTTAATGAAGTTTAAATCGTACATCCATTCATTTTTGATGTTTGCAAGTTAATGATGATAAACCAAAGAGTTTCTTTCTCTAATACTTTTCAGTGCTCCGAAGATTGAAAGAATATTTAATTGGAATAAAAACTTTAAAAATATACAACGAGAAACAGAATATTTTAGTTTCAAATAAACCAACAAACCAAAAATGACTAGAGACATATAAAACCAGGAGGTTTGAAGTTGAACCTTCCTGGGTTCAAGAAGAAAGGGGTTTTCTTTTGTTTCATTTGGTGGTGGCAGCCTATCTCCCAAGACCAGGGAATCTGTGATGTCGGGGAGCTTTTAAGCAGAAGCCTATAGAGGCAAGGTACTTTTTAAGGTCTCGGAGTGCCAGAGTGGGGAACAGCCTTGACAGGGGTCAACAAGCATGTGGACAAGGGGAATCTGGTGGATATAGTCTACTTAGATTTCCAAAAAGCCTTTGACAAGGTCCCTCATCAAAGGCCCCTAAACAAAGTAAGCTGTCATGGGATAAAAGGGAAGATCCTCTCATGGAATGATAACTGGCTAAAGGATAGGAAACAAAGGATAGGAATAAATGGTCAGTTTTCAGAATGGAGAGAGGTGGTGTCCCCTAAAGGGTCTGTACTGGGACCAATCCTATTCTGTATATTCACAAATGATCTGGAGAAAAGGGTAAAAAGTGAGGTGGCACAATTTGCAGATGATACTAAACTACTCTAAAGAGCGAAGTCCAAAGCAAACTGTGAAGAGCTTCAGAATGTTCTCACAAAATGACCAATGAAATTCCATGTTGATAAATGCAAAATAATGCATACTAGAAAACATAATCCAAATTATATGCATAAAATGATGACTAAATTAGCTGCACCACTCAGGAGACAGATCTTGGAGTCACTGTGGATCTGTGGATAATAATCTGAAAAGTTACACTCAATGGGCAGTGGTAGTCAAAAAGCAAATGTTGGGAATCATTAAGAAAAGGATAGAGAATAAGGCAGAGAATATCTTATTGCCTCTATATAAATCCACATTATGCTCACATCTTGAATACTGCATTCAGATGTGGTCACCTCATCTCAAAAAAGATACCTTGGCATTGGAAAAAGTTCAGAAAAGAGCAATGAAAATATTAGGGGTTGCCATATGAGGAGAGATTAATAGGTCTTTGAAAAGAGATGACGGAGGATATGATAGAGGTCTATAAAATCATGACTGGCATGGAGAAGTGAATAGAGTTATTTACTCATTCCCATAACACAAGAACTAGAGGTCACCTAATGAAATTAATAAGTAGCAGATTTAAAACAAATAAAGGAAGTACTTCTTCATACAATGCACAATCTGTGAAAGTCTTTGCCAGAGGATGTTGTGAAGGCCACGACTGTAACATGTTTCAAAAAAGAACTAGATAAATTCATGGAGGATAGCTCCATCAATGACTACTAGCCAGGATGTTTCTAGCCTCTCTCTGTCAGAATCTGGGAATGGGTGACAGGAGAATGAATTATTTGACAATTACCTGTTCTGTTCATTCCCTTTGTGTTGCTTGGCATTGGCCATTGTGAGAAGATAGAATACTGGTCTAGATGGACCTCCGGTCTGACCCGGTATAGCTGCTCTTATGTTTTCTGCTCCTCCCCCTTCAAAGTGTTTCAGGTTGAAGTTTTTCAAAAATGTCAGTAAACTGAAAATCCCCCCGAAATTGTTTTGGTTGAATAAAAACTTTTGTTAATAATGTGGGTGCTTAATGATGGTTTTTAAAAAATGCAGTTAAAGGAAATGCCAGAAGGTGATTCAAACAGAAAAAAATGCAACATTTCATTTCAAAATGTCAAAACAAAATTATTCAGTTTTGCCCCAACACAAACTGACTCCTTTCAACATAAAAAGTTTCAGATGAAATATTGTGCCCCTGTCTTTCCTCTTCCTCTTTCAGAATGTTTTCTAGACTCCTCTATTTCCTACAAACTCCTCCGTCTCCTCACACACCTTTTGAGGCTCTGTATTTCAAAACTCTTCCCCAAAATGTCAGTCTCTTATGCCATTACTCTCCTCTAGTCTTTCCTCTCTCTTTTTCCAAACTCATCTAACTTTCTCCCTGTTGTTCTCTGATCCCCAAAATATCTCTCGGCCCAGTATCTTTCATGTCTCAAAAATCCTTCCATCCCTAAATTCTGATCTAATCTGCCACATTGTATTTGGATCCCTGCAGGGGGTCTCTTTACATGATGTCCAGAGTGCTACGTTTTGTGTAGTTCCATGTGTGGTATTTTATATAGACTAGGTAGTGTGGTAATTTACATATAACCATACATTTCAGCTTCTGATCAATACAACTTGCCTTAAGTAAGTGGTGGGGCTGGTACATATCTTCACAAAAAAGTTAGTTAATGGCTTGGGTTGGGAAACTGTTAAAAGATGCTGGGCAAATGGGTACTGGACAGGGGCGATTCTTGAAATGGGAGGTATTTGAAAGGTACTGAGATTGCTGGAGTGGGTTTATGCTAAGGTATCTGGATACTGTCTAGCAAGCCAAAGGGTCATATTGTCCAGAAAGTAGCTAGGTATTATCTGGGGATAACTGGGAGAGGCAGGTGCTTGCTGTCTGGAAAAGTTTCTAGGATCTTTAGGGAAGAGTTCTACATAGAGAGCTGAGAGGAGGGAGGGAAGTAGTAATTCGAGTTTGGCTAAGATACCTGGGGGCTAGTTGTGTGTGCTTTTACCTGTTACCATGGCGAGCCCCTGCCACTGCTGCACTTCTGATAGTGCTCCCAGCAGGGAGCTAGGGAAAAACCCAGCAACCTTTCCTGTCGATCTGCCTCAGCACCTTCCAGTGTCCCCGTAAGGCAGGAAAGCAGAAGTGCGTTCAAATGCCCTTTGCCTCCACACTATACAGCTGTATGTGTGAGGATAGATGAAACAAAGCGGACAGCCAAGTGCATGACATTTGGCAGTCCTAGGTCATTATTCCTATCTCCACTCTCTAAATGAGAATACTCAGGGATATAGAAACTAATAATAGTAGAGCAGGGGGAAAAGATGCCATATCTCTCGGGCCCAGAAACGTTGCTGTATCCACTAAATATGTCTACCTGCTGTCTTTCCTTGAAACCATAAGATATATTACTCCCTAGATTGTGCAACAATTCAGAAAGACAAGCACCTCCCTTGCTCTCTAAGGCCACGAGCCAGGCCCCATTATAAAAATTTCACTTAACTGTGTCAAAGTGAAAATGCTTTGTCAAATGCTTTCTACTTCAATTAGAGAATGTCTCAATATGAATAGCTCATACTCTGAAGCAGTTACTCATTCACTCTAACCCAGTGGTTCCCAAACTTTTTGGCATCACGCCCCCCTTTTTCATTTTTGAAAAACCCTCATGCCTCCCCCTCCCCCCCCCCCCCCAAATAGCAGCAAAACTTGGTGAGCCAAAAAAAAAAGGAAAAAACTGAACAGGGCAGCAAAACTTGATTGGGGGGGGGGGGGGGGAGGCTGGATCGCCTCGCGCCTCCCCTGGAATTTCTTCACGCCCCCCAATTTGGGAACCCATGCTCTAACCTGTACTTTTAATGACTACTATGATGAGTTTTACTTTTTGAGAACACTTGGGAACCAAATGCAGCAACACGTTTTCTGAGTGATCATGTCAGGTTTGGAACACATACAGGCATAGCTTGGGAGCTGTGCTCCTAGTGCAACCTATGAGTTCTGGGATGGACTCTGGGTATTGTTTTTAACCTTTGAAGCACTTCTTTGAGTCAAAGATTTCTAGGACCACCTGTTTCTCAAATCAGAAGAAACATTTGCTGTAAACAAGGAAGAAATATTATTAGAACTCTCAGCTCTAAATGAGTTCCCTCACTTGGTCTTCAAGAACCAAGATTTTTTAACTTGTTGTTTATGCTTCAGATTCATACTCTTTTCCAGACTTTTGAGAAGAGGGAGGGAATAGGGAGTTTTTATTTAGTTTTGGATCATTGGTTGCTAGCTATTTACTTTTGATGGAATGAGCAGTCTAATTTGGTACATAGAACAATGATTTGAGATTGGTACTTTTACTTTTTGTCAGAGTGCCAGGGCAATTGAAAGAATGAGTACAATTAGTTCACCATCACCCGAGGCAAATTTTGAGGTTTTATTCAGGCAAACTCATATCAGTGTCCAATGGTCAAAATGAGAGGTGCAGTTTTATTTTTTTCCCTACGTGATGCAAGTACAATTTCTCATATAGACTATCATCCTGCACACAGCAAAGAATTAATTTTAGACAACAAGAATTGTGGGGCCCTGTGTGTCTTGTAGTTTCATGTCCACACTCAGGCAGTCCTGCCTCACTGTGCTTGTGGCATTAGAGATCTCTTGTCATGGAAGATGCAGATATCCCAGTGCTTATCTTATATTTTAAAATCTTCTACAGCACAATAAGTGCCACACAAACCTGGCGTAACAACTGTTTAAAATATAAAAATAGCAGATGCGGTGGAGGCTGCTATTCTTTTTTGTAAGTCAAGCGCTGTGACTAAAGAGAACTGCTTAGCAACAGATGGAGAAAATTAGAAGATGATTACATCATCTCTCTCACTGCAAATTAGGAGCTACAGTGTTCATTCCCAATCTGCACTGGAAAAAGGGCAGCAGGTCCTCTAAGCACAATTCCTTCCCTTGCCCCACTCCTTTATCCAGAGGCATTGCACCAAACAGCTGGTCCATGCCAGTAACAGATTACTTCCCCTGGGGTACATCTAGACTATACCTCTCTGTTGACAGAGAGATGTAGATTAGGCACGTCAAAATTGCTAATGAAGCAGGGATTTAAATATCCCGTGCTTCATTAGCATAAACATGACTGCCACTTTTTTCCAAAACAGAGCTTTTTTGGGAAAAAAAAGGGCAGTCTAGACATGGATCTTTCAAAAATAAAGCCTTTTTTGACAGATCCTGTAAACCTCATTTTTTGAGGACTGCTTTTTTGAAGTGCAGGATCCCCTGCGATGCTTACATGAAGGGGAAAGGAGTTCAGGAGAACTGACAGTATTTTAAAGAAGCCTTATTAAAGGCACAGGAAGAAACTATCCTGATGCGCAGCAAGAAAAGCAAATATGGTAGGCGACCAGACTGGCTTACCGGGAACATCCTTGATGAGCTTAAACACAAAAAGGAAGCTAACAAGAAGTGGAAACTTGTACAGATGACTAGGGAGGAGTATAAATATATTGCTTGAAAATGCATGGGAGTTATCAGGAAGGTGAAAGCGCAATTGGAATTGTAGTTAGCCAGGGATGTAAAGGATAACAAGAAAGCTTTCTACAGGCATATTAGCAATAAGAGGGTGATCAGAGAGCATGTGGGGCCCTTACTGGATGAGGGAGGTAACCTAGTGACAGATGATGTGGGAAAAGCTGAAGTACTCAATGCTTTCTTTGCCTCTGTCTTCATAGACAAGGTCAGCTTCCAGACTAATACACTAGACAACACAGTATGGGAAGAAGGTGGGCAGCCCTTGGTGGGGAAAGAACAAGTTAGGAACTATTTAGAAAAGCTAAATATACACAAATCCGTGGTCCCGGACTTAATGCATCCGAGAGTACTGAGGGAGATGGCAAATGTCATTGCGGAGTCTTTGGCCATTATCTTTGAAAACTCGTGGAGATCGGGAGAGATGCCGGATGATTGGAAAATGGCAAATGTAGTGCCCATCTTTAAAAAAGGGAAGAAGGACAATTCAGGGAACTACAGACCAGTCAGCCTTACCTCAGTCCCTGGAAAAATTGTGGAGGGGATCCTTAAGGAATCCATTTTGAAGCACTTGGAAGAGAGGAAAGTGATCAGGAATAGTCAAAATGGATTCACGAAGGGCAAGTCGTACCTGACCAATCTGATTAGCTTCTATGATGAGGTAACTGGTTCTGTGGATATGGGAAAGTCAGTGGATGTGATATACCTTGACTTTAGCAAAGCTTTTGATACGGCCTCCCACAATATTCTTGCCAGCAAGTTAAGGGAATATGGATTGGATAAATGGACTGAAAGATGGATAGAAAGTTGGCTAGACTGTCGGGCCCAACGGGTAGTGATCAATGGCTCAATGTCAGGTTGGCGCTGGGTTTCTAGCAGAGTGCCCTAAGGATCTGTTCTTGGACCGGTTTTGTTCAACATCTTTATTAATGACTTGGATGAGGGGATGGATTGCACCCTCAGCAAGTTTGCAGATGACACTAAGCTAGGGGGAGAGGCAGATATGCTGGAGGGCAGGGATATGGTCCAGAGTGACCTGGACAGATTAGAGGATTGGGCCAAAAGAAATCTGATGAGGTTCAACAAGGACAAGTACAGAGTCCTGCACTTGGGACGGAAGAATCCCAAGCATTGTTACAGGCTGGGGACTGACTGGCTAAGTAGGAGTTCTGCAGAAAAGGACCTGGAGATTACAGTGGATGAGAAGCTGAACATCAGTCAACAGTGTGCCCTTTGTAGCCAAGAGGGCTAATGGCATATTAGCGTGTATTAGGAGGAGCATTGCCTGCAGATCCAGAGAAGTGATTTATTCCCCTTTATTCGGCTTTGGTGAGGCCATATAAGATCAAAAAAACATAAGAACGGCCATACTGGGTCAGACCAAAGGTCCATCCAGCCCACTACCCTATCTGCCGACAGTGGCCAATGCCAGGTGTCCCAGAGGGAGTGAATCGAACAGGTAATGATCAAGTGATCTCTCTCCTGCCATCCATCTCCACCCTCTGACAAACAGAGGCTAGGACACCATTCCTTACCCATAATGGCTAATAGCCATTCATGGACTTAACCTCCATGAAATTATCTAGTTCTCTTTTAAACCCTGTTATAGTCCTAGCCTTCACAACCTCATCAGGCAAGGAGTTCTACAGATTGACTATGCGCTGTGTAAAGAAGAACTTTCTTTTGTTTTAAACCTGCTGCCCATTAGTTTCATTTGGTGGCCCCTAGTTCTTATATTATGGGAACAAGTAAATAACTTTTCCTTATTCACTTTCTCCACACCACTCATGATTTTATATACCTCTGTCTCATCCCCCCTTAGTCTCCTCTTTTCCAAGCTGAAAAGTCCCAGTCTCTTTAATCTCTCCTCATATGGGACCCATTCCAAACCCCTAATCATTTTAGTTGCCCTTCTCTTACCCTTTTCTAATGCCAGTATATCTTTTTTGAGATGAGGAGACCACATCTGTATGCAGTATTCAGGATGTGGGAGTACCATGGATTTATATCAGGGCAATAAGATATTCTCCATCTTATTCTCTATGCCTTTTTTAATGATTCCGAACATCCTGTTTGCTTTTTTGACTGCCACTGCACACTGCGTGGACGTCTTAAGAGAACTATCCACAATGACTCCAAGATCTTTTTCCTGATTAGTTGTAGCTAAATTAGCCCCCATCATATTATATGTATAGTTGGGGTTATTTTTTCCAACATGAATTACTTTACATTTATCCACATTAAATTTCATTTGCCATTTTGTTGCCCAGTCACTTAGTTTGATGAGATCTTTTTGAAGTTCTTCACAGTCTGTTTTGGTCTTAACTACTTTGAGCAGTTTCGTGTTGTCTGCAAACTTTGCCACCTCACTGTTTACCCCTTTCTCCAGATCATTTATGAATAAGTTGAATAGGATTGGTAGTCGGACTGACCCTTGGGAAACACCACTAGTTATCCCTCTCCAGTCTGACAATTTACCATTTATTCCTACCCTTTGTTTCCTGTCTTTTTATCCAGTTCTCAGTCCATGAAAGGAACTTTCCTCTTATCCCATGACAACTTAATTTACGTAAGAGCCTTCGGTGAGGGACCTTGCCAAAGGCTTTCTGGAAAGCTAAGTACACTATATCTACTGGATCCCCTTGTCCACATGTTTGTTGACCCCTTTAAATAACTCTAATAGATTAGTAAGACATGATTTCCTTTTACAGAAACCATGTTGACTTTTGCCCAACAAATTATGTTTTTCTATGTTTCTGACAATTTTATTCTTTACTATTGTTTCAACTCATTTGCCCAGTACTTACATTACACTTACTGGTCTGTAATTGCCGGGATCTCCTCTAGAGCCCTTTTAAAATATTGGTGTTACATTAGCTATCTTCCAGTCATTGGGTACAGAAGCTGATTTAAAGGATAGGTTACAAACCATAGTTCTGCAATTTCACATCTGAGTCCTTTCAGAACGCTTGGGTGAATGCCATCTGGTCCCAGTGACTTGTTACTGTTAAGTGTATCTATCAATTCCAAAAAGCTCCTCTAATGACACTTCAATCTGTGACAATTCCTCAGATTTGTCACCTACAAAGGATGGGTCAGGTTTGGGAATCTCCCTAACATCCTCAGCCGTGAAGACTGAAGCAATGAATTAACTTAGTTTCTCATCTGGAGTATTGTGTCCAGTTCTGGGACCCCCACTATAAAAAGGATGTGGACGCACTGGAGGGGGTCCAGCGGAGGGCAACCAAAATGATTAGGGGGCTGGAGCGCGTGACCAATGAGGAGAGACTGACGGATTTGGAATAGAGATGCAGCCGTGTTAGTCTGGTCTAGCTGAAACAAAAGACAGAACTATGTAGTACTTTAAAGACTAACAAGATGGTTTATTAGGTGATGAGCTTTTGTGGGCCAGACCCACTTCCTCAGATCAATATGTGGAAGAAAATTGGCACAACCATATATACCAAAGTGATACAATCAAAAAAAAGTGAACACATATAAAAATGATGAATCAGGTTTAAGAACAGAGGAGGAGTGAGGGGAGGAAGGTTAGTGTCTGTGAGGTAATGACATTAGGGGTGATAATTGGGGAAGCTATCTTTGTAATGGGTGAGATAATTAGCATCTTTGTTGAGACCCATACATAAAGTGTCAAATTTAAGCATGAATGACAATTCTGAAGCTTCTCTTTGAAGACTGGAGTTAAAATCGCTCTGAAGCAGTATGCATGTTTTGAGGGAACATTGAGGGAATGGTCAGTCTGGCTGAAACGGCAAGCAATAGCTTTCTCTCTGTGAGAGAGTCTGTTTTATGTGCATTGATTCTTTGGCAAAGTGTCTGAGAAGTTTGTCCAATGTACATGGCAGACGGACACTTTAGGCACATGATGGCATAAATTACATTTCTGGATGAACAGGAATATGTGTTCTTGATCTTGTAATAGGCATGGTTAGGTCTAATAATGGTGTCAGCAGAGTAAATATGTGGGCAAAGCTTGCACCGGGGTTTGTTGCAAGGGAAACTTCCAGGGTTGGTATTAGTGTGGTATGTCCTGTAGTTGTAGGTAAGAATCATCCTGAGGTTAGGTGGTTGTCTATAGGAGACTATGGGTCTGTCTCCCAGAACCTCTTGGAGGGTAGTATCATGTTCCAGTATAGGTTGTAGTTTATTGATAATGCGTTGGACAGGTTGAAGTTGGGGGCTATAGGTGATGACAAGTGGTGTTCTGTTGTTGTTTTTCTTGGGTCTGTCTTGAAGTCGATGGTTTCTGGGTATTCGTCTGGCTCTTTCAATTTGTTTTTTTTTATTTCTCCGGGTGGGTAATTGAGGTTTATAAATGCTTGGTAGAGATCCTGAAGTTTCTGGTCTCTGTCAGTGGGATTAGAGCAGATGTGATTGTATCAAAGGGCTTGGCTATAGACGATGGATCGTATGGTGTGTCCTGGATGGGAGCTGGAGGCATGTAGGTAACTGTAGGAGTCAGTGGGTTTTCTGTAGAGAGTGGTGTCTAAATTACCTTTGGTGATTTGTACTGTGGTGTCCAGGAAATGGATCTCTCGTGTAGAATGGTCCAGGCTGAGATTGATGGTGGGGTGTAGGTTGTTAAAGTCTCTGTGGAATGCATCCAGTGTTTCTTGGCCATGGGTCCAGATCATAAAGATGTCATCAATGTAGCGTAAGTAGAGAAGGGCTAAAAGGGGACGGGATCTGAGGAAACGTTGTTCTAAGTCAGCCATAAAGATGTTAGCGTACTGTGGGGCCATGCGTGTACCATGGCTGTGCCGCTGATCTGGAGGTATAACTTGTCCCCAAATTGGAAATAATTGTGGGTGAGAACAAAGTTACATAGGTCTGCTACCAGATTGGCCATTTCCTGGACACCACAGTACAAATCACCAATGGTAAATTAGACACCACACTCTACAGAAAACCCACTGGATCCTACAGTTACCTGCATGCCTCCAGCTCCCAATACAAGGAGCAATGGTCTCAAGTTACAGTGGGAGAGGTCTAGGTTGAATATTAGGAAAAATTATTTCACTAGGAGGGTGGTGAAGCACTGGAATGTGTTCCCTAGGGAGGTGGTAGAATCTCAATCCCTAGAGGTTTTTAAGTCTCAGCTTGACAAAGCCCTGGCTGGATTGATTTAGTTGGGATTGGTCCTGCCTTGGGCAGGGGGCTGGACTTGATGACCTCCTGAGGTCTCTTCCAGCTCTTTGATTCTATGATTTCACATAGAATTATACAATCATCTCCAATAAGGCAAAATTGCCTTTGCTTATTAATTTGATTTTACTTAACATATTATAAAGATCCAGAATTGAAAACCTTATTTTAGGAATACCAACAAATTATCTCCAGAATATGAAATTTGGCAAGAATCATATTATACTAAAAATTTGTGCTTCAATCACTTCTAGCTTGAGTCTGTGTGTTTGTAGAGTACGGGTGGGCAATAATTTTTTACCGGGGGCCACTTTGGCAATTTTTGAAGTGGCTCCGGGCCGCACAAAAAGGGGCGGGGCATTGAGCGGAAAGGCTGTGGCCAAGATATTTCCGGATTCCCCATCCCCAGACAATGATTGGTCTGGGGGTGCATTGTCTGGGGGGACGGAGTGCCTTTGCCCCCACCCCACATTCCCCCAAGGTGCCCATGCCCCTAGCATGGAAGAAGACTTCCCTCACTCCCCTGCCCCTAGGCCAGTTAGGGCCTGGGGAGCACGCAAAGCCTCCTCTGCTCTCCCCCCTTCCCTTGCGAGCAAAGTACCATGTGCTCCTGGCAGGGCGGGAGGAGGCTTCGCATGCTGTCCCGCCCCCAGGTCCTAATTGGCCTGGGGGCGGGGGAGCAGCAGGGCCTCCGCAGGCTGGATCCAGCTCGCGGAGGCCCTTTTGCCTACCCCTGGTGTAGAGTATCATTAAAAATTTGTGTCTGACATCTAATTTATTATTTGTAAATACTGTCTGTGTAAACCTAGATTTTGAAACACCTGTAAATAATGTCAATCAAATTTCTAGGTGTGTATTAAGTGTGTATACTTAGTCATAACACTCATTTTCACAAATCAGCTGAGGAAGCAGTGATCTGCATGAATGTGTAAATTCACCTCAGCACAAAATGCTCAAGGCACTCTGCACTTCTCAGTGCTGGTTGGGAGTTAGTCTCTCTCCAGGGTGGTGAATTTTGGCTTTATAGTGTAAATTTAGCACATTTAAACAAATTGCAAGTGTAAATAAGATAATTACATTGTTTTAGCTCTAAGCTTATATCCAAAGCAAGACCTTGAGCCAGGGATTCTATTTTTTTGTCAAATACAAAGCTGAGAAAGTTAAAATGCTTACGTATGTTGTCAATTAACACCAGATAATTCTAAAAAGGAATGACAGAATGCATTCATAATGCCAGAGGAAAACATTCTCATGGAAAAAAAAAAACCATTTTCTTCTTTAAATTCTAATTACTCTATGAATAAAAACATTTTCTATAAAACCTCTGTTTTATCTATGAATTATTACTCATCTGAGTGTCTCTTCAGCCTACAACAGCTGCTTTGGAACAAACATCTCTCTGCTATACAAAAGGGAAAAACCTCTCATAAAAAATGAAAAGGCATTTACTGATATGTTAACAAAGAAGAATTGCAGTATGGGGATCTATGAAAGAATCCATGGTTAAAATATTCTTCAGTCTTACAGTTTGATTTGTGAGAAGTGCAGGCTCAAGGAGATGGATTAAGAGTATCAATATGCGTCTTCAAATTTATATTCTAATCCTCTGCCCGTAATCATTCCAAATATTACAAGATATCCTGTATTTTTGATGTTTCATTACTAAAAATTGGTGAGAGAAAGGCAGAACATATGGGATGCCTCTGAGTATTTCAGCAAGCTGGACTCATTTGCGGAGAGGAACAATCAATACTTAGGCCTTATCTTTGCTACAAAATATTATGTTAGAACTTGCACTTGAAAAGTCACGTTAACAAGGATGCTAAATATAACTCTCTAGTCAGTATAGTCAAGGACAACTAGTGTACAGCATTGTGCCAGCTAGTCTTGGTTAAACCCTGGTCCTAATAGCGAAGACAAGGCCTTAAAGATTAAATCCTGCTGTTTGGTTATATGTGTGGGGCTCCCCTTGAAGCCAATATACAAATAATTTATCCCTTAGTGGCAGAAGGCAATATTCTCCTTTTGCCCCTTTTATGAATATCAGTTGGAATTTAGACTAGCAATGAATTAATTGAGAAAAATGCCTACAGAATGGGATAGAGAAAATGCTTAATTTTTACTGCTGACTGGATGCCCACAGAACAGAGGTCTGTGTGACTCCAGTACTACTGCTTGAGGGGACAGACATGGTAGGACCATATAGTGAAAGCAGGTGACTGAATTTTGTTTTTCAATCTTCTTTTTCAACAGTCATCTATTACAAAATGTAAGTATGGCCATATTGGGGTCAGATCAAAGGTCTGTGTAACTCAGTGTCCTATCTTCCGACAGTGGCCAAAGCCAGGTGCTTCAGAGAGAATGAACAGAACATTCTCGTTCCTATCTTCCAGCAAACTGAGGCCATGAACACCATCTCTGCCCATCCTGGCTAATAACCATTGATGGACCTAACCTCCATGAATTTATCTAGTTCTTTTTTGAACCCTATTATAATCTTGGCCTTCACAATGTCCTCTGGCAAAGAGTTCCACAGGTTGACTGTACGTTATGTGAAGAAATACCATAAATTAGCATATATAACCTGCACTCGAGTATAACCTGCACTCATGTATAACCCGCGGCTTTTCCTGATTGTGTAGAAAAAGTCTTAGATAACCCGCGGACAAGTATAACCCGCGGGTTCTATACGTTAATGCACGGTGATTGCACATGCCAGCGGGGGGAACGGAGAGCACAGTCCAGGCGCACTGGCTGGCCTGCAGGAGGGGAGCCGCACTTGCCCCCTAGCCACGCACAGCGGCAGCCAGGCGCAACCCACCCTCCTCCGGGTGGGGGAATGGAGAGCACAGCTAAGGCTTGTGAATAAAAATAAACTTGTATTCCCCGTGGATATGTGTATCCTGTGGGGGGAGGAGGTTGTAAAAACGTGTATAATCCACGGGTTATAGGCTAATTTATGGGTACTTCCTTTTGTTTTAAATCCTCTGCCTGTTAATTTAATTTAGTGATCCCTAGTTCTTATGTTATGAGTAAATAACTTTTCCCTTATTTACTTTCTCCACACCAGTCATGATTTTATAGACCTCTATCATATCCCTCTTTGATCATCTATTTTCCAAGCTGAGAAGTCAGTTTTATTCATCTCTCTTCATATTGAAAGTCTTTAAGGGTATTTTTAACTCTTTTATATTTTAATTAATGCATAAATTTTTCAAGCCTCACATCTTTCAAATGAGTATTAGTGAATTCATAACTTACTGATTATACCTGGCTGCAACCACAGAGACTCCTCAATTTAGCTTCCAGCAACTGCAATGGGGAGGAAAACTCAGATCACCATCCCAAATTACCCTTGTACATATGATGCCCTCTTGTATCCAAAACTACCTCACAGTTAATGGCTAGCTGAACAGCTGTTTCTTTCACTGTCACCTGCATGTCAGTAAACAAAGATTCTGATCAAATGACCATAGAAGGAAATTGTAGGGACAGAACCACAGTTTTCCCCAGACCAGGTGGCACATGGCCCTAGACTTCCTGGCTCTGGAGGATGGGCACAGATTTCCTGGCCCCAGAACATGGGGAGGGGCAGGTGGCCTCAGCCTCAAAGCACAGGAGGGAAGGATGGGCAGAACATGGCCAGGGAGCATGGTGGGGAAGGTGGTGTGCAGCCCCAGGGCACAGGGGAAGGTGGTGTGCTGCCTGGAGCACAGTGGTGGGAAGGGCTGTGCATGAGCCCAGACTTCCTGGCTCCAGAGCACAGGAGGCAGAGGGCAGCAGCCTCAGAAGAGGGGGAAGGAAGGGCAGGTGGTGCATTGTATTGGAGCACAGGGAGGGCAGGCACCGCCCCTGGTGACGGCCCAGGCACCCTTAAAAGACTAGAGGGAGTCACACAGAAGAGGGTGGGAGGTTGGGGCCTGGTAGCACGAGCAGTAGGTGAAGCTCCCCAGCCTGCTGTCCAGCGCAAACTCCACCCCTGCTCTGCCCAAACCCTGCTCCCTCCCCGCTCTCTCCTTCTCTTCCCTCCCCCTCTCTGCTCACCCCTTCCAGCCAAATCCCTGAACCCAAATGTAGCAAATGACATTTGGAAAAAAACACTCTTCTAAAATTTCTTTCTAAATGGAACATCTGCCCACTGCATGCCGGATTGTGAAGACTGGACCTGCAGAACATAAAAGCGCTAAATTTGGGAATAAAAAAATGTCAGTCACAGGTTTTTGATATACCCTGAAGTTTGTCAGAGATTTATTTTCAAACACTTTGTCAGAAGGGCAAATTAGCTGTCCTGCTGAATACAACATTAAATATTATGGAATACTTGATGAAAGTCTTCTCTGTTTTACATTTTCTTAATCAGTATTTTTAAATGTACTCTTAAGCCTTCATAAGTAGTCACTGCAGATTACTACATATTTAACACTCTTTAACAAAAACATTATTTTAAATTAATCAGTGTTTTAGCATGTTCATAACAAAGTTCATAGCTTTTAGAATAAGGGAACACTAATTCATTCTGTGATCTCCATAATCATTGACATGTTTATGAAATTTCACCATATGTTTATTTTAAAAATATGTTTTCAAAGATTTTAGGCATAACAAAGGATTTTATATCTTATTAAGGGACAGATTTTAGTGGAGAGTTCTCTTAAAAATAGTTAATCAAATAGTCAGAAGTAAAGAAAGGGAAACTCATTTGCCCAGCTATCTGGAGGAAAGGGAATGTTGTCCCTTTAAGGACTATTTTCAACAGGGGGATGAAAGAAGAATAGGAATGGATAGAAAGGAGAGGAAGACTTCGGAAGCAAATTTTTGTACATAGTAAATAAAACTGATTTTTAGATAAGGGTGGTCTTTTGAAGAATTAATTAAAAAATTATATGTTTGAAGAGCCAAGCATTTAAGTCTAAACCAGAATACTCAAGATTGCGCATCTAAAAATCTATGCAAGGATTTTTTAGAGATGTCATTTTCTAATCTACAGGAACAAACTAATGAAATGTTTAAAGCAAATTTTAAGTTCCTGTAGACATACTAATGCACAACTGTTTTTGTCAGTAAATTCAGAAACAGAGGCTAAGTCTACACTGGGACTTTATAGCACTGTAACTTTCTTCCAGGGCTGGCCTTACCATGAGGCGAACTGAGGCAGCTGCCTCAGGTGCCAGACTGTGGGGGGGGCACCACTAGGACCCAGAGAATCGAGACCTTTCAAAGTTTTGGCCCAAGCGAGGGGCCATGGGGGCGTCATTTGAGCTCCCCACCTCAGGTGCCAAAATGTTATGGGCCAGCCCTGCTTTCTGCCTGTTAAATGGTTTCATTATCACTTAATGGCTCTTTCATGGGTTCAATGTTATGCTAATAAATCTGGCAAACTGGAAGGCTTTTCATTTTGAAATTAATAGATCCACTTTGGGGGAAGATTCACCAGTCTGCAACAGCTTGCTGTGGGAGCTTTCAGGAACTGTCAGAATAGGGGAGAGGTTGAGCACTAAGACCCAGGGAATGCCTCCTCTTCCTCTTATACCTGCGGCCCAGGCCTGGCTTTTTGGAAACCCATTGCCTTTCCCTGGCTCTGATATCTGCGGTCCATGAATGTATAAAAGCACTTTAGCTGATGATAGTTTGCCAGTGGTGGTTTCAGTGGGGCCGACCGGCCTCGCTGGGCCCTTAGACAAGGCAGGGAGGGGCCTGCTCTGTGCTTCTGGAAGGGGCGGGGCCTTGGGCAGAATATCAGGGCCTCAGGTGGAATGGGTGGGGCTGAGGCTAGACAGCCCGCAATGCCACATGGAGCGTGTCGCACCTCCCCTAGGCAGACCTCAGTGCTGTCTGGAGCATATGACCTGGTACTCCAGCAGCGATTTAAAGAGCCTGGGGCTCTGGCCACTGTTGCTGCCTTAATAGCAGCAATAGCCGCAGAAGCTCCAGGCCCTTTTGTATTGCCAGGTCCTGGGGCAGTTGCCCCCTTTGACCGCTGCCATCAGTGGGCCTGGGTGGTTTACATCTTGTTGCTGTCCGTCAATCATAACCAATAGGTTACATTCAGGATCAATGTAAGGAAGCTGTTGAAATCAGGTGAAAGTATTAAGTGGCCTATCTCACAAAGACCAGCTTACATCTCCAGCCAAAATAAAGGCACATCCAAGACCACTGAGACTTTGAACTATGCGGGCAGAGGCTTAGCTGGGTCTTTTGGGGTAAGAGGGCGTGGGTGTTAATGAGAAGCAAAAAGAAAGTCAAACAGATGCAGCCTGAAAGAATGATTTGGGGTTAGGGTGCCAGCTGAAAAAGGCTTAGACTTGTTAACAAGGACACTATCCACCACATTTCGATTCCTCCTGCATGCAGGGAAACCGGGACTTTGCACATGCTTGCTAAATAAGCAAAATTCCCATCGAAATAATCCCTGTCACCTATTTCTCTTCATAACTGAAATAATCTGCAACCCCTCAAAGTAGACACAATTTCTTATCAAACACTCTTCCAAGAATCACCTGTTTTGTCTAGATTTAACCTCAATCAACTCGCCTTTCTTTAGGTCTCTGTTTTAATCAGTTTCTGAGAAAGAAGATGACAGTGCTATTTGGGGTCATGTCATCAGATTAACGATGACAGTGGAGGCTGAAACCTTTGGACATCCAATAGTAGAGGTAACCACCTACATTCACAATACGCTAGCATTCCAGGTCCAACTTTCAAATATTCACACCTTACAGGGAGAAGATAAAGTGACAGCTGAGCATAGGTGGTGGGAGGCACAGTCCTTCTCTGCTGAAAGAAGAGGCACAGCTTTCCTACTTCTTCCTGTCTTACGTAAACAGCTTTCCTCCCACCACTCCTCTATTCCTACCCTTCCACTCTTTTTTTCAGTCTACTTTTAAACCCTGTTCATAAGATATCCAGAGTCTTCATATTGTATATAGCTTAATTTAACAATAATGAATTATGTACCTAATTGCTGAGCTGAGCATCCAAATTAAAGGTTTCTATTTCCTGATAAAGCCCACCTACCTGAAAGTTAAGCATTACACATTAGAATCCCTGTGTCAGCTCTGGAAGTTTTTATAATCAAATAAGACTTCAAACTTGATGAGATGATTACATTCTCTCTCGGTTGATTCTTTATGCCCTTGCCCAGTTTTAAGACAATATTTATTCAACGAAATCATCCATTGTAGTCAATGGACATGTTAGCTAAAGACTGGGTCAGAATAGACATATTTAGACTTGCTTTGGGATCTGCCTGCTCATACCTCTACAGAGTCCCATTGATTTGAATGGAGCTTCATCAGGACAAAATGGTCACTCACCTTGTAACTGTTGTATTTTAAGATACGTTGCTCATATCTATTGCCATTAGCCATGCACACAGCTTGCTCACACACCTATCAGAAGATTTTCCCAAGCAGCTGCCCATCCGGTCGACTGTGGAGCTCTCTGGCGAGCTGCTTGTATGCTGCTCTCTCTATGGCCCTCTTGACCTGACCCACCTTCAGTCCTTTCTTGCTGGCCACTCTGACAGATGGGAAAGTGGGTGGGAATGGAACAGATATGAGCAACACATCTTAAAGACAACTGTTATGAGAAGGTGAGTATCTGGTTTTTCTTCTTCATATGTTCACTCATATCAATTCCAGTTAGGCAATTCCCAAGATTCACCTAGGAGATGAGGTCAGAGTCAAAGAACTGATGACTGAAGCACAATCTTGCCAAAAACTGCATTATCTCTGGCTTGATAAATGGTGGCATAATGTGATGTAAAACTGCACACAGAAGAACAAGTTGCTTCTCTACAGAGCTCCTGAAATGGGACCTAAGCCAGAAACTCAGACGAAGAGGCGTGGGCCCTTATGAAGTTTGCCGTAATGTTAGATGGTGGAACTTTGGTTAGATTGTAACATATACAGAATACAAGTGGTGATCCAAGATGAAGTGCGTTGTGAAGGCACTAGAAGCCCCTTCATTCTATCTGCTACTGCAACGAATACATTTCTGAATGGCTTTGTGTGCTCAACGTACAAGGCAAGTGCTCTTCTGACATCCAGGGAATGTGGCCTCTGTTCACCCAGGCTGTTCTGAGGCTTTGGATAGGCAGGAAGATGTCCTGACTCGTATGAAAGTGAGACCACTTTAGGGAGGAAGGCCGGGTGGGGTCTAAGTTGAATTTTGTCTTTATGGAAGATGGTGTAAGGTGGCTCTGATGTCAAGGCCCATAGCTTTGATACTTGTTGAGTTGAGGTGATAGCCACCAGAAGGGCCACTTCCCATGACAAATAAAGGAGTGAGCATGTTTTCACAGGTTCAAATGGGGGCCCATAAGGTGGAAGAGGACCAGGGTAAGATCCCATGTCATGGTGGGTAGTCTGAATGGTGATGAAGTCTTTCCAGGCCTTTCAGGAAGCACCAGATGATGGAGCTGGCGAATACTGAACAACTGGACTCACCAGGGTGGAAAGCCAAAATGGCCAGTAGGTGGACTTTGAGCAATGATCTCACAAGTCCCTGCTCTTTCAAACATATTAGATACCCCAGGATGCATGGAATGGAAGCCTGGAGTGGTTCTACCTGGAGTGGTTCTACTGAGCGAACTAGCACACAAATCTTTTCCATTTTACCAGGCATGTAATCCTAGTGAGGGTGTTCGGCTGTGAGGAGCACGTACGTTGCTCTAAACAGGGGTGCTCTACCAGATTTTACCACAAAGCCTGCAGATCATGAAGTGGAAGGACTGTAGGTCCAGGCAATGGAGTTGACCATGATCCTGTGATGAGGTCGGGAGAAGCAGTAGCTGCACTGGCTGCTGGATTGATAGGTCCAGAAGGACAAAGTACTAGTGCTGGTGGGCCTAAACTAGAGCCACCAGCATGATGTTAATTCTGTCCTTGTGGATCTTGAGGAGCACTTTGTGTATCAGAGGGAATAGTGGGACAGTGCACAGTAGGCCCATGAGAGCATGAATGCATCTGTGATCAAATATGGGCTGTGGTTCAAGGTACAAAACACCAGACCTTTACCGATGGTCCATGCGGCAAACAAATTAATCTGAGGAAACTCCCACTACTGAAAGATCATGTCGAAGATGTCCAGGTGTAGTGACTTTTCGTGGGTGAAGATACATCTGCTCAGCCAAGCTACCAGCTGGTTCTGAACCTCCAGAAGGTTCAGGCCTCCAAGAGAATAGCCTGGGCTATGCAAAATTCCCAGAGCTGGAGGGCTTCCTGACAGAGAGGGGAATAAGCATGCTCCACCTTGTTTGTTGATATAGAACATGGTGGTCAGATTGTCTGTCACCACCACCACTCAATGCCCTGGAGGTGAGGTAGAAATGCCTGGAACACAAGCTGAACTGCCCTGAGTTCCCCGACGTTGATGTGAAGGGACATCTATGCTTCCCATAAGCCCTGAATCATCAGATTGCCAAGGTATGCTCCTCAACCCGTAGGGGACCCATCTGTGTCCAGGGTTAGAGTGGGTTGAGGGGAGTGGAAGGGTACTCCTTCTTAGAATCATAGAATCAGAACTGAAAGAGACCTCAGGAGGTCATCAAGTCCAGCCCCCCTGGTCTAGGCAGGACCAATCCCAATTAGATCAACCCAGTCAGGGCTTTGTCAAGCCGAGACTTAAATACCTCTAGGGATGGAGACTCCACTACTTCCCTAGGTAACCCATTCCAGTGTTTCACCACTCTCCTAGTGAAATAGCTTTTCCTAATATCCAACCTGGACCTCTCCCACCACAACTTAAGACCATTGCTTCTTGTTCTGTCATCCGTCTTATACTAGTTGCAAGTCCAACCACCTCTGAAATGATTTGCGGACGTGTTGAGGAATTGTCACCTTCATGTCTAGGCTGTTGCGACTCAGATGGTACACTGAAGTGAGCCACGCTTGCATGGGACTGAGTCAGTCTGGCACGAGGGTCCTCATATGTACAGGCAGTCATGTGTCCTGAGAGTCTGAGACATTGCCATGCTATGGTGGTGGGGAAGTTGGTCAGGTCTATAATCCTTTGTAATATTGCCACCGATTGTGGCTCAGGCAAGAACACTTTTTCTTGAACCACATCCGGGATCTCTCCAATAAATCTCTCTATTATTTGAGTTGGGATGAAGCCAGACTTGCTGTCACTGAGCATGAGGCCCAACTGGGCAAACATAGTCCCAACCAAGTGAATCTGTGCTTCTATGTGCTAGTCAAAACAACCTCTGAGAAGCCAATCATGCAGGTAAGGATAGACCTATACCTGGTAATGGCGGAGGAAGGCCATTACAACTGCCATGCACTTGGTGAAGATGTGAGGTGCCATAGGCAGCCCAAATGTAAGGGCTATGAACTGAGAGCGTATGTTGTTCACCATCAACTGAAGATATTGCTTGTGGGTTGGACTGATGGTCAGTAAACGTCCTGCATGTCGAGGGCAGCGTACCAGTCCCTTGGATCTAATCAGGGGATGATTACACTTAGGGAGACCATGCGGAACTTCATGTTGACCACAAACTTGTTGAGCTTGCACAAGTCTAGAATGGGTCAAATGTCCCTTGGCTGTCGAGATGAGAAAATATTGGGGAGTAAAATCCCCTACCCCTGAGGAACCTCCTCCACTGCTCCTAATGTAAGGAGTATCAGGAGTTGCTTGTGAGAAGGGTTACTGTAGAGAGACAGGAGAAGGGAGTGGGAGGGAGAGAAAAAGCAGAATTGGATAGACTATCCCACTTCTATCATGCAAAGTACCCAACAGTCTGAGATGCACAGTAAAAGTGGGGTAGACAGTTTAGGAAGGAGGAAGATCTGGGGAATTGGCTGGTATTCCATCCTTGTGTACAACTTAAAAAAGGCTGTTTAGACCTCAAGGAAGGCTTAGATTGTCCTTGACTCTGTCCAGGGTCTGGAGGGATACGACCACTGTTGAGTAGCCTGCAGCTTAAATGGCTTCTGCTGGATAGCCAGGGTATGCATGCCCAGGGACTACACAGTGTTGTGAGACTCCTTCAAGCTGTGGAGTCTGGAGTGAGTTTGTTCAGCCAACAGCCCAATCCCATCAAACTGGACATCTTGTATGGTTTGCTGAACTTCCAGAAGTAGACCAGAAGTCTGGACAGTGCCTGGCAGTGGTGAAGTGGTGGCTTGTCTCTGACGGTGGGAGACTTCTGCATCATCATTTCAATAAGGCCCCTGAGGGCCTCAAAAGTATGAAGGGTGAAGCACATTGCCACTTACTTCACCTGTAGTTTCGTAGAACCCAGCAGGATGGGGCTTCCTGGAGGGTCCTGAGCCTGTGTGGCTAATGCTGCGAGGCTTGATGGTCTCATGCCCAAGGGCCCTTCATCCATACTGTCCTTAGCTGAAGACACAGGCATGGTGGTAACCGGTGCCGGCAGAACCCCCTTTGTGTGTCAGGTGCACTTAGCGGGGGAATGAGAACGGTGCTGGGGAGCGGCGATGCTGATGTTGTTGTGCCAAATCCTTTCTTGGTGCCGCTTCGGAAACCACCAGAGGAGTGCTCTGGACTGAGATGCCCAGCACCAGGTCCCCTTCACTCTGCCCCTGCGCTTGCCCCATCTCACCCCCACTCCACTCCTTCCCCTGAGCCTTGCACCTGTTCCAGCCCCACCCCATTTCTTCCTGCCCCTGCTCTGGACTCTCCCCAGCCCCCCTCCCCTGAGTGACATGACCTGGGAGACTGGCAGGGAGCCTGGTGACAGCAGCAGGGATCAGGTCCACCCCTACACTCACGAGTAGCAGCAGGAAGTTGAGCCACCCAGCCCCAGCTCTACTTCCCACCACTGCTGGTGAGTACAGATGGTGGTTCCATCGCTTACCACAAGCCCCCGTCCCAGCAACGTGGGTGGTAGTTGGGTTGCTCCACTTCCTGCTGCTGCTGGTGAGAACAGGGGGCCTGACCCCTGCTGCCTCCCTGCCCTGCTCCTGCAGCCCTGACTACTCTCATCCCTAGGAAGGGGGCCACACCCTCTGGGGGGTGCAAGTGGCCGGGCTGTGTAGAGCACCAAAACTCTCAGGGATAGCCCTGCATGCATTCGGTGCACACACCCACCTAATTGGAAGAAGAAACATAGGTTTGTGTTGATGGATTTTGATGAAGTATTAGAGCCCTAGTAAAACTAAGATTAATAAAGCATTGCACCTCAAAGTAAGGAGTCAGATGCAAGAACAGGAAAGATGGGTTTCTGATTAAGATACAAAACCAGAAGTCATTATCTAGGATCTTTCTCATTGACTTGGTCTATCACCTTAGGCATGGACCTTGGTTTGTCATCACTTTACCTCTCAGTTCTTCAGATTACCATCTGTGAGAAAGGAAAAATAATACAGGGATATCTGAGACTTACTTCATTTGTGTGTGTAAAGCACTGAGATTTTTAGCTAGAAGATGCTATAGAACTCCAAAGAATTATTGTATTATATCCATAGCACAACACAATTTCTGAATAGGTTTTCTAAAGAATTTCCAATGGTCATAATTATTTCTGATAAAATATATCTTCAATCATCAAGACTAAAATATGAACAAGAACTTGTCAGCTTGTTAAACCTTGTATTGTTCTAAAGATGATAGTGTCTCAGTTGCAATCTGTCATTCCCACAATGGGATTTTCTACAACCTAACCTGGAGGATTTCCCTGAGAATTATTTGTTTTATAAATGGAAAGTCCTAAATTTATTTATCCAATTAAAGTTCTTATAGCCCATGCAGTTTTATGGGATAAGGCATACTTCTAGTATTTGCATTTCAGAGACATAAAACACCGAACTACTGTGCTCCAATGGAAACTTAAATTACATTCACAATTAGTAACACCAAGACAATATCTACAGAAGTTTGAAATTCTGCCCAGAGAAACAAGTCCATATTCACTGTATGACTAATGTAAATAATGTCTAAAGATAGATTCTCCTTCAAGCCCATTACAGTTATCTTTCTAAAAATATTTGTAAAAGAAAACAATCACATTTTATTCCACAAGCCAACCAGCTCTACCAACGTCCAGTGAAGTTAGGTTTAATTCAAACTAAAATCAGGATTAAATGTATATATTAGATCCTAGCCAGAAAAAAAATCATCAATAAATTTAGCTGAAGGGAAAAGTAGAGAACTATCCAATGTCTAATTAAGTTGGCAAAACATTACTCTTGATGAAAAAGATCAACATGATAAAAGGTAAACAACCAGACTATCTACTCTTTGCAAGGTAATTAATTTGTCTTCACAGAATTGGCTTATGAAATGTACTTTTAGATTAAAATAAAACCTAAATTAACCACAATGTTTAAAAAACTTGCCCTTCATTTCCACTGTGTGGGTGGATTCTCAAAGACTTTAAGGCCAAAAGGGACCATCATGATCAGCTTGACTTCCTGCACTTTGCAAGACACAAGTTCAGCTACCCACTCCTGTAAAAGATGAATTTAGAAAGCTTCATACATCATGGCTGTCAGGTCCAAAACTGTATCGGTCATTTTTTGAGGAGTAACATTTGTTCGAACCAAGGGGTTTGGTTCGAACTAATGCGTCTCAGCGCACACTTTCACTTTCAAAACAGCTGTTGAGCGGAGTAATGTGCCGGCGAGATCATGCTAATGAAGCGTGGGATATTTAAATGCCTACTTCATTAGCAATTTCAGTTGCCTACATTTGCATCCCTAGTTTGAACTAGGGAGCAAGTGTAGACGTACCCTTAGAAAAACCTTTTTGGCTTGTGTAACTTGCAGCATATACACCAGGTAACAAAAAAGTAAACACTAAATAGTTACAGGCAGTAAAAGAAATACAGATACATATAGGAAGTGCGGATTTATATTTTTCTGGCATGTTGCTATAGTATACAATGGTTTTAGAAGTATGAGTGTGTATGAGGGGTGGGGGGGGGCAGATTGCTGCTGGTAGCACTTTTCTTTCTCCTACCTTCTGCTATGAAGTGGTTAGTTGGCAGATTCCCTGCAGAACCTCGCTGCTTGTCTAAGGAATGCTTATTCATTCTGGACCCAATTCTACCGCTCACCACAGGCACTGACTTTTATTCACCCCCCTCCCTTGAATGCCTCCCACCAGCCCCAGGGGGGCACTGATTGGCGCCCTGCCCCACAGGCAGCTCCGGAGCACCCATGGACTCAACCCCTGTGGCTGCTTATTCTCACGTTCAGTAGTCCCTTCGTTCTGAGAGATCCAGCTGAAATCTGCGGTTCTATTTGCAGTAAAGGCACTACTCATCATGAAGGGATAATAGAATAAGGGCTTTTGTAACCAAAGCTCCACACTCCTTAAAGGCTTCAACTGAATTTAGTCTGACCTCCTGTATAACACACACTATAGAGCGTCCCAAAAATAGCTCCGAGAGCACACCTATTAAAAGCATACAATCTTGATTTTAAAATGATCAGTTACAGAGAATTCTCCATGACTAAGGCTACATTTGTGTTATAGGTATTTTTAGTAGAAGTCGTGGACAAGTCACAGGCAGTATTCAAAAATTTATGGTCCATGACATACTATATATTCCTAACTAAATCTCGGGGAATGGTTGGGGGGGGGGGAGGGGAGGGAGCGCTAGAGTTGCCACAGTGTGCTCGGGAGGGGAGCAGCCAAGGCTCCCTGCTGGGAGGGAGGGAGGTTCTAGCACATGGCTCATTGAGTAGTGCTGCCGGGAGGGTGGGTTGGGAGGAATGGCAAACTGTCTACCTGGCTTCTTGCAGCTTCCCAGAAGCAGTCACATTTCCCTTCCTCAGCTCCTAAGCAGAGGCATGGCCAGATGGCTTCACATGTTGCCTCTGCCCTGAGTGCCCAGCGCTATAGTTCCTTTTGGCCAGGAACCACAGCAATGGGAGCAGTAGCGTGGGCGGGGAGGGGGGAGGAAGAGGCAGCCATGCCTCCACCTAGGAGCTGAGGGAAGAACATGTCACCATTTCTGGAGAACCCCCTGAGGTAAGCGCTGCCCAGAGTCTCACCTCTTCTTGCTTCCCAATACCAGCCCTGAGCCTCTTCCCACACCCAATCTCCTGCTGCCTCTGCTGGAGGGTAGCACAGTGGCCTGAGACTGCCCTAGTAGTGGCTGGTGCAGCTGACCCACGGGCTGCCTGAGCTTCTCAGGGGGCCCCCAAGACCAGCCACAAAGCCTGCAGCAGAAGTCACAGAGGTCCCTGAAAGTCATGGAATCCATGACAAACTCGCAGCCTTGTCCATGCCCTTGCTATATTGTTCCAAATGTTAATTACTCTGACTTAAAGTTTATGTCTTATTTCCAGTCTGAATTTGTCATTAGATCATGTTAAACCTTTCTCTGCTAGTGTGAAGAGCCCATTATTAAAGACTAGAAGATTTACCTGGTGTTGCTCGGGTCCTTAACTCGATTAATTTTTGTTTTTCTTCATTTAAATCATTGCTCTGGGCTGGGGTTGGGGATGCAGGCTTCAGTATTCAGGCTACCCTGGGGACAGAGGAATACCCCAGCCCCCTCTTACTACAGTAGCTTGGGGCCAGGTGAGAAGTGTCTGTCTATGACCATGCACCTCCAGAGGGCACAGCTGGTGGAGGAGCGCATGTCTCCTGGCAATGGCAGCTCCAGGTCTATCTGCTCCCCTGTGCCCCACAACCAGAGTGAGGAATGCAACAATCTGTGCACTTTCCTCTTGCTCCCTGATAAAGGAGAACAGTCAGCAATGTTTCTGTACCAATCAGGGAAGGGGGGGGGAAGCTTCAGTCCCCCACCCTTTTTAAAGGGCACCTGGGGGGGGTGGAAGGCTCAGGGCTGGGACAGTCCTGCATGGGGGTTTTCACCCCCAGCTAACCCCTTTCAGCTGCCTGGTGATTCGGTCTTTTTTTCTGTATGGTTTTCTGATAAGCAGTCACATTCTGAACACATCCCATTTTCCTGGCACAACCAAACCCTTCATTGGATTTAAGTTATAAGTGGAAGCTGTATACCAAATGTGGTGGTCCTAGCTCTTACTTCTTAGGAGGAGTTCTTGAACAAAGACCATGACAGACGCATTCTCAGAGATATAGTAGATTTATTCCCAATGCAGATACCTATAGACCAGAGATGGGCAATAATTTTTGGTGGGGGGAGTCCAAGATTTTGGAAAGTATTCAAGGACTGCACTTTTTTGTAGATGAGGTGTAGGATGGTGCACAGGGTAAGAGACTGGGGTGCAGGAGATGGTGTGAGGTCTGCAAGGGAGTTTGGTTGAAGGAGGGGATTGTGACCTATTATTATATATGGAGATATACCTATCTCTTAGAACGGGAAGGGACCTTGAGAGGTCATCAAGTCCAGTCCCCTGCCCTCATGGCAGGACCAAGTACCATCCCTGACAGGTTTACCCCAGATCCTTAAGTGGCCTCCTCAAGGATTGAGCTCACAACTCTGGGTTTAGTAGGCCAATGCTCAAATCACTACGCTAGTCTTCTCTCCCCTACCCCCTTGCCAGCTCCCCGGGGCAGGAGATTTGGATGCAGGCTCTGGAAAAGGGTCTGGGTGGAGGAGAGGATTCTGGCCTGGGGGAGGGGTGCAGGAGAGGGTCCAGAGCCTGGGAGGGAGTTGTGACCTGGGGCAAAGGGTTTGGATGGTGACCTGGGGGAGGGAGCTGGGGTGTGGGAGAGGTAGGGGTGCCAGAGGCAGGCTCTGGCTGGGAGGCACTTACGTAAGGGTCTCCCAGCCAACAGCCCTGCAGCACCTCCAAAGAAGGCTGGGCTCCCTGCCTGCTGCAGCCCCAGCCTGCTAAAAATGTAGGCTGCTCCCTCTATGTGGCTCTCAGCTCCGGGAAGGGGAGAGGCTTGCGCTGCCCCTGTCCTCCAGGCCAATCTCTCAGCTCCTATTGGCTGGTTGTTTCTGGTCAATAGGAGCTGAGGATTGGGCTGGGGGTGGGCAGATCACATGAACCCTCTCCCTCCCTCCAGAGCAGAGAGGTACACGGAGCAGCCCTCTACTTAAATCAGTGGTGGCTGCATCCCTGAGGGTCCTGGCAGAGTGTCCATGGGCTGGATCCGGTGGCTTGGCGGACTGGATCTAACCCACAAGAGCAGCGGCGGATATAGGGCAGGGCGAGCGGGGCGGCTGCCCTGGGCCCCGTGCTGCAATAGGCCCCGCGCCGAGCCACTGCACAGGGCCCAAACGGCTGCTTGCGCTGCTTGCTCCTGTGCAGCGGCCCAGCTGAGCGGCGCAGAACTCAGCAGAGCACCATGGCAGGAGGCGAAGGCCGTGACAGAGGCTCCAGATCCTGTCCCCTGGCCGTGAACATCACCACCCTGCCCCCCTTTGCTTCCCGCCGTGGCGCTCAGCTGAGTTCTGCGCTGCTCAGCCGGGTCGCCGCGTGAGAGCAAGTGGCGCAAACGGCCATTTGGGCTCCATGAGTGAGAAGCAGGAGGGGGAGGACTAAGGAGAAGAGAAAGAGAGAGTGAGAGGCAGGAGGGGGAGGAGAAGAGAAAGAGAGAGTGAGGCAGGAGGGGGAGGAGACTTAAATACAAATGAAAATTTTAAATTATTAATGCAGAATTTTGTTTAAGAATGACTTACAATATAATTAAAATAAAAATTATCCAACTAAATTAAGTTTCTATCAAATTTACCCAATTCACATTTAATATGAAAATAGCCTTCAATTTGCGCATTTGATGCCTTTTTTCTATTTTTTCTTCAAAGGGGGGTCCCGCGAAATTGTGCTGCCCTGGGCCCTGCGAAACTCTCATCCACCCCTGCACAAGAGGTATCTTGCCCACTCCTGCTATAGAGCAATGGTTCTCAAAGCTTTTGGCCCATGGCTTACCCGGCTCAATGCAAATCTTTCCGCAGACCACCAGCTGCTAATGAAAACTCGCTGTTAATTATATAGTTATGCCTGAACCATTTTGCTAGTGTTGCAGCTAGGAAGACTGGGTTTATTTAACCAGTAAAAAAGGAAATATTTATCAAAATTATTAAACAGATTAAGGGCTTTAACTTTCTCATGTTTATTTAAAATGAAACTTGGTAAACTAATAAAATATTACATTTATGTACAACACAAAAGATTTCAATGTTCTCTTTATTTATGGCCGGGGTGAAGAACCTTTTTTGGGTCGGGGGCCACTGAATCACAGAAAAATCAGTCGCGGACCACAAAAGTGAAAAGCATAAAAATCCCCTCCAACCCCACCCCCCAGTTCTCAATGATGTGGCCCCCCCAACTGAGACATGTCACTCCCTAGGCTCTCCAGCCCTATGGGGGAGGGAAAGACAAGGAGGACTGGTATTCAGGGCCTCCCATAGGCCAGATTAACTCTTCTGGGGTTCCAGAGTTAGTGGATTTTGTGAACCCTCCTAGGCTCTGGGGTGGGGCCAAAAAATGAGAGTTTCAGTGTGCGGGACAGGGCTGTCTGAGTGGGATAGGGATCCAGGTGCAGGATCTGGGCAGAGGGGGTGAGGGTGCAAGGTCTGGGTGAAGGAGCAGGCTGGGAGTAGGGTGTCTGGCTAGAGAGAGAGGGTAGGAGCAAGGGAGGATGCATGACAGGAAGGGGGAGGGACACTTACCTGTCTTTACACACACACACGGTTCCCAGCACCGTGTCCCAGGCACAGCCTCCTCCTGCTCCGATTGGCTGGAATCCAGCCAACGGGAACAGCAGGGAAAACCTCTACGCAGCACATCTGTGCACTGCTGTTCCCCCAACCTCATTGTGGGGGGGAGGGAGTGAGGCTGGAGCACCAGTGCTGGCTCCCCACTGTGGGTGGAAGGAGGGGTAACTGAGCTCGAGCAGTGGCCTACTTGTAAGGCATCCACGGACAAACCCAGTTTGAGAACCACTGACCTAGACTATCCCTGACAGTTGTTTGTCTAGCCTGCTCTTAAAAATCTCCAATGATGGAGGTTCCACAACCTCCCTAGGCAATTTGTTCCCATGCTTAACCACCCTGACAGTTAGGAAGCTTTTCCTAATGTCCAACCTAAACCTCCCTTGCTGCCGTTTAAGCCCATTGCTTCTTGTCCTATCCTCAGATGTTGAAGGAGAATAATTTTTCCTTCCTCCTCGATACTTGAAAACTCACTATCTTCCCCTTAGTCTTCTCTTTTCTATGCTATTATCAGAATTAGTTAATGTTTGCAAAACATATTGAAAGTCAAATTCTGCTTTCAGTAACACCTGGGTAATTTGTTTAAATTAGGTGGGTGCCATTGAGAGGAGATTTTATCCCAATCACTGCGAAGTACCACTATCTAGTCTCTTAAAATTAACTTCTTTTGATATCAAGATATTAGACAACTTCCAATCAGACAATAATAATGAAAAAACCAACACCACCACAGGATTTGAGTGACATACCCCATACTGCTCTGCAGAGTAGTTACCTAATAAATCTCCCTGAGCTATGTATGCATAATCTTGATGACATCATCTATTCTGGTTATACAGACCAAGACAAACATAAAGGGAACCATATAAATGTCTGATGCATTAGATGAAAAATACAATTGAGCAAAGTTAGGAGGGAAAGCCTCTAATGGGCTATTGCAGTCAATGAAAAGTAAACAGAATAATTTGAAGTGACAAAAAAGTAGTTAACTGTACCCAAATAAATATTTTGTCAGTCTTACTATGTAAATAATGACATGGCTTATCATATTTTGAATTAAAATAAAACTCCAGTTCTAACTGTAATCACATAAAACAAACATACGTACAATACCTTGAGAAAAATCTGATTGCAGTCTCCACTAATTGATTGAGACCATCTGAAAGAAAGTATTTATTTCTCTTCTGTATGGAAGGAGCTTCTTGTTTTATGTGAATCTGGCCTTAGTTTCAATATTACTAAGTTTTACATTCAATAAGCAAAGCATTCAGGAGGACCCATATATGTACAATGCTGTCCCTCATGCTTCTTCCTTAGTCCTAAACTTACATTCAGATAAAAGACTGCTCAACGTTGGACAACGAAACTACTTCTAAAAACAGAGGAAAACATGGCTCTTATTTGCAGGAACAGTCTGACTGTTCTGGGATCATCTTCAGAATTACCTCATTATTTATTCTTGGTGCAGTCCACAAATTAAGCAGTTTCTATATATAAAATGGGGATGGGCTTAGCTTACTTTATCAGGGGTCATTAGATTCTGAAAATTGCACAGGCTAAAGTTACACAGCACAGCACATCACATGCTTTAGTATGTACTGCTGTTTTACTTTACCAAAATTCACAACTGAAGGTTGGTAATAGAGGGAAATGAAAGATCCTGCTGGATATGAGTCAGCACTCATGTGTCTGTGACATTTCAGCATCTACTATCAGGGACTACTGACAGAATTACTGGGCTTCTGGCCAAGATGGGGAAGAGATGGGGCCTTGGGCAGAAGGGGCAGGGTTGAGGCTAGACTCTTTCCAGCAAGCCCTTCAGTGCTGCCCCGTTTGGGGCTCTGGCGGTGATTTAAAGGGCCCAATACTCTGCAGCATTTGGGAGTCCCATACCCTTTTAAATCAAGGGCTCCAAAACAGCTTCCCTTTTTGCCCACTCCTGTCAGCATCCCTGTCTACTACTGTAAACTTCCAAACCCAAACCACTTGAAATATCTGTCAGAGCAATAGGAAATAGAAAAAAAAATCACACCACTTTAAACACCCATTGAACTTTGTGAGCATCTCAAATCCTTTTATAAACTTTAAACAAATATTTCTGTAAGGTAAAATATTAATGTTACAAAGAGAAAGAGAATCCAGGCTCTGATTGGCCATCTTAAAGAAGAATTTCTGGACAATTGCATCACGAAAAAAGGCAGCCAGAGCGAATGCAGAGAGCAGCAAACAGGGCAGCAGCCAACAAGGGAGTTTGCCTAGGAAACATCCGAGAGGAGCTCAGGTAAGTGTGGCTTTTGGGGGGGCTGTGTTGTGAGCTGGTGGGGGTGAGTAGCAAAGTGTTTGTCTGTTGGTGAGCATTTGTTTGACTGTGTGTTTGGCTGTTTGAAAAGAGCAGCAGTTTGAAAAGAGCGGCAGTTGGAAAGTTTGAAAAGTGTGAATTTGGAGTGCTTTGTTCCAGGTGTGCCTTCGGGGGCTCATTGTATTAGAAGCAAGGCTTTGAGCCAGGCCTAGCCTCAGCCTTATAAAAAGGCAGCCAGAGCAAATGCAGAGACCAGTCAACAGGGGAGTTTAGCGGGCAGTTTGCCCTGGGGGAAGCCCCATAGTGTTTTCCTTGAATTTTTATTTTTTGCTCTTCTGCCCTTCAAGGAGGCATTTAAAAACATCTGAGGAATCTCTCAGAAGGAAGGTAGGTATGGACAGTGATAAGTCTGCTGTTGTTATCTGCATAGCATGTACCATGTTTGTCTTCCTCCAGGAAGATAGAAGGGATTTCATCTGAACTAAGTGCAAGCTGGTCGCCATTTTGGAAGAAAAAATTAGAAGACTTGAGGCCCAAGTATCAACCCTATGTTCCATCAGAGAAGATGAAGACTTCCTCAGTAGAAGGCAGCATTTAGTCTAGCAGACAGAGCAGGCTGAAGAGCCAGTGAGGGCAGTACAGGACAAGGAAGAAAATTGGCAGCATGTAACCTCTAGAAGAAGAAGGCCAACTCAAGTATCCCCCACTCCTGTAGAGATAAGTAACCCCTTTCAGGCTTTCTGCACAGGCACTACGGTGGAGAATGCTTTGGCAGAGACCTCTCAGGGAAGAAATCAGAAGGACACACCATCTACTGAAAGGCAGGGGATGCGTAGTCCTAGGGATGGAGGTTCCACGACCACCACCCCCAAAGAAGAAGACTGGTGGTGGTGGTCGGGGACTCCGTCGTAAGAGGGACGGAGTCATCCATCTGCCGTCCAGACCTGCAGTCTCGAGAAATGTGCTGCTTACCAGGAGCTAGAATTAAGGATGTGGCCAAGAATGACCTTGAGTGGGTCACAGCAGTTTATGTAGCGCTGGGAAAAATGATCAAGGAATTTGAAGCACAAGTGGTGTTCTCATCCATCCTCCCAACTGAAGGAAAAGGTCCAAGTAGGGATCGTCGAATACATGGTTGTGCAGGTGGTGTCGGAGAGAGGGCTTTGGTTTCTTCGACCATGGGACTCTGTTCCGGGCACAAGGATTGCTAGGAAGAGATGGGATCCACCTAACCAAGAGAGGAAAAAGCATCTTCGTGGGAAGGTTTGCAAACCTAATGAGGAGGGCTTTAAACTAGGTTCGTTGGGGACGGTGACCAAAGCCTTGAGGTAAGTGGGGAAGGGGGTTACCAGGAAGAAACACAAGGAAGAACAAGCAACAAAGGAGGACTCCTGATTAGAATGGAGAAGGTAGGGAAATCAACTAGTTATCTAAGGTGTTTTTACATGAATGCAAGAAGCCTGGGAAACAAACAGAAAGAATTAGAAGCTCTGGCCCAGTCAAAACTATGATTTGATTGGAATAAGAGAGACTTGGTGGGATGACTTGCATGACTGGAGCTCTGTCATGGAAGGGTATAAACTGTTCAGGAAGAACAGGCGGGGGAGAAAAGACAGAGGAATTGCACTGTATGTAAGAGAGCAGTATGATTGCTCGGAGCTCCAGTATATAGAGGAAGAAAAGCCTGTTGAGAGTCTTTTTTAAGATGGGTTAAGTCTTTTTTAAGATGGGTTAAGTTTAGAGGAGGAAGCAACAGGGGTGATGTTGTGGTTGGTGTCTGCTATAGACCACCGGATCAGGTGGATGAGGTAGACAAGGTTTTCCCCAGACAACGAAGAGAAGCTTCCAGATCAAAGGCCCTGGTTCTCATGGGGGACTTTAATCACCCTAACATCTGTTGGGAGACCAATATAGCAGTACATGGACAATCCAGGAAGTTTTTGGAGTATGTTGGTACAAGTGCTGAAGGAACCAGCGAGGGGCCATGTGCAGCTTGACCTGCTGCTCACAAACAGAAAGGAACTAGTATGGGAAGTAGAGGTGGGTGACAACCTGGGAAGCAGTGATCATGAGATGATAGATTTCAGGATCCTTCATAAACAAGGTCAGCTCCCACACTACTGCACTAGGCAACACAGTATGGGAAGAAGGTGGACAGCCCTCGGTGGAGAAAGAAGAGCTATTCAAGAAAGTGACACATACACAAATCCATGGGTCCGGATTTAATGCATCCCAGAGTACTGAGGGAGTTGGCAAATGTAATTGCAGAGCCTTTGGCCATTATTTTTGAAAATTTGTGGAAATCGGGAAAGATCCCGGATGATTGGAAAAAGGCAAATGTAGTGCCCATCTTTAAAAAAGGAAAGAAGGACAATCCAGGGAACTACAGACCAGGCAGCCTTAACTCAGTCCCTGGAAAAACCATGGAGAGGATCCTCAAGGAATCCATTCTGAAGCACTTGAAAAAGGGGAATGTGATCAGGAATAGTCAGCATGGATTCACGAAGGGCAAGTCATGCCTGACCAATCTGATTAGCTTCTGTGATGAGGTAACTGGCTCTGAGGACATGGGGAAGTCAGTGGATGTGATATACCTTGACTTTAGCAAAGCTTGTGTTATGGTCTCCCACAATATTCTTGCCAGCAAGTTAAGGAAGTATCGATTGGATAAGTGGACTGTAAGATGGATAGAAAGCTGGCTAGACTGTCGGGCCCAATGGGTAGCGATTAACATCTTGATGTCAGGTTTCTAGCGGAGTGCCCCAAGGATCGGTTCTAAGGCTGGTTTTGTTCAACATCTTTATTAATGACCTGGATAAGGGGATGGATTGCACCCTTAGCAAGTTTGCAGATGACACTAAGCTAGGGGGAAGAGGTAGATACGCTGCAGGGCAGGAATAGGTCCAGAGTTATCTAGACAGGTTAGAGGATTGGGCCAAAAAAATCTGATGAGGTTCAACAAGGGCAAGTGTAGAGTCCTGCACTTGGGATGGAAGAATCCCGAACATTGTTACAGGCTGGGGACCGACTAGCTAAGTAGCAGTTCTGCAGAAAAGGACCTAGGGATTACAGTGGAGGAGAAGTTGGATATGAGTCAACAGTGTGCCCTTGTAGCCAAGAAGGCTAATGGCATATTAGGGTGCATTAGGAAGACCATTGCCAGCAGTCTAGAGAAGTGATTATTCCCCTTTAATTTGGCTCTGGTGAGGCCACATCTAGACTATTGTGTCCAGTTCTGGGCCCCCCACTATAGAAAGGATGTGGACGCATTGGAGAGGGTCCAGCGGAGGACAACCAAAATGATTAGGGGGCTGGAGCATAAGACCTACCAGGAGAGGCGGAGGGATTTGGGTTTGTTTAATCTGCAGAAGAGAAGAGTGAGGGAGGATTTGATAGCAGCCTTCAACTTCTTGAAGAGAGGTTCCAAAGAGGATGGAGAGAGGCTGTTCTCAGTAGTGACGGCTGGCAGAACAAGGAGCAATGGTCTCAAGTTACAGTGGGGGAGGTCTAGGCTGGATATTAGGAAAAACTATTTCACTAGGAGGGTGGTGAAGCACTGGAATGTGTTACCTTAGGTAGGTGGTGAAATCTCCTTCTCTAGAGGGTTTTAAGTCTTGGCTTGACAAATCCCTGGCAGGGTTGATTTAGTTGGGATTGGTCCTGCCTTGGGCAAGGGGCGGGACTTGATGAGCTCCTGAGATCTCTTCCAGCTCTATAATTCTAAACCAAGGATATATCTGAGATACATCAAGGATATTTCCATTCTCTAGACAGATGACAAACTCCTTCACAGATTTACACCACAACTTCAGGAACATCCCTTGAACTCTCTCTGGGGCACAGGTACTTTCATTTTTTTCCTCAGTTGTGCTCAACCCCCACTGTGCCATGTAGCACTGCTCCTACCCTGCCATGGCCCTGCCCTTGTTCCATCCCTTCCCTCCTTATTCCACCCCCCCCCCCCCGAGAACCCTTCCCTACTCTGCCCCTTCCCCAAGGCCTCCCATGAGAGGTCAAACAGCTGATCGATGGCCATGTCAAACAGCTATGACTGGTGGGTGCTGAGCACTCCCTATTTTTCCCCCAAGGGTGCTTGAGCTCTGGAGCATTCCCAGGGTCAGCACCAATGCTCTGAAGTTTCAGATGGGTAGCCGTGTTACGTATGCTCTGTGACACTCCCACACTAGCATCAACTTCCTGGACATTGCAATCAACTCTCTTAGGATTGAAAGTTTTATCCTTTTTATATTTGTATTTTTAGGTTTAATAATGTAGCAATGTAAGGTAACATATTATTACATTTAAATTAAGCCCTTTAGTAAGATAGATATATAGATATATATATATAGATATAGATAGATATATATAAAAAAGTTTAGTAAGTAAAGAGACAGGATCTCATATTGTGTCTATGTCAATGAGATTAGAAATATTGAAGGCCCGGGCCTTCGATGTGAATTGTTTTGATTTTGCTTAATATAAAACAGTACTGTTTACTTTTGAAGGATTTTATGAAAGACTGTTTGTGTGAATGAGATAACGTGTGAAGGTCATCATTAGAGCCAGATGGTCAGAGAGAAGGGGGGCAAACTGTAAAAGACAGACTATGAAAAAACATATCGGCGTCAGAAGAACCATCAGTGCATACCCACAGTCAAGAATTGATCGGATTGGCAGATTGACGTCTCTAAAGGTGAACGCATCCCTAAAAACAACTGATTAACAATCCAGGAGAGGATGAGCCTCTTGGAGATGTTTTGGGAATGATTAACATCAACAAGATAACAGTAACTGGTCACAGACTGACACAGCGGAATCCATTCATTTCAACAGAGAAAAGGATTATCAAAGCAGGGTGCTTTGCTATGGAACTTTGGGTTCATCTTGCCACCAACTCCAGAGGAACATTGGATCGATCGACTGACAAAGGCCCTGCTTCCCCTCTATGATCAATCTGGCTGGCCACTAGATTGATACAGACTCTGGACTGGTAACTATGACATCGTCTGGCAGGACTGTGTATGTTTGGTGTTTGTGTGTGTGAGTGATTGAAAAGCATATGCAACTGTTATATTCTCAATAAATGCGACGTACTGCCTTTTCCCCTATAAAAGATCTCATGTGCTTCGTTTAAGTAGATAACAACTCCAACAATGGTGACCTACAGACATCTAAATACAAAAAAACCCTTGGATCACCACACCTACCATCATAGACTCAATAACCACCCCCAACACAAAGAAATCTGTTAACTACAGCTAGACACTCATATCACAGAATATAGCCCAAGTACCAAGCCACGTACCAAGGATATACATCATAACACTCTCAAAACTGCCTTCACCACACAAAGGCATCCCATCAGAGAAGTAGATCACATCATGAAGTGGGCCAACCAAATACTCCAAGAGAACCTGCTTCAATACAGAAACACTCCCCCTCCCCGCAATTGCAAATCACTACTAGTCATCTACCATCCCATACTGGAACCCATATGGGGTATCATTGAACAACTATAACCCACACTTGATGGGGACCCTGAACTGTAACAAATCTTCCCCAAACCCTTTCTTCTGGCCTTCAAACCCCTTTCCTCTGACCTCTCCATGCTCTTCATCAGAAGCAAGAGCCTCCCAGATCAAGCCACACTAACTCAAAGCAAAAACAAGCAGCCCTGTGGCATCTTAATGACTAACAGATTTATTTGGGCATAAGCTTTCATGGGTAAAAAGCCCACTTTGTCAGCAAGCCTATGACCAAATAAATCTGTTAGTCATTAAGGTGCCACAGGGCTCCTCGTTGTTTTTGCAGATACAGACCAACATGGCTACCCCTCTGTAAATCAAAGCAGCACCAGATCCTGCCAAAAACAACAAATGTAAAGCCTGCAAACATCTCTCCACTACTACAATGATCAACACCCACCCTACACCTATGGGTCCTACACTTGCGCATCAAAACGTTGTGTACCTTATTTAGTGCACTAAATGCCCCCAACAACTATGTGAGTAAAACCAGATAGTCCCTACATTCTCAAATGAACTCACATAGGAAAATGATAAAGACAAGAATACCACACTACCTGCGGGTGGACACTCTTCACAAAGTGATTACTCTGTAATCGCTCAGTCCCAATCCTCAAAGGAAACCTGCACAACACTTTCAATAGATGAGCCTGGGAGCTTAAATTTATAACTTTGCTAGACACTTAAAATAATAATGACTACAATCTGTATCCCACTAATCCCCCTTTTTGTCCTATGACTTCAAGGCAGGGCAGCCAAGAGACTTCTTGGGCCCCTGGGCAAGATGGGGAGGGGCTCAAGCAGAAAGAGAGGGACTGAGGCTAACTTCCTCCAGCTAGCCCTTCATCGCTGAAGGGAGTATGTCACCTGGAGCTCTGACAGTGATTTTAAGGGTGGCAGCAATGGATAGGACTCCCAGGCCCTTTTAAATCACTGGGCCCGGGTGCAGCTGTCCCCTTTGCCTCAGCTTCTAACAGCAGGCCTGCTACAAGGGTGTTAATGGATCACTTTACTTTAGAATATGTGCAAACTACTTATGCTGAACTAATCTGTTCCATCTTATATTTAGCTAAGATGCTTCCTCTCCCAGATCTGAGGAAAAGCTCCGTCTCTATCACAAACAGAAATAAAAGATATTACCTCATCCATCTTGTCTGGCTAAAAACTATCACATAATCAATTTCTGCTATTTACAACTTTATATTTAAATACTAATGCCTGCAATGATGTGAAGTAGTCAAGTCATATATAGAAATCCCTTGACACTGGCTAACCATCTACATCCTGATTGGCTGTAGCTGGGTTCAGTAAAACTATACTACCTTGCATTAAATAGCATATGCTTCACTTGGAGCTAAATTGAAGAGTGCTTGAAAACTCCAACTAGTATAGAACATAGCTACTTGCTTATTTTGCATTGCCACATGGAACATAATAGATTTCCAATTTGATTTTAAAATTCAGAGTCTTGATTTTTTCTCTTTTTCCTCTCTCTCAATTTTTTTCCTGCAGGACGACAGAGTGATGTCATCATGTCACCCTGCCCCCTGCTCCAGGCAACACCTCTGGCCCTTACATCACTCACTCACCAGGGAGAGGAGGGTGTCATCCTAGGCTGTTACCACCAGCTCCTGCTCCCAACCCCTGGCCCCAACCACCTTCTGCACTGAGCCACCTCTTCTTCCACAGCCCGCAGACCCTCCTTGCACCACACTACCATCACCACCAGCCAGACCAAGCCCAGAATGCACACCCCCAACTTCTCCCCAACTGGCCTCTTCCCCTGCAGCCTTACCAGCTGCAGCCCCTCTTCGTGCCATGCTACCGTTGCTGCCGGCCACCTGGGCCTGGCCCTGGCTGCCTTAACCATCATCACCAGCCACCCGGGACTGCTGCTGGCTGCCTTTCCCACTGACCGGCCTCTTCCCCTGTAGCCCCTCCTTGTGCCACCCCCAACTCTTTCACTCACACCCCCCAAGCCAAGACCCTGCACCCCAGCCTGCTCAATCACTGCCCTGCCAAGACCATGTACCCCCTCACTCACTACCCAGACGAGACTGCGCACTCCCCACCCCCTTATGCAACCACAAGAGTGAAGCGTCGGCACTGGCTTCCTGTGGGCACTGGGGAAAGTCCGGAGGCTCCCTGCGCATTGCCGCTTCCCTTCTCCCTCCCGTGGCTGGGGGAACAGCAGCGCAGGGATGTGTTTCAAGGAGGATTTTCCCACTGCTGTTTCTCCAGCTGGGGGAGGGGGAAGGGAAGCGGCAGTGCACAGGGAGCCTCAGGGCTTTCTCCCTCCCTCCCGCAGGAAGCCAGCACTGGCGCTCCAACCTCACAGGGGCAGGGGCTGAGCTGGTGAGTAAGGGGGCTGGGAGAGCAGGGTCTCAGTAGGGCTGTGAGTGAGGGGACTGGGAGTAAAGGGGTCTTGGCTTGGGGGGTGAGGCTGGAGCACCAAGTGCGGGCTCCCAGCACACCCCAGGCCTGCTCATTCACCACCCTGCCAAGTTCCTGCCCCCCCAGCTCCCTCATATCCCCTCCGCCCACACCCCACACCCCAGCCCCCTCATTCACCCCCTCCACTGAGATCCCATCCCCTCATCTCCCTCACTGACCACCCTGCCAAGACCTCACACCCCTCCTGCACTTACCTCACACCGAGACCCTGCCCCCTCTTCCCTGGCAAGACACCCACCCCCAACCTGCACTTACCTCCTTCCCCCTGCCCAGACATCCTGGCCCCAGCCCAGATACCTACCCCCAGAGAGAGCGTGGGTTGGCAAGTGTAGCTCTCATGCTCTCTGGCTGCGAAAGCCGCCAGAGAGAGGGGGGTTGGCGAGCATAGCGAGCTGGGGCTGCAGCCCCCTAGTTTTTTTATATAAAGCTTTACATAGTTTGGTCGTCTTCTCCCCTTTTGGCTCAGAAGCCCTGCTGGTTTCTGTAGGCATTTTGGGCTTAGGAATTCTTCCTGACTTGAGATAAAGTGGTGTTATTTCCTCAGACCTATTCACACATCATACCACAATTAATAGATTGTCCATAATATGATCCTTCCCCTTGTACCTTGCATTCTTTGATGAGCAGTGAAATAGATAATGATATTGACACAAAATATCACAAAACATCCGAGTTTAGCATTTATTTCAGTAAATGAATGGAGCAAGTCAGACTTCTCACAGATACTGTTCTAAGTTCTGAAAATGCAAGCAGATCTTACTGTGTCACTTACAGTCACATTATTCATGTTTTTGAGAGTATCTTGGCAACAGAAACAACTAAAGACTAATTTAAAACCAAAAAGTAAACAGATTCTGGAGAACAAGGTGGCAGGATAACTAAAGTAAATGTTTGTGTGCTCTACTGCCACATACCAGTCTAGTCAGAATCCTGAAATAATTTTTATAATTTACAAAGGAAAAATTCTTACTGCTGACTTTGAACAGTGGTTTCATGTTATCATATTGCTATAGTGCATTAAATGTGAAATAGATCCTCAGAACTTTGTTATACATGGAAGAATGCTTTGAAGGTTTGATTATTTCCAGGGTTGTGAATACTTTATAGAAACACTTATTGTAATTCCATTATAATCAAGCTCAGTCTGGTTTCAGTCTACTTTCAAAACGAAAAAAAAAATCAGATGTATAGCTTAAAGGAACTGCCAACCTGCTGTTCTGCATTCTCTACATGTCAATTTTCCCACTGTGATTATGCCCAGGACTATGAACTAAGTGAAAATGAAGCATAATACATTTTTGATCCATGTCTCCAATGTTAAATATTGGAGACAGCTCCATTGAGTTAATCCTGTGAGGAACTAAACCCCTTCTGTGAGTGCTCTGTAGGAAGTAGTCTGCACTTTGCAAGATCAGCCAGTTTGACATCTGAATTTCTAAACACTGTTTATGATGGCTAATTGGCTATTTTATGTACAGATTTATCATACTGCCTATAATGGAATACAATGCACATGGAAGAGGGAGACTTTGGGACAGTCCACCATTTCCATGATTCCTTACAAAAGATCCTTTCAAGATTTTCCAATGGCACCTTTATAGTTAAGTGCTCAACTCAGGGGCTGCCATTCCACTTTAAACATTTTGCTCCTTCAGCACATGGTGAAACAGTATTCGCACAGCAATGGTCTCACTGAGGGCAGACAATGTGACAAGGAAACTGAACAAAATAAATTGGGGCTGTAGCACACAAGTAAAAATGTAAGAAAGATCAACAAAGTTTAGAAAGAAATAAGCAGAAGTCATGCAATATAGCAGAGGACCTGTAAACTATTACTTAACTAGCAGGTGAGACCCGCTGTTGACTGGGCAAAGTCATTTTGTGTGGATTACACTTCTAGGAAAGTTCAAGAAATTAAATATATGTAATAAAAAAATTTATTAATGTGCTTACAAAAGGGTAAAAGAACAGTTTTAAATTTGTAGGATTCAACTTCAAACATTATTTTATTGAATAATTACCATTTATAGTAAGTTTGAATCAAACTTGTAAAGCTTCCATTACTCTTTCCATAACTAATTTGAATTATTTTGTGATTTGTAACAATAAACATTTTCTACGCACTAAAATAGCGGTTGAATAGGGGACTTGATTTTAATTTTGTTATGATTAGAGTTTTTAAAAATATATGCTAATAGTCATGACTTTTTTTCAATGAAAACCAAAAATAATTATTTAAATCTTTCACCTAGAATATTCTGATGTAGAAAGTAGTGCATTCAGCTAATGTAAGTGGCAGAATTGTTTATGCAAAATTTGATATCTGTTGGTGATCACAAAGTATGACTTTATTTTGCACAAACAAATCCGCAAACAAACGCTTCAAAATATATAAGATTCAGTGCTAAATGATGTCCCAGGGTGTGACACACAACAGGCCTCCAGTACAGCTGTTGCATTCTCTTACTGTAGATCCTTGTAACATCCCATTAATCTAAGTTTCTGAGAGGGGTCACCGTTTTAGTCTGTAACTGAAAAAACACGAGTGGTCCTGCAGCATGTTAAAAGCTAACAAAAAATGTAGATGGTATCATAAGCTTTCGTGGGCACAACCCGCTTCGTCAGATGAATGAAGCAAGGGGTCCAGAGGTACAAATAAATATGTTTATTTATCTGCTATTTGTTTGTATCATCTACAGTTTTTGTTAGTCTCTGACGTGCTGCAGGACAACTTGTTTTTTAAGATTAATCTAAGTGGACATTCTGTAGAAAACAGCTGACAGAACATACATGTCTCCTGTGGGAATAACAAAAGGACTGAATGAAAAAAAAGTAGAGCTGAGCAAACAAATTAGATTAATCTATTTGAAAAATGTTACTTTTTGGGGCCAAGGGTTAGTGCACAAGAATGCCTGCACAAAAACTATAGTATTTTCAAAGTTAGTCATTTGCCTGTTTCTTCAGTATGCAAACACTGCGTGCATACGATTCAGTACGGCTTGTGACATGCATCTGAAATTTGAATCCACGTGTGTAACAAACGGCACATGTGATATAATTTCTGCTTCTTGACAGGAAGACACATCAGTATTTCACTAAGAAAGCATGAATCAGAATTATACACTTAAAGATACAAAATGAAATTCATGTTCTAGTCTTGCTAGTCAAGTTCTACAGGACTGAAATATGTGCTTAAGTGCTTTGCAGAACTGGGGTTTATGTAAGCAAAAAAGTGATTAAATATAGTTATTGGTGGAAAATTTTAAGACTTTGAAGAGTAGTACCTTTTAAAAACTAGTTTCACAATACATTTACATAAGATGCTTTTGGTGTTACAGTAGAATTTTCAAAATCTCTTACAGCAGTAGTCTAACTCTGCTCCCATTGAGTGCTTTTGAAAACCTTACTCTAAACAACTAGGTTTAAAATTTGATTTCATATACAGTTCCCATATAAAATGGCATTTAGTAGGAAACAGAAGGGATATATATGATCTTCTTTTGAATCACTATAAACAGAGTAGTGAATGCATTATGAAGATACTATGGGGCTTGCTATACAGACACCTATTTGTTTATAGCAGTGGTTCTCAAACTTTTTGGCCCATGGCCCTCCTGGCTCAATGCAAACCTTTCCATGGACAATCAGTTGCTAATGGAAACTCGCCATTAAATTACATAATTATGCCCAAGCCATTTTGCTAGTGCTGCAACTAGGGAGAAGGGTTTAATTTAACCAGTAAAAAAGGAAATATGAAATTATTAAACAGAATAAGTGCTTTAACTTTCCCATGTTAGTTTATCAAACTTCATTTTAAATAAAGTAAAATATTAATTTATGTCAAACACAAAAGGTTCCCATGTTTTCTTTATTTATGGCAGGGGTGGGGGCCACTGATCCACAGAAAAATTAGTTGGGGATCACACAAGTGAAAAGCAAAAAAAAAAACCCTTCAAAAATCCCCAACCCTCATTGATGTGGGCCCCAACTGAGACACTTCATTCCTCTAATGCTCCAGCCCCACTGGGGGAGGAAGAGGGACAGAGAGGACTTAGTTCAGGGCTTCCCATAGGCCAGATTTACTCTTCTGGGTTTCCAGGGTTGGTGGAGTTTGTGGACCCCCCTAGGCTCTGGAGTTGGGACAAAAATGTGGGGTTCAGTGTGCGGGACAGGGCTACCAGCAAGATGGATGGGAGTGCAGGATTTGGGCAGCAGGTGGGATGCAGGAGGGAATGAGGATACAAGGTTTAGGTGGGAGGTGGGGTGCAGAAATGGATAAGGGTGTGAGATCTGGATGAGAGGTAGGGTGTAGAAGCAGGCAGGGAGTAGGCTGTCTGGTCAGGGGGAAGGGTGCAGGAGCAAGCTCGGGGTGCAGGGTCTCAACAGGGGTGTGTGTGCAGGAGGGAGTTGGGAGCTGGGCATGGTTGGGGGGAGGGAGGACACGCTTGCTTGCCTTCGCTCCCTGTGCCGCTCCCAGGCACAGCCTCCCACTGCTTCAATTAGCTAGATTCTGGCTAATGCGTGCAGCGGGGAAAGCCTCCAGGCAGCGTGCGTCTGCGTGCTGCTGTTCTCCCAGCCAGGGGAGGGGGAGTGGGAGCACGTCTTCCCTGTGAGCCGGACCGTGCAGTGAGGCTTGGGGCTTTCTCTCCAACCCCCAGTGGGAAGCTGGCAATGGTGCTCTAATCTCACAGGGAGAGAGAGGGCGAGGCTAGAGTGCCAGCACAGGCTCCCCACTATGGGGGGAGGAGGGAGGGAAGAAGGGAAACTGAGCTCCAACCGTGGACCACCTGGAAGGCTGCCGTGGACCAAAAGTTTCTTTCCTCTCTCATTGAGCTGAAGTACTCAATGCTTTTTTTGTCTCTATCTTCACAGACAAGATCAGCTCCCAGACTACTGCAGTAGTCAACACAGTATAGGCAGGAGGTGGGCAGCCATCGGTGGAGAAAGAACAGGTTAAGAGCTATTTGGAAAAGTTAGACAGACTCAAATACATGGGGCCAAATTTAATGCATCTGAGGGTACTGAGGGAGTTCGCAAATGTCATTGCAGAGCCTTTGGCCATTATCTTTAAAAATTCGTGGAGATTGGGAGAGGTCCCGGCTGACTGGAAAAAGGCAAATGTAGTGCCCATCTTTAAAAAAGGGAAGAAGGACGATCCAGGGAGCTACAGACCAGTCAGCCTCACCTCAGTCCCCAGAAAAACCATGGAGGGGATCCTCAAGAAATCCATTTTGAAGCACTTGGAAGAGGGGAAAGTGATCAGGAATAGTCAACATGGATTCACAAAGGGCAAGTCATGCCTGACCAATCTGATTAGCTTCTAGGATGAGGTAACTGGCTCTGTGGACATGGGGAAGTCAGTTGATGTAATATACCTTGACTTTAGGAAAGCTTTTGATATGGTCTCCCACAATATTCCTGCCAGCAAGTTAACGGAATATGGATTGGATAAATGGACTGTAAGGTGGTAGGAAGCTGGCTAGACTGTCGGGCCCAACATCTAGTGATCAACGGCTCGATGTCAGGTTGGCAGTCGGTTTGTAGCGGAGTGCCCCAAGGATCTGTTCTAGGACCGGTTTTGTTCAACATCTTTATTAATGACCTGGATGAGGGGATGGATTGCACCCTCAGCAAGTTTATGGATGACACTAAGCTAGGGGGAGAGGTAGATATGCTGGAGGGCAGGGAAAGGGTCCAGAGTGACCTAGACAAATTGGGCCAAAAGAAATCTGATGAGGTTCAACAAGGACAAGTGTAGAGTCCTGCACTTGGGATGGAAGAATCCCAAGCATTGTTACAGGCTGGGGACTGACTGGCTAAGTAGGAGTATGGCAGAAAAGGACCTAGGGATTTCAGTGGATGAGAAGCTGGATATGAGTCAACAGTGTGCCCTTGTAGCCAGGAAGGCTAATGGCATATTAGGTTGCATTAGCAGGAGCATTGCCAGCAGATTTAGAGAAATGATTATTCCCCTTTATTCGGCTCTGGTGAGGCCACATCTGGAGTATTGCGTCCAGTTCTGGGGGCCCCCCCCCCACTATTGAAAGGATGTGGATGCATTGGAGAGGGCAACCAAAATAATGAGGAGGCTGGAGCACATGACCTATGAGGAGAGGCTGAGTGATTTGGGCTTATTTTGTCTGCAGAAGAGAAGAGAGAGGGGGGATTTGATAGCAGCGTTCAACTTCCTGAAGGGAGGTTCCAAAGAAGATGGAGAGAGGCTGTTCACAGTAGTGACAGATGGCAGAACAAGGAGCAATAGTCTCATGTTACAGTGGAAGAGGTCTAGGTTGGATATTAGGAAAAACTATTTCACTAGCAGGGTGGTGAAACACTGGAATGGATTACTTAAGGAGATGGTGGAATCTGCATCCCTAGAGGTTTTTCAGTCTCTCCTTGACAAAGCCGTGGCAGGGTTGATTTAGTTGGGATTGGTCCTGCCTTGGGCAAGGGGCAGGACTTGATGACCTCCTGAGGTCTTTTCCAGCTCTATAATTCTATGATTCCTGAAGGCAGGTTCCAAAGAGGATGGAGAGAGGCTGTTCTGAGTAGTGCCGAATGGCAGAACAAGGAGCAGTGGTGTCAAGTTACAGTGGGGGAGGTCTAGGTTGGATATGAGGAAAAACTATTTTACTAGGAGGGTGGTGAAGCACTGCAATGGGTTACTTAGGAAAATGGTGGAGTCTCTATCCCTAGAGGTTTTTAAGTCCCAGCTTGACAAAACCCTGGCTGGGATGATTTAGTTAGAGTCAGTCCTGCTTTGGGCAGGGGGCTGGAAGAGACTTTCTGAGGTCTCTTCCAGCCCTGAGAGTCTATGATTGTCCACCTGCCCTGCCCCACCTCCAGTGAACACACTTCCACCAAATTCCCTGTCTCACATTCTCATTCTTCACTTGTGTATATTTAGTTCTGGGAGAAGAGGTTGCATTACTGTGTTAGACTCATTTGCGAAACAAAGAGCAGAAGCAATCGACTGGGGGATGGGGTCTGTTTCTTCTTGATTGGAAGGAGAGTAGGTGGTATGCCTCAAAGGCTGAGGAAAAAGATGACGTTCAGTGAGAAGACCTACAGAAAACTTAACCTTGCAAATACAGATGGGAAACTCTTATAGATGGGACCACTGCCAGATGAATATAGGTCAAATTTGCAACATAAATACCAGTGTCCTTTAAAAACACAATTTTAGATCATAAAAAAGCTGCTAAATTAGTAGAGTTGAGTGTTGAAGGGAAACTTTTGCCATGTTTGAGTCACAGCAAAATTAACATATATGCTGCCTATTTTAATACATTGTAGCACCATTTTCTGTTTAGACAATAACAAATCACCATAGCAGCGCAGTAGCCCTGGTTACTGTAAGATTAGTACAACGAAAGAACTCTCCTGGTTGAGGATTGGCTAGCTAAACTGCAGAATATTTGCTCTCAGTTACCAAGGCAACATTGCTAAGTACATTTTTTACCTCAAATTTAATACAAAGCAGCTTGTAAAATGCAGATTAAAACTGAAATGGAGATGTGTAGTCTGTTCATTAGAACCAACTTATATCAAGGTTTCAGATCTACACTCCTAATATTTTGTAACCAAAACAAAAAACAGCTTTAAAATGCATTTGAACATTCCCTCATACAAACTTAACATATCTGATCTGTCAGTTTATACAGCTCTCTCTCTCCCCCATTCTAATTTAGATGCAATTAATTTAGCTAGAAAAACATATATTTTGCAGGCACCTCTATTAGAAGGCATTAATATAGCAAATAATAAAAGAGAAAAGAGTTAATAATGCTAAACTGCTTCATTTCAGAAGAGTTCCTCTCCTTCTATGCAGCAGCAGCTTTGCTGAGCTTCCTTCATGCATATCAACCAAGTTAAGTTGCAGTAAATTAGGAAAAACACAAAGGCAATAGAAGTTTATGCAAACACTAGCCCACAAGCAAAGACAGTGTGTTTTTAATCATCCCTTACCATAGTCTTTTCCTTCTGAGAGCTCCACTGAGGTTTACACTAGGAAACAAACAAATTAGGAGGTCCAGTTTTGTTCCCCCTGAAGCCAATAATAGGATATCTAGATCTAAACTCCAGCCAACTATAGTAGGAAGGGAGCCTGCAACATAAGACCTTATGTTAAAGGCCTAGTATGAGGCAGAAACTGCTTCCAGAATCTGGCAAGAACAGGGCTAATATTGTAAAGAAGTGATAGTCACAAAGTACTTATGGAAAACATCCCAATATTAAGGATGCAGAACATTCCCTAAGGACGAAAGGAATACACTGACCCCCTCTAACTAGCAACATTGGGGGGCAATAGCTATGGCAGAGGGGCCATACTAACTTGTTTGTATTGGAGTATAAAGATGCATCTCAGAGGGACTATCTTTGTCTGGCTGAGGGAGGAAGGGAAAGGCCTGCCATTCACTGAGCTGGTCCAGTGTTACGGGGATACATGTATTAGTGATCCAGAGTCTGCAGGGTTCTAGTACTGTGCTTCATCGACAGTAAACCTTGGTGAGTGCCTTCATTCCTTGTGGTCATTGGATGCCTCACTCAAGGTCTGGTGTGCCAGCTGTTTGCGCAAGGATGGGGTGGCACAAAGAGGGAACACATGCACATGCAGCCAAACATCTATCAACATCTAACCACAACAACTTAGCAGCCAATTAGATTGCACCTGGAGTCATAGATAGTCTCAGTAGGTTTCTGGGTGAAATTTCATGGAGTGGCCAAACTGCCTAACTTCTCCTCTCACCTCTTTGGTCTTGGGGTATGTCTGCACTGCAATTAAATCCCCACAGCTAGGCCATGTTCGCTGACTCCAAATCATAGACATTGGGCGGTGAAGATGTAAAACTGCAATGTAAATATTAATGCCCAAGGTCCCAGAACGTAGCATGAACATCTATGCTGAAATTGTACAGCCCCCTCAGCCATATCAGCTGATGTCATCCACCTAATGCGGGTTTAATTGCAGTATAGACATACTCCTTATTTAGAGGTGAGAAATAACTTGGGATATTCTTCCCTTCTTCCAATAGTTGGGGATTTTTTTCGGTCTGTTTTCTTTTACACTGTAGAGCATGCAACACTTTATAATTTATATATCTTCAAATCTCATCTTGACAAAATAGCATTACTGCTTACAGGAGTATTCTATGCTAGTGGCTTTACAAGACTTACTTTTAACACTCTAGCAAGTTAGCATATTTATCAGTTTAACAGATGGAAACCTGAGCAATTACTCACATTTAACTTTTTCCTCTCCTCATTGTTGAAGAGAAAGGGCTCCCTGTCGTTGGAATTTGAAAGAAAAAAAATAGAAACAGAAGTAAAACATGAGACATTGGAAAGACCATTGCCAATACAGTGAATGTCATCTGTGTTTTATTCCTGGCTTTCTCCTTAACCAACTGTGTTAAAGGGTAATGGGTACATCATCTAAGTCTAAAATGTGTAACTTCGGTAACAGGCATTTGTAAAATGATTTGAGGTCCAAAGATAAAACGGGCTGTACAACTGCAAATGATGAAAATATGTTCCATACCTAGACAAATTAGATTTTCATTGTGAAACAAGCAGCTCACAGCTGTTTAATATCTAGACTTACATCAAAGAGAAAGTGATTTCATTAATTTGAGATCATGTTGGCAGTCATCCAAATTATGACCACAGTAGCAGAAGCACATCAGTGAGGCATAATTAGCTTTTATTTTATACTACAGAATTCCAGGTAGACATCATGGCCTCAGGACCTTACAAAATTTTCTGAAGTTGAATATTATAGAAACCATATTAATAGATTAAAATCCATTTAGGTTTAATCAATGGGAGAATATCAGGCATCCAGTTTTTTTATAACAGCATGTAACAGAATCATTATAAAAGGGTAAACATTTTCATTATAAACTTTGCTATTAGGGATTTTACACTTAACTGGAAAAAAATGAGGCCTGAAGACTAGCACTGGAAAATAAGAATGGTCATATGAGTCAGACAAATGGTCCATTCAACTCTGTATCTTGACTTTTGACAGAGTCAATGCCAGGAGCTTCAGAGCAAATGAACAGAAAAGGCAATTTCAAGTAATCTGTCCCCTATAATCCACTTCCAGCTTCTGGCAAACAGAGGCGAGGGACACTCAGAGCAGTGCTGCATCACTGCTTATCCTGGCTAATAATCATTGGACCTATTGTCCAGGAACTTACCTTGTTCTTTTTTTTTAACCCCATTGTAATTTTGGCCTTCACAACATACCATGCAAAGAATATCCACATATAGACAAATTCTCTAACTGTAAGAACAGCCATACCGGATCAGACCAAAGGTCCATCTAGCCCAGTATCCTGTCTGCTAACAGTGGCCAATACCATATACCACAGAAGGAGGGAACACAACAGGTAATCCTCAAGTGAGCCCTCACCTGTCACCCATTTACAGACAAACAGAGGATAGGGACACCATTCCTACCCATCCTGGCTAATAGCCATTGGTGGACCTAACCTCCATGAATCTATCTAGCTTTTTTTTTTAACGGTTACAGTCTTAGTCTTCACCACATCCCCTGGAAGGTAAAAGTCATCTGTTACTTTTGCTTACACTATGTTTTAGTTTGACAGATGGAGAATGTATTAATAGCCCTATTTCTTTGGTATTTGCTTTACGGCCAACCTTGTCGTCCAAGAATTGGAATCCTGCATGAATGAAATAGTTTGGAGAGACAAACACACATAAAATGTACTTTGATTTTGTTTTATTATGTTTAAGAGAAGATCTTGAGTCAGATAAAGGAGAATCCATTTATTTGAACTTCCTACTCCTTAGCTCTTTGGCAATGTCACTCCCTTATTAGAAAGTGACTGGAAATTAGTAACAAACAGCAAAATATTAAGATCTGAGCTACACTTAAAACATTTTGTCAACATATCTGTCAGGTAGAAATGGGGGAGCAGGCAGGAAAAAAAAATGACACCTCTAGAGCCTTGTGAGGATACAAAATTTGTATTTACATCCTATTTGCAAGAATTATCTGCAGGTGCAGATATAAAGTGGATATCTTCAGATTTGCAGGGTTCTAGAGACAATATTTGTATCTGCAGCTGATCCAAAACCTACAAAAATGGTCCATGGATATAAAGTGGATATCCATGGATTTGCAGGACTGGACACACCTCTAACCAGGATATGCCCTAATGTAGACACATCTATATCAGGAAAAGTCCTTTTGCCAGCATCGTTATTTCATTTGGGGAAAGAGAGTAAGTTATATTGCAACCTCCTCAACTTCCAGGTGGAAGGCTTTGTCTGGACAGGAGACAGAGCAGTGGCTCCTTTAAGGACTCCATTTCCCTTAGGGACTAAAAGGTAACGGCTGGGAAGCAGGTGGAAAATACCATAGGGAATGGAGGAGAGGAGGGATAGCTAAGCCATTGGCCTCTGAAAAGCTGGGGGAGGTTATTTAAATCTTATCCCTCAACCAGACCTCTTTAGGGCTTGTCTCTACTTACTGGGAAATCAAAGCTGCAGAGATCAAGCTCCTGGGGTTTGACTGAGCAGGTCCAATAAGAACCCACTAAATTGATTGCTCATGGTGCCCCCATCAACTCCAGTACTCCACTGGGTCACAAGGAGTAAGGGGAGAGCATTTCCTGTCAACCTCCTGCAATGGGGACACCCCGGAAACTTGACCTAAGGTACATAGACTCCAGCTATGTCATTCATGTAGGTGGAGTTGCACATCTTAGGTTGACTTACTTCTTTAATGGAGACCTGGCCTAACACCTATACTGACTAGGTACTTATTCCATAAGTGTTCTGGTCCCCTGATAAACTGGATAGGGAAGAGACTATGGCAGAGGTGGGCAAAAGGGCCTCCATGGGCTGGATCCGGCCCTCAGAGGCCCTGCTACTCCCCCATCACCAGGCCAATTAGGGGGCAGGGGAGCGTGCAAAACCTCCTCCCGCCCTGCCAGGAGCACGTGGTGCTTTAAGCACCATGCAGTGCTCACAGGGCAGGGGGGAGAGCACAGGAGGCTTCGCACACTCCCTCACCCCAGGCCAATCAGGGCTGGGGGGCGGGGGAGCTGCATGAACCTTCCTTCGCTCTTCCCCGGCCCTGCAAGGAGCCCGCGGCACTTCAAAGGGCCACATGCTTCTCGCAGGGCAGGAGGAGGCTTCCCGCACTCCCCCCGCCCCTAGTCCCTGATTGGCCGGGGGGTGGGGGAGCGTGCCAAGCCTCTTCCAGGGCATGGGTGCCTAGTGGGAAGGGAGGGCAAAGGGGCTCTCCCACCCCCAGGCCCATCATGGTCTGCGGGTGAAGTAGCCACACCCCTTCCCATTTAGGCCCTGCCCCTTCCGGGGTGGCCTGGGGCTACTTCAAAAATTTTTGAAGTGGCCCCCGGGCAAAAATTATTGCCCACCCCTGGATTATGGAGAAGACATCCCTTAAAGATATTGGTCAACAGAGGTTAAAGGCTTCTAATGTTTGGTACAGTGAGGAGACAATCCCCTTTTACACTCATCTGAGGGGAGTGTGGTAGGATCCTAGCAATGGGCTGGGAACCAGCTGTGGAGAGGCAGAGGAGCTCGTAGCTGGAAATGATTAAAGAATCATGAACAGTACTGTATGAATTATTGCCAGTAGTTGCTTGATTAGCTAAAGTTGTAGGCTGTGCCTACATTAGCAAGATTTTGCGCAAAAGCGAGTGCTTTTGCACAAAATCTTGCCGCCTGTCTACACTGGCCGCGAGTATTTGCGCAAGAACACTGATGTTGTAATGTACAAAATCAGTGCTTCTTGCGCAAATACTCTGACGATCCCACTCAGGGATAAACCCTCTTGTGCAAGTATTCTTGCGCAAGAGGCCAGTGTAGACAGCAACGTTAATTTCTTGTGCAAGAAAGCCCGATGGCTAAAATGGCCATCGGAGCTTTTTTGCGCAAGAGAGCGTCTACATTGGCACGGATGCTTCTGCGCAAAAGCAAATCTTTTGTGCAAAGGCACATGCCAGTGTAGACGCTCTCTTGCGCAAATACTTTTAACGGAAAAACTTTTCCATTAAAAGTATTTGCGCAAAATCATGCCAGTCTAGATGCAGCCCTTGTGTAATTAAACCACATCCCTTGCATCTTGTCTTTTTTTCCTGCATTGCCAAGACATTGGCAAAACCCCTCTCAGCAGTATAACTTGCTGGTATTGCTCCACCAGAAAAGCCCATCCATAGACAAACCCTAAAACACAATGTGGAATAAGATTGCATCAGCCAGCTACTAACTCATCTCCAACTAGCTTACTCTTTTAGAAATATGTTCTACATTATCCACATTTCTAGATGTATAATGGTCTTCAAAAATGAGAGAGTTAGAATTCAGAGACTACCAAACTAAAGGCAAGTTTAAATCATTTTAAGTGCATAACATAAAAAGTATCAGGCACTGGTAAGAACTTACCTAAATTAATTCCTTGTAAAAAAAACACCCTTAATTTATGGGGAAAATTACAGAATAAGGTATCCAGGGCAGGGAACATGTCTAAGGATATATCTAGAAACTAATACAATTGGGTCCTGACTGTGGCCTTCAGGTGTAACCAGATCCTTTCAGAGAATGACAGGCTCCCTGAGTTTAGAGGCCCCAGTCCAGCCCCAGCTCTAGGCCCCTGACTTATCTAACTTCTCATCCACAAGGTCATACTAAAAAAATCTGAAAATGAACACTTGAGATATTTATTTAGTAACAATTAAGTCATTATACCAATAACATGGTATATTAAAAATGTAACTTTAATTGTAAGTTTACACTGCGAGCAAAACTCTTCATTTTAGGAATGCTTTTCAGCTTTGTTGTATGGAAACTTATTTATAATTGAAGAAAATCTAATTTACTTGCAACATCACTGTTATTAAGCATTGCAAGCCCATTCAAATCCTTGTCCCATTGTAGAAGGATGATAGTTCTTTGTTTTAACACATTGAATGTACATTCACCTGAAGCCACTGATTCAGGGAGACTAACAAAAATATGTAATGCAATTGTAAATTTGGAAATACAGTCAACAGGCCAAGAACGAATATTTCTTGAAGCAGTTCTTTTGGTTTGCAGTCCGATTTAAAGTTGGTGGAATGTATATGTTTCAAGAAGACTCTCTTGTCACAGAGATCTCTTCAAATTTCGTTATTGTACCCTTGTTGAAACTGTTCAGCCACTGAACAGAGATCTTCATCACTCCCAAAATCCAAAAAGGGTACAAATGTGTCACAGTGACTCAAATCGATGTAAAGTAATAGAGAGATAGCCGTGTTAGTCTGATCTTGGTAAAACAAAAGGAAAAAAAAATATGTAGCACTTTAAAGACTAACAAGATAGTTTATTAAGTGATGAGCTTTCCCTTCAGATCATATTCTGAAAGTGAATTGGCATGACCATATATAACAAAGGAATACAATGAAGAAAGTAAACAGATTATAAACTAACAAATCAGCTACTAGAACAGAAGGTGGGGGCACGGGGCAAGGGAGAGACAAGGAAGGAGGAAATAGCTTATTGTAAGTCAATAAGTGGCTAATCTGGAGTTACTACAACTATCAATAGATGGGGAGGCTGTCTTTGTAATGTGTAAGGTAATTAGCATCTTTATTAAGGCCCATTCGCAACGTGTCGAATTTAAGCATAAATACAAGTTCTGAAGTCTCCCTCTGTAATCTGGTGTTAAAGTCTCTTTGAAGTAAGATGCATGTTTTCAGGTCTTTAAGGGAATGGCCAGTTAGATGTGTAAGACCTGATTTGATGGAGTCAGTAATAACCCTCTCTCCCAACCCAAAATTGACTCAATAGTGCCTTTCTGCATCAGATTGAGAAGCTAGGATGAGACTGGTGGTAAATGCAGATGAAATGGCAATACCCTGTGCTACTGATTTGGACTCGGAAAGGATAGCGTCCCATTGACCACAAATCTTTTGAATATCTTTAAGAGGTCGTTCAATGCTATCCCTCTCAGGGTATGTCTACACTACAGAGTTTTTTCAGAAAAACGGCTGTTTTTCCGAAAACATTTCAATTACGTCCACACTGAAATTGAGTTCTTCCGAAAAAAAATCGAAACAGAGGGGTTTTTCCAACATTGGTAATCCTCATTCTACAAGGAAAAAGGCATGTGAGGATGGGGAAGAGGAAGTTCTTTCAAAAGCAGAGGAAAGAGGAAAAAACACAGGTGCCCTGGTGGCCACTCCATCCATAGTAATCACAGCTGAAATGAGAGATAGCATCCACACTGAACAGATGCTATCTTTCGAAAAAGCAGATTGCTTTTTCGATGTGCTTTTGCACACATCGAAGAGTGGACACACTCTTTCGGAAGAAGTTTTTCTGGAAGATCTCTTCTGAAAAAAGCCTGAAGTCTAGACATAGTTTCATGCACATGGACCACATGAAAATGCATTCAAATTTGGATGTATATTTCTGAATTTACTTAAGCTCATTGCGAGCCTGTGCTGTGAGTGTAAGAGATATAAGCGCACTTAAAGCCTCTCTGAGTCCAAATGCTGTGCAACTGGTTTAACGCCATCAATTCATGCTGACCATCTTGTTGTGGACGTGCCGTGAAGGGAAACAGGCAGATGCTGCTTCCAAATTTCCCACTTTTGAGGATTGCTACTTAAGAGGTTATACAATTGCTGGATTATTCCAAAGTATGTGATTGCTTCCTTGCATGATTCAGCATAATCAATGCTAACAAGATTTAGTGTGTGGTTACCACAACCGGAGGAAAATAGTTTGGAATTTGTTCAAGAAGGACTGTTTGTACACTGTTCTTCCCAGCCATATTGGATCCATTGTCATAGGCTTGACCAATGCAGACTTGAAAATGTAATTTGAAGACTCCCAGAATTTTTAATACACAAGCAGAGATTTCTTTTCCATTTTGGGGCGTGAAATTTCAAACAAAATTAATCATTCTTCAACTGAAACCTCTGAAATTTCTGAAATTTTAACATATCAAACAACCAAGGTTGTCTGTTCTTTATGGAGTTGCATCAATAATAAATGAAAAGTACTTTGCATGTTATATCTCTTCAAGAACTGTTGTTTGCACAAATGTCCCACGCAGCTCAATAAACTCGTTTTCTATTCTGGTAGACAGATAATGGACTTGCATGCGTTTTCTGTTCTCTTGTGATTCATGAACATGCTTAACATGGCCTGATAAAAGTGGGTCATACTTGTTAGGAAGCTCAAGTATACCAAGAAAGTTTCCATTTGTAGGTTATCGATATGTTGACTGGAACCAAACAAAGCCAATCCCCGTTCAGAAAGAAAAAGAATGACATTCAATATGCACTCAAGGAGGGTTTTTTCCAGTTATCAGTTTCTGTGTTTATTTCACTCAGGAGTAAGTTTTCAATTGAACTATCAGCTAGTGCTGCTCTACTAGCTGATTTCAATGTAACATAGTTATGTACTACTGAAGTTTCACGTGTGGGTATTCAATCTGTTAACTTCCTCCAACCTCTACTGATGCTCCAACCAGATGGACCAGACAGTGCTGCTGCATTTGAAGTATTACTGTTAAAAATGAAACAGGGTACACAGTCCAGAGCCTGCTTTTCCATGCTTCAGCAGAATCAGTCTCTTGTGTACATCTCTCCATTTGGAAAAGTTTTTGTCAGATGAGTGGGAAAACCATAAGTTTCAGCATCTTTTGGTATCTGAAAACAACTAACTTTGAGATATGATTGCATTTGAGCAACATTATTCTTATCAAGAAGTCCAATATCAGGTTCTGATGCCACTGTTACAAGGTGTCCTGTGCTAGTCATAAGCTTTTGCTCTTGCTGTGCAGCATCTCCGAGGTCCTCATTTTCTGTCTGCACAGTCTCTAAATCGAGTGTAGATTATGCATCTATCTCCACTGTTGGCATTTCTGAGTTGATTAATGACCTCTGTAGTAAGTTGAGGGTCAATAACATGGAGTCAGCAGGCCTAAATAGAGGCCTGTAACATGAAAACAGCAACAGACCTGCAATCTAGTGAGCAAGACTTTGGCTCCGTAACACAGGAGCCAAGAAAGAGGCCCTACTGATAATTGTGTGATTGTGTAAGTTAGGACACAGGGCGGCAATGAGAACAAACTGTAAGCCAAAAGGGAGTAATGGAACATCTTAAGGAATGTCTTGGTACAAAGACTCCCTAAAAACTAATGCACATACCGACCTAGGTTCAGGACCAGGTCGGAACTGACAGCATGAAGGATAGTAAGTAAGCCCCCCTTCCGTAAGGTGAGGGGTGGTAACTAGGCAACAGAGGGTGGTAACCTGGTACGTAAAGAAATGATGTAAGTTGTTTGTACCTGTCTATAAAAGGACACCGCAAAAGGTGCTCTCCAGCCGACCTTGGGGGGGGGGCGCACTAGGCGCCTGAAAGGCAGGTGTCATTGCCCGAACTTACAGAATGCACAGTAGCTTAATTTTGACTAACTGCTGTTAATATCTGTTATATGGCAATAGGCCTGCCCGGTGTTGGTACCTTGTCAACGCGGGCCATAGTGCCCAGTGGTGTAACATTGTACTGATCTCTGTTACCAACTGGTAGAGCTTCACATTTGACAATAAACCTGCTCGATTGATTTCAAACCTTGCCTGCATCTGTTGTTTCCGGGGCCTCTCAAAGATCTCCTGTGTTGACCCAAGTGCACAGGGTCTAACACTCTAGATAAAGGAAGTACTGATTGTTATGCATGCAGCCGAAAGTTTATCATCACCGACGGAGTAGAGGTCCTGTCAGGAGCGCGCCAGGACGACCCTGACAAGACGACGCTGACACTGACAGTCCAGACCACCAAAGATAGAGAGGTACGAAAACACCGAGGTACAACAACCTCCTCATTTTGAGGCAGAGGCATTGAAATGTCATTTGTGGGTACAAAGTTTTTATCATCAGAACTGAAAGTGTCACTATCAGTATGGTCACCTTCTAATGGCTGAGGCATCTTTTCTATGAGAGATGATATTAGTGGCTTTAAACTCTTAACTGCTGCTTTACTCTGTAGCTTTCGCCATCTCTTACTTGCACCACTTTCAAATCTTCACTTCATTTTTATAAAGTTTTTTTTTTTTTTTTAAACACAGTAACACAAATTAATTCGCTAAAGGCTATACAAACTTGTAATTGTATATACTTCACAATTAATATTATAAAACAATGGTATGGGGGTGTTATGTAGGGTGCATATCAAAGTGTTTGTCTGTGAGCATTTGATTGTGTGTGGTGGTTTGAAAAGAGCGGCAGTTGGAAAGTTTGAAAAGTGTGAATTGGGAGTGCTTTGTTTCAAGTAGGCCTTCAGGGGCAGATTGGATTAGAGGCATGACTTTGAGCCGGACCTAGCCTCAGTCTTATAAAAAGGCAGCCAGAGAGAACGTAGCGAGGAGCCAACAGGGCAGCAGCCAACAGGGGAGTTTACCCTATGGGAGCCCCATACTGTTTGATGGTCTTTTCCTTAATTTTTTTTCTCTTCTGCCCTTCTAAGGGGCATTTAAAAACATCTGAGGAATCTCTCTGAAGGAAGGCAGATATGGATAATAATAAGTCTGCTGTTGTTACCTGTACAGCATGTGCCATGTTTGTCTTACTCCTGGAAGATAAAAGGAATTTCATCTGCACGAAGTGCAAGCTGGTCGTCAATTTGGAAGAAAAAAATTAGAGGACGTGAGGCCCAAGTATCAACCCTATGTTCCATCAGAGAAGATGAAGACTTCCTCGATAGAAGGCAACATTTAATCCTGCAGACACAGCATGCTGAAGAGCCAGTGAGGGCAGTACAGGACAAGGAAGAAAACTGGCAGCATGTAACCTCTAGGAGAAGACGATCAACTCAGGTATCCTCTATTCCCGTAGAGGTAAGTAATCGCTTTCAGGCTCCCTGCACAGGCACTACAGTGGAGAATGCTTTGGCAGGGACCTCTCAGGGAAGAAATCAGAAGGACACCCCATGTACCAGAAGGCATGGGATGCGTAGTCCTAGGGATGGGGGTTCCACAACCACCACCCCCAAAGAAGAAGACTGGTGGTGGTGGTGGTCGGGGACTCCCTCGTAAGAGGGACGGAGTCATCCATCTGCCATCCACACCTGCAATCTCGAGAAATGTACTGCTTACCAGGAGCTAGAATTAAGGATGTGGTCAAGAATGACTTTGAGCGGGTCACAGCAGATTATGTAGCATTGGAAAGAATGATCAAGGAATTTGAAGCACAAGTGGTGTTCTCATCCATCCTCCCTATTAAAGGAAAAGGTCCAGGTAGGAATCGTCAAATTGAGGAAGTAAATGTGTGGTTGTGCAGGTAGTGTCAGAGAGAGGGCTTTGGTTTCTTCGACCATGGGACTCTGTTCCAGGCACAAGGATTGTTAGGAAGAGATGGGATCCACCTAACCAAGAGAGGAAAGAGCATCTTCACGAGCAGGCTTGCAAACCTAGTGAGGAGGGCTTTAAATTAGGTTTGTTGGGGGACGGAGACCAAAGCCTTGTGGTAAGTGAAAAAGTTGGATACCGGGAAGAAACACAAGGAAGAACAAACAACAAGGGAGGACCCCTGATTTGGATGGAGAAGGTAGGGTGATCAACTGGCTATCTTAAGTGTTTGTATGTAAATGCGAGAAACCTGAGAAACAAACAGGAAGAATTAAAAGCTCCGGCACAGTCACAGAACTACGACTTGATTGGAATAACAGAGACTTGGTGGGATGACTTGCATGACTGGAGCATTGTCATGGAAGTATAAACTGTTCAGGAAGAACAGGCGGGGGAAAAAAGAAGGAGGAATTGCATTTTATGTAAGAGAGCAGTATGATTGCTCAGAGCTCCAGTATATAGAGGGAGAAAAACCTGTTGAGAGTCTATGGGTTAAGTTTAGAGGTGAAAGCAACAGGGGTGATGTCGTGGTTGGTGTCTGCTACAGACCACCGGATCAGGAGGATGAGGTAGTCGAGACTTTCTTCAGACAACTGAGAGAAGCTTCCAGATCAGAGGTCCTGGTTCTCATGGGGGACTTTAATCACCCTGACATCTGTTGGGAGACCAATACTGCAGTACATGGACAATCCAAGAAGTTTTTGGGATAACTTCTTGGTACAAGTGTTGAAGGAACCGATCAGGGGCCATGCGCAGCTTGACCTGCTGCTCACGAACAGGGAAGAACTAGCAGGGGAAATAGAGGTGGGTGACCAGCTGGGAAGCAGTGATCATAAGATGGTAGATTTCAGAATCCTGACCAAAGGAAGAAAGGAGAGTAGCAAAATACACAACCTGCACTTCAGAAAAGCAAACTTTGACTCCCTCAGAGAACTGATGGACAGGATTTCCTGGGATGCTTACATGAAGGGGAAAAGAGTCCAGGAGAGCTGGCAGTATTTTAAAGAAGCCTTATTAAAGGCGCAGTAAGAAAAGCAAATATGGTAGGCGACCAGATTGGCTTACTGGGGAAATCCCTGGTGAGCTTAAACACAAAAAGGAAGCTTAGAAGAAATGGAAACTTGGACAGATGACTAAGGAGGAGTATAAATATATTGCTCGAGAATTCAGGGGACTTATCAGGAAGGCGAAAGTGCAATTGGAATTGCAGCTAGCAAGGGATGTGAAGGATAACAAGAAAGGTTTCTACAGGCATGTTAGCAATAAGAGGGTGATCAGAGAGGGTGTGGGGCCCTTACTGGATGAGGGAGGTAAGCTAGTGACAGATGATGTGGGAGAAGCTGAAGTACTCAATGCTTTCTTTGCCTCTGTCTTCATGGACAAGGTCAGCTCCCAGACAAATGCACTAGGCAACGCAGTATGGGAAGGAGGTAGGCAGCCCTTGGTAAGGAAAGAACAAGTTAGGAACTATTTAGAAAAGCTCAACATACACAAATCCATGGTCCCGGACTTAATGCATCCGAGAGTACTGAGGGAGTTGGCAAATGTCATTGCAGAGTCTTTGGCCATTATCTTTGAAAACTCGTGGAGATCGGGAGAGATCCCGGATGATTGGAAAATGGCAAATGTAGTGCCCATCTTTAAAAAAGGGAAGAAGGACAATTCAGGGAACTACAGACCAGTCAGCCTTACCTCAGTCCCCGGAAAAATCATGGAGGGGATCCTCAAGGAATCCATCTTGAAGCACTTGGAAGAGGGGAAAGTGATAGGGAACAGTCAACATGGATTAACTGAAGGCAAGTCGTACCTGACCAATCTGATTAGCTTCTAGGATGAAGTAACTGGCTCTGTGGATATGGAAAAGACAGTGGATGTGATATATCTTGACTTTAGCAAAGCTTTTGATATGGTCTCCCACAATATTCTTGCCAGCAAGTTAAAGGAATATAGATTGGATAAATGGACTGTAAGATGGATAGAAAGCTTGCTAGATTGTTGGGCCCAACAGGTAGTGATCAATGGCTCGATGTCAGGTTGGCGGTGGGTTTCTAGTGGAGTGCCCCAAAGATCAGTTCTAAGACCGGTTTTGTTCAACATCTTTATTAATGATCTGGATGAAGGGATGGATTGCATCCTCAGCAAGTTCGCAGAGGACACTAAGCTAGGGGGAGAGGTAGATATGCTGGAGGGCAGGGATAGGGTGCAGACCTAGACAGGTTAGAGGACTAGGCCAAAAGGTATCTGATGAGATTCAACAAGGACAAGTGCAGAGTCCTGCACTTGGGATGGAAGAATCCCAAGCATTGTTACAGACTGGGGACCAACTGGCTGAGTAGCAGTTCTGCAGAAAAGGATTGGGGATTACAGTGGATGAGAAGCTGGATATGAGTCAACAGTGTGCCCTTGTAACCAGGAAGGCTAATGGCATATTAGGTTGCATTAGGAGGAGCATTGCCAGCAGATCTAGAGAAGTGATTGTCCCCCTTTAATTTGGCTCTGGTGAGGCCACATCTAGAGTATTGCATCCAGTTCTGGGCCCCCCCACTATTGAAAGGATGTGGATGCATTGGAGAGGGCAACCAAAATGATTAAGGGGCTGGAGCACTTGACCTATGTGGAGAGGCTGAGGGATTTGGGTTTATTTAATCTGCAGAAGTGAAGAGTAAGGGGGGATTTGATAGCAGCCTTCAACTTCCTGAAGGGAGGTTCCAAAGAGGATGGAGAGAGGCTGTTCTCAGTTGTGACAGATGGCAGAACAAGGAGCAATGGTTTCAAGTTACAGTGGGGGGGAGATCTAGGTTGAATATTAGGAAAAACTATTTCACTAGGAGGGTGGAGAAGTACTGGAATGGGTTACCTAGGGAGGTGGTGGAATCTGCATCCCTAGAGGTTTTTAAGTCCCGGCTTGACAAAGCCCTGGCTGGGTTGATTTAGTTGGGATTGGTCCTGCTTAGAGTAGGGGGCTGGACTTGATGACCTCCTGAGGTCTCTTCCAGCCCTATGATTTACCATGGCCCTTATCACCTTATTTCAAAGTCTTGAAATTTCATCTGCTAATATGTTCCCATTATTAAATTTCTCTAATAACTGGTGTGTTATGAATATGAACATGGGGCGATTGCCAGATCAGATATAAAGTTCATTAAACAACTAGAATTAAAAGTTTATCACCACAAAAAAGCCTTTGAAGATTAATCTAAAACTGGATGAAGAGGTAGTTTACAGTTGAGGCTGATATGGTTATTGTATACAAAGACACAAAAAAAACAGGAATACAAAAATCTCCTGTGCAGAGATAGACATCTAATTGAAAGGTTAAATCCATCCTCAGACCAAGCAAAATCACTTTACGTAACAATTAATTACGACTTTCAAAACCTCTAAATGATGCAAAGACCGTAAACAGCGTTTCACAGCATAGAATCACTAATCAGAGAAGCTACTCCAGTCACACAGATGAAAACTTGGATGTGACCAAAAAAATTGGCAAAGGCCCAAGGTTCCACAATGATTTAAATCAATTCTTTGCAGGTATATGTAGCTTCTTTTGTTGTTTCCGTTATAACTGCCAGGTGTATAAATAAATGGAAATGACTTGGTAGAAAAATGTCAAAATTTGAGACCCCTTTGTCCCATGAGACCTGAGCAAAATAAGGCCTGCGTGTAACTATGTTACAAATAAATAATACCGTACCATTACTAAATGCTAGTTTTCCTTAAAAAACACAGAAGTCCACTATAAACTAATGCTAAATTCACTCTACAGAAACAAAAAAAAACCCCTTAAATATTTAGCGAATATTATACTTGATTTACTTATACCACCTATGTGACTTTCATTTATTGTATCACTGTAAAAGTCGTGTACTTTCACTATGTGCAATTGGAGAAACATGAGGGAGCTGATCCAGGAAACCGGCAGTTCCTGTTCTGCCTTAGCGATCTCAGAGAATATATGGAGGGCATCCTAGTTTTGAAGCTTGTTCCACTATTTACTTTTCTGAAGGAGTAGGCATGATAAACTTTCATGACAGACATAATCTTTATAAGAAGATTAACAGACATGACTTTTCTTGTCTTACAACCACCTGTGAGATTCAGGATAATTAACAGCACCTTCTTAAGATTATCAGCTAAAGAGCTTTACATTTAGCCAGGAAAGAATATCTTTTTATACAAAGGGGAAAAAGTCAGCCTGATAGGTCTCTAAAAAACTACGTAAAGGAATTCAGAACCACATTTCACATTTTTCGAAATTCTGCAGACCCCTGTAATAACTAATCAAACGGGATGACAGAAGCACAACATTATAACTGCAAAATTTTAGGTTTTGGTTTATTTCACTTAGAATCAAAACATATTTAATGTTGAATTCGATATTAATAGAATACAATTTTCCATGGGAAGGCCTTCAATAAATAGTAAACTTAGATGAATCCCTCAATGAAGCATTTAATGACAAATTGACTGGTAACTTAAATACTTATGTATATAAACACTAAATGACAATGCACAGTAAAAATCATGAGGCTAAAAATGTCAAACTACAGTAATTGTATACATTTTTCTGTATTGTAGTACATACAAGTTTCAAATCAGTGAATTCAATCAAATCCATATTTTGTAATTGTTAAGTGTTAATGCATTAATGCTTAGTGATTGGAAGATGCATATACCCCCTGCAAAAGCAGGCTCTGATTAGGGATGTTAGAAATCAAGTAATTGTGTAAACTGCAACAATGTTTAGCAGTTACACAGTTACTAAAATGCTCCCCAGGGGGGTGGGGTGGGCAGCTATCAGTTCCCAGCCCCACTCCTGAGGAGCCCCTTGTCACCCTGCGCAGCAGCCCCTGTGTGAGGGGGCCCCCGAGCTCCCAGTGGACAGAGGCTGTTTCAGAATTCCACAGAGCAGCGAGCCCGTGGGATGCCTGAGCAACTTCTGTCCTCAGGGAGTCTGGGGCTGCTGCCATCCTGCGCTGCTGTCTCTGATATAGAGGCAACAGCATGGGGCAGCAGATAGGAGCCAGTTTGAAAACTGGCTCCCCACACGTACCAGCTCCTGCCTGCTGCCTCTGTATCAGAGGCAGCAGAACAGGGTGGCAGGTGGCTCCCCTCGTGCTCTTCACTTAAAACTCAGATGGGTGGGCTGGGACTGAGCCAGCTTGCCAGTCTGAGTTTTAAATGCGGAGCACGTTGGCGGGGGTCCTGTTGTGATTTACTGGGACCATTTATTGGTTAAAACGGTTTGCCAGGTAGCTGCTAACATCCCTAGCTCTGATATGCAACTGTCATTTCAAAGCTCTGCATGGAACGTACAAGTGACAAAGAAATTACTCCACAGAAATTTTCTTTTCCTATTCTGTGCTACATAAAAATGCTAAAAAGTCAGCTCTCAGGTGACAAGTTGTAGTAGCACTGACTTTATATACATATTGTCCATTCAAGGTACACAAGTGCAAAGTATTAAGACATTTAATAGAGGGAAGATTTAAAAAAACCTTCACTTTTCAAGAGAATTTTTACTTTGGAACAATCATTTTATATGCTAGGAAAAAATATTTATATAAAACAAAAATCAACAAACCCAAGAGGCTGCCACTTTTATGTAATCATATTTATGACCAAAACAGAGACTTCTGATAGGAGTTTAAAATCTAAGGATTGTCAATTAATGAGCTATCCACAGAATTGTTCTTTAAACAGAGGTACAGGATTATGCACATTTTAACAGCTGCTCCACTACCAACAGAAGAGCAGTAATTTGGGGAATTCACATCATGTTGACAGACAGGGTGGTTTATGGATATCAAGGGAAAAAGCAACATATTGTGCAAGATGGCACATGTATTCCACCAATAATTGAACACATCTTCACTTATGTAAGACAGAAGGTACATGTCTATAGCCAGTTTCTCTTGTTTTAAGAGATTCTTCTTCATCCTTTCGCGCTTGTGGTAGGTCCTAAGACATTCTTCATTTAAAGCCGTACTACTCCAGAGTTAAAGACACGAGGGAGAATAAAATGATGCGCTAATGAATGCTGTTTAGAGATAACTTTTGTACACAAAGCTTGTTTTCAACAATTAAGGCCTTGGAAATGTTGAAATTTGATGGAACAGCATTAGCAGGACACAAATGTCCATACCAAGGGTGGGCAAAATACGGCTTGTGGGCTGGCTCTGGCCTGCCAAGCTTTTGGATCCCACCTGTAGCCTGCCAGAAACCTCAGGCAGGCTCCCTGCTTACTGCAACCCCAAGCCACTCAAAGAGGCCAGCTCCTTGCACCAGGTGCCTCTAAGTGCTGCCCGTTGGGCTCCTGGCCAGGAATCATAGAATCCTAGGGCTGGAAGAGACCTCAGGAGGTCATCGAGTTCCAGCCCCCTGCCCAAAGCAGGAATAACCCCAACTAAATCACCCCAGCCAGGGCTTTGTGAAGCCGGGACTTAAAAACCACTAGGGATGGAGATTCCATTCACCATCTCTCTAGGTAATCCATTTCAGTGTTTTACCACTCTCTTAGTGAGGAGTCTGCTAGGTAAGCACCTCCTGGCCAGAGCCTGCATCTGGACTCCACCTCCTCCCCAACTCCTTGCCCCAGATCACACACCCACACCCTCTGCACCCCTTCACTCCCCTACTCCAGAATCACGACTCCCTCCCAGATCCTGCAACCACTTCTACACCTCTCCCCCAGATCAGAATCCTCTCCTGCATTCATACTCTCTCCCAGGCCCTGCACCCCAATCCCCTACCCCAGGTCAGAACCTCCTCCTTCACCCAAACTCCCTCACAGACCCCACACCCTCTCCTCTACCCCTAGCTCCCTTCCAAGCCCAACCTCCATCCCAGACCCTGCACCCCTCTCCAAAGAAAAAAAAGTGTGGCCCTTGACCACTTAGCTAAACCTTGGAGGGGCCCCCCATCAAAAATTATTGTCCCCTGCCTATAACAAGAGAAAATAAATTTCTAATAAACTTTAGCAAAGTACCATTTAAGGGACAACACCTGTATGGCCTAATTAATCATCTTTTAGTTTTCCCTTGAGAAATGGCCTCTGCATAGGATATGTGAATGAAGTCATAAAGCTGCTTAGCATTGACAGCGTTACCCAGAATTTCTGAGAGTTTGTCCTGTGACAGAGTTACTAGCTCTGCAATGCTCTCAACATGGTTCATTAAGGCATGGCAATTTTTGGCATTTACACCTGGTATTTTTAATAAGAAGTCCTGTGGGCCAGGGTTATACTTGTCCGACTCAGGAACGATTTCAGAATCTGCGGTGATGGCCATTGCTATTGCTGCATCAGGCTGTGGCCGGCTCTGTTTCAACTCCTCAAACAACTCAGCAGTGGCATGTGGAGACGGACACCACAAAATACGTAGTCTTGGGAAATGAAGTGTAAGAAGGGTGAGTTTAGAGGTAACATCATTACTGCAAATCTCTTGATGTAGAGACCCTCGTGACAGGAGAGAGAAAGATTTGTTAGGGTCGAATTCTATCAAAAGAATTGGTCGCTTATAATAACGAGACATAGAAATACATTGGGAGTAAAGCCTCCCATTATTTAAAGAACCTATCAAATCACTGATACTCTTCCGCTCCACGCAGATATCAGGGGTGAGAATGTAATCTCCAACTTCCAAAGTAACAGGTTCGATGTCAATGCCACGACGATGAATCAGAGATGGAAGCTCACTGCGAAATTCTCGCATATCCACTATTATGGTTTGTTGAACACTCTTCTGCTCCTGTCCACCTAATGAACAAACAGTTTATAGTGAATCTCTCATGTGGGTGACCTGATTCAGGTTATATCTATTTATCTGTATCTAAACATATTGCTGCATTTTGCATAAGACAACACAATTAAAATTCTTTAAAGACTTTAATAAAATATCCATGTTCATTGTCTGTCATTTATATAACATTAGAAAAATCCTACAAACCAATATGTAGCATAGTTTGAAAACCAGAGTATTCACATCACATTCAGATTACTGGGGTATTTCTTATGCCTCTAATTGAAAAAACCCACCTTAGGATATTTTCAGTGCTTTCAAAGTGTATGGATACCACCCTTTCACCCCAGAGATCCCAAGTTTAGTGCAGGATTTACTATGCCATTGAATCAACTTGCCACCAATTTAAAACAAACAAACAACAACAAAACTAGTCTGCACCTACTAGACAACATTTTACAATGCAGTAGCATTAAGCATTGAAAATCATATAAGATCTTGCAAGATCTGTGAGCTTTATGAGAGGAATTTAAAACTATAGCAAATGGCTACTGAGTGATGATGGTTCAACTGGTTGATAATGAGCATTTTAATTCATCTGTAGATAAAAATCTATTTAAACACATTGGGCAAATTTAGGCAAAAAAGTTGTACTCAAAGAAAATTATGTTTTCCTTACACTCTAAAAAGCATGGAACACTGAAAATGTAGTATGAAGCTGCTCATATTTACTCCTAGCATTTGCCACCCAAATGGGATTGTTTACCATATTACAGATGTATCTGGGCCTTTACATATTTACAGGAGCTTCAGGGGATAGCTGAGTTAGTCTATTACAGAAAAACAACAACAAATGATCTGGTAGCACTTTATAGACTAACAAAACATGTAGATGGTATCATGAGCTTTTGTGGGCACAGCCCACTTCTTCAGATGACTGGAGTTATGAGTAGGGGATATGAAAACTTGAAATACATAGGAGAGGGGAAGGAGAAGGGGGAGAAAAAGAAAAAAAGGAAAAAGGAAGGGGTGTGTGAGACAGGGCATCATTAAGCATCTGGAGAATGGGTACTTAAACCTAAGCAGATCAAAGTAAATAGATAGATGCTAAGTCAGGAAGGATACCACTCACAGAGCTGTTAGCACCTTCAGTGGTTATGAAGTAGGTAGTGTCCTAGCCAGCCAATATCTCGACTGAGTCCATTAGCATGTGAATTGAATTTGTGGAATCACACTTCATCCACAAATTCAATTCACATGCTAATGGACTCAATCGAGATATTGGCTGGCTAGTACACTACCTACTTCATAACCACTGAAGGTGCTAACAGCTCTGTGAGTGGTATCCTTCCTGTCTTAGCATCTGTCTATTTACTTTGATCTGCTTAGGTTTAAGTACCCATTCTCCAGATACTTAATGATGCCCTGTCTCACACCCCCCTTCCTTTTTTCTTTTTCTCCCCCCTCTCCTATTTATTTCGAGTTTTCATATCCCCTACTCATAACTCCAGTCATCTGAAGAAGTGGGCTGTGCAGACGAAAGCTCACGATACCATCTACATGTTATATTTGCAGGAGGACAAGATCCCACCCTTGAATATAAACAAGTTTGGCTCAAGAGCTGGTATAGATGGGCTGGTGAAGATAAAAATGATGGGAAGCTAAGTGAAAGTAGTTTTAAGGAGGGATTTAAAAGAAAAAAAGTCATGCTGTTTGTCACACAAATTAACGTCTCAGGTGTGGGTGGAGGGTGGTCAGTATGAAAAGTGGGAGGAGACAAATGAAGCATAATGGAGAACAGATTAGGCAGAGCATATGGCAAAAGAGGGAATGATGAAGGAAATGAAAGCCAAGATGCAGGCAGAGGCAGAGCTGTGAAGATGATGGCAGGAGCAAACATGAGAAGAAAGAATTTGAATTTCTAAGAAAAGGTTAGAAAAAAAACAGAGGAGAGATTGAAACATGGACAAACAGTGTTAGAGTGGCAGCAAAAGAAAGATTTTTTTCTTCTGCATAGAAATCCCCTTCCTTTTGCAATTACTCTGAGAACGTTTGCCTCTTATTTGATTCACTTCATTGGCTTTTTCTCTCCTTTGAAGAAACTACTTGTGACACACCCAAAATTAAGGAATACAATTGTTTTTGAGGCTAATACTAACCCATAATCTTCTATCAATTGAGCTGTCAGTTGGCTATAATTTGCATTTATTAGGTATGGGCTGAATTCTGCTTACTGTAAGATGCAGACCTCTCAACCAAGTTTTTGGACATTCATATTAGTTTCCTAATGTATTTTCATTTTTCTACCTTCTAAGTAGTATATTCGTGTTCAGTTTGCAAATGAAACCTACTGCCTACAAGTCAATGGGAGTTACGCACACCTATTTAAAGTAAAAAAGGCCTGATGGCCCACATTTTGTGCTTTAAAAGGACAGTGTCACTTTAAACCAGGAGTGGGGAACCTAAGGCCTGGGGACCGAATTTGGCCCCCAGCTTGTCTGGATCCAGCCCCCAAGGCTTAGGACCTCCCTCCCAGCATCAGGGAGCTAGTGCTGACACTACAGACCTGCAATCCCCTCCAAGGGGCTGAAGTGCCAGCACCAGCTCCCTGCTGAGTGGGGGTGAGGAAGGGGGAGAGAGCTCATGGGCCAGAGTCAAGCAAGCTGGGTTCAGATCCAACCCACTGGTGGGGGAAGGAAGTGGCTCCTGCACACGCTCTTACCCAGACCCCCATCCCACTTTGCTCCTGCACTCTCCCACTCTTAGCCTGCTCCTGCACACTACTGCCCTCCCAGACCCACTAACCCCCACCCGCTGCTGCAACCTCCTTGCTGCCCAGACCCCACACCCCAAGCCTGCTTCCTGGCAGCCACCCTTCCCACACACCAAACCCCTCATTTTTGGCCCCATCCCAGAGCTCACTTTTGTGTGACCTCTGACTGATTTTTCCGTTGGTCAGCAGCTCCTGATCCTAAAAAGGTTCCTCATCCCTGTTTTAAACCCTCCTCTTTCTTAAGTCTTTACAGAACAGGCATCCTTTACTCTGACTAAAACAGACAGGCCTCCTTACAGAGTCAGTTAATAGAGCCAGTTTCTCAGTCAGAGGAGTTGGTGGCTGGAGGTCCATGGCACTGCTTCCTGCCACTTTTGAAAGCTTATAGCACTGCTTTTACTGGCCCAGATGACTAGAGTGATTTCTTATAAGGCAGTGGAGGACATTTAAGCCACAAATCTGGCTCTGCACATAAACTGGACAAAATTTAGCCCCAGAGCAAGTGAACACTAAGCTAAGGGGAGGGGTAGACACACTGGAGGGCAGGGATAGAGTCCAGAGTGACCTAGACAGATTAGAGGATTGGGCCAAAAGAAATCTGATAAGGTTCAACAAGGACAAGTGTAGAATCCTGCACTTGGGACGGAAGAATGCCAAGCATTGTTACAGGCTGGGGATCGACTAAGTAGCAGTTCTGCAGAAAAGGACCTGGGGATTACAGTGGATGAGAAGCTGGATATGAGTCAACAGTGTGCCCTTGTAACCAAGAAGGCTAATGGCAGATTAGGTTGCATTAGGAGCAGCACTGCCAGCAGATCTAGAGAAGTGATTATTACCCTTTATTTGGCTCTGGTGAGGCCACATCTGGAGTATTGTGTCCAGTTCTGGGCCCACCACTAGAGAAAAGATGTGGATGCATTGAAGAGGGTCCAGCGGAGGGTGACCAAAATGATTAGGGGGCTGGAGCACATGACCTATGAGGAGAGACTGAGGGATTTGGGTTTGTTTAGTCTGCAGAAGAGAAGAGTGAGGGGGGATTTGATAGCAGCCTTCAACTTCCTGAAGGGGGGTTCCAAAGAGGACGGAGAAAGGCCGTTCACAGTAGTGACGGATGGCAGAACAAGGAGCAACGGTCTCAAGTTACAGTGGGAGAGGTCTAGGTTGGATATTAGGAAAAACTATTTCACTAGGAGGGTGGAGAAGTACTGGAATGGGTTACCTAGGGAGGTGGTGGAATCTCCATCCCTAGAGGTGTTTAAGTCTTGGCTTGACAAAGCCCTGGCTGGGTTGATTTAGTTCGGATTGGTCCTGTTTTGGGCAGGGGGCTGGACTTGATGACCTCCTGAGGTCTCCTCCAGCTCTATGATTCTAACTCAACTAACAGAGACTACAGATAACCCAACAGAGATTATTTTTGTCCTATTTATTTTTAAATGGTCTGACAGGTATCTTGAAGCATTATGTCAAGCTCTGTACAAAAAACCTTAATGGCACCCAAAGGAATACTAGGCACTTTATAAACACAAAATAAAACAGACTGTTATCCTGAAACATGTGCGGTCTAAGTAGATGACACACACAGGTATTCAGAGATGGGATAAGACACAAGATGACATGGCAAGAATTTGGTTACAGGGGGTCCCAGTTATAAGTCGCCTTGATAGTCATCGTTTCACATATACGTCATCAATTAAAGAAACTAAAATCATTATACGTCGCACGGATCCACACATAAGTCTTTTTCAAGGGACCAAAAGCCAGCAACGTAGGCCGGGTGAGTTTAATTAAAAAAAATGTGGCTCCTGCTGGAGCTGTTTACGGCCAGCCGCTCAGCGCATGAGCCCCAGCACCTGGAGGGGGGCAGCGCGGGGCAGTAGCGGTGGCGGCTCCGGGACTCAGGCATTACGTTAGAGCAGGGGGAGAGGTTAGGCGGTGCCTGGCTCGAGGGGAGGGGAGGGGAGGGGATGTAGGTATGGGTTATAGGTACATTATATGTATATACACGTATGTGAACTGTATGTGTTGGGAACGTAACTCAAGCTAATTACATTATTCCTTATGGGTATTAATTTCCCTTTATAAGTTGTTTTGCTATAAGTTGCATTATTTAGGAATGTAACCTGGACTTATAACGGAGACCCCCTGTACTTTGATCCTCCTCCACCTGTTTCTTTTCTAGCCTTATTAACTGACCTCATAGGGTATGTCTACACTACAGCACTAATTCGAACTAAGCTAATTCGAATTAGCGCATCTAGACTTAAAAACTAGTTCGAATTAGCGTTTTGCTAATTCGAACTAGCATGTCCACATTGAGTGGACCCTGAACCGAAGTTAAGGCTGGCCAGAACCAGTGCCGGCAGGGCATCAGCTTAGGACTTACAGCGTGGAGCTGCTGCCTCAGGCTAGCCGAGGGCTGTGCTTAAAGGGACCCGACCCCCACCCCGGACAGACAGTTCTCAGGGTTCCCCGCTTGCTTGTCTACCTCGATGAGGGACAGCAAAGCAGTCCTGTCTTGGAGTGCCCTGAGTGCCCACCCTCGGCACATTACAGCACTCAGCCATCAGCCTAGCTACACTTGCTGCAGGCTGCCATCCGGGGGGGTCATTTGGAGGGCTGTCAGGATCCAGAAAGCCCTGCAGGAGAGCTTCCACCCCGAGGAGCCCGCAGAGCCACCCCAGTCCTCCCCATCGGGGGCTCGTGCCCCATTCCTCCCTCACCTCCTTCCACTTACCCTTCCCTAGCCCCCCTTCCTGATGTAAAAAATAAAGGACACGTGTGTTCAAAAATGGAAACTCTCTTTATTTAACAAAACTGGGGGGGGGGGGGGGGGATATTAACCTCTGGGGAGACTGGGAAAAGGAGGTGGGAGAGGGGAAGAGAGAGAGTGGGAGAGGGGACGTGGAAACCTGGGAGGAAGGAGCTGGAAGGGGGAAGCCAGGGGAAGAAGGAGGAGGGGAAGTCTAAAACTATGGTACGCCATATCTTCAGTATTGTGTAGAGATGGGGTCTCCTCACCTCAAAAAAGATATTTTGGCCTTGGAAAGGGTTCAGAAAAGGGCAACTAAAATGATTAGGGGTTTGGAACAGGTCCCATATGAAGAGAGGCTAAAGAGATTGGGACTTTTCAGCTTAGAAAAAAGGAGACTGAGGGGGGGATATGATAGAGGTCTATAAAATCATGAGTGGTGTGGAGAGGGTGCATAAAGAAAAGTTCTTCATTAGTTCCCATAATAGAAGGACTAGAGGACACCAAATGAAATGAATGGGTAGCAGGCTTCAAACTAATAAAAGAAAGTTCTTCTTCACAAAGCAAATAGTCAACCTGTGGAACTCCTTGCCACAGGAGGCTGTGAAGGTGAGAACTAGAACAGAGTTTAAAGAGAAGTTAGATAAAGTCATGGAGGTTGGGTCCATGGAGTGCTATTAGCCAGGGGGTAGGAATGGTGTCCCTGGCCTCTGTTTGTGGAAGGCTAGAGATGGATGGCACGAGACAAATGGCTTGGCCATTGTCTTTGGTCCATCCCCTCCGGGGTACCTGGTGTTGGCCGCTGTTGGCAGACAGGCTACTGGGCGAGATGGACCTTTGGTCTGACCCAGTACGGCCGTTCTTATGTTCTAAGCTCAGGGTCGGGGGTCTCACTGGACCAACTTGATTTTCATGCAACCCTGCTCCTGGGTTCGCATGTGGCCTTTGGTGGCCAGGCTGGCAGCTATCCTGCCCTAGATGGCCACTTTCCTGTGCCTAGTGCGGAGATTGTGGACGTTGGAGGCCTCCCCCCAAATCTGGATGAGGTCCACGATCTCCGCACTAGACCAGGCGGGCGTCCGCCTCTTGTGGCCCCGGGCAGGCTCCTGGGAGCCGCCAGCCTGGTCCTGGGAAGAGGGGGAGGGCTGGGTGGCAGCGGGTGGCTGGCTCGTGCTGTGCCAGGTGCAGGGTCTGCTGTCTGGGTGCTGGCAGGCTTGCACCTGGCACGGGCACTGTAGCCAGACCATGGCCCTTTAAGGGCTCCGGGGCCGGGAGGGGGGGAAAAGGGGTTTCCCTGGCTTGGCCCAGAGTGGCCACCAGGGCAACCTGGGAAGGGCTAGCCTCCCACTAGTTCGAATTAAGTGGCTACACAGCCCTTAATTCGAACTAGGCGTTAGTCCTCATAGAATGAGGTTTACCTAGTTCGAATTAAGTGCTCCGCTAGTTCGAATTAAGTTCTAACTAGCGGTTTGCATGTGTAGCGCCTATGAAAGTTAATTCGAACTAACAGCTGTTAGTTCGAATTAACTTTGTAGTGTAGACATACCCTTAGTTAGTTAACTTCCGCATGTCTTTTATAAATTTGAGCCTTTCATTAGAATCCTCAACTTCTTCCAGCTGCTTAAGAAAAGGCCAATAACTTTCGTTCTTACTGGAGCACCCTTTGTGTTCACTCTCCTCCCTGCCTCCATTTATGTGAAACAGATGCATCTTGCTCTTGTGGAAAGATATGACTATCACTCCCATTCTCTTTCTTATAATGAGAGAGAAGGGACAAATTCTTTTGCCCACTGAAAACAATTGGGAGTTTTACTATTACTTTAAAGAATGGAAGACTGAGTTTGTAACAGTTTGAAATGTTACACCAGTACATTGCACGTCATAACATCTTTCCTCTAATCCAGGAATACTCTACAGTACTTAGCAGCAAAGACGATTAGATTTACTACATGACATTTCTACAGTGATCCCTGGTGCTCCATTTTCATCACTAAAGGGCACAGTGCACTGATTTTGTAGCACCTCCTAGACACCGAAGAAAAAGATCTGAAATCAAATACCATCGTATTACTGCTAGACCATTAAGACGATGCATGGCAGATTCCTGAAATAACAATACACCAGAATTTTCTGTTAAGCACCTCTCATCATATAACCCAAAGCCCTACAAATAGCTCCAGGAATTGTTAGAACTCACCTGCTTTGCGTGTGTCAGAAGAAACAGTTGCAGAAGTAGAATCTCTTACTAGATCAAAGTTGGTTTCATCTCTGCCTTCTCTTTCCTCAGGGATAACCATGCTGGCCTTCTCCCTGAAGAATTGTTAACAGAAATAATAGCATTTGGAATTGCTTGCATTATATTTCGTAGCTATTTAGGCCTGGATTTTGAAGAATAAAAGTATGACAAATACAGCAAAATATCTGGCTAAACAGCAGTACAGAACTAACACAGTTTAGTACTGCCTGCAAATTTGATCAGAATTACAATATATTTGATCATCCAGATCATTAAGAAGCAGATTCTGCTATCCTTATAGATCATGAGTACAGGTCAAACCTCTAAAATCTGGGATTCTCTGGTCCAGCAACATCTGTGTTCTGGCATGACCATAGATGTTCCAGAATCAGACACACCCAGTGTGCTGCAGGGGAGTGGGGGCCTGGTGCACGGGCGGATGGGCTGTGAGGGGGGAGCCAGGAGCTGGTGCACAGCTCAGCTGGGCTGGCAGGGGGCCATTGTGCCATTCAGCTGGGCTGCGGGAGTGGGCAGGGAGCTAGTGCACAGCTCAGCTGGGTTGCAGGAGCCAATGTGCATCTCAGCTAGGCTGGGGGTGGGGATGCACCGGGAGCTGGTGTGTAGCTCAACTGGGCTGGGGAGGGGCCAGGAAGGTCCAGTGGAAGGGATGGGGGGGGCGGGGGGCGAAGAGGGTGTGCATGGCAGCAGGGGGCCTGAAATGACTTCCTCTGGTCCAGAAAATCCCTCATCTGGGACCAGTCAGGTCCCGAGGGTGCCAGACCAGGGAGGTCCAACCTGTAGTAATTTACTCTGTCAGGAGCCTCATCTTGATTTGTGTGGGATTCCTCCTGCAATATGGGACTAAATACACCTAACATTTGCATAATCTATCCCTGAGTATGAGCACATTGAACTCTGTGATAGTGATATGTACCATCCCAAAATAATTTTAACGCTTTCTCCCTCCTATGAAAATATTACACAAAGCCATGAAAACCCCATACATTGCTTGGTATCTTGCAAAACTTATTATTGCAGAACCAAGAAAATAATTTAAGATAGTCTCCCATACAGTACTGGTACATAACTGTAGCTATCATACAAAAGGCTGCTTGAGCCTGTTAAATGGGCAAGCAGGTGTGTCAGAAGAGGACTGTGGCATTGCCATTACAACAGTTCTCAAGAAAAGACTCACTAATTAATGCAAAAAAACCTAGTAAAATGGGAAGCTTCCACGGATATTTTATGTAAATAAGAAAAATATATTTAAGATGTGGTCATTAAAAAATATGAAACAGATAAGGTACTAAAAAAGCTAGCAAGCTACTTTAAGTTACCGAATGAGTTTTTCAAAAGCTTCTTTTTCTTTCCTCAGCACAGTGAGATAGCGCTGTTCTTCTGTCGATCCTCCATATATAAGGAAGTAAACTCTGTAGGTCAGGAAACAATGTACTTCAGGTCACAAAATACAGAATTTTATCCTGAAACCAACATGAACATCAATATTTGAGAAAAGTAGTTTTACGTGCTTGAAAAATTTGACTACAAATAGATTCCATTCATTCCACTTCCACTAAAGTTAAACTGATCAAAATGTATCTGTTAGAGTTCTTCTATACAAACATCTATTTTTTCCAAAATATGGATAAGTGTTAGATAAACCCTGGACTTCAACTGGCGTGGACAAGACAGTCCCCTACTCAGAGCTTGTTACAAAACAAGCTTGTCCTTTTACAAAAAGCAAGGAGCAAATAAAGATGATGGAGAGATTACATCTTATCTTCCTTGCAGTTATAAACATTCTTCTGAGAAGACTGCATGTAAAATAAACAAGTGAGATTATTTTAAATAAAGCCCAATGAAAGAATGTAAGTTACAAGAACAACAACTGAGATTTTAGTAGAACTTGTAGGTACAAGGGAATCAATGGGTCCCCTTTTGCAGGAAAGTGTCACATTCACCACAGCCATCAAGTATAGCATAAACATGCACAAGTTAAGTTTCTATTTTATAAACATGCACATAATCAACTCATATGGATTCTATTGGGATAGCTGTAATTAGTCTGAAATACCACCCCCTTACTTTGGCCTTAACTTAGTATTAGACATACACTCATTTCTCTGGGAGGTGTACACATATTTATACTTCTACACTAACTTGAACATTACAAGCTGTATTGCTAACTTTACAAATACAATGTGAAAATTGAATTTTTACATAAACACATTTACCAGCTAAGTGTATAATTATAATTACACAGAATATTTTTGTACAACAAATTAATGATACCTCAGTGATAATGTATTTATAGAAATATATAAATAGAAATATTTATAGTAATTTAATTGTAATCCCTTGTACATGCCAGTATATAATGATAGTGACTGCTATTGTACTTCTTCTCTAGTATACAATGTATATTTAATTATGCATGCACTACCATACATAGAACAATTCCTGTGAATCTAAGGGCTTGTCTACATGGGGAGTTCTGGAATAGCTATTTCTGATTAACTATGCCTGATTAATTTGGAAGTGGATTATATTAATTGGAATAAGCAACTCTAATTCAAGAATAAGAGTGTCAAGGAGTTAATCCAAGAGTTAATCTTCTTTAAATGCACACCCTACCTTACTGCAGATTAATTTTCAAGGTTAGACTAGGATTTACTGTATGTAAGAAGTCAAGCAGTCATGCAAGTCAAGATTATTGCACTAGCTCAAGTGTGAGGTCTGTAAACCAGGTTATAATATATATAACTGATTACTGGTGTGTTGATAAATTGTTAAAGGGGGGTTGAAATCCACTGCAAAAAAATACTTTAAGAAGGGTAAAGTACAGTCTACTTTTTTATTTTAAACTAAAAAAAAAGAAGAGATGGAGAAAAACTAAATAAAGCCATTAATTGATTTTCTGGGTTAACTTCCAAAAGACCTCAACAATTCACAGTTTGTTTTTGGTCTTGATTTTTAAAGAGCTAAAATTAGTGCAACTGAATTATGCTACTACCAAATCAACTTGCCTCAAGGGCTTCCCAGGCCTGCTTGCCTTGTAGATTTCCAGCTGCCGCACAAAAGTTAGTTCTGCATCATATAGCACTACATATCTTGGTTCCACTTCATGCAATACCCGAGTGAGAGCATAAGGGTCACTACAACCCTGCAAGGGATGAATGATAGTTAGGGGGGATTTGAAGATACCATAATAAGCATCTGATGATAAGTTTAGATGGAAATCATCAGGTCTGGTTTTGTCAATACTAATTTCTTGGCTGCTGCTTAATTCTTTGTAGCCTTCCATCTCTTCTCCTATGTTTTCCTCCTCTGTTTTCCCCATCATTTGGGTTAGAGTCCAGTCTTGTTTCTTCATGAATTTGCTTTGTTTTGAAGAGGCTTCAACTTTGGCTTTTTTGGCTTGAGGTTCTTTGTCCGATCTGGCATTTCCTTTGGCCTTCACAGGTTTTCTATCCTTGATCCATGCTTCGCCAGCTCTCTCGTCCTTCCCAAAAGTTTTGTTATAAAGCCTCATTAAAAGAGCCTCTGCTCCAGCAGTAATATACTCTCTGAGCTGTGCGCAAGTTCGGTCATCACTGGCACAAATAAGCACTTGCCCTGCAATCAAGAAATAATATTATGTTTATAATTTGTTACACTCCACTGTTTTATATCCAAACTCAAGAATCTTCTTGGATGGAGATATAAATTATTTTAAAATGATCTCAGAAGTATGCTTGCCAAATGTCTTCACACTTTTAGTAATAGTTGCTCTGGAATTTTGGGGACAAGTTTAAGTTGCATGATTTTTTGTTTTGAACTGAACAAAATCCAAGCACAGAAAGTCAATGATAGTTCACTGTTCTTTACTCCTAAACTGTCAGAATCAGAAGTGTTTTTCTTGTGACTAACTGAAATGAGACAGATGTAGCATATATTGTAACATTTAATGGCACTATGGAATGCAATAAAAAGCAAAACCACATTAACTGAGCCTGTTCTAAATTTCAGTTTTTTCCATCTGCATTTATAATCCCAGAACACACAAAAGTGCACAATGCTATTGACATATGGAGTCCCTGACTGGCTCACTCTTTTTGCAGACTGAAGCATCCCCTTAAGATGGTTCAGTTGGACTCCTACCTCAGCTGAGGGTGGGCCAGCTGATGCTGCCATAAGAGGACCAGAGGAAGGGAGAAAAGAGCACTTGTGCTCCTATTGTCTCCTGATAGAATTTGATAGAGTTCATGGGAAAAGTAGAGATGAGAGAGTAAAGGAGCTAGTCAGAAGCACCTATGCCCCCTTGCGCACCACAATCCAGCACTTCCAGCAACTGGAGGGTAGAGGGGTGTCAAGTAAAGTGCCATGCACTCAGAATGAACATAAGAACGATCATACTGGATCAAACCAAAGGTCTATCTAGCCCAGTATTCTCTCTCCTCCAGTGGCCAATGCCAGATGCCCCAGAGGCAGTGAACAGAACAAGTAATCATCAAGTCCATCCTCCCTGTTGAAGGGAAAGGACTGGGCAGGGATCGTCAAATTGAGGACGTAAATGCGTGGTTGCGCAGGTGGTGTCGCAGAGAGGGCTTTGGTTTCTTCAACCATGGGACTCTGTTCCGGGCACAAGGATTGTTAGGAAGAGATGGGATCCACCTAACGAAGAGAGGAAGGAGCATCTTCGCGGTTAGGCTTGCAAACCTAGTGAGGCGGGCTTTAAACTAGGTTCGTTGGGGGACGGTGACCAAAACCCTGAGGGGAGTGGGAAAGTCGGATACCGGGAAGAAATGCAGAGAGGAACGAGCAAGAAAGGAGGACCTCTGTTTCGAATGGAGACGATAGGGCGATCAACTGGTTACTTGAGGTGTTTGTACACTAATGCGAGAAGCCTGGGCAACAAACAGGACTGGGCCAGGGCCTCCAGTTCTTCCAAGAAATATGATTTAATTGGGATAACAGAGACTTGGTGGGATGACACGCATGACTGGAGCGCTGTCATGGAAGGGTATAAACTGTTCAGGAAGAACAGGCAGGGGAGAAAAGGAGGAGGAGTTGCACTATATGTAAGAGAGCACTATGATTGCTCTGAACTCCAGTATAAAGAGGGAGAAAAACCTGTTGAGAGTCTATGGGTTAAGTTTAAAGGAGCAAACAACAGCAGTGATGTTGTGGTTGCTGTCTGCTACAGGCCACCGAATCAGGTGGATGAGGCTTTCTTCGGACAACTGAGAGAAGCTTCCAGATCGCAGGCCCTGGTTCTCGTGGGGGACTTTAATCACCCTGACATCTGTTGGGAAACCAATATGGCAGTACACAGGCAATCCAGGAAGTTATTGGGGATAACTTCTTGGTACAAGTGCTGAAGGATCCGACCAGGGGCTGTGCGCAGCTTGACCTTCTGCTCACAAACAGGGAGGAAGTAATAGGGGAAGTAGAGGTGGATGACAACCTGGGAAACAGTGATCATGAGATGGTAGATATCAGGATCCTGACCAAAGGTAGAAAAGAGAGTAGTAAAATACACACCTTGGACTTCAAAAAAGCAGATTTTAACTCCCTCAGAAATCTGATGGGCAGAATCCCCTGGGATGCTAACATGAAGGGGAAAGGAGTCCAGGACAGCTGGCAGTATTTTAAAGAAGCCTTATTGAAGGCACAGAAAGAAACCATCCCGACGCGTAGCAAGAGAGGCAAAAATGGTAGGAGACCGGATTGGCTTACGGGGGAAATCCTTGGTGAACTTAAGCACAAAAAGGAAGCTTACAAAAAGTGGAAACTTGGACAAATGACCAGGGAGGGGTTTAAATGTATAGCTCGAGAATGCCGGGGGGTTATCAGGAAGGCGAAAGCGCAAATGGAATTGCAACTGGCTAAGGATGTGAAGGATAACAAGACAGGTTTCTACAGGCATGTTAAGAAGAAGAAAGTGATCAGAGAGGGTGTGCGGCCCCTACTGGATGAAGGAGGTAACCTAGTGACAGATGATGTGGGGAAAGCTGAAGTACTCAATGCTTTCTTTGCCTCTGTATTCACGGACAAGGTCAGCGCAGAAGTCCAGGAGCCAAGTGATGCAAGATGGGATGAAGATGGACAGCCTGTGGTGGGTAAAGAACAGGTTAGGAACTATTTAGAAAAGCTAAACGTACACAAATCCATGGGTCGGGACTTAATGCATCCGAGGGTACTGAGGGAGTTGGCAAATGTCATTGAGGAGCCTTTGGCCATTATCTTTGAAAAGTCGTGGAGATCGGGAGCAATCCCGGATGATTGGAAAAAGGCAAATGTAGTGCCCATCTTCAAAAAAGGGAAGAAGGACGATCCAGGGAACTATAGGCCGGTCAGTCTTACCTCGGTTCCTGGAAAAATCATGGAAGGGATCCTTAAGGAATCCATTTTGAGGCACTTGGAAGAGAGGAAGTGATTAGGAATAGTCAGCATGGATTCACAAAGGGCAAGTCGTGCCTCACAATTTGATTAGCTTCTATGATGAGGTAACTGGCTCTGTAGACGTGGGAAAGTCAGTGGATGTGATCTACCTTGACTTCAGCAAGGCTTTTGATTCTTGCCAGCAAGTTAAGGGAATATGGATTGGATAAATGGACAGTAAGATGGATAGAAAGATGGCTAGAAGGCCAGGCCCAGCGGGTAGTGATCAACGGCTCAATGTCAGGATGGCGGTCAGTTTCTAGCAGAGTGCCCCAAGGTTCGGTTCTGGGACCGGTTTTGTTCAATATCTTTATTAATGACCTGGATGAGGGGATGGATTGTACCCTCAGCAAGTTTGCAGATGACACTAAGCTAGGGGGAGAGGTAGATACGCTGGAGGGCAGAGATAGGGTCCAGAGTGACTTAGACAAATTGGAGGATTGGGCCACAAGAAATCTGATGAAGTTCAACAAGGAGAAGTGCAGAGTCCTGCACTTGGGACGGAAGAATCCCAAGCATAGTTACAAGCTGGGGACCAACCAGTTAAGTAGTAGTTCTGCAGAAAAGGACCTTGGGGTTACAGTGGATGAGAAGCTGGATATGAGTCAACAGTGTGCCCTTGTAGCCAAGAAGGCTAATGGCATATTAGGTTGCATTAAGAGGAGCATTGCCAGCAGATCCAGAGATGTCATTATTCCCCTTTATTCGGCTCTGGTGAGGCCACATCTGGAGTATTGTGTCCAGTTCTGGGCCCCCCACTACAAAAGGATGTGGACGCATTGGAGAGGGTCCAGCAGAGGGCAACCAAAATGATTAGGGGGCTGGAGCATATGACTTATGAGGAGAGGCTGAGGGAGTTGGGTCTGTTTAGTCTACAGAAGCGAAGAATGAGGGGGGATTTGATAGCAGCCTTCAACTTCCTGAAGGGAGGTTCCAAAGAGGATGGAGAGAGGCTGTTCTCAGTAGTGACAGATGGCAGAACAAGGAGCAATGGTCTCAAGTTGTGGTGGGAGAGGTCCAGGTTGGATATTAGGAAAAACTATTTCACTAGGTGGGTAGTGAAGTACTGGAATGGGTTACCTAGGGAAGTAGTGAAGTCTCCATCCCTAGAGGTGTTTAAGTCTCGGCTTGACCAAGCCCTGGCTGGGTTGATTTAGTTGGGATTGGTCCTGCCTAGAGCAGGGGGCTGGACTTGATGACCTTCTGAGGTCTCTTCCAGCTCTATGGTTCTATGATTCTATGATAAGTGACCCCTCTCCTGCCATCCATTTCCTGCCTCTGACAAACAAAGGCTAGGGACACCTTTCCAAGTTTCACAAGATGGAATGAGGTCTGACTCAATTACACCGGATTTTAAACCTGTTGCAAGATCATGGTGTCTTCCCAAATCTAGAAAAGCAGCTACACTCCTAGGAAGTGTGAATGAGTTGGGTTTGGAGGATTTCCTAAAGGGGAATTCTACCTGTGCAGTGTTTAAAAATGTTGTGGGTCTTCCTCGTCAGAGGGCTGCACTATGTACAGCCACTGCAAGTATATGTGTGACCTTAACGGAGTATTGGCATCCTCCGAATGTTTGCGTTTGGATTTTTTGAGGATAAAGTGGAAGATTAACTTTAATCATCAAGGGTAATGTCTGCCTCTTCTCTCTCTCTCTCTTTCGGAGAAAGCTATTCTCAAGGATTTGGGGGATGAAATTAGTCTTTCATCCTTAATTACAGGTTAGTGCTTTGTCTGGGAAAGAAGTTATTTTCCACATAGATCCTCTACTTCATACTTAACAAGAAATTGTAGAGGAATGTTTTCACCTCAGGAACCTTTGTTGGGAGCCACTTTATTAGCTGTACCCTCTTTGAAAAACAGATATGTTTGTGGCAAGATACAATTAACTTTGCAAAGCCTACATAACTATTGCATCCCTTCTTTGATATTTGATTATATGTACAAACTATTAGATATGGCTAAGCAAAGAGTCTGCTTGTCCAGGAAATCTCTTAATCTAGGTATATTATGGGTGGGATTTATAAAAGCACTTTACATGATTTAGAACCACAAGGTCCATTAAAACTCAATGGATTTTGTGCTGCTAGGTCACCTAGGCTATGAATACACGACAGACTTCTATCAACTTAGCAGTATCAATGAGCTCAGAGAGGTGTAACCCCTAACCTAGGGGTTGGGAACCTAAGGCTCAGATGAGGCCCCCAGCCCCTGGAGCTCCCCCCAGCATTGGGCAGCCCCCACTGATGCTTCAGTCCCCCCGATTTTCCTCACAGGGATGGAGCACACAAAGATCTACTAGCCCAGGCCCCCCAAGGCTCTGGTGTGTGAGGAGAATGTCTTTCTCCTTTTCAGTCGGGGGATGCTTCATTGAGGGGTGGTTTTGGGTTTTTTGCTTCTCACTTGTATGTGGCCCCCGACTGATTTTTCTGTGCGTCAGCAGCCCCCGACCCAAAAAAGGTTTCCCACCCCGCCCTAACCAGAATTCTGCTGGAGCAGCTATATCATAGTACAGATGCAGTTATACCAGCACAACTGTGCTTTTACCCATATAGCTTTTTCCCCTCCACTCTGGCAAGAGGTTATATTATAAATCGATACAAACTACTACTTTGCTGGGATAGCTATATCCACTTTATTACTAATTTGCTCGTATAGTGTACAGCATTCCTACACCAGCAAAACACTCTAACCTGTTTCACTTCACAGTTCCTAATCCGAAACCATAAGAGAAGAGTGAAGGTGATGGCAGAGGGAGAAGACAGAGGTGGTAAAAATTTAATAGTCTGCACTATTTTATCCACTGGCCAAACATACCTATGCTTGTTTGGCTTCCGAGAATTTTTTTAAGGCAGGCATGCTCCCAAGGTGTAGGTGTTCCACCAGTTAGAGTCCCAGTATGCATTCTAAATCTCCTCCAAGTGGCACTGCATAGGGTTGCTCCTTAAAGTACTGTGTGGCAAAGGGCCTGAAAGAGGGTCTGAAAAGGAGCAGAAAGCACTCCCACCAGGAAGAACAAAGAGGGGGGAAAAGAAACATTTGGGGGAAGCCACTAGGGCTAGTGAGACATCAGAAAGGAAATGAAAATAAGAAAATGGATAGTGAAAAGATAAGATGGTGACAACCATAGAATCAGAGTATGGTGGTAGAGAGCCAGGATGCCCAGGTGCCAATCATAAAAGAGTAGTCAACAAAAAATGTTGGTTGCAACACTTATTAAGTTAGTTATAGACTTTAATGTAGGGGTGGGCAAAAGGATGTCCACAAGCCGGATCCAGTCTGCCAAACAGGTGGATCCAGCCCGCGGAGGCCTGGCTGCTCACCCGCCCCCAGGCCAATCAGGGCCTGGGCGAGAGGGGAGCGCATGAAGTTTCCTCCCCCTGACTAGCCTGGGGGCGGGTGAGCACGGGAAGTCTCCTCCTACACCAGGGGCATGGGCACCTAGGGGGGAGTCTGGGGGGTGGGCAAAGGCGCTCCCCTACCCCCAGACCAATCTGGGGGTATCCTGGTCCCGCCCCTTCTGCTTGAGGCCCTGCCCCTTCCGGAGCAGCTCAGGGCCACTTCAAAAATTTCTAAAGTGGCCCCCAGCAAAAAATTATTGCCCACCCCTCCTTTAATGTGTTAATGTGTTCAAAGGCACATTTCAAGCTCACAGAACTTCTCTCAAATATTATACGTCTAGTACATTGGTAAAATATATTTCAGAAATAGAATCACAGTTCTGGTCTCTTAAAAAAAAAAGATTAACCCAACGAAAAAACATAGCTAGACTCTGATAATTTACAGATTTTCATATTCTCTCACCTGGCCCACCAAGATCCTCGCTATTATTGTTCTCAGTTTCAATCTCTTTCAATACTTCTCTTAAGGCTTCCCACTTCGGATTGTTTTCTAAAACCAGTTCCCTTTTCAGTTCTGAAATACAACAAATTAGAATTAATTTAATATAGCAGCTTTCACAGTCAACAAACTCATATGAACTTCAAAATAATGGATTTTGAATGAACATTCAAAAATATGGATAATGTAATGGCTCTTGGCAAATTCAACCATAACCCCCATTTGCAACTTGTTATGCTGGGGGATGGAGGAAGAAAACAGTTATCATATAAACCTATTATAGATATGGATGAATGCTATTTTGAAGCAAAGTTAAACATGCATATAAAACCTCTTTAATTATGTTCACTTTTATAATTGACTAAACACACACTTAGTTAAATGAAAATAACCTCAGACTAATAAACTAAACATCTTTGTGGCTCAAGAACAGTTCCACAGGGCCTCCTCCAGTTACCTGCTGTGAAACCTGTGCAAGTCACTTTACCTCCCTGTGCCTTTGCTTTCCCTCCCATTCTTTGTCTTGTCTATTGTAAGCTCTCTACCGCTAAGATGATTTTTTAGTATATTAGTACAGCACCTAGCACGAGAGTCCTTATCTCAGTTCGGGTATCTGGGATATATTGTAGTACAAATGTACAGAACATTAGACACAGCATAGTTTTGTAAACTTAACTAAGGAACCAGTGAATTCATATATTCCTTCTGAGGAAAGTTATGAACTTTTCTTTTTCAGTGTACTAGGCTAGAACTTCTGACTTATAATTAGCAACAGCAGATAGTCCTGCATGGAGTAAATTCACTCCTCTAGGTAATTGGAGTATACTTTGCCCCTAGAGCTCCTTACAAACTACTAACAGTACCCATAAGGCTTTCCTTTATATCACAAAATACTTTATGAAAGTGGCAAAAGCACAGCTCTCCCCCTTTTACAGATGGAAATCTGACATTTACAGATGGAGTAACTTGGCTGAAGAAGATTTTTTGAAGGCATCTTTTAGCTAATATACTTCAGAATAAGACAAATTAATTGAATTTGAGTTTTCAGTTCACAAAGAGGTCAGCATTCAAAATGCTCTGATACCTTTTTCCTCTTTTATGTCCATTTTTTCAGATACTTTGCTTTTCTTACTTATTTTGTCATCTGGAATGCGATAAACTCTCGCTCGAGCATTTACAAACATTGAAGTACTAGAGTCAAGAAATAGCCATCCTAAAGGTGAAGAAAGACAATATTAACACTTAATTAGTAATTTGCAACCATGCCCACGTCAACCCCCTCAAAAGAAGAAAGCCCAAAATCTTCCATCTGAAACAGCTGTGCTATATGCTCATTATATAATTGCCGTCTTTGCAAGATATAAAAATGCAAATTTCTGATGATTTTTCATACATTAAGTAACAGCAGTTAAGTAGGAGGGTGAAAGCATTAACTGTCAATAAAACCTCCGTCCTTATGGCTAAGTACATAAGCTTAACTGGAAACTTTAGTATGGATTTTTTATTTTTTTTTTAAATCAAGGTTTCTCTTGTGTATTAACTTCTAGAATGTTGTTCACCGCATACCTGAATTCTGACCAAATGCTTTTTCAGTTGCTCTCAGTGACTCCACAAGGTTAAGAAAAGTGACACAGTCATACTGAGTTAGATATTGTAGCAAAGTACGTAATATCTTTAAATCCTGAACCAAAGATTTGGTCTTAGCTCCAAGTTGGTGCCAAAGAGGATCTAAATAGTGACGAATTGTCTAGAAATATAAATTGAAAAGTTATGTGTTACAAACGCATACTACAACAATTTACATGGGAATATATCAGTACAGCCTCATAAAACTCAGACCAAACCTGACCCCAAATGCAGGATCCCTCCTACCCTGCAGCAGTAGCACCTGTGTTGTGGGGCAGGGCCTGCTCCAGGAGTTGTTACCCGTAAGTCGGGGTGGCAGCCACACTCAAATTTGACCTGCTCACTTTTTTGTCATGATGATAGAAGATTGGCCAAATCCAAGTGGCATTGGGGACACACACACTGAATGTTTCCATTGATTTTCACAGAGATTATAGATTCACAGAATTGGAAGAGACCTTGAGAGATCATCAAGTCCAATCCCCTGCACTCATGGCAGAACCAAACACTATCTTCTAGAAATCTAGACTATCCCTGACAGGTGTTTGTCTAACCTGCTCTTAAAATCTCCAATAAAGGAGATTCAACAACCTTTCTCGGCAATTTTTTCCAGTATTTAACCATCCTGACAGTTAGGAAGTTCTTCTGAATGCCCAACTTAACCTTCCCTTGCTGCAATTTAAGCCCATTGCTTCTTCTCCTGTTGTCAGATGTTAAGGAGAATTTTTCTCCCTCTTCCTTGTAACAATCCTTTAGATACTTAAAAACCTTATGCCCCCTCTCGGTCTTCTCTTTTCTACACTAAACAAACCCAGTTCTTTCAGTCTTCCCTCACAGGTCATGCTTTCTAGACCTCTAATTATTTTTCTTGCTCTTCACTGAACTTTCTTCAATTTGTCCACATTTAACCTGGCTCTTCGCACGTACCTGGAGCCTGCATGTAACAATGACCGTTAACCGATTAACGGTTTACATGGGTTAAACTTACACATCCCTAGAATTTATCCTTATTGAATTTCATCCTATGTACCTCAGTCCATTCTTCGAGTTGGTCTAGATCATTCTGGGATTATAATCCTGTCCTACAAAGCACTTGCAACCCCTCCCAGCTTGGTATCATCCACACACTTTAAGTGCACTCTCCGTGCATTATCTAAATCATTGTTGATGATATTGAACAGAATTGGATCCAGAACTGATCCCCGTGGAACCCCATTTGTTATGCCCTTCCAGCATTGTTGTGAAACATTGATAACTACTCTCTGGGCATGGTTATACAACCAGTTATGCACCCACTTCATAGCAGCTCTATTTAGGTCAGGGGTGGGTAATCACCCCCACACCTCTGCCACTCCCAGGCAATGTGTTAGGGAGTGGGGCTGGGAGCAGCTGCATGGGCAGGATGAAAAAGTTGTGGTGACAGCCCTCTGACAAGCTCTTGCCCAGCCCTGATCTAGGTTGTATTTCCATAGTTTACTCAAGCCTAGATCACGGATGGGTACCACGAATAGTGGGTGGATAGCATGAGTGGCCCTCCTTCACCTCAGTGGGCTGCAGCAGACCACTGGTGTTCCACCTATGCTGCTCCCCGAATCCTCCTGTCTGCCTCCTCTTCCCCACGTGACTCTCGCAGACTGGGACACCAGAGCCCTGCACTTAGCTGCTCCTCCTCGCTCTCCCAGCAGTTCCAGAGTGCACAAATTGTCAGATTCTCACCCCATCCCTGCTCCTCCCCCTCCCTTGCAGAGCTGGAACGCAGCGAACAGCTGATTTGTGGTGTTCCAACTAGGGATGTGAATGACTATTCAATTACCCGATAAGCAAATGCTTATTGGATAATGGATGCACTAATCGACTAGTTGCTCCCCCCCACACACTTACTGCCTCGATCAGAAAGAGGCAGCAAGGGGAGGGGAGGAGAGGCAAAGAGGAAGGGATGCTTGAAAGCGGCAGCGCCACATGGAGCCTGGGGTCAGCCCCAGCTCTGAAAGGCTTTGAAACGCCACAGGGAGCACAGGGCCAGCGAGGGACTGCTTGAGTCTGGCCCCGTGCTCCCCAGCGCTTTCGCCTTTGAAGTGTACTTTTGCCTGCTACTTCAAAGATGGAGACATCCTTATCAACTAATTGAATATTCAATGCAAATTGCATCAACTATTCGATTAGCCAATTAATCTAAATTTAACATCCCTAGTTCCAGCTCTGGGAGGAAGGGGAAGGGGAAGGGGGAGGAGTGGGGATGGAGAGTAAATCAGGCAATTAGCAGCTCCTCCAAAAGCGCTATGAGGGAAGGCAGAGGTGTAGGAAGTGTGGGGCTCTGATGTTCCAGGGCGCAAGGAAGGCAGCCAGGGGGGTCTGTGGGCCATAGGTGGAGTCCCAGTGGACTGAATGTGGCCCACAGGTTGCCTGTCTCTGGTCTAGATATACCAGATCTACCACTCTCCCCCTCATCCACAAGAGTTGTTACCCTATCGGACAAAGCTATCAGGTGTGTTTGACATGATTTGCTCTTGACACATCCACGCTGTTACTTATCCCCTTATTATCTTCTAGATGTTTCCAAAGTGATTGCTTAATTACTTGCTCCATTATCTTTCCTGGTTCAGAAGCTAACTGGTCAGTAATTACCCAGATTGTCCTTATTTCTCTTTTTCAAGAAGGGCACTCTATTTGCCTTTTTCCCTCTCCCGCAACAGCCTCTTATTGTCATGAGATAAGAGGGAAGATCCTTTCATGGATTGATAACTGGTTAAAGGACAGGAAACAAAGGGTAGGAATAAATTATACGTTTTCAGAGTGGAGAGAGGTAACTAGTGGCGTCCCCCCCAAGGGTCTGTCCTGGGACCAATACTATTCAACTTATTTATAAATGATCTGGAGAAGGGGGTAAACAGTAAGGCTATGTCTACGCTACAGAGAAAAAACTTGAATTACGTCCACACAGCAATCGTGTTCTTTCAAAAGAAAAATCAAAAGAACAGAGGTTTTTTTTCCGACATTGCTAAACCTCTTTCTACAAGGAAGAAGCCTTCTTCCGAAAGAGCTCTTTCGGAAAAAGGCATGTGTGGATGGGGAAGAGGGAGTTCTTTTGAAAGAAGACGAAAGAGGAAAAAAACACAGGTGTCCTGGTGGTGGCCACTCGGTCTATAGTAATCATAGCTGAAATGCAAGACAGTGTCCATTCAGTGTGGATGCTATCTTTTGAAAAAGCAGATTGCTTTTTTGATGCACTTTTGCTGTGTAGACACTTTCTTTTGGAAGAAGTTTTTTCGGAAGATCCCTCCCGGAAAAGCTTCTTCCAAAAGAAGCCTGCAGTCTAGACATAACCTGAGCTGGCAAAATTTGCAGAAGATACTAAACTGCTCAAGATAGTTAAGACCAATGCTGACTGTGAAGAGCTTCAAGAGGTTCTCACCAAACTAAGTGTACAACAAAATGGCACATTACATTTAATGTTGATAAATATAAATTAATGCACATTGGAAAAAATAACCCCAACTATACATACAATATGATGGGAACTAATTTAGCTACAACTGCTCAAGAGAAAAATTTTGGAGTCATCATAGAGAGTACTGAAAACATCCAATGAATGTGCAGCAGCAGTCAAAAAAAGCAAATAGAATGTTAGGAATCATTAAAAAAAAAAAGATAGAGAATAAGATGGAGAATATCTTACTGCCTCTATATAAACCCTTGGTATGCCCACATCTTGAATACTGTGTACAGGTGTAGTCGCCTCATCTCCAAAGACATACTGGCATTGGAAAAGGTTCAGAAAAGGGCAACAAAAAACATTAGGGGTTTGGAACGGGTCCCATATGAAGAGATATTAAAAAGACTTGGACTTTTCAGTTTAGAAAAAGAGGAGACTAAGGGGGGACATGATAGAGGTCTATCAAATCACAACTGGTGTGGAAAAAATGAATAAGGAAAAAGTTATTTAACTTGTTCCCATAATATAAGAACTAGGAAGTCACGAAATGAAATTAATAGGTAGCAGGTTTCAAACAAACAAACAAACAGAAGTTTTTCTTCACTCAGTGCACAGTCAACCTGTGGAACTCCTTGCCAGAGGATGTTATGAAGACTAGGTCTTTAACAGGGCTCAAAAAAGAGCTAGATAGATTCAGGGAGGTTAGGTCCATCAATGGCTATTAGCCAGGATGGGCAGGAATGGTGTCCTTAGCTTCTGTTTGTCTGCAACTGAATGACAAGACAGGAATCACGTGATAACTATCCGTTGTGCTCAGTCCCTCTGGGGCAGCTGGCATTGGCCGCTGTCGGCAGCCAGGATACTGGGCTGGACGGACCTTTCATCTGACCCAATGTGGCTTTTCTTATCTTGTTCTTACGAGCTCAGACCCCTCCCCCCCCCATGGACAGGGGCTGCCGCCATCCTGCGCTGCTGCCTTCGTATCAGAGGTAGCAGTTCAGGGTGGCAGGGGGCTTCCCGGGAGAGAGGCCGGAATCACACTGGCTGCCAGCCAGCCCCCTTGCCCCCCGGGAACTACAGAGTAGTCAAGTAACTTATAACAAATCATGCAGTTACTCAACTACTCAATTACCCAATATAACATTCCCTATTGTATTTAATGTAGATTTTCCTCCAAATAAACCATAGCTGTTGGGAGGGGGAGAGACACACACATACATATCTATCTAATTTCACTTGAACTGGCCAATAGCTTAATATTCAGTACACTATTTGGTCAAAGAAGGAAGTACTATAATACCATCGCATTTTCAGAACAGTTGAGCAACCTAGAGATGGGCGATTTCAGTATTTTTGTAAAACAAAAACGTTCTCTACAAGAAGCCAGAAAGCCTCATGTTAAATTCATTTTCTCTGCTTTTTATGTTAAGTAAATTGTCACAAAGTGAATGATCAAGTATGTGGCTGGACTCTGAAAAAGTACACTAACCAAGCTGCAAATTTACTACCAATGACAATATAAAATTTGGTTAATAACATACAGTATATGGACACAAAACAAATAAACCAGGGTATACGTTGCTTTCTTTGCATAGCAAGAGATTCTACTCAAGAATATGCACATGCTGTCACGAAAGTACTGTATATTTTATTAGATAATGTTTAAGTAATCGTGTAGCTGCAAAAAATGAATCAGTTCCACAGTTACTAAAATACTCCTCGGGGAGGGGCTGGCAGACAACGCATTCCTGGCTCCTAGCCCCACTCTTGGAACCCCCTGCCACCCTGCACTGCTGCCTCCGTATAAGAGACAGCAGTGTGGGATGACAGGCAGAGCCGGTCTGTGAGGGGAGCCAATTTAAGCTAGCTCTCCCCAGCACTGGCTCCTGCCTACTCCCCGTGCTGCTGCCTCTGTGTAAAGCAGCCGGAGCAGGCAGCTCCATGGGAACCTGCGCATGCCAGGAGCTGACTTAAAAGCTGGTTCCTGCCCCCCCCTTGCTGCCTCTGATACAGAGTATGCATGAAGTCATTTGGATTATCCAATAAGCCCAGGCTTATTGGTTAATCATTTAAAAACTATAGGCTAACATCCCTAACTGTCTCTTGCTTACTATTATGGGCATATTCTGAGCAGAAACTGTACAGCCATCTTAAAATGCTAGAATGATAGAGTGAGTAAAGCAATATATTTTATTGAACCAAATTCTGCTGGTTCAAGAGACAAGCTTTGGGATCTTCTTCCACCTTGTCTCACTAATATTCTGGGACCAACACAGCTACAACACAGCATTCATTAGTACGCAGTAACAGATGGTAACTATAAACTTTATTTTCCTATTTGATATAGCTAACTACAAAAAATAAGTCTTTAAACATAATAAAGACTAAATAGTTTAGCTACATGGAAATAATTTAGCCTTTAATATGTTAAAATCGCCCATTAGCATTACATCAGCTCTTGTTATGGAGCAAGACCTCAGTGTACTAAACAAACAGACCAAAAAGATGGTCCCTGCCCCCAAAAAAATCTAACCTTATAATGGCAACAACACACAATCAACACTACAGATTACTACTGTTCTTAATTTGCAATGGCAATGAATATGCTGAAAAGTGAGGCTTTAAATTGCTTCTAATTTTTTTTCAGAATTATAACAGTACATTATTGTAGAGAATGCTAACTAGTAAAATGACATGCATTCTTTACAGTTACATCATAGCAACCAAAAATTACCTTGTCAAACGGTTTTCCAATAGCATTTTCTAATGATAAATCTTCTACCTCAAGAGCTGGGTTATAGCGTTTGAGTTCCCTCAGACACACATTGAGGATATCCAGTATAGAGGTCTGGATGGTGAGCATAGCAGGGGTCATGGATACATGTATTTCCACCACTTCAGGTTTGTGTTTCTCTAAAAATGAATTCACTGCTATATGAAACCTAGGGAGAAAATAGCTTATGATTTATATGAGCAATACAGAAGCCTTACAGGCTTAGTGCCACAATTATTTAATCTATCTATATATTTTAGAAATGTGCATCTGTCCGAGTGTTTGTTCAAGAACTCCTTCTAAACTATAAGAGCTATGAATACCAAATTTGGTAAGCAGCTTCCTCTTACCCTAACATAAAGCAAGGTCAAGGTTTGATTGTTCCAGGACAATGGAATGTGCCTGGAACTCAACTGTTTCTCTCAAACTGGAAAGGGAGGGGTCTGGTAAGGAGAGAGTTAAACTGTGAATGACCAAAGGGGCAGCAAGTGCCCCAGCTGGAAGCCACTGGTTAGCAGCAGCCTACACTCTGGCCTGCCCTGAGGAGCAGCTGCCAGTTGCTGTGCAGCCCCACAGGGAGCACTGTGGGCTGGCCTCTGTGCCCACCACTCCAGAGTTGGCATCAGGGCAAAACCAGTGGCCAGGGTATGCACCCCTCCACCCTTCTTCTCCAGGCTGGCCTAGGAAAAAGCCAGCAGCCAGGACTTGCACCACTCTGGACCCAGGCAATGCCCGATATGTCTTCTAGTAAATTCATATAAAATGAGGTTTGGAATCAGTGCAAGTTAAATCACCAAGCTAATTGAAAAATGTCCTGTGTTCTAGAGAAGCGAGGGTAGTTGCCAGTGTGTACGATCAGTCACGAGAAACTATGCTTTGATCACAAACGTATTAATCCCTATTGTCAAGTATCAGTAGGGCAACAAAGATCATAACACATAAGGAAATGGAGAATTACTAGATTATACATTAGATTATCTGGTCTAATCAAAACTCCATATAAACTGGAGAATGGGAAAATACAATGCTGTAGCACCATCTATTGGCTACAAGAAAGATCACGCATTTCTGGCTGTGGAGTCCTGGCTGTTCCGTAAATATGGAGAGCCAGTTAAAGGTGGGGTTACTCTGTGGAATACAGTATAAGTATGGATGGGCCAAATCCTGCAATCCAGTGGAAAGGAAAAATCCCCTGGAGCAGGTAGAAGAAAATTGTATCTAAATCCTGTGTAGCCCAAAAATCCACCAACCAATCCTGCAGAACCCTAGCTCTCCATATAAGAAACAGGACCCCTTTATATTGCTCCTTTGGCTATTCTGTGTCCCTGTACATTCAAGAGAATTAATGTTTATAATGGAGTATGGCATGAGGAGCAGCTGCTCAAATTGTGTGCCCCCACCCTGCCCCAACTTAAGAACACATCTTTCTGATCCATTGGGGCTCCAGTTTGCAGAACGGATTCCATGATTTAGGAGAGAGAAACATTGTACATGGCCATTGCTCACCTTTTTGTGCCCCAATTAAGCCCATTTCCGCTCTTCTCTACAACTAAAACAAAGGTTTTCAAGATACTCCTGAAAGTGGCATGTGATAGAACAAAGAAGAAAAAGATCTACTGTATGTGAAAGATAATGTAGAATCAAATGAAATAAAAATATTAAGTGAATCGACATGTTCAGTAGAATCGCTATGGATAGTAATTCCATGCTCCAATAATAAGAAATGAGCAGTAGGGATACATTACCGACCACATGACCAGGACAGCGATACTGACATTGAAATGCTGAGGGAGATTAGAGAGGCTACCAGAATAAAGAACTCTATAATAATGGGGATTTTAATTATCCCCATATTGACTGGGTACATGTCACCTCAGGAAGAGAAGCGGAGATAAAATTTCTCAATGGCCTAAATGACTGCTTCTTGGTGCAGCTGCTGCAGAAACCCACAAGGGGAGAGGCAATTCTCGATTTAGTCCTGAGTGGAGCGCAGGATCAGGTCCAGGAAATAACCGTTACAGGACCACTTGGGAATAGTGACCATAATATAATAACATTCAACATTCCTGTGGTGGGTAGAACACCTCAGCAGTCCAGCACCCCGGCATTTAATTTCAAAAAAGGGAATTACACAAAAACGAGGAGGCTAGTTAAACAGAAATTAAAAGGCACAGTGACTAGAGCCAAATCCCTGCAAGCTGCATGGAAACTTTTTAAAGACACCATAATAGAGGCCCAACTTAAATGTATACCCCAAATTAAAAAACATAGCAAGAGACCTAAAAAAGCGTCACCGTGGCTTAACCGCCATGTAAAAGAAGCAGTGAGGGACAAAAAGGTATCTTTCAAGAAGTGGAAGTCCAATCCTAGTGAGATAAATAGAAAGGAACATAAACACTGTCAAATCAAGTGTAAAAATGTAATAAGAAAAGCAAAAAAAGATTTTGAGCAACAGCTAGCCAAAAACTCAAAAAGAAATAACAAAACGTTTTTTAAGTACATTAGAAGCAGGAAGCCTGCTAAAAAACCTGTGGGTCCCCTAGACGATCGAACTATAAAAGGCGCAATCAAGGACGATAAAGCCATTGCGGAGAAACTAAATGATTTCTTTGCTTCAGTCTTCAAGGCTGAGGACGTTGGGGAGATTCCCAAATCTGCACCGTCCTTTGTGGGTGATGAATCTGAGGAACTGTCCCAGATTGAAGTGTCATTAGAGGAGGTTTTGGAACAAATAGAAAAACGTAATGTTAACAAATCTCCGGGACCGGATGGCATTCATCCAAGGGTTCTAAAAGAACTCAAATGGGAAATTGCTGAACTATTATCTGTGGTTTGTAACCTATCCCTTAAATCGGCTTCTGTACCTAATGACTGGAAGGTAGCCAACGTGACACCAATATTTAAAAAGGGCTCTAGAGGCGATCCGGGCAATTACAGACCGGTAAGGCTAACTTCAGTTCCGGGCAAATTAGTCGAAACAATAGTAAAGAATAAAATTGTGAAGCATGTAGAAGAACATAATTTGTTGGACAAAAGTCAACATGGTTTCTGTAAAGGGAAATCCTGTCTTACTAATCTATTAGAGTTCTTTGAAGGGGTTAACAAACATGCGGACAAGGGGGATCCAGTAGATATAGTATACTTAGATTTTCAGAAAGCCTTTGACAAGGTCCCTCACCAAAGGCTCTTGTGTAAATTACATGGCCATGGGATAAGAGGGAAGGTCCTTTCTTGGATTGAGAACTGGTTAAAAGACAGGAAACAAAGGGCAGGAATAAATGGTAAATTTTCAGAATGGAGAGGGGTAACTAGTGGTGTCCCCCAAGGGTCGGTCCTAGGACCAATCCTGTTCAACTTATTCATAAATGATCTGGAGAAAGGGGTAAGCAGTGAGGTAGTAAAGTTTGCAGATGATACCAAACTGTTTAGGATACTCAAGACAGAAGCAGACTGTGAGGGACTCCAAGAAGATCTCACCAAACTGAGTGATTGGGCAACAAAATGGCAAATGAAATGTAATGTGGATAAGTGTAAAGTAATGCACATCGGGAAAAATAACCCCAACTATACGTACAGTATGATGGGGGCTAATTTGGCTACGACAAATCAGGAAAGAGATCTTGGAGTTATCGTGGACAGTTCTCTGAAAACTTCCACACAGTGTGCAGCGGCGGTCAAAAAGGCAAATAGGATGCTAGGAATTATTAAGAAAGGGATAGAAAATAAGACCCAGAATATCTTACTGCCCCTGTACAAAACTATGGTACGCCCACATCTTGAATACTGTGTACAGATGTGGTCTCCTCACCTCAAAAAAGATATTTTGGCCTTGGAAAGGGTTCAGAAAAGGGCAACTAAAATGATTAGGGGTTTGGAACGGATCCCATATGAGGAGAGGTTAAAGCGACTGGGACTTTTCAGTTTAGAAAAGAGGAGACTGAGGGGGGATATGATAGAGGTATATAAAATCATGAGTGGTGTGGAGAGGGCCGATAAAGAGAAGTTATTTATTCGTTCCCTAATTAGAAGAACTAGAGGACACCAAATGAAATGAATGAGTAGCAGGTTTAAAACTAATAAAAGAAAGTTCTTCTTCACACAGCGTGTAGTCAGCCTGTGGAACTCCTTGCCAGAGGAGGCTGTGAAGGCTAGGACTACAATAGAGTTTAAAGAGAAGCTAGATAATTTCATGGAGGTTAGGTCCATAAAAGGCTATTAGCCAGGAGATAAAATGGTGTCCTTGGCCTCTGTTTGTTAGAGGCTGGAGAGGGATGGCAGGAGACAAATCGCTTGATCATTGTCTTTGGTCCACCCTCTCCGGGACACCTGGTGCTGGCCACTGTCGGCAGACAGGATACTGGGCTAGATGGACCTTTGGTCTGACCCAGTACGACCATTCTTATGTTCTTATGGTGAGTGGACTACTTGACAAGGGAGGGCTAAATGAAGAAACAGTAAAGTGGAGTAGAATAGATGACTTTCCTGACCAATGGAAAAAAATATTTTCTGCATTTTCAGTGTTCATTGTCTCACCTGGAACTAGATAAGAGGTTCTGAGTCTATTTTGGGCTTTGCATTATGAGACCTAATGCAAGTCAAACTCTGTGCTTCAGTCAAATTCAGATGTTATATAAACATTTAAAAGAAGATCTTAGCTTTTGATTTAGAGCTGCATGTTGAAAACATAAACCTATGAAAAACAAGTACAATCCAAAAAAATAAGACAGTTAATAAAACACACTGCAAAGTATCAAGACACCTTACCTTGGCCATAGATAAAGTTTCCGTACAAAGAGATTTCTCATAACTCTTTCCACATGACAAAAGCCAGTATTAAAGGCAATGGCATTGTCTGTAAAAGCTTTGATAAACCCTTCCTTGTTTTTCTGGCGATAGAGTCGCAAGATAAATGCTTCCTGACAAGACTCAATGATTCTGTGTGCTTTGTATACCAAAATGCCTGGCAAAATAAGAGATTTTCAAGTTATGCAAATGAAGTTAAAATACTGTGTCTATTTTTTTCACAAGAATGTTTTAGTATTTTCATGTTTTGCCAATTAGACAGCAAGAAAAATTCTTCTATCATATGCGGCAGCTATGGATCATGTAGGTAGGACAAGTCCAAACAATTCTTAAGTTCCCCAAAATATCCCCTCCCCCTGAATACTACAGCTTTCTTAATGAGGCATCTTTATACAAAATACACTGATACAAAAGTGGAAAGGAGACAAAAATAGAAAACAGTAGAGCTTAACTTGGATTCTTAAGAGTTACATGAGAAAATTGTGGATGTTATCTTAAGCATAAATTTAAAATGCTGGTAAGTTAGAAGTTATCACAGGATTATCAGACTAAAGCATTTTAAAAGGTCAAATTAATTTATCTATAAAATGTTGTTATAGAATTGAAACACCTCATGACATTTTATTCAAGTTTCTCTAATCAAAGGACCTCTGGAGATATTTCTTGAGCATGTTTTCTATGATTTTCAAAGCTATATGGACTTGAATGGCAGAAGGAATCACGATGACTCTCGTCTGATTTTCTGCAAAATAAAGGCAATGTCTATGCTACCAAAAATGGTATATTTAACAAATGTTATTAAAATGCTGTACTTTTAATGTGTGTTAGATGGTTGAGACAAATCATACAGATGAGCTGAGGGATTACTTCACCCAGCTAAGAGACATGCTGAAACTAGGGATGTTAAATATAGATTAACTGCATAATCAAATAGTCAATGCAATTTGCATCAACTAGTCGATAAGGGTGCTACAATTCAAAGGCGAAAGCGCTGCAGGGAGCATGGGGTCAGCCAGAGGACTCCCCAGCTGGCCCCGGGCCTGGCGCTGCTGCTTTGAACCACATCCTTCTCTCCCTCCCTTGCTGCTCTTTCTGATAGAGGCAGCAAGGGGGAGAGGAAGGCAACTATTTGACCAGTGTGCCGACTATCTGATAAGCATTTGCTTATCAGATAGTCGACTAGTCGTAGCCGGAAATACAGCTTACCTTGTCCACACTATGATTTTAACCCATTATTTAAACACACAATACAGTAAAACCTGTGTTATCCAGAACGCTCGGGGATTAGGGCGTTCCGGTTATCTGAGGGTCCCATCAACCTAGGAAAAACCAATGGACAATAATAGTAAAACTCAAGTTTTTAATATTGGTAGTTTTGTAGTGTAAGGCAGTTGGTCTCACATTTCTATTTTGAGTTAAAGATGATTAGTACTTCTTAAATAAAAAAGTTGTTAAGCCAATCATGGTAAACCAAGCCAGGCCTGTGTGCCTGAAGATGTGACAGTATTGTGGCCAGGGGCAATGCCGGTTAACAGAGTGCCGGATTACAAAGGTTTCACTATAAAAAGTCTCTTTTCCTGGTGAAGATAAGGCCAGATAAGCTATAACATAACTTTTAGGACACCTAGCTCTTGGTTAAAGGACTTAAAACTCCATAGATTCCACAACATCCATTAATCACTCTCCTGTTTAAAACTACTGCATCCTCTTTCTAGTGTGAGTTTGACTGGCTTAAGCTTCCAATCAAACTTTATTAGTAATGATTTTATATTTTCTTCCAGCTGATTGATAAAGATACTGAATAGCACAGGGCCAAGGATCCATAGGGACCTACTAGAAATGCTCCCACAGGATTCCCACTTGAGACTTGGGGGTATCGGGATAAACAATTGGATGTTTTCTCTAAAAGATTTGCTCTAGTTCAGCCATAGCTATGGGAGTTGAAACAGGAATTAATTCAGGTTAAGTCCTCTGGCCTGTATTATACAGGAGTTCTGACTAGATCTCAATCTAAGCATAGATTATAAAGCCTTCTAACTTTATAATCTATACTTAGATTGGAAAATATATGATTTTTTCCATAAAAGAAACATCTACATTGTTTACATATCTAGAGATATCAGATACATCAAAAAAATGAACTTCACATACTTTTTTCTCTAGAATTATTCCATCTTTTCCCTTATACCAAATACCATTTCTAATATTCCACAGATGTGTATAGCAAGAAAAAAAAATAGCTATGGTCAAAGACATACAGAGTGAACAGCATAAAAAAAAATACTGGGTCATAAATAATCGGCAAAGGATTTTTTAAAAATTGGTGTGCTTTTTGGGTCCCCCCCTCCCCTTACAGAAGGCCTAAAAGACAGAAGTTAGGAGGTTCTTATTCTTCAAAATAGAAACATAAAATATGTCAGGACTCATCTATCCTGGTTTTGTGGTAGGACTTCACATAGTAGGAGCTCTCCCTAGTTTATTGAATGGATAGAATATTGAATCTGTATAAAAGATTCACTTTCTCCAAAGTGATCATTAGACAGTTATGCACTAACATAATCCAGAATTTTTATGTCTAGCTAAAAATTCTTTCCCATTCCAATTGTAGGGGTCTTGTAATTATTGAACTAGTTCTTCAATCACTAGTGTGTCTTCTAGGATAGACAACATCTGAAATTCTAATAGTAATAAAACCAGCAGAACCTCCCCCCTCACACACAACTTTCAAGTTTAAATTATATAAAGCAGTATAAAAACCACAAACTTTTTACATCACCTTTAACACTGACATTTCATACCATTAGCATTAATTTACTGCACAGAATATTTCTCTATCATCCAAGATGTTTCAGGACAAAAAAAGCCTTCTTATAAAAAGCAGTATGTAGTAAGAATATGTAATGAGTCAGGATTGTGATCTTGAATAACTTATTATTGCATAAAAGAATGGCATGTATGTTTGATTAACCTATCAAAAATAAAATTTATAATTTCCAGAGAGTTTAATGGAAAATAGTTCTCCACATTTAATTCATTCTCTAAATAAGAAAATGCAGTCAGTTTGAATTAGGGGTGCTAACAGGTAACCAGTTCACTAACCGGCATCTCAGCCAGGCTCAAGTAGCCCACGCCCAGCACAGGCAGACGTTGCTCCAGCCTGGCCAGACCTACTGCACTGTGCCACAGCAGGCCTGAGCAGGCTATGGCATGGTGGGCCCTTCTGGGAACTGATTAACTTTTTAATCAGTACTTTACATCCTTACTCTGAATTGTTATATTTCTTACAGCAATGGAATATTTTAATAGTTATACATTTTTTTTCAAAGTGTTTACTTTGAAAAGACATGAGCATGGATTACCAAGATTTTAATAATAATGCTTAAAATTTCAAACTTTGTAGCTTAAAATGAAAAGAAAGCTTTTAGCAAGGAAAGCGACTTAAAAAAAAAGCCTACAACAGCTTTACATTTCTTCTGTGTTACTGCAATTTTCCCAAAGGCCTAATTCTTCAGTCTTTACACTGGACTACATATACAAAAAGGTTGCAAAACTGTTTGTAGAGGTAAAGTCAAAGAAGAATAAATAGAAAACTCTTAACTTGCCTTCACTAAACTCTTACCAGTAATAAGATTTGAAGGAATTCTATCAGTCAGGAAATCCACCACAAGAATTCGACTTGTTGCAAAGAGGACACCACCTTGTGTGTAAACTTCATATCTACAGTTGTTTGTAATTTCATTAGTAACACGTCGAGGAAGATGAACAACTCCATCTGACCTCAGTTGATCAATAAAATACTCCTAAAACAAAACACAATATTTCACAAGTGCTTTTAATAAGATGCAAAAAACCCAGATATTTATTTATTGTTGATTTTTTGGGAGCTGCCATAAAAACAAAATCTACATACCAGTCACGAGCACATGCAATAAATATTTTTCTGGTCATGTATTATGGGTAACATTTTGAAAACTTCCAAGTGACTGAACAGCCTATCTTAATTTTAAAAATAACTTAGATAATTAGAAGGACTGTCTTTCTGTTCTGTTTATACAGTGATTATCACAATGGGGTCCTAATCTATGAGTGGTTCTACTATCACAATACAAAGAATGTATTTCACTACACAGCTGCATTTGAGCAGAGAATGAAGTGACCTGTTTGTGCAATCTACATATCTGTTTTTTTAACAAGAGTGTTAGGATCTTCAGGATGAAAAGCCCCATATAAATAAAGTCACAATCATGTTATTTTGTGGTTATATATTATACTACATTTGTATGGGACTCCTCATTCTGAAGGATCTCACAGGTCTTATAAAAGAGACACAAAGACTGAGACTTTATCTGCACCACCACTTTTGTTGGTCGGGGTGTGAAAAAAACACACTCTTGATCAACTTAAGTTTCACTGGCAAAAGTGCTGGTGTGGACAGCACTGTCAGCAGGACAGGCTCTCTTGATGGCACAGATAATACAGCTTGTTGGGGTAGTATAATTTTGTTAGCAAGAGAGCAAAATGCAGCTATGCGGGAAACCTTATAGTGGCATAGCTGTTCTGCTCATAAGGTCTGAAGTGGAGACATAGCCTGAGCCAATGGTTTTCAATCTTTTTTGATTTGTGGATCTCTAAATTCTTTTGAATGGAGGTGTGGATGCCTTTGGAAATCTTAAGACAAAATCCACAGACTACTGGACAAACAAGAGTCACTTTATTCTACACTGATATCAAACTGTGTGGTGAAATGTAGTAACTAATTAATAGCAAGCAGCATCATTACACAACATAAAAGGATAAGAAGAATATTTATTCAACTAAAACTGAAGGGGAAATCTCCATGGGTAGAATGCAATTACCTGGCTTTAGAACATCTCTACTCTTGCAAACTGCCACTCTACTCATCTGAGGAAGTAGGTTGTGCCCAGAAGAGCTCATGATACTATATATTTGTTAGTCTCTAAAGTGCTACGGGACTACTTATTGTTTCTTTAAAGTTACAGAGTAAAATGGCTACCCTTCTGAGACGTTTTTACAAATGTTTACAGATAGTAAGTCAGGTAGCTAATGGAAAAACAAAGTTTTTATTTGATTGTTCCCTAGTACTTGGGCATAGTATTTGCGCAATTCTGTTCAACATACGTCTCTACCAGTGAAACACAGACTTTAATAACCATGGACCAAAATACGGATGTAATAGTGTAGTTGAGTAATAGATAAGCAAAAGCTTTAGGTTAATGCTATAGACTACACGCATTTCCCTCTGTCCCATACACCCGCCAGTAAATTTTTTAGCAGGCTGCCCAGCAACCCAACTCAGTCCTGAATTGCAATGGGTCCGGGACCTATCCCTGCGGTGGCTCTGCATTCAAAGCATATTAGGAGCTGGGTGGGCAGGCAGCCTAGCTCAGTTCCGGCTCACAGACCCCCCCCCCTCTTAAACGGGCTGCTGCCACCCTGTGCTGCTGCCTCTTTATCAGAGGCAGCAGCACAAGGTGACCGGCCGCTGGCCCACAAGGGGAGGTGGTTTTCAAACTCTCTCTCCTTGCAGACCAGTTTCCACTTGGCACCCTGTGCTGCTGCCTCTGGCAGGGGGGCTCCTTGGGAGCGAGGCTGGAGCACGGGGGCTGCCAGCCCCACCCCAGGGACTACAGACTAGCTGACTAACTGATAAGCATACACCAGGTTACAGCCTAGTCAATTAACCCCTATTTAACATCCCTAGACCAAAACCTAGGAGAACTGTCAACTCCAGCAGCACAGTATCTCTCCTACCACGCTGGTTCACTTCCAGCTCCTCAAGCCAACTCTCCCCCCCCCCCCCCGCCATAACCAGTTCCAGGCGCCAAGCTGATCGATATGCCAGCTCTGGAAACGGGCCGCCACCCGACAGATCCAAGGAAGGCGAAGGCGCTCTGCAGAGGAGGAAACGCGGGCGCGGCGGGGGCATCCCTGAAAGGCGGGGCCGGGCGTGTGAGGGAAGGATTTAAACCGCATCCCGCTCCCCGGGAGGGGGGTTGGGGGGCGAACCTCGTTCCCCTCCCCAGGGAGAGGGAGAGGGAGGTGGGGCAGGTCGGGGCAGTCTCCTCCCGGCCCCAGAAGGAGCCCAGGCAGCGACTCGCCCCGGGCAGCAGCCCCCGGCGGCCCTCACCTCCTCGGCTGGGCTGGTGTTGAGCACTAGCACCAGGCTGGCCGGCGCGCAGTAGAGGCGCAGGAAGCGCAGCAAGATGCGGTCGATGCCCAGGCCGCGGGCGCAGATCACCAGCCCGTCCTGGTGGAAGAGATCCAGGAAAACCTGGTTCTCGTGCTCCAGCGGCGCCGCCATGGCGGGCTGGGCTGACGAGCGAGAGCGGAGCATGCGCATTAGCTGCAGCGAAGCCGCTGCCCTCAACCCAACGCCAGGCGAAGGCTCCGAGTGCTAGCGCCGCTTGCAGGCTACAAGGGCCACAGGGCAACAACCCAGCTCTCCCGCAGCGCGGGACCAGGGCTGCCAAAATTTATTTTGTAATACTACTAAACTTTTCACGAAAAGGTACCAAAACACACAAAAACGTACCAAATATTAAACATCAATATATAAACCCTATAAAACATCTTAAACAGGAAAAAATACATTTACTTACATTACTTCTTACTAAAACATTGAAATGGAGGAAATACATTCAACTTACCTTATATTTTGTTAAAAGAGAACTTTTTCGTCAACTGCTTCATTACTATACCATCTTTTTTGTTGCATTCTATCACAAAGCTCTTTTGGTGGATTCCACGTCGTGCAGTTAATGTCTTGAAGTAAAGATTTAGATCTTATTAACGCATTTAAGGTGGACATTTTCAGAGATGCGCGATTTTTAACCTTAATGTTGTTGAGTAAGGAGAAAACTCTTTCAGCAGCTGCTGAAGAGTGAGGCAATGAAAGAAGATTGATCATAAATTTTGACAACAGAGAGAAGCGATATTCGTCACCGCATTTTTCTTGAGATATGTTAAAACAAAATTTTTCAGGCCTTTTTTCAGCATTAGAGGTTGATCTTGCATTGTCAGCTCCCTCTTTATTTATTTGTTCATAATGTTCTTCATTGACTAGGTTAGAAAATTTCATAACTAGTGGGATAATTGATTTAGGCCTTCCCTCAATAACATTAGCTGGGTCCAACGCCTCAAGCAACTCCAATTTTGCAAACAATTCACAAGATAAAAAGCTCTGAAACATCTGCTTTGTAAGGCAAACATAGAAATTTAAAATTTTTACTCGAAATTCTTGCAATTCTTTCCGGGAAACTTTTGTTGAATTATCCAGGTAAATGCATTCTACAGTGGCACCACAATAAATGTCATCTATCCTGAGATATGCTGAAGGATCATTAATATTGATTTTACTTATATCATTAGGTTTCAATATTTCTCGCTTGATGAAATTACTGAGAATCCCTTTAACACTAATATTAATAGAATTCCTTAACTTATGAATTCTAAATGTTTCTGCTTGATACTCCAAATTGAGCTTATTGATATCAGGCAAAATGTAAGCTAAGAAAGCATAATACATTTTTGTAATGGGATTGTGTAATCCCTCTAGAATTCTTGAAGCCATAGGAATGCCATCTTCTAATGCAGCAGATGTAAAGAACAATAAAAGTGCAGGCCATTGTCCCACTTGCTCAAGGGACGGCCATCTTGTGCAGCTAATGTGGAGAATTTTTTGAGGATTGGTATTTGTAAATGTTTGAAATTCTTTATATTCATTTAGGCGCTTAGGACTATTGCTCAAATATGAAAAAATATTTCTGGCTAACTCTTCTAAATAATGTGGCAGTTCAGTGCTTTAGAAGCACACAAGTGCAATGAGTGGCAAACACAAGGTTGTATGAAGATACGAGGATTTTTCTGTTTTAAGAGATGCTGGACTCCTCCTTTGCTTCCCATCATAACACTAGCATTATCGCTGGCAAATCCTATTAGGTTTTCAAAGGGGATTTCATTACTGTTAAAAAACGCCTCTATGCAATTATAAATTCCAAGAGCAGTTGTGTCTTTAATTTCTAAAAGTGTTAGAAATTTGTCCACTGTTTTTTGAACTTCATCATAATGTCTAGCTACCAGAACAAGTTGTTTGATAGTAGAAATGTCTGTTGTCTCATCAATAATAAGAGAAAATTTTGTCACCTTCAACTTAGATACTAGGTTACTGAAGTCATATTCACCGATCACATTAGAAAAAATGTATGTTCCTTTGGTTCTAGCACACTTGATATCGTTTGCTATATTTGAATCTGGACAAACGTTTGCAACGAAGCCAGGCAAATGATCCAAAAGGGCTATAGGTAAATTGTGTTCTGCAATAAATCCACACAGTTTAAGCTCAGCAGCTGCTATCTGTGCTGAGTGAATAGAGGATGGACCAGGTTTCATAAAGTCAGTTACTTTTGAAGTTTGTTTTGTAGATTTTAGGTTTTTTTTATGCTTTTCTGTGTTTTCATGTCTTTCAATGTGACTTAAACTACCAGCAATTTCGCAATTGCATAATTTGCAGAAACCTTTACCTGAGTTGTATTTACTAAGTACTAGCCAGCCAGAAAATTTTTCATGTGTCAACAATTTCGATGGCAATTTTCTCTCATAAGAAGCTGTACACTTTTGTTTCTTTTTCTTGGGAGTGTTATCCTTATCATTTTCATCACTATCTGAACGAATATCCATATTTTTCTCTTCACTCATAATGGGTTCACAAAAAACAACGTGAAAACACAAAATGTTCACAAAGGACTTGTAAAAGTAAGCAAACAATGCCGAGTAACTAGAACACAGCGCTAACTGCGTCACTGCAACTCAAACTGACGCCAGGGTGGCAGGGCCAGTGACGCAGCAGGGCCAGTGACGCGGCCACGTGAAGCGGAGGAATACATCACATGATTGCATCACATTACACAATACACACAGTCACAGTCTCCTCTCCCCAGTCTTCATTTGCATAATAAACCGAAAAGATATTAATGGACACATATCAGATGTAAGAAATGTTAACGTTTTAAAAATGAGCGTGGAACATAAAATTATAACTTAGAGGCTTCTGAGCAAACATTTATAATATTAACGCAAAATTCCTAAAACGTACCAAAAATATCGGGCATCGTACCAAATATACAACAGGAGGTAAATAGTACCAATTTTGTACGAACGTACCAACTTTGGCAGCCCAGCACGGGATGTACTCAAGGAGCCCAGGGGTCTCATCTTCCCCCGCCTGCTTCAGTAAGGGCCAGCGGAGGCGGTGGTAGCTCTGCAAAGCCCCCAACTGTGAGCTTGGGCGAGCAGAGAGCGAGGAGCCGTCCCTAAAGGAGAAAGGAGGCGAGTGACTCACTGCCCCAAGCCTCCCTCGTGAGCTGCGGTGGGGGAGCTGAGATCCGTCCAGTCTCCTTGCAGCGAGGCTACCCCTGAGGTTCAGGAGACAGGTCCCAAGGGCACAATTGTTTTAACGATGAAACCCTGGCCTTGGGGTTTTGAATAATTTATGGGTAGGAGACTCCTCACAGCTTCTCCGAGGGGAGTGGGGGGGGGGAAAAGGGGGAGGAAGAGAGTGAACGAAGCTATTCATACCAAGGGAGGAATTACTGCAATCCGGAGCCCTCCTAAGTATGCCCCCGATGCCCACCTCTCTGCCTCACGTTGGCAGCAAGTTGCAGAGTTAAGAAGCCGTTCACACCCCTTGAAGCTATTATTTCAGCCAATTTGCTTGCTCAGCCATGCATGTTGGGTCATATTTTCAAGTTTTTCTTTGCACCTATGGTGGGCTTTTAAGGAAAACTGAGATTCTGCTTTTTCTAGTGACACCAGCATATAGAGCCCTGGGCCAACAGTTCTTGTGCCTTAATCCAGCACTGGCTTCAGTCTCTGACCTAGGGAGAGGCAACGCCTCAGACTGTTCTACAAGAGTAAAGGGAGACTCCTCCCTCACCCCCCAAGAACTGCCTTTAAGGGTGGGTGAGTGGAAAGGAGACTTCTTTAGCTGTCACAAAACTTAACATGGTGAGGAGCAAGGGGAAGCTATAACTTTACCTACAATCTCCTGCAATATAAGTTCAACTTCCTAGATCTTCTGCAAATTTCTCTCAGTTGTGAAGGCATCCTCTTGTGCAAGGCTCTTGTCTGGGAGTATGGGAAAAGAGAACTCTGACGTATAGGCTATGTCTACATTACGGAGTTTTTCCGGGATACTGGAGGTATCCCGGAAAAACTCCACCGTGTCCACGGAACATATCTGCTCTTCCAACATTTTTTGTAGAAGAGCAGATGTGCTCTTTCAGAAGCCCTATAAACCTCGTTTCATGAGGAAGAAGGTCTCTTCCGAAAGAGGAGGTTTTTCCGAAATTTGGCCAAGTGTAGATGGGCCAAATTTTGGAAAAGCCTTTTTCGAAAAAACAATTGGAAAAAGGTATGTAAATTGCGGAGCTCAATTTATGCGTATCTTTTCCAAAAAAGAAGTGTAGTGTAGATATAGCCATAGAGTCATGACCCAAGCTCCTCTGAGCTGATGGAAAACCAACACACATTATCCTACAGTTCCTTCTGAAAGTTTAGGAGAGGCCTCAGATCTCCCATATTTGAAGAGGGAAGTAACATCCAAGATTGCCCCAAGTTTACCTCTTTCTTCTTCCTTTGGGTATCATTTATTTACCAGATCTGCTGGATCAGCTGTCTGCTGTGAGCTGGCAAATCCCCTCTAGAATTGTGTATTTCAAACTGTTGCAAATTACCAGATCTGTGGTAAATGGGATTTGTTTTATTAAAAAAACCACACCTCTACTCAGTTTTCTCAGATTATTTCCATACCATACTCCATGTATTTAATTTACATATTAATACAGATGCACTTGCTTTTGATTGCATCAATATGGTATTTTTTGTTATTGGGCCTATGCTGCAGTAGATGATAATTTAAATTAAGGAATAGCAACCTTCAGCTACCTGAAGGGAGATTCTGAAGAGGATGGAGCCAGGCTATTCTCTGTGGTGGCAGATGACAGAACAAGAAGCAATGGTCTCAAGTTGCAGTGTAGGAAGTGTTGGTTGGCTATTAGGAAAAAATACTTCTCTAGGAGAGTGGTGAAGCACTGGAATGGGTTGCCTAGAGAGATGGTGGATTCTCTATCCCAGTGTTTCTCAACCTTTTTTTTATAAAGTACCCCTTTAATAATTTTTTTAAGTATCCCCAGTATCTACAGTTTTCAGACACATACAATTTTTTTTCTACCGTTGCAACACATTTGTTTAAACAACTTAATCGTAGCCAGGTGGGCGATGAAAGTTTTTGGTGTAAAAAGTACAAAAATAATAAAACTTAAAAGAAAAATTCAGTTTTCTCCAAATTTCAGTTGCGTTGATGTACCCCCCAGACTTCTCTCGAGTACCTCTAAGGGTACTTGTACCACTAGTTGAGAAACAGTGCTCTATCCTTAGAGGTTTTTAGGGCAAGTCTTGACAAATTCCTGGCAGGAATGATTTATTTGGAGTTAGTTCTGGTTTGAGGAGGGGATTGGACTAGATGACCTCCTGAAGTCTCTTCCAAACCTAATCTTTTTTTATAGTGTAAACAGAGATACAGTGTGGAAATCTGGAATTCTGATGAAACTTATCAATGTTATTAAGATATTTTACACTAACTCCGGGCTGCATGTGGTGTGTGTGCTTTGAAATGTACAAGAGTCTCCCAGCGGGGGTTCTTGTGCATTTCAAAGCCATGGAGCCCACAGTCAGCAGGGGACTCTGCTGACCCTGGGCGCAACGGGGCTGCCCCTTCAAAATGCTGAGACAAGGTTTGGAGCCTTGCTGGGGTGGCCACCCTGACTAGACTGGTGGCAGTAAGGATGTTAAATTGCGGTTAATTGACTAGTCGGGTAGTCAATGGAATTTCCATCGATTACTTGACTAGTCGATAGGCACTTCCACATTCCTCCCACTGGAGCTCTTGTACATTTCAAAGGAGGCATGCGGAACTCTGCATGCAACCTGGGGCCAGCGGGAAGTCCCAGTGACCCCGGGCTGCACACAGCAGTGCCTGCTTTGAAATTTACCAGAGTCCCCAGTGGGAGCTCTTGTGCATTTCAAAGCCATGGAGTCTGGGGTCAGTGAGGGACTCTTAGTAATGCTGAGGCGGCATTTCAAAGGAGCAGTGCCGTGGAGTCCTGGGTCAGCTGACTCCCCAGCCGACCCTAGCTTCCGTACGGCATTTCCCTAGAACCTGGGGTCAGGTGACCCCGGGCTCCATGGCGCTGCCCCTTTCAACGCCACTTTGGTGCTTCAGAGGGGCAGCAATGCACAACTGAGCCGTGGATCAGCTGTGCAACGGCTGCCCCTTTGAAACACTGCCTTGGGGTTTCAAAGCAAGAGCTCTGCACAGCTGATCCCCGACTCAGCTGTGCGGCACTGCCGCTTTGAAGTACCCCTTCTCTCCCCCCGCCTTTGCTGCCTCTATCTAATAGAGGCAGCAAGGGGGTGGGAATCAACTAGTTGACTGAGTATCCAATAAGCATTTGCTTATCAGATAGTCGACTGGTCAACTAGTCCTTAACATCCTTAGACGGCAGTGGGGACTAGAAGCTCAATTGGGCCAGTGGCAGAGGGCAGGCATTGACCTCCTCTGATCCAGAAAACTCCCTTTTTTGGGACCAATCAGATCACGAGGCTGCCAGATGTGGAAGGGCCAACCTGTACTTTCTTTTTTAAATAAATCAATTAGTTTTAAATGTAAAACTTGTTTTGATAAACTCTCTTTTTGTTATGTATCAAGTAATGTTGTTTTAAAAAAAGCTGAATTTGAATTTCCATCCAAATGGAGTTGACATAAATCACAGATAAAAAATCATCATCTAGGAAATAAGAAACGTATCATTCACCATTTTCTAACACAATTAAAAAGTAAAAATTTAAAAATCTGAATAAATAAATGTATATCGAGCCATATAATTGCTTAAATGTGCATAGACATAGTGTATCCCACTGTTAGCAAAAAGTAGTTCTCAATTTAGTGTAAAGGGTATATTATTAATTTATTTATTTATGTGTTTATTTATTTAAAATATTTTTACCCTACCTCTCTATTTAAAATATTTAAGGCGCTTACAAACATTTTTAAAACACAATAAATAAATGTATATAAAGTAAAACACAAGACCCAAAAGTGGGAGGAACATAAAACCTGCTAAAACACCTAAAAAGGAGGGACACACACACCCACACCTAAACACCAATGCAAACATAGGTAAAAAGGGTGGCCTTGGCCTGGCACCGATACAATGCCAGCTTTGGTGCCAGGCAAGTGTCTCAGGGAATAGAATTCCATAGCCTAAGGGTGAAGGCTGAGAAGACCCTGCTCCGTGCAGATGTCGACACAGACCAGAGCCTCCCCAGCCAACCTCAATCCCTGAGCTAGTTCATATAGGAGGAAACGGTCCTTCAAATACCCTGGTCCCAACCCATTTAGGGCTTTTTAAATCATAACCAAGACCGTGAATTGTGCCCGGAAACATACCGGAAGCCAGTGCAGCTGCTGGAGCACTGGCATAATGTGCACCATATAACGAATATTAGTTAAAACTTGAGCAGCTGCATTCTGGACCAGTTGATGCTTCCAAAGACTCTTCAAAGGCAGCTCCATGTAGAGCACATTACAATAATCCAATTGGGATGTGACAAGTGCACGAGTCATTGTTGTCAAGTTGTTCTTATTCAGGAAGGGTCACAGCTGGCGGATCAGCCAAAGCTGCCCGAAATCACTCCTGGCCACTGAAGAAATCTGATTTTCAAATGTTAAAAGAGGGTCCAGGAGGACTCCAAGCTGCATACCTGTTCTTTCAGGGGGAGTGTGAACTGTCCAGAACAGGTAACACACCACATTCCCAGACAGATGGCTTCCTGATCCACAGGACCTCGGTCTTATCTGGATTCAGTTTCAGCCTATTCGACCTCATCCAGTTCCTCACTATCACCAGACACTGGTTCAGATTGATTGCTGCCATTGGAATCTGGCTAATGGGAGCAGCATGAGGCTGTGTCTGGGACATGGTGCTGGAAGTGGTGCAAAAGCAAGTAAGTGGACCCTGCACCCCCAAGCCAAGACCCTGCATCCCCACCCCCCACTCACCGCCTCCACTGAGACCCTGTAACCCTGCCCCCTCACTCAGACCCCCCAGGCCGAGAGCCCACCCTCACACCCCCCTCACACACCTCCACTGAGAACCGACACTCCCAGCCCACTCCTGCATCCTCCTCCCGGACCAGACACCTACACCCAGGCTGCTCCTGCACCCTCCTCCTTGGTGCCACATGCTATCTCCCTCCTGGCCAGGCACCCTATTCCCAGCCTTTTCCTGGACCCCCTTTATCCCCACACCCTACCACCAGCCTGTTCCTGCACCCTCCCTTGCTCCTGCACCTCTCCCGTGGCCAGATACCCTACCCACAGCCTGCTCCTGCACCCTCTCTCCTGGACAGACTCTGCACCCTCCCTTGCTCTTCCCCCTCTCCCAGCCAGACACCCTACTCCCAACCAGCTCCCATACCCCACCTCCAACCTAGGCCTGGTACCCTCACCCCCTCCTGAACTCCACCTCCTGCCCAGATCATAGAATCATAGGGCTGGAAGAGACCTCAGGAGGTCATCGATTCCAGCGCCCTGCCCAAAGCAGGACCAACCTCAACTAAATCATCCTAGCCAGGGCTTTGTCAAGCTGGGATTTAAAAACCTCTAGGGGTGGAAATTCTACCACCTCCCTAGGTAACCCATTCCAGTACTTCACCACCCTCCTAGTGAAATAGTTTTTCCTAATATCCAACCTAGACCTCCTCCACTCTAACTTGAGACCATTGCTCCTTGTTCTGCCATTTGTCACTACTGAGAACAGCCTCTCTCCATCCTCTTTGGAACTTCCCTTCAAGAAGTTGAAGGCTGCTATCAAATCCCCTCTCACTCTTCTCTTCTGCAGACTAAATAAGCCCAAATCCCTCAGCCTCTCCTCATAGGTCACGTGCTTCAGCCCCCTCATCATTTTGGTTGCCCTCTGCTTGACCTTCTGCAATGCGTCCACATCCTTTCTATAGTGGGGGGGACCCAGAACTGGACACAATACTCCAGATGTGGCCTCACCAGTGCCGAATAAAGGGGAAAATAACTTCTCTAGATTTGCTGGCAATGCTTCTCCTAATGCACCCCAATATGCCATTAGCCTTCCTGGCTACAAGGGCACACTGTTGACTCATATCCAGCTTCTCATCCACTGAAATCCCTAGGTCCTTTTCTGCCATACTCCTACTTAGCCAGTTGGTCCCCAGCCTGTAACAATGCTTGGGATTCTTCTGTCCCAAGTGCAGGACTCTGCACTTCTCCTTGTTAAACCTCATCAGATTTCTTTTGGCCCAATCCTCCAATTTGTATAGGTCACTCTGGACCCTATCCCTGCCCTCCAATGTATCTACCTCTCCCTCTAGCTTAGTGTCATCCGCAAACTTGCTGAGGGTGCAATCCATCCCCTCACCCAGGTCATTAATAAAGATGTTGAACAAAACTAGCCCTAGAACTGATCCTTGGGGCACTGAACTTGAAACTGACCACCAACCTGACATTGAGACATTGATGACTACACGTTGGGCCCGACAGTCTAGCCAGCTTCCTACCACCTTACAGTCCATTTATCCAATCCATGTTTCCTTAACTTGCTGGAATATTATCATAGAATCACAGAACAGTAGAACTGGAAGGGACCTTGAGAGATCATCGAGTCCAGTTCCCTGCCCTCACAGCAGGACCCAGTACCCTATAGACCATCCCTGATAGATGCTAATCTAGATACTCTTAAATATCTCCAGAGATAGAGATTCCATAACCTCCCTAGGCAACTTATTCCAGTGTTTAACTATCCTGACAATTAGGAAGTTTTTCCTAATGTCCACCTTAAACCTCCCTTGCTGCAGTTTAAGCCCATTGCTTCTTGTCCTACCATCAGAGGCCACAAAGAACAATTTTTCCCCCTCTTCCCTGGGACACCCTTTTAGGTACCTGAAAACTGCTATCATGTCTCCTCTCTGTCTTCTCCTTTCCAAATGAAACAAGCCCAGTTCTTTCAGTCTTCCTACATACGTCATGTTCTCTAGACTTTTAATCATTCTTGTTGCTCTTCTCTGGACCCTCTCCAATTTCTCCACATCTTTCTTGAAATGTGGTGCCCAGAATTGGACACAATACTACAATTGAGGCCTAATTAGTGCAGAGTAGAGTGAAAGAATGACTTCTTGTGTCTTGCTCATAACACTCCTGTGAATGCACCCCAGAATCATGTTTGGTTTTTTTGTAACAGCATCACACTGTTGACTCATATGTAGCTTGTGGTCCACTCTGACCCCTAGATCTCTTTCTGCAGTACTCCTTCCTAGAGAGTCACTTCCCATTCTGTATGTGTGAAACAAATTGTTCCTTCCTAAGTGGAGTAGTTTGCATTCGTCCTTATTAAACATCCTCCTACTTACCTCAGACCATTTCTCCAGTTTGTCCAGATCATTTTGAATTATGACCTTATCCTCCAAAGCAGTTGCAACCCCTTCCAGCTTCATATATTCTCCAAACTTAATAAGCGTATTCTTTATGCCAATATCTAAATCGTTGATGAAGATATTGAACAGAATCTGTCCCAAAATAGACCCCTGTTATGCCCTTCCAGCAGGATTCTGAACCATCAATAACTGTTCTCTGAGAATGGTTATCCAGCCAGTTATGCACCCATCTTATAGTAGCTCCATCTAAGTTGTATTTGCCTAGTTTATTGAAAGGAAGATCATGCAAGACCGTATCAAATGCCTTACTACATTTTAGTTATACCACATCCACCGCTTCTCCCTTATCCACAAGACTCATTATCAAATCAAAGAAAGCTATCAGATTGGTTTGACATGATTTGTTCTTTACAAATCCATGCTGGCTGTTACCTATCACCTTATTATCTTCCAGGTATTTGCAGATGAATTCCCTAATTACTTGTTCCATTATCTTTCCTGGCACAGAAGTTAAACTGACTGGTCTGTAGTTTCCTGGGTTGTTCTTATTTCCCTTTTTATAGATGGGCACTATATTTGCCCTTGTGTCCCGCCCTGATACCAAGTGGCAGGACTACCTAAGACCCGTTGAGGGTGGGGAACCCTGCTGGGCCAGAGTGTATTCCACCTTAATCCCGCGGCCCATCGGGGACATCAGTTGGCGGCTCCTGCACGGAGCTGTGAACACGGGCGTGTACCTGGCGCGGTTCACCCCCATCCCGGATACCTGCCCTTTTTGCGGCGTGAGGGAAAACCTGGCGCACGTCTACCTCGAATGCGCCAGGTTGCAGCCCCTATTCCGGCTCCTCCAGAACCTCTTATTGAGGTTCTGGCTGCACTTTTCCCCACACCTTTTCATTTATGCACACCCTATCTGTGGCCTCACAAAGTCGCGGGACCTCCTCGTCAACCTCCTCTTAGCCTTAGCTAAAACGGCCATCTATAACACCAGGGAGAGGATGTTGGGTGAGGGGGTTCCCTGCGACTGTGGGGCCTATTTTCGTTCCTTCCTAGTATCACGTATCCGGGCAGAGTTCCTCTGGGCAGCATCCGCTGGCTCCCTTGACAGCTTCGAGGAGCAGTGGGCGCTGTCCAGGGTTCTCGGCTCGGTATCTCCATCCGGTTCCCTCGTTTTGACCCTGTGACCCACACCTCCTGACCGTGTTTTTCATTATTTGACCCAAGCATCTAGTTGAGCCCCAAGTTTAGTCGTCCCTCCCACAAGGCTGGGGGAGGGGCTTTTAGAAACTTTGCCCGCCCACCTCCTGGGTTTTCAAATAGGCCCCACTACACACTAAAAGTATTTAAATAGGGGTATAGGGACTTTATATTTAGTCTATTCAGCACGACACTAATGATATCTTTTTCAATATAGTGTAAAATGGTGGAGAAATGTTGGAAGTACTGTCCAATGTCATTTAGGACTTATATTCAGCTATTTCTCTTGGTCTGTCTGTGTTAGAAAACAGATACTTTCCAAAATGGTCCAGATACAATAGTGGACTAATTTAAAGGCATGAACATTTCATATGACTATATTAGACATTACATATTCTTTCTTAATTAGCTCAAGTATAGTACTATGGTATGGCTTGTTAGAACATTATAGTTGTTATGTTCATCTATGCATTTAACCACTAGAGGGCTGTCATTTGCCAGATTTGCTAGAGTAATATCTGGGACTAAAGTAATTTTTGTGTTCTTTTTTTTTGTAATTATTTTAAATGAAATGAATTATACTAAAACTTTATTATTTTACTTGTTTTAAACTATCAGTGTACTGTATTATTTTTGTAAAAGTAGTAGTAAGGAAAAAGAACAGATGAAGTGGTAAAAGCAAATTATATCTATCTATCTATCTCTAAAACACTGAAGCCTCTAAAGTAAAACTCATTTTGTATGCAGACAGTAGACATTTTCATTAATAGCTATATTAGATTAATTAGACAAGAACCAAGAAAAATTCCAGACTAATGTATTAATTCATATTGCACATACAGATGTATACAAAAATAGCTGATAGAATTTCAGTACATTTTAGTGTTTATGCAGTTTTAAGTACATAACAGAGGGGCCAAAGCTTGTGAGTATTCCCATGGGGAGTGACATCTTTGAAGTTAAATGTGTTACTGTAAAGCCTTTCTCTTGTAAGTATCAGGTTTTATATTTCTTATTAGTATTAAATTAATAGATTTCTAGCAATTACATATATGGCTGACTAACATGTTTCAGGGAACTGATGGGCAGGATCCCCTGGGAGGCTAATATGAGGGGAAAAGGAATCCAGGAGAGAGAGTGTTAGGAATAAGGAGCATGTTCACTAATTCTGACAATGCTGTATCCATAAATAAGAATATTCAAAGCAAGGCTAAATCAGCAATTACATTTAAAAGGTTTTTTTACTTTTCATGTGCTGATCTTATTTTCTTATCCATCCCAGAACATGCCTTTTCCCCATGTTTCTTAAATACCTGCACTTTTTAAACAGTGAAATTATGCTTAATTAATTTGAATTTCATGCTTGTAAAAGTGCTAGATTGATAGTCGTGTGTACTGAACACCTCGTTTTAACTACACAATAAATATGAAGCATAGAGAATGATAGTTTCAGAGTGTTCAGAAAGTCCCACCAATGTATCTATCCATTAGGTTTTGGCTTCCCTGCTGAGAGAGCCAATGTGATTGCCTATAAGTGAAAAAATCTGGCAATTGTGTTCTTATGGGAAAATTTAGTCACTGGGCTAACTAAGATCACAGAATTCCATTGACATGGCTAATGTCTTTATGGCAGTGCCCGGATCACCTAAGAAGCCCCATGAAGGCATGAAGGTCTGTCTGCACAGTGCTTTGTACAACACTAGACTGGCTTCAAACTAATGTCATCAGCAAGACAGGCGAGGTAGTTCATTACTTGTGTACCAAGGCAGGTATCCACTTATTTAAGCAGTGGCACCTTAAAAATGCCTAAATAGCAGTATTTTACCTCATGACATTAACATTCTGTAAAAATGAGATCACCTGCATAGTAATGTTATGAGTCAATTGAAGATAGGCTTATTATCTGGATCAGTAATTACTGGGGAAATCAAAGAAAAATGTTAATCTTTAACACTAGTCTTCTCTTGAAAATATGTGCTTTTGACGACTAATTGTTTTTATATTTTTGACTTTTGACAAGTTATTAATCATTACAAAGAAAAGATGTAAGCAAGAAGCTGAGAATAAAAGTAAATTACCTACACTTCTGTGTAATGACAACAGTCTCTCTTGAAAACTGATAACAGTTCTTATATATTATGCAATTAACCTTTTGTTACTGATTTGCAAAGAGCTGAGGAAGGTCTCCAATAAGAAAAATAGTATTTTAGTCAGAGAAGCTTTGCAGAGCTTATTTCACATTCTTGTTAAATTTAGTAGACATTTCTTTTGTATTTCCTTCTACCTCCCTATCTGGGGAAAATTCATTATCAGAGCTTAGTACTTCCAACAGAGAGAATGGGGTGAGTGGTTCTCTGTGAAGTTGATTTAAAACAGCTGTCTTCATGCAGCAAAACCCAGATCATCTATACAAGGGCCCTATCATGCTCCTATTGAAGTCAGTGAGAGTTTTCCTGCTGACTTCTGTAGTAGCTGCTCTAAACCAGAACAGAGATGTTTCAGCATTGCTGTCAGGTGTATATCTCTAATGTTGCCAAGGCCAGCCATAGATCAAATTGTGTTCCAGGTGAGCAGCATCTCTGGCATTCCCTGCCCCATTTGTTAAACTTTTGAATACCTTATTTTTATTGCATTTGGAGCCCATTTCACAACTTTGAATGATTTATATTCATAATATATTGCTTTTACACAAGATGATAAATTTGTACAATAGACCAGTGAAACTATTTATTCATGCCATATATAAGCAAATAAAAATAATTTCTGTTAAGCTTTATAGAAAATTTTAAGAGTAACTGAAATATACTAACACCATAAAATTGAGCTTTGAACCAACTTCAAATGGACAGTAGTTCAAAAGGTTGCTTTTCTTACCTTTGCCCTTGGGAACTGAAGCACAGTGTCAGAGAGATTCAAAGACTGGTTAATGGCATTTTCAAGCAATAAAACAGCAAGTGATGTGAGTCTTTTATTGGTCATCATCAATTGAAGATATATTGTAATGAGCCTTAGCTTTGAAAAGCTGTGCTCACTACCAGTGTTCCCTCTAAGATTTTCCAACCATGAGCAGAGTGAGTTTTGGCTTGTGCACCAATATTGAGGTCATGTGCACTGCTTTGGATGTGTGCCACCTTGGCAGCCAATTTATTAATACACACACATTCCCTGCTGCTGGAGCAGAACCCCCCTTTCCCCACACCATGTCCTGTTCCCAGCTGCCGGAGCAGACCCTGCCCCCTCCTTCCCCCATGTGGCATATCCCATTCCCAGCCACCAGAGGAGACACCCCCCAGCCATGCGGCATGTCCTGTTTCCAGGCACCAGAGCAGACCCAGCGGCCGCACCACCCCACCCCACCCCAAATGGCCATGTAGCAGGTCCTGTTCCCGACCCCAGTCGCCAGAACAGGTCTTGGTCTCCCCTGTCATGTGTCAGCCCGAGCCACCAGAGCAGACTTCCCTGCCCACCACGTGGCCACAGCAGGTCTCAGCTCCCCCACCACAGAGGCTCCCTCACCATGCTGTCTCAGCTAGCCCCACCTACTGGGGCAGCTGCCTGCTGTGCAAATGCTGCTGAGTGGCTCTCCAGAGGAGGTAGGAGGGGGAAGAATTTTTTGTGCATGGCCGCAAAGGTGCACACTTTAGCAGGAACTATGCTCACGGATGTTGCCGGACTAAAGAGTCCCAGTTTTGGGAGATCCAACCTGTAGTGCTCTTTACTGGGATATAGACACCCTCATCAACAAATCATACTGTAAATGACATCTTTTCATTATGACTAATGTCAGGAGTGCAGTCCATTATTATGGCATAGTACTTTGCTTTGACAAGTCATGTCAAGTTATCATGCAACTTCCTTGCCATAAGCCTGGTCAGTTTATTTTTAATTGTTTTCCTGCAGTAACAATCCATAGCTTCTTTGCAAACTACTGGGCATAGATGATCACACATGACATCATTGTATTTCCCAAGAAGCTCTACCCAGCCACTGAAATTGCTATTATGTTCTGTAAACAACTTATCTGATGAGCCCTGGAAAGCCAAATTATTCTTTACAAAAAAGAGTGTAATTGAGATAAGATGCTCAGTTCTTCTACTGCTGTTTTTACATTAATAATGTCTGTTTTTCTGTATCTATGTTTTTATTCAGCTTGAGCGTGGACTCAACTTCTATCCATTTGGAGTATATTGTAAAATGGCTGGGTGACTTTTCGTTTTGCTTTAGGAGCATCAGTTAAGTTATGCCAGTAATTATACCCTGAAAGTGCCTGCATTAGGCAGAAAAAATTAATAAGCATTTTAATTATATTTACAGAAACCAATATTGCAGGAGGGGTATCGCATGGGAATTTCATTCACCCTCTGGATTTCCCTGAACTGCACAGGCATGGTACCCCATTTTTATTGGACATGTCATACCATTTCCTTTCAAAATGAAGGGAAATGCACTCTAATTAAACCTCTTCCTTTCCCTATCCCTCAACCTCAGGCCAAATTGTAAATCTCCATGGTGGTCCACCCTCATCCAAAGATCTGTGTTTCTTAATGCATCAGGTTTGCAAATTACTCACTCTGTTCTTAGTAACACATTTGCTAACTGTTTCCAGTTTACCAAAGTCAGAAAAGGGATGCTGCTATAGGGCCATTAAGAATTTGGTTGACAGAAGCACCTGGAGGTGGTGAGATCTTGCCAGCTGTGTATTGGAGGGATGAAACTCCCTGCAACAAGCTGATTCCATTACTTGAATCCAATGCCTGGAACATGCTCTGGGGTTATTGGATGAGGGAGGAACTGTCCCTTAGCATCATTTATTGGGGGATGTCATTTTAACCCTGGGAAACATCACTGAGTCCCTCATGACTAACCTGGTAACTAGGGTAAAGACCATTCTGGAGTGGGGGGGCCTGTGGCCAAGTTCAACATACCCTTACTGCCCACCTTATAACCCTTTTGGAGGCTGCCGCTAGGGACTATGGCCTGTGGTATTAGAGGAGACCAACGTGGCCAAGAGATGAACGGAGTACTGGGCATTTAGGGCCACCTGGCAAACAACCCTGGGGAAATGCACAGTAACCCGATGTATCCTCAGCATCAAGGGTGTTGCTACAGGGGAATTGGACCTCAGCCACCCTCCTACAGTCTGGGTTTGAGGTGGGTACAGATGGAAATGGTTGCAAGAATCAGTATGGCAAGTCCAAGTTGCTGGGGAAAACAACACTCGAGGTTTAGTAGCATACCTCTGACCCTATCTGAAAATGGGCTAATAGAGACCAGGACTTGGGACGGTCATAAGAACCACCACCCATCTTTGCAGCTTTCTGATCTTGGGGACGACTAAGGGTTGGTTTGGTTCAGGGCTATGTAAAATTGTCTATGTTGACTTCATGAGACCATTATGCCTGCCGGACAGCACTGGAACACAAATAAACCAACCGAGTTGCTCCTTAAATTAACAGATGGAGGAAGGAGAAAGGGCCATGTATATGAGATTACCCCATACCAGAGGAGTCCTCAGATAAGGGGATAGTGTGTCCTTTTGTCCCCATTTGCTACACAGGATTTAATCAAAACTGTTAGAAGGACTCAGAGAGGTCTACAGACTTGCTGGGCCCCTGGGCAACTGCCCCTTTTGCCCCACACTCCCAACCCCATCAGTGGGCTTGGAAGAACTTAACAAATATCCTTGTGGATTTAAGAGACTGGGGTACTAGCTTGTTGGCGCACTAACCTACAGTGTCCCATTAAATAAATTAGATATACAAACCTCACATTAGTCGTTAGATTAGATTATTAGATATATCCGTTAAGGCATGGCTGGCAGTGTTCTAGAAGGTTTGAGGAAAATGTATGTGACAAGGTGAGGTCACAGAATACCCTTTTGGGGTGCTTCCTCGGGTGCTGACAAAGCCACTGCCACGTGCCTTCCTGCTCTCTGGGATTTCTCACTACCTTCTCCTTCTGGGCCAGTTCCCTGGTCTCCCCCAGCCAAGGCACAGAGCTGAGATTGCTGCCCCCTCTCCCCTGAGGAGCAGTACAGATGCTGAAACTCTTCAGGTCCAAGGAAAATGTGGTTTGGGGCCCAGATTCCCAGGAGACCACTCCCCAAATGGGATCAGAACCTGAAATAAATTATTTGAGTAAGCCCCCTTTAACAATGAAAGGAGGATGTACACACTGATTGCTCCTCCCCAGGTAACAATTATTTACACTGGGCTTGATAGTAAATAAAAGTGATTTTATTAAGTACAAGCAGTAGGATTTAAGTGGTAATAAGTGAAAACAGGCAGAGCAAAGTAGATTACAAATTTAAAATAACAGAAAACGCGTAGCTAATTCTAACACTAAAACCTCAGTACGAACATATTACAAACTCACCCTAAAACTGTTCTTGTTCCAGCTAAGCCTTCAAACCCAGGGAAGTCTCCTTTTCCCTGGGGTCTTTAGTTATCCTCCTAGGTGTGCCATGCCAGCTAAAGACAAACTCCTAGCTTCCTATTGTTTTGTAGATACCACCTTTTCATGGACAATTACTTGGTTCTCCCCTACCAGTTGGAGTGGACATGTGACTTCCTAAGACCAACCACTCACTGCTAAGACTTAAAGGACAAAAGAGGAGTTCACAGTTGATCATTTAGACATTGAGGGTAACACCCTTGATGGCTTTCATTTGCACATGTAAAATCATAAACCATTCCATACTCCATATATCTAACTTCACACATAAGAATGATACATACACCAAAATAAGATATACAGACCCTGAAGATTAAGAAAATGAGAATTGACAGAGGTCACATGAGGCAATTTGTCCCAAGCATCTTTGAGTTATGTATATTTGTGTCCGTAAGTCCATTTCATAAAGCAGGGGGCGGGGTCCGTCACAATGTAGTTCTCAGAAACTATGTATATTTGTGTCCATAAGTCCATTTCATAAAGCAGGGGGCGGGGTCCGTCACAATGTAGTTCTCAGAAACTATGAAAAGTTCCATGAGATTCTACAAAGGTCCAGTTACATTCTAGGTTAGTGAAAAATGAATCGCTGTGTAGAATACCTGAAAAGTGTTATTTCAGATATTTTGTTTTCCATTTTGTCACTAACAACAAAAACATTACCTTGAGCCCAGCACCCCAAAAGCTTTGCTCTCTAGGAAGTCTCCTGCGCCATCTGCTCCAGGCCAGACTCTGACTGTGCCTGACAACTGATACAAACACATTCTCAGGGAGAGCAATACAGTTTTGAAAAATGAGTATTTTAAGACTTAAAAATACAGACACATTCAAAAATAAAAATGTGCTTTGGAAAATGCTGGTGAAGCAGCCAAATGTGACACAGATGTTTCTTCTGTGATTGCTCTGTAAGCAAGTCTTTGATACCATTATTTAGTCATCCAATCATGCATTCCCTAACACAAGCAGTTCTCACTCGGGCAAGTAATCTCATTGACTTCCATGAATTACAAAAAGGTGAGTGGACCCAGCACTTCAACCTAATTCTTCCAGGCACTTCCACCTGTTTCTCATAGACTTAAATGTCTTCTATTGGTTAGCAATTGTAGGTTACATTTTTGAAAAACTTAGTGCCAATCCTGCAAGCCTTTTATTCATGGCAGTAGTCTCACTGATAACAGTGGGATTGTTCCAAGCAGAATTAAATACTTTCCTGCATGGCTGTATTAGTTTTCTGCTTTCAAGTCAAATAGGAACAGTATAAGCTCTTTTTGTTCTTTTTCTGATGTTTGATGTAACTTTACCTGGACTTTGACCTCCACTTCATCCTGAAATAATATATTTGTACTGATTACAGTTTGTATCCCTGTTGCCTATTTTGTTTATCTGTAGGCTCCTGATTCAATTTTTTAAGTCAGTGAAAAGTAATTCTTATTATGAATCCAAGATCTTATTCATATTTTCAAATAATCTCTTTCATTCTACTAATAAGCCTCCCTGCCCATGGCATGGTTTGAAGCTAGATTTAGTATTGCCAGCAGAAAGAAAAAGAGCAGCAGAGCTCTGCTCAACCCTGCTGGAGAATAGAGACAAAAGTGGTTCAAAGCCATCATTGCAGCTTTCTGATCTTGGGGACGACTAAGGGTTGGTTTGGTTCAGGGCTATGTAAAATTGTCTATGTTGACTTCATGAGACCATTATGCCTGCTGGACAGCACTGGAACACAAATAACCCAATCTAGTTGCTCCTTAAATTAACAGATGGAGGAAGGAGAAAGGGCCATGCGTATGAGATTATCCCATATCAGAGGAATCCTCAAATAAGGGGATAGTGTGTCCTTTTGTCCCCATTTGCTATGCAGGATTTAATCAAAACTGTTAGAAGGACTCAGAGAGGTCTACAGACTTGCTGGGCCCCTGGGCAACTGCCCCTTTTGCCCCACACTCCCAACCCCATCAGTGGGCTTGGAAGAACTTAACAAATATCCTTGTGGATTTAAGAGACTGGGGTACTAGCTTGTTGGTGCACTAACCTACAGTGTCCCATTAAATAAATTAGATATACAAACCTCACATTAGTCGTTAGATTAGATTATTTTTGTACAGCACATCTCAAGCTGCATTGAATATAATAGTCAAAATAATTATACCACATCTTAGCTAAATTTTATTTGCATGTCCATTAAAACAATATTTAATCAAACATGTAAGGACCAGAATTTAGGAAGTATAAATATGTCAAATTTTGTTCTACAAGTTGTTGGCCATCCTTAGGAAGTCATTTGAAATTAAAACCATCGCACAGTTTTAGCTGTGCAGGACAGAGCAGCCTTTATTGTTACCTTAAATTTTAGACACCAGTTATGTTACCTACAACTTTGTCTAAACTTAACAAAAGGGTAACAAGGTTGTGGCCCACCCTAGAGGAATTTCCAGGAATTTCCAGGGGGCTTGCCTCCTCTCCCAGAGGACTCCCTAGAGCAAGCTCGTTTTGCTGAACCGTGAAGGGATACAGATACAGCCTTCTGCTCAAGGATGGACACACAAACAGTAATTCTTTGAAAACAAGAGAATCGTTTATTTAAAGAAAGAAGTGGTTATAAAGTATTTAAGAAAGCAAGAAAGGATACATAGAACTTAGGAAAATGTAGCAGAATTCCCTTTAAGGATTAAAATAATACACCAAAATAAAAGACACAGGCTGTGTCTGGACTGCAGGCTTCTTTCGGAAGAAGCTTTTCTGGAAGAGATCTTCTGAAAAAACTTCCTCTGAAAGAGAGTGTCCACACAGCAAAAGTGCATCATAAAAGCAATCTGCTTTTTCGAAAGATAGCATCCATTCAGTGTAGATGCTATCTTACATTTAAGCTGTGATTACTCATAGAAAGAAGTTTACTAATGTCAGAAAAACCCCTCTGTTCTTTCGATTTTCCTTTGAAAGAACACGATTGCAGTGTGGACATAATTGAAGTTTTTCGGAAAAATAGCCGTTTTTCTAAAAAAAAACTCTGTAGTGTAGACATACTCACAGAGTACATAGGATAGTTATCACATACAGGAAATTCAGTGGTTTCAATGTAATAAGCATATAGAGGTCCCATAAATACAAAGGTCTTTTACAATATAACCCCATACTTAACATAATGTGATGTATGCAGCCTCTTATAAACCCATATGAAAGACTAATACTCTATTTACAGATTAAAACAGGTGACTAACATTACTACTTAATAATTAACATTTAATATTTAACATCCTGTAAGTGCTGGCCAGGTGGCTACAAGATGGGTAGGAGAAATCTCATTCAAGGTGCAGGCATCCATCTTTATTAACAGACAAACCCCATATTCTCTTAGATATCAGATAAAAGGGAGATCGGATTTACTCTCTTCCTTCAAATTTCCCTGATTTGTCAAGAGGTGTTTCTGCTCTGTCTGAAATCTTTAGGAAGTGTGGTTTTTTCACCTGCACTGCTGCTCCATTTTGGTGGCAGTGGTGATTGCTGTTAGAGGGGTGGCTGTTGTCAAGGCAATTTTGAAATTCTGCTGCTGCTGCTGCTGCTGCTGCTGCTTTTCAGGCTGTTCTATTTTCTTCTTCATGTGTCTTGCAGCTCTGTTCTTCTTAAAGATCCCAAACCCACTACAAGTTGAGCCTTGCTGTCTGTTGGCCTTGTATGCTGGTTGCTCTCTTAAGGTCTGTTCATTAGCATATTTGCTCAACCAGTCAGATTCCTAAAATTAGTATAATTAGCATTGTCCTAGAACTTTCCCCTGTGTAGCTTCTTGAAATTAATGTATTGTTACATGTACTCACATTTTTTTGTCTGTTATTCTCTTATGCTAACATTTTTAAGCTCCTCCTCCTGACACCATTTTGTCTGCTAGAATTTTCCACTGCCTAAATTTGATCTACATCATCCTCATGGCTGCCATTTGGGTCAGCTATGTTGGATTGTCTAGATTTAAATTAACATTAACTTCTACCTAATTAGAGCCTTAATCTTAAAACTATTGTCATATTTATTCCAAGGGTCCTGATACCATCACCACTCTTTTTATGTTCAATTAAGAGAAATGTCACTTTACAAAATTTAAACCCTTTCTGAGGTTTTTCTTGAAGCTTTTGTTAAGAAGCTTTTATTGAGGTATCTCAGAATGTTTAAAGCAAAGTCTCTTGTTATATATTCACTGTAGCTTTGCTGTCCTTCAAAAGGCTGCCATGTAGTTTCAGTTAAGGCATCAGGAATGCTGACTGTTATTAATATGGGTAAATATTGAAACTGAGCTCACTGAATTCCCAAGCATATGACAACTTATTTTCCCATTGACTGTTAATGAATCAGTGTACCAGCTAAGAAGTGGTCCTGATGATGATTAACAGGCAGAGAGCATGAGAAAATGTAATGCATGATACATTATTACAGGGCTCCATTTCCAAAGTGTTTGTAAAATAGTATTTCTGGTAACATATGGCATAGGGAGAATACTTGATAGTGTGATGTGGCATCAAGGTTTATTGACCCTGGTTTTTGGATGACCTACATGACTTGTGGCTTTGCCATTTATGAGTAATACAGTCATTCTGAATTCATGCACATAAAACAATTACACCATACCAACATGGATTTTCAGTGCGGATGCACAAATGCTTGAAAGTTTAATTAGAGAAAGTTGATTTATACAGTACTCAGTAAATATCATCTTCCATGGTACATTCTTTAGGCTTTTCATCTTGCCTAACCCTATTTCTGAACATAAATTCCCACAGGGCCAGCTGTATTTAATACATTCATCTACTTGAGATCTTAATCACTTATTTTGATGAGCTATCTCCAAGTAGATTTATCTTTTAACTATCAGCATATTAGTTCCTAAACTCATTAGTGGAAGAATTGTAAGACACTAGCAACTCTGAAGTCCTGCAGTTAATACTATCAAAATTATTTCACATCATTACGGTGACAGAAATCTCTCTCTAGTGAGTATGTTCCATCCACTAGAAATAATGAGCTGTTGTTTTTAAATTTATTTATTCAGATGGACAAATCATTACAAAGGAGGATAATGCTCGTCAGTGATTAAAGGTTAAGACTACAGTAGCAACATAGTCACAATTTTAATGTTAATTATGAAAGTTCCCCATAAAAGTAAGCTTTTTATTAAATATTGACAACATTTACTTTAAGATCAACAAAATTAGAGGGTTTTCTGTACACTTTCCAGAATATTTACTGACACTTTCCATAGTTGATATCTGCCTGAAAATGATGTTTTCCCCAAGTTTGAGTAAAGACCATTCACATGATTTTTCATTAAGGAAAGTAAACAGGTGCTTTTCTCACCATAAATAAAAGTCTAAATTTGCTTTTTAAGTAATATACTACAGCAAAAATAGCTGAAGTCTCAAACATTAAACTTAGGATGGATATAGTAAAGTGGGGACAAGTACCTTTGCTTGCTTAAAAAAAATCATGAAAAAAATCAGTTAAGTAGTAGGGGGAAGCTCTATGCATAGGGCTCTTGAACTAGGTGTTAAGAGACATGGGTTTAATCCCATCTCTGCCACTGATATGATGTGTGATCCTAACTAAATTGCTTTAGGCTACAGCCATAAAGGGATTTAGGCATCTCCAGTGTTCCCTGTAAGATCAGCACTTAAGTGGCTACCCAGCAGAGATTCAAATGTCACCAGATGATTAGCAGAGGCATGGTCTATACTGGAGCAGAAGGTTGAGCTATGATATGCAACTTCAGCTATGCTAATTACGTAGCTGGAGTCAATGCATCTTAAATCAATGTCCACACAGTGGGAGGCTGATGGGAGCAAATGCTCCCATCAGTTTCCCTTACTCTTTGTGAGGAGCAGGAGTACTGGCACGGAGGGGGACACCCTATGAGTTCAATTTAGCGCATCTTCACTAGACTCGCTAAATTGAACCCGCTAAATAAACCACAGCAGTGTTGATCTTCCCGGTAGTGTAGAGGTGCCCAGAGTGCCCACAGCTGGCAGCAAATGTTTCTGTTGTTGGTGCACACATGGATGGAAAAAAATTAGAAGGAACACTGGGCACCCCCTGTCTACCTGATGTGGAGCATGGACTTGAATTTGGTCTCGCACACTGTAGGTGAGTACCCTAACTGCTAGCTATATGGTATGTTTTAATCTCTCCCATTGAAGCTCTTGCACTTTGTATGAGTGATTAAATATTGGGACAAAGGAAAATGAGAATGATTTAATAAGTTTGGTGATTATAGCACTCACTGGGATGTGAGAGATCCAAGTTCAAGTCACTGCTCTAATGACTAGGCATTTTATACAACATGGAACAGCTGTATATCAGGTAGAGGAGTGATTTAAACCATCATCGCCCACATCCAGGATAAGTGCTCTAATCACTGGATTAAGGATTATAATGTGGGTACCATAATGGTGCTGGAACTAGAAGTGCTAGGGATGCTACACCATGCTTTGATGTAGTAACAACAAACCTCAGATGCATGGTTTCCTACATCAGTATTTCTACTATAAAACTGTTACCACACTCAAGGGATACCAGCAATAGCAGCAGTACCACGACCACCTTTCTCCCTTAAAAAAAAAAAAAAGAGCTTATATATCTAACTCCAGGGAGCTTGCGAACAGGAACAGCTAACAGGGAGTTTGGAGAGGGAGTTTAGAGGGGGAGGTTAGAGGGCACTAGGGACTTCTGACCTTCTTAAAAACAACTCTTATAATAATCTATATTCCAGAGGTTTAAAAAGAATCCCAGTTTCTGCTTAAACTTATTCATTAGAAAAATGGAGACAGAAGCCCAGCAGCAGAGTGGGGGCTATCCTGTTTATTGCGTCGAGTGTAACATGTATGATTACCTGCCCTGTGGGCGGGTGGCGTATGTGTGCACCCGTTGCAAGGAGCTCCTGACCCTCAGAGACCGGGTTTGGGCTTTGGAGGCCAGGGTGGCTGAACTGGAGGAGCTAAGGGAGGTAGAGAGATATGTTGATGAGACTTTCCGGGACATTGTAGTACTGTCCCACCTCCAGTCTGAGAGCCCCAGTGCTCTTAAGGAGGATGAAAGTCTCAAGCGAACAGAGCATTCAATGGGAGCAGAGGGAAACCATCCCGTAGTTGGGACCCTCCTCCCAGAGGATGTTGCGGTATCCTCTCGCACTGAGGATACCTCTGAGGGGGAGGGAATGCCAGTTAGGAAGAGGCAGGTGTTAGTAGTGGGTGATTCAATTGTTAGAAACATAGATAGTTGGGTTTGTGATGACTGGGAGAACCATATGGTCACTTGCCTGCCTGGTGCGAAGGTTGCGGATCTCTCAAGGCATCTAGATAGACTTATGCGCAGTGCTGGGGAGGAGCCGGTGGTCGTGGTACATGTAGGTACCAATGACGTAGGGAAGGGTAGGAGAGATGTCCTGGAGGCCAAATTTAGGCTGCTAGGAAAGAGACTGAAATCCAGGACCTCTATGGTGGCATTCTCGGAACTGCTTCCAGTTCCACGCGCAGGGCCAGGTAGGCAGGCAGAGCTTCAGAGTCTCAATGCGTGGATGAGACGATGGTGTAGGGAAGAGAGGTTTGGATTTATTAGGAACTGGGGACACTTTTGGGAGAGGGGGAGCCTATACAGGAAGGGTGGGCTCCACCTAAACCAGGGTGGAACCAGACTGCTGGCACTAAACATTAAAAAGGCCGTAGAGCAGTTTTTAAACTAAGAGATGGGGGAAAGCCGATTGGTGCGGAGATGCACGTAAATCGGAGGGAGACTTCTCTTAGAGGAGAATCCATTGATAGAGATTCTCTAAGCTGTAGTCAGAAAGAGAGGAGGGGAGAGGGCAAACCATGGGCCAGAGCAGACAAACAACCGCATACAAAGGAATCCAATGCACCAGGGAAGGGCAGACAAATAAGCAGTGGCAAATTTTTAAAGTGCTTCTACACAAATGATAGGAGTCTGACTAATAAGATGGGTGAACTAGAGTACCTAGTATTAAATGAGGAGATTGACATAATAGGCATCACTGAAACCTGGTGGAATGAGGAAAATCTGTGGGACACAATCATACCGGGATATAAAATATATCGAAAGGATAGAGCAGGCCGGGTGGGTGGTGGAGTGGCACTGTATGTGAAAGATAATGTTGAATCAAATGAAATAAAAATAAGTGAATCAACATGTTCAATAGAATCGCTATGGATAGTAATTACATGCTCCAATAATAAGAAATTAGCAATAGGGATATATTACCGACCACCTGACCAGGGCAGTGATACTGACATTGAAATGCTGAGGGAGATTAGAGAGGCTACCAAAATAAAGAACTCTATAATAATGGGGGATTTTAATTATCCCCATATTGACTGGGTACATGTCACCTCAGGAAGAGAAGCAGAGATAAAATTTCTCAATGGCCTAAATGACTGCTTCTTGGAGCAGCTGGTACAGGAACCCACAAAGGGAGAGGCAATTCTCGATTTAGTCCTGAGTGGAGCGCAGGATCAGGTCCAGGAAATAACCGTTACAGGACCACTTGGGAATAGTGACCATAATATAATAACATTCAACATTCCTGTGGTGGGTAGAACACCTCAGCAGTCCAGCACCCTGGCATTTAATTTCAAAAAGGGGAATTACACAAAAACGAGGAGGCTAGTTAAACAGAAATTAAAAGGCATGGTGACTAGAGCCAAATCCCTGCAAGCTGCATGGAAACTTTTTAAAGACACCATAATAGAGGCCCAACTTAAATGTATACCCCAAATTAAAAAACATAGCAAGAGACCGAAAAAAGCGTCACCGTGGCTTAACCGCCATGTAAAAGAAGCAGTGAGGGACAAAAAGGCATCTTTTAAGAAGTGGAAGTCCAATCCTAGTGAGATAAATAGAAAGGAACATAAACACTGTCAAATCAAGTGTAAAAATGTAATAAGAAAAGCAAAAAAAGATTTTGAGCAACAGCTAGCCAAAAACTCAAAAAGAAATAACAAAATGTTTTTTAAGTACATTAGAAGCAGGAAGCCTGCTAAAAAACCTGTGGGTCCCCTAGACGATCGAACTATAAAAGGCGCAATCAAGGACGATAAAGCCATTGCGGAGAAACTAAATGATTTCTTTGCTTCAGTCTTCACGGCTGAGGACGTTGGGGAGATTCCCAAATCTGCGCCGTCCTTTGTGGGTGATGAATCTGAGGAACTGTCCCGGATTGAAGTGTCATTAGAGGAGGTTTTGGAACAAATAGAAAAACGTAATGCTAACAAATCTCCGGGACCGCATGGCATTCATCCAAGGGTTCTAAAAGAACTCAAATGGGAAATTGCTGAACTATTATCTGTGGTTTGTAACCTATCCCTTAAATCGGCTGCTGTACCTAATGACTGGAAGGTAGCCAACGTGACACCAATATTTAAAAAGGGCTCTAGAGGCGATCCGGGCAATTACAGACCGGTAAGTCTAACTTCAGTACCGGGCAAATTAGTCGAAACAATAGTAAAGAATAAAATTGTGAAGCATGTAGAAGAACATAATTTGTTGGACAAAAGTCAACATGGTTTCTGTAAAGGGAAATCCTGTCTTACTAATCTATTAGAGTTCTTTGAAGGGGTTAACAAACATGCGGACAAGGGGGATCCAGTAGATATAGTATACTTAGATTTTCAGAAAGCCTTTGACAAGGTCCCTCACCAAAGGCTCTTGTGTAAATTACATGGCCATGGGATAAGAGGGAAGGTCCTTTCTTGGATTGAGAACTGGTTAAAAGACAGGAAACAAAGGGTAGGAATAAATAGTAAATTTTCAGAATGGAGAGGGGTAACTAGTGGTGTCCCCCAAGGGTCGGTCCTAGGACCAATCCTGTTCAACTTATTCATAAATGATCTGGAGAAAGGGGTAAGCAGTGAGGTGGTAAAGTTTGCAGATGATACCAAACTGTTTAGGATACTCAAGACAGAAGCAGACTGTGAGGGACTCCAAGAAGATCTCACCAAACTGAGTGATTGGGCAACAAAATGGCAAATGAAATGTAATGTGGATAAGTGTAAAGTAATGCACATCGGGAAAAATAACCCCAACTATACGTACAGTATGATGGGGGCTAATTTGGCTACGACAAATCAGGAAAGAGATCTTGGAGTTATCGTGGACAGTTCTCTGAAAACTTCCACACAGTGTGCTGCGGCGGTCAAAAAGGCAAATAGGATGCTCGGAATTATTAAGAAAGGGATAGAAAATAAGACCCAGAATATCTTCCTGCCCCTGTATAAAACTATGGTACGCCCACATCTTGAATACTGTGTACAGATGTGGTCTCCTCACCTCAAAAAAGATATTTTGGCCTTGGAAAGGGTTCAGAAAAGGGCAACTAAAATGATTAGGGGTTTGGAACGGATCCCATATGAGGAGAGGTTAAAGCGACTGGGACTTTTCAGTTTAGAAAAGAGGAGACTGAGGTGTATAAAATCAGGAGTGGTGTGGAGAGGGCTGATAAAGAGAAGTTATTTATTAGTTCCCTAAATAGAAGAACTAGAGGACACCAAATGAAATTAATGGGTAGCAGGTTTAAAACTAATAAAAGAAAGTTCTTCTTCACACAGCGTGTAGTCAGCCTGTGGAACTCCTTGCCAGAGGAGGCTGTGAAGGCTAGGACTATAATAGAGTTTAAAGAGAAGCTAAATAATTTCATGGAGGTTAGGTCCATAAAAGGCTATTAGCCAGGGGATAAAATGGTGTCCTTGGCCTCTGTTTGTCAAGGGCTGGAGAGGGATGGCAGGAGACAAATCGCTTGATCATTGTCTTTGGTCCACCCTCTCTGGGGCACCTGGTGCTGGCCACTGTCGGCAGACAGGATACTGGGCTAGATGGACCTTTGGTCTGACCCAGTACGGCCATTCTTATGTTCTTATGTAACTTGGTCAAATTATGGCCGTGAATCCCAACAGTGGAGATAAATTTCTCGTGGCTTGGACTTAGGTGCCTAAAGCCTTTCAGTGGCAGGGCTTAGGACCCACTCCTCTCCTCAACATTTGTTATTGGCTAATTCAGACAGCTTCCCTCTGTGTGCACTGGCTTTTGTGGATCCCATTCTTATGCACCGAACTTGCTCCATGCATTATATAGGGAGCCTGGATGCCTAACTCATGGCCATGGATCCAGCTAGGTGACAGGGCACCTAAACTCAGGATCGCAATGCCTAATGTTTAAGTTCCCTATGTGGATCTAGCCCTTCTATGCCTTTTTTTTTGCATCTTGGGACTACTTCAGTACAAGTAACAGTGAGTGTACTCAAAGTGCTTGCTGATATGTTAAACAGTCTAATAAAGTATTACTTTCTCTATGACATCACAATTTAACTTTAGACTTCAGTTCTAAGGTGAAACTTCTGCTCCTCTGATCATTAGGCTCCTTTGATGCCTCTGCTGACTTCCCACAGACCATTGCAGGGCTTGGATCCACACATGGTTCCTGTTATTTACCAGCTATTCAACACTATTTTAAAATAATAAGGAAATTCCCAGACAAAAAGTATTTATTAGACAGGAACTGAGAAGAAGAAAATGGAGTGGTTGTAATTTTAATTTACTTCCCACAGTTAGATCGCTAGAAACTTAATAATATTGAAATCTTGCCATTTAAAATATAGACATTCATAGTTAAAATACCCTGAACAACCTTAACCCTGACTCATATTTCCTCAACTCTGTATATTTTCTATGAAAAGGATTATTTGTGCCTGTGGAAAGAATCTTAGCATTACAGTTTTTTTCTAACCTATAACAACCTTGGAAGTTTAACTAGGTTTTTCTTTGTTTTAGAAACATGTGAAACAGTTGGAAATAGAATGTCAAAACATGTATACTGTGATGTTGCACCCCCATATTTTTATGTAAATATATTTTTGAATATGAACATGACTAACTTAAATATACTTTATGTAAAAAGTGTCATGTAATCTATCATTGGAGAGCTTGTAATCTCCTGAATGTGTGTACTCTCTTTGTGTGCATGTATCATTCATGTATTTGAAGTTAGAAATATGAAGTATAAACTTGTTTATATATCTAGATGTGCTAGTGAGGGCCATTACGATACTCAAGGAACTTAATGGCCTGATCGTCAATATAATGATCTGGGAAAAGTCCTGTTTTTCCTGTGAGCCTGGACTATGGTTGGTCCTACCAAAGACATGTGGTTAGGTCACCTGATGTTTGACCCTCTTTTGGACGTGGTGCTTTTCCATGGGAGTGTGAGAGGGTTGAAGCTGAACACAAGTATTCCTGCCTTGGAAAAAATCTATTTATAGGCAGGGAACCAAACAACGCAGGGAGTTGTGAAACACTGTGTGACGGGTTGCGGGATGCGATCACCCCCTGGTTGGCCGAGCAGGTGGGTTCGGCGGACCCCCCATCTGGCTTTCTGTACCGTAGTCTGGGTCCTCTGTCCTGCGGACGGGGTACTCGGGTGCGATCTCCCCCACTCGGGCGAGCAGGGGGGATTCAGCGAACCCGTCGTCTGCCTTAAGGACTAGTTAGTGGGGTCCTATCCCCCGCACTCAGCCCCTCCCTGGGGCGGTGCCCGCCAGCCTTAACCGCCAAAGCCGCCGACGCTGGCGTGCACTGGCATACCTGTAGGTGCTAGGTCATGAGGAAAGGGGGAAGAGGGACCCGGGCCCGCCCTCTCCACCGGGTCACAGCCCGGGACCCTAAGTGCAGGGTGCAACACTGTCCCTGCACGACAGATGGGGTTCACTCCCAAAAAGCATCTGTCCACGGGCACCACAAGGGCCCCACCCCGGGCTGCTTCCTCCCCCCCACGGGCCCCTGGGGACCGACTTACGGCTCCCCCGCGCCTACCGGGGTTCCGATGTTCTGCGTCTGGGTTGGTCCTCGGCCGTTCCTTCCGGGGATCCACTCCCCCGCGCTGCTCCTCTGCCCCGTCTCCCCCTCCACCGGCTGCCGATGCTCCCCTGTGCTGCGCCGTGCCCAGGGCTCGCTGTCCGCTGCTTGCCGGGGCTGTCCCGGGCTGCTCCGCGGTGGGGGCTCACCGCCAGTTGGCCGTGGGGGCTGTTCCGGGCTGCCCCTTGGCCGGGGCTCGCCGTCCGTTGGCTGTGGAGGCTGCCCCCCTCCCCGACGCTGGCGGGCCTTTTTGAAATGGCCTGCCAGTTGTGACGTGGCCCAGGGGCTCTGCCTGCTCTATGATGTGGGGGCTTCCCCCGCCACGTCCAGGCCGTCACTCACCGCTCCTGCCCCCCCCCCCCCGGCAGCACATCGGGGGCAGGGCCAGTGGTTTCCCTGCCACGCAGGCGTGGAGGCAGGTTCTGGCCCCGCTGCCATCTCGTGGCTGTGCCTCGCTGCTTGGGCTCCCCTCCCGCGGCGCTGCTCTCCTCCCACCTCCCCCTGCTGTGTGGTGTGCGGGCTGCTAGCAGTCCATCACACACCAAAACATCCTTTGCTTACCATCAAGATGACTTTTGGAAACATCTAAAACTGAATGAGAGAAGGATCAGGCCCAAACTAGGATGCTGCCTAGCTTCTGAGAAAGATCATAAAAACTACTGTTAGGATAAGAAATTTCATGTAACGAGTGTCTTAGAGTGTAAGAGAGCCACGGGGTCTTAAGGAGGCGCCCCCTTTCGGCTCAATGGGCCGCCTGTTCCGGAAGCGGTCCGCCTCGGTCTCCTCCCTCCCCCCGGACCTCCCCTTATTAGTGTCCTTCTCAACAGAGTCCACAGTTCTGCTTGGGAAGAACCATCCAAGCCTTTAATTAGGTCCACAACTTTCCAGCCAATATATCGATTATCTTTTCCCTTTCCCCCCTTTTCTCAACCACCGGGGTGGGATGGGGAATGTAGGGGGACCTGGGCCTGCCCGCACCACTGGGTCCCGACCCAGGGCCCTAAGGGGTAGGAGAACACACTCACTCCACCCCTACATGGTCGACGGGGATGCCACCCATAACATGCCGACCCATGGGCCTTTTAAGACCCTGCCCTGGGTCCCTTCCTACGAGCTGTGCCGCACACCTCTCTGCCGGTCTCGCCTCTCCCACTGGTCCTTCGCCTCCCCTACAGACTAGGAGATTTGGGGAACCCCCCAAGATGCTCCCCAGTCCCGGCACTCTCGGGGAAGGGGATGGTTACCTCTCCTCCCCGGTGTCTCTGTGCCAGACCTCCTCCCCGCTACTCGGCGGCAAGCCTCCTTTAAAAGAGGCGCTGCAATGCCACATGACCCTTCCAGTCCTGTCGGCGGTGTGGTCCTGCCCCTTCCCTCTTATGGGGGGCGGGACATAGGCCCCTCTTGAGGGCCCTGCTCACTGACGCCTGCGCACTCCTTGCGCCGCGGTATTGCCTGCGGGGGCGGCATTGGACCAGCTCGCCGGACAAGCTCACCGATCCCCGCACCATTCTCGTGTGGCCACATCTCAGCTCCCTCCTTCCACCCCAGGACCAGCGCCACTGGAGTGCGGAGCCTGGAGGCTCCGTCACATAGAGCATTAAGCTTAGCTGGCATATTCCGTTTTATTTTGCTTACTAACTAACTTTGATCTGTCTGTTATCATTTGCAAACACTTAAATCCTACTTTTATACTTAATAAAATAACTTTTGTTTATCATTAAACCCAGCATAAATAATTGCTACTGTGGATGGGGAACAATAGCTGTGCATATCTCTCTTTCATTGATAAAGAGGGTGAACAATTTATGAGCTTGCTCCATGTAACACTTTTGTGTAGAGGAAGACAGATTTATCTGGCGTTCTGGTCCCATTGTGGCTGTGCACCTGGGTGTTATGTCAAGTCTCTGTGACTGAGCTTTCCTATAGCTGAGCTGCTCTCAGTGTCCGTGTTGCACTGATGTGGGCTGTGACCCCAACTCTGTGCCTTCGCTAGAGGAGACCGATGGGATGGTGCCCCAGAGAGCAGAGAGTAGGCTCAGTGATTTGATCAGCCCATCAGATGACAGTCTGAAGGGGGATCTCTGTGATCCAACCTGTCACACATACTTTCTGAAGTACTGTTCATAACATCAGTGGACAGAAATGCTAACTGCTGACCAATTCAAATCTATCAAACATTTCCTAAAGAGGAATGACCATGTATGCTCAGAGTTATCCAACTGCTCATTTAGTAGGAAAGCTATTTTGCACAGTCACAACCTAAGAATTTCAAAATTGAAGCTTTCTGTTACAATAGGAAGAATGTCAGCACAAAAATATGCCAAAATTGTTATGTACATGAAACAGAGTTTGCAGGGTGATGATTCATATAGGTCTTAGACACCATTCAGGTAAAGTAAAAAAATGGTGTGTTGAAATTTTAGTAGAAGATTTAATATCTTCTGACCATTGGTAAAGAATGGTACAAACCTTAATGACACTGCAAATACAAAATTAAAATATTTACGTTAATAACATTAGTTTCTAAGGCCTAGTCTACATTAGGAGGACCTTAGTCCAAAATTAGCCACCCAAGGTTGATTTTGTAAGTGATGTGTCCATACTACCAAGCCTGTTATTCCGTAATAAGGGGCTATAGAATTTGAACTCTGTAGTCCTGCTTTTCATAAGGAATAACACTATTCCCAAACTTGTAAGTCTGAAATAATGTTAGAGTGGATGCTCTGGTGCTGCTAATTTGAGCTAATTGGCTTCTGGGAGGCCTCCCGCAGCTCCCCAGAGTGCTTCCTGGGGCTCTGAGTCTGAGGTAGCGTGTCCACATTAACAGAGCCTGCCTTGGGCTACATTTTATTCTTCCCTATAGTAAGGACACAGAACTTCATATATGTGAAATTGGGTGCCCAGAAGTTGAAATAATCTCCTATTGTAGACATGGCCTAAGAGTTTAATAGAAACAAAGTAACTCTGCAATTATGTAATTTAGATCATTTTTATAGCAGTTGGACTGCAGACACTGGCTCAAATTTATGCTCATAAAGTTACAGGACATGAGATAAAAATATTATTTATAGCTGTCCTTTCATGTTTTCCTGAGTAGCAGAACAGTTGTAAAATGTAAAAATAATAGTTGTAGATATATGAACTTATGAATACTCAAACTCACAGACTGAGCTTTGCAAGTTTCTGATTTAGTCTATCAACTTCATACAAAATATACATTGGCTTTCAAAACATCCTGCAGTGGGAAAAAATGAGGTTGGTATGTAAATCTTAAGAGCTTGCATTTTAGCTGGTAGGAGAATCAGGTAGATTTGTAAGGAAGTTGTTATACTTTAGACTGTGATGATTAATTACAATTAGGCTATGTCTACACTTGCAGAGCATCTACACTGCCCATCCGCTCTTGCGCAAGTAAATGTACAGTATGGCGTGATAAGAGACGGCTCCTTGCGCAAGAGCTACGCTGTTTTCTATCAGGCTTAAGCTCTCTTGCTCAGGCGCTCTTGCGCAAGAGGGCAGTGTGGACGTTCGGCAAGCGCATGCTTGCACAAGAATTGGCCTCCAGTGAAAAACACAGGTGGCCTCTCCGACACTCCGTACAGGCAATCGCCGCTCATTGGTTCCCCCTAATTGGCCCCCCCTTAAAGGCACAGGCACGGAGCACAGCCATTTGCCACGTGCAGCCCGGGTAGCAGCCAGAGGGAGGAATGGCAGCTGCCCAGCCTCAGCCAGGTCCCTCAGACCCCATGGAGGAGCCACCCCAGAGCACCCAGCAGGCCCAAAGGGGCACCAAGTGGCGGGCTCCATGCTGGAGCACCACCGAGGTGACTGCCCTCCTGGACCTCTGGGGAAAGGAGGAGGCCCTCTGGGACCCCAAGTCCCGGAGGAGAAATGCCCACATTTTTGCCCAGATGGCCCAGGCGCTGGCCGCAAAGGGACACCCGGCCCAGACCCTGGAACAGGTCCAGGCCAATGTGAAGGACCTGCGCCTCACCTACGTGCGGGCCAGCGAGCGTGGGGGCGGCGGAGCCACTGCCTGTCCCAAGTATCACCGCCTGCACCAGATCTTGGGGGACAAAGGAGTCACTCCCCTGCTGTCCCAGGTGGACATGGCGGTGGCCACCCCAGTGGTCCAACACAGGCCACCAGAGGAGGAGGAGGAGGAGGTGGCAGAGGACAGGAGCCAGACTTCACCCGGCCCAGCAGCAGTCAGGATGTGTCCCGGGCATCCTCTGAAGCCGGCAACGGATTGTATGGTGAGTGCAGTAGCTACCATTCGCAAGTGTGCTGGAGAAGGGGGGGGAGGGCCACAGGGTGGGGGAGAGGTAGCGGCACATGGCACAGCCTGGCCACATGCTGCACAGAGGCATGCAGCACGTGCAACCTCATGCAGCTAGGGTTGCCAGGTGTCCAGTTTAGAACTGGACAGTCCAGTCTTTGAGCTTTCTGTTCGGGAAACAAATTGAGAGGATAAAAATGAGAAAATATACATGTCTGGTATTTTTTAACTAAGATGTAATGTAGACTGTCATGTAACGTCAAGTGTGTCTGGTATTTTTGTTGAAACCATCCGGCAACCCTATGTGCAGCCAGACCAAGTGGCACAGAGAAGCGGCAGCTAGCCCCAGCACACGCCTGGGACCCCAGGGATTCCACTCGACCAGACCGGGGGGGAAGAGGGGGAGGTTTGGCCAGGAGTAGGCCAGCCCCAAGGTTGCAGGCCTAACCCCACACAGCCTAAAGGGTGCTGCACACATCCATGGTCACCTCTGGGACACTGTAGCTTCCCTTGGGGAAGGCACAACAGGGCCCCCCAAGCACATGCGGCCCCCCTGGGGGCTCCTGGGCCACCTTGGGACCCCCCCTCCTGCTGCCCCAGGGGAATTCCCCCTCACCAGCCACACCTGTCCCCGGGCATCATGATGTGCTGGGAGGAGGGCACGGGGCTCTGGAACACCATTTGGGGCAGGGCTCACTGACCATGTTGCTCTCCTCTGTTTCTTCTGCAGTGGGACCCCCTGCCACCGAGGGACCTTCCAGCCCCATCCCGCCGGTGCAAAGGATCTAGGGCCCATCGCAGCGCCCCCGGGACCGCCACCACCTGCTCCGCCGCCATCTCTGCGCAATTGAGCACATGGAGCGCGCTCTGACAGAGAAGATCCACGCAGATGCAGAGTGGCGGGAGCGGGTGTGGGGCCAGTACCTGGAGCGCTGCGACCGTGTCTGCACTCTCCTGGGTACCATTGCCGACCGGATGGGCCCTGTGCAGCAGCCCAAAGCTGCCAGGCCCCCCTCTGCCACCTCCAGCTCTCCGCCCGCTTCTCCCCCTGCCTTGCCCATGCCCCCTCCCGAGGTCCCCCCTGCCTTGCCCATGCCCCCTCCCGAGGTCCCCCCTGCCTTGCCCATGCCCCCCTCCTGAGGTCCCCCACCCTCGGCACCTCCTGGTGCAGCCTGCCCCAACCCAGCATGAGGGGCAGAGGTGCCCCCCACCATTATCCATCATGAGGCCCTCCCAGTTCAGGGTCCCCTCCTCCTCCCAGTTCAGGGTCCCCTCCTCTGTCCTCCGCCCAGTTCAGGGTCCCCTTTTCCCCCCTCCCCACAGTTCACTCCCTTCCCCATGTAAATAAAAAAGTGCCTTATGTACAGCAAGTGCATTGTATTTATTGGGAGGTGAGGGAAGGGTGGTGGGAAGGGGTGGTGATGGGAGTGGGAAGTGGGGGCACAGGGGCATCCCTGCAGTCAGAGGTGTAGGAGTGGCCTATTGTGGGGCCTGGTCCAGCATCACCCGGAGGGCTTCCTGGACCCGAACCCCATGGCGGTTGGTCTGCCGGGTGGCGGCCATGTGGGGCTGCTGGTAGGCCTGGCCCTCACCTACCATCCACCCTGGGAGGAAGGCTTCCCCCCTCCCCTCAATAATATTGTGGAGCACGCAACATGCCGAGATGACCTCCGGGATGTGCTGCACCCCCATGTCCAGGCGGGTCAGGAGGCACCTAAACCGTGCCTTCAGACGGCCAAAGGCGCACTCTACGGGATTGCGGGCCCGGTCCAGGTGGCTGTTGAAGGTGGCCTGGCTGTGGTCCAGGTGGCCGGTGTATGGCTGCATCAGCCAAGCCATCAGGGGGTAGGCTGCATCCCCCAAGATGCAGACTGGCATCCTGACATCCCCAATGGTGAATTCCCGCTGGGGGAAGTAGGTGCCCACCTCCAGCCTGTGGCACAGGCATGAGTGCCTGAAGATGCGAGCATCGTGGGCCCGCCCGTACTACCCCACATAAATGTCCTGGAACTGGCCCTGATGGTCTACTAGCACCTGGAGCACCACAGAGCAGTAGCCCTTCCAGTTTATGAACCGGGCCGCTTGGTGCTCTGGCGCCTGGATAGGGATGTGGGTCCCGTCTACGGCTCCCCCACAGTTCGGGAACCTGAGGCTGGCGAAGCCGGCAATGGTGGTGTCCACGTCCCGGGGGCGGATCACCCTCTGTAGCAGCACGTCATTGATGGCGTTGACGACCTGCAGAGGGGCAAATCGGAGCACAGGGGATGCATGGAATGAGACACAGTGCGTACATGGGCCCCTGGGGCCCTTCCCCCCACGCAGGCCAGGGCCCTCTGTCCCCCGGGATCTCCCCCTCCCCCACCAGCGGGGCTGTGTGCAGGAGGGACAGCGTGACCCCCTGTGTGTGGGGCTTCCCCCTGCTCCTACAGCCTCTCCCCACCTGGTCTGGCCCCTTCCTTCCCCCAGGACGAGCCCGTGGTCCACAGAGGGCCTTACCTGCTGGACGACTGCGCTGACGGTGGACCTGCCCACCCCGAACTGGTTTGCCATGGAGCGGTAGCTGTCCGGGGTGGCCAGTTTCCAGAGGGCAATCGCAACCCTCTTCTCCACGGGGATGGCGGGGCGCAGGGGGGTGTCCTGCTTCCGGAGCGCAGGGGTGAGCCAGGTGCAGAGCTCATGGAATGTCCCCCTGCACATCCGACAGTTCTGCACCCATTGCTGGTCTCCCCATTGTTCCAGCACCAGGCGCTTCCACCAGTCCCCACTGGGGTCGAAGCTCCAGCGGCGCCTGTCAGTGGTGGGGTGCGGGTGCCCGAGCCCAGCTGCAGCCGTGGCGAGGTCCTGCACCTGCTGCCCAGTCTCCAGCTCCTGCTGGAGCAATGTGGCTCCCTGGTGGAGGAGCTCCACAGCCTCTGTAATGGCCATGAGGAGCGGATGTTACTGGCTGGGGTCCTCCTCCGGCTCCATGGCTGTGACGGTGGCAGCAAGGGTGCCCAGCGGCACTTGCCAGGAACAGAGGTGACAAGTGCTGTTCTGGCTCTCGCTCCCTCAAAAGGGTGCGTGAGCATGCAGCCACAGGGAAATGGCCATCTATTAAGTACATTTCCCAGTGGGGGTCCGGCGCATGTCCACAGATGCTGCTGGTGACCTCTTGACATGGCCGATTTGCTTCCGGAGACACGTTCTTGCACAAGGGCTTCCCGCCAGCGTGGACGCTTTCTTGCGCAAGAGCTCAGCATTCTTACAATGAGGTTCTGGCCAGTGTGGACGTTTTCTTGCGCAAGAGATCTTATGCAAGTATACTTGTGCAAGATATTCCTGCGCAAGAACCCGCCAGTGTAGACATAGCCTTATAGTGTGCATTTGCTTATGCAACTCTCATTGGGGTAGACCAACTTACTTATTGTTCTTAAAACATGTTCCCAGGAGCAAACATTTGGTATTTGAAGAAAACAAACAATCACCAAAAACATACCTTTACATGAAGTACAGAACAGTGATATTACATTGGTGTAATACATTTGTAAGTTTTTTTGATCAGTGCAGTTAAATCAGAAGTGATAATTATGTTTAACTTCACTGTTAAAAATCATTGCTCTTTTACTATTTAGTATAACACAACAGTCTTACACCTGCTTTTTTAGTACTGTAATTTTTTTCCTAAAGCATATTATCAAATTTAATTTTATGCAATAAGAAAGTAATTTTATTAGGAAAGGAACTAACAGGACAATTAAAAACCTTTTCATATTAATTTGTAAGCTATGAATGTGAAATTATTGTATTGTATGATTGACTTGTCTAATTAGAGTGCTTGTTCTAACCTGTTAGTGAAAAGGAATATCGCTGGCAGTGTAAATCACTTTGATAATAGGTTACTTAACACCTTAATAGCTGAAGGTAATTGCAGTTTCTTGTTTGAAATAATATTCTGAATTTTGCAGCTAAGATAATTGATACTTCACTAATTTGACCTTCCCTTGTCCCCCAAGAAAAATGTAAAGCTCATATTCATAAACACGCCAGTTAGAGATTTTCAGGGGTCTTACAGGTTTAGCTGCATAATACATATTGCATAGACAGCTAGGCTTCGTCTACACTGCAGGGTTTTTGCGCAAGAAGCCTTTTGCGGAAGAGATCTTCCGCAAAAACTTCTTGTGCAAAAGCTCATCCAGACCTCAAAGTGCATCGCAAAAGTGATTTGCTTTTGTGCAAGTGAGCGTCCACACTGCATGGACGCTCTTGCGTAAGAAAACTCTGATGGCCATTCACAGAATGACCATCAGAGCACCTGTGCTTTTGCCAATAGGGGTTTCTTGTGCAAAACCCCCTCCGGAGCATCCATACCTGCCTTTTTACACAAGAGGCGTAGCTCAAAAAGGAGTTATTCTTCATGGGGAGAGGAATAACTCTAATGGCAAAAGCCCTCTGTTCTGCTGATTTACTTGCACAAAAATGAGCTTGAGGTGTGGATGCTCCACGGGTTTTTGTGCAAAAACGGCTGTTTCAAAATAGCTGTTTCGAAATAGAGTCTCCACCATGATTGGACACTGAATCATATTTAAGGCCACCCAGGCAGGGCATCAGGTCTGCAGTTATTTCAAGTGGCTGCTGTTTGAGGCTATCTGAAGCTCCTGCTTAAAGGGACCCCCTGGACAGCCATTTCTCAGGTTTTCCTGCTTGCTTGCCTACCTCTCTGAGGGACAGCAAAGCATTTTCTCTGCTTGTTCTGGTTGCCCTACTTTTGGACACCACAGCACTCTCTGCTATGGAGCCAGAGCTGCCTCCGGAAAGTCTTCAGCTCGTGCAGCTTTCGCTGCAAGTCATGCAACAGTTTCTGCATGCAGCCTCCTAGGCTCTGCAGGAACCCAACCCCTAGCCCTTGTGGGAGATCCTTGTAGGATCTGTGTGGCCATGGCTCCTGCAGCTGGATCCCTCCTGCCCTCCCCTGGACACTGTGCCCTGCAGCCTATGGCATCTGGACACCAGTGCAGACTGGTGGGACCACATAGTTTTGGAGCACTGGGGAGACCAGCAATGGCTCCAGAACTTTAGAATGAGAAAGGACAACTTCATGGAGTGCTGTGAGTGCCTCACTCCTGCCCTGAGGTGAGGGGACACGCACATGAGACCCACCATCCCCCTCCAGAAGCATGTCGCCATCACCCTCTAGGAAGTTCTCCACACCAGACAGCTACGGATCTGTGGGGAGCCAGTTCAGCAGGGGGAGATTGACTGTTGGGGCCCTGGTCATCCAGGTATGGCATTCTCGGGCTATTGTCCCAGGAGGGGCATGGAAGGAAGGAAGGAAGGAAGGAATGGGCTTCCCAAGGGAAAGTGGGTGTGGGAGGGACGCAAGCCCCTTCCCCAGGAGGTTTTGTTCAGTCCTGCCCTCACAAAGCCCTGCCAGGGGTTGGGGTGATTGGAGGGGGTTGATCCTGGTAAGTGGGAGGGAGGTAAACTGGGAGGGGGGACTGGGGGAACTCTCAGGGGCCCTGGCACCCCTGTGATTCTCTGTTTGTTTGTCTCCTTCTGCAGGCGGTCAGGGCAATCAACACCATCCTGCTGCACAGAGTCATCTGCCTTGGAGACGTGGACGCCATCATCACCGGGTTTGCTGACATGGGCTTCCCCAACTACGGGAGGACAATCGACGAGACCACATCCCCATCTGGGCCCCAGACCACGGAGAATCAATGTACATTAACTGGAAGAGATACTTTTCGGTGGTCCTGCAGGCCGTGATTGACCACCAAGGACAGTTCACTGACATATATGTCAGGTGGTTGGGGAAGGCACATGACGCCTGTGTGTTTCGGAACTCACATGCCCATTTGCCTGCATAGTCGATGGAGGGCGCCTTCGGCCATTTGAAGGCGTGCTTCAGATGCCTCCTCACCCATCTGTACCTTGGGGAGCACAACATTCCACATGTGATGGCTGCATATTGTGTCCTGCATGTGTGTGAGAGGAAGGGGGAGGCATTCCTGCCAGGGTGGAGGGTGGAGGCTGACTGTGTAGGCAGGGCCTATGAGCAGCTGTGCATGGTTGCCACCCGGCAGGCCCCTCAGAGGGCTGTGCGCATCCGGGAGGCCCTGAGGGAGACCAGTGACACTCTCCCCTGGGGGCTTCTGCGTCACCCCTCACTGCCTTCCCTCCAGTAACCCCTCCCTTTTCTCCTTCCCCCCGCCCCCCCGTCCTCCCTTTCCTGGTGACAAAATAAATGACACATTCGTTTTTGAAAAACTCAAACCTCTGTATTTTTCAGAACCTGGGAGAGGGGAGGAGGGAGGGTGGAAGGGGGCATGTGAGAACCTTGGAGGAGGGAGGAGGATACTGGAAGGGGGAGGAGGGGTGAGGAGAGGCTTAGGGCTGGGAGTGGCGCTTGGCTCTGCTGATCCCACCGCCACGGGTGCGGGAGCCTTGGCATCCAAGGATGGGGGGGGTAAGGGGGGGTGTTGAGGGAGAAGCAGGAGTGGGAGAGGGAGTGGGAGGAGGAGCTATAGCAGGAGCGGGAGCAGAGGCTGGAGCGGGAGCAGGCATCATACTCACTACGAGAGAGTGCACGTTCGCACACATGGAATGGCCCTGTGCAAGCAGCTCCCGCCAGGTCTCCCGATGCAGCTGCAGGTCCTCCTGGACCCAGCCATGGATGGTCTGCTCCAGGGCTCAGAGTGCCGCCAGATGCTGCCTCTGGAACTCATCCATGGGACAGAGGCACCTGTGGATGCGTCGGATTTAGGAGGCTGTCCCGGGTGGTGCTGACCACCTCCCTCTTGCAGCTGGTCCAGCTGTGGAGAAAAAAGAGACATGGTCAGTTATCCCAGGGGACACTGTGCCTGAAGCCTAGCCCCCATCTGTGAGCTGAGAGCAACAGTTCTTGGCTCTGTCACAGGTGATGTGCTTGGAGCAAGGCCATGTGCTCTCTGGACAGTGGGCCCAGATGTCCCTGGGAGTGAGTGCTGCCCTGAAACTGGGCATGCCCATGTGCCGTGTGTGTGTGTGTGTGTGTGTGTGTCTTGATGTCCCCTGACTCCTTCTAGAGGTGGCTTGTGGAGGGAGAGTGTCCCATTCTGATGTCATGAGCATGGCAGGCCTTTCCAGACACCCTGTGGCCAATACTAAACTCCGAGAGGCTCTGGAAGACAGAACCATAGTCTCCTATAGACAACCACCTAACCTCAAGATGATTCTTACCAACAACCACAGGACATATCACACTAATACCAACCCTGGAACCTTCCCTTGCAACAAACCCCGTTGCCAGCTTTGTCCACATATTCACTCTGCTGATACCATTATTGGACCTAACCAATTGAGTTATAAGATCAAGAACACATATTCCTGCTCATCCAGAAATATAATTTATTCTATAATGTGCCGAAAGTGTCCGTCTGCTATGCACATTGGACAAACGTCTCAGACACTTTGCCAAAGAATCAATGCCCACAAAACAGATATTAGACAGGATCAGCCAGAAAGGGCGTTGTCTCAACGACTTGATTACCTGCATCCTGCTTCAAAGACCTTTTAACACCAGACTTGAAAGAGAATCCTCTGAACTGTCATTCATACTTAAATTCGACACTTTACGCCTTGGTCTAAACAAGGACATTAATTATCTTATCCATTACAATGTGCCGAAAGTGTCCGTCTGCTATGCACATTGGACAAACGTCTCAGACACTTTGCCAAAGAATCAATGCCCACAAAACAGATATTAGACAGGATCAGCCAGAAAGGGCATTGTCTCAACGACTTGATTACCTGCATCCTGCTTCAAAGACCTTTTAACACCAGACTTGAAGAGAATCCTCTGAACTGTCATTCATACTTAAATTCGACACTTTACGCCTTGGTCTAAACAAAGACATTAATTATCTTATCCATTACAAAGATAGCTTCCCCAATTATCACCTCTAATATCATTAGCTCTCAGACATTTACCTCCCCCCCATCCCCCTTCTGTTCTGAAATTTGATTTGTCCTTTTCATATGTGTTCATTTTTTTGATTGTAGCCTTTGGTATATATGGTTGTGCCAATTTTCTTCCACTATTTGATCTGAGGAAGTGGGTCTGGCCCACAAAAGCTCATCACCTAATAAACCATCTTGTTAGTCTTTAAAGTGCTACATAGTCCTGTTTTTTGTTATTGATGATATAACATTTCCTAAATGAATTTTCTATCATTTCCAAGGGAATGGACTTTCGCACATCCTTAACCCACTGGACAACCAGATTGATTTGAGGCTTCACAAGATTCCCACCTTTTGTCAACTTTGTCATGCCTGAGCATATCTAGTCAGACCACATTTTTGGTAGGGTTTAAAAGCTTAAGAGGGGTAGCCGAGTTAGTCTCTAACAAGAAAAACTTAAAAAACAATGAATAGTCTAGAAGCACCTTAAAGACTAACATGTAGATGGTATCATGAGCTTTTGTGAGCATAACCCACTTCTTGAGATGACTGAGTATTAAAAGTCCAGATTCAAGAATAAATAAGGGAAGGGGGGAGAGGAGGAAAAAATGGGGAAAAAAGACAGTGAATAGATTGTTCAAATAGTTACAAGAGGCTGATAAGAACAATTAGCGCCTCCATTGTTGGTTGGTTGGTTAAGTCATTAGGATGTGGAAGATAGTGTGCGAGTCAGCCGATATCCCACTGCCATGTATATTGGCCAAACTGGACAGTCTCTGTGGGAAAGAATTAATGGACACAAATCAGATATCCGAAAAGGGAACACACAGAAACCTGTCGGAGAACACTTTAACCTGCCTGGGCACTCATTAATGGATCTTCAAGTCACCGTGTTGTTTCAGGCCAACTCCACAAGCCAAATACACAGGGAAGGGTTGGAACTTAACTTCATTTACAAGTTTAATTCTTATCAGAATGGAATGAACAGAGCTATCGGCTGGCTCACACACTACCTTCCACATCCTAATGACTTAACCAAGCAAGCAAGCAATGGAGGTGCTAATTGAGAGATCTATTTGCTTGCAGAGTCTGAGGGATGTGCTGGCTGCAAGCATGGAGTCTCTCAGCTCCCATTGGCTGGGGTCAGTGAACAGCAGCCAATGGGAGCTGAAAGGATGTGTTGATGGCCTTGACCACCTATAGAATCATAGAAACACAGAATCATAGAGTTGGAGTAGACTTTGGGAGGTCACCAAGTCCAGCCCCCTGCCCAAAGCAGGAGCTATCCTAACTAAATCATCCCAGCCAGGGCTTTACCAAGCCATGCTTTAAAAACCTGAAGGGATGGAGATTACACCACCTTCCTAGGTAACCCATTCCAGTGCTTCACCACCCTCCTAGTAAAATAGTAAAATAGTCAAATCTGCATGAGCCTGGCCCCAACCATGCATCTCCCCATGCTGAACTGGTTCCTGATGGAGAGGTAGCTGATTGGCATGGTGAGCTTCCATAGTGCAATGGTGATTTGCTTCTGCAAATCTCATCCAGGTGTCCTGTCATCTAAGGGCAGGGGTGAGCCACTTGCAGAGCTCTAGGAAGGTGGCCTTCCGCATGCGGAAGTTCTGGAGCCACTTCTGGGTGTTTATTCATCCTCAGACCATTTCTCCAGTTTGTCTAGATAATTTTGAATTATAACCCTATCCTTCAAAGCACTTGCAATTCCTCCCAGCTTGGTATCATCCGCAAACTTTATAAGCGTATTCTCTATGCCAGGGTTGGCCAACCCATTTAACAAAGAGAGCCAAAACAGCGGCAGAAAAAATGTGAAGAGCCACACCAGAATTGTCAAGCAAAAAAAAAAAAAATTTAAAAAATTTTAAAAAAGGAGGCTGCCCCTTTAAGATGGCCACCATCTTGGGCACCATCTTTAAAACCCCGCAGCTCTGACCTGGTAAGCACAGGGAAGCCGGAGGCTGGGGGGGAGCCGGCAAGGGGCAGGAGATGTTTGGGGGGGCACAGGAGTGGCTTTGTGAGCCGCACTTTTGGGGGGCAAGAGCCACATGCGGCTTGCGAGCCACGAGTTGGCCACAGCTGCTCTATGCCATCATCTAAATCGTTGATGAAGTTATTGAACAGAATCGGTTCTAAACCTCATCCCTGCAGAACCCCACTTGTTATGCCCTTCCAGCATGACTGTGAACTATTGACAGCTACTCTCTGAGAATGGTTATCCCACTAGTTATGCATCCACCTTATAATAGCCCCATCTAGGTTGTATTTCCCTAGTTTATTGATAAGAAGGTCATGCAGTATCAAATGTTTTACTAAAGTCTAGGTATGCCATGTCTAACGCTTCTCCCTGATCCACAAGGCTTGTTATCCTATCAAAGAAATCTATCAGGTTTGACATGATTTGTTCTTTACAAATTTGTGCTGACTGTGACTTATAACCTTATTTGCTACATTATTTTTCCTGGCACAGAAGTTAAGCTGACTGGTCTGTAGTTTGCTGGGTTGTCATTTTCCGTTTATAAATAGGTACTATATTTGCCCTTTTCCAGTCTTCTGGAATCTCTCCCATCTTCCATGACTTTTCAAAGATGATGGCTAATGGCTCAGAAACCTCCTCAATCAGCTTCTTGAGTATTCTAGGATGCATTTCATCAGCCCCTGTCAACTTGAACATATCTAACTTTTCTAAATAATTTTTAACTTTCTCTTTTCCTATTTTAACTTTGAACCTACGTCCTTTTCTCCAACATTCATTATTGTAGGCATCTAGTAATCACCAACCTTCTTGGTGAAAACCAAAACAAAGACATCATTAAGCACCTCTGCCATTTCCACATTTTCTGTTATTGTTATTCCCTCTTCATTGAGCAGTGAACCTACCTTGTCCTTGGTCTTCCTCTTGCTTCTAATATATTTGTAGTATGTTTTCTTGTTATCCTTTAAGTCTCTAGCTAGATTGAGCTCATTTTGTGCTATTTCCTTATTCCTGTTGAATTGGTATCCAATTTTCTCTTTTTGATTTTTTAGACAATGGCTTGTTCTTATGTAGTCCTAAGAGAACATAGAGAAATCAATTGCAGATCGCAAACTGTAGAGCTGATTTTTTGCCTTCCCCTTGAGTTCTTTGTTTCAAGGCTGGGTTTTGTCTTTCTTAAGAAAGCCAAAAAGTCTAAGTTTTCTCCTATTTAGCACTTTTTGGCCAAATTTTTTGATCAGGAAAGTGAGTCAAGGGATGGTTTATAATCTCCAGGTGCATTATAAGCTCCAGAACATCCTATGGTGGCAAAAAATGAAACATTCTGTTTTCCCATTTAAATGAATATGGGAACTGTTGAATAATGATTTGCTGAGGTTTTTTTCTGTTCATTCTGATTTGTAATTTCTTCTTTGCCTTATCATGGGTGACAAGGACAAATGGTCACGACATGGGGTCTCTTGGGGAAGTTCCAGAGAAAAGATAAAACCAAACATTTTGGAGTTTCTGAAGGAGCTTTGCTTGTTGTAGCTAGCTGTAAAAAAACTCTTAGGTTTCCTGATAGCTGACTTATTTTGCTTGGTTGTTTTAATATTGTGACATTTTGAGGACAATTTGATAACAACCCCATAACTGGAAAATATTCAGTGCAAAACTATTTGAATATAAGCAATTCTCAGTTCAGGGCAGATTATACTTGGTTGTTCTGCAGGTTTGTGAAGAAGAAGAGGGAGGAAGCATTCCTTCGGAGCAGCCTGCATAGAATATTTGCAGTCGCTGGGCTCTTCAGAATGGAAGGACTTTTTTCCTATTCTGCAACACTCCTAGGGGAAGGAGAAAAGAAATTATGGTGTTGACACCACCCTTCAGAACACTGGGAAGGAGAGCAGATCGAACTGTACATCCAGAAAGGAATTATAAAGTACTCTCTGAGGGGATAGAGTACTATTGGTACTTCTGCAATACTAGGTAGCTCTAGGAGGATATACCGTCCTGAGAAGTAACTTGAGTTCTGTTGTAGGTGATACTAGAAAATCTAACACCTTTCATGTGTATTTTGGGAAGAAGCATTTTTTAGTAATTGAAGCTATAACATAGCACATTGACCTGACCTCTAGCTGTATGATGCTGCTGATCTCTGTGTTGCTGACCTCTAACTGTAAAACACTGATACCTCTGTGGCGTTTGGGAAGTTACTTCAGTGGCTACCTCAGCTTCAACATCTAAGAAGGTAGACATAATCCTTACTTAACTTTGCAAGGATGTCATAAGGGTTAATTAGCTAATGTTAATAAAGTACTTTGAAGATGAAAAGTGCTGTAGACAAGGCTATGATTTAGTCATGGGTATTTTTAGTAAAGGTCATGAACATGTCATGGGCAATAAACAAAAAGGCACAGTCTGTGACCTGTAAAAGGCTTGTACTATAAATACCCCTAACTTAATCTTAAGTTCTCTGTTGGGGGCACTATGGCATATGCTGCTGCTCCCAAGGAAGACAACTTGGGGAACCTCATGGGAGGTTGACCTGAGGCCCCTCCACACTGCTGCTGCTCTGGGCTGCGGGCAGCTCAGGGTGCCACTATTTCTCCTGGACTGCTGCCCTTGGGCAGCACCCAGGACCAGCTGCCTGGGGCCACTGCATAAGTCATTGAGGTGCCAGAAAGTCAGAGAGTCCATGACGTCCGTAATCAGAGTTGTCCCATCCATAGGCAGCTGCCCCAGGCCCTGTGTGCCTCAACAATCCTGTAGATAGGACTTGTGAGGCCCAGGGAAGCCTGGGGCATTACCTGAGAGGCCTGGTGCAAGGTGGCAGCAGGAATTGGGGTCCCCGCACTTACTGCAGCAGCAGGAGTTGGAGCGACCTGGCCCTGGTACCAGCGCACTCCTCTTTTTCAAGCCCTGCATCACTCAGGGGAGGAGAGGGGAACAGGCTGGGGACAGAGTGCTCCACTTCCTGCCACCACGGTGAAGCGAAGTACAGTAGGCTGGGAGATGGGTGGTGGGCAGACGCAGTGAGTGTGGGGGGGCTGACCCCTTCTGCTGCTCCATGCCAGGCCCTCCAGGCAATCCCTTGGGTCCTGTAGCTCAGGGAAGGGGCTTGGGGGAAGCGGTGCAATGGGAGCAGAGCAGGGGCAGGAAGAGGTGGAGTGGGGGGTGGCTCCGGGCCTTGCACCTGTGGAAAGGAGTGGTTTGCCCCAAATCCCTCACCCCTTGGGATGGCACTGTCCATGATCTCTGTGAAAGACTTGCAGCCTTAGTTATAGACTGTACAGTAAATGATAAGTGTTTGATATGAATATGCATTCCTTGTATTTCATCTCCATCTGACCAAATGACACATACTTTTTATTCTTTTTATGCACAGAAAAAAACATTACCTTAAAATAACCAGTCTCTAAAAATCAGAATTTAGCTTTTCAGTTTTTGAGAATAATATGTCAGCATCAATTAAACTGATATCAGGTATCTAATGGATGGGTTTGCTTGTTGTCTGAACTTAAAAAAAAAAACAGCTGGGAAAAAATGACAGTTCTGATTTCCATTTATTATCTACCAGGTGCTGTACAGCTGTCTTATTGCTGGGCATTCCCATAACATAATAATGATTTTTTTTGCTGCTTTTCCCTTACATCTTATTGTACCTTTGAAGTTCTGTGGTTTATAAGGTGTCAAGTAACTACAGCATTTAGAATTATTTTTAGAATTCCCTGATTTGAAACTCTATATAATATATATGAAGACGAAACTGTAAATCTTCAACACAAATGTGAAGAGTGTGCTCTTGTATGGATGCGAGACCTGGCATACTAAAAAGTTTTCAAATCACAAGCTACAGACATTCATAAACAGATGCCCGAGGTACATCTTTCACATCAAATGGCAAGACTTTGTCACAAATGAGGAGCTTTGGAACAGCAGGACAAGAACCACTTGCCGTTCAAATCAAGAGAAGAAAATGGGGATGGTTAGGCCACACTCTCAGAAAACCATCATCCAGCATAGTCCGTCAAGCTCTCATATGGAACCCACAAGGAAAATGCAAAAGAGGAAGACCTTGGACAATGTGGAGAAGATCTACTGAGATTCAAGGACAACAACTGGGGTACTCCTAGAGTCAGCTAGAAGTTTTGTCTCAAGACAGAGTGAAGTGGAGGAGACTTGTAGATGAGCTACGCTCCACTCGGAGTACAAGGGTTTAAGAAGAAGAAGATTTGAAAGGATGTCTAAGAGGCAGCAGTTTCTGGCTTCATCTTACTTTTGTTTGTTCTTTTGTTAAACTGATTTTGCACATCTTCTCTCTTCACTCTTTTGTCATCATGTACCAGGCTAGCTCCATAATTGAATGTCTGATAACGAGGCTTTCCTAATTGCTTATTAGAAATTCCCTCCTCTTTGCCTACTGAACATTATTTTTACATACATATCTGAGCTAATTTGCAAGGATTATTGTCTAGAAATCCAAGGCTGATTTCTAGAGCATGATTTAGAAGTTCATCTAACAAATCTTTCTTTTACTCAGAGAAGCTATTTCTTTGAAAAAAGCTCCCTTCGCCTCATTTTTCTTCCCTCATATTAGCTTTGATAAATTAATACCAGGTCATTTTGATGGATGAAATTTACAAGCTAGCGAGACAATACTTAATATTGCAACTTAACAATAACATAAATTTAGCAGCTAACTAGTGCTGCACTAAATTGTTTGCCCTTCTGGAGAGTTTAAGTAGCACAGATTTCTCTTTGATGACTATTTGCATTTTGTCTAGTGTGGTTGCTTCCTAGTGAACCTGACAGCTCAATATAATATATTTCCCTCTTAAAAATCTTAGTAAAACCATCACCTTATTCTTCAAGCCCTTCCTTTGATCTCACCCTGTCCATAAAGCATACAAAAAACTAACAACTGGTAATGGCTAAACATAGGTTCTGGAAGGAGTGCAATGTATGTGTGGAAGAAACCAAAATTTGAGTGGTGTTGCAACCCTGTGCATCAGGTCACAATGCCTGTAAGATGTTTCTTGGGGTTTCCCATATTTATGGTGGGAATTGTGCGCAATTTCACTTCTGTTTTTATGTTTTTTATGTAATGTTATTTTTCAATATGGATCCAAGATAACGTTTATAGTAGTAAAGGCTTGAACTCCATTTTGGAGCCCATTCTTTATGGTCAATTTCTGCCAACATTCTAAGTCAGCTGAGGGTGGTGTTACCTCACGAGTTCATGCTACAGAACATATAAAAGGGACTGCATGCACTGATATAGCTGCTGTCCCCCATCGAGGCAGCCAGGGTGTTTCTTAGTGCAGGCATCACACCAGAACCCGATATTAGAGCTTCGATGACACCACTTGTTGAGAGACTCTATAATTACCTGGCTTCTTGTTCATGAACATCATCATTCTAAGGGATGAGAAGGTGACTTTGAGATTAGTTCAAGGTCTATTGATCTCCTGCTTCAGCAGTCAAAAGCCAGATGCATCACCGCTCTAGAGTTGCTGTGACTGTCCATCATTCACCAGTGAGCTACACCTGCAACGAGAGACAATAATTTACTTTTGGGCAGTTTATCTTTTATTGTATTTTGGCCAAGGGAGCAGGGTAAGAGGGTTTGGGTTTCATACCCATCTGAAATCTATTCAATAAGTTGATGTTTGATGTCCCTTATTAGATCCCTCTTGCTGTAACTTTCCCTTAATAAATCTCTTTTCTCTTTAAGTTTTATTCTCATCTATTCTTTAGTTCAAATGCAACATGGGAAGGACACACATTGTTTTCTAAATCTCATGGTTGTTAGATGCTGGTAGGAATAAAGAACTTGCGATTCCATACAAGCCAGAGTGAGATATATTTTATCTTAACTTTACATCATAGTATTATATTTTGGTAACAATGTAACTCACTCAAATTTGGCCTGGCCATCCCTCCTTCATGCTAGCAGGGAAGGGGCTCTGCTGTCATGCCATCCAGCACCAATCGGGGCCAAAGGAAGGGAGGATCTGCCTCCCCTTCTTGTGTCCCTGCCAAGTTCAGGCTTTCAAAAGTGGGGGGGACATAACTGTGATGCATTGAATCCCACTTTTGGGGTACCACCTCATGGATTGGGATCCAATTGAGCCCATCTGTTCCACCAGTCTGGGCTCCCCACCCTGTGGGGACTGCACCCAGCTCTCAAGCCATCTCTAAAACACACACACACACACACACACTGAGGTAGTGAGAGACCCTGCTGTAGAATCACACAGAATCTGCAATCAGCTCCATATGGGAAGACTCAGCTCAGAGATGGCCCAGCACTCAAGTGTGCATGCCCTCTGGAGTGTGAACCCCAAATTATATTGTCTTGCACTGTATAGAAATCAATACATCATCAGCTCATGAAAATGTGCAGGAAGATATGCATAGCTTTTTGTCCTCCCCTTTCTCCAGTTACGAATTGCACAAACTGGGTTTCAGAATAAACAAAAAACCCAAGTTTATTAACTACAAAGGGTAAATTTTAAGTGATTATAAGGGTTAGCAAACAGAACAGAGCAGATTACCGAGCAAATGAAACAAAACATGCAAACAAAGCTGAATATGTAAAATAAATTGGCTACAAATAGTAATTTCTCACCCTAAATGTTGTTTAAGTAGGTTGCAGGGTCTCTTGAAGGTAATTGCCCCCTTCCCAGCTTAAAACTCTAGATATACTGTTCATAGGCTGACCTTTCTCACCTGGTCTCAACTCCCCCCCCCCACTTCCTTTGTTTCTTCAGGAGTTTTCAGCAGTCTTCCAACATGAGTAGGGAGGCAGTGGGTAAGAGCCAGGATTAACTTACACCCCAGCCTTAAAAAGGATTTAGATATGGCAGGAATACTTAGTTTGATTCTCACCACCAGAAGCCCACCATGGGGTCTAGTACCAGGTGACAGGATGAGATAACTTTGCAATGTCAAGTCAGCATCCCAGGAAACTTTTCAGAAGTGAGAACTTTTCATTCTTCACAGTCCTCTTGTCCTTCCTAATGGCCCATCAGATCGAGTGCATACTTTTCCCCCATGTGTAAACCACAGTTGTGATTGTTACTCAGTCAGTACTTCTAACATCAGATACAGCAATGATATAGGTATACAAAGAGGATAATCACAGACAGTAAATCGTAACCTGTCCAATGATACCTCACAACCCATCTAGCACAAAACATATCTTAGTGATGTCATATTTATATCTTAATATCTCTATGAATAATATAGGATGTATAACCCCCTTTATTTTAAAAAGGAGAACAAAGGCTGTTCATCCTCATCTTGTTTCTGATGCTTGTGGCTAAACGGGTAGCAATTTGTGGTTGTGGATATTGATTGGCTACAGATTTTGCACAGAGCTAGTCTTGATTAATGCATCTCATTCTCTCTATTCTTGTCTATTTACTCCACCTTTTCTGCCTTGTCTTTCTTACATTGTAAGCTCTTTCATATGGGAACTGTCATAAGCTCGAGGCCTCTTGTAATTTCTTTGTGAGGGAAAGGGACAAGTTTAGAGCACAGGTTTCTCAGCAGCCTGCTAGTTCACATCCTGTGACACTTAGTATAAGCTGATCCTTGCTGACAAGCATTGCTTACTACATCCAAGTCATTTACATGGCCTCAGAGATGGAAAACGTTAAGTATATAAACATATGAAATGCGTTTTGATCATGTTTTGAGCTCCCAATTGAAGAATAGGTAGGATTTTTTTCTTAGAATAGCTATAATTTGACCAAGTTTAATTTATTCAATAGTAAAGTTTAGCTTAGTTTGAGTTTCCCATTGGAGGAATCTTGCTATAAATAATAAATACCAGTTTATCATATGAGTCACGGAACTTCATGAAGTCAAATAAACAAACAGTGAACCCCAGATTCTGAGTTTCCCCTGAGACATCTCTGTCCAGTGTCCAGCACCTTTACTGAATGCTCATATAAGTTAAACTCTTAGCTCCCTTAGGGTACGTCTACATAGCAAGTCCGTTATTTCGAAATAAATTTAAAATAATGGGCTTCATACTCCAATTTCTGTAAACCTCATTGTATGAGGAGTAAGGGAAGTCAGAGGAAGAGTGCTCTATTTCAAAATAACTGCTGTGTAGATGTGCCCAATTTCAAAATAAGCTATTTCAACTTAAGCTATGCAATTAGCATAGCTCAAGTTGCGTAGCTTATTTCGAGATTAGCCCTGCTGTGTAGACATACCCTTAGAAACTGTACACTGAAGCCTGTTACCTTAACTGGGGCTAGCACACTCTTCCCTTCAGTCAATGTACTGAACTGGTTTACGGCAGTGATGGACAGCCTGTCACTAGTGAGTAGGCCACATGAGTGGCCCACCTTCATCTCAGTGGGCCACAAGATTGTCGTAACCAAGATGGTCTCCTGGGATAGGATTGTTTGGCTAACTGCTCTTATGTACCTAGAAGTTGTAGGGTGTTGTGATTGAACCATAGCATCGCATTGGATGCAGAGGGAGCACACAGCTCTTACGGTGTTGTGTACAATAAGCAGGCATCTTACTTCATGTGTCCTCGCTTTACACCTGTGTCAGTTTAATAATATTGGTAGGAGAAAAACTATGCAAAAAGAAATTACTGGAATCTGGGAACCCTGTTTGTGGGCAATGGTAAAGAAAATGTATCGTGGGCCACACAAAGAACTCTGAAGGGCCACATGCGGTCCACGGGCCACCGGTTGCCCATCACTGGTTTACAGTAAAAGTAAAACAAAAGGACATAGGATAAAGTGATACCAAGCATAAGTCATAAAGAAAGGACTAAAAGCAAAAAGAAGTAAAAACATGCTTCTGAGGTCTTGTGTATGCTATCAAGTTTTGTTGACAAATCTTATGCTGAAACCCAAAAGTCGACGCAACAAAAATGATCAAAAGGTGTCCATGCTTGCTCCCTCTGTCGACAGATCTTGTCCACGTGGTGGGCGCCATCATCGTCAGTGTGAGCAATGCCCCATGGGTATGTATCCCACAGTGCAATGTTGTGGGAAGGCAGAGCTGATTACTGTGCATCTTGGGATTCCCTCCAGAGTTCTCCCACAGCCTCCTCAGCTGCTGGGAGTGACATCATGAGCAGCTTTGTGAGCTCTCAGATGTCAAAGCAGTGCAGCAGTCTCTCTTTCTTTCCTTGCCCCTCCCCAACAACAATCTGTCTACCACTGTGTTCCTAGTGCAGGGCAGAACAGGAGCATTCCAATGATTTACTTTTTGTTCCCCAAATAGAGCAGCACATTCAGCAGTCAGATACTTCTCAGAGCTTTGAAAGGGGAGGGACCCCTGCCTGCAGGGCAGCAAAAGTCAAAACACTGAGCACAGCCATCAGAGCAGGCATTGTGGGATATTGGGGAAAGCTAGTTCTGTTGATGATTAAGGGTTTGGAATGATTCCCATATGAAGAGAGATTAAAAAGACTTGGACTTTTCAGCTTAGAAAAGAGGAAACTAAGGGGGGGATATGATAGAGGTCTGTAAAATCATGACTGGTGTGGAAAAAGTGAATAAGGAGAAGTTATTTACTTATTCCCACAATATAAGAATTAGGAGTCACAAAATTAAATTAATAGGCAGCAGGTTTAAAACAAACAAAAGGAAGTTTTTCTTCACTCAGCGCACAGTCAAACTGTGGAACTCCTTGCCAGAGGTTGTGGGGAAGTCTAGGACTCTTACAGGGTTCAAACAAGAGCTAGATAGATTCATAGAGCTTAGGTCCATCAATGGCTATTAGCCAGGATAGGTAGGAATGGTGTCCCTAGCTTCTGTTTGTCTGGATATGGGTGACAGGAAAAGGATAACGTGAGGATTATCTGTTGTGTTCCCTCCCTCTGGGCCATTTGGCATTGGCCACTATGGGCAGACAGGATACTGGGCTAGACGGACCAATGGTCTGATCCAGTATGGCCATTCTTATGTTCTTAAAAACAAACAGCAGAGTCTATACTGGCTCTTTGTCGACAATAAAGGGAGGGTGAAAGAAAAAAAAAATCTCGTAGGGATGGAAGGTTTTTGTGACCAAAACTGATTGTTTTTCCCAACAAAAGTTGCATTGCAGTGTGAACACTCTCACTTTTTGAACCTTGTAAAAGTCCTAGACTTCCCCACATCCCCTGGCAAGGAGTTCCACAGTTTGATTGTGTGCTGAGTGAAGAAAAACTTCCTTTTGTTTGTTTTAAACCTTCTGCCTATTAATTTCATTTGGTGACTCCCAATGAAAAAAGGGCAGTTTTTGTTGATAAAACTTGGTAGTGTAGACTGGGCCTAAGACTAAAACCTGATTTAACAAATTAGACTCTCTTGTTCACACAAGTTTTTCTCACCAGCAACATAGGGGGCTATGGGACAAAAGGTCATGTGCCCCCCCAATGCCATAGGAGAAGGGGGCAGGAGGCAAGCAGACAAGTGGCAGAGACATCCCATCCATTGGATGGTTCAGGACAACTGCCCTGAGCACTGAACTTTGGGGGGTGCCATGGGGCCCAGAGTGTCTCAGGGGATAGCAGGAGGCCTGGCATTGGCAGTAGGAGTTGGGCCTGCCCCTTTATTCACTGGTGGTGGGAAGCGGAGCAACCCAGTCCCAGTCCACTTTGCTCCCCCAACTCCAAGTCATGTTGCTTGGGGAACAGACTGGTTGGAAGGGGTGAAACTTCTCCTCACACTCATTAGTGGTGGGAAGTGGAGTGACATGGCTGGGAGCCAGGGGAGTTGGGTGGGGCTTAGTTGCTCTGCTTCCCACCAGTGAATGTGGAAGGGTCCTGATGCCAAATGCCCTGCTAGTCCCCTGCTCTGCATCACTCTGGGGAGAGGGATTAGGGGAAGAGGTGGGGTGGGGTAGGGGCAGAGCAGGGGTGGGGGTTTGTAGGAAGAGGTAGAGTGGGAGTGAGGACAGGGTTGAGCTGGGATGAGGAGGGGGCAGAGCAGGGGAAGAGGCAGTGCCTGAGGTGGAGGGGGAGGGGTTATCCTGGCCCCACACGTTCCTAGCGATGGCGCTTTCATGGGCTAGTGGTGGCATGGGGTGGAGTCACATGGGGGTGGTCACATGGCTGGTGCCTCCCTTGTATCACTCCTCAGCAGTTGCCTTTGCCTCAAATTGCTTTATTCCTTTGTATCTTCACGTGAATGATTAATTAGTTCAGTCCCCCCCTTTTTTTATAGACCAGTAAACCTTTGAAATATATTTTCAAATAGAGTTAATTTTCTCCTGCTGGAAAGAATGCAATATAAATTAAACATTCAGATTTTGTGATGTTCATTTCAGCTCCGCTAGAGACATTTATATTTCACATGTAATGAAGGACCGTGGCTATATGCAGAAGCTTACAGACAGACATGTTACACAGTGATGTGATAACATTTAGATGACTGCTTGAATCAGGAACCTCGGAGGTCAAGGCTTTAAAAAAAATCTAACAAAAACAACAGTTTGTAAATGAGAAATTAAATAATGCACATTTTTCAACTCCTCCCATTGCTCATGGGAGCCCCACACCATCTTCATTCTGCTCCCTGACAGGGAAACACTTTCATAAAAGAAGGAACCTTTAAATTTTCCAATAATGGTTGAGCATTATCTGCCCTAAAATAAAAAAGGCACTTACGGAAGAAAAAGTTTTAAATCATCACAAGATAAACAGGAAAACTGTTATAGACTACAATTATAATAGACTACAATGCAATTAACAACAGAATTAAACTAACAATGTGAATTGTCATAGACATAGCTTGAAATACTATGAAGCAAGTGGGAAATAACTATTGTGCCTACTTAGAAAGTTAGGCTAGGCTTGCTAATTTTATTGCAACAGCACAAAATGAGAAATCATAGTGAATTATATAACAGGAAGGAATCCACAAAGAATTCTAGTAGTGATTAGAAATGTATCGTACATAGAAGAAAAAGTTGCATAAGACTTTCCCGAGAAAGTTACTCTTCCATTCTTCAGAGAAGAAGAGGTCAGTTTCTTAAAGTTGTTTCCCATGTGGAACTGCTAAGTAAGTCCTCTAAGGGCACATCTATACAGCAGAGTTATTTTAAATAATGTCCGTAGTTCCAAAATAACTTTATGCACTGTCTACACAAGAAGATCATTATTTCAAAATAAATTCGAAATAATGGGCTTCTTACTATGACTTCTTGTAAACCTCATTGTATGAGGATTAAGGAAGTCAGCAGTATAGTGATTTATTTTAAAATAAGTGCTGCATAGACAGCGCCAAATGTCAAAATAAGCTATGCAATTTGCACACCTCTAATTGTGTTGCTTATTTCAAGGTATGCGCTACTGTGTAGATGTACCCTAAGGGTCTTTGTTCATCCTACACTGTGAACACAGTAACTCTGATTAAATCTCAGTGGAAATTCAGGTGCATATCAAGAGAAGTGCATGTGTATATCAAGGAGAATAAGTGTCTACGAATATGTTAAAAGTAACCTTTAAATCTATTGATCACCAAGAAACAAAAACAAAATGCAAAGCTGAAATGTGAAACATTATACATTACTGTCAATTTGACAGGGATAATTCAATAAACCACAAGAAAAATCAATTTCAAAGTATATATATAACGCATTCTGTGATACAAGAGTCACAGAAACAGAATATGAAAAACATGATGATTTTTTTTCTAGCAACTGATGTAATGAGATACATGAAATGTTCTAAAGAATATAGATATGCTTTGAAGAGGTCTTTTGGCCAAATAACGGGAATGTTTATGATCTGCACAACTATAGTTCTTCCCTGTGCTTTCTCAGCTTGTTGATGCTGTTTTATTACATTAAGGGGAATTCACGTGTAGTATGGTAGGTGTTATCTACCAGTCTGTGTTCCTGGGGAACCAGCGCGTAATACTTATGAAAGACCTCCCGCAAGACTCTGCTTGAACCTACAGAAACTGACTTACTGCATTATGAGCTCCCTCAAAGGAACACTGCCCAGGAGTGATCAGTTCCTATTGTCTAGCCTAAACAAAACAACTTCTTACTTCCTTGAACCCTTAATTTACCCATAAACAAATCTAGTGTTCCTTCTTGAACCATTGTTTCCCCACACAAACCCTTACCCTACGTTCAAGTTAAGTGTTCTGATGTCTGGGTGTAAATTCTGCATCAGTTCCATTGGGACTTCATCTTCCCCTGACTGATCATGCTGGGAGCTCTGCTCTGCCTGTCAGTCTTTAAAGTGCTACATAGTTTTTCCTTTTGTTTTAGCAAGATCAGACTAACACGGCTACCTCTCTATTACTATTCTGCCTGTCTTCAAACACTCTGGACCACCAGCTACCATCACTATCTGGGAACCCTGACCAATTCAAGCTTCATGGAGTGGTGAAATCTCTCTCTCTCTCTCTCTCTCTCTCTCTCTTTCTTTCCCCCTCTCCCTAAGTAAAGCCTCCTGACTTATGTGATCAGTTACGGTTTGCTGGCCTTATTTTTTGCAATCAGATTTAAGTTAGATTTGATATTGTAACTGTTTTATTTGTCTGGCTCCCCTTGTATGGTTACTACCTGGAAATAAATAATTTTCATAGGTAAGCTGGTTGCTTTTCTCTCTGGGTACGTCTACATTTCATTCCTCTCTCTCGAGAGGAATGCAAATGCAGACACCTGAAATTGCAAATGAAGCGGGGATTTAAATATCCCGTGCTTCATTTGCATAATCACGTTTTTTGAGGAGTAAGGGTTATTTCGAGGGAAGGGTTTTATCTCAAAATAACCCTGTTTTTTCTCTTGAAATAGCACTATTTCGAAATAATGCCATAATGCAATTATGCAAATGAAGCACGGGATATTTAAATCTCTACTTCATTTGCAATTTTGGGTGTCTGCATTTGTATTCCTCTCTCGAGAGAGAGGAATGAAATGTAGACATACCCTCTCTGTTTCCCTCTGTCTCTCCCCCACCTCTTGTGGGGTGTTATTTGTGGTTTCCCCATTCACTTTGCAATAATGCTTCTTGTAACTAAGCTAAAGATCCCTGTAGCACCCAAAAGTCATATCAAGTTTGCTTATCAAGTGGGTTACTAACAGAATGGCTGTGATGTGAAAGTGGGGTGAGGGAAGTGCTTCCACCCCACCCACCCTGGGAGCAACTGAACAGCGCACACAGGCTACCCCAGAGCTGGAGCTGGCTTTAGCACTCGGAAGGCAGGATAAGGGATGCCCAGAAGGTAGGTAAGTGGGATGGGTTGTGGAGTGGCCTAGGGGCTAGGGCATTTGCCAGAGGAGGGCAGGGTTGGGGGGCTCGAGTCCACACCCACCACCCACCCTGGGAGCAGCCAAATAGCCAACACAGACTGCCCCAGGGCTGGAGCTAGCAACTGCATTAGGAAAGCAAGATAAGGGACACCCCGGAAGGTAGGGAGGTGCAGTAGGTTCCAGAGTGAAATCTTTAATTAAGAATATAAAAAAATGGGGGATTACAGAAAAAAAGAAGCTTATTTAGGTTGCCATAATTTACACTTTGAATGTTGTAGGAAAGTTGTTTATAAACAGCTCCAGATAAAAATACTAATTACAAGGCCAGTATAAATTTTTAGGTAGATTTTTTTATTTATAATGGAAACTTATTTGCATTCGTAAAAATGGAAAGATCACGATAGCTCCTCAGCAATCTAAGAGAAATATCAGTGTCAAAAGAGAGGTTGAAGGGTGGAAGTTCATTATTGCAGACATGTTAATTTTAGAGATGGTACTGAATCAAACTTTGCAATCAAACAGACCTGTAACACTTCTTTTGTTATTGAATTAAGGCAGAGGACACTATTTCAGAGAGTTTGTGTCTAGGACAGTTTGTGTCTAGTCATAGTAAGATAACTATCTGGGCCATCAGCTCACTATCACTAGGCATTATACTTACACATTCTTCTTAGTGTGCACAATGCTAGATGTGTACATGAGAAGCAAGCTTGCAGCATAACAGATTCTAATCCAAATACTCTCCCTAAAGTTGCATGAGGGAAGGAACAAGATCTTGTGGCAATCAGGAGGACTGACAGACTTGTTAGGCCCCTGGGCAAGATGGGGGTGAGGGCCCAGTTCCATTCAGCCACAACAGGCGGGGCCTTGGGTGGAAGGGGATGGGGCAGTCAGTCCTCCGCACCACCCAGAGCATTCTGCATCCCCCTTCCTCCTGAGGCCAGCCCTTAGCGCTGCCCAGATTGCAATGCCCCCCCCAGCCCAGCCCTTAGTGCTGCTTGGAGTGTACCATGCAGTGCTCCAGCAGCAATTTGAAAGGCCTGGGGCTCTGGCTGTTGCCTCTTCTGCTAAGGCAGCAGTAGCAACCAGGAGCCCTAGGCCCTTTTGAATAGCCAGGCCCTGGGTCAACTGCCCCCTTTGCGTCCTTGGATCGGTGGGCCTGGTCATCATGTTGGAGCGCCTAATCTCCTCACTTGTGGCAATGTGTACCCCACAATTTGGAGGACTGTGTTATATTCTTCTCCAGCTACATGCACCCATAAAAATTGAGTTACATAGATTTTATATGCTATCTTAGAGTATGAATTATGCATTGCATTAGTGATTTATGTAAGACTCTGTAAGTTTCCAACTGTCAGAAATGTGTTTTTTCTCCACTTTTTCTAGAAAGCTGCAAAACAGATGCCATTAACTAAAAAAATGACATTTCAGGCTGAATATTTTTGCCTACTATTAAGTAAACTTAAGATTCCTATCACTAAAAGTGACTTGAGGGAGAAAAAATTATCTTTTTGTAGTTTTATGTTATGCATTTGACAGCACTTCCTGTATTTCCAGTTTCACTCTTTCTGTTATCTCAGTCAGTTTGAGTGTTTTGTGTACAGCAAGAAGGAAGAGAAAATGTTTGAAAATAGGAAGGTATGACTGTAAAGCCACAAAATGTGGTGAGCAATGGCTGAAGTCTCAGGCAGGTGAAAGTACTTCTTACTCATTTTGGAAACTAATAAAATTTCAAATTCAGGGTGACTCTTCAGTGGGAAAACAACAATACTTTCTGATCTCTACAGAAATACAAATATCTGTTCTGACACTACAAGAAAATACTCCCCTCCAGAGAAAAGGCTCAGTAGTACTGAAGTTAGGCCAGTCACCAATGGCTGGATAAAGTAAACAGTTTGTAAACACCATGCACCATCTCAGTTTCAGTGAGAGAAAACCCTGGAAACCAAAGTCTTAAACTTTAAATATACTGAGTTTTGTTTTAATTCTGTTTTTGAAGAGCTAGATTGTATTTTCTTTACTTTTTCTCTAGGGAGGAATTAGATACCCCTCTCCAGATGTGAATATGTCCCTTCTGAGGACTGAGCAAAAAAAGTTAATTGGCTTTTAAAAAAACAGATCACAAAATTTTAAAGCAAAAAAAATATTCTTTTCATTCTTCTGGGTATAACACAGAGTTGGGGACAAAGTTATAAGCCTTTAGGAATGTACAGAGACTCCTAAAGGTCTTAAGACTTGGGTGCCATCCTTAAAAAAAAATACAGTACACTTGAAAAGATGTAATCTTTACTTCTGTAATTTTTTGTTAGTATCAAGCTAAAGGGAAATGACTTAGGGGAACTCTTCTGTGTATGAATGGAATATGAAAGCAGCATTTTCCTCTCAACAGAATTGAAAGATGCTAGTTTTGTACTCTGAGGAATCTCTTTATGCCGAGTCTTCATTTTCTCCACCCTCATTTTTGTTTTTGCAGTAATGATTTTTTGTGGGTAAGTGAAGTAATAAAGATTCAGTGAGTTACAATGCAGTCAGGGAATACACTATTTTCTTAGGCCAAATAAGTGCAAATTTTCAAGAAATACAGAGTCTAACATGAGCAGAAGCTCCATACTGGGAAATCATTTTCTACATTTGAACTCTTCCCTTAACCCTCACCTCATCTTGGGTGTCTAAATGATAGAATAAGATGAGACTTGTTTCCAGCTTCTGATCTAATATGTTGTTCTTTTTGGATCTATATGATTGCCATCCTTGGTTTATTTAATGTTAACATTTTATTTAATTTTAATGTTTAATTTGAATAGCTTTGCCCAGGTTAAATAGTGGTAGGATGAAACAACTGATTAAATGGCTACAGTGACAATTATGGGAAGAGGGCCATTAGGGAATGGCACAATGCCGCGAATGGCCAGTACTTGTCAGAAACTGGTTGTGGCCATGGTAGCCTGGAAAATCTTGCAACCAAGCCTCTGTGAAGTCTCAGTAGGAGTAAGAGGAGACTCACCCCAGCAGAAATTTCACAGAAAGAGAGGAGCAGTGCAGTTCTTCAGGAGTAAATTACCTCTGGGGTGCAAGGGTGTTTGATTGTATGGGGATGTTTAATTTATACCTTCCTGCACTGGATTTTCCAAATGAATCCCACTGATTACACACAGATGAAACTGGTGTTCATAGCCATTACAGCTAAAACCTCTGGCTATTCTTGTAACTTTCTCTAATACTTTACTGGTGGGTAGAGAAGATGCCACCAGCCATTAAGGATTCTGCTGTCATGCTTTAGGTGAGGGCTACTCAACTTTGGAAGCTCCAGGGGTCACAATGATACTCATAGCACATGCCGAGGGCCGCAACTCAAGTTTGGTTGCATATTCATGCAAATAGCTTCTTTCACACTGACAGGCATGAATACAAAGATTAAGGCAAGACTACACAACATGCAGGCCCCATTTTAGTCAGTTTTGCTGATATTAATAAAATGCAATATTTACCTGATTTCCACCCATATGACAGCACTTTTAATGATCAATGACAGTCCAGTAATTTAACTACTAAAATGCATGTCAACAGAAGACTATTGTATTGACTCGCCATTATGGAGCGTGTTCCCAGTGGAGGCCATGTTCAAAGGATCCCGTCCGCAGGCCGCATGTTGAGCCTTGAGTAAACCCAAACTGCACCATGGGCACAAACAAACAGGCCCTGGGCTGCCCACAGGCCGCATGTTGAGTAGCCCTGCTTTAGGTCAATGGTACCTCTCACCTTCACTGTGATGGGACATATGTTGTGGAACTTGAAATCCCACAGTCCATTTCTTCCCATTTCTAAAAAAAAATCACCTACAAATCCATTTTTTGGATTGTTTTTCCAAAAATTATGTTATTTTTGGCCACCACTTTACTTTGTTATCCTCCTACTTCCCCTTGTCATGTTCAGCTGCTTGAATTTTCATTTTCTGTCCTTTGTGTCCGTTCTGTTTTTAAAGCAGAAGTTTCCAAAGCACTCAGTTAAAGTAGCTTCCATTTAAATTAAGTTAAACTTCCATTGATTTCAAGGGGAACAAAGTTAGGCCAGTGCTGAGTGCTTTTGAAAATCAGTTAGATTGTACAGTGCAATGAGTGGCGTGGTGGGAGGTTGGTTAATTCTTTTATTTTTATTATTAGAAAAAAAACATCCTCATGTAATCCATTGTAAAGGAGGCAAACAGATTGGATGCTTTGAAACATTTAATAAACTGTCAAGGTTTTATCAATTTTTAATGATAAAAAGCCCTCTAAAGGAAAAAACAACTTTATTTTTGTACACTAACACTCTGTTTAGTTCGGTTAAAGTCTCTCAGGGCCATTTTGTAACATCAAGCAGGCCTGACACAAGCAAAAAAAGAGGGCAGATTTAGTTTAATCAATCGAGTTTCTTTTTAGAAATGATGCATTTCTGTGCTTTTCATGCCAATGAATACTTCTGATGTTCCCCATTGTACAAGCCATACATACACAGGAGTCACTTCATGTACTGCTAGTGCATCCACCAGTGAACAGCACATAGCAACTCCAGAAAATTATTGAAGAAATAATTCTGGCTGGTGTTAATGACAGCCATCAATCATAGACCCAGTATAGAAGTCAGTAATGTACTAAACAAAATTTTGATTATATGAAAGAGTAATTGAAAGCTAGGGATGTTAGCTAGCATATAATTATATAGTCATGTAACTGAATCAAAATAGCAGTTACACGGCAATTCAATAGTCCTCAGATGTGGGGCAGCATCCAGTGCGCTCCCAGCCCCACCCCCAGCGAGCCGCTAGCAGGAGCAAGAGCCCAAGGTTGCAGGCAGGAGCTGGTCCACGTGGGGAGATGGTTTAAAAACCTTCTTCCTGTGCTGACCAGCTCCCACATGCCGTCCTGCTCGAAGGTGGGGAGAATGCATGTAGTCGACAGAATTAACTGATAAGTGTAGTCATCTACACATTGACATCCCTATTAAAAGCTTTATTGTTTAGCTGAGACAATAGAAGCCACTGCCAGTGGCATGGACCGTGATGGCCAGGCCTGAGTAAAAGCTAAGCCATATGGCCCAAGGGTGTTCTGTGGCAGGGAACCTGACAACATTTGTGTATGGACGGGTGCTTGTAGGGGGTGGTGTTTATGTGTGTGTGTGACTTCCCTCTCCCAGAAATGGCAGGGCCTTGGGCAGATGGGGCAGGGCCGAGAGCAGTATTGCTTCCCCCACTCCCTGCTCAGGCAGGGATTTAAAGGGTCCAGGGCTCCTGACGCTGCCACTGCCATTGCCACAGTAACAGTGGCCAGGAGATCTGGGCCCATTTGAATTCCCTTACAAATTCAGAAGCTGGAACATTGATTTGGCTAAAGCGGAATGTGTTTGTGTATGTGAAAGGAACCAGAAACCAGGGAGCGTGGTCAACTGTCTAATCACACAAACCCAAACACCCTTGTCCTGCCCCATCTCTTCCCTCAGGCCCCTTCTCCTAGGCCTCATTCCATACCTCTGCATTCCATTGCTCACTCTCCCCCCGGCTCACTCACTTTCACTGGTCTGGGGAAGAGGCTTGGAGTGTGGGAGGAGGTGTGGGCTCTGAGTTGGGGCTGAGGGACATGAAGTGGCTCTGGGATGAACTTGGGGCAGTTGGCTGTGGTGCAGGGGTGTGAGCTCTGCGAGGGGTTTTGGATGCAGGAGGCAGCTCAGGGCTGGGGCAGGAGGTTCAGGGCAGGAGGGGGTGTATGGTGCTGGCTCTGAGAGGGGGCTCAGGGTTTGAGCAGTGGGTTTGGGTGCAGGCTCTGGAAGGGGACCGAGGTAGGTGGTTGGGGTGTAGACGAGGGTGCAGGCTTTGGGAGGGAGTGTGGGGTGCTGGAGAGAGTTCAGGGCAGGAGCAGGGGGTTGAGATATGGGAGGGGATGTAGGCTGTAGGAAGAGGCTTGGGTTTAATGCAGGATGGGGTGTGGGTGTGGGTGTGGGCTGTGGGAAGGAGTTTGGGTAGGGGGGCTGGCTTAGGGCTTGGGCAGGAGTTCTGGATGTGGGATGCTGGCTCTGGGAGGGGGCTCAGGGCTGGGGTAGGAGGCTGGGCTGCAGGAGAGGGTGTGGGCTCCGGCCAGCTGGCACTTACCTCAGGTAGCTCCCTGTTGGCAGCGCAGCATGGCTAAGGCAGGCTCCCTACCTGCCCTGCCCCACACTGCTCCCAGAAGTGGCAGGCATGTCTATCAGTGACCCCAGCGCGGGGAAGAATAGGTGGCTCTGCATGCTGCCCCAGTCTCATGCACCACCGCTGAAGCTTCCATTGGCCACAGTTCTCCATTCCTGGCCAAAGGGAGTTGTGTGGGTGGGGGGTGGGGAGCTTCCTGCAGGGGAGGACAGTGTTGAATGTTCGGTCATGCCATAGTTTTCCCTAACTCTAATCCCTGTCAAATGTGTATGGGAGAACAGGGCCCCTAGTTTGCCTGTGAGTTTGCTGTGACTGCATCAGCCTGTGCTTCAATCTGATTTTTTTGCTCAAATCCTGACTCAGAGGATCACTTCTTTCATTCAGAGACATATGTATAATTTTCCTTCTTAAGTAGGAGGCTTTGTTTGAATTTATTAATTTGTTTGGTATGAAAGCCTGTTTCCAGTAATCATAGTAATCAGTCTGCGCGAGAGCTAAAACTCAAATTTTCTTTTCAGTATATTGGTCAAACAAAAGTTAATACCACATGTTCCAATTTTATGTATATAATAGATATGCCAATGATGAATTCAGATAATCACAATCGTAACAAGGAACAATATGAGTCAACACCCATACTGTACTGCTTCTTGCAATACTAGTGTTTAGATGGTAATAATTCCTTTGCAAAAGTCATTTTGAATGCTAGATACTGTTTTGTTTTGTGTACGGGTGTGTAGGTGGGGCCTATGCTTATAGCCTAGAGTACTAGCAGAAAGGTAGCAACAAAGAGAAGAGAAGCAAATGTCATATCCATCCCTTTAAGGAATAAGCCTTTGCATAGAACATTTCTCTGTAGCACCAGTGTACAGGGCATCCTGACAAAGACTTTCATCAGAGTTGCCCCAAAAGAGAGCAAAATGCCAAAGCAAGAACAGCCTAATTCAGAGAAGGAGGAAGGGAGAGGAGGGAGGAAAGGAAATAAACAGTCCTTCATGTAAGGGCTCAGCACAGGGTGTGGGCTACAAGGCAGCCAGTTATATCTCCTTAGTCCGGTAGCCACCTCTATACTTGCTGGCTGTGGCTCTTAAGGTGTTGTCTGCCAGATAGGGACTGTCAAAGCACAACATGTGCAGAGGGACTAGTGTCGGAGTTGGCTGATTCAGCTCTAAACCGCCTGGAGACTTCTCCATCCTGGGAGAATTTCAACAGATCAGGCTCAGGGAGGCTTTTGTTCCATTGACTTTGTGGCAGCAGAGGGGGTGGCAGCAGATGGAGCCTGGGTATACAAGGCAGTCAATTTTCCAGAATTTCTTTGCTGTCTAGCCTAAGCTTGGTCATTGAAACTGCTGAACTCTATTTCTTCAATCTGCCAGGGACGAGGAGAAAAGGAGGACATCCTCAGGATACCTTCCTCCAGCTTATTACGCCTTGCCATTTATATCTCTGCCTTATTTAGCTGGGGTAGGGATCCTTCTTTTCCAGCAAGTGGGTAGGGCAGCTTTTTTGAGGTGAAGTAGGCAATATGCCTGGTTCTTTTGGTTAACAAGGCAAGGCTCAACTGCCTGACTTAGGCCATGGCAATGCTAGACAGTTTGGCCAACAAAAACTTTTGTCATCTTACAGATGCAGACAAAACGGTACAGCTCATGCACACTTAACTGTATGTGCTGGTTTTGATGGTCCTCATTCTGAAAGCGTGGTCTGGCAAGACACAGGAGGTAGGCATTCTAGGATACGTCTACACAGCAGGGTAAAACACGAATTAAGCTACGCAACTTGAGCTATGTCAATTGCGTAGTTGAAGTCGAAATAGTTTAATTCAGCTTTTGGCGCTGTCTACACAGCAGGAAGTTGAAGGAAGAGCACTCTTCTTTCGACTTCCCTTACTCTTCGTGAAATGAGGGTTACAGGAGTCGGTTACAAGAGTCAGAGTAAGAAGTCCTCCAGCTTCCCATTATTTTGAAATAATGGCTTGCAGTGTAGACATGCTCTTTGATACAGTATTTCAGAATAACATCATATTTATGAGATGCTATTGTTGTCTGCTCACAAAAGTGGGCTAAATGTGTTTTTAAATGTGAGCTTCCAGGAAAGTGAGAATTTCCAAAACAGAACAGGAGGCGTGCTCTGGTCACCTAAACCCTTATGCTGCAGAGTTCAGAACTGTGATCAGAGCAGCCCAAAGACAGGCAATGCGAGGCTGCTGTTGGATGACTATTTTCACTTATACACATGAGGCAACATCCACACTGGCATACAGCCAATGGAAAATGTCTGCTGAGGACTTGTGTTTGGTGATCTGGTGCTATTTGTGCTGTAGAAAAAGCTGGATTTTCTCAGACGGAATCAAATTTGTGTCTGAATGCATGACAAAAGGCAACTTCTTTTGACCAAACTTGTAGCGAAACCAGGCCTCTGTTTACAATATGTGTACTCCTTAATAGGTTATGTCTACACTGCAGTTCTATTTCAGGATAACGGAGTATCCCAAAATAGCTATCCCGTGTCTTCAAAGCAAGCCCATTATTTCAAAATATAACGGGCTCGCTATTCTGACATCCCTGTAAACCTCATTCCATGATGAGTAAGGGACGCTTCAGAATAGCGGGTTATTTGTAAATTTGGCGCTGTGTAAATGCACCAGATTATGAAATAAGCTATTTTGAAATAAGAGCGAAATAAGATATGCAATTATCTTATTTCAAGCTACCATTTAGTGTAGATGCACCCCGGGGACACAAGTCATTGTTGATGCTGATAACAGCATGATCATTTAAAAAATCAGACATCTCACTTACCTAGATTTATGTAGTTTTGGAACAACCGTTATAGGGAAAACAATCTCCCAGATCATGTATAATGGCAAATATGTAATGGTTACTCCATTATCCTGCTTTGGATTTTGGTTATTTCTGTAAGTAACAATTGAAATGACAGGGACCATGATCTGGGTAATTAGATCACATGACTTCAGACTGTTAGCTGATCACTGAAGGAGTCAGAAATTAACAACTCATGAATATTTTCTCTCTCTTTATGTTTCAGAAGAGAACCAGGCTTTTCACAAATCTATCAAAACAGGCAAAGCAAGACCATTTGCTTAAAAAAATTAAACGCAGAATTAGATTGAAGTTAATATGGTTTTGCAACATAAGAGTTATGTTACCAGGACCTTCATTCTGAAAATGAGAACATTTGACAAAAAGCCAAATGGATTTATATTTGCATGGGTCAAAAGGAGAACTATGAAATGGTAATGTCACTGTCATACATAAGCAAGTGCAACAGAATATATATATATAAAAATGTTAATGAAATCTATGCGGTTATGCCCACATGGGATACAAAGCAGGGCCAGAGTTTGCAAATAAGGTCACCTTTTTAAAATAAAAAAGCAAGCATGAAATACTGTTTATAAACAGTGGTGTTAAAAAGCATACTAAGTGTGAGCTGGCAGTAAATCAAAGTGTTAGCTTTGTATGCAAACTTTGGCATTATGACAGTCTAGTAGACAATGAGGCACTCAAAGAATGAAAAGCAGGTGGTTAATGTTTGAAATGCAATGTTATTTCTGAAAGTCTTTGAGGTTGCAGCCTTCTTGAAACTTAAAAGCTTTTAATATATTTTGAGGAGGATAGGAAAAAACCCCATGTCAGTTTGTCAAAGTAACATTACTTTGATGTCACCTCACAATAGTCACTATGTGCATAACCTGTCTTCTAAATGTATTCAGCTAACCTTAATCTTACAAATTTTAAATGAGTTACAATGAAAAAATCTTTAAAATACTTTAGGTTGGTTGGGAGTGGCTGCAATCAGCTGTAATTCATCAGTAGCAGATTATTGGGAGAGAGCAAAAAATGAAACAAAATATTTGTGGTTATTAAATACTTTAATGAAGTACAAATAAAATAAAACCAATAGGAACTATTTTACTGTTTTTGACATCAACATATGAAAGCTACACAGTATTCTTATTGGATTGCCATTTGTAGAGATAATAGCATGTTGTTACTCGGATCTTGGCAACATTAAGGACTGTTGCAGTCATAGATAAATTTGGAGGCTTTGGACTTGCCTTCTTCAAATACATAAACATCAGCGTACACATATCTTGAAAACAAATGAAATTGCTTATATTATCCTGCATATGTGCTGGTAATCCAAGCTCTCCAGCAATCAACATTTAAGAGGTTTAAAATAGGAATGTAAGTGGCTAGTCAAGTAGTTGACTCCCGATAAGCCTAGACTTATCAGGTAGTTGAGTCACTACTGGAATAGTCACTTCTTACCCTCCTTGCTGCAGCAAGGGTGAGGGTGGAGGGGGAGCAGGAGCCGGTGTTGTGGGGAGCCAGCTTAAAATCTAGTTCCCCCCTGCACTGTCTCCACTGGGTGGGGAAGGGGGGAAGGGAGTGACAGGGGAGACAGAGGCTCAGCTGGGAACCAGGTGCAGGCTGGGACAGCTGAGTCCCCGCTCGCGCCTGGTCCCCTGCTGTGGCTCTGCCTTTTAAATGTAGTAAGAGCCAGGTGGCTCTTTCTACATTTAAGAGAGCCATAGCAGGGTTAGCTCCCAGGGAGCTGCAGCTCTTCAGTTTCCCCCCTTATCGACTAATCGAGTAGTCAATGGAAATTCCATTGGCTACTTGATTAGCTGATTAAACACAATTTAACATCCTCAATTTAAAATGCAGTTCCTGGTTAAACCAAAATAAAAAAAATAGCACAACTGTCTGTTAAAACTGTAGTGGTTTTGTTGCTTCTTAGGCACTATTTGGGAAGCCTAGAGAAAGTGATTCCTCAACATACATTGACAAAAAAAATTTGGAAAAAATGGTTTTCTTGCCTTGTAATTTTCCCATGATTTTATGAATTTCAAAGTGCTTCAGGCAACCCTGCATATTTGTTCTGCCATTATATCATGATGTTGCCTCTCTGATATTTTAAGTCAAGCAGGCTGAAATGATTAAAGTCTTTTTCATAGTAATGACAATTACCTAAATGTACTTAGAACTCCTCCTGCCCTTTTCTGTTATTTTGTAAATTAGTGCTTGGATGGTGTAAGTGGTAGATTTTGTGTTTATTTAGTCATTTGGATAGAATTATAGAAATATAGGACTGGAAAAGACCCTGAAAAATCCACAAGACCAGTCCCATGCACTGAGATGAAGTAAACTTGGATCATCTCTGAAAAGTGGTTGTCCAACCTGTTCTTAAAAACCTCCAATGATGGAGATTCTACAACCTCCCTTGGAAAGAAAAAATCATTGCTGAACTGCTTGATTAGTTAGAAAGCTTTCCCCAATATTTACCCTAAAATCTCCTTTGCTGTAGAGTAAGCCCATTATATTTTGTTCTACCCTCAGTGGACATGGAGAATAATAGATCACTCTCCAATTTATAACAGCCCTTAACATATTTGAAGATTTATCAAGTTTCTCCTCGATCTTCTTTGCTCGAGACTAAACATGTCCAATTTTTTCATCTTTTCATCAAAGGTCAGACCTTTTATCATTTTTGTTGCTCTCGTGAGGACTCTCCTCAATCTGTCCACATCTTTCTTAAACATAGCACCCACAAACCAGACACAGTGTTCCAGCTGATGCCTCAAGAGAGCTGAATGGACAGTTATCTTCCATGTCTGACATATGGCCTTCCTATTAATAGACCAGAATGACAGTAGCCTTTTTTTGCAATTACATCTCATGTTTGCTCATATTTAATTTGTGACTCACTGTTACACCCGGATCCTATTCATCAGCACTACTGCCTAGGCAGTTACTTCCCATTCTGTTTTTATGTATTTAATTTTTCTTTTCTAAGTGAACAGTTTGAAGTAATAACACTCAGGAAGCTGCAAGACTCCCATTGACTTCACTGAGCTTTTGAATCATGCCCATAAAAGTGAAGAATTATGATCAAGGTCCATTTTGGTCAATTTCACAGGATTTCAAAAATTGTGAATTTCATGATTTCAGCTATTTAAATCTGAAATTTCACTCTTGTAATTTTAAGGGTCTTGATCCAAAAAGAAGTTGTGGGAGGGTCATGAGGTTATTGTAGAGTGGGGGCCTACCTTACTTTTGCACTGCTGCTGGTAGTGGCACTGCCTTCAGAGCTGGGCAACTGAAGAATGGTGGCTGCTGGCCGGGAGCCCAGCTCTGACGGCAGAGTCACCACCAGCAGCTGTGAAGAAGTAGGAGTGGCATAGTATGGTATTGCCACCCTTCTTTTCTGTTGCCTGCAGAGCTGGGTCCCCAGTCAGCAGCTCCCACTCTCTGGACACCCACTGTCTCTGACAGTGTCTGACTTTCCAGATGACCAAATCTGAAAGCAGCACAAAAGGTAAGTATGGCGGTATCACATCCCCTCCTTCCCATGAAATAAACTTGTGATCCTCCCTTCAACTCCCTTTTGGGTCAGGACCTGCAGTCTGAGAAATGCTGGTATTTCCTTTAAAATATACACTTAAAAGACCAGATTTCATAACTATGACGAAAAAATAGCAATGACTGAACTACTCCTATTCAATATTACTCAGCATTTCACCTTCCCTATTGGTCTCACTACCCTCCAAACTGGTAAAACCTGCTTTTAATGAAGAAATTTTAACAAAACTGAAATCACTGTGATGTTAACTATAAGATCCAGTACGTCCATAAATGTAGTCAACTTAGGAGCTTTGGGTGGCCAAAAATACTATATTAAACACCAAGGTAGGGACTAGATATGGCCAGATTTATTCCTCATGTAACTATAATGAAGTCAGTGGAGTTACATCAGACATGATTGGAACCTAAGAATTAAAACACTATTTTATTTATTCATTTATGTAGGTAACACATAGATTCAGAACTCCCAGATAAACAATCAAAAGGAGTTACTGTTCCACATTTATTTAAACAAACTTTGGTTTAAACCTCTTATTAAAATATATATTTTATTTTTCCTCAAAATCTTGGCCATGTATTTCTCCCCAAATGTATTGCTTCTTAAATTCCATTAGGGAACAGACATGACATGCCATCTCCTTGCTAACCGTTTGTTTCAGAAACCATTTGGGAATAAATTAGCAGTGGTTCTCCTCATGCCATATTCACCCTCCACATTGCTTATGGAAGGGTGCCTATTGTGTGAAGGGGAGTCCCAGCTAGGTAGATCTCTTCCCCTAGGTCTGCAGTGGTCTGCTGGTTTTAGGTTTGGCAAATTTGAAGGGAACAGGGAGATGACATAAAGTGGCATGGGAATTTCCTGTATTCTTCCTGCCCCCTGTTGCAGAACTGCTAGAGAATCTGGTAAAATATAACACAAAATATAACAGACTAACTCGGCTAGCCCTCTGAAGCTTATCTACTAACTGTCTCTTTTTTCTTCCTCCCCTCCACTTTTTTCCGTTCTCCCCCTCTCCCTCCTCCCCTTATTTATTCTTGGATCTGGACTTCCTACACTCCGGTCATCTGAAGAAGTGGGGTGTGTCCACAAAAGCTCATGATACCATCTACATGTTTTGTTAGTCTTTAAGGGCAAGTCTAGACTACATGGCTCCGTCGACGGAGCCATGTAGATTAGGGTTGTAGGCAAAGGGAAAAGAAGTGGCGATTTAAATAATCGCCACTTCATTTAAATTAAAATGGCTGCCACGCTGTGCCGATCAGCTGTTTGTCGGCACAGCGCTGTAGTCTGGACGCTCCGAGGTCGACATCAAAAGCATTTGTCGACCTCCCCGGTAAACCTCATCCCATGAGGCATAATGGGGAGGTCGACAAATGCTTTTGATGTCAACCGCGGAGCGTCCAGACTACAGCGCTGTGCCAACAAACAGCTGATCGGCACAGCACGGCAGCCATTTTAATTTAAATGAAGCGGCGATTATTTAAATCGCCGCTTCTTTTCCCTTTGCCTACAACCCTAATCTACATGGCTCCGTCAACGGAGCCATGTAGTCTAGACATGCCCTAAGATGCTACAAGACTATTTGTTGTTTTTTAAGTTTTTCCTGTTACGGACTAACGCGGCTACTACTCTGAAGATTTATTTCTATGTAGTCAAGGATGGGGGTCTAATTCTTTCCCTCCCATAACATTTACAAATTGTTGTGTAGATTATTTAATAGCTTTGATCTTGAGGGGGAGGGTTGCATCAGTTATCGCTCATATGGTGTCCAACACTTGTATATTATGAGCTGATATTTATTATTGAGTAATATCTTACTTTGTTCTGCTGTGACAGGTGTAAAATTCAGCCAGTTAATGATGAATGGGGTGGAGAGACAGCTAGAGATAGCTGGTACCAAAAATGAATTTTTAAAATGTTTATAAAATTGTACACCTTTAAGCTTTCCCCCTTTCCCTCATCTTTCATATGCCACATGTTTGATGCACACATTTGCTCCAGTTCTATGCTGTTTTTCTTCCCAAGTGTCCTACTTTACTGATGTGTTTTGGATGTGCCTGGAATGCATGATTATACCCATTATATTCATCGTTTTCTAAATACTGCTGGCATTTACGGTGTAACAGAGAACTAATGTGCAAAGTTACATTTGCATTACTTCTGCAAAGGGAAAGAAAAACAACCTATTTAAATTAGTACTGAAGCCATTTCAGTATTGTAGCTCATTGGGGGCATGTGCAGACAAGGACAAAAGGCATAAACATTCTTTATGCCAACATAAAAACTATTAGCATATTGCACCAGAAAGGTATCAGATAATTTCTTTCTCACATTTTTTCAAATTGAATCCTGTGCATTTTTAAAATTAATCACTTTCTCCTGGGATGTCATTGTAGCACGATACTTAGAACCCTATTCTTCAATTGTGGATTCTCTTATCTTGCCCTCCCTTCCCCTGCAAATCTCCAGCATCACTTTTGGGGTATGTCTACACTACACTCTTATTTTGAAATAAGATATTTTGGAATAGTAACTTCCCAAATACCTATTTTGAAATAGTGCATCCACACTACAAATGCCCATCACAGAATTATGTTGAAATAGCATCTACACTGATTGGAGCCTGAATCGCATTTAAGGCCACCCAGAAGCACTCTAGCACTCTGGAGGAGCAGTCACTGCCTGTAGCTGTTGCCTGAGGCTATCTGAGGCTCAAGCTGAAAGGGGCTCTCCTCTACAGTCATGTCTCAGTCTCCTCTCCATTGCCCATCTGCTTGAGGGACAGCAAACTCTCCTCACTGCATGCTCTAGTTGTCCTTGCGGCCGCTGCAGCACTTCTGCCATGGAGCTGGACCTGCTGCAAAGCACTCACTGGCTCTTAGACCTCCTGCTGCACCTCCTGGCGCAATTACTACAGGCTGTCCACATGACACTGCAAGACCAGGACCAGCAGCTCACTCTGGGGCATCTCTTCACCCCATTCCACTTGCTTCTCATGTACCACAGCCCCTCCCACCCTCTCCTGCACTGTGCGCCACTGCTTCGGGTGCCAGGACATCATTTCCGACAGGTAGGACCAGATTCATGGAATGGCGGGAAGAACAGCACTGGCTCCAGAACTTCTGCATGCAGAAGGTACCTTCCTGGAGCTGTGCAAGTGGCTCATCCCTGCCCTCAGCTGACAGGACACCCAGATGGGACCTGCCACCCCCCTCCAGAAGTGGGTCGCCATCGCTATTTAGAAGCTCGTCACACTGGACAGCTAACGCTCTGTCGGTAGCCAGTTCAGTGTGGGGAGATCTACTGTTGGGGCTGTGCTCCGACAGGTATAATTCTCTTGCTATTGTCCCAGGAGGGTGGTGAACCAGTGGAATGGGGTACCCTAGGGAAGAGGGGTTGGTGGACTCTCCCTCCCTGAAAGTTTTTCAGTCCCGCCTTCACAAAGCCCTGCTGGGGATGGGGTTGCTCCTGCAGTAGAAAGGGGCTTGGGCTCAGGGCCCTTCCAAGGGCTCTGGCAACCCTGTGATTCTGTTTGTATCCTCTCACAGGTGGTGAGGGCCATCAATGCCATTGTGCTGCACAGGGTCATCACCCTGGGCAATGCTGACCCCATTGTCACTGAGTTTGCTGCCATGGGCTTCCCCCACTGCAGGGAGGGGGCATTGATGGCACCCACATCCCCATCTGGACTCCCAACCACTGGGCCTCCAATTATATCAACCAGAAGGAGTACTTTTCAGTGATGCTGCAGGCCCTCATGGAGCACAGGGGCTACTTCACAAACATTAACGTCAGGTGGTTGGGGAAAGTGCACAACACCGCATCTTTAGGAACTGCAGCCTCTTCCAGAAGATGCACACCAGTACTTTTTCCCTGACCACACCATAAGGGTCAGGGATATGGACATACCTATATGCATTGCGGGCGACACAGCCTACCCCTGGCTAATGAAGCTGTCCTAATCAGGAGTGCTGACCAGCACCTGGTGACTAAGGGGTTTATTAATGTTTCCTATACCTAGCCAGGTATCGGGTGGTCAGCCAATAACAATGTAGCTAGGAATTTCAAACTGGAAAAGAGGGTTTTTTTCTTTCTCTTCTTTGTTTGAGATTCAGAGCAGTTTTCTTCCAAGTACTGAGGGAGATGGGAGATGCTCCTCTCTCCAAGAACAGACTTCTTACAATGTAAGTAGGGAAAAGTTTAGCTAGTCCATCAGGATTTATTGTTTTCCTTGTTTGGGGATGTGGAAATAATGGCTGAGCTTGTTAAGTTGTTTTTTTCCTTTTGTAATTAGGTCTTCAGCCCAGAGATTTTCCCTGAGTATCTATATCAAATGGTGTATTTTTCCATCTAGCCAATTCACTATGCTTGCAACTGTAGTTTTGTTTTGATAATAAAAGTTTGTTCTTTTTTCTAATTAGCTGGTATTGGTTGATTTTTGTGTTCTGGAAGGTCCGTCTATGTGTATCTGCATGCCTGACCGAGGGGTCAACTACCACAGACTGCAGCTTGTTTTTTTCTTCTTTTTCAAGCTCTTTTGGGGAAAAAGAGCTTGGGGTATCCCTGAGGTTGGTTTCAAGGGTCCACCCTATTTGTGGGTTCAAAAGCACTTGATGGTGGCAGCGGATTCCCCAAAATCTGGGTATTAGGGTTTTTTGGGGGAAGTTTTTATATCAGAGCCTTTAGAGGCAAGGTTTTGGAGTGCTCTTGCAGGCCCCCAACTCATCGTGCCAGAGTGGGGAGCAGCCTTGACAGAAGCCCTACAGAGGACACCTGGATCCCACCAAGGAACGGTTCAATGTCAGGCTCAGCAGGTGCCACATCATCGTGGAGGGTGCCTTTGGCCATTTGAAGGGGAGGTTCTGGTGTCTCCTCACCTATCTGGACCTCGGCAAAAGGAACAACTTGCAGGTGGTGGCAGACTGCTGCGTCCTGCACAACCTGTGCGAGAACAAGGGGGAGATGTTCCTGCCAAGGTAGAGGGAGAGTCTGAGCAGCTCCCCAGGACCTTGGAGCAGTTGTGCACCACTGCCATCCAGCAAGCCCATCAGGGGGCTGTGCACATCTGGGAGGCCCTGAGGGAGAGTTTCAGACAAGGCCAGCTGTGATACTCTCCCCTGGGCCTCCCTACATGAGGCCTCTGCATTGCCCCTCTTGCCAGGTGGTGCGGTGCAGCTCCTGGTCAGCATGGTGCTCCTCCAAGTCAGTGTCCCACTTCTGCTCCTGCCTCTCAAGACACCGCTGTAGGGCATGCAGGCAGGCGATATGTTCCTGTTCCAGGTCCTTACGGGGTCGTCTGCAGCAGCAGCTCTCACAGGGTTGGGAGAATGGCACGGGAGGTGGTGGATGTGCCTCACTCACAGCTGCTCCAGCTGTGAAGAAAAGTGAGAAGGGCAGTCATCCCAGTAGACACTGCATGGAGCCTAGCCCTCATCTCGGAGCCAGTAATGAAAGGTCTCCATTCAGATGATGTTGATGTGCTTTGAGTAAGTGGTCTAGACAGCAGGAGAACAGATGTCCCAGAGGAGCCTCACTACCCCCATGTCCCAGGGGCAAGCAGACATGAGAAAGTGCTGGCCAGGCCAGAAGCCTGTGGGCAGCAGGGGCGCAAATAGGTGGCTCACCTTCCCTCCGTGCCATGCATGCATCCCACAGGGAGAGGACTTCTATGCCTGCCTGTTGGAGGAGCGGGGAGAGAGTTTTGTGGGAGGTGTGTGCGAGCGGCAGATGCCGCTTGCCGGGGAGGGTGCTACTGGGGTCCCCTCTTCATCCTCTCCCCACTAGGCTCTCCTGCAGGGGATCGATGTCCTCCACCTTGCCACTCTTGACCAGGAGCGGATGCTGCACCGAATGTGCAGGTATGAGCCAGTGCCATGTGCAGCACTGCTGTGTGTGTCCACAACCCCAGCCTCCTTTGTGGTGGCGTGTGTTGGGAAGGAGTTCCGCTATGGAGTCAGGAGTAAGGCAGACCTCTCCAGAAACCTTGTAAGCAGGAGCAAAAAGTTCCTTTGACAGCCTCATGTGGCTCTCTGCTCCAGACTTGCACTCCATGTGAACCCACGTGCACAGGCTTCTGTGCGATCCCCAGTCCGAGAAGGCCAAGGGAGGAGTGCACAGCCCCTCACCACCCACTGCCTACTCCTGTGTTCCGTGTTTGTCTAGGGAAAATAATGGAACTCACCTGATGTGCCTTCACTGGTTTTGTCTGAGCCCTGGGCGACATCCTGGGAGGGAGGTACTGGCTACAGGGACAGGATGACCTCCTGGCTGGTAGGCACCGTGTCCTGGCTGGCCTTATCTTTCTCCTCCTGCTCCTTGTCCTTCTCATCCACAGCCCTGCCTTCTGGGAGGCTCAGAACAGGTATGTCCAGGCCAGCCTCCATGACCTACATGGATGCAGTGCAGCTGCCCATAAAAGCAGCAGGTCTGGGGTGCTGCTCCTGAACAGGAACTGTGTTCCCTGGCCTTTGTGTAGGCCTGCCTAAGTTCTTTGATTTTCATGTGCACCTGCTTCTGGGTGCGAATGTGGCCCTTCTCGCTCAGGCTTGTGGCCATCCGGCGGTAAACATCTGCGTTCCTGCTCCTGGTGCGGAGATCCTGGAAGCTGGCTTCCTCTTCCAAGACCTCAGGATCTCTGCACCAGACCAGGAAGGGGCCCTCTTCTTCTGCTCCTGGGCAGGAGCTTGGGAGCTGGCTGCTGACTTGCTAGCGCCCTATGGGGCTATGGCAGCACAACAGGGTCCTGCTTTGTAGCACAGGGCTGGCTAGGCTGGTGTGGTGCCACAAGCAATTTTCCTTCTGGCTGCAGTTTTAAAGGCTGCATGTGAAGGGAAATTGTAGAGTTTTGAGGGGTGTGGACAGAGCAGTCACCGGGGCAGCTGTGAGAAGCCCTGGAAACCAGTTACTTTGAAATAAGCGCAGCTGCGCTGTCCACACAGACTCTGTTTTGAAATAGCTATTTCAAAATAAGTGTTATTCTTCATGAAATGAGGGTTTGTTATTCCAGACTAAGAAGCCTGATATTTCAAAACAATGCTGTAGTGTAGACATGCCCTTGTTTATTCTCTCTGAAAAGATAGCTATTGTGTAACTTTCTGGCAGAGTATAATTTCATCTGAGATTCTGCCACTCTTTCCACGCCAGATTCCTTGTATTTATGAAGCATCAAGTAGTTAATTAACCATCTTGCAGGTCTAATGTTGTTTCTTTATTAATAAAAGAAACTATGCTATTGATAAAAAAAATTAAACCTTGTAAGATGCTTAACTACTTAATGTTAATAAGAGCACAAGATGGCAGCATGAATAGCATTTTAGCTTATGAATTAAGAAGTTTCTCTTGAAATTGTGTTTATCTTTTACAGAAACCAAGCTCTGTTTGCTAGGTAATTAAGCTATTGATTATGAAATCAACTACATTTCAAAAGGTCTTCTATTTAAACTATTGCTATGAGAGCCTTAGCAAATGCCACTAACTTTGAGACTTTTTCAAAAGTTTCATTCTTGGAAGAATTCTGAGCCTTGTACCACCCTAGATCCCCATGTGGAATTCCCATTGGTATCACTGACTGACTCCCAGTAATGTGTAATGACATTGTGCAAAAACTTGAGACTAGACTAGATCAAATTCTCCAAATCAGAAATATACACACAACTCTTACTCCACTCAATGGATGTTATGTGTGCATATCTGAGGGCAGAATTTGGAGCTAATGTTTTTGCCTCAAGCTTCTGAGGTCATTATAGGGAAAGAGGTCTCCAAATTTAGCAGATATATAATTTTCATATGATCCTGAAGACAAGGCTTCAAGTATTTTAGATTTGAGCTGCTTTGTGTGTGATCAAAGAAAACAGAAAACACTAGAACTTTCAAGATCTCTTGTGATGGTAAGAAATTATTGGGGAAATTTGTTTTCAAGAGTAACTATAAGAGAAAAGAGAAATCTCTTCATTCAGCCAAACATCCGACTTGAAGAAACCAGTGAGGAAGGACTAATCCTGCTAATATTGAAGATGATTAAAAAATTAAATTAGAATCATAGGGTTGGAAGTATCCTGAGGAGGTCATTGAGTCCAACCCCTTGGCCAAAGCAGGACCTACCCCAACTAAATAATCCTATCCAGGGCTTTTTCAAGATGGGACTTAAAAATCTCTAGGGATGGAGATTCCACCACCTCCCTAGGTAACCCATTCCAGTGCTTCACCACATTCCTAATAAATTAGTTTTTCCTAATACACAATCTAGACCTCCTCCACTACAACTTGATACTATTGGTCCTTGTTCTGTCATCTGTCATAACTGAGAATAGCCTAGCTCCATCTCTTTGGAGCCCCCCACCTTCAGGTAGTTGAAGGCTGCTATCAAAGCCCCTCTCACTCTTCTCTTCTGTAGTCTAAATAAGCCCAGATCCCTCAGCCTCTCCTCATAAGTCAAGTGCTCCAGCCCTTTGATCATCTTTGTTGTCCTCTGTTGAACTTTCTCCAATGCATCCACATCCTTTCTGTAATGGGAGGCCCAGAATTGGACACAGTACTCCAGATGTGGCCTCGCCAGTGCTGAACAAAGGGGAATAATCACTTCTCTAGATCTTTTGGCAATGCTCCTACTAGTGCACCCTAATATGCCATTAGCCTTCTTGGCTACAAGGGCACACTGTTGACTCATATCCAGCTTCTCATCCACTGTAATCCCCAGATATTTTTCTGCAGAACTGCTACTTAGCCAGTTGGTCCCCAGCCTGTAACAATGCTTGGGATTCTTCCATCCCAAGTGCAGGACTCTACACTTGTTCTTGTTCAACCTCATCAGATTTCTTTTGGCCCAATCCTCTAATCTGTCCAGGTCACTCTGGACTCTATCCTTGCCCTCCAGTGTATCTACCTCTCCCCCTAGCTTAGTGTCATCTGCAAACTTGCTGAGGGTGCAATCCATTCCCTCATCCGAGCCATTAATAAAGATGTTCAACAAAACCGGTCCTAGAACACTTGGGGCACTCCTCTAGAAACCCACTGCCAACCTGACATCAAGCTGTTGATCACTACCCGTTGGGCCCAACAGTCAGGCCAGTTTTCTATCCATCTTACAGTCCATGTCTCCAATCCATAGTCCCTTAACTTGCTGGCAAGAATATTGTGGGAGACCATATCAAAAGGCTTGCTAAAGTCAAGGTATATCACATCCACTGCCTTCTCCATATCCACGGAGCCAGTTTCCTTGCCATAGAAGGCAATCAGATTGGTCAGGCATGAATCCATGTTGACTTCTCCTGATCACTTTCCTCTCTTCCAAGTGCTTCAGAATGGATTCCTTGAGGATCCCCTCCATGATTGTTCTGGCGACTAAGATGAGGCTGACCGGTTTGTAGTTGCCAGGATTGTCCTGATTCTCTTTTTAAAAGATGTCCCTGTGGATTTGTGTATGTCCAGCTTTTCTAAATAGTTGTTAATCTGTTCTTTCTCCACTGAGGGCTGCCTGCTTCCTTCCCATACTGTGTTGCCTAGTGCAGTAGTCTGGGAGCTGACCTTGTCTGTGAAGATAGAGGCAAACAAAAGCATTGAGTACTTCAGCTTTTCCTACATCATCTGTCACTAGGTTACCTCCCTCATCCCGTAAGAGTCCCACACTTTCCCTGACCACCCTCTGACTATTAACATGCCTGTAGAAACCTTTCTTGTTACCCTTCACATTCTTTGCTAGCTCCAATTCCAATTGCACTTTGGCCTTCCTGATTACACCCCTGCATGCTCGAGCAATAGATTTATGCTCCTCCCTAGTCCTCTGTCCAAGTTTCCATTTCTTTTAAGCTTCATTTTTGTGTTTAAACTCACCAAGGATTTCACCAAATTGATTATGGATGCAGGATTAGGCCTCAACATTGCATGCAGCTGCAGTTTTCGGAGTAGTTTTAAAATATAAACTTAAAAAGAAAGTCAAGGATAAAATCCAGGGTAAAATGAGCTTGCTGTTTTATTTCCTACGGGTAAGTAATGACTGCTAATTGGTATTAAGGCATTCTGTGTAGAACGGCGTGGGGAGGGAAGGGAGGAAGGAGGAGGAAGGGGAGACTTAAAAACTCTGTATACCTTTAAAGGTCATGAGCATCGTTTTTACTTATTTCAGTCTGATTGTATTGCAGATACTGCTGTAACATTTTATAGCATTGTTTCTCTAATTTTTAGTCTCCATTCAGTTAAGCAGGACCGCTGACAACAATTCCAGAATATATAATGGGTCCCCTAGAACCAGTCCCCCTGACATCTCAAGGGCAGCACTGCCCATCTGCTGGCATGTTCCCTCTTACTTTTTTCATCCAGGTGAGCAATGCATTGGGTGCATTTAAGTATGTGCAGATGTTCACCACCAGTAAAAACAAAATCTAGAAAGCTACTATATATTTGTCTGTCTGTTCAACAACTCCTCCTAAGCAGTAAGAGCTAGTGTCACCAAATTTAATGTGCCACTTTCTATTGTCACAACTTAAAGCAATGTAAGGGTTTGGTTGTCGGGGAAGGAGAGTGGGGAGGGAGGAGCTGAAGCTCCCCCCCGCCCCAGTTTGTATGGGGATGCATAAAACCATTCAGAGAAGAGGCAGAATCACCAGGCATTGCAGGAAGTACCAATTCGTAACAACAATAGTAATAGAAGTATGTGTGGGAGATGAGTGTGACACAGACAGGATAATGTATGTGAGAGACACAGGACAGTGTGTGTGTGTGAGTGAGATGGAGTAAGACACAGACAGCTCAGCGTGTATATGAGAGAGTGAGGGTGACACAGATGAGCTATAGAACTCCAGCACTCCCAGCGGAGAGTTTGTCCTTACAGCGAGGGCAGGTTTTTGTCTGAGCTCAGACTGGCGTTCCCTCTCTGTGGCTCATACACTCACACAGACACCAGGAAACAGGCAAAAATCTGGAGTGATTTTGGTGTATCTTTCTTGCCATGTATCTTTCTCTAGCCATTTCTATAATAAATTTAAGGTAACAAATGGCACACTTCTCAGTAAACCATTTTCCCTTTTTGTGCCAGTCCCTGCTTGGCCTGTGTCACTGTGTAGCCTCTGGCTCAGTAATAGGTGGTGGTGTCTGCATCTGTCAGCAAGAGCAGCTGCAGGGAGAACTGGTTCTTGGCGATGTCTGCAGAGATGCTGGCTCAGCCTTGGCGAGAAAGGGCATAGCTTGTGCTCCCACTGTTATATGGACTCACATCCCTCATCCACTCCAGCTCTTTCCCTGGGGGTGCTGGAACCGGGTCCAATAGTAACCTCCAGCAATGGAGTAAAGTAACCAAGACAGCGCAGATCAGGGTGGAGGGGGACTTTCCTGAGCTTTGGGTGGGGTCAAAAGATGGATCTGGGCTCGGAGCCTCACTCGTCAATTTTGCAATTTCCAGGTATTTGAGGGCTGAGATCCCGATTGACTGAAACTGGGGCTCTGGTCCATTTATTCACACATTAAGAAATTGGTAATGCCAGGGATCTGGCTTTTCAATGAGATGAGAACCAGGAACCCACCCAATTGAAATGTCAAGTGTGATTTAAGAGGGTATTCTCTCTAGACATGTACAGATTTTGCAGTCTCCCAAAATAATCAGTGAGCAATAAGTGCAAACCCTTGCCAGTAACCGATAAGCAGTTATTAAATTGATTATTGGGAGCAAATCAACACCCAAGACTGAAATTGTAAAAAACCCTAAGAGGATTCTGGATTTTGCGTAGCTTTTTCTGCTTTTTTTTTTCCAGAAGAGGCTTTTCCGCCATTGGGCCCTGTTTAGAAAAAGCCTCCTCTTTCGGTGGAGCCCTTATGCCTCATGAAACGAGGTATACAGGGCTCCCCGAAAGAGTGCGTTTGCTCTTCCGTGAAAAAAAGCGGAAGAGGAAACGCGTTCCTTGGACGCGGTGGGGTTTTTGCGGGATACCTCTGGTATCCCGCAAAAACCCCGTAGTCTAGACATAGAACATAAGAACATAAGACTGGCCGTACTGGGTCAGACCAAAGGTCCATCTAGTCCAGTAGCCTGTCTGCCGACAGTGGCCAGCACCAGGTGCCCCAGAGAGGGTGGACTGAAGACAATGATCAAGCGATTTGTCTCCTGCCATCCTTCTCCAGCCTCTGACTAACAGAGGCCAAGGACACCATTTCTATCCCCTGGCTAATAGCCTTTTATGGACCTAACCTCCATTAAATTATCTAGCTTCTCTTTAAACTCTGTTATAGTCCTAGCCTTCACAGCCTCCTCTGGCAAGGAGTTCCACAGGTTGACTACATGCTGTATGAAGAAGAACTTTCTTTTATTAGTTTTAAACCTGCTACCCATTAACCTCATTTGGTGTCCTCTAGTTCTTCTATTATGGGAACTAATAAATAATTTTCTTTATTTGCCCTCTCCACACCACTCATGATTTTATATACCTCTATCATATCCCCCCTCAGTCTCCTCTTTTCTAAACTGAAAAGTCCCAGTCGTTTTAACCTCTCTTCATATGGGACCTGTTCCAAACCCCTAATCATTTTAGTTGCCCTTTTCTGAACCCTTTCCAAGGCCAAAATATCTTTTCTGGGGCGAGGAGACCACATCTATACACAGTATTCAAGATGTGGGCGTACCATAGTTTTATACACGGTCAGTAAGATATTCTGTGTCTTATTTCCTATCCCTTTCTTAATAATTCCTAGCATCCTATTTGCCTTTTTGACCGCCGCTGCACACTGTGTGGAAGTTTTCAGAGAACTATCCACGATAACTCCAAGATCTCTTTCCTGATTTGTCATAGCCAGATTAGCCCCCATCATATGTACGTACAGTTGGGGTTATTTTTCCCAATGTGCATTACTTTACACTTATCCACATTAAATTTCAATTGCCATTTTGTTGCCCAATCACTCAGTTTGGCGAGATCTTTTTGGAGTCCCTCACAGTCTGCTTCTGTCTTGACTATCCTAAACAGTTTGGTGTCATCCACAAACTTTACCATCTCACTGCTTACCCCTTTCTCCAGATCATTTATGAATAAGTTGAACAGGATTGGTCCCAGGACTGACCCTTGCGGGACACCACTAGTTACCCCTCTCCATTCTGAAAATTTACCATTTATTCCTACCCTTTGTTTCCTGTCTTTCAACCAGTTCTCAGTCCATGAAAGGACCTTCCCTCTTATCCCATGACAATGTAATTTACACAAGAGCCTTTGGTGAGGGACCTTGTCAAAGGCTTTCTGAAAATCTAAGTATACTATATCTACTGGATCCCCCTTGTCTGCATGTTTGTTAACCCCTTCAAAGAACTCTAATAGATTAGTAAGACAGGATTTCCCTTTACAGAAACCATGTTGACTTTTGTCCAACAAATTATGTTCTTCTACGTGCCTCACAATTTTATTTTTTTACTATTGTTTCGACTAATTTGCCCGGTACTGAAGTTAGACTTACCGGTCTGTAATTGCCAGGATCACCTCTAGAGCCCTTTTTAAATATTGGTGTCACGTTAGTTACCTTCCAGTCATTAGGTACAGAAGCCGATTTAAAGGATAGGTTACAAACCACAGATAATAGTTCAGCAATTTCCCATCTGAGTTCTTTTAGAACCCTTGGATGAATGCCATCTGGTCCCGGAGATTTGTTGACGTTAAGTTTCTCTATTTGTTCCAAAACCTCCTCTAATGACACTTCAATCCGGGACAGTTCCTCAGATTCATCACCCACAAAGGACTGCAGATTTGGGAATCTCCCTAACATCCTCAGCCGTGAAGACTGAAGCAAAGAAATCATTTAGTTTCTCCGCAATGGCTTTATCGTCCTTGATTGCTCCTTTTATATCTCAATTGTCTAGGGGACCCACAGGTTTTTTAGCAGGCGTCCTGCTTCTAATATACTTAAAAAACATTTTGTTATTTCTTTTTGAGTTTTTGGCTAGCTGTTCCTTAAAATCTTTTTTTTGCTTTTCTTATTACATTTTTACACTTGATTTGACAGTGTTTATGTTCCTTTCTATTTATCTCACTAGGATTGGACTTCCACTTCTTAAAAGATGCCTTTTTTCCCCTCACTGCTTCTTTTACATGGTGGTTAAGCCACGGTGACTCTTTTTTAGGTCTCTTGCTATGTTTTTTAATTTGGGGTATACATTTAAGTTGGGCCTCTATTATGGTGTCTTTAAAAAGTTTCCATGCAGCTTGGAGGGAATTTGGCTCGAGTCACTGTGCCTTTTAATTTCTGTTTAACTAAACTCCTCATTTTTGTGTAATTCCCCTTTTTGAAATTAAATGCCAGAGTGCTGGACTGCTGAGGTGTTCTTCCCACCACAGGAATGTTGAATGTTATTATATTATGGTCACTATTCCCAAGCAGTCCTGTAATGGATATCTCCTGGACCTGATCCTGTGCTCCACTCAGGACTAAATCGAGAATTGCCTCTCCCCTTGTGGGTTCCTGTACCAGCTGCTCCAAGAAGCAGTCATGTAAGCCATTGAGAAATTTCATCTCTGCTTCTCTTCCTGAGGTGACATGTATCCACCTCAGGAAAATCCCCCATTATTATAGATTTCTTTATTTTGGTAGCCTCTCTAATCTCCCTCAGCATTTCAATGTCAGTATCGCTGTCCTGGTCAGGTGGTCGATAATATATCCCTACTGCTAATTTCTTATTATTGGAGCATGGAATTACTATCCATAGTGATTCTATTGAACATGTTGATTCATTTAATATTTTTATTTCATTTGATTCTACATTATCTTTCACATACAGTGCCACTCCGCCACCCACATGATAGCCTGAGGCTATGTCTACACTACAAGGATTTTGCGCAGAACAGCCATTTTTGCACAAAAACCAGCGGAGCTTCCACACCTTAAGCGTGTTTTTGAGAAAAAAACTCCAAAAACCCACAAAACAGGAAATTGACAGGACAGAGGGCTTTGCCAGTAGAGTTATTCCTCTCCCTACAAGGAATAACTCCTTTTTGCGCTACAGCTCTTGCACAAAAAGGTGCGTGTGGACGCTCTGCAGGGGTTTTTTGAGCAAAAAGAGCCTATCAGAAAAAGTATACTTCTTTGAAGTGCTGCACGCTCCTGGCAGGGAAGGAGGAGACTTCACACGCGCCCCTACCCCCCAGCCCTGATTGGCCTGGGGGCAGGAGAAGCATGCAAAGTTTCCTCTGCCCTACCCCCACCCTGCAAGGCCCTGATTGGCCTCTGAGTGGGGAAGCATGGGAAGTCTCTTCCCACCACCAGGAGCATGGGTGCTTAGTGGGAAGGGGGCGGGGGAAAGGGGCTCTGCCACCCCCAGACCAATCATGGTCTGTGGGTGGGGAAGCCCAAAGCATCCTGGCCCCGCCCCTTCCGGTTGAGGTCCCGCCCCTTCCAGAGTAGCCCGGGACCACTTCAAAAATTTTTGAAGTGACCCCGGCAAAAAATTATTGCCCACCTCTGCCCTATGACATGTGGAAAGAACTTTCACATGTAAGCTTTCCTTTCTTGCAGTTTCCAAACTTACAACTTTTAACTGTTATCTGTTTGTAGCCTTTGTATGACAATTATAAGAAGACTTTGAAGAATATAAAAGTGTATTCTTTATTATTAAAAACACCATATATTTTCTAAAATATTTGAAGAATTCTCATAATGCTCGAGTTCCCAGATTAATTATTATTTTCAATAAAACTCTCTTCTCATCTTTGACTTAGAGTTCAGTCTGACTTCTTTTAAATGAAGCAAAATTCATGGCAATATGAGCATTTATCAACTCCATTTATTAGCTTATAAACTTCACCTTTTAATCATTTATTGTGTTGCTGAACAATCATGAGCTCTTAGCAATAGGGAGGATTTCATAGCTGTTTATTCCGGGTGTAAAAAACAAAACAAAGCTCCAGAATTCTAATATGTAAAAATAAGCACATTTTAGATATGATAATCAGTTCTACTTTTCTTATACTGTATTTCTGCATTATTATCATTTTAAAGAGTAAACAAACAACATTCTTTTTAGTTCAACACTAAGCTTTCCATATAAAGCAAACACACACACACTTTATTTCTTGGCTGCAGGGGCTGCCTTTATGTATTATGAATTTCCAAATGTATTATTTATTATACCAAACTTGATCCTACTAGCACTGACTGAGACATTTGTAGTGGGATTTCTAAAGGCTTGCTGTGAGACGGGGTGGCCTCCATATAATCCAGGAATCACCTTCTGTGCCCAAGTGGGTGGACTTGCCTCTTCTCTCCCAGCGGAAGTAGGTAAGAGGACCAAAAAGTATAAAAAGCAGAGTCACTAGCCCAGTTGGATCTGGGATGCTGAGACAGATGTGACCTGATTGCTCCAGCCTACAGACTCTACTGCTGAACCCAGGGACAATCTGCACACCTGGGAATTGGCATCTGCTGTGAACCACCAGGATTATTGATGGTTACCTACCTGGAGGAGCCAGAGGATGCCCTGTTGGTCCAGGCAGTAAGGGGAGGGTTAGAAGTGGGACAGCCCAGGACAGCCGCTGTAACAATGCCTGAAGCATGGTTGGCGTGTTGCAGATGAATTTCCCACTGATCCAGTTATGGAATATTCTGCCACTGTTAGGGCCCTGGGTCAGGGCCCATCTCCAGGTTCATTGAGAGGCACTTATATTTGTCAGATGCCTGCCAGAACTAGGATGCCTGACTCCTGGATTTTTGCTCTGTCCCTGCACCAAGACTCAGAACCTAATTGATTACTGGGTTTGCTCTGCCCCTGGACCAAAGGCTCAGAGATTAATTGACTGCTGGTTGCCCTGCCCCTTGCTAGAGGACTCAGGCTACAGGCTATTGCACGGGCTCTACTTCTGCTGGAAGGGGCCCAGAACTTATAGGCTGCTGGATTTGCCCTGGCCCCTTCTTGAAATCCTCAGGGACTATGGACTCCAGGCTGCTCAGCCCCACACTAAGCACCAGAGCATATGGTCTTCTGTGTACGGCCCATCTCCTAGCCCTGTTAAACTGGTTGGGATGCTAATGTCTGGTTTCCTAATTCCCCTTTTACACAATCCCAATTATGTAGTAAGGTAGCATGGCTTCCCTGCAACCCAGAGAGGAATGGACAACCACCACACCACCACAAAGCCCAGTTTTTAACCTGGAGACCCTAATCTGGGAGGCAACTTTTTCATTTAGGTGCTAAGATTATCACTTAAGTTCCCAAATACTTGTCATCAAACACTGTTTGCCATTTGAACACTTTGATACAGAATGGGGCACTCCCCTATAGGAGCCCAAATTTGAAAATTGAGCACCCAGGTGAAAGACATTGCCACTACAAGGATCATGTAAGACTTTTTGGGTGATTCAGTCTTGAGTTCCCAGTTGAAAAAAGTCTCCACAGAGAATGGTTCCAGTTACCTAAGGTGCCAGCTACTCTTGCTTCATCAAGGGGTTGAAACTGGACAATGTAGACCTCAAAGTGATGGGTTGGGAAGAGAAGGGTGGTCAGACCACTGTTTCAGCCAATTTTCAACCTAGATGTATTCCATCTGCAAGATTTCTGTAGAGCCCCTACAACAGGGTAGAGCTGTACACCCTGTCCCACTGGGGCCGAGTGCGATAAATCAAGCCATGCACTCAGCCCTTGAACACCAAATAACTTTATTTTAGGATAATTTAAATGAAAAATAATAATTACATAGTTCTTTGTAAAATTATGCAAATTTAGTAGCCTCTTAACATTGGGGAAGAGCAATGGGAAAGGAAGAGCAAACTGCACAGACGGGAAGTTCCATCACTAAAAGGACATGTTCGGTGCTAGCACTTAAGGAGTATGTCGTTAGCTGTGTGTGGAACTTCTGACTGTGAAATATTTTAAAGGTGTTTTTGTTTGATCTAACACGTTTAGCCTTTGAAGCAATACTTCACGACTCAAGCCTTACTGAATTTGTGATATTGCAGAAATCGCAGATGCTTCAGTCATAGACTTCCATGGCAGTTTTGACAGTAGGAGCCCCACTCTGTGTGGAGCTGAGAAAGGAAGCCCTGGACTGTCACTGTCATCCTTGATTGCTGACATTGGGAGCCCTGCTCTCAGTCCTAGATAACGGCTGTCAGCCCCGGGCTCTGCTCTCATCCCGGTCTAGGCTAGGGGATAAGTTTGTATTAAGATACTCAACTTCAGCTGAGTTAATTGCATAGCTTAGGTCCAAGTATCTTAACTCAACTTTTGGTGCCATCCACACTGTGGGAAGTCAAAGGGAGCTCACTCTCCCTTCGACTTCCCTTACTCCTTATAAAAGCAGGACTACCAGGATCGATAGGAGCACCCCTCTCAGTTTGAATTTGTGTGTCTTCACTAGACTGCTAATTCGAACCCCAGAAGATTGACTGTGGGTGCTTCCATCTTATTTGTAGTATTGACATGGCCTCAGACCTAAGCATAGGTGCTGGAATGTAGGACACTGGGTATGCAGTTGCATCCCCTGGCTTGAGATAGTTTCCATCATTTACAGGGTTTACAGTTTGGATCAATGGTCTCAGCACTAATGTTCCCTCTAATTTTTTTAATGCTTGTGTGGAATAAATCTTGCTATGTGCACCAAGGCATGTATACATGTGTACCACCAGTAGAAATACATACTGCCAGATGTGGGTGCTGTAAGCGCTCTGCTAATCAGCTGGGCAGCATTTGACTCTCTTGTGGATGGCCACCCAAGTGTTCAGCGTATCAGGGACATTGTTCAGAACCCCACTTTACAAATTGTTACAGCAATGTTGGCCAACAACGGGATTCCCTGCTCCCAGTTCTGGGCTCCTGCTCGCAGCCCAGGCTGCCGACAACAGGAGTACCTGATCTCAGTCACAGGCAGCTGGCAGGGGAAAAGCATAGAAAAGCAATAACAGGCCTTATTACAGTCCATTATTACTTTTCCACGATTTTTCATGGCTTGTCTGCAGCTCAGCTGCAATTTTTTAAACAAGCATCCTGCGATTTAAGTAGACCCTTACTCATGACCCCATTTGCTACTCTTCATTATCCTCCAAAAGAGAAATAGGAGGTTCTTAGAAAACCCTTGAGCACTGATTAAAGACCTTCAAAAATCACAGAGTGATGTTCATCATATTTCTGCATATTAAAGCAAGAGCACTTATAACTGGATGCCACTGAAGTCTACCAGGTATTTATCTTTTAATTCATGCTGTCTTAGGGTGTGATCTTTGATTCCTTGTGTAACCAAAGCTCTCATTTAGGTTAATGGACATTGGAGCAACCCTGGGATTTCAGTACTAGGCCCTTAATGCTCCATATAAAATATCCTTGTATTGGAGAAGGAAATGAGTGGAACAGGGCAGGTCCTGGTACAATAGCTGCTCCATTATCTGGCTTTCCAACCAGAATTCCCTTACTAAAAATGGAATATCTACTTGTAACTTTTTCTAACCCTCAAAAAGGAAATATTGTCCAATTTCTGATTCAATGTCTTGTTAATTGTTGAAGTTTAATGGCAATAAGTGCAGTAATATAAGGAGATGAGAGAAGGAAAATTGAGTGACCGATCTATTGACACCTATTAACATAATTTGACTTTTCATAGCTAGCCAGACTATAACTCAACATGATTGTGACTTAAAAGCAACTGAATAGGTTTGAAGTATTTGCACCTGTTTGTGCGTTCTATTTACTATTCTTTTTGTTTTGTTTCTAATTAATATAATTTCAAACTAATATTTAAAGACTTCAATAATAACTGCATCTTTAGTGTACAAATGGCCTTTTAAAATGTTGAATACTTGACTCTTCCTCACAAATCATAAGGACATTTCTGAAAATTATGCAGGGAGGAATTGATGGGCTTGATCGTGGGATGTTGGTAGCCAATGTGGGTAGCAATTGAAAGACACTATGATATAAAGTCTCTTTGAAAACCAATGTGAAATGAATTGATGGTATCAATCCATGTTATAATGAAGAGAGTCCATGTCACAAAAACCCCATCATGATTGGCACTAATGTGGGATCCTTGTTGGTAGGTTCTGCAGAGCAGTCCAAGGACTGACCAGGTAAGGAGAATGAACTACTGCAGCCTTGCATTTTCAGAGGGGGAGCCTGGTCAGGACTGGCCTCTGTTCATGGGGACCGTGTGAACCTAGAACTGCCATTGGCCTGAGTTTTGTCTGTTCTATGCATAAATAAAAGACAGGGCTGTCAGTGTGTTACCTTTCAGCAGCACAAAAGCACTTAGGCCATGTCTACACTGGGAAACTATTTCAAAATTACTAAATTCAGCTGAAGAACTCCCAATTTAACAAATTCAAACTAGTATGTTCTCACTATGGGGAAGCATTGAAATTAGTCTGAGACAAGCTCCATTAATGTGAATACACTCCCTCAGGCTTAGAGAACTAGGAAGCACTCCGCAGAGCTGCGGGAGGCCTCCTGGAGGCCAATAAGTTTGAATTAGTGGCACTGGAGTGTCCACACTACCGTTATTTCGAAATGACTATTTTGGAATTCCTCATACTCCTCATGAAAAGCAGAGTTCAGATTCCACAGCTTGTTATTTCAAAATAATGGGCTTGGTAGTATGGACGTCCCGCTTATAAATTCGACCTGTGTGTGTGTGTGGAGGGGCGAGGGGGGCAGTTATTTCAGAATAAGGTCCCAATGTAGACCAGGGCTTAAAGGTTTTTCAAAAATGCCAAAAGTTAATACCATTCTTAAAACTTCCTACAGATCCAGAATTTCTGTTCAGGAAATAGGATTTTTTCTTGCCAAGTCATTGCTAGAGTTACTGCTCTGACTTGTACCTGGGAGGGTGCATTGGCAGAATGTATCTCAGCATGGGAGATGAAACCAGTGGAGTGAATCAGTGATGAATAGTCTCGGTCAATTCCTCATAATGCGAGGGAATGTTCAGTGAGGGGTAAGAATCAAGAGACCATTCCAGAAACTGTTTTGTCCTTCATTTTGGAGGTCTTGACACACGAGAGCCACAGAAACACAGATTTTTCACAGCATTCTAAGGATTTTTTCACCTTGACTGTGTATTTGGTTATGAACAGAGATCCAGATAGCTTTGGATTTTGGGGGACAGGGAAGGCAATGCAGTAAGAATAGCCACCAGCTGGGTTTTGTTCTGTAATCTTTTTAAGAACACTGCTGTGACTGACACAATAAACTTGCTTTGTTTTGGGGGATGGTGAGGTGGCTGACTGAAATAAAATCAGTCCTGTTTGAATAGAATCACCCTGGAACTTGTGAATCTGAACACTGACATTCATCATGCAGATCTGGCGAATGTGAGCACCAGCAGAAGCTCCAGTGCACGCCTCCTTCTTCACTCACTTAAGGCTTCTGGTTCTCACACTGAGAATTAATTAAAAACTAATTTTTAAAATTGTTGCGATCAGTTATCCTTTTAATTAAATAAGAAGACTTGAGGGAAATGTTTGTGGTCACTTGTGGCCACTCATGCATCTCTCTTTGTAAATTAATAGGAAATATATTCCCACAGATACCTGCAAATGCTCCTGTGAGTCATGCTGCTTACTGTTTTTCAGCAGACATCTGTGGTAATGAGCTAGGCTAATCTGTTAGTGAAAAACTGAGAGACAGAACTAGGTGAAAAATGTGTTCTGCCTCCAAGTACACAGTACCATTCCAAAAACCCATCTCTCCCTCTTAATGTCTTATAATGGATTACATGTTAATGGCCAGTGACCTTTTTCCATTTAATAGGACTCCATTGATCAATGTCTTTTTAGACATATTCTTCCCATGAGTAATCTAGGTAGTTAAAAATTATGTAAAAGGCCTCCAGATAGTATAGCAATGGATACCATAGAAATGTGAGTGTGAATAGAGGTTCAATAAATTCAAAATTAATATTTTTCAATTTCTGATTTTCTTAGTCATCCTGGGTTAGTAGCAAGACTTATTGATAGAGCTGGATTATTTTTTTGACCAAAGAATGTTTTTGGCTAAAATATTAGATTCAGGTTAAACAAAACATTTCACTGGTTCATTTTAATTTTGCTGATATTAAAAACAACAACAAAACAACTAAAAATAAACCAGACTCAAAAGTCGAGATATGTCTTTTCAATATCTTCAAAATGCAATGTTTCAACTTTTCAATGAAAAATAATTTGTGATGTTGAATTTACCTTTCATTTAAAAAATTAAAAGAAAACCCAAAATTGAAACAAAAAATTAGGGGGAATGACTGGTGCGTAGTATACACTGAATTGTGAACAAAAGCTAAGAGCAAAAGGGATTTCTGGTCTTTGTGTTCTCTAAAACGACCTTCAGAGGAAATAATGAGTTTTTCACTTGTTATTTATTTATGGTTTGTATAAAAGGCTTGAAAGATTTTCCCAATAAAATTTTTTCCTCCAGCATTTTTTAGGGTTTTTTTTTGTTTTTATATTAGAAATTATCTCTCCCCTCCTCGCCTAGTTTCAGCAGGGGGCTCTTTTTGGGTGATCAGAGAGCTAGAGGGTGAATGACATCAGAGATCAAAGTGAATAAATATTATTGTGAGTGGAAATGATTTGTTGTTTAGACTACACAAAGTTTTAAGATTTTGGCTTAGGACCTATTTAATTGTAATGGTTATAAAATAGTCACAAGAAAGTAGCTTAAAGTTTCACTACCCTTCAAATAAAGTCCAAGAACTCTCCCTGTCTGAGTTTTCTATCTGACATCTCCATTGAAAACAGGAATTTAATATTTTTACTGATTCTGGGATTTAAAAGCCTCAGAAAAAAATTCTTAAGCTTTTGAACTATAAAGTCTTGGGTGCAGGGACAGTCATTTACTTCATGTATGTACAGTGACTAGCACAATGGAGCACTGCTTTGGTTGTCCTCTAGGTACTATGAGAATACAAACATTACTTAATATCACAAATCTCTCCAGCCTTGTTTATATAAAGAAGTAAAAAGGACACAAATCTTTTTTTTCTTTGCAAGACACTTTTAAAATAATAGTTTGTACTCCTCGTATAACCTTCTGTAACAGGTTATAAACCTGTTGCTTTTAATGGTAATAATATTAACTAGCATGACCCTGTGCAGGTGCAGGTGCACAAATCCGCATGGGAATACATCTGACCTCTTGTGCTCTAATTGAGACTGAGGCTGTCTCCACGCTTCAGAGGAGATAGCAAAGAAGATGCAGGGTCATGGCTACTCTTACCTGTGAACTAGCCATGATACCAGCCTGTGTGATGGAGTGCATACTGTACCCAGTAATATATTGGGTGATGTTTGAATTCTTGATGTACTGGGCCTCCTGGACCTGTCACTGTGGCACAGAGATGCTTTGAATAGTCTGCAATGCAAGACGGGTTAAAAGCCACAGTTGGCTCCAGAACCTGCAGTAATGTCTGACAAGACACAAGACTTGAACTAGCAAGAAGCTAAGCATTTCATGTGACGTGACTTCTGTCATATGGTTACCCCATTGAGCTCAATGGAATCTGTGTATGCAACTTGAGTCCTCTGATTTAGGTGGAATGAGAGAAACTCTGCTGCACTGTATTCCTGCCCTCGAAAAGGATTGTGATTACTCAGTGCTGAGAAGAATAATCAGGCTAATAATCTATTCTTTTCATTGCTGATATTATATGGCATGCTTACAGAGATTGCTTTTTGGAGGAATTCAGTCATTTACATCAGAAAGAGAAGGAAGGGAAAGAAAACTGAGCAGATGAGACTTTGCATCAGTAAGGTGAAATATAAATTGATTTGGTTGAGAGAAACATCTGTACAAACTGGGACAGACAAATAAAAATTGAAAAAACCCCAAACTATTTTCTCTGCTTTCTGAAAGGGCATAATTTACACAAATCCTTGCTTTCTGGAAAAAAATATCTGCAGTAAGTAACATTTTGTCTCATACACCTAAAAACCCCAGGATATAAGTCTGATTTGAGACCTGAACTGAGCACAATACATATAAACTTAATTTATCTTCCACAAGATGGAGCTGTATGATTTGTGCTTTTGGACAAAATTCACTCCATTGGCAAATGATCCTTTGGTTATAGTACAAGGACAGAGCAATCACTATGATCCATCTTTCCTTTCTCACTATAATGCTAACAAGTTGTTGAAATTTTATTCTAGATGGCCAGAAGATGGGAACTAAACTTACTGATAGTTTTAGCAAGATGGCTTCTGAATCTTAAAAAGATAATTGTTTATTTAAAGAGGAAAGGAAATCTATATTCTTTTATATAGCAGACTAGAATGAATTTACTTGTGTGTGGTGTTCTCTCAATTGTCCTTTCTTTACGTACTTTGGTGATGACTCTGCATTGCAGATTTCTTTGGAATATGAGTCTTGTAAAAAATGTTTTTGTAGTGTGCAGATTGCCGTATACAAGGTTGTGTCTGCTGTCAGAGTCATGGGGGGTACTGGGACCAAATAATAGAATTGAATACCACGTTGTTTAATTACTCATAGATTTATATGTTTTCTATTACATTTAATTTATTTTTCCCAATTTGTGTTTAATATTTTGGTTACTTTATTTGCACTTCTGTCTATTGGTTTTGCACACTCAGGGCTTGTCTCTCCTAAAATAGTTACTACATCCTAGTTAATTTAGCTTGAGTGAAAGGGCAATTTTGGGTATTTTTATATAACGGCTGGAAGGTGTGATTCGCAGCTCATATAGACATACAGATTCTAGGTCTGTCTGAACGAAAAATAACAGTGTGGCCTGGGTAGAAGAGGTGGTGGCTCAGGCTAGCCACACAAATGGAACCTACCTGATCCCCTAGGTATGTGTAGGTAGCCCAAGCTGCTGCCCATGTCATCACAGCTACACTACTATTTTCAGTATGCTAGCTAATACATATATGTCTACTAGTGCTGGGAACTGCACCTCCCAGCTACTGTATAGGCATACGCACTATGAAACAAGCTACACAGTGATTGGATTAGCAGTTAATGAATTGTGTTAATCAAGCTGCAGTCTGTGGCTGCATCAGCACTGCATTATGAGCTTGAGCTTCAACCAGAACCTCCAAATGGGCCAGCTAGCTGGAATTTAAAGCACCACTTAATTCAAAAGCGTCAGAGGAGTAGCCGAGTTAGTCTGCCATTGGAAAAACTTGGAAAACAACAAATAGTCTAGCAGCATGTTAAAGACTAACAAAACTTGTAGATGGCATCATGAGCTTTCATGGTACAACCCACTTCTTCAGATGAATGGAGTATTAAAAGTCCAGATCCCCCCCAAAAAACCCCCACCCCAAAACCTCAACAAACAAACAAACAAACAAACAAACAAACAAACAAACACACCACAACCCCCCCCCCCCAAAGCCCACATATTTTGTTAGTCTTTAAAATACTGCTAGACTATTCACTGTTTTTCAGATTTTTCAACTTAATTCAAGTGGTTGTGGGTGGGTGGGAGTTGGGTTAGAGACAACTCTTGATTTATACATCAAGGTAACACTTTAATGAAGACTGTCTCTGTTATTATATATTGTATCTTAGACTATGTCTATCCAGAAATAAAAAACCCACACCTGGCCTGTGGAGTGTGGAGGGTTCCAGGGCTTGGGCTTGAGATCTTCTAGCCTGAGCCTGAGCGTCTACACAATTTTTAGCCAGCGGTAGCCATGTTTTAGGTTTTTTTATGCCTGTATAGACATACCCCGAGTGACTAGAGGCTCCAGAGAGATTGGAATTCCATTGTGTACAAACACACTCTTCCCTGAACAAACACAATTCCTTCCTCAAAGCATTTATCTTCTAAATAGGCAAGATATGTGCCTGGGGAAAACATCTATTATATCCATTTTGTAGATTGGGATCTAAGGCTCAAAAGCGACAATTTATTTGCCAGATTTCACACAGGAAGTATGTGGAAAAGCTGGGAATTAAAACCAGCTTTTCTGAGTCCCATGCCAAAGCATTAACCACAAGACCATTCTTCTTCTACCCATGATTGGAAAATGTTTCCTTTCTCTGTTCAGGAATTAATATAGCACTCTTAAGGAAAGATCTTCTTTAATAGAGTACACTGTTATAAAGCTAGCTGTAAACTTAAATATAGACACCAAGAAAAAACTTCAATTATGTTTTTATCCTCTTGAAAGATTGCTTAAACTCCCTTACCCTGGGCTACACTAGGAGATAAGTTCAAACTAAGACACACAACTTCAGCTACGTTAATTGCATAGCATAAGTCAAAGTATCTTAACTTGAATTTTGGCATTGTCCACACTGCGGGAAGTCGAAAGGAGCACACACATCCTCTACTTGTCCATTAAACTCTGAGACATTCCCATACTTGCATCAATTTTTGAACACTATGATCAGCTTCCACAATTAAACATTACAGACAACTAAATACAAGAAACCTTTATTATTTATTTATTTAGTTAAAATATTTTTACCCCGCCTCTCTATTTAAAATATTTGAAGTGGCTTACACAATTTTTAAAACACAATATAAATATATATAAACAATTAAAATATGAGATCATCACACCTACCATCACACATCCAATGCATCCTAAACAAGCTGTTATGTACAGCCAGGCACTCAGATACCACAGATCATGCTTTGAGGAGAAAGTTTGTGACATACATCTTAACACACTCAAAGTTGCCTTCACTGAACAAGGACATTCCACCAGAGAAATAGATTGCCTCATAGGACAGCATGCTCAAAAAGCCCATGACAACCTGCTTCAGTACACCCCTTCCACACTCCTATTTGTCACCTACCACCCCACACTGGAAACGATACAATATCATCAAACAACTACAACTTAGACTTACTGGGTATCCCATCTTGTAAGAAATCTTTCCTGAACCCCTCTTCTGGCCTTCAAACAACTACTAGCCTCTCCAAGCTCATCATCAGAAGCAAGTTCCTCACAGACCAGGAGGCACCAACTCAAAGTGGCACCAAACCTTGCCAGAATAACAGATGCAAAACCTGTAGTCATATCTCTACCACACTGCAACGATCCAGACCTCCCCCCTTATTGCAGGATCCCTGGATCCTAGATGTGCCTATCACAACCTGTAGTATACTTCATCCAATACACAAAATGCCTTAATAACAACTGTGTGGGTGAAACCAATCACTACACTCTCAGATGAACTCACATAGGACAATGACAGAAAACAAAACCATGATGTCACCTATGGGTGAATCCTTTTCACAAAGCAATTACTCTATATCTGATCTATCAATCCTCATCCCCAGAGGAAACCTGTACAATACTTTCAAAAGACAAGCTTGGGAGCTTAAATTCTTTACACTGCTAGACACTAAAAATCATAGACCGAACAGAGAGGCTGAATTTATGGCTTATTACAACAATCTGTTACCCACTAACCCCCACTTTTTGTCCTGTGACTACAGAGGTGTTAATAGACCACTCTATCTTGAATGGCCTTTGAAATTTATGGTAACCTACAACAGTCTTTTCCACCTTGCAGTTTGCTGTGATGGTGAAAGTATCTTTATCAGACCTGAACAAGACCTCTGTGTTCCTCAAAAGATTGTCTCTCTCAAACAGAAAGTTGGTCCAAGATGTAAGCCAGGGGTCTGAAGGACTGCTTGCAATGCAGCCAGCTGAAGTTGTTTAGCTCTGCAAGATAATTAACTATTGATATGTAAATATAGCTCATGCTGGGATGGGGAAGGAATCCGGGGCATGGTTATATAAATCCAATTCAGCCAGGGCTGATGGAGGATCGGTTGTTAGAATGGAATGTGATGTATTGTAACTAATTTGGGCTGTTGTGAGGTCACAAATCATGCTACCCCTAAATGTGGGAACTGTAAAATATGACACCAGTGCTTGTAGGAGAGACACCATCATTGTAAGAGGTCTCAGATAAACAAGCCTCCCCCTTCCAGAGTTGAGTGTATGGGGGGGGGGGGGAGGAAGGGTTTGAGCCAGCCTGCTTCATGCCTGCCAGGTATGAACTGTAAGACTGGTTCAATCAGTTTTTATTCCCCCCTGTTCTAAGGATAGACCTAAAGCAGATTCCATCAGGAGTCTTTTTGCTATTCCAGTGGAAGCTGGAATCTTTTGCCAGCCTAGGGGGTGGCTAAAGGGTTGAAATCACTAAGAGCTGAAGTCACTGGTTTGGCGTGGAGCCAGACCCATTGTGGCCAGCAGAGCGGCTGGCGGGAATGACTGGCGGGCAGCCAGTAGGAGCAGCAGCTGGCAGGAACGACCGGCTGGAGGCCGGGAGGAGCAGCAGCAGGCGGAGCAAGTGGACCACAGGAGCAGCACAAAGGTAACATGGCCTCAGGCTCAATGAGTGACCTCATCAGGGTGATGTGTCAGGGTCTGCACTGACTGGAGAGAGCTGTAAGTGGGGCATTTGAAGTGGGGTACGGAGAAAGTTTGGGTCAGTGAATGGAATCCTTACATTGTTGGACTAGTGAGCCTGAGAGGCAAAGGACATTGCTCAATCCATTTGAGCTGGGACGTTTACTCATGGGGGTTATGATCTCTGTTTGTGGTATTTTCCCAAGTTAATGCCATGTGACTTTTCTCTCTCTTTCATTAAAAGTTTCTTTTCTACACTCAGACTCTGTGCTTGCGAGTGGGGAAGCATTGCCTCTCAGAGGCGCCCAGGGGTGTGTGAATTTCCCAGGCTACTGGGTGGGGGGTCGAGCTAGTTCTGTGTGAGATGGATGAAAAGGGACCCCTAGATATTGAACCTGGCCCTGGCTGCTGCTGGCACTACCCAGCAGAAGGGTTACAAATAAAAGAAATTATCTCACCTTGTCTCCCTGTGAAGTTATCTTTCTTTGACTGTGGGTGTTTAAATTGATACTGGATGTCGGGGCTAACATTTACTGATTTAACTTAAAAAACAACAAATGGTCTGGTAGCACTTTAACAAAACACGTAGATGGTATCATGAGCTTTCGTGAGCACAGCCCACTTCTTCAGATGACCTGAGTGTTGGTGGTTGGCTCTGGACATCCAACACTCCGGTTATCTGAAGAAGTGGGCTGTGCCCACGAAAGCTCATGATACCATCTACGTGTTTTGTTAGTCTTTAAAGTGCTACCAGACCATTTGTTATTTTTTAAGTTTATCCTGTACAGACTAACTCGGCTACCTCCTGAAGCATTTACTGATTTGTCTCAGAAGAGTAGCTGTGTTAGTCTCTATCTTCAAAAACAACAAGGGCTCCTATGACACCTTAAAAACTAACAGATTTATTTGGGCATAAGCTTTCATGGGTAAAAACCACTCTATAAGATTCATGGATTTTCTGATTTACTCAGCTTTTTGCTTTTCATTGAAGGTCATTAAAGCTGCATTGTTGCAAACTTGAAAAAAACACATACTGTAGTGAAGAGCAATTTTTTCAGAGTTTCAGAATGAATCCGTAGGGATGTGGCAGCCTGGAGTAAGAGGGGCCTTATCAAGGTAAAGCAGAAGTTCATTAATTCACAGGTCTAAAAAGTCCAAATGACTTTGGATTTGTATATCTCTAAGGGTATGTCTACACTAGCCCCCTAGTTCGAACTAGGGAGGCTAATGTAGGCATTCGAACTTGCAAATGAAGCCTGGGATTTAAATATCCCGGGCTTGATTTGCATGTTCCCATCCGGGCGCCATTTTTAAATCCCCCTCGTCCGAACTAACTGCCCGCGGCTACACGCGGCAGTCAAACGTTAACTCGAACTAAGTCCTTAGTTCGAGTTAACTGTTACACCTCATGCCACGGGCAGTTGTTCGAACTAAGGGGGATTTAAAAATGGTGGCCGGATAGGAACATGCAAATAAAGCCCGGGATATTTAAATCCCAGACTTCATTTGCAACTCCAGTTGCCTGATTTGCCTACCTAGCTTGAATTAACGAGCTAGTGTAGACATACCCTTAGGTATCTACATATTATATGCAAAGCCCAGATTTGCTGCTAGAGGACACTCCTTTGGATGAAAACTAGATTGTCAAGCAGCAAAATTGGTTTTCCCTTGATCAAAAGATTTTAATTGGCACAAATTAATTTTGGAAATCCTCATTCCAACAATAGCAAAAGATGTAATATAGTAGCCCACCAACTACTTTTCCCTAACTTGTTTGTGGCAACAGTTGCAGGAAAAGATGATTTTACTGTATGACAATTTGCTTTCACTTCCTGAGGAGAACCAGTTAACAACAGATGACAGCAAGCTGGTCTCCATGATCTTAACTCTAATATGCCTTTTGTTATACTGGGCCAATCTGTCTTTTAGACTTTTAAAACAGAACTGCAGAAAAGTACTACTGCTGCAATACAGTTGACAGGAGAGATCATATGGTTAGTGTCTGAAAGTCACTGAATCTAAAGACAACATTTTACAGTGCTGCCAAGGCTAGGGAAGATGTCTAAAATCAAAATGTTCTTGACATAAATTGTGCCAAGACACTGAACAGAAGAACAAATCCTTCCCTGGCTTTGAGGAAGAAGCTGAAGAGGCCAACAAAAGGGATTTTACACAAATCTTCCCTATGTTTTTCCTGCAGAGGTACAGCTCTGCACCAGTCCGTACTCATAGCTGTGCATAATGGGCTCAATCTAATTCATAATAATTTTGTAATTTTTGTCCTCTTATTCCTTCTATGCTGTTATCTATCATCAGTCTGGCAACTGGGGTAGCAGAATGGACCAGTAAGACACTGAACTGGGAGCCTTAGATTCTATTCATCCCTCTTCCACCAGCCTTTTGTATATCTTTGGACAAGCAATTGTATCTATTTTTGTCTCTGTTTCCTCATCTGTAAAATGGTAACACTGTCTTCTTTAGAAGGGCTGAGATTCACAGTTGAAAAATGCTAAGTATTATGACTTGTCATATTTGCCTTTTCTTAAGTTATAAAGTCTGCAATCTGGGAACATATAATATTTGCTCTGCAAAGTGACAGGGATATTTTGGGTATTTTAGTGTAGTGGATTGTTATTAATAATATAATGAAATTATGGTCCTCCTAAATAAATATTCATTTTTATTTAGGTTGACAATATATCTATATATCGCTGATTTACTCAAAATATAATTTATTTCCTATTACTTCATTTTCTTACATACACATTTTAATATTGTTTATTCCTTTGAAGTCAACAGAAGTTTTGTCACTGATTTTGATGGGAGCCGGACTATGCCAATTGACAATATTTTGGTTGTATATAAATTAGATCCTCACTGCATCTGGATTATATAGACTTAATTATTTATATTATACGACTATGTGTATGTGTGTCACAAACGTTTACAGATTATTCATAATAGGAAATGTGGCAATTCTACAAAAAGACATTTGCAACCCTTAGTATGCACCACGTAACTATTTCCCCTCCCAAGAATCTAAAGTATTAAAACATACTTTATTGAGATATTCTTGAAAGATTTTCAGAAATGGATTATTCACATGAATCATGTGAGTTGAATTGCATCCCATGAGGGAAAGCATGAAAGGCGAAAGGGCGATATTACTAGCCAATCGGTACTTGTGTCCCACCAATAAACAAGATTATAAATTAAACACAAGAGCAGTTAAAAGTGTGAACTTCCTAGTGTGAAAAGGAGGCATGTAATAACAGGGAATGCTACTGAAACAACTTAAATAATCAAGTGAAGGTGCTTTATTTGCAGGTAAGTATAGTGCAGCCCACACACTTCAATCAAGCCAGCGGTAGGCTTTAATAAGCAATAATAAAGTGTGAAAGGTGGCTTTCTGAGAAGGGTGGAAAGATGCATGTGTTTATTGCTTATAATTATGTATCCAATAAACACAAACCAAAATAGAAGCACTATGTTGCCTTGTATTATGCCACCCAAGCACTGTAGTACCCCACTGTGTGTAACTAACAAATGAGTTGGCATCTTTGTCTGATAATCTCTGGAAGTACTTATATCAAGAATTGAAAATTTGATAACCCAGGTAACGCAAACACAATAGAGTAGTTGGTTTTTACATTCTGCATGTTCTGGCAGAGTTTTAGGCTGTATAGTTAACAGAAGAGTGTCTGCCTAATGAGAGACAGGGCAGCATGATAGAAGATGTTTAAAATAATGTCCTTGTTTATTTTTGACCAGTTTTATTTGGGAACTCTGTTTTAGGTTTTCACATTGCCATGAGTATTTCCATACTTATTGGGCTTACTAACTGCAGGTTTTACTTAGAGCATTTCTATGTACATGAAACAATATTGTATTGTTCACTAATCATTTATCTAAAATAACTCAATATTTTCTCTAGTTACTTAATCGTAAGGCTTGTTAAGAAAATTACACCAGGATATCTTGAATCAGTTTTTAAACAGATACAGTGAAACCTTTGTTATTCGGCACTCTGTTAACCAGAAAACTTTGTTAACCGGCATTGTCCCCAGCCACAATACTGTCACATCTTCAGGCTCACAGGCCTGGCTTGGCTTGGCTTAACATGATTGGCTTAACAATTTTTTATTTTAGAAGTACTAATAATCTTTAATTCAAAATAGAAATGTGAGACCAACTGCCTCACGCTACAAAACTACCAATATTAAAAACTTGAGTTTTACTATTATGCTGTGTCTACATTGGTGCGATCTTGCACAAAAGCGACTGCTTCTGCACAAAAATTTGCTGCCTGTCTACACTGGCCACGAGTTCTTACGCAAGAACACTGATATTCTAATGTATGAAATCAGTGCTTCTTGCGCAAGAACTATGATGCTCCCGCTCAGGAATAAGCCCTCTTGCGCAACTGTTCTTGCGCAAGAGGCCAGTGTAGACTGGCAACATGAATTCCTTGTGCAAGAAAGCCCTATGGTTAAAATGGCCATCAGAGCTTTCTTGCGCAAGAGAGCGTCTACACTGGCATGGATGCTCTTGCGCAAAAGCATATTTCTTGCGCAAAGGCACATGCCAGTGTAGACGCTCTCTTCTGGAAGAGTTTTTGCACAAGAACTCTTCCTCAAAAGAGTTCTTGCGCAAAATCATGCCAATGTAGATGTAGCTTTATTGTCTATTGGTTTTTCCTAGGTTGATGGGACCCTCAGATAACTGGAATTTTTAGATAACCGGAAAGCCCTAATCCCCGAGCGTGCCGGATAACACAGGTTTTACTGTACATTTATACCATTGCAAAGGGCTGTGATTCTTTTATTTCAGTTTCAGTGGTGTTTTATGTTTGGTTTTTTTGAGTTAACCCTGTTCCAAATTGAATATTTCAGTTAAATCTAACTTAAGCAAAACTGAAATTTACAGGTGCGATATTCTTTGGCAGACATCAGTTTACCGCCAAGGAAAAGGTAGCTGGGGAAATGCCTGTTGTGATCCTCACATGATGATTTATTGCCATCTATATTTTTAGCTATCCAACACACTATCTGGTTGTAAGCAGAGGGGGCATGTCTACACCGGGAAATTATTTTGAAATAACTTATTTTGAAATAACTGCCGAAATAACAGTTTTGAAACAGCACATCCACACTACAAGGCACCACCGAAAGAGAGCAGAATTATTTCAAAATAGGGCATCCGCACTGATTGGAGCTTGAATCACATTTAACCCCCAGAAGCACTCTGGGGAGGGTATCAGGGACATATCTACACAACAGGGCTAAAGCCAAAATAATCTACGTAACTTGAGCTATATCAATTGTGTAGCTTAAGTCGAAATAGCTTATTTCGGTTTTTGGTGCTGTCTTACACAGAAAGAAGTCCAAGAAAGAGCTCTCTTCCTCTGACTTCCCTTACTCCTCATAAAATGAAGCTTACAGGAGTTGGAGTAAGAAGTCCTCCAGATCGACATTATTTTGACATTATGTCGAAATACCTGCTGGTGGTATAGACACGGACTATGTTATTTCGGGATAATGTCAAGGAAAGGTACCTGCTTCCTGGGGCTATCTGAGATTTGTGCTTAAAGGGGGTCCTCTCTAAAGCCACATCTCACACTCCATTTCTTAACTGACTACCCCCTTGTGGGACAACAAACTCATACCATGTTCTCCGGTTGCCTCTGTGGATGCCATAGCACTGACACCATGGAGCTGGAGCTGCAGCAAAGCTGTGACAGGCTCTTGGGCCTTGTGCTGTGCCTCATGGCACAGTTCATGCAGACTGCCCACATGGTGCTTCAGGACCACGACAACCAGCCCAGACTGGGGGACTGCTTCACCCAGGCTCTGGCACGCCTCATGCACCAAATTCCCCTTAGTCCTTTGCACACTGTGGAACACAGTTTCTGGCAGAGGGAGACTAGATCTGCCTGGTGGGACCGGATCATCCTGGAGTGGTGGGACAGCCAGCAGTGGCCTCAGAACTTCTGCCACCTGCTGAAGGCCACCTTTCTGGAGCTCTGCGAGTAGCTTGTCCCTGCCCTCAGGTGACAGGATACTTGCCTGAGACCCATCATCCCACTGCAGAAGCAAATCATCATGCTCTGGAAGCTTGCCATGCCCGACAGCTAGCACTCTTGGGGAACCAGTTCAGCATGGGGAGATCCATGGTCAGGGCCGTGCTCGTGCAGGTTTGACTGTTTTACTATTTCACTAGGAGGGTGGTGAAGCACTGGAATGGGTTACCTAGAGAGGTGGTGGAATCTCCATCCCTAGAGGTTTTAGTCCCAGCTTGACAATGCCCTGGCTGGGATGGTTTAGTTTGGGTTGGTCCTGCTTTTAGCAGGGAGTTGGATTCGATGACCTCCTGAGGTCCCTTCTGATCTTGTGAGTCTATGTTTCAATGATTCTATAGGTGGCTAATCCCATCAACACCATCCTGCTGTGGAGGAACATAACCCTGGGAAACGCTGACCCCGTCATTGCTGGCTTTGCCATCATGGGCTTCCCCAACTGTGGAGGGGCAATTGGTGGCACCCACATTCCCATCCTGGCCCCTGACCACCGGGCCTTTGAATACATCAGTAAAAAGGGGTACTCTTCCATGATGCTGCAGTCCTTGTGGACCGTAAGGGCTGGTTCACAGACATTTACTTTGGGTGGTTGGGGAAAGTGCACGATGCTCATGTATTCCAGAACTTGAGCCTCTTCCACATGATGCATGCTGGCAATTTTTTCCCCAACCACACCATCGGGGTCAAGGAGGTGGACATGACCATGCGCATCCTGGGAGATGCAGGCCACCCTTTGCTCCCCTGGCTGATGAAGCCCTACGTGGGGAACCTGCAACCCACCAAAGAGATCTTCAACACCAGGCTCAGCAGGTACCACATTGTGGGTGAATGTGTCTTTGGCTGCCTCATCCATCTGGACTTCAGCAAGTGCAACATGCCCCAGGTGGTGGTGGCCTGTTGTGTGATTCACAACATCCATGAGAGCAAGGGGGAGACTTTCCTGCCAGTGTGAGGCACAGAGGATGAGCAGCTGACCAGGGCTTCTGAGCAGCTGGGCACCACTGTCATTTGGCGAGTACATCAGAGGGCTGTGCTCATCCAGGAGTTCTTGAGGGAGAGTTTCAGCAAAGGCCAGCTGTGAGACTCTCCCCTGGGCCCCTGTGTGCGTTTCCTTCCTCACCTTCTCACCTTCCCCCTCCCCTGCAGACCAAATAAAGAAGCCTTTTTTGCTTGGAAAAGGAACTCTCATGTTTTATTTGGGGGATATACAACATGGGAGGGACTGGGAAAAGAACCTGGGAGGGAGGAGAAAGGGGAAGAAGGAGGGGGGAGAGGGGCTCAGGAATGGTGCTGGGACTGGTGCCTGCCTTGGGTACCTTGGGAGGCTTTGGCTGCCCAGAAGGTCCTACTGCCACTTGTTTGAAGGCCCTGGTGGCCCCTGGGGGGGCTAGGAGAAGCCAGGAGGGTGGGTGCTGGGAGTTGGGGGGGCAGGTAAAGGCAATTGGACAGGGAGTTGTGGGGATGGGTGTGGGGAGGTGCCTGGTGGACCACTCCATAAACACGACCATGCACTCCATGATGGATGGCCTTGTGCTGGCATGACAGCTGTTCCTACACGGACTCCCTCAGCTAGCAGTCAACAACCCACTCCTGGCTCTCCTTGTCGAAGCTGTAGATGAGGGAACAGAGGCAATCGAGGTATTTCCATACCACATCCATGTGGGTTTGCCTCTGTCTGCACATCTCAGGGATTTGGGAAGATGGAGCGGGAGGTGGTAGACATGTCATGCTTGCAGCTGGCCCAGCTGTGAAGAATAGTTACAAAGGCAGTCATCCCAAGTGGCATTGCATGAAGCCTAGCCCTAATCTCATTGAGGTCTCAATTCAGACAATGGTGATGTGCTTTGAGCAGGGCCATCTGTTGTCTAGAGAATGGGCACTTTCCTGCAGGGGCATGGATGTCCCAGGGCAGCCTCACTACCCCCATGTCCTGGGGACAAGCAGGCATGGGAAGGTGTTGGCCAGGCCAGGAGTCTGAGAGCAGGAACAGGGACAGGGTGGCTTGTTCTACTGTCCCCCGTACATGCTGGGTCCAGCACTGGCAGCGTCCCGCAGAGAGAGAAGTTCTATCACTGCCTGCTGGAGGAGGGTGTATGTGTTGGGGGAGGTGTGTGTGTGCGGCAGAGGCCACTTGCTGGAGAGAATGCTACTGAGGTACTTCCTCTTCCCCTCCCTGTCCTGGCAGGTTCACGGTCTCCTCTGAATTGCTGCGCTTGACCAGGAGTGGTTGCTGCCCAGGTATGGACATGAGCCTGTGCTGCGTGCGGCACTGCTGTATATTTCCATGACCCCCAGTTTCCTCAGTGGTGGTTTGTCATGGGAAGGTGTCCCACCGCAGGGTCCAGAGTAAGGCAGGCCTCCCCAGGAATTTTGTGAGAATGAGCGAGGGGTTTCTGTGTGAGTGCGTCATGGAGCAGAGTTCTCCAGACTGGCACTCCATGTGTACACACGCGAACAGGCTGTTGTGTGGCCCTCAGGTTGAGTAGGCTGAGAGAGGAGCACGCAGCCCCTCGCAGCCCATCACCTGTCCTCGCTTGTAGATAGGGAAAGTTATAAATCTCATCTGAAGTACCCTCCTCGAGTTCCTCTGAAGTCTGAGAGAGATCCTTGGGATGGGAGGACAATCATCTCAAGCATGAGGAGCAGGTCCTGGCTAGTGGGCATGGCCTCCTCTTACTCCTCCTGCTCCTCCACCACACCACCCTCCTGCAGGCTGATGCTGGGCGTGTCCTGGCTGGACTCAACAATGATGGTGGGGGACGTGAACGACTCCCCTCCCAGGATGGCATCCAGTTGGTCATAGTACCGGAAACTGTAGTGCCACCCTGGAGTGACTGCTCTGCTCCCTGGCCTTGTGGTAGGCCTGCTGGAGTGCTTTGATCTTCATCCAGCACTGGTCCAGGGTCCAGGTGTGCCCTTGTTGGCCAGGCTGGCAGTGATTCAGCTATAGATTTTGTCATTCCTTTTCTTGGTGTGAAGATCCTGGAGGTTGGTCTCCTTCCCCCCAGACCTCAATGAGGTCCAGGAGCTCCGCACCAGTCCAGGCTGGAGCTCGCCTGAGTCCTAGGGTAGTGACAGCTGATGGAGCAGCAGGAGTGCTGGCAGCCATGGGAGGGTCTGAGGGAGCTCTGGGGTTGCTCATACCTGCCTTGTATGGTGCTGTCTCACATAGGGCTTTCAAAGCTGTTCATGTGTGAGAAGCCCTTCTCCTGCTCCCAGGACTTTTAAGATCTGCAGGAGGAGCGGAGCAGTTAAAATCCCAGGCGTGGCCAGAGTAGTCAGCACTGCAGCTGTGAGAGGCCTCTCGAGGCTAATTATTTTGAATTCGCAGCACTGGAGCATCCACACTAATGCTATTTCAAAATAACTATTTCAAAATTAGCATTATTCCCAGAGGAAAACAGGGGTACAGATTTCAAAATAAGCAGCCTGTTATTTCAAAATAATGCGCTTGGTAGTGTGAATGCTCCATGTATTAATTTGACCGAAGGGGGGTTATTTTGAAATAATGGCTTAGGGTAGATCAGGATCTTGAGTATTCTAGAATGCATTTCATCAGGACCTGGTTACTTGAAGACATCTGACTTGTCTAAGTAATTTTTAACGTGTTCTTTCCTTATTTTAGTTTTTGATTCTTCCCTGTTTTCACTGGTATTCACTCTGGTAGATGTCCAATCATCACCAATCTTCTTGGTGAAAATGGAATTAAAAAAGTCATTAAGCACCTTTGCCATTTACACATTTTCTGTTGCTGTTTCCCCCGCTCGTCATTGAGTAATTGTCCTACCCTGTCCTTGGTTTTCCTCTGGCTTCTAATTGTAGAATGTTTTCTTGTTACCTTTTATGACTCGAGCTAGTTTAGGCTTGGTTTGTGTCTGGGCCTTTCTAATTTTGCCCCCACATACTTGTGATATTTGTTTATACTCATCCTTTGTAATTTGAAATTTGTAACACTTAATATTTTCATATTCTTATTAATCATATGCTTTAGTGTATTAGAAAATGGTGACTGATATTTTGCTCATTTACTAGATAATTAACATTGTGCTCACGATTTGTGTCAAGCTTTATTAAGATGGTAACTGGCATTTTATTAAATTCACAAAACAACATATAAAATGTATTTTCATTAAACAAAACAACCATAAATATTTTGGATACCTAAATGTGGCTTATCAAAACATGTTTCTCATTTAGAACTAAATGATTTATTAAATGGGGATTAACTGCAGTCAGTGAATTAAACTGTTTATTTCAGGACATGCTGGGAAAAATGTGAAATATGCCTAAATGACAGGGGCTGGAGCTTACTCACATAAGTCTCTTGAAAATGAGACAATCTCCTAAATTACTTAGTCTGACCTATTGTACCATGTTTGTGAACCTTGACCTCAAAAGTTAAGATCAAGGGGAAAACATGTTTATAGAGAAATGCGGTCTTCAGCTCTCTTTTTGATGGAGGCTTGATAATTTGGCATATTTATTTTTTACTAGAAGGCTATGCCCCCTGCTTGCTGCACTTGCCAACCCCTCTCTCACAGGGGGCAGACAACCCCAGCTCTCCCCCCTGGACACCGGAGAGGGCTGGGCTGTGGCCGCGCCAATCCAGGTGCCTTTTCCGTCCCCACAACAGCAGCCCAGGTCCATTCTCCCTCTCCTCACCAGCCCGGGTCCCTTCTCCCTTCTCTATCCTGCCCCACCAGCCTGGGTCCCTTCTCCCGACCCCCCCGCATGCCAGCCCAGGTCCCCCTTCTCCCTCCCTCCCCTCATGAGCCAGGGTCCCTTCTCCCGACCCCCCCGCACACCAGCCCAGGTCTCCCTTCTCCCTCCCTCCCCTCATGAGCCAGGGTCCCTTCTCCCGACCCCCCCGCACACCAGCCCAGGTCCCCCTTCTCCCTTCCTCCCCTCATGAGCCAGGGTCCCTTCTCCCGACCCCCTTGCACGCCAGCCCAGGTTCCCCTTCTCCCTCCCTCCCCTCATGAGCCAGGGTCCCTTCTCCCGACCCCCCCGCACGCCAGCCCAGGTCCCCCTTCTCCCTCCCCCCCTCATGAGCCAGGGTCCCTTCTCCCGACCCCCCCGCACACCAGCCCAGGTCCCCCTTCTCCCTTCCACACCAGCCTGGGCCCCTTTTCCCCCACATGAGCCCGGGTCCCTTCTTTCCCCCTTCCCTGCCAGCCCAGGCCACTTCTCCCCCTCACGAGCCATGGTCCCTTCTCCCTCCCACCCCACCAGGCTGGACCCTTTCTCTCCCCCTCCCCAGTCCTAACCCCCCCCCCCCCGCCCCCAGATGTGGCACACTCTAGGCCTGGCTCTAAACCTGGTGGCTGGGGAGGCACAGGGGTGCCTGGCGCCCTGCATGGGGCACAGCGAGGTGCATGTATACATGGTACTCCAGGGTACTGCAGCCTGCAGAGGTGGGGAAAGCAGCGGTGCAGGCAGCAGCTGTCCTGAGCTCTCTTCTGTGTGGTCCCACTTGCGCTGTTCACTGTCCCAACCCTGGCCACAGAGCCTAAGGCTGCCTGTCTGCCCGCCAGGAGTGGAAGGGAAGGAGCAGACAGGTTGGTGCCGCAGCTCCCCCGGGGGGTGCTCTGGCAGCCATGGTAAGTGCAGCCACTGGGCAGGGGTGAGTTTCCACGAGGGCAGCCAGACAGTCAGGCACAGTGTTCTGGCTCCCCAAGAGCCCGCTGCTGGTACATAAGCCCAGCTGGGAGCCCTGCTCCCAGTGCCTGTCCCCGGGCTGCTGTCCTGAGCACCGTACCCTCCCCCTGCCACCACTGGGCTGTCACAGCTGCAATGTGGTCTGCTGGCTACTGTGCCATGTTTCTTGGGCTGAAAGCCCTGTGGGATGGGGGTGATGGGAGGGCAGGATGCAGAGGGATGTGAGGACGTCACTCGGTCATCCCGCAGGAAATTTTTTTTAAAGATTTAAATGTTTTAAGAGATTATAAATTTAGGCCTTGACATATTTTGTAGTAAGATGGGATTTCATTTGAAATATTTTATTTTTAAAAATAAAATCTTATAATTTAAATAACAAAAAATCCATTTAATCCATTTAATTTTTTTTATTTACCCTGAAAACCAATGTTAGCTGCTTGGAAGGCAGAGCTGCTGGCCGCAGCAGTGTAGAAGTAAAGATAGAAGAAGGTTATGGCATTGTCACCCTTACTCCTGCACTGCTGCCTGTCGAGCTGGGAGAGGAGGGAGGGCTCTGTCCAACTCTGAAAGCAGCAGTGCACAATTAAGGGTGGCAATACCATGACTCCCTTAAGAGAACCTTATGATCCCACTGCAGCCTCATTTTGGGTCAGGACTCCCACTGTGAGAAATGCTGGTCTCCCTCATCGAGGCTGTATAGTATAGGGTAAAAGCAGACAACCCTCCCCCCCCCCAATTTTCATGGTGGGAGACCAGTTTTCACCACCTGTGATGCATTTTTCATGGTCATTAATTTGGTAGGGCCCTACTTATGTGGCAATACATTCAAAATAGTATTTTCCAATCTAATCAGCTGATCCTCTAGCAGTTGTAGTGCTGTCTGAATGTCACACATAGAACTGGAATATCAGTAACTTTCTGCAACTAAATGTAAGATTAAAGAATAATTTAATTGTGTTAACAACATACCAGATGACATAATGGTTCGAAGACTTGTCTCCAATGCACTCTTACTTTGAAGTGGCCTTAGTAGCAACAGGGAATTCTGGCCATATCCACAGAATGGGTAACTGTACCCTAGAGAGCAGGGACTCTGTGAAAGACTAATGGGTCATAGTGGACAAGCACCTGAATATGAGCTCTCAGCACAAAGTTGTGGCAAAAAAGGGATAACATGACCCCTAGATATATTAACAGGGGAATAGTGAGAAGGAACAGAGGTGATGTCACCTCTGTGTATGGCATTGGTGAAACTGTACTGGAATTCTTTAAAAAAGATGTTGACAAACTGAAGAGGGTGCAGAAAACAGACACATGAATTATTCTAGGGCTCAAGGAAATGTTTTTCTATGAGAGACTTAAAGAGCACAATCTGTTTAGTTGATCAAAAAGACTGAGAAATGAAAATTTCAATTCATAAGTATCTTCATGGTGAGAAACTGCTGAACACCAAAGAATTCTTTAATCTTGTAGAGAAGGGAATAAAGAAAATCAATGGTAAGAAGCTAAAGCCAATTCAAATTAGAAATAAACAACAGATTTTCAAGTGAGGGTAATTAACCATTGGAACAAATTATGAAGGGAAGGATGGTATGGATTCCCATCTTTTTACTGCATCACCTTTCTGGAAATGATACTATAGCCAAACACAAGGTGTTGGGTTCAGTACAGGGGATAACTGGTTGAATATATTGGCTCAATAGAAGATTTACCCGGCATTGCTCATGTCCTTAACTCAAATAAGTTTTGTTTTTCTTCATTTAAATCATTATTCTGGGGAGGGGCCAGGGCTGAGGGACTCAGTATTCAGGCTGCCCCATGGCAAGAGGCCCTCTTTCACTGCAACAGCTTGGTGCCAGGTGAGAAGTGCCTGTTCATGGATACTGCAGTGGCACACTGGGGGAGGGGTGCATGTCCCTTTGCTGGGTGACAAATAGACAGACAATCAGACAAGCTCTCTGAAATATATAGTGGATAGTCCCTTTCTCCACCCTGGACTCCTGCTGGCCCACTGGGGTTATAGCTGTCCTGGTCTCTATCTCTGGCCTCTTGCTGCCCCCTGTGGTCATTCTACATGTAACTCTCTCCTCACAGACATTTCCCTTTCCACTGTGTAAGAAGCAATCAAATTCCAGGCACAACCCATTGTGTTGGCATATCCAAACCTTGACCTTCCTTAAGTTATGAATGGAGGAAGCTGCAGTCACATTATTGGGTTTTCATATGAGTAGGCAGATCATTGATGCATCCACTCATGTGTGTTTGCCCCAAATTCAGTTCAAAGTGAGCCATGTGAGGTGTCGAATGAAAGCTTATGCTTTGCTGACTCTGTCTAGGCTACTCATGTACTTGTATGATCTGTGGTGTAAACTTATGAATATGGGCGTTGTATTTATATTTCAAATGTTTTCTACGAGGGGCAGTTGCTCAATGCTGTATGGACAATGGCTTTTAAAGATTGCCAATTGACAGCTGAGGAGCACACAGTGGCTCCTTGCCTGAGAAGGACACACCTGGATACTCCATGGCTCCTTGCCTAAAGAAGGACATAGTCTGATTTGGTGGTAATGTGATCAGCTCTATTTTGGGAAGACCCAGAACCCAGGAGAACAATGGGTTTCCCTCCACATGGACAGGATTATAAAAGGATCCTGAGGGTGCCTCCATCTTTGTCTTCACTCCTTTGCCAAGGACAGAGGGCCCATCTGGTGTACATCTTTTGGGTAAGATCTGAGGTATAAATTGACCCGGGACTGTGGCTGGTCCTTTGGGACTGGGAGAACCTGTTTCAGAGTTAATGAGATTGTTTTTTATAACCTCTCACCTGTGTAAAGTGGGGTGCTGGTTGTGGAATAGGTAATGCTGGGGTGTCTAAGGGGGTTGCTTATGAGACTTCTTGCTGGCTACCGTGAGAGCTGAAGAATTCTGTGTGACTGGTTGGGTGCCTTATAGGGAGAACCCCAGTCTTGAGCTATAAGTAGCACTGGTTCTGAGCAATTCGCCCTGATTTGACACACTCAGCAGTGCTCCAGACATCCTGTTATATTACAGCTGCATACCAAATTTGGTGGTCTTAGCTCTTACCCTTTAGGAAGAGTTCTTGAACAGACTCACAGACATATGGACAGACAGATGCACATTTCTAAAATGTAAAGATGATATACAGGAGATTAGAATAGATTGTCTAATCATCCCTTTTGGCCTTAAAATCTATGAATCTACTAAGCGACTTATTTTGATACTCATTTCATTTATAGCACAGCACACATTTATCTTTAATGTGACTCTTTGCCCTAGTTTACACTACAGACATATGTCAGTATAACTGCGTTGCTCAGGGATATTGAAATTGCACACTTTGAGTAATGCAGTTATATCAGCTGAACTCCTGGGCTATGTCTACAGTCACGGCTTCTTGTGCAAGTATGGCCGTTCTTGCACAAGAATCCGTAGAGCGTCCACACTGCCCGCCCGCGCGCAAGAAAATTTACAATACGGCGTGGTAAGAGAGGGCTTCTTGCGCAAGAGCAATGCTCTTTTTTAACAGGTGTAAGCTCTCTTGCGCAAGAGGGCAGTGTGGACGCTCAGCAGGGATTTCTTGCACAAGAAAGCCCTATGGCTAAAATGGCCATCAGAGCTTTCTTGCACAAAGAGAGCATCCACACTGCCATGGGCGCTCTTGCGCAAAAACACAGCTCGCACATGGCAGTGTGGATGTTTTCTTGCACAAGACTTCTTGTACAAGAACCCTTGCACAAGATGTTCTTGCGCAAGAAGCCGCCAGTGTAGACATAGCCCTGGTGTAGATAGCATTACGTTGACAGGAGTGCTTCTCCCATTGGCAATACCAACTGCCTCTCCAGGAGGTGGAGCAAGTAAGCTGACAAGAGAAGCTTTGTGGCTGGCATAAGTAGCATCTTCACTAAGCACTACAGTGGTGCAGCTGTGCTGTTGCATCATTGTAAGTGTAGACAAGCCCTTTCTGCCCTTACTTATATATTTCAGAGACATGTACATTTGCCTTTATTTTCTTCAATTATTGATTATTATAGGCTAAGGTTTTCAAGGGAGATTATTTGAGTTAGGTTGCAAGTGCCATTGAAATTCAATGAATTAGATACCTAAATCCATTAGGTGCTTTTGACAATCCCAATTGTATTTCATAATTGCATTTACCCCCCAAAAGTAACACCTATCATCCCCACAAATTCTCCCATTCCACTTTAGTGCATTCAAACATTAACTCCACATTTTACCCCTGCTGGAAAAGTGTCATCATACAATTCACATTACAGCAGACTCCCAGTCTTCTCTTGTTTCTAATGGAGTTAACTTTATGAATCAAGGACAACAAGAAGGAGAAAGGAAAGAGAATTGGGAGGGTGATGTTCTCTCTAATCTCTTCCATCCATGTGCAGAATAAATTTTATGTGCACCCAGGCATGCATGAATGTGCATCACCAGTAGGAAAAAAAGCTAGCTGTGGGCACCCTGCTAATCACCTGGGCAGCATTTGAATCTCTTCTGAATGGCTGCACAAGTACACAGCTACAGGGAACATTGCTGGTGATGAGAGTTGGGCAGAAAAATAGAATCCTGGTTCATGACAAAAAATGAGAGTTGAAATTTGTTTATGTTCTGAACTGGGATGAAGAAGAGAACTTTTGATTTTTTTTCTAAAATAAAATCTTATACACAGCTGTACCTCACAGCTGTACCTCGCCCCCATAGCTTTTAGGCTAGAAGGAGCAATCTATTCTGACCTCCTGTATATCATGAGTAAGTAAATTCAAACAGTTACCCCCGTACTGAACTCAATAACTTGTGTTTGGCTACAACATAATTTCAGTAAAGGTGATGCAGTCTTGATTTAAAGATCTCAAGAGATGGGAACCCATACCATCCTCGCCTTCATAATTTGTTCCAATGATTAATCACTCTCACTTAAAATAGTATATATCTGTCCCTCCCATCCCCATAAGCTTTTAGGCCAATGTTTAGGGCACGTTCCTGAGATGTGAGATCCAGGTTCAACTTTCTGCTCTGTCTGATTTGAAGAAGGGGTTTGCATCAGTTCTTTCATGTTATAGTCAAGTGCCCTAACTGCTGGGCTACTGACTATTCTATATGTTCAATCCCTGAGTTTGGACTGAAATTTGAGAAATTTTCTTAAGTAAAGCTTTATTGAAATGTATCAATTCCTTCAAAAAATTTCAATCAATTTTCAGACCAAAAAACCCCCCTCAAAACTCCAACCTAGTAAATCTAGTAGTAATAGTTCTGAGCTCAGTTCTATCAAGTGACCATGCCTTGTGTGTAGTGAATAAAGGGTATGATTCTGTAAGGTGCCAAGTCCTCTTAATGCTCCCTACTTCCCTTGAGGATATGGTGACTTTTTCAAATGTCTGGTCTCTGTTGTGTTCATATATTCTTCCCCTGTATCTTCACTTTCTTACTGTGACCCATTTATTTTTAATCCCCTCCCTGTACCTTTGTGCAAACTCCATTCACCAAGTAACTTTATTTGTACCCTTATCTATATACTCTCCATTCTAAACCCCCACTTAAAAGATTCTCATGCACAAATTACAATAACTAACCTAAACTATTACTTACTGTTTGTTTAGTCTCCTAAAATGTGTTTTTATCCATTTGGTTTTAACAGATCTGTTCTCTTCTGTTACTGCCGCCATGTAGCTGTTCTTATTTTACACCAGGTTGTTATTTTTCTTACTGGTCTGTTTTTGTGGCCTTGGGCTTTTATTTGTGAGCTTGTCTTGTTGTGAGAGGAGTGTGTGTGCACCTGATTTACTGCATAACAAACAGCTTTCTCTAGTCTCTCTGCTTTACCCTGTTCTTTGCATAGGCCAAGTTTTATTTACAGTTCAGACAGAACCCCCTTTTTTGATCAGCAAAATCTGAAATGCTGTATCAGCACAAAACCGCACACTAGTAAAAATCCCCTTATATAACATTCATTTTCCTAACATTATTTAGCATATATTTAACAACTTGACTAGCTCAGTTTTCAAATATGCTTTACAGTCTGCCTTCTAATTTTTATAGTTTGTTCATCACTGTGAATTGAGTGTTTTTTGATCCTCTTGTCATCTTGGTCAGATGACAATCTCTCTCTCTCCTTTCATTGTGGCTGCAAATTTTTCTTTTGTTTGGAAATTTATAGGAACATTTAGAAAAAAATGTAGTGTACAAACCCATCTCCTTTTCCACAGGATAGTGTACAATATATCATTGTACAGCTAATACTTGCTCAGCTTCAGAAGTTGATCTCTTGATAGGTCCCAAATGATCTGCAAATACTGTGAAACTGTAATGAAATGTGTCAGTTTAGAATAGAATGTCCCTGCTGAGCATCAAGGCTGTGTCTCCAGGAGCTATCTAGCCATTGTGTTAGAACTGCAGGCTCATGAATGTTTTAGTTTGAACAAATACAGAACCCTTCAAGTTCTGTTCTTTATATACTCGGTTGGCTGGGGGAATATGCTGCAGGGTTCCCTGGCCATTTATTATAATACATAGCTGAGCTTTCTCTCATCTCTGCATTATTCTCTTACACAGGGCATAATATTAGGTTTTCCTCTCCCTATTATAAAAATGCTCTTGCCTAGTTAAAATACTGGAACTTGAATACTTTGTAGATGTCTAATTAGCATTATAAAAGGACATAAGAATCCTTGGAGAATGGTGGGTCCTTCTGCCATAGCACTGGCTAGTGTCCTGTTGAGATTCATTCACAAACATGAACTAAATTAATAATTTTATTTTAATTTTTACTATATTTTAACTTCCCTTTAGTAGAGAGATGAATGTTCAGTCTTAGGGATCCAACTGGTAAGTGTTGCTGTACATAAGAACTTGATACCAATGTGATATACATAGGTTTGGCAGAATTTAATATTTGGTTTTTTTATTACTTCAATTGGTAATATCAATGTTTGCTTATAAGCGTACTTCAATTTTTATCAATTTAAATTCACAGTAATACAAAATTGAGGGATCAAGCAATTATTTAAAGACAATAGAGTCTGAAAAAAGTTAAAACTTTATAACTGTTAAAACATCAGCATTACATCTCAAATATACAAGATATTGTGACCACGCTCCTACAAAAGCTTGGTGGGTCCTATACTTCCTGGCAGATTTTCTTGCCTCAGAGGCTCACAGTTTTAGGCACCATGCCTAGGGCTTTAGTTTGCTGAGCTCTTTTTGCCATCAGCCAGCATATGGTAAAATGGAGAATAAATTCTACAGTCCTTTTCCCTGAGTGGAAGAGAGAGAGAGAGTGTGAGTGTGAGTGTGTGTGTGGTGAAGAAGAGGACCTGGGCCCACCCTCTACTTCAGGTTCTATCCCAGGGCCTTATAAAAGTAGCTGCCTATGTGAGTCCCCCATAGCCACTATATGACAGCTCCAAGACCCCTAGCTACATCTCCACACCTTCCTTCTCTCCAGTTCATTCATCTGTGTTCAGTTGTTGTTTCTATTCCTCCATCTTCTCAGCTATATGCACATGCCCTAACTGTTGGCAAAGCTCCTTTTAGAGCCACTATGAACTGGTTTTTCTTAATTACCCCCCAGGTGTCCTAATTAGCCTAGGCTGGCCTGACTCTTCAGGACTGGTCAATTAGCCTCAGGTGTTCTACTGCCCGGATAGACTCTGTTGGTTCGAAACCAGCCCCTCTCTATTACTCTGGGAACAGAGATCTCCTTAGTGTGAGGCTTATATATCTCCCCCCACAACTTTTTTATAGACCTCTGCTCTGACTGTGTCACAATATATAGCCTTAAATCAAACCCTAATAAGGTCTCAAGCAGCTGTTTTCTTAGCCAACTGTATATATATATATATAATCAATGGAAATATTTTTATTTGTATACATGACTTGAAATTTACATTTATCAACAATAATCAAATCCTTCCAAGCCTATGTATACATCAGAAGGAAGAGTATGAGGACATTTCTATAAATGTAAGGAAGTGTCATTGTTCCCAGAGCAAAGACTGAATCTTCCCTATGGATGATTCAGCTGTATATTTATAATCCAAAAGCCTTTCATGGGTTTTTAGGTGTGACCTCAAGTTCTGGGAGTGTAGGACTGGCACTTTTTTCTACAAGTGTAACAACTCTTTACAAAATATAAAAGCTGATTGCCTGGTCATTGTTAGAAAATTACCCCTAATTATCTCTTAGAAAATTGGAAAGTTAATTTCCACTTCATCTGCAAGATTATCTAGTTGTGATCATTAGTAAGGTCTGATAAGATCTTCATATATGATGAAATAGCTGCACATAAACCTTCAATAAAAGTGAAGATTGCTTGAGTACATTTTGTATGGCTACATATTCTTCCAAGCTCCAATGTTTATAACCTCCAAAATTCCTTTATTTAAATAGGGTGGGGAGCAGAGTAAAATATTCAGGCCAACCATCTGTGCACCTTCAATTATCTTCTGCTTCCTGTATCTTCAGTAAAGGAAGGATCTCTGTGTTTTCTGTAGGATAGGTTTCATTTGAGCCTTTCTCCCTCAAGGCTATATGTTGCATTTAATTTCCGTTGGTCCAGTTCTAGATGAGACTCCTTTTTAATATTACAATGATTCTGTCATTAGGTTACTACAGAACAGCATAGATTCTATACATCAAGTAGTGGTTTTCTAACACTCCTAAGCCTTAGCAGTCTATGGCTATTAGTAATTCCTTTGTAGTACTTTTAACAATAGATCTTGTAGCACCTTACAAATAAGGTAACTATCATTATCCTCATGTTACAAAGGGGGAACCTAATGCACTGCTGGGAGGCACTCAGGACATGTGTACTCTGCAGAGTCATTTCGAAATGACAAGGTGAGCATCCACACAGAAAGCCCATTTTTTCAAAATTATTTCAAAATAATGAGCTTGCTAAAGCGAAATAATAACTCCTCATTCAGTGAGGAATAAGGACTATTTCAAAATTGCTATTTCAAAATAGGGTGTGTGTGGACAGTGCAGCTGTGCTTATTTTGAAATAATTAGCCTCCAGGACTTCTCACAGCTGCCCTGGTGGCCACTCTGTCCATACCCTTCAAAATCGATAGTGTCCCTTCTCCTGCAGGCTTTAAAGCTTCAGCCAGAAGGGAAAGAGCTTGTGGTACCACACCAGCCCTGCTAGTCCCAAAGCACCTTTGTTGCTGCTATGGCAGACTCCAGCACTCCCTCTGAGCCCCCCATGGCTGTAAGTCAGCCTGCAGCCACCTCTGAAGCCCCTGCCTGGGGGTGAAAGAGGGCACTATCGTGGACTGGTGTGGAGATCCTGGATCCCATTGAGGTCTGGGGGGAGGAGACCAACATCCAGAATCTCTACACCAAGAGGAGGAATGCCAGGTCTACAGTCAGATGCCCATCAGCCTGGCCCAGAAAGGAGACAGCTGGAACCTGGACCAGGTCTGTACGAAAATTAAGTAGCTCTGGCAAACCTACACAAAGGACAGGGAGCAAAGTTCATGCTCTTGGGTGGCACCCCCAATACTGCCAGCAGCTGGATGCCATCCTGGGAGGGGGTCAGGTTGTGTCTCTGCTTTGTCATGGACTCCGGCCTGGCCATGCTCATTGTCAGCCTCTATGATGGTGGGGCTGTGGAAGAGGAGAAGCCAATGATGAGGAGAAGGAAGAGGAGGCCAGCCTGGACACCATGCCAGCCATCTAGAAGGTGGTCATCTCCCTGGAGCTAGTACCCCCCTTCCACGATGTCTCCTAGTTCTCGGATGAGGCCAGGGAAGTCACTTCAGGTGAATTCCATTACTTTCCCTAGACACATGCACGGGAAGGCAGTGGGCAGTGAGGGGCTGCATGCTCCTTGCTTGTCCCTCTCAGCCTGTGGCTCGCATAACAGCCTATGCACGTGGAGTGCCAATCCAGAGCAGACAGCCACATGAGGATGTCACAAAGGAACCTTTCACTTCTTCTTACAAGGTTGCTAGACAGGTCTGGTGCTTACTCCCAACTCTGTGGTGGGACACATTTCCACAACAAGCCACCACTAGGGAGTCTGGGGTTAGGGAAACACACAGCAGTGCTGCACACAGCATACAGTCATGCCCTCACTCTCTGGCAGCATCTGGTACTGGGCAAATGTGGTGAGGCGGAGGACACTGATCCCCTGCATGAGAGCCTGCTGGTGGGAGGAGGAGGAGGGGACCCCAGTAGCACCCTCCCTGCAAGTGGCATCTGCTGCTCACACACACCTCCCCCTCTCTTCCAGAGGGCAGGGATAGCAGTTCTTTCTGTGCAGGATGCTGACACTGCCAGACCTGCCATGTGCAGAACATAGAAGGAAGCTGAGCTGCCCTTCCCCCCCCCCCCCGCCACCTGCCTGCAGGCTCTCAGCCTGGTCAGCACCTTCCCATGGCTGCTTGCCCCTGGGATGTGGGGGTAGCAAGGCTCCCCTGGGATGTTCGTGCCCCTGCAGGAAGTTGCCTTCTGTCTAGGCAACAGATGGCCTTGCTTGAAGCACATCACCATTGTCTGAACCAAGCCCTACAGTGTCAACTCGCAGGTTAGGGCTAGGTTTCATGCACGCTGTTTCCTGGGATAACTGCCCTTGTCACTTTTCTTCACAACTGGAGCAGCTGTGAGCGTGGTGCATCCATCACCTCCTATGCTATCAGCATGACCCTGCGAAAGCTGTAGGTGGAGACAACCCTAGGATGGCCTGGCAAGGGAACACCTCAAGTGCCTGCATGCCCTCTAGTGGAATTTCAAGTGGAGGACCAGGGGCAGCTCACCGACCTGGAGGAGCGCTGTGCTGACTGGGAGCTGTGTGCACCATCTGGGAGCAGCTGTCCCAGCAGCATGAGTACTGTGCATTGTGTTCCACAGCACCGTGGAGCATCTGCTCACCACTGAGTGCTTCCATGACCACCCTTCAGCACCTGCTCTCCCCCTAAGTCCCTCCAGCACCTGCACCCACCCTTGTCCCCACTCCCTAGCTTCTCCTCCTAACTCCCCCCAGGGCTGCTGAGGGCCACAAACATGAGGTGGTGTGACCCCCTCGGCAACCAAGGTGTCCCAAAGTGCCCAAGGCAGGCCTCAGCCCCAGTGCCAGCCCCAGACCTCAGCCACTCTGTCCCTCTCCTCCCCACACCCAGGTTCTTTCACCAGTCCCTTCCCATTACTTAATGCCTCAAATAAAAACCATTGAGTTTATTGTTCCAAAACACAAAGTCTGGTTTATTTTATCTGTGAGGGAGGGAGAAGTGGGGAAGGGAAGGGTGGACGAGGAAAAGCACAGAGGGGCAATGCACAGGGCCCTTTTGGGGAGGCTGAGGGAGTCTCACAGGTAGCCTTGGCTGAAACTCTTCCCTCAGGGCCTCCCAGATGCACACAACCCCTGGATAGACTTGTTGGATGGCTGCAGTGTCCAGCTACTCAAAAGCCATGGTAGGGTGCTATGCCTCTCTCCCCCACCCTAGCAGGAAAGTCTCCCCTTTGTTCTCACACAGGTCGAGGAGAATAGAGTAGGCTGCCACCACCGGGGGATGTTACAGTCCAGAATATCCCTTTGGGCAGCGGAAGGCACCCTCCACAACAATGTGGAACCTGCTGAGCTTGGTGTTGTACCATTCTTTGGAGGGGTCCAGGTGTCCTGTGTAGGGCTTCATTGGCCATGGGAGCAAGGGGTAGGCTGCATCACCCACAATGCAGATGGGCATGTCCATGTCCCTGATCCCGATGATGTGGTCAGGGAAAAAAGTGCCAGTGTGCATCCAGGCTGGAGTTCTGGAATATGCGGGCATCGTGTGCCTTCCTTGACCACCTGATGTTAATGTCTGTGAAGTGTCCCCAGTAGTCCATGAGTGCCTGCAGGACCTTTGAAAAGGTCGTTCCTATTTATATAGTTGGAGGCCCAGTGGTTGGGAGGCCAGGATGGGGATGTGGGTGCCATCAATGGCCCCCCCTGCCATTTAAGGAAGCCCATGGTGGCAAAGCTGGTGGTGATGGGGTTGATGTTGCCCAGAGTGATTATGCTCCCCAGCAGACTGGCATTGATGGCCCTTGCCACCTGTAAAAACCTAGAAACACAGAATCACAGGGTTGCAGGAGCCCTCGGGAGGTACCCAAGCCCCTTCCTACAGCAGGAGCAAGCCCATATGCCCCATCCCTGGCAGGGCTTTGTGAAGTTGGGACTGCAAAACCTCAATGGATGAAGATTCCACCCCATACCCCAGGGAAGCCATTGCAGTAGTTCATCACTCCTGGGATAACAGCAAGAGAGTCATACCTGCAGGAGTATGACCCCAATGGTCAATCTTCCCACACTGGACTGGTTCTCCACAGAGTGGCAGGTGTCCAGCATGGCGAGCTTCCAAAGTGCTATGCTGACCCGCTTCTGGAAGGGGATGGCGGGTTGCTTGTGGGTGTCCTGTCACGGGAGGGCAAGGGCGAGCCACTTGCACAGCTATAGGAAGGTGTCCTTCCGCATGTGGAAGTTCTTGAGCCATTGCTGGTTATCCCAGCAGGTCTGGCTCCATGGTAGGAGTGCTGTGGCATCCGCAAAGACAACCAGAACATGCGGTGTGAGTTTGCTCTCCCTCAAGGAATTAGGCAATGGAGAAGGGTCTGAGACACAGCTGTAGAGGGGAGCCCCTTTAAGCCCAATCCTCAAATAACCTCAGGAAGCAGCTATGGGAAGTGACTGCTGTCCTGAAGCCCTATCTGGAGTGCTTCCAGGGGCGTTAAATGTGATTTAGGCTTCAGTGAGTGTGGATGTGCCATTTTGATACAGATCTTTGCTATTTCAATAGGGATTTGTAGTGTGGTCGCATTATTTCAAAATAGTTATTTCGGGAGTTATTATTTTGAAATAACTTTTTAGTATAGACAAATCCTCCAATATTACAGAGAGGGGGATAGTATAAGAAACTAGATAGAACAGAATGGAAATACAGCACCAAATTAATTCTGTGTCTCTCAAATAACATACAAGGCCAACAGATCAATTCTCAAATTGTACTTAGCTAGCTAATCGTACAGCGGGTAGGCCTTGTGTATTCTCAATGTTCAACATTTTAGTAACTTGACACCATTACTAGTTATGGGACTAGACTAGCCACAGGCATAAAGATGAAATGAAAACTATAGAGTATCCCATTTGCTTTTTATATTTCTTATAACTTTTTTCCATTTCATATTACAGATTGACTTCCTATTTATCTCCTATACTGTCTTGCCTTCTCTAAGGATTTTATGATAAATTCATGACAGTAGGGAAAAAAGTATTTATAACTTCTATTTTAATTGAAACAGTGGGGAATTAGGATTAAAAATGTGGGAATTGTGCCACTTGCTGTGAGGTGATGAATTAAGACCAGTTCTCTTTTATAACTCTTCTAACAATTAACATGTTTTCTTCTGACATTCTGGTCATCTACAGCAGAAATAGAGTACACTACAGCGGGTTTTTTTTCAGAAAAACTGTCATTTTTTTCTAAAAAGCCTCACTTGCGTCCACCCTGCAATCATGTTCTTTCAAAAAAAATTGAAAGAACAGAGGGGTTTTCCTGACATTGATAGACCTCTTTCTACAAGGAAGAACGCCTTTTCTGAAAGAGCTCTTTGGAAAAAAGGCATGTGTGGACAGGGAAGAGGGAGTTCTTTTGATAGAAGAGGAAAGAGGAAAAAGGAAAAAGCACAGGTGCCCTGGTGGCCATTCCTCCCATAGTAATCACAGCTTACATGTGAGATAGCGTCCATTCAGTGTGGACGCTATCTGTCAAAAAAGCAGATCGCTTTTTCGATGCACTTTGGTAGTGTGGACACTCTCTTTTGGAAGAAAATTTTTCTGAAGATCTCTTCTGGAAAAGCTTTTTCCGAAAGAAGCCTGCAGCCTAGATATAGCCATAGAGAACCAGTTCAGAAAATTTAACAGTGATTAAATGGTGTCCATCTTTGTCCATTTCCATAGCTGAACTCTAAGCAAACATTTTGCACAGTACAGAAACATATGTGGTTTTCTTTCTACTCTTTGTTTCCAGCCAACATTGGATCAGAAATGCTTTTGCAGGAGATGAGGCAGATGTTCTGGAATTCTTAGCTAAGATTTTCAATGGGTGCCAAAAATTAAGCTCCAAAGCTCACTTTAAAAAGCCTAAATAAGTGGCCTTATTTTCAGCAGTATTGAACATACAGTGGCCCCCACAAACATCCATGGAAAATATTAGTTACTCAGCACCCTTGAAAATCAGACACATTATTTAGATGCTTTTAACAGGGCAGGCTACTTGCACACTCTGGGGTACCAAACGGTCTTTGATGTTTTTTGATAATGAACACGTCCATGCATTTTTATTTATGTTACCACAAGCACAAATGCCATGCCTGACTTGAACTTCTACCTATGATGTCCTTCAGTTCTCAGCCTTTTCTGCGGGGAGAGGGAGAAAGAGAGGAAGCCATCTCGCAAGACAGAGATTTTGCTTCCCCTGGGCTCTGCTAATCCTCTCCTCCACTGCCTTTCTGTGCTTTTTAACTGCCTTACCCTCTGTTGGGATAAGGAACCCCTTACCTCATCAGCAAGGCCAAAATATCTCTCCTGTAAGCCAGGGGCTATTTGATTTTGTGGGGCTCCTGGGGGTTTGGAGTGTGGGCTCAGGCCTGGGATGTGGGAGGGAGTGCAGGTGGGGTAGGTGAGCTTGGGCAGGCATGGATAGGATGGGATTGAGATGTGAGCTCTTAGTGGAGTTTGGGTGTGGGAAGGGGCTTTGGACTGGAGTAGAAGGTTGGGGTGCAGGAGGGGCTGTGGGATGCAGGGTTTGGCCAGGAGGCTCTTACCTTAGGCTGAACCTGGTTGGTGGCTCAATAGAACTAAGGAAGGATCCCTGGTCCACGCTGCTCTGCTCCCAAGATGGCTGGCACATCTGGCCCATAGGCAAAGGAGTCATGATGCTCTGCATGGTGCATGCTGTTCATCTCACAGGCACTGTCCTGTGGGGCCACCCTTGGCTTGAAGCCATGGCCTGCAGCCCCTGCAATCCCTGCTTCAGTCTGGCCTTGCTCATCAGTCCACAATCGGACAATGAATGTTTCACCACTCAGTCCTGTGGGAGCTAGTTAGTGCCTCAGAGTGTGTTTTCATTGTAATAAAACATCTGCAGTTGGCCAGTGTCAGATAACTCAGGCTTGGGCTCCAGACTATAAAATTGCTGCATGACCATTTGGGCTTGGGGTGTGTTGCCATCAAGAGTAATTTTCAGGTCTGACACAGGGTTCTCTAAGTAAAAACACACTGCACCAGTATCTGTCAAACACAAGCAGTTTATTTCCAGACAGATTTCAGCTGTACCCCTTAAAAGAGCAACATGACAGGGAAAGCGGCTCTTACGTCTCTTCTACAAGCTGGGGACTCCGTTCAACTGCGGACGAGTGGGAGGTCGTCTAGGCTTCTGAGGCACCAGAACCAGAGTCCATCGGTGAGGTCCAAATTGCCATACTGTTGTGCAACTTATATACAGGTTTCCCCCCTGTTTTGCAGTTTGGAACTTTCTGGGGGTTACTTATCACTTGTTACAGTATGGCTTGGCCGTTGACTAATGATTTGGTACTGCTTGTCTTTTGACCTTGTTTACATGATTAATCCATCTGGTTAAGCAAGATTGTTATATGTTCCTGTCCTTTCTCCTACTCTTATCTATAATTTGTTTTCATTACAATGGCAGCACCCCCTATCTTAAATGGCATGTGTTCCTGAAGGCTTGTTTCTGGCTCATCAGATATAGTAGGTGGGGGGACGATGTGTGCCTCACCATGCCTATATTTCACATACAAAATTCTTCCACAATTAACCCCTACAGGGAGGAACCTGAGTCCTGGGAAATTTCGAGGGAGGAGGTTCCCAGAACTTGAGCACTGGCTTGAAACCAAATATCTACACTCATTTTATGAAGGGGGGGAACCTTTGGCATGACAGCCGCATGCCCTTCATCAGGGTTAGTTGTTGGCAGGCTTCCAGAAGGTTTGTTTACCTGGATATCCACAAGCACAGCTGCTCGTAGTTTCCAGTGGCTGTGGTTCGCTGTTCCTGGCCAATGGGAGCTGCAAGAAGTGGTGCAGGCTGGGCCACTGCTTCCTGCAGTTCCCATTGGTCAGCAATGGCAAACCAAGGCCACTGAGGGTATGTCTAGACCACAGAGTTTTGTCAGAGTTTCTGACAAAACCTGAGTTACGTCCCCACTGCAACCGCATTCTTTCAACAGTAAATTGAAAGAACAGAGGGATTTTTGCACAATTGGTAATCCTCATTTTATGAGGAAGAAGACTTTTTGCGAAAGAGCTCTTGCACAAAAAGGCATGTGCGGATGAGGAAGAGGGCGTTTTTTCAGAAGAAGAGGGGAGAGGAAAAAGCACAAGTGCCCTGGTGGCCATTCTGTCCATAGCAATCACTGCTTACATGCGAGATCACGTCCAGGCAGTCTGGACACTATCTTTCAAAAAAGCACATTGCTTTTTCCATGTGCTTTTGCAGTGTGGATGCTCTCTTGTGCAAGAAGTTTTTTCAGAAGATCTCGTCTGAAAAAAGCTTCTTGCGCAAAAAGCCTGTAGTCTAGACATAGCCTGGGAACTGAAGGGCTCTGTGCCTGAGGATGCTCAGGTAAACAAACCATCTGGTGGCCGCCAGCAGCTGTGGAGAGCACGTGGCCCACAGGCAGGAGGTTTCCCACCCTTGCTTTATATTCCTGCTTTCCTAGCCCTGCAAGTCCAGGTCAGCTGACATGAGTCTACTGCTGGTGTTTTATTGTAGTGCAGACATGCACCACATGACCAGAGTGTTGGATCAGTTCCTAGCTCTGAGCACTCTGTCACAGCACTTTTATATTTTAAGGGACTAACATTTTAGATACCTCTTTTAAAAAAAAATCTTGTCCTTAATAGGAAAAGCTTGTTCTCATAAGATGTTTCAATCCAGGTATACTGTTAAGAGTTTCCAGATAGAATTTTTAGAAATGCTCAGTTGGCTTAACTCTGCTCCACTGAAGTCAAAGAGTTTTAGGATCAACTTCACTAGGAATAGAAAGAGGCCAATGCCGAGAGCTTTTGAAAATCCTAATTTTGAATAGTCCAGATAAGCATCTGATATATGTTTGCATATCTCAATGAAAACAAAACTCGGAACCATTTGAGGTTCAACCATCATTTATCTTTAAGGCCTGAGATCTTGAGCTCATTTCTGAACGTGGGTCTTCTTTCTGGTAGCACAACAGACTGGTTATTTTATTTTGATCAGTAGTAAAATGTTCTATATCACAGGTAACTAGGGTTTACTAACTTACTGAAACAATGGGCTTGCTTTTGATTCAGTACAATTTAACATCAGTAAAAATGCTTTCTTTTCTTGTAATGAGGAACCGTTGAAGCAAATTAATGTACAGGAAGCAGTGCTCACACATGTAAATTAAGTTAAAATTGCTATGTGATTATTTCGTTTTATATAAGGAGAAAATGTTTTCATAATAATCAATGCAGCACTGTTTACAGGAGGAATAGAATAGAAAGAATGAGCACAATTTGAAGCGTCTGAAGAATGTTCTGATTACTGAGCAAATACACATCATACCAGGCAGCACAGATGAATTATGGATGACAATTCCACAAATGCAAAAGGAAAAAAAGAGAAATAAATAAAAAGAAACTAAAACTGGGCAGCTTTTACCTAGAAGGAATGTTAGGTCTTTGTCTTATCTGAGAACTTGTAGGCTACGTCTACATTGCGCATTATTGCGCAAGAAGATATGCAAATGAGGTGCAGCGATGAATACCTAATGCCTCATTTGCATACCTAATGAGCTGCCATTTTGCGCAAGGGGCTTTTGCGCAAGAAGAAGCAGTCTACACTGCTCCTTCTTGTGCAAAAACCCCCTCTTGCGCAAGAGCCGTTCTGCCGCTTATTATTCATCGCCGCACCTCATTTGCATATCTTCTTGCACAAGAATGTGCAATGTTGACGTAGCCATATATAAGGAAGAGTTCCTGAACAAATGGACTCGCAGACAGACACACAGACAGACACACTCTAATATATATATGTACACATATATATTAGAGCGCGTCTGTCTGTGAATCTGTCTGCGAGTCTGTTTGTTCAGACACTCCTTCTAAACAGTAAGAGCTAGTGCTGCCAAATTTGCTATTCAGCTTTCACTTCTTCTATCTTAAAGCAAGGTCAGGGTTTGGTTGTGCTAAGACAACTGGAGGCCCTGGGTAAAGAACAGTTTTCCACAGGGGTAAAAGTAACTTAAATTTCTTACAGATATTGCCCTAGAACAACCCTCCCCCCTTTGGGGAAGATGTTAAGGGCAGAAGGGGTAAGGGTTGGCCATATAACAGTACCAGTAAGAATGGTAAGTGTGGGGTGGAGTGCAGGGAGCTCAGGGCAGAGTGTTCAGTATATGGAGAGGGGGGTGGAGGAGTTAGGTCTGGGGATGGGGGTGCAGGAATTAAGGTTGGGGTTGTAGGAGGAGGGGGCCTCAGGACAGAGGGCAGAAGGAAGGGCTCAGGGTAGAGGTTGGGGTGGGGGGATGCAGGAGTCAAAGTTGGGGTGTATGAGGGGCTCAGGGCAGGGGGTTGGGGTATGTGGAGGGGTGCAGGAGTTAGGACTGGGGAAAGAAAGGCAGGAGTCAAGGTTGGGATGTAGGAAGCTCAGTGCAGAGGGCTGGGTGAGTGTGGAGGATGGGGGGCAAGGGCAACTTTTCGGGGGTGGGAAGGGGAGAGCTGCAGCCGCCCTTATTCCAGTGGCTGAGAGGGGTTTTTTTTCTGTTTGCTGACTAGGGAGCGAAGCAAAGCGCTTAACCTGTGTCCTTCCTCCTCTGGGCCACTCGGAGAAGAACAGTCCGTGAACTTTGCCTCGCTCCCTAGTCAGCAAAAAGAAAAAAAAAAACACTCAGCGATGGAGGTAAGTGTGGCGGCAGCACCCCCTAAAATAGTGGTGGGGAGGGACAGTCCCAGACACCCCACTCCCAGCCAGCCCCTCTAGCCTGTCAGGCTGCTTGCTTCTAGCACAGCAGCCTGTGGGAAGCCCAGGAAGTTGGGATGGGAGCACTCCACCCCTTCCTCTGCAGCCAAGTGCCCCAGCCAGCCAGTGGAGTGCCACATCTTACTTTCAGCGCTGGTTTTCCATAGCATGCAAAGAGCATGGGCCACTGTTTCGAGGGCCTGGATATGAGAGTGGCCACGGGAGGCAGCCTTACTACCAAGGGACTGGCCAGCAGGGCTGGGGCTCTGACATTTTGCCTTCCAGCACACCAGTACGTAACACCCCTACCCCATACCCTTTCTCCCACCCGAGCCTTTGGCTGAAGTGCTGGAAGTGGGGAGGGGGAGACAATAGGCCCCTGGTGGCTAGAGGGTGGCCTGGGATGGGGAGAGAACAGGCCCAGGACAGGCTGGCGGTGTGGCCTGCTGGGTTGGGGGGGTTAAAGAACACCCCTGAGCTGGGTTGGGAAGTGGTCTGGGAGGAGGAGGAGCGGGAGGGGGAAAGAACAGGCCCTGGGCAGGCTGGGGGGTTGCCAGGTGGGAAGGGAAAAATAAGGGCTTTTATAACCAATAGATATTAGTAATGCTGTACATGATTAGATATTGTAATATAACATAAACAACAGTGTATATCAGGAAATGGAGAGTCTCAGAAAGTTTAGATACTAGCAAAGGCCTGTTTTTCTTGAAGCAATATCTAAATTTGATGTTTCTTCAAATCAAGGGTTTGATTCTCCTGTCACAAAGGCTACGTCTAGACTGCAAGCTTCTTTCAAAAGAAGCTTTTCCAGAAGAGATCTTCCTGAATTTTTTTTCGAAAGAGAGCATCTACACAGCAAAAACACACTGAAAAAGTGATCTGATTTTTTGAAAGATAGTGGCCACACTGATTGGATGCTATCTTGCATATAAGGCCACCCAGAACCAGTTCAGGCAGGGCATTAGGTCAGCAGTTGCTTCTGAGTGCTATTGCCTAAAGCTAGCTGAGACACATGCTTAAAGGGACCCCCTCTGGACAGCTGACTCCTCTGTAGTTCCCTGGATTGTCCTTCCCTTTTTCAAAGATGGGCACTACATTTGCCATTTTCCAATCATAACATGTAAAGGGACCGGGATCTCTCCCAATCTCCATGAGTTTTCAAAGATAATGGCCAAAAGCTCTTAAATGACATTTGCCATCTCCCTCAGTACCCTCGGATGCATTAAATCTGGACCCATGGATTTGTGTATGTTTAGCTTTTCTAAATAGTTCATAACCTGTTCTTTCTCCGCTGCCCACCTCCTTCCCATACTGCGTCGCCTAGTGCAGTACTTCGAGAGCTGACCTTGTTTATGAAGACAGAGGCAAACAAAAGCATTGAGTACTTCAGCTTTTCCCACCTTCTCTGTCACTAGGTTACCTCTCTCATCCAATAAGGACCCCACCCCACTCTGATCACCCTCTTATTGCTAACATGCCTGTAGAAACCTTTCTTGTTATCCTTCACATCCCTTGCTATCTGCAATTCCAATTGTGCTTTCACCTTCCTAATTACTCCTTTGCATTCTTGAGCAATGTATTTATACTCCTCCTAGTCATCTGTCCAAGTTTCCTCTTCTTATAAGTTCCCTTTTTGTGTTTAAGCTCGCCAAGGATTTCCCTGGTAAGCCTACCATATTTACTTTTCTTACTGCGCATCGGGATGGTTCCTTCCTTTGCCTTTAATAAAGCTTCTTTAAAATACTGCCAACTTTCCTGGACTCCTTTCCCCTTCATGTAAGCATCCCAGGGGATCCTGCCCATCAGCTCTCTGAGGGAGTCAAAGTCTGCTTTTCTGAAGTCTAGGGTGAAGTCCTGCTGTTCTCCTTTCTTCCTTTGGTCAGGATTCTGAAATCTACCATCTCATGATCACTGCTTCCTAGGTTGCCACCCACATCTTCTTCCCCTACTACTTCTCCCTGTTTGTGAGCAGCAGGTCAAGCTGCGCACGGCCCGTGGTTGGTTCCTTCAGCACTTGTACCAAGAAGTTATCCCCAACATTCTCCAAAAACTTCCTGGATTGTTTGTGTACTGCTGTATTGGTCTTCCAACAGATGTCAGGGTGATTAAAATCCCCCATGAGAACCAGGCCTTGTGATGTGGAAGCTTCTTTTAGATGTCTGAAGAAAGCCTCGTCTACCTCATCCACCTGATCTTGTGGACTATAGCAGACAGCAACCACAACATCACCCCTGTTGCTCCTGCCTCTAAACTTAACCCATAGACTCTCAACAGGCTTTTCTCCCTCCATATACTGGAGCCCTGAGCAATCATACTGCTCTTTTACATACAGTGCAACTCCTCCTCCTTTTCTCCCCTGTCTGTTCTTCTTCAACAGTTTCTACCCTTCCATGACAATGCTCCAGTCATGTGAGTCATCCCACCAAGTCTCCATTATTCATCAAATCATAATTCTTTGACTGTGCCAGGGCTTCTAATTCCGCCTGTTTGTTTCCCAGGCTTCTTGCATTCGTGTACAAACACCTTGGATAACTAGTGGATTGACCTACCTTCTCCATTCAAATCATGGGTCCTCCTTTGTTGCTCCTTCCTTCTTGTGTTTCTTCCCGATATCCCACTTCCCCACTTACCTCAGGGCTTAGGTCACTGTCCCCCAATGAACCTGGTTTAAAGCTCTCTTCACTAGGTTTGAAAGCCTGCCTGAAAAGATGCTCTTTCCTCTCTTGGTTAGGTGGATCACATCTCCTCCTAGCAATCCCAGAGTCCCATGGTCAAAGAAACCAAAGCCCTCTCTCCAACACCACCTGCACAACAATGCATTTACTTCCATGATTCGACAATCCCTACCTGGACCTTTTCCTTCAACAGGGAGGATGGACAAGAACACCATTTGCGCCTCAAATTCCTTGATTCTTCTTCCCAGTCCTGCATAATCTGCAGTGATCTGCTCAAGGGAATTCTTGGCCATATTGTTAGTTCCTACAGGGAGAAGCAGGAAGGGGTAGCGATCCGATCAGAAGGTTTGATCAGTTTTGGAAGACTCTCGGTCACATCCTGAATTCTAGTTTCTCGAGATTCCAAGTCTGGTTGGCAGGTGGATTACTCTGTTCCTCTTAGGAGGGAGTCCCTGACCACCACCACCCATCTTCTTCTCTTGGGGGTGGTGCTCGTGGAACCCCCATCCCTCAGACTATGCATCCCATGCCTTCCGGTAGATGGGGTCTCCTTCTGATCTCTTCCCTGAGAGGTCCCTGCCAAAGTATTCTCCAGTAGTGCCTGTGCAGAGAGCCTGAAAGCAGTTACTTACCTCCACTGGAATTGGGAATACCTGAGTTGTCTTCCTTCTCCTGGAGGTTACATGCTACCAGTTTTCTTCCTTGTCCTGTACTGCCCTCACTGGTTCTTCAGACTGCTGTGTCTGCAGAATTAAATGCTGTCTTCTATCGAGGAAGACTTCATCTTCTCTGATGGAACATAGGTTTGACACTTGGGCCTCAAATCCTCTAATTTTTTCTTCCAAAATGGTGACCAGCTTGCACTTAGTGCAGATGAAATCCTTTCTATCTTCTGAGAGGAAGACAAACATAGAGCATGCTGTGCAGATAATTACAGCAGACCTATCACTATCCATACCTGCCTTCCTTCAGAGAGATTCCTCAGATGTTTTAAAATGCCCCTTTGAAGGGCAGGAGAGAAACAAAATTCAAGAAAAAGATCATCAAACACTATGGGGCTCCCCCAGGGTGAACACCCAGAGACAGTGGCGGATGAGAGTTTTGCGGGGCCCAGGGCAGCACAATTTCACGGGGCCCCTCTCACCTCTCACCGGGGTCTCCTCTCTCGCCTGTGTTGCGTGGCGTTTCAGCACGCCGCGCATGCGCTCCTACACCGTGCGTTGCGCAGCGCCGGGGAATTTAATGTGCGGTGTCCCGCTGGGCTAGTCCTCCCCTGAGCGCAGGGCCCGGGGAAGCCGCCCCGCTCACCCTGCCCTATATCCGCCGCTGCCCAGAGAAACTCCCCTGTTGGCTGCTCACTGCATTTGGTTTGGCTGTCTGTTTATAAGGCTGCTAGCTAAGCCCATCTCAAAGCCTTGCCTCTAATCCAATCAGCCCCTGAAGGCCCGCCTGGAACAAAGTGGGCACTTTTCAAACTGCCGCTCTTTTCAAACCACCAGGCACACAGTCAAACAAATGCTCACAGATAGACAAACACTTTGATACTCACCCCAGTAGCTCACAACACAGCCCCCCAAAAGCCGCACTTACTTGAGCTCCTCTCTGACATTTCCCAGGCAAACTCCCCTGTTGGCTGCTGCCCTGTTCGCTGCTCCGTCAGGCTCCTCATTCCTTCAGGAGTGCCTGGCATTAGCCACTTTTGGAAGACAAGATGTTGGGCTAGATGGGCCATTGGCTGTAGGGCTGTTCTTTTGTTCTAATCATAGATATGTGGGGAGCTACAGCAGAATGATGCAAATGGCAATAGCAACCTCACTCAAACTGCAGAGCCTCTAGGCAAAAAAGATCACTCATCACATGCGCCAATGATATTTTGCTGGAAAGTAATTTTTCCCTTTGTAGTAGCAGGAATGAGATGGGAATTGCACTTGGATACATCTTTTGCTTTGTCACCATTTCACTATTTTTGCATACCTTCATGTATTGCTTGTTAATGATAGCAGTCAAATAAGTAAGCCCTTTTTTCTATTACAAAATTAATTGCTAACCAGCTCTGGTTTCTGTGTATGATTTCAATATTGGCAAGTATTTGCTGATTTATTGATATGAATATATTTCAACCTATGTGATTGACTTCAACTGGTCACACTCATGTGATATGTTGCATGTTATTTATTCTGTATTATCACTGACACTTTTGAAGCAGGAGAATGTATAGAGGACAATTATTAACTAACACATATTTCTTTTTCTGAATCCTATCTTTTGTGACAATATTTATGGAACTTTCCGTATCCACGATCATTTTAATGAATAAACCGGCTATTACTTGAATTCTCATGATAGATGAATACCGTGATCCCATTACTAAAGCAGTTGAGTGAAGTTGCCACACTTCACAGAAATATTCGAAGTGATGTTTCTTTCAGTCCGCTCCATTAGTGGTAATTTGGTTTTCTTGTTATATTTATTAAACTCTTTCAGTGAGGTGCTGCACTGTTAATTTATTCCAGACCTATGCTGAGTCAGTGTCTGTCGCTTGTTTAGATGGAAAGTACCAGAATGGTAATGACATCTTTTATATATTATTCTGGGAGTAGGGAACAGGTTACGTGTCACATTTTGCATAAAGCATATTTGAGTTAGGCATATTTATATTAAAACATGTTTCCATTAAGGATATGCATTTATAATGTCATAAATATAATTTCCAGCTTGAATCAATAACTTTTGGGCTGGCTGCTTTTGAACTATCTGGATTATTGATAACATTCATTTATTTGGAGTAAAATTATTAGCTTTCAGCCAGGAACCTGGAGAATAATTAGGCTGAAGGAACTACCATATCTTATCAGAGGAGAAAACTTCAGTTATATTCATGTTTTGGATAAGTAAACATTTATTGTGGTTGATGGGTAAAAGTGAAAGTAAGCTGGTGCACCCTGATGTGGTGCACAGGTAAGAGTGTGGCTGGCTGGGGTTGGGAAAACCAGGAAGAAACACTTGAACTTCTTCCCAAGGGGTACCCCAAGCTCTTTTGCCATAAGAGAGCTAGAAAAAAGAAATAAAAACCACAGAAAACAAACGGTCTCTCTGATAGCTGACCTCTCAGGCTAGGCATACACTCATAAGCCCCCTGTTACCATCCAGGACACAAGAATCAAATCATGGCCTTAAAAAAGGTGATTTTATTAACAAAACAAAAAGGTGTACTTGATAAAGCATACTTGGTTGCTAGGTGTTACAGAGCAACTGAAGAAAGAGCAGATTAAAACACAGAAAAAATGGTATCTCTGGGCATATCTTGGCTAAGTCTACACTGCAGGCTTTTTGCACAAGAAAAGTTTTAGCTGTTCTTGCGCAAAAACTTGCAGAGCGTCTACACTGCATGCGCGTTCTTGCGCAAGTAAAGCATCAGAAAACAGGGCTTCTTGCACAAGAGTTATTCCTCTCCCCACGAGGAATAAGCCCTCTTGCGCAAGAGCTCTTCCAGAAGAAAGCAGTGTAGACAGGCAACAGGTCTTTCTTGCGCAAGAAAGCCCTATGGCTAAAATGGCTATCAGAGCTTTCTTGAGCAAGAGAGCGTCCACATTGCCATGGACGCTCTTGCGCAAAAGCACATCTCTTCCACAAAAGCACATGGCAGTGTGGACGCTCTCTTGTGCAAAAACTTTTGCACAAGAACTCTTGCGCAAAACTGTTTTTGCGCAAGAAATGTGCAGTGTAGACATAGCCTTTAGGTATTGTGAATGTGGGGAGGGAGGCACATGGATTTCACACAGGAAAGTTTAACCAAACAGCAAAATAAAGAAAAATAACCTGATCGCAACTAAATACATATTTTCCCTCCACTCACACAAAGAGAAACAGCAAGATATATATTTACAATTAAAATTTCAGCACTGTATTCCATTGGTTCTTCTGACTTCCTACCAACACCCTTAGCTACCAGTTTAACCCTTTTGTCACTGAGTGCTGGCCAGCACTCCTCCTATACATCAGGTGTGGGCTTTAATATTTTTTACTTTTACAATGGAAAAAGTTGTTCATTTGGCAACACATCCAGATGCAATGCTGATCATGTATTATACACATGCTAAATGTAGGCTATTTTGTATTTAACGGGAGTTCATCAAATACAAAAATGTGCAGAAATGTTTTTTATTAACAATGCATTTATATTTTGGATTAAGTATTTTCCCTCAGGTGTGAAGACTGTATATACTGTATATACATTATACTGCATAGACTGTATCTCTGGGATGCATAAGCCCATGTCATAAACCCAAACCAATAACAGAATGCAGGGAAAAATAGGAAGGCATTATAATGTATCAATATAATTTTTTTTGTACTTTGTGATCTCAAAACTTTTTAAAAAATAACATTGTGGAGTTAAGCCAGCATAAAATGACTTGAAGTGCTGACATTTTAGGTGCAGAATGCAGCTCTCATTTTGCTCCAATAGAGCACAAGAGCTTTCAATTATTGTGACCTGATGATTCTTGTTAGTAGGTTTCTGAATGTGCATGAGATAGAGCTCTTCCTGCCAGATATAGGCACTCCTGTAAAAGGACTCAATGTACAGAATAAGCTTTTTTGTGGGATGGACTAATAGTGCAGTAGCAGTTCCCTGTGCGGCTGTGTGAGAAATACAAGTATAGTCAGATAAGCTTTTGCAGAGGCCAGCCAGCAGTGCCACAAATATAGCACACACAGCCTTAAGGATTGGGGAAGAAAAAGCATAATTTTTCTCTGCATTTGTGCTTTATAAGAGCCTAAGAATAGTCGCATGATTAGGGGAAGCCTTTATGTTATGCTCCATTATCCAAACGCATATTAAGGGATAAAAATGACAAAAGCTTTGCAGTTTAAACTCTTTTCCATTCCTGCCAAATGGAAATGGTGAAAATAATAATATTCCATATGTAAACACTAAACTCTTCACACACACACACATATATAAAAATACACACAACATATATATTAGCTTTATTTTTCTCATGTCCCCTTTCTGTCTCTGCCCATGTGGAATTAGTGGCTTATATAATTTTTCATTAATTGTTTCCTTCTCTTTTAACAGATGCTAACTGATGTTCAGAATTGTTCTCCCCTCACCACTTTTTTTGGGGAGGCACAGTCAGTATTATATTGCAGGCTTATTCTAATGAACACAGATAATGCTGATCAATTCTTTAACCTGATATGAAAATAAATTTTTAATGGAAATGCTTTCCCGTGTTGCTTTAAAAATAATATGTCAGTTTTACAAGTGTAGGTATCGAAGGTCTTGTCAAACTGAGGTTGGAGATAATATGGAGACACTATTATTTAAAGGACTCCTATACCGTGTAATTAGGAAAGTCATTTTCAACATGTTTTCATTAAGAAACTATGATGTTAACAGTTTTGCTACTGACTGCATTCATCACCCCTTAGAACATCCGCAGATGAAAGAAATCTTACTGTGGTAGGGAGAAATATTTATCAGATAATGTTAGTGGTTTGGGAGCTGAAATAAGTTCCCAGGATACATCTGGCTAAATTCTGTGCATATACTACCTGCCTCCTGACTGCAACAAATGGGATACGATGCTGTAAATTTCCCCCAAATCTGACTGTACATAAAGATTTAGGCATTTTCAAGCTTTGTATAATTGAATCAACAGTAAAAGCAAACAGTTATCAAGTGACTGATTAGTAATGCTTTACAGCTTTAATGTTTATAAACAATAATGCCTGTATACAAAACCTTACTGTTTTGGATAGAAACATGGTAGATTTTCCCAGCCCATACTTTCCATCCCAGGAGAAATAATTGGCCTGTTTATAGTCTAGATTATCCAAATGATCTTGGTTATTTTCCATAACCAGCTACTGTATAGATATCCAAACTGGTCTTGAATTATGTGATGCTAGCCACTGGCACTGCTTTTTGGCAGAATGTCTCACATTTTAGTCTACCTCATGGTGAAAAAAGCCCTTCTCCATGTTTTGCTGCAAATTCTCCTATTTTTCTTTATTGGATATTGTGTTGAAAAGGCACCACGTAGACAATACTGGAGAATGAATCCTCTTCATCCACAGGATACTTACAACACAGCCACAGAATTTAGCCAGATGTATCCTGACATTATTTTTAAAGCAACACGGGAAAGAGAACAATTATGGCTGCTGGTCACCATGTCACCCCTCACCAGTCGAACCTGGATACACATATGCCTGAGGGCCCCCCTCTTAGCCCAGACCCCACTGCCCCTTTCTCCCATTGGGTCCAGGAGTTGTTATAGCATGTGGGGGGGGGGGAGGTACAGGGACACTGCATTATACTGATAGATTGCCATTCAACTCACTTGAATTCAAGCAATTTTATCAGGTGTACCACATTCACCATAGGAAAATATGGTCACCCAAGCTATATTTTCCAGAAATATAGAATCTGAAATGTGAACACAGACATACTAAAGATTAGAGGCTAAACTGACTCAGGCTGGGTCAGGGTGTACATTATAAGCATCCTTGTACCAGCTACTCTACTTCTGTTCCAAGAGGACTGTGTTGCCATGCAGCTACCATTTCTCAACATTTCCTCCAGATATCATTTACACACTTTGGGTTGTGGTGCTCTGTGGAGGACAGGTTGAAGCCATTTTATGCTGCTGCAGTCTCCTTCCTCTAGTGCGCCTGATGTTCTCAGGGTTCATATTTGCAAACAGAGAATAGAAAATTAAGCCAGCTATATACTTTGCTGTTTTGTCAAAAGGAGGCTACATCCTTGCTCAGCATCCCCACTCCCCACCAGACACATAAACTTGACTAAGCTAGCACATGTAATTTACTATAGGGGATGAGCATACGGCTAACAGTCCATAGATGGAAGGCTACAAAAGTGAAACATTTATAACTCTCAAAAAAGGTAACAAAGAGGAAATGTAATCCTCTAAGCCTTGGTCTACACTGGGGAGTTATTTCAAAATAACCCCCCTTATTTTGAAATAATAAGCGCAGCGTTCACACTGGCTCCCATGTTAGGAAGGTAGGATAGGGGATGCCCTGATGGTAGAGCGGTAGGGTGAGTTCTGGAGTAGTTTAGGGGATAGGGCATTCGCCTAGAGTACACAGGGTTGGGGGCTTCAGTCCTGTCCCATGGCCTGCCCACCTTGGGAGCAGCTGGACAGCAAACACAGGCTCCCCCAGGGATGGAGCAGGCTCTTGTATTAGGAAGGCTGGATAAGGGACTGGCTGAAGGTAGGGCTGGGTTCTGGAGTGGACTGAGGCATAGGCCATTTGCTGGGGAAGCACAAGGTAGTGGGTTCAAATCCATCCCCCTTCTCAGCACCTCAACTCCAGTCTCTGGAGTGAACCAGGGGACAGGGCATTTACCTGGGAAGAGCAGGGCTGTGGGTTCACATCCCACCAGGGAAGTGGCCAGACAGCTGCTCCAGGGATGGATCAGTAGAGCCAAGGCAGGCCCACTCCTGCCCTGGCCCTGCCCCCCCAAAGCAGCTGACATGCTCAGCAATGGTTCCCTGTGCTGCCCCTCATCCACAGGCATCACCTCCACCAGCCACAGTTCCCATTATGACTCAATGGGAGCTGCAGGAGTGCCATCTGCATGGACATGCCAGCTACATCCAGGAGCACAATTCGCACAGGGGATAATCGCTCCAGCCATGGCAAGTTCGGCATGTTAGAGCTCACTACTCAAAGAATTACATTTAGGCGTAAGAGAGGAATGAAAGTCATGAAATGCACAGACCAGTCAAACACCAAAACTAACCCACTTTGCAAGCAGTAAAAGTAGCAACAACCCCCCCATGTACTTGCTGGGTCAGGAGAGAGGGAAGCACGGTGTGTGTCTGACAATGACAGAGATTTGCATTGCCCAGCTCCCTCCATCCCCGTCTCTTGGAAGTCAGGGTACAGGAGTGGGGGAGGAGAGACACCCTGACATCAGCACCCCCCTCTTCTCCCTCCCACACCCTGCACAGCAAGCAGGAGGCTCCCAAGGGGGCAGCTCCAAGGCAGAGGGCAGGAGCAGCATGACAGTGGATTGGAGGGGCAACTGAAGTGCCAGCACTTGAGAGATTCCCAGCCAAATCACCTGTCAGAGGCTCCAAGATCTACAGGTAGTTCCCAATCTACTGGTTGGTGACCACTGCTCTATCAGAAAGAGGCAGCAAGGGGGAATGAGGAGGAGTTGCTTCAAAGCGGCAGCGCTGCATGGAGCCTGGGGTCTGCATCTTTGAAATGCTGCGTGCAGCCCAGGGTCAGCTGGGGACTCCCCTGCTGACCCCAGGCTCCATGCAGCACTGCTGGTTTGAAACACCACAGAGAGCACAGGGCCAGCGGGGGACTGCTTGAGTCCCCCACTGGCCCTGTGTTCCCCACAGCACTTTTGCCTTTGAAGTGTAACAACAGCCATGAGTCTGTTGCTACACTTCAAAAGCAGAAGTACCCTTATCGACTAATCGAATAGTCGATGCAAATTGCATCAACTATTAGCCAATTAATCTACATTTAACATCCATAATGGGTAGTTGGTGAAGCTTCCATTTGAGAAGGCAATAGCTTCCCAGCCCAAGCCTCACCCAATTCCCTGCCCAGCCCCGCCCCTTCCCCACTCTTCCCTGCACATCTTATTTCTCTGCTCACTGTGTGCTCATCCCCTTCCAGTCAAATCCCTGAACCCAAGCAAAATTATTTTTGAAAAAAACCCTCCCCTTTTCTTCAGTTTCTTTCTTAACAAAATGGAACATGTTTTGTACCATGTGCCAGACATGCAGCAGGTACCTAATTAAGAGCACTAAATCTGGGAATAAGAGATGTCAGTCATGGGTTTATACCCTCATAGCTAACATGCAGGCAACTTGCAAATGCCCTGAACCCTTCTTATTGATCCTGGGGAACTCAGAATGGCAAACACCAATTAAAGCTAATTGAGAATTCTCTGTCATTTCTTCACACAATCAAACAAAGTGTCAGGCCTCACCGTCACCTGGCATTTGCCCCCTGACAGGAAGAAAATAACTAGAATGAGACTGCAAAAGTTGCCACCTCATTTTCATTTCTTCAAACAAACAAGTTGAGGGCTTCCTATGTTGATTGTTTCAACAGCAGCAAACACCTCAGACAATGAATAAGAATTGCAAGGGATGGGCCAGTAAAATACAGGCTGGCTGCTGCTTTAACTACCATGACACCCATTCAGCTCACAGAACCAAGAAGGTAAAATGTCCCACTGAAGCAGCATGATGGTGCCAGTTTTATGTATCAGACTGGTAGACCCAATATCCCCAGAGTTAAAGGAACCAAATCCCCAGCCCTGTTCTCACCTGGCAAACGTACTCTCCCATCCATCAAAAAGAGTTGAGACTTATGCTACCAATTACTTCTCTCTTCCTTGCCACTATGTCCTTCTTCTCCTCTCTCTCCCCAGGCTTCCATGGCTCAGGATCACTGCCCTCTGCAACCAAGCATTCCCCCTGCCCTGACCATCACAGAATTTGAACAAGTAAAAAAAAAAACCCAACCAAATTGCCCGGCCACTGCTTACCTGTGGACTCCTCTGGTCCAGGTGGAGGGGGAATCCATTCCTCCTTGTAGCCTCCCCCTCTGGGTCAGTGGGTGGCTACTCTGCCCCACTACAAGGAGGGTAGGGTTGCTGCTCCTGTTCCTTTCCCCCCACCCTGTTGCTGCCACTCCCCCACCCTGCACCGGTTAGAGCTCTCCCTGTCCTGCCCTCCCTTGCATCCGCCTGCCTGCACCCCTGCTGCTGAACCTCTTCTGAGGACAGCTGCTGCAGCTCACCACCACCACCACCACCGCTGCTGTTGCTGTTTGGGAGGGGGAGGATGTCAGCCTGCCCCCAAGAGGGAGAGGCAGAGAAGAGACCACCACCATCAGCACCCATGTCTAGGGGTGCCCCCCAGCTGGCTGCCTCCCACGCGCCCGCTGCTGCTACACCACCCGCAGCCCTGTCAAGGAGGAAGAGGAGGGAGAAGAGAAGGAGGCCCACCATTTGGACTTGTGGAGGGGTGTGTCTTTTGGACCCAGCTTTTCACCATCTGTGCTCCTGGGGTGGTGGTAATTTGAGTTGTTGTGCTGGGGAAGGGGGGGGCCTGGGGAGAGGCATGGAGCCCTCCCCCCAGTCCAGCTGTCCTCCTTCTACTGCCACCACCGACACCAACACCCTTTTAGCACCTGGACTTGCTCTTTGCCCCTCGGTAGGGCTAAGCTGCTTTGCCTCCTTTTCCATCTGGGACTTTGAGCCTGCTGCAGTGGGCAAGAGACTGACCCCATGAGTGCTTGTGGGCACACTCCCTTCCCCCTTGGACTTGGCCCCCCTCCCTCAGCTGCATTTGGCTGGGGAGCCTCCCCCACTCCTTGCATTGCCCCCCCTGGCAACCCCACCTCTCTGCTGCTTGCCCCACCCTGATAGCCCAGTTTGTTTCTCCCTCCCTTCCTGAGAGTTAGTTTGTTTACTGGCCCTGCCCAGTCCGGAAAAGTTTGTTTGCCTGCCTTGCCCGACATCCACACAGCTCCTTTGACTGCCCTGCCCCTTCCCCTATCTGGGATTAGTTTGCTGTGGTGCCTGCCCCGTCCTCCTAGCAGTTGCCTTCTCCAATGCTCTGCCAGACCCACCCTCTTATTGCTCATATTTTCTCCCTCCCTGAAGCCTCCCATTAGCCTCCTTCCTACTGCTCAGTGCGCCCTGGTCCCTTCCCTGAGTGCTTGTGTCCCCCCCCACCTTTTAGTTAGTGAACCCCCCCATTCACTGCACCCCCCTTGATGTTGTCGTGGTAGTCTGGCCTCCATGGCTGCTCCTTCTTCTCCTGCCAATGGCTCCGCCTGGGTGCTGGGGGCACCCCCCCCCATGCACCCTGGTAAGCAGGCGCGTCCAGCCATTGCCAATCCCAATCCCAATTTGGCGGGGCCCACGGATGAGAGTGTAACACGGTTGCTGCCAGGTGAGGGAGAGGACTTGCCCCAGGGGAAGGTTTCCCTGCCCTCCATTGCTCCTCCCTTTCCTCCCAGACCCCACCAATGACCATCTGTACCCCTTGGCCCTCCCCCTGCTGACCAGCACTTCAACCTTGGAGGGGTGGATACTCATTCAGAAGAAGTTCAGGGCACTGGGCCTGTGGGCTCGATCTCCCTGCTCCGATGAGGAGAGTGTGAAAACCTCTTGTAAAATATCGAGGCGGGTCACCTCTGCTAATGTACCCCCGATGATTTTCAGCAGGAGGCACTGGCTGAGGCCACCGAGGCAGTGGAGGGGGATGGTGCCATCCCCCTCCCGGAGTCGAACCCCAAAGAGGTCTCGGATGGAGCTCCCCTGGCCCCTCTACCATGTGCGTCCCCTGCTGCCACCACTGAGGCAATTGTTGCCTTGGTTGCCATCTGGGAGGACTCTGGGGCCATTGGGATGGACTTCAGCTCCATCTTAGAGGAGACTGAGGCCCTGAGTTTGACCCCAATAGCTCAGGGGAAGGACAACCCACTGCCAGCGGGCCTCAGTCTGGGCAGTGACTCAGCTGCACTACCCCCTCCTTCTCCCTCTCCCTGGCCACAGGCAGCAGCCCCCACTCTCACCCTTGGTGCACCCCTGATATTGCCTGTTGGCCTGGCTGCCAAAGGTGCTCCACCTGTGGCCGCCGAGCCCCTAGGGGTGATGGCCGCACTGAGCAGCCAGGTGCCAGGGCCATGGGTGCCCCTCCACCTCTAAGGCAGAGTGGTCGCCCTCCTTTCCCATTGGGGGCCACCTGCTGTTCCCATCCTGCCCACGCTGTGGCTTTGGACATACAGTCCACCCTACCTCCTGAGCCCAGTGTCAATGTTGACCCCCTCCCCACCCTTGTCCCCTCGGCCCTGATTCCATTAGGGAAGCGCCATGGCCCAGTGGCTTAGGCCCTGGGGACTGTACCCTCACCCTGTTCTCAAACCCTGGCCTTGCTCCTGATCCTGCCCCTGCTCCCACTCCTACTGTGATCCTGTTCTCGTCTGTTCTCTCATCACTACTCCTGATCCTGCTCTCGTCCCTACTCCCACCGTAGGCCCCAGTCCCGCTCCTGCTCCTGACCCTACTCCCTCTCCCGTCCTCACCACGATGCCCTCCCTCCTTTCATCACTTCCCCCATCCCACTGTTACTGCCACCCCCCCTGGGGGCTGTCTCATTCCTGCTACCTCTGAGTGGCCCTCAGGGGGTGGTTTTCATGTCCCATAGGGGCTGCTTGGTTCTCAGTCCCATAGGGGCTGCCTTATTCCCTTCACTAGTAAGGGGGGAGCCAACTGAGCAGGGAGAGTGCAAAGAAGGAGCAACCTCTGGAGCAGCGCTGTGGTGAGGAGGAGCAGGGGGTGGGGGGGCTGGGTCATTTCCTTGACCCACCCTGCCCTTTGCCTGGAGCACATCCCTACTTGCAGGCTTCGGTTCTGGGGCTGGGGTGGGCAGAGCCCAGGTCTGCTTCCAGCCTGGCTGGGAGAAGGAGGGGCAACAAGGGAGGGCAGGAAGACCACTTTGCCCACCCTGTGGCAAGGTGCAGGGACAGGGACTGGATAGGTGAGGGGCCAAGCAGGGAGGGAACTAAACCGGCAAGCAGCAGCAGCAGCAGGGACACAGCAAGCTGGGTTGGGTGTTTTCTGCAGAGCAGGGCTGGCTCCCCTCTTGGAGCAGGTGGCTGGAGAGATCTGCAGGCTGAGAGCCTACGTGACTGCAATTCCAGCCTTGTGTCTGTGCCATGCAGGTTCGGAGCAGGCTGCTAAGGAGGCTTCCTGCTACTCTGCCTTCCCAGCCACCCTGGAACCTGCCTGAACCACACTAACAACATCCCACAGCAACCTCACGTGCAAATTGGAGGCAGCGAGGGGAAGGGTGGGGCCAGCACAGCCCTAGTGCTGGGTAGGCAGAGCCTTACAAAGCAGATGCCCGTGCTGGCAGACCCCCCTGCTTTAGGGTGCACATGGGGAGTGGTGACCCCCACACTCACTTCTGTATTACACACAGAGCGTGGTGGGGATCAGGCTTCAGCCTTGGGTGTAGTGGAGGGCACCGGGGTTTGGGGCTTCTCTCTGGAATGAGGAAAGGGCACTCTGAGGATCAAGGCTTCAGCTGTGGGGGGAGGGCCATCCCAGGAATTGGAGCTTCAGCCTGTGGGGGAAGGGGCATGCTGGGGCCTAGGGCTTCAACCTGGGATGTGCTGAGAATTCGGGGTGGGGCACCATGGATCAGGACTTCAGCCTGGGTAGTATTGGGATGTTGGGGGGGGGGGGGAGGGTACCGTGGATCAGAGCTTCAGCCTTGGTGGTGATGGGCATTCAGGGGGGAGCACTATGGACCAGGGCTTCAGCCTGAGGGGTGCTGGGAATTCAGCATGGGAGGGGCCGCCGGGGATTGAGATTTCAGCCCCACATCTGGTGCCAGGGATCAGAGCTTAGGCCCCCTAGCCTGCAAGTGCTGGCAGATGCCCCTCCCCCCCTTGAGAAACTCTGCTTTAGGGTACACATGGGAGGGGTGATACACATCCCTCACTCACCCCCTCACCCCCCATCACACACAGGGTTGTCTCTCTTCCTATTGGCTTCATATCTTTCTGCCTCTGTGCCCTGCCTGAGGGCACCATCTGCTGGCCACTGCCTACCCACATTCACCCACCAGCCACAAACAGGAGACTGCTGCAGTTGCACTGACTGACCAGCTGGGAGAGTGCTGGAGCAGAAAATATGGAACAATTTTCCTTGTTTTTTTTTTCTAAAGGCTAGACATGGGCTTAAATAAGGGGCTGTCCCATTAAAAATGGAATGCAAGACTACCCTCCATATGAGTACATTTTCCAGCTGCGGAGTTGTTTGTACTGACAACTAGAAGAAAGAGAAGAAATGATGAAAGCAATGTATAAAATACCATTCATTTTTATAGTGGCACATCCTTTGCCACCCTTTCTGCAAAAGAAAAGGGAATATACTGAACAGCATAGCATGCATACACAAAACAAATCTTTTATATTAACCTTAACAATTGTAATGAACTGCCACATCTTTATTATTTGAAATTATTTTCTTGTTCATGCTAAACAGGATGTATTTCTTTATCCCTCTCTAAAAGCAAAATCAAACATTAATGTAGATAGATTATTTCAGAGCCTGGAAATGGCTCATGAACATGAAAACCATAAAGGTAGTCTTTCCAGAAATGAGCAAACAATTAGTCTCCATATAATAATACCTAGAAGCAAGAAAACTATTGTCAAGATTTGGTAAAAGTAGTCACTTCTGCAGCTGAACACATTTTCAGTCATAAAAGATTTTCAACTAAATACTGGAAGGAAAGTGCTGTCCATATTTATGCTTCATTAAATAAGCATCAGGAATCCTGAAAAAATGAAAAAGAAAATTGCAACTTTATCATCACTTATCAACATGAAGGGTACAGCAGTAAATGCTAGAAACTACCAGAGAGAATGTACTCCTTTAAACCATGCCAACCAAGTCAAGTAAACAGCATTAAAATGAGAGCAAGAGTAATCCCCATTTTGCAGTTTGTAGAAGAATATCTCACAAGTGTACAATATCAACAGTGCTCAAATGTATTTTTGTGTTTTGATAGAGGGGATTAAAATAATTGCCAATGCAGTATATTGCCATTTTCAGTATAAAAACAAGACAATCAAATGTTTCTCTCCTTCCTAATTTGGGTATGTTCTTTTTAAATCAGTGACATGCAGTTGGCTGGCCTGACATTTTTCTGTGATAATGATGAACAGAGTAGTGCTGTTTCTATACTGCTGAAATTGTCCTGGACCTCCACTGAGCATATGATGCCATATTGCAAGATAGAGCAAACCCATCATTCTGCCCCCTTGTACTGAGGCAGAAGCAGGGAGAATCTGTATGTTGACTCTGGTCCCATCTCAGGGGCATCTGATGAATCCAGTATCTTGGACAGATGTCAGCACCACTGGTTTCCACTCTGGATATTAGGCAGCAACATATTGGCTGTGTCTGTCTGTCCCCGATTCATGTCTTTCCCAAACCATCTGACAGCTGTGGCATCATCTACGGTGTCCTCAGCTCCCATGGAATGGTTACAAACTTATTGTTTTTGTTGATACCGTTGCTGTAAAACTGTTTACCCATCATGCACTCATGTTGTCTGCTTTCTGCTTGGCACCAAGGGCATCGGTGAGACAGATAGAATCCTTAGTACTGATGCTGACTATGGCACAGTCTGCATCTGCTGGCTCGGGACCAGCTTTGTTTTCAGTACTGATGCCTCTTTTGGGCCCAGTATGAGTTCGAGGCTGGTACCACCATTCAAGGAGCTATTGACTCTTCCTTTGGTACCAATGCATAGTTGGGTTGGGCTATGGATAACAATGGATGTTTGGTGGCCCATTAAGAGTGATCCCCACCACAATCAAGCTGTTCAAAGGGATCCTCACAATCAAACCCCTTCCCCATTTCAATGGGAGTCCAAATGCACCTCCTGGACCCCCAAACCAGCATGGCAGAATCTTGAGTGGATTTTTAAGCAGACACTTCCAGGGGAATCAGTAGTTGGAACTCAGTAACTTGGTCTTTCAGAGAAACTGCCAAGCCTGGTGTCGTCTGGAGAGAGATTTTTGTAACACTGAGCCATGCAAAATGTCATTCTTTGATCTGTGTGAGAAGTCAGTCACAATTCTATGGGAGATGCACTGTTAGCTCCCTGGCTGCACACTCTTCTTTATGCCTACTTCTGGATGCCACTGATCCTCAAGACCATGATCAAGGGGAAGCCATATTGCAAGCAGTGGCCATCATCATAGCACCATCTAGGCTGAGACAAGTTAGGTACGTGGACCTGCTTCACCTCTTCATGTAGGGATCTTTTCATCCCCCTCTCAGAATGGATCTTCTGACACAGAATTTGAACACCCCCAGCCCACCTCCATACCTCAAGGCTTCATTTCTTGATTGTTCTCAGCAGAGGTGATGTGGTGGGGAAGCACATGGGCTCACTTGCACCCCAAGGTTTGCTGGCTCCACTTGGTCATACGGTATGGCCAGGCCCCTCCCCGCATGGCAGCTGCTAGAGTTGACAAGCTGGGAGATGCATCTATGGGGACAGGCAACAACTAGTAGGTGGAAGCTGCAGAGAGGGGCCACTGAGGGTAAGAGGGTAGGTGTAACTCAAGCTGTTGGGGGGTATATGAACCTTTGAACTGTGCACCCTCACAGTCACCAGTCATCTCTGGTTCTCAGGTTCAGGGTTGGACTGTTCTCCTGAAGGTCAGACTATCCTCTTAAGCACTAAAAAATGTGAGTAGTCCTGAGGTGCTTGGTTTATTTTAAAAGTTACAGATTAACATGGCTACCTCTCTGAGATTCTTAAGCTGTAGAAAGCCAGCCACATGTAAAATGTTCCTGCAGAATTGGAAATACTTCCACATCCACTGCTTTTGCCATTCTGTCCTCTTTAGACTCTTTCCTCTAGGAGGCTCTGGATTACTTAGAATCATAGAATCCTAGGATGGAAGAGACCTCAGGAGGTCATCAAGTCCAGCCCCCTGCCCAAGGCAGGACCAATCCCAACTAAGTCAGCCTAGCCACAGGGCCGGCCCGAGCCCTTTTGGCGCCCTGGGCCCGGGCACGTGGCGTTGCCCCCGGGCGCATGGCGCATGCGCGGGTCGGCCACTGGGGCGCATAGCGCATGCCGGCTACGGCCGCTGGTTCGCAGCCCGGGGCCTGCTCCCGGGGCGCACGGCGCATGCGCTGCCCAGCCCGGCCTGGGCAGAGCTGCTGGTGCGCGCACCGGGCCGTGCAGGGCCCTGCGGCCGTGGGGGGAAGGGCGCTGCTGGCTGGCGCCGCAGGGCCGGCGCTGTGGGAGCCGGGCAGGCGGTGCCTGATGGCAACTCTAAGGGATGCCGCGCGCCCCTTACAGCTGTCATCAGGCGCCCCCCATCGGTTGGCGCCCTAGGCAGCTGCCCGGCTCGCCCATGCCTCTGTCCGGCCCTGCCTAGCCAGGGCTTTGTCAAGCTGAGACTTAAAAACCTCTAGGGATGGAGATTCCTCCCTAGGTAACCCATTCCAGTACTTCACCACTCTCCTAATGAAATAGTTTTTCCTAATATCCAACCTAGACCTCCCCACTGTACTTACTAGACCTAAAGACACAAGGACTATCAATGAGCTTGGACAGGGTACAGCTGGCCATTACTGGTCTTCTAATTGCCTCTTGAAAGGTTTTCTGTATTCATCAACCTTACTCCATACATGTTCCTTAGAGGCTTACCTAATCTATTTCCTCATGTTGAGAATCCCACATCACTCTGGGACCTTTACCTTGTCATGCAAATACATCTTCCTTCCCACTGAGAAAATAAATATGTTGTCCTAAGAGGAAAAGGAAAAATAAGGACTTTTATAATAAATAGATAGTAGCAATGCTGTACATAACTAAATATTGTAATACTAGCCAATTAGCCCGTCATAAGACGGGATATTTAGGTCTCTCTTCCATGTCGGTCTTCTCTCCTGAGCCTCCGGTCTCTCACTCCGTCTCTCTTTCTCTTTCTCTTTCTCTCTCTCTCTCTCTCTCTCTCTCCCCTCCTCCTACTGCCTTCCCCACCCTCTCTCTCAGCTCTCCTCCGCCTCCTGCCTCTCTCTCTCTCTCTCTTTCTCTTCTCCTCCCCCTCCTGCCTCTCACTCGGGGGACCGCGGAGCCCAAATGGTCGCTTGCGCCACTTGCTCCCCCGCGGCTGCCCGGCTGAGCAGTGCAGAAGTCAGCCGAGCGCCACTGCGGGAGGCAAAGGGGGACGGGGTGGTGATGTTCATGGCCAGGGGGCAGGGCCTGGAGCCTCTGTCATGCTGCACGTCACCGCCCCGCCCCCCTTCGCCTCCCACTGTGGCGCTTGGCTGACTTCTGAGCCGCTCAGCTGGGCCGCCATGGGGGACCAAGCGGAGCAAGTGGCCGTTTGGGCTCCCTCGCGGCAGTCCAGCTGAGCGGCGCACAAGTCAGCCGAGCGCCACGGCGGGAGGCGAAGGGGGGTGGGGCGATGACGTACATGGCCAGGACCTACCCCCTGGCCATGTACGTCACTGCCCCGCCCCCTTCCCCTCCTGCCATGGCGCTTGGCTGACTTCCGCGCCGCTCAGCCAGGCTGCCGTGGGGGAGCAAGCAGCGCAAGCGGCCATTTGGGCCCTGCACTCCCCATGCAACATGGGGGTGCTGTATGGGGACCACAGTGTCCAAATGGCTGCTTGTGCCACTTGCTCCCCCGTGGTGGCCTGGCTGAGAGGCGCAGAAATCAGCCAAGCACCACGGCTGGAGGCAACAGCGCCACCCAGAAGGAATAGCCAGCGTTTCAGCGTTACAGAGTCACAGGCACTGGGCTACTATATATACGATAACATTATCAACAATGTATAGCAAGAAATGGAGAATCCTGTGGCACCTTGAAGATTAACAGATATATTTGGGCATAAGCTTTTGTAGGTAAAAGCCACTTTGTCAGATGCATGGAGGGGAAATCACAAAGGTAGGTAAATAAATCTGTTAGTCTTTAAGGTGCTACGGGACTCCTCATTGTTTTTTCTTACTAAACAGGGTAATTTAAAAATAACACCATCTCCCAATATGCAAATACTCTTCCCTTTGAATATTTTCTTCTATTAACAATGCAAGTTCCAGATTTCTGAATTTACCCTAAACTGACACTATTTTGGGGCATAATCAAAGATACTGTAAAATTCATCTGAAACTGACCTTTTTCCTCTTGCCAGCCATCCCCATTCTACTATATAATGCATTTGCTGCAAAATTCATGAAACTACAGCAGGCAAAATCTACATGTTCCACAACAGGCTGAGTTAACAGGAGAAATTAAGTCTGAGAGAGGTAGAGTTCCGTGGTCTGGTTGTATCAGGGTGGATGCAGACTTTGCACAAACAGGTTGTAGTTAACCTCTCTTTTCTGTAGTGCTATTTTTGACAGCCTGGCCTTTATTATAGAACCTGCTCCTAAACAAAATCCTCACAGAAAACACGGTGGCATCTTCTGGCAGCCTCCAATTTTGCATGCTAAGGACTAAATACAATGATGCCGTTTGCATCAATACTGTTATCTTTTAACTGTTGTACTAAATGCAGCGTATTGTAAGCCCCACTGTTTTGTGCAAAGTTTACATTTTATAAGTATGCTGTCTGTATACATACATCAAATAGAAAGGCAGACCAGTGTGATAATTTGAATCACCTGATACTTGCCATCAGGATAAGCATATCCATAAAGTTCATTTGCAGAAACACGCTCCTTTCAATTATATATATCATTTGGCTAGTTTTCTAAACCAATGTAGAGAGCTAACTGCATCTGTAATGTATGATTATTCTGCCTCTCTGATTCCCCTCTCCTCAGACATATGATAATCCATTGAGGCTGCAGGATTTGCTGTAGGTCTTCAGAGAGGATTTGTGGCATTTTCCTCATGATGATTCCCTAACAGGTGCTTTGTCTTAGCATCTGGCAATGAAACAGGATGATTTTCAGGAAAACTAGGTGATGACAAACCTGTCTTTATACCTCATGTATTATCATATCATCATCTTTTTCTTTTCTTCCTCTCTTATTCCAGGTTTTATGGCCCTCAGCTTTTATTCAATATATTTATTAGTTGCTGTTTTGACAACTAATTAAAGGCTATTATACCAATATCATGAGTCAGATTTTTGTAAAAATTACTTGTTCTGAAGGTTAAGTTCTCATTCTTCTTTTGAATATAATTTCCACCTTTTTGTGCATTAAAATTGACATATCAAAGGGAGAACTATTCCACATAAACATGAGAAGCCTCACTTTGAAGTTTTGAGAGTACAGGTCCCAGGAGTTACAGAATCACTGTGTGTTTATGTGTGTGTATGCATTGAAAGGGGACTGTTTCCCTTTAACAAGATCTCCTGGACCTTATGGGTATGTATACACAGCCTGTGGAAGTCTCCCAGCCAGGGCTTACTGACACGTGGGTCTCGCTCGCCCTACAGCTGTGGAAATAACTTTGTAGACATTACTTTGAAGTTCAGAGCCCAAGCAAAAAGCCTAGCATGAGCCTCTCTAGCCAAAGTTTATTGACCCATGCTGGGAGGCTTGTTTCTACAGGAAGTGAACACATATCCTTAAAGATCAGGAGGCTTGTGCCAGCTCACCTAGCTAAATTATCAGACACAGCTGGAAAAGAGTCACATGGTCCCTAAAAATGTCCCAGAGGGCTCAATTGAAGGGAGCTGTAGAAGATAGGTTACTAGATCCCATGACTACTCCTGAAGTACGGGGTGGGGAGATTCAGAATGAAAGGCCTCTGAGTTCCAAGCAGCCTGCATTGATTGAGTTTTGTGTAACGTTGAAAGTTTTGGTTGAATTAATAATATGATAGCCTGGAAAATGGGCCTGAAACACTGGGTGTAGCCGTTTGTCCATTCTGGACTGTGGGGACAGGCCAGCACCTCACCCATATAGTCAGGCCTTGGAACTGAGAGGAAACTGAGACAGCTGCTAGCCAAAACCAAACCAGGTAGGTGGTGTTGCCACAGACCCCAAATCTTGCAGCATAGCACACAATTCTCCATAGTCCTGGTCTCTCCTCTCAGGGGCAGACTCTGTAGTGGTATGGGGAGGGTTATGGGGAACTCAGGCCTGCTCACAACACTGGGTTCCGTCCCAGGGTCCCTAAGACAGTGGCAACAGACAGGGTTTCCTTTGCTCCCAGTCTGGTAGCTTCTTACCTGGGCCACTTCCCCAAATGATCCTTCCCAGTACCTTTTCTCTGGTATCTTAGCATGTCCACCCTGCTCCTCCATAGCACTGTGCCTTGCTCGCAGAGCTCAGCTCTCACCCAGTGCACTTTCTCACTCTCAGATCTTGGGCTTCTGCCTTCTCTGCAGGAAGACCTTATAAACAAGTCCAGTAGGCCTTAATGGGCTGCAGCTGCTCTGATTAGCCTGATGCTTCTGGCAAGCTCTTAATTGACCCCAAGTGCCTGCCTGATTATGCTGCACTAAGCTTGGCCCTGTTTACTCAGGGAAGAAGAAACTGTTCACCCAGAGCCCAGCATGCCTGCCCTTCATTAAAGTGGGGCAGCCAACTGGTCTGGGTCTGTCACAGGTTCTTTATTACAGTTGTATTCAGACTAGCCTTCCCTTCAGTTTACAGTTACATACAGAGACAACTTAAGTTGTTTGTGGAAAAATAACTGTATATTAAAAACAATTCCAAGAATTGTTAGAGCAGTTTTTAAACTAAGAGGTGGGGGAAAGCCGATTGGTGCGGGGGAGCACCTGGATCGGACGGAGACTTCTCTTACACGAGGCTCCATAGGTAGGGATTCCCTAGAAGTTAGTCAGATAGGGAACGTGGGAAATAATATATGGGCAAGATCAGATGTGAAACAATCGTGCATAAAAAAATCCAATGTGTCTGTGAAAGGCGGACATATAAATAGTGGTAGTTTTCTAACATGCTTTTACACTAATGCTAGGAGTCTGTCTAATAAGATGGGTGAACTGGAGTACCTCATATCAAAGGAGGAAGTTGACATAATAGGCATCTCAGAAACATGGTGGAATGAGGACAATCAGTGGGACACTATCATACCGGGATATAAATTATATCGGAAAGACAGAACAGGTCGTGCGGGTGGCGGAGTGGTACTATATGTGAAGGATAATATAGAATCAAATGAAGTAAAAATCCTAAAGGAATCAAAATGTTCCATAGAATCATTATGGATAACAATTCATTCCTCTAATATGAATATGGCATTAGGAATATATTACCGACCACCTAACCAGGACAGTGATAGTGATGCTGAAATGATAAGGGAGATTAGAGAGGCTACCAAAATAAAAAACACAGTAATAATAGGAGATTTCAATTATCCCCATATTGATTGGGTGCATGTCACCTCAGGACGGGATTCAGAGATTAAATTTCTTGATGCCTTAAATGACTGCTTCTTGGAGCAGCTAGTACAGGAACCCACAAGGGGAGAGTCGATTCTCGACCTAGTCTTGACTGGAACGCAGGATCTGGTCCAAGAGGTAACTGTTACTGGACCGCTTGGAAATAGTGACCACAATATAATAACTTTTAATATTCCTGTGTTGGGAAGAACACCGCAGCGGTCAAACACTCTGGCATTTAATTTCAAAAAGGGGAATTACACTAAAATGAGGAAGCTAGTTAAACAGAAACTAAAAGGGAGAGTAATTAAACTAAAATCCCTGGAAGCTGCATGGGAACTGTTTAAAGACACCATACTAGAGGCCCAACTTAAATGTATACCCCAAATAAAAAAACACAGTAAGAGACCTAACAAAGAACCACCATGGCTAAACAGCCATGTTAAAAAGGCTGTGAGAGAGAAAAGGGCAGCTTTTAAGAAGTGGAAGTCAAATCCTAGTGAGGAAAATAGAAAGGAACATAAACACTCCCAAATTAAGTGTCATAATGTAGTAAGAAAAGCCAAAAAAGAGTTTGAGGAACAGCTAGCCAAAAATTCAAAAAATGATAGTAAAATGTTTTTAAAATACATTAGAAGCAGGAAGCCCGCTAAAAAAGCAGTGGGGCCCTTGGATGATAAAGATATAAAAGGAGTGATCAAGGAAGACAGTGCCATTGCGGAGCGATTAAATGATTTCTTTGCTTCAGTCTTCACGGCTGAGGATGTTACAGAGGTTCCTAAATCTGAGCCAGCCTTTTTAGGTGACAAATCTGAGGAACTCACTCAGATTGAAGTGACATTAGAGGAGGTTATGGAATTAATTGATAAGCTGAATAGTAACAAGTCTCCGGGACCAGACGGCATTCACCCAAGGGTTCTGAAAGAACTCAAATGTGAAATTGCGGAGTTATTAACAGTGGTTTGTAACCTATCCTTTAAATCCACTTTGGTACCAAATGACTGGAAGATGGCCAATATAACACCAATATTTAAAAAAGGCTCTAGAGGAGATCCTGGCAATTATAGACCGATAAGTTTAACATCAGTACCAGGCAAATTAGTAGAAACACTAGTAAAGAGTAAAATTGCAAGGCACATAGAAGAGCACGAATTGTTGGGCAAAAGTCAGCATGGTTTCTGCAGAGGGAAGTCGTGTCTAACTAATCTGTTAGAATTCTTTGAAGGGGTTAATAAACATGCGGACAAGGGGCACCCAGTGGATATAATATACCTAGATTTCCAGAAAGCCTTTGACACGGTCCCACACCAAAGGCTTTTACGTAAATTAGATGGTCATGGGATAGGAGGAAAGGTCCTTTCATGGATCAAGAATTGGTTAAAAGACAGAAAACAAAGGGTGGGAATAAATGGTAAATTTTCACAATGGAGGAGGGTAACTAGTGGTGTTCCCCAGGGGTCAGTACTGGGACCAATCCTGTTCAACTTGTTCATCAATGATCTAGAAAATGAGGTAAGCAGTGAGGTGGCCAAGTTTGCAGATGACACAAAGTTGTTCAGGACAGTCAAAAGCAAAAGGGATTGTGAAGAACTACAAAAAGATCTCAGCAAACTGAGTGATTGGGCAGCAAAATGGCAAATGAAATTTAATGTGGGTAAGTGTAAGGTAATGCATGTTGGAAAAAATAACCCAAATTACACGTACTACATGATGGGGTCAAATTTAGCTACGACAGATCAGGAAAGGGATCTTGGAGTTATAGTGGATAGTTCTATGAAGACATCCACACAGTGTGCAGCGGCAGTTAGTAAGGCAAATAGGATGTTAGGAATTATTAAAAAAGGGATAGATAATAAGACAAAAGATATCATACTTCCCCTATATAAAACTATGGTACGCCCACATCTCGAGTACTGCGTGCAGATGTGGTCTCCTCACCTCAAAAAAGATATATTGGCATTAGAAAAGGTTCAGAAAAGGGCGACTAAGATGATTAGGGGCTTGGAAAGGGTCCCATATGGGGAGAGGCTAGAGAGACTGGGACTTTTCAGTTTGGAAAAAAGGCGATTGAGGGGCGATATGATAGAGGTATATAAAATCATGAATGGTGTGGAGAAAGTGATTATAGAAAAATTATTTACCTTTTCCCATAATACAAGAACTAGGGGACACCAAATGAAATTGATGGGTAGTAGGTTCAAAACTAATAAAAGGAAATTTTTCTTCACACAGCGCACAGTCAACCTGTGGAACTCCTTGCCCGAGGAGGCTGTGAAGGCCAGGACTCTATTAGGGTTTAAAAAAGAGCTTGATAAATTTTTGCAGGTTAGGTCCATAAATGGCTATTAGCCAGGGATAAAGTATGGTGCCCTAGCCTTCATAACAAGGGCAGGAGATGGATGGCAGGAGATAAATCACTTGATCATTGTCTTCTGTTCTCCTTCTCTGGGGCACCTGGCATTGGCCACCGTCGGCAGATGGGATGCTGGGCTCGATGGACCTTTGGTCTGACCCAGTATGGCCATTCTTATGTTCTTATGTTCTTAATCTTTTATGTGAGCTCCCCAACTGACTCTTGAAGAATGAACATTTTAATTTGCCCCTTAATTTGTCATTTAGACTCTGTTAGAGATGCAGTAGGGCAGGCAACTTCACCTAAGAAAGCTAGGTGGTTACATCTAGACTGCGTTGCTATTTCAGGATACTAAAAGTATCCTGAAATAGCAATGCTGTGTCTTTAAAAGTGCCCACTATTTCCCGAAATAGCAGGCATGACATTCTGGCGTCCCTGTAGAATTAAGGGATTTGTCGGAATAGTGCCTTATTTTGAAATTTGGCGCTGGCTACACAGCACCAAATTTCAAAATAAACACTTTCGACTTAGACTCAGAATAAGCTACGCAATTTGCATAGCGCAAATTGTGTCGCCTATTCCAACAGAATGGTGCTGTCTAGATACACCCCTTGATACCTATGAATGTAATCAGTGACAGGTTTCTTGCTCACTTAATTATAATTTTAACTTGCCAATAGGGTACAGAAATTAAATATGTGATATATTTTCCTGAAATTCCCTTCCCTTCCCCGTCTCCTGTTTGCAACTAAGTTATTGTTCCGTTTGATTTGATGTGAATCCACATTATTTCTGCAGATCTTTTGACATTTTTTCTTAAATTGCTAGTTTCTCTTTGTTCTCTGCATGCCACTTACCCCTTATTAGGTTTCTTTGATTTTTTTTATTTATGCTTTCCTGTTACTATTTCTTACAAATTATTTTCTTGTCTGATCTACTTCCCTATTGGAGCTTAGTTATTTTGCATTCAGATCCATAACTTGGAATTTCATTATCCTTGTGCCCTTCCCCATCCCCAACCCCAAAAGACTCCAGGAATAGAATCAGTGATAGCAGAATTGATTTTTGCCTGAGCGATCATGTATGTGTCAGCTTTGCAAGTAACAATCTGTGGATCCTCTCTATGGCCATAACTGAATACCTTGTGCATCTGAATAATAGTAGGGAGCCTTCATTTGTAAAGTGTTTACAATTTCTTACTGTAATTTATTTTAATAAAAGTGAAAAAGAACCACTGTGCAGGCTACTTGTTGCAAATCACCATTTTCCAACATGTAGGGGATCAGTTTTGGGGTCTGAGCTTGCCTCCATTAAAGTCAATGTGATATAGCTGATTGGGAACAACATCAGGTACAAATCTTATGCTTAGTGTTGGATGCTCATGCACCTGCTGCACTTGAGTTAGGATTATTTTATCCAGCAGTGTTCATTGGGGCCTCAGCTGATTCCTGGGTGTCCCAGTGCTTGTAACCAGTTAGTCATTAGAAATTTCTGGCACTTCTTGGATGGCTAAAGAGACCATCTCCCTTCTCTACCACATTTTCTCACTAGCCTGTGCTGTCATCAAAGAAGCAAATTTAACTCCTTGGTCAGGAGAGGTGAAGAGCTTGATCAGTCTCATTATATCCCCTCCATTTGAGAACCATTTATTTTAGTTCTGTAGGGTGTGGAACACCATTATCCCTGTGTCCTGGAAAGCATAGACAGGAGCTATTCTACCCAATTCCAGAACATCTGCAGGGATGGTGAGATGATATTCAAGTGTAAAAGTCTGACATTCTTCAGTGGTCACCAACCAGTAGATGGGGATCTACTGGTAGATCTTGGAACCTTTGACAGGTGAACCTGAGAGGTTTGGCTGGGAGGCTATCAAGTGCTAGCACTTCATCTGCCTCTCTCAGCACTGCTGTGCTGCTCCTGCCCTCTGCCTTGGAGGTGCCCCTCACCCCTGGGAGCCTCCTGCTTGCTGTGCAGGGCACAGGAAGAAAAGGAGAGGGTGATGATGTCAGGGTGCCCCTCCCTCCACCTTGTACCCCATCTCCACAGAGCAGAGGGGGGCAGGGATGGAGACAGTTTGCTGGCTACTTTGGGAGTGGTGCAGGGCCAGGGTAGGGATGCCTTAGTCCACTGCACCACCACCCAGAAGTCACTTGTGGCAAGCAGTGCCCAGCTGGAGCTCACATTCCAAACCCCGGCCCCAGTCTTGAACCTCTGCCGAACCCCAGACTCCCGCCCCCAGACTGATAAAAGTGAGTGAGGATGGGGGAGGGAGGATGGAGTGGGCAGGGGCAGGGCCTCAGAGAAGGATCAGGAAGGAGGCGGGGCAAGGGTGTTTGGGTTTGAGGTAAATCCTGAATTGCACTTAAATTCAAAAAGTGATCTTATGCTTTAAAAAGATTGGAGACCACTGTTCTAGATGCATGTGCACTCTGGCCTCTTCTATGACTCTGACAGCAATCACCTACTACAGGGGACTGTAGGTTATGACAGTGACTTCACTCATCTCAGAGATTGCCTGCCTCACAGAAGAACATCCAGGCTTCAACCTTCCCCAGACTAAATGGTTTGCATTGAACCATTTCACAACATCACACGACAGATGTTGTAATCTTTTACATCTCTGGAAGATGAAAGACAATACACTATGTCACTGTAGACACCAGTTAGAAACTATGGTCCACATTGTAAATCAGTGCCTACTTTGACTGTTAGACTTATTCTATACCACTCATGAAGCTGTTCACTGGTTCAGTAATTTGGTCTTGGTTACTTGAACTTGCCACCTCTTTTACCACACAAAAGAAAACAAAATCTATTGCTGAGCAGCCAACAATCTACAGGCCTCTTATTAGGTGTTCATTATCATAGTTGGGGTATTGCACCCACAGACATTGATTATTTTGATTCTATTTCCAACTTTTATGGTTCTTAATTAGAAGAAAAGAGGAAAAAAGAGAAAATGGAACTTTTACAATGAATTACTCCAAAAGCTGCATTAAACCAACTATTATGTGATCATAAAAAAGGACATGATGGGAAATTAGATAATTCAAATAATATGCTAATCACATTTTCCTCCTAGTCTGGCAGAAGAAGTTACATTTTGCTGTAGGTTTTCTGTATATATTCACAGCATGTGTTGGCTGGTGGTGTAATTTTCACAACTGAACCCATTTCTGTTTTCTGTTGCACATCTGGTGACTGCAGGACTTAATTTTAATATTTCTAATGAACTGTGCTGGTTTTCTCTGCTATAGATAGAACCAGGACACAGAAGCCAAAGAATCCTTTTCTTTGCTTTTCTATAAGCAATGGGCAGAACATTATAAATGTAAAATGCAAAATCCCAATTCACCATGGCAAAGGATTTTTTTTTATAGGAGACCAGTCCTCTATTCTTTCATCTCAGATAAGCTTGGAAATCTGGTATCTCTCATGAGCTCCCATCTTGTGTGTATCTGAAAAAGGATACACATCCCATTCCCTGCAACACAGAATCACAAGGATTAGGATTCTTTTGGTTATTTTCCTCCTACAAAATCCTCCTTGAAGGGATGTTCTCTTTAAAAGTATTTCTTCTTAATTTGCATATGTGACGTGCTTTTGATAATTTTCAAATGTATTTATAAAAGCACTTTAAAAGTTTTTCTTTACTTCACTGTCCATATCTCTTTTCCTTGTGTGATGCACAAATATTCCATTATCAGTTTATCTCCCTCACTCCAAATCAAACCACAATCCCAGGTTTTGTTATTCTGTGATGCCACATACACAGAGTGTTACCATTGTGTCAACTTATCAGTGCTGTGAGCAGTTTTTCTGTTAAATGTTGAAACAATATATGGAGAGTGTAACAATCACAGGAGCTTTTTGGAAGATTTAAGATTTGATTTGAGATGGGAGAGGATATTAAAGTATCTGACCAACTATTTCTGCCAAGCCATGTTCAGCTAATCAGATATTCAGACTCACCCATGCCTCAAAAAAAAAAAATCTCACTTTTAGTAAAAAGCATCAGCCAACTCACCTTGCTGGATTGCTTCACTGGAAAAAGATCTAGTCACTTACATGGACACTATAATGACAGTCTCTAAGCATCCCCCCCCCGATATTTACATATTTATTCCCATGGGTGCTCAGTACCATCTGAAAATAAGGCCTCTTATAAGGTGTCTCAAGTTGGGCACTCTAAAATGGAGGCACCCAGAATCACTTGTCACTCCTGAAAATCTTGACTAAAAATATCAAATCCATAATTTTGTTGCTCATGTTTTAACTGAGGGTACGTCTACACTTGCTCCCTAGTTCGAACTAGGGATGCAAATGTGGGCGACCGAAATTGCTAATGAAGCGGGGATTTAAATATCCCGTGCTTCATTAGCATGATCTCGCTGGCGCGTTACTCCACTCGACAGCTGTTTCAAAAGTGAAAGTGCGCACCGGGATGCGTTAGTTTGAACCAAACCACTTGGTTCGAACTAACATTACTCCTCAAAAAATGAGGAGTAACGTTAGTTCTAACCAAGGGGTTTGGTTCGAACTAATGCATCCTGGCGCGTACTTTCACTTTCGAAACAGCTGTTGAGTGGAGTAACGCGCCGGCAAGATCATGCTAATGAAGCATGGGATATTTAAATCCCCGCTTCATTAGCAATTTCGGTCGCCCACATTTGCATCCCTAGTTTGAACTAGGGAGCAAGAGTAGACGTACCCTGAGAAAGGAACTGAGAGCAAAAATCATGTTAAAACTGGGTAAGGAGTACTGTGTCATTTACAGGTGTACCACCAAGGAATTCAAATGTTTGTAAGATTTTTTGGTTATTTTTAAAATAGCTGTGAAAATAAACCTCTGTGATGAATAACTCAATGTGGACTTGAGGTCTAACTGATAAAGTGAAAATATGAAGCAAAATTAGGAAAAACACCCGCATTTTAGTTATGATACAATATGATCTATTTCTTTCCGTGTACTCAAAGCTGCCATTTTCCAGGGGCCTTGATCTGTGGCTTTGAGAAGTGGTAATGGCCAAGACCACAGGATTCCAACCTTGTCAGACCTGCCATAGGTCTTTTCTCACAGAGATAGGCTGCCACTGCTTTGGAGAGACTCACAATTCCTGAAAATGTAAGATCTGCTCAGTATCTTACAGGGGTGTAATCACACAGGCCAAAGTGCAATTGGAGTTGCAGCTAGCAAAGGATGGAAGGGTAACAAGAAAGGTTTCTACAGGCATATTAGCAATAAGAGGGGGTCAGAGAAGGTGTGGGGCCCTTCCTGGATGAAGGAGGTAACCTAGTGACAGATGATGTGGGAAAAGCTGAAGTACTCAATGCTTTTTTTTGCCTCTATCTTCACAGATAAGGTCAGCTCCCAGACTATTGAACTAGGTAACACAATATGGGAAGGAGGTGGGTAGCCCTTGGTGGAGAAAGAACAGGTTAAGAAATAAAACAAACAACAACAACAACAAAACAACGAATAGTCCTGCAGCACCTTAGAGATTAACAAAAAATGAAGATGATATCATGAGCTTAAGAAGTATTTAGAGTTGGACATACACAGATCCATGGGGCCGGATCTAATGCATCCAAGAGTGCTGAGAGAGTTGTCTGATGTAACTGTGTAGCCATTTTCTTTGAAAACTCATGGCAATTGCGGGAGGTCCTGGACAATTGGAAAAAGGCAAATGTAGAGCCCATCTTTACAAAAGGGAAGAAGGACAATCCAGGGAACTACAGACTGGTCAGCCTCACCTCAATCCCCAGAAAAATCATGGAGGGGGATCCTCAAGGAATCCATTTTTAAGCATTTGGAAGAGGGGAAAGTGATCAGGAATAGTCAATATGAATTCACCAAGGGCAAGTCATGCCGGATCAACCTGACTGCCTTCTATGACAGGGGGTTGGACTTCATGAACTCCTGAGGTCTCTTCTAACCCTATGATTCTATGATTCTAAGATTTAAAAGCAGCTGTAAAAAACTGAGAGAGGACTGTTGATATAGCATCTCTTGCAGGGTCTGTCAACTCACCCCATACCTGGGATGTGATTGTTTAAAGAACTCTGCTGAGTGTCACTACTGCTGTGGTAACCAAAGATCCTGGCATCCCCTCAGAATCACACTGATCAGCAAAAGAGAAGAGAGTCCATCACCCAGAATGGAAGAAGGAGGAGTAATTCTTAGGCTGGGTCTTGGAAGAACTGATGTTCCAAAAAATGTACCACTGAGTATAGCCCGACAATGCAATTGGGATCCTGGGTTCTACTGCCATAATATCAGGTGAAATGTGCTTTGTTGGAGACAGTATTGCGTTGGCCAAAAAACCAAACTGTGATAATTTGGAAGAAAACACTAAATCTCGCATCAGTTTGTCAAAGGTAGCCTATTTGGGAAATCACTACAGTAAATTAGCATATATAACCCACACTTGTGTATAACCCACACCCGTGCATAACCAGTGGTTTTTCCTGAATGAGTAAAAAAATAACCTGCGGACGTGTATAACCCGCGGGTTATATACGCTACTTTAAGGTAATTGCACATACTTGCTGCCAGCGGGGGGAACGTAGAGCACAGCACAGGCAAGCTGGCCATCCTGCAGCAGGGGAGCCGCACTCGCGCCCAGGCTCCGCGCAGCAGCAGCCAGGCACAACACAGGTGGGGGGAATGGAGACCGCAGTGCAGGCGAGTAAAAATAAACTTGAATACCCCGCGGACATGTATACCCCATGGAGGGGGAGGGGCGGGGTTTGTAAAAACTTGTATAACCCGCGGGTTATATACTCTAAAAGATGGTAATTATTTTGTTTGAGCTTCTCTTTCCTGTATAGATAATCTCCCTCACTCCAAATCAGGTGTAGTACACCTGCTCAAGTCAGGTCAGAGAAGCAACCTCACATGCTTTGTTATTCTGTGATGCTACATATGCACAGAGTGTTACCATTGTGTGAGCTTGTTGTCAATGCTGTAAGCAGTTTTTCTGTGAAATATTTCTCAAACAATAATAAACCTGACATATAAATAACTTCAGTGCTATGTTTCGAAGTTCTAAAAACAGTGGTTATCTGATTTAAAGATTAGTTTTTAAAAACAACTTATTACAATTATTAAAATAATTCAGTCCTTTTAAAAGCAAAATTATGGTGCAATTTGTTTTGACATTCTGTATGATAGACACATGACAGCAGTTTGTAATAAATAGAATTTCAGCGATATAAAGCAAGTATTTCTTTTTTAAATGAAAGTTTTAAATACTTGAACTTAAACACAGGATAGAAAAAGGTTTGATGTTTACTAAAACAGGAGTTAAAGTATTTTTACATGGTTTAAGCAAGGTTGTTTTATTCTTTTAGTGGTAAAATTGTGTCTGAATTCCATAATACTAGGGGGCTGTGCCCCCTGTTCTCTATGCTCACCAACCCCCCCTCTCACTGGCAGCTTTCTTAGCCAGGGAGTGTGAGAGTTACACTCACCAACCCCTCTCTCTCTGGGGGTAGGTGTCTGCCTGGGGGGGAGGGTGCAGGAACAGGATGAGGGCAGGGTGTCTGGCCAGGAGGGAGGGTGCAGGAGCCAGCTTGGGGTAGGTGTCTGGCCAGGGGCTTGAGTGAAGGAGCAGGCTGGTGGTGCAAGGTCTCGGTGGAAGCAATGTGCAAGGGGGCTGGTGTGGGGTCTTGGCAGGGTGGTGAGAGCAGGCTGGAGGTGCGCGGTCTCCTCAGAGCGGTGGTTGAGCAGGATGGGGGCTTGGGGTCTCAGCAGGCTGATGCCGTTTGAGCTAAAAGCCAGCTGGCTCTCAGCCCATGTTGTAAAGGTCTTTTGTTCTTATCTGTTGCTGTGGTCTAGGTGCCATTATATGGGACAGTGAACCACACTAGGGCTATGTTTACACTGCAGAATATTTGTGCAAAAACAGCTGTTTTTGCATAAAAACTCGTGGAGCTTCCACACTACAAGCGCGTTTTTGTGCAAGAAAAAGTACAGTAGATTGTCAAAAGACAGGGCTTTTTGTGCAAGAGTTATTCCTCTTTCTACGAGGAAAAAGGCGTGTGTGGATGGACAGCAGGGGTTTCTTGTACAAGAAACCTCTATCGGAAAAAGCGCAGGTGCTCTGATTGCCATTCTGTGAATGGCAATCAGAGCTTTCTTGCACAAGAGCATCCAGGGCAGTGTGGATGCTCTCTTGTGCAAAAGCACATCTCTTGCACAAAAGCACATGGCAGTGTGGACATGCTCTTGTGCAAGAACTTTTTGTGGAAGATCTCTTCTGCAAAAAGTTCTTGCGCAAGAAGCCTGTAGTGTAGATGTAGCTTAGGTGTGTGGGTTACATATGGCAGGGTCTTGGTGGGGTGCTGAGTGAATGGTCTGGGGCCATGCTGGTGCTCCAGCCTGCCCCCCCCCCAAGCCAACTCCATGTCCCCATCCCCTCACTCAGATCCCTGCTGAGCAGTGGGAAAAACCTCCTTGGAGCACATTCCTGCACTGCTGTATCCCCAGCTGGGGGAGGGGGAAGGGAAGTGTGGGGGGCCTTGAGGCTTTCTTCTCCCCCTGCTAGAAACTGGTGCTGGCACCTGCCTTATGGGCTCTGCCCTGCCTCTTCAGTCCCCCAGCCACCCCTCATTACCTGCCCCCATGCCTCTGGTCTATCTACACAGACTCATGAGGAGGTCATGCAGCCAAAGGGGTGTGGCAGGGACTGCAGACAGGGGGGACTCTGAGGGGAAATCTGTGGCTGCGCCACCCTGACCTTGGCAGCAGGAGGCAGCAGGCAGGATTGACAGGAGCCTGCCTCTAACCTTCCTCCCTGGGATGGGCTTCGTTTCTCCTCTTGGGCTTTTGTTTTGTTTTGATTTTTCTTGCACATGTCAAGTCCACTCTGCATTCCCGGCATTCCAGGGCTGTGACTCAGCACTCGGCAGCAGCGCCAGCCCCATGCTGCACAAGGTACTCCCCCATGCTCTGGCTCCATGGCCACTGCCTCTCTTAGAACAACAGTCCCCTCTGTTCCTTCCCTCACCCTAGCAGGCTGCAGTGGGAGCCCACAGCTCCTCTCCCTGTTTGCAAGCTCCCCTCTCTGCCAAAGCTTCCTGCCTCTGCCTCCTCAAACTCCTTCAGACTTTCCCAGCAGAGACACAATTAGGTGGTGGGGGCGGTGCCTGTGGATGCAGAGTAATGTGATGACATCATTCTGTCGTACCACAGGACACATTTTTTAGAGAGAGAGACATTAAACCAACTTCTTTTTTTTTCAATTCACATGGAAGAATTGTGTCTCTTGTAGGATCTGCTGGATCTAAGGTTTTTTTAGATGGAAGCAGGATAATAATGGACAAAACAATGCAGGAGCAGGTGGGAATGGGAGTGGATATTCTGGAGTGGAACAGGAGGGGGATTAAAAATATAGCCCCATGTAGATATATACTGTGGACACTTCTGCATCTTGGGTTATTGGGACCCCAGTGCTGGCTAATAAAACCACTCCATGTATTGAGAAGCTGTCTGTTAAATAACCAGCAGTGCCACCGAAATCAGCAACAGATCCTATGCCTCAGATGTACAAGGATTCTAAGGTCAAGCTGAAATAGTCATCAGTATCTACTTCCACCGCCAGCAGAAAAGAGCATATGGATCGTACTTTGATACTGTCTCTTGTACCACCTGACATACTAACTCCTGAGGATCATTATCCAGAGTCCAGACTCCTTTTCTACAAGGATCTTTGGATCCTAGAAGGACCTGAGTCACTGTTGCTTCAGGGCACTGACAGATACTCTGTACCAGGACTGACTTTTCTCCCAGAATTGATCTACTCTCTGGTACTGACATAGTCACCACACAAGCTGCCTCCCAGTACTACATGTCCTCCAATATCATCTCACCAGTCAACCAAGACCAGTCCTCTGGTACCAATGCATTACCAGATCCTCTTTGGCCAGCCAGTACTAGGTATGTGAATGGGTAACTAATTAACCAGTTACCCAGTAAGCGTCACCCTTACTAAGCATCACCCTTACCGGGTGATACTTAAAAGGTAATGGTTAACTGGTTACCTGAGAACAACCCCCGCCCACAGCCTGCCATGGTTGGAGGGCTTCTTCAGCCTCATCAGGCCCCCACAGAGGGCCAACAACCAGAAGCCCACTCTATTTGGCCAGGGTTTGGAGCTGAGAGCTGACAGTTACCTCCATGCAGCTCTGGCTGGGAGCTGTCAGCCAGCTCCGCGCAGCTGGGTCCAGGACCAGGATCCAGAATCTGGCAGCCAGCCCTGAGCAGGACTGGGAGTGAGAGCCCTGTGGGATTGGGGCTGCTCCAGCCAGCTTGAGTGGTCTCTTGCCCAGGATCCCACTTAGTTGGTTAAGCAGTTAAATGTTAGGCTAACCTAACGTTTAACCAGTTAATGGACTAATTGGGATTTTGCATCCCTATGCACTATCCACTTGACCACTGGTCCCTGTACTAAGGATGTTAAATTTAGATTAATCAGATAATTGAATAGTCGATGTACAGGGAACCCCCGACTTACGACGGCCCAAGTTGTGACCACCTGCACTTATGGCCATTTTTTAAGTGTGAAGGGGCCGAACCCCCCGATTGATGTCCTTGGCCCACATTTACGATGGTGCATGGCACCTATCGTAAATGCGGGTTCGAGTTATGACACCCCGACTTGTGAAGCTATCCCAGGAACAGATTGCGTCGCAAGTCGGGGGCAGAATTTGCATCAACTATTCGATCAGTCAATAAGGGGGCCTCTGCCTTTGAAATGTAGCAAGAGCCCAGGAGGGCTGTTGTACATTTCAAAAGCAGGGAGTGCAGGGTGAGTGGGAGACTGTTTGAGTCCCCAGCTCGCCCCAGGCTCCCTGCAGCGCTTCTGCTTTTGAAATGTAGCAAGAGCCCTTCCCTTGCTACATTTCAAAGGTGGAAGCACTGACAATTCCCTGCTGCACCCGTGGCCCTTCTCCTCATGGAGACGGTGCTGGGGGGAACCGTCTTTTAAGCTGGCTCCTCCCAGCACCAAATCCTGCTCCCTCCCATGCTGCCTCTCTCTTATAGAGTCAGCAAGGGGTCGACTAGTTGCTTACATCCATACCCTGTACCACTTGTCCCTCCAGTGAACACAGGGAAGGACACCTCAACTGATTCTGAGGTGTTCACACAGGGTTCCTCTAGTTTCTCATTCCAGACTCCCTCTGTTGAGGTGCACCCTGAGGTTATCCTGTGTAGGACAAACACTCAGCAAACCTGGTAAGAATAACGTTGGGGTCCTGCCCCTTTTCTTATGCCTTACCTCAGTGGGCTTATTGGAATTTCTAGTTCCCTTATGGTGACCATCTGTACACAGTCCCATCTAATAAGATACACCAAAAGTAATAGTGTTCTCACGCTGTGCTCAAATGGGAACTTAAAGAGGAACAAGAGTCATCAGGGGAAGAACACCACCAATTTCCCACAAATCCTCATCACCAGACGCAGCTATATCCTCTCCCCCACATCATTGCAGATGATTTCCCTTCTGCTTTGGAGTTTTCCTACTGGACTTTCATGGTTCAAAAAGAAGTGGCGTATCGGCAGGTCCTTTTCCTTCTATACATCCTTGTAGTGTAGCATGAGGATATTTAAGTGCAAACCTGCAGACACTGCAGACAAAAATCTGTGATCAACGGTGCATGGGCTTGTGCACATCCTGAAGTGGAACACCAGTTACTGTACAAGGTAATTAATTGTTTCTTCAGTTTCCTAGCCAGCTCTGCCTGAAACAGCCCCTCAGGATGAGGAGAGTTCAGAGGTATCATGAAGCTACATCTTGGCTGCATCCGAGGATCAGGATTTATACCATAGCTTTATTATTTTTCTCTAGAGCTTGTGACACTGGTGCTCAATCTTAAATCTATATACAGATAATACAAGTGTTTAAGTATAGTTATTCTTGTGTTATGTATTCTGTACAAAAAGCAATATGAAAAGAATGTTAAAGTTTCAAAGTCAAGCATTCACAAATTAGGGACTTCCAAAAGTTAAGAAATATTAGTGTCTAGGTTGCCTGTGCAACCTTAATTTGCCACATTTCTGCGTATGCCTTATAGTAATCCTTAATAGCACAAAATATTATGATCACATGCTATTTTTCCCACAGCTTGTTCAATGCACAGGATGGATGGTGTTCATTGAATGAGCAGCTATTCATTTTCTTTATTCTCATTATGCATTATGTGGCCTTATGCTTTATTGCATGTGATCCAGAGGCAGACATTCTGCAGGGAAAAGAAGTTATCGTGTAACTAAAGACTGCATTTTGCTTATGCTGAGAGGGGCTGAATTAAGATTGCACAGGAAACCTTAATTCTTGTGTTTCCTAATTTGTGGGCATGACAGAGCAACCTTACAATTCTTTTAACATAGTGTTTAGTGTGTTCTCTCATTTTGAAGTGGGCTGCGCCCACGAAAGCTCGTGATACCATCTACATGTTTTGTTAGTCTATAAAGTGCTACCAGATCATCTGTTGTTTTTTTCTGTAACAGACTAACTTGGCTACCCCCTGAAGCTCCTGGAGCCTTACTGATTTCCATATGTTTCATCATCCGACTCAGAACCTTTAAATCCCTAGTACTGAGTTCTGCCAATGATCTATCAGTTCCTCTGTAGTAGGCTGTTATCCTCTCCCTTAGCCAGCCACTAGAGATGAGGCATAACATTTTGCCTGTGGCTATTTGCTGACAGCAGAAGAGGGTTGAGATTCAGGAATCATGTTTTCTATTTAGGTTCTGAGGAAAGTGTGCTCCAGGGACTGAGTCCCTTCTGTCCTCCTCCTAGGCCAGCATCAGTCTCTCCACCCTTCAGCTCCTTGTCCAAGTCCCCAACTTCCTAAATACCCAAGCTCAGCTTCTTACCCCTCTCCATTAGTCAGGATGCATCTTCCTTCCATTTCACATTGCCTAGGAGCCAGTAGCACTGAGAATATAAATAAGACAGTCTGCCTGCATCCATTCCAGTGCAGTTGGCATTGTTAGAGACTTTAGATGCTAAATTGTAACACATCTATTCTGAGCATTTATGAACTGAGACTTTCAGAGACTCAGAACTTGCTCAATTTGGGGCAGATTTTCACAGGAGAGGCAAAAGGCATATTCTTGATACCAGGATGTCTCCCTCCCAAATTTAAAGCCCGTTCTCAGCATGGAGATGCTAGAGCTTCTCAATGAAATGACTGTTAGGCCATGTCTATACCTAGCAGAAGTTTGATGCTGCCGCAATCAGTCTTCTGGGGTTTGAATTAGTTGATCTAGTGAACACCCGCTAATTCAAACTGAGAGGGAATCCCCGTCAATGCCGGTACTCTTGCTTCTCACGAGGAGTAAGGGAAGCCAATAGGAGCATTTGCTCCCACCGACCTTCCACTGTGTGGACAGCGCAAAAATGAGATTTAAGATACATCGGCTCCAGCTATGTAATTAACATAGCTGAAGTTGCATATCTTAAGTTGATTTTCCCCTTTTGTATAGATCAGGCCTAAGAGTTTAACACAGGAAAAACATATTTCCCTAACTATTCTGATAAATGGGTCGACCATTTCACTGAAATTTTCCAAACTAATTCATCTTGAGGCAGATACCTGGTGTAGAACATTTCAGCCCAAACAGATAAATCTTGGCAGAGTTATAAGCGATTGAAAACAGTTTTATGATGGAAAGTGATGTCCAGTCTTAAAGCAATAATATTGGTGCTAGTAATACAGAAACTGGAATACTTACCCGGTATTGCTTGGTTCCTTCATGGCAGGGAGCTGGCAGTGTGGGAGGTGCAGAAGTTAGGGCAGTGGTTGGGGGGCTGAGGGCATGTAGAGGGGGGTGCAGGATCAGGACAGGGGGTTGGATGGGGGCACTCAGGAGGGGGGTACATAAACTGCTCACACTGGTCCATCCTGCCTAATATTAGAGTGGAATGGAAAACAGATGGCATCTCTAGCTCTTAGGGTATGTCTACACTACAGCACTAATTCGAACTAGCGCATCTAGACTTAAAAACTAGTTCGAATTAGCGTTTTGCTAATTCGAACTAGCATGTCCACATTGAGTGGACCCTGAACCGAAGTTAAGGCTGGCCGGAACCAGTGCTGGCAGGGCACCAGCGTAGGACTTAGAGCGTGGAGCTGCTGCCTCAGGCTAGCCGAGGGCTGTGCTTAAAGGGACCCGACCCCCACCCCGGACAGACAGTTCTCAGGGTTCCCCGCTTGCTTGTCTACCTCGATGAGGGACAGCAAAGCAGTCCTGTCTTGGAGTGCCCTGAGTACCCACCCTCGGCACATCACAGCACTCGGCCATCAGCCCGGCTGCACTTGCCGCAGGCTGCCATCCGGGGGGGTCATTCGGGGGGCTGTCAGGATCCAGGAGGCCCTGCAGGAGAGCTTCCACCCTGAGGAGCCCGCAGAGCCACCCCAGTCCTCCCCATCAGGGGCTCGTGCCCCATTCCTCCCTCACCTCCTTCCACTTACCCTTCCCTAGCCCCCCTTCCTGATGTAAAAAATAAAGGACACGTGTGTTCAAAAATAGAAACTCTCTTTTTTTAACAAAACTGAGGGGGGGGGGATTAACCTCTGGGGAGACTGGGAAAAGGAGGTGGGAGAGGGGAAGAGAAAGGGTGGGAGAGGGGAGGTGGAAACCTGGGAGGAGGGAGCTGGAAGGGGGAAGCCAGGGGAAGAAGGAGGAGGGGAAGTCTAAAACTATGGTACGCCATATCTTCAGTATTGTGTAGAGATGGGGTCTCCTCACCTCAAAAAAGATATTTTGGCCTTGGAAAGGGTTCAGAAAAGGGCAACTAAAATGATTAGGGGTTTGGAACTGGTCCCATATGAACAGAGGCTAAAGAGACTGGGACTTTTCAGCTTAGAAAAAAGGAGACTGAGGGGGGAGATGATAGAGGTCTATAAAATCATGAGTGGTGTGGAGAGGGTGCATAAAGAAAAGTTCTTCATTAGTTCCCATAATAGAAGGTCTAGAGAACACCAAATGAAATGAATGGGTAGAAGGCTTCAAACTAATAAAAGAAAGTTCTTCTTCACAAAGCAAATAGTCAACCTGTGGAACTCCTTGCCACAGGAGGCTGTGAAGGTGAGAACTAGAACAGAGTTTAAAGAGAAGTTAGATAAAGTCATGGAGTTTGGGTCCATGGAGTGCTATTAGCCAGGGGGTAGGAATGGTGTCCCTGGCCTCTGTTTGTGGAAGGCTGGAGATGGATGGCACGAGACAAATGGCTTGGTCATTGTCTTTGGTCCATCCCCTCCGGGGTACCTGGTGTTGGCCGCTGTTGGCAGACAGGCTACTGGGCAAGATGGACCTTTGGTCTGACCTAGTACGGCCGTTCTTATGTTCTTATGTTCTAAGCTCAGGGCTCAGGGTTGGGGGTCTCACTGGACCAACTTGATTTTCATGCAACCCTGCTCCTGGGTTCGCTTGTGGCCTTTGGTGGCCAGGCTGGCAGCTATCCTGCCCTAGACGACCACTTTCCTGTGCCTAGTGCAGAGATTGTGGACGTTGGAGGCCTCCCCCCAAACCTGGATGAGGTCCACGATCTCCGCACTAGACCAGGCGGGCGTCCGCCTCTTGCGGCCCCGGGCAGGCTCCTGGGAGCCACCAGCCTGGTCCTGAGAAGAGGGGGAGGGCTGGGTGGCAGCGGGTGGCTGGCTCGTGCTGTGCCAGGTGCAGGGTCTGCTGTCTGGGTGCTGGCAGGCTTGCACCTGGCACGGGCACCGTAGCCAGACCATGGCCCTTTAAGGGCTCCGAGGCCGGGAGGGGGGCAGACGAGTTTCCCTGGCTTGGCCCAGAGTGGCCACCAGGGCAACCTGGGAAGGGCTAGCCTCCCACTAGTTCGAATAAAGTGGCTACACAGCCCTTAATTCGAACTACTTAATTCGAACTAGGTGTTAGTCCTCGTAGAATGAGGTTTACCTAGTTCGAATTAAGCGCTCCGCTAGTTCGAATTAAGTTCGAACTAGCGGTTTACGTGTGTAGCGCCTATGAAAGTTAATTCGAACTAACAGCTGTTAGTTCGAATTAACTTTGTAGTGTAGACATACCCTGGTAGAGTAAAAAATGCATCCTGGCTTGGTTCACAGCTGGATCCCTTGGGTACCTGTGCCCTGTAATTGTCATCTTCTTCCGAGACCATCTTCTCCTTTTTGTGGTTCACAGAGGAGGCCTGTGACTCTGCTCCCCTGAAGTGCCCATGGGACTCTGAGGTGCGGTAGGGTCTCCGTTCAGGATGGAATGCAGCTCTTTTAAAAAGTAGCAGGGCTGCAGCTCGGCATTAGAGCAGATGTTGGCCTCCCTTGCCTTCTGGTGTGCATGTCATAGCTTCTTGCTTTCATATGGCAATGCTGCTGCTCGTTACTGTAGCCCTTCTCTTCCATGCCCCAAGCAATCTCATTGTAAATGCTGATGCTTCTGCTGCTGGATCAGAGCTGTGCCTGCATAGCCTCTTCTCCCCACAAGCCCAGGAGATCCAACAGCTCCTGTGTACTCCAGACAGGAGTGCATCTCCAGTGTGCAGCTGCCATGGTCAGGGGGGCAGTTGCACACACTCAAAGTTGCTAGATGTGCTCACCAAGCTGGGCCACTAGGAAAAGTAATTTCAGAAAATTGTAGGGCTTTAAAGAAGAAGGGCATCTTCCTTTCCACTGAGCCCCTAGACAGCAGAGTTCACACCAGTGGAGCATTGTAGGGCAGTTCCTGGAGACCAGTGACAGTCATTGTAAGTTACACAGTTTCTATACTGTGTTGACCTAAGTACATCAACTTCGACTCTACATTGCTAGGGGAGAGAGTTGTGTTAAATCAGGGTAATGGGGTAGTTATCTTAGCAGGAGCAAAATATAAGTGTAGCGCCATCCACAACTAAGCTGACATAAGCTGCCTTTCATCAATGTAACAGTGTAATATAGACCAGGCCTGTTACTCACTGTTCTGTGGACACAGCAGTGGACTGTGAAAAAAGAAAAAAAAAGGCAGAAGCAAAACTCAGTTCAATTGTCAGCAGTTCAACTGATGACACTTTCACAGCATTAGTCTACTTGGGAAACTAGATTGAAAAAACAAACTAATCTGCCTATTCTATCTAAATGCTAAGTGCCAGGGAAGTAGGAGATTCTTTTTATTTTTAATTGAATAAAGAGTATTAATTCCTGTTGATTGTAGTAAATACTGTCAATGACTTAGCGCTTCCAATTATAACATTAACTAGCAGATTTGCCTCTCCTAAATACACATAGCACACTTTCAAAATCTCTTTCTGACGGCTATATTTAATATCAGAATGGCACAGCTGTATTGGGTGTAGCGGGGTCTACTTAAGACAATGATAGTTTTTGCTGTTCACTAAAATGAGTGAAACCTGGAGTACCCTACTTGTATTTCCCTATTTCACAGAAGAAAAAGGACAGCCTTGTTTAAGGAAGAAATGGAATAGATTCAGGAGATTTATATTTTATTTGTATCTCTTCCATGGATTTCATATTTGACTGTAAGCAAGCCATTGAAACCAGAACTTTTAAGTTAAAGTGACTAAAGCTAGGCACTTAAATGATATGATATTCAGAGGCACAGAGAATTGAAATTAAGGGAAACTGAACATGTATATTAAGCTCCTTACTTCATTCTCTAAATATGAATTTAGATGCCCAACTCTGGGTTCTAAGTTTGAAAATGTTAGTCAAAAGCTGTTTTCCAGATCCCCGTATTAAAATGAAGAAGATGCAGACATCTTTCATGAGGGTGTTGAGGTTTAATTCATCAATGCAAAGAGTTTTGAGCATAGTAGGTGAAATATGTTATGTTAGGGCAAAATATTATTTATCATTTTATTACATATCATAAATCAATATGCATTTTCTTGGATTTTTCCCTCACATGCCATGGTGTTTCCAAGGTGATAGACTGCAGGATAGTTATTGATATTGTAGTACTCGCAAAATGACACATATAAAATAAAGGAGCATTATTACTGCAGTGTTCCATCTACAACAGTTGGGCAGCACATATTTTTGTGACTTAGCACCTGTTACAGATGGCAAATCAAGTTCAGGCTCCTGAGTTCCAAAGAACTCACTCTATGGCTCCAGGGCCACACTAATTAGATAAATAATTTTAATAAAATAACAACACCCACAGCATGACTCATGGATCATTACACAGTTTGCTCTGTAGTCTAGGCTAATGGGGTTGCTCCTTCAGCTTTGGGGCACAAGCTTGTTTTATTAATATTAAAAATTGAATTCTTCTTGCTTTCACACACTGGCATACATGTAGAACCACTCAATAATGACCATGTTATCTGACTCTTGAAACACTGTTTTGGTATTTGAATAACATCCATTAGAGTTCCTGATTTAAACTGACAACATTCTTCATCTTACATGGTACTATATCTCATGGCTTCCAAATGCATAAGATATGCATCAAAGATAAATGTTCAGTTTAGTGTGTAAATAAAAAGAATATGGAATGGAGTATTAATGGAAACTGCATGCCCAATTCCCAAGCCACAATTATGAAAATGTACTCATAAGTGATACTGCTGACTATTAATATTGTATCACAGCAATAATATAGCTTGCACTTTTCATATAAAATCCCCACAAGGAATGAAGTCATCCCTCAGCAGTGCTTCTTATTGCCTGATAACATACCTCTGAGCAAATTAACCTCTCTGCAACCACTCTTTTCTCCATCTTATCAAAGAGATAAACAAAAGACCACCAAAGATGGTGGTTATTATGAAAGACTCTGAATTCCGATGAATAGTCAGTGGACCACAGACATAGAGGGAGAATGACTTCAATGCCCATTGATTAGGGCACACCCCTAGAATGTAGGAGACACAAGCTCAAGTCACTTTTTAATTATTTATACACTAGAAGATTTGCGCGGCGTTGTTCAGGTCCTTAGTTAATTTTTTTAAATAAAATGAAAATGTACATGCTTCTCCTGGATCGCTGCTTTGGATGAGGGGTTCAGTGTGCAGTTTACCACGGGGAGAAAGGACTACCTCAACTCTCTCTCACCACAGCAGTATGGGGCCAGGTGAAAAGCAGCTCTCCATAGCTGCTGCAGCTCTTGCATGCACAGATGGGGCAAGGGCGCATGTCCACCAACTGGGGCAGGTCCAGGTTCATCTGCTCCCTGCGCTCCCCAGCCAGAGTGAGGAATGCAGCAAACTCTGCACTTTCCTCTGGCTCCCTGGTGAAGGAGAACAGCCAGCAACATCCCTGTATGAAATGGGGGTGGGGGTGGCGCTTCAGACCTTCTTTCTCTAATGGGTACCTGGGAGGAAGGAGACTTGGGACTGGGGTGGTCCTGTACAGCACAACCAAATCCTTACCTTGCTTTAAATTATGATAAGAGGAAGCTGTACACTAAATTTGGTGGTCCTAGCTCTTACCATTTAGGAAGAGTTTTTGAACAAACAGGCAGGCACACAGACAGACACATATACAGACGTATGAACTCTGTCAAATATATAGTAAATAGTAGAACAGACTCAACAAGAGAGACTGAGAGTATGCTGCACCAGAATACCCATTAAAAGTAAGGAGCCCCTAGATCCAGTCCTTTCTCCACATCAAGCTGAAAGGGACTTTGAGCCCAGGTGTCCCACATTCCAGTGAATGCTCAAGCACTGAGCAAAAAGTTATAAGGAGACCACCACCACCTCTCATTGCTGCTTCTGTAGCCGTTTTGTGAGTAGCATCTAAGTCCTAAAAAATGTTTGAAGGACTGAAACTATTTGGCAGATTCTTTTCAAATTTGAGAATAGTTTCAGGTTAGCCAAAACTACATATTTGGTGAATAAACTATTTGTCTGAAAATTTTCACTCACCTCTAGAGCTGATGTGTAGCTCCCATATGCCTGATGGAAGACAGAACATCTGAGAATATTATTGTGCTAGACATGCTCAGGAATGTGGCTGTGACAGAGTGATTTCCGAAGTACTTATTCTTAGGGCATGTCTACGCTAGGAAGTTATTTTGAAATAACTAAATTTGAAATAATAACTCCCGAAATAACACAATCAAAATAGTGTTATTCCCTGAGGAAAGCAGGAGTCCAGATTTCAAAATAGTAGTAATGTTAGTGGTGTGGACACTCTGCTTATTACTTTAAAATAAGAGGGGTTATTTCAAAATAACTCCCTAGTGTAGACCAAGACTTAGTGGCCTTTCAATAAAGAATGGTGAGCCAAATTCTCTCCTTCATTAGAATAATTAATGCAAGAGGATGTAAACTACCTAATTATTAGCTTTGGTAGGATTATTCCATAGAGGCAAGAGTTAGTGGACACCGGTGGGGTTTGTCCAATGCTGAAAAAGACATTTAAGAAAATTATGACAATAGACAAAATGAAAAGAGTTGTACGCAGAATTTTATGTATATGAAAATGTCTTGATTATTATTATTATTATTATTACTATTATTGTATTTTAATAAGAACAAATATGGAAAATGTAAAGCCTGAGTTCATACGTTATCTGGACATCTTATGTAAAGAAAACAGAAAGGAGAGCATTAGAATGAATTGAGATCAAATGTCAATCAACGAGGTTGTCAATTATTGTAAACTACCATATTGACAAAATGTTTTGGCACGTAGCTCACGTATGTCACATCCACCAACTTACCTGTTGGAATTTGAAAGATAATGTATGTGCTTGTTATGATTCTCCTTAGCCAATCATTGTAAAGCTATGTAAATTAGCATTTAAAGTGAAATATTATGAATATTCATGAGCCCATATTATAAAAGCCTGTACCACGCAACAGTTGGTGTGGCGTTGGGTATATGTGCGTCGGGTTAGGTATAGTGTAAGAGAGTGAGAGAGGTCCTAATCTTAGTCCTAGGTCAAGAGAATGTGTGAGGTCTAATACAGTCTTTAAGAATTAAACAGGGCGGAAGGCTTTGTTTCTTTCTTTTTAGGTAGCGTTAGGTTTAGTTAGCTAGTTTAGTATTTTAGAGTAGTTTAGCTTTCGTCGTCGTGCTTGTTCGGCAGGCTGTGTCACGGTTCCGCTTATCGGCCGTCATCGCGTCTGTTCGACGGGTGCGTCAGTGATTAGATTAGGGTTTTCTTTTAGTTTAGATAGGATAGGATTATGAGAGTCTAGCGTCCATTGTCTGCTCCGGCCGCAGCTGAAGAGCGGGAAGAGGACCGAAGACCAAACGCATCTGCGGAAGGTAGATCGGCCGTCTTCGAAATCTTCCTCAGCGCTTCGAGGGATCGCACAGGCTGTTCCTCTCCAAGGGCTTCAAATTAGCCTAAGGATTGAGGTCGCCTGACCAACGACCCTACCACCAAGGGACTCCTGGTTGTTCCTCGCCCGAGGCTCTCAATCAGCCAGAGGCTTGAGGTCACCAGCATCGCCACCATCGTCCTGTTTGCGCCAAGGACTCTGGTAATTATTACTAGGGGTAACCATAGGAGGACTGCCCTCCATGGTTATTCGATGTATGTTATTTAAATTTGCACTACAATATAGTCCTGTTGTTTAACTTTAACCACTTGCCAGTTTTTATTGACTGCGCCTAAAATCTACTGATATTACGACCGGTGATAGATCCGAGCAGTGAGGACCTTAGTCCATCTCACGAGGATGTGAATCAACTGTAGCTTCCCCACTAACAGAGTGGGCAAGACACACAATGAAGTTCTATTATATAAAGATTCATTTGATATAATAAGTGTGTCATAGTATTTTAATGTAATAAAATAGCATTGGGGGATTCCCACAAGAAGTGGGCGTGGAAGGATGTAGGAATGTGTTTTTACCTGTACTTCCTCTAACTGGAAGGAAGATCAATCTTGTGGTTTGGGACTGAAAAGTCTGGAATCCATGCCTTAATAGCATGATCTTGGATAGCAGCTTCATTTCTCTGGCTTCAGTATCTTTAAGGATTTGTCTACATGGTGTGACAATATACTTTAGCGGGGTGTGATTGTTAAAGTGCACTAACATGTGGCACATTAATTGATCTGTTTTAATATAGTGTCGTTTGAAACAGTATGTTAAAATTCATTTGAGAACCTGTAGTTCACACTGTTAGGGTCTACACAGGTGAATTACTGTGCAACACATTAGCACACTTCAGAAATCACAGCCCCGCTGTGTAACCAAGCCCTATGCTCTAATGATGAGCCCAGAATATTTATTTTGAAAAGGTGTGGTGATGTCTAATCCATTAATATTTGTGAAGTGCTTTGAAACCTGTGGTGGGGAGGTACTTGTAGAAGTGTTAAGTTTTATTATTGTTACCAGGTTATCAATTTGAGCGCTTGTGCCAAAACACAACCTGAACAACAGTTCTGCCACTTGCACTTACAAGGTATTGCTTTGTCAATAATACAGATTCATTTTCTGAAATAACATAAAAAGCTGTTTATGAGTCTGCAAGCAACGTTCAGTGTCTGCAACTGTTTCCATGGAATAGAATCAGCACTCAGATACCAGGTGCCCTAGAAATACCTGAGAGAAAGAGATGTTGCTATGGAAGCCATTCTATTTCTTGCTGCACCATCTATTTTCCAGCTTAGAAGAACGAGGGAAGTTCAGCCAGTCAAGCTGTTTTCTGGCTGAAATTCTTTTCTGAGAAATACTGTAGATCAGAGGCACAGCTTGAGTTGCTGGGAACTCGATGGGGCTTAGGGAGAAGGAATCCTCTCTTTCAGGCTGTGGAGTGGCTCCTGAGCTGCTTTGCAGCCACTTACTGAAGTTCTGAGGTTGCACTAGCTTCTGTATTGCTTGTGCTAAACTCTGAAAGGGCAAAGGCAGCATTGGATTGACTGGGTTCAAGCCTGATTCCACTACACACTGCTGCTTGACCATGGGAAAAATCATTTAATCTCTGTGCTTCAGTTGCCTATATGTGAAATGGGAACATTAATATTTACTTTCTCCCACCCTGCCTCTCTAGTCTTAGACCAGGGGTTCTCAAACTTCATTGCACAGAGATTCCCTTCTGACCACCAAAATTAATTCATGACTCCAGGATGGGGGACTGAAACCTGAGCTTGCCTAAACTCTGCTGCCCCAGGGGCTGTGGGCAAAGTCCAAGCTGAATCACTCTAGACAGGAGGCCTAAGCTGAAGCACCAGGGTTTCAGTTCCAGACATGGAACCTACAACCTGAACCCTGCCACCCTTAGGTTTTGGCTTCAGCCCTGAGCAATGACACTCGGATTTCACCCCAGGCTCAAGCAAGTCGAAGGGTGTGTCTGCACTGCAGGGCTCAATGTGAAATAAGCTACCCAAATTGAGTTACATCAATCGCGTATTTTATTTCGAAATAGGGAGCGTCTACACAGCACTTATTTCAACATAGAGCACTCTTTCTCCGACTTCCCATATTCCTCATACAATGAGGCTGTGTCTAGACTGGCACGATCTTGCACCAGAGCTATGCAAATGAGGCTCAGCGTGGAATATCGCCGAGCCTCATTTGCATAACTAATGAGCCGCCATTTTTGCGGAAGAGGCTCTTGCGCAAGACGGAGCTGTCTACACTGCCCCTTCTTGCGCAAGAAAAACCCTCTTGTGCAAAGCCGTTATGCTGATTATTTTCAGGCATAACGGCTTTGTGCAAGAGGGTTTTTCTTGCGCAAGACGGGGCAGTGTAGACAGCTCCGTCTTGCGCAAGAGTCTCTTCCGCAAAAATGGCGGCTCATTAGTTATGCAAATGAGGCTCGGCGATATTCCACGCTGAGCCTCATTTGCATAGCTCTGGCACAAGATTGCGCCAGTATAGACACAGCCTGAGGGTTACAGTAGTCAGAGTAAGAAGTCCTCCAGCTTGACATTATTTTGACACTATTTCAAAATAACTGCCTGCTGTGTAGATGTGGACTAAGTTATTTCGTAATAGCTCTAGTTATTTCAAATTAGTGTTACAGTGTAGACGTACCCTATATCAGCCCTGGTGACTCCATTTAAAAGGGGTCCTAATCCACAGTTTAAAGACCACTAACCAATGTTCCCTTGAATCTTTTCCGTCCACGTGTGGAATGATTTTTTTATGTGCACAAGGCATGTGTGAATGTGCACCACCAGTAGAAATACAAACCTAGCTGTGGGTGCTCTGCCTATCAGCTGGGTGACACCTGAAACTCCCCTGAGCAGCTGCACAAGCACACAGCTTACAGGGAATACTACCACTATCTTATACTATAAGCTTTCCAGGGCAGGAATTCGCCCTTGCTATACGTTTGGAATAGTACCTCACATGATAGGCCCCTGCCTTTGGCTGAGGCCCATCAGAGCTACTGGATTATAATGTAAATATAAATATATGCTTAGATATAAATAGGGTACAAGAAGTGGTGGATCCTTTCCTCTCCTGCACTTCTATTCTTTCCCATAAGGAGCTGAACTCGGGGTGCCGGAGGTGCAGCAGCTTGAAGTGGTTTCCATTATATACAGGGCTTACAGTTGAGTTCAAGGACTCTCAGGGTACGTCTATACAGCACCCTAAACTCAAAATTGCGTATCTTATTTCAAATCTATTTTGAAATAGCTTATTTTGAAATTTGGCGCATCTATACAGCACCAAATTTTGAAATAACGTGCTATTTTAAGCCATACCTTATCCCTCGTACAACGAGGTTTACCAGGATGCCAAAATAGCACGCCCATTATTTTGACAAATACTTTGAAATACTGGGTGGCTTGTGTAACTGTGGGGTAGCTATTTTGGGATATATCTTGTATCCCGAAATAGCCGTGCAGTGTAGATGTACCCTTAGCATCCCTACTATACAAATTGTCCCAGTGTTCCTGCTCCTTCCTACCCTGTCTGTCATTGGTTTCCCTGCAAGGTAATGTGCAGTGGGGAGTTGTAATCCTTTTTCCACAAGGGATATAAACCTCTCGTGCACCCTTCTCAAATTCTGTCCTTCTCTGGTGCAGTGGAACCCTCCATAGATTCACAGGAGAGGTCAGGATTTTTTAGTGCACTCTAATCTCTGCTAGTTTTGTGGCCACTTGAGCAGGAGAAGAGAGTAAATCTGCATCATTCATCATGAGTTTGAGACTGTCGCCTCTACAGGGCTTGCTGTCTTCAGGAAGGTGATGAAGTCAGAGAAATCAGTGGCACTGTGGGAGTGGAGGATATTCAGCACCTTCCAGGAGGTGCACTGCAAGCATCAGTTTTCAGAGATGACGGAATACTTTATAATCAGTGTTGAAAGATACAGTTCCCTCTTGACTTGATGGGATACATGTGGTATGAGTTGGGTGAAACCTTGTTATGGGTTGAGTTAAAACCTAATCAAAATTAATATGTGAAAGCACCCTTCATAAAAGATAATTCTGAGACAGCTAAGGGGTCTTACCTAAAGCAAGGCCTAATAGAGCCTGTCCAGGAGTTTTTGATTATGTGGATGGAGGGTCTTTTTGTTGAATATTGCTGAGACAGGACTTTGTAAATATTTTATAAATAAACAAAGCTGAATTAAAAATAAACCAGACTCCCCCCAATTTCTGTTTACAAGTGGAATATCCCCAAGAGCCCAAATGTTGACTAGCTGCAAGAATCAAAATGGAGCATTGTAGTTATCTAAGTATATGGCTGGCAATGTAGGAGAAACTTGTTGGTTTCCAGTTATATGAGAAACTATGGAGCTGTGTATGTCAGGAAAATGCTATAATTAATTAACTAGACCATGGGGACATGAACTAAAATTTATTTTAATTTTGTCCTTTCAAATAAAAGTTGGCTTTACCAATTAACTAATTTTAAGAATACTGAGTACAGTAATACAGAAATCACTTTGGCAGGCCAGAGGTTGACAGCTTTTGCTAATAATATAAATGAAGGGGATTTGGGGAGGATAGTGATTCATCATATCCTGTTTGACAGTGATTTTCTTTAAAAAATTTAAAGAATATAACTGCAAACTGATTAATGGTTTAAAATGTCTTGTGTGCTGCTAAGCAGCTTGGCAGATCACAAATGTTATCATAAAATGAGCACTTAGTGTCACTGAATTAATGACTTTTTAACATAGTTAACTCAGTACTAATTTTGCAAGTATAAAGTGGTGATTTGCAAGGGCAAATCATTGGAAGACCCATGACTATGTATTTCCTATTAATTCAGTCCAGGATTCCAAAGGTGAGTGGGTACAGAATGTACCATGTGTACTATTACTTCTGTCAGTGGAGAATTTCTATAGCTCATTGTGTATGAAAATGTGTGAAATAGAATCTTGGCATATCCATGTTACCCAATAAGGCTGCCTAAATAAGTTGCATGTTCTGCAGCATAAGCAGCAGAGAAAATACATTCTAATGGCAATTTTAGCCCTGTGCTGAGAGAAAGCAGCTGTAGTAGCATCTCACAAGAGGGTCTTAGACTCTCACAATGTAGCCCATTATGAGTAGTGCCAACACCATGATAGCATCTTTCAATGCCATATTAGACCTCAGAGAGGAATCTACTAAGGAACAAAGAGCAGGAGAGAGACTGTGAACCAATACAGAGTCTGTATCTGGCTAAGATGAAGGGCTATATGCTGTGGCAAGGTCCTCCCTCAGGGGTCTCACCCTGGGACACCTTCTTTGTCCACAAATCAGCTGGAGACACTTTCTGGTGCACTAACCATTGCCTTTTATTGTCAGCTTCTCACCACCTTCTATTTACAGAGTTTTGGAGTACAGCAAACTCAGCCAACCTTGCCTTCTACCTGGGGCACACACTCAGCCATGCACTGGCTCCTCCCTTTTCATTTCCCCTTTGCTGCCTTATCTAGCCCTCTGGCTAATGAGGCCCACAGCTGCTTCTATTAGCCTTTCAGGCCTGGGCTTGCTCAGCTGTCTTCAATTGACCTTCTCAGCCAGGCTGCAGTGGCAGAGCTCTGGCTTAGCCAGCAGTCTGTCACAGTGCTTATTTAATATTCACTGTCATCCTTTTCAATTAAATGTCCTACCCATAGTTACATGTTTTTATAATGGCTTTTGCAGCTTTGAGTATAGAAAAACTATGCATATTTTTTAAGAAGAAGGGGGAAAAATCCTGGAAAAATCCTGAAACCCAATGCCAAAGTTTAAAATAAGCAGTCTGTTAAGATCAATCTCTAGAAAACAATCAGGACTGATTTCTGGAGCACAGACATATGCGTATAACAGGGCTGAATTCTGGCAAATACAGAGCAAGTTATGTAACTTTCCTCCAAAATGGGATTGTTCCTCAGTTCTGGCTATCTGCAGTATCCACACTGAGTAACCTATACTTACTCAGGAAAGTAATGGTTTTTATGGAAACTGTGCACTGCGGCTGTTGGATCAGGTCACAGGTGCATTCACTAGTGAACTGTGACTCCAGCAGGAGGCTGTACTCCATTGCATCTCTTACATCTCTTGCTGCGGATGGACTAATGCAAGGTCTACACGAGAAAAACTTACATCCGTATAACTATGTTTCTTGAGGGTGTGGAAAATCCACATCCTTGAGGAACACAATTATACAGACCTCATCCCCAGTGTAGACAGTGCTGTGCCGACAGCAGAGCTTCTCTTGTTGCCATAGCTACTGTCTTTTGAGGAGCTGGATCAACAACACCAATGGATGAAGCTCTCCTGTTGGCACAGTAGCATCTTCACTGCAGTGCTACAGTGGCACAGTTGCACTGTTGCAGTGTTATATATATTGACCTTCCCTAAGAAGCAGTTGTCACTGGAAAATTTCACTGGGCAGGCAAGAGTCAAGGCATGTCTACACTAAGACATTATTTTAAAATAATTAATTTGAAGCAATAACTCCCAAAATAACTATTTTGAAATAAGCTTATTCCCCCAGGAAAGCAGGAGTACAGATTTTGAAATAACAGGCTTGATACTATGGACGCTTCACTTTTTATTTCAAAATGAGGGGGTTTATTTTGAAATAACTCCCTAGTGTAGACCAGGGCTCAGTGTCCAATGTCTTGCACTCCTGCTGTGGGCTGAGTGTTTGCTAATACATTGCTTTGGCTAGAATTTGTATGTAAATCTACAGATATGTAGCGTGAGATCTGTGTGAGAGACATACAGTGAAATTCAGAAATGCAACTGTGTGTTTTTTGTTCACAGTGAGTAAATTCCACCTGAGACAAGCTTAGTGCAGTTCCTGCCTATGTCAGCAGATGTTTTGCTCCACCTGGTGCTGATGCTGAAACAATAAAGGCCTTGGTTTGGGACTCAGCTGAGATAACACACAGAAACCCTGCACATAGCTAGTAGAGGCATTGATTGAGAAACTAATGGGATAAGTGTTGAAAGTCATTTTGAAGTCTAACTGCCAAGACAAATTTAGCTCTGAAGTCAGTGGAGATTGTACTGGCAGAACTAAGCAGAATTTGGATCCCCTTCATTGTGAAGAACTTGTGAGTTTTGAAATAATGGAGTTCTTACATTGGGCCAGGCTATATTTGACTTCACCGTCTCTTTGAAGCTTGTGATTTTTTAGCATCATGTATAAGTGAAAAAGCTATAGAATCAGGTTTTCAGACCTGAATTTTCAAACCACGTTTCACCTGAGGCTAATCAGTTAGGCTGTGTCTACACAGCAGCATTATTTTAGAATAACTGAAGTTATTCTGAAATAACTTAGTGCACATCTGCACTGCCAGCCTTTATTTCGAAATAATGTCAAGCTGAAGGACTTCTTACTCCAACTCCTGTAACCCTCATTTCACGAGGAGTAAGGGAAGTTGAAGGAAGAGTGTTCTTCCTTTGACTTCCTGCTGTGTAGACAGCAACAAAAGCCAAAATAAGCTATTTCAACTTAAGCTATGCAATTGACGTAGCTCAAGTGGCATAGCTTAATTTGACTTTTGCCCTGCTGTGTAGACATGCCCTTAGACAGCTAAGTCCTTGATTTGAGGTGCAGTCAGGAATTTAGATATCTAAATAGCTAAGCTGTGGGCACAAATGATTGACACATTAATTCACATTACATACTGTGCTATGTAACAACCCAGAAAGATGGGTGGGCTTGCTAACATATGAAGGGCATTCCCAGTTGTAAACCACAAGAACTGGAGGATTTGCTAAGGTGTTTGCCAAGATGAATAATAAGAGATGATCCTCTTGTCTTATGGCACTCCTGTGGCAGCAGGTCTATCTCTGATGCCCATCATTGTTGTGTTTGGGTGCATGCTTTGCTGTTCTGAATACAGCAAAAATATTTCAAAAGTTATGATAGACCAGAGCCTCAAGCAAGGCAGAAATCTGTATCAGGTTTGTAAGAATACTAAACATCCACCAGGCTGCACAAGGGAATTACTTACAATTCAGTGGAGCATTTGCACTGTGTGTGTATTTTTGGGAAAGGAGCCTGTTACGGTTTTAAGGCAATAAGATACCAACAAGATTTTTAAAATCTTCTTCTGTTCTCAGTGCCTTAGGCACCACAGCTCTATGTCTTACCATATGGTTATGAATATTACGTAAATCATATCATACTCTAGCTGCAATACCGAGCTATGTATTTGATTTACCACTTATTAAAGTAGTTTGAAATTGTACCTCTTTATCTAACTGAGCAATTCTGAAGTTGTAGGGTGTATTTAATAGGTGTGCCCTCTGGACCTAGTTTGTAATACCTGATGGCACAAATAGCAAAAATTATAGTGCAAAAGACATCATTTGTATGAGGCAACACTTGAATGAATTTTGCTATGATAGTTAAAATAGAGATATATTCTAAGGCTAACTTGTATGTTATGTGCTTCTTTCCAGTACAGTGACTTTTAAGGCGATTTCTTGAAATTGTCCCCTCTAGTAGCAGGCCTTCCTGAAGCAGAGATTGCTCTTGTGCTATTTCTATGGTGGGCTTGTGACGTGGACTGTGGAGCATTAAACTCAGTTTTACCTGTAACCAAAAGGATGATTTGGACACACATCATATTTTACCCCCTGGGACCAAATATTACCAATGTATCTCATGTCCCCAGGCCTTTGGAAATGTCTTTCTCCTGTACAAGCCCAACTGTGATATCTTTTAATGTGTGCTGTATGGCCCTCTTATGCTTCCTCACCCATACAGAGGGTATGTCCAGACTGCATCCCTCTGTCGGCAGAGGGATGCAGATTAGGCAGGTCAACATTGCAAATGAGGCAGGGATTTAAATATCCTGCGCCTAATTTGCATAAAATGGCCGCTGCGTTTTGCCGACTCAGCACTTTGTCCGCAAAAAGTGGCAGTCTAGAGGGGGATCTGTCAAGAAAAGAGGCATAAGGGATCTGCCGAAAAAGGCTTTCTTTCTCAATAGATCCCCTTCTAGACTGCCACTTTTTGCAGACAAAGTGCTGAGTCCGCAAAACGCAGTGGCCATTTTTATACAAATTAGGCACGGGATATTTAAATCCCTGCCTCATTTGCAATGTCGACCTATCTAATCTGCATCCCTCTGCCAACAGAGGGATGCAGTCTAGACATACCCAGAGATGGATGATAGGTAGGGACGAGCTCCAGGATCTGCCAAACCTCCCTACCTTCAGTGGGTCCCTTATCCTGCCTTCCTAATACAGAAGCCAGCTCCATCCCTGGAGCAGCCTGTGTTGGCTTTCCTGGTTGCGCCAAGGGTGGGCAGGACTCAAACTGTTTTGGGACAGAGGTCAATTTATATATTGTTCTATTTAGGTTGTCATTGGGCTATTTGAGTTGATCTGGGGGAATAAAGGAAAGATCTCTTTTCTTTAGCATGTTTTCAAGATTCTCAAGTGCATGCAGAGTTTTGGGTCAGGGCTCTCTATTTGAAGAATATCAAATATCAAATAAAGTCAATTTGGTATTGAGAGAAAATGAAGGAAGAATATCTTGGATAGCTTTTCTTAACTACAAAATGACAGGTGTGTGAAACTGCTCAGAGGATGCTCGAAGGGTGTCAGTCGGTTGGTATCATATGCTCTTTCATGTTACTATGTGCAATATCACCAACCCGCATTTTATCAGATAGGTGTCATGTCTGCATTTGTATGTTTGGTTGGATGTATATCTGTAAAATTCACTTTCAGTTTAAGTCGTTTTCTGTTTTTTAAGTTGTAAACTGAGATTTTCAGTTAGCCAAAGGGAGTTACGCTCCCTACTTCCATTAAAAGTCAATTGGTATTAAGGGCCTAAAACTCATATAAACTGTTTTGAAAACCCCAGCCATGCTCAGTACCAAAGGTTCTCTCTCTGTTATGTAATGAAGTGGAAGAAATGTTGATTTAATAAGAGAGAGAGAGTTACTATTATTACCGAAGATTTAAAACATCCCAAACCCATAACTAAAATGGTTTGTGATTTTATTCTTTCCTATAAAAAAGTGTTTTAAAAATGCATATTTAATCCAGTAGCACTTGTTGGTTAGATGAGACAAATAATGTCTGACAGCAAAGTAGATATTTTATGATTTGCAGGCCAGCAATTGTAATGAAAACAACTTGACTTTTCCCCCTGTAAATAATTAAAGTTATGAAGCGTGCACACACATGTATTTTCCAGATGCGTGAGCATCCAACAGAAAGGACTGTTTTGTGATATGAAAAGATGCTGAGCCAAGCTGGACTGAATGCATTCACTGAACTAACTTAATTCTGTACAGGGAGCAGATGCTAAACAACAAAATGGTGTGGAATGGGCAAGAGAAGGAACAGGCAAATAAACAAGGCTCAGGAGAGGCAGTATGAAGCATTTAATTTGGACAAAATCTGGGAAACATATGTCCTAAATGTGGAGGTTGAATATTCCTTGATGTGGATGTGATGTACAGATGCTGGCAGCACATTTCCTCCTGAAGCAAAAATAACATTAGTTTATTTTGATAGCAACGAGTCTGCCTCATCTGAATTTTTTTCCACTTCATATAGAGCATTAATCACTACTGCAGTCCATGGCCCAGTTCTTTGCTCAGGAGCATAGGCAATTTCTACCGAAACAGATCAAGTTGTGCTCGGGTAGCAACTGCTGTTCAGCAGTCCTCAGATATTTCTCTTGGCTTGGAAGTTTGTTTATAACAAGGGAGAGAAAAAGCCTAAAATGAAAAAGCTCAAATAATAGAATCATAGAGTCATAGGGTTGGAAGAGACCTCAGGAGGTCATCGAGTCCAGCCCCCTGATAAAAGTAGGACCAACTCCAACTAAATCATCCCAGCCAGGGCTTTGTCATGCCTGGCCTTAAAAACCTCTACGGATGGAGATTTCCCCCACACTAGGTAACCCATTCCAGTGCTTCACCACCCTCCTAGTGAAATAATTTTCCTACTATCAAATCCCCCTTCACTCTTCTCTTCTGCAGACTAAATAAGACCACTTCCCTAAGCCTATCCTCATAAGTCATGTACTATAACTCCTTTATCATTTGTGTTGCACCCTGTTGGACTCCCTCCAATTTGTCCACATCCTTTCTGTAGAGGAAGGCCCAAAGCTCAATGCAATACTCCAGATGTGGCCTCATTAGTACTGAATAGAAGGGAATAGTCACATCCCTCAGCCTCTTCTTGTAGGTCATGTGCTCCACCCCCTAACCATTTTGGTTGCCCTCCTCTGGACCCTCTCCAATGCATCCACATCCTTTCTGTAGTGGGGGGCCCAGAACTGGATGCAGTACTCCAGATGTGGCCTCACCGGTGCAGAATAAAGGGGAATAATCACTTCTCTAGATCTGCTGGCAATGCTCCTACTAATACAACCCAATATACCCTTAGCCTTCTTGGCTAGAAGAGCTCACTGTTGATTCATATCCAGCTTCTCATCGACTGTAATCCCCAGGTCTTTTTCTGCTGAACTACTGCTTAGCCAGTCAGTCCCCAGCCTGTAGCAGTGCTTGGGATTCTTCCGTCCCAATTACAGGACTTTGCACTTGTCCTTGTTGAATATCATCAGATTTCTTTTGCTCCAATCCACCAATTTATCTAGATTACTCTGGACCCTATCCCTACCCTCCAGAGTATCTATCTCTCCCCTAGCTTAGTGTCATCTGCAAACCTGCTGAGGGTGCAATCTATCCCCTCATCCAGGTCATTAATAAAGATATTGAACAAAACCTGTCCTAGAATTGACCCTTGGGACACGCCGCTTGATACCGAACACTACCCAGATGTCGAGCCGTTGTTCAATACCCGTTGAACCCAATAATCTAGCCAACTTTCTATCCACCATACAGTCCATGTATCCAATCCATATTTCCTTAACTTACTGGCAAGAATACTGTGGGAGACTATATCAGCTTTGCTAAAGACAAGATATATCATAACCACCACCTTTTCCATATCTACAGAGCCTGTTACCTTGGCTACGGCTACACTGTAGCCTTCTTCTGGAAAAGCTTATGCAAATGAAGCACGGTATGGAATATCGCTGTGCTTCATTTGCATAATTAATTAGCAGCCGCTTTTGAGCAAGAGGCTTTTGCGCAAAAAGGAGCTGTGTAGATGGCTCCTTTTTGTGCAAAACCCCCCTGTTGTGCAAGAGCCGTTCTTCCTCATTTTTTCAGGAAGAACGGCTCTTGTGCAAGAAGGGGGTTTTGTGCAAAAAGGCGCCATCTACACAGCTCCTTTTTGCGCAAAAGCCTCTTGTGCAAAAGCGGCTGCTGATTAATTATGCAAATGAAGCACAGCGATATTTCATGTCGCGCTTCATTTGCACAAGCTTTTCCGGAAGAAGGCTACAGTGTAGCCGTAGCCTGAGTCATAGAAGGCAATCAGGTTAGTCAGGCATGACTTACCCTTGGTGAATACATGTTGACTATTCCTGATCACTTTCTTCTCTTCCAAGTGCTTCAAAATGGATTCTTGAGGATCCCCTTCATGATTTTTCTGGGGACTGATGGGAGGCTGACTGGTCTGTAGTTCCCTAGATTGTCCTTCTTCCCTTTTTTAAAGATGGACACTACATTTACCTTTTCTGCAAAACTGCTGCATAGCTAGTTGGTCCCCAGCAGTGCATAGGAATCTTCCATCCTAAGTGCAGGACTCTGCACTTCTTCAGATACACATGGTTGGTTGACCACATTATACAAAGAACTAATCTTAGGTGAAATTTAGTCCATGGTGGAGGGTCTATGTCAAATGTTCTGCATCTTCAGATTTGAGGCCATATTATTAATGTCAGTGATACAGTGAATAAGCCACTGGACTGGAACTCAGGAGACTTGGGTTCTGTTCATGGTTTTGTTGCTAAACTTGCGGAAACCATTTCCCATTTTTGTGAGCCCTTTTCACCATTTGACTGCTTAGATTGTGAACTCTCAGGAGCCCAGACTATATCTTACTGTGTTTCTAAATAATATCAGTAGAACAGGCCCCCAATATTGGAGTCCTGGGCATTAAGTTAGTACAAATAATACTGGACCAGGTTTTGGCGGCAGGATTTTGTGGAAATGCAGTTCTGCTGTGGTAAGGGAAGGTTAAACAGGCACCTTCATATTCAACAGCTCAATCCCCTGATTCTCTTCAGTCACATTTGCTCACTTTATAGGCTGAAATAAATTTTTTATTGCCTTTCACGTCCCTCATCATTACAATACCAATACAGCTGCAGGTGGGGGAACTGGAGTCTTTTTCATTTTGTGCATCAGTAAAACTGTTTACAAATTTCCAAATCAGCACTTAGCTGAAAGCAATGGAATTGCACAGGTGTCTGTGAGGAGCATAATTTGAAGAGAATGGTCACTGGAAAGGCATTGTATAATGCAAGATGCATAGTTGTGCCTGTAGGACTTCAGCTATTGTATGATGGAGAGAAATCCCTTGATTCTCAGATCTCCGGCTGAGTTTTCAGGATGGGCAGTGAGAATCTTTTCATTTGTTTGCAGCTTGAGTGTAAGGAGTAACCTTAAATGTGGAACCAATAATGCTATTTATGCAGAGTCATTTTTCAGAGTAGAACCTCATTTTCAGTGTGGACTGTAATCAATACTGATTTCATCCAGTTCTCCTCAAATATTGTTGATTTAAAAAGTAGAAGAAAAAGTTAAGAAATCCAGTGTTCTGCAGAAAAATGGCTTCCCTCAGATGATCAGTAGCACAACTGTTTTTCAGTATCTTGCTGACATTTAAAGGACAGTTTGTTGTTTGTTTATGACACAATCTTTTTGTACATCTGTTAAGTTTGGTGTTGCACATCTCATGGGTATTGAGTTTGTGTGGTGTTGTACTAGGGTAAATGAGGACAGAATGAGGTTGATGGTCTCTCACCCTTATATTTGAATTGTCTGACTTGCTATCCTTAGACTCGTAATGAATTTTGACATTATTTTTGTGTCACAGAGCATATTTGCCACTAGGAACAAACTGGGTGCACTGGAGCTGTCCCAGGTCCTTGAGAATATTAAAAACCAGAATTATTCTGTAATCTCCCCACCCCCGCAGAACATTTCATACTTTATGTGGTCATGTAGCCCTTTTGCCAAAGCTTTCAAATTAGGATAAATCCCCATCTACTTATAATTAAGATAAATAAATGTATGCTGCAGACATTTAAAAAAATATACATGCACCATGTAATTGGCTAACTGCTTCGAATTCTTGAGTAACCACATCAGGTAATTTCACAGTTTCATTGTAATAAAAATCCACAAATATCCATAAAAATGAGCAGTACCCTCATATTAAATTTGCTGTATCTGGTGATTTTCATTTTTTTTTAAATTCCTAGTTGTTAGTAGAGGCTAGGCTGTATTATCAACTAAGAGCTTGACAAATTTCTTTAATTAAGAATTTGTATGATATTGAAAGGGTTATGCCTTCAAATTATAAATTCCTAACCTTCTTTTCATTAGTCAAGCTAAGATTCCTTTTCAAGTTCTCTGAAGATAAACACACTCTTGCATGTCAGGATTTCAGCCCTAAATAAAGTTTTATTTATTAATAAAAACTCACTACAAACAGATTTAAAATAAAACTGCTGACACAACTTTAACCATCACAGCACAATTAGTTTAGCTACAATTCTGATGTAATCCCAAAACAGTAACAAAGAAAATTGTCATGTCAATTATAGTCCATCTGTGCTCTGTACAAAAATGTCCTGAGTATAACCCTTTATATAGGACAAAATCCTTCTTAGTCAATTCTTTTTCCAGTATCATAATAGTGTATAACTTTTCAAAAATAAATTAAAAGTTTAGGAAAAGAAAATCTTTAATTGGCAAAAATTGGTTATGTAAAGACAGAAATCAAGGCTCAGCTTGATAAATTTTAAGGCAATTATTTAAAACATTCCATAGAATGCATTGTATACTTCAAAGGTAGCTTGGGCAGCATAGCATTTATCAAAGATGAAGATACTTTTATGGCCCTACTCACCATAATACAGTAGACTTCCGATAATCCGGCACCTTTGGGACCTAGATGGTGCCGGATTATCGGATATGCCGGAGTATTGAGAGATACTCCGGCGGGGGGGCTGTGACAAGTCTGCTGGACCCGCACTGCATCCGGGGGGTGGGCAGGGAATGGCGCGGCGAGGGGCAAACCCTTCGCCGTTTTGCAGGAAAGTGGGGGAAGCCCTGTGCTGCCGGCAAGAGTTTCCAGGAGGGGAGGGGAGTGGGCTCCCCACCCCCCAAACTGCAGTAGTTATCCCTGAGCAGGGGGGTGAGGGGCGGCGCTGCGGGACCAACCCGGCAGCACCCCAGTTGCTCTGCTCTGCAGCTTCCCCAAGTCCACTGCTCATCAGTTTCAGTAGCGGCAGCGGTGGACTTGGGGAAATGGTGTGGAGCAGAGCAGCTGGGGTGCTGCCGGGTTGGTCCCGCAGCATCACCCCTCACCCCCCTGCTCGGCGCCCAGCAGCACCCCAGCTGCTCTGCTCCGCAGCTTCCCCAAATCCACCGCTGGTCAGTTTCAGCAGCGGCAGCGGCTGGGGAAGTGGCGTGGAGCAGCTCCAATTGTCCGGCTGGCTGGAGCACTTCTGGGTTCCAGTTGGTGCCGGACTATCGGGAGTGCCGGACCACTGGATGCCGGACAATTGGAGTTTTACTGTATTTGTGCAGCGCTGTGAATAATAATTTTTCTATTGTGTTGATCTACTACTAAAAACACATCCAAGAAATGATGGCAAAATGGGAGGCTGAGTTTGTTTCAGTTAATTCCTCTCCCCCCCCCCCGCCGTCCCATTAAGCATGTGTAAGATTCTCTTCAGCATATTTAGTTGCATCTTAGCACACTTAAGGTACATATACACAGCAGCATTATTTTGGAATAACTGTTATTTCAAAATAACTGTGTGTGCATCTACACAGCAAGCCATTATTTTGAAATAATGTCGATCTGTAAGTCTTCTTGCTGTGACTCCTGTAACCCTCATTTCACCAGGAGTAAGGGAAGTTGCAAGAAGAGTGTGTCCACACTGCACCGTTTTCCCAGAATAACGGCCATTATTCTGGAAAAACAATACTAGCATCCACACAGCAATTGCATTATTTTGAAAGAAAATCAAAATAACGGAGGGCTTTTTCTGATATTGGTAAACCTCATTCCACAGGGAATAATGCCTCTTCCAAAAAAGCTCTTTCAGAAGAGGGTGTGTGTGGACGCTCTATGGCTGCTATGTCGAAATAGCTCCTCACCATTCTAAAGTTATTCCTTGAGATAGTGAGTGTTTCTCAACATTTTTTGTAAAGTATCCCTTTGAAAAAAATTAAACGTAGCCCTCCCGCTCTAACCCAATGCACCCACCCCTCCCCCAGAGCCAAGCACCCCAGCCCCTCCACTCTAACCTAATGCCCCTCTCCCCAGAGCCAAGCACTGGCTGGATGGTAACCCTACCTTTAAAGTGCCCGCTCCTGCCACTTGGCCCTGCCTCGGCAGCTTGACTGCAGGGAGCAAGTGGCCCACCAGTGCCGGGCTCGCCGCATGGGGCTATGTGCTCCCACCTCAGCCTGGTGCCCCCCCAGCATGGCGCCTGGGGGCAACTGCCCCCCCTCACTATGCAACTGATGTAGGGGGGTCCTTTGGAGCAAAGCTTATTGTGCCACTTCACCTGCCTTTTACCTGCTTTCCGCAGCGCCACGGGGAAGGATGTGTGGTACTGAGCTGCTGGCAGGGGTGGGGGTAATGCGCGTCTCCAAGTTCAGCCACCCTCCCTGCCGGAGCACCCCAGCGAGGCTGCGGGAGAGGAAATGAACTAGAAGAGGTGGCCGTGGAAGTGATTTTTTTTTCTCCCCACCCGAACGCGTTCCCCAAGTTGAAACTTCCCTGGGTCTCACCAGAGCTGCTGCCACTGCAGCCGCATGCTTTTCCCACCAGTGCTGGGGCATGTGTGTAGAGCGGCTGCTAACGTCTGGGCACATGGCTCTGAACATTCAATTTGACAGGTACGTGCTGCCACCCCCTCCTCTATCCCCTTTGCAGGGCAAAATCCCGGACATTTTTTGCCAAATTTCACTTGTGTTGATGTAGCCCCCAGACTTCTCTCATGTACTCCCAAGAATACATGTACCACTGGTTGAGAAACACTGAGATAGAGCATCCACATTAGGGGAGCATGCCTTGGACTAATTTTTAAGGCTTCCCTGTAGTGTGGACACTCTATTTTGAAATAAGCTATTACGGAAGATAACTTCCAGAATAGCTTTTTCCAAAATAAGCTTGCAGTGTAGACATACCTGAAGAGTGTTCTTCCTTCAGCTTCCTGCTAAAAGCCAAAGGCCGAATTAAGCTATTTCAACTTCAGCTACGCAATTGAAGTTGTGTAGCTTACTTTGACTTTTGCCCTGCTGTGTAGACGTGTCCTTAGAAATGTATTTATATAGGATTTACAAAGATGAGTGCTCAGATAAGTTTGTGTGTGTGTGTTTGCGCAGAACAAGGCACTAAGGTCTATTGTAATTGAACTAGGTGCTCCTAAATAGATTTTGCAGTGCAGTAGAATATTTGGTGGTATGGACAGGAAAGAGGAGAGAACTGTGAACCAGGACTTTCTGGCTTTTGTTTCTCTAAATATGGGCAACTATCTGAGCTTTCTGACTCACTTTCCTCATTTTCATACTGATGATAAATTGTATTGTCCTTCCTGAAGAAATGATGTAGATATTAATAAGTCAATATTTGCAGAGTGTTTATGGTGAAAAAGATGCTCTGTAAGTCCTGAGTATTATTAAAAAGGGCATGAATGAGAAATTTAAGTTAATAAAATATAATTGTGAGAAAAAGCAAGTTCTGAAAGGTGTGACAATTATAGTTTCCCTGGAAACAAAGATTTAGCAGCATACAAAATTAATATTCATTCCAGAACTGACATTGGCAACAGGATGACTGAAATATTTCTGTAAGGATGAAAAGCATTGACTCAAAATATTTGGCATAATAGGATTTTTAATTAGAGCTGGACATTCATGCTGTTGTTTTCCAACAGATTTCCTGGGGAAAAACATAAATCAACCATATACTCTGCCCATATACTCAGTGGAACACTTCACAACAGTCTGGCTATGTCTAGACTGCAGGCTTCTTTTGGGAGAAGCTTTTTATGGAAGATCTCTTCTGAAAAAATGTCTTCCGAAAGAGAGCATCCACACACAAAAGCACATCGAAAAAGCAATCTGCTTTTTTGAAAGAGAGCTTCCAGACTGATTGGACGCTCTCACTCATAAAAGGCCACCCAGAGCCACTTCAGGCAGGGCTTTAGGTCACCAGTTGCTTCTCAGTGTTGGTGCCGGAGCCTTTCAGAGACACCTGCTTAAAGAGACCCCCCTGGACAGCCGTTTCTCTGCTTCTGCTGCATGCTTGCCTACCTCTTCAAGGGACAGCAAAGTGCAGTGCCTGCTGTGGTTGCCCTGATTTTTTGGACACCACAGCTTTTCTCTTGGTGCCATGGAGCCAGAACTGCCCCTGGGCATGCGATGGTCCCACATGGTCATGCTGCAGTTTTTGCAGCACTTTGTGTCGGCTGCCTTCCTGGTCCTGACTAAGCTCGACCCCAAGCTCATTCTGGGGACCCTATCCCTGGGTGCGGGAGCTACACTATGACAACCACACCTCACTGTGGAGAGGTGTTTTTGGACTGGTGGCACTGGCTGGTCATGGAGCAGTGGGATGACCAGCAGTGGCTCCAAAACTTCTGGAGCTATGTGCCTGGCTCGCCCCACCCTCCGGAGATGTGACGCCCACCTGCAGCCCGCCATCCCCCTGGAGAAGCAGGTCACAATTGCCATCTGGAAGCTCGCCGCCCCAGACAGCTACCAGTTGGCATGGGGAAATCCACCATTGTGGTCTTCCTTATGGAGGTAAGGCACTCTTGGGCTGCAGTCCTTGCGTGGGGAGGGGGGCGGGTCCTGGAAAAGGGGGACCCTCAGGAAAGGAGGGTTGGGAGGTGGAGTGGGGGCGGGGGGGAAAGCCCCATCCCTGGGGGGTTCTGCAGTTCCACCATCACACAGCCCTGCTGCTGGGGGGGGAGGGTGCTCCTGGGCTGTTTGAGGGGGGGAGGGGATGGGAGGAGCTTGGGCATTGCCCAAGGGCTCAGGCACTCCCTCTCTCATTCTCTGTTTTGTGTGTTTGTCTCTTTCTGCAGGTTATGAGGGCCATCTCATGACGACACACATGCTATCGTACTGCTGCATGAGCTGGTCCCATGCCACTCAGAGTCCTCATGTATCTTCCATGCCAGGGTCTGCTGCATGTTACGCATGATGTTGACATGCTGGTGCATGAGGTCTTCCTGGACCTTGGCTTGTCTTCGGGCCCCCCGGGCTGTGGGAGCTGGCATGGGTGGCAAGGCTCACCCCTCAGTCCCGACTGGTCCGGCTGTAGAGAACACAAAGGGGGAGAGGCGGTCAGGCATCCATGCAGACACTGTCTGTGAGGCCGTGCCCTCCTCTGTGAGCAGCGATCAACAGTCCTCGGGCCAGAGGAGGGGGATGTCCCGGGAGCAAGGCCCCGAGGTGCGGGTGGTGCCTCGCATGTGCAGGCATGCCTGTGTGCTGTGTGCAGCACTCCTTGGGGTGTCTGGGGTCATGCCTGCGCCCTTGTGGCTAGCCTGCTTCCAGCTGTGGCAGGTGCTGGGAGGGGGTCCAGCTGTGGCAGGTGCTGGGAGGGCCCCCCCCACTCGGGGCCAGATGTGTGTATAGCCTCCCCTGAATCTGGCAGCAGGATCCCAACCGTGCTCAGGAGCTGCCTGCTGAATCCACGTGGTGCACACTAACGCTGCATGTGGTTCCATGTGCATGGACTGCAGCACAATGTCCAGCCCAAGTAGCCCCAGTGATGCTCACACACAGCCCCCTGTGCACCTGCCTCCCCCACCCTGTGTGTGTGACAAACTGAGAGCACTCACCTGAAGATCCATCCCCGGCATCAGAGGAGGCCTGGGAGATGTCCTGTCTGACGGGCACCAGCTCCAGGGACAGGGTGATGGTGTCCATCTCCTCCTCTTTGTGCTGGCCCTGGTCCTCCTCCTCCTCTGCAATGGGGGTCTTGAGTCCAGAGTCCACCACGATGGGAGGGGAAATGGATTCTCTTGGTAGTAGGGGGAGATGTGGGGTCCTGCCCCTGAGTGCAAGCTGCACTCTCTGGCTCTGACATATTCCTGGCGGAGTGCCTTTACCTTACTCTGGACCTGTTCCAAGGTCTGGGGCGGGTGTCCGTGCTCCACCAGGGACTTGGCCATGCGCTCAAATATATCGGCATTCTGCCACTTGGAGCGGAGATCCTGCAGTGTCTCCTCCTTGCCCCACAGCTCGAGCAGGGACAGGATCTCCACTCTGGACCAAGAGGGTACCCGCCTCTTGGTCCCCCTTGGTGGGTCCTGGGACTCCTGGGGCTGCTTGTGAAGGCCAGGGAGGTCTCAGGGAGCTTGAGGCTTGGCCATGGGTGGCAATGCTTGTGGCAGGAAGTACCATGTGGTCAGGATGCTGCTCTCAGGCCAGCTTCCTGCCACAAGGCTTGTCCAGGGTGCCTGCAGCTTTAAGAGCTGGCAAGAGACAGGAACTATAGAGTTGTGATTAGTATGGATGGAAGTGTCCATAGAGCACCGGTGTTATTTCCTGGAGGCCTCTTCTTTCAAAAGAAAATCCTCCTCCCTATCCACACACACCTTTTTCTGAAAGAGCTCTTTCAGAAAAAGGCTTCTTTCTCATAGAAAGAGGATTACCAATGTCGGAAAAAACCCTCTGTTTTTTCAATTTACTTTTGAAAGAATGTGATTGCAGTGTGAACGTAACTGAGGTTTTGTTGGAAAAATGGCCATTTTTCTGACAAAACTCTGTAGTATAGACATACCCTCTGAGTGGCCAAAAAGGAGTGCTCAACTGGAGCTGTGACCTCATGCAAATCACCATGGTATCTAAAACTCCTAGTCAGGAAAGCACTTAAATCCATGCTTAAGTCCCATTAAACACATACTTAAAGCTAACTGCTATTTTAATTCTATCCTGAATCAGGACTAATAACACAGAGAAATGTCATGGTGCTAAATCTTGTTCTCAAGCCATATCTGTTTTTCAAGACTGCGGTACTATTCTTCATCTAACAGGACAGATGATTACCTAACCACCTGGCCCTAATTCCTGACAATATGTATGGTATTTGTGTTACATACCATTACCCATAGGGTCTCAGAAGGTAGCCATGTTAGTCAGTAACTTTAAAAACGAGTATTCCTGTGACACCTTAGAGGCTAACAAAAATATATATAGTATTATGAGCTTACCCATAGGATGCACCCTGTTCTTTGACATTAATGTACTGTTTAGTTTCTATTTCAGACTGTTACACATTCTGTCCCACTTGTGATTTAAATTTAAATTGTATAAAAATTCAATAAAAACATATTCACAAGACAACTCAAGTGCCACAATGCAACCAAGAGTGTCTAATGACCTGCTGAATACAGAGTTCCCGTGTTGTATATTGATGTGCACTTTCCTAACATTGTAATATTCTGGGACTGAACCTTACCCTATCAGTAAGAAAGAGCTGATAAGTGGTTCTAGCAACATAGGCTGTGACAATAGCAGTTAGTTATCGTGCAAAAGCATTTTGAATGTCGAGGAAAACTCTTTTGTTTTCTTTTGCTGAACTTGCAAAAGGAAAAGAAAAAGCTGGCAGTTAAAATGTTCCTCAGTACAGTTGTATGAGTTTTTGGCATGAATAAGAGTAGCTTTCACAAGAGAAACTGTGCATGGTGAAAATGAAATGTGTGTATTGCCCCGAGGGGAGAACCAACATTCAAAGGATGAATTCTGCTTGATGTGACACTTTTTCTCAGAACTGATTTCTAGTCATGGGATTAGCAACATTGAGTCACAGACAGAAATATTTGGGGAAAGGGAAATGTTGACTGTCTTAGGAGAAATATCTGGAGAAATACTGCAAAAATGTGTATTTCGGTGGCAAATTAACACCTGAGGGCTGATTCTCCACTGCTTTGCGCACTATATAGTCATTAACACCCACCTAAGAGCCAGGATAATTTGATCTGTTTTCTGGTTTTGCCCACTTCACATTTGTATAAATGAGAATGTGCAGGCATGAAGAATTGTCCCCATGGAGTATTGCTGGACTATTTCCCCTGTTTCAGAGAGAGGTTAAATGACTTTGTAAAGCTATTTGCAGTATGTCAGTGTCAGAGCATCACAATGGGGCCCTGGTCCATGACTGTAGTTCCTAACCACCAGCACAGTACAAACAAATAATAGAAACCAAGAGTTCCTGGGACAAATGGATAGTTCCTTGCCATTTGCTCAGACCATTACACAAATAGCTGTCTAGTGTCTTGAATTTGGAAGCACATATTTTCAGTTTTTATACCTTTGCAGAGAGAATAATAATCTGGGAAGCAGCTTGTGGATGTTGAATCTAACAGTAACAGCTGAGAGCGAGATCATCCTCATTCCTTTTACCAGAACTAATAAAGCTTTGCAATTCCATTGCATGAGGTGGCAGGCACAAAGCAAAACTAAGGGTAAATGCTGCTGGCTGTCATGGCAAACACTTAAGAGGAAAGGAACTGAGGGTACTTGTAATGTCAGAGCAAGGACTTCAGACTGCCAAGGTTATAGTATCTGTAATTGGCAATCACCAGTTTTCTTTCTTTTACTCCACCCACCCTATTAGTTCCAGATGCAGCAGTGGCAGTTGATGGTTTATCTTCTGCACAAAAAGCTTCCTTTTATAGTAGTATGACATCATGACTGGGATTGGAGGGCAGTCACTTCTCTCTTAATCTGTAGCCTATGAGGAAGAAGCACATAAATTGCTCTGCAACACAATTTGTATTGGTAGTTTCTCCTTATTTGTGGGACAGGCATCATCAGTCATCTTCAGGGAGTCTGAGTCAGGCCTGGCCTTTGTGTCATCGCTCACTCAGACTGCTGGTAACACTGTTTATAGATATGGGCTGTATAGACTTAAATGTCAAAAGCCAAGAAGCAAAGGCAAAGATGAGAGTACTGCAGATGCCTTTTCTGCAATAAAGGAAAGAAGATTTTTAAAATGTACTTAGTGACCTTTGTGGTGAATGCTTGGAGAAGGTCTTGAATGAGAAGCTTTGGGCCTTAATTGCCTTATTGTTGCTGAAGAAGGCATCAGAGTTGAGGACTATTGTGAAGACTTTTTCCTGAGCTAAAGTTCTTCAGGGCACAGTTTCCAAAGGAAATTAGGGTATTTAGTTCCTCACTCTCCTGTAGCTTAAGTGGAAGTCCTTAGGCTAAATTCTATGGGTCTGAAACCCAGATCTGCAGAGCTGCTAGCAGTGGACTGTTCAACTGCAGCTATAACCAGCTCGTGCTTCACTACCACAACCTATTGTGGACACAGACACGGAAAGTCTTGCCTCAAACGATCTGAGAGACAGCAGCCTCGTGGTTCCGGATTGGCACCCTGCCATTTATAAACCCAAGAGACAGGCCAGGAAGTGTCCAGGATTGTGTGCAGGTCTCCTGTAACTAGTACACCCATTCGTTCTCCCTATTCTTGAACTCCTGGCTTTGACCTTAGATTGATTTAGGGTAGACATCTTCTCCCGACTAAGACCCTGAAACCTCACTGCGATTCTAATTGTTGGCATCGATCCAAACATGGAACTTGATTACGAACTCCTGTGCTAATCTCAGCCTCATTTTTGACCCTGCTCTGACTCTTGGTTCTGACTGCCCTTGTTAAGATCCTGACAGTAGCTGTGAGAACCCCAACCCTATTATCATACGTCTGTTAAAACCTCTTACAAAAATCATAGAATCATAGAATCATAGGGCTGGAAGAGACCTCAGGAGGTCATCAAGTCCAGCCCCCTGCCCAAAGCAGGACCAATCGCAACTAAATCAACCCAGCCAGGGCTTTGTCAAGCTGAGACTTAAAGACCTCTAGGGATGGAGATTCCACCACCTCCCTAGGTAACCCATTCCAGTGCTTCACCATCCTCCTAGTGAAATAGTTTTTCCTAATATCCTAAAATCCCAGAATGGAATCTTCAGTTCCAGAGCCAAATGTTACTCCTCAGTTCAATCTACATAGAACACCTTGGGAAAGCTACTAAATGTATGATTTTTAATTACAAGTAGTCCTGTGGCACTTTAGAGACTAACAAAAATAGATAGAATGATGAGCTTTCATGGGTAAAACCCACTTCATTAGATGAGTTTCCACTCCCACTCATCTAATGAAGTGTGTTTTACCACGAAAGCTCATCATTCTATATATTTTGTTAATCTCAAAGATGTAACAGGACTACTTGCTTTTAAAGTTAGACTAACATGACTACACCTTTGAGTATTTTTAATTAGTTAGGCATAAACATCAGGGCTACATCTAGACTGCACTCCTTTTTCAACAGAGGCTTTGTCGACAGATACTGTCGACAAAGCCTCTGTCAAAAAAGAGCATCTAGACTACGATCAGTATTGTCAAAAAAGCAAGCCGCTTTTTCAAAAGAGAGTCTAGATGCTCTCTTTCAAAAAAGCACAGTTTGCATGCAATAGCGCCTTTTTTCAAAAGAGTACTTTTGAAAAAAGGTGTCATTCCTCGTAAAATGAGGTTTACCATAGTTGACAAAACTGTTGCATTCTGTCGACTTACTGTCAACAGAATGTGGCAGTAGTGTAGACGCAGGTATAGTTTTGTTGACAAAAACCAACTTTTGTCCACAAAACCCTGTAGTCTAGACACACCCAGGTGTCCTTCCAGTGTTTGGTAAATAACATCAAGAGACAGTTTAGATGCCCTGAAAAATCTAAGTGTAGTGTGTATCTATGAGAAGATGCAAGACAACAATATGAGCTGGGTGTAAGCATTACAAGGGCAAATAATCAGAGGCAGAGGTATTACACTATACCTGCAAGAGTCCATAGAATCAAACAAGAAAGCATTTCTGAGTGCAGAGAACCACACAATAGAATGCATATGGGTAAAAATTCCAAGTCATAGGAATAGCCACTCTTAGAGGAATTCAAACACTCAGGCTATGTCTACACTAGGAAATTATTTCCAATTTACTAAATTCGACTTATGGACTCCCGATTTAACAAACTTGAACTTATGTGTCCTCATAATAGGGAAGCATTGAAATTAGTCTGAAATAGCACGTCCACATTTAATGGATCCTGCCTCAGACTTAGAGCCCCCAGAAGCACTCTGGGAAGTGAACCAGGAGGGCAGATATGTCCTGTGGCTACTTAGTTTGGCAAACTGCAACAGGTGCTTACAGGGTTCCTTTCCGTGCCCACATCTCACAAGACACTCCTCCACTGCCTCCCCCATCACAGGATGCAGTGGACACATGCCTTGTCATGTTCTGGTTGCCCACGCAGATGCCATAGTCCAAACTACTTAGTGGTGGCTTGGCATGGGAAGTTGTCCTATCACGGAGGCCGGATTAAAGCAGGCCTCTCTAGGAACCTTGTGAGAAGGATCGAGGTGTTCCTGTGTGAGAGTGTCATGGAGCTCAGTGCTCCAGACTGGCACTCCATCTGCAGACACATGAACAAGCTATTCTGCGATCCCCACACCGAGTATGCTGATAGAGGAGTGCATAGTCACTTGCAGCCCATTGCTGGACTCTGCTTGTAGATAAAGTTAGAAAACTCACCAGAAGTGCCCTCTCTGGGGTCGTTGGAAGCCTGGGAAAGGTCCGGGGGGGGGGGGTGGGACCCAGCTCCAAGGTGAGGAGCAACTCCTGGCTCTCGGGAATCATTGCCTGGCTGGCCGCATCCTCCTCCTCCATGTTGTCATCCTCCTCTGCCACCCCACCTTCCTACAGGCTGATGCAAAGTTTGTGTTGGCTGGACTCGATGACCATGGCAGCAGAGGTGACCAGCCCCCTCCCAGAATGGCATCCAGCTGCTCATAATAGTGACAGATATGAGGTGCTACCCCAGAACATCTGCTATGCTCCCTGCCATTCTGGTAGGCCTGGCACAGCTCTTTTATTTTGAGCCTGCACTGCTCCAGGTTCCTGATGTGGCCTTTCTCTGCCAGGCTGGAGGTGATCCTGCCATAAATGTTGGTGTTCCTCTCCTTGGTCCAGATATCCTGGAGGTTGGACTCCTCCCCCCACACCTCAATGAGGTACAGGATCTCCATAGCACTCCAGGCTGAAGCTTTTCTCCATCCCTGTAGTGTGGAGGCTGTGGAAGAAGAAGTGCTGGAAGCCATTGGAGTATCTGAGGGGATATTGGGGGGTGCTCATGTCTTCGTGTGCTGCTCCCTCACACAAGGCTCACAAAGCTGGCCAGGTGGGACAGGCCCTTCTCCTGTTCCCTGGACTTTTAGAGCACTGCAGGAGGAGGAGAACAGTGGAAACACCACAGCCGACAGCTGTGGGAGACCTCCAGAGGCAAATTAGTTTGAATTAGCAGCACTGGAGCATCCACAGTAATGTTATTTCAGACCTGCAAGTTTGGAATTAGTGTTATTTCCCATGAAAAGCACGAGTACAGAGTTCAAATTCCACAGCTCCGTATTTTGGAATATCGGGCTTGGTAGTGTGGATATACTGCTTACAAATTCAAACTTGGGGGGGTTATTTTGGACTAAGGTCCTATTGTAGACCAGGTCCTAGAGACTAGCAAAAATATATAGAATCATGGATTTTCATAGGTAAATCCATCAGATGAGTTAGAGTGAAAATAACAGAAAAAGCAGTTACCTGACAACTGTAGGAACCATGTTAATGAAGATAATTAAGTAAAGCTGGATGTGTTCCTTTCATAGCTGTTGATGTGAAAATGTGAATGTCAAAGGTAAGGGAAATTGCCTTTGTAATGCATTAACCAATTAATATCTTTATTCAAGCCCAAGTTGACAGTGTCAGATCTGTAAATGAATTTCAGTTCAGCAGTCTCTCTCTGTAATTGGATGGTACTTCTAAATCCATTATTGAATGTCCATGCGGGTTAAAATGTTCCCTCAAAGGTGTATGTGTGTTATAATTTCTGAGGTCTGATTAGTGTCCATTTATCCTTCTCTCTCAGAGACTGTCCAGTTTGGCCAATATACATGACAGAGGGGTATTGCTGGCACTTGGTGGCATATATCACATTAGAGGATGGGCAGCTGTATGAGTCCCTGATGTTGTGGTTTATGTGGTTAGGTCCTGTGATGGTATCGCTTATGTAGATATGTAGACAGAGTTGGCAACAGGGTTTGTTGAAGGAGTAGGTTCCTGGGTGAGTGTATCTGAGGTGTGACGTGTGGCTGCTGATGAATATTTGCTTCAGGTCAGGGCGTTGTCCATAGGCAAGGACTGGCCTGTCTCTCCCAAGGTCTGTCAGAGTGAGGGATCATTTTCCAGGATAGGTTGTAGATTATCAAAGATGTGCTGGAAGGGCTTAAGCTGGGGCCTGTAGGTGATGACCAATGGTGTTCTGTTATTTTCGTTGTTGGCCCACTGTTGTGTACAGCAATGTAAATCTAGAGTAATTAAGTTGAAGTCAGCAGAGTTATATACTAGTGTAAGTGAAGGATAAATTATGACCAGGAAGCAATGGGTTGAATAGTCCCAGTATGTCCATGGACTTCCTACAGTATCTTGCTACTTAAACCAGTTGATGCTCACCTTTTATAAAAGTGAAGGAGATCAAATGCTGCTATACCAGGAAAAAATTAGAGTGAGTACTTGTCTCTTTCTCAGAGAGGCAAAAATCTAGGGACGCAATTTCAGTTTCCAGCAACTTGGTGGACAGGGGCAAGTTCTGATCTCATTTACAGAAGTGTGAACGTAGTGCTACTTCATTGTAGTTCTCCAGATTGACATGGGTATCTCTGAAATCAGATTTTTGCCCATTATCTTGTGCCATTCAATATGACAAATCTAAGAACATAGAAAAAAACAATTTAGCGTTCACATAAAAATGGGAACAACTCACCTCATGTGAATATGGTAGCTCTCAAGATCACAATTTGCACATAAGACGAAACTTATTTGGTAGCACAGCCCATCACACTTGCTTATCAGAGGTGGCAGACTAACAGAGAAAACATGATATTCAAATCAGTGATTTGTTAAAGAACATGACATACAAAAATTCCACATTAATGGAATAGTAACAGTTGACTGCTTAGTTTTGACCAATCAACTTGTGCTGCACAATGAGGCTTTTCGGTTGCATACCAATTTTATCCTAATTAATCCATAATCAGAGTTAGGTGAGTTGGATAGTAAAATGATTTCCTTCTTGGAGGATTAAAAAAGATGAGATTGGAATTCCCCCTACATGTGAACAGTTATCATTACTGAAATCTATGAATCTGTTTTTATGGTCATTACTTTTTACTAAAATGATATATTTGTGTTGTAGTCTGTGAAGTTGTTTATACTCCACATGCAAACTGTTAAGTGAAATACAGATGGAAAGGCTGCGATTTCAAGATATTATGACTGCAGTGTTCATAAATTCAGTTGATAATGTACAAGCCCAGCATGCAAGGCTTTATTAAGTTAGTTTTCATTGCTATTATAAAGAGGTGCTAGAAGAGAAGCTGTGAATTAACATTTTCTCCCAAACCAAGCAGAGGACTCTAAGGATCTGAGTTGTTATTTGCAGAAGACAAATGATGGGTGTCCCTGGAGCAAGGCCTTGTAATGTGCAAGGAAAACAGTCTCATCAATGTAACTGTTTTCTCTTTATTCCCAGAGCAGATGACAAAGGCAGGTGCCATGTAAACATTCACATCAGGGTTTCACCCTATAAGGAAAATACAAATAATTCCTGTGATTCCTGGAAAATATGTGTTGGTGTTAAATACAAATTATGATTTTAAGAGAAAATGTGCACTGGTTAATAATGTGCTTTAGTAAAATTATATATTGGCTTATTATGGTTTAAAGGAATAATTCTTAAAGGAGTATTTCAGATTCTATACACTATGGCTACGTCTACACTGCAGGCTTCTTGTGCAAGAACGTCCGTTCTTGCTCAAGAACTTGTGGAGCGTCTACACTGCACGTGCGTTCTTGCGCAAGTAAATTTACAGTAAAGCGTCAGAACAGAGGGCTTCTTGTGCCAGAATTATTCCTCTCCCCACGAGGAATAAGCCTTCTTGTTCAAGAGCTTTTATGCAAGAAGGCAGTGTGGACGGGCAACAGGGGTTTCTTGAGCCAGAAACCCCTATGGCTAAAATAGCCATCAAAAGCACATCTCTTGCGCAAAAGCACATGGCAGTGTGGACGCACTCTTGCTCAAGGTATTTTGTGCAAGAACTCTTGCGCAAAACTGTTCTTGCGCAAGAAGCCTGCAGTGTAGACGTAGCCTATAAGAACATATCCACTTGCTGACCCAAATAGTTTTGGGTGTAGGCAATACCTTACAGAAGACTTTACTCAGGATTAGAGAATATTTTTCATCATTTAATTGAATTTGCTTCATGTGTCTACTCACATTTTGTGTTTGTTTCCTTGAATATTCTGAAAAAGCAGTTTATTGGCAGAAATATTTGTGGAAACTCTTTAAGTAGAATATTTAATTTCATTCAGAAAAAATGATTTTAAAGTAATAAATCTGAATATTTATACTGAAAACCACATTCTTAGAATGAGTCATATCCAAGGAGCAGAAACAAACTGTGTCATCTGACTCCCACTTCTCTATCATAATCTATTGCAGCATTTCTCAAATTGGGGATCTGGATCTAAAAGGAGTTTGCAAGTCTATTGTGTGTGTGTGTGAGGGGGAGGGGATTAGGAGATTTGTGAATCACAAAAATATTGCAGTAACGTTTAGATCCTTTGTATTACATTAAATCACTTAATAGCTAACCTGTGACAGTATGAAGCCAGATCTCCTGCTGAGTTTTGCTGTATAGCTCCTTATCTCTGGTAGAAGACTCAACCTTCTGGTTTGTTTTACTGGCCAGTTAAAAGTGGTTGTGTCACTTCTGAAAGCATCAGCTTTATTGTCATGAAATGTGATGTGCCAAATTTGTAGCTAGGGTGTCCAGATGTCCAGTTTTTGACCAGTATGCCTCGTCAGAAAGGGCCCTTGGTGGCTCTGTTAAAAGCCCAGTCGGCAGCACAGCAGGGCTAAGGCAGGTTTCCTACCTGCTGTGGCTCCGCATGTCTACCAGAAGCAGCAGCATGTCACCACCCCCCCCCAGCTCCTACATGTAAGGGCAGTCAGGGGGCTTCACATGCTTTCCCCACCCCAAGTGCCTGCTCTGCAGCTCCCATTGGTTGCAAACAGCAGCCTGTGGATGGAGCAATGCCCAGAGCTGTGTAGTTGCACCTCCACATAAGAGCCAAAGCAGGGATGTGCTGCAGCTTTCAGGAGCTGCTTGAGATAACTGCCGCCAGTAGCCTGCTCCTCTAACCCTCTCCCATGCCCAACCTCCTGCCCCAGCCCTGATCTCCCTCCTGCCCTCTGAACCCTTTTGATCCTAGCCCAGAGTCCTCTCTAGCACCCCAGATCCCTCATTCCCAGTCCCACCCCCAGAAGGAGCCCTCACTTCCCTCCCACTTCACCCCTCCACACCAGCCCTGGTCCTCCTCCCACCCTCTGAATCCCTCTGTCCCAGCCTGAATCACCCTCCTCCATGACAAATCCCTTATTCCCAGTCCTACCCCAGAGTCTGCACCCTCAGCCAGACACTTCCCAGCCTCCCACATGCCACCCCTGCCTCAGCCCAGAGCCCCCTCCCAGTGAACTTAAATATTTCCTCTCCTGTATATATGATGGCTCCAAACCCTTTGGCTCTACCCCCAAGCACAGATACTCCTCCTACACCCCAATCCTCTAATCTCTGATCCCACCTCACAGCCCTCACCCCCAGCCAGAGTCCTCACACCTTTTCATATCCCAACTCACTGTCTTCTCACACACTGAACTCCTCATTTCTGGCCACACTCTGGATCCTGCACCCTCAGCTGGAGCCGTCAGCCCCTTCCTACCAGCTTGGTGAAAATGAGAGTGTGAGGGAGTGTTTGGAGAGCAAGCAATGGGAGAGGGGAAAGAGTGAGCAGGGGCGGGACCTCAGACGAGGGACAGGACAGGGACAAGGCAAGGATGTTTGATTTTCTGCAAGTAGAAAGTTGGCAACCCTATTTGTAGATGGCACCTCCTCAGTGTAGCTGGGAAAATAATTTGCCAAAATAAAAAATACACAGTACTCTAATCTCTGAAGTAAACAAATTAGTTTTGTAAAACCAATGGATCAATTTGTTATATGTGGCACTAAAAGGGGAGCTGAGGATGACATAGATGGTGGAGTCAGGATTTGTAAGTGTGGCAAACCCTCCCTCCCAAAACTCCCCAGAAAATACTGCAGTTCTTATTTGGCATTTGTATTTAAGTACTCTGGCTCAGAAAATCCAAGTCCCCAGTGAGTTTTGTGCAGTGAAGTTTTGGCCAACAATAGCCTAAAACCAAATAAGCTCCAGCTACATTTACAAACAAATCATCCTACATGTGTGGAGAAGTCTGTAGAATTTTTTGAAATAAAACTTTATGAACTTGATCAACTCCTCCTTCCCCTCATTATACATAAATCAGAAATGGTGACAGTCAAAACTCTGGATGCACCTTATGCAGTTTCACTTTTAATTGCCAAGTCAAAGAAACCTGACGCCGTCGCCGAATCTCTTGTTCTTCCTAAGGCTAAACAAATGTGTGAGATTAGAATTGGCAAAGATGCTACTGCTCAGCAGAGCTCTATTCCACTCTCAAATGATACAGTGAGTTGTCATATTGTCAATATGTCCAATGACATAGGAAAGCAAGTGGTGGAAATTATTAAAAAGAGCAAATTCTTTTCCTTACAGATTGATGAAGCCACTATGTTTAAGAGGCAGCATAGTTACTGGTCTGTTTGGCACATTTGGGAAACCACAGTAATAGACTTTTCTGTAAGGCACTGCCGACATATACTACAGGAGAGGAAATATTTGAGTTCCTCATCATCTTTATAGCAGGGAAGACATTAACTGGAATAGCTGTGTAGGGATCTGCACTGGTGCCATGAAAGCTATGTCTAGTACCAAGAGGGAGCTTGTCAGCGGACGTAAAGAAGTGGCTCCAGAAGTCCAGGGGACACACTGCATGATTCACAGGGAGGCTCTTGCTGGTAGGAACATGGATCCCTACTACAAATCAATTTTGAGACAGGCTGTACCAATCATTCATTTTATTAAAGCAAAGCTGCTGAATTCCCAACTTCTTACAAGTGTCTGTGGAGAAATGGGATCAGCACACCAGCTCTCATTACTGCACACAGAGATTCACTGGCTGTCGCAGGGAAGAGTTTTAACCCATCTGTTTGAATTGAGATTTGAGGTACATTTGTTTCTGACTGAAGTGGATTCTTTCCTGAAGACTCATTTACATGACATCAAATGGCTGGCAGCACTCACATAGCTAGCAGATATTTTTGATTGTTTAAATTCATTTAATGAGTCACTACAAGGAAAAGAAACAAACATTTTCAATGTTAAGATTAATGCCTTTATAGATCTGGAGTGTGGTAGCTGCCAGTAGGGGCTTTGTCTTCAGAGCTGCATAGCTGGAGAGTGGCAGCTGCTGGCCGGGGTGTTCATGTCTGCATTGCGGGAGGACTATTTTTTAAATGTCGTTCCTACATCAACTGACAACACCTACTCCCACTCCTACCTGCTCCTGCATTTTTTGTTGAATTTTTACTGCATCCCCTCTATGATGGCAGCTAAATTCCAGTCCTGCTACAGGGTAGAGCCCTTGCAAAACAAAACAATGGAAGGAGGGAGCCACTGGAGACATTTGTGTACCACTGCCTTACACTATACCCTATTCAATGAATATGAAGCAATAGTCAAGGCAGGAAATGTGGATTTGTGACGGTTGCCTTGTCTTAATCCAGCAGATTGGCACAATTACAATAGTGCTGGAAGAAGTGCCATCCGTCCAATCAAAATGCTGTGTTGTCAAGCAATCACAGGCCTGGAAGTCCTGAATCCATGCCACTGAATTGCTGTGAGGTCTTTGACAAGTCCCTTCTCTGCAGCATTTTCCCCAGATGTCACAGATAGATAATACTCTCCTATTTTCTGGGATTTTATGAAGATTCATTAGTTGTTGTTTGTATAGTGCATTGAACAAACACTAATAAAATAAATAAATAAGTAAAGCCCCTCTTTCCTGGGCGATAAATGCTCAGATAACACAACAATGAAGATAGCGTGAATAGTAATAATAAAAGTCCAACATTTTCAATGTTGAACAATCTCCCAGAAATCTCATCCAATGACATCACCATTGGGAGATATTAAAGAACATCTCTCTACACTCTGAGCTCAGTTTTGGAAATGTTTTGCTGATTGAGACCTAACTGCTTTTAGCTGGATGAGAAACTCATTTGACTACCAGTTATCTCCAAATTCAAATCTCACCTTGAAAACTCAAGAGGAATTGACTGACATCTCCTGTGATTCAATTCTGAGGCAGCAATTCCAATCCCAGCCCCTGGCTCATTTCCAGTTTTCCTTTGAAGCAGACTATCCCCCAATCAAACTACTGCAAGTAAAGTGCTTCTTCCATTTGCAGCCACTTACTTATGTGAATCTGGTTTCTCAGCTTTGATGTACTTAAATACTGGGCAAAACGAAATGTGGAGGATTATTTAAGGGTCTGCTTCAGTTCCCTACAACTGCAATTGAAAAAACTGTTTGCTTCAAAACATCTGCTCTCCTTGTGTTAAGTGTCCAGATATTTATTTGTTTACAGTTGCATATAAAGCCACTAACCTTGGATAATGTTATGATTATTGCTAAAATCATTGGAAAAGGCTTCTAGCTCCTCAAACTCTATCTTTTCGTTGATATTTTTAGCAAAACATGTAGAGAAGAAATGCACATTTGGGGTTAATTTTTTTATTTTCATGCTGTTACATACTAATATATATATGAGATTTCTGTTTGTGGTCTGATTTATCAGTTGCTTCCTCTGATCACATTGGAATTTAAATCCCATGGAGCCTGCTTGGGATTAGACAAAACACTACCAATTTCTCAATCCTCTACTATCTATTCATTATCATAAGGCTGCAAAACAGCTTCCCAGTCTTCCTGTGTTTCATGTGCTCATATTTTCCTAAACATTTTCAAGGTATGCCTCTGATCAAAAGTGAAAATTAGAGATAGATTCCTTGAACTCTTCTTGAGTCTGGGAATGAAAAACATGTATTTCATTTATTTTAAAAAAGAATCTTGCACCATTTGGAGAATGTCTGGTTTCACTTTACCTAGGTCCTCCATATGGGGCTATTATAAATTGGCTGTAACAGTTTTAAGTGTGAACTTTGGCTTTTTTATAAAGAATGTAGGAATAAATTTTACACTTCTTGGGCCATATCCTCAGTTGGCATAGATTGTGTAGCTCTATTGATTTACTCTGGTTGAAGATTTGGTTCACTCTATAGATATAGTCATCTTTGACTTGTCTTCTGCTTTTGACTTAATGGTGCTATTGATTAAAAAACAAACACACAAAAAGAAAAAAACAGCTGACTCCAGATGAGTATATAATAAGTCTCTACTGTTTCTCTGTGAGCATGTCTACCCGAGCAGTTACTGTGTGGGAAATTGGGGCATAAATCTACAGTGCTCCAGTGTGCAATGCTCTTACAGTCATTGTGGACCCTACTGCTGAACACAAAAAGTTCTCGAGTATGTGCATTGACATACTATTGTTTGAAACCACAGCCTGTCAGTGGGCCTTAGAGAACTTTTTGTGTGAAGCAGCAGGGTCCTTACAGATGGTGAGTATGTAGCACCCTGGAATGCTGTAGATATACAGCCCAGCTTGCCACTCCATAAGTGCCCTGTTGTGTTAGAGCTATGCAAATCTCTGTGATTATGGTTTGCAAGACTGAATTCTGCTGGCTCCATTAGTTTGCACGCCTAATTCTTGCTTTGACTGATGAGTTCCAATACTCTCAGCAAAATCCATGTGAGCCCCCCAAATTATGCATATGTTAGAACAGACATTATAAATCCCCTCTCCAAGTAGGTTTCAGCAGGAAGGTCTCTTGAAACTCCACAGGGAAGATTAGGAAAATAGAGAGAAGGACTCTGATGAAATGCCACAGGTTTGTTTCCAACTTGATTCAGGTTCTTTTGAAAGGTTGTGAAATGGAAGTTAAAGTAAATTTCAGGTTTATAATTCACTTGGTTTGGAAGTCTGTCTAAAATCCATTGGAACTTTCTCATTTTCCCACTGAAGTAAAGTTTTCCTTTGCCAATGGTATGGGGAAGGGCGTGAAAGCATATGTCCCCCCAGAATCTTTTTCAGTTAACCTTAGTTGCAATTGTGCATTTTGTCTGTAAAGGTAATGCTGTCCCATTACTTAGGTTTTAATACTACAGGTATTTGGCTGTTGAGTGAATGATTTAGTTCTATACATAATGTCAATGTCCCAGAGGGGAATGCATCTTTGCATGGTGGGTCTGAAACTGTCTCCATCTCATCTCCACGTAGGCAAGAGCAACTCAACTTTAGAATGTTTATCTCTGATGACAATTCAAGATTAGATTTCAGACAGGATCTCTATCCAGAAACTACACATTCAGATGCTCTTAGGTAAAACAACATCAGTTGATGTCATGGGCCAGGTACTTCGTTGGAAGTTCTGTGTTGTTAGGTGGACACTCACCCTGTGTTAGATTATTACTGACCCACATTGGTAGGTGCTTGTTTAAGCCACAGGTCCTGTTTTGTTAGTAATCTTGCTGGAATTGCAATGCATTGTTCCCAGAGCATCCATTCTGGGCACTCATTTTTAACTTTTGTAGACTATTCTTGGAGCCATGATGAATTGATGTAATTTGGTTTCCTACTGTGACAACACAAATACTATACCCACATTTATTTGCAGCTTATATCAAATTCTGATTATTACAGCTGATTTACTGTCTAGTTTAATTGTTATTGGTTGTTACAAGTAAATGACACACAAAGGGGAATATGGAAAAATGAGGTGGATGCTTGCTTGAGAGAAAATCCAATATCAAGCTGAGGGAAAGCAAGAAAATCATGTGTACAGTAAATTTAAAAAAACAGAAGAGAATAATAATTGAGGATACCACCAACAATATCAGATGGTCAGAAATCACTATCAGCTCTCTGAAATAAGACAGTGCTAACTTTGTGAGTAAGGTGTAAGGGCAGAATAAGCATATTTTCTCTCTTTGTTCCTCTCATCTTTCCCAGTTCCATGCTTTTGGTACTGGATGTCCTTGTCCCTTTTCTTGCAGTTAATTTTCATTACAGATATGTAACATGCAAAAGAAATGCACAGCCCAACACCAGAAGCTTCCTGTCTGTTAAGAACTTAAAACCTGTGACTTAGAAAAGGCATTTGCTCCACTGCTCTTTCGTTCAGTAGCTACATATATCATTATCTTTTTGTCACTTCACTTCTCAATGTAATCTGGCACGAATACATTGAGGGCACTCCTGCTTTTTGTATCTAAGTATGTTCTACAATACTCAGCATAAAAATCTAACATACACTCTTTTGTTTAAGTTCCATGTAATAATTGCACGTCATTATTTTATTCTTAGTGTCCTTGTCAAAACAACTCTACGATACTTTGAATTAGAAAATATTCAGGTAGCTCTAAAGTAACCAAGGATTGATTACTTCAGCATCATTTTGTCTGCATAATATAAATAAACAGGGCTCAATCTCCAAGGGCAGGGGGATAAAGTAAATAGGGGTTCACTTCTTCCCACATTCTAGTAGCATTGCAGGTTCTCTCCCAGTCCACAAATCCCATTTCAAAAGGCTGTCTATAACATAGAGGGCTCAGTGGTTTGTGGCATGTGATGAGTATAGTATGAATGTCTGGGGAGAGAGATTTTGCTGGTCAGAGGATTAAGAAAAAGCATCCTGAAAATATCTAGATATGATAATCCTACTTTAGTCTATAAAACTTTGTAGTAGCAGATACACATGGTAAAACCTCTGCTTTCCATCTGGGTACTAGCCAGCAGATATGGTTCACTGAATCTATTGAAATAATAGATTTGATTAAATAACTCAGAGGGGTAGTCCTGTTAGTCTGTAACTAAAAAAAACCTTAAAAAACAACAATGGTCCTGTAGGGCCGTCCAAAACAATAATTGCATAATAAATAACAGTTTTGTGAATAGAGCAGATTGAATATAAAGAGTGATTTGGGAATATTTTTGTGAATACATGTGAGGAGTTTGCCCCACTGTTATTTGTGGGATTAGATGTTAATGCTCTTCTTTGAGTATGTACTTTAGTGGGTCCCACTGAAGATGCATACGTGCATTAGATCAGACTCTTTTGAACAGCAGTGTCTCTCAGGGCAGTGCATGCACCCCGCGCTGCCTCACACTCCCATATAAGGTCTAAACAGGCAGGAGAGCCAGGATCCTCATTCCATTCCCTCTTGCCACCTGTGGCAGAGATAGAACCTTACAAGTGTCCCACTCACTCGTTCTTAACTCTGGCTAAATCTCTCAAAACTCTTAAAAAGTCTTTAGAAACTCCTTGATCTACTGAGATAAACCTGCTGTGAGCATCCTTGTCCATTCTGAACTGAATTTGATGGCTGGACTCCTCTGTATATTCCCTTGTATGAGGCTTTTCAACGTGGTAGGCCCACATTTTCAACTCCATAGACAGTTGATGGGGATTTAGTGCTTAAATCACTTCTGAAAATGAGACTTAGGTTCCTAAAACACTTAGGAAAGCCTCAATACCTTTAAAAATTGGGCCTTAGTGTCTTTCCAAAAGGACAAACTATGTACAGCCACCGGAGGCACATCTACCAAGCACATTGCCAAGGGCTGAAAATAAGGGGCAGCTTAAAACACTTAGGTCGACTTCTCCAACACTGGGCCCAGAATTGGCAATGCCCTCCTCAGTATCAGTGTCTGTAGCAGATGATTCACTTATGAAAGAACCGAGATAGCCATGCCACCAAAACACCTGCTGGTACCAATACAGACCTTGGTACTGGGAGAGCTGTAGTCCTTACCATTGCCCATACAAGTGGTTCATTCTTCCTCTACCTCACCAATGTATATATTCTTGCTGTCCTTGAGCAGGAAAGACTCTCCTCTATGATTTGTGACATTAATCACAGAGAGGCCTCCTTACTCTCCTTATAGGACCAAATCATCATCTTGACAGGAATGGCTTGGGACAACACTATATTAAACATGTCAGGCATGGCCCTATTGGTCTTACTAGGACCACAATCTCATACCTCTAGGAGCCAATCTCTACGTTCAAGAAAAAGGAGGAGATTATTTTCCCCTTTGCTTTTGTGATCAGACAGTGGGCCACCAAAAAAAAAAAAAAAAAAAAAAGGCTTAGGGACTGCACAACATCAGCATGATGCTTCACCACCAAAAGACCTCTCATCACCACAACCTAATGAAATGGTATTGGCACCAGATGATTTCAATTCATTCTGGTAGCTCCTCATCAAATTCTAAAGACAGAAATATTAGTCTTATTGGAAAAGTCTCATAAATTGTTTGATATTTTGACAATTGCCTGTCCAGCCAGAATTGCCCCTTCCTATAAGGACTCACTAACCACAGCATCACAAAGAACTGGAATTACGATAGCGTAAGTAATTGTTCTTTCACTGAATACAAATTTTTATTCTTAATAAATGTAAGCTTAATGAATTTCGTGTGAATGAATGTTTATTCAAAATTTGTGCCAGAAAGTGTACTATTCATTATTTTCCATTGTCCAGTTTTGAAAACATTTCTATTGTTAATTTAATAGTGGAAATAATACAATGTGATTTAAGTAACCAATCAGACACCAGAAATTATGAACAGAGTGAGTAGTTCCTGAGCAAGCCATAGGCTGAAACTGGTGTGCAAAAGCTATTTAGGAGAGACTTATAAATAACAGATGCATTAGAACAGGGCTGGGCAAAATATGGCTCGGGGGCCGGATCCGGCCCGCCAAGACACCAGATCCGGCCCGCCAAGACACCAGATCCGGCCCGCGGACCACTCTGCTGGGACCCTCAGGCATGCAGCTGCTGAGGTTTAAAACACAGTCCCTGCGGCTCTCTGCCCTGCAGCGAGGGGGAGGCTTTGTGTGATCTCCCGCCCTCAGCCCTATCCTCAGCTCCTATTGGCCAGAAGCAACCGTCCAAAAAGAACTGACCTCAGCCAATCTCTCAGATTCTATTGGCAGGAAACAGCCAGCCAATCAGAGCTGAGAGATTGGCCTGAGCACTTGGGGCAACCTGATTTGAGAGCCCTGTGGAGGGAGCAGCCTGCAGTTTCAAGCGGAGCTGCAGCAGGCAGGGAGCCTGGCCTGCCTTGGGGTGCTGCAGCCTGCTTGCCAGGAGACACTTAGGTAAACTCCTCCCAGCCAGCGCCTGTCTCTGGTACCCCAACCCCTCTTACACCCCAACTCCCTCCCCCAGATCACCATCCAGACCCCTGCCCCAGGTGACAATTCCCTCCCAAAGCCTGTACCCCCTTCAACAACCCTCCCCCAGGCCAGAATCCTCTCCTGCACCCACACCCCCTCCCAGACCCTATACCCCAATCTCCTGACCCAGTTCACAACCCCCTCCTTACCCAAACACCCTCTCAGACCCTACACCATCTCCTGCACCCCTGTCCCTTACTCCATGAGCCCTTTTGTACCCAACCTCCAATCTAGACCCCGCACCTCCTCCACAGAAAAGTGCGGCCCTTGACTGCTTACCAAAATCTTGGAGTGGCCCCGCACAAAAAATTATTGCATGCCCCTGCATTAGAAGAAATCAGGATTGGTATGAAAATGTTTTGTGAAAAGAAAAGACTTATTTGCAATGGATAATGAGAGAAGGCCTAATTGATATCACTACTGAAAAGTGAAGCGTTGAGTTTTTATGCCAGTATGTGAAAAGGAGCTGCCCCTATTAAGGTATTTTAAAGCTGAGAGTTATATTGCATATATTATTATCTAAGAATGTAAAATATATTATATTGCAATTTATGGACATAATCTGTATGTTTATGACCTGCATGAGTTCTAGCTGCAGTCTAAAACTGAGAAACCTAATTATACTGCTTCCATAGTGTTCATCCTTTTCTCATGCATTGGGAAGGTATGATTTCGCACTGTAATCATTGAGGCTAATAACTGGGAGAAGTCTATATATTGGTACAAACAGGCAGTGGATTAACACTTTTTTGTAGGTTTTAGGAGTTTGACTGCCAGTAGGACTAAAGAGTCTCTGGGAATGCAAAACCTCTTCACTGCTGCTGAGCTGTTCAGACCTTAGACAACAGTAAAATTACAAAACATATCTATCATATTGCAGGTTTACAAATACGAATCTCACAGCAGGACCATAATGCTCCCAGCGAGAGATGGGCTAAGAATGAAAAGCACCACATCAAAATCCCTCTGAAGAGCTGAGCTGCCTGACTCCCTGACTAACAGCCTGCAACAACCCTTCCCCCCACTCCCTCTCCCAGAAAAGCATGCGGGTCAGATATTGATCAGCCACAGAACTTACCCAGAAACAACTACTTAGGATTGAAGCAAGCAAGCACCATCAATATAATATGAAGGAAGAAAAAATGTTTAAAAAAAAAACTATGAACAGCAAAGAAGGCGAGATAAAGGGAGAGTGCAGAACAGTATGCTCTTTGTAACTGAATCTGAGGAGGAGGAATAGAAAGCTTTATAGCTTTGGGTTCAGGGAATGCTTTTCAGTGATGTCATCCCATCTCATATTGAATATTCTTGCTAATAAGTAGGAAATTATGTAAACAGTGCTGCAAAGTATCCTTTTTATTGTACCATTCCTAGCTCTGCTGTATGAACTTTAATGGCTTTCCTTTACATTATACACGAAGTGCCACGTACTGCAGATAGAACAGCAGTGGTTCACTTACTGATGCCAGCTTTCAGTTCTTTGCAAGAAAGTCAGCTGGCACATTAAAAGGTGCTTGCAAGCATCCAGCAGCACATTTTCATGAATTTAGAGATTCCAAAGCCAGAAGGGGCTATTGTGGTCATCTAATCTGATCTCCTGTATAACACAGTCAAGAGAATATCACCAGAATACTTCCTAAAGCCTATCTTTTAGAAAAACATTCAATCTTGATTTTAAAATGGCCAGTGATGGGAAATCCATTAAGATCCTTGGTAAATTGTTCCAGTGGTTAATCACCCTCCATGTTAAAAAAAATTAAGACTCATTTCTAGTTTGAATTTGTCTGGCTTCAACCTCCAGCCATTGGATCACGTTATATGCTAGATTGGAGAGCCCATTATCAAATATTTGCTCTCTATATAGGTATTTATGGACTTGTAATCAAGTCACCACTTAATCTCCTCTTTGTTAAGTTAAATAGATTGAGTTCCTTGAGTCTGAAACTGAAAGGCCAGTTTTCTTTAATGAGTCTCATGGGTAAATACACTAGGGCCAAGAACTGATCCCAGTGGGGGGCCTACTAGATGCACCTGTTTAACAATGGTTCCCTGTTTATAGTTACATTTAGAGACTTATCAGCTAGCCAGCATTTAATATGTTCCATGTTAGTGTTATATCATTCTACTACAGGTTGAAACTCTCTAAATCGGGACTCCCTAGTCTGGCAACATCCATGGTCCTTCCATGGAATCCTGGTGGAGGGCGAGAGGCAGGAACCCTGCAGGTGCTGGGATGGTTGCAGGGGGACTGGTGGCTGGGAGCAGGGTGACCCAAGTGCCAGCAAGCTTTGGTGGGGCAGCAGTCTGCCCTGGAGGGGCTGGGAGCCCCAGATCAGCCACATCAGAGCTGGTGGGGCAGGAAGCCCTGGCGACAGGGCTGCAAACAGCCATGGTGCAGCTGGGAGCCCCAGCAGTGGGACTGCAGGATACTGTGGTAGGGCTGGCAGGGCCAGGAGCCTGGCATCGCAGCAGGCTGCTGGCAGGGCAGCAGGGTCAGTGGCAGAGGGGGAGTGGGCAGGGAGGCCAGTGGTCAGGCCAGGAGGATCCGGGATAGGGGTCCAGAAATTACCTCCCCTGCTCTGGCAAAATCCCTCGTTCGGGACCAGTCAGGTTCTGAGGGTGCCAGACCAGGGAAGGCCAGCCTTTTTTTTAATCAAAATGTCATTTGGTGCCAAGTTTTACAGAAGTCCAAATATATGACATCAATACTATTACCCTTATCATCCAACTTCTAATCTCATCAAGAAAAGATAACAAGTTAATTTGACAGGATCTATTTTCCATAAACCCATTTTGACTGGCATTAATTGTATTGTTTTCCTTTAATTCTTTATTTGGTCCTATATCAGCTGCTTCAGTATGCTTGGAATTAATGCCAGACTTCTACCAGTCTCATTCAGGATGCAACTAGCTGGCTCACTTTCCTCCTGGTTTCCAGAGTCTTCCTTGCTCTTGTGACTACTTGAATATTTACATTTGCTGCACATTTAAGCACCTAATGCTAACTGGACATGCCAGGTAAAGAAATTGGAAATAAAATAATCTTGGCTGTCTGCACAGACAACTCCATTATCCTTCCCCAGATTTCCAAAATCTTGAGGCTGAGAAAAAGCATGAAAAATTTAATCTCCAAGTTCTAGGGGGCCTAAAGGCCCATACTATAACTATTACAAAAAGTGGAGCTTTGCCTCTGCTTTTAAGGTTATCATATAAAATTGCAAAACAGTTTAAAAATAAGATGCGCAAAGTAATTAATCCATAAAGTGCTCTCAGATCATTTAGTAGTTTGAAGATAAGAGTATTTAAGATGGCAGCCTTTAACCTTGAAAATGTGTCATATATATATATCCATCAATTGATTTTTCTCAAAAGTTTTTTTTGCTACGTATTATTTATGTAATAATGGTTTGAAAAGAGAATTTAATTAAGTCCCTCCTAAAATTGCAGGTGCATATTTAGACAATGGAGTCTATTATAATGCCTCTGCAACTGTATCGTTTCAATGTTGCACACCATATAGCGTGTTCTGTTTTTAAAAAAATCTTTAAGCATCCCATACATATATAAGAAATTCATGTTTTACAGTATATTTTGCCTAATTCTTTTGACTTGTCTTATAAGTAAATAACAAAGAGAGTGATTAGTCCAACTGTGATCTATACCATAATATATTACTATCTATCTTAAATATAGGGAGTTGGAGAGTTTTCCCTCTGTTTTGGATAATCAGACAATGTGCTGCCATAAATCTTTTATTAAAAAACCTTCTGTGAAATGGCCTTATGCAGACAGACTCTGCTCTTGAGAAAACATCCTTATGGAAATGTGTTTTTTTTTAAACAGGAACTATGGAAAATAATTACAATTCCTTAAAAAATATGTGCATGCTGTCAATGACTGCTTATGCTGTTGGAGTGTCAGCTTCTTATTAGTGTGGGTACCAGGGCTCTGTTGTTTTCCATCCATACTACCAAAATGTCAGTCTTACAACATACTTCAAAGCTATGCAATAGTTTGTAGAAGCACTATGATGATTATTCAGTGTGCTTATGCCTGAATAGTCACCTTTAACAATTTCTGCCATCTGTCTGGATGGGTTTCCGCTTTCTCAGGTTGGATCAACTCTGGGTTCCCCAAATGAAGTTAGTGTAGTCAATGTATGAGTTGTTGTCCAATTTTAAAATATATATGTCACTGATTTTATGTTATTAAAAGCTGTGCCAAACTTATAGTGGTCATCTATTGAATACATCCACTTATGTCTCTCGTGGGCTGCTATGGTAACAAGATGTGTTGTTTTTATAGCATCAGAAATAATGAATTTGAGGTTGCTGTAAAATGCTTTCAATATGTACCTACTGCAAAGTTCAATGTTAAGCAGTATATTGACTCATACAGTGGATCCCACTTCTGTGCTGGGTTTTCTTCACATTTTTTAAATCAAGGGTGCCTTGTGGAAGAGTCTCTGTACATCTCTTAATAAAACCAACCGTTTCCTGGGATCTGGTTGTATTAACAAAAAGGGTGTTCCAAAACATCACATAAAACCCAGCCTCTGCTTTTCCCTCAGGCTTGGCTGATGCTATGATTCTTTTCCCCAGCCTAAGCATTTGCTCTTTCCCTCAAGACCTGTCTGTCCTATGTTCTAAATTCCTCTGACAAAGGCTATTCCCATCTCCCGAATAATAAACAGAAGTTAACCTGCAGTTCTCCCCACGATTCCAATATTTCTGCCATCAAAACTAGGCAGTTTATATTTACTTGGAACCACAAATTGCTTTGAGAGATGAGTTAATGAAAGGGGTATCTGGAGTGCTCTAATGCTTTCAAAAACAATATATATATATATATATATATATAGTACATGTATGTCGCTGTTGTAAACCTCTGCTGGATTCTAAACTGAAAAATCATGATAAAACTTGCTCCCAAACCCTGAAAATTATGACCTTTGACATCTCAGCACTTATTGTCATCCATCATATTAGCTCCTATAGCTTATGTGAGCTGCCAACTCAGTGCAAAGACTGCACAGATTCCCTTCTCTACTCAGTCTCTCTTATTCCCTGTAGCAAAAAATTGACATTTATGGTGAACAACATTTGACCTCTGTCTGCATTTAAAGTGGAATGCAGGAGGAGCAGAAAATGCAGTGTCCATCACCATTGTGGATCAACTCCTGTTGTCCTGTTAATGCAAGGAGAATGAAGAGAAGTGATGGTTCATGAGATGCTTTATTTTGAAAATTGCCATTTTTGTGGAGTGAAACCCACACCAGGCAGCTGTGTAGGCTATGGCAGGACAAGGGTAAATTTTAGGCAGGGCATTGTGGTTTGTCTTGTAAGTCCATTATGGAGCTACTTCTGCCTCCTGCTCCTGGGGTTCTCCACCTTTTACTTTTTGAGCCCCGTCCCCAACACGCTATAAAACCTCTATGGCCCACCAGTGTCACAACTGGTTTTCTGCATATACAAATGAGGGACATTAGGGGGCTCCATGCTACAGGGGTTCCTACAAAGCTAAGTTGCTCAGACTTCAGCTTCAGCCCCAGGTGGTAGAACTGGGAGTCCCAGGCTTCAGCTCCACACAGCAGGGTTTCAACTTTCTTCCATAGGCCCCAGCAAGTCTAACACGGGCCCTGGTTGGTGGCCAACCCGAAACCCACTAGCAACCCTCCAGGTGGCCCTCAACCCCTCGTTGAGAACCGATGGCCTACTCCCTGGTTATCTCCGTTATCAGTAGAGGTAACACATCGCACTACCCAAAGTAGAGGGTGGATTTGGGGGAGCTCGGCACAGATTGCCATTCTTTGGCAGTTTCCTGCTTGCCATTGTGAAGTGTGTGGATGGTAGCAGGATAACAACAGGCTAGAACAGGGGGAGGAGTGAGGCTGTGGACCTGTTGGTTTTTGAATCCTCTTTTTCCTGTCCCCTGGATGAGAGATGGTGCTACAGTGATAAACAGAAAGCATCTCTACAGTCTGGGGTAAGAAATCCTTTCCTACTTCCCTAATTTCCTGTTGAGGCTGGGGCAGGCCCTAATCCTCAGTCTAATATCCTGTGTTATGGTTGATAGGCTACTCAGCAAAGTACTGTTGCTTTGGAATTTGCAACAGGAATGTATACTATCCTCCCTGAGGCCTCAGAGTACCTCTTCCCTGGCAAATCTTTCATCTGCAAGAGCTATTTTGTTGAATTAACTCCTATGAATGATCTGTGAAGTTGAAGTGGTAGTAAGTTTGGGTATGTCTAGACAGTGGGGCTACCCCGAAATAGCTACTGTAATGGGTTACCTAGGGAGGTAGTGGAATCTCCATCACTAGAAGTTTTTAAGTCTTGGCTTAACAAAGCCCTGGCTGGGTTTATTTAGTTGGGATTGGTCCTGCTTTGGGCAGGGTGCTGGACTTGATGACCTCCTGAGATCTCTTTCATCTCTATGATTCTATGACTCTGTGTGTGTGTGTCCCAGTGGTAGGAATTTCTTAAGACCAGTTTCTGAGGCTCTTCTGCCAAATATATTTTTGATTGTTGAAACTATCTTGATGCTAACTTTGAGCTGTACCCTGGGTTAAACCTGCACTCGTAGAGAGTGTCAATACAAGAGATATGCACCTCCTAAATAGTCAAAATAGTCTTTGTGCTGGCCTTCTGCACACAGGCAAATTTACCTGTAAGGAACATCTGCAGACAACTGGTTAAAGTGCTTGCAAGTAATTTTACAGTGAGCTACAATCTGTATTTAAATTGAATAAATTTTATTTCATCTCTTTTTGCCAGGAAATTTTAATGGGAAAAATGACTAAGCAACATTATTGTTTTTAATGTCTACTTCATTTAAATCATTATAGCATTATTTATGACATCACTTAGCCACTTCATCATTTTAGCTAGTATTAAGGCTTAAATGACAACAAGAGTGATGTATAGCATGTATTAACTTTTAAGAAAAGATATTTCATTTCAATTCTGTTTGATGCCTTCATCAGTTCTCAGTTAATAGAAGAACGTATTCTGTTACATCTCTGTAAATCTTTTACAAATATATTTTAGTCATAAACAGTGTTGTATGAAAATTATTACCAAAGTATTCTATTTAAAAGGACACTGCCTGTGTTTTTGTTGTTTTTTTAAATTCCCATCTCTTAAAAATAAAATCTTCACTTGTTTCTTTTTCACATGAATTTACTATTGACATTTTTTAAAAATAGTTTGTAATGGGTTTGAAACTCTCATGCCCTCTCCAAAAGTCAGAACCTTGAGCAGTTTTGCTGTGAGCTCTCAAAACCTAAGCAAGCCCTGCATAATTCAGTACTTGGGTAGGAGAATATTGCAGTAGTACCAAAAGTGATTCAGTAGGTGGCATTTTTCCTTTTAATTGGTACCAGACCAATGCCCAGCATAATTTTAACAGGTTTGGAAACTTTTGCTAGAGTTGCTATCTTCTAAGTAAAACCTAAAACTGCTGGCCATTGACAACAATTAATTAATCTATCTTTTCCTGCAATAATAGAACTGTCATGGCCAAAACATGGGCCATATACCCAATTACTTCCTTTCTACCTAAATTCTTACCTTTTCCTTTGAAAATGGTATTTTTACTTTATTTCCACCAGTAGAATTGTGGTGTGCAGTATTGCTATCCTCCATTGAATAACTGATGTTTTCTACCACAGAAATGGCTTCATTAAGTGCTATGTGAAATAATTTCTGCATGATAATATTCACTCCATAGCATTTTTACAAAAATTAGTAAATGTTAACTCCATTTTGCATTTGGAGAAGCTGAGACAGGTTAATTTACTTACCTAATGCTCTGGAAGGTCAAATCTCAGCTCATGTTGTAAGGGAGGACTTCTTCCCGTTTACATTTTTTTTCTGAGGCTACGTCTAGACTTCAGGCTTCTTTCGGAAGAAGCTTTTCTGGAAGAGAGCGTCTGGAAAAACTTCTTCGGAAAGAGCGTGTCCACACTGGCTAACTGGATCGAAAAAATGATCTGCTTTTTTGAAAGATAGTGTCCACGCTGAATGGATGCTCTCTCACATAAAAGGCCACCCGAACCACTTCAGCCAGGGCTTTAGATCACCAGTTATTTCCGAGTGCTGGTGCTGGTGCAGAGACGCGCGCTTAAAGGGACCCCCCTGGACAGCTGTTTCTCTGCTTCTGCTGCCTGTTTACCTACCTCTTCGAGGGACAGCAAAGCTCTTGCAGTGTGTGCTGTGGCTGGCCTGATGTTTTGGATGCCACAGCTTTTCTCTTGGTGACATGGAACCAGAGCTGCCCCTGGCCATGCGATGGTCCCACATGGCCATGGTGCAGTTTCTGCAGCATTTTGTGCCAGCTGCCTTCCTGGTCCTGACCAAGCTCAACCCCAAGGTCAGTCTGGGGACCCTCTTCCTGGATGTGGGAGCAACACCCTTGCAACCGCAACCCACTGTGGTGAGCTGTGTCTGGAAGCTGGACACCAGCTCCGACTGGTGGGACTGGCTGGTTATGGAGTGGTGGGACGACCAGCAGTGGCTCTAAAACTTCCGAATGCAAAAGGCCATCTTTTTGGAGCTGTGTGCCTGGCTTGCCCCTGTCTCCCGACAACGTGACACCAACCTTCGGTCCACCATGCCCCTGGAGAAACGGGTCACCATCGCTGTATGGAAGCTCGCCACTCCAAATAGCTACCAGTTGGTGGGCAACCAGTTCGGTGTAGGGAAGTCCACCATTGGGGCCTTCCTCATGGAGGTAGGGCACTCTCAGGATGAAATCCCTGCGGGGAAGGGGGGGAGTCCTGGAAAAGGGGGATCCTCGGGAAAGCGGGGGCCATGGGTGGCAATGCCTGTGGAAGGGAGAGCTGCGCGGTCAGGGTGCTGCTCTCAGGCCGGCTTCCTGCCACAAGGCTTGTCCAGGATGCCTGCAGCTTTAAGAGAGGCCAGGAGACAGGAACTATAGAGTTCGGATTACTTTGGATGGAGTGGCCACCAGGGCACCTGTGTTATTTCCTGGAGGCCTCTTCTTTCAAAAGAAAACCCTCTTCCCCATCCATACACGCCTTTTTCTGAAAGATCTCTTTTGGAAAAAGGCTTCTTCCTTGTAGAAAGAGGATTACCAACTCCAGAAAAACCCCTCTGTTCTTTCGATTTTCTTTCAAAAGAACGCAATTGTAGTGTGGACGTAATTGAAGGGTTTTTTTTTCAAAAAAACAGCCCTTTTTCCGAAAAAACTCTGTAGTGTAGACATACCCTGAGCGAGGAAATCTTTGCAAGAAATTACTGCAGTACCATTGGGGGAGCTCAAATATACACATTGCTTGCTGCAAATACTAAGCACATTTATAATTTCACTTCTCTTAATTGTTTGCAGGTTTGGGAACATTTTTCTGCTGGATCAATTAATAATGGTTAGACTCTGGTTGACATCCTTAGCCACTTTACAATAGTTTAATGGTAAATCACATATGGCCCTAAACTACTGTGCAGTAGTTATTCAAGATTCATGTAAATACTGAAGATTTTATATGAAGATTCAACCATTTTATTCATATGGTTGCGAATTAACCTTTTTCTACTAGGCCCATTGCTGCAGTATCTTGGTACCATGATGGTTCAATACATTTAATGATAAGTACAGATAAAAGCTTTTCAGTACTTTTTAATACTGAAAAAGTGTGAATAAAGTATCATAGTACCACTGTGCCAAAATAATTTACCACATTTGCAGAATTTTCATTTTTGTAAACAGTGCCACATTTACATAAGAACATAAGAATGGCCGTACTGGGTCAGACCAAAGTCCATCTAGCCCAGTATCCTGTCTGCCGACAGTGGCCAGCACCAGGTGCCCCAGAGAGGGTGGACCGAAGACAATGATCAAGCGATTTGTCTCCTGCCATCCCTCTCCAGCCTCTGACAAACAGAGGCCAAGGACACCATTTTATCCCCTGGCTAATAGCCTTTTATGGACCTAACCTCCATGAAATTATCTAGCGTCTCTTTAAACTCTATTATAGTCCTAGCCTTCGCAGCCTCCTCTGGCAAGGAGTTCCACAGGCTGACTACACGCTGTGTGAAGAAGAACTTTCTTTTATTAATTTTAAACCTGCTACCCATTAATTTCATTTGGTGTCCTCTAGTTCTTCTATTTAGGGAACTAATAAATAACTTCTCTTTATCGGCCCTCTCCACACCACTCATGATTTTATATACCTCTATCATATCCCCCCTCAGTCTCCTCTTTTCTAAACTGAAAAGTCCCAGTCGCTTTAACCTCTCCTCATATGGGACCTGTTCCAAACCCCTAATCATTTTAGATTAGATTTACTGCGCAAATCTTTCTTCAATTACTCTTGGATGATGGCAGAATGTTATAACTGAGACAAAAAGAGATGCTGAATATAGGAACACCTTCCTCATTTTATGAAAAGAGATAAAAATTTTACATTTTCCAGAAATGTACACAGCTCCTCAGGGACTCCAGACAGCGCCTTTGGAGCCACATGGAGCTATATGTATGGTGCTGGAGGCAGCTCTTGTCAGTGGAGGTGGCTGTGGTATTTGGTCACTGGGGCACTACCCATGGAAACTCCTGCCCAGGTGTGTCATGGGAAGTTTGGGACTCTATAGGCAGAGAATGTGATCCTGACCCAGGTTCCCAAAGGTGTGCTTTTGACGCAGGACTGTGGGAAGCAGGGACAGAAAGATAGGTTTGTCAGGCAGCCACCAGCAAAAGTTGGTGGTTATCTTGGGCTGCCCTGAAATATACTAGACCCTTGTCTCATTCGCTTTCTGAGAAAATCTTCACTTTCTTTAATGCAGGAGTTATTGTCTCGGCATTCTGCTACCCTTCCTCAACTGGTATGGAGGAGGGAGACTTATTGGAGGAGTCACTAGACACTCCTTCCCACATTTCTTCATCTTCACTTGATGAAGCATTTGCTCTGGAATCAACATCACCTCCACTCCCAAAGGACTTCAGAGTTTTCTGGTCCCTCAAGAGATGTGTGGCTACCTCTTTGGAGGACTGGGCAGAGATTGTACAGGAGAATCTGCAGATCCTTCTGTAACTTTTATATACCCTTGTTCCAGGAAGTGTTGCATTTCCTATCCAGGAAACCTTGCTAGACTCAGCAAAGACTCTGGCAGACCCCAACATCGATACTCCTATGTCTAAATAAGTGGACAGATATTACCAAGTGCCTCAAGAAAACTGGCTATTTAGTTACCCACCCAGTTCCTTATTCCTTGGTGATTACAACTGCTAATGAGCAGTCTGGTCATTCCCAATCTAAGGCCACTCCCACGGATAAGGAATTAAGATATTAGTTTTATATGATTGCAAGGTTTATTTCACTGCCATATTTCAAACAAGGGCTGCCAATTATCAGGATCTTTTGTCTAAATACAAGCTTACTAATTTATTTGCCATTTCTAAGTTTGCTGATAAGTTGATAGAGAAATGGAGGGACCAGTTTCTAGGTTTGGTTTCTGAGAGTCAGTCTCACAACTTGAAAATCTTCTCAGGCAGCAATAGCTGCCACTGACACTTTTAATTACACAGCCACTGAAATCTCCATGGTAATGGCTCTCTCCACTGGAGTTCAGTCCATTTTGTCAGTGTTTCTGAGAAATAATCCAATAGCTTGTAACTGCAAGCCAACAGTGTGATTGACCTGTACCACTGAGGCTTCTTGTGACAATGTCAAATGTGGCAAGTCAGTGTGGCAGTGTCTTTTCTGATGATCTGAAGTCCTTCCACTCATAAGAGAACTCCCCTGGAATGTATATGTGCACAATCCCTTGAAGGTTAAAAAATTGCTTACTTATCTATATTGTATGTTTTGTTCTCTGAGATGTGTTATGCACATATACATTTCCTGAACCTCCCACATTCCCCACTATTTCAGACATTATATAAAATGGTGCAAAAGAATTAAGAGGGAGATGGTGACCATACCGCTTTTGTGCCCTCATCTGAGAGTACACACAGAGCAGAAATGTGTGCAGCACTTGGTAGTACTTCTGGCAAAAAGTCTCTGAGTGCACTGGGTATGCACATACCTACAGTGGAATGTACATGTGCACAATGCATCTCAAAGAATAACACTCTGCATGCAGGAAAATAACTCCTTTTAAATCACTTCCATTTTACAGAGGGGAAGCTGAAATCCACGGATTAAGTGACTTGCCCAGTATGACCCAGGAAGATTGTGGCAGAGCTATATATGGCAATTCTGCTTCATAAAAGTTAGCATGTTACAGAGAACACTCTACATTTTCAGCATAGGAAAAAGAAATTCAATGCTGAATAAACTGCATAAGAGGGACAGGTATTTTCCTCCTATTTACCATGTTGTTATAATTTCATCAGTGTGCCAGGGCTCACTTGCAATTTCACTGATGGGTGGAATACATAATCTCTCATTCATTGAGATGAAAAGTACCTTTTTTGCTTTTCTTCTAGCATATAGCATACAAACCCCTTTCTCCTGACAACTAGAAAATTAAGGCAAAATTAATCTAGAATTATGTAATCACTTTTGCTGTGAAGTTTTAATTATTTCACTCATTGGGTTAAGGTTAAGAAAAAGGTCAGGTCCTTGGAATAGATCTGACAAAATGTAAGTTGAAGTTTAAAAATTGCCAATCTTTGAAAGGCAATGCAGTAAAACAGTGATTCCAATCAACTAATAATCCAGTTCAGAATTTGAGTCCATACCAATGCATTATATAGTCCACTTCAGAGTATCACTAGCGTTGATAGGAAGAATGTAATATGAGAGGGGGAATTAAAATTAAGACATGAATGAAGCTAGCAAACAGCTATGGAGGGGATACAGTGAAGAAAGGACAAAGGCTAGGTAATAACTTCACCAAAGTCAGGAAGAAGGTTTGAACTGATGATTTTCAGGCCTGTAGCCCAAGATGGTACCACTTGTGCTAGCAGACTAATCTTGTTAATAGGTGACTGTTCTTCTATGGGTCAGCCACAGATGACAAGGACGAGGAGGGCCATGTAACCCTCTGAAGGTCATGGGTTAGTTAGTTTATGTCTACACTACCAGGTTATTTCAAAATAAGTTATTTTGAAATAATAACTCCCGAAATAACTATTTTGAAATAAGCTTATTCCCTTTCAAAAGCAGGAGCTATTATTTTGAAATAACTAGCCCTTTATTTCAAAATAATAGACTTGGATAACAGTGTGGATGCTCTGCTTATTTTTTTGAAATAAGGGGAATTATTTCAAAATAGCTCCACAGTGTAGACATTCCCTGAGGGTACGTCTACACAGCACTATAGCTCGAAATAAGATACGCAATTTCAGCTATGCAAGTTGAGTGTCTTATTTCGATGCTATTTTGAAATAGCTTATTTCATCTTTTGGCGCTGTCTACACAGTGCCAAACTGCAAAATAAAGTGCTATTCTAAAATGTCCCTTACGCCTCGTAGAATGAGGTTTACAAGGACATCAGAATCATGAGCCCAAAATAACAGGCTTACTGTGAAGACATAACGTTTCAGTGTAGACATACCCTTACAGTAATAAATCCCCATATGCACCTTGATAGCAGAATTAAATGAAGACTCCCTCTTGTTATGTCCACTTGCTTCTTGACATAATGATACTTGAGTAAGGCACTGACTCGTTTCTGGTGGTGTCAAAGACACACTGAAACCATGGAGGCTCGAGGAAGGTGCAGGATCAAAAACTATATATTGAATTAAACATCTTTGATGTTGCCTTCTCTCCCTAGCTGCAAAGGGGCACTTGACAGAGTTTGTTTTGTAAAAATAAGACTGTCATATTTAAAAGTAAAGGCTCTATGAAATGACTTACACTGGTAGATAATGCCATATTACTCTACTGAGAATACATTTTAATGATATTAATGGATGACTTTTATATAAAGTACAGTACAAAGCTACTTAAAAATTCTTCCTGTGTGATAATGGAAGTGGGTAGTGTACAAATGCTAGTAGAGAACACATACAATTTATTTCAAATCTCAAAGATATCAGAATAATCTCAAAATGGTTTAAGTGATGGTGGCTGTGAAGAAGCTTAGATACGTCTTTAAAATACACCTTTTGATTCTTAAACAGACAGATTGGTTAAAATCCAGAGATCTAGCTTCTGTAGTTGAACTGTTAGTAAGGGTAAGAACTGCTAGCACACTAATGCAATTTTATGCAAATTATGGTACTTTGTACATCAGTTGAAGCTTACAATGAATTTATAGTAACTTTTTTTTACAGGGTTGCTGGAAAGAAACTGGCTGCTCTCTGGCAAACACACATAGGCAGCTGTCATCAGTAGAGTCCTTGCTTGGGTTGCCACAAACTATTGCATGGAATGTATGGAAACTTAGCAGGAAACTTTAAATATGAATATATCTTTGCTCTCTTTTAAATGTGTGATCCCTGCTATTTTCCTCTTGTTGCCGTTTGACTTAAACAGCAAACACAAGGACTGAGCACTTAAATTGGTTGTTTAGTACTGTTCATTTATTCATGGAATACTCGCTGTGGTTTGCCTGACTTGATGGTGTGTCAGAGAAGGATCCTGTGGAGGCAAAAGGAAGATCCAGCAACACAAGGGTTGTTCACCACTCAGTTTGCACAGTCCCTTTCCATTGAGGTTGGACATATTTCTGGAGGTATCATCACATGACATACTCTTTAATTAAAGATTAATTTTTAATTCCTGGAGACTCCAGGGCAATCCTGGAGGGTTCGCAACCCTACTTTCCATAGTGCATTGGTGCCAGGGCTTAGTTCTGGCAAACCCTGGCACAAATTAAACATTGTCTCTTAGCCTCCCACCCCCGCCTAAAGAGGGTGGGAAGAAAGGGAGTAGAGACTTAGGCCAGGTCTACACTAAAGGGGAAGCTTGAATCAAGACGTACAACTCCAGCTACATTAATTATGTAGCTGTAGTCGACGTACCTTGATTCTAGTTTCCCTGCTGTCCCCACAGTGGGAATGCCAATGGGAAGAAACCCTCACTTTAGCTTCCCTTGCTCCTCACAGGAGCAGGAGTACTGGCTGCCAACAGAGCCACTCTCTGAGTTTGATTTAATGGGTCTTTATTAGACCCACTAAATTGAACTTCAGAAGATCAATCGTGGCAGCGTCATTCTTCCCCGGAGTGAAAACATGGCCTTAGTTTGGCCTTCCATGGTCTTGCCTCATGAACTGAACTACTGTGTGGATGTCAGTTTGCCGCTGGTTTTGGAGAGATGCAAATTACTACCACCCTGTGCCTGAAAGGAAGGGGGAAGTAAGCTGGGAATTGACACTTACAGAGGTGTCTCGGAGTCACAATTCTCTCCTCCCCCCCATTTTCTGGGATGGCCTGGCTTATACGCTCCTCCTTGCTCAAAGCAGTGCGTAGAAGCTTGATCTAGCCCAAAGCTTGTTGTAGTCCTGAATGTTTATTGTCAAGTATTTAAGAATAGCCAGAGAATCCCTGATCTATCTCTTTTCAGAAAACAGATCTTATGTATTTACATTATATTTTGTTATAAAGCAAAGCTGCTTATTTCAGTATTCAATCTCCTCTCTCATATTAACTTGAAGAGAAGGGAGAGAATTTTCACTTATGTTGAACAGTACTTTACAGTGTGAAAGCCAGTTTGATTTCAGTGGAAGTACTTGCAAAGTAAGGTACATAACAGTGGCAGAATCTGGCCCTCTTAAGCCATGTCTGCACTAGGAAACTATTTTGAAATTAGTAAATTTGACTTAATAACTCCCCATTTAACAAATTCAAACTAGCATATCCACACTATGGGAAGCCTCAAAATTAATCTGAGACAGGCTCCATTAATGTGGAAGTGCTACCTCAGACTTAGAGCCCCAGGAAGCACCGGGGAGTAATTAGTTCAAATTAGTGGCAACAGAATGTCCACACTACCATTATTTTAAAATAACTATTTTGGACTTAGTGATACTCCTGATGAAAAGCAGGAGTATAGATTCAAATTCCACAGCCTGTTATACAGAAATAATGGGCTTGGTAGCGTGGATGCTTCATTTATAAATTCGACCGGAGGGGAAATTATTTTGAAATAAAGTCCTAGTGTAGACCAAGGCTTATACTAGTAATTCTCAAAAGTTGTAACTTAGTACTTTCTTTACACCTGTGATTACCTGATTTTCCTTTAGAGGGGACAGTTTCCTCTGTGGGCAGTCACAGGCTTTTGATATCTGGGTTTTAGTTTCAGCCTTTCCACAGGTATATTGGGTGTATATCTTCACTGCTGGGCTCACTTGTGCTTTTACTCACGTGTTGCCCCTAGCTGCCCTCCTGTCCCCCCCCCCTCGCATACACACACACAATCACCTCACACAGGTTTAGTGATACTTTCAGCCCATGTCAGTTGGTTTGTCTGAGGCTGAAGGCTAATATTCAGAGCCTGGGTTAGTGACCTGCTGTTTTGCAGTGAGGAAGCGGGCTAAATCACTTGAGTACCCAAAGTCTACCTTAGATTTTCCCACACTGTACTGGCAAAAATCATAATAGAACAGTTTAGTTTACTACAGCACAAAGAATCCCATGGCATCTGCCCTTAGGGCTATGTCTAGACTGCAGGCTTCTTTCAGAAGAAGCTTTTCTGGAAGAGATCTTCTGGAAAAACGTATTTCGAAAGAGACGGTCCACGCAGAAAAATGCATTGAAAAAGCAATCTGCTTTTTTGAAAGATAGCGTCCACATTGATTGGACGCTATCTTGCATTTAAGTTGTGATTACTACCGATGGAGTGGCCACCAGGGCACCTGTGCTTTTTCCTAGAGGCCTCTTCTTTCGAAAAAACTCCTCTTCCCCGTCTACACAAGCATTTTTCCGAAAGAGCTCTTTTGGAAAAAGGTTTCTTCCTTGTAGAAAGAGGTTTACCACTGTTGGAAAAACCCTAATTGCAGTGTGGATGTAAGTATAGTTTTTTCCAGAAAAACAGCTATTTTTCCAGAAAAACTCTGCAGTGAAGACATATCCTTGAAGTCCCAGTGACACCGTGGAGGATGTGCAGCACCAATATGGATACAGTAACTCATCTTTGCAGTGGGGCTGCTCATACTTGGGCTAGGTGAATTATGGAGTTCAGTCTGAGTGTTGACAATCAAAGTTAACTCTATAGTGAATACCTATCCTGTGTGATCATGGGCCAGTCTGTTAACATTTTCCTGCTCCATTTTGCCATCTAAAATTAGGACAATACTAGTTCCTTATCTCAAGGGATGTTCACTGATATTTATAAAGCACATTGTGATCCTCTGATGGAAAGAATTAGACTGTTCTCTTGATAAGAGAAAAGTTTTGAGTAGTTAGTTAAAATTCTGACAGTTTCCCTCCTACCAAAGACAGCCAAACCTAGCACAACTCCACACAGAGAATCCTATTACTTAAACAAAGTATTAAAGCACTTTTCATTGTTACACTTTGTGAATCACAATTTTGTTTTATGCTTCCTTCTGCTAGAGCACTGGCATAATTTTAAGAAGCAGCTACTTTAATGGGATTAAACCTATTGAGCAAAATAATATCTGTGGTGTTCATGGTAACAGCATGTCATTGCTCTTTTGTTCCTGTTCTCCTGTTCTCCTTCTTCAGAATCTGACCTATAATCAGTTTTCTTTTCATACTTATCTACAGTATTATTACTTTATGCAAAGTCACATCATCCGTTTTCATCAGAGAGAAAATTTATAGTGTGAAGAATAACAAGAAAAGAGAATAATATATGCTTCTCTTGATATAACTACTCTCCCTTCAGTCTCCACCCGTTTTGATGATAATGACATCCCTAATCACCTTCTTTTGTGGTCTCTTTTCTGGAAACAGTAATGTTCTAAAATAAGTTGGTTCTTTACAACCTACAACATGCCCTGAATTCTGCAAGAGCTCTGCTAACGTGGACTCATGAACTTTCATGCTATAAATAGGCCACCCAGCTTTATCAAAACAAGCTGAAATGCCAGTGAATCCTGTTTCAAAACAAGGCTGAAAACAAGCAAATCCCTAAAAAACCCCAATGCATGTGACTGGATCCCCTGGGGTGCATTCTGTGGGCCTACTGCATCCTCTTGATGTCTATCCTTCCTCCTTGTGGCTGCCTTTGCCTAATGCCTTTCACCCAACATTCCTTCCCAAGCCCTCACAGCTTCCCATGACCTTGTGCATCCGCCTGCCTCCAATACCTCCCCTTGCCCTTCACCCTCTTTGGGCGAGCTTAAACACAGAAAGGAAGCTTATAAGAGGAGGAAACTAGGACAGATGACGAGGGAGGAGTATAAATCTATTGCTTGAGAATGCAGGGGAATAATCAGGAAGGCGAAAGCACAATTGGAATTGCAGCTAGCAAAGGGGGTGAAGGATAACAAGAAAGGTTTCTACAGGCATGTTAGCAATAAGAGGGTGATCAGAGAGGGTGTAGGGCCCTTATTGGATGAGGAAGGTAACCTAGTGACAGATTGTGTGGGAAAAGCTGAAGTACTCAATGCTTTCTATGCCTCTGTCTTCATAGACAAGGTCAGCTCCCAGACTACTGCAATAGGCAACTCAGTATGGGAAGGAGATGGGCACCCCTTGGTGGAGAAAGAACAGGTTAAGAACTATTTAGACATATACAAATTCATGCGTCTGGATTTAATGCATCCTAGGCTACTGAGGGAGTTGGCAAATGTCACTGCAGAGCCTTTGGCAATTATCTTGAAAACTCATGGAGATCGGGAGAGATCACGGATGATTGGAAAATGGCAAATGTAGTGCCTATCTTTAAAAAAGGGAAGAAGGACAATCCAGGGAACTACAGACCAGTCAGCCTTACGTCAGTCCTCTGAAAAATAATGGAGGGGATCCTTAAGGAATCCATTTTGAAGCACTTGGAAGAGGAGAATGTGATCAGGAATCGTCAACATGGATTCATGAAGGGCAAGTCATGCCTGACCAATCTGATCAGCTTCTATGATGAGGTAACTGGCTCTGTGGACACGGGGAAGTCAGTGGATGTGACATACCTTGACTTGAGCAAAGCTTTTGATACGGTCTCCCACAATATTCTTGCCAGCAAGTTAAGGAAATATGGATTGGATAAATGGACTGTAAGATGGATAGAAAGCTGGCTAGATTGTCGGGCCCAATGCATAGTGATCAACGGCTTGATGTCAGGTTGGCAGTCTCAAGCAGAGTGCCCCAAGGATCGGTTTTGGGGCTGGTTTTGTTTAACTTCTTTATTAATGACCTGGATAAGGGAATGGATTGCACCCTCAGCAGATTTGCGGATGACACGAAGCTGTGGGTGGGGGGGGGGAGGCATTTACACTGGAGGACAGGAATAGGGTCCAGTGTGACCTAGACAGATTAGAGGATTGGGCCAAAAGAAATCTGATGAGGTTCAACAAGGACAAATGCAGAGTCCTGCACTTGGGATGGAAGAATCCCAAGCATTGTTACAGGCTGGGGACCAGTTGGCTACGTAGCAGTTCAGCAGAAAAGGACCTGGGGATTATAGAGGATGAGAAGCTAGAAATGAGTCAGTGGTGTGCCTTTGTAGCCAAGAAAGCTAATGGCATGTTAGGGTGCATTAGAAGGAGCATTGCTAGCTGATCTAAAGAAGTGATTATTCCCCTTTATTCTGCACTGGTGAGGCCACATCTGGAATACTGCATCCAATTCTGGGCCCCCCGCTATAGAAAGAATGTGGACGCATTGGAGAGGGTCCAGCGGAGGGTGACCAAAGTGATTAGGGGGCTGGAGCACATGACCTATGAGGAGAGACTGAGCGATTTGGGTTTGTTTAGTCTGCAGCTGAGAAGAGTGAAGGGGGATTTGATAGCAGCCTTCACCTTCCTGAAGGGAGGTTCCAAAGAGGATGGAGAGAGGCTATTCTCAGTAGTGACAGATGGCAGAACAAGGAGCAATGGTCTCAAGTTACAGTGGAGGAGGTCTTGGTTGGATATTAGGAAAAACTATTTCACCAGGAGGGTGGTGAAGCACTGGAATGGGTTACCTAGGGTGGAATCTCCATCCCTAGAGGTTTTTAAGTCTCAGCTTGACACAGCCCTGGCTGGGCTGATTTAGTTGGGATTGGTCCTGCTTTGGGTAGGGAGCTGGACTCGATGACCTCCTGATGTCTCTTCCTGCCTTAGGATTCTATGATTATATGATTTAAAATGTCTCCCAGTTTAAAGTCGTCCAGCACTCCCTTGCCTGGCAGCACTGTCTTCCTTTCTGAGGAATCAGACTCCCTGGAAAGTTCTCAACAAGCATTTTTCATTCCTAGATACACATTGCAAAGCAGAACTCTGCATCATCAGCCACCAGTATCTTATGTGAGGAAACCCTATGAATTTCCAGAGCACTTTTTTGTCCTCCTGTCATTTCTTATGGGAAATACGTAGCGTGTAATACAAAATGTTGAGCTTTCTTTAGCTGGGATATGTTCTTTGCCAAATACTATAGGTTTTTAGAGGAGTAATTTCTTTGGCTTTTTCTCTCATATATTTTGCAAGACTCCTCCCATTATGAGATCCTCTCAGAAACAGCAGTAGCATTTTTTTTCAGTGGTAAAAAGAGGCTGACTTGAATTCTTAATAGCATAGCCTGCTGAGTTGGCTGGGGTTGATATGATGTTATAATAATCTGCTGATTTTTAGCTACCTCATTTGTTATTCTTTTGTGCAAAAATGAATACAAGTGTAATTCAATCTACATTAGTACAAGTTATTGTCATTATTTTCATCAGCTAACATAAAGATGTCTCTGCTCTTGCCTTGATTTCTTTCTATATCCAGGGTGTGCAATTTTTATCTGGAAAGAGAGAGAGAGAGAGAAAATTCAAAAGGGAAAAAAGAAGGGAGAGAGAGAAATCAGTGCAGATGTAACTTGTTTCAATTATTCAGGATTCTCAGAGCTATTTATTTTCTCACTCCCAAGATGCTGTTTGTTTTCTGAACTCTGGGGAATCAGCTGATTTTAGTCTTGCCTTGGGATAAATGAAGGCTGGAGTTAAGAGCAGCAATCACATTGGAAAACAGGAAGTAACAAAACGTAACTTGTTCGAGAATAATTATATACAATAAAATGTAACATTTCTACAACTTTAGAAGCAACTTTTTAATGCCAAGAAAACATTGCCTATCTGTGAATGTTAGCACTGCTGTGAGATTGGTAGTTTTCACATAAGTAAGTGCCTTGTTCATAATCATTCTGATTGCAACATTTTGTCCGTTTCTTTACCCTAGGGCAAAATGTAGCATGATAACTTAATTTAATTTGGTAGCACTCCAGGGAGAAATAACTAGTGTTGTAAACTTTCCTCTGCTCTTCCTTTGTACTGGTGACTGATACCAACTAGGCCACTGAATCACAGGACTATATAATCTGGCATTTATAAAAGATGCAAACAGTTATTTTATAGTATTAGGAGAGCATATACAAAATACACTGATATGCAATTTTTACCATCACTATATTGAGGATATTATGAAAAGCAGAACCAATGCCTGGAGTCCTAATTCATGCCCATATTTCACGATTCATTTACATGTAGAACTCCTGAGACTACTCACATATGCTAGTGTTTTAGCGTTTGCAAGATCAGTGCCTAAGAAATGACTATCTGAGTCAGCAATTTAGGATCTGTTCATGTATGTGTTAGATTTCAGGAAATCAGGAATCACTTTACAGGCTACCATCTGTTATGATGGCAGGACATGCCAATGACAGACATGAGGAAAAGACCAGATTACACAGCTCTTCGTGAAAAAAGATTTTATAATGACGTTTCCATTATCCTGACACTCAACCCTTATTCTGTAACCCATACTCAACTTGAGTTCTGTAGTACTTACTCGTACGAACTGTCCAACGAAGGTTGGACTTCCCTTGTCCAGCACCCTTGGGACCTGACCCATCCTGAAGGTGGGCATTTGCCAGATATGGGGAGGTCCCATGCCACTGGCCTCCCAGGACGCTCCCCCTCCCTGCATTTGGCTCTGCTCCAGCCCCACTGCCACTAGGCTCCAGCCTACAGTGCTAGGACTTGGACTCTGGCCTGCTGGGCCTCCCCAGGATGGAGCTCCCCAGCCTCTGTGGCCCTACTTCTGCCCTGCCCGACTGGGGATCCCTGCCAGGGACAGGGCTCAGCTGTCCCGCTGCTGCCCTGCTGGCCAGGGCTCCCTGGGGACAGGACTTGCTGGCTGCCCCACTTTTGCCACTCATGGGTACTGCTACTAGCTCTCCAACCTCCGCAGCCCCCCTTCTCCCTCACCCGACTGGAGATTCCCACCAGGGATGGGGCTCACCTGTCCCGCTGCTGCCTCACCCGGCTGGGGCTCCCCAGGGATGGAGCTCCCCAGATGCATGGCCCCACTTCTCCCCCACCCGACCAGGGCTCCCCAGGCACAGGATTCGCACTCCTGGGCTCTGGGGGCTCTCTGATCCAGCAACATCCATGGTCCTGCCAGACCACAGATGTTGCCAGACCAGAGAATCCCAGATTTTGGAGGTTGAACCTGTACTAAGTTCTAAATGAAGGTTACAGAACAGTGCCCACTGTGAGTAACCACTCGCAACTAATGATAAACCCAAACTTTGGATCTGATCACATCCCAACTCTGAAATTCAGAATTCGTTCTAAATTTCCCAGGTCAGTTCAATGTTTCCTTGTAACACACAAACACTGCATAATGTTACTGCTTGTTTCATTGTTTCCACAGTCACCATTCATTTTAGCCACTGGTTCTAGCAATGTAAAAGATGTTGCAGAATTCTGCTGCTGTACCATAAAAGTTGGAGAAGTGAGGGAAGTAATCTAAATGTCCGTTTTTTGTTAGAAGAACTTACACTAACTGTATCAGACATGTTTCTAATTCATGTTTGGAGGTAGTAGGAAAGATGAGTGAAAGTTCAGGTCTTTTTACCTGAACTGATTTATCCATTCCTAATTTTCAAGTGGAATCCTTTGAGAAACTTCAGCATGCTTTTGTTCTTCCACAGAGCTGGTTCATCTTATTTGGAACCAATTATTTTCAATGGGACCTACTATCTATCCTGATAAAATTTCCCACTGTGTTGATCTATGAGCTGAATTGCTGATTTGATAAAATGTTATGAAAAAGTAATTTATCTCCCCGAAATAAAGGTCAAGTTCCTGCCACATTTCATGAAAGTAACTGTTCTCTAGCTACAGAAAAAAAGCAGAAAAGTAAAATCTAAAACTAGTAAAATATTTCATAGAAAATACCTGGTTTAACTAGTTTGGTTAAATAAGACACTTATCCTTTTCAGAAGTGTAGCTATTCTTAATTTGTTGTAAGCGTATGCTAATTTCAAAGGTTTTGTTCTTTTGGTAGTTATTATTTTATGTATATACTACCAAGAAAGGAAATACAAGTTTCTACAAATCTAGTTTTTAACCTGCAAAACTAAATATATTTGTCACAGTTTTAAAACCTTGAAAATAAAGATTCCTGCTAATTACTCTTTCAGACCCCTTAATGCTCACATAGAATGTGACAAATAGCTATTGTACCACAGATGATGAAATATATCGTGTGCTGTGTGCATGTTAATTTAACATGTGTACGAGGGCAGGCCGGCCAAATTCTGCATTCAGGGAAATACAATAATGACATGGAAGAAGTGATGAGTTAATTTTGTTGCAATGATGAGATCATGTATCATTTCCCACAAGAACCAGAAGAGGGGAGAGAGTAATGATTGGGGCTACTTTAACCATAATAGTCACAACAACATTGGAATTTGAGCAGGATGGAGGAGGATGACCTCAACTTATATCCAGCTGTGTAGATATTGTACGGGATATTCCTCAGTAACACTGAAACTTTGCTGGTAACAGTGAAAGGCACAATCTTGCTGTCATGGATGTCAGTGGCAAAACTCTCAATAATAATGGGAAAAGGGGCTGGGACTCTCATGCATCCCTTGTGTGACCAAAATTCCTGCTCATGCCAATGGAAGACTTGGCTGCGTAAGGAGTGTGGGATCAGGTCACAGGTCTAATCTTAACAACATCTCAATGTATGCTAGGGCACATATAAATACAAATGTATTCTTCACCCTTCTGTAGTGGGATGGGGTCAGGCCAGATGGCTACTGGAGAGTGGTTCTTATGGGTTCTGGGAAGCTACAGGTCCCTCCCTCAACCTTTGGGGAGGATCCACTTGGCCTGAGAACTCAATTACTTGGGTTAACTATAAAGAAAACAAGGGTCAAAGCAAGGGACACAAATAGAGAACCCTGGACAGGACCCACTGCTCCTCAAAGGCATCAAGGGATAAAAGAACAAACGCAGGCCTCACAGTCGCAGGCCCCCTGCTCTTTAGGGTGTGCATTACTAAATAAGTGTGGGGGAAAGTACAGCCAGAACCTCAATGAGAGGTTCTGGAGGAGCCAGAAGAGGGATTGCAGCCTGCTGCAATAAAGGTATATATATACCAGTGTCTCCCATACCACAGAAAGGAGAAGTTTGGTGAACTGCTCTAGGTACATGTCCATGCTCATGGCTCCATGTAGGAGTTGCCAACTGATATCCCCAATGGGCTGCGGGACTAAGGTACAAAATGGCCCAGCAGGGTTCCCCACCTTCCACCACTGGTAAAAGGGCCAGCTACCTTGTGTCCAGGTGGGGGACAAGTGTAGGGAAATGAAGCGTGTGAAGCACGAACATTTACAGATGGTCCTGACAAAAGCTCTGGGGTCCTGACATGGTGAAGTGGACCAGCGCAGCAGGAAAGGCAGATCTGCAGACAGCCTCTGCAGTAACACCACACTTATAGCTCTGGTGTTTAATGAAAAATGAATTCTGTGGACAGACCCATCTGAAGTAGGATTGGGAGCTACCTAGCACAGATGTCAGAGACGAAGAACACTGGATCTCTGCAGGAAACTCCACCCGTGAGAGCAGAAGTATGCAGTGGTCAAGAGGGAGTGCCTCAGCATAAAGTGGGCCAGGGAAACACTGCATGCCTATCTACTGGGCCAAGAGTTTACTCTGGTGACTGACCATGCATCTCTCCAGTAGATGCAGTGAAACAAAGAGAGGTGACTAGATGGTTCCTGTCCCTACAACCTTTCAATTCACCATACCATACTGGGCTGGAAGCTGCCCCAGCAACGCAGATGGCCTGTCATGGATACATTGCCTGACAACCCAAGTTACCCAGCCATAGGGCGACCATCCGTCCTGTTTTTAATGGGACAGTCCCTTACTTAAACTCTCTGGAAAGCATCCCTCCTTTAAAAAAACCCAAGCAAAAGAGCAAAGTGTCCCCTATGTTGCACAGCAGGGATTGGCTATTTAAAGAGCTGGTTGAGACAGCTGGGGCAGGCTCTTTAAACAGAGCCTGTGTGCTGGGCAGCATACATGCTGTCCCTGGCGTGCGTTGTTACCAGCAGCCCCTGGGAAAAAGCCAGAGGTTCTTTTACAGTGTTGCCAGTTTCCTAGCCGCAGTGCCTCCACACAGATGGCCCACAGCTCCCTTGTGGCAGCAGGTAAGGTAGGTAACCAAGTCCTGGGGCTCCCCCACTCTCCCCCTTCCACCTGCAGCCCTGATTCCTAAATCCTGCCTGCCCCCAAACCCCCCTGCCCTAACTTGTGCACCCCCATCCCAGCCTCCTGCCCTTCCCCAAATACCCCCAGCCCTGACTCCTGCAGCTCACCCACATGCACACCCAGCCCCGTGCCCTGACTCCTGCAGCTCCCTGTCACCACTACCAGCCCTCACATTACTAGCCCACACTGTGGAGCACAGCAAGATGAGGACAAGGTGGACACTGCTAAAGAGCAGTAACCACTTTACTGTAAATATATATTTGAATTGTTTACCTATTTTAGTTGTAATAATGCAATATGTCTTTTTAATGGATGCTCAGTCAACTTAATGTTATTTTGAATGTTTGCACTGCATAGTTCTGATTGATTGCCATTGAACTCACTTGAATATGAATAATTTTACCAGGTGTCCTGTATATAACATAGGTAAATATGGTCACCCCACGCAACCCCGTGGTGTTGAGTGAGGGGGGTGGGGATATGTGTCTCTTTTTGCCCATGCTGGCCCATGCTGAGGATGGCGTTTGTGGCCTTGGGGAAAGTGTGTAAAGCAAGGGCCACCAGGAGCCTCTGGGGCAAGCAGTCTGCCTGAAAAGCACAGGATCCACCAAGGCAGAGGAGGAGTTTTGTCACAATAGCTTCTTTCATGCACATTTCCCAAACTGTTGTATAAACAATATTCTGTTCTCTATTTTACTCATGGAAACTGAATCAGTGGCTTAGGTGTTTTTGCTGACAGCACACAGAGTGTCAGTGGCAGACTGGTATAGCTATTGCATAAAAACATTTCCATTTCTGTGAGCAAAATTTTCTCTTTTTTTACAAAATTTAAGATAAAATGCTAACCCTTTAAAATGTTTTTAAACAGTCACACTGTATTTTCATTCACTTCTTAGAGTATTATATGATATTAGTAATACAGGAGAGTTTCCTTTAGAATGTGAAAGATTACTTACTGGTACTCATGTATGTCATCCTGTCTGCTAGGGGAAGGCCTTGGCCTTTCAGGCCAGGTCTACACTCAACCTGGAAGGTCAGGTTAAGGTACGCAACTCCAGCTACATAAAATACGTAGCTGGAGTCAGCTTACCTTAAACTGAGCTTGGTGCTATCTTCACAGAGGGAGGCCAATGGGAGCAAAAACTCCTGTCAGATTTCCTTACTCCTCAGGATTGGGAGGAATACTGGCACTGACTGGAGCCGCTTTCAGCATTTGATTTAGTGGATCTTAGCTAGACCCCTAAATTGAATACCAGAAGATTGATCTCCAGCATGGCTAGTGAAGATGTGGCATCAGTGTACTTTTACCTTGAAGAGTGGCTTTTTCAGATGATTTTCTGGGTTTCACATTCACTGAGCTTTGTGGGTTCAATGTCAGATTTGCCCTATAAACAGATAAACAGATGAGTTGTGATTTTGTTTTTGTTCTTCCCAGTGGTAAAACTCACCTACTCATCCTGTGCTTTGACAGTTAAGCTGGTTTCTCTTCATGGCTAACATTGATTATGGTTATTCTTTAGAACCAGGTGAGGCTTTCTGCCACTTCGGGCATATAAAGGATCTGTTACTGTATTGATTCTGCCCATAACTGACTAGTACAACATAGGTAACTTGCATGCAAGAGTATTCCATTATCCTTGTCCTGGTACTGCAAAAGCCATGTATTCTCAGAATAGCTGTATGATACTAGCTCTAACTGCCATTATAATAGGGATTTCAGTCAGTTCTTAAAGTGTGAAGATTACCCTTACTGAGGTTCACTGCAGTGCCAGATTTATGCACAAGGTAAGTGAACTACAGTTTAGGGCCTCAGATTACTAGAGACCTCTAAATTAAAAATAAATTTCTAGTTTTTAGTTGCATCTTTGCGCATGTACTAGTTTATATGCAAATATAAAACTTTATTATTTCTATTTTCATTGTCCTTTCTGTTAGAATGATACACATTTTTGGTAATGCTATGGGGCCCCTTAAACTTGACATATTTTAGAGCCTCAGCATGTCTTAATTTGGCCTTGCTCATAATGATGAGTAGGTGGGAACTGATCAGTGCTTTAATGCTAGTTGTGATCAATGAATCTTGAATAAGATTGATCATGCTCATTAACCTTGTGTATCCCCTTGAGGAAAGCTGGATGGATGCTACACTAGGTGCTGTTTGTTTTACTTTGTTGCTAACTTTCATTATACCAGAAATGATGCTTTAAATGATGGATTAAATTTTTCTGGTCATCAGAATTACTTTAATACTAAAAAACACTTCATTTTTCCCAACCTTATTCTCAGAATGGCTGAAACATTTTGACTGACACTTTCTGAAAACAATAACAACAACAACAACAAAGTAGACATCCACTATGGTAAAAGTCAGCTCAAACAATTAATGTAAAGTTATAATCAAAATACAGTCTTATAACAGGAAAAGTTAGGCAACCATAATAATATGGAGTGCTTACCCATTCTTCCGAAAGAAAATGTGTGTGTATAGAATTACCTGGACTATAAGGGTAACTCTACACAGCAACATTATTTTGGAATAACTGACATTATTTTGAAATAACAGAGTGTGTCTACACTGCAAGCCATTATTTAAAAAAAATGGCAATCTAGAGGACTTCTTACTCTGACTCCTGTAACCCTCATTTCACAAGGAGTAAGGGAGGTCGAAGGAAGAGTGCCCTTCCTTTGACTCCCTGCTTTGTAGACAGCACCGAAAGCTGAGTTAAGCTATTTCAACTTAAGCTACACAATCAATGTTGTTCAAGTTGCGCAGCTTATTCCAAATATAGCCCTGCTGTGTAGAGGTACCCTAAAAGAATTGTTCTCCTGAGTAGCAGAGTAGAGATATAGCTTCTGCCAGTTGTTCAACTGAAAGATGGGTTTTTTGTCAATTCCTGACTCCCTTGTAGGATTTATAGTAATGGGAGCTCCCCCTCCTTTGCATAAGAAATGCCCCTTCACAGATGTTCTTTCTTCTTGGCTAGGTGGTGAGAGTTGCTCTTTTTTGTTCCAGACTACTTTTAAGCACTTTCCACATTATAAACTTTGTAGGACTGTCAATGCCCAATAGAGCATAAATATAAATAGACAGCCAAAGGACCAAGCTAATAATGTGCTTCCTTTTTACATATAAGGACCTGAAGTACAGAGGGGTTAAGTGACTTGCCCCAAGTCACACACAGAATCAATAGCACAGTTGGGAACTGAAGCCAGGTCTTCTGAGTCACATTCTATTGCCATAACCACAGGACCAGCCTTTCCCAGGCATAATAATAGCCTATCACTGAACACTTGAACTGTAGCTGCAGTGATATATTTATGCTGGTTCATCTTTCTATGCTCATATAAATATATTTTTACAATCTCAATTTGGGGACAAATGGAGTTGATTTAAATATTTCATTACATTTTACTGATAAAATAGAGAAACAGCTATTCGTAATAGAGATTTCCATATAAAAGGAATATACATGGGTTCACTTGGCAAAACATTATGATTTTTTCCCCACAACTTTGCATGAGGAATACAAATTGGGAAACCTGCCAGAATTGATGTTATTGTTTAGCTTCAGGAGAAGTTTGAATTGTAGTAGCAGCAGTACAGCTTCCAAAATCCAACAAGTACAAATGTCTGGAATATTATTTTTTTGTTTCACATAACACCAGATAATTTCACAAAGATGTTACAGCACTAAGCATAAGCCTGCACGATAAAGGTCATGCTGGTCAACACAGACAGCTGTTGACACGTAAAAGACCTGAAGGTAGAATAACAGCAAACAAGGAAGAATAACAGCAAACAAGTACTTACCAAGTGATGGATTATCTTCTTGGTGTAAACATGAAGGAAAATCATTATGGCACAAGCAGTTTTGTCATGCTTGGCGAAGCTACATTTGATGGATAGAACCTTCAGTGAAGAACCTATAAGGAATTGATTATTGCCCTGAATGAACCTAGAGTGAGTCCATCACTAAGGAACTCCAGTCACCATTAATGCTCAGCAGCTTGTCTCCCTTTGTTTTGTACTTACATGGAAAATGATTTTGACTCTGAATAACTTAAAAACAATTTGGATTGATTATTCAGCAGCCAAATTAATTACCCAATAAACACAGCTTTGAGCAGTGGGCCATTTTTGTTTTTGGTCTTGGGAGCATTCTGTACAATTTTAGTGTGGCAGTAAAAAAAGGGAAAGCAAACAAAAAACATGTAGAAGAAAATAAAGAACAAGCTAAGAAGTGAAGATAAGCAAGATTGTAACTGTGTCATGGAGTCGCTCTCAGATGGATCTTCTTCACTAGTCAAGTTGACTGTTGCCATTGAGAAGTGGCACTTACAGTAGGTGGATCCTCCCTGGTGTTTGTGGCATATATTCTAGTACAGATTGGACAGGAGCGTGTTTCATTTTTGTATTTCCCAGTTAGTCAGCAGAAAATACATTTTTGGAGGGAAGGGAACGAGTCAACCAGTTTTGGAGAAAGAGACATTGATTTTCCTCCATGGACTCTAGCCAAATCACTCTTCTTATTCTCTGTCCTCCTTATTTCTGAGTCAACATTAGGGTGTCCATTCACAACTAACTTGAGGCATATCTACACTGTGAAGTTATCCCCTTATTTCAAAATAACAAGGTGAGCGTCCACACAGCAAGCCCATTATTTTGAAATTATTTTGAAATAGTGGGCTTGTTATTTCAAAATAATAACCCAAGCTTTTGATGAGGAATAACACCTATTTCAAAATTGTTATTTTGAAATAGTATCAGTGTGGACACTCAGCTGCTGTTATTTTGAAATAATTGGCCTCTAGAGGCCTCACACAGCTACCCTTGAGTATGTCTACACTTGCTCCCTATCTCGAGATAGGGATGCAAATGTAGCGTACCGAAATTGCTAATGAAGCACGGGATTTAAATATCCCATGCTTAATTAGCATAATCACATCTGGCCACCATTTTGAAATCATATTCTTGCATAATAAAATGCCCTGTTGTAGCCAGATATGAGCCCCATCTTGTCCCCCCCCGCCCCCAGAGAGCAAGAGAAAGGCAGTCAGCCTTTGATGCCCTGGGAACGTAGGTGTGCTGCCTGTCCCTAACTCTACCATAAACAGAAACCAGACAGTAAATGGGCTAGCTGACGACCCGGGACCTCCCGCCACCCTGATGGCTAGTACCAGTAATTGACACGCCTGCACTGTCCCAGGAGAGGAATCTTCGCCCATCACATACCAGAGGTGCCCATTGTCTGCATTTTCCCAGGTGTGAATTTTATGCTTTGCACCCTTCATGGGAAACTTGGCATTCAAAGCCATTTTTCCTAATTGGCCACTTGAGACCAGGAAGAAGCCTACGTGATCCAAGGGGTATAAAGAGGGGTTTAGTAGCCCACCCCATTTGAGCTCCAATCATCTACACCTGCTGGCAGGTATTGGTTGTCTCCCGAGGTCTGTGGGATGCCCAATCTCGCCCTACTTCTTCCCGAGGGATTGAGAGAAAGACGCTGGCCACACCAAGTCTGGAACGCAGGGGTGAGAATATATACCTGCTAGGTGTCTATTTTGCATGCATTTAATAAGAGCTCAGAGAATCAAAAAGGTTTCATGGTACCTGTAAGTGACTTATTAGTGTAATTTCTGTCCTGTCCTTTGTAGTGGCTGTGTTATCTGTAACACAGTAGTAGCATTTAACAGCTAAGTTTACACTGTAACAATAAAATAGTAACTGTTTAAGCTGTGACCTGACTCCTTCAGTTGCTGTAACAGAACCAAGCACAATTTTAAAAAGAACTCCAGCCGGTCATAAGGGACAGATATAGGGAGAGCTTGAGCGTTGGATCATGTCGCTTCCAGGGGACAGATCCGTTGGGGCATCTCTCAGCCTCCCCAGGCTGCCCGCTGCGAAGGGATTGTGTATCCTAGCAGTCAAAATCTGAGGTGTAATAAGCTCTCCCTGTAAACTCTGGGGCGTCTGTCGGCCTGTTGGCTGCCCACCGCGAAGGGATCCTGATCCTAGCGGTAAAGACATGGACGTAAAACTTCTTGGGGCCCATCAACCTCTTCCAGGTTGTCTGCTGCTAAGGGACCCCAGTCCTAGCAGTTGAAGTCTCGGGTGTATAATACACACACACCACTCATTGCCCTGACCACTGGCTGACACCTGTGTAGCAGCGTTATTTTGAGAGAAAAACCTTCTCTCGAAATAACTGTTACTCCTCATACAATGAGGTTTAACAGTTATTTCAAGAGAAGGGTTTTCTCTCGAAATAACGCTGCTACACAGGGCGTTTTATTTCGCAATAATGCAATTTCAAAATGGTGGCCAGACGTGATTATGCTAATTAAGCACGGGATATTTAAATCCCATGCTTCATTAGCGATTTCGGTACACTACATTTGCATCCCTATCTCGAGATAGGGAGCAAGTGTAGACAGACCTCTTGTGACCACTCTGACAACTCCACTGCTCCCATTCTCTTGAAGTCTTTAAAGCTGCAGGCCAAAGGGAAAGGGCTTGTGGCACCACACTTGCCCTGCCAGCCCCATGCCCCACAGCTTTTTTGTGTTCCTTTTGTGGAACTATATCTTACACCAGCACTCCCTCCAAGACCTCCATGGCTTCAAGCACATCTGCAGACACCTCCAAAGTCTCTGGCCAGTGGCGAAAGAGGTCACTAGTCTGGACTGGTACAGAGATCCTGGATCTCGTCAAAGTCAGGGGAAAGGAGATGAACCTTGAGGATCCCCACACCAGATGCTGAAATGCCAATGTCTATGGCTGGATGGCCACTAGCCTGGCCCAGAAGGGGCACACCAGAACCCTGGACCAGGTGCACATGAAAATTAAAGGACATCATCAGGGTACACTAAGGCCAGAGAACAAAGTTCCTGCTCTGAGGCAGGACCACAGACCTGCCACTTTTATGAGCAGCTGGATGCCATCCTGGGAAGGGGGCTGGTCACCTCCCCTCTGTTGTTGACTCTGGACAGGACACGCCCATCGTCAGCCTCCACAAGGGCGGGGTTGTGGAGGAGGATAACAATGACGATGAGGAGGAGCAGGTCAGCCAGGACACCCTGCCCACCAGCCAGGAGGTCGTCCTCTGCCTGGAGCCAGTCCCACACCTCCCAGGATGTCTCCCAGGGCTTGAACAAACCCAGAGAAGGCACTTCAGGTGAGTTCCATCACTTTCCCTATGCACATGGCAGGACAGGCAGTGGGAGGCAAGGGGCTGTGAGCTCCTCGCTCTGCCTTCTTTGTCTGGGAATCGCACAACAGCCTGTGTGCGTGGGTGCACATGGAGCACTCAGTCCCATGATGCTATCACACAGAAACCCCTTGTTCCTTTTCATAAGGTTCCTGCACAGGCCTGCCTTGCTCCGGACTCCATGGTGGGACATATTCCTACCACAACCCACCACTAAGGAGGATGGGGTCATAAACACATGCAGCAGTGCCACACATGACACAGGCTCATGCCAGCACTTGGGCAGCATCTGCTCCCAGTGAAGTGTGGGGATGTGGAGGAAACTTATCCCCTGCGTGGGAACCTGCTGGGGGGGAGGAAGAGGAAGCAACCCCAGTAGAACTCTCTCTGGAAAGCAGCCTCTACCACTCACACACACATCTTCCCCCCCCCCTGCTTCCAGCAGGCAGGGATAGACGTTCTCAATCTGTGGGATGCTGCCACTGCCAGACCCAGCATGTGAGGGACATAGAAGAAAGCTGAGCCACCCTGTACCATGCTCCCTCCCACCCGCAGGCTCCTGGCCTGGCTGGCACATTCCCATGCCTGCTTGTCCCCGCGATGTTGGGTTATTGATGCTCCCCTGGGATGTCCGTGCCCTTGCAGGACAGTGCCTGCTATGTAGGCAACAGATGGCCTTGCTTGAAGCACAGCGCCATCATCTGAACTGAGGCCATCGGGGTTGGCTCAGAGATTAAGGGTAGGCTGCATGCGCAGTGTCTCCTAGGATGACTGCTCTAGTCACTTTTCTTCATAGCTGGGCCAGTTGTGAGCATGGCATGTCTACCACCTTCCGCGCCATCCTCCCAACCCCACGAGACCCTGAACAGGAACTTCAAGGAGAAGTGCCAGGGGTGCTGGGCTTACCAGGAGCTGAGGCAGACAATCTGGGAGTAGCTGACATGCCAGGATGAGACCATGTGCTTCTCAATCACCACTGCCATGGACTGCCTAGCCACAGTGATTGAGCAGTCCACCAGCCACCCCATTGCACCCTCCCCCCCCAACTCCCAGCATCCACCCCTGTCCCCTTGCTTCTTTTCCTAGCCTCCCTCCCACCCCCCGCAAGGGCCACCAGGACCTGTGAACATGTGGTGGTGGAAACTCTCAGGTGGCCAAAGTGTCCCAAGGTACCCGAGGCAGGCATCAGTCCCAGCCCCATCCCTGAGCCCCTCCTTCCCCCTCCTCCCCACTCCCAGGCTCTTTCCCCAGTCCCTCCCCTGTTGTATATTTCCCAAATAAAAAAACAGACTTTTGTTTTCAAATAAACAAGGCTTCTTTGTTTGGTGTGCAGGGGAGAGGGGAAAGTGGGAAGGGAGGGCAGGGGAAGGTAGGAGTGGCACACAAGGGCAATGCAAAGGCCCCTTTTGGGGGGGTCCAGGGGAGAGTCTCACAGATGGCCTTGGCTGAAACTCTCCCTCAAGGCCCCTCATTTAGCAAATCACAGGTGGGGGGCTCATGGAATGGCAGCTGTTCCCGGGTGCTCAAAAGCCCTGGCCAGCCACTCAGACTCTGCCCCTCACCCACTCTCCCCCTTGTTCTCGCATATGTTGTGGAGCACACAGCAGGCCGCTGTTACCCAGGGGATGTTCCAGTTACTGAGGTCCAGGCTAGAGACTCCCTTTGAAGTGGCCAAAGACACTTTCCACAGTTATGTGGCACCTGCTGAGCCTGTTGTTGAAGGTGTCCTGTGTAGGGCTTAACAAGCCAGGGAAGCAAGGGGTGGACTGCATCGTCCATGATGCCCATGAGCATGTCTGCCTTCCTGACCCCAATGGTGCAGTCAGGGAAAATAGACCTGGCGTGCATCTTGTGGATGGAGTTCCTGAAGACGTGGGTGTTGTGCACCTTTTCCCAACCACCCAAAGTTAATGTCGGTGAACCAGCCCGTGTGGTCCATGAGGGCCTGAATGATTGCATCATGATTGAAAAGTACCCATTCCTATTGATATAGTTGGAGACCCAGTGGTTGGGGGCCAGAATGGGGATGTGGGTGCCCTCAATGGCCTCTTCCCCCTACCCCGCACAGTTGGGATGGGGTCGATGTTGCCCAGGGCGATGACCCTCTGCAGCAGGATGGTCTTGATGGCCTTCACCAGCTATAGAATCATAGGAACAGAGAATCACAGGGTTGCATGAGCCCTCGGGAGGTCACCAAGTCTGACCCCCTTCCCAAAGCAGGAGCAACATGAACTAACCATATGATCTGAAGAAGTGGGTCTGCCCCATGAAAACTCATCACCTAATAAACCATCTTGTTAGTCTTTAAAGTGCTACATGACTGTTTTTGTTTGTTTGTTTTGTTTTGTTTAACCATCCCAGGCATCGCTTTGTGAAGACAGAACTGAAAAACTTCTAGGGATGGAGATTCTACCTCTTCCCTCAGGAACCCATTCCAGTGCTTCACCACCATCCTAGTAAAATAGTAAAAGTATCAAACCTGCATGAGCAGGGCCCCAACCATAGAGCTCCCCACACCAAACTGGTTTAATAGGTAGCAGGTTTAAAACAAACAAAAGGAAGTTTTTCTTCATGCAGCACACAGTCAACCTGTGGAACTCCTTGCCAGAGGATGTTGTGAAGATTAGTACTTTAACAGGGTTAAAAAAAGACCAGATAAATTTGTGGAAGTTAGGTCCATCAATAGCTATTAGCTAGGATGGGTAGGAATGGTGTCCTTAGCCTCTGTTTGTCTGGAAATGGATGACAGGAGAGGGATCATGTGCTGATTACCTGTTGTGTTCACTCCCTCTCGGGCATCTGGCATTGGCCACTGTCAGTGCACAGGACAGACCTTTGGTCTAACCCAGTATGGCCGTTCTTATGTATGTTCTTATGTTCCCAAAGGAGTGGTAGCTGTCTGGCACAGCAAGCTTCCACAGTGCTATAGTGATGCACTTCTGCAGGAGGAAGGTGGGTCTCATGTGGGTGTCTTGTTGCCAGAGGTCAGGCGCAAGCCACTTGCAGAACTCCAGGAAGGTGGCCTTCTGCATGTGGAAGTTCTGGAGTCACTGCTGGTTGTCCCACCGCTGCAGGACAATGCAGTCCCACCAGTCCGAACTGGTCTCCCACTGCTAGAAGCAGCATTGCACGGTGCGTAGGGAAGAGGGAAGGGAATGTGGTACATGAGGAGCACCCAAGCCTGGGTGAGGAGGTCCCCCATTCTGGGCTGGTCATCGTGCTCCTACAACACCATGTGGGCAGTCACCATGAAGTGCAGCCAAAGGTCAAAGAGCCTAGCACTGCTTTGCAGCAGCTCCAACTCCATGTTGAAAGTGCTGTGGCATCCGCAAGGGCAACCAGAGCACACGGTGTGAGTTTGCTGTCCCCAGAGGGGGAAGGCAATGGAGAAGAGGAGTGGGAGATGCGGCTGTAGAGAGGAGCCCCTTTAAGCACAAGCTTCAGCTATCATCAGGAAGCAGCTACAGGAAGTGACAGTTATCCTGATGCCCTGCCCAGAGTGCTTCCAGGGGGGCTTTACATGCAATTCAGGCTCTAATCAGCGTGGACGTGCTTTTGGTTTTCTGATATTTCCTGTTCACTGTTGTATTCACCCCCATTGTCTTGTTCAAAAACTAAATCTTTAGTTTTCTAAGGATAGAAACCGTAAGATTATCCTAGAAGTAGGCAATACTCTGGTGACCTGGAGAGAAAATCAACAGAAAATAAAGGCCAAGTTCTTGTTCCCATTTAAATCAATGGAAAACTTCTGGCTGGCCTCAGTAAGATCAAGCTGGGTCCCAAAGGGGGTGACTTTATATCAATTTAAGTGATTTAGGCTGATATTTCAGAACCAGAAGAGCAGAAAGTCTTACCACTTTCTTAGCTGAGGAGTCTCTGAAGGATTATTTTGATTTCGGGGTTTCAGCTGGTCTGTCCTGTGGTTTACCAAAGGATAGTTTTGTAACTGCAAGTGGGAAAACTATGAAATAAAGCCCCAGAGCTCACTTTTCAGGTGATGTGAAATCTGACTATTTGGAGATCAGGCCAACTTTGAAACTTTACCAAACTTGTTGTAGTTTTACTTTCCCCAAACAATTATCATCTAGCAGCCACCAGGTTTAGAAATAAAATCTACATAAAATAACAATATTTTAATTCATTGTTGGATAAGCATAACTAATATTGGTTGGTATCTCTGAAGCAACTGCCATTTCTCAAGTTGCTATAACATACAGAAGGAATATTGAATAGATCAGGTTGAAAAGGGGAAATGCTTGTGAACATATTTAAAAAAAAAGTTACCACTTTTTCCAAAGTTCTTTTAGTTTTTAAATAAGAAAAGAGTGGCTATCATGAGGCCTCATACTTGGGAGTTCCACTAGTAATGAATATCATCTTTAGAATTTAGTGTGGTCTTCTTCTTACTATATATTTTTAAAATGTGTGTGTGTCTGTCTGGCTGTCTGTGAGTCTGTTTGTTCAAGAACTCCTAAACAGTAAGAGATAGGACCACCAAATTTGATATGCAGCTTCCTCATATTCTAACAAAGCAAGGTAAGGATTTGGTTGTGCCAGGACAATGGGATTTGCTCAGAATTTGATTGTTTCTCATAAAATGGAAAGGGAGGGGCCTGACAGTTATACTGCAGAATGACCACAGTGGGGGCAAGGCCACAGGATAATGCTAATATAAAGGAAAGCTGAATAATCTAATTAGGATTTATGATAACTGTTTGAAACCATGGTACATGTAAAGCATCAATCACCATACAATGTAATTATGTCCTTTTACATGATGAGTTCCTCTGTTACTTGCCTTCATTCCTAAGGATTGTCATTATAGAACAGGTGTAATCCTTTTTAATATGGTTCCACATTTTCACCTTTTACATCGGGATGGGGAATCTTTTTTGGGGCCAATGGCTGCTGATCCACAGAAAAATCAGTCGGGAGCACAAGTGAGAAGCGAAACAAACAAACAAATAAATAAAACTTGCACTGATGTGGCCCCCATCTGAGAAGCAAAATGCCACTCCTCACATTTCCCTCTTGTATCAGCTGGGGGAGGATCCATGAGCCTTGGGGACTGGCAAGCTGTGGGCAACATCCAGTCCCCAGGCATTAGGGGACTTTCCTGTTTTACATAATCTAGAAAAGGAGTTCCACTGAAACTCTCACAAAATTTTCCAGAATATCAATATCTTCAGACGGAAAAAAAATAGAATTCCTCACTTATTTGTAAAAGGGGAGTTTTTCTTTGGTAAAGCCACATCCAGTAAATGACATCCAGGATATGAAGAGTTTTATTATATATTTTCAATCTTCATTTGTGTTTCTGTATATATTTAATGTAAATTATGTGCATCAGCAGGTTTTATGTTTTGGTTTATAAATTCCTTGTCTTCATGAACCAGTTCCATTTAATGTAATGGAAGGTGTGTAACAACTACTGTGAAAGGCCACCAGGGATCTGCAGCGATAGAAGCATGGTCCTTTACCTTTTGAGCTGAAGTAATAACTTCTCTAGAGGGTTGCTGCAGTAGAGTCATATCCAGGAGCCTTTGAAGGGAAGATGTAACATGCAGTGGGTCAGTATGTTGCATATGCAGATCTAGAGAGAATGTAATGCTGCCATTTCTCATCAGAGTGTTCAAATAAGGGGTTTATGATTCCATTTTTCTGAATTAAAAAACTGTGAGCCATTTAGATCACCCAAAGGAATATAGAGTTAGTTGTCAAGAGTGCAGTGCTGAAGGTACATGGCTACCAATAAGCATCAGACAAAGAAGGTTCAAAGCAGAGCAAAAGGTATGCAAATAATGGTGTGGTGCCTACAATGCCCTGCCAAATTACCTGTTGTTGGCAGTTCAGTTGGTACAGTTCTTGGTATGTTCATGTTCCAGAATGACAGTCAATAGTGGCATTGGCACTGTGGGTTAGGTCTGAAAACATCAGTGTACTTAGGTATGTTTTAAGACAAGGCTCTCTCCCCTACACCACATGATCCCAATTCTGAATGATGTCTGAGCTGCTTGTTGCAGAGTTCAGGCATGTGTGCAGGGCATGTGTGTATGGGGGATGAAGGTCATTCTATATCACCTTTGTGGCACCCTGATTCTATCAGTAATGTCGAAGCAAAAACGCTCCTCTCTGTTTAGGCAGCTAACAAACAGCTTTATTAATTAATAAAGCACAGCATGAGCCAAACGTGGTCCCAGCAAAGCCAGGCCCAGTAAGGCTGCTAATACAATCAGTCCGAGTATCTTTATACCCTTAACCAAACAGTCTGACATCAGGGCATCCAATTACAGAAATCATCAATTAAACTTGGAAAAGCAAAGCCTTATCAACAAGATGGTGGATAGGTACGAGGGAGTACACCTCCTGTCCCAACCAGCCCAATTAACACATACCAATAGCCCATCCTGTAGGCCTCTTCTCACGGGGTGACAGAAAGTTCACTCTGGTCTACGTGCTTGAGAGAAAAGCTGAAATGGTTTCTGTTATACCAGATGGCTTCTAGCTAAATATAAAATGGTTACTACAATTTTTCTACAACTCCCCCCTTTTAGCCTTTTAAAGGCTAACCTTGAACCATTTTATGCCTCCATTTTCATCAACGCATTTATGTACATCTCTTGTTTCCTTCTTGCTCATCATATTTTAACATCATGAGTTCCACATTCCCTTTAGTAAGGGTCTGTCTTGTGTTTTTCAGAATACAAGAAATACAGCATTTGATTAACTAGAAACAAAAATAAACACAAAAGAATATAGCTAATACTAAAACTACTCCTTGCAAAATCCAAGTTCCCACATGTCCAACCCAGCCTCCCAACCAACCCCAGAGGGTCATGTCTTCCTCCTGCCTTAGGCTTTCCACAGTTCTTTCAATCTCTAAGGCATTTTCCTCTACGTCCTTGCTGGTGTCAGTGATATACACACAGCATTCTTTTCTCACTAAGGCACAAACCCCGCCCTTACTAGCTAGGACATAGTCTAGGGCCATCTGGTTTGGGCTCTTTCCCACCCTGGCTCCTGAACCATTACATGTCCAGCAGTACTTTCTAATTGGGGTCAGGGCTAGGTGGATATACCGTGGGTTAGTAAACCCTTTATCCTGCCAAGTATATTTGGGTTTAGTTTACTAAACAGTGTGCCATATTTGAGTGTTGTTTAGTGGGACCAGAATCATTGGGATACCTCCTTCTGAATGTACAGGACTGTGAGCACATATCCAGCAACCTGTGGAATTAAATTCTTGGGAAACTTGGTTCATTAAAAGCATAAACACATTTGAACCATATAGGTTATAACTGCTAGGCATTAAATCCAAGATTAAGCATAAGCTCAACATGAATTGTTTGTCCAGCCTCATGCTAGCTGTTCTTCAGGACTTCGTAGTTTGCTTCACCTATCGCTGGCAGGTTCTTCTGGGCCACAGCTGGTACCTTGGCCTCGGTCTCTCAGGATCGTCTGCTTCTGGGCCTGGCTTGCCGGTACCAAGCCTGCGCTGATCCCCATCTACTTCTGGACCTGGGTCTCTGGTACCAGGTCTGCGGTGATCCCCGTCTGCTTCTGGACCTGGGTCTCTGGTACCAGGTCTGTGGTGCTCCTTGTTGGGGCCAGCCTCTGTAGGGGCTGGAACCGGTTTGCAGTGGGAGGCGTGAATCCAGGTAGGCAATCCCTCGCACTTTACAGCAGTAGGAGTGGTCAGAAGGACCTGGTAGGGACCCTTCCACCTGGGTTCCAGGGCAGTCTTCCGCTGGTGAACTTTCACGTGAACCCAGTCTCCTGGTTGTAGTTTATGGCACAGCTCAGTCGGGGCCTCCTGGAAGGTGTCCTTAACCTATGAATGATAAGACTATACACACCTCATAAGTTCCTGACAATACTTGACTATGCTTCCTTTAATAAGTGTGGCATCAGCCAGATCAATTTTTTTTTCTTTTTTTTTTTAGGCTGCTTAACAGTCTTATAGGTTGGCCACATGTAATTTCATGTGGACTGAGTCCAGTTTTCCGATTAGGAGTGGCTCTCATGCTCATTAGGGCAATCGGGAGTGCTTCTACCCATGTTAAGCCAGAGCTTTCACATATCTTAGCAAGTTTGTTCTTTAAAATCCCGTTTCATTTCTCTACTGCTCCTGGGTGTTACGCGCAGTGCAGTAATTGTCTGATAGAGTAGTACTTTGCCAGTTTTTGAACAATTTGTCCAGTAAAGTGGGTACCTCTATCATTGGAGATCACAAGGTGTATTCCCCATGATGGGATGTAATGATTTAGAAGTTTCTTTGCCACTGTGATAGCATCAGTTTTCCTGCAGGGATAAGCTTCTACTCATCTCAAAAACAAACAAACAATAACCAGCACATATTCAAAAGATTGACATTTAGGCAATTGAATAAAGTCCATCTGTAAATTCAGAAATGGTCCCAAAGGCGAAGGTCTGGTTGCCGGAACTGTCTTTACAGGTTTACCCACGTTGTGGGCTTGGCAGACAGGGCAAGCCAGACAGTAATCTTTGGCTGCTTGGGAGAATTTGGGAGCAAACCAATTTTCTTTTAAGGTGGCTACCATCCCCCCCTTTTGCCAACATGCAACAATCCATGGAGCACGGAGGCAAGGTGAGGTAGCAAGACCACTGGGGCAACAATGCGGCCATCAGAGCTGCACCACAAGTGGTCTGGGTGCAAGGTGCACCCTGCCAGTCTCCACTCCTGCTTTTCTGATTCTGGGGCTTGGTCTTGCAGGAGGGCCAGTTTTGAAAGAGATGGCATAGGAGCTGGCGATGGTAGGAGAGAAGGGAAAAACAGCAGGTACAGGAGCAAATTCTGCTACATTCCAAACAGTACAAACTGCATAGCCTTCTACTAAAACTTCACTAGAATTATAAAAGCAAAAAACCATCTGTGTAAAGCACAAAGTTAAGCTTATTCAAGGTACTTAAATTATTTTTTTTCATTAAAACAACAATATTGTACAAACAACAATGTTTGAAATACATATATCACAATTAAGACACACAAGACAAATCTGGACAGAACACAGAACACAAACTCATTATGTCATGACACAGAACCATGGTTTTTTTTTTCTTCAGTTAATTTTCAGCTGATATTAGCTTTCTGATGATCTGAAAGACAAAGAAAACATTTCTACCCACATTGGGGTGGTGCATTATATTTTAGAATACTTTTTCTTTACAGATTTTTTTGCTACTTTTTGATCAGCCTGCTGTTACCCAATGGTATGCTTTTATTTTGCACACCGGCTTCAGAGGGTTTGAGTAAATCACTTCATTGTTTAATTATTAAGTTAAAGGTGGCATGCCTCAGTTTCCCTCTTGTACTGCAGACCAGGCTTTTTTTTTTTTTTTAATGTGTGAAGCTTCAAATGATTTACTGCCACAGAAACTTTTTCTTAGAACAAGGCACTTGCTAGTTACTATTTCAGCAAGCAAAAAAGGTTTTCTTTTCCTGAAAAGAATCATATGCGATGTTACAGGCTTACTTATGGGGGACAGTGCCCCCCCTTCCAGAACAGACAGGCAGTTTGCAGACACACACAACCTTGGATCTGAAAGCAAGCCAAAAGTGCTATCAACTCAGCCTTGAACAGAAACACCGTGAAGTTTCTGGGCTTGGATTTTTTAAACAATAATTAGTTTCCTTGAAAGACACATTTAACACTTACGGTGCAGGTTTTACAAATTTACAATGTATAGATTCTATTTTTTTTAATGCAGTTAACAATTAAGTTTTAGTAGAATTCCTTATTTTCCCTGTAATAGATTTAACAAAGTATCTGTAGCCAAATGTTTAAACTTGATTGTTTCTTTGTATAGATGATTAAAAGAGGCTGCAAGAAACAAGGAGTCATTTCTAAATCAGTTTTTTTTCCTTACACATTACAATATTGCTTAATTTCTTTTCCTTAGAATTTGGAGGAACACTTCCCTTAAACTGTTAAACTTATTTTAAACTTGGTGTTTTGCTTTGGATCGGGCAAGTTTGTTACAGGAGCCCGTGTTTTCAAAGGGAAGAGCTAATTCCTTTCAGTTATTTTTTGTGTTTCCTCTCTATCTGTGTATGTGTTATAAAGAGGGGTAGAGGGGTGATGTTGTGCCGAATTTCCCCCCCCCCTCAATCTTGGTTGATACGGGTGTGCCAAATGAGAAATCTCTTTTTTTTCCACTTCTTGTGCATTATTTTGGCACAGAGGCTCTGCAGCAAGTTTGTAAGTTACCTATCTTACTGCAGGGCGGATTTTTTGCTTTTCTGAGCTTCACTTTCATCCCTCAGGGCTTTAATTTTTCCTCTTTTCCAATTTGTTAAATGCTTACAGGTCCTTGGACCATTATGCATGTACATGTAGTACACAGGGGTGCCTTTCGGCAGTGTGGGGGGATGTTTAGACTAACCCCCACCTAAACTAACTTTACACACTCTAAAGAAAGAGTCTGCTGGGTCTAGAGTGTCAGACCTTAGCAGCTCATGAAATAAGGGGAGTCGTCACTCCCTCACATATCCGCTGAGTCTCGAGGTTCAGCTGACCCTCCCCCTTGCACTCAGAGCTCCCTCGTGGGAGAGCCCCGGTGCAGCTGGGATCAACTCAAGTCTCAGACCTATGCAGCGGCATTCATACTTCACTCATTTACATTCATACTCATTTTCCACACACATTTTTTTCCTACAGTTTCCACATTTAGATGCATCTTTCTTTATTGTCCAATTCCCATGGGTTTCTATTAAGTGACGCTGCCCTAAGACACCCGGCACTTAATATCAGACTTCATTAGGATCCTATACCAGAAGGCACTTATCATAAAGGCACTGGAATTCCTGTAGACTGACCTACTCCCATTTTCTGCGCACGCTTAAAAGATTCTGTAAGGCACCGAACCAAAAGTCCGCATGCTTACACTATTTTCTTCTGCGAGTAATTCGCCTGCTCGCCCTGCGAGTCACCGAATCAGAATCCGCCTGCTCATCCTGCAAGTCACCGGATCAGAATCCGCCTGCTCGCCCTGCAAGTCACCGAATCAGAATCCGCCTCCTCGCCCTGCAAGTCACCGGATCAGAATCCGCCTGCTCGCCCTGCGAGTCACCGGATCCCGCTACCTCTCGCACTGATCCCCCCCCTTTTTCTTGTGAGACGCTGGACCAAAATCCACCCGCTCACAGGGGTTTCCGGCACCCACCCTAGCCTGACAGAACACCACGTCCTGGCGCCTGGAGACAGCCTGGTGGAATGGGGAAATACTATGGCCTGGGGTTAGCCTCAGAGGTCAGTACTACGTCTACAAGTAACAGAGAGAGACAACAAAGCTTTCCCACAGTTCCATGTGCCGAGAGAGTGTAATGGCACCACACCAGCTTTTAGCGTCTGAACACAGAGGGTCCAGCGCATGGCTGCCTCACTAGAGACACCGGTGTGCCCTTTTGGAACTGTGACACATAAGACAGGCCTAATAGACAAAGACAGACACAGACAGACAAAAATGTTAGCTGCTCCACAAAATTGGATTCCATAGCTCCCCTTACTCCAATGGCCGGCCGTCACTCCAAATCCTAAGCCCTCACCAGGAGATTTCATAACAGGTATCCCCTTACCTTCTATTGAACGCTCTGAGAGGTTTGGAAGTGGAGTGCCGGTCCGTCCATACGGGCAAGTGGTGCGTTAGGAATCACAGTGGAACCTCCAAATTGTCGAAGCAAAAACGCTCCTCTCTGTTTAGGCAGCTAACAAACAGCTTTATTAATTAATAAAGCACAGCATGAGCCAAACGTGGTCCCAGCAAAGCCAGGCCCAGTAAGGCTGCTAATACAATCAGTCCTAGTATCTTTATACCCTTAACCAAACAGTCTGACATCAGGGCATCCAATTACAGAAATCATCAATTAAACTTGGAAAAGCAAAGCCTTATCAACAAGATGGTGGATAGGTACGAGGGAGTACACCTCCTGTCCCAACCAGCCCAATTAACACATACCAATAGCCCATCCTGTAGGCTTCTTCTCACGGAGTGACAGAAAGTTCACTCTGGTCTATGTGCTTGAGAGAAAAGCTGAAATGGTTTCTGTTGTACCAGATGGCTTCTCGCTGAAATGGTTTCTGTTATACCAGTAAAATGGTTACTACAATTTTTCTACAGTAACCAGGGACCAGCCTCATCTCTGATACTCTACAGAGCAGTCCCAAAGCTGTTCTAACTCAAACTTGGTTTCCCATGTCTCTAACATTGTTTTGGAAGTCAGAAATATTATGAGTGCAGTCATGCTGACCAGAACCCTATCCATTCAGCCTTAGACTCAGATAGTTTTAAGTTGAATTGTGATATAAAGCCACTAGATTCATCTGCACCACCCAAAGTTTCCGCTTATGAAAGGGGAATTCCCATTTACTTTTGTATTAATTGTGTTTATTACAGTAATGCCTATGGACCCACCAAGAATGTGCCCCCATTGTGCTAAGCCAACAGAGTTTGGACAGTCTCTGTTCCTAAGAGCTTGCAATCTAAACAGACAAGAGAGAGGCAGAATGGGGAATCAGAGTGAACAATGTGCTGGCAGGAAACATCATGCTCATTCCACAAAGTTTTTTGGTGGGGTTAGTTAGGATGGTCTGAGAGGCAGGGATGGGGTGAAGCTGAGGTGAAGAGACTCTGAGGAAGGGAGAGGGTTGGAGCAAACAGCTAGTCAGCACAGGGCAGAGAATGTTTATTCAAAAGTGCAGTTATTTCCTGAATGTCCCTCCTTTACCTACTCCTGCTCTTCTAGTTGGTTCTTCTCTGCAATTTTTCCTCATTGCCATAGGGAAGGAGGTGGGAGCAGCACCCTCCCAGAGTTTTAGTGCCCTGGTAATGTTTGTTTGTATGTTGGGGGATGTCTTCTAAGTCTTCCCTGCTCAGCTCTTATGGTTCCATAAAGGGACCTCAGATGAGCTCATTTAAGGTTTAATACACTTCTGTAGTTTTACACAAGGGCTGCGTCTAGACTGGCATGATTTTCCACAAATGCTTTTAACGGAAAAGTTTTTCCATTAAAAGCATTTGCGGAAAAGAGCATCTAGATTGGCACGGATGCTTTTGCGCAAAAGCACTTTTTGTGGAAAAGCGTCCGTGCCACTCTAGACGTGGTTTTGCACAAGAAAGCCCTGATCACCATTTTCGCCAAACGGTTCTCATCTGTCTACACTGGCCCTCGTGCGCAAAAGCATTTGCGCAAGAGGGCTTTTTCCCAAACGGGAGAGTCATTGTATTTGTGCAAGAACACTGACAATCATACATTAGATCGTCAGTGTTCTTGCGCAAATTCAAGCGGCCAGTCTAGACAGCTGGCAAGTTTTTCCGCAAAAGCAGCTGCTTTTGCGGAAAAACTTGCCAGTCTAGACGCAGCCAAGAAGTAATCAAAATCCTCTCCTAGATGCAGATTTGGTTTTCTGAGTTAGTTGAAAGTGTAGAACAAAAGTGTTTGTACAACATATGTTTTTGATTTAGTAACAATAGAGTCATTCAAAACAGTCAGGATTTGGAAATATTTGCAGTGTATTGAAAAAGACATATGTAGTTTATAAGTGGAAACTGAGAAGTGAAGTCAATACACAAAGTTGTAAGTGAACTTTAAACACAATGTCCCCCCCCCATCTAAAAATATTTTAATGATCTTGTTAAACTAAAATCCTGAGGCATAAATTTTCCTAGGAAGTCACTGAAGTATATAGCTATAGTAAGTTTATATATATATATATATATACATATATATATATATATATATAAAAACAGATAGCTCTAATTCCTGCAAATTGCAGACCTAATCTGTTTCCCTTTTGGGTATGAGAAACACATCAACACCATTGTAATGTGTCTACTAATCTGAACAGTGAAGAGCCAAGAATGTATGTGCCTCTGTGTAGTGAATGAGAATAAAGTCCCTGAAGATTCAGCTGGAACTGAAACTGTTTAATGTTGAAGCAGTGAATGTCTCATTGATTTAAGCATTGAACAGGTGATGCAATAAAAAACCTGCATGTTAGCATCCCCTAAAGAGGTAAGAAACAATAACGAACACTTCTATGGTTGCTAAAATGAGGACTAATAAACAGCAGCATGCAGACATTTTCTGTTGTTCTGGAACCTAAATCCACTGAAAAGATTAGGCTCTTGATTGATTAAAACAAAATGGAATGTTTAAGATATATAATTAACAAACTAGGGAAATGTACTCAAGCTGCAATTACTGTCAGGTGGGTGTATAAGTGGTTGAAGGACCATACTCAATGGTTTGCTGTAAAAGATGGGAGGATGACTCTTATGGGGTTCCACAGGATTCTGTCCTCAGTCTTTTGCTATTCAATCTTTAATCTTTTCATTAATAGCTTTGATGATGGAGTAAAGAGTATGCTTATAAAACTGGCAGATGATACCAAGCAGGAAGGGGTTGCTAGCACCTTGGAGGATAGGATTAGAATTCACCATGACCTTAAGAAATTGAAGAATTGGTCTGAAATCAACAAGATGAAATTCAATAAAGACAAATGCAAAGTACTACACTAAGCAAAGAATAATCAGATACACAAATGTAAAATGGAGATAACTAGGGAGTTGGTAATACTGCTGAAAAGGATCTGCTGGTTATAGTGGATCACAAAGCGATGAAGTGATAAAAAGACTAATATTCCTCTGGAGTGCATTAACTGGAGTGTTGCATGTGAGACAGGAGGCAATTGTCCTACTCCCTTTAGCACTGGTGTACTCATATGAAGTACTGTGTCTAGTTTTGGATGCCACACTGTAAGAAAGATGCAGCCAAATCAGAGAGAATACAGAGAAGAGCAACAAAAATGATAACACGTTTAGTTTTGAGAAAAGAAGAATGTGGGGGGGGGGAGGGGGGGCGACTTGATAACAGTTTTTAAATATGGTAAGGGCTGATACAAAGAGAACAGTGTTCATCTGTCCTCCTTTTCCAATGAAGGTAGGACAAGAAATAATGGGCTTAGTCTGCAGCAAGCAGAGTTAGATTATATATGAGAAATCCTTGCTAATTGTAAGGATAGTTAACTACTGGAATAGACTCCCAAGGGAGGTTTTTAACAAACTTCTGTCAGTGATAGTCTAGGTTTAATTGGTTCTACCTAAACTCAGGTGGTTGAGTTGTTTTCCTCTGAAGGTCACATCCAGACCAACATTCTTGTGATAAATGTCTGCCATTCCCTTCCACCTAATAAATTTCAGAGACAAGGAACAACAAGGAATATAGGTGAAGTAAATTAGAAGATTTTGCACCATTAGGAATGATTATTGTGACCTATTTTACCTATTTTTATTTGGTTTCAAAACATGGCTTAATGAATATTTCAGAAACCAAAACATGTGGCAATAGGAGAAACCAGGGAAATGGCTCAAATACTGACATATGCTTGTCACTGAGCAGGAATTTTCTGAAATCTTGCCTGTACTGTCCTAATGATCATTATGTTAGACCTGTTTTCTCATCTTTCTTTCCTCCTCTTTTAAATTGACAATCTCAATTCTTGGATTTTAGTGGAAGTTATTATCCTTGCACTTTACTGAGTTAAATGATATAGATCAGAGGTGGACAATCTATAGTCCAAAAGCCTCATCCGGATCATCAGGTTAACCCACCCCCCCAAGTTTAACTCCAGGGAGCAGGGTGGGGAGCTTGCCCCACTCCAGTGCTCCTGCTGGGGAGCAGGGTCAAGGGCTTAAAACATGGTTCCTGGAAGCAAGGGCAGTGAGAGGGCTCTGCACACTGCTACCTCTCCAAATGCTGGCTCTGCAGCTTCCATTGGCTGGGAACCATAGCCAATGGGAGCTGTGGGGACAGTGCCTGTGGATAGGACAGTGTGCAAAGCCACCTACCCCCACCTCCATGTGGTAGCTGCAGTGTGGAGAGCCACTGCTTCTGGAGCCACTTCAGGTAAGTACCACCTGAATCTTGCACCCCTGAGATCCCCTTTGCCCCAGCTCTGACCCCCCTCCCAGCCTCCAAACCCTTCCATCCCACCTAAGAGCACCCTTTGGCAACCCAAACCCCTTATCCTCTGCCCTACCCCCAAAGTCTGCACCCCCAGCCAAAGCCTCATCCCCACACCCGAATTCTTGCTTGAGCCCTTATTCCCCTTCCACCCCAAACTCCATCATCTTAGTCCAGAGCACCCTCCTGCACCCCAAACTCCTCATCCCCAGCCTGACCCTAGAGCCTGTACCCACATCCAGAGACCCCCACCCCATGTGCTTCAATTCCATGCCCTGGCCAAGAGCCCACATCTGCCCTCCAAACCTCTTGATCCTATCACCTCACACACTCTGAACTTCTCATTTCTGGACCCACCCCAAGCTCATACCTCCTCTTGCATCCCAAATCCCCAATTTTGTGAGCATTCATGGCCCTCTACATAATTTCCAAGACATTGCTCTCAGGCCAAAATTTTGCCATCCATGATATAGATGATGGTGGCTTTAGCACAAAAGACTTCAGTTGTGGAGAAGTGCAAGGTAAATGAAATGATGAGACCAAAAATACCCCAGACCACAAAATTAAGTCAGTTTGACAGAACATCCTAAGTGAACAGAATATCATCTATCACTAAAGTATAATTTTCTCCAATTGTGGCTACTTTTTCAAGAAGAATTGGGTTATTCTCCTTTTTTCTCAAAAAAATCTTGAGTAAATTTATAAAGGTTAGTGAATAATTACATTAACTCTATTAACTGGGCAAATAATTAAAATATTAGCCAAATGATGTATCTTATCTTAAAATCCATGAAATTATTCAATTAATTTTATCTGCATTGCTGTAGTTATGAACTTTAAAACTCTACTGTCAGTCATGCAAATGGGGAGAAAGGGTACCTCAAAATAGTGTTCTCTCTGATTCTTTCACTTATCCTCTGTCAGAACAGGGAAAACCTTCCATCTATCTCTGTTACAGTGCATAACATGTGTCATGATCATGAGGGTTAGCCAGCAGCCTGGGGACTAACTATGTCCCTTACCTAGCCAGGTGGAGTGGCCAATAGGAATGTAGGTAGGAATTTCAAACTGGGACAAAGGAATTTTTGTTTTTTCCCTCCTTTGTCTCCGGGCAGTTCTCTCCAGCTATTGAGGGGGGCAGACATTATGTCTCCCTCCAAGCAAAGACTCTTTCTTCACTTTCTGTAAGTAGGGTAAAGTTTAGATAAAACTCAGACATGTTAGGTTTCATTGTTTTATGGTTTGGGTATGGGATCTGCTGTCTGTGCACTTTTTAAAAAATGTTTTGGCTTTCCTTTGTAACTAAGTTCTAGTCCCATGGAGTTTCTCCATGGCTGTGTCTATACTGGCAAGTTTTTCCGCAAAAGCAGCCGCTTTTGCGGAAAAACTTGCCAGCTGTCTAGACTGGCCGCTTGAATTTGCGCAAGAGCACTGACTTTGTAATGTACAAAATCAGTGCTTCTTGCGCAAATACTATGACGCTCCCGTTCGGGCAAAAGCCCTCTTGTGTAAATGCTTTTGCACAAGAGGGCCAATGTAGACAGCTAAAAAGTGTTTTGCGCAAAAAAGCCCCGATGGCGAAAACGGCGATTGGGGCTTTCTTGCGCAAAACTGCATCTAGATTGGCACGGATGCTTTTCCACAAAAAGTGCTTTTGCGCAAAAGCGTCCGTGCCAATCTAGACGCTCTTTTCCGCAAATGCTTTTAATGGAAAAACTTTTCCGTTAAAAGCATTTGCGGAAAATCATGCCAGTCTAGACGTAGCCCTCGAGTATATTATTTTGTTACTTTTCCATCTAATTGTTATGCTTGCAACAGGAATAATGTGGTGATAATAAAAGTTTTCTCTTTTCCTTTTATTAACCTGGTATTGGTTCACTAGCCAATAACCCGTCATACAACGGGATTTTTCGGGACTCTCCTCCATGTCTGTCTGTCTGTCTCTCTCCTCCTCCTCCTCCTCCTCCTGCCTCCCCCCTCTCTCTCTCTCTCAGCTCTCCTCCACCTCCTGCCTCTCTCTCTCCGTCTCTGTTTCTCTTCTCCCCCTCCTGCCTCTCACTCTCCCTTTCTCTTCTCCTCCCCCTCCTGCCTCTCATTCGGGGAGCCACAGAGCCCAAACAGCTGTTTGGGCTCTGCGCTCCCCGTGCGGGAGCAAGCAGCGCAAGCGGCTGTTTGGGCTCCACACTCCTCATGCAGCACCAGGAGCGTGGAGCCAAAATGGCCGCTTGCACCGCTTGCTTCCCCGCGGTGGCCTGGCTGAGTGGCGCAGAACTCAGCCAAGTGCCACGGCGGGAGGCAAGAGCACCCCCCAGAGGTGAGTCTGTAATACTACAGCATTACAGACTCTCAGACATTGGGCTACTATATATATGATGGTGGTGTCCTGCTTTTTACTTTAGGGGTGAGATTTTCCCAAATGGTCTCTCCCCTGGTTTCTTTATTAATTTGGGTGGTGGCAGTGGAGATTCTATCCCCAAAACCTAGGATTTTAAGATTTTGGGGGGAAGTTTTATACCGAAGCCTGGTAGAAAAGGTTTTGGGGTACACTTGCTGGCCCCCACTTCTGCATTTATCGTCCCAGCATGGGGAGGAGCCATGACAGCATGTCTGATATATTGTTCAGTTTGTGAGAAAAACTCATTTCGTATTTGGTCAATGGGCATGAGTCAATCAATTATCTACTGGACTAACTGTGATTTTTTCCAGAGTATGTTAGTATTCATATTTCTTGGAAACTGCAAAAATTGCCCATCATTAAATGTCCTAATTTAAATGAAAGAAGACCAATCAAACCTATTCTACAGCCCTAGGTGCAAGGTCTAATTCTGCCACTGTTATTTGTGTTAATAAAGTCCGTTATTCTTGAAAAACAATCCTAGCGTCCACAGTACCATTCCATTATTTCGACAGAAAGTTGAAATAATGGGTGGCTTTTTCTGATCGCGGTAAACCTCATTTCACGAGGAATATACCTTTTTCCAAAAAAGCATTGTCAGAAAAGACTGTGTATGGATGCGGAAGAGGGAGTTATTTTGGAAAAAGAGACCTCCAGGAAATAACACAGGTGCCCTGCTGGCCACTCCATCCACACTTATCACAACTCTATAGTTCCTGTTTCCCGGCAGCTCTTAAAGCTGCAGACACAGGGAACAGGGCTTGTGGCAGGAAGCAGGCCCTGAGAGCTTCCAGCCTCAGCATAGCTCACAGTGCCACACGTCTGGGCACCATGTCTGAGCCACAAGCCCCCCAAGATCCCCCTGTCCAACCCAGGGATCATGCACAGGGCTCCCAGAACCCTGTCAGAGACTGCAAAAGGCTTGTGCCACCCTGGTCTGGGGTGGAGATCCTGGCCCTCCTGGAGGTATGGGGCAACGAGGAGAATGTCCAGGATCTCCACTTCAGACAGCACAATGCTTAGCCACGAAGGGCCACACCAGGAGCCCGGAGCAGGTCTGGAGCAAGGTTAAAGAGCTTGCTCATCCTCTGGGGCAGTACCCTACTCCTGCCCCTATTATGACAAACTCCACCGCATCCTGGGGGGCCATGCAGACCCTTCCCCACCCCTGGTGGTGGACTTGGGTCTGGAAACACCCGTTGTCACCTGCCCGGGGGGTCCCAGCACCCTGGAGAGGAAGAGGAAAAGGAGGAGGAGGAAATGGCCAGCACTATGACTGCACTCACATTGGAGCCAATACCCCACGGCCTGGATGTCTCTCAGGCATCCTCCAAGGCCAGGGAGGGATCATAAGGTCAGTGCTCTTAGTTTTTCACACACACAGGGTGGGGGTGGTGGGCACTGAGGGGCTGTGTTGTGATCATCGCTCAGCTTTCTCGGCCTGGTCATCGCGCAGCAGTCAGTGCACGTGGATGACATGCAGCACCAGTCTGCACCACAGCTCCAGAAGGAAGCACTGGAGCACCGCTGGGCTCCTGCTCACATGCTCTGGGGAGGCTGCCCACACTTCTGACCCCGGGGGGATGCCCTCCCAGCATCAGCCACAGCTGGAAGGAGGCTGGGGACAAGGGCAATGCATGCAAGCACACAGACTCCGGTGTGCTGCACACTGCACATGGGCATGCCTACATGCTAGAGGCAGCAGACCCTCCTGGGGATAGCGCAGGTGTCTATGAAGCCCCGATGGAAGCTCAGGCACCTCAAGGCCCCTCTCCTGGCCATTGGATCCCAGCGTGGCTGGCCATTTCCCTTGCTTGCATGTCTGTGGGATACGGGGGTGGGGGCGGAAAGCATGGTCCCCTGGGGACCTCCGGGCCCCTGTAAGACAGGGCTGGCCTTGCTCCTGGGACATCACTCTCAGCTCACTGATGAGGGCAAGGCCTCAGGGACAGTGTCTCCAGGCATGACTGAGCACCTCTCTTTATTCTCCACAGCTGGACCAGCTGTGACTGTGGAGCGATCATCACCAGCAGAGCCGGCTGTCTGACTGTGGGGGAGCCTCAGGGGTTGGAGGGTCCAGGAGGACCTCATGAGGGAGTACGTGTCATGCAGCAGACACTTGCCCAGAAGGTCCAGAATGGCACACAGTGGCGGGCCCAGATGTGGTCTGAGCTGCTGTGGCAGGGCTGCAACATGTATGCGACCATCTGGGACATGATGACCTACCCAGTTCCTGCTCCAGTTCCCACTCCCCCTCCCATGCCTGACCCTGCTCTAGGCCCCCCTCCTGCCTATCTCTCTATCCTCCCAGGACCACCCCCCACCACCTCACCACCACCCCGCAACTCCAAGGTTGCTGAGGTCCCTGGACAGGAGGCAGAAGAAGCACCCGGCCACACGCCAGTCTCTGTCCCAGCTCTGAGCATCTCCTCCCACTCCAAGGTTCTCAGCCCCCTGCTCCCCTCCCCATTTCCAGGTTCTCAGCCCCCCTCCTCCCCTGTTACTTCAATTCCAAATAAAAAACCAAACAGTTCTTTTTTTTCAAAACAAAACAGTTCTTTTTATTGTGTTCAGGGAAGAGGGATGGAGGAGGGAAGGGAGGGATTGTTGTGGGAAATGCAGAGAGGGGCAAGGCTCAGGACCCTATTGGGGAGGCCCTGGGGAGAGTTACTGGGGTCCTTGAGAGAAACTTTCCCTAAGGGTCTCCTGGATGTGCACTCCCATCTGATGGGCCTGGCGGATGGCAGCTGTGCATGGCTGCTTGAAGATCTGTCCCTTCTGGCCGGCTTCTGCCCGCCACCCCAGAAGGTAGGCCTCCCCCTTCTTCTCCATGATATTGTGGAGAACACAACATGCTGACGCCACCTGGGGGATGTTGTGCTCCCCCACATAGAGGCGGGTCGGGAGGCACCTGAACCATGCCTTCAAGTGCCCGAAGGTGCATTTGGCCTGCATGCAGGCCCTTCCCAAGCAGCCATTGAACCGGTCCTTGGTCTTGTCCAGGAGGCCAGTATATGGCTTCATCAGTAATGGCATTGGGGGTAGGCCTCGTCCCCCATGAGGCACAGTGGAATCTTAACATCCCCAACCCTGATGCTGTGCTCGGGGAAGAAAGTGCCAGCCTCCAGCTTCTGGTACAGGCTGGAGTTGCAGAAGAAGTGGGTGTCGTGCACCTTCCCCAACCAGCTGACAAAAATGTCTGTGAACTGTCCGCGGTGGTTGACCAGGGCCTCAGGACCATCGAAAAGTATCCCTTGCTATTGATGTACTGTGCTGCCTGGTAGTCGGGGGCCTGGATGAGAATGTGGGTTCCATCAATAGCACTCTCACATTTGGGGAAGCCCAGGGCTGCAAATCCGATGACAAAGGGGTCCAAGTCACCCAGGCAGATGACCCTGCGCGTCAGGACAGTGTTTATGGACTTCACCACCTGCAGAAGAAGACAAGGACACAAAACAGAATCAAAGGGGCTGCCTGAGCCCTTGGGAGTTCCCCGAGTCCCTATGAGACCACCCCCTCCTCCCTGCAGGGCTGTGTGAGGGCAGGACTGCAGAACCCCTGAGGACAGGGCTTCCCCTCCAACACCTCCTGCACCTCCAACCCCCCTTTCCCTAGCATCCCCCTTTCCAGTACTCCCCCCCAGGAACTGCAGCCCGAGAGCACCATACCTGCATGAGGAGGGCCCTGATGGTTGACTTTCGCATGTCGAACTGGTTGCCCATGGACCAGTAACTGTTGGGTGTGGCGAGCTTCCAAACGGCAATGGCAAACCTCTTGTCCAGGGGGCTAGCAGGTCGCATCTAGGTGTCCCATTGTCGGAGGGCAGGGGCGAGCCACGCAGACAGCTCCAGGAATGTCTCCGACCTCATGTGGAAGTTTTGGAGCCTCTACTGGTCATCCCAGCACTCCATCACTATCCAGTCCCACAAGTAAGAACTGGTGTCCAGCCTCCAGAAGTGTTGCTCCACTGGGGGGTGTGGTTGCAAGGGCGTTGCTCCCGCACAAAGGCAGAGGTTCTCAAAGATGAGCTTGGGGTCGAGCTCATGCAGGGCCATGAAGGCAGCCTGCAGAAACTGTAGCATGGCAGTGTGGGGCCATTGCATGCCCAGAGGCAGCTCTGGCTCCACAGTAGGGAGTGCTGTGGTGACCAAAGGCAGGGCAACCAAAGCACACAGTTGAAATGCTTTGCTGTCCCTCAGGTTATGTCTACACTACAGGGTTTGTGTGCAAAAAACCGTGGAGCATTCACACCTCAAGCGTATTTTTGTGCAAGAAAATTTACAGTAAAATGGCAGAACAAAGGGCTTTTTGCAGTGTAGGTATTCCTCTTTCTATGAGGAATAACTCCTTTTTGTGCAAGAGTTCTTGTGCAAAAAGGGGTCTGTGGATGCTAACAGGGGTTTCTTGTGCAAAAAGAGCCTATCAGAAAAAGTACAGGTGCTCTGATGGCCATTCTGTGAATGGCCATCAGAACTTTCTTGCGCAAGAATGTCCATACAGTGTGGACGCTCTCTTGCGCAAAAGCACATCGCTTTTGTGATGTGCTTTTGAGGTGCGGACGTGCTTTTGCTCAAGAAGTTTTTGCAGAAGATCTCTTCCACAAAAATCTTCTTGCACAAAAACCCTGCAGTGTAGACAAAACCTCAGAGAGGTAGGCAAGCAAGCAGAAGAACCTGAGAAACGGCTATCCAGGGGGGTCCCGTTAAGCACACATCTCAGATAGCCTTATGCAGCAGCACCCGGAAGCAACTGCTGACCTAATGCCCTGCCTGAACTGGTTCTGTGTGGCCTTAAATGCCAGATATCATCCAATCAGTGTGGACGCTATCTTTCGAAATAGCACATCACTATTTCCTTGCACTTTTTGCATGTGGATGCCCGATTTCAAAATAAGCTGGAAAAGCTTATTCCAAAAAAAGCTTGCAGTGTAGACATAACCTGAGTCTCTGAAGGTTACTCTCCAAGAACATAGTTTCTCAGGGTATGTCTACACTACAGCATTATTTCAAAATATCTTATTTCGAAATAGTTATTTTGAAATAGCTTATTTCGAAATAATGCGTCTACACACAAAATGCATTTCAAAATAGCATCTGGCTATTTTGAAATAGCGTGTCCACGCTGATAGGACGCTGAATTGCATTTAAGGCCGGCCAGAACCTGGTCCAGCAGGGAACCAGGTCAGGAGTTACTTTGTGTGGCTGCTGCCTGAGGCTATCTAAGGCCTGTGCTTAAAGGGACCCCCCGGACAGCCGATTCTCAGCTTTCCCTGCTTGCTTGCCTACCTTGATGAGGGACAGCAAAGCATTTTGTCTCTTCATGCTCTGGTTGCCCTCACTCGGGACATCACAGCACTCTGCAACATGGAGCCAGAGCTGCCCCTCATTGTACTCATTGTGAGGCATGTGCCTCATTCCTCCCTCACATCCTTCCACTTACCCCGCCCCCCCCGCCACCCCCGTCCTGATGTCAAATAAAATACATGTATTTTCATGAACACAAACTCTCTTTATTTAACAAAACTGGAGGGGGGGGGGAATGAAACTCTGGTGAGACTGGGGAAAGGAGGTGGAAGAGGGGAGAAGAGAGAGTGGGAGAGGGGAGTGGGAAACCTGGGAGGAGGGAGCTGGAAGGGGGAAGCAAGGGGAAGAAGAGGGAGGGGAAGTTCAGGGCTCAGTGTTGGGGGATCTTGCCAGACCAACTTGATTTGCATGCAAACCTGCTCCTGGGTTCGCATGTGACCTTTGGTGGCCAGGCTGGCAGCTATCCTGCCATAGACAGCTGCATTCCTCTGTCTAGTGCAGAGATCATGGATGTTGGGGGCATCCCCCCCAAACCTGAATAAGGTCCATGATCTCCACCCTGGACCAGGAAGGCGCCTGCTTTCTCCGGGCCCTGTCAGGCTCCTGGGAGCTGGCAGACTGCTCCTGGGGAGCGGCGGAGGGCTGGCTGCCAGTGGCTTGCTGGCTTATGTTTTGGGACTACTGGGTCAGGGGCAGTGACTACTGGCTCTGGGCTGTCAGGCTTGGAGCTGGCACAGGCACTGTGGCCAGAGTCAACCCCTTTAAGGGCTCTGGGGATGGGGGAGGGAGAGGAGTGTTCTTGGTTGAGGCTGGAGTGGCCACCAGGGCACCCTGGGAAGGCTGGAGGCCCCCTATTTCAATATAAGTGTCTACACAGAACTTATTTCAAAATAGCTATTTCGAATTTGGCTTTATTCCTCGTGGAATGAGGTTTACCAAATTTGAAATAAGTGCTCTGCTTTTTCGAATTAATTTTGAAATAGCGGTTTGGCTGTGTAAACGGTAGTAAAGTTATTTCAGAATAACGGCTGTTATTTCAAAATAACTTTGCTGTGTAGACATCCCCTCAGTAATAAGATCTGAATTTAATCCATTTGGCACCACCATTGGACAGCTCCTATTTGTGTCTTCCAGAAAGACTAGCAGTGTTTCCTGATATGACTAGAAAGATACTGAAATTTTTCTTGGAGTAAAAACCATTTGAGATTATATTCTGTTAGTGCCAAGCCATGCATACTGGCAAAATATCCCTACTGGGTTTTTGTAGAGATTTAGTTTTCTGCTGGAAGTGTCCTTTAAATTAATTCTGTTTTTCAGATAATCAGGTATTGAACCTTGGAAACTTAATTTTAATTGGGATATAAATTAAATGTATTTCAGAGATCTAATAGAATCCAGGTAATAATGTGAACTCATTTGATTGTTTTCTTTTGTTTTAAGGACAAATTTTGTAGTACATTTTAGTTTTACATTGCAACATCGCTTTACAATTTTAAAACTTCTTCTTACATTAAAGGGAATAAACTAATTCCAGCAAAATATGCTTTATGTATGTGTGTGCTACATAAAGAAGTCAAAAGTACTATTATATTTTATCAAGTGTAACTTAACATTTTAATAGATAGTGGGTAGGACTGATCTGACAAGGCATTTTCATATTGAGAAATGAATGCTCAAAATAAGAAAACACACCATTTAGAAAGTTAATGAATCATTTCTATAAGACAAGTGCTTGCTGGAAGTGCAATAGAAGAATTTTATATGGAAGGGGTTCTATAATCTTCTGAAGTGCTCTAATATTTTAGTCTTTGTTCCTTTACTTTGATTTCATAAATTTTCTTTGTTTTTTAACTAGAGTTGAAAAAGAAGGACCAGATGTTAAAGGTGCATGACAAGTTTTTAGGTTAAACCAGTTTAAAGACTTTCAATGTGTAATTCACTGAATTCCACTGAAGTTATCCAACCATTTTATAATCTTTCAAATGTGTAATCAAAGTAAATCCATTTCTGATAAGTCCTGATAATGTAAGAATGGGACTAAACTTTATATTACAATTCTGATTTGTAGAATGTTCACCCACAGCGGTGAAAAATGTATTTTCTCACATTCTCTCACTAATAGCCATTTTTCTAAGGTGATACAAAATTACTTGCATTAAATCAAGAATTTGTCTGGAAGCACAGCTTACACCTAGCTTGCATGCCCAGAAAAGACATTTGTTTATGATTTTATGTGAGGTAGCATCTGTTTCTGCTGTGACTCATGACAAATTCTCGGGGGGAGGTGACGTAAGCCCTGCAGTAAGTGGGGAAGTGGAATACTGGGAGGAAACACAAGGAGGAGGGTGCAACAGGGGAAGCCTCCTGATTCATATTAAGAAAGTAGGGCACTCGGCTAGTTATCTTAGGTGCCTGTACACAAATGCAAGTAGCCTGGGAAACAGGAAGAATTGGACGTCCTGGCACAGTCAATGGACTGTGATCTGATTAGATTAATAGAAACTTGGTGTGGTAACTTGTATGACTGGAGCACTGTCGTGAATGGGTATAAACGGTTCAGGAAGGATAGGTGGGGGAGAAAAGGTAGAAGAGTTGCGCTATACGTAAGAGAGCAGTGTGGTTGCTCAGAGCTCTTATATGAAACTGAAGAAAATCCTGTTGAGAGTCTTTGGGTTAAGATTAGAGGCAAGAGCAACAAGAGTGATGTTGTGATGGGCACCTGTCATAGACAGCAGCCAGTCAGACATGAGCCCCCCACACCGCCACATTGGTGTCTAGGTGGCTGAACACACTTCCCTGCTTTCCCCCTTCCTTGACCCTGGCTCTCTTAGATACAATTTATGTCAGGGTGTCAAGGCCAATAATGCCAGATGGTTGCTTAGAAACCATATTGCTTAATGTATGCTTATAAATATGCATGTAGCCTATGGAACGAGTGGGGAAGTGTGAATGAGAAACACCCAGTTGTAAGGCAATCTAGAATCTATAAACTTTTCCAGCAAAAAAGGACCCTGCAAAGTGTAACAGAACACCAAGCCTGAAGGCGGCCAGGAAGAAGTAGAGCCCTCCTGCAGATCCGTAGGGACCTCCAGGGACCCTCGTCGCCTTAATGGTTGATCTCCGGGAAGCTGACGACTGGCCAGGTCCAGCTACTTGTGAAATCAGAAGTAATCTATGCCACAACTGTAGCCTGCCTCCAAACTGCCAGTATGAATGTGAGGTGTGTGTGTGTAAGTATTTCCATACTCTTAAGAATCTATGCTAATAAACAAGCTGCAGTGCTGCTTGAATTCGCCCTTTGTTTGGTTATTCCTTGGCTGAGTCTGAGGACAGGCAACACAGACCACCAGACCAGGAGAACGAGGTAGATGAGGCTTTCTTCAGAAATTAAAAGAAGGTCCAGATCACAGGCCCTGGTTCTCATGGGTTCAGTCAAGAAGTTTTTGAAGAGTTTTGAGGACAAATTCCCGGTGCAAGTGCTGAAGGAATCAACTAGGGGTCATGTGTGCCTGACCTGCTGCTCACAAACAGCGAAGAATTGGTAGGGGAAGTAGAAGTTGGTGGTAACCATGAGGTGGCTGAATTCAGGATCCTGACAAAAAGAAGAAAGGAGAGCAGCAGATCATGGACCCTGGCCTTCAGAAAAGTAGACTTTGACTCCCTCAAGGAACTTGTGGACAGGATCACTTGGGAGGCTAATATGAGAGGGAAAGAAATCCAGGAGAGCTGGCTGTATTTTAAAGAAGCCTTATTGAGGGCACAGGAACAAACCATCTAAATGTGCAGAAAGAATAGCAAATATGGTTTGGTTTAACAGAGAAATCTTTGATGAGCTTAAACACAAAAAAGGAAGCTTGCAAGAAGTGAAATCTTGGACAGATGACTAGGGAGGAGTATAAAAACATTGCTCAAGAATGCAGTTGTGTAATCAGGAAGGCCAAATTGAATTTGGAGTTGCAGCTACAAGAGATGTGACTGATAACAAGAAGGGTTTCTATGGGTATATTAGCAACAAGAAGAAGGGGAAGGCAACCTATTGACAGATGATGTGGGAAATACTCAATGTTTTTTTTGCTTCCACCTTCACAGACAAGGTCAGCTCCCAGACTGCTGCACTGGGCAGCACAGCATGGGAAGGAGTTAAGCAGCCCTCAGTAGTGAAACAACAAGTTAAGGACTATTTAAAAGCTGGAGACTGTAAAAACAGATAAAAACTTCTCCTGGTTTGAAACTTTCACCTTGTGCGTGTCACAAACTCAAAGAATAGAAATCCCAGAACAAATTAACACATTACTGCAGGGTTTGTAGACAGATGGATGTTTCAAAGAGCTTGCAAATAAGGCTTCATCCTACAAAATAACTAGCATGACACCTAGTACTTCCTACTTCTGACTTATAAGAGCCAGAACTCTACCACATGGGAAAGCTCTTGCCTTAATGAAATATAGTATTAGTAACACAGGATTTTAAAAAAATCATTAAGATCAGAGATTTAGATATCTGTAACGCTCAAAAAAAATTCTGTTAAAGAAACGTTTTCTTTCTTACCTTAAGTCATTAACACGTATATAAATTTTGTTTGAAATGTAATCATGCAAATATCCTGGCACACACCCCCTCCATGGAGCCTGCTTTCCTCTCTGGAAGTGGCCACGTTTCACTCCTCTGTAGTGGAGAGAGGTGAGAGGCAGAGTCCAGGAGAGTCCCACCGTTGCCCAGCCAGCACCGTCTCTAGTGAGGAGGATGGCAGGACGGCTCTGGGCATGCATGGTAGACTGTTCCATGGGTATACAAAACTGGGATATGCTGGAAATACAGAACCACAGTTCATCATTCCTTCATGCATTGCAATCAAGGAATCAGCAAAAGTTGTTGACCAAGCACAAAGGAAGGTTATGAAAGGTGTGGATGAATTAGACTTTTTTGTTTGGGATGAAGCAATAGAAAAAAACAACGTATGCAACAAAGTGGTCTATCCACCACACTATAATTGAAGATGGGAACTTGATGGAGAGGTTTATGGAGCAAGTTATCTTGAAATATCTAAGAGCAGAACCAGAAGTTCATTACTGTCTTTTGACTGTGCCTCTAGTATATACTCCAGAAAATAGGGAATACAATGCGGAGATAATGTTTGGGTCCTTCAGTGTTCCAGGGCTCTACATTGCTGTTTAGGCTGTCCTTCCCTTAGTTTCAGGAGACAGGTAGGAGATCGGACATTGACTGGCACAGTTATAGACAGTGGAGATGGTGTTATTCCTGTCATTCCTGTGGTTGAAGGCTATGTGCTTGGCAGCTGTATCAAACATATTCCAATTGTAGGACGAGATATACTTCATTCAGCAACAGCTGAGAGAAAAAGAAGTAGGAATTCCTCTCCACCCCTCCCTCCAACCCAGACAGAGAGGACTGAAGACACCCCAAACAATCTGCCCCCTGCTTCCGCCTCGCTGCAAAAATGCAAGCATTCACCCACCTCCTTTCCCCCACCTAACCCTGGGCAATCTGCTCTCCCCAGCCTAGCTGGGGGCTGAGATAAAATCCTGCTTCTCAAACTTGCAGGCACCAGCACAATACCTGGAGTTAGGACAGGATGCACAGCACAAACAAATTATCCACCCCTCTCCCAATTCACCCCATGACACAGCACAAACAAATTCACCACCCTTCTCCTAACTCACCGCATGACACAATACAGTGAAACCTTTGTTATCCAGCACTCTGTTAACCAGAAAACTTTGTTAACCAGCATTGCCCCCAGCCACAATACTGTCACATCTTCAAGCACACAGGCCTGGCTCAATTTACAATGATTGGCTTAACAATTTTTTATTTAAGTAGTACTAATCATCTTTAACTCAAAATAGAAATGTGAGACCAACTGCCTCACACTGCAAAACTACCAATATTAAAAACTTGAGTTTTACTATGATTGTCCATTGGTTTTTCCTAGGTTGATGGGACCCTCAGATAACCAGAATTTTTAGATAACCGGAATGCCCTAATCCTCGAGCGTGCCGGATAACACAGGTTTTACTGTACAAACTCCCCTCACATCAACTTCACCCCAATGCTAGCACCCTCCCTCCCTCTCTTTCCCCCACCTACCCCATGCAGTCAGCCTCTTACCCACCCACCCCCTTCCCAGCCCAGGAGGTTTGAGGAGAGTGCTGGATTTCAGTCTCTGCCTCCCTCTCTCTCCTCCCCCAGACAGGACTCGCCAAACTCCCCTCGCCAATTACTCCCTCCCTCTCTCCTCCTCATCCTCCCACTCCCTCCAACCACTTATTCCATCCTTATCTCCCTTTCTTATCTGCCCTCCTCCATTTCAAGCAGGCAGCACCTCCATTTGAAGCTACTGCTGAGCGAGATGCCCCTCCCCCTGCTGGTGAGCTGATCTCCCTGCCTGCACGGGAGCTCTGAACTTCTGAGCAGGGCTCAGAAAACAGCTGTGCAGCCACATAGTCACACAGTTGACAGGGAACTTAGCTTGAGGAGTGTGGGGGCGCATGCTGCCCCACCTCCCTGTGGGGTGGGACAGGGGCATGTAGTCGGCTTGGCTTCTATAGGAGGCAGGGCATCAAAGACATAGTTTTCATTTTTAAACCTGAATTCTATTGAGTTTGCTCACTTAACTTACAACTTTAATATAATTTTATATGTATGTTCTAAAATGCAAGGGGCCCTTCTTGTTTGTCAATTCTTTGGTGATTTAATCACCTATCTAGACTGAAGGCCTGACAGTTTTAGTTTTGTTCTACAGCTAACAGCACACGTTCCCATATGGTAATAAGGAGATTTGAAAGCTAGAGACTGGTCTTTGGATGCCTCCCAAAGGTAGCCTATATAATGATATATGTGTTACAGCCAGCAAATGCTATAGAGTATGGGATTCCAGCCAGAACAATTACTTTCCATTCCAGATATACTTGCCCAGGCAATTCTATTTAGGGCTGTTCCTCCTCAATGAGCAAATTACTTATAAATATTTATGTGCTATAGATAAAAATATTTGACTAAACATTTATCTTAATTTTACTATCTCACCAAAAGACATGGGACAGCCCTTCTAGCACGGGAAAAATACAATATGGTTTTAAGTGTGTGACTTGCTAAAATGAATCTATTGCCTGAATCTTTCAAGTGAACCTTTTGATAGCTCAGAACGAGATGGTATGTTCACTGGAAATCATGGGGCTGGATAGCTTAGTATCAACTTTTTGGTTCATTAAGACTGATGGCATGTTTGCAAACTTCTCATCTGGGGCTGAAGCATGGTCACACTGAAGCCAAAATTCCTACTGCCTTCAAATATGTCAAAGCCAAAGTGACAAAGTTCCTATTGGCTTCAGGCTTTGGCCTTTGTACTCGAAGTCTCCCATTTGTGAGCCAAGTCACAGTGGGAACAATCCTGTTGTCTTTATACAGATAAATACCCCTGTTTTAGTGACTGGGAGTATAATTTCTACCAAGACGAGTGTAAGATTGTAGGAGAAACTTACACAATGGTACATGGCCTCTGCTGATTGTGTGAAGTGCTGAAGTCCATGGGCATTCAGGACACATAGCAGCTACCGAAATCGGGTGCAAGAACAGAAGAGGTGGTTACTTCCTGGTTCCTTAGAATGAATTTGTGTCATTTCATACATGGGCTACCCATAGTCTGACCATAGTGAAACATCTTCAGAAAGTTTTCCATTGGTGTATGCTGGTCAGGGGGGCTGACAGACTCACTGAGCCCTTATGCAAGGTGGAAGGGGCCCAGCTCCATGATCCTGGAGGGGGAAGGGCCTTGGGCAGAAGGGGCAGAGGTGGGGCTAGCTTCCCCCTGGCAGCCCTTCAGAACTCCAAGGCTATGTCTACACTGGTGGGTTCTTATGCAAGAATGGCCGTTCTTGCACAAGAACCCGCAGAGAGTCCACACCACCTGCCCGCTTTTGTGCAAGAAGATTTACAGTACGGTGTCGGAAGGCAGGGCTTCTTGCGCAAGAGCTACGCTCCTTTCTAAGAAGTGTAAGCCCTCTTGCGCAAGAACTCTTGTGCAAGAGGGTAGTGTGGACGTGTGGCAGGGGTTTCTTGAGCAAGAAAGCCCTATGGCTAAAATGGCCATTAGAGCTTTCTTGTGCAAGAGAACATCCACACTGCCATGGATGCTCTTGTGCAAAAGCACATGGCAGTGTGGACGTGTTCTTGCACAAGAATCCTTGTGCAAGACGTTCTTGCGCAAGAACCCGCCAGTGTAGACATAGCCCCAGAGTGCACCACTTGGGGCTCTGGCTGCTGCTGCTGCTGCACTAGCACTGGTGGCCTCTGAGAGCCCTGGGCCCTTTTGAATCAAAGCGCCCTGGGGCAATTGCCCTCTTTTCCCCCCCCTCTCCTGTCAGCGGGCCTGATGCTGGCAAATGACTAAATCGACTATGTACCACTCACTCTACATGAATATTTTATATTTTATAATCCATACGATGAATTCCTTCTTTATCAATTTCTCTTGGACAAAGGACAAACATTAAATGTCTAAACATTGACATGCACACGCACTACTTATATAAGTAGCTTTCAGTGATGCAAATAGGTATTTGTTAAGTGTGCATAGTTAGCTAGGAAGCAGAAAGAAAGTGTTATTGATGTAAGTGGCTCTCAAATTACTTCACTGCTGTTGATTAGGAAAATGTAAAGTAGACTTGTAGCAAGAACACATTGATGGTCTGGAAATGTTCTTATTAAATAGGACATAAACAAGAAAAGATGGCTTGAGCAGTCAAACAGCAGTATAAGTAAAAAAGATGGAAAACATTTATTAGGGCATCTAGCCAATGTCTTGGCCAATCCAGATACTTTCCAGACTTTATTCTCCAGTGTTTAGTGCAGGCCAGATTTAAAAGAGTTGATATTTATTGGGCAAACCACAACATAACAGTCTGAATTACAGTAATGCCTATGTACTTCAATCAAGATTTGAGTCCAACTCTGTCAGGGTATGTCTACACTAGCCCCCTCGTTTGAACTAGGGTGGCTAATGTAGGCATTCAAACTTGCAAATGAAGCCCGGGATTTAAATATCCCGGGCTTCATTTGCATGTTCCCGGGCGGGCGCCATTTTTAAATGCCCCGTAGTTCGAACTGACTGCCAGCGGCTATACGCGGCAGTTAGAAGTTAATCCGAACTAAGTCCTTAGTTCGGATTAACTGTTACTCCTCTTGCAATAAGGTGTAACAGTTAATCCAAACTAAGGACTTAGTTCGGACTAACTTCTGACTGCCGCATGTAGCCGCGGGCAGTCAGTTCGAACTACGGGGCATTTAAAAATGGCGCCCACCCGGGAACATGCAAATGAAGCCCGGGATATTTAAATCCCGGGCTTCATTTGCAAGTTCGAATGCCTACATTAGCCACCCTAGTTCGAACTAGGGGGTTAGTGTAGACATACCCTCAGATAGTGAACTTACTGGTACACAAAACAGTTGCTGGCATGATGCGTTTATAATTTAAGCAGACAAGAGGAATATAGTACCAGGCCCACTGATGGTGTGTGTGTGTGTGTGTGTGTGTGTGTGTGTGGTGGGGGGGAACAGTGATTCAAAAAGTCATGGGGCTTCTGGTTGCCACTGCTGCAGCAGCTGGAGCTCTGAGCCCTTTAAATCACCATTGGAGATCAACGTGGTACGCTCCAGGCAGCTCTGAGTGCTTCCTGAGGCTGGGAAGCAGTATGCTGTGGGTGGCACTGAGGGCTGGCTGTCCCAATCCCGCTGCATCTGTCCAAGGCTTTGCCCCTTCCATCGGAGCTGCCCCCTCCATCTTCCTCAGGAGCTGACAAAAATGTCCCCCTGCTAGGGATGTAAAATTTCGATTAGTCAATCAGGGCGCTTCCGCCTTTGAAGTGTAGCAACTGCCCCCAGGCTGTTGCTACACTTCAAAAGTGAAAGTGCTGTGGGGAGCACTGGGCGAGTGGGGGACTCAACAGTTCCCCAGTGGCCCTGTGCTCCCCACGGCGTTTCAAGGCAACAGCGCCGCATGGAGCCCAGGGTCAGTGGGGGCGGGCTCCATTCGGCGTTGCCACTTTGAAACACCACGTGCAGCCTAGGGCCAGCTGGGGACCCCAGGCTGCACTCGGCATTTCAAAGAGGCAACACCACTTGGAGCCTGGAGTCTGTCCCCGGGTTCCACATGGCGCTGCCGCTTTGAAGCACCCCCTCATCTTCTCCCCCTTTGCTGCCTCTTTCTGATAGAGACAGCAAGGGGAGAGGAAGCGACTAGTCGACTAGCCTGTCAACTATCTGCTAAGCAGTTTTTTATCAGATAGTCGACTCATCAACTAGTCATTCACATCCCTACCCCCTGCATAGTACAATTTTCCTCATATCACAATTCAGAGCAACTGCAGCTGCATTCCCCTTGCATTGTCCCTCCAGGGCACCCACTCTGGATTTGTGCATCCTCAGCCACCATCTTTTTGGGTACAAACTCATGTATCTCTCCCTCTTGACTGGGGTTTTTATAAGCTGCACAGTTCTCTGCCTATATGCAGTATTTTCAGCAAGCCAGATTGCCTGAACAGGCAAGCTTTTGTGCTTTGCTTTCTTTGAAGGCTAAAAAACAGTGTAATTGCATGTTACAAGTGTTTACAAGTTATTACATAGCTCTTTACAAGCAAGTACCTTTATTCTGAAGATGAAAGCGTTACAGAGAAGACATTAAAAACAATAAAATAATCTACATTCATACTAAAACCTTATCAGAGGTCACCCCAACTTCAGCCTCTGGCATTGAGAGGTGTCAGTTCTTCAAAACCTGCAACTTTTTTTCCTGTGGTTACAAATTCATAATTCTCTCAGATTCAGAACCCAAACAATCCTGAATAGCTCAATTTCCCCTTTGATCTTGTCTTTATGTAACAAATAATGGCTAACTCCTCCAGGCATAGTTTCAGAAAGCTGAGTTTTTGCCTAACCAGAGAAAACCAGGAAAACCACTTAACAATCTTGTCTGGCACAATGAATTCCTTTGAACTTCCAGGTCTCATGTCTGTTACATCTCCCCCCTACATCGGTTATATAAAATCACAGTCTATGTTAGTGCATAAGCTATTTATTGAATTAAGTTTATTTGGAGTTCATTGTATTAAAGTCTCCTAAAGGTATTGCAGGAAATTGTTATTTGTGCTTATGATTAATTGCGTATGTTCTTATGTGTCACACCTCATTTTACAGAGGGGAACTGAGGGTGTGTCTAAACTACACCCCTCTGCTGACAGAGGGATGTAGATTAGGCACATGGCTATTGCAGATGAAGCGGGGATTTAAATATCCCGTGCTTCAGTTGAATAAAAATGGCCACCGCTTTTTGCGGATGCGGCACTTCGCCGGCAAAAAGCGGCAGTCTAGACAGGGATCAGTCAACAAGGAAAGCCTTTTCCGACCAATCCTGTATACCTCGTTGCATGAGGCATAAAGGATCGGTTGGAAAAGGCTTTCCTTGTCGACCGATCCCCGTATAGACTGCCACTTTTTGCCGGCAAAGTGCTGCGTCAGCAAGAAGTGGCGGCCATTTTTATTCAAATGAAAAGCGGGATATTTAAATCCCTGCTTCATTTGCAATAGCGATGTGCCTAATCTACATCCCTCTGTTGGCAGAGGGGTGTAGTTTAGACACACCCTGAGGCACAGAGAGATTAAGACCATCCATTGTCTCTAATGGGATCTTGCTATTATCCTGATAAAGGTTTTATTTTATTAATAAGATAAGTAGCTCATCAGTGTTAGTAAAAAATAAATGAGAATTTGGGGGTGAATATGCTGTTTGTGACATCTGGATTCTGCTGCCTTTGTGAAGTGCTCTTTTATATCTTAGATCTGCTTTAGAAATGGATTTTTTCATAGAGTCATGACTCGGTGAATGGAGGTATTGGGAATTAGATCATTTCCCACCTACCTGACTTGAGGTTAGGTGCATGTGGGGTGATACACTGACATTGAACAATTAAATATGTTTATTGCTAGGCACTGACTCCATGGAGAAGTTTCACAGACAGTGAGGAACAGAGGTTTAACAGCCAAATGCCTGTTTCGTCGGCCCTTCCATGTTGTTAGTCTTCAGCTATTTTGTGCTTTATAGTATAAGAATAAAACGACAGCAGCTGCTCTGAGTTATTCAGCAAATGAGTAAAAATAAATAAATAAAACTCAACTATCTATAGGCAAGCATAGCAAATTCAGCTAAGGTAAAACTTTAAATATTCACGAATAATTCTGGCATACACTTCAGACATATTGAACTATAAAGTCATGTCTTCAGGTATATCTCTGAGTAATGCTCATTCTAAAGTTTCAGTGTTGCCGTCAAATATTGAATCCTTTGATTTTTAATTGAAAATGTTCACCTTGAGAGACTGTAATACTCCTTGCTTGAAGATAAACTTTAAGACTTTATTTCTTTGAAGTATGTGTTTTATAGCAATAATAGATGCTGTACTCCATAATGTCATTAGTGCCCCTGTCCATTTCTTCTGAAAGGTTTCCCCAGAATAATAAAGGGAGGTTGATGTTACTACGTTACTTTAAATGCTCAGTAGAATGTTCAAATGCCTTTTGGTTGCCATGCTGTGAAATTCATTGTAAACTGTTGTTTATGATGCAGCACACAGCCCCTCTGAGGTGGTAGTAAACTTGTTAATAAGTGTCAAATGAAAACTCGATATGATAAATGGCTCCGATTACTTTGCTGTTATCACTAGAAGCAATTCTATCATGTAAATTTTTTTAAAAAGTGAATTTAATGTCTGTGAAAACCACTTTGAAGAGTGATGTCTCCTCTCTACAGAAAAACCAAAACAGGGCAGCATCAGCACAATTCCCAAGAAATGCCAATTAGTGATTATCCTCATGCCCTGCCATGTAAGAAGTTAGTTCTCCAGGCCTAGTCAATCCTTGTCCTCTTGTCTGAGATTACAATAACTAGCTTCTTTTTTGGCAAAGAGAAGGCTGGTTTGTTATATGGACACCTGTCTACTAAGAACAGGGCTGAGATCACTGAACTGCTACCAGCTGGACACTACTTCCAGCCACTTCTGATGTGGATCCTGATTTGCATTTGCTGGCACAGAGAGTTGATAATTGCACCTTTCTACTGTGGCCTTCTTTGCTGCATCTGTGCTGGAATACACCCTGAAGGAGAGGAGCCTGCTGTGGATTGAGAAGCCATTTTCCCCTTCTGGTTTCTTCATGACACTGAAAGTTCAGGGATGTTGTGTGAGGCTGTTCTTGAAGGATATGCACTTTAGACTAGAAACACATTGCTAGGACTCTTCAGAAAAAGACTGTTCTTTGGACATTTTCAGGATAGCTTTTCAGAGTTGAGAAGTTCATGTAAAATTTAATTAATCTATGACATTTTGGGTTTTTATAAACTTATCTTGATCTTTGAACCTTTCAAGATGTACTCATCCTTAAAGATGAACTGGAGTTTTTGTTGGTGCTAGGGATCTGAGCCACAGTATTCTGTGAGATTTTGCAGGCAAATTGTTGAAGACTTTTTTATTGTTGGCAGTTTATTTTTCTGTGTGTAAAGTGTCAGCTCCCCCAAAAAGTTTATTTTTCTCATCTTGTTTTGACATCTTTCATTATCACTGTCAATGTGTATAAGGCTTTAAGACTCAGATTGGAGAAAGAGTTGACCTGAAGTAAACATCAGATGTGATGAAGAATTGTGTTGGAGACACTATTTGATTATTTTCATTTCTGCACAGATGAAAGGACCAAAGTCACATGCATAGTATCTATGCCCAAATAAGACAGAACTGGGTGGAAATCCAGGACTAGTACTGATTATTAGCCCTTTATTTATACTTCTGCTTGCCTGGAACAGATTTAAATGTAAACAAGTATATTAGTACTGAAAATCCATTTTTGTGGATAAATATAATTTTCATCATTTTATAAAACAGACACATTTTAGATTTGTTTCGGATACATTGTACAACTTCTGTAGACAGCCCTATTTGAGAAAAAAAAATGTGTTCACAAATGCATTCATGCGTTCATGCCTGATTCTGATTATACAGCTAGTAGGAGTGAGAAAGAAGCATCAGGCCTGTTTTCTCAAGTGATTGCAAAGATTCATTATAGAGATGAATGCATGTATGTTGAGAGGTTTTGGCAGCTATAGATAAGTATATGAATACAAATCTTTTGGGGAAAATGTAAAGCCTGATGATATTTATTGAGGTCCCAATCCAGAGTAGGGGCATGAATTCTCGGATCAGAAAACCGCCATATACTCATATTGAAATTATCATCTAGCTGCCAAGAACTGCCCTTCCATCACCAACCTCTGTTTGCCAAATGTAATTCCTCTTTTTTGTTACTTTTTTATATTAGAAGGTTTTGCAGAAATAAAAGATAATCCATATTAACCAAACTTCCCAAGCTGTTTTTTTTTCTTGCAGGGAGAAAAACTAACCACTGAGTGGACACAGGCTGCAGTTCGGGAAAGCACTTAAACATGTGCTGATATCCCATTGACATTTAAGGATTATATTAGTAGTAGTTCTATTATTGTGGTTACCATCAGTCAGAGACCCCATTATGCTCTGTACTGAGCAAACATATAACAAAAAGACATCTCTTGCCCTAGAGGTGTTATACTCTAATTAAAGACCAAAATACAACTGAAGGTTTCAAGAAACACACAAGAGGGAACACAAGGAAACAATGAGACATAAAACAAATATAATAAAATACTAATTAGTGTCTCTACATCCCTTGTAATTCTTCTGATAGTGTTGTAGACAGTTGTATTCTTCACTTGGATATTACATTTGATTTGTGCCTAAAAGGCCAGTTTTCCAATGGTACCTGTTAACTTGCTTCTTCTGGAAGTCCCAGAGTAATCATGAATTTGGCTGCAGATTCCTCTAAATCTCTTCAAGTGAGAAAGGTCTAAATTTATGAGAAAGGTAAATGAAAAAATACATAAAGTTTATAGATTTACCTAAGTGTGCACAAGGCCGCATTATTTGTTCTGCTTTGAAATCAGATTTCTACACCAAATTCAGTAATAATTGGTCAAAGTCCAAATGCACATGTATTGTAAAGGGAAAGCAAGGTAGCTTATTAAAACTTTAGCACTGTTATTGAACATCAAGCCTTCATTTGGCATGCATGCACACAGAAATTATGCACGGTAGCTAGACAATGTAAGACAGATGATGTACGATTTCTAATGAAAGACATTATCTGCAATGTTCTAATAATATTAATCCTGGTGTAGGCGCTCATCTGAGTTGTTAACCAGCTAGAAAAAATTACAGGCCTCATATATACAGATGAAAAGTGTTCAGTAGTTCAATTTTTATTTGAAACCTTGTTTGTGGTTATAAAGTACAGGTTGGACCTCCCTTGTCTGGTATCCTCATGACCTGACTGGTCCCAAACAAGAGGATTTGCTGAATGAGGACCATGCTACCTCCATGCTACCCCTCCCTACATGGCCCATGCTACCCCCAGCTAGGACTCCAGATGAGCCCCACTGCTGCCTGCCTGGCCATGGCTCCCCAGGATGGAGCTCTGTGGCTGCCGAGGCTCCGTGGTGGCTGGGGCTTCTGGGGCTGCAGCAACCACGGCTCTGCAGCTGCCAAGACTATGCAGCCACTGCCGGCCCCCTGCTACCGCCCAGCAGCAGGGGCCAGAACTCACTGCTGCACCCCCCTCCCTCAACATGTGGCTCCTGGCTGAGTTGCACCCTCCTGCGCCCCCACTCCTGACCTGTGGCCCGACCTCCTTATACCTGGACTCTGTGGTCCAGGAACATCTGTGGTCCTGCTGGATTATGGATGTTGCCAGACGGAGAGTCCCGGTAAAGGGAGGTACAACTTGTACATCAACTGTCTTAACTGCTTTTCAATGTTTTATCTTCCATGTGTCTTTGCAAGTTCAGGAATTGTTATTGGACAGCTTGGTACATGATCTGACCTTGTTAAGATTATAATCATGCTGATCATTGTTTTGGTTTTCTGTACATTCTCCCTTTGTCTCTCAGGGCATGTCTAGACTACATGCCTCTGCCAACAGAGCCATGTAAAATAGGCTACCCGACATAGTCAATGAAGTGGGGATTTAAATATCCCCTGCTTCATTAAAATAAAAATGGCCGCCACGCTGTGCCAGCTCAGCTGATCGTCGGCACAGCGCACGAGTCAAGACGCAGCTTGGTCGACAAGGGAAGCCTTTGTTGACCGCGCCCTTATGCCTCGTGAAATGAGGTTTACAGGAGCGGTCGACAAAGGTGTTCCCTGTCGACCAATCTGTGTCTTGACTTGTGCTCTGTGCCGATGATCAGCTGAGCCGGCACTGTGCGGCGGCCATTTTTATTTTAATGAAGCCGGGGATATTTAAATCCCTGCTTCATTGACTATGTCGGGTAGCCTATTTTACATGCCTCTGTCGGCAGAGGCATGTAATCTAGACGTACCCTCAGAGGAGGAATGGGCAGGACTCCGAGGCTATATCTACACTACAAGGTTATTTTGAAATAATAACTCCTGAAATAATTATTTTGAAATACCATGTCCACACTCAGAATCCCCATCAAAATAGCACAGATCTACATCAAAATAGCACGTCACACTCATTGGAGCCTGAATCACATTTAAGGCCACCCAGAAGCACTCTGGGCAGGGCAACAGGACAGCTTCCTGGAGTTGCTGCCTGAAGCCGTTTGAGGCTTGTGCTCTACAGCCATGTCTCAGACTCTTCACCTTTGCCTACCTCCCTGAGGGATCAGAAACACCGTAGCACATGCTTTGGTTGCCCTTGCGGATTCCACAGCACTCCTACTATGGAGCCAGACCTGCTGCACAGCAGAGTCAGGCTCCTAGACCTGGGTGGTAGGGACTGGTGCCAGGGCAGAGGAAGGTGCTGCAGGAACTTGGAGGGAAGCAGGTTCTGGAGAGTGGTGACTGGAGTGCTCAATGGTGGCAAACAAGTGCTCTACGCAGCAAACAGCATCTCCTGCTGCAGGGACAGCTGCTTCTAGACTGTACGGCACAGTTCACAGTCAGCACGGTGCTCCTGCAGGTCAGCAAGCCGCCCCGGTCCTCCTGCTCGACACTCCATTGGAGGGCATGCAGGCACTTGAGGTGCTTCCTTGCCAGGTCGTCCTAGGGTCGCCTCCATCTGCGGGTCTCGTGGGGTTGTGCTAATGGCACTGGAGGTGGTGGACACATCATGCTTACAGCTGGTCCAGCTGTGAAGAAAAGCGAGAAGGGAGACTGTGCATTAAGCCTAGCCCTAATCTGTGATCCTACAGCAAGGGTTCACACGATGGCAAAATGCTTTGAGAAAGGACATCTGTTACCTTGACAGTGAGCAGTGTCCTGCAGAGGCTTCACTATCCCCCCACTTCCCGGGGACAGGCAGCCATGGGAAGAGAGCCAGGAGCCTGCGGGTGGGAGGGGGGATGGGCTGGCTTGGCTTCTTTCCATGTCCCACACATGCTGGGTCTGGCAGTGGCAGTGTTTCACAGGGAGAGGACTTCTATTCCTGGTCGCTGGAGAGGAGAGAGGTTGGGTGTTGAGGGAGGTGTGTGTGAACAGCAGATGCTGCTTGCCAGGGAAGATTTTACTGGGATCCCCTCCTCTTCATCCCCCCAGCAGGTTCCCTTGCTGGGGCTTGGTGTCCTCTGCCTTGTCGCACTTGCCCAGGAACAGATGCTGCCTGAGAGTGTGGGTATAAGCCTGTGCCACGTGCAGCACTGCTGTGTGTGTCCATGACCCCATCCTTCTTAGTGGTGGCTTGTGGTGGGAAGGTATCCAACCACAGGGTCGGGTGTAAGGCAGGCCTTCCCAGGAAACTCGTGAGAAGGAGTGAAAGGTTCCTATGTGAGAGCCTCATGGGGCTCAGTGCTCCAGACTCTGGCTCCATGTGCACCCATGTGCACAGGCTTCTGTGCAATCCCCAGGCCAAGAAGGCCAGGTGAGGAGCATGCAGCCCCTCCCAGCCCACTGCCTGGCCCCATGTGTGTGTAGGGAATGTTATGGAACTCACCTCAAGTGCCTTCCCTGGCCTTGTCCAAGCCCTAGGAGACATCGTGGGACGTGGGTACCAGCTCCAGGCTGATGACCACCTCCTGACTGATGGGAATAGGGTCCAGGCTGGCCTCCTTGTCCTCCCTGACATCATTGTCCTCCTCCTTCTCCTCCAGAGCCCCACCCTCATGGAGGGTGACAACGGGCATGGCCAGGCCAGAGTCCAAAATGAGGGGGAACGCAACCTGCCCCCTGCCGGTATGGCATCCAGCTGCTCAAAGTAGTGGCAGGTGTGCGGTGCCACCTCAGAGCAGGAACTTTGCTCCCTGGCCTTTGTATAGGCCAGCCAGAGTTCTTTAATTTTCACCCAGACCTAATCCAGGGTCTGACCATGCCCTTTCTGGGCCAGGCTGGTGGCCATCTGACCATATACTTCAACATTCCTCCCCTTGGTGCATAGATCCTGGATGTTGGTCTCTTCCCCCCAGACCTCAAGGAGATCCAGGATCACTGCACCAGCCCAGGAGGGTGCCCTTTTTCACCCCCGGCCAGGGGCTTCTGAGCTGGCTGCAGACTCGCTTGCAGCCATGGGGGGCTTGGAGGGAGTGCTGGGGTCTGCCATGGCTCCTTTGCAGGCAGTTGTGTGACATGGGGCTAGTAGGAACAGTGTGGTGCCACAAACCCTTTCCTTTCTTCCTGCAGTTTTAAAGGCTAAGGTGTGTGCCTGCGCTGCTGTGCACAAAAAATTCTTCCCCTGCCCACCTCCTTTGGAGAGCCATGCAGCAGCACTTTCACGGCAGGTGGCTGCTCTGGTGGACAGGGCTGGCCGAGGCAACACAGTGAGGGAGCCACCAGGACCTGCAATGGCCTGAAAAGGGCTGCCACATGGCAGAGGGGGCCGGGGATTGTTTTGGCAGCTGGCGCTGGGAATGGGACGTGCCGCCTGGCATGGGAGGAGGGTCTGCTCTGGTGGCTGGGAACAGGACATGCTGCATGGTGGGAGAAGAGGTGGTTCTGCTCTGGTGGCCAGGAACATGTGTGTTAATAAATTGGGTGCCAAGGTGGCACACATCCAAACCAGCACACATGACCTCAATATTGGAACACAAGGCAAAACTCACTCTGCTCATGGTTGGAAAATCATAGAGGGAACACAACTACAAGGAAAGGGAAACTATGTAGTTTTGAGTGGTGTGGACAGAGAGGCCACCAGGGCAGCTGTGAGAAGTCCTGGAGGCCAATTATTTTGAAATAAGTACAGCTGTGCCATCCACACTCAATTTCAAAATAGGCGTTATTTCTCATAGAATGAGGGTTTATTGTTTCAAAATAAGAAGCCTGTTATTTCAAAATAATTTCAAAATAACGGGCTTGCTGTGTAGACTCTGTAGTGTAGACATGCCCCTTTAGAGCAGCAGATGTCAAACTAAAAACCACCAGGAGTTCAGTGGCACTTTAAAGCTAACTAATTTATTAGGGTATTTGAGCTACAACTCACTTCCCAAAGTGGGTTGTGACCCTGTTTTAGTGAAGTCACCAGATCTGGCTTAGAGTTGCTGCAGTCATGGGTTGAAGCCCGAGTCTCAACACCTGGGGCCGAAGCCTGGGGGTGGCCTGGGTTGCAGGACTAGGGTTACGAGGCTCTTGCCTGGGACTGAGAACCTGGTCTGGGCTTCAGTTTTGCCCTCAACCCCATGAGGTGTTGGGGCTTGGAACTGAGCTTTCCCTCTACCCCATCCTAGGCCACGGGGTTTGGGTGGACCTCGGTTCAGTCCTGCCTTCTGGGGTCATGTAGTAGTTTTTTGTTGTCAGAAGGGGTTTGCGATGCAATGAAGTTTGAACATCCCTATTTTAGAGCTTGCTACAGCCAGTCCCACTCCATAACTGATCAGAGGGGTGACTCTCTAATTGAGTGTTCCATTCCCCACTGCAATAGTACTATGCCCCTAATTTTACACCACAGTGTATCAGTGCTGTGTGAAAGGAAAGAGTCACATACAGATTCACCAACTTGTTAGAGTCCTACATTTTCCTATGATGTCTTCCATCCCAGTTCAGACTAGGTTTAACTCTACTTAGCTTATGTAATGGTTTAGCTATAAGTTCACAGATCAAGATTAGCAGGCATATTATTCAACTTTTATATGAAAGTGTTGGGAGAACTGATGAAATAACATGGGATGAAATGCCAACAGTACACACACTCTATACATCATTTATTTCAACCATAAACAGCACCAAATCTTTCAATAGCCAGACAAAGTCAGTATATACATGGAAGACCACAGGGTCAAGACTGGGTACATCTAGACCACAAGCCTCTTTCGAAAGAGGCTTTTTTGAAAGATACTTTCGAAAAAGCCTCTTTCAAAAGAGAGCATCTAGACTACAGCCAGTACTTTCAAAAAGGTGAGCCACTTTTTTGAAAGAGAGCACCCAGGCAGTCTGAATGCTCTCTTTCAAAAAAGCACAGTTTGAATTACATAGCGCCTTTTTTCGAAAGAGCACTTTTGAAAAAAGGCGTTATTCCTCGTAAAATGAGTTTTTCCGTGGTCGAAAAAACTGACACATTCTTTCGATTTACTTTTGAAAGAACACAGCAGCAGTCTAGAGGCAGGGGAAGTTTTTTTTTAAAAAAAGGCCACTTCTTTTGAAAAGAAAGTCCAGACACACCCTAGGCTAGGTCTACACTACACCCCTCTGTCGGCAGAGGGATGTAAATAAAGCACATCAGAAGTGTAAATGAAGTGGGGATTTAAATATCCCATGCTTAATTTGCATAATCACGTTTGGGAGCTGTTTCAAACAAGCACCATTTTGAAACTGAAACCACAGCTTGGACGCAGTTCTGCCGATAGCAGGGTGATTTTTCGACAGATCCTGTACTCCTCGTTTTTTGAAGAGTACAGGGTCTGTCGAAAAATCACCCCGCTGTCGGCAGAATCGGGTCTAAGCCGTGGTTTCAGTTTCAAAATGGCGCTTGTTCGAAACAGCGCCCGAACGTGTTTATGCAAATGAAGCACAGGATATTTAAATCCCCACTTCATTTGCACTTCCGATGTGCTTTATTTACATCCCTCTGCTGACGGAGGGGTGGAGTTTAGACACTAGTGTGTTGCTCATAGGAAGAAGAAAATGCTTAGAAAAATTTGCTTTCAATGCTTTGACATATTTTTGTGTCAGTAGAGATGGCTGAAGTTTGGGATTCTTGTTTTGTGGGAAATTTCAACATTTCAGAGTTAACTTTTATTTGGAATAGAATACAAATATTTGTGAAATTACCTGGGAAATGGAAATTTTAAAAATCTATTTTGAAAATTACTTCAGAAAAAAATCAGTCTTGTTACAAAAGGAAATTTTGTTTAGAATTGTTTTCATTTTACACTATTTTTATTATTTTTACATTACTTTATGGCATACCAAGAGTAGTATGTAATGACATGTAACATGACAATTCACATATACTATGAATTGCTTTGTCATTTTATGACCTCATAATTTACATGGATATGAAAATATATATCTATATATATCGACAGAATTGCTGGGCATCTGGGCAAGGTGGGGGAGTCTAGCTCCTCACTCCTGGAATGGGTGAAGCCTCATACAAAAGGGGTGGGGCTAGGGACAGCCAGCCCTTATTGCCGTCCAGACTGTACCACAGCCTCTCCCCAGCGACCCTTTAGCATGATCTGAAGCAGGTCATGCTAGGATCCTGTGGCAGCCAAAGCCAGGAGCCCCAGGCTCTTTTGAATTGCCAAGCCCCAGGCCAGTTGCCACCCAACAACCTTCCAGTTGGTGGGCCTGATGACATAATTTGCTGAAAATATTATTTAAATTTTCAACCTTGTTTCGTCATAAAATGACATGAAATCTCCCCAGAGACCAGAATACAGTAACTAAAAGCAACACCACAACCTGGCAGGACAACTGATGTAAAACTTGCAGACATGTCTCCACTGCTATGATGATCAATACCTCCTATAACACACACCTATCACAATATGTGGTATACCCCCTCCACTGCACTAAATGCCCCAGTAATGACTATGTTGGTGAAACAAGGCAATCACAACAGTCTGGAATGAACTCACATAGGTAAATGTTCCAAATCACCCAGGGGCAAGCACTTTTCACAGAACGGTCACTCCATAGCTGACCTCTCAGTCCTTGTCCTCAAAACAAACCTGCACAATACTTTCAAAAGACAAGCCTGGGAGCTTAAATTCATAGCTTTGTAGACACTAAAAACCATGGACATAATGAAGTCACTGGATTTATGGCTTATTACAGCATTCTGTAACTAGGGTGACCATATTTCCCTCTGCTGAATACAGGACACCTGGTAAAATTACTCTTAGTAGAGTGCATTCAATGGCAATCAATCAGCACTATGCAGAACAAACATTGAAATTAACATCACGTTGACTGAGCCCGTTAAAAAGAAATACTGCGCAGTTGGATTCTTTTTATGTACCTTCTTATCTTTAAGGCTTTGCTATTCACACAAGGGGAGGTGACAAACACTCCTTCCCCTCCCACACACGTGGGGAGAGGGGAAAGACACACACATACACACACACCTCTTTTACTCAAGGGGGAGGGGACCAACCAATCCAACCCTCCCTACCTGGTATGTCTGCCCTCCACGCCTGGCTGGTTTCCAAGAATGAACCTACATCTACTATTATCTGGCACCACATCGTCATGGGCAGTGACTGGGGGAGGTGCCCAGGATCACATCCCCCCTCCCAGATTTATGTTATGGTTCACACTAGAATGTGGCTAGTGGCAGCCTTTTTGGCATTGTGTGGGAGGGAAGGGATGTGAGTTGCTTCCAGATGTGTGTGAAGAGACAGGCAGGGGGTGAGAGGCAGAGAGAGAGGAGGGGTGATGGTCCATGACCTTGCAAAGCTCACTTTTTCTCTCCGTCCTGCCCTCTGCCCTTGTGGCTCTAAGCAGCTTCTCCCTTCATGCCTGCACAGTGTCCAAAGACAGCTAACACCTCCAGGCTGCTGCTGGCCATTAACATAGTCCAGCTGCCTTTGGTCCCTCAGCTACAGTGCAGGCAGGAAGGGGTTAAGACCTAACTCTGTGTTGTGCACCAGAGCCCAGGGAGCCTGACTGCAGTGAGCCTTGCTAGAGATGTGGCTCAGCAGGGGAGGTGCATTTGGGATGGAGCAGCTCTGCGCTCCCTCGGAGCAAGACCCTGGCAAGGGGTGGGTGGAGGTGAAGAGGGTGGTAGGCCCTTGCCTGGGAGCTGCTGTGGAACTTGCAGGTATGGGAGGTGAACAAACTGGAAATCACTTTCCCCGCTGCCACTCCAGAGCTTAGCTGAGGGGTGGAGACGCTTCCCTGTGCCAGCACTATGCAGGGCTTGGCACATGCAGGGCTCAACTCCTCTTGGCCAGTGCCCCAGGCTGGGAGATCTTAGTCTCTTCTGGGGTGCTGGCCCAGCTGGGGGCAGGGAGGAACCTGCCAGCCAATGCTGCTAGTGAGCTGAGAGCTCTGATGAGGGGCTGGTTCTCAGCACAAAGCTGGAAGGGGGTGGGTACAGGAGTGTTAACTGGCCATTTCACCTTGACTGGTCCCTTACAGTATGTGTTACATATCTGGGCTTAAAAATCAGTTTCACCTTGTATTTAGATGTTACACTGGGTACTTTGCCAGACCTGAAGAAGAGCTCTGCATGTCTGAAAACCTTGTTCCTTTCACCAACAGAAATTGGTCCAATAAAAAGTTCTACCTCACATAACAACATAACACATCACATACCTAACTAGTGCATAAAGAACAGCAAAGTTTTCTGGATGTGACAGCTCACTCTGTGCCGTATTACTGGTATATGGTAAGATAATGCAGAAATAATATAAAAATGAAAAAAATTAAAACAGATTTTAAAAAAAATCATTAAAAATCCATGGGAAACTGAATTTAATTCTAGTTATTTCTCTCATACGGGACAGCTGATAAAATTACACATATTTGAGCAAGTTCAATGGCAATCAATACACAGGATAAATGTTCAAATTAGCTTCAAGATGACTGAGTCCCTGTTGAAAGGAAATAGTGCATAGCTGGAGTCTTTTTACTTACTTTCTTTAAAATTTGCATAGGTGACACACGCAGATATTCCCATACACCTCTCTCACAGGGATAGGGGTGACTGAGCAACCTAAACCAACCCTCCTCCCTCCATGCCTGGTTGGGCCCCCAGGATGGACCCCCATCTCCTGTTACTTGCCGATGCATCTTCTCAAAGCAGCATGAGGGGGGCACACAGGGTGACGGACCTCACTCCCCAGACATTTGTCAGAGATCACACCAGAACATGACAAGCAGCAGCTTTTGTCACTGTGCAGGAGGGAAGGGATGGGAGTGCCTTCCAGCTGAAAGGTGTGGGTGTGGGTGTAGGGATGACTTGGCCTGTGTTTTTCCAGAGGTCATCTCTTCCCTCCCCTCCAACCCCTATGGCTAGAAGCAGCTTGTCCCTGCATACCACCCTACTGTGCAAGCTGCAGGGCTGGATTAAGACCTTTAGAGGCCCTAAGCACTGAAAAGATTATGGTGCCCCCCCATATGTAATCCAAAATAAAAACAATACTATACCGTAAAATCTCATTTTTTTTGGTGCCCCTGCTTTGCTGGTGCCCTAAGCATGTGCCTAGTCTGCCTATTGGGTAATCCAGCCCTGGTGCGAGGGGATACAGAGGAGCAGCAGGGCTGGTGTGGGGAGGGGAGGTTAACTGGTACAGCAGGGAGAGGACAATGAGAGAGGAAGCATGTAAAGACAGCTGCAGCGGCACAGACAGCTGCAGCGGCACAGGAGCCAGCAAACAGAGCTGTAAACAGGGGAGTTTGAGTGGGAGTTTGTAAGGGGAGTTTGGATATTGGGATTTGTTTGGGGTTTGTTTTTGCTGTGGAGGGGGTGTTTTGGTTTGTTTTTGTGTTCACCGGACTAATAGGATTTTGAAGAGAAAGTAGATATAACAGAGGCAGTAGTGCCATGACCCAAGTAGTAGAGAACACAAGGAGGATGATTGGATGTGGTAGCTGCGGTATGTACATGATTCTGGAGGGGTTACCCGAAAGGAGTTTTGTTTGCATGAAGTGCCGCCTGATAGAGTTGATGGAGGAAAAGATCCGAGGATTGGAGATGCAGGTGGAAACTTTGGTTGAGTTTAGAAGGGGGTTTGAGCAGATGATGGAGCAAAGGCATGATGTGGCTAAAGGGGAAAGTTTAGATATGCAGATAGAAGCAGGATCAAGCCCCTTAGAGGGGGGACTGCTGGGTGAAGAAAATGGACAGTGGAAGCATGTGACTAAGAGAACCAGGCAGAGGAAAAGATGGGTTAGTGAAGGAAAAATAGAGCTTAAGAATAGGTATGTGGAGTTGGAGAATGAAGGAGGGGTACAACAGGCAGATAATGAAGATGGAAGGGTAAGGAAGAAGAGAAGAGTGGCTAGCCCTATAGATAAAGGGGAAGAGTTAATGGAAACAGCACCAATAATGAGTATTAGGAAGATACAGGATGGGTTAAAGAGGATTACAAGGGAAGACAGGAATGGCAAGGACTTGCAGCTAGAGGAAGCTAGAGATAGACCAGGCAATCACACTGTCACTAGGAAAAGGCAGGTCTATGTGATTGGGGACTCCTTATTGAGAAGAATAGATAGGCCTGTAACCAGAGCTGATCCAGAGAATAGAAGGGTGTGTTGTCTGCCAGGTGCTAAGATACGGGATGTGGAACTGAGGTTGAAGAGTATTATTAAGGGAGCAGGAAGGAATCCGTTGATCATCTTTCATGTAGGAACAAATGATACGGCTAGATTTTCGCTGGAACGAATTAAGGGCGACTATGCTAGGCTAGGGAGGATGCTCAAGGAAATTGAGGCTCAGGTGATCTTTAGTGGCATCCTGCCTGTTCCTAGAGAAGGGCAACTAAGATGTGACAGGATTATGATGATCAATAATTGGCTTAGGCAGTGGTGCTATAAGGAGGGCTTTGGGATGTATGGCCACTGGGAGGCATTTATGGACAGAGGACTGTTCTCTCGGGATGGACTTCATCTAAGTAGGGAGGGAAATAGACTTCTAGGATGGAGGTTGGCTCAACTGATAAAGAGAGCTTTAAACTAGGAATTTGGGGGAGATGGTTGGGAGATGTTCAGGTAATCTCTACGCCAGATTTTAACACTGAGGGGGAGGCAAATGAAGTAAAGGATATAGCTGGGGGTAGGAGAATGTACATGAGGAAGGGTAGGGTGGATACTAGTCTAACAGGTCATATTGGAGGTACAATGTCCGTGCCAAATTGGGTAAAGAATGTGAGTGAGGCCAAACAGCAAAAATTAAGATGTTTGTACACCAATGCGAGGAGCTTGGGTAACAAAATGGAGGAACTAGAGTTAATGGTCCAGGAAGTGAAACCAGATATTATAGGAATAACAGAAACATGGTGGAATACTAGGCATGATTGGAGTACAGGTATTGAAGGGTATGTGCTGTTTAGGAAAGACAGAAATAAGGGTAAAGGTGGTGGAGTCGCATTGTATATCAAAGATGAGGTAGATTGTAAAGAAATAAAAAGTGATGGAATGGAGAAGACAGAGTCTGTTTGGGCAAAAATCACATTGGGGAAGAAAACTATCAGATCCTCCCCTGGGATAGTGCTTGGGGTGTGTTATAGACCACCAGGATCCACTTTGGATATGGATAGAGACCTCTTTAATGTTTTTAATGAAGTAAATACTCGTGGAAACTGCGTAATCATGGGAGATTTCAACTTTCCAGATATAGATTGGAGAACAAGTGCTAGTAATAATAATAGGGCTCAGATTTTCCTAGATGTGATAGCTGATGAATTCCTTCATCAAGTAGTTGCTGAACCTACAAGGGGGGATGCTATTTTAGATTTGGTTTTGGTGAGTAGCGAGGACCTCATAGATGAAATGGTTGTAGGGGATAATCTTGGCTCGAGTGATCATGAGCTAATACAGTTCAAATTGAATGGAAGGATAAACAAAAATAAATCTGAGACTAGGGTTTTTGATTTCAAAAGGGCTAACTTTAATAAATTAAGGAAATTAGTTAGGGAAGTTGATTGGTCTAAAGAAATTATGGATCTTGAGGTGGAGGAGGCCTGGGATTATTTTAAGTTAAAGTTGCAGAAACTGTCAGAAGCCTGTATCCCAAGAAAAGGGAAAAAAATTATAGGCAGGTGTGTTAGACCAAGCTGGATGAGCAGGCATCTTAGAAAGGTGATTAAGAAAAAGCAGAAAGCATATAAGGAGTGGAAGATGGGAGGGATAAGTAAAGAAAGTTACCTTATTGAGGTTAGAGCATGTAGGGACAAAGTGAGAGAGGCTAAAAGGCAGGTAGAGTTGGACCTTGCAAAGGGAATTAAAACCAATAGTAAAAGGTTTTATAGCCATATAAATAGGAAAAAAACAAAAAAAGAAGAAGTAGGACCGCTAATTACTAAGGATGGAGTGGAGGTTAAGGATAATTTAGGAATGGCCCAATATCTAAACAAATACTTTGCTTCAGTCTTTAATGAGGCTAGTGAAGAGCTTAGGGATAATGGTAATATAACAAATGGGACTAAGGATATAGAGGTAGATATTACCATATCTGAGGTAAAAGCCAAACTTGAACAGCTTAATGGGAGTAAATCGGGGGGCCCAGATAATCTTCATCCAAGAATATTAAAGGAACTGGCACATGAAATTGCAGGTCCATTAGCAAAAATTTTTAATAAATCTCTAAACTTAGGGGTTGTACCATTTGATTGGAGAATTGCTAATATAGTTCCTATTTTTAAGAGAGGAAAAAAAAGTGACCCGGGTAACTATAGGCCTGTTAGTTTGACATCTGTAGCATGCAAGATCTTGGAAAAAATTTTGAAGGAGAAAGTAGTTAGAGACATTGAGGTTAATGGCAATTGGGATAAGTTGCAACATGGTTTTACAAAAGGTAGATCGTGCCAAACCAATCTGATCTCTTTTTTTGAGAAAGTAACAGATTTTTTAGATAAAGGAAATGCAGTGGATTTAATCTACCTCGATTTTAGTAAGGCATTTGATACAGTACCACATGGGGAATTATTGGTTAAATTGGAAAAAATAGGGATTAATATGAAAGTTGAGAGGTGGATAAGCAACTGGTTAAAGGGGAGACTACAGCGGGTCATATTGAAAGGGGAACTGTCAGGTTGGAGGAAGGTTACTAGCGGAGTTCCTCAGGGATCAGTTTTGGGGCCAATTTTATTTAATCTTTTTATTGCTGACCTTGGCACCAAAAGTGGAAGTGTCCTGATAAAATTTGCAGATGACACAAAGTTGGGAGGTATAGCTAATTCAGAAAAGGATCGGGATATCATACAGAAAGATTTGGATGACCTTGTAAATTGGAGTGATAGCAATAGGATGAAATTTAACAGTGAGAAGTGTAAGGTTATGCATTTAGGCATTAATAACAAGAATTTTAGTTATGAGCTGGGGACACATCAGTTGGAAGTAACGGAGGAGGAGAAGGACCTCGGAGTCCTGGTTGATTATAGGATGACTATGAGCCGCCACTGTGACATGGCTGTGAAAAAGGCTAATATGGTTTTGGGATGTATTAGGCGAGGTATTTCCAGTAGGGATAAGGAGGTGTTAGTGCCATTATACAAGGCATTGGTGAGACCTCATTTGGAATACTGTGTGCAGTTCTGGTCTCCCATGTTTAAGAAGGATGAATTCAAATTAGAACAGGTACAAAGAAGGGCCACTAGGATGATTCGAGGAATGGAGAACCTGTCTTATGAAAGGAGACTCAGGGAGCTTGGCTTGTTTACCTTAACCAAAAGAAGGCTGAGGGGGGATATGATTGCACTCTTTAAATATATTAGAGGGATAAATACTAGGGAGGGAGAGGAATTATTTAAGTTTAATACTAATGTGGACACAAGAACAAATGGATATAAGCTGGCTAGTAGGAAGTTTAGACTTGAGATTAGACGAAGGTTTCTAACCATTAGAGGAGTGAGGTTCTGGAATGGCCTTCCAAGGGAAGTAGTGGGGGCAAAAGATCTACCTGGCTTCAAAATTAAACTAGATGGGTTTATGAAGGGGATGGTTTGACAAGATAACATGGTCTTGGTAACTAATTGACTAGTCATTATCAGTGGTAAATAGGTCAATGGAGGGATGATAGGGGTTACTATAAAGAACTTTCTGGGTGTCTGGCTGGGGAGTCTTGCCCACATGCTCAGGGTTTAGCTGATCGCCATATTTGGGGTCGGGAAGGAATTTTCCTCCAGGGTAGATTGGCAGAGGCCCTGGAGGTTTTTCGCCTTCCTCTGTAGCATGGGGTACAGATCACAGCTGGAGGATTCTCAGCATCTTGGGGTCTTCAAACTATTTGAGGGCTTCAATGTCTGAGATATAGGGGTGAGGATTATTCTAGGAGTGGGTGGGTGAGATTATGCGGCCTGCATTGTGCGGGGGGTCAGACTAGATGATCATAATGGTCCCTTCTGACCTTAAAGTCTATGAGTCTATGAGTCTATGAGTAAAGAGCTAATGGGTGTGCAGCAGAAGTGACAAGTAACTAGCCACCATGGACAAGCCTTCAGAGCAAACTAGTCTTGCATACCCCCATTGTTAGCCACTAGACACCTCCCACTCACCGCTGGTAGGTGGGTGCCTGGAAAGCAAGGATCTGGCCGGCAGTAGAACCCACAGTACTAATGGGAGGGGAGAGACAGAAAATATAGGACAATTTTCCCATTAAAAAAAAAGTAGGGATGCGCATAGGATATATTGTGAACAATATGATCGGATCTTTAATAAAGATGAATAGTTTTTAAAAAATGGGACTGTCCCTTTAAAAACAGGGCATCTATTTAACTCGGATTTCATGACATTTTCTGCTTTTGTCAAAACAACATTTTCCAAAACTATTTAGAAGCTCTAATTCTCAAATTATCTAACTTCATTATTTTAAGGAATAAAATGGGAGCATATTTCAAAAGAGCCATTTTGTTCACTCCTATTTTAGTCTGTACTGAGCATTTTTCTGTTATGTCACTGTTCACTTCATACCTGTAGGCACAATTGTGTATGCTTTGCTTAGGAAAAACTAAAAACATAGAGCCTAAGCAATTCCTTTCACTCAAAAAAATCCTATGAACATTCTGCCTAAATAAGTAAAACTGAAGGATTTGGTCCAATGAGAGTTTTATTTGAACCAAAAATGCGGCTGGAGCTTTAAGCCTTTTTCCAATGTGGTCAAGCAAAGAGAAGTTAGGAGCAAAATGTTTGCTGTAATCTCTTACCTTGGCTACAGTAAAAAGAACAAGAGTACAGATGATAACTGCTCTTTTAAAGATTTGGTAAACTAGGATGCTAAGTTTAGAATGGCACCAGCTACTTCTCTAGCACTGCTTGCACGATGCAGTCTGTAGCTCGTGATTTGTAATGTGTGACATTTATTAAAGCTTATCGAAATGGTTTGAATTTTGATTTTTTTGTATGAAAATTTCCATCCCGATTTTGACAAAAGGGGAAAATTAACTAAATATTTGTGAAAGTGTTCACCCAAACTAGAATTCATGTGATGAAGTTAATGTTTATGAAAACAATGAATACTACATGTATCCTAAGGATGCCTTTCATCACAGTTTTCAAAATATCTTTTTAGAGGTTATTTTAAAATAATATTTTATTACTCTATTGATGAACTTTTAGAAACAGAGCACATTTAGAAACATAAAAGACTTATAAGTGTAATTTGATATGTGTGTCAAAAGTTGACAGTCTTTCTCCTGCATGTCTTTTTTAAGCTTTATTTGACAGTCATTTTTATGTAGCATCTGAAACATTCAGTCTTCCTGCTGTAGCTTTTTTTATCTCTCTGAAATAATTTCAGTCTCTGTTTTTAAACTACATTTGATGTTACCTTATTTGAATATTCTAAACAACTAATCATTCATTTATGTTCATCTTGACTTTGTGTCTCTTCAAGCTGGTTGGAAACTAGAATTTCCGCTCTTTGGGGAATTCCAACTATTTGACATTTGTTTTGAATTGGAATGCATAGGGTGGAATTAGGCTCTACAGAGCACATAGTGCACAGAAGGATAGGATCCCAGCCTTGGTCTACACTAGGACTTTATTTCAAAATAACGCCCCCCCTCAAGGCTGAATTTATAAGCAATGCGTCCACACTACCAAGGCTGTTATTTCAAAGTAATGGGCCACAAAATTCGATCTATGTACTCCTGCTTTTCACAAGGAGTAATGCTAATTCCAAAATAGTAATTTTGAAATAACATTAGTGTGGACATTCTAGTCCCACTAATTCAAACTGATTGGCCTCCTGCAGCTGCAGCTCTGACCGCTCTGGTCACACCAGGCATCTCCACTGCTCTCCTCCTGTGGAGCTCTAAAAGTCCTGGGAAAAGGAGCAGGGCTTCTTGCATATGGCCATCTGCATGAGCATGTGCGAGTGACAGGACCCAAGAGACTGATGAGCAACCCCAATGCTCCCTTGGAGCCGCTGATGGCTGCCAGCACTTCTGCTGCTCCCCCAGCTTCCACTGCCCAGGGACACAGAAGAGCTCTGGCCTGGACTGGTGTGGAGATCCTGGACCTCATTTGGGTGTAAGGGGAGGAGTCCAACCACCAGGATCTCTGCACCAAGAAGCGCAATGTCGACATCTATGGCAGGGTCACCACCAGCCTGGCCGGAAAAGGGCACAGCAGGACCCTAGAGCTATGTCAGCTGAAAATAAAAGAGCTGCACCAGGCCTACCACAAGGCCAGGGAGCAGAACGGATGGTCTGGAGCAACACCGCACCCATGCCACTATTTTGAGTAGCTGGATGCCATCCTGGGAGGGGGGGCAGTCACCTTCCCCGCCATTGTCATCGAGTCTGGCAAAGACACACCTGGCTGGACTGCATTAGGGTGGGATGGGTGAGGAGGAGGAGGTCAGCCAAGCAACCATGCCCGCGAACCAGAAGCTCCTCCTCACCTTGGAGCTGGTCTCCCCCCTGCCCCAGGACATCTCCCAGGCTTCTGATATTCTTGGGGTGGGCACTTCTGGTGAGTTCCCTACATTCCCTATCTATGTGTGAGTTCAGGCAACCAGAACACAAATTGGCATGTGCTCATTGCGTCTCTTTTCTGTCCTGTGAGGGGGGAGGCAGTGGAGGAGCAGCTTGTGAGATGCAGCCATAGAGAGGAGCCCCAGTAAGCATGTGTCACAGCTTGCCAGACCAAGTAGCCACAGGAAGTGTCTGCAATCCTGGTGCCCTCCCCAGAGTGCTTCCGGGGGCTCTAAGTCCAAAGCATGCTCCATTCCACATGTATGTGCTATTTCAGACTAATTCAGACTAATTTTGAGGCTTCCCCATAGTGAGGACATGCTAGTTCGAATTTGTTAAATTGGGAGTTCTTAAGCTGAATTTACTAATTTTGAAATAGTTTCCTAGTGTAGACATGATCCTATAGATTTATAACCTGACTTGCCATGCACTAAGTCTCTGTGCAGACAATCCCTTAAATATTAACAGAATTTTGGCCCAAATCTCTTTCTCAATACAATATTCTTATTAAAATAATTCAGTTACTCTAAGAAGTCTCAGAGGGGTAGCCATGTGGAAACAGATTAACAAGTACCTGGAAATCACCAACTTTAAGACAGGCCCAACAAGGAAAATACAGAACACCACTGATCATCATCTGTAGCCCCCAGCTTAAACCCCATCCAGAGCATCATTGACAAACTACAACCTGTCCTGGAAAATGACCGCTCACTCTCACAGACTTTGGGAGACAGGTCAGTTCTCAACTATAGACAACCCCCTAACCTGAAACAAATACTTACCAGGAGCCACAAACCACACCACAGATACCCTCAACCAGGAAACTATCCCGCAACAAACCCTGTTGCCAACTCTGTCCACACATCTATACAAGCAACACCATCACAGGACCTAACCTCATAAGCCACAAAATCATGGGCTCATATAACTGTATATCCTCCTATGTGATATATGCCATCTAATGCCAGCAATGCCCCTCTGCCATGTATATTTGGCCAAACCGGACAGTCTCTATGCCAAAGGATAAATGGATACACATCAGACATCATGAATTGTAATACACATAATGCTGTGGGGGAAAACTTTTTTTTTAACCTCCCTGGACATTCAGTAAGGGTATGTCTACACTAGCTCGTTAGTTCATACTGTGGAATGAGGAGTACCGGTAGTTTGAATTAGGATCTCTAATTCGAACTACCTACTCCGTGCCGCGTGTAGCCGCGGGCACGGAGTTCGGACTAAGGGGGATTTAAAAATGGCGGCGCCCGGGAACATGCAAATGAAGCCCGGGATATTTAAATCCCGGGCTTCATTTGCAACTCCGGTTGCCCTCATTTGCCTACCTAGCTCGAACTAACGAGCTAGTGTAGACATACCCTAATGTATTTAAAAGTAGCCATTCTTCTACAAAGGAATTTTATCACCCAATTACTGAGGAAGACTGCTGACCTGGAATTTATTTATAAATTTGACATTGTCAACCTGGGCTTGAATAAAGATATTAACTGCATTTAATATTAAAATTAAATGCATTACAAAGGCAATTTCCCCTGCTTTTCATATTCACATTTACACATCAAAAGCTATGAATGGGGCACACCCAGCCTGACTCAATTAGCATCATTAGTACTACAATTATATTCCAATTGAAAATTAACTGCTTTTGCTGTTATATATACTCTGGATTCTGTCATTTCCACTCCAGATAATCTGATGAAGTGGGTTTTATCCATGGAAGCTCATGGTGTACTATAATTGCTAGTCTTTAAAGTGCCACAGGACTAGTCATTGTTTTTTCAGTTACTTTAAGTAAGAACTCAGCAAGGACTTCAAGATTGGGCCCATAAAGAATAAGTTTACAATGCTAACAAATATGCCAAGCAAACATAGCAATAGGTGGTACCATCAATCCCATTAATAGCCATAATTCAAAATCGATTACCTTCATTTCCTGATAGGCATGAAATACAAAATTGTGTTATAGTAAATCATAAGGGTCTGTGTATTCAGTCCACTCACACAACTGCTGCTGCCATCAAGGACTTTACTGAATACAGTTTTTAGGGTAGAAGAGAAATAAATGTGAAAAATAACTGGTTTGGGACTAAGAATTTGAACAATGTAGCATTTAGCACAAATCTATTCTTGGTGTTGGACTAGGAATAGAATATTACTAGGAGCAAAGTAATAAAGCAATGTCTGATTACATTTAGTGTAGAGAGAAGAAAGGGAAAGTTAATTCTATTACTACTAAGCAGAAGAATGATTATTATGACTTACATTTATAGACTGGCTTTCAACCCTAAGGATTCCAAAGTATATACTCACATGCTATATAGTAAGAATTGCTTCACACCTCTTTGCATTGACATCTAGCAACTGCTTATAATAACACTACACAAAAGCTGATGAAAAGAGAAAAGTACTTGACTCAATGGTAACCATAGAGTTAATTTTAGATAAATAGAATGTAATTACTTGAGTTTCAATTTGAGCAGGACACAACAGTTAATACTGATTACTATTGTGAACAATATGATAGGATCTTTAATAAAGATGAATAGTTTAAAAAACCCTCAGGGAAAAGCCATAAATGGTGTCCTTTTAGATTTTATATGGATAATATCCAGCATTTTTTGGTGGTTATTTATTTAATCTTTCTTGGTTTGGCTGACGTGTATCAGTGAGTGAGACTGAGAACTGAAAGTTCATCAGTTATTTGAAACTGAAATGCTTTTAGCTAAATGCCAGGGTAAAATGAGTAGTGCTCTGCCTGAGAAGGTCAATACCAGAATTATTCATCTTCTGTTAGTAAAGTTAGGCCTCAAAATGATTATCAATTCCCCTCTGTTTCTTCTCCATGTTATCAAATCAGCCTTCCATTCTCTTAGAAGTGCAGTTCATGTGAAACATCACCATTTACATGCTGATGCCTGCAGTGTGCCTTAATTCATGCTTTGCAGATTTCATTGTTATATTTGACTCCTTCAAAGCACTTTTCAGAATGTATCGCTTCCTCTGAAATGATGGTCACTAAAATCCATATACACTTCACTCCTGTCCTTAAGTCACTTTATTGATTGTTTGTGAAACTCCAAATTTATGTCAGAATTTCATTAAGATTTATTGTGCCAGACTCTGAGATAACTTTTGGACCTGCACTGATAGGACAGGGTACTTGGCTATCAGGATAGATGAGTCCTAATGCAGCTGCCATAATAGAGGAAGAATCCAAATGAGTTTAGAACTAGTATTTATACCTCCTTCTGACTCTTCCTCAAGAAAAAGAGAAAAATTAATCATGTGTTACCTTCTTTAAACCCCCAGGCTACATCTAGACTATACCTCTCTGTCCACAGAAAGATGTAGATAGGCACATAGAAACTGCTAATGAAGCAGGGATTTAAATATCCCACGCTTCATTAGCATAAACATGGCCGCCACTTTTTTTTCGAAATGGAGCTTTTTCAAAAAAAAAAAAGGCAGTCTAGATGCGGATCTGTCGAAAATAAACCCTTTTTCGACAGATCCTCTAAACCTCAGGATCTATTGAAAAAGGGTTTATTTTTGACAGATCCGCATCTAGACTGCCGTTTTTTTTTTAAAAAGCTCCATTTCGAAAAAAAAGTGGCGGCCATGTTTATGCTAATGAAGCATGGGATATTTAAATCCCTGTTTCATTAGCAATTTCGATGTGCCTAATCTACATCTCTCTGTCGACAGAGAGGTGTAGTCTAGACACAGCCCCAGTGGTATTCTCTGTCTTCCTTGCCACTCTCCTCTGTCATTCCTTGCCACTCTCCCTTTCAGCTTACTGAGTTGTTTATCCTTCTGCCTGGGCTGTTTTCTGGTCACATTTATTGGCAACCATCCACAGGAATATGGCAGATGTTTTGAAGAGAAAACCATTAAGCAGTGGGAGCAGTAACAGGAGAAGTGGAAGACCGCAGGAGAGAGGAAAGAGAAAGGATAAATAATTATCTATTAAAATTGCTTGTGCAGACACCAAAGGGGATGCTGTAATTCACTGAAGTCTTGCAAGAAGAAGCAGATGTTATAGAGAGGAAAGCTGTGAATAAATAAGGGTAACAGGGGAGGTAAGAGGGAGGCTCTGAGAGGCTGGTAGGAGTTGAAGGAGGATTTTAAGCAGCCAGTAAAGCCAAGAGAGAATATCTGACAATAGGAGAGGGGAATTAAAAGGCATGTCTACACTGTGAGGAAAAAACAAAAAACAAAAACAAAATCAATAGGAGCAAGTCTCAGAGCCTTGAGTCAGTCATCGTAGACACTCCCTTACCATAGCTGAGAGCCTGAGTTCCAGCCCATATGCAGGCCTGTGCAGAGTGGTGAGAAAGGCGCCAACCTTCCCCCCCGCCTTTGGTCCCTCAAGTAAGCAGTGGTGTGCTGCGCGAGCCTCCCTCCCCCATGCTCTAGCAGGCTGGCGGAAGGCTGGGGCTGATTTTCCCTCTTACTTGGAAGACATGGGACGTGCATTCCCACCTTTGCAGCCCACATTTACCAAACAAACCCACCCATCCACAGAAATTCTGCATACGGGCCTGAGATGAGAATGATGAGATGTGGAGCAGGAATATTTAAACTGCTATTTTTAGCCCAGGGTGTCAAGTCATTTAAACCTGGGCCCAGAGACTGACTGCTGTGGGATTTTGTTTTCGTTCTGCGGTGATGAGATACCCTGAGGAACAGATGAGGAAAACGAAAGAGACAAATGGGGTCGCTGAAAATGTATCTGAGAAAGGGTAGTGAAATGGAAGAAACATAAATGGGGCAATGGCCTGAGAGCTCAGAAAGAGGCCTGGAGTGGAAGGGAGTATCTGAGAAGTACTCAGAGAAGCTGAGAGCAGACCAAGTGATCAGAGCTGATAAAGAAGCAATGAAGCTTGCTAGAGAATTGCAGAGGAATTGGGAACAGCAGTGGAGCTGTATAAAGGGATTGCAATGGCTCAGAAAAATCCTTTGCAAACACTCTAGCTAGCTCCTATTTTACAGATTCCAAGTTGACTTAGAACACTTGCCATGGCTCATTGCAAGTTTGTTCCTTTTTTCCTTCAGTCTTCTGCTTGCTATATTTATTCCTATGTTAGTCTAACTTTTGCTACATTACTTTCATATAAGGTTCTTGTTTCATGTCTTATTTATGAGATGTCAGGCTTCACAAACTAATTTAATAAATGTGATGATCTATTCCAAACATATAGGAGAATACCTCTTTATCATTAATTTCTTTTAAACAGTTGTGTTGTGTTAGTTATTTCCTGTAATAATATCTGTTCCCTTTTACTTGTGTGGGTCTTTCCTTTCCATGAATTTTACATTATTTGATTTTTGTTCATATCGCCATATATTATAGGTAGGCCTGGGTAGCTCTGCCTTATATTGAGGTTGCCCATCATTTCCCATTAGAATACACTATTTTCAGTTGCTTAGAACTTTGCCAGCTTTAATTTTTTTTGGTTAAAATCTTCCAACATGAGTGTTGGAATAAGCTGCAGGCCTACTTATTTTTGGAAAATATCAACGGTAACAGTTCAGCCATTTCTGAGTATGAGATTATGGACAAATCTTTTTTTGTCAATATTAAAATAAATAGTTCTGGTGACCTTTTCTTTCTAAAGCTGTGGCATCCCCATGCGTTGGAGCACAAACTTGAAATGCAGCAGCGGGATGGCCTTTTGTCAGGGATGTGGCTTTGCCATCCCCCAAAATATCCCCATAAATTTAGCCAACTGTTAGTCTTTGCAAAATTGCCTTTCACACATGCTCAGGAGACATGCTAGAGCTAAAATCTTAGAAGATTCCATCCTCACTGAGCATGTGTCATCCGCTCACAGGTTCTTATACTGACCATATACACATGCAGCATCTCCATAGAATGACTGAGCATGGTTCATCCTTTCACAGCTCCTATGTGTGACTGGACTGAACATGCACCCCCACACAAGGCAGTTGAGTCTGTTCCCTCCAGACCAAGACTACATGGGAAAAGTCAGAGTTTCCCTATAATGTCTGCACTGAGTCAGGTTAGTGTTAGACCCTAGGACTAAGAGAGGGAGATTGTCTCTTCTGTGCTCTCAGTGAGCCCCTTTCTGATGCTATAGCAGTGTGGAGGAGGAAGCCATCTGATTCAAATGCAGAGGTGATAAAAATCAGACCTAGCCATTTGGGGGAGGATGATGAGGAAGGCAGGTTGAGTCAAGGAGTCTGGTGGTGAAGACGGGGCCTTGAGGCTGGAAGTGGAATGGATACTGGGACTGGGAGTACAGGGGGCAGACACTAGGAGACTAGCTCTGGCAGCTAGGACAAGGAAGGGTGTCTGTGTCGGGGAGGGACTGTGATGGAATGAAAAAGCTACGAGGGGGGATATTGGAACTGGCAGAGAAAAGAGATTAGAACTGATAGCCAGTGGGGTGGAAGAAAGAAGGGGAGACAGATATGACAAGGAGCAAGGGTGCAGGGAGAGAATAGAGACTGAATGTGCAGAAGTACCAGGACAGTGAGCCTGAGTAGGAAGATGAGATTGGGTGAGAAGCTAAGGGCGGGGGGAGAGCTTGGAACTGGGAGCTAGTGGGTGAGGGTAGGACGACTGGAGGCTGTGTGGTAGGGAGAAAGGTAGATAGGGGAGTGGAGGAGGGAATTAGAACTCACTGGGCATACAGATGAGGGGTAATAAGCTGGGAGTGGATGGGGAGGGCTGGGAATGGCTAAGGATAGAGGCTGGAAGTATGTGGGAGTGGGGACTGAGAACGAAGTAGACTGGGATGAGGAATTTTAAGGCATTAAACTAGGGCTTACTGGGCAAGAAGCCTAGGAGTAAGATCAGAAACTGGAGGAATGGAGACTGGGACTGACTAGGTGAGGAGAATAGGACTGGGATGAGGATGCAGCTGGGGTATGGCTAGAAACTGGTTGGGGTCAGGCATTGGGGTGGGGTGGGGTGGGGTGGGGCAGAAGGGTCTATGCTCACTAGGTAGAACACTTACTACTAAGTCGTGGAATGGAACTCAAGATCCATGAGTCTCATCTTTCTTCTCCTTTCACTAAATTTCTGTGTAATCTACTGTCAAAGTGCCTCATTTCCCTCTAGCATATGTTAATTTAGGGTCTAACAACCTATTACTGGTATGAATTACTTCAGTAACTTGATTTGCAGAAGTCCCTACAGAGGACTTAAATATTCCACCCCAATGACAAACCATGTGGGTGTCAAAAACTTAAAAATCAACAAATAGTCTTGCAGCACTTTAGAGACTAAAAAGAACATGCAGATAGTATCATGAGCTTTTGTGGGCACAATCCACTTCTTCAGATGCAATATGAAATTACACAAGAAATTATGTTAAAAGAACATTAATATAGCAAAGTCAAGCACTTGACAATTAGGATAATTCAAGAATTAAGGTTGCAGGTGCAACTTTAATTCAGCCCCCTTCTGTGTATGAATTATGACACAGTCTGTAATTACATGATCATTTGCTATTTTTTTCTGTCTTGCTCTCGGGATACTGAATGAGGCTGTTGTGTGTAAAATCTCCAGTACATTTGTTGCAGAAAAAATATGGTATTTTTCTGAATAATACAGGATATTACAGGAAGAGAGGACAGTCTGATAGGACAAATTAAAGCCACCCTGAAGAACTAGGTTCTGTCTTTCCTTCTACCACAAAGTTCCTGAGCAATGCTCAGCAAGTCACGTAAACAAATCTTTAAACAGGTGGTCCGTAACATCATGTTCTTCATTTTCTTGGTGCCCTACTTGATATTCAGGGAGTCTGACTTGCAGAAGTGCCGAGTACCCGTTGCTGCAGCTGAAGTCAATGGGGCTGTGCTTTGAACATATAAGATGGAATATAATACCACATACCCTAAAAAATCAAGTCCAAGGTGTTCCAGAGTAAACATAAAAAATTGGTTTGTATTTTTGACCACATCTCCGTGCCTCAGTTTGCCCCTGTAAATGGAGCTAAAACCCCTCATCCAACAGAGATGTTCTGAAAAGAAATTCATTAATGTTTGTGAAGTACTTGGATACTGTAATGATGAGCACCACAGAAAATGCTCATTTTTTGCACTGAAGGAGGCAGGGGACTTGTGGAAAAATTAGCAGTGTAATTTATAGTGTATCATAATACGCATGCCCAAATGGGCTGAATTAAGGTTGCACCAACTATCTTAATTCTGGCATCTCCTAAGTATCAGGTACTTGATTTTCCAATTTTAATAATGATCTTTTCTCATGGGTTTGTTATTGTTTGTTGTTCCAAGTCATTAGATACAGGAATGGGAGCATTTTAATTACATTTACGGTTTCAACTTGAATAGATTTTTCATTGCTTGCCTACTGTATTAATTAGGTTCAGTGAGTGAATTATCCCCCTTCTGCCATGTTTCTGAGGAACTCAGTAAGAAAACATTCTAGTGGACACATTAATGAAATGAAGTGTGTTTTGATGCATGAATGAGCTTGAGAATCACACTGAAGAAAACAAATGATATTTTTACTTTACACATTCATTTAGACAGAATCATCAGCCTAACTAGAGATTACTAGAGAGAAGCTGAGTGCTGGTCCATTTTCATTCCTAGTCTAACTCAAGTTAATTTAATGGTCTGAATCAGACCAGTGTGTTATCTTTGACAAACTCAACAGCATAGCCCCCAAATACTCATGTATGTGATGCATGCATGCTGTCTGCTGAGTAGGAAAGTTTCTGGAAGCATCTCACTATAAGGTAATTCCATGAAAGGCAATAATTCAGTGAAGTTTTTGTGAGGCTGTCACTAGGACTGTGTGAGTCAAAAACCATGTACAACTTGCCAAGCTTTGTATTTTGTTAGGAACTCCAATCCCCAGCCTTTGTTTGACAAGATTGCATCTTCTTTAAAATATTCATCACTTACCCACTTCCTATCAACTGTCCTGTCCTTCCTAAGACTCTCCTGCAACTTATCTTTCACAGGATTCATCTTGCAACTCCCGTCCCCTCCCTTTTCAGTGCTGCTGCCTGGCAGAAGTGGGTCATCAGGTCCTTTCTCAGATTCCTGGGTATGCTCTGTTAATCACTCCACACATCTTTTTATGTTTACAATGGTCACCCAGTTGGTTGACCTGTCCCTCTGAATTGCAGGGACTTTTAATGACAGGGTCCTGCTTTCTTTATACTGAGCCTGCAACTTCTTGTACCACCAGCTCCTATTAATATGGTAAAAAGAGATGTTCTGGCCAAAAGTCACTTTAAAACTAGTTTAAATATTACAAGGTTATCCAGGTCAATGCAGACACTTAAGGTGTGTCGAGACTACAGGAATTTTTCAAAAAAAGTGGCCTTTCTTCAAAAAATCTTTACCTGCGTCTAGACTGCCACCGCGTTCTGTCAACAGTAAATCGAAAGAATGCAGCGGTTTTGTCTACGGCGGTAAACCTCTTTTTATGAGGAATAACATTATTTTCAACAGAGATCTGTGGAAAAAAGGTATGTGTGGACACGGGGAAGGTTTTTTTTTTGAAAATAAAGGCCTCCAGGAAGAAGCCCTGGTAGACACTCCTTGCCAGATCTTTCACCTCTATTGTTCCTGCCTGTAGCCATCTTTTAAAGGCACAGGCACCCAGGAGTAGCATTGTGGCAGCAAGCCGGACCCTGACTGCTCGGCTCTTGCTGGTAGGCCCACTCAGAGCCATGTCCCAGGCACAAGCCCCCCGAGACCCCCCTGCCCCTTCCAGAGACACATCCCCGCACCAAGCCAGGGGCACCAAATGCCGGGCACCCTCATGGTCTGGGCCCGAGATCAAAGCCCTCTTGGAGCTCTGGTCTGAGGAGGAGTCTCTGTAGGCCCTGCAGTCCAGGAGGAGAAATGCTGACATTTATGCCTGAATGGCTGATGGCCTTGCAAAGAAAGGCCACCACCCCCGCACACTAGACCAAGTCAGAGCAAAGGTCAAGGAGCTGCATCAGAGGTATGTTAAGGCCCGTGAGCACAGCTCCTGCTCTGGGGAAGCAGCACACTATCGTGCATATTATGAGGACCTGGACCAGATCCTGGGGGGAGGGGAACCCCTGTCTCCAGAGAAGGTTGTGCAGTCTGGGATGGAGACACCTATGCAGCAGCAGCCACAGCTCCAGGATGACATCACTGAGGACCAGCAGCTCCAAGACGAGGAGGAGGACACCAGGAGCACAGTGACAGTCAGCCAAGAGCCGGACACCCAGATTCAGGAGGCCTCCCAGACAACTTCGGACACCGGGGAGGGAACATCAGGTAAGTGCTGTGAAGGTCCAACACACCCAGGGCAGGGGAGGTGGGAGCAAAGTGGATGGTGCGGTACTGTGACGTGTCATGCTGATCACAGCCTGCAGGGGCCCCACACATGGCTGATCAAAAGGAGGGCCATCCTATCCCTGCACCCACATGGCTGTGAGGCACCACCTGCTCCTGCAGACAATGATGCCAGGTGCAGGCATGGGTTGGAGACCCTGGGATTGCCACGCAACTTCAGGCCTCTCAGCAACCTGTGGGAACCCCAACTGTGGCCTGACACTTGTCTGTGCTGCTTGGCCATGGTGTGTGTGGAGGGGGGAGGGGCATGATGGTGGCCTGCACACCTTCTGGGCTCCAGGGAGGCTGTGGCTGCTGGCCAGGCCACACAATGCCTTCCTGAGAACACATGAGCATCCCCTGAGCCTAGGACAGGCAATGACTGCTGAGAAGGAGGGCATGCCCTCTCAGGGAAAGTGTGAGCATGCGTGATTGACAACTTTTCCCTCTTGTCCTCCACAGCTGGACCAGCTGTCCAGAAGGGGTGCGCCACACCTGTCCCACCACCAAGACAGCTGTATGGAACCCGTCGGCACTGGTGCACATACCTGGACCTGACGCACCAGCACATTTACTGGAGACATTTACTCAGAGGATGCAGGCAGAGGCAGAGTTCGTCCAGCAGCACACTGCAATTTGCGCTGTTATCCGGGAGGCGATGGCCTTTGCAGGTCCTGTCCCTGTTCCTGCTTCTCCTGCTCAGCCTGCCCCCCCTCACCTTCTGCCCCCCCCTCAGCCCCTGCCATCCCAGACCCAGGTGCAGCCCCACCTTCTGGCCAGCCCGCTACTGTCCCAGCCCACATGCATGGCCGTCTCCGAGCAAGCCCCTGTACCCGAGGTGGCAGGAGCTCTTCATCCAGGCAGCACCCTCAGCACTGAGCCTCCCTTCCCCCTTGCAGGTTTACATCCCTCTTCCCACCAGTGAGAGTCAGTAAGGGAAGTACTTTAATTTGTTAACAAACAGTTTATTTTCCTTTACAAAAGACGTACCCTTAGAGTGTGTCTACATTGCACTGTTATTTCAAGATAGCTAGCATTATTTCGAAATAACAATGCAAGGGTCTACACAGCCATTCTGTTATTTTGAAATAATTTCAAAATAATAGACTTCTTATTCCAAAATCTGTAAAGCTCATTCTATGAGGAATTCTGCCTATTCTGAAATAGCTATTTCAAAATAATGCGTGTATAAATGCTTCACTGCTGCCATTTTGAATAGCCCCTCACGAGGGCAATTCTAAGTTATTCCTCCCCTGTGCCTCCTGGGGCTCTAAACTGAGATATCACGTCTACATTCGGGAAGCCTGCCTTGGACTAACGTTGAGGCTTTCCTGCAGTGTAGACATGCTATTTTGAAATAACTATTCCATAAAAGCTTATTTCAAAATAAGCATGCAGTATAGACATACTCTTAGAAAATAATCAGTGGCAATTCAGTCAATGTTATTTTATGTCATATAATAATTAAAAGGGCAAAGGCTGATTTAAAAAAAATTGTGAGCTAAAGTGATTGAAGTTAGGCTGCATAAAGAAGCACTGACTGTTTAGTGGAGTCAGTGAATGGAGGAAACGGTTCAGGTGTGCTGGTTGCATCTCTGGGACTTTTGACTCAGGTGCATAGTATGTCTTGACTTGTTATGCTGGTTTGTCATTAGCTGGTGCTGACTTCATTTAACACAGTATCTTTCCATTCTTGTAAAAGTGTAACTATGATTCCTGGATAACAAAGGGAGTGTACATTTAAAGTAATTAATAGGGAGGGTCTAATTAATTTTGTCTAATTTAAAACCTACTTGAATTCTCATGTTACTGGTTTCACATTCTTCTTAGGAAATATTGTGGAAAGGGAACAGAGGCAGGGGAAAAATTAGAGTAAAGTGGACAATGGAAGAAGAGATCAAGCAGAGAGGATAATAAATATATTGAAATGGGAAAAGAGGAAGTCTGAGAAAAAATATAGTGGAAATTAAATACAGTAAGTCAGACTCTTAGCTGGTGTAAATGCTGTTCAGTGGAGCTGATTTACACTAACTAGGGATCTTGCCCTGTATATGCACGTTGTGTCTATGAATATGCATACATGTGCTTTATACACCCCATATACATGTGCTTTATACACCTCATATATGAGGTATTTGCTTGTGCCAAGCAGGCTTTTGATGGCACTGATGGGTATTTCATAGAATCATAGAACACTAGAACTGGAAGGGACATCAAGAGGTCACCAAGTCCAGTCCCCTGCCCTCACGCCAGGACCAAGCACTGTCTAGTCTAGATCATCCCTGAGAGATGTCTGTCTAACCTGCTCTTAAATATCTACAGCGATGGAGATTCTACAACAAATTGCCCTAGGCAATTTATTTCAGTGTTTAACCACCCTGAAGGTTGATGTTCCTAATGATGCCACAAACTTCCCTTTCACTAGACATTGCTTGTTGTTGATGATGATGAAGAAAGAACTCTGAACATCATGACGTGCTCATCCTAAGAAACAGCTTATGTACATGTGCACCAACAGGCAATCCTGACTTCAAAAACTCCCCTTGCCATTCAGAAAAGAACCGTCCATTTTACATAAACTCAGTGTTAACTGAACTTACCTTACAGGGCAGGAAATCTTCCGCAGAGACTGAGAAATGTTAAAGGGCCAGTACTCCAAATATTATCAGATCTTTGGACTAAGCAGAGCTCTTGGAAACATTGGTGGCTGACTCCCCTGATTATAAACAGGTGTTCAGCTTTCCCAAACTTTGATATAGTAACAGGGGGCTTGGTGCATAACATTTTAAACTTTTACTAATGATTTACTGGGTGTATTGGAGAGGAAAGTTAGTAGACTGGATGTACACAAATCCTATCACTATGTCCATTGGTAAGGATAGCAGCACGAAGTATTTGGAAGGATCCAAACCTAACTTATCTGGAACCCTCTGAAGGACATGAGTTTGATTCGGATAACAAGATTTGGATAAGATCTGGCCAATCTAGGCTGTATTGCACGCTCATTTTCCTAAAGGGGACTGCTGCATTACTCTACATAGTGAGAGCTTTCATACAGGTTGTGACTTTTTTGTGATTTCCCATATTATGCAAATAGAACTGAAATACTTCTCTGCATTGTCTGGTTGCCAGAAAAAAAATATCCACACATCCTCAGTGGAATGCAAGAAAGCAACTGAACCAAAAAGATGTATAGTGCTCACAAAAGCTCATTTTCCAAGGAGGTAAAAGGGACTGGAGAGTAAACTGTTCCTTGTTGCTAGCTGCAGCCTTAAAGCAAGAAACCAAAATTAAAGAAGCTAGGGCAAGGCCAGAGGCATTGAAAACAAATTGTAACAATACTGCTCCAAGAATAGAGCAGCTCCCATGGAGTTTGCGACCTGGTGTAAATCCTACTGGTTTCTTGCTACTGTCTTACAAGTTTTTAATGAATATTCCACTGAAGAATGGCCACACAATTGTAGCTGCGCCTCCCGGTACCTTTTGACATCAACACTTTTTGAATTTCAAATCAAAGCGTCTGCAGTCTTTATTGTATTTTGGTTTTATTCAGGAATTAATTAAGGTTGTTTTCCTCTCCCCCCAACTACGCATGGGCGAAACAAAAGAGAAGGCAAAGCAGCTGGTGCACTAGGCTTCTGAAAGGTAGTTGTGTTAATCTGTTTCTGCAAAAAACAGCAAGAAGTTTGGTGGCACTTTAAAGACTAACAAATGTATTAAGGTATCAGTGCATAAGTGTCACTGAACTGCTTGTTGGTGCTCTAGGCTCTGTCAACTCATGTATGAGCAAAACGAAACAAAGTGTTTAATTGTTAAATATCTGATAGTCACTGTGGAGAACATGGAGCATTCTGTATTTTTATAAAAATTGTGACTCGGTTTACCCTCTCGCTACCTACTTGGTCTCAAGGAATTAATTTCTTACCAGAGACACAGTTGGTGTTCCAGAGAAAGGCAGAAGCACTTTATTGTCTGTCTTGAAATGGGACAGTTGTTAAAGACCATCAATAACTCAACAAGTCTCGCCATAAATAGTAGAAGAGTGGAGTAGCTGCAATTTGGGCAAGATCAGTTCTCCCCCAACTTGTCTGCAGGAAGAGTAGGCTCAAAGAAATGGAAAATCCCAGAAGAGGGAACAAAGGAACCAGGAGTTAATGTTAGCTTTTAAAAACTCAAAGGCTAAGGAGAGGAAGGAGCACAATGGGGTACAAAACTTTCTGAGGGAGAGGGAACTTTTCATGGGAGGATCAGTTGAAGCTCAAGGAAGCTGGACAGATGATGAAGAAAGAGGCAGGGAATGATATACAGGTGGATTTTTATTTGCCTACATCTGTATATATCTTGTGCCATCTAAAGAAAAGAGTGTTTGCTTAAGAAATCCCTGTGCAAAGTCAGTGTCTCTGCTTCAACTGTCATGCCTCCCTACAGGCTTGAACTCTAAAGTAGATTGCCCACTAGAGTGGAGCTCTAGGGAGGATGTGCCTAAGCAACTGGTTAACTGCAAGGGAAGGGGAAGGAGGTTTAACCCCAGTCTGAGGACCGAGGGCAGTTGGACCTCAGCATCCCACTTCTGATGAGGCATAAGGGATTGGTTGGAAAAGGTTTTCCTTGTCGACTGATCCCCATCTAGACTGACGCTTTTTGCCGGCAAAGTGCCGCGTCGGCAAAAAGCGGCGGCCATTTTTATTCAAATGAAGCGTGGAATATTTAAATCTCCACTTCATTTGCAATAGCGATGTGCCTAATCTACATCCCTCTGTTGGCAGAGGTGTGTAGTTTAGACACACCCACACTGTTGCCATGATATATGCTCTAAAGGTGGCATGTAGTATATCCTTGGAAAATTAAAGCCTTGATAGTCATTAATATTCTTGCATATTGTATGTCTGAGGGGGTGTACAGAGAATTATAGTTATGTTCTTAAAATGTTGTTTGGCAGAGTCTTTAGCAGGGTCTAACTCAGAGGTTAGGACAGTGGATGATGAGTAGACTCCCCAGAAGTGGCATACTAAAACAAGTTTCAATTCCTTATTAGGTACGGGAATGATAAGATGAATTTATAGGTTGCTGATGTGTCAGCATTTTTTGGTCTTTTTTGGGTCCTAACTTCCTTTCTATGATGGAGACTGTCTTTCCTCTCCTTTATCTATTACATCATTACTTTTCATTTGTCCTTATGTTTTATTGCCTAATATCATCTGTTTGGTAAATTTAAATTCCTTTTCAGTATGCCCCATTCAGCTGCATAAAACATCATTTCAGCTAACTTCCTCTGCTGCTGTACATGCCAATATGAAAGCAAAATTACAGATGAGAACCACAAACTGACTCATAGAAAAAAATGGTCTCTCAATACTTGTCAGAGGTCTCTTTTGATTTCCTCTCTTTCCCATTTGCTCCTCTTGCCCTTTACTGAAAGTGGTAGTTGGTCAGCACTGGTGGCTGCAATAAATACTGACACTGAGCTCAGTGTTATATAAAAGACACTATCACATTTACTTGGCATTGCTTTGGTCATTAAGGAGGGCCTCCGGGCAGGGGGCTGGAGGTGAGGGTGTGCAGGAGTCAAGGCATGGGATTAGGGATTTGAGAGACTCAGGGCAGGGGATGTGGGGTATATCAGTCAGGGCAGAAGGCTGTGAGGTGTATGGGTGCTCAGGGCAGGAGCTGGTGGTGTGCAGGAGACTGGCTGATCTCTGGAGATGGCTGGGCCAACAGGGGCTGTGCTGCCTGCATGCTAGCTCCCCAGAGCTGGATGGGGCATCAGGCATGGGCTGCCTAGCCATTGATTCCCCAGGGTTGGCTGGGGTGGTGGGTATCTTGTGGTCTGGGTGGCAATTCCACAGGGCCACGCTGCTCAGGCAGCAGCTCACTGGATCTGGTGGGGCAGCAGGGGCTGTGCTGCCCATGAGGCAGCTCCCCAGGGCTGACCAGGGGGTAGGGGCCATGCTGCCCATGCACTGGATCCTAGGGGCTGGCTGGTGCAAAGGGGGCTGCTGCACTGCCCAACCAATGGCTCACCAAGACAGGAATCTTACCTGTGGACAGTGGCTAGCAACATCCAGAGCTTTGCCCCCAGCTGGCCATTGTCTTACTGCCCCCCTGTGGTCATTGTGCAGTATAACTGTGCCTGCTAGCAGACCCCTCCTTTTGAGAAACAATCATTTTCAAGGCAAATCACATTAACCTGGCACAACCCAACCCTTACCTTGCTTTAAGTTATGATAAGAGGAAGCTGCACACCAAATTTGGTGGCTCTTGCTCTTACCGTTTTGGAGAAGGATTTGAGCAAACATGCTTGACAGACAGACAGACACGCACACAAAGTCTCTCAAATATGTAGTAGACTAAAAAGAAAACAAAATGTGTCCCGAAGAACTACCATAATAGTCAAAATCAGTTTGAAACTGAGTGGTACAGCAAGTTCAATCCTTTCCTCTCCTGACTCTGACAGCCTTGTTCCAGTGCTATTATGTGAAAAAATATTTTTGTCGATAAGATTTTCAGTATAAGCAGAAGTTGCAAAAGATGTAAAATTAAAAGTTTTGCCTTAATGTAAAACCAGCCAAAAAGCCAGGTTGTCTGATTTTGTTTTGCTGTTCCTTTCTATAGGCCCTTCAGTGGTGCGCAACCTATGGGTCACGGATGTCTTCCTGGGGGGGTCGCCATAGTGGTGGGCATAAGCTCCAGCCACCCAGGTGTAAGCACTGCGCCGTACTGAGGGGCCGCCAACGGCTGGGCCCAGCCCCCGGCCGGCCGAATTTAAGCGCCACACTGCTCTGCTCAAATTACCTTGGGGATCGTGACACGAGTACAATAGAATATGGGGGTTGTGGTTGAAAAAATGTTGCTCACCACTGCCCTAGTTGACTGGAGCCTCTTCCATATTAAATGTACAAAGAAATAAGCTAGCTTTTCACAAAGTATTTTACCTGACCATTAGAATGGAATTTTACCTGAATGGAAAGGCTACCATGCTCTCTGTGTAAGCTAGAAATGTGTAGCCCCATTCATGTTTCATAAAGCATTCTAAATGCTTTACTCTTTGAAACAGGTTTCTAAGGAGAAAATATATATAGAAACATATTCCTGAGAACTCCCTTATAATATATAAATCCTCTGCACCGAGGCAGACAGACCTAGCTAGCTTCTAGGTAATCCACACAATATGCTGAGGTCAGCAGTTCATTACTTTTGATCCTGTTGCTGACCTGTTTTTGTCTATGTACAAACAAAACTATTAAAGGCTGGTAGGTGGAGAGAAAAAGAAGTTTAAGAGGCTTTGGTTGACAACCTTCAGCATTAAATGCATCTCTGTGTGTCTGATAGATTAGAGCAGCAAGAGATCTTTACCTTTTTCTGCTTTTCTCTTGATAACAAATACTGAGGTGGTGGAGTCCACAAATAATTTTCCAAAAATGGCATAGAAATGAAGCTGTGTGGCTTTAAGGCAAAGCTAAAAGTGTGGCTAAATTCTCATGCAGGTCTTTGAAAAATATACGTGCAAACAACTATTCATGATACTAAGAAACTGGCTAAGGGCTGACCAAAGAAGGTGCAATACATCCCATATGTACACAAGACTTATGAACACTGAAGTTCCAATAAATTCTCAGAACACAAAACTTAATTGGGATTTCACTGGTGCCTAGACTTGTGCTATGTGTCCCCATTGGAGCTAATTTTACCCATTATGAAAATAAATATTTCTAATTCTATTTCCTGGTACTTATAGCATCATATTGTTTGTTGCTTGCATATATATTTGGATGATGATCATCTATTCATAAGAATTCTTGTGATTACTAAATTTTTCATGAATTTGTACTAGAAATGTATTATTTGCTAGTTGCCATTCATCATCCTTGTCTTTAAAAAGTTTCTAATTAAGACCTGGAAGAAAATGATGTGTCTTATGTAAATGTGTTTTTAAACAGGTGTACCAAATGCCAAATATAAGCATCAGATATTTATGAATAATCCAGAGTAATTGGATTATTATGTTGCTTGTGACATTTATTAATACAAATATATTTGGAAATACAGGGAGTAATTTGTAAGTACTCAGTCATCCCACCCCACCCTCAGTTCACTTACTATTCCACAAACACTATTTTGTGAGTTCTAAACCCAATGAACTGTACAGTTAATAGTATATTAGCTACTTCACCTCAACTGCATTAGTAAGTAACTACTACTAAGACAACAGTTGACAGTTCAATCTGTTATTGTGAATAAGACAAGGCAATACAAGACAGGAGGATATGTTATTTGAAAGTAAAACACAAGTAAGCCATGTACTAAGGGAGAAGATGGATATGTAGTACATCTTTAGGGTAATTCTTCCAATTATTTTGGTACAGAGAAAAATTGTAAGTTATTAATAAAATCATGACACTAGCACAATGCTCTGTACTGTTCACCTACAAATATTGAAGTAAAGAGCTTCCATATTTGCTCATGTGTATAATTCATTTAGATTATTCTATCAATGGTTTCTCTTTGTCATTTTTATTAAGCCAGTTCCTCCTCGCCAACAAGGGTTTGCTGTTGGACGTATAAGCAAGCCTGCTAACTTCCTCAGGCAATCAGGCAGGGTGTTCCATCTGATGGCCCACCTGTGTTCATTAGGCTGTCAGGAGACTGAGCAGGTGCAGCTGTAGGGCCCTAGTCATTACATCTTGTTGGAAACTGTAACTACAGATGCTGCAAACAGTTACCTGGTAATCAGTGCTGCCAAATAATCAGTGAGTAGAACTTCTGTAAGGAGGATCCATGAGTAAACAGATAAATGGAAATGCCTGTAGTAATCTGATCCCATTAAGGACGAAATCCTATTTCTACTGGAAGCAATGGCAAGCCCCTGATTTCAACAGGCAATTTCAATAAAAGCCTTATTCAGATTTTGTTCAATGGGAATCTTTCTGCTGACTTCATTGGGCACTAAATCAACCCCTAAGTACGTATTTCGATAAATCTGCAATGAAGTTGACAGCTTTGGTTTTAGGGAAAGCTAAATTCATCTAAGATTGTCATGAATATTTTTAGTAAAAGTCATGGATAGTTCATAGGCAATAAAGAAAAATTCATGGACGCCTGAGAACTGTCCCTGATGTATACTGAAAATATCCAGGGAAAGTTGCCGCATCCCCACAATCCCCTCAGCAGCTGGGCAGTTGCAGAAGAGGGAAAGCCTGCTACAGCTCTAGGGGCTCCTGAACGTGTGGTGGTCAGGATCTGCAGAGTCCCCATGGTGCCCTCAAGCTGCAGGATGCTTCCTGCCACCCACAAAGACCTGGAGCTCCAGAGGGCCCACTGCCCACAGAAGCTGGGAGCTTTGGGGTACCCCTGCTACCGGCAGCAGCCTGGAGATCAAGGGGGCCTTGCCACACCCGGTGTCTGGGAGCTGAGGATGAAGCAGGGATACTCTACAGCTCCTGGCCATGGTAGGCAGCAGTGGGACCCTCAAGCTGCCAGGTGTTGCACCAAAGGCATCCAGGTCCCTGTAGATCATGGATTCCATGACTTTTGTGACTCCCATGACAAAATTGGAGCCTTAATCATGACTGCTCTTCAGTTGCTACACGAGTTAGCAGCAGCTCCAATTCTGATTCCAGTATATGTGACGATTTTTCGTAGCCTGTAAGAATATAGAGTTGTTAGAAAATTGCTAATAATGGTGGCAATTCATTAAATCATTAATTATATTATGGGCATATGGGCAAGTTTTGAACTCAGTTGCATTATGCCAAGGATGAATCTGGCTCCTTGGCTTCAGGATTTTCTGATGGATTCCTGAGTAGAAACACCATTGCTGCGTCTAGACTGGCATGATTTTCCACAAATGCTTTTAATGGAAAAGTTTTTCTGTTAAAAGCATTTGCGGAAAAGAGTGTCTAGACTGGCACGGATGCTTTTGCGCAAAAGCACTTTTTGCGGAAAAGCGTCCGTGCCGCTCTAGACGTGGTTTTGCACAAGAAAGCCCCGATCGCTATTTTCGCCATCGGGGCTTTTTTGCGCGAAACGGTTCTCAGCTGTCTACACTGGCCCTCTTGCGCAAAAGCATTTGCGCAAGAGGGCTTTTTCCCAAACGGGAGAGTCATTGTATTTGCGCAAGAACACTGACGATCATACATTAGATCGTCAGTGTTCTTGCGCAAATTCAAGTGGCCAGTGTAGACAGCTGGCAAGTTTTTCTGCAAAAGCAGCTGCTTTTGCGGAAAAACTTGCCAGTTTAGACGCAGCCCATACGTCTACACTGCCTCTTTTGCAGGCAGAGAGTATGCTAATGAAGTGCTTATTAGCAACTTCTTGTGCTTCATTTGCATATTCTCTGCCCAATACTTTTTGCGCAAGAGGTTTTTGTGCAAAAACTAGCAGTGTAGACGGATCTGTTTTGCACAAAAAAACCCTTTTGCACATGATCGGTATACCTCCTTTTTTGAGGCATAAGGATCTTGTGCAAAAGGGTTTTTTTGCGCAAAATGGATCCATCTTCATAGCTTGTTTTTCCGCAATACACAGGGCATAATGTGTGCAGTTCTTCATAATATGAACATCTCTCTCCTTTCTTATGTGCTTAATGAACAGTGAAATAGTTAACAATAGGTTCTGCAAATATACGCAGGTGTCATTACATCATATGCATTCAATTCACAGTTGCAAAGCTACCTCAGCAACCAAAATAGCTAGAAACTTAAAATTTTAAAAATAAAAAGAACAAAAAGGAGATGCTGCTGTACCACATCATCACATATTTGCTCATTCCAGGCCTGAAATACATGTACAAAAACACCACCTGCATGGTGGCATGGAAACAGGGTTTGTTTCATATCTTATCAAATTAAATTTTGAAAAAAGCAAACCTACTGGAAGGAAGTTTTTTGTAATGTTCTCTGCTGCGACAGCAGGACCTAGTGAATATCTTGCCCAGCAGCACTTCAGAACAGGAAATATTATTTTATGAATATTTATATTTTGTTAATATAGATTGAATTAAATTTTTTTGAAGGCCATCACTATGACTTTGTGAATAGCACAGCAGTCAAAGGGTTAATTAAATATATACTTGGGCAGCTTGAAGCTTATGAGCTGGCAGCAAAGTGGAGAAGACAGGGAGGCAGTTTCTTTAAATTAAATTTTATGGTTGTGGCATACAATTTCCATTAACAAATTAGGTTAGGAAGCAGGAGTAGGTAGTATGTAACTTTTGAAATGAAGTGTAGAAATCCTTATGACAAATCTCATAGTTTCTAAGGAAGTTTTAATAATAACAAACAAACCCACGGAGAGACCTGTTTCGATCTTCTGCCCAAGCCTGGAAGCAGCCTGATATGAAAACACATCAAACTGTATTGTTTTTTTTTTTTTAATCAGCCACTTTAGCAGCACAGTTAAAATAGCCCTGTCAGCCACAACGTCTATTCTTCAAGCAGGCCTGTTTGCCATCTGGGCAAAGTAATCTTCTATTTTTATGAGGCATTCCTCATTCTGAGCACGGATATCAATTATTCAAATTCTGATAAGTATTCTCATGTACTTAAAGATGCTGTATAACTATTAGACAAATAAGAGATTTTAAATTAATTTAAAATGCTTAAGATTAAATCCCTCCTCCCCCAAAAAAGCTGTATTTCAAATTGTAAATCAATACAAGTCTTAAATACCTATCGTCAACGTATTACTTATCTTTGGACTGACATGGAGTTTCCTCATAGCAAACGGAAGGCAAGAGGTAGCCAATGTCCCTTGCCATACCAGTTAAGGACACCCATATGCTAGGGGAATTCCCCATTAGCCTTATTTTGGTTCTTTGCATAGCAAGAGTAACACAAATGTGGAAGGAAAGAGGAAAGAAGCTGGGCCAGGAAATCCATAATAACAATTTTAAGATAAAGAAAAACCTCACTACCAGCCCACCCTGGAAAATATTGGAAAAACATAACAAAAGCAAGATAGTCATTTTGACATTCAATATGTTGCTCAGTGTAGAAATTAATAATCTCTGAATTGTACATTATAACAGATGCGATAATCCTTAGGTCAAATTTGGAATGAAACTCAGTTTATTGCACCAATAGTTTTTGACGTCCCTTCTGGCAGTACTATTGAAATACATTCCTGGAGGAATAAATAAATAAATAAATAACAATCAAGTAACAATGGTGTAATCATTGACGCATGCAAGCCAATTATCTGTGGCAGAATATGGATCCAAGGAAGCTTTTGAAATGCAAGTTGTTAAAATCAGTTTGGATGCAATTATGCTCGAATGTGTTCTTTTTTAGTACAGCATGTTTTCCACGCATGCATACATTCATAAAATTTGGATGCAGCATGTATGTGTAACAGACACAGATATATATAGCCATATGTGCTCTGCGTCTGTAAATAGTCTGTGATTTTCAAAGATTCCTAATGGGATTAAAATCCAACTCCTATTGAAATTCAATGTAAGCTGGGTGGCATCAGGCCTCTTTGAAAATCTCAATTTTAGAATCACAGAATCACAGAATTGTAGGACTAGAAAAGACCCCAAAAAGTCATCAGGTCCAGTCCCCTGTCCACACGGCAGGACCAAGCATCGTCCACACCATCCCTGATAGGAGTTTGTCTAACCTACTCTTTACAGTCTCCAATTATGGAGATTCCACAACCTCCCTAGGCAATTTATTCAAATGATTAACCACCCTGAGGGTACGTCTACACTGAGTGCTAATTTTGAAATAAGCTATTCCAGAATTCATTTTCCAGAATAACTTGTTTCTAAATAGCGTGTCTACACACAAAAAGTGCATCGGACTAGCACTTCGCTATTTCAAAATAGAGCATCCACACTGATTGGACACTAACTCGCATTAAGTTCACCAGGAACAACTTCAGGCAGGGCATCAGGTCAGCAGTTACTTCCTGGAGCTGCTGCCTGAGGCTATCTGAGACCTATCCAGCCTTTTCTCAGGTTCTTCTCCTGCTTGCATACCTCTCTGAGGGACAGCAAAGCATTTCCACTGCATGCTTTGGTTGCCCTGTTATTAGACACCACAGCACTCTCAGGTATGGAGCTGCCTTTAGGCATGTGATGTCCCTTGACTGTTGTGCCTGAGGCCCTGCCCCTTCAGGGGCCACTTTAAAAATTTCTGAAGTGGCTCCCGGTCAAAAATTATTGCCCGCCCTTGACATAGGGGTTGCCTCCTGGTGTAGTTGGGGGGCAAGGAGGGCTTGGTGACCTCCCAAGGGCTCAGGAAACCCTGTGATTCTGTTTTGTTTGTTTGTCTCCTTCTGCCTTTCCTCCAACAACCCCTTCCTTCCCCCCTCCTCCCCTGCAGAGACAATAAAACAAACCATTTGCTTTAGAAAAAAACCCAACTCTTTGTTTATTTATTTGGGGTAGAAGTAACTGGGGAAAGACCAGGGAAAGAACATGGAAGAGGGGAAGGGAATGAGGGGGGGATGAGGACCTTGGATGGGGGAGGGAGCTGAAAAGGGGAGGAGGGGGGAGGAGAGGCTCAGGGCTGGAGCCGGGAGTGGCGTGTGGCTTGGATGGTTCCTCTGTGTCATGTGCGGGGACATCAGCAACCATGGGGGAGGGGTCGGGGATACTAGGGTGAGTAGCAAGAGTGGGGGCTGGAGCAGGGTCAGGCATGGAAGGAGGGGCAGGACCAGGAACTGGGGCAGGAGTGGCATCAGGGGCAGGAACTGGGGCAGGAGTGGCAGCAGGGGCAGGAACTGGCTCCAGGTGGGCGAGGAGAGCCAGCACGGTCACGCACATGTTGAGTCCCTGCTGCAGCAACTCCATCCAGGTCTGTCTCTGCCACTGCATGTCCTCCCGTAGCCTCTGGTCCAGCTTCTCGTGCAGGTCCTGGAGTACGGAGATGTGCTCCTGCATCAGTTCTTCCTGCGTTCTCCGGCACCTGTGGCGCCCCCAGTGTGGGGCAGCTGCCTCCGGTGATGTTGCCCACCACCTTTTGAGCTGGTCTGGCTGGGGGAGAATAAAGAGAGATGGTCAGTCGTCCTTGGAGACACTGCCACTGAAGCCTTGCCCTCATCTGTGAGCTGAGACCGACAGTTCTCAGATGAAGGTGATGTCCTGGGAGCAAGACCATGTGTGGCCCGGACAGCAGGCTCTTTCTTAAAGAGGCCCAGACATCCCCAGGGGAGCATGCTTCCCGCCCCCCCCCCCACGTTGTGGGGACAAGCAGGCATGGGAAGTTGCAGGCCACACTGGGATCCTGTGAGTGGGAGGAGGGCCTCAGGCTGGCTGGGCTTCCATAGGTGCCCCGCACACGCTGGCTCCAGCAGTGGTGACATCCCAAGGGGAAAGAACTTGTATCCCTGGCCACTGCGGGAGAAGGAGTGAAGGTGTAGGGAGGGAGGGAGGTGTGAGCAGCAGACACACCTACACCTGGCAGCGCTGTCCCCGGGAGCAGGTGCTGCCTTGAGCATGCAGGCAGGCCCATGTGCCATGTCTGGCACTCCAAAGTCTGTGTGTGTGTGTGTGTGTGTGTGTGTGTCTCTCCTTGTCCCCAGCCTACTTCTAGAGGTGGCTTGTGGTGGGAGGGTGTCTCACCTGGGTGTCTGAAGTATGGCCGGCCTCCTCAGACCCTGTGAGCAGAAGCCTGGGGGTGCTCAGATGCAGCCTCCTGGGGCTGTGTGGCCCGGTCTGCTGCTGCACGTTCATCCATGTGCACAAACTGCAGCTTGATTGCCCAGGCTGAGAAGGCCAAGCAAGGAGTGCAACCCAGCTCCTCTCTGCCTGCTGCCTCCACCCTGTCTGTATGAGAAAACTATGATCACTCACTTGATGTTCCCTCTCCAACCTCGGAGGATGCCTGGGACACGTTCAGGCTGTGGAGTACCGGCTCCAGTGTTACTGAGGTGACAGTGCTGGCTGCGCTGGGGTCCTCCTCCTCCTCCTCTTCTCCTCCTCTTTTGTCCTCCTCCTCCTCACCAGCTCTGGCTCCTGGGAGGGTGACAACGGGCATCTCCAGTGCCAAGTCGACCACCAGGATGGAGAAGGGGCTGCACCACCTCCCAGGATGCAGTGCAGGTCTCTCCAGACACCAGACACCCTGTGGCCAATAGCACAAGGGTCCTCTGTTGCAGCCTGCAGGGGCTGTGTGCCTCGGACTGTCGCTCCATGTGCTCCCATGTGCACAGGCTGCTGCATGATCCACAGGTTGTAAAGGCAGAGCGAGGAGTGTGCAGCTGCCCCTTTCCTCCCGCCCCCTCCACTCTGTGTGTAGGGAACATGATGGTACTCACCTGATGTGGCTTCCCCAGCCTCCGACAATGCCTGGGTCATGTCCAGAGTTGGGGGTACTGGCTCCAGGGACAGGAGGGTTATTGTCAGGAGGGTTATCCAGCTCCTCCTCTTCCTCTTCCTCTTCCTCCTGTGTGTCTCTGTCCCCTGGGAAGGCAACGATGGGCGTCTCAAGCCCCTAATCCACTACCAGGGGCAGGGGAAGGGACTGCCCCTCCCCTAGTATGCAGTGCAGCTCCTCTTAGCCAGGCTAGGTGTGGGGTTCTGAAGGAGTATGAGACAACTGGCATACGAGGAGAAATTAAAAAGTTTGGGGCTGGCCGGCTAAGAAAAGAGATGACTGAGTGGGGATCTAATTACAGTCTTTCAAAAACGTATTTTCAAAATGAGAGCCCAGATTGGCACATGGAGTAAAACTGTTACCTTCAAGGAATACATATGCTGTTAGTGTGACCAGGTGTCTGGTTTTTGACTGGAACTCCCTGTCAAAGAGGGAACCTGGCAGCCGGTCAGCACTGCTGACCAGGCCTTTGAAAGTCCAGTTGGTGGCACTGTGGAGCTAAGGCAGGCTGCTAGTTCCCACTTGTCCTGGCACCGCGCTGCAACCCAGAAGCAGCCCCAGTTTGGCTCCTAGGTTGCGAAGGAAAGGGGCTGGAAAGGAGCCAAGGAATCTCCACAAGCTGTTCCTACTACAAGCACTAGCTGGCCAATGGGAGCTGAGTGGAGGGTGCCTATAAGCGAAAGCAGCATGTGGAGCCACCTGCTCCCCCCATGCCTAGAAGCCAGACCTGCTGGCAGATTCCAGGGCACCGTGCAAAGCTGCCCAGTATGGGTAGGACTTCACTGACTGGGAGCCATCCGAGGTAAACCCATATCCCAAACCTGAGCCCCAATCCCCTGCCTCAGCCCTGAGCCTCCCCAAACACAGAGTCCCCTCCTGCACTCCAGATCCCTAATCCCGAGTCTCACCTCAAAGCCCATCCCCAGCCAGCACCCTCACCCACCACATCCAATCCCCTGCCACAGCCTACAGCTTCCTCATACACCCTGGACCCTTCATACCTACTCCCACCCCAGAGCCATGACCCCATCCCACTCCCCTCCCATTTTTATGCCCTGCTTTGCCTCTTCTGTAGTCACTTTTTGACCTCATAGAAATAGGTCTGGAGTGCTTGAGTATCCAGAATATTTCATGCCTTTCATCTCCCGTTCAGGGTGTTGGCTACTGGGAACTGGATAAGGGACACGTGGAAAATAGGAAGGTAGGTGGGTTCTAGAATGGCTGAGGGGCTAGGGACTTCACCTTGGAAATGCAGCATGGTGGGCTCCAGTCCCCTCTCCCCAGGGAGCAGCCAGATATCACTAGTTGCCTTCTTCCAAAGCTGGGAATCTCTTCTTCAAATGGCCTTCCTTGCCAGTTCTGAATGGCACTTAATTTTCCCCAGAAAACAAAAAAGCCCATCAGAGTGCTCTGTGCCTACAATACCACTCACTTCTCATTCCAGCACTGATGATAATTAACTGCCTGAGACTCAAAAAAGCCTTGAATTCTAAAACAGAGCTTATAACATTTGTAAACAACAGTTAGCAGGAAAAAAGGTAAAATGGTATGTGTCATTCTGTTTTCTATCATACACAATTTGCAGTTCAAAGGGAATATATTTAAATGAACTCCCCTGCAGCTACTGTTTACAGTAGCCTTCAAAGAAGGATGAAAGGTTTTAAATAATGTAGAATATTACATGACTTATTTTTAAAAACACATGCACTGAATGTTTGAGTGAAATGGCTGGGGTTTCAGGTTAGATGGATTGGAGACAGCTGCTGTGCTTACTGAATGTTACAGATGGAGAGGAATATTATATGTAGGCAAGACTAAGACAATTTAAAGATTATTAAAAGCACTTTTTGTCCTATGACAGTAACTAACCACAGGTCCAAAGCATAATCTTTGGCTTTTTCTTTTTAGGATCCATGAGTGGAGCTTCCTATGAAGATTTTCTTGGTTGCATTCTGTGGTTTGTCTGGGGCTGTTTTGTGGTGTGTTTGGAAGAGGATGTTGTGCTTTTGTTTTTTTGCTCTGATGACTTACTTGGGTTAGTTGTGCTAATGTTTATACATTTGTTTTAATTATTTTTGTCAAGGTGACCTATGGGGATCAATAAGGTCAAATTACTATGGATTTTAGGATGCAAGTAGACAGAAATTGCCATACCTGCTCACATCAGTGCTGTCTAGCCCAGTATTCTGTCTTTTAACAGTGATCAATAAAAGATACTGTAGAAGGAGATGCAAAATAAAATAAAATATTATACCCTACCCCACACTCATAGTAGATATAATTATGTCATAATCTTTCCATAGGGGGAATTTCTTTTTAACTCCTGTCACAGGGTGAGTACACCCAGCCCCCTCAGGGGTGGGGCCCTAAGCCTCTAAGACCTCCCAAAGAGTGTTCCACCATTGGCACAGGGCCAATCACTACACTCCGTCTCCTACGAGGTAGTTCAGTCTAGCCGCCACAAACAACAAAACACCCTTCTTGAAGGGTAGTGAGGCCTGGCAGCCAGAGTCCGTTCCCACTGCCTCCCCTCAGGGCAGTGAGGCCTAGCAGCCAGAGCCAGTAGCAACAATCCCTGCTCTCAGGGCAATGAGGCCTAGCAACCACTGTCACTAATCACAGCTGTAGCACCCCCCTTGGGGGTTAATGGAGATGGGGATGGGAAAGGGGGACCGGGGCCCACCCTTTCCACCAGGTCCTAGCCAAGGGCCCTGTCCGTGGTGGGGTGGCCCACCATTAGCTCAGCAGGGAACCCACCCAAAACACACTGAGCTCTCAGGGATCTATCTCCCCACCCTGGGCTATGTCCTACCAGACTCACAGCATTTGGCTTCTTCTCCACTTTCCTCCAGACTGGGGGCTTCTCTGGCCATTCCCCGCTTACTGGCCTCCATGCTTTGGTCTGTTTGCTGCTCTTCCTCCAGAGCTCTGCTAGCATCTCCTTCCACAGTGGCAGTCAGCCCATACTGAGCTGCTCCACTGGCCTTTGTACCTGTCCTCCAACTGGAGCATGCCCAGCAGGGCTGTGGGGTGGGGCTCTCTCGGCCAGGTAGCCCTGGATAACCTTTCAGGTCCAGTGTGGGGTTGGTACAACCCAACACAACCCCAGAAACAATGAGCAGTCCTCTGGCATCTTAGGGTATGTCTAGACTACATGGCTCCGTCAACGGAGCCATGTAAACTAGTTTACCCAAGATAGTCAATGAAGGGGGGATTTAAATAATCCCCGCTTCATTCAAATAAAAATGGCTGCCACGCTGTGCCGACAATCAGCTGATCTGGCACAGCACGGCAGTCTAGACGCGGATCAGTCAACAATGGAAGCCATTGTCGACTGCTCCCTTATGCCTCGTGAAACGAGGTTCACAGGAGTGGTCGACAAAGGCTTCCCTTGTCGACTGATCCGTGTCTAGACTGCCACGCTGTGCCAGATCAGCTGATTGTCGGCACAGCGTGGCAGCCATTTTTATTTTAATGAAGAGGGGATTATTTAAATCCCTGCTTCATTGACTATCTTGGGTAAACTAGTTTACATGGCTCCGTCGATGGAGCCATGTAGTCTAGACATACCCTGAGGGTATGTCTACACTACAGCGCTATTTCGAATTAACTTATTTCGAATTAGTTAATTCGAATTAACCTAATTTGAAATAACGCATCTAGACACAAAAACTAAATCGAAATAGCATTTTTCTAATTCGAAATAGCGCGTCCACATTGAGTGGACCCTGAATGGAAGGTAAGGCTGGCCGGAACCAGTGCCAGCAGGGCATCAGGGTAGGACTTAGTGTGTGGGTCTGCTGCCTCAGGCTATCCGAGGTCTGTGCTTAAAGGGACCCGACCCCCCATCCCGGACAGACAGTTCTCAGGTTTCTATGCTTGCTGGTCTACCTCGCTGAGGGACAGCAAAGCATTTGTGTGTAGGAGTGCTCTGCTTGCTCTCATTCGGGACACCATGGCACTCTGCAACGTGGAGCCAGAGCTGCCCCTGGGGACTCTGCTGCATCTCGTGGACATGTTGCCAGCAGCCTGGCTGCACTGTCTGCAGGCTGCCATCCCGGAGGACCATCGAGGGGCTGTCAGGATCCAGGGCCTGCAGATGGTGACAGATGGCACGACCCTGGGCAAGCAGCTCCCGCTGGAACTCCTGGTCGTCCTGCGCCTGCTGCTGCATGATCCGGGTCTGGGCTTGCAGGGCCTGCAGGTGCTGCTTTCTGTACCCCTGCCACGTGGTGGTGGTCCTGCTGAGGCTGCGGGTGTGGGAGCATGTCCCGGGCGGGGTGGTGTGCCCTGCAAGAGCAGCTGGTGCGGCTGTAGAGAAAGAGGAAAAGTGGTCAGTTCTCCCTGGGGACACAGTGGATGATGCCCCGCCCCCCCTGCGAGGTGAGGGCGTCTGTGCCCTGCACCGTCAGAACTGATGTGCTTGCACAGAGGCCATGGTCGGCAGGTCCGGCTCTGCCCGGGAGTGGGAGCTGCCCCGAGACCGCACCCGTTCCCCCGTGCTGTGTATAGTGTGGCTGAGGTGGGGGGAGATGTCCCCTGCCCCGTGTAGAGGGGGCGTGTGAAGGGAGGGCGTCCTGCTGTGTCCCGCCCTGAGGTCGGGAGCGTGTCAGGTCTCTTCACACACACATGTGGCTATCGGGCCACGGTCCCTATGTGGCACGCAGCTGGAGCCACCTGCCCAAGGGTGGCACGGCACGTACCTGCACGTGCACAGGTGGCTGCGTGATCTGTGGGAGGCGTGGCCCATGCGCGTGGTCCCTGGTCTCCCTCCCCGCCTCCCCCTTGGGTAGGGGACAGTGCTAGCACTTACCTGGTATGGCCTCCCCAGATGACCCTGCCAACTCCGGTGCCGGGACAGCTGGTGGTGGCCCCTCTGCTGCACCCAGGTCAGAACCCTCAGCTCCCAGCTCACTGCCCCCTGGGCTGGCGCAGACTGCCCCGCCCCCCAGGATTCGGTTGAGGGTGGGGAAGTAGGGGCAGGTGGCAGCTCCTGCTGCAGCACCACCCCTGGTGGCCCTGGCATACACCTGCCGCAGCTCTTAACTTTCAGGCGCCCCTGCTCCTGGGTGCGCCTGTGTCCCTTGTGGGCCATGGTGGCCGCTATGCAGCCATAGACGGCGGCATTCCACCAACTGGTGCGGAGATCACGGACATTGGGGGCTTCCCCCCACACCTCAATGAGGTCCATGATCTCCACACCAGTCCAGGCGGGCACACGCCGTCTACGACCCCTGGCTGGCCCCTGGGTGCTGGGGGACTGGGCGGGGGATGGCTGGCTGCCACTGTCTGCCATTGTGCGGCCACTGGGTGAGGGTCTGCGGCTGCTGGCAGGCCTGGCTGTCGCACATGCCCAGTGGCCAGACTCTACCCCTTTAAGGGCCCCAGGGCTGGGGGAGAGGAGAGGAGTTTTCCTGGTTGTGCCCAGAGTGGCCACCAGGGGAAACTGGGAAGGGCTGGAGGCCCCTAATTCGAAATAAGTGTCTACACAGCACTTATTTCGAATTAGCTATTTTGAATTTGGTGTTATTCCTCGTAGAATGAGGTTTACCAAATTCGAAATAAGTGCTCCACTATTTCAAATTTATTTTGAAATAGCGGTTTGGCTGTGTAGACGCTATTGAAGTTAATTCGAAATAACTGCTGTTATTTTGAATTAACTTTCTAGTGTAGACGTACCCTTAGGGTACGTCTACACTAGCTCGTTCGTTCGAGCTAGGTAGGGTAATGAGGGCAACTGGAGTTGCAAATGAAGCCTGGGATTTAAATATCCCAGGCTTCATTTGCATGTTCCCGGGCGCGGCCATTTTTAAATCTCCCTTAGTCCAAACTCCATGCCCGCGGCATGGAAACTCCTCCATGGAATGAGGAGTAACGGTAGTTCGAATTAGGATCTTTAATTCCAACTACCTAGTCCGTGCCGCATGTAGCCGCGGGCACGGAGTTCGGACGAAAGGAGATTTTAAAATGGCGGCGCCTGGGAACATGCAAATGAAGCCCGGGATATTTAAATCCCGGGCTTCATTTGCAACTCCGGTTGCCCTCATTACCCTACCTAGCTCGAACTAACGAGCTAGTGTAGACGTACCCTCAGAGATTAACAAAAATATACAGAGTATCATGATCTTTTGTTGGCAAAACCTGCTTCCTCTAGCTCATTTCTTCTTCCAACTCATTAGAGGTGGTTTTGCCCATGAAAGCTCATGATACTCATTATATTTTTGTTAATCTGAGCATGTCTACACAGAAGGGCTAAAGCTGAGATAAGCTATGCAACTTGAGCTGCGTCAATTGTGTACCTTAAGTCGAAATAGCTTATTTTGGCTTTTGGTGCTCTCTATGCAGCAGGAAGTCCAAGAAAGAACACTCTTCCTTCAACTTCCCTTACTCCTCATACAATGAAGGTTACAGGAGTCAGAGTAAGAAGTCCTCCAGCTCGACAGTATTTTGACATTATGTTGAAATAATTGCTTGTAGTGTAGACGCGGACTTTGTTATTTCCGAATAATGTCAGTTATTCCGAAATAATGCTGCTGTGTAGACATAGCCTAAGGTGCCACAGGACTACTCATTGTTTTTAAAGTTACAGAGTAACACGGCTACCCCTCTGAGACTTTGGCTATGTCTACACTACCAGGTTATTTCGAAATGAGTTATTTCAAAACAATAATTTCCAAATAACTGTTTCAAAATAAGCTCATTCCTCTTCACAAGCAGGAGTTATTATTTTAAAATTACAAGTCCACTATTTTGAAATAACAGGCTTGGTAGTGTGGACCAGTTATTTTGAAATAATGCCCTTTCTAAGGGTACATCTACACTGCATGTCTATTTTGGGATACCGGGGGATCCCAAAATAGCTACCCACTGTCTACACAAGCCACCCTTTATTTTGAAATATTTTTAGAAATAACGGGCGCGCTGTTTTGCCATCCTGGTAAACCTCATTGCACAAGGTTAAGGGATGCCTCGAAATAGCACATTATTTTGAAATTTGGCGCTGTGTAGAGTAGTACAAAAATTATCTATCTATCTATAGCTAGCTAGCTAGCTATCTTTCTTATGAGCTTTCATGGGCAAAACCCACTTCCTCAGATGAGCATTAGTGATTGGCTTGTGCCCTGAGTATGAGGGTTTATGTTCTTCAATTTTTTCATATCCTATTTTTCCTTACTCACAAAAATACTTTAAAATCCTACTAAATCTTTGCCCTCAATTTTATTTTGAAATAATGAGTCCTGTAGGTTAATTATGTACTGTGTAGCAAACAAACAAAAGCCTTCCTTTCATCAGAGTCTACTTGTTTATTTTCATTTTAATTGAAGAAGTCCCCTCATGTTGTATTGTGAAAGGATAAATATAAGCAGGCATACCCGACTCGCTCTGTTTTACTCTTTATAACCCTTTTATACATCTCCTCTTGATACTAAAGAGTCCCAATCTTTACAGTGGTTTAATTATCCCTTTATCGTTGCTCGTCTCCAGAAGCCTTCTCTCTAAAATGTAGCATGTATTTGAAAAGAATTGTGACAGAGCTCTGGTATTTAGCAGAAGTTATCTATGTTTCTAAGCATTCCCAGTAGCAAAACTGGAAATAATCCATTTGCAACTTTTGCAGACTCACCATTTGCTCTACTGAAACTATTTTATTGTTCATCTGGGGATGTTTTTAAGGTGACAAGAAACTACTTTATGGCAGTGACCCATAATATCGTGTGCAGCACTGAATTCATTAAAATAAGCAGATCTCAGTGAAGAGATATGCCCCCTCTCTTTCTGTAAATACTCTTCTCCAGCAATAGAAAGGCGAGTGGATAATACCAGCTCTAGATAATGGGAGAGATACTGTGCTATATCTCTAAGAAGGACAGCATAGAGCTCAAAAAAGAGGAGGGGACTAACGTGTCTTTAGGCTAGAACTGAGCCCTGTCAATCCTGGCCTGCTCCTGAGTCCCTGCCATAAAATGGACATCCTTGAGGGTGTCCTCCTGGGGCTGTCCAATGGACCTCAGTGCTTCTGGGCATTGCCACAGACCTGTGTATTGCATCGGATGCGTGGCCCAGACTTCCACTGCATCATGGGGGGGTGCTAAAAGACAGCCCTATGTGTCTTTTACAGTGCCTGTGCCATGGAAAACTGGACTTTTTAAAATCCCTTTAACATTGCTCTAGCCCTTTAACATGGCACAGAAAAGGCCAGAGCAGAGATGAGAATTTCATACAACATCGCTGTCATATTGTAGGGATGGTCACTGTCTCAGTTTAAATAAAAGCTTGTGAATGTTTTTGTTTAGGCCTATGTTCCCTTTTTGTAATGTTCCTTCTGCCATGGCTTTATCGTGAGTCATTTCCCCACTTTCTTTTTAAGGACACTAATAAGTGGAATGCCGTGGTTTGTCACCATGAAACTTTTTAATTATTACCTTAAATACTGTTCCTCTTACATTTTATCATAACAAATAAATACAATTTATTTAGGAGGATAGGTTTGCTTTTTGTAGAACATAGCATGCTGACTAACACCGTGCTCACAAAAAAATGTAAAAATAATGTACATCCACCTGATCCTTAGATTTGGGTGGGCATGAGGGAATAGGAAAAAATCCTCAAATATTCAATACTGTATTAATAAAAAAACTCCAGCTATTCCACTCTTTCCCTTCTGTCTCTCATCTCTTCTTTAGGATGCTGACCTGTGAAAGGTGATGTGGTCTCCAGCATTCTTCATTCCCTTGCAGAACTGCCATATTTGTCAGAAAGGAAAACACTGAACACCGGGTTTTATTACATTACTGATGATAGAGATTCTTGTCTTTTGTAGCCACAGCAGTGCCATCTTCTGTAGGCATGATGGCTTCTGACCTCATTGCTTCCTCTGACACCTTCTTCCTTAGAATACATTCAAATTGTTCTGTCACTTTTCAAATTCAAAGTCTTGCTCTTTTTTATCTTTTAAATAAGGAAATGACTTTGTCCTTAGTTCTGTTTTTATCTATTCAATTTGTGGAACAATCATCTGAACATAATGCCAAGTACAATAATAGCTAAATGCTACAGAAAATTTGTGTTAGTAAATGAAGGAGGGACGGATCTGCTATATTTGTTTCTTCTTTCTAAAATCAAGTTTCAGCAGTTACTAAAGGCTTTGACAGACTATCTATGAAATAAATTAAGGGTCAAATCCAGTTCCTAGCCGACAAAAATCACACCTGCAACTGGCATTTATTGGCACCCTATTTGGTAGTCCCAGCAGACAGGCTAAAGATTGAATCCTAGTGGAGAGTGAATCATTTCATCACCTTTTGAAGTGGTCCTTCCAATTCAGGATAGATGGAGGCACACTGGCAGGGCAACATAGGGAAGCTGGCATAACCACTGTCAGTTCATATACCGGTTGATATACCAGTAGTCAATAGAGAATGTCACTCTCTAAGGGTATGTCTACACTGCCACCCTAGTTCGAACTAGGGTGGCTAATGTAGGCATTCAAACTTGCAAATGAAGCCCGGGATTTAAATATCCCGGGCTTTATTTGCATGTTCCCGGGCGCCGCCATTTTTAAATGCCCCGTAGTTCAAACTCCCTGCCCGCGGCTACATGCGGCACAGACTAGGTAGTTCAAATTAAAGCTCCTAATTCGAACTACCATTACTCCTCCTGCAATGAGAAGTAACAGTAGTTTGAATTAGGAGCTTTAATTCGAACTACCTAGTCCGTGCCGTGTGTAGCTGCGGGCAGGGAGTTCAAACTGCGGGGCATTTAAAAATGGCGGCACCCGGGAACATGCAAATAAAGCCCAGGATATTTAAATCCCGAGCTTCATTTGCAAGTTTGAATGCCTACATTAGCCACCCTAGTTCGAACTAGGGTGGCAGTGTAGACATACCCTAAGATTTGTCAGCTCATTGGCAGTAAATTTCCCAACATAAATATTAATAATTTTTATAAGTAGCTGTTTTTCAAGGATAGTGATTAGCTAGTGTTTGCAAGGATCAAAATTAAAATCAGAATACATTTGTCACAAAGATAAAATTAAAACAAATATAAGGTATTCCTGTACTATATAATATTTATGATGCATTTATAAGACTGTGTTGTTTTGCAGAGGCAGAGAAAAAGGAAATGAATCTTTAATATATGTATCATGGTGAGAATAAGTGAAAGGAAAAGAAAACTGTTTTCCTACAATAGGAAAAAATATTCTTGAAATGTAAATATCTTAATAAGAAAAAAAAACTGTCATCTTTGAATTACACTGCAGAACAATGTCAGCAAATTCCCAGACCCAGACATTTCCCCAGAAATGTGTGTCTTACACTGTCTAGCCCTCTCTGGGACAACATAAGCTCAAATAAAGTCTGTCATTTTATTAATAGAAAATGATATGCATAAAGTCGTGTTATCTCAAATGGAGTTTCCCAAACTCTTCAATCCAAGCACACTGGTTAGATAAAACAATAAAGCAAGTTTATTAGCTACAGAAATATAGATTTTAAATGATTACAAGTAAATGAGGCATAAAAGTCAGAATTGGTTACCAAGAAATAAAAAATAAAGCCTATTTACACACAACTTAACAACTTAAAGGGAATTCAAAGCAAAGGTCTCTCTCTCTCTACATATATTATAGCAATCTTACTGGCTGAATTCCTTTCTTTCAGGCTCTCTCCCCAGTCCAATTATACTTCCTTTTTCCTTCAGGGTGTGTCTACACAGCAAAGGTATTTTGGAATAACGGCCGTTATTCCAAAATAACTATGAGAGCATCTGCACAGCAATAGCATAATTTTTAAATTATTTCAAAATAACGGGCAACTTATTTTGGTGTTGGTAAACCTCATTCTGCGAGGAATAATGCCTCTTCCAAAACAGCTATTTTGAAATAGGGGCTGTGTAGACAGGGCAGCTGCAGTTATTTTGAAATAAGGGGACTCCAGCCCTTCTCACGGTGCCCTGCTGGCTGCTCTGTCCACACTCAGCCAAACTCTGTAATCCCCCCCTTCCTCTTGCAGCCCTTAAAGCTGCAGCCTCAGAGGAAAGGGCTTGTGGCAGACAGGAGGCCCTGACTGCCCTGAGCCACCCTGCAGCTGCCACAGCTTCCCTTTGGGTCACATGAGTCAGTCTGCAGCTCCCACTGAGCCCCCAACTGCTCCCAGGGAGCAGTCAGACGGCTCCCAGGTGCCTGCCTGAGGCCAAAAGAGACACGCACCTTCCTGGTCTGGTGCAGAGATCCTGGACCTTATTGAGGTTTGGGGTGACAAGACCAGCCTCCAAGATCTCCGCACCAGTCACAGGAACACCAATGCCTATGGCCGCATGGCCAACAGCCTGGTGACCAAGGGACACATCTACACACAGGAGCAGGTGTGTATGAAAGCGAAGGAACTCTGCCAGAAGGCAGCTCCCGCTCCAGGGCAAAACCCCACACCTGCCCCATTTAGATGGACCTGGACCGTATCCTGGGGGGTGGGGCATTCCCTTCCCCCACAGTAATGGACTCAGGGCTTGACACACCCATTGTGATCCTGCTGGGGGATAGAGCCGGCGAGAAGGAGGAGGAGGAGGAGGACGACGAGGCCAGCGCTATCATCCTCCTGACCCTGGATCCAGTATCCCACTCTGTGGACATGTCCCAGGCATCATTCGAGGCTGAGGAAGGAACATCAGGTGAGTGCCATCACGTTCCCTTCACCAGGGGGTGGAAGCAGTGGGTGGCACTCTAGAGGGAGGCTGTGAACGTAGAAAGACACACACACAGCAGTGTGGCACACGGGCACGCCTGCATTCTTGGGGGAGCATCCTATCATGGGGACAGTGTGGCAAGGCACAGGAGTGTCTGCCGCTCACATACACCTGTCCCCCTCTCCTCAAGCAGGCAGGGATATAAGTCCTCTCCCTGTGGGCTGCCACTGCCAGACCCGGCAAATGTATGGCACAAAGGGAAGCCCAGCCATCCCGAGGCCCCCTTTCCATCTGCAGTATCCCAGTCTTGCTGGCATCTTCCCATGCCTACTTGTTCTCGGAATGTGGGGATGGTGAGGCTTCCCCATCCTGAAGACATCTGGGCCCCTGTAGGCAAGGGCCCACTGACTGGAGTGCACATGGCGTCAATCCAGGCACATTGTCTTCATCTGAGCTGACAACCGTCACTCTCGGCTCAGAGATGACGGCTAGGCTTTAGGCACAGGGTCTCCTGGGATGACTGACCATCTCTCTTTATTCTCCACAGCCAGACCAGCTGTGAGAGGGGGCGGTTGACACCACAGAGGTCAGTCTCTTGAACCCGAGGGACCCACAAGTGCTGGAGACGCATGGATGAGTTTCAGAGGGAGCACCTTGTGGCACTCTGATCCAGGGAGCAGACCATAGACCGCAGGCTGCAGGAAGACATCCAGCTGTGGCGAGAATCCTGGTGGGAGATGCTAGACCTGGGCTACATCATGTGTGTGGCCGTGTAATTCCTAGTTGCCAGCATGCTGCCTGCTCCCACTCCCACACCTGCTCCTGCACCTGCCCCTGATCCTTCCACTTCTTCCCCACCCCCACTCCACCCTTTGTGGTCACCGAGGCCCCCACACCCATGGTGCTGGGATCCCCAGAGCCAGGTGCCACTCCCAGCCCCATCCCTGAGCTTCTCCTCATCCCTCCTCCCCCTTCCAGCTCCCTCCTCTCTGCTCCAAGGTTCTCCTCTCCTATCCTCCCCCTTCCCCTTTCTCCTCCCCTCTCCCAGGTTCTTTCCTCAGTCCCTCCCCAGTTACTTTGAACCCAAATAAAAACAGCACATTGTTTCAAAAACATTGTCTGTTTTATTGTGTCTGGATGGGAAGGGGAAGGGAGAAGGGAGGAGTGTGGAAGGAAAGGCACAGAGGGGTGATGCACAGGCCCCTCTTGGGGAGGTCCAGGGGGGAGTGCCACTGGGGTCCTTATGAGAAACTCTTCCTCAGGGCCTCCCGGATGTGCATGGCCCTTGATGGGCCTGCTGGATGGCAGCCATGTGCAGCTGCTTGAAGACCCTGCTGATGTGGTCAGCCTCTGCCTCCCACCCTGGCAGCAATGCATCTCTCTTCCACTCACAAATATTGTGGTGCACACAACACACGGCCACCACATGTGGGATGTTCTTCTCCCCGACATCCAGCCAGGTGAGGAGGCATCTGAACTGCACCTTCAGACATCCAAAGGTGCCTTCCATCACTATGCGGGCCTTGCTGAGCCTGGTATTCTAGCGTTCCTTGGAGTGGCCAAGGTCGCCAGTGCAGGGCTTCATGAGCCAGGGCAAAAGAGAGTAGGCCACCTCCCTCACCATAGACATGGGCATGTCCACATCCCCAACCCTGATGGTGAGGTCGGGGAAAAAAGTTCCAGTGTGCAGCTTCTAGAACACACTGGAGTTGTGGAAGATGTGGGTATCATGCACCTTTCCCAACCAGCTGATGAAGATGTCCATAAACTGTCCCCGGTGGTCCATAACTGCCTGCAGGACCATTGAGAAGTACCCCTTACAGTGCATGTAGATAGATACCCGGTGGTCAGGTGCCTGGATGGGGATGTGGGTACCATCAATAGCTCCCTCACAGTTGGGGAAGTCCATGTCGGCAAAGCCAGCAATGATGACATCCATGTCGCCAACATGGATGACCCTACAAAGCAAGATGGTGTTGATGGCCCACACCACCTGTAGAAGAAGACAGACAAACAAAGAATCAGAGGGTGGCCAGAGCCCTTGGGAGGTCCACGAGCCCAAACACCTCTCTCTCCCCCAAACAGACAAGCAGCAACCTGCCACTTACCCCATCCCCCGGCAGGGCTTTGTGAGGGCGGCACTGAAAAAACTTCCTGGGGAGGAGGCTTGCACCCCCACCCCCACCCTACCCCCTCTTTCCCTAGGGAACCTCATTCCAGCAGTCCACCACCCTCCTGGGACCAATAGCTCAAGAATGCCATACCTGCATGAGCACAGCCCCGACAGTCAATCTCCCCATGACAAACTGGTTCCTGATGAATTGGTCATTGTCAGGCGTGGTAAGTTTCCACTGGGCAATGGCGACCCGCTTCTCAAGGGAGGTGGCGGGTCTCATGTGAATCCAGAAAGGTCTCCTTCCTCATCCAAAAATTCTGGAGCCACCACTGGTCGTGCCACCACTCCATGACAAGCCTGTCCCACCAGTCACCACTGGTGTCCAGATGCCAGAAGCAGTGGCACAAGGAGTGCATAGTATGGTGGGTGGGATCCAGCAGCATGAGCCGTGCCTGTAAAGAGGCGAGGAGGGTCTCCAAGCAGACCAGGGGGGTAGGTTCCTGCAAGGCCTGGGAGGCAGCCTGCAGAAACTGCTGCATAAGGTGCAGCACAAGCTTCAATAGCCGCTGACTGCCCAGCTCCATGTCTAGAGAGCTGAGGTGTCCGCAAGGGCAATCACAGCAGGCAAAAGAAAAGGGTTTTCTGTCCCTTGAGGAGGTAAGCAAAGGAGAAGAGCCTGAGACACTGCTGTACATGGGAGTCCCTTTAAACAAAAACCTCAGATAGCCTCAGCAAGAAACTGCTGTCCTGATGCCCTGCTTGAAGTGGTTCCAGGTGGCCTTAAATGCGAGTTAGCATCCAATAAGTGTGGATGTTCTATTTCGAAATAGCAAATCGCTATTTCAATGAGCTTTTCGTGTGTAGACATGCTATTTCAAAATAAGCTACTTTGGAATATTTCTTCCGAAATTGCTTATTCCAAAATAATTGTGCAGTGTAGACATAGCCTCAGGTGTTGTCAATGTTGTGAGTAGAGATGAAGAAAGAGTTGATTTGGGACAACTGTTTAACATTCCTTATTCATTTTCCTCTTCTTTTAAGAATCATCTCAAGCTAAGATTCAGTAGACAAAAGGCAGATTTTTCACTCACATCCTTTTTCCTGTTGAAGAATGGCCATTAAACCAGATGGCAGTCCATTTGGTTTTGCTGGTGCCTTGCTGAGGCATCAGTTTCCTTCTGTCTTTGAGGAACTGGTTTGTGCTTGCTTTTCTCAACCTGGAACATGTCTCGGTAGAATTTTATAACTTGACATACAATGTTGCCACACATATTTTACTAGGAAAATAATGATCAGCAAATTATGTGTTTTTAAATGATACCTCACAAGGCATACTTTATATGAAATATATCATAGACCTGCAAAAAAGAATGAACTTAGGGATACAGACTGTCACGGGCACTTTCTCAGTCTTCTCCTTGGAACAATAGGTGGCAGAAAAGGAGCACAGATAATTAAAAAATTGTTCACCTCTGATTGCTCCATGGAGAAAAGAGGAAAGGGGGAGCTTCCAATTCTTTCTCTTCAGCACTGATTGTCCAGAAAATTTCAGAGAGAGGCTTTCCAATGTCTGGGAATTGAGCAATTTCCTTTGCAAACATCTGGGAATTTGGAGATGTCTTTTTTGAATCTCTTGGACTCAAGCATAAGATAACTGCAGCTGAGGAGGTTGTGAAGGCTAGGACTATAACAGGGTTTAAAAGATAACCAGATAAATTCATGGAGGTTAAGTCCATTAATGGCTATTAGCCATTATGGGTAAGGAATGGTGTCCCTAGCCTCTATTTGTCAGAGGGTGGAGATGGATGGCAGAAGAGAGATTGCTTGATCATTACCTGTTCTATTCACTCCCTCTGGGACACCTGGCATTGGCCACTGTCGGCAGACAGGGTAGTGGGCTAGATGGACCTTTGGTCTGACCCAGTATGGCCATTCTTATGTTCTTATGAAGATGAGAATTCTGGAGGAATTTTATGGGGCCCTTGTCATTGCACTAAATGTTTTCAGCATTAGTTTAGGAGAACCAGAACTGTTGATGTTGTTACTGGATGCTGGTATGTTGTGAATTTTGATTCCAGGCTACCAAATGGGGACACACTTGCTGAGACGTGGTGTGGTGTCTGTGAGGCTGCTTGCTTTGTGACTAGTTGCTATGAGAAGGATGTCTTTCATCTCTCTCCTTGATGTGTTGGGGAGAAAAGTGCTGATTTGTACAAACCTCCTTACTATCATTCTTAAGGGTGATAAATGAAACAGTGATTTGGTATCATTCTCCTTCTCTTCTCTCCCCGCCTCCCCCCACCGTGCCTGGCAATTCTGCTTTTGCAATATCTGTCTTGTAAAGATCTGACTGAACCTGTAATAACAAAGCCTGTTCCATGAAGCTTAAACAGTTTGAGTAGCTACTATAAAACCTGTAGCTATCTGGCGTGATATGATGGTCCATAATGAATCTTCTTCACAGAAACTAGCTTTCAAATGGTAACCAATGGATACCTGACCCCTAAATTATCATATTAAACCTGTTCAGAATGACAATCCCAACAGCTAAAATAATAAAGAATTTTCTTTTAAGTGACTAAATGCAAGAAGGAAGATTCATAAATAATTTCTCCCTGGTTGAGCCCCTAATCTGCCAAATTTCAGCCAATAAGTACATGCTACTAGCCAATTAGCCCGTCATAAAACGGGATTTTCAGGTCTCTCCTCCACGTCCTATTCTCTTTCTATCTCGGTCTTCTGTCCTGACCCTCCGGTCTCTCGCTCCGTCTCTCTCTCTCTCTCCCCTCCTCCTACTGCCTCCCCCTCTCTCTCTCAGCTCTCCTCGTCTCCTGCCTCTCTCTCCGTCTCTCTTTCCCTTCTCCCCCTCCTGCCTCTCACTCTCTTTCTTTTCTCCTCCCCCTACAGCATGGGGAGTGCAGAGCCCAAACAGCTGCTCGGGCCACTTGCTCCCACTCAGCAGCCCGGCTGAGCAGCTGCCTATGAGCTCCAGCTGCCCCCCTGCATCATTTCCCTTCACCCCAGCACTGATCCTGCAGCCTCCCAGTTGTCCTCCATCTCCCCCTCTCCCTCCCCCTCGTTCCCCTGCCCTCCTCCCAGCCAGGGTCTGTTCACGGCCAGGGGGCAGGGCCTGGCTGTGTACGTCACCGCCCCGCCCCCCTTCACCTCCCACCGTGGAGCTCGCCTGAGTTCTGCCCCACTCAGCCGGGCCGCCGCAGGGGAGCCCAAATGGCCGCTTGCTCCAATTGCTCCCCCGTGGCGGTCTGGCTGAGCGGCGCAGAACTCAGCCGAGCGCCACAACGGGAGGTGAAGGGGGGTGGGGCGGTGACATTCACGGCCAGGTACATGGGGGTGCTGCATGGGGACCACGGAGCCCAAACAGCCGCTTGCGCCGCTTGCTCCCCTGCGGCGGCCTGTCTGAGTAGCACAGAAGTGAGCCGAGCACCATGGCGGGAGGCAACAGCGCCCCCCGGAGGCAACACGTAACGCTACAGCATTACAGAGTCACAGACATTGGGCTACTATATTATGCTATGAGCTATGAACTTCTAAAAATAGATTATTATCCTAGAGGTGCTGAGTTGTTGACATTGCATCAGTTACAGTAGCATTGCTGCCATAGTTAAGGTAATCCATTTACATATTTTGAGGGGAATAAAAGGTGGCACCAGAAGAATTATGCTGTCTCTTGAGCAGTAATATGATTGCTCCTCCATATTATTCCTCTGAGATTTTGTGTCTATAAAAAGGGAGAGAGAAAAATATATTAGTTCTCACTTTTTCTACAATATGCTAAAGTCTCACTTAATATTAACCGACTATAACAAAGAAGAAATACATATCAAAATGACCTTCACTACCTGTTATCATATAGGAATCTCTTTCTCCTTGTAATCTACAGTACGTGCTATAGGCTGAACTTCAAAGGTGTTGAGATCCCACAACTTCAGCAGAACCAGAACTGTTGATGTTGTTATTGAATGCTGGTATGCTGTAAATTTTCATTCCAGGCTACCAAACGGGGACGCACTTGCTGAGATGTGTTTGGAACTGCAGATGTTCAGCATCTCTGACAGTCGGATCTTACAATTCTGTGACACACTCTACACTGTATATGTCATGGAATAATTTGTGTGAGTGCTATGATAGATTCAGTAATTTTAGTCATCTGGTTATCTTATACTATATTCCTCATTAATTGTTTAATTTGGACTGTTTAGCTATGAATGGCATTAAGAATTTCTACAAATCTGTATTATTAGTGAAAATGTAACAAAAAGATAAATAAGAAATCATAGATAATTAACAAAGAAGGTTATAGAACTGTGGTGTCCAACACACTAGCCACTAGTCACTAGCCGCATGTGGCTATTTGGCCGGTTGACTGTATCTAGTTGGCTTGAATAATGTGGCTAGTTCGCTATAGTATTTTCAGAATAATGTGGCTAGTTCACTACAGCAGTAGCCACTGCAGTGGCTACTGCTTCAGAACTGGTTGGACACCATGGTTATATAATGATGTTTCTGAAAGTTGAATGAATGAATTTAATATAGGATCTTAACTTTATCAAGAAGTAATAAATCAAGTTTCAATAAATCAGTTAAGTCACCAAATTGAAAGCTTCTTCTAGACTATACAGAGGAAGTAATTTGTAGCCTATCTATCTATTTGTCCTTTGGGCTCCTAATGGAGCATAGGGCCTCCATAGTCATTCTCCATCTCTTGTGATCCTTAGCAATAGTCTTGATTTGATCCCACTTTAAGCCAGCTGCTTTTACTTCGTCCAGGAAGCTTCGTCGCCATGTTTGTTTGGGATGTCCCCTTTTCCTCTTTCCCTTTGGATTCCATTCTAACACTTGTCTCATGACACATTCCTCACAGTCCTTACTCAAGATGTGGCCTGCCCATCACCATTTTCTCTTCTTAATCTGGATGTCCATTGGTTTCTGATTTGTTTTGGTTCACAAGGTTTCATTTGGCATTCCATCATACCACTTTAGCTGGAGAATGTGTCTAAGGAATTTATTGACAAACGTCTGAATTCTCTTAGTGTTGCTCTGGACAACATGCCATGCCTCCTAGCCATACAGCAGCACTGATTTCACATTAGAAGTGAAAATACATAGTTTGGTTCTTATTGAAATGGCTCTTGTACCCCAGACTGGTCGTAGTATGGCAAAAGCTTGTTGTGCCTTTCGTATTCTCGCACTGATGTCATCTTCAGTTTTCCCATTCTTGCTGATAACACTCCCCAAGTATACAAACTGGTCAACCTCTTGCACTGCTTTTCCTTTGATTGTAATTTCACCTTCCTGTCTGTTGTTAATGCGCATCAACTTGGTCTTCTCTTGAGTAATCTTGAGGCCCACTCGCTCAGCTGTTTCCTGTAGGGCATCCATCTTATCTTGCATATGCTCTAGTTTATCTGCAAGGGGGGCTAAGTCATCTGCAAACTCTAGATCCTCAAGTTTCCTAGTTTTTAGTCAAGGTATGTAGTAGCCAAAAGTTATGGAGCTGTCAGTTACCATTTATCCAAAACAAATTCTAAAATTAGAATAGCAAATAATTAATTACTGAAAGGCCCAGTCAATTCCAAATATCCTTCCCACATAATAATAATGACTAGCTAGGACTACTCACACAAATATTACATAGGAATCCCAAGTATTCATGTAATGGGCAAAGTTGTTTTTATTTTCTTTTTAAATTTTTCAGTAGGTATATTGTTTCATGTTATCTGTACCTATAACTTTAGAGGTAATCTTAAACAGCTCTGTCTCTCATCTAAGCATTTGTAGTTTATTGAAAGCAAATGGCTGATGTTGTCCAAGGCACTCTATTTCGTGGCAGACATAAATAGCATCAGGGTAAATTTATGGTAGTTTTTAACTTGGTAACATCAAGGGAAAATTTATAGAGCACTGGCCAAATTAGGATAGAATTGCTTATACGTAGTCCTGTCTAAAGGAGCTATTGGTAATCTCTGTCAATAGTGATCACAAATGTAGCTTACAGGCTTTCACTAATCATGAAAGACATAGGTCTATTTTGTACTAAATAGAACAGATTTCTCCCAGCGGTTTCTGTACCTGTATTTGTGAGATAGGAGTCATTCTGTATCCCCACAAAGAAAACTGTTTTGCTTTTTCAAAGTAAATTTTTTTCTTCCAGGTTTTCATAAATAGATTTCATTAGTGTTAGAAAGTAGGCTTGAAAATACCAGCATGAGTACTAGAAGTATTGAGAGATTGTGTGTGGAGTAAAAATGAATGATTTCAAAATGTATGCAGCCCCTTTTAAAGAAGCCAGCATATTTTTATTGCATTTTCATCAATGTTTGACACTGGTTTTTATATGTAAACTCTGTACCATATAGCACCAGAGAGTAATCAACTCTCGTCATCTGTTCATGAAGTGGAAAAAGAGCAACCAAGAGCTGCCTAAGAACCACAGGTGGGCCTGGATTGTACTGGGGAGGCAGTTCTTTGCCTGTATCTGTTGGGGTACGTCTACACTAGCCACCTAGTTCGAACTAGGGAGGCTAATGAGGGTGACCGAAATTGCTAATGAGGCGCGGGATTTAAATATCCCTCACTTGATTAGCATAATCCCGGCCGGTCGCCATTTTGGAAACTGACTAGCCCGAAGTAACTGCCCGCGTCTACACGCGGCAGAGAAGCGGGATTCCAAGATAAACCCCTTAGTTCGAATTAACTGTTACTCCTCGTGGAATGAGGTTTAACAGTTAATTCGAACTAAGGGGTTTATCTTGGAATCCCGCTTCTCTGCCGCGTGTAGACGCGGGCAGTTACTTCGGGCTAGTCAGTTTCCAAAATGGCGACCGGCCGGGATTATGCTAATCAAGTGAGGGATATTTAAATCCCGCGCCTCATTAGCAATTTCCGTTGCCCTCATTAGCCTCCCTAGTTTGAAGTAGGGGGCTAGTGTAGACGTACCCTTGGAGAGCAAGGAGAATTGCCTGAATGAGCCATCCTTGGTTTGCATTTTAGGTATGTGACAATTTGGGCCAGTTCAATAAAAATACAGTAATATTTTGATTGTGGGGGCAATAAACTGCTGTTGTCCTTGTTGGGAAATACAAAGACAAGATATCAACACTGGATGTGCCTGGAATAATCCTGCTAAGATTGTTGTCAGGCCCAATTGGGAAAGAGAATGTGGACAGAACTAACAAGGGGGTAGAGAGGTAGGTTGGCTGGCTGGTTCCTGTCTTTTGCAGCAAGTGCCCCTCTGTTGGTAAGGACTCGAAATGGTCCTAGATGCCACTGAACTCTTGCTAAAGAGCTGAACCGAGACTGTTGCAGAACTGTTGATTATTGCAGACCTGAGGGTATTTTGAAGCAACAGGTGGTGCAGACCAGCTTGGAGGAGATGGATGAGGCAGAGCAGTGGTAGCTGGAGCAGAGCAGAAGTGGCCTGGGCTGAAAGTAGAAAGCAGAGAAAGCAGCAGCCTACCTAAATGACTCTAGTGTGAGACTCTGTACCCAGCAATTAAAGCTGAAATAACTCAAGGTGGTAGAATTCATAGAGCAGCTCAGACAATGCTGGACTGGACTAGGAATTCTCCACCACACACACTTAACTGTGAGGGAGAAGCTGGGGAGGTGGGAAATGAGAAGAACACAACAGCCACTCGCAGCTGACAAAGGGGGATCTCTGGAAAGGCACCCTGTGGTGTGGGAGTCTTGCCTCGTGGAATTTGTTGTTTTATTAATTTCTGATTTCCCAAAATGTATTCTCTTATCCACCCCATTATTCTTCCTCTCATAAAGTTCTAATGTTTTAAAGTTCCTGGACTCAGTGCTTGCAAGCAGGGAAATATTTCCCATCCGTGGTGGTAGATATATTTGCCCAAGTTTCTGGGTTGCTCTCAAGTTGGAGTTAGTTAAAACTTTAAAGAAAACCTTAGAAAACTGCACCTGGCTCTTTTTTATTGCTGTCAGTCCCTGGCAGAAGAGTACTCACACTGCAGTAATGCAGGTAAAAAGGTGGGTTTTTTCTCGGAATATGATCAAGAAACATCTTTGGTAATATTTTAAAAAGTGCTAACATCTTCCGACAAGGAAAAATAATTTCATGGGTAGCCTCCATCTGTCTGGAGGGACAAGGTGGGTGAGGTAATGTCTTTTATTGGACTAACTTTTATTGATCAACGGAAGCAGGTTTGGAGCTTACACAGAACTGTTGTCTGGGAAAGGTACACAGAGTGTTACAGTTAAATACAAGGCAGAAAAGATTGTTTAGCATAGTTGATTAACTCATCTTGTAAGAGACAAAGTGAAGTAGCCAGTTAATATCTCTACAGTCATCAGACAAAAAATGAGGGTTCGTTAATATCTTCATTATGTACTTGATTTTTACTGTCTAGCAAATTTATGAATTTAAGCTCCTAGTTCTGTCTTTTGAAGATATTGTGGTGGTTTCCTTTGTGAATGAGGACCGAGAGCTCAGGTATAATGTGATTGTTTTTTTGAATGTTTTTGCCCATGGATGATGCAGTGATTTTGCATGTGAGTCCATTTGAGAGTGTTGTGATTCTATGATTTCACTCACATAGTTGTTATTGGTGCATTCAATACACTGGATTAGGTACAACATATGTTGTAACAGGCTTGTGTAGGATCCATGGATCTTAAAACAAATGTTGTTGGGATGTTGATCATTGTAGCAGTGCTGATATGTCTCCAGGTTTTGTATCTGTTGTTTCAGCATCGTCTGGTGCCATTTTAGGTTGACGTGTCCTAGTTTGTGGGGAGCTTGCTTCTGATTATGAGCTTGGCAAGGTTGGGGACTGTTTCAAAATCAGAAGAGGGGGTTCAAAAAGCTTTCTTTCAGGATGTGGTCCCCATCAAGTATGGCTTGTTTAATACCAGCTCCTCGGTAGGTACTAGGTGATAACTAAGGAAGGATGGTTGAAAGTTTTTGTTTTCCCCACCTATATTCAAACATTAAGCAAGTAAAAGATAAAAAAAATCTGCTACTGTCAAAGAGGTCTCATCCCCAACGATGTTTATATCATACTTGGTTCCAAAGGGTTAAAAAAAAGACATCTCCAAATTCCCAGAGGTTTGCAAAAGTAATTGCTAAATTCCTAGCAGGTTCTCTCAGGGTATTTGATGTAGTAGGGTCTACTTCATCGCTATCGCTGCAAACAATTGGAATTCTGTAGCCCTTGCAAAGGGTTGAAATGAGATACACAGTCATCAAGATCTAAACTGCTGTGGAGCCCAAAGCCGACTGATAAAGAAAGGCAGGATAGTCCATCTGTTGGGGCCCTACTCTGGGGCTTGAGAAATCAAGGCTCTATTCCCTCTTCATCCACAGACTTTCTGTGTGACCTTGGGCAAATAACTTAGCTTCTCTGTGACTAATAAAGTGTTGTGAGAAATTATATACAGTAGATCATCAGAATTATGAACTGACCAGTCAACATACACCTCATTTGAAACTAAAAATATCCAATTAGACAGCAACAAAGGAAGAAAAATGCAAATACAGAGTTGAGGAGAAAGTTTTGGCAGATAAAGAAACTGTTTCTGTGCTTGTTTTATTTAAATTAAGATGGTTAAAAGCAGCATTTTTTCTACGGAGTAAAGTCTCAATACTGGATTAAGTCAATGTTCAGTTGAACAATTGTAACATTTTATTCAGAGTTATGAACAACATCCATTCTTGGGGTGTTTGTAACTCTGAGGTTCTACTGCAACATTAAAGGTGCTCAGGTAATAAGGCCATATAAGTATGTAAAAGAGAGAGGCAAGTGAAGAGTTTTCATCTTAGGCTGAAGCTCCTATGCTATAATAATAAATAAGAAAATAATGAGAAAATAATAAGAAAATGAGACTTGTCACCATCTTCTGCTCATGCATGGCAAAACATAGAAAATGCAACTTGCAGAGTCCAATTGGCTTCATAATTGGAGCCCCATTCTTAAAAACACGTCCCATTTTGTTCTGAATAAAAACTGGTAAACTGGTATTTCCAATCAGAATAATCCCGGAGTGTGAATTTATTTATTTTGCCTGCTTGTGTGGTTAAGGTGAAGGCAGTTCAGGTATGTCTATACTACACGCTCATCTCAAAATAAGCTATTTTGGAATAATAACTCCCTAAATAGCTATTTCAAAATAGCGTGTCTACACTACAAATCCCAGTCGAAATAGCACAGAGCTATATTGCAAATAATGTGTCCACACTGATTGGAGCCTGCATCGCATTTAAGGCCCCCTGGAAGCACTTTGGGGAGGGCATCAGGACAGCACTCACTTCCTGTAGCTGCTGCATGAGGCTTGTGCTTAAAGGGACTCCCCTGTACAGCTATGTCTCAGGCTCTTCACCTTTGCCTACCTCCTCGAGGGACAGCAAACACATCTCACTGTGTGCTCTAGTTGCAGAAACCACAGCACTCCAGCCATGGAGTTGGACCTGCTGCAAAGCACTTGCGGGCTCTTAGACCTCATGCTGCACCCCCTGGTGCACTTACTGCAGGCTGGCCATGTGGCATTGCAGAACCAGGACACACAGCTCACTCTGGGGCACCTCCTCACCCCACTCCATGTGCTTCTCATGCATTGCAGTCCCTCCCACCCTTCCCTGCACACCATGCACTGCCGCTTTTGGCACCAGGACATCAGTTCCAACTTGTAGGACCAGATTGTCATGGAGCGGTGGGACAACCAGCAGTGACTCCAGAACTTTCACATGCAGAAGGACACTTTCCTGGAGCTGTGCGAGTGGCTCACCTGTGTCCGCAGGTGACAGGACACTCACATGAGACCTGCCATCCTCCTCCAGAAGCGGGTCGCCATCGCAGTTTGGAAGCTTGCAATTCTGGGCAGCTACCACTGTGTTGGGAACCAGTTCAGCATGGGGAGATCAAGCATGCGGGGCCATGCTTGTGCAGGTATGACTCTCTTAGGGTACGTCTACACTAGCTCGTTAGTTCGAGCTAGGTAGGATAATGAGGGCAACCGGAGTTGCAAATGAAGCCCGGGATTTAAATATCCCGGGCTTCATTTGCATCTTCCCAGGCGCCGCCATTTTTAAATCCCCCTTAGTCCGAACTCCGTGCCCGTGGCTACCCGCGGCACAGACTAGGTAGTTCGAATTAAAGATCCTAATTCGAACTACTGTTACTCCTCATTCCATTCCACGAGGAGTAATGGTAGTTCGAATTAGGATCTTTAATTCAAACTACCTAGTCTGTGCCGCATGTAGCCGCAGGCACGGAGTTCGGACTAAGGGGGATTTAAAAATGGCGGTGCCCGGGAACATGCAAATGAAGCCTGGGATATTTAAATCCCGGGCTTCATTTGCAACTCCAGTTGCCCTCATTACCCTACCTAGCTCGAACTAACGAGCTAGTGTAGACATACCCTTACTGTTGTCCTAGGAGCATGGTGAACTACTGGAAAAAGGGTTCCCTAGGGAATGGGGGGTAGAATCTCCATCCCTAGAGGGTTTGCAGTCCCACCTTTATTAAAGCCCTGCTAGGGCTGGGGTAAGTTGTGGTTGGGCCTGGTGTGGGAATGGGCTTGGGCTCAGAGAGTTCCCAGGGGCTCTGGCAACTCTGGGATTCTCTGTTTGTATCCTTCTACAGGTGGTGAGGTCCACCAACACCATCGTGCTGTGCAGGGTCGTCATCGCTGGCTTTGCTGCCATGGGCTTCTCCAACTGCAGGAAGGCCATTGATGACACCCACATCCCCATCTAGGGCCCTGACCATTGGACCTCCAATTATATCAACTGGAAGGGGTACTTTCCAATGGTCCTGCAGGTCCTTGTTGAGCACTGAGGCTGGTTCACCAACATCAACATCGAGGTGTTGGGGAAGGCGTACAATGCCTTTGTGTTCAAGAACTCCGGCCTGTTCCAGAAGCTGCACACTGGCACTTTTCTCCCCCACTGCACCATCAGGGTTGGGGACATGGACATGCCCACGTGCATCATGGAGGACACAGCCTGCCCTTTGGTCCTGTGGCTGATGAAGCAGTACACATGACGCCTATACCCCACAAAGGAACATTTCAATGTCTTACCCATTAGGCCATTGTAGGACCCACTGCCATCGAGTGGTCCAGCAACCACCCCTACATGCCCACAGGCTCAGAAGGGCCCACATCATGGTGGAGGGCATCTTTGGCCATTTGAAAGGGAGGTTCCACTGTCTCCTTACCCACCTGGCCTTCAGCGAGTGGAACGTCATCCCAGTGGTGGTGGCCTGCTGTGTCCTGCACAACCTTTGTGAAAATAAGGGGAAGATGTTCCTGCCAGGGTGGGGGGCAGAGGCCAAACAGTTGGCCAGCACCTTTGAGCAGCTGCGCAGCACTGCCATCTGGCAGGCTTATCAGGGGGCTGGGTGCATCCGGGAGGCCCTGAGGGAGAGTTTCAGACAAGGCTACCTGTGAGACTCTCCCCTGGGCCTCCCCTCACAGGAATTGCCCCTGTGTACCTTTCCTTCCCCACCCGGCCTTCCCTTGACCTCCTTTACCACTTTCCCCTCCCCTGGCCTACAGATACAATAAACCAGACTTTTTGTTTTGAAAGAATAAACTATTTTTGGGGGTAAATATAACTGAGGAGGGAGTGGGGAAAGAACCTGGGAGTGGAAAGGGGGAAGAAGGGAAAGGTGGGGCTGAGGGATGGGGCTGGGACTGGTGCCTACTTTCGGTGGTCCCACCGCCTCATGTGCATGGCTCTCAGTGGCCATCGGGAGGGGTAAAAAAGAGAAGAAGCTGGGGGGCAGGAACAGGAGCAAAAGCGGGAGTGGGTGTGGGAAGGGGAGAGGTGCAAGGCAGCTGCGTACCACACAATGGCAGTGACCAGGCTGTTGATGGTGGCAGTGCATGCTGCACACATGCTCCAGGCCTGCAGCATCAGCACCTGCCAGGTGGTGTGGCACAGCTTCAGGTCAGTATCCAACCTCTGCTCCCACCACTCAAGACACCTCTACAGAGCATGCAGGCAAATGACGTGTTTCTGCTCCAGGTCTTCCTGGTATCACTGGCACCTGTGGTTCTTGTGGAGTTAGGAGGCTGATGCAGGAGGTGTGGCTTGCACCCCACTAGCAGGTGGTCATCCCAGGAGGCAGCCTAGTTGTCATCTCTGAGCCGACACCAAAAGGTCCTAGTTCAGACAAAGGCGGTGTGCTTTGAGCAAGGCTATCTGTGGCCTAGACAATGGGCACTCTCCTGCAGGGGCACAGATGTCCCAGGGAGCTACACTACCCCTGTGCCCCAGGGACAAGCAGACATGGGAAGGTGCTGGCCAGGCCAGAGCCTGCATTTGGGAGAGGGGACAGGGCAGCTCACCTTCCCTCTGTACCGTGCACATGCCGGGTCTGGAAGTGGCAGTATCCCGCAGAAGGAGGACTTCTATCCCCCCCCCCACTGGGAGAGGGTATGGGGGAGGTGTGTGTGCAGCTGATTGAAGTAGTGGTACAACGGGGGTGCCACCCCTGAGTGGGAATTCTGTTCTTTGGACTCTGTGTGGGCCTGCCTCAGTTCCTTTATTTTCATGTGCACCTGCTCCTGGGTGTGCATATGGCCCTTCTGGCCGAGGCTCGCAGCCATCCGGCCGTAGACATCTGCATTCCTGCATCTGGTGCGGAGATCCTGCAAGTTAGCGTCCTCTACTCTGACCTCAATGAGATCCAGGATCTCTGCTGCAGACCAGGAAAGGTCCCTCCTCTTCCACCCCTGGGCAGGGGCTTCAGAGACAGCTGCTGGCTCACTTGCAGCCATGGGGGGCTCAGCTGGGTCTGCCATGGCAGCAGGGAAGGCAGAACAGGACACTGCTGTGTGGCACAGGGCTGTTAGGGCCTTCCTTGTGCCACAAGCACTTTCCTCTGTGGCTGGAGCTTCAAAGACTGCAGGGAAAGGGAAACTATAGAGTTCTGAGGGGGTGTGGATTGAGTGGCCACCAGGGCAGATGTGAGAATCCCTGGAGGCCAATTATTTCGAAACAGCTGCCCTGTCCACATACACCCTATTTCAAAATAACTATTATGAAATGGGTGTTATTCCTCATGAAATGAGGTTTATTCCGGAATAAGAAGCCTGTTTTTCAAAATTTTTTGGAATAATGGACTTGCTGTGTAGATGCTTACCTTGTTATTTCAAAATAACACTGCAGTGTAGATGTGCCCTTCATGTTTTATATGCTTCCATTTTCCATGCCTTTTATTACCTGATACATTTTGTGAAAAGAAGCAATATTACATTGAACCTATATGTGTCTATTTGAACATTTCACTTTAGAGAAGGACAAACATTAACAGAAAATTTGCCTATTACTGGTGGTACCTCCATAAATTGTATTCTATTATCTTCAACTGTTCTGTAGCAGCATTCAGGTGAGTGAAAATCTATATAGATTTCATCATAATATAATGATTGATTCATTGTGCAATACAGGGCTAGTAGTATGATCACTTAGCTCATACCCTGGCACACAGCCTTTACAGTTCATGAGTGCCAGCTCTTATTCAGTTAGTGCATAGGTCTGTGTAAAAAGCAAAATCAGTCTGTAAGAGCTGAAGCGAAGAGAGGGAGAAAAATTCTCACAACACAAAAGTCTCATATTATTTGCCACCACACAACATAATAAAATGAAGAAAACCAACACTGCTGCCTGCTAACACCGAGGCAAAATAGTGTCTATTGCAGTTTTCTACCCCTTAACTACTTAAATGATTGATGATGCCTTATAGCTATAACTTGATATCTTTGGTTCAACAGTTTGTTTGTTATTACATCTGTTGCAGGAGAGGGTACCAGCCTAGAATGTTCTGAGCACCACTAAAGGAAGCATTACTAATGCACCATCCCTTTAACAGGTGTGTGACAGGGTATACCAACCTCACACTGGGCCAATGGGCCCTGACCAATCACTGTGGCTCAGGAGATCACATCTCCTTGTCCCTGCTGCACATGCTTCAGATGGAAGAGACAGATAAAGAAGGCAGCCCAGCTCAGTGTGCACAACCAGCTGACAGGGGAGCGTGACTGGGACACCAAGCTGCTGCAAGCTGCTTGAGATGAGTTTTATGGTAGGAAGTGACCCAGGGAATGTTTTAGGAGCTGAAGCTTAAATTCTTAACTTGGAATTTCCCAGCTTCATAGGGCCCTGGGTCAGAACCTGGTTGAATGGGATGGGCTTTGGTTCTCCTACTCCCACTTGCCATTAGGTGAGGCTACTGGGGACTTGTTCTCTTCTGCTTGGGGGGCCGCAGACTGATTGTTATACCCTGCCCAGAAGATCAGAATCCCCAGCTGCTGTTGTCCACCTCAGCCAGGAGGCTCAGGGCCTACTGACTGTTTGCTGTGCCCTGACTGGGGGCTATGGACTGATTGTTTTGTTCCACCTAGTGGGTTTGAACTGTTACCTGCCCTAGCCAGGGGGTTTTGGAGCCATAGTCGTCTTGCTTTTGCTCTCCCCCGCTCAGGAACTGTGGACTGATTGTTTGCTCAGCCTGCGAGTGGTTGTGAGCATTCCTTATTGCCTGATCCCACAGGGAGTCCTAACCACTGAGTGTACCAGCTGCATGCTTTGGGGCCCTCCATGGCAGGGTGAAGTTTGGGGAAATACACAAAGGCAGAAGTAGCAGCACCCAAAATAAAGGAGTTGAACTGTAATCTCAAAGAAGCAAAATTGTAAAAGTGGTTCCCACACAGAAAGAGGAAATATTCTGTTTTCCCCCCTTCCTTATTTTTATGTGTCAAATGTTTAACACATAGGTCCTGATCTACAACCCACTGAATTTAATGGGAAGCCTTTCCATGGACGTCAGCAGGCTTTTAAACCCATTGTGGTTTTTTACATTATGATTTCCACTAGAGAGTAACAAATAGTAGGTGCCTTGCCTCATCCAGACAATGTAGTGCCCGTGTTTTTCTGGTGAACCTAATCAACCACAACACTAGTTTTGGCGAGTGATCCTGAAACAACCTGTGGTGTGGCCCTGTAGCAAGAGAGACAGATTTTCCTTTAGAACAACAAAATTTGTTCTCTGCTCTTGCCTGAGGGTGCAAAGTTGAGAGTCCCCCACTGAGTCACTTTTGCATAAGGATCTGAGAGCTTTGTGTAATTCTCACATGAATGTCTTCACTGTATCAGGTTATAGTTGTTCTTTCATTCTATTGAATAACTCTTGTCCTTTGTCTATTCAAAGATGGTTCCTTTCAGAAAAAATTATGATGAGATAATGTGGAAATTTGTCTTGCAGATCAATTTTATTTTGCAAAAAGGTGAAAAAACGAATGAAAAATACATAACCAAAACACTTTGGACTAAATCTTTCCCTCATGCAATTCCATTGACTTCTCTGATTTCAATTACATTACTCTAGGGATATACATGGGTTTTTTTCTGTCTAATAAGACAAAGCCTTCCTTTATTCAGTGTCTCTCTCTGTCATATAATAGTAAAAATGAGTTCTCTTTAAAGCAAATGAGCAAGCAAATGAGCATCATGCATAAACATGTCCATACTGTATTGAAATGAGTGCCTGAAGTATCCGCAACCACATTGGGCAAAACGGGTGGTAATAAAATTCCTTTGTCATGAAAGCACTACATTAATCTTTGATTATTGAGTGAAAACAGTAAGACTCTTCTGGTGCCTGAGACAAAGGAGCACAGCACACTTGCCAGGAAATGCTTCATGCTTCAGCTGCTAATAGGTTCACTAGTAAGTGTTTTTAAAGGATTGACTATTAAATTTCTCTGTGCACGACTTTGCTGGCTGATTTCATTACATATGCAAGTTTATTACTATGCTAAACTCTGTCTTAATTTTGTCTTAGTGGACATTAGTAAAATATTATTAGTTTTTAAGAAATGTTTTAAAAGGCTCTTACTCTCATTGCATACTGAGGCCAATCAACTGAGAAATGATTATCCAACAAAAGCCATGAATAGAAAATATAGGAATTCTTATGCTTGGATGGCAATGAGTTTAAAATACAGACTTTTATAGTTTACTTGATAGGTAATTGTAATAAATGTTAACATTCATAGATGTCATATGAAGGGCTAAAGCGTCTGCTGGTTTAAATTAGCATAGCTCTGTTGAAGTGAGTGCATTATAACGGGAGTGCCATTGAAGTAAGTGGAGCTGTGCTAACTTACACTGGCTGAGGAGAGTTTTAATGAAAATGTTGGGGTTTTTAAAACAAAACTGTATATTAGCAAATCAGTGCCAAAGTATTAATGTAGTGTGATAACTGAATTCCCGTAAACAATTACAGGGACATTGGAATAGAGAGAGAAAAAAATAGATGCCTTTTTAATTTAAACTTAGTAATTATGGTACCTATAGCTTCACAACAAAGTACTGAATGCTCTGATTGAGAGTACCAGGTAAGAGTTCTTTATGTCAGTGGCTCTCAGCCAGAGATCCAGGCCCCCTGGGGGGGCTGTGAGCAGGTTTTAGAGGGTCTGCAAAGCATGGCTGGCATTAGACTCATACAGTAGCTTGGGTCCGAGCCCTACCACCTTTTTCCATAGAGACAAGGGGGAGTTCTTTACCTTAAGTACTTTTGTTAGTTGCTTTCCCTGCTGGCTCTCTCTTCTGTCACACCCATTTTCCGCCTGTTTTATACCTCCATCTACCTTGTCTTCTATCTTTTCGGTTTCTATTTCCCAGTCATATATTGTACTGAATTTCATGTCAAAATATCAGTGTGAATATACTCTGCTATAGTTTTACATAGAACATGGAATTGTTTTATTTTAATAATGGAACTGTCGATTTTCCTTTGACTACTTGAGACTCTGAAAAAGACCTGAATCTTCTTAGGGTATATGTACACTGCACAGCTATTTCGAAATAAACTCTTCAAGAACAGTTATTCCAAAATAGCTTATTTCAAAATAGCATGTCTACACTGAAGTGAAACCTCAAAATTAGTCTGAGGAAGGCTTCCCTAATGCAGACATGCTATTTCGATTTAGAGCTCCAGGAAGCACTGGGGAGGAATAATTTAGAACGGCCCTGGTGAGGGGCTATTTTGAAATAGCAGCAGTGGAGCATCTACATGTGCCTTATTTCGAAACAGCTATTTTGGAATAGGTGTTATTCCTCATGGAATGAGGTTTACAGAAGTCAGAATAAGTCATCCGTTACTTCAAATTTATTTCAAAATAACAGAATTGTTGTGTAGACACTCACATTGTTATTTCGAAATAATGCTAGTTATCGCGAAATAACGGTGTAGTGTAGATGCACCTTTAGAGTTTCACCACTGTTTGGGGCTTGGAGGTGTGCTTATGGAGTGGGATTTTCAAAAGTGCTCAGCACTCCATCAAAGACTTCAAACTGCAGCAGAGACAAGCCAATACTGAGTGTTTCAGAAAATACCATCCAGAAATTACCTTCATTTGGCACTTGACTGAAAATCAGTTTGAATATTCAAGGTTTACTTTCCAAATATGTCTGGTTTTATCTTTCATTTTATACAATGGGCTTATCAAAACCTCTAGATACATGTCATGCAAATGGACAAAGCAAGTTAATTCAAGAAAAACTGTGCACATCACCACCAAAACAAACAAACCCAACCTGACAAGCCACACTCTTAAACTATCTAACCTACCTAGAACTTGTAGTGATGTTCATTTCTATAATATCTGAGAATTAGTTACTGCCATCACATATGTGTAAAGCTGGATATTCATTGTTATGAGAACAGAATTTGACCATGAGTCGATAACCAGGAAGTCAACTATGTGGGTCCTTGTATACCAAAAGGGGAAGGAAGTTCCGGAATTGAGGATCCAATTGAGATAGCACGGACCGGACTCTTAGTCTGTTCTCAGTTACATGGATATAAAACTAGAGTAACCATTGACTTCTGTGGAGTTACTCTGAAATTGTACTTATATAACTGCAAACAGGCTTTAATTCATCTATTCTGCAGCAGTCCAAAATTAATCTGAGCACCGGTAGCAAGAGCTTAACTAAAACAGCTTAATGGGATTAAATCAGGGGACCTGGATAATCTCCATCCAAGAATATTAAAGGAATTGGCATATGAAATTGCAAGCCCCAAAGCAAGTATTTTCAAAGAATCTGTTAACTTGGGGGCTGCATCCCATGACTGGAGAATGGCTAATATAGTTCATATTTTTAAGAAAAGGAAAAAAGGGATCAGGGAAACTACAGGCTTTTTAGTCTGACCTCAGTTACATGCACAATCTGGGGAAAATTTGGAAAGAGAAAGTAGTTAAGAACATAGAGGTAAACAATAATTGAGATTAAATGCAACATGCTTTTACAAAAAGTAGATTGTGTCTGACCAACCGGATCTCCTTCCTTGAGAAGATACCTGACTTTTTGACAATGAAAATGCCGTAGATGTAATGTACCTAGATTTCAGTAAGGCATTTGATAAAGTAAGGATTATCTACAAGAAGATCATACAGCAGTTCTACATGGAGAAGTATTAGTTAAATTGTAGAAGGTGGGGATTAAGCTGAAATTTGAAAAGTGGGTGAGGAACTAGTTAAAGGGGAGACCAGTGTTCCCTGTTAATGGAGCATTTGGCTGTCACCCAGGAGAGATTCAGGTGCCACCTAGCTGATTAGCACAGTGTCCACAGATGGCAGCATGTATTTCAGGTAGTGCACATCTGCACATGTCTTGGTGCACATAAAATGTATTCTGCACACGACTTGAAAAAATAGAGGGAATATGAGAGGGAATAGAGGGAATATGAGAGGGAATAGAGGGAATAGGAGAGAATATGATGGATCATATTAAAAGGTGAATTGTCAGGCTGGAGGGACTAATAGAATTCCTTAGAGAGTGGACTTGGGACAAATCTCATTAATGGTCTTGGCATAAAACGTAGAAGTGTGCTAATAAAATCTGCAGATGACACAAAATTGGGAGGTGCTGCCATTATGAAGGAGGACTGGATTATCATACAAAAAGATCTGGATGCTCTTGAAAACTGAAGTAATAGCAATGGGATGAAAATGTAATAGTGTAAAGTGCAAGGTCATGCAAGGGAATAACAAGACGAATCGTTGCTATAAGATGGTGAACTATCAGTTGGAAGTGGTAGAAGAAGAGAAAGACCAGAGCGTATTGGTTGATCACAGAATGACAGTGGTGAATTCAGTCATAGGAGGTCTCAGGTGAGGCATTTTCAGCAGAAATAGGGAAATGTTAATGCCATTATACAAAGCGATGGTGAGACCTCATTGGGAATACAATGAGCAACTCTGGTTTTCCATGTTTAAGAAAGATTCATTCAAAGTCGAACAGGTGCAGAAAAGGGCTACTAGGATGATCAGAGGAATGGAAAACTTACCTTAGGAAAGGCGACTCAAAGAGTTTGGCTTGTTTAATCTAACCAAGCAAAGGCTGATGGGAGATATGATTGTTCTCTATATATACATCAGAGGAGTTTCTCGAGGCATAAAGGATCTGACGACAAAGGTTCTGGGTCAGCAGATCCCCGTCTAGACTACCGCGCTGTGCCGACAATCAGCTGATCAGCACAGCCCGGCGGCCATTTTGATGTAAATGAAGCGGCGATTATTTAAATCGCCGCTTCATTTCCCTTTGCCGAGTACACTCATCTACATGGCTCCGTCAATGGAGCCATGTAGTCTAGACACACCCTGAGAGTCTGAACTTCCTATATGTCAGGATGGAGCAGAAGAGAAGAGAGTATTTCTGTTAGCCATGCCATGTAGTGTTTATATATAGCACCTTGGCTTAATAACAATGAAAAAAAACCCTCACTTAATTTGATAAAGGTCCGGCCAAGGAAATATACTATATAAAGTATTCTTTGCATTATTAAAATCACCATGTTCTTGTGCTAATGTTATAGGTGCTCAGAAGAGATGCACTAATTATCGTGCATTATAGGCTAACTAAACCGGGTTACATTTTAAGTTTGAAGAGTTGATGTTTGTGATGTTTGTTTCACCAGCATGTCTTCCTGTTTCTAATGAAACACTGCACTACCTTGTCTGAGACAGTTATGTTTTCACTGCAGCAATCACAGCCTCCCATTGACTTTCTGTTGATATCAAGAACATTAGTGAGAAACTGGCCTAAATATAAAGCAAAGTGTTATTACTTAATTGGCAAGAGGTCAGCTATTGACAGGAAAATGTTTCCTAGTTTTTTTTAAAAGGTTGAATCATTAATTTAAATTAGTTACATCATTAATTTATTAAATGAGGAAACTAGGTCTTCTAGGACCAGGAATCCATTCAATATTGTCACAGCAGTCCTGCCAGAAAAAAAAAGAAGCAAAAAGAAATTTATTTAATGATTTAATGATTTTAGAAGACACTGTGCTTTTTAAATACTTTTGTGGCCACCATTTTTTTGTATTTGTAGTTTTAATACAGGACTGAACAAAACAGGAAGTTTAGTGAAACAATTGAAGGACAACAAGAAGCAGGCCTGAGTTTCTTCTAAGAGTTCTGCTTAATGAATTATTTCCATCTTTGTGCTTTACTGCTTTACTCATTATTCTGAGGTGATATTAGATATGGAGATGCTAATCTCAGACAGTGATGGTCATACACATTCCTTCATTTATTTAACAACTAGAAGACTTACCTGGCATTACTCAAGTCCAGGGGCATGGGAGGTATAGGTGTCAGGGTTTGGGGGTGAGGGGTTCAGGGCAGGGGGTGGGGGCTACAGGAGTCAGCGCAGGTGGTGGGGGGCTCAGGGCAGGGTGTGGGGTGCAGAAGTCAGGGCAGGGGTTGAGATATGAGGTGGCTCAGAGCAGAGGTGCTTCAGGATGGGGGGATGGCAAACAGCTGCTCTCTGGGGCTGGCCTGGTGAAGTGGGGGGCTGAGCATCCCACCGTCAGCCTGGGGTGGCAGGGTCCATGAAGCCCACTTGCTGACTGCTCCCTGGAGCCAGACTGGAGATGTGGGGCCCACACAGGGCTACTCCCTGGGGCAGGCCAGGGGCACTTGCTGCCACCCTGTGGTCATTCTGGGCTATAAATCTCCCATGTGTTTGCTGCTCCCCTGTGGTCATTCTGTGGTACCACTGTCCTTGATATCACAGCCCTGTCTTTCCATTTGATGAGAAATAATCACATTGTGCACACATACTCCATTGCCCTGGCTCAACCAAACTCTGTCCTCACTTTAAGTTACAATAAGAGAAAGCTGCATACCAAATTTGGTGGTCCTAGCTCTTACTGTGTAGGAGTTCTTAAACAACCAGACATGCAGACAGATGGATGGACAAACATACAGACAGACACACAAACTCTCTCAAATATACAGTAGATGTAATGGGGGGAAGGAGATATTTTGTCCAGGGATACTATTTTGATAAAACCTAGAATCATTTTGTAAAACACTGTCTTTTAGAAAGGTGATAGAGATGCAGCCGTGTTAGTCTGGTGTAGCTGAAACAAAAGACAGAACTATGTAGCACTTTAAAGACTAACAAGATGGTTTATAGGTGATGAGCTTTCGTGGGCCAGACCCACTTCCTCAGATCAATATGTGGAAGAAAATCGGCACAACCATATATACCAATGTGATACAATCAAAAAAATGAATGCATGTGAAATTCACAAATCAAATTTTAGAACAGAGTAGGGGTGAGGGGGGAAGGTTAGTTTCTGTGAGGTAATGACATAGGGGTGATAATAGGGGAAGTTTCTGTGAGGTAATGACATTAGGGGTGATAATTGGGGAAGCTATCTTTGTAATGGGTGAGATAATTAGAGTCTTTGTTTAAACCCATACAGAAAGTGTCAAATATAAGCATGAATGACAATTCTGAAGCTTCACGTTGAAGTCTAGAGATAAAGTCTCTTTGAAGCAGTATGCATGTTTTAAGATCATTGAGGGAATGATCAGTCTGGCTGAAATGGCAAGCAACAGCTTTCTCTCTGTGAGAGAGTCTTATGTCTGTTTTGTGTGCATTGATTCTTTGGCGAAGTGTCTGAGACGTTTGTCCAATGTACATAGCGGCATAAATTATATTTCTGGATGAACAGGAATATGTGTTCTTGATCTTGTAACAGGCATGGTTAGGTCCAACAATGGTGTCAGCAGAGTAAATATGTGGACAAAGCTGGCACCGGGGTTTGTTGCAAGGGAAAGTTCCAGGGTTGGTATTAGTGTGATATGTCCTGTGGTTGTTGGTAAGAATCATCCTGAGGTTAGGTGGTTGTCTCTAGGAGACTATGGGTCTGTCTCCCAGAGCCTCTCGGAGAGTAGTATCCTGTTCCAGTATAGGTTGTAGTTTATTGATAATGCGTTGGACGGGTTGAAGTTGGGGGCTATAGGTGATGGCAAAGGGTGTTCTATTGTTGGTTTTCCTGGGTCTGTCTTGAAGTAGATGGTTTCTGGGTATTCGTCTGGCTCTTTCAATTTGCTTTTTTATTTCTCCGGGTGGGTAATTGAGGTTTAAAAATGCTTGGTAGAGATCCTGAAGTTTCTGGTCTCTGTCAGTGGGATTAGAGCAGATGTGGTTGTATTTAAGGGCTTGGCTACAGACGATGGATGGTATGGTGTGTCCTGGATGGGAGCTGGAGGCATGTAGGTAACTGTAGGAGTCAGTGGGTTTTCTGTAGAGAGTGGTATCTAATTTACCATTGGTGATTTGTACTGTGGTGTCCAGGAAATGGATCTCTTGTGTAGAATGGTCCAGGCTGAGATTGATGGTGGGATGTAGGTTGTTAAAGTCTCTGTGGAATGTCTCCAGTGTTTCTTGGCCATGGGTCCAGATCATAAAGATGTCGTCGATGTAGCGTAAGTAGAGAAGGGGTAAAAGGGGACGGGATCTGAGGAAACGTTGTTCTAAGTCAGCCATAAAGTTGTTAGCGTACTGTGGAGCCATGTGGGTACCCATGGCTGTGCCGCTGATCTGGAGGTATAAGTTGTCACCAAATTGGAAATAATTGTGGGTGAGAACAAAGTTACGCAGATATAAACTTGCTAGTCTTTAAAGTGCTACATAGTTCTGTCTTTTGTTTTAGAAAGGTGATACTGATGTTGTCTGTTTCTGGCAAGGACACAGCATATAGGCATCTTTTTGAGAATGTTTTGAAGCTTGGACTTCTCCTTCTCACAGCCAGATGCCAAAAACAAATGTGGTGGCTTCTGATACATCTTGTTTCTGGAAATGAAGACAAGGAATGTTGCTATTTTTCTTTACTTTTATGCAAAATAGAGTAATACAGTTCTGTTGGACTTGTTTCATAACAATTTTAGACAGAATGGTTTAAAATAGGCCAGTTAATTAATCACATTTTAATGACTCCAATTAACTGAAAACAAAATAAATATTTAATTATTTAATGGCATTATTCGCATACCTCTGGGTGGGAGGTCAGTTGCAGTAGCTGAATCCATCTTTGGAAGGCGGGAGAGGAGATGAGATGAGAGAAAAGGAAACGGCGTCCATCTTGGCTCCGGCGACAAGGTAGGGATCTTGATTTTCCATGCCTCGTTGCCCCAGCTGGCCTCACTCTGGCTCAGCCTCCCTGCACAAGCCTCTCCTCCCCATCCATGTTTTGTTTCCATCAGGAAATCAGCACATGGGTTCTCTCAGTGCAAGGGAGTCCACCTAGCTTAGTACAAGGAGATGGGTCTGGTGAGCGAATACCAGAAACCACCCTTCCAGAAGCAGCAGCAAAACACTACCCTCACGCTCCTCCTGCACAAGTCAATGCTTGCCTGTGGTGCAGGAACAATTTTTGCAGTGGGGGTCCAGAATTTACCTCTGCCTGCTCTCCTCACTGCCACCTACAGCTGGGGCCAGCAGCAAGGATACCGCATGAGGGGCCAGCGGGCAGACCTCAGGCCTGGCAGCTGGGTGGGATTAAACAGGAAGAGCCTGGCAGTGGGGCCAGTGGCTGAGCAGCCAAGTGGGACCTGGGGCTGGGAACCAAGCCCCTTTGAATAGGACAGCAACTGAGGAGAACCCAGGGCTGGAAGCGAAGCCTCTGGGCATCAGTGGTGAAGTGGGGGACCAGGGGGCCAGGGTTGATGGATGGGAACCTGGACAGCAGGGGCACGTGGCCGGGATGCCCGAAAACTGATTCCTGCACCTATGCTGCTTGCTTTCTCGGCCTATGCCTGCGTCCTCATTGCACTCTGGATGCAGATTTTTAAGATAAAACTCTTCCTCTGTGGACTGGAGGGGAGCCTAGCAAGCTCAGAAACCCAACCCAAAAGGAGCAGCATCACAAAATCACACTTCTCCTGCACAACTTGCCCCATCCTATCTTCAACATACTGACTTTTTGAGGTAAAATATCTTAGCCTGTCAATAAGCCAAAATTCCTCTAAAGAGGAATAAGGAATAGGACTAAGTGGATGTGTAGGCATTGAAGTTTTAAACTGTTTTATTTTTGAGTGCAGTTACTTAAAAATTAATTCTAGGTGTGTAATTTCAACGCTCATGGTAAAGAAATTACACAACAGTACTTGTATGAAGTGAAATGCTATTTTCTTTCTCTAGCCTCTGGTTGTCAGAAGCTGGAGATGGGTGACTGGGGAGGGATCACTCGATGGTTACCTGTTCTGTTCATTTCCTCTGGGGGCACTTGGCATTGGCCACTGTCGGAAGACAGGATACTGGGCTAGATGGACCTTTGGTCTGACCCTGTATGGCCATTCTTATGTTCTTATGTTTTTATGTTTCTTGATTTTTATCTTTTTTATAGTGCAAACATTTTAATAAAATAATGATATAAAGTGACTACTGTACACATTATATTTTGTCTTAATTGAAATCAATATATTTGAACATGTAGAACCCCTCCCAAAATATTTAAATACATGGTATTCAGTTCTTATTTAACAATTCTATTAAAACTGTAATTCATCACAATTAATTTTTAAAATCATTTGACAGACTTAGTTTAAATGAAATAATAGTGAGAGAAATGAGTAGAAAGATTTCTATTTATATTGACTTCTGCATCACAGTGGTTTGCAGAGCAAAGACGACAAAAATACTGCACACAGGTGCCTTCAAAACTTAAATTTTTCCAAAAATGCTGATTTGCCAGAATAAAAACTTGGGAAAGGGTCAATTTCAATGAATTATTCAGGTCAAAAATTTTCTGAAAAGAGTTTCAAAGTTATCTGAAAAATACCAGCCATCTGGTCTTAAATTACTTTCATTTTGAAACTTAATATGATAATTAGAGTAGAATTTGAATTTTTAATGGTTGAAATCACAATTAAATGTTTCAAAATTTCCAAAACAAAAAGTTTCAAATCACCTGAACCATTTTTTTGGATATTTGGTTTGTGAGAATTTTTGGTATTTTCATTCCTTTACTCTAAAATATTTGGAAATCTCAAAGAATCCTGTGGGACAGGAAACTATTTTCTGTCCAGTTAACTTCAACTTCATAGATTAAATCCATTGGGCCAAAATGATTTCCTTTTTATACTGATATAAAATAAAATGGGAGTCCGGTATGTAAGGCAGTGAAAGGCTCTGCCTTCCCAAACTGTCAGGCATAGCCCTGCCCACACTCTGCCCCCCAGAACTCTTGCAGTAAGCGTTCTGGGGTGTAGTGTTGCTGCCCCCAGTGCCCGCCCTCCCCGTGCTCCAGGGCTGGGGGGGCAGGGCAGGGCCAGGCTATGCGATATACCCTCCTCTAAGGCTGGGGAGGCTGGGGCCAGGCCATGTGCCCTCTACCCTTCCTGGGGCTGTGGAGGTTGGGGTGAGTGCACACCTGCCTGCTACCCTCCTCTCCCCGTGGTTTGGAGGGGGAGCGCGCACACGGCACACTTGCCCACCTCCTCGTGGGGACAGGGAAAGGGCGGGGCCTCAGAAGAAGAGGCAGGGCTGGAAGTGGGGCGGGTGGCTTGTTTCCCCCAGCCACGCCTTCACCAACCACCCATGACTGATATAAAACTGGAGTAACATCTACATGGCTGTAGAACTGGTGTGAGTGGAAAATCAGATTCAGACATGCTAATTTAACTGAGAGCAAAATTCGATCCACTGATTCAAATGTGTTGTTCCATATGCAGGTCAAATTTAATTATTTCACCTTTTTGTTAATGGTGATTTGTCCCTTTGGCTTTTTTTTTTAAGTATGCTTGCTCTGTCTTTGTATCATTAAAGGATCTAGCGAGGAACTGCTATTGCCACATTTATTTAAACAACACTCTTTGAAGAATTACTACACCATTGTAAAGGCCATAGTTTGCCTTCTCTAATGACTCTGTGCGCAAGGCCAGCATTAGACGTGGTCTGAAACCCACTGTCCAGGGCTGAAGCTGAAGCCTGAACTACTTTGCAGGGACCCTTGTGTCATGGGGCCCTGAGCAGTTGCCCTACATGCCACCCCCTATCACTGGGGATTCCTATGCTACCTCTCTGTCTTCACTAACACTGCCCGTTGATGTGTCATTATACATGTTACAGCATGGTGCCTGGAAAAATGAACATCACACGAGGGGCCCATGTATTTTTGAATTCTCTGTGGTTGCTTTTCTTTGTGCAACTGGTGATGTTCTAAGATAGGCATGTAGATTTAAATCAGTTTTGCTAACTGGAAGAATAATTAAGGCAGACACCAAGGGGAATAGGAATACAAGTTTATTGCTGGATTTAATACACCTCATTTGCTCTTTTAATTCCTGTGTTTCTTCCCTTTTCTAAGCCTTTTTCCCATTAGTAACAGTGTTATAGTACTTGTGTGAAGTTTTTGTTGTAATGAAAAGAAGCATTTAAAAATGCTGAAGAATCCTCTTGATCCATATTTCAGAGAGCCCAACAAAGAATTTCTGTTGTATTCTTTTACCATCAGCATTGTTGGAAAAAAGCACTCCTTTATATGTAGTCTTTTAAGTGCAAAGATAAAAGCTCTTCATGCTTTGTATTCCTTTTATAAGAGCCTGCTCTAGAGCGCTGTCCTGTGCAGAGTAAAAATATCTTTTCAATGCAATTATTTTTGTTGTCAGGAACTTGCAAAAGGCAATTTTACTCACAGAAGAATGTAAGCAGGCACAGTAAGTATTGATTACATGCCTCATGCATGTGATTGAATTATCATAGGAACAGCTTTGAGTCACTGAAGAATCTCTTGTGTGGAATTTGCATGAATTCTAACCACGTTATGATCCCTGTTAAAAATCAAGTGACTGAGATTTCAGTTACCCCATTCTAAAATACCGTACAATTTGGGAGTGATGAACTGACTGGTCAACCACACACCTCATTTGGAACTGGAACTACCCAATCAGGCAGCCAGTGCTGTTCTTAGGCATTCCCAGCATGTGCAGGTGCATAAAGCAATCAAAACTTTGGGGCACCAAATTTTCAGATGCCCCTGTGCAGCAGCATGTGCTGTGTATGCCTAAGAGGCTGCTCTCAGCCCGCAGCCAGGCTTTGTTTTCCCTGCCTTCTTTCCCTACTCCCCAGCTCCTCCCAGCTGGTGAGCGCAGGGCTACTCTCTTCCTGCCCCCTCCCCACCCACCACTTGCTCCTTTCAGCCAGCTGCTAGATACTGCAGACAGCTGGGCTCCCCACGGCATGGCCCTGGCTGCGTATGCAGCTTCGCCCATCACATGCGCTTGCCCCAGCCCTGCCACAATTGAAATCATACAATCATAGAATCATAGAGCTGGAAGAGACCTTAGAAGGCCATCAAGTCCAGCCCCCTGCCCAAGGCAGGACCAATCCCAATTAAATCAACCCAGCCAGGGCTTTGTCAAGCCGAGACTTAAACACCTCTAGGGATGGAGACTCCACTACTTCCCTAGGTAACCCATTCCAGTGCTTCACCACTCTCCTAGTAAAATAGTTTTTCCTAATATCCAACCTGGACCTCTCCCACCACAACTTGAGACTTCCTTGTTCCTTGTTCTGCCATCCATCACTACTGTGAACAGCCTCTCTCCAGCATCTTGGGAACCTCCCTTCAGGAAGTTGAAGGCTGCTATCAAATCCCACCTCATTCTTCGCTTCTGCAGACTAAATAGACCCAATTCCCTCAGCCTCTCCTCATAGGTCATATGCTCCAGCCCCCTAATCATTTTGGTTGCCCTCCGCTGGACCCTCTCCAATGCATCCACATCCTTCCTGTAATTGGGAGCCCAGAACTGGACACAATACTCCAGATGTGGCCTCACCAGAGCCGAGTAAAGAGGAATAATCACATCTCTGGATCGACTGGCAATGCTCCTCTTAATGCAACCTAATATGCCATTAGCCTTCTTGGCTACAAGGGCACACTGTTGACTCATATTCAGTTTCTCATCCACTGTAATCCCCAGGTACTTTTCTATAGAACTGCTACTTAGCAAGTTGATCCCCAGCCTGTAACAATGCTTGGGATTCTTCCGTCCCAAGTGCAGGACTCTGCACTTGTGCTTGTTGAACCTCATCAGATTTTTTGTGGCCCAATCCTCCAATTTGTCTAAGTCACTCTGGACTCTATCCCTGCCCTCCAGCATATCTACCTCTCCCCCTAGCTTAGTGTCATCCGCAAACTTGCTGAGGGTGAAATCCATCCCCTCATCCAGATCATTAATAAAGATGTTGAACAAAACAGGTCCCAGAACTGGACCTTGGGGCACTCTGCTAGAAACCGACCACCATCCTAACATCGAGCCGTTGATCATTACCCACTGGGCCCGACCTTCCAGCCAGCTTTCTATCCATCTTACAGTCCATTTATCCAATCCATATTCCCTTAACTTGCTCGTAAAAATATTTTGGGAGACCGTATCAAACCCTTGCTAAAGTCAAGGTATAGTCACTGACTTCCCCATATCCACAGAGCCAGTTACCTCATCATAGAAGCTAATCAGGTTGATCAGGCACGACTTGCCCTTCATGAATCCATGCTGACTATTCTTGATCACCTTCCCCTCTTCCAAGTGCTTTAAAATGGATTCCTTGAGGATCCCCTCCATGATTTTTCCAGGGACTGAGGTAAGACTGACCGGCCTATAGTTCCCTGGATCATCCATCTTCCCTTTCTTAAAGATGAACACTACATTTGCCTTTTTCCAATCACCCGGGATCTCTCCCGATCTCCACAACTTTTCAAAGATAATGGCCAAAGGCTCCTCAATGACATTTGCCAACTCCCTCAGTACCCTCGGATGTATTAAGTCCGGACCCATGGATTTATGTACTTTTAGCTTTTCTAAATAGTTCCTAACCTGTTCTTTCACCACCAAAGGCTTTCTACCTTTGTCCCATATTGTGTCACTAAGCGCATTAGTCTGGGAGCTGACCTTGTCCATGAAGACAGAGGCAAAGAAAGCATTAAGTACGTCAGCTTTCCCAACATCATCTTTCACTAGGTTACCGCCCTCATCCAGTAGGGGCCCTACACCCCCTCTGATCACCTTCTTGCCAACATGTCTGTAGAAACCTTTCTTATTATCCTTCACATCCCTTGTGAGTTGCAATTCCAATTGCGCTTTTGCCTTCCTGATAACTCCCCTGCATTCTTGAGCTTAACATTTATACCCTTCCCTAGTCATCTTTCCAAGTTTCCACTTTTTGTAAGCTCCCTTTTTGTGCGTAAGTTCACCAAGGATTTCCCCGGTAAGCCAATCCAGTCTCCTATCATATTTGCTTCTCTTGCTACACATTGGAATGGTTTCTTTCTGTGCCTTCAATAAGGCTTCTTTAAAATACTGCCAGCTCTCCTGGGCTCCTTTCGCCTTCATGTTAGCTTCCCAGGGGATTCTGCCCATCAGGTCTCTGAGGGAGTCGAAGTCTGCTTTTCTGAAGTCCAAGGTGTGTATTTTACTTCTCTCTTTTCTTCCTTTGGTCAGGATCCTGAAATCTACCATCACATGATCACTGCTTCCCAGGTTGTCACCCACCTCTACTTCCCCTATTAGCTCCTCCCTGTTTGTGAGCAGCAGGTCAAGCTGCACAAAGCCTCTGGTTGGATCCTGCAGCACTTCTACCAAGAAGTTATCCCCAACATTCTCCAAAAACTTCCTGGATTTTTCTGTGTACTGCCGTATTGGTCTCCCAACAGATGTCAGGGTGATTAAATTCCCCCAGGAGAACCAGGGCCTGTGATCTGGAAACTTCTCTCAGTTGTCCAAAGAAAGCCTCATCTACCTCATTCACCTGATTTGGTGGCCTGTAGCAAACACCAACCACAACATCACTGCCGTTGCTCACACCTCTAAACTTGACCCATAGTTTCTCAGCAGGCTTTTCTCCCTCTATATACTGGAGTTCTGAGCAATCATAGTGCTTTCTAACATACAGTGCAACTCCTCCTCCTTTTCTCCCCTGCCTGTTCTTCCTGAACAGTTTATACCCTTCCATGACAGCGCTCCAGTCATGTGAGTCATCCCACCAAGTCTCGGTTATCCCAATCAAATCATAGTTCTTGGACTGGGCCAGGGCCTCCAATTCTTCCTGTTTGTCACCCAGACTTCTCGCATTGGTGTACAAACACCTTAGATAACCAGTTGATTGCCCTACCCTCTGCATTCAGATCAGGGGTCCACCTTTGTTGCTCGTTCCTCTTTGCATTTCTTCCTGGTATCCGACTTCCCCACTCCTCTCAGGGTTCTGGTCACTATCCTCCAACGAACCTAGTTTAAAGCCTTCCTCAATAGGTTTGCAAGCCTGCCCGCAAAGATGCTCCTTCCTCTCTTTGTTAGGTGGATCCCATCTCTTCCTAACAATCCTTGTGCCTGGAACAGAGTCCCATGGTCAAAGAAACCAAAGCCCTCTCTGCAACACCACTGTGCAACCACGCATTTACTTCCTCCATTCGACGATCCCTACCCAATCCTTTCCCTTCAACAGGGAGGATGGACGAGAACACCACTTGCACTCCAAATTCTTTGATCCTTCTTCCCAAGTCTACGTAATCCGCAGTAACTCACTCAAGGTCATTCTTGGCCGTATCGTTAGTTCCCACATGGAGAAGCAGGAAGGGGTAGCGATCCGAAGGTTTGATCAGTTTGGTAAGCCTCTCAGTCACATCCTGAATTCGAGCTCCCAGTAAGCAGCACACCTCTCGAGATGCCAGGTCCGGACGGCACATGGATGGCTCAGTCCCTCTTAGGAGGGAGTCCCCGAACACCACCACCTGCCTTCTTCTTTTGGGGTGGTGGTCGTGGAACCCCCATCCCTAGGACTATGCATCCCATGTCTTCCAGTTGAAGTGGTTCCCTTCCAATTTCTTCCTTGTGAGGTCCCTTCCAAAGCATTCTCCATCGCAGAGCCTGTGGAGACAGCCTGAAAGCGATTACTAACCTCTTTAGGAATGGGGGATTCCTGTGCTGCCTTTTTTTTCCTTCTAGAAGTTACATGCTGCCAGTTCTCTTCCCCATCCTGTACTGCCCTCTCTGGCTCTTCTGCCTGCCTTGTTTGCAGGATTAAATGCTGCCTTCTATGAGGAAGTCTTCATCCTCTCTGATCAAGTGGAGGGTCGACACTTGGGCCTCCAGTCCTTTAATTTTTTCCTCCAAAATGGTGACCAGCTTGCACTTAGTGCAGATGAAATCCCTTCTTTCTTCCGGGAGGAAGAAAAGGAAATTTTGAATGCCCCTGTGTCATGTTGGGCAGGTGGTGGCACCAGTACCCAGTGGGCAGACACTCTGACCAATGGGTGTTCTTCATTTCAGGTATGTCCCCTTGGCCTGGGCCTCACAGAGCAACTGGAGTCCCTTTGCCCCTTCCCCCACTAGTGCCTCTAGGGGAGAATGGACTTCCCCTAGTTCTTCCTGCCCCATCCCCACCATCAGCAACCCTAGCAAGAACTAGGGTCCTGATCCTAGTTTCTGTGCCTGGGCGTAGGGGGGAGGGACTAGTAAGGCTAGTGTAAATAAAGCCACTGTAAATAAAATATATTAAAGTTTTTCATATATTCATTTTTAAATTTTTTATTTGGCCTCAATTTAATACAAAAAAATTATTCTAGCCCTGACAGTTCATATGAGAGCCTTGAAAGATGAGATAGTGTAATGGTTTCCTGAATCTAAGTCACTTTCCCTACCTGTGCTGTTCTGTGAGGCATCAGGAGTTACTGCTCTCGTGCCCTCTCCTTACGCAGTCCAGGTGGAGAAAGTGAACCTGGTGCAGGCAGCCCTGTTGTTGCTCTTCACTCACAGTCTCCTTGGAGTGCACGGGGCAGAGGAGCAGCAGTCCTGGAGAACAAGCAGCAATGACAGTTGCTTTGTGCATCCAGGTCAGTTTCCTTTTGTAAGTGCAGGAGTGGCATGCAGGTTTTAGAAGTGAAGGGGTGCAGGGATTAGGGTGCAGGAATGGTAGCAGGCCTTTGAGGCGAAAGGAGGGTGGGAAGCCCAGGGGAGGGCACAATGCCTATTGGGCATCTGCTCCTTATGAAGCTTGGTGTGTCAGCAGCGGGAGAAGACATAGTCCATTAGCATTATAGTGGGCTTAATTTGTTTAAACTGGTTTTTAATAAAGTGCATGTGGCAAGTTTTCCAATACTGTAATCTTAGAGCAAGTCTGGCACAGGGGCAACAGTTTAATAATAATGCATAGGGCTCCATAAATCCTAAGGATGACCCTTCAGGCAACAGAGAACACCCCCATCCCCACCCCAAGAAAACAAGTACCATACTTTGTTAAGCATAAATACTGAAAAACTAAAGGAAAAAATTTGAAAAGGTAGAAAAACAGTTTCTGTGCTTGTTTCATTTAAATTAAAATTGCTACAAGCTGCATTAAAGTTTCAAAGCTGAACTAAGTCAATGTTCAGTTGTAAACATCTGAAAGAACAACCACAATGTTTTATCCAAAGCTAGGAACATTTCAGAGTTAGGAACAACCTCCATTCCAGAGCTGTTTGCAACTCTGAAGTAAAAGGAATTGTTCATTAGGAAAGGAGAGACATTGTCCTAATGCATTTTTTATAAATTTAACCTGGAAGGGGAGGGGCCTGAGGTGGAAGTGGGAGATTCCCTCATCCAGTCCTTCATGGCTGCCAATGCTGCGGTGGTCGTGAGCCCTGAGACATTTTAAATCACTGGGCCCTAAGGCAGCTTCCCCTTTTTCTCCCTCCCTATCAGCAGCCCTGTTAGGGTCCAGCAGTGCTACCATGGCAGCGCTATAACATCTCTGCCCCTTGTGTCCCCAGACTAAGTGGGCAGTGAAGTGTTTCTGTGACAGTGCAGTCAGACCCTACCGGGAGGAGGGGAATAGTATTTTAACATTGGCCGGGGATGGGCTGACAGTGTCGGCTGGTTCTTACCAGTGTGCCCAACCTGCCTGCACCACCCCACTTTCATTTCTGACTTTAACATTTCACCATTGATTATCTTGTTGGGATATATGTATGAAAACATCATTACACCTTTCACACTCACGTGGTATTTGCCTGTGGTAAAAACAAATGTCATACCAGGTCCTATCACTACCCATGCTTACTAAGTACAGTGGGGTTTCATGTTAAGAACTGCTTCTTGCTTACAGCATATAATATCATGAGACAATAATACAAGAATGTTGGTGGGAGAATGCACACCTTTTCTGTGACATCGGCAAAAGAGCAACATTTCCTGGATTTGCATTATGTGAGAAACATTTTACCCAAGTCTAATTCAAATATGATCAGACTGAAATAGAAACAAAATTACAAAGTGGTATCAGTATGGTCTTTGTATGTCCCAGGCAGATGAGTACATTTTGATAATGTGTGAACAAACAGCTTTTTATTCTGATGAAAAGGAAACAGAAGCTTTTGTTTCAAAGCATTAGGGCTGTGTTAGTAAGAGGAGATGATTAGGTGCCATAAATTGAGGCAGCGTTCCATGATTTGGATCCCATTGTCTGTCTCCTGGTAACATGGAGTCTTTCCCATATGATCTATTTACTAATATAACCTCTGGCTTCATTGTAGCTGAACATCTCACAACTGTTAGCCAATTTATCCTCAAAATAACCATGCGAGGAGGGAAAATATTTCATTTTCTAGATGGGGATCTGAAGCATAGAAAAATTGTGACTTGCCCTAGTCACACAAATTTTGTAGCAGAGCTGTGATGAGAGCCAAGGTCTGCTTGAATTTAAAGCACAGTGCTTTAACCATCCACTGGCTTTTCACTCCCATATGGCTTTTGTGCCATATCTTTTCTGTAAGATCTTTATGAATAAGGGACAATTAGTAAAATTTGAATGTTATGACATTCAAATAAATGCAGCTGAACATAAGTTGAAATTGTTTCTCTTGTTCCGAATCTTTTATCTGCTCCAGAATTTCATGATTTGCAATGTAACATGCAGACTTTAGGCCCATTCCTTTCTAGTTCTGATTTAGGCATATTCCTGTGATAGTATGTACCCCATGTTTGCTCCTTGCACACTGTTATAATAATCTATGTTCAAAAACTGATAGTTTGCTGGTCATTATTGATAAAATATGTGTGGTAACACTGTACATAAAGCTATCAAATTCCACTGTATGGTGTTATTAAAACATGGTCCAAGTCTGGGGTGTGGCCAAACCAGTTCCTCAAAGAGAAAGAGCAAGCTGATGCCTCTGCCAGATGTAAACAAGGACAAATGGGCCGTCACTGCCTAAGTGTCTGTTCATTGGCAGAAAAGGGGACATGGGAGAGAAATCTACTGCTTACCAAAGAAACAGCATGTAGATCCCGTTCACACAGTTTGCCCATCGCTGAGTTCCCAGCTGGAGATAATTCTCAAAGCGGGGAGAGCATTATCAAACAGGAGTAAAATCCCCAAAGGAGTCTACCAGAAGTTTAAAAAATCAATTAGGATGATGAAGAAAGAGAATCATTTAGGATCATGAAGGAAAAAAGTACAGTCTACTCACTCCAAGATGAAATGCTTAGTATTCAAAGATGCCCAGTTTATAGCAATAGTGCATTTGCCCATTCCATATACAGGGTGTCCCCACTATAAGTTGCACTGCTATACATCCATTTCACATTAAAGTTGCTGATGCTTGTAGGTGTTATAAGTCCTCCCATTCCCTGCTCTTAAGTCACGCAAAAAAACAAAAACAAAAAACCCCAACAATTTGTGCAAATGGAAGTCAGCCCTGGGAAAAAATTCCCCACTGTAAGTTGTTTCGCTGTAAGTCCAAGTGTTTTGGAACGTATCTTGGACTTATAGCATTTGAAAAGTCTCATATGCAGTCAATGAGAATTCACTCTGAAAGAGAATCCCTGTAGTCTCAATAGAATTTTGTAAATTTTGCTTTTTGATTGTAAAATGTTTCTTGACTGGGAATAGAGGCTTTCTCTTCATGAAGAGATCCAAGATGGAAGATGGTCTGACAGGGCCATGCAATTTTAAAATGACCATATTATGTATAGAAGAGCACTTATAAAGTACCCCTTCCTTAAACTAAGTAGTTCTGTTCATTTAAACGGGAATTATCATAGAATCATAGAATATTAGGACTGGAAGGGACCTCGAGAGGTCATCGAGTCCAGTCCCCTACCCTCATGGCAGGACCAAATACTGTCATGACTTTTTTCTAATGTCCAGCCTAAACCTTCCTTGCTGCAGTTTAAGCCCATTGCTTCTTGTTCTATCCTCAGAGGCCAAGATGAACAAGTTTTCTCCCTTATGACACCCTTTTAGATACCTGAAAACTGCTATCATGTCCCCCGTCAATCTTCTCTTTTCTAAACTAAACAAACCCAATTCTTTCAGCCTTCCTTCATAGGTCATGTTCTCTAGACCTTTAATCATTCTTGTTGCTCTTCTCTGGACCCTCTCCAATTTCTCCACATCTTTCTTGAAATGCGGTGCTCAGAATTGGACACAATACTCCAACTGAGGCCTAACCAGCGCAGAGTAGAGCGGAAGAATGACTTCTCGTGTCTTGCTCACAACACACCTATTAATGCATCCCAGAATCATGTTTGCTTTTTTTGCAACACCATCACACTGCTGACTCATATGCAGCTTGTGGCTCACTATAACCCCTAGATCCCTTCCCTACATATAATTATGTAGGGAATCAAGTTAGTATGAAATCCATAGTTTGATCTAGCATTGGTGATGGGGGGCGGTGTAAAGGGAGGCAAATATCTGATTATTTTCACTGGCCTCAGAAGAGTCTGTGTTAAAAACACTGAGTTTGCTAAACAGATTCAGGCAGAAGTTTTCAATCACTTTCATACTGTAGAGTATATTTTAATAGAGAGAGAGACAGGCCACGGGTCATTTATTTGTTTGCAGCCCCTTCCATGTTGCTGCCCTGCCTCCATGCATTTGACTATCCATGCAGTTTTTCCCTGGAAAAGTACTATGAGGAAAGTTGTTCCATATTGCAAACTCTACTCTTGTCCTTATCTGCTAAGGTTACATGTGACTAGCTGTGCACCACAGATTCAGAACCACCTGAGTTGTGTAAAAAGTCATATTGGTATAATTTAGAGTCCTGCCAAACTTTATACATTGGACACATTTCAGCAAATGCCTTTTGAAAGAATCCAACTTTAACTGCAACCACTAACAGTTCTACAGCTGATAATCATCTCAAAGGGTCTAACTATATAATATGATAATATTACAGTAAAAGCTACAAATAATCCAGTTAGCCCAGTTAATTATAAATTAAAAAACAAGTTAAAACTAATAGAATATGTCTTAAATTTGCACTTAAAAAATGGGATAGGGGCATTCCTGTTTCCACAAGCAGTTAGCTCCAAACAAGAGCATGCTTTTATTTTTACTGTATGTTGTCATTTCAGGTGACACATTTTGGCACTGAAGCTGATAGATATAAATCAGTCCAACTGATGACAAGAGGAGCCAAGAGTACTAATTCTGAGGTAATGCAAATTGGTTCCTGTTTTTGAAGGACTTTTGAAGTCAATTCAAGATCTTTATAAATTAATGCAAAATTTAAATGGTAATCAGAGTAAGTGGGACAAAATTTGATCTCATGGAATGTCACATGTCAGTCAAAATTCTAACTACTGCATTCTATATTAATGGGACATTATTAATCAAACAATTTGGAATACTAAAGTCAAACACTGCAGGAGGTCATACAGATATTGATTAGAAACTTAACACCTAGAGTGGAAAGAACCCTAAAACTAACAGAGATCAAAAGATGTAGAGTAATTGGCTCCAAGTATATGACAATTTCACTCAATTACATTTAATTTAAGAACATATTAAACATCCTGTCTTAATGTTTAAAAGCAGGCGATAAAACATACATTTTAGACAAGCACTACTGAATTTCAAATACTACCACTATATATAATACTAACCTATTCTGCTGGATCATTGAACCTCAAGGGAATGAATAAATACTGAATAATAGTGGAGTAAAAAGGAACCCCTAGGGGTGTGTCTAGATTACACCTCTCTGTCAACAGAGAGATGTAGATTAGGCACATCGAAATTGCTAATGAGGCTAATGCTTGGGGCTTATTTATTTAGTCATATTTTTTTCTTACATATTCTCCTATGATACGTCTAGACTGCATCTCTCTGTCGACAGAGGGATGCAAATCAAGCACATTGAAAATGCTAATGAAGCAGGGATTTAGATATCCCATGCTTCGTTAGCATAGACATGGCCACTGCTTTTTTTTTTAAAAGGAGCTTTTTCGAAAAAAAAAAGCAGCAGTCTACACAGGGATCTGTCGAAAATAACCCCTTTTTCGATAAATCCTGTAAACCTCATTTTTTGAGGAATACAGGATCTGTCGAAAAAGAGTTTATTTTTGACAGATCCGCATCTAGACTGCCGATTTTTTCGAAAAAGCTCCTTTTCGAAAAAAAGTGGTGGCCATGTTTATGCTAATGAAGCGTGGGATATCTAAATCCCTGCTTCATTAGCAATTTCAATGTGACTTAATTTGCATCCCTCTGTCGACAGAGGGATGCAGTCTAGACGTGTCATAGGAGAATATGTAAGAAAAAAATATATGACTAAATAAATAAACCCCAAGTTAGTATCATTGCTGAAAAAATCTACCTACATCTTGATTGCAAGATGAATAATTTCAGTGTGCAAGCAGAAATTAGAGTCATACAAATCTTGGTTATGGGCATATAGAATAATCATGTGCATTGAGCAACAGAACTCTCACTACCTAACCGATGCACTCTGTGTACAATAAATGGGTTGCAAACCTGCCTGTTAACACTCTAAAAGATTGCTAACAACAAGGGATTGAGACAACTGCCTGGTTGTGACCCACTTGAGCACTTTGGCAAGAAGGAGTAAATTAAATACTGCTTGATAATTGGAATGTACGTCATGATCTAATTCTCTCCTTTTCTTGAAAGGATTGGGGTTACGAATGGGCTGTTTTAGGAGCTGTAGAAGCAATTTAATATAGTTGGGAGAGCGTTCATTAGAAGTTTGCTAATGGGCATCAGTAAGCTTAGGGATCAAGAGAACAGACGGGAGGCTTTTTACATTTCTGAACTAGTTTCCTGACCTCAATTTACTAGATGACATTAAACTCTGAAAATGTCGGTAAAGAACTAAGTAGTGTATAAACCACTGGCTTTAATTGCCACTGGAGAAATGAGAAAGGTAGTGAACTTCAGTCTTATCCATGATAAGGCAAATTCCCCAATCAGGAAAAACAATACAATGTGTCTCTGTACTGCCATTAAGTAAAAGGAATTGATCAAAGTTTTTAAATAGGGTTCCTCGGGGATTTTCCAGACCATCAACAAGGAGTGCTGACTAATACCTCTCCCTAGCCAGCTCTGTAGTTTGATTGTATTCATTAAGCTATATTTTCAAAGCAACTCGGCATATAATAAAGCCAGTTGTCCTCTAATAAGGATGCTTGAGTTTGCAACCTTTTCAGTTTCTCAGGTGGCTAGTAAACCAGGCACCAGAAAAATTCTGTTCATCAACCTAGATATAATTGGAACACTTGAATTTGTTAACCTTAGGAAGTGCTTGAAAGTGACCCAGCATTTATCACCTTGATCAATGAGGAATGAAGAACTGTAGGGATGAACGTGTCTTTGGGATAATGGAAATTAGAAATGTGAATTTAATAAAAATATTTGTAATTATAATGCCATTTGCATGTAAGTTAGCTGCTACAGGGAAGGGGATGTCTTTAGCTGATCTTAATGAGAAACTCAGTGCTGTTTTAAAACAATGGGGCAGATCCTCAGCTAGTATAAATTGTCATAATTCTGTGGAAGTTAATGGAGCTGTGACAGCTGAGGTTGTGTCCATATAGGGTTGCCAGGTGTCCGGTTTTGAACTGGACAGTCCAGTATTTGAGCTTTCTGTTCAGGAAACAAATTAAGAAAATATAAATGAGAAAATATAAATGGCCGGTATTTTCTAAATAAGATGGAATGTAGATTGTGATGTAATGTCAAATGTGTCTGGTATTTTTGTTGAAACCATCTGGCAACCCTATGTCCATAACTTTACTTGGTCCTCCTCACCCACTTAACATTGTAAGCCAGAACCTGACAGTGAAAAGTGCGCGACCTAACCAGTGGTTCCCAAACTTTTATATACCGTGGACCAACAAACCCATTCACAAACTTTTAGTGGACTGGTAACATTTCGTTTGCATATTTTTGTATTCATTATTCAAGTAATGAATATGCAGATATGCAAATAAAAATATACCAGTCCACCAAAAGCCCCGGCCCTCAGAGCTGCTGCGAACAGCCTGCTTCAGCTCCAGTGGTTGTGACATGGGGGGTGGCTGCTGCAGCTGAGGCTCACTGTTTGTGGCAGCTCTGGAGGCTGGGGTTGGGGTACACCCTGGCCCCAGAGCCCCCCAGTGTCAGCCCTAACCCCTACGACCCCCCACCATTCTACTACCCCCCAGCACCAGCCACTGATGCCAGAGTCCCTTGCACCCAACTCCCCATGCCAGCCTTCTGCCCTCAGAGCCCCCAATGCCAGCCCCCCATCTCAAATGCTTCAGTGTCAGACTCCCACCCCTTAGAGCCCCCCACCACCCCACCCCCCAGTGCCAGCCTCCTGTTTTCAGAGCCCCACTGCACCCAACCCCCCTGACTCCCCCCAGTGCCAGTCTGTAATATTAGCCCCATCCCCAGAGCCCCCCCAGTGCCAGATAAGCCCCTTTAGACCCCCCAATATTAGCCTCACCCCCAGAGCCACCCAGTATTAGCTTCACCACCAGAGCCCCCCAGCACTAGCCCTGCCCCCAGAACCCTCAGTGCCTGCCCCACCTCCCTCACCTAGGCCTGCACTGCCTCCCAGCCGCCAGCTGAGTGCTGCTGCCCGGGTCACAGCTGCTCTAAGGCTGCCGTGCTGTGTTCCGTACAGCCCTCCCATTGTGCAGCAAACCGCTCTTCCTTATCCGGGAGGAAAACCTGTTCCTACCCAGTGCTTGTTGGTAGAGTGGCAGGGCAGGACACAACTCTCCCAATAGCCACGACTGCAGGGAAGGTGCTGGGCAGTGTACCCCAGCTCCAACCCCAAACCACAGAGCTTCCATGGCCCGGCAGCCAGCAGTTGACAGCCCAGCTCTGGCCATGGGCCGGCGGTTCAGAACCACCGTCCTAAGCCATATAGGGCTCCAAAAACAGACTCTAATTCTATAATAATATCCACTCCAATGACTATTTGGGTTCTTTGCCCAAAGTGTGTGTGTTGATGTGTGGCAAAGAATTAAGAAAAAAAAAGAGAAATCTACAAACAAACTTAGCAACTGTGGAATATTTTTCAGTGTGAAATACAACAATCTTCCGTAAAAATTATACCAGGCAAGATTTTTTTTCTCAGATGTATCAGTGGAAATCTAGAGTACTTAATTTCAGGAGCTACTCTGGATTGACATCCATGTGAACAGAATCTGGTCCTTAATTAGTAATGCCTGTATTATTTACTGAAAATAAAAATATTTACTGATGGGCTCAATCACAAAGATCCTCTTGAGATTGTTACCTGATCATACCATTGAGCTCGCCTGCCTATCCTCTGAGGTGCCCCACCACTCTGTCCTGCTGAGCCAGAACCTCTGATCTCCCCCAGTAAAGGCACAGAGTTGGGGCCACAGTCCACAGTGGAGCAACACAGAGACACTGAGAACAGCTTAGCTTTCAGAAGGCTCAGTCGCAGCACCCAGGTGCACAGCCCCAATATGACTTGAGCCCCAGATAAATGTGCTCTATTATGCATAATAGTGTTATGCAGAGCAAAATCATAAGGTGCCCTGACAACTCCCAACAACTCCTATTGTTTGGTTCCCTGCCTATAAATACTTTTTATACAAGGTGGTAATCCTTTTGTTCAGTTTCATCCCTCTCACAACTTCATGGATAATTATCACATCCAAAATGGGTTCTAGCATCAGGTGACCTGGCCACATGTATTGTCAGGACCAAGGATAGTCCAGGCTTACAGGAAAAACAAGACTACTTGCAGATCATTGTCATTAGTACTGGGCTATTAAGTTCCTTTAATATTACTACACATCTACATATATAAACAGGTTTATACTTTATATTTCTAACTTCAAATACAGGAGTGTTATACGCAGACACATATAGTATATACATTCAGGGGATTACACGTTCTCTAATGACAGGTTACATGCCACATTTTGCAAAAAGCATATTAGAATTAGGCACATTAATATTCAAAACCATAGTCAATAAAAATATGGGGGCACAACATCACAGATAGATTTAATTGGTATTAACTGAAATGAAAGGCATTTGTTGATGGAGCTTTTATTTTTTTTAACCAATCACCTCTAAAATAACAAAACAATTCATGACCATTGTCTAAACTCTGTGTGTATGTATGTGGTGTGTGTGTATGACAGAAAGGTGAGAAAGAGAGAGAGAGAGAGGTTTTACTCTCTGCAATTCAAGACCCTCAAACAAGATTGAGTTAAAGGCAGGAGAAATTTATGTTTATGTTAAAGAAAATTATTTTCTGAGTATGAATATTTTTAAATTCATTTGAAATTTAAAAAACAAAACAAAACTATTTATATTTGTTTTTTTCTTGAACCACTAATTAATTTTCAATGTAAAATTATCCCATCTAGCTCTACATATGCCCTAATTCAGCCAGGTACTTCAGCATGTGCTTCATAAACCTGCCAGTGAAAATCTCCAATAAAAATGAATATTTTTTCTTTGAAATTCAGTTTATAAAAACAAGCAAAAGGGGTTTTACTTCTGAAAATTGACTAATGTTGGAGTCTTGAGATTTCAATTTTTTGCCAAACTAATTTTTTATTAACAGAGAATATTTTTCATTAAAATTTTCATTTTGGTGGGAAGTATTTGACCAATACAGTGTTAAACTTTAAGCACATAAGTACTCCTACTGACTTCTGAGGACTATTCTTGCTTAAAATTATGCACATTCTTACATACTTACCTGAATTGGGGCCATAATGAAAGACATTTTATCAGAAAAGTGGGAACACCAAATTTGGTATGCAGCTTCCTCTGATCATAACTTAAAGCAAGGTCAGGATTTGGTTGTGCCAGGACAATGGCATGTGTGGAATGTTATTGTTTCTCATCAAACGGAAAGGGAGGGGTGTGATAGCAGGGACTGTTATATGAAGAATGACCACAGGGCGACAGCAAGCAATCATGCCCTCTTGTCAATGACAGCTCTGGAGATCTACAGAGCAGCTACCAGATGGGCAGCACCCAGCTAACCCTGGGGAGAGGTCTCTTGTCACCCCAGCCTAGCCCAGGGCAGAAGTCAGTGACCAGGCAGAGCAGCTCCCGCTGCCCTTGGATGGCCCTATGGAACAGCTGGTGGCCATCTCAACTCCCTGACCTGAGCCCTATACCCCCAACCCACCCCTTGCCTTGACTCCTTAACCCCCACCCCACCCCCGTCCCAACTCCTACAGCCCCAAACCCTCCCTTGAGCCCTGAGCCCCTGCCCTGACTCCTGAACCCCCACTCCCCACCCTGACTCCTGCACCCCCTACACCACCAGCACCCTGTCCTGAAGGACCCAAGAAACACCAGGTGAATCTTCTAGTGCAGTGGTCTCCAACCTTTTTACAACCAAGATCACTTTTTAAATGACAGAACAAGCCAAGATCTACTGCCCCGCCCCCTCCTTGAAGCCCCGCCCTCTCCATCACTTGCTATCCCCAACCCTTACATTGCTGCTTTTTTCCCCCCAGTTCTTCTGTAGGAAGAAGTTTTTCGAACATTTGGCCTGTCTAGACTTGACCAAATGTCAGAAAAACCCCTTCTTTTGGAAGCCCCCTTATTCCTCGTGGAAAGAGGAATATAGGGGTGACCGAAAGATCATGTTTGCTCTTCCACTAAAAGAAGTGGAAGAACAAACGCATCCCTGGATGCAGAAGAGTTTTTCTGGGGTATCTCCGGAATCCTGAAAAACTTCTGCAGTCTAGATGTACCCTCGCTGGGTTGAGACAGGATGTGTAGTCTCTGGGGTGGGAATGAGGGATTTGGGTGTGGGAAGGGGTGAGAGGTGCAAGTTCTGGGAGGAAATCTGGATGCAGGAGGAGGTGGTGAAGGGGACACTGGCTCGGGGAGGGAGTTCCAGGCCGGGCAGTGTTGGGGTCAGATGTAGGGTTAGGGTACTAAGTAAGCCACAGACTTCTGGATGTGAAGGTTCAGGAATTTGGGTTGGGGTATGTGAGGGGCTCAGGGAAGGGGGTTCCAGTGTATGATAGGTTCAGATCGAGGGTCTGGGGGAAAGGGGAGTGCAGGAGTGTCATGATGCTGTGGCCAGATGGGGGCCTGGCCCCAACTGGGGGTTTGTTGACCAGGCTTCATTTTCAAATAAAATACTATGTCAGACACAAAAAGTTTCTGCATTGTGTTTTTTTCTGAGAAGGGCAGGGAACCTGTTTGGACAGGGTGCCAGTGGGGACAGGCTTCTGCGGCTGGGTACAGGAGAGGGGACAGGGTGCCAGTGGGGACAGGTTTCTGAGGCTGGGGAGTAGGGAGAGGGAACAGGGGGCTGGGGAGAGGGAACAGGGATGAGTGGAGGCAGAGAGTCCCCTGCTATCGCCTCCTCCCAGGATTCTCCCCCTCCCATACCCCCTCGGGAAGCCAGCGCGTGCCTCCTGCAGTGCAGCCAAACCTCCGCAGGTGCCTGCCCCAGCGCCAAACCCCCCTCCCGTGGCGCGGCCACCCCCTCACCCACGGCAGGGCCAAACCCCCACAGGTGCTTGCCCGGGGCCAAACCGCCTCTCCCACAGCGGGGCAAAACCCCCGTGGGCGCCTGCCCCGGGGCCAAACCCCCCTCCTGCAACATGGCCCAAACCCTGGGGCCGACTCCCACTCCCGAGGAAACCCCTGCGCTCAACTCACCCCTCCGGCGCTGGCGGCGCAGGGAAGTCACCGCACTCCTCCTCCCGGGCCAATGCGCCCTCCCCCAGCACATGACAGAGATGTGGGAGGGGAGCAGCCAGAGCACTTCTGGAACCCCCGGAAGTGACGCGGGCTTCAGACAGGACTTCTGTCCACCCCGCGGGAAGCCAGTACTACCCTAGAGGTAGGTAGTGGGGCTTCTCGGGTGTGGGGGGAAAATGGAGGGTTGGGGTGCCCGAATGCCTCGCGATCAACTGGTCGAGGCCTCATGATCGACCAGTCGATCACGATCGACGGGTTGGTGACCACGGTTCTAGTGTATATATATAAACTTCTTGCATACTGTCTATGCGTGGCAGATATAAGAGGCAGGGGAATGCAATGCCTTCCCAAACTGCCAGCCTGGCTCCACCCCCACTCTGCCCTCCAGAATACTCCCTCCTTCTGTGTGGCTCTGGGGTTGTCCTCAGGTTTCAGCCATACTGCGGCTGGGGATTCTGGGGCCATGCACCTTGCCCATACTCCAGGGCAGAAGAATGGAGACACCTGCCCTCCCTGTGCTCTGGAGCCAGGGAGACTCACGGGAGGAAGGGAATAACTCCCATGAGGTGAGGCCTCAGGCAGAAGGAGATGGACCTGGGTCTTGCCTCCTCCAGCTCTAGGTTCACCCACTGGCCATGATACTATCCTGCCAAACAACATACTTTTAGTAAAGTAGCTAAAACAAGAGAAGATTACTGCACTACTTCTTATGTTGGTGATCTCAGTGCCATCCCTATGTAATTAATACCTAGGCTTTGAATCACTGTTTTAAAAAGGAACTTGAGGTTTGGAAGGAACAGTGAAATGTTCCAAAACGCTGGTGCTGAGGGATAAATCAGTTTCCTTCTTGTGAGATAACTAGCTTTCCAAAAGCATGAATATGAATAGACATGCTTCTTTTATGAATGTTTTTACTGTGTTGAGCTTCTGAGATCCATGTGTCTATTTCCCCAAATGTTAATTATATTGCTCTCCTAATTTAATCATTTATTATAGAGGCTTAAATTATTAGCACTTGTCTATACAATGTAATCTCTCCTGGTCCCAGAAGCGACATTTAAAGTCTTAAAATCATGTCATCATAAAATTAAATATGAGCTTTAAAGGTTGGAATAAATGATGCATCTTATCTAAAATATAAGGTCAATTATTTATATCAACTAATAGTAACACATATATAGAAGATTTACCTGGCATTGCCCAGGTCCTTCTGGGCAGGGGGCTATGGGTGTGGGGGGTGCAGGAGTCAGGGCAGGAGCTTAGGGATGTGGGGGGAGGGGCTCAGGGCAGAAGGCTAAAGATGTGGGGGGGGGGGATGCCGGAGTCAGAGCAGGGGGCTCAGGCCAGGGTCAGGGGTTAAGGTCAGGGGTCTGGGAGTTGGGGAGGGCGGGCTCACTGGGGCTTCCCATGGCCTCCAGGGTGGCGCTGCTCTGACAGTGGTTTCTCCTGGGGGCCCGAGTTGTGCTGCCTTCGTGGCTCCTTCCTGGGGGAGTTGCCTAGTCTCCCTGGCCAGCAGCTGCTTGTGGGGTGGGGGGACTTACTGGCCCCTCTAACTGATGATTCCTCATAGGGGGGCAGGGCTGTGTAGCCCAGCCACTCCCAGTTGTTCCTCCTGGGAGGTAGGGCTCCCCCATGGCAGCTCCTTGCTGGTGGACAGGTGGGGCTGGGCTACCCAGCACGTAGGCAGCTTCTCCTGGGGAGGCCTCCCATGGAAGCTGCCTAGCCACCACAGTGGCTCCTTGTGGGGGGCAGGGGCAGCCAGGTCTACACTACCCGGCTCCGCCAGCTGCAATCGAAAGGAAGGAGTTGGATTGAGGCTTTGGGGCAGAGGGGCCTCTTACCCAGGCCTGTGGCCAGCAATATGGCAAGCCCTGGCTCCAGCTGGCCACTCTCTTCCTAGTGCAGCTGCCCCCCTATGGTCACTCTGCAGTATAACAGTCTCCTGCACTCACTGCCCCCAGTGATTGTTGTGGAGTGTAACTGTCCTGCTCTCAGACCCCTCCCTTTCCATGTTATGGAAAACAGTCAAAATCCAGGCACATCCCATTTTTCTGGCACAACCAAACTCTAACCTTGCTTTAAGTTAGGATAAGAGGAAACTGCACACCAAATGTAGTGGTCCTAGTGTTATCTGCTTAAACAAAGCACACAAGATCTTTTATGGGGAAAAGGCAGTACGCCACATTTGTTGAGAATACAACAGTTGCATATGCTTTTCAACCATTCACACACAAACATACACACTCACAGTCTTGCCAGACAATGTTATAGTTACCAGTCCAGAGTCTGTATCAATCTAGTGGCCAGCTAGATCAAACACAGAGCGGGAGCTGGGCTCTGTCGGTCAATCAATCTGATGCTCCTAGAGTGGCAAGACGAACCCAAAGTTCCACAGCAAAACACCCTGCTTTTATAAGCCTTTTCTCTGTTGAAATCCATGGATTCCGCTCTGTCAGCTTGTGACCGGAATGTTATCTTTTTGACGTCAGTGTTCCCAAAATATTTTCCAAGGCTCATCCTGTAATCAATCGTCTTTCAGGGGTGCCCGCTTGCTTCAAGGCTCGTCAATCTGCCAATATCCAATCATCTTATGAGTCGGGGTATGCATCAATGGTTATAGATGGCTTCTCTGCTGCCAGGTCTTCTAGTCTTCACCCATGCTTGCTCACCCTCCATTTTTGGCCATCTGGTTCTGAGCAATATAACTTTTGCACCTTATCTCGACACATCCATTCTCCTCTCACACACATAAGCAATGTTACAAAGACCTTCAAGGCTATGAGGCACATCAACATCTGTATTGGTAAGACAAAGAGGTGTCGTAAATCAAGCAATTAAGGCCTCAGCCTTTAACATTCTTATAGTCTTCATTAACACAGACACAATATGAGATCCTGACTCTTTACTTACTAAAACTTTAGAACAAGGAAATATAGGAGATATATACTTTACTAAAGTATTTGACTTACTACAATCTTAAATATGATTATATATTACCTTACATTACTACATTACTAAACCTAAGATAAGAAATATAAAAATAATAAAACTTTCAGTTCCAACACTAGCTCTTACCATTTAGGAGGATTTCTTGAACAGACAAGAAATGGACAGATTAATGGACAGACACACAAGCTCTCTAATAGATAGATAGATAGATAGATAGATTAAGTACAGTGGTTGGACACAATATGCACTCTTTTTCCTTTATATGTTAAATATTTACTAGTAAACTGTTGCTATTTTTTTAAAATATGATATAATTATGGGGATATAGCTAGTAAAGGGCAGCTCTGGAGCTCAAAAAATGACTTGACAGGGGAGTACAATGTGTAAAATTAGGAGAGAATGCCCAGGCATTGGGGTTAGCATGCACAGGAGAATGTGACCAACACCCAAACAAAATGATGTGGATTTGCAGAGTGCAAGCAAGGCAATAGGAGATTGTGGAAAGGGTGCATGTTTGGTTATTGCCTATTGCAGTCCAGCTTCTGGAAGGATAACGAGGTGGCAGCATGAGGCAGCATCTGGAAGGATACTGAGGAGGCAGCATGAGGAGGTACCCACAGGTGTCCAGCCACCTGTCTGAAGCAAGTACTCAAAAGACCACTGTTTGCATTTCCCATTGTAGAATGCCCTTAATCATAAAGGGAAGTTTCTTCTTAATCTCTATGGGTATGTCTCCACAGCAAAGTTATTTCGAAATAACTTTGCTAGCATCTACACAGCCAAACCGCTATTTCGAAATTAAATCGAAATAGCGGCACGTTTATTTTCAATTTGTTAAACCTCATTCCACAAGGAATAAGGCCAAATTCAAAATAGCAATTTCGAAACAAGTGATGTATAGACACTTATATCGAAATAGGGGGCCTCCAGCCTTCCCAGGGTGCCCTGGTGGCCACTCCAGCCTCAACCAAGAACACTCCACTCCTCTCCCCCCTCCCCAGAGCCCTTAAAGGGGTTGACTCTGGCCACAGTGCTCCAAGTCTGCCAGCCCAGAGCCAGCAGTCACTGCCCCTGACCCAGTGGCCCCAAAACATGAGCCAGCAAGCCACTGGCAGCCAGCCCTCCACCGCTCCCCAGGAGCAGTCTGCCAGCTCCCAGGAGCCTACCAGGGCCCAGAGAAGGCGGGCATCTTCCTGGTCCAGGGTGGAGATCATGGACCTTATTCAGGTTTGAGGGGGGATATCCCCAACATCCATGATCTCTGCACTAGACGGAGGAACACGGCCGTCTATGGCAGGATAGCTGCCAATCTGGCCACCAAAGGCCACATGCAAATCCAGGAGCAGGTTTGCATGAAAATCAAGTTGGTCCGGTGAGACCTGTAACCCTAGCCCTGAGCTTCCCCTCCCGCTTCTTCCCCTTGCTTCCCCCTTCCAGCTCCCTCCTCCCAGGTTTCTACCTCCCCTCTCCCACCCTCCGTTCTCCCCTCTCCCGCCTCCTTTCCCCAGTCTCACCAGAGTTTCATTCCCCCCACTGTTTTGTTAAATAAAGAGAGTTTGTGTTCATGAAAATACGTGTATTTTATTTGACATCAGGAAGGGGGGTTGGGGGGGGTAAGTGGAAGGACGTGAGGGAAGAATGAGGCACAAGCCCCCAGTGGGGCAGACCAGGAGGCTCTTAGTGCTCCTCAGGGTGGAAGCTCTCCCACAGGGCCTCCTAGATACTGACAGCCCCCCGATGGATCTCCTGGATGGCAGCCTGCAGAAAGTGCAGCCAGGCTCGCAGCAACGTGTCCAAGAGAAGCACCAGAGTGCCCAGGGGTAGCTCCGGCTCCATGTTGCAGAGTGCTGTGGTGTCCCCAGTGAGGGCAACTAGACACTCAGAGACAAAATGCTTTGCTGTCCCTCATCGAAGTAGACAAGCAAGCAGGGAAACCTGAGAACTGGCTGTCCAGGGGGGTCCCTTTAAGCACAGACCTCAGATAGTCTCAGGCAGCAGCCCCACACAGTAAGTCCTGACCTGGTGCCCTGCCGGATCTGGTTCCGGCCAGCCTTAAATGTCCACACTCAGTGTGGACGCGCTATTTCAAAATAGCAAAATGCTTTTTCAAAATGCATTTTGTGTATAGATGCATTATTTCAAAATAGCTTATTTCAAAATAACTAACGCTGTAGTGTAGACATACCCTATCAGTAGTTAGTCTATGCCCTGAAGTACAAGGGGATATATTCCTTATTCAATATGTTATTCTAACTTGTGTTCCCATTACTCTTTTTTGAATCCCTCAGAGTTCATGGCTTATATCTTGAGACAGTGAGTTCGTTCAACAACATAGTTATACAGTATGTAAAAAAATCTTGATCAGTTTTAAATGTGGAAATGTCCAATTTACTTTCCCCATAACATTTATTAATTTAGCTTATTAAAGAAGGATCATGTATTGACACACTTTTGAATTCATATGATTATTGGGCTGCTTCATCTTTGGCATAAGTGGGCACTGCTCCACTGCAGCTATGTAAGTTGAACCTACTAATGCTAGAATGAATCTGGCTATTAACAGCTAATTAGAATGTAAACTAGACAAAGGTCTGGCTTGGTCAAAGGTCTCATTTATGTTATCTTTGCCTGTGCTCAAATAAAAGTCATAGACAAAAATGTTTTAAGTGCAAGAGCATGAAGAGAGATTTAGTTATTAGACTTGAGTGTGCTAGAGTTTCTCACTCTCTTTTTTTTAAGAGATGTCTCCCCATATTTATGATACTTCTCAGCTTTTTCTCTGGAGGAAAATGTTACATTTTTAACTGTTATCTTAACTGTTATCTTTAACTGTTATCTTCCCCAAAATAATTCCTAGAATATATTTTTAGGAAAAACCTCCTATTTTGAATTAAAAATTGCCAGTGATGAAGAATTCACATCTATGTTAAGTTGTTTCACTGGTTATTATCCAGTTACACATTTATATCTTATGTCCAGCCTGCATTTGTCTAGCTTGAACTGCTAACCACTAGATCATGTTATACTTTCCTCTACTAGCATGAAGAGCCAATTATGAAATATTTGTTCCCCATGTAGGTACTTACAAACTGTAATTAAGTCACCCCTTAACCAATATTGGATTTGCATTAACTACAGCACTTACAGCACTCAAAGTTGCCAATTGCTGTAGTAAGTGTCATGCAATTATTGGGTGAGAAAAGCAACTCAGATAACCCCCTCAGTTAAATTAAAGTTGTTTTCAACTGAAAGTGATTTTATTCCAACCTCTAATCTCAACCCAAGCAAGTTACTATAATATGGAAAATGTATGTGGGTTAATAAGAATGAACTGCGTCAGCTAAAGGTGCGTCTACACTACATGGCTTAACTATGTCAATTGCATAACTTATTTCAAAATACTTATTTCGAAATTGAGAGCACCTAATGTCGTGTGGTTTTTGAACTAGAGCACTCTTCCTCTGACTTTCCTTACTCCTCATACAATGATGGTTGAAGGAGTAGGAGTAAGAAGTCCTCCAGCATGACAGTATTTTGACATTATGTCAAAATAACTGCCTGCTGTGAAGACACGGACTAAGTTATTTCAAAATACCGCTAGTTATTTCAAAATAATGTTGCTGAGTAGACGTATCCTAAACCTTCAGAGTTATAAATTAAATCAAAGAATTTACTATAATATTATTTTTGTTGGGACCATTATGAAAAATGGTTAATATAGAAATATATTGAATTCAGAAGAGAGTAGTTGCAAATCCTATATTAATATACACAAATAACTCCTGTAGTTATAGAACATTAAGGTAAATTTTGACATTTTATTCACCTATAATGTTCCTATCTCAGGTGCCAAAATGATTTTTTTATCCTGTTTGTCTTTCGGTCCTTTAAAGCATGTTTTATGGATAGAGTCCCTGAAAACTGCAGAAAGGAGTGAAACAGTCCATAGCCACTGTGCAATTATTGATGTTTATCCCAAGATGGAGGCCAGTAAGAAGCAGTGAAACTGCATTCTTGTCATTGCCAATTTCACCTTCAGATTCACATTTAATTAGGTTTGGCAAGTGTTTGACATCAGGTCTGTGCTTGTGGTTTCAGCTGTCCTTTACAAACAGATGAAGTTAACAGTTAAAAGCAGTGAGAATATCTGAAATAGTTTATTCCTTATTTAGAATAATAGTTGACAGGCATGAAAGAAATTATGGTAATTGAGGCATACCTCATAAAAATGAAACAGCAGAGAAGGAACAGTGTAGATGAAGAATGATGCAAATGTAAGTTGTCAGAAAATAAGTCAGCTGGTAAGATTTGTAGAAGAGACTGAAGAACATTGTTTTCAAGTAACTGACCCTTTATTAGAGATGGGATCTGAGTAGCAATGTTTGGGGATTGGATTTGGCCTTGTCTTTGTTTGTTAAAGATTGTAACGATGATTATGATATATTGAGGATGTTGCATTTCCTTTTGACTCTGAACAAATCCATGCCAGAAGTAGTTTTTCCCATGGTCTGGTTGCCTTAGTAAAAACACCCCTTCCCTGATCCTCAGCTAATATAAATCACTGTTAAAATGAATGATTTACACCAGCTGAGGCTCTGTCCATGTCTTTGAGGAAGAAATCAGATCTAGGACAAGGAGCGGTGCCGACAGCCTGCCTGGGCCCCTGAGCAAGGAGGGGGCCTTGTTCCATGTCCCCAGCACAGACCTCTCATGCAAGGAGTGGGGCTAGGCACCACCCACAAAGCACCATGCCTTCTCCAGGCAACCCTCAGTGCTGTCTGCAGCACAACACACATGGCTCCGGTAGCAATTTAAAAGCAGTAACAACTGCCCCCTTTGCCCCACCTCCCCATTGGCAGGCCTGAGTCCAAGCACCAAGAGCACTATGGTTCCTGCTATACACAGGAGGCAGCAAGTGGAGGAAGCTGGAAAGAGAAAGTTTTATTGGCACTAACCTCTGTTCCTCTGTCACTCTCCCTGAAAGTGAGAGGTTTTTGTTTGCGCCCAAGCTCTGGTATTCCATATGATGGCAAAACTCTCTGTGGCAGCTTGCCCCAGGCTGACACAGAATTTGGATATTTGAAAACACAACTTCAGACAAATCTAGCCAAACACTGTATGATGCATCAGGAAGAGGTTTTCTTAAAATGTGCTCATTCCTTTGATCTCATTTTAATGGATCCTCTCAGAGGTATTAGTTGTGACCTAAATAGCATGCATAATTACTTAGGAAAGAAAACAATAGAAGAGAGTAAATAGAATACTGAATGTGCATAGCTTAGTACTGAATGTTCTCAATTTTCATTAAATGTCTACTCTCTTCACTTGCATATGTATGTGCTCTCATATGTAAATAAGATGGTAATAGTCGATTAAGGCTGTCAAGTTTTCCGTCTCATGTATCTTTGCCTTGCTACTTTCTATGGAAGTCTCTTTTTTTCCTCAGGCTTCCATCAAAAGACTTTTGCTCTCCCTATCTTGTGTGATTGTCGACAAAACCAATTACAGTGAATAAGATCGTCCTTTCAAAATCTGAACAGATGGAAACCTTATGGTTTGTGTGGGTTTCCTGGTTCACATATTCATTTTCCCTTTTGGGTAGTTCTGATTGTCTAAAGCCTGCAGGATAATTAACTCAGTCTGTTCTCAGAACTGCAAAAGAGAATAGACAGGTATGAAAGGGTCTTCTGTATGATTCTTGTAGCCAGTGAAAACAATACTAGCGATACACAGTGTTTCAACAGAGGTAAAGATTATCAAAGATGTCCAAAAGCTGTGATGGTAGAACTGGGGGAGCATCCCTAACACCTATGCAATGGAAATCTTGCGGGAGAGGAGCTGTGTTCCCATCTCCAGCTCCCCAGGCTTACACTCCAGAACTGTACCATCTTGCACTGTTCAGAAGCCTGACCAGTATAAGTTAATTATCCAGTCCGTTCCTCTCTCAATGTGGAGAGAACACACACTAGCCTTTGTAAACTGAACTGAGATATCCCAAAACAGTGTTTTTAGGTAAATTTTAGGTAAATTAAAATATTGATTTATTAACTATAAAAATACCTGATAATTAACTATAAAAATACCTGATAATTTGTAAATACCTGATAATTTTAGGTATATTATGATATTGATTTATTAACTATAAAAAGACAGATTTAAGTGATAAGTAGGAAGTGTAAAATTCAAAGTTGGTTATCTAAGAAATAAAACTAAATTTACAGTCTGAGTTCTATAAACTAAACAGGATTTGAATCAGGCAGCATCTCACCCTGATGCAGAAACAGGTCACAGATCTTCAGTACACGGGCTGGAACTGCCTTCCAGTCTTGAACTGTGCTTCCCCAGTTCAGTCTTTGCCCTCCAGATGTGTTTCAGGTATTGAGTTGTGGGAGGAATGAAACCATCTCTCCTCCTCTCTGTATTTTTTTCTAGTTTGCTGAAAAGATCTTTTGCTATGATGTGGATCAAGCATTCTCGATTGCCTATATGCCTTCTCTGAGAAGTCTTCCAAGATAGTTGTTGGGAGAGTGGATTCCCTTCAATGGGCCATTGGTGCATCTGGATTCTTCATTATGGTACCTGAGAAGCTGAATGTGGGTAGTCCCAATCTCACAATGTATTTCAATAACACTCACATAGCAAAACTTTATAACTTTACACAGAGTGATAAGAAATATAATCTAACAGGATCTTAATATTCAAAATATCAAGATACCTCACAATGCATATTTCATACAAAATATATAATTATAGGGTAGTGGTGAATATGGGAGTTGCAGGATGTTGATTTGCAGTAGAGAGTGCCAATGGGGAGAGAGGCATCTAGCTGGGTCCTGCTCGTCTCTCTCCTCCATAATATTGTGAGGACAGAAAATACTGGAAGAGTAGAAACATAGATCCCCTCCCTAATATTTCCATTGCAGGAGTACTAGCCCACCCCCCACATTTTGTATCCTGAATGAAGGAATTCCTCCAACACTGGAGCCACAAATAGATTAGTAGGAAGATGCCCAGTAATAAAGTTAACAGACTTCTTTAAAGGCAACCAAAATTGTTACATTTAACTCTCCTCCAGCTTAAAAACTCCTGCCTCCTACTTGCAGAAATGGCTTGCAGTATTTGGACTAGCAGTTCCCAATTACTGCCTGAAACCTTCCTCTTTACTGACTCAGCAGTACATAATCGCACCTCTTGAACATTCTTATACGGATACTGTGGGCTGAGTGGAGCATAAGTTGTTCTTAGGACCACAAGAAGAAGGCTTACCAAACATTACTGGGTGCCATCTGTGTCTACACTAGAAAAACTAGGATTTCAAATGTCAACATAAATTAGCCCAGGTATTCAAGCAGCAAATGGGCTAAGGCAGCTCTCTTGAGAGCACTGAAAATAGGGTGTTTTAGTTGGTAAAATGGTATCCATAAGGTATGCTTTCAGACTTCATTTTTTAGTAATCAGATTTCTTGTTCTTGTCAGTAATTTGCCATGGAATCTAAAATTCCCCCTATTTGTTATGTAAGATAAGTTATCTATAAGTCTCTCTAAGGGAGTGTTTCTTAAACTGTGTTCCATGGCACACTGGTGTGCTGCGAGGCAGTCAGAGGTGTGCCGCAGAGAACAACAGAATTCAAAAAAAGGGGCAGGTGACCTTTTTTTTTTCTCAGCAAAAAATCCTTGGTGTTCCTCATAAAAAAACACCTATTGTTTGGTGTTCCTCAGTCTTAAAAAGTTTAAGAAACACTGCTCTAAGGATTTTTGTACTGCCTCACTTTCATACTATCCAAGCACCTTCCACTTAAGCAATAGCAGAGTCCCTACTGGATTCAGTGGAATCTCTGGCACATCTTCCTTGACAGGGTTACACCTCTTCTTGGGTAGGGATTTCATGGGGGCTGTAAGGAGGGTGGGAATGTTGAGCTGCATATGGGATGTTCAGACTGTGAACATCACTTATGATGGAAAGGCCAAACTCTGCTTTGAGACATTGCTGGCTGGCAATTACATAGGTGACTGCTGAATGTATGCACCTACAGGCAGTATTTGTTTCATGGTAAAAATTAAATCCATCGTTTGGAGACCTGTGTAATACAGGTTGCATTAGAGATGAAGTGTCATTCTTAGCTCTTGGTTTCTTGTCAATTTTAAAAAGCCCCTTAATGTAGCTGTAACCTTTCTGTTTGTGATAGAAAGTACATCTCATTCCATTTGCTGCAAGAGAGCCTTCCTTCCTTTCAACACATTCTGGAATAGTAAAATCTATTATCATACCTGTCAAGTCACACTGATTCATAGTATGACAGGCAGTTTCCAAAATTAGAGCAAGGTCAGATGGTAAATTCATATAATTCTCATAGTTTCTGTTGGTCCAGTCACAACATTGATTTCTCAACTGCCATGTGTCACACACGTCCTCCAGCATCAGGAATGAGAGAGGTGGAGCAATAAGAAAATCAGACAGCCAAGTGAAAAGCAATAGAAATTGATCTGGAAAGGAAGCAGAGTTTTCAGCATGATGTCTCAGTAGAAATATTCCTCCAGGGGAAATGGCAATAGAATGGAAAAGGATCCTCAAATGAGCACTTTCCATTCAGAAAATATCATTGTACTATAAGTACGTAACCTACATATTAACACTGCGGCATTTAGTGGGGGTAGATAAGGGAGGGGACACTATGGAAGACTGCTAGTTCTTGGTTTTGTGCATGTGTGCATGGTGACTCTACTGGATAGTCTAATAGCATCCAGAAATTGGCTGTGGCATGCACTGAAGATGATCATTAACTATTTGACACCAGAATCACATTCTGAGAGTGTAACCAATGGGAATTCAAGGGCTGGGGAAGGAGTTCATGAATAAGAAGAGTGAGAGCCATATTGGATAGACACGATGATTGAGCAGAACAAAGACCAAGATGATCTTTTGTAAGGTTGTATTCTTCAGATGTTTCCAGTTTTATTGGATTAAAATACAGACTTCCCCACCTCACTGGAGAAGATGGATAGGTTTTGTTGCAGGCTGAGAAAATTGCAATGTTGATGCAAAGTTTCAAGGAGAGTTTGAAGAAGCCCATGGAATGATCAGTTGTTTAAGGAGCTGGCATGCCCTACAGAGGGTTCTGAAAAGGACAAATGTCATTCTAGGGTGTATTAGCAGAAGCATCATATATAGGTCATGGAAAGTAATTGTTCAGCTCTACTTGGAACTGGTGAGCCTCAGCTGAAGTTCTTTGTCCAGTTTCTGGCACTATACTTTAAGAAAGATGTAAAAAAATTGGAGAGACTCCAGAGGAGAGCAACAGAAATAAGAGGCTGAGAAAACATTACATGTGAGGAAAGATTGAAGGAATTAGGTATGTTTATTGTATAAAAGAGAAAACTAGGGTAGGGGAATAGGACACTTCAAATCTGTAAAAAGTTGCTATAAAGAGGACACAAGTTAATTGTTCTCCATGTTCACCAAGGAGTAATCCATTTAATTTGAAAAAATCAACCCTGATATTGATGAGCTATTAAGAAAACTTTCTAACTATAAGAATTATAGAATCATAGAATACTAGATCTGGAAGGGTCCCTGAGAGGTCATCAAGGTCAGTCCCTGTACTCACAGCAGGACCAAACACCATCAAGGTCATCACTCACAGATGTTTGTCTAATCTGCTCTTGAAAATCCAGTGATGGAGATTCCACCTAAGTTCCTTGTAAACTGCACAGTCCTTTAATGAGCCCTGTGCAGAGGCTCAGAGCTCCCACACAGGCAGTGAGCTCAGCCGACCAGAGGGGAAAGGGGCGTCTTGTTGAGCAGCAGCTTCAAATGGAGCTGCCTGCTTCAAATGGAGGAGCCCCAAGACCAGGTAAGGAGGGGAGATAAGGAAGGAATAAGTGGCTGGTGGGAGAGTTGTAAGGTAGGGGAGTTTGGGGAGAGGAGGAGGAGGGAGGGAGGAAGTAATTGGCTGGGGGGAATCAGAAGGGAGGGGAATTTGGGAAGTTCTATTTGTGCAAGGAGAGAGAGGCAGAGGCAGAAACGCAACACTCTTCACAAGTCTTCTGGGCTGGGAAGGGCAGGGTTGACTGCATGGGTACGTGGGGGGAATAGGAGGTAGGTGGGTGCTAGCATTGGGGTGACGTGGAAGTGGAGAATTTGTGCTATGTGACCTGGAGTGAGGTGGGGGAGGGGTGGAGAGTGTTTGTGCTATGTCCTGACTCCCAGCTAGATTGCTGGAACCTGCAAGTTTGAGAAGCAGGATTTTATCCCAGCCCCCAGGTGAGCTGGGGAAGAGTGCAGATTGCATAGGGGTAGGTGGGGGAAAGGGTGTGGGTGGGTGCTGGCATTTGTGCAGCGAGATGGAGGCAGGGGGCAGTTTGTTTGCAGTGTTCTCACTCAATAGCTGCAGTCCTCTGTCTGGGTTGGGAGGAAAAGTAGGCTGCATGGTGTGTGTGTGTGTGCCAGGACATTTTCATGATTTATATTTCAAACAAAGTTTACATAGGGTATATCTACACTACAAAGTTAATTCGAGCTAACAGCCGTTAGTTCGAATTAACTTTCATAGGCACTACACATGCAAACCGCTAGTTCGAACTTAATTCGAACTAGCGGAGCACTTAATTTGAACTAGGTAAACTTCATTCTACGAGGACTAACGCCTAGTTCGAATTAAGGGCTGTCTAGCCACTTAATTCGAACTAGTTGGAGGCTAGCCCTTCCCAGCTTGCCCTGGTGGCCACTCTGGGCCAAACCAGGGAAACTCTTCTGCGCCACTCCCAGCCCCAGAGCCCTTAAAGGGGCATGGTCTGGCTACACTTCTCGTGCCAGGTGCAAGCCTACCAGCACCCAGCCAGCAGACCCTGCACCTGGCACGGCATGAGCCAGCCACCCGCTGCCACCCAGCCCTCCGCCTCTTCCCAGGACCAGGCTGGCAGCTCCCAGGAGTCTGCCCGGGGCCGCAAGAGGCAGGCGCCCGCCTGGTCTAGTGCGGAGATCGTGGACCTCATCGAGGTTTGGGGGGAAGCCTCCAACGTCCACGATCTCCTCACTAGCCATCTACAGCTGCATGGCTGCCAGCCTGGCCACCAGAGGCCACATGCAGATCCGGGAGCAGGTCCGCTGCACCACCGCTCACCACCCTGCCTGCAATGGCCACCCGCACCTGGGCCAGCAGGTGCACCAGGAACCTGGAGGACTACCACCGGCAGCACCTGCAGCTACTGGAGCACCAGCTCCGCACCCAGGACCACTGGGTCCGGGAGGACATGCGGCTGCGGCAGCGGAGCTTGGAGGTGCTGGAGGAGCAGGGCCGTGACCTCAGAGGCCACCTCCAGACCCTGGTGGACAGGTTCCTGCCTCCTCCTGCTCCGGCCCCTGCGGCTGCCCCAGCTCTCGCTCCTCCTCCCACTCCTGCTCCCCTTCCCACTTCCTCCACACCTCCCGTCCCTCCTGCCCCACCCTCCACACCCACTCCCCCCCGACGCCCCCGCACCCGCAGTGCTGCAAGACGGGAGAGCCAGCAGGACCCCCAACCCTGAGCTTTCCCTTCCCTTCCTCCCCTTCCTCCCCCTTCCAGCTCCCTCCTCCCAGGTTTCCCCCTCCCCTCTCCTACCCTCATTCCCCCCTCCCCCCACCCCAGTTATGTACAATAAAAAGAGATTGTTGTTTGCAAAACAGGTGTCTTTATTTAACATTAGGAAGGGGGGTTAGGGAGGGGAAAGGGGAAGAAGGGGAGGGTGGAAGAAGGCCCCAAAGGGGCATGCAGCGAGAGTTCAGTCCGCCTCCTCCACCAGGAAGGTCTCCCGCAGGGCTTCCCGGATCTGGACGGCCCCCCGCTGGGCCTCCCAGATGGCGGCAGTGCGGGGCTGAGCGTAGTGGCCAGCCATGCGCTCAGCCTCAGCCATCCAGGCTGGCAGGAAAGCCTCCCCCTTCCGCTCGCACAAATTGTGCAGCACGCAACATGCTGCCACCACGGGAGGGATATTGTGCTCGGCGAGGTCGAGGCGGTTAAGGAGGCACCTAAATCTGGCTTTCAGTCGTCCGAAGGCCCCCTCGACCACAATGCGGGCCCTGGTGAGCCTGGCATTGAAAGCCTGGCGGGAGGGGTTGAGGTGCCCCATGTACAGCTTCATCAGCCAGGGCTGTAGGGGGTAGGCCGCATCCCCCACCAGGCAGACAGGCATGTCCACGTCCCCGACCCTGATGTGGCGGTCGGGGAAGAAGGTCCCAGAGTGCAGCCTCTGGCACACGGAGGAGTTGCGGAACACCCTGGCGTCGTGTGCCTTGCCGGACCAGCCCACATTAATGTCCGTGAACTGGCCCCGGTGGTCAGACACAGCCTGCAGGAGGACGGAGAAGTACCCCTTGCGGCTGATGTACTGGGAGGCCTGGTGTTCTGGGGCATGGATGGGGATGTGCGTCCCGTCGATGGCCCCCCCTGCAGTTGGGGAAGCCGAGGGCACCGAACCCCTGGATGACGGCATCCGGATCGGCGAGGCAGACCACCCTGCGGAGCAGCACCCGGTTGATGGCCTTAAGCACCTGCAGAGATACATAGCAAACCGCGACTCACTGGGGCGCCCAGGTGGCTGGGAGTGTTCGTTTCCTGGCACTGCTCCGCGCCCCACTCCCAGAAGCAACCCCCGCTGAGATCCTGGCCGCCGCCGGTGGCCTGTAGTACGGCCAGGACAGACCAAACCCCCCCATGCGGGGCGCTGTCACCTCCTCCCCTGCCCCCATTTTCCCTGGGGCGGCCCATTCCCTCCTTGCAGCTCCCCTCCCCCCTGTCCCAGTGGCCAGTGAGTGCCGTACCTGCATGAGTACTGCTCCGACGGTGGATCTCCCCACACCGAACTGGTTCCCGACGGATCGGTAGCTGTCCGGCATGGAGAGCTTCCAGAGGGTGATGGCCACACGCTTCTGGAGGGGGATGGCAGGCCTCATGAGAATGTCCCATTGCCGCAGCGCAGGGGCGAGCCACTCGCAGAGCTCCAGGAAGATGTCCCTCTTCATCCTGAAGTTCTGGGTCCACTGTCTGTCTCCCCAGCGCTCCAGGACGATGTGGTCCCACCAGTTGCTGCTGGTGTCCAGATGCCAGATGCGGCGGGGCACGCTGGTGTCCAGGTGCTGCTGCGGCTCCTCCATGGCCCCTAGGGAGGCCAGGTGGAGAGGCAGGGGGCTGATGTGCACCAGGTGGTGCCAGGCAGCCTCCAGCTATTGCTGGCAGGCTTGCAGCAGCAAGTCCAAAAACTGGAGCAGAATGCCCAGGGCAAGCTCTGGCTCCATGGTGCCAACTGCGGCGGCGTCCCCAATGGGAACCACCGACACAGGCAGGTGCAGAGGAAAACGCTTTGCTGTCCCTCGGCGAGGTAGGCAAGCAAGCGGAGAAGCTGAGAACCGGCTGTCCAGGGGGGTCCCTTTAAGCACAAGCCTCAGATAGCCTCAGACAGCAGCCACACAAAGCAACTACTGACCTGATGCCCTGCCGGAACCGGTTTCAGCTGCCTCTAAATGCGACCCAGCGTCCAATCAGTGTGGACGCGCTAGTTCGAATTAGCAAAATGCTAATTCGAATTAGTTTTTGGGTCTAGATGCGTTAGTTCGAATTAGCTTAGTTCAAATTAACTAATTCTAACTAAATTAGTTCGAATTAACTTTGTAGTATAGACATACCCATAGGTATTAATGGCTTAGGGTAAGAAAGAAAAAGATTAATTTAACAGAATTTTTTGGAGTGTTGTAGATATCGAAAACTCTGATCGTAATTTTTTAAAATCCTGTTACTAATTAATACCTGGTATAGGGTATTTCATTAAGGCAAGATCTTTCCTATGTGTAGAAGTCTAGCTCTTATGAGTCTGAAGTAGCAAATACTAAGTGTGATGCTAGTTGTTTTGTAGGATGAAACTTTATTTTCAGGCTCTTTGAAACATTAATCTGTCTACAAACCCTGAAGCCATGTGTTAATTTGTTCTGAGACTTTTACTCTTTGAGTTCAGCTTTCACACACAAGGTGAAAGTTTCAAACCAGGAGAAGTTTTTTCTGTTTTTACAGTCTCAGTTTCACTTGTTCTTGTATAGCATGGATCCTAAACATTCCCCCCAAAAATTGTATAAGCCTTAGTAAATGTCTTTTACTCTCCTTTCCAGTGCCAGTAAATATTGTATTAGTCATGCTCTCCTTGCAAATACTATTTCTAATTGACTCATAGATTTGTTTAGAATCTTAATGCTGAGTTATGTTATATTGGTGTTGCACATAAGAAATTTCAATCTGTCCCCTCCCTTAGCAATTTATTCCAGTGCTTAACCAGTTACGTTTTTCCTAATGTCCAATCTAAACCTCCCATGTTGCAATTTAAGCCCATTTCTTCTTGTTTTATAATCAAAGTTAAGGAGAATAATTTTTCTTCCTTCTCCTTGTCACACCCTTTTAGGTGTCATTATGTCCCCTCTCAGTCTTCACTTTTCCAGACCAAACAAACCCAGTTCTTTCAATCTTCTGTCGTAGGTCATGTTTTCTACAACTTTAATCTTTTTTGTTGCTCTTTTCTGGATCTCCTCCAATTTCTCCACATCTTTCCTGAAATGTGGTATACTGAACTGGACACAATACTCCATTTGAGGCCCAATCAGTGCAGAGTAGAGTGGAAGAATTACTTCTCGTGTCTTGCTTTAAACACTCCTGTTAATGAATCCTGAATGATGTTTGCTTTTTTTGCAACAGTGTCACTCAGTGGATGGCAACCTGAATATGTGTCGACAATGACCTCTTGACCCCTTTCAGCATTACTGCTTCCCAGACAGTAACTTACCATTTTGTATGTGTGAAACTGGTTGTTCCTTCCTAAGTGGAATACTTTGCATTTGTCCTTATTGAATTCCATCTTGTTTACCTCAGACCATTTCTACAGTTTATCCAGATCATTTTGAATTATAAACCTATCCTCCAAAGTACTTGCAACCCCTCACAGCTTGGTAACATCTGCAAACTTAATAAATGTACTCTCTATGCCATTATCTAAATTGTTGATGAAGATATCAAACAGAACTGGTTCCAGAACTGATCCCTGTAGAACCTTACTTGTTATGCCCTGCCAGCATTACTGTTAACCAGGATATTTAAGTACTGAAACAGGTTACTTGAGGAAGTTGTGGAATCCCTGTCACTGGAGGTTTAAGAACAGATTAGACAAACATCTGTCAGGCACGATCCAGGTATATTTGTGAATATCATTCAGATCTTCTATGAAAATAACAAAATGCAATAGGAAGACTTTTTTCAATACATTAGGGGTAACAGAAAAACAAATGAAAGTACGGATCCTCTGCTTATCAGGAAAAAAGAGCTAATAACTGATGACATCAATATGGATAGATTGTTTAATACCTATTTAACTTAAGTTTTCACTAAAAAGCTAATGAGGACCAGATTCCGAACAAAATATTTACAATGAGGAAAGGAATGCAAGTTAAAATAGGGAAAGAACATGTTAAAGACTATTTAGATAAGTTAGGTATATTCATGTTCTTTGGGCCTGATGAAATTCATCCTTAGGAAATTAAGGAACTAGCTGAAACTCTCTCAGAACCATTGGCAATTATATTGCAAAACTCATTGAGAATGGGAAAGCTCCCAGTTGCCTGGAGTGCAAACACAGTACTTATCTTTAAAAATGGAAACAAAGGAGAACTGGAGAAATATAAATCAGTCAGCCTAACTTTGATACCTGGAAAGCTACTGAAACAAATTACTAATCAATTTGTAAGCATTTAGATGTGATAGAATTATAAGGAATACCTAACATGGATTTGTCAAGAACAAATCATGCCAAACCAGCTTAATTTCCTTTTTTGACAGTGTTATTGGTCTAGTGGGTAGAGAGAAGCAACAGATGTGACATATACCTTGTAAGTCTTCTGTCCGACATGACATTCTTATAAGTAGGGCCCTACTAAATTCACAGCCATGAGAAATGTGGTCTTGTTGAAATTACTCTTAGGTGAGTGTACAAATAATTGTAAGACAATATTCAAAGAGTAGCTATCAGTGGTTGTCTATCAAATTGGGAGGGTATACGTACTGAAGACATGCAGGGATCAATATTGGATCCTGTATTATTCAATGAGGGAGATTAGAGAGGCTACCAAAACAAAGAACTCTATAATAATGGGGGATTTTAATTACCCCCATATTGACTGGATACATGTCACCTCAGGAAGAGAAGCGGAGATAAAATTTCTCAATGGCTTAAATGACTGCTTCTTGGAGCAGCTAGTGCAGGAACCCACAAGGGGAGAGGCAATTCTCGATTTAGTCCTGAGTGGAGCGCAGGATCAGGTCCAGGAAATAACCGTTACAGGACCGCTTGGGAATAGTGACCATAATATAATAACATTCAACATTCCTGTGGTGGGAAGAACACCTCAGCAGACCAGCACCCTGGCATTTAATTTCAAAAAGGGGAATTACACAAAAATGAGGAGGTTAGTTAAACAGAAATTAAAAGGCACAGTGACTAGAGCCAAATCCCTGCAAGCTGCATGGAAACTTCTTAAAGACACCATAATAGAGGCCCAACTTAAATGTATACCCCAAATTAAAAAACATAGCAAGAGACCTAAAAAAGAGTCACCGTGGCTTAACCACCATGTAAAAGAAGCAGTGAGGGACAAAAAGGCATCTTTTAAGAAGTGGAAGTCCAATCCTAGTGAGATAAATAGAAAGGAACATAAACACTGTCAAATCAAGTGTAAAAATGTAATAAGAAAAGCAAAAAAAGATTTTGAGGAACAGCTAGCCAAAAACTCAAAAAGAAATAACAAAATGTTTTTTAAGTACATTAGAAGCAGGAAGCCTGCTAAAAAACCTGTGGGTCCCCTAGACGATCGAACTATAAAAGGCGCAATCAAGGACGATAAAGCCATTGCGGAGAAACTAAATGATTTCTTTGCTTCAGTCTTCACGGCTGAGGACGTTGGGGAGATTCCCAAATCTGCACCGTCCTTTGTGGGTAATGAATCTGAGGAACTGTCCCGGATTGAAGTGTCATTAGAGGAGGTTTTGGAACAAATAGAAAAACTTAATGTTAACAAATCTCCGGGACCGGATGACATTCATCCAAGGGTTCTAAAAGAACTCAAATGGGAAATTGCTGAACTATTATCTGTGGTTTGTAACCTATCCCTTAAATCGGCTTCCGTACCTAATGACTGGAAGGTAGCCAACGTGACACCAATATTTAAAAAGGGCTCTAGAGGCGATCCGGGCAATTACAGACCGGTAAGTCTAACTTCAGTACCGGGCAAATTAGTCGAAACAATAGTAAAGAATAAAATTGTGAAGCATGTAGAAGAACATAATTTGTTGGACAAAAGTCAACATGGGTTTTGTAAAGGGAAATCCTGTCTTACTAATCTATTAGAGTTCTTTGAAGGGGTTAACAAACATGCGGACAAGGGGGATCCAGTAGATATAGTATACTTAGATTTCCAGAAAGCCTTTGACAAGGTCCCTCACCAAAGGCTCTTGTGTAAATTACATGGCCATGGGATAAGAGGGAAGGTCCTTTCTTGGATTGAGAACTGGTTAAAAGACAGGAAACAAAGGGTAGGAATAAATGGTAAATTTTCAGAGTGGAGAGGGGTAACTAGTGGTGTCCCCCAAGGGTCAGTCCTAGGACCAATCCTGTTCAACTTATTCATAAATGATCTGGAGAAAGGGGTAAGCAGTGAGGTGGTAAAGTTTGCGGATGATACCAAACTGTTTAGGATAGTCAAGACAGAAGCAGACTGTAAGGGACTCCAAGAAGATCTCACCAAACTGAGTGATTGGGCAGCAAAATGGCAAATGAAATTTAATGTGGATAAGTGTAAAGTAATGCACATTGGGAAAAATAACCCCAACTATACGTACAGTATGATGGGGGCTAATTTGGCTACGACAAATCAGGAAAGAGATCTTGGAGTTATCGTGGACAGTTCTCTGAAAACTTCCACACAGTGTGCAGCGGCGGTCAAAAAGGCAAATAGGATGCTCGGAATTATTAAGAAAGGGATAGAAAATAAGACCCAGAATATCTTCCTGCCCCTGTATAAAACTATGGTACGCCCACATCTTGAATACTGTGTACAGATGTGGTCTCCTCACCTCAAAAAAGATATTTTGGCCTTGGAAAGGGTTCAGAAAAGGGCAACTAAATTGATTAGGGGTTTGGAACGGGTCCCATATGAGGAGAGGTTAAAGCGACTGGGACTTTTCAGTTTAGAAAAGAGGAGACTGAGGGGGGATATGATAGAGGTGTATAAAATCATGAGTGGTATGGAGAGGGCCGATAAAGAGAAGTTATTTATTAGTTCCCTAAATAGAAGAACTAGAGGACACCAAATGAAATTAATGGGTAGCAGGTTTAAAACTAATAAAAGAAAGTTCTTCTTCACACAGAGTGTAGTCAGCCTGTGGAACTCCTTGCCAGAGGAGGCTGTGAAGGCTAGGACTATAACAGAGTTTAAAGAGAAGCTAGATAATTTCATGGAGGTTAGGTCCATAAAAGGCTATTAGCCAGGGGATAAAATGGTGTCCTTGGCCTCTGTTTGACAGAGGCTGGAGAGGGATGGCAGGAGACAAAGCGCTTGATCATTGTCTTCGGTCCACCCCCTCTGGGGCACCTGGTGCTGGCCACTGTCGGCAGACAGGATACTGGGCTAGATGGACCTTTGGTCTGACCCGGTACGGCCGTTCTTATGTTCTTAATGAAGTAGAGAGTATGTTTATAAAATTTGTAGATGACACAAAGGTGGGAGGGGTTCACGCAACAACTTGGACATAGTGAAAAATTGGTTTGTGTTAGGGGTTCCCCCAAGACCTCTTCCTGTTGGTTTCTGAAGACCTCAGTTTGACTCCAGTTTTGTTATTCATGTTCCTTTATTTGGCATATAGCAAAGCTACACTGAGGTGGTTAGACACTGAGGATGAGTATAGGGCATAACACACATCCAAAGCTACAGAGCAAAACTTTTCTTTATAAGTATTTTTACAAAAAGTAATCAAGGTTTATTAACTACATATTACATCATATGCTTCTGGACTGACTTTGTTATTCTACAGGAACCAATACGTGTACAGAATGCTCTTTCCACAATCTGTCCATGCACAAGCTATTCTTTACCTCATGTTACATTCCAGGCTTATCTTGTCCATTGTAGATGGTACACAGATGTTCCCCCTTATCTCAGCTAGTACACGCATGCTGTCTGCAGCCTACTGATCCATTTACCTTCCAAATCACAGCACTAAGAAATGAGACAAATTACTTCTGTCAAGTTCCTTATACCCAGGCATACAGTCTGAAATCAACAAGATGAAATTCTATAGAGAATAATGCAAAGTACTGCATTTAGGATGAAAAAATCAAATAAAAAACTACAAAATGGGGGAATAACTGGTTAGGTAGTAGTACTGCTAAGATGTATTTGGGGGTTATAGTAGATCACAAATTGAATATAAGTCAGCAATGTGTTGTAGTTGTGAAAAAGGCTGCCATCAATCTGGTGTGTATTAATAAAAGAGTTGTACACAAGACACAGGAAGCAATTGTCCTGCTCTACCCCACACTGGTGAGGCCTTATTTGAAGTACTGTGTTCAGTTCTGAGTGCCACATGTTAGAAAAATGTGAACAAATTGGAAAGAGTCCAGGTAAGAGCAACAAAAATGATAAACACTGCAGAAAATCTGACATGAAGAAAGGTTAAAAAAACTGACATTAGTTTTCAGAAGACTTAATATTGCAGATGTTAATATTCCAGTCACAGATACATGTAAGCTAAAACAAATGAACTTCAGAGACCTATGCCCAGTTAGTCTGGTTTAAAACCAAGATAGATAAAACTAAGCTTGTTAGAATCAACACACAACAAGGAACACCAACAACACTTTCTAGGACCTTAAAAACAATGAGTAGTGCTGTGGCACCTTAGAGACTAACAAAAATATAGAGAACATCAAGAGTTTTGTGGGCAAAACCCACTTCTTCAGATGAGCTGGAAGCTGGACTAGAAATAACAGGAACCCTGAATTTGTAACAGAAAAAGAAGGGGAAAAAATGACCTGTCAATAGTAGTACTGGTGCTAATGAGGCTAACTGAGTGGGCTAGAAGTATCTCATATTTAGCTTTGGATGTAAATAAGGTGTTAAATACACAGAAGGCTGGCTTTATAATGCAACATCCAGTTAATGCATTTGTTCAAGCCCTGGGAAACAGTATACACGGTTACCCCTCTGAGACTTTCTGAGACTGACACAGAAGAGGTTCATTATTGGCAGCATCAAAAGCAGAACAGATGGGATAGGTGAAGACACTCAAGCCAGAATAATGAAAGCCAGACATGTCTTTGATACCTTTAAGATGATCTGGAGAAACAGAAACCTTGTCCTCTAGAACAATTTGTATAGTGGGGGTACATTTAACCAAACTGTAAAAGCTGTTTTCTATGGAAACTCGGGTATGCAGCAGCATCCCCCACAACTCTAGAGTTCCAGTACCTAGTGCTCTAAAATAAATTCTGAATATTTAACAGCTTTGTAATGTCTATCTTACTATATGGTGCTGAAACTTTGGAGACTTATCTAGATCTTGTGGTCTAACCTCCAAGTTTTCATAAACAGCTGCCTTAGACAAATCCTCAACATCATCTGGCTAGAAAAAAACATCACTAATGAGGAGATTTGGAGGAGGACAAAATAGAAATTATTGAAGGAAAATGGAGATGGATAGGACACACAAGGAGGAAAGAATCGAACAACATAACAAGACAGACATTTCCAGGGCAAGAGCTGACAAGTAGACCAAGCTAAGCTTGGAAACAACCAACAGAAACAGAACTAAAAGTCATTAACATGAAATGAGAAGAAAATAAGACTGCAGTAGGAAACTGCTAAAGATAGACGGCAGAGGTGAAGGCCCTATGTTCCAAGTCATTCACTCCTTGAGGAAGGTATTATAAATATGATATGTATCTTTTGTGGATGAAGAAATGAAGGCTCAGAGTTATAGAACAAATCTAGGGCAGGGAAATCAGCTCTCTTGGCTCTCAATCCAGTCTTTGCTCCAGAGAGTACTTCCTCACTTCAGATCAAAACTGTAGTTGAACATTGAAACTTTTTTAATATTTATCCATCTGTACTTCCATCATTCCAAGATATTACCCAAATCCCTACCAGTGTCGTATATTAAACATCTATCTGAAAGCTAAACTCTAACCATCTTCCATATTCTTAGTAATGTGGAGACTCATTTCAGTCAATGATTTGTAATTTATCATATCTGCATAATCTGCAATATGACCAGAAAATTGAAACTGCCCATAGGTCTTCTTGGTTTGAGTAGGCAATGATCACATGATTGATTGTTTGCAATGATGTTTTTCACTGTTTTTAATAAGATCTGACAATCTGCTTGGCAGTGTTCAACACAAAAATGAAGGCAGTCCCTGTATTGCAGAGTGTACAATTTAACAAAGTCAAAGAAAAGAAAAGTATTCATGGTCTTCTGCTACTTCTTTTAGGAATTATGAAAGAAGTAAGTCTCTGTCAATGGAATGCCAAACAAGATTTTATCTGTAAACAGCTCTGCAATCGGTATTGCTTTGATTTACTCCAGACATTAATTAGCTCTCTTTTTTTGGTAAAAGAGTAATATTTTTTATCAACAGTAGTTACTTTTTTCTTTTTGTAAAATTTAGCTGAGTGGTGGGAATATATTAATTTACAACCACATAAATGGCAAAATGTTCATGGAAATACATCACAAAAACAAGTATTGGAGAATTAAAGGCCTCTAGATAGACACAAAACAAGAACCAATTCTTACCCATGAATACAATAGCACTGTTTATACTGATAGAAAAACCATAAATTAAAGTTTACTGCAGAATTTATGTGCAGTGTGGATGCATAGAACCCTTAGTAATAAGGAAGTCTAGCCTCAGCCTTAGCTTTATAACTTAGTACTATATATTATGATTTACTATTTTAATAAAAAGTTGTTTAAATAGATGTGTTAACTTCAGAAGCATATTAGATGATCAATATAATTGTTGACGCCTAGAAAACATAGTGTTGTTATCATGTGTTATATGGTTCCTTAGGTATACATTATACCTTGCAAACTTATAGAAACACTCAATGAGACAAGATTTCCAAAAATCGGTTCAAAAAGTTAGACTCCTATGTTAGTTTTAGGCATTTAAGTGATTGATCTTGTTTTCAAATGTTAAGCATTCAGAGCAGGTCATACTGAATTCAGTGAGAGTTGCTGGGTACTTAGCATTCTTGAAAACCCCAGCCATTAATTTGTGTGCCTAAATATGGATACTAGAGCTTAACTTTAGGCTCTTGTTTTGGGAAATGATGGTCCCTGTCCCTGCTCTGAGGAGCTTACACTCTAATGTAGGCAGATCTGATATAAAGGTCATGATAGGATAGGTTTCAAGTCCAGTCCTGCAATGCTTGTCTTAACTGGGAGTTTTGCATGTGAAATCACTGGTCCAGTAATGCTTAAAAGTTCATCAGTGAGCACAGGCAAAGAGAAGAGGCCAGCTATGAAATTCTAGGAAAAAGTAGTGATCTTTAAGGAGGCTTTTAGAGGATGAGATGGGAAAGAAGAGGCTATTCCCAGTAATGAGGCAGGACGATGTGGGTGTATGTAAGGAGAAAACAAGAGATCACAAAGAAGAGAGAATTGGATGGAGCATGTTAGCACAAAGGGGATGGAAGTAGCAGAAAGAAACTGACATATAGACCAGAGTGGTGAAGGTGCAGATAAGTCAAAGAAAAAATAATTTCCATCAGAACTTGGGCTACTGTATAAGGCAATGCTTTTCACCACCATGGTGACAGTCTTTGGGTAACAGACAGAGAACTTGAAGGTGTTATGTCACCTTCCAAAGTATTGCTGTGGCAGACATCAAGGGCCATGGGCTTGATCCAAAGCCCATTGAAATTAATAGGAGTCCTTCAGGCCTTATCTGCATGCAACAATTCATGAAAATGAATATACTATCTGTTCTGGTTTCTAACAGAAATTGAAGAGGATATTCATGAGAATTCTGATATTTGTTTAGAGACTTCTGCATAAATAGGGAATCCATCTGTGTTTTCCTTGGTGATGGTCAAATGATTAGAGCCCCGGTTTACTGAAGTAAACCAAAGCCTGCACAAACTTCATGAAAAAGTGAAAGAAATACTTCTTTGATTCTAGGCCATTCTGACTAGTACCATTACTGATATTAATGGCCTTTCCCTCTTTTGGCTAGGATTTAATTTTGAGATTTCTCATTTCAATTTTTGTAATGAAATGGGAAATCATTTGCTAATATGATGCTGCTTTTATGGCAAGATAACCTAAAACTAATTGTTTAGTCTCTAAAAAATCTCTTATGTACTATTTTCCTTGTTCATCTTAGAAATTAACTATAATTCCTAATGAAAAAACTTCTTAACTATCTTATGTTTTTAAAGACAAAAATATACAAGCATCATGGTAGGCAACAACTATTGTCACTAAGGCTAAGTCTATACTACAAAGAAAAGTCAGAAAAAGATACACAAATTGCAAACAGCAATTTTCGTATCTTTTTCTGCTTTTCTTCTGAAAGAGGTTTTTCTGACATTTGGCCCATCTATATGGGACCAATCTACATGGGGCCAAATGTCAGAAAAAAACGCTCTTTCAGAACATCCCTTCTTCCTTATAGAATGAGGTTTACAGGGATGCTGAAAAAACTCATCTGCTTTTCTGAATTTTTTTTTTTTTTCAAAAAAGCAGACATGTTCCTTCAAAAAAAGTTCTATAGTCTAGGTATACCTTATTTTATGGGATCCAACATAAAGCTGAGAAGAAAGGACAAACAAACAAAGGTATTTAAATGCTAATTCAGAAAAAAAAAACATTAAAATCAATTGGGACTGGGGCTGAGGTTGAAAAGTGTCATTCTAATTTGCTGTAAACAGATTACATTTCTTAAGAATAAATACAATATAATATGTATTTGGCTGGAAGATGAATTCAGTGAAATGAATAGTGAAATGGAATCCCATGTTGCTTCAATGTATTCCAAAGGATTTTCATTTTGCTCCCTTAAAGGCAAGTTAGGGATGAAATTCAATAGAAACTATTCAAAATATTTGCGAGACAAGGTAAGTGAGGTAACACCTTTATTGGATCACCTGTTGGTGAGATAAAAGCTTTTGAGTTTATACAGAGCTCTTTTCCAGGTTTTCTGACAGTCAGATGAAGAAGAACTCTGTGTAAGTTTTTAAAGGTTGTCTTTTGCCAAGAAGTCAGTTCAATAAAAGGTATTTCACGCACCTATCTCTCTTTTATCCCTGGGACCAACATGGCTACAACAACCTTAAATATTCATAGAATTCACTAGAGAAAATGTTACCCTTTCCACAACTGTTTTGAACTCTCTTATAGAATTCTATACCAGGGATACAATCCTCTAAGAATTTTATAGGATTATCAAGGAGGTCTGTAGACAAGCTAAATTATATAGGACTTCTCCAAGGGGAAGGAGAGAGACAGCTTTTCCTTCATCTATAAGAAGGTTCCATTGTAAAAGGGATTAGCACTTGCTCCTCCACTTAGTTGGAAGAGTGGAAGTAGGATAGAGCTCTGGCTGCCTTCAAGCATGAGGCTGAACAGATGATTTGCTGGAGCTGTGCTGTAGTGAATCTCTGTTTTAGGTTTATTTAAGCCCCCTCAAAAAAAAATCAGTGCAAGCAGGTTCTGTTTGCCATTTGCTAATAACCCAGTTCAACTCTCATTAAACGACAAAATTCTCACTGGCTTTAATGGGAGTTGGATTGAGCCAACAACTAAATGGTAATGTCAGTTACAAAGTAGCCTACAAGGGAGAGCTGTCAGCAAGCAGGGAGCTGTTTCAAAGTGGATGCTAAATTAACATGGTATTTCATGTTCTCTCTAGCTGTCAACATTCTAGATTTTTACATTTTTTTCTCCTATGTTCTTAATCATTTCTGAGTTAACAATGTTCTGTGTCTCTCTGCCAGTGGGAAATTGTGAAGACTGCTAATCAGAGATCTTTTGGGGATCCATCTAAGGCTATGTCTACACTATGGAGTTTTTCTGCCATACCTCTGGTATCCCAGAAAAACTCTGCCGCGTCCAGGGAACATGTTGGCTCTTCCAACATTTTTTGCGGAAGCCCTGTAAACCTTGTTTCACAAGAAAGAAGGGCTCTTCCAAAAAAGGAGGTTTCTTCCAAAATTTTGGCCTAGTGTAGGTGGGCCAAATTTTGGAAAAGCCTCTTCCGAAAAAACAATTGGAAATAGGTATGCAAATTGCAGACTGCAATTTGCGTACCTTTTTCCAAAAAAGAAGTATAATGTAGGCATAGCCTAAGATGCTCCTGTCCCCACCACTATGTTCAGTGATCTGACTGTCGCGAAGAAAGTACTTCAAAGTGCTCTTAGAGGGTTGTTTTGACTTTTACATTCATTGTAAAGTAATTAGTTAAATCCCACATTAGTGCCTTTTCACACGCCACAAAATTCTACCATGAAGTTGATTTTGACAAAGATTTGTTAGAGATTTGAACTGCCTATTAAATCAGTGTCACAATTTTCCCCAACTTTGGGGGATGCATAAGAAGCTGCTCCTCAGTGAATTCATCAACTTGAGCTATGCGAAGGGAACCAATAAAATACATAGCTTGCACTGGAGTAAAAAGCTATGCTTTGTTTTCTTCGCTGATACAAAAAAAAAAAAAAAGTGCCCCAGGATCATAATCCAAAGCCTGCTGAAGGTAGTGGAAAGGCTCAGTGAATTTTGAATCCAGTCCTAGTCACTGCAGCGTACTTGACACGTGTTGACATGCTAAACTGCACACGGTAGTCAATCTGCAGCCTAGGAAGAAAGCTTTGTGACCAGTGCAGCTCAGGAGACTTAAAATGTTTGTTTGCTAGAATACTGAACCAATATCAAATTGTTCACGAGAGTTTTGATAATCTATAGCTAAGTACCAAATTACACAGCCCAACCTATATCTACAGAATCTTAAATGTTTATGAAACTTCTTAAGGCATTTTGCAGAAAGCCTGCTCATTTATCCATTCTGGCAGCTGTCACACTAGCATGTATATATTTTGGTGTAGGCTGCTTTTTCATTTTAGAATTACTAATATTTTATATTTAAGGGACTGTTTGACATTAGCATAACAGGAGGAAATTTGCTTATGATTTTTTTTAATCTAAGTTATACGTAGTTAAAATTTATTTTCTGAAAAAACTTTTGACTTCTTAAGAGCATCTGTCATGTGCCAGATGATTGATTTAAAGTTTCAGTTGTTCTCCTAATTTCTGAAAAATAATAGAGGACCAGGCAATTGAATTTTTAACTGGACACATTTTTTTAAATAGTGCTTGTGCAGTGATTATAAATACAGCTAATTATGTGGACATATAGGGTATGTCTACGCTGCAAGGCTATTTTGGGATACCAGAGGTATCCCAAAATAGCTACCCCGCATCTTTTGAATGTGTCTGCTATTGCGAAATATAGCAGACCAGCTATTTCGGCATCCCTGAAAACTTCATTCCACGAGGGATAAGGGATGTCTCGAAACAGTGTGTTATTTCAAAATTTGCTGCTGTGTAGACACGCCAAATTTCAAAATAGCCTATTTTGAAATAGAATCAAAATAAGAGATGCTATTTGGTTCTTGTTTACATAGGGTGCATCTACACTGCAGAGCTTAACTTGAAAGAAGTTACACAAATTGAGCTACGTCAATTGCATATCTTATTTCAAAACAGCTTCTTTCAAAATAGGGAGCATCTACACAGCACTTATTTTGAAATAAAGCATCCTTCCTCCAACTTTCCTTACTCCTCGTACAGTGAGGGTTACAGGAGTCAGAGTAAGAAGTCCTCCAGCTTGTCAGTATTTTGATACTATTTCGGAATAACTGTCTGCTGTGTAGATGATGTGTAGATGTTATTTTGGAATTGCTCTAGTTTATTTCAAAATGGTGCTGCAGTGTAGATGTATTCTAAGAGAAAGAAAAGAGATTATATGAGACAAGGAAAGAAGAATGATCTCCTTCAAAACAATTTCCTTTACAAATTGAATGTTTGATTGAAGATATAGATACAAAATATATGGAGATATACACCTATCTCATAGAGCTGGAAGGGAGCTTGAAAGGTCATTGAGTCCAGTCCCCTGCCTTCACAACAGGACCAAATACCATTTCTGATAAATCTGTCTAAGATCCCTAAGTGAACCCCTCACAGATTGAACTTATAACCCTGGGTTTAACAGGCCAATGCGCAAACCATTGAGCTATCCCTTCCCTCTTTTTGTGATGTGATCAAGATATATGTCTGGGGAAAAAAAGTGCACTATTCCCTACACAGACTTCCACCCCTGCTTGATTCTTTCAGGACACTTCTACACAGCAGGGCAAAAGCCGAAATAAGCTATACAACTTGAGCTACATCAATTGCATAGCTTAAGTGGAAATAGCTTATTTCAGCTTTTGGCGCTGTCTAGACAGCAGGAAGTCCAAGAAAGAGCACTCTTCCTCCAACTTCCCTTACTTCTCATAAAATGAGGGTTACAGGAGTTGGAGTAAGAAGTCCTCTAGCTCGACATTATTTTAACATTATGTCGAAACAACTGCTTGTAGTGTAGATGTAGACTATGTTATTTTGGAATGACATCAGTTATTCCAAAATAACACTGCTGTGTAGACATAGCCTCAGTGATATCTGGGCAACTCTTGTCATTCAGCTAATTGTGGATACAATTCTAGTATCTGTAAAAGAGGAACCTGATCTGGCCGTTGTTGAAGTGAGTTGGAGTTGCCATATGGGACACTAGATTTGCAGGAATTTTGCTATTGATCTCAATGGGAGTATGATGGGATATATCAGACCCTCTGAGGCTATCTATTGGAGACCTTGTGCCCCTGCCGCCCCCTTCCCCAGAAAAAAGAAGCAGGCCTCAACAGATCAATATATGAAGAACTGCAGGGCCAGAGTTAGTTCCAGTTTCTTGCTAGAGTTGGAGGAATGTGGATAGTGTATGGGTGGCTGAGGGAATTGCAGCATCTTGGATGAGGTAGTCCTGACAGAAGCCATGGAGAAAGAGAAGAGGCCCTGAGCTTGGTTGATGGAAGTCCATCAGGACTAGGCCCAGAGATAATGGTGAAGACCGAACAAGACCCTGGGGAAGTGGCCCAGGGAGTTAGAGCAGCATTGCAACTTAGATAAAGTGGACAGCTATCTATAGGATCCCTGCACTATGAGGGACCCAGAATGGTGGGTGGGCCTGGTTCTGCTCCAACACCATTAGCCACTGAGGCAAGTGGTCTGGACATTGAGGACCCCAGAGAGGTGAACTGAACTGCAGTGATCCAGCTGTGGCTGGAATGACTCTTAAGAGGGTGAAGACTTTGTTGCCAGAGAGGGAGCACTGGGGCATAGCTCAACTCCAGAGCTGGAACAACTTGTAGGAGATATTGAGGGCACGTCTAGATAGCAGGGCTAAAGTCAAACTGAACTACCCAAGTTGAGCTATGTCAATTGCGTAGCTTAAATCAAAAAAGCTTAGTTTGGCTTTTGGCACTGTCTACACCGCAGGAGGTTCAAGGAAGAGCTCTCTTCCTTCAGCTTCCTTTACTCCTCGTAAAATGAGGGTTACCATGAGTCAGAGTAAGAAGTCCTCCAGCTTGACATTATTTAGAAAAAAAGGCTTGTAGTGTAGACTTGCATTATGTTATTTTGGAATAACATGAGTTATTCCGAAGTAATGCTGTTGTGTAGATATACCCTGAGAGGGTAAGTCTACACTACAGTGTTATTTCAAAATATCTTATTTCGAAATAGTTAATTCGAAACAGCTTATTTTGAAATAACACATCTATACACAAAATGCATTTTGAAATAGCGTTTTGCTATTTCGAAATAGTGCGTCCACACTTAGTGGACACTGAATTGCATTGAAGGCCGGCTGGAACCAGGTCCAGCAGGGCATCAGGTCAGGAGTTTATTTGTGTGGCTGCTGCCTGAGGCTATCTGAGGCTTGTACTTAAAGGGACCCCCACCCCGGGCAGCTGGTTCTCAGCTTTCCCTGCTTGCTTGCCTACCTCGATGAGGAACAGCAAAGCATTTGTGTCTCTGCGTGCTCTGGTTGCCCTCACTCGGGACACCACAGCACTCTGCAACATGGAGCCGGAGTGGCCTCTGGGCACTCTGGTTCTTCTCATGAAAGTGTTGCTGCGAGCCTGGCTGCACTTTCTGCAGGCTGCCATCCATGAGGTCCATCGGGGGGCTGTCAGTATCCAGGAGGCCCTGAGGGAGAGCTTCCACCCTGAGGAGCACTAAGAGCCTCCCTGGGGGCTTGTGCCTCATTCCTCCCCCACATCCTTCCATTTACCCTCCCAGCCCCCCTTCCTGATGTCAAATAAAATACACGTATTTTCATGAACACAAACTCTCTTTATTTAACAAAACTGGGCGGGGAAGGATGAAACTGGTGAGACTGGAGAAAGGAGGTGGGAGAGGGGAGGAAAGAGGGTGGTAGAGGGGAGGGGGAAACATGGGAGGAGGGAGCTAGAAGGGGGAAGCAAGGGGAAGAAGAGGGAGGGGAAGCTCAGGGCTCAGGGTTGGAGGTCTTGCCGAACCAACTTGATTTTCATGCAAACCTGCTCCTGGGTTCGCATATGGCCTTTGGTGTCCAGGCTGGCAGCTATCCTGCCATAGATGGCCGTGTTCCTCCATCTAGTGCAGAGATCATGGATGTTGGGGACATCCCCCCCAAACCTCAGTAAGGTCCACCCTGATCCAGGAAGGCGCCCGCCTTCTCCAGGCCCTGGCAGGCTCCTGGGAGCTGGCAGGCTGCTCCTGGGGAGTGGTGGAGGGCTGGCTGCCAGTGGCTTGCTGGCTCATATTTTGGGGCCACTGGGTCGGGGCAGTGACTGCTGGCTCTGGGCTGTCAGGCTTGGAGCTGGCACAGGCACTGTGGCCAGAGTCAACCTCTTCAAGGGCTCCAGGGAGGTTGGGGAGGGAGAGGAGTGTTCTTGTTTGAGGCTGGAGTGGCCACCAGGGCACCCTGGGAAGGCTGGAGCCCCTCTATTTTTAAATAAGTGTCTATACAGCACTTATTTCGAATTTGGCATTATTCCTTGTAGAATGAGGTTTATCAAATTCGAAATAAGTGCTCCACTATTTTGAATTTATTTCAAAATAGCAGTTTGGCTGTGTAGACACTAGTAAAGTTAATTCGAAATAACGGCTGTTATTTCGAATTAACTTTGATGTGTAGACATACCCAGAGAGACCCCCTGTTGGACTTGTACCCCGGTATGGGTTTTACTTTGCTTTATTCACACAGGCAGACTGTGAGACTTGGCCAGAGGGCTGAGTCACTGAAGACATACCACAGAGAGGGAGAGTACAGGTACACACACTCAGCAATCGGGTAGGATATGACCATGAATTGGGCTGGTGATTAGCAGAGAGTTGTTAACAGTTAGGAATCAGGAAACCTCTGTTGAAAAAACAGTAATAGACTAGCTTGTGCCATACCCTGCAGTGGTGAATGAGAGAGGGAAGAAAACTAAGGAACTTCTAACTGGTGCCTTTTCCTAAAGACCAATTACAATCCCAGCCCTAGCACATAGTGTGTTGACAACCTAATGAAGATTGCTGAGCATTGACAGTAAGGTTAGGCTCCTCACACGAGATGCGTGTAAGAATTGTAAATGGTGGAGCTTCCATCCTTCCTTTGGCATAGCCAGGAGATAAAAGAAGAGTGGAGGGCACCTGCTGGATATTTCCAAAGGAAATGGTAGCAGCTGTACTCCCAGAAACATTGTGCCGAATTCACAGAGATGTTTCTGGGCTCTCCCATGGGAGCGGTAGACCTTTATATCCTTTTTCCTGTGAGGCAAACATCCTCTAATCTTGATTTTAGAGACTTGCAATTAGAAAAACAAATGCAGAAAAAGAATCTCAGAGGGGTAGCCATGTTATTCTGTATTTGCAAAAACAATGAGGAGTCCTGTGGCACCTTAGAGGCTAATAGATTTTTTTAGGGCATAAGCTTTCGTGGATAAAACTGAAGTGAGTGGCACAGGACTCCTCATGGTTGTTGAAGCAAAATAGATAACTAAGGGTAAGGTTACACTAGTTTGTTAGTTCCTGCAATGAGGGGTAATGGTAGTTCAAATTAGGATCTTTAATTTGAACCACCTAGTCCGTGCCGCGTGTAGCCGCGGGCACGGAGTTTGAACTAAGGGGGATTTTAAAATGACAGCACCCGGGAAGATGCAAATGAAGCCCAGGATATTTAAATCCCGGGCTTCATTTGCAACTCCGGTTGCCCTCATTAGACTACCTAGCTCGAACTAATGAGCTAGTGTAGCCTTACCCTAATGGATTATTTGGAAAAGCACTTGTAATTTTTATAGGTGGTAGGTCCTTTCTTTAGACATCCAAGTCTAAATGCAGTTTTCAGCCACAGCTCTGAAAGGGGAAATTATGTGGATTGCGTGTTTCCTTGAGAACAAGTTTGAGAAGCATGATTCTCCTCTGAGTGCTGTTTAAATCTATTTACTTCTGCAATAGGAGAGGTCCATCAATGGTTATTAGCTAGAATGTGTAGGGATGGTGTCCCTAGCCTATGTTTGCCAGAAGCTGGGAATGGGTGATAGGGTATGGATCACTTGAACATGGTCTACACTAGGGATGTTAGATATCACGTAATTGAACAGTTGTATAACCTCATGAAATTTTAGCAGTTATATGACTATTCTAGTATCAGAGAGGTAGCCGTGTTAGTCTGAATCTGCAAAAGTGATGAGGAGTCCTGTGGCACCTTATAGACTAACTGAAGTGTTGGAGTATAAGCTTCGTGGGCAAAGACCCACTTCGTCAGATGCCACTGGCCATCACCTACAGTCCTCAGCTAAAACCTCTCCAACGCATCATTAGTGATCTACAACCCATCCTGGACAATGATCCCTCGCTTTCACCGGCCTTGGGAGGCAAGCCAGTCCTTGCCCACAGACAACCCGCCAACCTGAAGCATATTCTCACCAGCAACTGCACACCGCACCATAATAACTCTAACTCAGGAACCAATCCATGCAACAAACCTCGGTGCCAACTCTGTCCACATATATACACAAGCAACACCATCACAGGACCTAACCAGATCAGCCATACTGTCACTGGTTCATTCGCCTGCACATCTATTAACATAATATATGCCATCATGTGCCAACAATGCCCCACTGCTATATACATCGGCCAAACTGGACAGTCCCTACATAAAAGAATCAATGGACACAAATCAGATATTAGGAATGGCAACATACAAAAACCTGTAGGGGAACACTTCAGTCTCCCTGGACACACAATTGCAGATCTAAAGGTAGCCATCCTGCAGCAAAAAATCTTCAGGACCAGACTTCAAAGAGAAACTGCTGAGCTACAGTTCATCTTCAAGTTTGACACAATCAACTCAGGATTAAACAAAGACTGTGAATGGCTCGCTAACTACAAAAGCAGCTTCTCCTCTCTTGGAATTCACACCTCCAGATCAGCTACTAGAAGTGGGCCTCATCCTCCCTGATTGGATCCACCTCGTCATCTCCAGCCTGATTCTGGCCTGCATATTTATACCTGTCTCTGGAAATTTACTCTACATGCATCTGACGAAGTGGGTCTTTGCCCACGAAAGCTTATGCTCCAACACTTCGGTTAGTCTATAAGGTGCCACAGGACTCCTCACCGCTTTTGCATGACTATTCTATAGTCTCCAGGGGCGGGGCGGCAGCCAGTGTGCTCCTGGCCCCACTCCCAGGGATCCCCCTGCTATCCTGCACTGCTGCCTCTGTATCAGAGGCAGCACCATGGGGTGCCAGGCAGGAGCAGGTTCACAAGGGAAGCCAGTTTAAAAACCAGCTCCCCACGCAGACCAGCTGCCACCTGCCATCCCAAGCTGCTGCTTCTGATATAGAGGCAGCAGCATGGGATGGCAGCAGCCCCTGTCCGCGGGAGTTCCAAGTTCCTCACGGACAGAGTTTGCCCTATGGAGCAGTCTTTGTCCATGGTGGGCCCAGGCTCGCTGGGGACAGAGACTGCTCTGTGGGATGCAGAGCAGCCTCTGTCCACAAGGAGGTTGGGCCCACCGGAGACCTAAACGGCTTTGCAGCAGCCTCCCCTGCCTTCCCACATGCTGCTGCCTCTATCGCCGCAGCCTCTATCACCTCTATGATGCTATTCCTCTTATCACCAGGGAGCTGATAAACTGGCTCCCCCGACCACTGGCTCCTACCTGCCCCACCACCTGCTGCCTCTGGAGGTGGGTCTATGGAGTCAGCACGTGTGGGAAGCCTGTTTGAAAGCCAGTTCCCCACGTGTATCAGCTCCTGCATGCCTCCTTGCTGCTGCCTCTCTATCAGAGGCAGTGGCGTGGTGGGGAAGAGTAGGCGGATTTGGTGCTTGTGGGGAGCCTGCTTAAAGCTAGCACCTCACAGGCACCAGCTCCCGCTCCCCCCACCTCGCTGCCTCTCATACAGAGGCAGTAAGGGTGGGGAGAAATGTGCGTAGTCGACAAGATTAATCAATAAGCCCAAGTTTATCTGTTAACTGTGTAACCATCTACACAATTACATCCCTAGTCTACCGTAGGACCTTAAGACCATCTACACTACCAAGCTTGTTATTCCGGAATAAGGGGCCACAGAATTTGAACTCTGTAGTCCTGCTTTTCATGGGCCATGTCTAGACTAGGAAATTATTTCAACTTTACTAAATTCAGCTTATGGACTCCTGATTTAACAAATTTGAACGTCCATATCCTCACTATGGGGAAGCATCAAAATTAGTCCAAGGCAGGCTCCATTAATGTGGACGTCCTACCTTGGACTCAGAGCCCCAGGAAGCATGCTGGGGAGCTGCAGGAGGCCTCCCAGAGGCCAATTAGTTTAATTAGTGGCAACAAAGTGTCCACACTAATGTTATTTCAGACTTACAAGTTTGGAAATAGTGTTATTCCTGGTGAAAAGCAAGAGTACAGAGTTCGAATTCTGAGGCCTCTTATTTCCAAATAAAGAGCTTGGTAGAGTGAACTTGGGAGGGGGGCATTATTTTGGACTAAGGTCCCAGTGTAAATCAGGCCATGAGGAGTAACGTTATTCCTGAACTTGTAAGTCCAAAATAATGTTAGTGTGGACTCTCTGGTGCTGCTAATTTGAATTTATTGGCCTCTGGGAGGTCTCCCACAGCTCCCCAAGTGCTTCCTGGGGCTCTGAGTCCAAGGTAGCATGTCCACATTAACGGAGCCTGTCTCGGACTACATTCAGTTCTTCTCCGTAGTGAGGACACGAAACTTCTATTTTGTAAAATCAGGGGCCCAGAATTCAAATAATCTAGTGTAGACATAGCCTGGTGATTCCTTGTGCTGTTCATTCCCTCTGGGATACCTGGCATTGGCTACAGTCAGAAGACAGGATACTGGGCTAGATGGACCTTTGGTCTGACCCAGTATGGCCAGTCTTATGTTCTTACATTCAGTCTTACAGCGCGTTGCAATACTACAATGCAGGCTTGTTTCCTTTATAAATTGCACTTGGTATGACATTCCCTTTTGGAGCACTCATGATGAGCAGGAAACATTGTCTCTTTCAACCACTGATGGCAATGTTGTATATGGCATAATCTGGTGATCTGGTAAAATATTTGCTGAGAGTCAGTCTAGCTGACAATGTCAGAACTAACAAACATCACCAGTCCATAAGCAAACCTGTAGAAACTGAAGGATTCATTCAGGAGACCTACTTTTCCTTTCCTAAATGTTTTACATCTGTAACTCCACGGATTTGAGTTGAGTACTTCCTGATTTATATCGGGCCCCAAGTTTTTTATTCATCTAAACCAGAAACTTAAAATGGAAAGGAGGGGGGTCATGAAATTGCAATCTAAACCTGACAGAAACAATTCACAAAATGTTTTATGAATGTAAAATGGCTGATTCTGCCCATTTCTAGTTCTGATTACATTCAAGCTTGTAAAACTCTAAATACACATGGAATTACTGCATTTTACCTTATTGTTATTTTTACACCTGCACTGAAAGTATTAAAAATGCATAATAAGAGCAGAGCTCCTTTTAGTGTCAATGGGAGTTTAGTGTATCAAGAGGAAAATAGACTCCATAGGATGTAATTGTTCACGTTTTTAACCTAGTATCTAATGGATTTTATTTTTTATGAAAACTTTTTATAATTAATAGCATGCTTGAGAGAAAATAATGAGCAGTAATAAATTTGCATGCTTATGAAGCCTGATCATTTATTCATGGAGATGGCATAAAGAATGAAGGGCTAACAATAATTCAGCTATAAGTTAGTCAAGAATACATGCTGTTCCTCACAGTGTCTGCTTTGCAGTGCTCTTCCCTTGAGTTTTCAATGAAGGAAAATACAGGCAAATTCTGTGTAAAGAGATTTTCCTTTTTGGAATGTTTTGCTAATTGATAAATAGCTCTGAATGCTGATTCACACAGGTGCTCAGATGAGGTATTGCAATAATTGAAAACTGTAGGTATTGAAAACTTTAAAAATATGGGAAGAAGCCCTAGCTACATCAAATAACTGAAAGATATGTTTGTCTTGAGAACAGTTGTCAGGGTAAGCATGGTATTATTTAGTATTTTATTGGCATTAATTTAGCATTTTCCATACTATTTAGAACAATGAATTATATGGTTATAGTTCACTGATTGTATGCAGACAAATGCAGCACTTGTTATGCAATCAGTAATATACCATCTAAAACTAAATATGCTTTTCTCTTTCAGTAGTAGTTATAGTAACGGAGGCTGAATACTATCTAGGGCACCATAACATACTAGCATTGTAACAGCACTAAATATATGTGCAGAAGCAGTGCAATCAGGCTGAAAACAATAATAATAGCAACGTTACTTAGCCCTTATTGCATTTTCCATCTTCTAAATATGATACAAGCTTAAATCCTCACATCACTTCGGGTGCGTCTGCACTGCACCGTAACTCGAAATAAGATATGCAATTTGAGCTATGCAAATTGCGTATCTTATTTCAATGCTATTTTGAAATACCTTATTTCATCATTTGGCGCTGTCTACACAGCGCCAAATTTCGAAATAAAGCACTATTCTGAAACGTCCCTTACTCCGCATAGAATGAGATTTACAGGAACGTCCAAATACCAAGCCTGAAATAATGGGCTTGTTGCGAAAATGTGATAGCTATTTCGGGATACTCTGGTAGTGTAGATGTAGCCTTCCTGTGAAGTATGGTGGGAATTAGCAGAATAAAGCAAGCAACCCACTATATATGATGAATTGATGAAATGCAATCCTTATTTCTGATTACAAATTGTCCATATGCAGGCTATAGTTTTTAAGCATTTTGTGTCTACTTGAATCCTCAATTAATGTTTTGTATGGAACAGATTCCGGGCTGTGGATTCTTCCCATATTGGAAGCTGTGAGACTACTATTGAGAATGATATATGCACATTTTGATATTAGAGTTATATGACTGGTAGTCTGCCCCATATGGTATTGTTTCTTTACCAATACTATAAGGCCCAACTTTTATGAGAAACTATTTTCACCCATGCAGACATTGTTTAATTCAATGAGTAAAAGGAATCTTTGTTCTGGGCCTGAAATTTTGTCAATGTTCATATTAACAAAATTTTGTTTACGCAGATGTTTATGAACAACAAATAAAAATGGTATGTAAGTACAGAAGTTCTATTTTAATATCACTGACTATTTAAAGGTATCTTTTCTCACTATTCACTCAGCTCTAAATGATTTATCTCAGGGGAATTTGAGGTAGAGAGACTAAGCAAGTTGCAAAAAGAAAAGGCTCTGCTTGGAAGTGTAAAGAAATTTGACCTTGACTGTAACCTGAAAATGTGTAAGAGGAAGCAATGCAAAGTATACATTCCTGTTTCATGTTTATTAAAGAGGGATGGGGGAGGAGGGGAAGAGGTCATAATAGATGAAGGCTGGGCCAATGGCAACATTCAGGGGTGTTAGTGCTTGGATTGGATTTGGACTCATTTCTAATATTAAGGTGGCCCAAAACATCATCAAAACAATTTCTTAAATGTTGGTAAACTAAGTGCCAGAGCTACTTAATTTTTCATAAAATTCTGATCAGAGAGAACTCTGTTGGATTCAACTTCTAAGATGGCGCACACTATAAATGACTATAATAAGCATCAGTGACTGTTAATCATTCTAATTCAGCTCCATGTGTTTTGGCAGCACCATGACCCATGTTGTTTTTACTACATAATTAATACAAATGGTGAAGTCTAAAGCAGCAGATTTGCTTTGAAACTCTCCTTTTTTTTCAGCAGAAACTACCACTTGAAAATAATCTTTTCAATAGCAACAGGGGAAAAAATGACCTATTTTCCCCCATACAATTGTCAGCATTTGTGGGTATCCAAATATGTTCTGAATAGGCTTTCATACCTAAAATAGCACCAGAAACATAGCAACCTACAGAGATTAACCACAGAACTATTGCTTTTTCTTTTAAGCCTCAATGATGTTATTTTATTAATTCTGCAGTTCTGGAAAGGAAAAAATTATGGGGGCTATGCTCAGAGGCTATTTTGCAATTCAACAAAGACCTTGAAGTTGCCAGGTTTAAATACTTTTTTTTTTTTTTAAGTACTATACAGCACTGGCTCATTTCTCTTGCTTCCATAAAGAAATTAAGATAATCACAGTTGGGTTAAATTGTGAGATTTACTGAGCTGTCATAGTTCGCTGGCTGTATTAGTACTGCTGTTACATTAGCAGGCAGTATGTTTTATTATAAATAACTGGAGGTAAACAAAGAGTAAAGTTACAATTTGTTGGATTCCATTTGGACAGAAATAATAGTCATGCTTTAACAAGATCACAAAATGAGTGTAACAAAATGATGTTATCTTGTATTTTTATTGTAGAACCAAAGAAAAATATGGCGTCAGTAATAGGATGCCAGTTAGACATAATTAAACATAAAACAATACCACAGAGCAAAGTGTTTCTCTAATACATTACAGCTACTGTGACTTTTGTACACACTGATACTTTCTATGCAATTGCATATATTCAGTCAGAGTGACTTATTTTAAATTAAGGAAATGACAAACCAAGGAGAAAAACAATCTTCATGAGACTATAAGTAGCATGTGTCCCTCCTCTGTGACAATCTGCCCAAAACTGAACAACTCCAGAATTCAGTCCTTTATTCATACTGCAGATCTCTGTTGTTAATTTACACTTTTTCTGCATACAGAACTCCTATGAAGTTAAACTCTTCCTTAGGTGAAGAGAATGTAAATGGTTGAAAATGATCAGAGTATTCAGTAAAGAAGAAATGTGCTATCTTCAGCTGGTTCTAACCCTTCTGAATTGCCAGATGACCCTACTAGTTATTATAATCATGCCACGGTAACTTTATTGAAAAGAACCTTAACATTATTTGTCATGAGTCTGTAACTTTGAGAGTTAGTAATTCCAGTGAATCATTTGAGCAAAACCCTCCTCACAACCCATTGCTGGTCTATGGGGAAAAGAGACTGTATAGGCACAGCTCGTGTCCAGCTGTAGAAACATCAACATCTATGAGCAGATTGTTTGGGTGGAAGAAGACCAGCATCAGTTCCATGTGAAAGCTAAAGAGCTGTGGATGATGAATCAGAAGGTAAGAGATGCCAACAATCGATCTTATGTAGAGCTGAAGGCCTGCTGCTTTTACAAAGGACCGCATGGCATCTTCAGCTGATACCCTCCCCTCTTCAAAGAGCTCTGGGGATTCTTTGGAGGCGCCACAGTCACAGGCCAGCTTTGTGAACACCTAGGAGGAGGCAGCGGTCTACAAAGAGGAGGAGTTTGGGGATATGTGACCAAGGGTTTCAGCTGTGCACTGATCCAGGATGTTTTTGACTCCACGTTAGTCCAGCCGGTCCAGCCACTCACCAGGGGCACCATTTCAGATGGGGGGGAAGGAGGCAGGTTTAACCATGCTTCCATTCTGGAGGCTACTAAAGCTACTTAGGCATCTGAAAATTCCTGGGGGGTTTTTTTGTTGCTGTTTTTTTTGCAGGTGACGACTTAGAAATTAACTGACAGGAACAGTGTTCCTAATTCTTATATAAAGAAAAAAATATAACAAATGACAATTAAAGACATATTTAATGTTTATTTGTACATTTAGAACAACAGCAAGATATTTCCAATCCCAAATCTTGAGATGTCAGTTTTGGAGCCTTAACACAAGTTTGACACATTGTACGCTATCTTTTAGTAGAGATAAATGAAATCTGCTTCACCTTGCAATTATTGTTATTTTTGAATGTCTTTTGGTGCAAATTGTGAAGAGGAGAAGGAGCTAGTTAATTTTTTCCAGGAATATTTAAAAGTAAATAAATTACTGAAAAAGAAACAACACTCCAGATATGAGCTAAAGCAATGAATAATTCCATGGTCTCATCCAGGCTGGAAAAAATCAGCAAAAATGGAATTGCCAGATTTCTACTGAATCAATAGTCCACAGTCACTTAAATAAAAAACAGTTGTCCCAAAGTACCCCAGTCATAGAATCCTAGAATCTTATGGTTGGAAGAGACCTCAGAAAGTCATCATGTCCAACCCCCTACCCAAAGCAGGACCAACCCTAATTAAATCATCCCACCCAGGACTTTGTCAAACCATGACATAAAAACCTCTTGGGGTGAAGATTCCACCATCTCCCTAAGTAACCCATTCCAGTACTTCACCACTCTCCTGGTGAAATAGTTTTTCCGAATATCCAACCTAGCCCTCCCCCACTGTAACTTGAGACCATTGTTCCTTGTTCTGCCTTCCGTCACTACAGAGAACAGCCTCTCTCCTTCCTCTTTGGAACCTCCCTTCAGGAAGTTGAAGGCTGCTATCAAATCCCTCCTCACTCTTCTCTTCTGCAGACTAAACAAGCCCAAATCCCTCAGCCTCTCCTTGTAAGTCATGTGCTCCAGCCCACTAATCATTTGTGTTGCTGTCCACTGGATCTATTTATTTAAACAATTTCTTTATTACCATATACGTCTATACCTTAAAAAGCGTATAATTAAATGATGGATGTTAGTAGCATAGATCTATAGCAAATGCATTTTGTCAGCCAAATCTTGGCTTGGGTTTATTTATGTGCACTGAATGGGTTATGCAAATAGCTATGACCAAATATAGAGGCTTGGAAGGGGGTTCCTAGTGTGTTTCTGTGTTGATCTGAGAGTATAAATATCACTTCCATGACATTTGCTGAAGGTACTCAAATTTGTTAGACTCTATCACTCAGAAATATTAAGAGTAAGTAAACAGGAGCTAAGTAGACTTGCCAGTTGGAAGAGATGGAGGACATACCACACAGCAGATACCCAGCTATAAAATGGCTGGCTGCTTAAGGCAAAAGGGAAAGATCTCAGCTGGTCATTCTTTAGTTCAGCTGCTCTTGCAGTGAAATATTGAAACATCCAAAGCTGGACTAACTTGAATGTGGGGCAACAGCCCCTTCCCTGCCTAAGCAGCTCTGTGTCTACTGGAGTCAGGAGGAGCTTGCTCCTCCCAGCCTTTGTAAAAAAGCAGCCTGTGAGAATGAAGCCAGATCATGATGAAATCTGCAGCAAATATCATCTGAGCTTCCTTCTTCACCCACCACTCCCTGAGCCTGCTTGTTTCAATGAACTTGAAAAAAGTGCTGCAGAAGCTCCCAGCTCTGCTATTGGATCATCCAGATAAACCTCTGCATTTCCCTTGGTAGAGCAAAGAAAAGCCCATCAGGAGAGGGGGAGAGAAGAGTGAGCTGCCTTTTCAATCAGTGTGGCTGAGCCTGGGTGGGGGGAGAGCCTGGAGAGGAACAGCAGCATAGATAGCTTTTTGGCTGGCTAGTGGCTGGCTGGTGAGGGGAGAAGAGGGATCCAAGGGAGATGACTGCTCACCTTTGTGTTCTGTATTTGCTGCTGCAGTTCTGTTCTTGCCCACATGGAACCAGTATCTCAGAAGCTCTAATTCTAACCCAGCTGCTCCTGATTTCAGCCAGGAGCCAAGCAGCAGTTTGCATTGATTGGGTCTTTTGTTGTACTTGACAAGCCTGCATTCCTTTCACTCCAGTGAATGTGAAGTGGAGGAAGAAAGGAGTAAACAAAGAAAGCGACCTGCCTTGCTCTCGTTCCTGGCTAGAAGACTGGCAGGAAGCAGTGTCCGGCTATGAGAGAAAATGTAGGGGGTTGCAGCTCTCCCTTTCCCCCCCTAAATTGTGCCCTTGGCACTCAAGCATAGGTGTGCCTGATGTAGGGGAAGAAATCTCTGGTAAGTATACAGTTTGCATTGAAATTACAGAGTAGCAGGCCTCAACTATTGATTTACTCTCTCTTTTTTTTTAACTTGTGGTAAAAGAGGCAGGGAAGCAACTAAGGGTGTGTCTAGACTACAGGGTTTTGTCCACAAAAGTTGGCTTTTGTCGACAAAACTATACCGGCATCTACACTACCGCCATGTTCTTCGACAGTAAGTCAACAGAATGCGACAGTTTTGTCGACAGTGGTAAACCTCAATTTATGAGGAATAACGCCTTTTTTCGAAAATACTCTTTCGAAAAAAGGCGCTATTGCATGCAAACTGTGCTTTTTCAAAAAAGAGCGTCTAGACTCTCTTTCAAAAAAGTGGCTTGCTTTGTCGACAATACTGATCGTAGTCTAGATGCTCTTTTTCGACAGAGGCTTTGTCGACAGTATCTGTCGACAAAGCCTCTGTCGAAAAAGGCATGCAGTCTAGACGTAGCCTAAGAGAGGTTGCTATCTGCTTTTCATTCCCCTCATCACATTAGGTAGGGTGGACCATATGGAGCAGTTTGTTGATGTGCATCGGCACATGTCCCATGAATCCTCTAGAGTACGGGTGGGCAAATTCTGGCCCACAGGCCAGATCCGGTCTGCAGGGTTAGTCCCTGGTGGGCCCCCACCTCCATGTTTACCTGCGCCTCCAGAGATATCAGAGGATCGCAGCTCTTGGCCACAAATTGCTGTTCACAGCCAACATGAGCGGCAGGAAGTGGCGTTCTGGTCTGTGGCGCTTCCTGCCACTTGCATTGGCCATGAATGGCAATTCACAGCCAACCAGAGCTGCGATTCTCTGCTTCCTGCTGAGGTGCAGGTAAACATTGTGGCGATGGCCCTGCAGGCTGCGTTTTTTTATTGCCCAGCCCTGTTCTAGAGAGCTCTTATTGAAAGTTTCAGGGAGGTATTCTGTAATCTTCTACCAAAGGTTTCTGGAGAGGGTTGCCTTATTTCTTCTGCAATCAGAGGACACTCCCATGCCACTCAGTGATTACATCTAGAGACACCATGGCAGCTCACAGTTTAGCAGCATACCGCCCCAGGTGGCATCGGAATGCCTGCAGCAGCTGCGCTCTGTATGGCTCAGTTACCCTTAGGAGTGAGATGTCTACCGTCCGTGGATGATGGTCCTAGTATTCAGTTCCATTGCCTGATACACATTCACTCGTGCCTCTGAGCTATTCCACACTCATTTCCCTGATCCCCACCCCAGACCATATTCAGAATGCCTAGTGCTGTACTAGTGTTGTGCTGTATCCATCCCACGGAGAAGGGAGAATGTAATGCTTCTGACTTGGGGGGACCAAAGGGAGTGAGTTCAGTATCCTAAGTTTCAATCTCTGTTGTGAATACAATAACAACGGTATCTGTGTGTGTTGTAACTTCAGCAGCTGTTACGGTGACCTTGAGGGTCTTCCACTCCTCACCAGGGGTACATCTAGACTACAGGCTTCTGTCGACAGAAGTTTTGTCGACAGATTCTGTCGACAAAACTTCTGTTGACAAAGAGCATCCAGACTACATCGCTTTGTCGACAAAATGATCAGCCTTGTCAACAAAGAGTGTCCAGACTGCGGGACGCTCTGTCGACAGAAGAAGGCACCCAGAAGTGCTTCTGGAAGGTCACAGGGGCAGCCTTAAAGCCCAGGCACTGCTGCATGCTCTCTGCAGAGACGCGTGCTTAAAGGGATCCTCCTGGACAGCCGTTCCTCTGCTCTTGCTTCTGGCTTGCCTACGTCATAGAGGGAAAGCAAAGCTGCTGCAGTTTTTTTGGCTCTGGTTGCCCTGCTTTCGTGGACACCACAGCAATTTATTTTCTGGTTTGTCTGTTTGTGTGTTTGTTTGTTTGTGTTTGTATTGGGCGTGTTTGTTTGTATTTTTGTTCTTTTGTTTGTGTGTTATTTTGGCTTTTTTGGCCATGGAGTCTGAGCTGCCCCTGGGCAGGCGATGGCCCCACACCGTGCTGCTGGAAGTTCTGCTGCCTGCTCAGGAGAGCATGATGACCTTGACGGCAGAGCTGGATTCTGAGCCCAGCTTTGAGCCCCTCGCTCAGGCTGCAACCCTGCTGCCCTTGCCTCCGAACTTGTTTATGGAGAGGCGAGTTTGGAGGCTGGACACCTTGCCTCCGAATCTTGACGGCAGAGCTGGATTCTGAGCCCAGCTTTGAGCCCCTCGCTCAGGCTGCAACCCTGCTGCCCTTGCCTCCGAACTTGTTTATGGAGAGGCGAGTTTGGAGGCTGGACACCAGTTCGGACTGGTGGGACCGGCTAGTGCTGCAGCAGTAGGACGACGACCAGTGGCTCCAAAACTTCTGGATGTGGAAGGCCACCTTCCAGGAGCTCTGTGTCTGGCTTGCCCCTGCCCTGCAACACCAGGACACCTACTTGTGGCCCGCCATCCCCCTGGAGAAGCGCGTCGCTATTGCGCTGTGGAAGCTGGCCACCCCCGACATCTACCGCTCCATGGGGCATCAGTTTGGCATGGGGAAGTCTACCGTCGGGGCTGTCTTGAGGGAGGTAAGTCACTCTCAGGGGACAGTCCAGGGGGGCAGTCAGGACCAGGCACAGGGAATTGGGGATAGGGTGGCAGAGGTAGAAGCCCTCTTAGCCTCACCCTGCCATGGTGCAGGGGACGGGGGGTGGGGGAGGGGTTGTCTGAAGGGAGGCTCTTGGGGTCCGGGGGGGGGAGCACATCTCATCAGCTGAGCCAACCCCTCTAATGTCCTGTTCTGTATGTTTCTATTTGTCCCTTCATGCAGATGGTCACGGCCATCAACTCGGAGCTGCTTCACAGGACCGTCCGCCTGGGAAACCTGGATGCCATTGTGGCTGGATTTGCAGCATTGGGATTCCACAACTGCGGTGGAGCACGTGACGGGACGCACATCCCCATCCGCGCACCGCCCCATCGAGCGGCCCAGTATATTAATAGAAAAGGCTACTTTTTGATGGTGCTGCAGGCCCTGGTCGACCACTGGGGACAATTCACAGACATTTGTGTCGGGTGGTCAGGCCAGGCACACGATGCCCGCATATTCCGGAACTCCTACCTGTACCGCAGGCTTCACGCTGGGGCATTTTTCCCGGACAGAAACTTGACAGTGGGGGATGTGCAGATGCCTATATGCATCGTGGCCGACGCAGCCTACCCCCACAGCTCATGAAGCCCTACATCGGCCACCTGGATGCGAGCAGGGAACTCTTTAACTCCCGCCTGAATCGGGCTCACTACCAGGTGGAGTGCACCTTTGGGTGTCTGAAGGGCAAGTTTAGGTGCCGTCTCACTCAGCTGGACATGGGGCAACACAACATCCCCGATGTGGTTGCAGCATGCTGTGTGCTGCACAACCTCATGGAGAGGAAAGGGGAGGCCTTCCTCCCTGCATGAAGGACACAGGCTGAGATGGAGGGGAGGCAGTTTGAGCAGCCCCAGACAGCTGCCATCCAGCAAGCCCACCAGTCGGGATTGCAAATCCGAGAAGCCCTGAGGGAGCAATTCTTCCAAGGAGGCCGCTGAGTTTCCCCAGGGCCTTCAAAATGCAGGATTGCCCCTGCCCCTGGTGCCTACCTCCCCAAAACCCCTCCCGGCCCCACAGTCATACATTGTACTCATTCCTCACACACTGAGAATGGACACAGGTGGTGGTGAAAACTTTTGTCCAGTTTATTTCACTGTTGCTTTTGGCACAGAATAAAATAAATAACTCTTTTGTTCAGAGAAAATAAAAAACTCTTTTTTTCTTAGAAAATTAACTGTTTGTAAACAAAATAAAGTGCGTCCCTCAGTTACTGTCACTGGTGGGAAGGGGGAATGTCAACCAGGAAGGGAGGAGGGAAGCTCAGGGCTGAGGGGGCTGCCTGGAGGAAGAGCCCCTGGCACTTTGGCTCCAGAGGCCTTGTCGCATCCTGCTGCGCATGCGGGCTGCCACAGCAGGGGGCTGGGCAGAAGATGGGGCTGGACCTGGGTCTGGAATGGCAGGGGTTGAGGGGGGGGGGCAGGGGCTGAGGTAGGTGTGCCAGTGCTTCCGGGTTCCCTGCAGCCGTCTGGGTGGTGGGGCAGGTGTGGCGCCCCCCTCCTGCTCAGCTGGTCCGGCTGTGGAGGACAAGAGGGAAAAGTCGTCAGTCATGCCCTTTTGCTGAGAGGGCGTGCCCTCCTTCTTGTGAGCAGGCAGTGCCTGTCCTAGGGTCAGAGGCTGCTCATGTGTGTCTCAGTAAGGCATGGTGTGGCCTGGCCCACAGCCACGGCCTCCCTGTAGCCCAGAAGGTGTGCAGGCCACCATCCTGTCCCCCCTCGCACACACCCCATGGCCGAGCAGCACAGACAAGTGTCAGGCCATGGTTGGGGTTCCCGCAGAGTACTGAGAGGCCTGCAGCTGCGAGGCAATCCCGGTGTCCCCGACCCATGCCTGCCCCTGGCATCACTGCCTGCAGGAGCAAGTGGTGCCTATTAGCCGTGAGGGTGCAGGGATAGGATGGCCCTCCCTGAGGGTGGCCATGGGTGTGCCCCCCTCCTCCCCAGCTGTGATCAACATGACATGTCACAGCACTGCACCATCCCCTTTGCTCCCTCTTGCCCTGCCCTGTGTTGTGGTGGACCCTCACAGCATTCACGTCCTGATGTTCCCTCCCCAGTGTCCGAAGTTGCCTGAGAGGCCTCCTGGGTTTGGGCATCTGGGTCCTGGGTCAGGGTCACTGTGCTCCTGCTGGTGGTGGTGTCTTCCTCCTCCTCCTGTTGGAGCTGCTGGTGTTGTGCTGGGGTGTCACCCTGGAGTTGCGGCCGCTGCTGACCAGGGGTCTCCAGCCCAGACTCCACTAGCCGCTTGGGAGGCAGGGATTCCCCTGCCCCCAGGATCTGGTCGATCTCCTTATAATGCACACAGTAATGCGGTGCTTCTCCAGAGCGGGAGCTGTGCTCACGGGCTCAAACATACCCCTGCCGCAGCTCCTTAACTTTTGCCCTGACCTGCTCCAGTGTGCGAGGGTGGTGACCTTTCTGGGCAAGGCCTTCTGCCATTCAGCCATAAACATCTGCATTCCTCCTCTTGCTGCACTGCATGGCCTGGAGGGACTCCTCCTCAGCCCAGAGCCCCAAGAGGGCTTTTATCTCTGGGCCAGCCCAGGATGGTGCCCGGCGCTTGGTGCCCCGGGGTTCCCAGGGGGATGAGTCCCTGGAAGGGCCGGGGGGTCTTGGGAGGCTTGTCCCTTTGACATGTCCCTACCAGAAAGAGCTGAGCCGTCAGGGTCCTCTCTGGAGCTGGCTTGTTGCCAGAGTGCTGATCCTCGGTGGCTGTGCCTTTTAAAGATGGCTGCAGGCAGGAACAATAGAGTTGAAAGCTGTGGCAGGAGTGTCCACCAGGGGTTCTTCCTGGAGGCCTTTTCTGTCGACATAACTTCTCCCCTGCGTCCACACTTACCTTTTGTCAACAGAACTCTGTCGACAAAGGAGTTATTCCTCATAGAATGAGGTTTACAGCCATCGACAAAACTGCTGAGTTATGTCAACGTTATGTCGACAGAACTCGACGGCAGTGTGGATGCAGGTATAGTTTTGTCGACAAAAGTCTGTGGACAAAACCCTGTAGTCTAGACACAGCAGACACCTGAGCCAGATAAGAAGGGGAAAGAAGAGACCTTACTCCAGGCTAATGCTGCATCAGAGAATGAGCACAGGGCTTGGACGACCGCCCTGGCAGATGGAGTGGGCAAGGATAGAGTGGCAAGAAGGAGAAAGGTGTAAAAAAGGGAGACAGGTATGCAGCAGAATACTGGAGACTTTGGTGCACCTGCAAGTTCAACAGCCCTATGCCTGCCTCCTTCTGCAGCCCATAGAATTCTCTATATTAAAACCAGCTCATAGCTCCCCCCCCCCCTTGCCCATCAGTATTCCACATGGCAGCATGGCCACTACACTACCCTTACCACTGTACTCCAGGGACATTAAAGACAATCACAGCGGTACATACGCTGACCTGTGAAAGACTGAGCTGTATGTGTATCTGTTCCCTTAGTGTAATTTTACTAAGTTATAAATGGTTTTTATTTGTGCGGTTGCAAAATAAAATTCTGTTTTTGAAACAGTTCATCTCTGTACGTTCACTATATATGCTTGCTGGTGCTGAGCTGGTCTGGCTCCCTCTGCAGCCATTGCTCAGCATCTCAAACTGGCATGATAGTGTGATCCCCGCAGTCAGGACTTGTTTCGAGGGCCCACTGCTGATGCTTCACCATATGCAGCTGCTCCGTGATCTCACCAACACCTCAGAATTGTTTATTTCCATGTCTTACAGCAATCGAGCCTCGAAGGAATCATGTTCCCCACAGCTTCTCCTGAGGCTTTGCAAATATTGCATGATCAAGTGCCCTACTCACAACACTCATCATAACCCATGCAGAGTTGTTCAGAATCCATGCTTCTCTCACAGATGATGGTGGTGAAGAGGGATATGCAGGTTTACGTGGAATTTGAAAAAGAGGCAAGAAATTTTATGGGATAAAGATGAGCTTATGGGATGGAGCACACTGCATTATGCAAAGTTGAACTCATATTCCCAATCATCCCTGTGTGAATCATTTTGGCCCCATGAGTCTGTGAACAAACTACCCAAAACACCCTGTATTGCACGGTAGCAAGTTTCTCAAAGGGATAGCTCTCCATCGTGTGCTGCAATCTACATATATACAAGTGCTCCTGGTGAGGACACGCACTGACATGCACAAGTGATGTAATCCCTGTAGTGGCTGTGTGTTGAAATGACTTAGGCTGACAAAAATATATAGTGAAGACATGGCCTTAGGAGAAATCAGAAGCAAAATAAGGATTTGAAGGGAAGCTGGACCACATCAGGAGTTTCAAGAGTTGTGAGCCAGAGCCTGGAGTTTTAAACCACTGAACATTTAGCTTGGTAGAAAAAGTGAATAGTTTCCTAATGAACTGATTCATACTTCCTATGTTTGATGCTGACTATAGAGTCTACTCATCCTCTGTACTTCAGCTATACACACTAACAAAAGGTTTCCAAAATATTCTTTCAAATCAGTTTCTTCAGACACTCTTATGCAGACAAACAGTAATGTGCAGTCCATCATGATCCAGATTTTAGTTCATGGCTTAATTCTCAGTTATAGTTTGCTGCTGTCAAACCAGCCATCTGTTTGCACTAAACTTGTTCCTATGCTGTCCAGCAGGAAGGAATTTAACAACAGAAAAATCATTTCACCAAGGAAAGTGGAAATATTTTCCAGAAAGCTGAAGTTGCCAAGTGCTTTTTCATTAAAACTCCTTGTACTCCCACAGTTTATAGTCATTTGACATTTTGGAAACACAAATATTTGAACATAAGCTCCAGAAAATTAAAAAAAAAATCATAGATTTGATCACATATTCTTAGAAATACCTAGTGAGTAACAGATATTATACATAATTCTCTTTTCTGTCATGAGGTCAGTGAAGAAAATGATACCGAATTGGAATATATTATTGTTTAGACTAGTGGCCAAGTGTGACTAGTGAGATAATAACATGTGCCAACACACCTGTCTCTAATACTTCCTGTTTATCCACCTGTTGTGTATTGTCTGACAGTGGTTCTCAACCTCTCCACATTACTATACCCCTTTTAGGAATCTGATTTCACTTCATTTAAAAACTTGGGCTTTGACTTCAGCCTCTGTGGCAGGGTTTGGGCTTGGTTTTGTGCCCTGATCTCTTGCAAGTCTAACACTGTTCCTGGTGACGCCATTAAAATGAACTTCCCCACAGTTTAAGAACAGCCGCTATAGTGTATAAAATAGTATAAACAAATTATTGACTCTTAGGCTACATCTAAACTACACCCCTCTGTCGGCAGAGGGATGTAAATTAGATGTATCAAAAGTGCAAATGAAGCCAGGATTTAAATATCCTGTGCTTCATTTGCATAATGGCGGCTGCCGATTTTTTTCGAAATGGGGCTTTTCGAAAAAACCCGAGCAGTTTAGAGGGGGCATTTTCGACAGGAATGCCCCATTTCAAAAGATCTTGTACTCCTCATTTTGCGAACAGAGGGGTGTAGTTTAGACGTAGCCTTAGAAAGAAACTAGGGCCAATACGTGTATAATAATCTTTTAAGTGGTGGTGAATGCAATAATCAAAGGATCTTTATTTACATGAAACAGAAGATGAAATAGTTGTTGTGGTTTTTTGGTTTTAAATCACAGGGTAAGTAGTAAAGGGTATCCAATGACTGCAGGCTCTGGGCTCTAGGAGGGAGTTTGGTATAGGAGGGTGCTCAGGACTGGGGAAAAGGTTGGAGTCTGGGAGGTGGCTTGAGGTACAGGTTCTCAGTGACTCTTACCTCAGGCAGGTCCCCAAACTGCTAGAAAGAAGAGAAGCCAGGCAGTTCTGCATGCTGCCTGTGCCCACAGGTGCTGCCCTGGCAGCTCCCATTTGCTAAAGTTCCCAGCCAATGGCAGCTATGGAGCTGGTGGTTGGGGTAGGGCAGCACGTGGAGTCCCATAGCTGCCACTGTGCCAAGGAAACAGATATGCCAGTCAATACTAGGAGCCATACAGTGCCAGGGCAGGCAGGAAGCTGGCTTGAGCCCTGCTGCACTGCCAACTGGACTTTCAGTGGCCTGGTCAGCAGTGAGTTGCCAGGGTCCCTTTTCAGCTGGACATTCTGGTTGAAAACTGAATGCTTGACAACACTACTTGGGAACTTGCATATTTGATTTCATATAGTAAGCGTTACAAAATAAGAGAGGTATTGAAAGGATGTGGACTTTGTTCTAAGATCTCTTATTTTGGTTACAGCTATTCATAATGCATACTTGTGTGCTTGTTGTTGATTATCCTGTAATTGTATTTGCTAATATTTCTATTGTAACAGCACCTTCAGATCCCCAGGCAGAGATAAGAAGCCCCATTGCGTTAGAACCTCTGAATCATATAATACAGAGAATCCTTACACAGAGATCTCACAGTAAAGAACACATCTGCACTTCCAGGAAGATCAACACTCCAGAGGTTAATCTTCCAGTGTTCAATTTAGTGGACCTGGTAAGGACCTACTAAATCAAATGCTGAGGACACCTCTGTCAACCCCAGAACTCCTCACAGCTGTGAGGAGTAAGGAAAATCAATGGGAGAGTTCCTCGCATTGACCCCCCACTGTGAGGCCTCTCCAGAAAATCGATGCAAGATATGTGGACTTCAGCTGCACAGTTCATGTAGCTGGAGTTGCATATCTTGCATCAATTTTCTCCACCAATGTAGACCTGGCCTCAGACCAGTAGTTCTCAACAAAGGGTATGTGTACTCCTGGGGATATGCGGTGGTCTTCTAGGGGTACATCAACTCATTTCAATATTTGCCTTATTTTCCAACAGGCTACGTAAAAGCCCTAGCAAAATAAATACAAAGCACAATTTCAAACAATGGCTTGTTCATGCTGCTGTATACACTGAAATGTAAGTACAATATTTATATTTCTATTTATTTTAATTATATGATAAAAATGAGAAAGCAGACCATTTTTCAGTAATGTGCTGTGACACTTTTGTATTTTTTATGTCTGATTTTGGAAGCAAATAGTTTTAAAGTAAGGTATAACTTAGGGATACACAATAAAAATCATACTCCTGAAAGGGGTACAATAGTCTAAAAATGTTGAGAGCCACAGTGTAGCATTAAATAATATAAACACTAATCTGAATGGAGAGCCTATATTTAATTACAGATGTTTATAATAATGAAAAAGGAAGTGATTGTTGACTATTGTATTTATATTTAAGCAGATAAAGGGGCTATTTATCTATTATTTTTCAAAACTAATCAAAATCCACTGTGTAGTATATATCTCAATTTCTTTCAAGAAATGAGAGAGCAGGCTTCTTTTTCCATTTTGCATTTTATGTCTGTTCAATCCCACCCATTATAACCACAATTTTCAGACTTCTCCTACTGCTAAACAGCTTTTTCCTCCATTGCAATCAGATATGGAATATTTCTTTATTTTAGGTAGCACTGATCTTAGCTGAACTTCCCCATCTCACATTGGTGAAATGGAAGCATTCATTTTTTTCTATTGCATTCTAATTAACTGTAGTTCATTCAGAACATTTTACTTTTTATTGTTCATTTTTCACAATATGCACAACAACTGTTACTATATTTTCTAATAAGCTGCTCATTGTTTCATTTAACATGTTACATTACAGTAGCAATCCAAATTAGGATCTGTCTCCTCCTCCCACCCCGTGCTAAGGCATTTATAAATATAAAGTAGACAAGTTCTCTGTCCCAAGAGATAACAGTCTTAGAGGCACTGTTGCTATGGATTTGGACCACTATTTACATTTGGAAAATATCTGAAATAGAAATTGATTGAACCAGTGGAAGTCAGATCATCTCTTAGGTGTTAACAGATATAGAACCTGAATTTGCAAAACTCATATTGAATTGTAGAGAAGCATGATAAGGGTCCTTAGTATCAGGCTTATAAACCTGCAAAATCTCCTTGTAAAATGTAGATTTTTTTTTCTCTTTTCATAAGCTGTAAATTTTTGTGAGGAGGTGCAAGCTAAAAACACTTTCAAGAATTTTCCAGGAGTGATTCACCTGGCTGATGTTACTGAGTGCTTAATATTTCAAGATACAGCCCTAGCTCAGAATGTATTCCACCCAAGATGCTACTAACATTCTCTAATCTCAGATGTTATTTCAGACTTTTTAGCTGACCCGCAATTGCTGAAATAGCAGAAAGCAGGAACTTAAGGATGCTCTCTTCTTTTTACAAGCGCAAAAGCAGTTGCTATAAAACTCAGATGCCTACTTCCAAAAAGGCAGAAGAGTCCTCTTCAGGTATTATATAAAATCCTTGCCAGCCTTACTCAGAATATTCTGAAAGACAGATAAAGAGACAGAGAATGAAATGTTGATGATACCTGTAGGGCTAGTTTGAAGTAAAACAAGGCTTTGTACACATCGCCTCAATGCTTTTTTTGCCTCTGTCTTTACAGACAAGGTCAGCTCCCAGACTGCTACACTAGGTAGCACAGTAAGGGAAGGGGTGAGCAGCCCTTAGTGGAGAAAGAACAGGTTGAGAACTATTTAGAGAAGCTGGACATACACAAATCCATGGGGCTGGATCTAATGCAGGATGCTGAGGGAGTTGGCCGAGGTGATTGCAGAGCCATTGGCCATTATCTTTGAAAACTCGTGGTGATCAGGGGAGGTCCTGGATGATTGGAAAAAGGCAAATGTAGTGCACATCCCTAAAAAAGGGAAGAAGGAGAATCTGGGGAACTACAGACCGGTCAGACTCACCACAGTCCCCAGAAAAATCATGGAGGGGATTTGCATGGAATCCATTTTGAAGCATTTGGAAGAGAGGTAAATGATCAGGAATAGTCAACATAGATTCATCAAGGGAAAGTCATGCCTGACCAACCTGATTGCCTTCTGTGACGAGGTGACTGGCTCTGTGGATACAGGGAAGACAGTGGACATGATATACATTGACTTTATAAAAGCTTTTGATATGGTCTCCCACAGTATTCTTGCCAAAAAATTAAAGAAATATGGATTGGATCAATGTACTTTAAGGTGGATAGAAAGCGGGCTAGATTGTTGGACTCAATGGGTAGTGATCAACAGCTCTGTCTTTCAGAATAGGCATTATTCCTCGTGGAATGAGATTTACAGAAGTCGGAATAAGCCATCTGTGATTTCGAATGTATTTTGAAATAATGGAATTGCTGTATAGGCACTCGCACTGTTATTTTCGAATAACAACCGTTATTCTGAAATAACACTGCTGTGTAGATGCACCCTTGGTGGTTAAATCCACCTTGTTCCCAAGAACTTTGTTTTCATAGGGTATTTTTGGATCCCAATTTTGTATTACCAAGAAGCAGTGGCAACTGATACTGCTTTTTAAAAATTAATCTCTGGATTTCTAAGAGTATGCAGCCATTCCTTGATGATGCAGATGTTACCATAGCCATTCTTGCCTTTGTTACCTCTATGCTGGACTGTTGTGTTCCATTTGGGTGAAAGTTTGAGGCCTACATAGAAACTTCATCATGTTCTGCCTGTTATTCAGGAACTGCACTGGGCGTAATTCAGATGGTGTTTTAATCTATAAAGCTGAGTACAGTTTGTACCTCCCTCATCTGGCACCCTCGGGATCTGACTGGTTCCGAACAAGAGGATTTGCCAAATGAGGAGAGGTCTCTTCCAACATGTCCCAAGCTGCCCTCAACTAGGTCTCCAGCCGAGCCCCGCTACTTCCTGCCTGGCCATGGTTCCCCAGGCTGGAGCACAAGGGCTGCCATGGCTCTGTGGTTGCTGTGGCTTCTGAGGCTGCCGGGGTTCCACAGTTTCTGGGGCTGCCGGGACTGAAGCTTCATGGCTGATGGGACTCTGCGGTCACTGCCAGCCCCCACGCCACTGCCAGCACAGGGGCCAGAACTCCCTGCTGCGCCCCCTTCCCTCAACATTGGGTCCTGGTTGAGTCATGTCCCTTCTCCGACACTCCTGTCCTGAAGCCTGACCTCCTTATACCTAGACTCTGTGGTCTGGGAACATGCTGCACCATGGATGTACCTGGACCACAGAGTCCTGATTAAGGGAGGTACAACCTGTAAAACCATTTTAACTCTCAATTGTTCTCCTTCTTAAAAAAAAAAGTCCTTTATTGTGGCCAAAGAATGTGCCCTGTTATGGAATAGGGATTGTCTCATATTGTTCTGGAGATGTAATTCAGTCTTCTGTATCTATCAAAGTGATTTACTCTTGAAGAAATGAAAGTGAAAGATTTTTATATATTACAGGGACAATGCTTCAATCGCTTTCTGGATGGAACAAAAACAACCCTCCACCCAACAACCTCGAAACCAACTAGCTAATCATAAAACCCCCACAACAAACAAAACAAACATTAATTCTGATGTGAGGTTTTTTTCCCACAATTTCTTTTAAAATGCATCTGTTTCTCTTCAGATTTCTTTCAGGAAGACATACTATAGGAGATGATGAAATATGGAAGGGTCATTATGTGAAACCAAATGGTTCTCTGTAAATGAACTACTGTGTGAAAAGTGCATATTTTCTAGAATTGGAGCTTGTTTTTTTGTTTACTCAGTGATTTATTAGAGATGGGTGGGAAGAATTCAGGAGGAGATCAAACAAAATGTTAAATTTTAGGTATTTAGTCCCATTATTACAGTCATGCTAAATGCTTTTCTCAGTTCTTCCTCTCAATTTGTAGGATGCTTTCATATATTAGATACTTGCCATAATTATTACTGTCTGTAGACCAATAAAATGTATTTTAAAAATGTGACTAATGTAGAAAGCACTTTGTGGAGGGTAAGCAAGGAGACTGCAACACAAGCTGGAAAAATGCTGCAATAAATTATAGATTTCAATAAATTATTGTACCCTGTAGAGTTTCAATTGCAGACACACATAGTTTACACAAGTGATTACTGAAGAAGCACATTTATTCTTTGAATTACAAGATATAAATTCTTCTGATTGCTATCCTTGCAACTAAAGATACAATCACAGATCATAGACAAGTTCCAATACAATCTTTTCCAGATTAAAACATACTACTAGATGAAGAGTGTGGAAAATGCTGATAAGAGGCTGTTGATTTATATTCACAAAGAAAATGAATAAAACAAGTTAATTGCTAGGAAAGAGATTTGACAGTTGGCCATTAATCCAGACAGATTTTGTCCTGGAGATGTCTTTCAAAACTGGTTATTTGAATACATTTATCTTCACAATGTGTGTGTGTGTGCACATATATTTTACTTTTGTTTACTTATGTTATTAGTCTGTGTAAAAAAACCCATGGGCAATACCTGTATTTTTTAATGATTATCATGGGCATCTCTGCGTGTTTGTAATATGGCCTACTATATGGGGCAGCCATATTACAAACACGCTATATTTTCTCTGTTCTATGTGGTTTTATAGTTGAGCCAGAAAGGCAGACAATGAATCTATCTGATTTGCTCTGAAGGAAACTGCATGTGTACCATTTCTAAGAAGCCAATCCACAGCTTATAGAGAAGTTAGTATTCACTGAGGAAAACATTCTGCACTTGATTTTGGGGAACATGATTTATCACAGACATTCAGTTTAGTCTGGTTGGAGGTACAGCGGTAGATACAAAAATCTTTGCAGTCTAACGTGCCCATAGTGCTGAGTACACACATACAAAATTTGTGACTCCTGTACATGAGCTCTATAGTTCCTATTAACAGTAATAATAATGCTTCATGCCACATTGTTTTAATAGGATAGAACATCATCAAGTTTGCACACTCACTTATCTTCATCTCCGCCTAACAAAGGTTCAGTCACTAATCTGATTTTGTTAATCTGTTGTTATCACTATGTATATGCAGAAAAACTGCTAAAAATATAACCCCTGACCTCTGCATTTCTTTGCTTTTACAGAAAAAAAAATTCTCAAAGAAAAAATGTGATAATGAAAATATTTTCTCATTTGACTTTTAACTTTAAATTAACTGAGTTGTTTTCCTTGACAATGTCAAGAAAGTATATGCAGCTGTGCCTTCTGAATACCTTGGGGAGAAATAAGCTTTTGGCTATTACAAGAATGATATGTCAATGGTAAATTCATATTTAATTAAAAGAAATCAAACATTTCATTTGCTTTGTAGTTTGTAGTATAAAGGAAAATACAAGTATTCATTATTGTTGGAAATGAATGTCATGCTTTAAACTACACAGTAAGTCATAGTCCATTGTCATTACCTGTCCTTTCAAAAATTTCAGTTCAGATTCTTTGATAATGTCTAGCTGCTGGAACAGGACAGGCAACACAGCCTCTGGTGCTCCAGTGAGATCTCGGTAGCACTACAGCCCAGGCAGGCAGTGTCCCCAGGAGTCCTCTGAAAGGATGTCACATGCTATTCCCAAATGGGACTAGCTTGGTGGCCACTGCAGAGAGGGAAATAGGCTCCTCTATTCTCTCTTCTGGGAAGTCTAGTGCTTACATTAACTCAAAATGCCCATGTCCTCAGGGCAGCACAAGATTATGTTTGTGCCCAGTTCCTGCAAAGGGAGTAGCTGTTCACCCACTGAGCACAAGCAAGTCCTCATTCTCTTTTACTCCAAGATGTTTTTAGACTAATATTGGCATTTAACATACAGAGAAATCTACCTAATGTCTGTAAATGAGATAGGTCTGTTTCTTTGTCATACTGCACATTGACATCTATGGAGAACATCAGAACTATAATGATCCAGTCTCCAGCTAGTCCCTTACATGTCTCTAACAGAGGGCAGAAGCAAATACTTCACAGGAAACTCCTATATATTATATTTAAATGCATTAAATGCAAAGCAATGCACATTGGAAAACATCTGGGAATGGAAAACACAGGATGTGTACATTGCCTGTTCTGTTCATGCCCTCTGGGGCACCTGACATTGGCCACTGTTGGAAGACTGGATACTGGGCTACATGGACTCTTGGTCTGGCCTCATATAGCTGTTCTTATATAAGTTAGTTATCTCTGAGTCAGTTTCACCAACTGTAAATGGAGTGAGTAATTCCTCAGAAAAGGATTGCAAGAATTAACTAAAAGGTACATTGGCAATCTGAAATCTATCCTAGTAAAATAAAGGACATAGCTGTTTTCAAGTGACATACCTCACGTTGAAGGGTCCTCTGCTAGCTTTTGTGGTTTTTCATTCACATCCCACCTCCTACCCGTTATCTATCTTGTTTGTTTAAATTGTAATATCATTAGGGAAATAGACTTTCACTTTTGGATGTAAATTGCCTTGCACAAGGGAACCCTGCATTTGATTGGGACTTATAGGTTTTCAATGATAATATTGGCTTTTCTAACCTCTCAAATTATTGTATGTATAGTAGTCACCTGAGGGGAAAAGCCACGCCATCGCAGAATTTTTTTAAATCGATAAATAACATCAGTGAAGCATATTCAACACATTTTCTAATTGCAATAGTTCTCCAGGTCCTTTTGGAGCCCCAACCCTTTATAAATTTCCTTATTAAAGTTATTAGTAGAAGGATTTCAACAGGTAAGAAATCTGTAAAGAGAAAGTATGTTGGGAGATAATGCTGTCCTTGTGCCCAGCACTGCAAAAGTTTGTAATTCACAGTTTATTACAAGAAACAAGCAATCTGTTCAGCTTCCTTTAAATAGCCCTTAAATCAGATTTTCTTATTGATATCAGCTGCTCCATTTGATAGACTACAATGTATGGGGACAAACTGTGCCTGGATATGTACCTTAAGGTCAGCTAAAAATCACATGACAAAAATAACTCACGAAGATAGCCTAAGATATTTAAGAATAATTAAGAATAACGGCCGTTATTCTGGAAAAACAATACTAGTGTCCACAATGCAATTGCGTTACTTCGAAAGAAAGTCAGAATAACGGATGACTTTTTCCGACAACTTTTTCCGACACCGGTAAACCTCATTCCATGAGGAATAACACCTCTTCTGAAAAAGTTTTTTCAGAAAAAGGTGTGTGTGTGGACGCTCCACTGCTGCTATGTCGAAATAGCTCCTAAATAGCTCCAGGGCCATTCTAAAGTTATTCCTCCCCAGCGCTTCCTGGAGCTCTAAATCAAGGTAGCGCATCCACATTAGGGGAGCCTGCCTCAGACTAATTTTGAGGCTTCCCTGTAGTGTGGATGCTCTATTTCGAAATAAGCTTTTCCGGAAGATATCTTGTGGAATAGCTTGTTCCGAAAAACCTTGCAGTGTAGACGTACCCTTAGCGAGCCAAACAATGTGTTGTATTAATGTATAAAACCTTTCACCTCTGGAGACCTGATTTCAAATCCTTCTTTAGGCCATGAGCTTAAATAAAAGCACTGGTCTTTTATCCTAATCCCCATTTGTATATGTTGTTAAACAACATGGAGGATTCCTAAAAGAGACTCCAGGTATGAAATGCAGATCAAGAAGTTGGTATAACAACCATATAGTATGTATCATTGGCATAACATTTTACATGGCGTAAGTTTTCAGAGCGTAAGTTTTGGTGCTATTAGTCTCTCACTTTTTTGGGCACTAAACTCAGTAACTTCCTTAGAAATAAATCATCATTTTTGTGAAAGGAGCTAGGGTCTTTGTGAGCTCCAACAAACTCAATTCCTGTGGGATCGTCTCATTGGAATGGCAAGAGGGGTGGCTCTGCTAAATGGGGTATCTTCAGAACTATAAGAAAATATCACAAATATTGACTTGTCCACAAAAGGCTGGGGCAGGAGCATTGAGCCTATTGTCTCTCTACTGCCTACTGGGTCACTCGTTCAACAACTCTCGTGATGATGGCAATGCAACCCATCTCCTAAGAGGGTGGCTTTTATCATTTCCTTATATTTACAAGTTATTTGATATTATCCACGGAGTAATTGCTGTGAATAATTTCTGCTCTTTTTCACTCTGAATTTAATATTAAATATGGAAAATGTGGATCCAGATAGAATAGACACATGAGCTGCATGGCATATTTCTATCCCCTGATTGGATAGCCTGCTTCAAAGAGTTTGTTTGCTTGTTTAATTATATTTAATGAAAATGAATGTCTATACAGATGCTGTGAACGCCCTAACAATAATTAAATTTATAATAGCAATAATCACCCAACAGCATTAAATACTGCTATATAATAAATTAACTATGCCAGCAAGCATAATAAAATGCAGACAATTTACCTCAGCCAGTAAATAAACATTAAGAAATCCAGAAAAGTCTTTCATCTCTATCCTACCCAGGAATATACCCTCATCCTTTCCCCAGAACCCAGCCAAATAAATTATTTGTGCAGCACATCCAGAAGGTCATCAGTTTCAAGTGATTTTCAACCAACTAGGGGTACGTCTACACTAGCCCCCTAGTTTGAACTAGGGAGGCTAATGAGGGAGACTGAAATTGCAAATGAGACCGAAATTGCACTGTGGCAGTGAAACGGGAGTTTGAAGTAAACCCCTAACTCGAATTAGCTGTCACTCCTCGTGGAATTACTGGGTCCAATTAGCCAATCTCCATCCTCAGAGTGATGGTAACGCAGGCAGTTATTCCGGGCTAGTCAGTTTCTAAAATGGCGACCGCCTGGGAACATGCTAATGAAGCGCGGGATATTTAAATCTCGTGCTTCATTTGCAATTTCGGTTGCCCTCATTAGCCTCCCTAGTTCGAACTAGGGGGCTATTGTAGACGTACCCTAGTATATTTATTGACTTGGATATTTGTGAGTCCAAATTTGAAATGAATCTGCTTTAAATATTCTGCAGTACATCCTTACAAAGGAATTTAATTGAATAAATATTCTTGCCAGTTTGGTAGAATATTAGTGGGAAGTTGACACACATGGGGAATTAGTACAGTCAAAGTTAATTCATTAACATTTGAAAAATATTTCTGAAATTTTTGTACAATTTATCAGCTGGAAGAATTCCCATGCTGTAATCTGATAGCAAGCTATATCTCACATTTTTGTCCATATGTTGAATTCCCTCATACATTGTCATGTTTGTTCTATTTTCCTTCCTTGCTTTTTGTGGGGTGACAGACAGCTTTGAAAATGTTGGGCACTCCATTGATGTGTCTGGAACTCTTAAACTGGGCTTCACTACAGAAGTTCATCTCTGTGATTATAAAAATGAGGTGTTCAAGGATGGGCTAAACATTACATCCTTGACCTAGTCACATTACTGGGTCCAATTAGCCAATCTCCATCCTCAGAGTGATGGTAACAGGATTTCATGCGTGGATTTGACTTGCTGAATAGGAGATCTTCCTGTGCTGTCCTTGCTAGAATACATAGAAGCACAGGAGAAGAATTCATCAGCAAAAGCCATGGTGTTGCTGCTAGTATTTGGGGAGCCAAACTGATGTTGGTCAGTGTCTGCCCTGCCTTGGCAACTCAGAGTTTTTTACATTAATTTCATCTCTGTGGGCAGAAGCCACAACTTCCTACTCTTCCATAGTGTGGTTAATCCGTGTCTTTCAAGGATTAATGAGTAACTCTTCATCTGACACATTTGTGTTAATTAATCTTGGTGCTACGGAACAGCAGCTAGCATGTGCCTATTAAATACCCTGGGTTTTCTTATGAGCATGTTCACAGTGAGGCTATTTACAGTACCATCCAGCAATAAGGCCCTGAGATTGAATGGTAGAATGGCTGTAATTGCCTGCTGGTGGAGGTTCCTCTTATAGGCTACTTTCGGCTGCCACCTTGGCCTCCAGTATCTCAGTTTCAGGGTAAGATCAATCAGGGCAGTGGCTGCAAAGATCAAGGTCTTGGTCATGTTTAGCTTTGCTTTTCCACACCTCTCCAAACCATCCCCTTTCGTGAATGTGAATGTGTATTTGCCTTCCCTACATGCCAGCACGACAGCAAACAAGTGGCTTCCTCTAGAAATAGGGCTAATAACCATTCTGCAGGTTAGATGCCAAATGCATGATGCCAAAGCTGTACGGCTGGCCCACTTCCCTTGAAGGCTAAGCCCATTATGCGTGAAAAACATAACTCTATCCCCATATGACAATTTACTTTTGAAACGCCTCTGAGATTGCTGCTAAAAGAGGTTCATAATTGTTCAGACACAATCAATTTAAACTGAGACGGTGAGACTGTTTTAGAAGTACAAATAAAATGAGTTTGAGGTTCCTTGTTCATTGCTCTCAGCTGTCTGAGCCTTGAGGAGAACATCTGGATGGAGATGCACTTGGCTTTTAATTTTATTTGCTGAATAGAAATTCATTTTCCTGACAGTATTTCCTGCTGTTTGCAAGTGTTAACCCATCAGAGAATTCAATATTACTTCTGTCACAAATATGGGGTAAGCCACATAAAGAGGTTGGAGCACATTTCTGACGCATTTTTTGTTAATACTAAATGATGATATGGATCTATATGACTAGCACAGTTAAGAAAGACTTCCTTCATTTGAAACATATACACCTTTTTTGTACCATTGACAGCTAGTGATGGTCCCCAATCCTTAGGTCCATGCACTCCTGATCCTTTAAGGTGTTCAGAATCCAAACTGGGTTTCAGATTTGGACGAAAATGTTGCAAATAGTCCCTATAAGCCTGAATTTCATTATAATCAAATTTAGAGAAACTTTAAAATAAGGATATTTATTCAAATTTTGAAGCATGTGCCAATCTCTTCTGAAAATGAGAATTTACAAAATGTCTACCTTGCCATACCAAGAATATACAGCATCTTCCACAGTATGACAAGGAAAAATGGGTGTCCTGTGCTTATTTACAAAATTGTATTCAGTTCATTGTATAGCACTAAGAAACACAGGAGCATTTGGTTTTGGTCTGTTAGGGCATGTCTACACTAGGAAATGATTTTGAAATAAGTACAATCAAAATAACAACTCCCAAAATAACTAAATCAAACTAGCACATCCACACTACAGAGGCGCATCAAAATTGCTCAGAATTATTTTGAAATAGTGTGTCTGCTCTGATTGGAGCCTGCTTCAGATTTATAGCCCCCAGAAACTATCCCGGGAGGGCACCATGAGTGCGGACACTTCCTGTGGCTGCTTGCTGAGGCTAGTTGAGACATGTGCTTACTGGGGTTCCTCCCTACAGCCGCGTCTCACACACCACTCCTCCACTGCCTACCCCCTTGTTGAATGCAAAATGGATGTTGTGTGCTCTGGTTGCCCTTGCAGATGCCACCCTACTGACATGGAGCCAGAGCTACTGCAAAGCAGTGCCAGGCTCATGGACCTCATGCTACATCTCATGGCGCAGTCCATCCAAATTGCCCACATGCTGCTTCAGCAGGACCATCCCAAACCAGATGACCAGCCCAAACCAGAGGACACCTCCACCCAGGTCCTGGTGCTCCTGCTGCTGTGAATTTCCCTAAATTATCTGGACACCGTCAAATAACGCTACTGGCAGAGGGAGACCAGTTCCAGCTGGTGAGACCGCATCGTCCTGCAGCGATGAGACAGCCAGCAGTGGCTCCAAAACTTCTGCATGTTTAAGAATATTAATTTAAACTCCATTTAACTCTCTGGACTAGATACCAGGTCTTCCACCTGTGCTTTGAATGTTTCCCAGGACTGGATTACCCAATAGGCAGAGTAAGCACGTGCTTAGGGCACCAGCAAAGCAGGGCACCAAAAAAAAAAAAAGATTTTACGGTATAGTACTGTTTTTATTTTGAATTATATATGGGGGCACCATAATCTTTTCAGTGCTTAGGGCCTCTAAAGGTCTTAATCCGGCCCTGATGCTTCCCCATCTTTCTCAAAAAAGTTCACCAGACCTTTATAGAATAAAGCCACTTCCAAGTTTTTCTTACTTTTGCTAAGGCTGAGCAGGTTTTAGATGGAGGGAAGCATGTTACACTTCGATTTAAGTGCATCATTACCATTAACATCATTTGGCTGGCCTCAAGTGCTCATTTCAAAAGCTGTATCAGGAATTTAATGCACCTCCACTACAGTTGCTTATAAGAAGCATACTGACTTGAAAATGGCCTAGTTACCCCCTCACAGTATTGCTGTGAGACAGCCATGGGCAGCTAAGTGGGAGGGGGGCAGCTGAGCCATGTGAACTTTTTTAAAGGTCAGTTGCTTGGGCCCCCTGGCTCAAAACAGCTTCTTAAGGGTCAGATGTCCTCTCAAAGGTTTTGTTTTTATTTATATAAACTATCCTGAGAGCTTTTAATCATGCGGTTCTGCTTTTATAAGTATAAGTTCAATGTCAATGATGCCTGTTGTCAGCAGAGCTAAGATGATCACATGTCCTGTTTGGACTGGGACAGTGCATTTTCAAGCTCTGTCCCAGCCATCTCTATATTCTGTTTGCTTTTGCCCACTCAAATTGCCAAGAGAAAATGGGACAAATGTCCACTTTTGTAAAAAGGGGTGTGGAGGAACATGCAGGGGTGAGGGGAGGTGCCAGCCCCTTGCAGGGTATGGGGTGGGGGGACAGAAAGCAGGTCTTGTGCAGGGAGCAGCCAGGGTTTCAGTGAAGGCACACTGATTTTGTATCAAGATATTTTTGATTAAGCAAAAGCAACATGAAAACAAAGTAATTGGCACTGAAGGTATATGGTAGTTCTCTGTGTATGGAATGTAATATTTATCATTTACCAGTGTTGAAATGTGCAATGGAACAAAACACAGAGAAAAATTGTAATGTGAACATTTTGTAATGTGATAGGGCTTTTTTTTTAACATTTGCTCAGTGTTAGGAATAGTTTTTCTTGTGTAAAATATAATCATTTGGTTCTAACATTAACATACTCCATCCTCACTGAATGAAACATGCAGGTACTCTGTGTGTGTGTGTGTTTGGGTATATATATATATATATATATATATATATATATATACATTGATTCAGATATATTTAACTGAAGCAATAGATCAAAAAGAAATGGTTATGATACAATATTTACTTAGCTGTAGCTCTCTTTTCTCATCCTGGAATTATTTCTTTTGCTTTTTAAAAGACCATTTCTGTAAAGATTTCCTTGGATTTTCCAATGTTAGGTTTGATAGTCATCAAGAAAAATAGGGGGAAAATAACCCCTAAAGCTCATTGGAGATTTGGTTTTTGAACATCAGACACAGCAGGGATTTTTTTCTATGGGTTCAAATGCCTTTGTGGGAAGAGCATGTGGTCTCTAATGAAGTTCATGAATTGACAATCCATAAAGTGATCTCACTGGTGACTTTTTTCTTTCCTTTTTTTTTTTTTTTTTTACTTTATCTTTAGAATGGAAGTGAGATTATAATGATAGCTGATTTTAAGTCTCCTGATGCTGACAGAGAGATAATGAATCAAATTGGCCCTAGTTATAAAATGAGCCCCTAGAAGAAAATTATAATCAAACTCCTAAGTGGTTATAATCACTAAGGAACAGAGTAGAAGGCTATTTAAATAATACTCCAGCTGTAGGCAGCGTGAAGGGTTTACACAAGCCTGAATCTTTCGTTTCTTACTTTGTCACAATTATTATCTTGAAGTGAACAAAAACATTTGTAAAAGCCATTACCCTGCGTGACACACAATACTCCACTTCCTGGAAAGTTATTAAGGGGGTTTGATTTGACACGACTCTTTTTTTTAAATGGATAAATGGGGATGGTCCTTTTTAGCATGACTCCTGTGCTTCCCTTCATGGTGAGGACTCGCTACCAATCTGATTATGCTCATTTACAGCCCTTCTTTAATTAAGAAGCTTTTGAGGTAAAGCATAAAGGAATGTTTACAAGTGTATGCCAGACATAGGGCTAGGTGCAGTGTAACTTCAGGTGCAGGGAGTCTAGTAGCAGTAAATCCAATGGTGGAGGTATTTAGCACAGGAAACTGCAGGGATCTGCAAGCAGAGGTTATCATAGTCCCAGGTTATTGATGTATTTATTCAGCATAACTGACATATGCTCCACTGGTAGAGCCCTGGAAACTAAAACTGCCTTTCACCTTTGTTCTCTAGTGGGAAGTCTGAGGAAGGATAAGCAGTGGGCACATTCCTCCTGGGTCATAGCTGTGATGACTCAGAAAGGTGGAATTTTACAATTCCTTGCAAGAGCAGGAGGGAAATTATTTTCACACACCTTGTGACAGGGTCTAGGGGCAGTACCTAGTTCTTGGTGAACAACTTGTTATTTTACAACTTGACTTCCTCTGCTGGTTGCGCAGATGATCAGAGGAAGCACTGTACTTTTGACTACTGGGACAATGCTTTTGGGTGGCTAGGGATGCAAACCAACAGGTAAGAAGAATATGATGAACCACATGCTGAGAAATTTTCTGATTTCTTTCTGGCTACGCTAATTTGTTATAAACAATAACCCTTAAGACAAGGCCAGGCCATTTTTCCTCTCTGTTATAGTCAGGGGGGTACATAGTGAATGTGACTCCTAAAGAAGGTGGTGGCTGGTGTCAACCGATAAAAAATCTGCTAATGTATGTTAAAGCTTAGCTGTTTGAAGAAATCAGTGGGACTACTCACATTAGTAAGGCAAGCACATTTCAGCTCCCACCACCCAGAAATCACACTGAGCTGAACGGTAAAAATATTCTTAACTGAACTCTGAGTTGAGCACTAATGCTGGTTCTGCAGTGCTAATATGAAATTCATTATCCCTGACAATGTGAAGAGTAATGAGAAGGTAAATGTCAGAAGTTCAGAATTTGATAAAACACCATTGTAAAATTATGTGGTCAGGGTTTCAGTTAGTGTTGAAGTGATCCATGGACACCATCTGGTATTGTTTTTGTGTATGTAATATGAAACCCAGGAGGCTACTGCTCATTGAATGAAGTGAATGATCTAGATGAAATCAAAGCCAGTAATGTGAAAGAAGAGAAACAGTGGCAGTTAACATCTTGCATGTAGATGCAGAAGCATGTGAGGTTTTGCTCCATGGAGATGATTCTATCAAACAGGAAAATGCTCACTTCTCATGAACATTAACTCTCAGCTACAATGCCACAAAATTCTCCTGGGTAAAGATTATAATAAGAATTTTGAAGTTAGGTCCAACTTCCTAGCAAAAAGAAATAGAAGAAAAAATGAAGAGCCTTAAAAAGAATATGTAGTATAGGAGGAGAATCACAGTGAATGATCTTAACATATACAATGAAGATAATCATTCCTTATGATAAGCACCACATTTATTCATTGTTACATTTGCTAATTCTTTATTGGCACCCATCAAAGCTCTTTGTGCAGCATTAGAAACAATTTATTTTTGTTATCTTTCATTCAAGAAACTGAAATGTAATATCTCCTTCATATTGTGGGGATGAGTTTGTTTAAAGTTTTAAGCTGTTTATTATTTTATGTACAGAATAACTCTGTCTCCTCACAGAAAGGTTGAGTTTAAGTGGCTTAATGGTTTGAGAGCTGGGAATCAGATTCAATTCTAGCTGTGAGGCCTAAATGAATTAGGGTAATATTCTTTTACCTTTGTGCATATTGTGTAACATCTCAGTCCACTGTGTCTCTGTTCAACATGAGTAAAGGCAGCAGAGTCAGGCTGTTAATGGCTGTAAAATGCTTTGTGAGTGTCAGGAGTAAGAAATGCAAAGTATTATACTAAGGTGGATCTACTGTGATCCTGTTGTTTTCACTCTGCTCAGTTATCTGGATCTTAGTGACAAACAGCAATTTCCACAAAGGCTCTGATTTTTGTATCTTTTTCTAGAAAATCCATTTTTAACAGATTGCCCTTTGTGGTAGTCATGGAGGAAAGACCAATCTTTCATTCTTTTATTTTGTTAGTTTGTTGCTTCTCTTATTCATGCTCTCCTCAAATTATTTTTATGTTGCTCTTTTCCATACTGCACTATGGATTTAGGGATAGATACTAATTGGGACATGTGACTGCTGTTAAAAATGTATCAAAAGGAGACATTGTGCCTCAAGAATGCCTCTGGGTACTACCCAGCCCTGTTTGCTGTTGCCACGGCTGGCCTTACCATGAAGCGAACCCAGGCGGCCACCTCAGGTTCCAGACTGTGGGGGGGAGGTGCCACTAGGACCCAGAGTGTAGAAAATTGTGTCTGCTACTGGTGCATATGTATTCTCTCTGCAGTACCATGAGAGGAGTAGAACACGAAGAAAGCAGAATTGAGACCATTCAAAGTTTTGGTCCAAGCGAGGAGGCATGGGGGCGTCATTTGAGCTCCCCGCCTCAGGTGCCAAAATGTTGTGGGCTGGCCCTGGCTGTTGCACTGGGAAAGTAACTTGCCACACTCAATTCTGGGGCATAGTTGCAGCCATCTACTTTAGCTAGCTCACATATGAGCATTCCCCTTACACTCTTCACCAGTTGCTACCATAAGGAAAGGTTTGTACTTTCTTCAACGTGCTAGGCTGGGCAGTGTGGACCACACAAAGTGGGATGCTTTCTCCAGTCTAACTCTCGGCATGGCTAGCCTTTGAGGAGCAAGTGTGATATACATACCTTGACTTCTAAGCAGACTGTAAAACTCTTCCAGTACTACACACACTCAGAATCCCAGCTAGCTTTTTGTTTTGTTTTCGAGAGCTGGGAATGTTAAAAGAAACGTAATCCAATGAGCCATCAAAAGCTGTTCTTATAAACCTTATGAATCCAACTTTCTTCAAGTGCTTGTTTTTGGCAGTTCCAATCAGTTGTGTGCATGCTGCATGCATGACAGCCAGAAGATTTTCCACTTAGCAGTATCTGTAGATCAGCCTGGATCCCCCTTGGAGCTGCACCTTCACAGAAGCAGCCCTTGTACCATGTGTTTAGTCTCTAGGGGAGACACACGTCAAATTAATCATGGTAACATTCAATGAACTGGATCTTTTTCTGAACATGAGGAAGTCAACTCTATCCCCTGTTGAACAGATAGAATTTATAAGAGTGGTTCTAGACTTGACCCAGGCCAGGGCATACCTGCTGGAAACAAAGTTCTGGGCCATGAGTGACATCATTCTAAGTCTCAAACAGTTTCCCACTAACACAGCATGAAATTACCTAAGGGTATGTCTAGACTACATGCCTCTGGCGACAGAGACATGTAGGTTAGGCTACCTGGCATAGGAAAATGAAGTGGCGATTTAAATAATCGCCGCTTCATTTAAATTTAAATGGCTGCCGCGCTGAGCCGATCAGCTGTTTGTCGGCTCAGCGCACTAGTCTGGACATTCCGCGGTCGACATCAAAGGCATTTGTCAACCTCCCTGGTAAACCTAATCCCACGAGGGATACCGGGGAGGTTGACAAATGCCTTTGATGTCGACCGCGGAGCGTCCAGACTAGTGCACTGAGCCGACAAACAGCTGATCAGCTCAGCGCATCAGCCATTTAAATTTAAATGAAGCGGCGATTATTTAAATTGCCACTTCATTTTCCGAGGCCGGGTAGCCTAATCTACATGCCTCTGGTGACAGAGGCATGTAGTCTAGACATACCCTATGACTCCTGGGACACAAGGCTCCCTGTACCTATATGGTGTGACATGCCAAGGTCATACTTCAGCCACTCCAGTTGTGGCTGCGCTTGGAGCATCAACCAGTTTAGGACAGTTTGGATAGTGTAGTGACTGTCTCACCCCATCGCCATTCCTTTCTGTGTTCAATTGATCCACAGGTGAGGTGTGCAGGAGTCCCCTTCACCAACCCTCAGCCAACTCTGTTGTTGGTGATGGATGCATCAGACTTGGGATAGGGAGCAATATGGGAGACCTCAGGACACAAGGCCCCCAATTTCAGGCACTGTAGGATCTCCACATCCACATCAGAAAGCTGAGAGCAGTGCGGCTGGCATGCCAGACTTTCCAAATTCACCTAACAAGGAGACGTGTGTCAGTCATGACAGAAAATACCATGGCAATGTTTTATATCAATAAATGGGGGTTCACACTCGCCTCCCCTGTGTTGGTAAGCCCACAAGCTGTGGGACCTCTGGATAGACCATTTGATACACTCCTAAGCATTGTGCATCCTTGGAGTCCAGAATAAGTTGGCAGTCATTCCACAGCCATGAGTGGTCTCTGTGCCCACATGTTGCAAACTTCATCTTCCAATGGTGGGGTTTTTCCCTGACAGGCCTCTTTGCCACAGGACTCAACAGGAAGTGTCAGCAGTTCTTTTCCTTCTGAAACCACAGCCCCCTCCATAGTAGATATGTTTGTCTTCCTGTGGGAGACCATCTCCTATATATGTTACCGCTCATTCATAAGGTGCTCCTCACAATAGGGCGGGAAGAAGCTTTGTGATAATGATAGTTCTGGCCCAGCCCTGCCAAGACTGGTACCCGTTGCTCTTGGAAATGTCCATAGAAGCCCCACTCACCTTGCTGCTCTTCCCAGACTTATAACTCAGGACCATGACTGCCTTCAGTGCCTGACCCTCGAGTCTTTGCATCTTATGGTGTGGAAGCTCCAAGGCTGAACCTAATAGAGTTTGCCTGCTCGGACCAGGTTAGACAAGTCTTTCCTTGGCAGTAGGAAACTCTCCACGGGGCCTACTTACCTTGCCAAGTGCAAGAGATTTTCAATCTGGGCAGTGCAGCATCATTCATCTCTGATGCTCACCACTATACCACGTATAATGGACTATCTCCTGCATCTTAAACAGCAGAGACTGTCCATGTCATCAATAAGAGCTCACCCAGCTGCCATTTCAGCCTCCCATCCAGGTACAGATGGCCGGTCAGTCTTTGCCAACCCTATGGTCGGTGATTTTCTGAAAGGTCTCAATATGCTATATCCACAGGTCCAGCAACTGATCCTAGCTTGGGACCTCAACCTGGTTCTTTCCAAACTGATGGGTCCAACCTTTGAATCACTGGCAACACGTTCTGTGCTCTGTCTTTCCTAGAACATGGTGTTTCTGGAAGTGATAGCCTCAGCCAGGACGGTGTCAGAGATGAAGGCCTTAACTTCAGAGCCCCCTTATGCTGTGTTCTGTAAGGAGAAGGTTCAGCTCAGGCCTCACCAGGCTTTCCTCCTGAAGGTTATCTGCCAATTTCACTTCAACCAGGATCTCTTCCTCGCAGTATTCTATCTTAAGTCTTGCTCAAGTAGAAGGGAGCAGAGGCTTCACTCATTGGATGGCCATATTTTTACACTGAGAGAACAAAGCCATTGCAAAAGTCCATTCAACTATTTGTGGCAGTGGTGGATGGAATGAAAGGTCTTCCAGTCTCTTCTCAATGGATTTTTATCATGGATCACATCCTACTATAATCTGCAGAGGTGGCTGACCCTCCATTTAATGCATGCTCCACCAGGATGCAGGCCTCTTCGGAGGCATTCCTGGTTCATTGGTGGACAACTCCAGACCTGCTTTCTGAAATTAGGCTTAGGAGTCTCTTGATTGGAATTGACATGAACAAGCACTCAAAGGAGAAAAACTGTTAATCACCTTCTTGTAACTGTTGTTCTTTGAGACATGTTGTTCATGTCCATTTCAATACCCTCCCACCTACCTCTCTGTCGGAGTAGCAAGAAGGAATTGAGGGGGGAATCAGTTTGGCAGAACCTTCTATAGGGCGCCATAAAGGTGTGACTCCAGAGAGTACCTAGGCTGACCCTATGGATACTGCTAAGGGAAAATATTCTGGTTGCTGTGCACACAGTGTGCGTTTACTTGATTGGAATGGACATGAACAGCACATCTCAAAGAACAACAGTTACATGATGGTGAGTAACTGTTTTATCTCATCCTCTCAACTTTTGTGATAATAATGCCACATACAGGCTGCTCAGAATTAGACTGAATTTCCTATATTTTAAGACTAGTCCAGTGTCATTTGCATTAATCGTTAAAAACTCTAGAATGAACTGCTGCAGGAGTCTACCAATTAATGTGTTCTGTCATTTTAAAGTACCCCAGTGTCTCTTGTCATCTTGTTGCTGTCTCTTTGTTACCCTGTAGCACTGACTATTTTCGCTGTGTCTAATAGCAACTGACAGTGGGGAATGGCAGGTTTAAACCTTTCCTGTCAGTATGAGGAAATGGAAAGTCTCTGCAGCCTCTTTCTCAAATCCTTTTACAGCTCACACAAATGTGAATTCTTTCAGGGCCTGATTTTGCCACCCTTACTCACACTGAGTAGTGCCTTACTCTGCAAGTGGTGCTGTTGATTTGAGTGGGACCACTCTACTCAGAAAGAAGAAGGGCCACAGACTTAGACCCTTGAATAATCTGTACAGAATGCATGAAATCACACAAGGATGTTCCGCTTGTTGTGATAATGTAGCTATGAGGGCCATATGCATACTTGGATACAAAGAAAAAAAGGGAAGGATGTAGGAGTGCCCAGAGGTAAATCTATGTAAAAATTGATGACTGCTGCAGTTGATTGATTGTCAAAATGGGAGCTGTGTATGAATGTATTTTAAGGGGCTCTCAGAAATGAGGCAAAGTTTTAAAGCTAGCCCAGCTTTGTTATAAAGTGTGACTTTCTTTAGAAGCAAAATGAATTGTGGTAGGAATAAAATTTTATTTTTTTTAAAACATTTTCACTTCAGGTATGAATGTGGGTTTTCAAAAAGAATTACACATCAAGGTTTTAGTTAATTTTTATACTAGTCTCCTCTGGTGCCCTCTTTGTGCATTCCTATTGGTATAAAAGAGTACAGTTTTCCATTGCTTGACTTTCATATTTCATTAAAATGCACTGCTTGCAGAGACATCCTGTGGGCATAACTAATAATGACTTTTTAAAATGAATATCCCCATGAAAATAGAGTTTAATACTAACAAGAAGAAACTCAAGTATTTCATGTATTTATTTTTAGTCAAACATAGATGTTACCTTGTCCATTACATTGATTAGTGTTACCAATAGTCCTCACTACATCATATTTTTACAATTCTAAGTTCTTATCTTGGAAGTTTTCCTTATATTTGGAGAGTGTACCAAGACAAAGTCAGTTAGGGTATGTCTACACTACAGAGATGATTGAAGCTGCCGCTGTCGATTTTCCAGGGTTTGAATTAGCAGGTCTAGTGAAGACGTGCTAATTCAAACTGAAAGGGGCACTCTGGTCGATGCTGGTAGTCCTGCTTCCACCAGGAATAAGGGAAGTCAAAGGAAGAGTGTTCTCCCTTCAACTTCCTGCAGTGTGGACAGTGCCAAAAGTCGAGTTAAGGTACTTCGACTTCAGCTACATAATTAATGTAGCTACATTATGTAGCTACATAATTAAAGTAGCTGAAGTTGTGTATCTTAATTTGACCTTATCCTGTAGTGTAGACATACCCTTACTGATATTTATATGGTGATAGCTGAACACTGGAATGTTATTTAGGATTATGAGCAATCTCTGTACTGTCTCCCTTCCTCCCTCCCTCCCTCAGGATGGGGAACACCGGCAGGAGGCCTCCACCACCCGCTCAGGGGCTGAACCCAGGCAACACTGGCATGGGTGGTTGGTTCAGGTAGGGCTGGGGAAAGCAGGCCCCTAGCATCACCTATAACCCTGCCCCCTCTGCTGAGGTTCCACCCCCTTCCACAGGGTGGGAAGGAGATAGAGCAGAGTGCCAAGTGTGCCCCCACTCACAGGGAGGGGAAGAGAGGTGAGGAGGAGAGCATGTGCACCCTAGTCTCCCTGGCTCAGAGCAATGGGGGAGGGAGGAAGCTGTGCGGCTCCAGCTTCCCCGGCCTCTGGAGCACGAGGAGGGTGGGCACTGAGGGCAGCCACATTCGCCCCCTACAGCAGGCATTCTAGGGGTGGAATGTGGTCGGGGCCATGCCTGACAGATTGGGAAGGCAAAGCCTTCCCCCGCCTAGGCTAGCAGATGCCCATGAACACTGGGTAGCTCTTCTAGTAAGCTCATAAAATTCATCCCATCCCTCAATATGGAGAGGATTATGCCACAGCATTTGCCCCTGAGTTATGGTTCCCACACACTTCACTCCAACTCACTGGTTTAGATAAAGCAAACCCAAATGTATTAACTCCTAGCACATCTACCTGGTGTTGCTCATGTCCTTAACTTACTTAGAGTTTAAAAAAAATTGAAAGTGTACCTACTTCATTTAAATCATTGTTCTGTGGAGAAGCTGGGGATGAAGGATTCAGTATGCAGGCTGCTGTTGAGAGAAAGAGGACTACTCAAGCCCTCTCTCAACACAGCAGCTTGCAGCAAGGTGGGAAGAACCTCTCCATACTGCTGCAGCTCTAGTGGCTACAGCCGGGGGAGGGGAGCATGTTCTCCTGGCTGAGACAGGTCCAGGTTCATCTGCCCCCTGTAATCCCTAGCTAGAGTGAGAAATGAAGCTAATTGTGCATTTTCCCCTTGCTCCCTGACAAAAGGTAACAGACTGCAATGTTCTTGTACACTTATGGGGGGGGAGCTTCAGCCCCCTCTGACCTCCCTATAGGGCGCCTGGGGGGTAGGACACTCGGGTCTGGAGCAGTCAAAGACAGGGGTTGTATGCCCCCAAGACAGCACCCTTCACCTGTGGGGTGATTCTCTTTCTTTTCTATGTGGTTTATGAGAAGCAATCCCATTCCAGGCACATCCCATTTTCCTGACACAGCCAAACCCTTAACTTGCTTTATGTTATAAGAGGAATCTGTATACCAAATTTGGTGGTCCTAGCTTTAAACCATTTAGCGGTAATTGAACACACACACACACACACAAAACGCTCTCAAATCTATGAGATAAAAGATCGATTTTAAGTGATTATAAGTAATAGCAAATAGATCAACACAGATTACTTAACAGATAAATAAAAAGACAAACAAAGCTTAGTATACTTAAATAGACTGCATATGAAGAGCAGATTCTCACCGTAAGAGATGACACAAGCAGGCTGCAGATTCTTCAGAGACAAGCTGCTTAGAATCACCAAATGTTTCATTCACAGGCTAAAAATTCCTTTAGCCTGGGTCCAGAATTTTCCCCAGTTCAGTTTTTGTTCCCCATGTTTCCAGGAGTCTTCTTGTGTGGGGAATGAAGAGCCCCGCTCCCTGCATATGGCAGGAACCCATTGTTTTAAAGCTTGGTTCAGATGAGTCAGTGAAAAAATACTGACATCCCAAGATGGAGCCTGGCATCATGTGGCTTGGTCACATGTCCTTGTAGAGTTATAGCAGCCATCGTTCACAGACTGTTTGGCATGTTCAGACGAAGACTCATAAGCCTCTCCTAAGGCCTATTGGTTTTTTCTAATAGCCCATTGACCTGAATAGGCCTTCTCACCCACTATCTAGACTGAAAGCATCTTAGCTAATGGGCATTACCCAGGTGAAATACACATACATTGTCAATATTCATAACTTCATATATAAAAATGATACACGTGTACAAATAGGAAAATCATTCAGCAAAGCATAACTTTTCCAGTGACACCTCTCATGACTTATCTTGCTTAAATACATCATCATTATGCTATAAGCATATGATAATATCACTATGAAGAATTTGGGGCACAGTGTCACAATGTCAAGCCCACGTGTGGTGGTCCAAGATGTGCAGAAGGAAGTCTGTTACAGGTTGAGATATTAGCTTATATGTGAATTTTAAATTCTGGGATTTCAATCTGCATAGGTGGAGTTGAATAATATTTTAGCTTGATCACCACTCTCATTCATCTTGAATGTAAACACCATTACAATGATTCTAGGGCTTACATTTACCTTGATTTGATAAATTCTTCTGTTGATGGGGTTAGTTAAAATTGAAAGTTAAAAATAATACCAATTGAATCCTTGATTAAGCAGACTTAACAATATCTAACTGCCAATAGTTAAATAGCTGAGAGGCTAAAATTACAAGTTACAAGTACCTAGAACCACAGTAGTGTTCAGAAGCATAGGGGCCCCATTGTGAATAGAAATATGGATTTTGCCCCAGGGATTTTACAGTCTAAGAAATAGCAACATAGATTATTCAATCCATAGAACTTTGGATATCGATAAATTGAATATCATTCAACTTACTGTGTTGGGCACATTCCAGGTAAAACTGTAAGACAAAGATTTTAAAATCTTCCTTGTTATTTTTGGCTGTCCAATTGAGGAGAAACAGGGACATGACTTTTTTAGGGTAGGTGCTCCAATATGTCAAGCTGGACACCCAAAATCACTGCTATGCTCCAACTGGAGTAAAGTGAGGGCTAGACATGTAAACGTTATTGTAACATTCAATTTTTGCATTCAGAATATTTGATAATTTGAGAAATGAAAATAACTCTGTACTTATTTATATGCCACAGCATTTGTGTAATATGTCTGGGAAGGCTCACTGACATTATCAAGATTCCACACACCATAAACTACCTAATGAACTTCAGGGTGTAGCTGAGTTACTCTGTTACAGAAAAAAACAACAAATGGTCTGGTAGCACTTTATAGACTAACAAAACATGTACATGGTATCATGAGCTTTAGTGGGTACAGCCCACTTTTTCAGATGACCGGAGTTATGAGTTGGGGATATGAAAACTCAAAATAAATAGGAGAGGTGAAGGGGAGGGGGGACAGACGGAAAAATGATCACCAAATGTGGCAATTTAAGGAGGGTAAAAACTCCTAATAAAAAGGGTACATTGTTCCCTAGCCAAATGATGATCAGTCAGCTGGAGAAAAACGTCAAAGCTTGACAAGCCTACAGATCTTGACTCAGGGCTAGGGGTCCTACCAAATTCATTGGCCATTTTGGTCGATGATCAGATTTAAAACAAAATGTTTTAAATGGGAGACAGAGCATCATTAAGTATCTGGAGAATGGGTACTTAAACCTAAGCAGATAAAAATCAAAGTCAATAGATAGATTCCTAAGATAGGAAGGATACCAGTCAGAGAGCTGTTAGCACCTTCAGTGATTATTCAGTAGGTAGAGTCCCCACCAGCCCATATCACGATTGAGTCCATTAGCATGTGATTTGAATTTGCGGATGAACTGTGATTCCAGGGCCTCCCTATGGATCTGGCTTGTGGAGCTGATTTGTGACAAGACAGCTACCTGCAGGTCTGTCAGACTGTGATTTGGCCAGCTGAAATGCTCACCAACAGGCTTCTGTATGTTCCCTGTACGTTTACCTGATTTGTGTCCATTGATTCTTTCCAACAGAGACCGTCCAGTTTGTCCAATATATATAGCAGTGGGGCACTGCTGGCATTTGCTGGCATAGATCAAATTACTGCATGTGCAGTCAAATGACCCTTTGATTTTGTGGCTTATGTTGTTTGCTCCAGTGATGAATTCACCAGTGTAGATATGTGGGCAGAGTTGGCATCTTTTCTGGTTGCAGGGCTGGGTTCCTGGAGGCTTATGATGTGGTTGTGTGGCATGGTTATCAGTAAGAATACCTAATGAAAGGCCTGATACTTGCATAAACTTTAACCTTTCTTTAACTGATATGACTTTAAATATTCTGTTCTGATAGAAATATTTACAACATTAACTAAAGAGAAGCTAAAGGCAGTTGTAAAAGGAACATGGATTAGTTTATAAAACTGGAATTCATTCTTTTTTCTTTTCTTACCATGAATTGAAATATATAGGCACTTGCCGCCCAAGTATTTTCCTTGGGAATAAAGGAAGCGGGGATGCTACTGCCTATTGAATATGTACTTGCAGATTGTGTCTGTGCAGATCATTGTTTTGCATTGAGATCTGGTCTAGACTATGAGCCAAATTCTCTACTGGCCTAATGTCAGTGGAATTGTGCCAGTAGAAAATTTGGCCCTGTAAGTTCCCCATCACTGCTGGCACAGCAATTCTACCATTTATCATTACATTCTCAGCAGTGGAGATTAGCAAGAGCTCTGCAGCTGGAAGTCACTTGGTTCATTGGGAGGGGAAGCTGGCAGAGTGATTGAGCAGCCCCTGAATATACCATCAGCTTCTTCCAGCAGCCTTCAAAGCCATCTGTTCCCCCAGGCCTTCAAAGAGGGTGGATGGGCTTGGAGAGTAAGGTGCCTAAGGGCAGTACTGTTTAAACCTAAACCAGCAATTGTTTGAACAAGAAAAGTGCATGATGCAAGAGAAGCAGTTTAATTAGGTTACATCTTTATAAACTTAACTCAGCCACAAGGGGTAGCTGTGCTAGTCTGTAACTTTAAAAACGAGTGGTCCTGTGGCACCTTAGAGACCAAAATATAGAGAATCATGACCTTTTGTGGGTAAAACCCATTCCATCAGATGATTGGAATGGAAATAACAGAAACATAGATAGAACAGCAGAAGAAGTACCTGTCAATTGTAGAACCTGTGTTAATGAGGCTAATTAAATAGGCAGGATGTTTCCCATACATAGCTTTTGATGTGGAAATGCAAATGTTAATGGCACGCTTTGTAATGCACTAACCAGTTAATGTCTTGGAATTACCAGCAATAACTAGTACAGTGCAGGTCATCATCTCTTCCTTAATCTTTTCCATGAGGTGGAGGGCTGCTGTCAGCCCCCATCCCTCCGCAGTTGATTCTCCTGTCCACCCTCATGTGAGGGTAAAATGGCTGAGGAAAGGAGTTTTTTTCCTCACAGTACCAGACAGGAAAAACCCCAGCAGCATTCCCCAGCCTTCCAGTTCCCATTTAAGAGAGAACCAGATCCTTTGTGGAACAACTACCTGCATTGGACACTTGCAGCAAGTGGAGCAAGCAATGAGCTTGGATGCCCTCTCCCCCTCACTCCCAGTCAAGTCCCCAGACTGCTAACAGTTCCTTCCCTAATGTCAGCCAAAAATATATATCCACTCCCCTTGCAGAAAGGTATTCTCCATCATTCTAAAAGACTCAGGTATCAAATAGTATATATTTTTGGTGGGTTATTACTGACTCTTCCCTTTCCAAATGCTTCATGTCTTCTGGCTTTGTCAGCCCATAGAAACCTGGCAGCTCCCTGCCATATCCATCACTGCAGCATTTCAGATCTGTTTACAGTCACTCCTGAGGAAAAGTGGCGGATCTGTCCTAAATCTCTCCTGTTCCTTCATGACTAAGTCAACCTACTAACAAAATCCCAAGGGATTTCATCCAGGTGTACAATAATTATTTGAAGTGCCTGCTTTCCAGCTGCTAAAGAATGTGAGAGTGGCATCAACTTGTCCCAGAACAGCTCTTGCCTTTCCAGCTCAGATTTGCCTCACCACAGAAGCCCAGCTGTGAACTACCAGGGGAACTGGCTGCTTATGTGTGGCCTAGTCCATGAAGATCCAAACTTCAGTCCTTCACTCCATCATCCATACCAGCTCACAGCTGCCACACCACTGAGGCCAAGCAGTGAACTTCCAGGGTTACCCAGCCACCTGCCTGCTGGAAAAATACACACTATTTTGTCTGCACACCCAGTTACTGGCTTCTGTAACCTATTTAGGTGATCTTGAAGAAAGGGATAAGTAGGAAGAATTTAACACATAAGCCACTCATTATTGAGGCCAATGGCTTATTTGAACTTCATTGGTCTGCTCCCAGAGGTGAAGCCTTTCCCACCTTGGGTTGCCAGATGTTTGGTTTTGGACCAGAACATGTGATCAAAAAGGGTAGCTCCAGTCAGCACTGTCTGGTCAGTAGCACAGCAGGACCAAGACAGGCTCCCTGTAGCACCTGAAAGAAGCTGACATATCTGAGTCTTAGGTGCTGGGGTGACCAGGGGCTCTGCATGCCTCTTCTGCCCCCAAAACCATTTCTGCAGCTCTGTAGCCAAAGGGAGCTGCAGGTCAACTCCAGGAACCAGATACGCTGGCTGTGTCTAGGAGCCACCTGAGGTAAGTACTGCTCAGTCAGAGCCTGCACCCTGAACCTGTGAGCCCTCTTCCACATCCCACACCTCCTCACATACCCCAGTCCTGAGCCCTCTCCTGCACTCTGAACCCCTCAGGCAACCCTGAGTCCCCTGCTGCACCCCAAGCCCCTAATCCCCAGACCTGAGCTCACACCTCCATCTAGAGCCTGCACTTCAGCCCTGAGCCTGCTCTTGAACTCTGAATCCCCCAGCCCCAGCCTGAAGCTCCCTCCAAAATGAACCCATCATTTGTCATCCCATTCTGTAACTTGCACCCTGAACTATAGCCCCCATCCACTCCTGCACCACTCCTTTTGCCCCAGCCCAATGAAAGTGAATGAAAGTGGGAGGAGGGTGAGCAATGAAGAGTGGGGTACAGAGTGAGCAGGGGTAGGGCTTCAGAAAAGGGGTGGGGGAAGGAACAGGGCCTCAAGGCAGAGGTGGGCAATGGTGTTCAGTTTTGTGCAATTAGAAAGTTGGCAACACTACAGTTATTTCCTCCCAACTCCTGAGGTAGGAAGCATTAAAGGAGCCACTACCAACCTTCCTGGTGATTGGGGGGGTTGTAGTGTATATGGAAAAGCTTAAATTAAATGTTTTTAGTGTAAATATACCGACAGAAATGTATAGATAATTAATTAAAAAACTAAAATATAAACAAACTGTTCATTCTGTTCTTTTTAAAGGCTTGGGATCTCCCATATATTTGATCTCGTGATTTCTTTCTGCTGTTCCTCAGATGCTCCAGAATTCTTAGAAGAGTCTTTACCTGTCATGTGCTTCAGGTAATGAATTTGCATTATTCTTGAACAAACTATTCTCTAAGGTCATCTAGTGACACCCCCCCCCCATCTCCTTTTCCCTCTCTTTTCTGTTTGTTTTTTTCTTTTTGCTATACCTTTGCTTTGGCCCTTTGAAGTCATTGCTAATGACCTTGTATGCTGCGTTTACATATAGTCAAAGGGAGTTTTGCCTGAACAAAGGATGCAGGAGTAGATCCACCCTGTCCTTTCTTAATCAGTGTTGCCATTCATGTGAGCTGATTTACAACTCACTTGACAAAATATTTAGGCCCCCAGACATGCAGGCATCTCTGCCTGGGTGTAAATAATATTTACAGAAAGAACTGGAGGAACTGGGGCCCTATAGATTCCTTGTAGGACTCTTAGATCATTTCTGCTGATATGATACAATGTTTTATTTTGTGCATGTATATAGTATTTGTATTTTATTGGAAGGGCCATGCCCATGACAATAGGATTTTCCTTTCTTAAGGGCTTATTGATTCTTACAGGTTGAACCTCTCTAGTCCAGCACCCCAGGACCTGGCTGGTGCAAAACTGGAGACTTTGCTGGACCACAGAAGGTCAATATTGTCTAGCAGCATTACCAATGCTTCAACTGCTAACTGAGATGTTAGAAGACATTTGGGATGGGGTATATTTTATGGGACTGCAGGAAACTTGGCCACACTCACGATAAGTGGACATCTGGCTAACTAAACTCACACCAGACCTCAGACAGTGACAGACCAGAGAATTCCAGATTAGAGAGGTTCAACCTGTACTTAATGTCACAGTTCTCTGTTTTGTACTCTTGAATGTTCAGTTTTTATTGCATGATAAATTATTTATTGGACCTAGTTGAGATTGCCAGACTCCTGCCTCCTTATGATCCTTGTTTCAAACCTAAATATCAGTTCAAGTTTCCTTATCTCTATCTCTATAGTGATGCTGTGGACTTATGCATCACTAGGCACAACTTATTGTTATGGCTTAGTGTATGACAGTCAAGATGCTTTACCATACACAATTAGCGAGGCAGGATGAGACATCCCATTCAAGTGCTTATCAGGCAAAGTATTCACGCAGAACCCCTGGAGCTATCCCACATGTGAGGAGCTTGAGGCCATTTCCTGAGCAGCCAGATGGTAAGTTGCATGCAATCCATACTTACAGTCCACATGCAATGAACGGAAGTCCTTGTGCCGAACTGAACATTCCACAGGCTGCTTTAGAGCCTGCATCCATTTGCTTTTGTTGTATTTTATTCCAAAATTCATTTAAGCTACTTCATACTGATCCTCATTACAACTTCCATATGATGACACTAGCAGACTTACCCAACATTGCCTGGATCCTTCAGGGTAGCGACTTGTCGGTGTGGGTGGGTGGGGTGTGTGCGTGCAGGAGGCTAGGGGTGGATGAGAGTGAGGGTTGGAGGATGAGGAAGGGCTCAGGGAGGGGGGTCTCTCCTCTAAGGCCACCTACAGCTGGCCAGGATCCTGTTCTTTCCCCCTCGCAGGTCCCCCCACAGCCCACCAGGAACTGTTCTCTCCCCCCAGATACCTGGGGCCTTCCCTCCCCCCCCCCCAGGCTTCCTAAGCACCAAGGGCCTTTTTTCTTCCCCCTTCTTCCCCGGTGCTGTGACCAAGGGCTGGGAAGAGAAAATGGTTTTGTAGCAGGGGGGCTACTTTCTAACAGGCAAGATGATGGAGCCCCAGCCCAGCTGGCCACATCCTCGGACGTATGGCTGCCCCCAGTGGACACAGTGTAGGATAGCTCTTCCCTGTGGACTCTCTGCTTCCAGTGGACATTCTGCATGTAGCTCTTCCCTGCAGGCTCACTGCCCCCAGTAGCCACTCTCATAGCACATTCCTGTGAACAGCAGCCCCTCCCTTTGCATGTTATGGAAAACAGTCCTTTTCCTGGGGCTCCCAGTTGTCCTGGCACAACCAAACCCCGACCTTGCTTTAAGTTAGGGGAAGAGGAAGCTGCACACCAAATCTGGTGTCCCTACCTCTTACCATTTAGAAGTTCTTGAACAAACGGACTCGCAGACAGACACACAGACAGACACACTCTAAAATACAGAGAAAGAGTAGAGTGCAAGTGAGCCAAGATGGGATGTTCCAAGCAGACCCATGTTCACATCAAGCATACTTAGTATTTTATTACAGCAAGGAAGCAGTTAAAACTGGGCAACAATTAAACTGTGCATGGGTGAGCAGATGCAATCACTTTGGTGAAGATATCAGCCTGTCACTGCTGGGGTGGATATATAGCTACAAGTATATTGCAGGTTGCCCTGCCTTATAATAAGTGATGGCAGTATGAGTAAGGCTGATGAACCATTTGGGTGGTGACATTCTGACGTTGCCCTCAGCAAATGCAACAAGAACAGCTGCAGTGGTGCTTCCCAATAGTAAATAAAATGTATAATGCATAAGAGAAATAAAGAGAAGCCCAAAGAGGCCCTGAATAGTGTGAAATCTTTTTAAACATTAAAAGCCCCCCGTAATCTCACTTCAAAATTGCTGAAGAACTAGCCCCTGCCATGTGTCAGCTAAGGTCTTTGTGTAGGATTTAACATTCCCCCTTCCCCTTTATTCTCCTTCTTTTGGGCTCAATCTCTAATTTCAATTTAGTTTCCTTTCCTAATTTCTTCTCCTACTCAAAGGTTTTCTCTCTGACTTCACCTGGAATTACAAAATGATGTCCAAGCTAATCAAAATAGCATTCCACTGCTCTTGCTGCCCCCAGAAAACCAGTGAGCAGATTCACAAGCTGGGGCAGCCCAAATAACAGCCACAGACTTGAATCACATTACACATCTCTTTCCTCAGCATGAGATTATTAAGAAAAAGAATATATAAAAGGCTCAGGACAATACAAAATGCTTAGGGACAGCAACCTTTCCAGCTTTCCACAGCTGGGGAGAGGGAAAGCATAGCCTACTCTCTGGGTAGCCTTTCCTTGTTACCGTGGAGAGCCCCACACCTCCTCTGGCTTTTGGTTTAGGATAAAGGATAATCTTTATTTATAGCAGATAGTGCTTGCAGCATCCACATGACACCTGTCATGCTCTCCGAAGGTTTTCCCTTAGTCTTAAAGAGCCAATCCTTGGAACACATTGTAGAAATGCTTTTATGCACTCCAGAACCAGGACCCAGGAACACTTCCTAAGTGCTTTTGGACCCATTCTACAGTTTCTCGACGCCTCGAAAAAACTCACATAGATGTCAGTGGATTTTTTCTTAGTCCTGAATGCTCAAGCGTAATTTTAATAGATTGTTAAAGGCAGAAGGGAATGTGATGATCCTATAGCTGGAGGTCCTGCATACCACAGGTTATAGACTTCACCCACCGATTCCTGCATTGAGTGCAACAGCTTGTGGTTGCTTCTCATTTAGAAAAACATCCATCTGCTTTGTTGGTCAGCATCAGACCATGTGGACAGGCATGTCGACGGAGGGCACAAAGGGGGCAGTTGTCCCAGGGCCCACCAATTCTAAGGAACCCAGGGCTCCTGGCAAACACCTCTGCTACTGTGGCGGTGACCCCTTTGAATCACCACTAGAGCACTGGATTGCCACATTGGGTTCTCTCTGGGGCTCTGAGGGCTGGAGGGGATCAGCGCCGTAGTCTAGGTGGTACTGGGTACTACCCTCAGCCCTGCCCTTTCCACCTGAAGCCCCACCCTTTACGGGGCACAGAGCTGCCCCCCCACCTCTCCACACACACCTTGCCCTGGGGTCCCCAGAGCCTATCGACCCTGCTGCATGTGGGAGATGAGCTGCACTATTGATCCCATCCCAAAAATACTTCACAGCTTCATACTAGTCCAGTGACCTTAAATAGAAAAGACTATCTTTAGAATGGCCAAAGAGAAAATGAAAAGGGACAGGGGAGATAATGATTCAAAGTCCCAATTATATGATCAAGTAGCATTTCCTGTAGAACTCCTTATTTATCACAGGAAAAGAAAAAAAATCAGAAGTGCTATTGAAATACATGACACTCTGTTTGTCTTTCCTTCACTGAAGATCTCTTTTATGTTACATAAGAAAATTTGACTCCTCTGAACAAATCTCTAAAAATTCTAACAAAAATGGCAATACAGTGCAGCTCAGGCTGGAATATGACACACTCAGGAGAGGACAAGTGATATTAAAATAGATTTAGCACTGAGTGGGAGCTAATCTTGATATCAGATGACATTAATAATATAACGGAATTCACTGTGCAAGTTGGCTTCAGTGGAGCTCAGCTTTCTAATTGAAACCTTCCAAGAAAATTGCACCAAGTCATCAAGGTGGTTATTTTAAACCACTGGAAACAAATCAAGGCACTGAGCAAATATCAGTGTACAGGAATCCAAAGTGGCATATTAGATTAAAGTGTTTAAATTAATGTTGACTTGGGCTTGTTTAAAAACCCAGAGGTTCTATTTTAGTACTTTTAGGATAGGGGAAGTAAAACTAGGAGAGCAGAGCTGTAAGCAGATATTTCAGTGCCTGGGGTGAGCGAGCCTAATTGTGCCCCTTTGACATTTTTTCTTAGCATTTCTCAACCCCAATTTTCCACTCCCAAGGCTTTGTGCCCTCGGAGCTGCCCCACTTGCCCTGCCCTGGTGACGGCCCTGAGCTAGAGTTTCAGGTACAGCTATGAAGGAAAAGGAATAACAGCAATTACTTGGTATGGATTTTAAAAATATATGCTGCATCCATTTAGAATAAACAGCTCTGCATGTGTTGAAATATTAAACTCTAGCATCTTTTAACCAAAGCCTCTGTTCTGTATCCTGCTACCCACTGGCTGGTTGGATAGCAATCATCTACTTTATTTCAGATACAGTGGCCATATAACAATTTTTAAATATGTTAAACAATGCTAGACAGAGAATGGGGCTCTGTCTGCCACAGATAGGAGAAGAAGTAATGGACTCATTCTGCAACAACAAATATTTAGATTAGATATTAGGGGAAATGTTTTTATAGGGATATTTAAGTACTGGAATAGGCTTTCAAGGGAGGTTATGGAATCCCCATCTTTAGAGATTTTAAAAACAAATTAGACAAACACTTGTCAAGGAAGGCCTAGCTATATTTGGTCCAGCCTCACTGCGGGGGGACTGGATGACCTTTTGAGATAATCTAATCATGTGCAGCAGACATTTTGAATCCATTTTTTAAAAAATGACACCCTTCCTTGCCCAAATGCTTTGTAAGCTGTTTTCAGTTCAAAAGTCATATTTTCCTTCTGCCCAATGGAAAAGTTGCCCATGGAGGGGCTTGGTCAGTATAGTGAAGCAAAGATGAAAGGCAGTATTTCACAGGATTGTCTAAAACCTGAACTTTCCCAATGGAAGTTTGAAGTGATAGTACTACAGATACTTACCTTTGTAAAAATCTTTGACTGATAATATCTTGAAAAGAAAAGAAAAGAAAAGAAAAGAAAAGAAAATGGTATAACAGAAAGATTAATGCACCTTCACCTGAGTAAATGATAATATCCAAAACAGTCATCACTGTCTAACTTTCACTTTTCATTCAGAAGTACACATGATCTAAGTATACTTTTAGTGCAGTGGGATGGACTAGATGCCCTCTCGAGGTTCCTTCTAGCCCTACATTTCTATGATTCTATGGTTACAGTGTGGGAAATTACCCCCTGTAAAGTTACCTTTATTTCCTTGTGGTTATTTTGTCCAAATACTTTTAGGACTTCCATGACAGCATTTTCTCTATTCTCACATTTCAAACAGAAAGCATTAGAAAGAATTGTATATTTGTGTTCAGGCATTAATTTTGTTTTCCAGTGTTGTGTTCTGAGCTCTAAATGAAGAAAAGAGATTTAATTCCAACTAAACAACTGAAACCACAAACTGAATATTCTTCCTTTATCATTTAAGTGAATACCACTAATATTTACCATATTTTAGCGAATATAACCCGCAGATTATATTCGTTTTTACAAACCCCACACCCCCCCTGCGGGGTGTACTCGGGTGCGGGGTATACAAAAATTTTTTTACTCACCTGGTGGTGAGTGCTCCCCCACTGCACAGCCGCTAGCCTCCAGCCTCCGGGCGGGGGAGCACTCATCTCCCGGTTCCTGTGCAGGAGTGCTCCCCCGCCCCTTCCTGCCGCTGCGCAGGAACCGGGAGATGAGCGCTCCCCCGCCCAGAGGCTAGAGGTTGTGCAGCGGCAGGAAAGGGCGGGGGGAGTGTTCATCTCCTGGTTCCTGTGCAGCCGCAGGAAGGGGTAGGGGGGAGTGCTCCTGTGCAGGAACCGGGAGATGAGTGCTCCCCCACCCGGAGGCTGGTGGCTGCACAGCCGCAGGAAGGGGTGGGGGAGCACTCTCATTCCCCCGCCTGGAGGCTGTACAGCTGCGCGGGACCCAGGGGGGTGAGTGCTCTCCCGCCCAGAGGTTGTGCAGCTGCGCGGGAACCAGGCGGGGTGAGTGCTCCCCCGTCCGGAGGGTGGCTAATTCCCCTCCCCCCCCCCCCCCCCGCCGACCCATAGAAGCCTCTCCTCCCCCGCACAGTTTGAAAAAAAGTCTTGTATACCCTGCGGGTTATATTCGTGCGCGGGGTATACAATATTTTTTTTTAATCAAACTGCAAAAACCGCGGGGTACATTCAGGTACAGGGTATACTCGGGTGCTAAAAGAGAGTACCCACCTAATTTGAAATTACATATATGATTCATAGAAGCAATAATGAACAACAGATGGATTGTTAACTGATGCTAACTGGTTGTATGCTTAAAATGCTTTGATCGGGACTGTAAGTTTTATGGTTAAGTCATTACATGTTAATTAAAGATTAGACAACTTGTGTATTACCTTTTCAGTAATAATGATAAGATGCATTTTTTTACTGACTAGTGACAAAAGTGAATGAGTTTTTTAAAAAATGTCTATTAAAATTTTCTGAGGATCCAGAGCTATAAACTCATAAAATATGCATCATCCAAAACAAAAGATTTAAATCCAATGTCCGTCAAGTTCACAATTTTTGTATTTCATAATTTCACGTGCACTTTTTTACTTTTATTTTTGCAATTTTGCATCCATTTTAAAATTTAGTTGTATTTGCATTAACAAACTCATGTTTTCATATTGGAAACATGTGAAAATGAAAATTTTCCTGAGTTTCCAATAAAATAATCATTTTTCTTTGGAAAAAATCATACATTTTTATCCATTTTCATTTGGGAATGGGCCCAGTTTTGCTGCAGAGTGCTATTGTTACATCCAATTCAAACTAACCAACAGATGTTAAATATCTGACATTCCACAAACTGCTTTAAATTATTCTATAGCAGGGGTGGGGAACCTCAGGCCCGCAGGCTGGATGTGGCCCCTGGCTTGCCTGGATCTGTCCCCCAAGGCTCAGGGTTGACCCCCCCCAGCATTGGGGAACCCACACTGATACTCTAGCCCCACTGCCTCACTGCAGGGCTGGAGCACACAAAATCTATTAGGCTGAGCCTCTCTTCGTGCTAGAGTGGGAGGGGAATATGAGGGGTGTCTTTTTCCTTCCCAGTTGGGGCCACTCCTCTCTTGTGTATGGCCCCCAATTGATTTTTCTGTGAGTCAGTGGCCCCTCACCCAAAAAATGTTCCCCATCCCTGCTCTACTGAGACAAAAAAAAGAGTAAATTTGTGGGAACTGCATGACCTGATGGCAGCTAATCAAATGAGCAGATAAAGAACTAAGATAAATTATTAACTGTGAAGTATTCATTCAGTTGGGGAACTTAAAAATGTTGCATAAGTGAAATGATCCAGTGAGAGATGTCTAGATGATTTCAGTATCAGTCAATACTTTGCTAATATATGTGTGACTAAGACAAGAACAGTGTGAGATGCTTTAGGCTTTTACAAATACATTAAACAAACATTTATAATGAGGTGCACAACAAGACACTATAAGGTGTCTGTATTAACCCTAGTAATCCTTAAAAGACTGTTACCCATTTCCATAACTGGTGTTCGAGATGTATTGTTCATGTCCATTCAACATAGGTGTGTGTGCTAGCCCTTACACCAGTGCTAAAAGATTTTCCCTCAGCAATATCCATAGGGAAGTGGGTCCCAGCACCTGTTGGAGTGGTGTGTATGTATGTTGCAGTATAAAGGGAGCTCACAGGCCCCTCGCTCTCCAGTTCCTTCTTGCCGGAAACTCTGACAGAGGGATAGGAGGTGAGGATGTTGAATGGACATGAGCAACACATCTCAAAGAACACCAGTTATGGAAAAGATACTTTTAATAGAATTTTTTGGGGGGTTGTGGATATGTAAAACTCTGATCCTAATGATTTTTTAAAATTCTGTGTTACTAATTGATACATGGTAAATTGTATTGCATTAAGGCCAGATCTTTGCCATGTAATAGAGTTCTGGCTCTTCTGAATCAGAAGTAGAAAGTACTAGTGTGATGCTAGTTTTGTAGAATGAAACCTTATTTTTGCAAACTCTTTGAAACATGCAGCTGTCTACAAACCCTGAAGCCATGTGTTAATTTGTTCTCAAGCTTCTACTCTTTGAATTTTGGTGTGTGTATGTGTGTGTGTGTGTGTGTGTGTGTTTGTTTTGTTTTGTTTTGTTTTGTTTTTATTGGTAGTGAACATCCACAGACTACCGCAAGATTGGTATTGCACATAAGAAATTTCAACCCAACCTAAAGAAAATTTAACCTGCCCAAGAATGGAAAGTGTTAGAGAGAACACTGCCATCCTGCTGAAGTAATTGCTACAAAGAAAGCCACCTTTACAGACAGGAAAGAGGGGGAACAGGATGCCAGCATCTCAAACAGGGGACCCATCAGGCAAGATAGAACCAGATTAAGGTCCCACTGTGAAAAAGGAGGTGAAATCTGCAGAAAAAGACTCTGAAGGCCCCTCAAGAACTTGTCTGTCAGGTCTTTGGAGAATACAGATTCTCCCTGAAGGGGAAAATGAAAAGCTGAGATTGCAGCTAAGTGGACCTTGATTAATGCCAGAGCTAGATCCGAGTACTTCAGGTGGCGATAGTCCAATGTCATCTGCAGAAGGGCTTCAATGGGGTTAACTCCCATCTGCACTGCCCAAACTGAGAATCAGGTCCATTTCACCATGTAGGTAAACCTTGTGGAGGGCTTCCTGTTCTCCAAGGGGACTCGCCTCACCCCCAATGAGCATGCCTGTCCCTGAAGGTTTGACCACAGAGCATCCATATCATGAGGTGGAGAGACTGAAGGTTCAGGTGCAGCACGTGGTCCTTGTCCTGTGGTAGAAGGCTAGAAGCAGCTACAGTTGCTGCTCCATAAGATGAGGATTACCCATGCCAAATCCTGCTTGATCTTCTGCAAGACCTAGCCAATCAGAGGAAAGGGCAGGAAGGCATACATGAACCCCCCTTTCCCCTCCCCGCTCTGACCAAGGGAAGAAGACATCTGGGAGGGTCCTCCAGCCCCTGTCTGGAGCAGAATTGAGAAGATTTTGCATTCTGCTTGGTTGCAAAGAAATCAACTTGGGGAAATCCTCGGTCTTGGAAGTATCTGCAAGTCACCTCGAAAGGAAAGCAAAGGAAAGGAAAGGAAAGGAAAAAGGCACTGGTCTACAATTTTTTAGAAGTCGTCTGGTTCAGAGATAAAATGTGCTATTTATTATGTATTTTGATGTGCCGAATTCAAATATGACAATTAAAACAACTGATTGGCTACTGTTTCCAAGATATTTAAGTTTTTACATTTTACGTCTATGTATATTGTGTAGATAGTAGAGTTTTAATCATAAATTGTAAACCTAGGTCTTGTCATGTGTTTATGGTTGCTTTACATGATAATATTTCACCTGTCCTGTTTATGTAACACTTTAAAAATCAGCAAAAGGGTTATAGAAATAAAATTTATTATGAAACAAAAGGCAAAAAACTATTATGTACATAGTTTAGTCCTATTCAGTGTCTACTCGGCACTTCTTGGCTTGTCTCTTGTATTCATTAAATGGAGCACCTTCCATGAAGAAGAATGGAACAAGATCCTTTTGACGGTCACGGAACATGGAAACCTTCACATCACCTGCCAGGCGATTCCACTGCTGTAGTCTGGAGCCCAACAGTTCTGCCTTACTCTTGGGTAGTTCCAAATCCCTGACAAGGTCATTCAGTTCACCTTGTGTTATGAGATGTGGTTCAGAGGAGGAGGATGGGAGAAAATGTGGGTCCTGTGACATTGATGGTTCAGGACCAGAAGTTTCATCCTCTTCCTCTTCCTCGTCTGACTCAAGTGAGAATGATTCTGGTGCATCAGGAACCGGCAGTCCTTCTCTGTGGGGTACTAGGCGTATAGCTGATGGAATGTTAGGATAATGCACAGTCCACTTTTTCTTCTTTGACACACCTTTCCCAACTGGAGGCACCATGCAGAAGTAACAATTGCTGGTATGATCTGTTGGCTCTCTCTAAATCATTGGCACTGCAAAAGGCATAGATTTCCTTTTCCTGTTCAACCACTGGCAAAGATTTGTTGCACAAGTGTTGCAGCATATGTGTGGGGTCCACCTCTTGTCCTGATCTCCAATTTTGCAGCCAAAATAAAGGTGATAGGCTTTCTTAACCATAGTGGTTACACTGCGCTTTTGTGATGCAAAAGTCACTTCACCACAAACATAGCAGAAGTTATCTGCACTGTTCACACAAGTACGAGGCATCTCTGCTCACTTTGGCTGAACAGAAATGTGTCCCTTTGCAAAATCAAACACTGACAAATAAGAGAGCACGACACTGTATGATTGCCCTAGAGCTGATATAGGGCAATTTGTTCAGCAGAGTGATGTAAGCTTCGTTATGATTGCATCATCCATGACTTCTAGGAATAACATGATGCAATTCGTATTATGTGTGACGCAATACCAGCTTCAGACTGCATCATTCATTGTTTTGCCTAAAAAGCAAGTACTGTCCAAACCCAGTCATAGATTTATTCATAGATCCAGTCAAAGATGTATTTTAGTCATTTCTGGTTTAAATTGAGATCCCTCCCTTTATAACTCACTTATCCTCCGCCATTCCCAAGTCAAGGGTCGTATATACTGACCCAATCATATCTTGAAAACTAGAGCCAATCAACAATTTTAAGCATCGTTTTCATTCTCAGTGACCCAGAATTAGTAAAGTTTGACTACATTTATTTCAGAAGCATTTTGGCTGTAGAGCAGTGGGGTCACAGAGATGGGATTATGACATCAATGCTAATTAAATCAGAATGGATGTGGCTCATCTCCAACAGTGGTGAGAAAGTGAGAATACCTGAATGGGAAATTACCAATTGTAATTCAAGAACCACTCCATGTATTTATTTAGACTTTAGTGCAGGGTGTCAAATTTGCACATGAATTCAGCTCAGCAGTTTCTCTCTCTAGTCTTTTTCAAGTTTTTTCTATCTGAGAATGGCAAGTGCAAGTCCAAAACTGTGTGCAGTGACAGATAAAAAGATATCTTTTAAAAAGTGGAAGTCAAATCTTAGTGAGGAAAATAGAAAGGACCATAAACTTTGTCAAATTAAATGTAAAAATATAAGAAAAGCCAAAAAAGAGTTTGAAAAACAGCTGGCCAAAACCTCGAAAAGTAATAGTAAAATGTTTTTTAAGTACATCAGAAGCAGGAAGCCGGCTACACAACCAGTGGGACCCTTGGACGATCGAGATGCTAAAGGAGCACTCAAAGATGATAAAGTCATAGTGGAGAAGCTAAATGAATTCTTTGCTTCAGTCTTCATGGCTGAGGATATTGGGGATATTCCCAAATCTGAGCCATTCATTTTAGGTTACAAATCTGAGGAATTATCCCAGAATGAGGTATCATTAGAGGAGGTTTTGGAAGAAATTGATAAACTTAACAGTACCAAGTCACCGGGACCAGATGACATTCACCCAAGAGTTCTGAAAGAACTCAAATGTGAAATGGTGGAACTGTGGTTTGTAACCTGTCCTTTAAATCAGCTTCCGTACCTAATGATTGGAAGATAGCTAATGTGACACCAATATTTAAAAAGGGCTGTAGAGGTGATCCTGGCAATTACAGACCAGTAAGTCTAAAGTCAGTACCAGGCAAATTAGTTGAAACTATAGTAAAGATTAAAATTGTCAGATACCTGGATGAATATAATTTGTTGGGGGAAAGTCAGCATGGTTTCTGTAAAGGGAAATCATGCCTTACTAATCTGCTAGAGTTCTTTGAGGGGGTAAACAAACATGTGCATAAGGGGGATCCAGTGGATATAGTATACTTAGATTTCCAGAAAGCCTTTGATAAGGTCCCTCACCAAATGCTCTTAAGTAAAGTAAGTTGTCACGGGATAAAAAGGAAAGTCCTTTTGTGGATTGATAACTGGTTAAAAGACAGGATACAAAAGATAGAAATAAATGGTAAGTTTTCTGAGTAGAAAGAGGTAATTAGTGGGGTCCCCCAAGGGTCTTTCCTGGGACCAATCCTATTCAATTTATTTATAAATGATCTAGAGAAAGGGGTAAACAGTGAGGTGGCAAAATTTGCAGATGATACCAAATTGCTCAAGATAGTTAAGACCAAAGCAGACTGTGAAGAGCTTCAAAAAGATCTCACCAAACTAAGTGATTGGGCAACAAAATGGCAAATGAAATTTGATGTTGATAAATGTAAAGTAATGCACATTGGAAAATATAATCCCAACTATACATAAAATACAATGGGGACTAATTTGGCTACAAGTACTCTAAAGAGATCTTGAAGTCATTGTGGATAGTTCTCTGAAAACATCCACTCAGTGTGCAGCGGCAGTCAAAAAAAAAGCAAATAGAATGTTAGGAGTCATTTAAAAAGGGATAGAGAATAAGACAGAAAATATTTTATTCCCTTTATATAAAACCATGGCACGCCCACATCTTGAATACTGTGTACAGATGTGGTTGCCTCATCTCAAAAAAGATATATTGACATTGGAAAAGGTTCTGAAAAGGGCAACAAAAATGATTAGGGGTTTGGAATGGGTCCCTTATGAAGAGAGATGAAAAAGACTTGGACTTTTCAGCTTAGAGAAGAGGAGGCTAAGGGGGGGTATGATCTAGGTCTATAAAATCATGTCTGGTACGAAAAAAGTGAATAAGGAAAAGTTATTTACTTATTCCCACAATATAAGAACTAGGGTTCATCAAATGAAATTAATAGATAGCAGGTTTAAAATAAACAAAAGGAAGTTTTTATTCATGCAGCGCACAGTCAACCTGTGGAACTCCTTGCCAGAGGATGCGGTGAAGGCTAGAACTTTAACAGGGTTAAAAAAAGAGCTAGATAGATTCATGAAGGTTAGGTCCATCAATTGCTATTAGCTAGGATGGGTAGAAATAGTATCCCAAGCCTTTGTTTCTCTGGAGGTAGGTGACAAGGGATGGATCACCTGTTGTGATCCCTCCCTCTGGGGCATCTGGTATTGGCCACTGTCAGCAGACAGGATACTGGGCTAGATGGACTTTTGGTCTGACCCAGTATGGCCGTTCTTATGCTCACCCACTAACTTTTGGATGTGAAGGGAGCTCATTAGCCAGGTGTCAGAGTCAAGCATAGAATGCAAGTACTTTCCCCTCATTCCCTGGTAGTCCAGGGAATGGGATGAGAAGCAAGTCATGTCCTCGAGTGCAGGACTGCTACCCCCCTACCCTCCCAAAATGGCAGCTTTGGAACTGGCCTGTCTCCCAAGATCTGTGAAAGTGATGGCTCATCATCTATTTATGTTGTTGATCCCTGATAGTGTGTAGGAGAAGTTTTAGCTGGGGGCTGTAATAAAATCAATGGGAGCTTTGCCATTGACATAAATGAGATCAGGTTTGGGACCTAAAAATGTGTGATACTTTCCTGATTAATTCTAAGCTTTTTAATTTTAATATCTAATTCCTCTAATGCAAAGTGGGGAGCATGTTAATAATTTCCTGGAATAAGTTCTAGTCAGGTGTTTATACCACACACATTGTCACAATATCTGAGCACCTGGCATGTGCATTAAGCAACCTGATAAAATCTGTCACATGATGTTCATTCTCTCTTTTATCCTGTCCCTATGGGTGGAATTGTATATCTAGCCCAGAGTTTTAGCGATGTTTTTGTTTTGGGTTGAAATGTATACTCTTTTTTTTTAATATATCTTGTGGGAAGGTGGGGATGTAGTTTTATAAACAATTCTTCTCTGGGATAAGATAAATGTGCTTTCCCATGTATTGTTATGGGCCACTGTACTGGTCACTGGCTGGAGGGAGGCCAAGCTGCCTCAGTACACAACGTACTGACCAGTTAGTAGGCTGGGGGAGCCTGGTCACAGTCTAAGAGCTCTGACCTTTGGCCTGGCAAAACAGCAGTCCAGTATCCTGGACCTTGCTCAGGGAGAAATTATCAGAAGTGTTGGGACTCTGGCCAATGTGCAGAGCAGCAGTTCATAGGCCCAGCCCTTGCTCAGGGCAGGGCAAACAACAAAATAAAGGTTCAGGCCTTCTTCAGGTCTAGCAGTAGTTCAGTGATCCAGCCCTTGCTCAGGGCAGGGTCTGCAAACAGTTAAGGGCTCAAACCTCTCTGTGGGCTGAACAGTGGTTTATAAAGCTGCTCTCATGGTCAGGGTGGGGCAACAAACAAACAGGTAAGGGCTCAAGCTTGGCTGCAGGCTAAGCAGCAGTTAGGAAAGTCTAAGCCCTTAGTCAAGTTGGAACACTATAAAGAGGTCCGGGACTCAGTCCTGGTTGCAGGCTAAGCAACAGTTTATAGAGCCATACCCTGAGTCAGGGCGGGGCAACAAACAGTTTACAAACAGTCTAAGCAGTTTAAGGGCTCAGGCCTGTCTGCAGGCTGAGCGGAGATCAGTCCTCCTTTCTCTGGTGGAGAGCCAACAGACACAGAGGGGTTACCACAACAGGGGGAAACCTGCACCCAAGGTGAGGGATGGGGGTGGAGGAGGAACACAGGCCCACTCGCTCCACTACATTCCAGCCCAGGGCCCAAAGAGTGGCAGTACGGGCTGCCACTGTGTCAGCAGGGATCCTGGCTGCAACACTCTGACCAGATCACTAGGTCAGCAGGAATCCTGATCACAATGCACCACCCAATTGACTTCCATGTCCTCAGTTGACCCAGTGTCAACTGTCCCTGGGCTGTTTCCTGGTTCCCCCTATGGGCCTTCCTGGCTCAGCCTCTGCTCCTCAGGGTCTGCCAGGGACACTGGCACTGGTAGAGTGTCCATGGACTCTGGCATCAGGTAACACTGAGGTCTGGGTGGCACCCATCTCCTAGGCCTGGGCATCCAGGATAGTCTTCTGGGCCTGGCAATGAATGTGGAGGCATGGGCCAGTCTTCAGGGCCCCTGGTGGCCCAATCTAGTCTTCCTTCTTGGGAGCGCCTTCCTCCTTGGGAGCTCGGGGAGAGCAGCTGGCTTGCTGGGCTCTAACTGAGCTCTGAACCCCTGCTTTTATAGTTCCAGCACCGTTCTTCTGCTTTTTATGGGGGGAGGGAGGGAGGCTGGGTTGCTCTGTCACTGCCCACCAGGGGGCTTAGAGAACATTTCCCCTTCCAGGTCAGCAGTAGACCAAGCTGATTTACTACATTCCTCCCTCCTCAAGTCCAGTCTCAGGTCTCTGGGGCTGGATTCTGGCTCTTCCTCTGGGTGGGAGAAAAAGTCTGCATTCAAATGTTTCTTATCTCCTCAGCATTAGGTACCAGCAGGTGAGGCAGCCGTTGGTGTCTTTCATCCACTCTAGCCACTGCAGAGGGGCATGGTCCAACACAAGGATAAAGGGAGCACCTAATAAATAATAGCAGAGGACCCCAATGGCCCATTTTACATCTTGGGCTTCCTTTTCAGTGGTAGAGTATTTGCACTCCAGAGGTAACAACTTCCTACTCAAATAAAGGATAGGGTGTTTTTCCCCATCAGCCTCTTGCCCGCAACCCTACCTCTGAGGCATCTGTCTATAACAAAAATTCCCTATCAAAAGCCAGACTAAAAAGCACAAGTTCCGGTGACAGGACCCTCTTCAGCAGTTCAGCAGATCTGTCAGGGGTTGTCCTTCAGGTGTGAGGTGAGGGGGGTTGAAATGGTTGCAAATTGGAGGACAAAGCACCGATAATAGCATGCCAGGCCAAGAAATTGCTAGACCTGATGTTTGGTCTTCAGGGCCAGCCAGTCCTCCAACACTTGAACCTTCCCAATAAAGGGCCAGACCTTCCCTGGCCCAGGGTATAGCCCAGATATGTTATTTCCTGCCATCCAATTCAGCATTTTTGGGGGCTGGCCATAAGTCCAGCCTCCTGTAAAGTTTGAAGACAGGGGCTACCTGCCTTAGGAGAGTGCACCAATCCTTGATGTACACCACCACATCATCCAGGTAGGCGGCTGCGTACTCTATGTAGGTGCTTAGGAGGTGGTCCATTAGTCACTGAACGGCCGCCGGTGCACCATGTAAACCAAAAAGCATCCAGCCAAAATGATAGAGTCCAAAAAGAATGGCGAATGCGGTCTTCTCACTAGATCGCAGGTAAAGGGGGATCTGCCAATACCCCTTGGGTAGGTTGAGTGTTGTAATGTACTTGGCTATCCCCAACTGATCGAGCAGTTTGTCAATTTGGGGCATCAGGTAGGTGTCGAACTTTGAAATCACATTTACCTTGAGGAAATCAATACAGAAATGGAGGCTCCCATCAGGTTTTGGTACCAGTACGATGGGGCTTTGCCTCTCACTCTGGGAGGGCTCTATCACTCCCAATTCTAGCATGTTCTGGATTTCTTTGTGTACTGCTTCTTGTCTTTGCCAGGGAAGCGGATGAGTTGCTTCTCTGACCACCGTCCCACGGGTCATTTGGATTTTGTGATAGATGACTGTTGTGTGTCCAGGACAGGCAGTAAATATCCCCCAAAAAGTCTTCAGCAGGCAGTGAACCTCCTCCCGCTGTTGGAGGGAGAGGATGGTGCCTAGCACTGACTCTTCTGCCATGTACGAGGTGTCCATGTCTGTTACCTGGGGCCCCAACGCTAGATCTGCGGGATGAGGGGTAATCATTAGTGCTTCTCGTACTTGCCAAGGCTTTAAATGTTGATGTGGTATATTTGCTTCTTGCGCTGGTGGTCAGGCTGATAGATCTCATACGTAATGGAACAGACCTGGCAAATTACTTCATAGGACCCTCGCCAGTATACAAGGAGCTTAGATTCATCTGATGGTAAAAGCAATAGTACCTTCTCATCTGGATGGGTGGTGTTCCCTATTCCTGTATTTAGGATATATACACAGATCAGCTGTCTATATTTTTAAGCCCCACATTTAAAAAAAAACAGAACTTACTAAGTAAAATGTCTGCCAATGCTTTCAGAGAGCAACAGACAATAGTTCCATATTAAGTCTGGCAGCTTCACAAATTGTTGGCTTCTCAAATTTTTCACAGGAACCAAAAGCTAGCGGGGTACTACTATTTAAATTAAATACAAAAATTTATATCATTAATGCTATCATTTTAAGGTCCCAAAGTCAGGAAATGCAGTGTGAAGAGTCTCATATTAATCTTAATTTATGCACATTGCACATAGAGGGTTCAAATTTGATCTTGCATACACAGCCACATCATCCCCATTGAAGAAAACTGGGATCGTATAAGCAGATCTGAGAACAGAATTAAGGGAGAACAGTGACTGGGGAAAGGGGGAAGGGAAAGAGAGACAGACAGACAGGGTATGTCTACACCACCTCTCTGTCGACAGAGATGTAGATTAGGCACATTGAAATTGCTAATGAAGCAGGGATTTAAATATCCCGTGCTTCATTAGCATAAACATGGCCACCGCTTTTTTCCGAAATGGAGCTTTTTCGAAAAAAAACGGCAGTCTAGACGGGGATCTGTCGAAAAATAAACCCTTTTTCGACAGATCCTGTATACCTCATTTTTTGAGGAATACAGCATCTGTCAAAAAAGAGTTTATTTTTCAACAGATTCCCGTCTAGACTGCCGTTTTTTTTCGAAAAAGCTCCGTTTAGAAAAAAAGTGTCGGCCATGTTTATGCTAATGAAGCGTGGGATATTTAAATTCCTGCTTCATTAGCAATTTCAACGTGCCTAATCTACATGTCTCTGTCGACAGAGAGGTGTAGTCTAGACACAGCCACACAGACTACAACTCCTATGAGGAAAGGCACCATAACAGAGAAATAGAACTTAATATTGAATTGAATAGAAGTGAAATGTTTTAGGAGAGTACTGTACAACAAATTGAAATATTCCAACTCACATCACACTGACTTGAAATAAAATATTTTGCTTAGATTTTTCAAATATAAAATTGAAAAACATCAGTAAAAGTGAAATTTCCTGTGACAGATTTTGATTTTACAGAAACTGACTTTTCTGTCAAAAAATATTATATGGAAAATTCATGACAAGCTGTACCCATAATATCTGTTTGAAATGTTAGGACAATCTGTGCTTACGCCTAGAGGCTTCCTGTAAGACCCCTCTGCTCCCTTCACTTCACTGTTATTTGTAATCTGGGCTGGAGACTGGTATTCTGGGAGAACTAGCTTGTACAATTTAGATATTTGAGTTGTGTGCAAGGAAGAAGTCCTTATCTTTTGACACCAGAAAAAGTGTTTATTTTCTCTATGTTTGTATAACTAAAAAAATCATCGTCATCAACAACCATGGGCTCAACGCCCGTTGGTGCCTAATGCCTCCCTCACTATTTCCTTCTATCTTTTCCTGTCCGGTGCGGAGTTTCTGTAGACTAGTTCTGCACCAATCTACTATATCATCTACCCATTCTTTGTGGGGTCTGCCTCTCCTATTCAGACCATCCATTATGCCGAATACCAAGGTCTTAACTATTCATTCATCATTCATTCTGCAGATATGCCTGAATAGCTGTAACTATTGTATAACCTTCTGCAGTAGGTTCTCTTTTGGCTGTATCTTCCTATATAAATTCCTCGTTGGTGACCTTCTGCATCCATCCTATTCTCAGGCTCTTTATATAACATTTTAAACCCAGGCCTGAAATCAGTCGATAGTCGTTAATTGTTAAACACAGATAGCTAATGACTAATAACTAATTAATTGAGCAAGTATAAGGGTTCATCATTCAGAATAATTTGTTGATTTTTATGTGAACATATTTCAATCTATGTATTTGCTTGCAAATTGTTTGTTGTGTGCTTTGATAACCTGCAGTTTAATACTCAAGCTGTCTGATGGATCTCTTTAGTTGCATGGTATTATTTGTTTTCCTCTGAATGGGTGATTGTAGTCTCTGAAAAGGGAAAATTGCTTGAATAGGTCACTCTTGAATGTTAGTGTTCACCAGATATTTATGTGAACAAAATCAGTTGCCAAAGAAAGGTAGTTGAGTAAACATGATCCAAGAAATGTTAGCAGAATTTTCCCATCATTTGCCCAAAGATGGACTACCAGGGGTTAAATTCTCTTTTCCACATTTCTGCTTCTTCCAAGCCTGAATGACCTGTGGTGTGGAAAACAGCAGGTCAGACGCAGTTAGAATAGAACATTATTTGCACTGCCCTTGTTTTTATTTAGAAATTTGGCTTTCCAGTTAATTCCTAAAGTCTTTAGAAAACAGGTGTGTTTTAGCACAAAGCTGATGGGTTCTACTGTATCTATGGCAACCCTGGTCTCAGACCATTTTTATTTTATCTAAAGAAATAGGCTGGCTTCCTGAAGATAAGTAAATTGTTGTTCTGAGCTGCTAAAGAGCTCTGGTAATAAAAATACTACTGAATACCGCTAATGATTTTGCATGAAATAACATGAATTATATATCTGCAAATCATTATTTGCCAGCCTAATTATAGATTTTTTTTATAGAGGAACACAAGAAAGAGCATAAAATTGGACCTCGTTACCTATTCCAGTCATTATTTCTGACATTCTTCTTTTGTTAATCATGTCCATATACTCTATTGTCTGACCACTGAAATAATGAACTGGCATTAAAATTTGTAAATTAGATCTGATGTGTTAATGTTCCCAAACAGAACAATACATTTAAATAATGTAGCTTCTTTAAAGAAGAAAAAGTGAATTTTTAAGGCAGTTTTATTTTTTTTTATCTGGCTTTGTATTTGTTATATCCCCTTTGTTTTCTTTGATTTCTTCTCTGCATTTATATGCCCATCACTGCTATGTTTAGTTATGGGAAGAAAGGGACTCCTTTAAGTCTTCTAAAACTTAGAGGTATTCAAAGGGCACAAGCATCTTGTTATCTGGTGCATACAGCTGCGTTAGACTCCTTTCCAAAGTTATCACTACAAATGCCTTTACATACAGAAATTAGAGGAAAGGATATGTGCAGAGAAGATATTGAAAGAAGATACAGTAAAAGGCATTACCTCACCCACCTTGTCTATTCTGATTTCCTTAAAAAAATGCCCCACATATTGAAATATTGTTTGACTGGCACTGTTTACCATTCAAGTGATGGACAAAGCCTACCTCACCACCCTTTACCTGGATTTCTAGGTACTGATATTTATCCATATAAGCACTCTCAGGGTATGTCTACACTGCAATGCTATTTCGATACCAGAGATATCCCAAAATAGCTACCCTGTGTCTTTTGAATGTGTCCACTCTTTCACAATATAGAGGACGCGCCAATTCGCCAACCCTGTAAACCTCATTCTACGAGGAGTAAGGGTTAGCTCGAAATAGTGCTTTTTTAAAAAAAATTTGGTGCTGTGTAAATAACACCAACTTTCCAAATAGCCAATTTCAAAATAGACTCAGAATAAGCTACGCAATTTGCGTAGTGCAAATTGTGTATCTTATTTTGAGTTTCGGGTGCTGTGTAGATTCACCCTCAGAAATAGTAACAATAATAAAAAAGACACCTGTCGATAGCAAAAAATGATGCCACAATTCAGTTAAAGATTAATAGAATTCTCCTCCACTTCTTAGAATCAAATTTTCCAAGGATCACTGTTCAAAGGTTTATATGCAGTATTGCAGCTGTGTCAGTCACAGGATATTAGGGAGACAAGGGTGGGTGACAGGACCTGAAGAAGAGCTCTGTGTAAGCTTCAAAGCTAGTCTCACTCACAAAAGCTGGTCCAGTGAAAGGTATTACTTCACCCACTTTGTCTATTTTCTCCCTCAGAAAGGAGGAAGTGCCAACCTATAAAGATCAGCCTGGTTAAAATAGGATCATTATGTTATTTCGAAACAATGTCAATTATTCTGAAATAACACTGCTGTATAGATGTGCCCTTAGAGACTAACATATATATACTAGCCAATTAGCCCATCATAAGATGGGATTTTCAGGTCACTCCTCCACGTTGGCCTTCTCTCCTGAGCCTCCGGTCTCTTGCTCCGTCTCCGTCTCCATCTCTCTCTCTCTCTCTCCTCCTCCTCCTGCCTCCCCTTCTCTCTCTCTCAGCTCTCCTCCGCCTCCTGCCTCTCTCTCTGTCTCTCTCTTTCTCTTCTCCTCCCCCTCCTGCCTAGCACTCGGGGGACCGCGGAGCCCAAACATCCGTTTGGGCTCCGCACTCCCCGTGCTGCATGAGGAGTGTGGAGCCCAAACAGTTGCTTGCGCCACTTGCTCCCACGCGGTGGCCTGGCTGAGCAGCGCAGAAGTCAGCCAAGTGCCACAGTGGGAGGCGAAGGGGTGCGGGGCGGTGACATTCACGGGCAGGGGGCGGGGCCTGGAGCCACTGTCATACCACACGTCACCGCCCCACCCCCCTTCACCTCCCGCCGTGGTGCTCTGCTGACTTCTGCACCGCTCAGCCGGGCCACCGGGGGGAAGCAAGCGACGCAAGCGGCCGTTTGGGCCCCGCACTCCCCATGCAGCACGGGCCGCCCAGAGGGAACAGCCAGCATTTCAGCAACAGCGCCACCCAGAGGGAACAGCCAGCATTTCAGCGTTATAGACTCACAGACATTGGGCTACTATATATATATCGTATCCTGAGCTTTCATGGGTTTTGCCCATGATACCATGTATATTTTTGTTAGTCTCTAAGGTGCCACAGGACCACTTGTTGATTTTAAAGTTATTTTTTGTTTCTTTAGTGGTGACTCATCTGTATTACACATGCTCTTGTAAACTTCACACCTTAACTGTGATTCTTCAGAGTTCTAACTCAACTGCATCTCATTTTTTTTCTGTAAAAAGCAATATATGTGTGTAGGAATGGGGACAAGGAATGAAGATAAATTCCATTTTTTCAGTGATTGGCTGGTCCTGATTTGATGTGATCTCTGAAGGTTTCCCACCCATTGAGAATTAGAAGTCTGTAAAATGGTGCAGGAAGAAAATGATCCAATTTGTACTTGGTAGATGAACACTGTAAACTAAATCATGCCATTGCACTTGTGAGCAGTTAGCATTTAGGGTAAAACGATATGACCACATGCACATAGAGATTGATAATCAGGTTCAGTCAACTCTTCATAAAGTGCTTTCACAAAAACATATGAGTCTAAGAACATGATTCATTATTAACAATACGCAGTTTTCCAAATCAGCACACAGCACATTTGCACTGACAATTGCAATTTTTTGCCTTTATTGAATCCAGAATTGCTTGCTTGTTGATGTATGTATCTATGTATTCATGTATTTTAGTTCAAGGGAAAACTAGCCCTGTCATCAGTCTTACTCAAAAACAAACCTCAGGCTCTTTAGAATGGAGTTAAGATCAAAGGAACATCTGAAAGTATGATAGATTTTATGGATTAAATCAAGACTTGGCCAAACTCAGGAATGAGGAGAGTTCTCTTTTTATGGAATCCTTTTCTACTTTCTTGTTTGTCATTAAATAAATAAACTCCACTGCCTTGTGACTGAAGCTCAGTCACAACCTACTGAATCAGGTGCAAAAAGTGCTGAAGAAAAAGAGTACATGCAGGCAGACTTTGTCACTTTCATCTTACATGTTTATGATATGATTGTAAATTATGCTCTTTTGAATTTGAAGTTGAATATAGAACAGCTAGTGGAGTCATAAAGTTAGGTGTTCATTAAAATATTACCCGGTACTGACAAGTGGGTCTTTTTAAAAAATATATCATGCTTGGTATATACTTATTCATTGTGAATGTGATTTCTTTTATTGATGTGCTATATTATTTAATTTGATGAAAAACCTTGTTATAATAAATTCCATTGGAAGTAAATATTTACCATGTGGGAAAGATAATAGAATCATAGAATCATGGTCATTGAGTCCAAACCCCTGCCCAAAGCAGGACCAACCCACTAACTTATCCCAGTGAGGGCTTTGTCAAGCCAGGATTTAAAAACCTCTTGGGATGGAAATTCTACCACTTCCCTAGGAAACTTATTCCAGTGCTTCACCACCCTCCTAATAAAATAGTTTTTTTCTGCTCAGCTGGCGGTTACTCTAAGCGTGGTGCTCCCTTGCAGGGTGGGGGCAGGGAGCAAGAGACTTTACATATTCCCACTCCTCAGGCCCTGGCTGACCTGGGGACAGGAGGGGGGAGCAAGCGAAGTCTCCTCCCACTGCCAAGGGCATGGGTACCTAGAGGGAATCTAGAGGGAAGAACTGGTGGTTCTCTTCAGGGGCGGGAAAAGACTTTGTGCATCCCCTCACACCCAGACCAATCAGGGTCTGTAGGTGGGGAAGCACAGAAGTGTCCTGGTCCTGCCCCTTCCTCCTGAAGCCCTGCCTCTTCTGGGGTGGTCCAGGGTCACTTCAAAAATTTCTGAGGTGGCCCCCGGTCAAAAATTATTACCCACCCCTGCTCTGGACTCTATCCCTACCCTCCAGCATTTCTACCTCTTCTCTTAGTTTAGTGTCATCTGCGAACTTGCTTAGGTGCAATCAAACCCCTCATTCATAAAGATGTTGAACAAAACCAGCCCTAGAAACGACCCTTGGGGCACTCCGCTTGATACTGACTGCGAGCCATTGATCACTACCCATTGAGCCCGACAATGTAGCCAGCTTTCTGTCCACCTTACTGTCCATTTATCCAGTCCATACTTCCTTAACTTGCTGGCAAGAATGCTAAGGGGGACTGTATCAGCACCCTTGGATGCATTAGATCCAGCCCCATAGATTTGTGTACGTCCAATTTTTCTAAATAGTTCTTAACCTGTTATTTCTTCACTGAGGGCTGTCCACCTCCTTCCCATTTGGCATTGCCTAGTGCAATAGTCTGGGAGCTGACCTTGTCTGTGAAGACAGGCAAAAAAAATTAATATTTCAGCTTTTCCCACATCATCTGTCACTAGGTTGCCTCCCTCATCTAGTAAGGGTCCCATAGCCTCCCTGATCACCCTCTTATTGCTAACATGCCTATTGTAACCTCTCTTGTTACCCTTCACATCCCTTGTTAGCTGTAATTCCAGTTGAGCTTTGGCCTTCCTGATTACACCCCTGCATGCTTGAGAAATATATGTGCATTCTTCCCTATTCATCTGTCCAAGTTTCCACTTTTTCTCACCTTCCTTTTTGTGTTTAAAGTCACCAAGGATTCCACCGTTAAGCCAAGCTGGTCTACCATATTTGCTTTTCTTACTGCACATTGAGATGGTTTGTTCCTTCAATGAGGCTTCTTTAAAATAGAGCCAGCTTTCATGGATCCTTTGCCCCTTCATGTTAGCATCCCAGGATATCCTGCCTATCAGTTCCCTGAGGGAGTCAGAGTCTGCTTTTCTGAAGTCCAGGGTCTGTAATTTGCTGCTCTCATTTCTTCCTATAGTCATGATCCTGAAATTGTCCATCTCATGTTCACTGCTTGCCAGGTTGCCTCCCACATCCACTTCACCTACTAATTCCTCCCTGTTTGTGAGAAGCAGCCCCTGGTTGGTTCCTTCAGCACTTGTGTCAGGAAGTTGTCCCCAACATTCTCCAGGAACTTCCTGGATTGTCCATGTACTGCTGTATTGGTCACCCAGCAGATGTCAGGGTGCTCCATGAAAGCCAGGGCCTGTGATCTGGACTCTATTGTGATTTTTCTATGATAGTACCTGCACGTAATATTATGTTTTATAAAATTTACTAGATGGTCCAATATAGGCTGGTCATAGATATATATATATGTTTTCAGAAGTATTACTGTTGTTTACATAGAAGAAACAAGGTAATAAAGGTGAGATTAACCATATGGGAGAAAGCAATGTTTTATTTGTGGTACAAAATCATAACTTTGATCTATCATGATCCTTTGAATCATCAGTAGTGAAAAATGGGGCATGTGTCTTGTATCTGAATTTATAAGATACACAAAGCACCAAATAGCAGATGTTTCTTAAAATAAGCAACTTTAAAATAAGAGTCACTTTCTATCTTGCCATTATTTTTACCCTAGCATCCACTTTTCTAATGCCCTTTCTTATGACAGTCTAATTTTTTAAACATTGTAGTTTAGCTTCCGACATGCAATTAAAGGCAATCTTAATTTCATTGTTCAAGAAAGTAAAATGCTGGAGCAAAAGGTCACTATGAAAGAGCTTTGAGAGGAAATTCTGCCTGGAAGCATTCAATATGAAAAAAATATCATACAGTCTTATATGTTTTCTCTACATCTAGTATTTTGCATCTGAGACCAACTGAAATTAAATACGTGATTTTTTTTGGCGGATAAAGAATGAGAAAAAAATCGTAAACATACAAATGGTCTGGGCTGGCAATGACGCTGTTGACAATCTAGTTCAGAAATCTAGAAAACATAACGCATTGAAGAAGCATAGAATATAGGAAATGTTTTAACCTACTTAATTTTTTTCCTTAAGAAAAAGCTTTCAACTAACTTTTTTTGTCCCTTTTTTCTGCTTGGGTATATTGGCACTACAGGTTGAACCTCTCTAGTCTGACATCCTCTGGTTTGGCATGAGTTTAGTTAGCCAGATGTTCACTTATTATGGGTGTGGCCAAGTTTTCCACAGTCCCACAAAGTTTGTTTACAGCCACTAGTCCCGGCTCTCCATGTTATATGCTGTTATTTGGCTCTAATTTACCCCAATGTCTTCTAAGATCCCAGTAAGCAGTAGAGGTGTTGGTTATACTGGTAGACAATATTGACCTCCCATGGTTTAGCAAATTCTCTAGTTTGGCACCGCCCAGGTCACGAAGATGCCAGACTAGAGAGGTTCAATCTGTACTAGCAGGATCAGATAAATAGATGGCATATAAATTGTTACAAAGACAATTCTAAAATCTGAATACAGTGATCCTTTCTTGTTCATTTACTGCTTTTGAAGTCTTTAGGAAAACAACTTTAATATGGAGCATTATTTGGGTTATTTAAATATCATAGTCATTTAGTTAGTAAGCTCTCTTATGGAATGCCCCTCTTTATTTTGTCCAAACACAGTACCATGCTGCTTACTGCAAATTTAATCTATACCCCGATCCACTGGTCAGTTATTACACTTCCTGCTTTTGAAAGGCTTGCTACTAAAAAAGATTTTTCTCTTTAGACCATCGGTACATCCATCTGTAATTGAAACTCTCAAATAGCATTTATCATTTCATTTATGTCCTGATGTGTGAACCTTTTTCTATGTCAATGAGAAAATGAGAGAAAAATGCAATCTATTGTCCTTGATGGGGATTCTTGTTCCCCCTGGCTTGTTTGTTTGTTTGTTTTGTTTTTCATCCCCAGAGAGTGTTGGCAAATTTGGGTGCTTTAGAGTTGAAAAGTCATAACAAGCTTTTTCATAATGACTACAGCCCATGTGTTTTAATAGAGGACATAAATGTTTAATCAAGAAGGCTTGATTTGGGCCTCAAATATGTGTGTATTCACATGCACCTAGCAAAATGAATTATTGGATGTCCTAGTGGACTTTACAAGACTGGTAGCAGTATTCATATTTTAAGCTAGAATCCACATTATTCATGCTACTCCTTAGGCTTGGAATAGTCTCTTTTAATATACTATTTTCCTGAAGTCACAGTCTTAATCCACCATAAAAATAAATGCCACAAGTGCACACAACTGACAACATTCATACAGGTTTTGAGTGTGAGCACCTATGATTGTGGGTTGTGACGGGCACTGTATGTGATATGCGGTGCTGAACAGTGTTTACTTTTCTTTAAATAACAGCTTATAAGGGTGAATCAGGAGGAACATTGGCAGCAGATCTAGATAAGTGATTATTACCCTTTGTTTAACACTGGTGAGGTCAGATCTGATTCTGGGTCCCCCATTACAAAAAGGATGTGGATGCATTGGAGAAAGTCCAGTGGAGGGCAACAAACATGATTAGGGGCCTGGACCACATGACTTACGAGGAGAGGCTGAGGGGTTTGGGCTTGTTTAGTCCACAGAAAAGAAGAATGAGAGGTGATTTGATAGCAGCCGTTTACTACCTGAAGAGAGGTTGCAAAGAGGATGAAGAGAAGCTATTCTCAGTCATGACAGATTACAGAGCGGAGAGCAATGGTCTCAAGTTGCAGTGGGGGACATCTAGGTTGGATATTAGGAAAAGCTATTTCACTAGGAGGGTGGTGAAGGACTGGAATGGGTTAGCTAGGGAGGTGGCAGAATCTCCATACCTATAGTTTTTTTAAGTCCTGCCTTGAAAAAGCCCTTGCTGGGATGATTTAGTTAGAGTTGGTCCTGCTTTGGGCAGGGGGCTGGACTTGATGACCTGCTGAGGTCTCTTCCAACCCTAGGATTCTATAGTTTTATTCTATAGGACTTAATCTGCCTCTTCTTTTTTGCTGCTGCAGAGAGTCCTAATGGTCAATCTAATGAAACTGTGCTTGCTAGGGGAAAAGAAGAGAGTTCAGAATGCTTGGAGTTCTACACAAAGGGTCTCATTCCCTGAGTGCCACAGACGCATACTCTTCAGGGAGCCCTGTGGTGTTCCAGCACATGGGTGTGACAAATGTTCCATAATTGCACAAAATTACCTGCTATTATTTCGTAGTTGTGGTTGCAAGAGCTTCTGGGGCTGCTGCTCTGCAGGGTAGGGAGAAACTCCTGCATCAGACTCTTGTGGCTTTCACCTGTGCACTGTTCAGTTGCTAAGGCTTTGTTGCAGGAAGACAGGTTAAGCCAGTAAAGTGTATTTAAGTATAACCTGAGAGCAAACACTCAATAGGTGACTTGTCTAATGCTACAGGCTGTATTGATTACTGTGCCCATGGAGAGCATTCCCTTTGAGTCCTGTGTCTGAACACAAACTGAAGCATAGACTAGTTTTCAGTGAGTAGTTGGCCATGCTGAAAATAACAAAGTTAGTGAGTGAGAGTATAAGAGAAGTACTTGAGTTGCTTAGAGATTGGTGTGGCCAGTGTTCCCTTTAAGCTGTGTGCTTGTGTGGCTGCTCAGGAGAGTTTCTAATGGAGCCCAGATGATTAGCAGAGCACCACAGCTAGGTTTGGGTTTCTCCCAGTGGTGCACATTTACACATGCCTAGGTGCACACAAAAAATGTATCTGCTTATGGATGGAAAAAATCCACACATGGATGGAAAAGATGAGAGGGGAACATTGGGTGTGGCTCAGACAACTATGAACTTTGGAGATGCCAGAACCTAAACCCAAATATGGCAATTTGGAACCATTTCAGATAGCAATAGACATACTGTATAGCCTCAGTTTAGCAAGTTAGAGTTAATCTCAGTCTTAACATATAAGGCTGTTTCTTATCTTAATTTGTAGAGTTGTTATAAAATCATGTTGGCATCTAGCTGACCTGATTCTTAAACATAGAAAATGGATCTGTGGTTAAATTCAGCAAAGTAAACTGCTTGATGCTAGAGAGCTGACAGTGAAAAATATAGCAAGCTGCTTTATTGAATCAGTGACAATAACAGATGTGGCTACCGGTGACTGATTCACTTCACATTGCAGTGAATGCTTCTTAGGAGAATGGGCTGAGGCAGCCATACTGTTCAGAATGTATGGATGCATATAGGCTATGACTACTCTTAAAATGCTACTGGAACACAGCTGCAGCACTTCAGTGCAGACACTTAAGATTCGGCTACACTACAGAATTAGGTAGATGTAAGGCAACTTATGTAAACCTAAATACGGAAGGATTTTCCTGTCACTGTAGTAAACCCATCTCCCATAGTGGCAAGAGTTAGGTCAACAGAAGAATTCTTCCCTCTACACAAGGACTTAGGTCATCTTAACTTTGTCACTCAGGGATCTGGATATTTCAAACCCATGAATGGCATTGTTGCCTTGATCTAATTTTCTAGTACAGACTAACTTACTGAATATATTACAATAAATGAAAATCTCAGAGGGTTAGCATATTAGTCTGTAATTTTAAAAAGAATGGGTAGTCCTGTGGCACCTTAGGGTGTGTCTACACTGCACCCTAAACTCGAAATAAGATACGCAATTTGTGCTATGCAAATTGCATATCTTATTTCAAAACTATTTCAAAATAGCTTATTTTGAAATTTATCATATCTACACTGCACCAAATTTCAAAATAATGCGCTATTTCGAACAATCCTTTATCCCTCATTCAATGAGGTTTACCAGGATGGTGAAATAGCATGCCTGTTATTTCAAAAAATATTTTGAAATACAGGTGGCTTGTGTAGACTATTTAGGGATACTTCCAGTATCCCGAAAGAGCCATGCAGTGTAGATGTACCCTTAGAGAATAACAAATAGATCTATGGTATCATGAACTGCCATGGGCAATACCCACTTGTTCAGATGAGATAAGCCCACAACTACCTGTCTGCCTTTCATTCTGTATAATGCACACAGAGATCAGCTTATCCCTCACTGCACATAATACAAGTAAGTGAACTATATGCAGGAACTTCAGGGGGTAGCCGAGTTAGTCTGTTACAGAAAAAAATAGCAAGCAAATGGTCTGGTAGCACTTTATAGACTAACAAAACATGTAGATGGTATCATGAGCATTCGTGGGCACCGGTCATCTGAAGAAGTGGGCTGTGTTAGTCTATAAAGTGCTACCAGACCATCTGCGTGCTGTTTTTTTTATATGCAGGAAGCTAAAGTGGATTTTCAAGCGAGGCAGTCTCCAGACCATGGGCAAAACCCTCTTTGACTGCTATTGCCAGCTATATGCTGCATGAGGAGACACTATCCACTAGTGAACCATATATGTGTATTTCTCTGCACTTGGTACTTATATAGGTCCAGTAGCCTCTCCCCAGACACCAATCAGCACTCTGAATAAGCTGGCACAGAACTCATCTGAATGGTGTGCAGCAAACATGGAAACTTTCCTGCTTGGACACTTTACATTTATCTCACCCATACAGTGCTATTGAAGCATACCTCCTCTCCTCACCCCAGGAGTAAGCTTTTCCTACAATGGATTAGTCATGCACTTAAACTATGTTTGAGGTATCACCTTGTCTGGTGAAGGAAAACTCAAAAGTGCTGTTACAAGGCAATTATTTATATGCTTGTCATGTAAAGACTTTGAGGGCAAATTAATAGTGTATATTCAGAAGCTTTGATGAATGCAGGATATGAATAAAATATCAGCTGCTCCTTTTGAGTCAATGGACAGTAGAGTGAAAAGTGCATTGTAATTTTAAGTTTCTCTAGTATGCTGCCACATTTTGATCATTCACTAAGTCAGGCAATGACCAAGGTTGGGAAACCTGGTGCCTGAGAAAAAGGAGAACATTTCCACATTTTAATGAACTGCTCAGACTTTTCAGGTTGCATTGCCGAAGGCTGTGTGCTTCCTGCATTCTGCTCAAAATAGGTGATTTTATCATTAGAGGAAATGTCTGTTAACCCATCTTTATTATGGCAGCCTGTGTAATATTTTTGTAGCCATTTGAATTTTTTCACCAAAAAGGACTTTCAAAAAAAGTCCTGTGCAATTGCTTATAAATTGTCTGCTTCACCCTTAAATTTTTGACCAAATGCTCATATGATTTATCTCTTACCTGCCCATTTGTGCACACCGTTTTTGTTCCTGTTATTCATCTGGGATCAAATTTAATGTTCACTGTATAAAATATCATGTCCAGTAACTGATTTTTTCATAAGCATTTGCAACTCTCTTCCAAGAGGACAGAATTGGCACAACTATCTATGGACAATAAATATTTAAAAAGTGGAAAGGCTGATCCAGAATCTCAGGTATTATAAGTTCGGTAGCTCTGTTGAAGTCAGTGGAGTTATCCTGATTTATACCAGTGAGCAACTGGACACATAATTTTAATTCTTAATGAAGAATTTTTAAAATGTTCAACTTTTTTCTTCTTTCTCTTGGCTGAGGCCTTTAAGTTCATAACTAGAGAAAAGCCATAAAAATGATTAAAGGATTAAAAATCATGCCTTATAGAGATAAACTAAATACAGTAAAACTCCTGTAAGCAGGGTCAGGATAAGCTCTACCCTGACAACTGGTGGTGAACTGGGGCGAGTGGTGCAAAGAGACTTCAGAAGCTGATCTCATTTGCATAGCTACACCCAATTTGCATAGACACACCCACCCTGCCTAGTATGTGCTCACAGCAGCCCAAATGGTCACTTTGGCCACTGTGGGATCCCCAGTCTCTCTGTTATTGAGGCAGGGGGGATAAAAGTGTTGTTACCCTGATTATGTGAATCAAGGACAACGGAATGGTGGAACTGTTTATGACAGAGGGATTCGCCATAAGCTAAGTAGCACTTGCTAGACCAGGGCATGGGTTCCAAACCCAGTCAAGTTGAGAGAGGCTGGGGATAGATCTTTGTGTGGGCTGGGTCTGCCCCTGTCTGAGGGCCTAAACAACACTGATTGCACTCCTTCCTTTTTCTACTGTGGAATATCAGAACTAATTTGGATTCCATTAGGAATCTAGTTGTGAGCTGTTGAGTTGACTTTACTGTGGGCTAGTAGAGCAGTACCACTGAGGCTCCTCTATTATGAGCTGAAATTACTGTGTGCTGTGGGGAACCTGGTGCTATGCTGTGGAAGAGCTGAAATCACTATTGCTGTGGGGAGCTTGGTGCTATGCTGAGCAGACAGCAGAGCAGTTTGTGGGGATGACCGGTGGCTGGTAGGAGCAGCAGCAGACAGCCAGTGGAGCAGCTGCAGGAGCAACCAGCTGGCAGCCAGGGACGTGGACTGAGACCGCTGGCAGAGCCGGACAGTTCGGGGGACAGCTGAGGCGGCTCACTGGACAGCAGGTGGAGTGTGGCGGAGTGACTCACGTTGATGTCAGCAGCAGAACCCTATGGAGAGGCGGAGCCATCGGTGGACCATGTAAGGTGTATCAATCCCCGCCCCCTGCCGGGTGAACTTTTGAACCCTGGGGCGGCACTGACCCAGAGCAGAGACTTTTGGGGTGTTGGACTTTGGGTGATTTTTTTTGGGTTGCTGGACTCAAGAAACTCTTGTGGTGTTGGACTTTTGGGACTTTGGGTGATTCGTAGCTGGGGGGTGGGTCTTTGCTCATGTTTGGTCTATGAATCTGAGTTGTGGTGTTTTCCCAGTTTAATGCTGATATCGGTTACCTCGTTATTAAAGGTTTGCTACTATTCTGAGTCTCTGTGCTTGCGAGAGGGGAAGAATTGCCTCTTTGAGGCGCCCAGAGGTGTATGTAAGATTTCCCAGGTCACTGGGTGGGGGCTCGAGCTGGTGTTGTATTACCTTGTTGGGAGGAGACCCCTAGATACTGAACCCAGCCCTTGCTGCTATTAACTCGGCCTGGCAGAAGGGTTACACTCCAAGGCTATGTCTACACTCGTGGCTTCTTGCGCAAGTACGGCCGTTCTTGTGCAAGAATCTGCAGAGCGTCCACACTGCCGCCCGCTCTTGCGCAAGTAAATTTACAGTACGGCGTGGTAAGAGAGGGCTTCTTGCACAAGAGCTACACTCTTTTTTAACAGGTGTAAGTCCTCTTGCACAGGAGCTCTTGCGCAAGAGGGCAGTGTGGATGCTTGGCAGGGATTTCTTGCACAAGAAAGCCCTATGGCTAAAATGGCCATCAGAGCTTTCTTGCGCAAGAGAGCGTCCACACTGCCATGGGCGCTCTTGCGCAAAAGCACAGCTCACACATGGCAGTGTGGACGTTTTCTTGCGCAAGTCTTTTTGCACAAGAATACTTGCACAAGATGTTCTTGCGCAAGAAGCCGCCAGTGTAGACAAAGCCCAATAGTCTGGCACCCAATTGTCCAGCACTCCCGATAGTCTGGCATCAAAATGGCAAGCGCTCCTGATGGAACCGGGACAGAACCCAGAACTGTTCAGGTCGGCCGCTCTCACGTGTGTTACATCAGGGAGGGGAGGCATTTGGCTCTGGGGAAGGGAAGAGGAGTGGGATTGGGTTACAGCAGGGAGGGGAGGTGCTTGGCTCCCCTGGGGAGGAGAAGGGAAGGGGGATTGGGTTACGCACGCGTCCCGGCCAGCTCATTGAAAAGCTGGCCGCTCAGCACACACATGCCCCAGTGCCTGGAGGGAGATGTGTAGCTGTACCGGCGGCTCCGGTACCCGAGCATAAGGTTGGGAGGAGAGGGGGATTGGGTTGGGAGTATGCAGTACCTCCTGATACTCTGGCATATCCAATAATCTGGCACCACCTAGGTCCCAAAGGTGCTGGATTATTGGAAGTCTACTGTAGATTGAGATCTTTGAGTCTAACACACAGACAGTGAAGGGGTGACTTGATTACAGTCTATAGCTACATGAGGAACAAATATTTAACAATGAGTGCTTCAGTCTAGCAGAGCAAGGTATAACATAACCCAATGGCTGGAAGTTGAAGCTAGACAAATTTGGACTGGAAATAAATAATTTTTAAATGACAAGAGTAATTAACCATTGGAACAATTTACCAAGGATCATGGTGGATTCTCCATAACTGATACTTTTCCAAACAAGATTGGCTGTTATTCTAAAAGATACACACTGGGAATTATTTGGGAGGTTATAGAATCTTAGACAGAAACTTGTCAGGGATGGTCTAGATAACACTGAATCCTGCCCTGGGTTTAGGAGACTGGACTAGATGTCCTCTCAAGGTTCCTTCCAGTCCTAAAATTTTGTGATTTTATGATTCCTGCCTTAGTGTCTATATATCTAGTGCTACTATAGTACAAATTATTAGTAATCATATTAAACAATATGTGCATACACTAATCTTATCAGCGTTTGATTTATTCAAGCTTCTTGCTAGGCTCACTCTCCAGGGTCTCTGGTAGTGGTTTTCATGTACAGATGTATAATAGGGTTCTTGGGCCAATAGATAGACTTGATTCCCTTGTCTTATTAGTGTCATTCCTCCTACAATCCAGAACTTATCACTAAGCAGTCCTCTTATCTTATACTCTAAAGGGCTAAAATTGGCTCTTCTTACATTATCTCAACTCCCCTTTTATTCCGTTTTAAAAAATGAAAACAAAACAAGCATCTGAATTCTTTACTATTAGCTATGGTATATTTGCCTCTGAGAGAGTCATCCACTAACTCTCACCTGTACATTCAGGAATATCTCCCTCCTTGGGGCAATCAGAGGTTTAGATTAATTATGCTAATCAGCCACTACAGGATGGCACAATTAACCAGAGCATGCAATAACTTTGGAAGTCTGTACAGGATCTTCCTTTCCTGCTGAGCTTAATTTCACGATCCAGTGCAATAATTTAAAAATAAAACCAAAAACCAACATCAATTTGCTTTTTCATTTATTCTGTAGGTTGCACTAAATCTCCAAAAAAGCTTGTGGGGGGAGATGGGGGCATCATAACCCCTACATCAAATTGCCCCTCTACTTCTGTTATTTCATTTTTGCAGTAAGAGGACGACAACTTTAAAGAATATATGTTTGTATCCCACCGTGAAACATTTAGGTAGAGCATCATATTCAGTTCTGGTGGCCTCCGCACAAGGAAGGGGTCAGGAAGATCCACAGAATGGCTAGTAGAGAGGCAGCGTTAACTTTTGATCTGAGAGACTGAAGTTTAGAAGACTGTGAATGAAAAAAGGCATAGTTAACTTGATGGAGGTATTCAAAGTTATAAAGAGTTAGTGAAAACTGAATATACTCTTCCTCGTATTATGAGAGACCAGAAGGATACTCAGTGAAACTGCCTTTCTTTTATAGCCTTCTCATTGTTAATTTTCCTGTATACCCATTTTATTTCACATTCAATTATATTTTTAAAAAAATCCAAACCAATCACCGAATAAATCTTTGGTGTATGTGCTATTTTAATCACAGACTAAGGCTATGTCTAGACTGCGGAGCTTTTCCGGTAACAATTTCCAAAAATGCGGACGTGTTCTTTCGGCATCCCTGTGTTCCCTGTATTCCTCTCGGTGAGAAGAATAAGGGATGTTCCAAAATAGGAGGTTTTTTTTGAAATTTGGCCCCATGTAGATGTAAATTTGGAAAAGCCTGTTTCGGAAAAAATGTGGGAAAAGATATGCAAATTGCAGTTTGCAATTTGCATATCTTATTCTGACTTTTCTCTGCAGTGTAGACATATCCTAAGATTATGGCACTATGAAGAATTTCATTTGTCGGGACATTGTTTTCATTCTCACTGTTAGGGCAACATCACAATCACCTCTGAGAGGAAAAATAAGCACTGAAAAAAACCCAATTTATTTTATTTATTTATTATTTACTTACTTGACTTCTACTAATGCTGCAATACAGTAGCTAGAGCAAGTGTCATAGAAGATTCAGAGCTAGGAACTCCTGAGTTGAAAACCTAGTCCTATTGAAATTAATGAGAGTTTGCTACTGAATTTAGAAGGTTAATGATGTATCTTCCAAACTCTACCTTCCTCTTTTGATACTTACTTTCTTTGTGGTTTCAGCCACGTCACTTAGGGTATGGCTAGACTGCGGCGGTTTTTTGGGATACCTCTGGTATCCCGAAAAAGCTCCACCACCTCCAGGGAACGCGTTTGCTCTTCCGCTTTTTTTTTGCAAAAGAGCAAACACGTTCTTTCGGAAGCCCCTGTATTCCTTGTTCTACGAGGAAGAAGGGGGCTTCTGAAAGAGGGTTTTTTTCCCAACATTTGGCCCAGTCTAGATGGGCCAAATGTCAGAAAAACCTCTTCCAACAAAAGAATCGGAAAAAGGTACGCAAAATGTGCTACACATTTTGCGTACCTTTTTTGTGTACCTTTTTCCGACAAAAGCTTGTGGTCTAGCCATACCCTAAGTCTCTCTTTCACAGCTTCTCAGCCTGTAATATGGGAGTAGCAATACTAACCTGATGCACAAGGATGCTGAGAACTAGAGAATATTTGTAAAGTAACAAGTGTAAATAGTCTTGTGATGTTGTGTTTAGACACTATATAGTGATTATCAGAAGAGGGTTATATATTTCCCTAAGCAGAAAATTTAACATAGTTGTTTATGCCCTCATTTAAGGAACTGCCAAGCAATTAACATCATGATTGGAAATATGATTGGAGTTAATTGCTATAAAATGATAGAAATACTGGAGAGGGCTGCTTCTGTTGTGGCTAAAGTCTGTTCAGGGAACTGACCCATCCTGAGATAATGGGAAAGTTATGGTTGCAGGAAACCACACAGTAAATTTGCTTTAATTTAGTGGTCATTTTTTGCAACTTCCTTTTTGCCATGAACCCCAAACCTGTAGGTTGCTTCTCTAGTGGCTAGCACTTTCACTTATTAATTAAAATGATCAATAACAAATGTGATCAGTTTATAGATTAGTAATGTCAAGTAATTTATACTTATTACAATTAATGTTACATTTGGAAAAAATTATGTACCAAAATAAAATACCCCAACTTCCTAGTGAAGGCTTTTAGCAGTTAACGTGTTTAGTACCAGTACAGCAAGATGTCATCAGAAGCATAGAACCATCAAAATAAAATGTTTATTTTTTAATTATTTTTCACATCTCTTTTGCAAATGGCCCCAGACTAAATTTAATAGCAAAGGAGAAAGAGGATGATGCTCCTTGTTATTTTAGACAAAGTGAATGAATTCCGAAACACCCTGTCATACCTAGTGTTGTGGAATTTAGGGTATAAAATGTAAAATCAACAGACAAATTCAATGCCCATATTAAATGTATATAAGATTTGAAACAGAATCTCCCAATCCACTTCATCAGATGCTTTTCCGATAGCCATCAACACAAGGAAAGAAGAAATGGGATGTAAAGGTACATGATTTTTTAAAAAGTGTAATAAATAAATCGATTTCATGATACACAATCTTCTCAAAAATAGGACAACGTTCTCTTCAGTTCATACTGCAGCTGTCGTATTGGCAATGCCCATTCTTCCCTTGTTCCACATGTGGAGATTCCACTGATACCAGCATTAAATTTTTGCATGTGGAATGTATACAGAATGTAGTATTGAGATCTGTAGTTAGATAAAACAGCTCTGGAATGAATTGGGGAAAAAAACTATTTTGCCCATCATTTGAAGATAAAAGCTTGATGTCTTAGTTCTGAGGTTTATATCATTATTGAGGGATACTGCTAACTCTAGAAATGCAACGTAAATTAAACTCTTTCAGATTAATTTCTATGTTGGCCTTCAGAGCAACTCCTTCCCTTCAATAGATTTCAACCTAAAGTGACTATTCTTAACATATCATTTATTTTCAAATATCACTTATTTGTAGTGATAGAGGTCCTAGTGTTATTCCCTATTTTTAACATACAGAATATCCCTGAACCCTGTAATATCACAAGAATTAATGTTTTAAACACAGTTTCAGTATGAAATGCACAGATTGCTTCATATAACAAAAGTAATTGTGTGGGGGGGTTGTTTTTAATAAAAAATATGGGTCAAATATTTTTGTTGATTATTTCTGTAAAACCCAAATTTAATCAACAGGATTGCATGGTTTAACTGAGAAGAGAATTTAGTCTTTTGCTTTTGCTTCCTGTCTATATTTTATTAAGAAAATGAATATTCTGGTTATAATTTTCTGTACTTTTTCTTATCAGGAAAGTTCACTAAAATGTTTTCTGTTTAATTTAATGATATCCTATACTAAAACAGGGAAAAGGAAATAAAATAAGTCAAATTTTGATTTAGAATGCCACTGAGCCATCTTTAAATTTCTTGAAAGAGTTAAACTCAAGCTTTATTAGTTCTTCTGCTTTTCCTAGCATTGCTTGACATTTTTAGCATCACCCCTGATTTTTAATGTTACAGAGCAGAGAATTATGAGTCAGATTACTTCGTGTGTCGGGTTATAAACATGAGCCATGAGTCCCTGAAATCCTTTGTTGTTATAGGCAGAATACATTTAACTCTCTCCATTTAGGGTTTAGTCATCCTCTTCATAAATCTTTTGATAAATGAGGTCATTAAAATTAATACAATATTAAAAACTGCTCTCAATAATTATAATGCTTCAACACTATTTCTTCCCAGATTAAACTTGCTATTTGTTTTTATCTTCCCATCCAAGAACTTTAACCAACCTTATTTATAGCAATCCTGAAGCCTTGCAGCTGGTTATAGCCTAAGGCAACCACAATATTCTTGTCTAAATCCTTTATAAATTAGGTTTAAATTACATAGCATCTTCGTATGGAGAAGTAAGTTTTAACATTCACCATTTTCTTCCACATCTCATATTTAAACATGTTGATTGTCTTTTAGTAATAGTATTTTTAAAATGTTGTTTCAGTCCTTTCTAATCCTACCAGGTAATTTGCTTGATAGTCTCATTAACCTTTCCATTAACAAATTTTACCTGTCATATATTCCCACCCACCTATTAACTGAGTCACTGTATGTTGACTTGTACTGTGGTGAGTGGTTTTTGTGTAAGTAGAGGCCTTTTTTTTGCACGTAATAAAACAGATGAAATCTATGGAAAGGGTTTTCTGTAAAAGGTAGGGTTATATGCCAAAAAAGTCTTTCAACCCTAATGTCAAGGACTGTGAAGCACATATCACCATCCCATATGATTAAGCTCATGTTTAGTATGATGCCATGGTATTCAGAAGCTGATTCCCACAGACACTAATGCATATGCTTCATACTTGTGCATGGACCCATAATACAAATGTTTGTAAATGTTTGCTGAATTGGTATTGGGATTGTGATTAGTCCTGTGTAGAAAGCAACACTGAGTAAATGTTCTGTATGATGAGGATACATTCATGCTGAGTCCAAGTGCCAAAATTCAAAATCTTTCAGAAGATATAGGTTCCACAAACTTTTCATTAGAACAAAAATAGAAACAAATGTATAACCTGGTCTGTACTTGATAAACTTAAAAAAACAACAAATAATCTGGTAGCACTTTAAAGACTAACAAAACATGTAGATGGTATCATGAGCTTTCGTGGGCACAGCCCACTTCTTCAGATCTTTTAAATGTCTTCTACCACATGCAGTAATATACAGTGAGCTTTTCTACACTAGTTTACCACGTTTTAAGCCAACATAGATCCACTTTGGAATGAAGAATTAACTTTCTTTTAATTTACTGCTTCCTTGTTTGCAATAGCTCCTATAATCTTCCTCTCAGCAGAGACCCAATAAACTCCTCTCATGGGCAGCACAAGCTGAAACATGCAGTGAGCTAATTACCTTACATTAGGCATTTCAGAAATTACGGGTAGCTAATCTTCATAAAGCTAATCACTCAGAAAAGAAGGCTCTGAGCAAATAAGCATCACAAGCCTTTATTTTAGAAACAATTAGGAGTGACCCTAATCTTATTTTAAAAAATTTGGAGTGCTTCCAAACATGGAACAGTATGTGGCTGCCTTCACTAATTCCATAAAGTCCTTGCATTTTGTTAGTGACCATCCTTTTTGATCCACTTAGTTTTTCCCTTCTGATCCTCTAAAGCTTCAGTTTTCAAATGCCTTTATAAATCTAAAAAGGTAATGTCATCTGCATCCAATTTATCAAATACCACAGGCTTTTAAGTCTACTCTTTTGAATTTATTATAAATTTCAAAAAGTTAATTTAAATATTTTCAATTTACGCATTCTTTAGTTTTAGTGAGAGTGATAACATTTTCTCTTTAATTTGAATCTCTCCTCCTCCTCCATTACTTATGCCCTAAATCTGCTGAAATAATATTTTAAAATGATACCCCTTCAAACAACAAGTTCTAAGTGCTTCTGGATTTTGCTTGTGCTGCTTATTAGCACAGTAGAAAGTAAAGAGTCTATATTTTGAGTATAATAATAGTACTTTGCAATTACACAGGACCTTTCTTCTTCAAAACAGTTTGAAACATTAATTGAAATCTCTTAAACCTGAATTAAATATATTGTTTATATTGACCTCACTTGACAGTCTCTGTAATTCCTGAAGTAAATATATTTTAGTAGATATGGGACAAATCACCATACTCTGAATGTCCCACACTTTGGAAGAGATTAGCTCAACACACAGATACAAACATTGCAGATTGCTCTGACCATTAAGTAACATTGGGCTGGGTTGTATTTATGTTGAATAGGGGAGTGCTCTTTATTCATTAGAGCAGGTGACCTATAGCCTGATTTGTTTCTCACACCAGTTTTACACTGGCTTCACTGGAATTACCATTGATTTACACCAGTATAAGGAAGAGGAGAACTGGCCCTTGAAGTCCTGGCCCTTTACCACAGATTAGTTCCATGAACTTGGACAAGTCATATGTGCTAGAGTGTGGGGGAGCCATAAATGCATAGCACCATATCATTCAGTTGCCTAATCATGAAAGTGTTAATTTTAACTGCTCAGTGCCTAAATGTACACATTTGTATAATGGGAAAATGGGATAATATTTATCTCACAGGACTGCTGAAAGGGTTAATTACTACTTGTAAAGCCTGAGATCAATAGTAGTTCTTCAATATTTAAGGTTACAACCAAGTTTCATTTATTTCTGATATTCTTCCCCCTTTCACCAAAATAACAAACATTTAAACATTTGATCTTCAAAACTGATAGGTTAAGTCTGGGGCCACGGTAGAATTTTTCCACCAAAGTTAATGTGAATTGGATGAAGGAGTGCACGTTACAGGTCCTCTTCTGTGTTAATCTGACAGGGATATGACTCTGTTGCAGTCCTAGATAGAGTGCTTTTACCTCAAGTTCCAAAGCTTTTAGCTTTGGAAGTGCCTACTTCAGCCTCTTGTGTGTTAGCCAAGATGCTGCCTGTCACACTATGGGTACGTCTACACTTGCCCCCTAGTTCAGACTAGGGAGGTAAATGAAGCATACCAAAGTTGCTAATGAAGCACGGGATTTAAATATCCTACGCTTGATTAGCATATTCGTGGCTGGTCGCCATTTTAAAATGCCGGTCGCCCAATTTAACTCGCCGCGTGTAGACGCGGTAGTCCGATCCAAAATCCTTCTCTTGAATTAACTGTTTCTCCTCCTGCAATGAGGAGTAAGGGAAGCCGACAGGAGTGTTTGCTCCCATTGGCCTCCCACTGTGGGGATGGCAGGGGAAGTCGAATTAAGGGATGTTGACTCCAGCCACTTAATTAAAGTAGCTGGTGTTGTGCATCTTGATTCGACCTTCCCCTTTAGTGTAGGCCTAGCCTAAGGCTGAAATCCTGGTCTCACCTGAAGTCAATGACAAAATTCTCACTGACTTCACTGGAGCCAGAATTTCATCCTAAATGGCATTATTAATTAGTAATAGTTCCTATAGCGTACCAAAAACTCTGCTTTTCTTAATAAGGATCTGTCTACTGATACACTGATATTTGAACCAGAATCTTTCCCACCTGGGTATAAAAAGGAAATTATTCAATATCACATGGAGTTCCTAATTCCTCCTACTTGTGGGATGGTAGAATCTGGCCCTAAGAGAAGCATGATAATTGTATATGCAAATGTCTGAATAGTGTAACGTTGATACGATAGGAGAGTTACTTAGAGTGATTCGAATTGATAGTGGAGTGAGGGCTGTTAGCCTGGGCAACAATCCAGTCAAAAGCCCCATCAGTTTACATTTTCCTGTTACCTCGATTCCCTCATTTACATCACATTTTCTTAGGAAAAAAATCACCAGGAGAACCTGCAACCAGGATGACATGTTCAAAATATGTGAAAAGAGAAAGACTTGGTTGTGTAGGTTTTTTAATGAGAATTGTTCTTTCTTCATACATGTAATGTAAACATGTACATCTTAAATGCCTTCATAAATCAAAAGTAATCTATAAATATGGATTGTAGACAATGGTATTAAGGCTGACCATAATTGTCTGATTTTCAAAGGTAGTTCTGATTCACTCAGTCCTTTAGAGCTACAGATGCCTCCAAACATATTACATAAAGTGGGCTAAAAATGAAAAGTTACTGCTCTAATTTATTATTTCTACTGTATATGCTAAGGGTTTTGTCTGTTTATTTCCCTGTGCAGGCTAGCATTAAAACACCATCATCAATTAATGGAATGAAACTAACCTCCTCACTAGCTTTTCACTAAAGCTTATAGACACATTAAAAGTAGAAGTAAAAATACCTATTCACAATGGATTGCATTGCTATAGGGCTGTATTCATTAGTGTTAATGTTAACAGTAGAAGTTCTGCTGCACACACACAGAGCAGAGACTTCCAGAGAGATGAGAGACTTTGTGAGAGATGGTAAATGGTAATCTTCAAGCTGCAGGATTCCTAGGCAAGAGCAATTCTTCAAAAGCATGTGAAATCTAACAGAAGCTTGATATTTGCAATTATGTTCACTGCTGCATTGATGTGCCGCCAGTAAAAATTCTAAAATAGATAGAATAACCTTAACCAAGCCTACGTCAACACTAGAGACCCTTGGAGGGACATAACTGCACTGCTGCAACTATGTCACTATAAAATCTCCATGTAGTCCACTTTTTGACATCCAGAGAGAGCTCTCCCATTGGCATAATTAATCACACTCAATGAGTGGACGTAGCTGTGTCAATGGGACACATCAATCTTCCATCAATATAGCACGGTCCACACTGGCACATTTATCAGTGTGTCAGTCAGGGTGCATCTGCACTGCACCATAACTCAAAATAAAATACTCAATTTGAAGTATGCAAATTGTGTATCTTATTTTGATGCTATTTCAGAATAGCTTATTTTGTCATTTAGCGTTGTCTACACAGCACCAAATTTCCAAATAAAGTGCTATTCCAAAACATCTTTCACTCCTCATAGAATTTGGTTTACAGGGATGTCAGAATAGCAAACCTGAAATAATGGGCTTGCTGGTATTCCAAAATAGCATTGCAGTGTAGATGTAGCCTCAGGGGTGTTTTTTCACACCCCTGACCAACAGAAGTTTTACCAATAAAAGTGCTAGTATAGACAAAACCCAGGAGATGAAAAAGAAAATTAAGCTTCAAACAATGGATAATACTAAATTATTATATAGCGCTTCTAATCTGTGGATCTCAAAGCACTTTACATAGAGCAGTGAGTGTTATCCTCATTTTACAGATAAGGAACAGTAGTTTAGTCTCAGAGGTGAGACTAGAACTCAGCATTTTTTTTACTCTACTGAACTGCAACTATACTATGATTTGGTTAAACTTAAAAAACAATGGATAGTCTTGCAGCACCTTAGAAACTAACAAAACATGTAGATGGTCTTGAGCTGTCATGGGCACAATCCACTTCTTCAGATGAATGGAATTATTAAAGGTCCAGTTTCTAAATAAATAGGGGATGGGGGAGGAGAGAAGGAAAAAGAAGGAAAAGAAACGTGTTTTGTTAGTCTCTAAGGAGCTTCAAGACTATTTGTTGTTTTTTAAGTTTTTCCAGTTACAGACTAACCCCTCTGAAGCTTATGATTTGGTTAGGTTGTCTGTGAATACAAGGTATTTAGTCACCTACCCTCTTCATTTTTTAATTTTTTTCTTAGCATATGATAACATACAGTGCATGGGGGTCAGAGAAGAAAATGGAATCAGGGAGTTTCTTCTCAGCTCTACTATGTACTTACTGTGTGACAAAAAAACAGTTGACCTCTTTATTCTTCAGGGAATTTATCTTTAAACAATAGAGAATAATGCTTGCCTCATGTGGTATTGTTAAACTTAGGTAATTGATATTTTAAATTGCAAAGTGGAAATTAATAGTGTACCTAATAGCTAACCTAAATCTCCCATGCTGCAGATTAATCCCATTACTTCTTCTCCTGCAGTGACAGAGAGAACAATTTATCCCCATCCTCTTTATAGCAGCCCTTCACATATCATAAAACTGCTTTTAGGCACCCTCCACAGTCTTCTTTTCTCAAGATTAAACATGCCCACACTTTTTTTTACATTTCCTCATATATCAGGTATTGCAAATCATTTATCATTTTGGTTGCTCTCCTCTTGACTCTCTCCAGTTTGTTTTTCTTATAGTTTGGTGCTCCACACTAGACACTATACTCCAGCTGAAGCTTCACAAGTGCTGATTAGAGCAAGATATCAACAACTTCCAGCCTGCCATCAGCCTCAGCCTGGATTAGTCCACACAAGAGATCCACTTCCTTGGCACTACAGTAGAATTAAACGACAGACACATTTCCACCATCTTATGCCAGAAACCTGGGATTCCTTTCCCATTCCAGCTGGCTGTAATGGAAGCATTGATTCAGACCCTGCTTAGAATCATAGACTCATAGAGCACTAGATGTACAATGCAATACCTCCTCTCACTGTATCCTGCCTGTCTAGTATAGCCTAGTATATTCCAGTCATTAGATTTATTTTAACAAGTCTCTGTCATGCCAATTAAGTCATAATTTAGCTTATGTGCTATTACTTCCAGGTTTTTTTGTTTATTCTTAATATTCCTTTCATTTGTGAACAGACATCTAATACGATGAGGAGATTCCTCCACTGATTTCCCGCAGTTCCTCCTATGACTCTATAGAAATTTTCCATTCTTCCCCTCCCCCCCCAAATACTAGCCCTCTATTAGTTATTGTATATCTAACTCTGGGCTTAGAGAACGTGCCCCCTGTGAACATAATTTAAAGCCCTCCTCACTAAGTAAGCAAGGTGGTGTGTACATATACTCTTCCCTTTCATAGAATCATAGAGCTGGAAAAGACCTCAGCAGGTCATCAAGTCCAGCCTCCTGCCCAAGGCAGGACCAATCCCAACTAAATCAACCCAGCCAGGGCTTTGTCAAGCCGAGACTAAAAAACCTCTAGGGATGGAGATTCCACCACCTCTCTAGGCATAGGCGTGCGCAGCACATTTCACTAGGGTGTGCACCCAGGGAATTTTATTAATTTATTTTTTTAAAGGTGAACATTTATTGAATACTCAATCATAAAGGACATGCTGTGAGTGAACGCGGGCTTTCTATACATTTCTACAACATCTATATTATGCAATTCGGCGCTTATTGCTTAATACAACAACCTAGACTTTAAAACTAAAAGAGCGTATCACGCGATTAAATTAAAATGCAAAGCCACTTTTATTTTGAGACATTAGGGTGTGCCTGGGCACATCTGGCACACCCCCTGTGCACGCCTATGTCCCTAGTAACCCATTCCAGTACTTCTCCACCCTTCTAGTGAAATAGGTTTTCCTAATATGCAACCTAGACCTCCCCCTCCGTAACTTGAGACCATTGCTTCTTGTTCTGCCATCCGTCACTACTGTGAACAGCCTTTCTCCATCCTCTTTGTAACTTCCCTTCAGGAAGTTGAAGACTGCTATCAAATCCCCCCTCACTCTTCTCTTCTGCAGACTAAACAAACCCATATCCCTCAGTCTTTCCTCATAGGTCATGTGCTCCAGCCCCCTAATTATTTTTGTTGCCTTCCGCTGGACCCTCTCCAATGTGTCCACATCCTTCCTATAGTGGGGGGAGGGAGGGGCCCAGAACTGGACACAATACTCCAGATGTGGCCTCACCAGAGCCAAATAAAGGGGAATAATCACTTCTCTAGATCTGCTGGCAGTGCTCCTCCCAATGCAACCTAATATGCCATTAGCCTTCTTGGCTACAAGGGCACACTGGAACCGCAGATCCTTTTCTGCAGAACTGCTGCTTAGCCAGTCGGTCCCCAGCCTGTAACAATGCTTAGGATTCTTCCATCCCAAGTGCAGGACTCTACATTTGTCCTTGTTGAACCTCATCAGATTTCTTTTGCCCCAATCCTCTAATCTGTCTAGGTCACTCTGGACCCTATCCCTACCCTCCAGCATATCTACCTCTCCCTCTAGCTTAGTGTCATCTGTGAACTTGCTGAGGGTGCAATCCATCCCCTCATCCAGGTCATTAATAAAAAAACCGGTCCTAGAACAGATCCTTGGGGCACTCTGCTAGAAACTGACTGACAACCTGACATCGAGCTGTTGATCACTACCCATTGGGCCCGACAGTCTGGCCAGCTTTCTATCCATCTTATAGTCCATTTATCCAATCCATATTCCCTTAACTTGCTGGCAAGAATATTGTGGGAGACCGTATCAAAAGCTTTGCTAAAGTCAAGGTATATCACATCCACTGACTTTCCCATATCCACAGAGCCAGTTACCTCATCATAGAAGCTAATCAGATTGGTCAGGCATGACTTGCCCTTCGTGAATCCATGTTGATTATTCCCGATCATTTTCCCCTTTTCCAGGTGCTTCAAAATGGATTCCTTGAGGATCCCCTCCATGATTTTTCTGGGGACTGAGGTAAGGCTGACTGGTCTGTAGTTCCCTCAATTGTCCTTCTTCCCTTTTTTAAAGATGGGCACTACATTTGCCTTTTTCCAGTCATCCAGGATTTCTTCTGATCTCTACGAGTTTTCAAAGATAATGGCCAAAGGTGCTGCTATGTCATTTGCCAACTCCCGCAGTACCCTCAGATGCATTAAATCCAGACCCATGGATTTGTGTATGTTTAGCTCTAAATAGTTTCTAACTTGTTCTTTCCCCACCAAGGGCTGTCCACCTCCTTCCCATACTGTGTTGCCTAGTGCATTAGTCTGGGAGTTGACCTTGTCTGTGAAGACAGAGGCGAAGAAAGCATTGAGTACTTCAGCTTTTCCCACATCATCTGTCACTAGGTTACCTCCCTTATCCAGTAAGGGCCCCAAACCCTCTCTGATCACCCTGTTATTGCTAACATGCCTAAAGAAACCTTTCTTATTACCCTTCACAGCCCTTGCTAGCTGCAATTCTAGTTGCGCTTTCACCTTCCTGATAACTCCACTACATTCTCGAGCAATATATTTATACTCCTCCCTAGTCATCTGTCCAAGTTTCCACTTCTTGTAAGCTTCCTTTTTGTGTTTAAGCTCACCAAGGATTTCCCAGGTAAGCCAATCTGGTTGCCTATCGTATTTGCTTTTCTTGCTGCGCATCGGGATTGTTTCTTCCTGTGCCTTTAATAAGGCTTCTTTAAAATACTGCCAGCTCTCCTGGACTCCTTTCCCCTTCATGTAAGCATCCCAGGGAATCCTGCCCATCAGTTCTCTGAGGGAGTCAAGGTCCGCTTTTCTGAAGGCCAGGGTATGTATTTTGCTATTCTCCTTTCTTCCTTTGGTCAGGATCCTGAAATCTACCATCTCATGATCACTGCTTCCCAGGTTGTCACCCACTTCTACTTCTCCTACTAGTTCTCCCTGTTTGTGAGCAGCAGGTCATGCTGCACATGGCCCCTGGTTGGTCCCTTCAGCACTTGTACCAAGAAGTTATGCCCAACATTCTCCAAAAACTTCCTGGATTGCCTGTGTACTGCTGTATTGGTCTCCCAACAGATGTCAGGGTGATTAAAGTCCCCCATGAGAACCAGGGGCTGTGATCTGGAAGCTTCTCTCACTTGTCTGAAGAAAGCCTCGTCTACCTCATCCACTTGATCCGGTGGTCAATCGCGGACACCAACCACAACATCACCCCTGTTGCTTCCACCTCTAAACTTAACCCATAGTTTCTCAACAGGCTTTTCTCTTTCTATATACTGGAGCTCTGAGCAAACATACTGCTCTCTTACATATAATGCAACTCCTCCTCCTTTTCTCCCCTGCCTGTTCTTCCTGAACAGTTTATACCCTTCCATAACAGTGCTCCAGTTATGCAAGTCATCCCACCAAGTCTCCATTATTCCAATCAAATCATAGGTCTTTGATTGGGCCAGGGCTTCTAATTCTTCCTGTTTGTTTCCCAGGCTTCTTGCATTTGTGTACAAACACCTTAGATAGTCAGTTGATCTCCCTACCTTCTCCATTCGAATCAGGGGTCTTCATTTGTTGCTCATCCCTCCTTGTGTTTCTTCCTGGTATCCGACTTCCTCACTTACCTCAGGGCTTTGGTCACCGTCCCCCAACAAACCTAGTTTAAAGCCCTCCTCACTAGGTTTGCAAGCCTGCCCGCAAAGATGCTCTTTCCTCTCTTGGTTAGGTGGATCCCGTCTCTTCCTAACAATCCTTGTGCCTGGAACAGAGTCCCATCATTGAAGAAACCAAAGCACTCTCTCCGACACCACCTGCGCAACCACGCATTTACTTCTTCAAATCAACAATCCCTACCTGGACCTTTTCCTTCAACAGGGAGGATGGATGAGAACACCACTTGCGCTTCAAATTCCTTGATCCTTCTTCCCAGCACTACATAATCTGCTGTGACCTGCTCAAGGTCATTCCTGGCCGTATTGTTAATTCCCATGTGGAGAAGCAGGAAGGAGTTGTGATCCAAAGGTTTGTTCAGTTTTGGAAGACTCTTGGTCACATCCTGAATGCGAGCTCCTGGTAAGCAGCACACTTCTCGAGATACCAGGTCTGGGTGGCAGATGGATGATTCAGTCCTTCTTAGGAGGGAGTCCCCGACCACTACCATCCATCTTCTTCTTTTGGGGGTGGTGGTCATGGAACCCCCATTCCTAGGACTACACATCCCTTGCGTTCCGGTAGATGGTGTTGCCTTCTGATTTCTTCCCTGAGAGGTCCCTGCCAAAGCATTCTCCACTGCAGTGCCTGTGGAAAGAGCCTGAAAGTGGTTACTTACCTCTACAGGAATGGAGGATACCTGAGTTGACCTTCTTCTTCTTCAGGTTACATGCTGCCAGTTCTCTTCATTGTCCTCTACTGCCCTCACTGGCTGTTCAGTCTGTTGTGCCTGCAGGATTAAATGCTGCCTTCTATTGAGGAAGTCTTCATCCTCTCTGATGGAATGTAGGGTTGATACTTGGGCCTCAAGTCCTCTAATTTTTTCTTCCAAAATGGCCACCAGCTTGCACTTAGTACAGATGAAATCCCTTCTTTATTCTGTGAGGAAGACAAACATGGCACATGCTGTGCAGGTAACAACAGCAGACCTATCACTGCCCATACCTGCCTTCCTTCTGAGAGATTCCTCAGATATTATTAAATGCCTCCTTGACGGACAAGAGAGATAAAAAAAAAATTTTTTAAGGAAAAGAACACCAAACACTATGGGGGTCTCCCAGGGTGAACTCCCAGGCAAACTCCCGTGTTGACTGCTGCCCTGTTCGCTGCTCTCTGCGTTCACTTTGGCTGCCTTTTTTATAAGGCTGAGGCTAGGCCCGGCTCAAAGCCTTGCCTCTGATGCAATCAACCCCTGAAGGCCCACCAGAGCTCAGTAAGTTTTGATAATAGGGTAGTGAAAAGATTTTAAAGAATGGCAAGTGTATCTCGCCCCATTCCCACTCTCCTTCCCACTCCCCTCTCAAAATTCCCTGTTAGCAGCCCCTGTTCGCAAGCTCCCTGGTTGCTGACTCACTGCTTTATAGAACCCTGGACTGCCTAATAGCCTCTGCCCCTGATTAAGGCTCAACCAATGAGCAGAGGCTTCTAGATTTCAAACCTTGATTAGAAGATCACAGCTTCCAACTGCCAGCCACAGCACCCATGGGGGGGGGGGCGGGCGGGAGGGGAGATGGAAAAAAACCACCCTGGACAGACAAACACGAGCTCAGCACACAGCAAGAAACCCCCAAACACAAACACACACTACAGACAGCCACTTCCCTCAAGGGTCCTGTATTAGTTCCTCCTTCACCTGGAGAACTCCCTCTCAAAACTCCCTGTTTTGGACAGGTGAATCGATTCTCTTCCCAGCAGTCCTCTTTCCTAGAACATCTTCCAATGGTCAAGGAAGCCAAAGTACTCCCTTTATAACTGCAAAAGCGACGAGGAGTCCTGTGGCACCTTATAGACTAACAAATTTATTGGAGCATAAGCTTTCGTGGGCAAAGACCCACTTTGTCAGATGCACATCTAATGAAGTGGGTCTTTTTCCACGAAAGCTTATGCTTCAATAAATCTGTTAGTCTATAAGGTGCCACAAGACTCCTCGTTGCTTTTGCAGATACAGACTAACACAGCTACCCCTCTGATCCTTTATAACTGGTGACTGGTAAGATAAAACTTGGATTTATGCAACATTTGTAGTTACTCTGAGCCCTTTAATATTACTAAAGGTAAACCCTTAATTGGCTTTGCTGTTGTCTACTAACACTAGACCTTTCTAAGACACCTCATCATAAAAAGGCTATTTAGGTCACTTCATAAACAGAAGAGCAGATTTGCCTTTTAAACAATTTATTTTTTCTTTTATAAGGGAAATGCCTCTTTAAAAATATTCTCATCCAATTGGCTAAAATAGGGTCTCAGGGTCTGAGAGGGAGTTTGAGTGCAGGAGGGAGTTATGATCCGTGATGGGGGCTTGGGATGGGGGTGCAAGGTTTCAGTAGAAGTTAGAGTGCAGAAGGGGGTTCTGACCTAGGGCATGGGGCTTTGGCCAGGCAACACTTACCTCAGATGACTCTCAGTCAGAAGTACAGGAGAGCTAAGTCAGGTTCCCTGCCTGCCCTAGCTCCATGTTGCTCACAGAAGCAACCACCATTGTCCAGCCCATAGGCAGAAGGGCCAGGTTGCTCTGAATGCTGCACACTGCCCATGCCCACAGGTGCCACCCCTACAGCTCCCATTGGCTACAGTTCCCAGGCAATGGGAGTTGCAGAGCTGGCACTGGGGCCAGTCTACAGAATTTCCCTGATATCCTCTGTACCTAGATCTGCTGGAAATACTCCTCCTAATGCACCCTAATATGCCATTAGCCCTCTTAGCTACAAGGACACGGTTGACTCATATCCAGCATCTCATCCACTCTCATCTTTTCTGCTACTTAGCCTCTCTGTCCCCAGCCTGTAGCAGTGCTTGGGATTCTTCGGTCCCAAGTGTAGAACTCTGCACTTGTCCTTGTTGAATCTCATCAGATGAGATGTACTTTTGAAAATCCAATGGTACTATAAATTTACCTCATATGCCAAATTGTTTTTATTTAGGTATCTCTAAAATTGAAAATTTTGGTCCTGAAGCCAAACATAATGTATACAAAAGTTTCAGAGGGGTAGCCGAGTTAGTCTGTAACAGGAAAAACTTAAAAAACAACAAATAGCCTGGTAGTACTTTAAAGACTAATAAAACATGCAGATGTATCATGAGTTTTTGTGGGCACAGCCCACTTCTTCAAATGGCTGGTTTCTTCTATAACAAATGACAGTATATGTTATAGTTAAATACTTTTTCACTGGCTTATTCAATGCCATTCTTAATAGTTTTTCCTTTCTAGCTTTCTTTCTTTTAATACACATACAATGGTGTGGATAATTCGTCAGAGATTAAATTATTAAATTGAATCCAGCTGTTCTGAAATCTTCCATTGATTTTTAAAGACTAATCTATTTTGTACTATCATCCAATGGAGATTGTGAAATCAAATCTTCCCAAAAGCTTCCATTCTACTGCAAGAATATCTCCCAAGTAAATCAGGTTTCCTCTTGAATTTGCAGTAATCTGTCATTTATGCAAGACACTGAAGTTTGACATAAAAATGGAGGTCTTTCATTTTCTAAACTATGTAAAATATAGAGATTTATTACTCAATTTGCAAATTAAACAAAATAAAATAGTTTGTCAATATGTGAGCTATTTCAGAACAAGGAGTTGCCAATAAGTTGGACCAGGCGCAGAAGAGAAATGCCATAGTTTATATTAATTTGTACAAACAGCAAGATATGGAGTTTATCCGTACTTTTGAGACAGTCTCCCATAGTATTCTTGCCAACAATTTAAAGAAGTATGGATTGGATAAATGGACTGTAAAGTGGATAGAAAGCTGGCGAGATCATTGGGCTCAATGGGTAGTGATCAACGGTTCAATGACTGGTTGGCAGTTTGTATCAAGCGGAGTGCCTGAAGGGTCGGTTCTGGGACCAGTTTTGTTCAACATCCCTGGATGAGGGGATTGATTGCACCCTCAGCAAATTTGTGGATGACACTAAGCTGGGGGAGAGGTAGATACATTGAAGGGTAGGGATAGAATCCAAAGTGACATAGACAAATTAGAAGATTTGGTCAAAAGAAATCTGATGAGGTTCAAGAAGAACAAGTGCAGAGTCCTGCACTTAGGGCAGAAGAATACGATGCACTATTAGGGACCGACTGGCTAGCAGCAGTTCTGCAGAAAAGGACATGGGGATTACAGTAGATGACAAGCTGAATAGGAGTCAACAGTGTGCCCTTGTAGCCAAGAAGGCCAGCGGAATATTGAGGTGCATTAATGGGAGAATTGCCAGCAGATCTAGGAAGTGATCATTCCTCCTTATTCAGCACTGGTGAGGCCACATCTGGAGCATTGCGTCCAACTCTGCCCCTTCTCCTCCCATTACAGAAAGGAAGTGGAAGAATTAGAAAGAGTCCAGCGGAGGGTAACAAAAATGATAAGGTGGCTGGAGCACCTGACTTATGAGGAGAGACTGAGTGAGTTGAGCTTATTTAGTCTATAAAAGAGAAGAGTGGGGAGGGGGAGTCAATAGCAGCCTTCAACTACCTGAAGAGGAGTTCCAAAGAGGAAGGAGAGAGGCTGTTCTCAGTAGTGACGGATGGCAGAATAAGAAGCAATATTCTCAAGTTGCAGTCGGGGAGGTCTAAGTTGAATATTAGGAAAAACTATTTTACTAGGAGGGTGGTAAAGCACTGGAATGGGTTACCTTTGGAGGTGGTTGAATCACCATCCCTAGAAGTTTTTAAGTCCCACCTTGAAAAAGCTCTGGCTGGGATGATTTAGTTGTAATGGTCCTGCTTTTAGCAGGGGGTTGGACTTGATGACCTCCTGAGGTCTCTTCCAGTCCTATGATTCTATAATTCCATGATTTTCTATATGCCCTTGGAAGAATGTAAAATACATCACAGCTACTTTGCTAAATGTGCAGGCATGCACTGCAATACAACCCGCCACCAGAAAACCAGGCATTTTAAAATATCAAATCGCCACCATTTTTCTTATGCTTACTCTTCTAATTTTCTCCTTTCTCCACAATTTTAGATATTGGTGAAAAATGATTTTCAGGATACACTGGAGATCATCAGATTCAATCTGTTTGGAACTGAATGGAAAGAAATTCCAAAACTACAGGTGCCTCCCTACTGGCTAGTTTAGGCAGGTACACCTAATGTTTACTCCCCATGTTTACTTTTATGAATCTATTTTTAGGCATCTAACACTCCCCATGTAGCTAGGCACCTAAATCCAGGCTGTGAATTCTACTGGGCAGCAGGGCACCTAAAGTTAGGCTGAACCTTCGTTGTGAATCCCATTTTCAGAGCATAGAGGGCACTGTGGAAAAAGTCAGAGACAGCAATGTGCGGATTGGAGTAGTATGAGGATTTGAGTGTTAGAGACACCAGAGGGCAGGAAATTAAATGGGGGCATGTCTATACTAGGAAATTATTTTGAAATAACTAAATGTGAAATAATAACTCACGAAATAACAAAATTTAAATAGCGTGTCCCCCCTACGGGGGAACCTCAAAATTAGTCTGAGGCAGGCTCCATTATTGTGGATGCGCTACCTTGACTTAGAGCCCAGAAAGCACTGGGGAGTAATTACTTCGAATTACTCTGGGGAGTATTATTTTTAAATAGCAGAAGTGGAGCATCCACACCAACCCTATTTCGAAATAAGTGTTATTCCCCAAGGAAAGCAGGAGTACAGATTTTGAAATAACCAGCCTGTTATTTCAAAATAGAAGGCTTAGTAGTGTGGGTGCTTTGCTTATTATTTCAAAATAAGGAGGTTATTTTGAAATAACTCCCTAGATAGACCAGGGCTAAGACATGAAGAAGGCATAAACTATAGTGTTTACTACCTGGAGTGAGAAAAAAATCTGGACTTTTTAGATGTGTCAGAGGAAGAAAGGGTGACATTTAGACATTAGTTCAGCAAAGTCCATCCAGATATATGCTCAAGTCCATCCAAAATACTAAAACACATGCTTAAAATAAACATATGCTTACATGCTTTGCTGAATGGTGTAACCTAAAGTTTGTGAATTGGATCTTCAGATGTAGCCTCTACTAGTGGGGAGATGAATAGAAAGGAATCAAAGATGATTCTTGGGTTATGAGCCTTCTGACAGTGGTGGTGTTAGCAATAAGAGAGGATAGGCTTGAAAGGGTTTAGTGGGAAAAACACGTAGTTCAGTTTTTAGCCAGGTGTTAGTTGTCCGTAAGATACCCAGAATAATGGAGTGGATTGTCCTTAGTCTGGAGAACCCAGGGCCAAGCCAACCCTGATTACAGAACAAACTTCACCTGAGGGTAATTGGACAATTACCTAGAAAGAGCTGGAGGTAGCCGCAAGAAGGGAGAAACTTAGGAGGCTACAGTGGGGCCTCATTGAAATACGGGTTTCATTAAATCTTTGCATCTGCTTAGAATTGCAAAGTCCAGGAGGCTGTTCTGAAAACAGATAGATGATTCTGATAGCTGCTCAGTCACACTAATGGGATGACTGGTGGGGGGGAGGGGGGAGAGAAGAGGGTGGGGGGGGGAGGAGGCTTCCCTGAGGCGTAGTGATTCAAAAGGACCCAGGGTTCCTGGTTGCTGTTCCAGCCCTTTCCCTTCTGCACAAAGCTCCACCCCTTTTGAGAGTGCAGAACTGCCCCCCACCTTGCCCAGGGTCCTAGCAATTCTGTTGGCCTCCCGGCTTCATCCTTAAACTCAAATCTCTCTCTTACTTCATTGGTTCTTGTTGATAAATCCAGTCAGCCTAGAGGGGATTTATAATTCTGGTAATTGCGCCAGATGATTAGTACCTACAGAAGCAATCACTTACAGTACATCTCCTGCAGATTGATGAACAATTTATTATCAAGAGCTTAATTGCTTGTAATATATAATACACCCTTGTAGCAGACACACATATAGCTAACTAACTTGTACACATGTATAAATATATACCGTTCAAATTAGGAAAGAGTGAACATTAGAGGTTTAGCTAAGACTCTGCAAAGCTGGCAGTTAGAGTAACTTCTCCAAATTCTGTCTGATCCTCTTTGGTATAGAGGACATATACGCGGGTGACCCATCCATATAGGTGAACTAGGCAGTCGCCTAGGGCGCCAAGTTAAATGGGGAGCCAAATGGTGGCGCAATATCATTGAGGAGTTTGGAGGTGGGGGCGCCGATTGCATGGTTCGCCTAGAGCGCCAGTTGCTGGCAGCTAGTCTAGGGCCACCCCTGGACATATACAGCTCATGAAATCTGGTTTTCTTACAAGACTTTTAGGAGTCCTGATCTTCAGTCTAAAATACCATTACCATTGTATTCCTCCATTGTCAGTGCTTGTTTAACCCAGGAAGTAGAATGGAACATGTGAATGTATGTCAAGTTTAGACCTGAAAGAAGACAGGTCCAATTTGTTTCAACTAGAGTTTGGAGTGAAGAATCAAGTGATTGATTCTTACTTGAATGTTATCAGTTGATTATCTCTTATTCTCGTGGGCTACGTCTCTCCCTCCTAAACCAGGGTCTGTGAGACTGGGCTTATGGATTCAGTGTGTCTAAGCCGATCCACAGTGCATTATAAATCTGGGTTTGCAATTGCTGGACCCAGGTCTCACAGCTCTGCTTACATGTCCTTGTGACACTACATAGACCAGACTCAGGTCTGCAGAGTAACCTGCATCAATACTGCAAAATGACAGGGCTTGGATCTGAGTCCCAGGAGGATTTGGTGTCTGACCCATGTCTCCTAGCAGGATCATCTTAGTCCTGAGTGCTTGCTGACTCAAATTGGAATGGTAAAAGTAGGGCTTGGGTTGAGAGTTAAGTCAAGCTCATGCTTAGTGCTGTATGTAGTTACACCCTGATACACTAGCACTAGAAAGGCAGGAATGGCCATTCCTCCAATGAGAGGATAGGTGCCATACTGGCAGGCTACAGTGCATGGAGGAGAAAACAAGAGGGCAAAGTGAAAGGTGCTGGCCTGACAGTGCTGCAAACTGAAGCTCTCTCTTTAGCTTCACAGTGTAGGCAGTGACAGTGCAAGGTACCCAGCCAATGGAAAGCTCAGTCATGAACCATTGTACCATCGGCCTCTTTGCCAAAACTGGTATGAAGGGAACAATTGTAATAGCTTTGGTGATTTGGGGGCACCTGTTGTAATATATGTGTTTTAAGTGTAGGGCCCAACTGCCAAGTCCACTCAAACCACAGGACCCATGGAGGAAAGAGAAAAGCAGCACTAAAATACACTGTTCGCCAGATCCAGAAGTCTCTTGAGGGCTGAAACAAACCCCAGCATAATTTACAATATCCAAAGACTGCTCCACAGTTTTGTAGCTTGAACAGAAGGTGTGATTGTACCATGGATATGCATTCTTTAATCTGGTTTTAATATATTTCACACAGGTGAGAATAGTAGTGAAGATATAGGGGGCATTTAGACTCCAGTGTGGGATAGCAATCCAGTAATGTACCCAGGGGATTCTTACTGAAATGGTTAGCTGGTTCTGCCACGTCTTCCTGTACTAGCTAGATTAAAGTTAAGATGAGTATGCCTACAGGCACTACTGGCACACTTTTATTTGCTGTATAGATATATCCTGTCAGATATTCTGCATTCCCTCTGCACCACCAGCATCAGAGAAAGTTTTTGAAGCCAGGGGCCCCAGAATATAGCTCTTAAACTTTTTTGCTGTGGAGTGATCTATTATTCCAGTGATTTTGAATGTTTTGCTATGTACTGTTTGGGATATTTAGAATGAACATGAAAACCAAATTGAGTGCAACCTTGCTTCAGTATGAAAAGGTAGATAATGTAACAATGGAAAATTTCTGTGCCTCTCTAATAGACACCAATCCTGAGTGTACTTGCACCAGCTAGAAAAAGTCCAAATGCAGCATTTCAGTGCTGGCAGTGGAGAGTCTGCACAAGAGGAATTTGTACACCTTAGGGCTGACCAAACAAGGCAGGGTGCCATAGCCAAGGGAGTGCCCCAAATGGCTTGGTTTCTCCTGGCTGGCTGAGGTGAGACTGCAGTGCATACTCCTCCTTTCCAGCCTCACCCCAGCACGGGGTAGGTGAGCTTCTTCTCAACCCCTCCCCTCTGCCCATTCACTCCTCAGTCAGCTGGGTGAGGGCTCTGATCCTACCCCAGCACCCCTAGGAGCCCAGAGTAGTGCAGACCTTCATGGTAGTGAGGCACCCCAGTTCACAGAGTCCATCCCTGCCTGTGCTGCTCAGTTCCTGGCAGGGACCAGGAGCAAAACTTTCTCTTCATGTGAAAGAGCCCAGAGAGGGGGAGGGAAGCTGAGCAAGGTTGGGGAAAGATTGGGGGGAGGGATACTCAGAAGCTGGGAAGAGAGAGGAATTGATCTTGGGCATACATCCAGGCACAGGACTTCAGAGAGCTGAGGCAGGGATGGTGGAGAGGAGACACCTGTCTGGGGGAGCCAGGCTGGGCATTGAAGTCGGAATATGGGGGTGGGGGGCAGTGTTCCCTCTAAACAGCACCACAGGTGATTAATCAGCCCATCCCACTCAGTCAGCTCCTTGCAGGAGCCCTGAGGCTCTGACTGGGTGGGGATAATTAGTCACCTGTGAAGCTGTGCTGCCCCACAGCTGAGGGAACACTTGTGGGGGTGGGGAGACAGGCATGGAAGGGAAGCATGGAAACAGTGAGGTTTCATTGGTGCTGTGAGCCATCCAATCTAAACTTGACATAATAAACAAGAGCAATGAAGGAAGCAATGGAAAGAAAAGATAGGGGTCACAGCAATATGAAATCATCGGATTGCATGTATAGGTTAATCATATGCACATTGCTCAGGTTCGAGACTTGTCTTGCAATACTTGTACATATTTGTCATTACATCCTTTAATGCATGTCATTACATCCTTTAATGCATACACAAAATTCTCTTTTTGCTGTTGCTTATATGTGTTTGGCACTGGTGAAAGGTGTCCAGCTGACAGCTCTGGAAACTAATGAACTTTTTATTCATAAGCAAGCAAACCACTTTGTATTTCAGTCCAGACCTGGGAGTAAGGGAGAAATTCATCTCCTCTCTGCACTGGGGATTTGCCCTGGTTGGAGAACTCGGAGAGAACAAAAAATATGTGATAGATCCTAGTCACAGTTGCTTAATGTTATCACTGAAAGATGCTCAGATACTGTGGTAATGAACATGGTATAAGCACCTCAGTGGAACAAAATACAGTAGAATAATGACTGGCCAGATGTGTAACTGCTTCAGAGCAAATGCCTGGGTCTTGTATTTCCTAGGCAGCAAGATATTTTTTCACCGTTTTTTAGCTGACACATGGTAACTAATACATTAGTGAAATCCTAGTGTGGACAAGGAAGCTCTAGTTTTAAAATGTGATAGCAGCTTAAATGAACACTGGGTTTGAGGCAGGAGTGGGAGAGGATAAAATAACCAACAAAGACAAACGTGTAAAACTGAGGATATCTCTGAGCCTGTGATTGTGTGGAAAAGGGCTGCATTTTGGGGTCCTAGTGAGAGGGAAGTGCAGGGGTTAACGATTAGGGGTTAGTGGTGAAGGCAGCATTGTGCAGAGATTGGGCTAAAGGGGGCACAACACAGGGGATAATGGCAAAGTGGCCACAGGCTGGGGGTTCCCATAGGGCCAGTGGAAATGGGGGGTGCCATGCCCATCGGGGCCAGGGGAAATGGACAGTGTGTCATTTTCCCTAAGCCCAGCCCTGATGCCTTACACATTTCAGTTAAACTCCCCCCATAATAATTGAGGGGCAAGTGAGGGTATTTTGGTCATTTCACAGTTGAACAGTCTTATGAGGTGCAGCTCAGAGCAGCCAGCAAGTTACTCAAACAATGATAATTGATTGACGGAGCACAGCTATTCACAAAGGATGCTCACCACGCTGAAGGACTGGACCTCCAATATTAATCCACGATGGCCAAACTCTGTGGGTGCGTCTACACTGCAGGGCTTAACTCAAAATAAGCTACACAAATTGAGCGACGTCAATTGCGTATCTTATTTCGAAATAGGGAGCATCTACACAGCACTTATTTTGAAATAGAGCATCCTTCCTCCGACTTCCCTTACTCCTCGTACAATGAGGGTTACAGGAGTTGGGATAAGATGTCCTCCAGCTTGGCAGTATTTTGACACTATTTCAAAATAACTGCCTGCTGCGTAGACGCGGACTAAATTATTTCAGAATAGTGCTAGTTATTTTGAAATAGTGTTGCAGCGTAGATGTACCCTGTGTGCTTAGGGCCAGGCAAGCATGCCAGTTGCCTTGGGCCCCTCACCTTCAGGGCCCCACGCTGCACCAAGCGCAAGAACAAGGGGCTCAGGCTGGAGCTGGTACTAGACAAGCTGGTCACTTATGTCACCGTGGAGCTGCCACTGCTGCTCATCTCACTGGCCTTTGTGCAGGAGATCTCCATAGGTACCCACCTGGCCAACCATGCAGCCGGCACCCTGCCACTGCCCTGGCTGGGGTCCCCCCACCTTGCCCTGAGGGCATCTGGGCTCCAGCCAGCTGCATTGGCAAGGCTGCAGGAGCTGGCTCAGCCTGCATGTGTGTTGACAGCTCTAGGCTGTCTTTGGGCCTAGTGAATGGGGATGCAGCCCCAAGCCATTGGCCTTTCTCCTTGTCTGCTGCAGATTGTGTTTCATCTGTATGGATGGGAGAGTCACACAGGTCATAGAGAATCTGACCTGGCCAACGTGTTGTGGAATATATCCAGCGAGTGACTTGTGCTGCCTGAGCTGGACTCTGTAATTCCTCAAAGGTGGCTGACTTAAACTGTAGCATCCACTGGCTGGGCCCTGCTGTTAGTGTGCCGCCTTGGGCCCCACAAATTCGTGGCCAGGCCTGTGTGTGTTGTGGGTGGAGGGGGAGAAAGGCCAACAGATCTCCACCAGGAGCCACAGATCAGCTATGTAAGTTGGAAATTATTAAAGGGATTTAAGATTCCTTCCCTCTGCCTTGCTAACTTCAACTTAGTTTCCTACAGACAAATCCCTTTTATGCAAGCGTAGCTCCATTTTTGTATTGTTGGCCCTTTCAAACTCTAGCACACATTCTCTTATGGAGAAAGCACCACATCTTATTTTGGCAAGACATGCATCGCTACCATTTTAGAGTAGGTCTCTGCTAAATAATGAAATATTATTCCCAAACTTGTCTGCTGGTACTTCTCTGGTGCAATAGTGAAATTTGCAGTTATTGGTGCTAATACTATTCAGCGGGGGAACTCTCCCCCTTTCCCTTTACTATAAGGCAAGCCAGAGTGACAGGAAAATCAGCACAGCATGAATCTTCTTCATACTATGGAAGTCTCATTTCACTGCACCCACTGATGAAGAGCCATTGGAAAAGACCAAAAATGTCTTTTTGTTTTGGGAGCTTAGTGACTGGGGGGGGAGGGAGGAGGGCTAGTTAGAAACATGGAATAGGCTCCATCTCTCTGTCTGCATTGCAGTAGGATAGTGTCAGCACTGCAGTACTGTAACAGGGAAATACAAAGACATCCAAATGGGAGAGATGCTGCCTTTAAACCTAAATGCTTTGCTGAAACCCAAGAAGAGAATAAATTCAGTTATTTGCCACTCAAACTATTAAATTTCCTGATAAATGTCTCATTGAAACCAGATTTGCTGTTGAAACCAAATGAATATTTTGCCTCAGAAAAGAGCAGAGTGAAATCTAGCAAGCTTAACAGTATATAGTCTCACTTCAGAGATTTATGTTTTGCTCATGCAGAGGAAGACCTCTGAATGAGAGGAGTAAACAGGTGGAAAAAGTGTGAAGAATACAAGCCCTTTGTTGTTCTGAAGCGTCTCTAGCACTTTTCTGAAAATCTCAGAATGTTTTAGACCACGTAGAATTCCCCTGATGAATGTGCATTTTTATAATGCAGTGAGTTGTGGAATCACCTAAGCCTAACTACAGTGATACACTTGTTTACAAGATGGTAATAAGTAACTGTTTATAGGAACTAAATAGTTATTATAAATTAAAGCCAGATAGGCAGCATGGTTTAGTGGCTAGAGCACTGGACTGTAATTAGGAGACTTGGTTTTTATTTCCAGCGCTACCACAAGTAATTTCACCTTTCTGTGCCTCTATTTTCTTTCCAGTCCTTTGTTTGTCTTGTCAAGTTAAGCTGTAAACTCTTGGAAAGGGGATTCTCTTATATAACACCTAGTGTCGTAGGGCTTTAATCTTGCCTGGGATCTCTAGGGCTACATCTATACTGCAGGCTTCTTGTGCAAGAAGCTTTTTGCAGAAGAGATCTTCCGCAAAAACGTCTCGCACAAGAGTGCGTCCACACTACAAAAGTGCATTGCAAAAGCGATGCGCTTTTGCACAAGAGAGCATCCAGACTGCATGGATTCTCTCTCGAAAGAAAGCTCTGATTGCTATTCACAGAATAGCCACCAGAGCACCTGTGCTTTTGTCCATTGGCTCTTTTTGTGCATTGGCTGTTACCCGTCCACACACACCTTTTTGCGCAAGAACTCTTGTGCAAAAAGGAGTTATTCCTCATAGAAAGAAGAATACCTATACTGCAAAAACCCCTCTGTTCTTCTGATTGACTGTAAATTTATTTGCGCTAAAATGTGTTTGAGGTGTGGATGCTCCACAGGTTTTTGCTCAAAAATAGCCATTTTTGTGCAAAAACCCTGTAGTGTAGATGTAACCTAGGTGCACGCATAACATAAATAATACAAGCCAAATTCAAAATAAAACCCACAAATGCTTCCTTTCAAGCTTTCTCTCTTTACTTATAGTTTTATCTTTTCACTTTCTTTTTTTCTCTTTACAATGATGATGAAATTACAGTCACTGAACGAGGCCCATGTCCTGCAGGCCTTACTCAGGCAAAAACTCCTATTGATGTACACTGGATGATGGTTTGCCTGAGTAAGCACTATAGGATTTAGCCTGTAGCAAGTAGATCTGATATACCCATTACTGAGCATTTAATTGTAGTACTATGTGGAACAAATTGCTGGAAAGACATATTGAAAATAATAAGAGGAAGGTGACCACTGTTCCATCAGAAATGGCAGTGGGGGGGGGGCAGTGTAGGGAACACCCTGTAGGTGGCAAAAATAAGGGACTCTACAGGCAACGAAGAGACAGTTACTCACAAAGAGCACCTCCTTCCTATCTTTGAAACTGACAGCATGAGAGGCAGATAGACAGTCAAAGCAAAGAATGATGTTCTGGAGCTGTGTATCTAGAGCAGACTTTCTTCTCTTTTCTCTTTGCTTTTTCTCCTTGCTCACTGCATTACTGTCAGGTTTTTGATCTCTGCCTTTTGTTTGTCTGCCACTTCTTTCTCTATTTTTTGTTCTGTGCTGGTCTTTAATCTTTGTCTGTCTTTTCTATTCCATTTTTGTCTCCTGTCCAAGGCTGTGGCATCACTGTTTTTATTTTATGCCATCTTTTGTCTTTGAATCTTTCTGTGACACTTTCTTCTCTCTTCATGGCATGCTCTCTCTGTTTGAAATGGTACACTGAGTGTGAACAATAAGTGAATTGATTCAGAATGAATAGGCAATGGTGATTTGGAACTCCATAGCGAATGCTGAGCTGTAGACTTGCTTGGGATTGATTTTTGCACCATCGACTTGAGCTAGCCCTTTAAGAAAGGGGGACGATGGTGAAAAGAAGGGGAAAAATATCTTTTTAATTCCACCATTGAAAGCTCAGATTGGAAGAGATTTGAGACGAAATGACAGGTTAATAAGGAACAAGAGTGAGTCCTAAAAATTGTTTATAGATGTATGACACAGAGGCCTATTGATGGTTCACTACTCTCTATTAGCAACTCGTCAAGCCTGACACACTCACTACACCTACCTAACATGCTGTTGTCATGATATAGACCCAAAACATGGCACATAATATATCATTGGAAAACTAATAATTCACTAACTATTAATATCCCTGTGTGAGGTTTGTATGATGTGTTTACAACTAGTTATAAATTTATATGCTACAGTTATGTTCCTAAAACGTATATGGCAAACAGTGCCTGAGCCATATCTGTTTCAGACAAAAGAATATGGTTCCACCTGTTGAAATGTGTTTCCTATATACATCAGCCAAGATTTTACCACAGCCTAAGAAAAACACAGACACATGCAAGGCAGGTAAAAACCATCAGGAGGGCAAGTGGGAAAAGACCTCTTCAAGAATGATCAATGAACTTTGGGAAGCCAGAGTGGTGTCTTCATTCCAGTAGGAGAGAGACACTTGGGCTGGACTTACTTTCCAAACAATACATTTGAAAGGCTTTCTAGGCTATACAGACGGTTCTGAACAGCAAATGTTAAGCAATTGAATCAACTGATTCTATACTATAATATTACTATATTATGAAAACATATCGAATAAAGTGTTTGGTGAAGACTAGTGGCACACAGGTAATTAATATCATTGTAAAATGTAACACTATCTGAGGAATTATACTAACTGATATTACTCTTTAAAGCTTGTGACCAAACAAAGGGAGAAACAAAATTTTCCACAGACAGGAGGGAAGGCACTTAGCTCCCTGTCTTCACCATAAATTAACCAGTGTGGAATCAAAACAATGGAAGCGCCATTTACATACAAATCAGAAGGGGGATGGGAGGTTCACAAGAAAGGTAGAAAACATCAGGAAGCCTTCCTGTGGACTTTGGAATGATATAATAAGGCCAAAATGATATTTGAATGAACCATCACTTAAGGGTCCAAAGGGGCCAGAGCTCTTGAAATCACAGAACTTTTGATTCTTCAGAAAAGGGGATTGAAGTTTTTTGGAACTGACTATATCTGTGTAGGAAAAGATTGTAAATGGCTGAACATAAATTGCCTAAGGAGTACCAATTAGACAATCTCCTGTCAGGCATGGTCTAGATAGTGCTTAGTCTTGATGATCGCTCAAGGTTCCTTCATAAGAATGGCCATATTGGCTCAGACCAAAAGCCCATCTAGCCCAGTTTCCTGTCTTCCAACAGTGGCCAATGCCAGATGCCCTGGAGGGAATGAACAGAACAGGTATTTATCTGGGAAGGTTTTGGAGAACATTGGGGACAACTTCCTGGTACAAGTGCTGAAGGAACCAACCAGAGGACATGTGCAGCTTGACCTGCTGCTCACAAACAGGGAGGAATTAGTAGGGGAAGTAGATGTGGGTAGCAGCCTGGGAAGCAGTGAACATGAGATGGTCTATTTCAGGATCCTTATGGTCTATTTCAGGACCCTGAACAAAGGAAGAAAGGAGAGCAGCAAAATACACACCCTGGACTTCAGGTCCCAGACAATTGGGAAAAGGCAAATTTAGTGTCCTTCTTTACAAAAGGGAAAACAGACAATCCAGAGAACTACAGACTGCCCAACCTTACCTCAGTCCCCAGAAAAATCATGAAGAAGATTCTCAAGGAATCCATTTTGAAGCACTTAGAAGAGAAGAAAGTGATCAGGAATAGTAAACATAGATTCACCCAGAGTAAGTCATGCCTGACCAACCTGATTGCCTTCTATGACAAGGTAACTGGCTCTGTAGATGTGATATATCTTGACTTTAGCAAAGCTTTTGATATGGTTTCCCACAGTATTCTTGCCAGCATATTAAGGAAGTATGGATTGGATAAATGGACTGGAAGGTGGATAGAAAGCTGGCTCAACAGGTAGTGATTCAACAGCTCAATGTCTGGATGATGGTTGGTGTCAAGCGCCCCAGAGATCTGGAACTATTTTTTTCAATATCTTTATTAATGACCCCAGTAAGGGGAGGGATTGCACCCTCTGCAAGTTTGCAAATGACACTAAGCTAAGGGGAGAGGTTGATACATTGGAGAATAGGGACAGGATCCACTATCCCTATCAAGCCCCCACTTCTAACCACCAATGGGTAGATTCAAACCTGGCACCCCTGGAGCTTAGTGTAGGAGACATTGAGCTACAAAGCCAGCTGGTTTTCAGCATAGGCTGTAGAGCTCCCTTGTTCTTATCTCTTGCTGTAAGCAGTGTAAGTGCCACTACATGGGACAGTGAACCACACCCACTAGGTGTGTGCGTTCCATCACCACTGCTGCTGGAAGTGAGCAACTGAGAACAGCTCTGTCAGCCACTGCAGCCAGCAGTTTGTGGCCTGGCAGCAGGCTGCAGACCGATGGTTGGGAACCGCAATTCTAAGTGATCCCTCTCCTGTCATTCATCACCAGCCTCTGACAAACAGAGGCTGGGGACATCATTCCTGGCTAATAGCCATTAATAGATATAACCTATTAATTTCTCTAGTTCTTTTTTGAACCCTTTTGAAGGCCTGATCTTCACAACCTCCTCTGACAAGGAGTTCCACAGATTGACTGTGCACTGCATGAAGAAAAACTTCCTTTTGTTTGTTTTAAACCTGCTACCTATTAATTTCATTTGGTGACCTCTAGTTCTTATGTTATGGAAACAAGTAAATAACTTTTCCTTATTCACTTTCTCTGTACCTGTCATGATTTTACAGACCTATATCATATCCTGCCTGATTGTCCTTTTTTCTGAGCGGCAAAGTCCCAGTCTTTTTTTAATCTCTCTTCATATGGCACCCATTCCAAACCCCTAATCATTTTTGTTGCCCTTTTCTGAACCTTTTCCAATGCCAATATATCTTTTTTATATGAGGCAACCACATCTGTATTCAGTATTCAAGATGTGGGCATACCATGGATTTAGACAGAGGCAAAAAGATATTTTCTATCTGATTCTCTATCCCTTTTTAATGATTCCTAAGACTCTCTTTGCTTTTTTGGCTGCTGCTGCATATTGAGTGGATGTTTTCAGAGAACTATCCACAATGACTCCAAGATCTCTCTCTTGAGTAGTTATAGCTAAATTAGTCTTCATCATTTTGTATGTATTTTTTCCAATGTGCATTACTTTGCATTTATCGACATTAAAATTAATTTGCCATTTTGTTACCCAATCAACCTGGTTTTGTGATTTCCTTTTGAAGCTCTTCACAGTCTGCTTTGGATTTAACTAACTTGAGCAGTTTGGTATCATCTGCAAATTTTGCCATGTCACTGTTTACCCCTTTCTCCAGATCATTTATAAATATGCTGAATAGGATTGGTTCCAGTATGGACTGTTGGGAGTCAGCAATAGTTACTTCTCTCCATTCTGAAAAATGACCATTTTTTCCTACCCTTTGTTTCCTTTCTTTTAACCAGTTCCTAATCCATGAGAGGATCTTCCATCTTATCCCACGACAGCTTACTTTACTTAAGATCCTTTGGTGAGGGACCTTGTCAAAGGCTTTCTGGAAATCTAAATATTCCAGTTCTGTGAGTCTGTAAATTTTAGTCTTAGAAGAATATTTTTACTTTTATTTGTAACTTTTTCTATCTTTACTCCTTGGTATCAATTAAACCGGTGACATTTTTTTTTAAATAAACTTGTTCTACTGTCAGTGCTGTGACTGAAATAAGGATGTTTGTCCAGTGCCAGTTTAATCAATCAGCTGCAGTATACTGTCTCTTTAAGGGAGTAATGAACATTCGGGAAATGTTCCAGGAGAGGGCTGGATGCTGCAGGGAGCTCAGGAGTTGGAGTTCAGTGTTTGTTATCCGCAAGGCAAGGTTTGGACTGCCAGAGTCCTGGAGAGTTAGCTGGCAAGACAGACAACCTGATGTGTCAGGGAATTGTCACACAACTTAGCAATAGCACAACTTTCACTTGCTGAGACAGTGGGGGTAACATAGTATAACTCACCATTCTGAGAACACCAGCAGATTGTCACACTAACCTACAGCTTTGGGAAGAATTGGGTCTGGGAAGGTGTGCAACAGGTAGCCTGGGCAACAGAAGCCAGGGTGTGACCTTCACGCTTGTTGATGTCAGAACAGTCAGCCTCAGCAGCACAGCATTTAAAGCACCCAGAGCTGCCGGGCAGATGGCAGCAGAAACCCTTGCTGGTCTGGGTTGAACCCCAAAATGTCATAAGGAAGCATAATGACTGAGAGTCAGATTACAAAATAGAGAAAATGCCCTTAGCCATTCATAAAATCCTTTTAAATGTCCTTAAAATGTAACGAGAAAGCCTGCTACTTGGGGGCCGAGTTGCAAAACTAATCCTCTGAGGCAATAGTACTTGATTGCTGCATGACATCTATATATGATTTGAAAGGAAATAAAAAATATCCAGGAACAGAAGACTTATAATTGAAAAAGCTCGACAGAAGCCTTTGTGTAGTGTTCCATATCTGGAGACTTTTCAAAGCCATGTCAGAATCTCATTCCTAATAATTTCACATGTTGAGATAAAAGTGTTATCTAAAGGATAGTGTCTGAATTTATATTAATTTTTCAGTTATTTCTTGAGTAAATCCATCAAAAATCTATACAACTAGTGGCAATTGCCAGATTTAATGGGGGAAGATTTTTTTTTCAACTGAACTACTTTTCCTACAATGTGCCAGAACTTGATGTTTCTTTTTAACTTTTTCTAAATTTCAAAGGCGCAAATACATTTACAACACTGAAAAGTTTTACAATACATTAAATAAAAACAGGTTCTGCATAATCTTCATTGAGGAAACTCTTATCTCTGCCTATAATTACTGATGAACAAGATTTCAGCATGGATTAAACTGTAAAATACATACATTGCATACACTGAAGTTGGAACAGATTTTATTCTTATTTTCTTGCCTTGGTAAAGTATGGTTTGTGTTAAACCTGGTGTGCCTGCCACCACACAATGGCTGTATTATAGTAATTGGTAGAGTGTTTTCTGTTTTATATAGTGTGTATCTGCCTTCAAGATGCTTGAGATTCAGAGATGCTATACAAGCATAAGCTAGTATTATGAGGATTTCAAAACTGATTTCACTATGCGAGTCCTTTGAAATGTCTATGAATGAACACCTCAGTACCTGCCACAGAATAAGAGCTTTTACTGTACCCTAGGCAGTGAAACAGAAATCAAGCCAATTCTACTTAAAAGCATAGAGATCTCAGCCATAGCCAATATAGGCTGAATTTTGCCTCACCCTCATTAGAGCTGTACACAATCCCTGCCCTCTCCTCAAGATTGGAAGGGCGGCTATCATCTACATGACTGAAGTAATGCTCCTTGCTGGAAGCTGGTGCGTGTGTGCTCCAGCTGGCTTGGCACATGTCCCCGAGGGCAGGGAGCAGAGTGAGGGAGCAGGGCAGGGAGCAGAGTGAGCTGCCACCCCTGCCAGGCTCTCACTTAGAGCAGCCATCCCCCTGTGCAGAGCAATGACTCAGAGTGGCCAGCTTCAGTCAACAGGAGAAGCAGCTCCCTCATGCTTCCCATCTGAGCTCTGCTGCCAGGGAGAGCAGTTGAACATACTGGGGATGTGGGGGGAGGAGGGAGTGGAGTGAGATGCAATGGGAAAAGGACAGAGGCATCCCCCTGTAGGCAACTCTGGTAGGGCAAGGAGAGCCGAGAGGCCCGACCTATGTGCAGGTCAAGGAGTTCACTGGACAGAGGAAACACATGGGGCAGCCACACATCCTTCCTTCTAGATTGTACACACACACTTGGTCTATGCACCAGACTTTTGCCAACCAGCCAGGATATTTTGGGCTGGCTTCAAAATATTTTGTCACACTTTTGAAGTGTTCAGCTACATTTCTTGTATTTTGTTTCTCCTTTGGGATTAAAGTTGGATGCTGTTATATAGCAATAATGTTTTTTGGCTTCCTCTATGGATTACTTCTGGCATTGCTCCAGAGAATGGGTTTCCTCATTGATTTTTTTTAAATACTTCAAATAAATTTGAAAGACTTCATAAACTTCTAAAAGTAGTTCTTAATTAGTTGTGTTTTCTGTGGTTTTGTTTTTTGTGAAGAGTGACCTTTGGGTAATTGATTTTCAGCATGAAAATTACCAAGTAGGAATTATTTGCTGCTTGTGGGAAATTAAAAACAATGGAGAATATGACTCCAGTCTAAACAACAAACTTTGCTGGCTCAGTGTTTGAGCTTTTATTTTTATAACCTCATTAAGTTAGAGAAGCACATTTAAGGTCTATCAGGAATTTTTAGAAACTTTTGAAAGACAGTGATCAAATCTAATTATTGAGCCAGCAACATTTTCAGTTAAAGTATCTCTGTGCATCACAATACAATGACCAAAAGACAATGTTGCAGTGATAGACTGATAGCATCCTTCTTCCCAAATTATACCAAATAATTGCACCCACTACAAGAAGTTATACTCCTCTGAATGGACATATGCCTGTTTTTTAACATTACCTATTCTAACGTGCATAATGGTTCTAAGGGTGTGTCTACACAGCAGAGTTTAACTGAAAATAAGCTACACGAATTGAGCTACGTCAATTGCTTAGCTTATTTCGAAATTGGGAGCATCTACACAGAACTTATTTCGAAATAGAGTGCTCTTCCTCCAACTTCCCTTATTCCTCGTACAATGAGGGTTACAGGAGTTGGAGTAAGAAGTTCTCCAGCTTAACAGTATTTTGACATTATGTTGAAATAAATGCCTGCTGTGTAGACGCAGACTAAGTTATTTTGAAATAATGTTACTATGTAGACGTACCCTAAGAAACAAACATTGCTAAAGCTCATGGACATAGAATACAGAACCCTAACCCTAACCCTAGAATTTAGGAAAGTATAAGAATGACTCCATAGCTCAGTGGTAAAAGTATTCACCCAGATTATGGGAGACGCAAGCTTCTGCTCAACATCGGGCAGAAGTAGGACCTGAATCTGAGTCTTCTATGTAGTTGGTGAGTGTGTGAACTACTAGGTTAAAGCATATCAAGAATCAGCTACTGTCTTTGGCTTTGACTACCAATTGATGATAGGTAGCTATGTCCCTCTGCTGGGCCAGGCTTAAACCCCGCTCCTCTCCTCCGCACTTCCTACTGGCTAGCGTAGGTGGTGCCCTGCTCAGTTAGCTGGGTTTTGTGAATTGTGTTTTTAGGTGCCAAACTCTCTTGCAGGAGGGACATGGTCACCTAACTCTGGACTAAGGATTCCACTGGCAATATGTCTACACTGCAGTTTGCTGCAAGCCTCCCAGTCTAGGAGGAAAGACTCATGGTTGGTATCAGACCTTGTGCTATTGAGCTAAAAATAGCTGCATGGCCATTGTGGAGCTGGTGGAAGCTTGGGATAGCGACCTAAGCTCAGACCGAGTGATTGGGTGGATCTGAACTCTTGTGACTATTCTGAGCCTCTGCCAGTGCAGCAACATTTGCACAGCTATTCTTAGTATGGCAGCGCAAGCCCAGCAAGGAGGGTCATGCCCAGCTGCAGGGTAGACATGCTCCAAGTGGCAGGGCACCTCAACATTAGACATTGCAATGCTGAGTTTAAGTTCCCAGTGAATGTAGCCAACAGACTATAATTTCCCAGGTTGGAATGTAACCAGGATACAATTAGGTAATAAGATGGATTTTTCAAAAAAGTTCCACAGGGCATATGATAAAACTGTAGCTATTTCTCAGCCTGTTTTATCTGGGATATATTCACGAAGGACCTTGCAGGGTATGTCTCCTCTGCAATAAAACACTCACCGCCAAGTTTGTGTATGCTGACTTGGGTCCATGGGGCTTGGGCTGCAATGATATAAATTTGAGTGTAAATAGAAGTTCAGCCCTGGGCTAGAACCCTGAGTCCAAATGTCGATGCTGTAATTTTATAGCCCTCAGCCCAAGGGTGCTGGAATGGGAGGGGTCATAACCCTTCCACTTTCTAAAAATGGACGGAACTGGACAGTCCATTTTTCACCCTGGATCCCATCCCTCTCCCTGCCCTGAGGCCCTACCCTGAGGCCCTGCCCCATCCATGTTGGCAGCTGGAGCTCAGGCAGCTGTGTGGGACACCACACCATGGATCTTCCACCTGCTTCAGATGGGATGGCTGACACCTGCTTCATGTCCCTGTCCCATGGGCCCCTCACCCAGAGTAGATGAGGGCCTGCAGCTCCCCAGAGCTGCCTGCACAGCTCTTACCATGGCCAACCTGTGGTCCCCAGCCAATGCTGTGTTGGGGTAAGAGCTGCGCAAGTAGCTGTGGGGAGCCATGGACCCTCCTGTCTTGTTGGGCAAACAATAGGAAGACACAAGCTGGAGGCTCTCCCACTCCAGGCAAATGGAGGGTCTGCAGCTCCCTACCTGCTCCCACTTCTTGCTTGACCGGGAGCAAGACCTTGGCTGGAAGAAGAGGCAAGTCCATGGATGGAGCCCCTGGCCTCCAAGTTTTCAGAAGGCTCTGCTGCACCTATCCCTTCCCAATCCAGCTGACAGGGACGAGCCGCAGATATTTTACTGCAGCCCAGAGGTACCCATAGCTGGCTAGAAAGTCATTGGGCATAGGTGGAAAGAGATTGGTGTCTCAGAACTGAATTTACTGAAGCATTGTGGGCAAGAAGCTGCCTAAGCTAACCAATGTGAGAGTGGTGTGTCCGAACCCCACCTCCTCAAAGAGTTGGACACCTCCTTTGCTTTAGATTCTCACCTGCAAACCATAGTTTGGCATTAAGTACCTGTGCCATTCTTGCAAATTTTTCACCCAGCAGTTGAGGTACACAGCTGGCCTATAGGAGACACACCCTAGTTCAAGTCCTCCCTTACCTGAAGGGAATAGGGATTGAAACAGGGATCAGTCACCTGTCATGGGAGTACCCTAATCACTGGCCTATGGCATAGTCTGATGTGGGGAGTTCCCAGTCTCTTCTGTTGAAGCTGTTTCATGGTTGGTAAATAAATAGAGTCGTTGAAGTAGGGAGACTGTATCCTGGGAATCCCACATTCTGCAGCATTGTCTAACCAACCACTAGGTTACAGATTCAGTTTTATGTCTGTGCTCTCTTTTTCTCTATGACCTAATGATAATGAAACCTTCTCCCCTTTCTCCCATTTTGTGTGAATTTGCAGATACGGGCCTGGTCCTGAAAGCAAGCTATGAGCATGCTCACCAGATTGGGCCCCACGGGCAAGTTAGGCAGAAAAATGCCTAGCTTTTCCTGGTTTGGTCATTGTTCTGGCACGTAAGCATCTGGATGTGTGGAGTAAAGCAGCGGTGCACATGCACAGAGGCAGAAACATAGGGGCTTAGGGAGCTTTTGTTGCCAGAAAAGTGGGTGCTGAGTACATAAAGGTACCTCAAGAGCTTGGCAGCAGCTGAGTAGAGATTTTATAAATCACATTGGGTCCTGATTCTGGAATTTAGGTGCCTAAATCCTTTAGCATATCAAGCCCCTCATAGCTATCTGCACAGTGTCTCCTAGCACCATATGGAAGCTTTATATCAGTATTGATTCAGAGGGAAACATGATACCTTCTCAAGTACCTGCATTGTCAGTAAAGGTCTCTTGTCTAAGGCCAGGTCTACACTAGGGGAGAAAGCCAACCTAAGATATGCAACTTCAGCTATATAAATAGCATACCTGAGGTCGAATTTTCACAGTGTCCCCACTGCGGGAGGTCGATGAAGAAACTCTCCCGTTAACTTCCCTTATTCCTTGTTACCTGGTGGGATACCAAGTTGCTTGGGGTGTGATCAGCAGTTGATTTAGTGGGACCTGCTAACTAGACTTGCTAAATTGCACCCCAGAAGATTGAACTTCGCAGCATCCAGAACCCCCCTTCCTCAAATTGATGTGCAGATCTAACTTTGCAGCATCTGTCTCCTGGGAATTGGAGAAAAGCCATAATTACTGATTCAGCCAAACTCTGGAGATTTCACGTGATCACAGTACAAGATGGTACAGTGGCAGCAATAAACAAAAAGTTCACAGGATCTGCTGTGGTTGCCTGAAGCTGCAGATTTATACAGTTTTATTTATACAGTAGTATTCAGACTGAGTTCTTAGATTGCTCTGAAATATCACAATTTGCTGCATCTTCATTCTGTTATCTCATTGCTTTCTGCTTCCAAGACCTCTTCCTCACATACTAAAATCATTCCATATGTAAGATGATGAATTAATAGAAGAAAACAAATCGGAGTCAGTAGAAATGCACTTAGCCTTAACAAGACCAATCTAAGTTCCACATTGTCTCGCAATTATAAAAAATAGGGTTAATGTCAGAATTTCTTTTTATTAATTGCTGCCACGCAAAAGTTATGGACAGTGGGGTTTTTAAAGGCTTTTTAGAGGGTCATTCTCTTCAATTTCTGATAGATGTAATATGGAGGAAAAATGTGTACTGTAACTATAGATGTATCTGAAACTTCTTATGCTTAATTAATACTTTTAAGATTATGAAATCTGTCAGTTCATATAATCAAAAAAGATTAGGTTGGAGGATGCCTCAGGAGGACATTGTGATGGACACCCCCCCCCTCTTTCCTCATGGACATGAATTTACATAACTGAAAGGTGCTGTGAGCAAGTTATTTCGTGTAACCCACCAATCTTTATGTCATGCTCCGCTGGTTCTGTTTATCTTACTTTGATGTAGGTATCATTTTGTGTGTAAAATTAGACATACGGTGTGGGGAATACTTTGTGGGTTTCAAATGTGTGAATGAGAGACATGGAGGGTGTTAACCTCAAAGTCCTGATAAGCAACTGTTACCAGTGTTTCTCAAACTGTGCTCCGTGGAGCCCCAGGGCTCTGCGAGACATCTCCAGGGGCTCCACAAGGTTGACAAACTGGAACCATCAATAGGTACAACACATACAATCAGTGGACTGCTGGGGCTCTGCATAAATTTTTATTCATGTAAAGGGCTCTGGAGCCCAAAAAATTTGAGAACCGCTGTGTTAAATAATCTTTTTTGTCCTTAAATCTGAGCAGTGGTTGGTAGGGAGTGGCCTCAACTCCTTAACAAAAATAATAGGAAAACAGAGGCCTTGGTCTTTTGGCTGGGCTGCACCCAAAGGAAAGGAGCCAAAGGCTCCAGGGTGGGGAGACAGCCCTAGTTTGGAGGGGCAGCTGGAAAAGAGGTTTTAGGGTGAGTTTGAAAACATTTGTACTGAGGTTTCAGTGTAGAATTAGCCAAGCGTTTTTGTTTCTTTTGATTTGTAACCTACTTTGCTCTGCCTGTTCTCGCTTATTACCACTCAAATCCTACTGCTTATATTTAATAAAATCACTTTATTTTCCATCAAACCCAATGTAAATAATTGTTACCTAGAGGGGAAACCAATGTGTATATTCCCCCTTTCATTGTTAAAGGTGGCTTACCTAATTCTTTGGGGTTTCGATTCCATTTGAGGAGTGTTATCCCAGGAAGCTGGGCCCTACACTGCACTCTCCTCAGACCTGAAGAGGATCTGTGTCTGTACTGCTTCTCAGTGAGGGCAGAGATCTCAGCTCGGGGCCTTGGCTGGGGGAGACCAGCGGAGTTTGCCCAGCAGGACTGGGCAGTGAGGAGCCCCAGAGGATGGGGAGCAGCGATGGCTGTGTCAGAACCCTGTGACCGCACCCCATCATAGTCATCAAGTCCAAATCTCTGCTCAAAGCAGGAACAATGCCAATTATATCATTCTAGCCAGGACTTTGACAAGCTTGGCCTTGAAAACCCCTAAAGATGGAGATTCCATCACTTCACTAGGTAACCCATTCCAGTGCTTCATCACTTCTTAGTGAAATAGTTTTTCTTAGTATCCAAGCTAAACCACCTCTGCTGCAACTTGACCATTGCTCCTTGTTCTGTCTTCTGCCACTGAGAATAGCCTGGCTCCCTCCTCTTTGGAAATCTCCTTGAAGTAGCTAAAGACTGCTATCAAATCCACACACACATGCACACTCTTGTCTTCTGCAGACTAAATAAGCCCAGTTCTCTCAGCCTCTCCTCATAAATCATGTGTCCCCATTCCCTAATCATTTTTTGTTGCCCTCTGCTGGACTCCTTCCAATTTGTCCACATCCTTTCTGTAGTGGAGGGCCAAGACTGAACAAAGGATTTCAGATGCAACCCAGTGCTCCGTTAGCCTTCTTGGCAACAAGGGCACACTGTTGACTCATATCCAGCTTCTCATCCACTGTAACCCCCAGGTACTTTTCTGCAGAACTGTAGCAGTACATGGGATTCTTCTGTCATAAGTGCGGGACTCTGCACTTGTCCTTGTTGAACTTCATCAGATTTTTTGGCCCAAACCTCCAATTTGTGTAGATCGCTCTGGACTCTATACCTATCCTCCAACATATCTACCTTTTCCCCCAGCTTATTGTCATCTGCAGACTTGCTCAAGGTGCAATCCATCTCATCATCCAGATCATTAATGAAGATGTTAAAGAAAAACAGTCCCAAGATCCACACTTGAGGCAAGCTGCTTGATGCTAGATGCCAACTAGACACCAAGCCATTGATCACTACCCATGGAGCCCAACGATCTTGCCAGCTTTCTGTCTACCTTATTGTCCATTCATACTTCTTTAACTTGCTGGCAAGAATATTTTGGGAGATCATATCAAAAACTTTCCTGGAGTCAAGGTGTATCACATCCACCACTTTCCCCATATCTACCAATCAGTTATCTTATAAAAGCAGGCAATCAGGTTGGTCAGGCATGACTTGCTCTTCATGAATCCATGTTGACTGTTCCTGATCACCTTCTTTACCTCCAAGTGTTTCAAAATGGATTCCTTAAGAACAACCCCATGATTTTTCCACAGACTGAGGTAAGGCTGACTGGTCTGTAGTTCTCTAGATTCTTTTTCTTCCTTTTTAAAAAGATGGGAACTACATTTGCCTTTTTCCATTTGTCCAGGACCTCCCCTGATCAACATAAGTTTTCAAAGACAATGGCCAATGGCTCTGCTATCAATCAGCCCAGGGCTGTAACAAGGCCAAGACGAGTGAGGCACTTGCCTCGGGCGCATAGCTGAGGGGACACAGAAAAGACAGCTACTATGCTGTCTTCACTCGTGCCTCATGCCACATCAGCACTCCCCGCCCTGCCCCCTGCACCAAGGATAGTTTTGCCTCAGGCGCTGAATTAGCTAGTTATGACTCTGAATCAGCCAACACTCAGAATCCTTTGATGCATTAGATTTGTTCCCATAGACTTGTACATGACCAGCTTTTCTAAATGGTCCATAACCAGTTCTTTCACTACTGAGGACTGCTCTTCTCCTCCCCATACCGAACTGTCCAGTACAACAGTCTAGGAGCTGATCTTATCTGTGATGGTTGAGGCAAAAAATGTATTGAGTACTTCAGCTTTTTTTCACATCATCCAAAAAGTGGCCCCTCATAACTCAGGATAGTTAGATGAGAAATCAGTAAAATATATTTTCCAGACTACTAAATGGACATATTAATGTACTGAGCTCTTCCTAGCTCATCCCACTCCATGCTTAAAATTAATAGAGGGTTTTGTGACATCCAGCATGATGTTTGAGTGTAAAAAGAAGCCAGGTGTATTTGCTAAGAGGCCGCTGAAGTGGCTTGCTATCCTGAGTTTTCCCTTTCATTTGGTTCATGAGAATAAGAAGCTGTGTTCATAATAGTTTGTAGTTATGTCGCATTTTTATTATCCATTTTTTTTCAGATTGAGGCTTTTAATTCCACATGGGTAAGAGGAAGGGAAAGGATTATCGCATTTAAAGTTTGGAGCAGGGAGAATTCATTGATCTCATTTCAATAATACAGTATATGTTCATAAATCTCCTTTGAGACATATTTGAAAAATCATTTCATTTTGAAATATATGCAAATGTGGCATATTGAAAAGGTTTCAAAAGATTGCAGAATTGATTACATAAATACACCATTTATATCCAGTTAAACTAGTGGAGAGCTGAGGAAAGCAGTGGATTTAACCTGCTCAGGGTTTATTAAGCCATCAGATATTAAGATATCTTAAATATAAAGACAGAAAATATAGTGTTGGTAATAGAAGTGCTCCCAGATAGATGGATGTGGCCAACTAGTTCTTTTCCATTTCTAATTTCTGGGATTCAATGCTCAGCAAAGTCTATAATGTTGTCTGGAAGGATAATATGCACAACAGTCCTTGACTGTGAACTTGGGAACTGTACAACTTGCCTGGGAAACAATTTTTCAGGTACCACACATCCAAACACAACTGACTCTTGTCTGCTCTGATCATGTTGCACCATGGTGCACAGGGCTGTTTTAGGATTTCACTTAAGGTCAGTGACTAATCTGTATTTGAAACAAAAGGGGATATTTGGGTCACCCTGCCTTCCGCTGCTGGAGATGCAGAACCCCGCTGCTTGTGCACTTTAAAAATGTGATTTAAGGGAATTTCTCCAAATAAGTTGCAGTTCTCTGGAACTGCTGTGTTTCCAGCTATTGGAGGGTTTCTGTGTGCATTCTGGTATATGTTCTCATGTAAGTAGCTCTTCACAAGCCTTAATTAACTCTTACAACACCTCTGTGATATAGATAAATATATCTATTTCCCTATGGAAACAAGTGACTTGACCTAGAATACACTGGGAGAGCCAGGATTAGACTAGAAAAGTTAATCTTACTCTCATGCTTACAGCTATAATGCTGTTCATACTATGAAGATGTTTTCCTTGTAACTACAGACCATAATGGCAGATTTAGATATAGATAATCAGTTGGGAGAGTTGTTGGCAGCATCCTCAGTGATATGTAGCCAGCGTGGCACTTCCTCACACAACTTTGAATCAGTCTGTGTTCCTTACTGGATATTAAAAGGGACCCACTGTGGTGGGTTTCATGGGACCCAAAGACTAACCTGTGATCTTTAAGAAAAAATGAGAATGACAATTTCATAACTGAAGGAAACTTCCTTCAGTGGAAAAGCAACACATCTCCTTTGTTAAAAAAAAGGGAAAGCAAAAACAGGCCCTTCAAAATTATGGGTTTTATGTGCCCTAAATTCTATCTCTGATAACATGGTTGGGAAGGAGTCAAAGTGGTAGAAAAATAAAAGGCCAAAGAAGATGAAGAGCTTGTCAGTGTCGTACTTACCTTTCTGAAATGCCACTGTTTGGCATTGACAATTTTGCAGAAAGGGTTAAATTAATACAATAGATCTGCTCAGAATTGATGTGTTTAAAAGGCCCCATTTATTAGGGAATTTTGCAATGTTGCTTTTCTCTTGAACTGTCTTGTGGAAGAGGGAGGTGATAAAGGATCCTAGTGTTGTCAGAGAGAAATTTACATCCAGTAATTTGGTCAAATTATAAGTCATTTTCTGTTCAACAAAAGACTTCTACTATTTAGCAGTAATAAAAAGGAGACGTGTGTACAGTACTCAAGTATTATCATTAAGAATAAGAATAAACTATTTAATCATGAATATATAGTTATATGTATATTTGTGGCACTTAAGTTTTGGATCTGTGTGTGGCTGTATTTGTGAAATATCTGTGAATGGCATTTCTGAACTAGTGATTACAGAATTCGGGATGAATGCTGACAATGTTCAGAGAATTAGATGGTCAGTTCATGTATATACCTACTATAATATATGACCAGGCCCACTGATGTAGGGCAAGGAAGAGTTGCCCTGGGGCCTGGTGATTTAAAGGGGATTGGGATTCCCAGTGGCTGCACTTCTAGTGCAACAGTGGCGGAGGCGAGAGCCCTGGGTCCCTTCGAATTGCCAGTGGAGTGCCTGAGTGCTGCTCCGTGCAGCTATGAGAGCGGGCAGGGGGTGGTGATAAGAGCTGGTTGCCCTCGGCCTCATCCCTTCTGCCAAAGGTCCCTCCCCTTCTGAGGGAGTAGAGATGCCCCCCCACACACACACACCTTGCCCTGTACCCATGGTGGCTGTCAGCCCCACTGTATGTTAGTAACTTTATTTGTTAAAGATTTCAACGTGATGCAGGGAAATGTATTATAAGGGCAATGCAAGTAGGGAGGGGAGATTCTTCTGGCTATAAAAAGCAAGAAGATCAAGATTTGATTATGAAAAGGCAGAAATCTGTTCATCCCATCAACAGAGAAAGGAAAGAGAGAGCAAAAGGAGGTAATTTCCATTTCTCAGTGACCTGAAATTCTGGTGAAATTTTAGGATCAAGACTTATTATGGTTGGCATAATAGAGAAGGAGTAACAGCATAGAACCAGACATGTCCGAAACCTGAAAAAGCAGTGTTTGAAACACAAATGTCTGTGCAGGTGAAATACCTTAGTGTATCTTCCAAGAGGGCATTTCCCTGACTGTGTGTGTTTGCTAGGATGCATGTTCTATAATAAGTTTAAAAATCAGCTTACTCTCAACTTCCTGAAAATGTTTAATTCCCTTCAAGAGGAAGGGCCACTTCCTAAAATCATTGATAAAGCCCCTATCACAGCTGTTCTGAAAAGAGAAATTACAGAATACAAATATTTTATTTACCAATATCTCAAATAAATGTATGTGATAACAACAACAAAACCTTGTAAAGCTATTGATTGATGTATCCAACGTTATGGTTATGTATATTTATTGCAACTATGTGTCTGTTGATATCACATTATTGTGCCCCCCATGCTTTATAAAAATTGGTTTATGAATATGCATAAATCAAAGATTCTTTAGACAAAATGCATCATGTGACAATTTCTAAAGTTGCAACCTGCTGAATGTATGTATTCTGTTTCTGTACATTCTTGTATGTCACGTTAGAAATATGAAGATTAAATCAGTTTTATTAGTCTAAGGGAGCATCTAGACTGCACCGTTATTCCGGAATAACAGTGCTAGCGTCTACACAACAATTGTGTTCTTTCAAAAGAAAATCAAAATAACAGATGGCTTTTTCTGATGTTTTTAAACCTCATTCCACAAGGAATAACGCATGTGTGGAAGAGGCTGAAGTTTCTGAACATGCAGGCATCATGCACCTTCCCCAACCAGTAGATGAAGATGTCCGAAAACTGGCTGCGGTGGTTGAACAGGGCCTGCAGAACCATCACAAAGTATTCCTTCCCATTGATGTACTGAGATGCCCAGTGGTGTGGGGCTGGATGGGAATGTAGGTGCCATCAATGCCCCCTGCCACTGGGGAAGACCATGGCAGCAAAGCTGGTGATGATGGAGTTCACATCACTGAGGTGGATGATCCTGCGCAGCAGGATGCTGTTGATGGCCCTCATCACCTGCAGAAGGAGACAAACAAACAAGAGAATCAAAGGGATGCCAAGCCCCCAACTCTGTGCTTCCCAGGCAAATGCCATATCCCCTAATCCACACCATCTCCTTGCCTACCTTCGGCAGGTCCCTTATCCTGCCTTCCTAATACTGGAGCCAGCTTCATCCCTGAGGCAGCCTCTGTTGGCTGTCTGGCTGCTGCCAGGCTGGGGTTGGAAATTGAACCCACCACCCTGTGTTTCCCAGGTGAATGCCCTATCTGCTAAACCACTCCACCTCTCTGTTGTCTGAGGGTCCCTTATTCTCCTTTCCTAATGAGAGAGCCAGCTCCATGCCATAGGCAGCCTGTGTTGGCTGTCCATCTGCTTCCCAGGTTAGGCAGAGACTCAAGCCCTCAACCCTGTGTTCCCCAGGCAAATGCTGTATCACCTAGTCCACTCAAAAGCTCACCTCCTTCAGTGGGTCCCTTGTGTTGCCTTCCCAAGGCTGGAGCCAGGTCTAACCGCAGCCCAGTCACTGCCTGAGTGGGCAATTGAGCCCACTACCCCATGCTCTAGAAGCTGATGCCCTCTCCCTGAATTCAGTGGAGATCCCACTCTATGTCTCTAGTCCTGCTCTTGTCCCTGACTTGAACCCTGCACTCCCCAGGCCAGTGCTCTATCCTCTAGTCCACTCCAGAATCCACCCCATTTCCAGAGGGTCCCTTATTCTATGTTAGCTGTCTGGTTACTCCCAGGGTGCATAGAAGTGAGACTAGAGGTGCTGAGGCTTGAGCCCACCAGCCTGTGCTCCCCAGGTAAATGCCCTCTCCCCTAAGCCACTCCACCTCCCTGTCTTCAGTAGGTCCCTTATCCTGCTTTCCAAATGCAGGAGTCAGCTCCTTCCCTGGGGCAGCTTGTGTTGGCGGTCCGGCCGCTCACAGGGTGGGCAGAGGGGGAGGAAGGGACTCGAGCCCCCAACCCTGCGCTCCCCGGGCAAATGCCCTATTCTCTAGAACCCTCTTCACCTCCTTACCTTCAAGGTATCCCTTCATACACTCCAAACCCCTTGGGCCAACACCAGAGCCTGCACCCCAACCCTGGTGAAAGTGAGGGAGGATGGGGGAGGATGGAGTGAGTAGGGGTGGGGCCTCGGAGAAAGGGCACAAAGGAGGCAGGGCAAGAGTATTTGGGTTTGAGGTAGATCTTGAATTGCACTTAAATTCAAAAAGTGATCTCATGCTTAAAAAGGTTGCAGACCACTGGGGTACGTCTACACTGCAATGCTATTTTGGGATTCCGGAGTGTCCTGAAATAGTTATCCCACATCTTCACAGCAAGCCTGTTATTTGGGGCTCGCTATTCCAACATCCCTGTAAACCTCATTCTATGAGGAGTAAGGGACGTTTCGGAATAGCACTTTCTTTCGAAATTCAGCACTGTGTAGACAATGCCAAATGACGAAATAAGCTATTTCAAAATAGCATCGAAATAGGATATGCAATTTGCATAGCTCAAATTGCATATCTTATTACAAGTTATGGTGCAGTATTGACTCACCCTTAGTGTATTAGGATTAGCTGGCATGTTTTGTTAATTTTCGCTTAGCATCTTGCTTTGATCTGTCTGTTATCACTTGCAATCACTTAAATCCTACTTTTTATACTTAATAAAAACACTTTTTTTTATTATCAAGCCCAGTGTAAATAATTGTTACATGGGGGAAGCAAATGCTGCATAGCTCTTCTTCATTGATAAAGAGAGCAAACATCTTATGAGCTTTCTCCATGTAAAACTTTTATACAGAGTACGATGAAGTTATTTGGGGGTGGTGTTCTTGGATGCTGTCAATGGTCCTAGTTCTTCTAGAGCTGAGCTGGTTTAGTGTCTGTGTTGCTCTTCTAGGAGCTGTTTCCCCAACTCTGTGCCTTGGCTGGGAGAGACCAGAGCTTCTGACCTAGCAGGACAGGGCCAGACAGGGTGGGGAGTATCAGAGGGCTTATAGGTGGGTTCAGTGGCATGATCAGCACACTGGGTGTCAGCCCCAAGGGGATCTCTATGATCTGACCCATCACACACTGTCCAGCACTAGTTCAACCTCAGTGAAACACACAGACCAAATGAAATATATCTTGAAAAGTATTTACCAGTTAATTCTGAAGAATTGCTTTCAGTGTCACTCTGTTAAAAGGTGAGAATCTCCATAAAGAGGCTTTCAGTTGGCATACCTATAGACATATGCACTAGCTATTATGGCATATTTAGGAAAATGTTACATTAGTCATATATTTATTTGTACAGTAAGGAGTTTTTATACTTTCTACAAAATTGCAATAATCCTGAGATGAGATGGCAAAACCAAAACAAAGCATTAGTAATTTCTGTCAGTAAATGAACAAGTAAAACTAGAACTGAGATGAAACAAGGTAATTCTCTTCACAGATCATATATTAGACTTTTAAAATGATATTGAACCCTCTCTTAACACACTAAGTGTGACTTAATGCATACAGAACCATTTTAAGATTTCATATAAATGAAATGAATGAATTTACCAATGAAAACAAATCATAGGCAATACTACTGAGTGGGGAATAAAAAATAATCCATTCTGTATTCAATGATCTTCTAGATCAGGGTTGGGCAAAAGGGCCTCTGCGGGACAGATCCAGCCCACTAAACGGGTTCATCTGGCCCACAGAGGCCCTGCCGCTCCCCCACCCCCAGGCCAATTAGGGCTGGGTGGCAGGGGGAAGCGCATAGTTTCCTCCACCCTGCCAGGAGCGCACAACTCTTAGAAGCACCTCACACTCCTGTCAGGGCAGGAGGAGACTTTGCATGCTCCCCCACCCCCAAGCCCTGATTGGCCTGGGGCAGAAGAGGGAGCAAGCAAAGTCTTCTCCCACCACCAGGGACATGGACACCTAGGGGGAGCCTCTGTGCGGGGGCAAAGACTTCACGTGCTCCCCCCCACATCCAATCATGGTCTGGGGGTGGGGAAGCTGGGAAGTATCCTGGCCCTGCTCCTTCTGCTTGAGTCTCCACCCCTTCCAGTGCAGCCCGGAGCCACTTCAAAAATTTCTGAAGTGGACCCCGGCAAAAAATTATTACTCACCCCTGTCCTAGCCAAATGTCTGCCTAAAGGTACATTAAACTTGTTCCAAAAGATGGAAAAACTGATCTCTTTCAATTTTATACCACTTCTCTTATACAGATGATACAATATACCTCTGTTCTTTAATGCAAGAAATAACTTGATCAAAATGCATTCCTATGCATTATTTGCTTCTTTCAAGTTTTGCCCATATTTGTCCTTGGCTGGGTTGAGAAAAAGCTAGATAAAATATATCCCTTCCCACAGGAAAAGTTTACAGATCAGTTTAATTAATCACACTGGTAAAAAAAACTCTAGAGTGCACTAATTTAGCAAACTGGAACTTTAAAGATGGGAAACCTCTTCTATTATGTTAGAAAAAAAATAGCAAATGTACTTGCCAAATATTGAAGTTAATAAATGAAAATCTGTGAAACTCAATCTGATTTATTAGGACCCTACCCAATTCACAATCCTTTTTGGTCACTTTCATGGTCTTAGGGTTTTAAAAACTGTAAATTTCATTATTTCGTCTCTTTAATTCTGAAATTTCATGGTGTTGTAACTGTAGGGGCCCTGACCCATAGAGGAGTTGTGACGGATTTGCAAAGCTATCGAAGTGCTACTCTTACTTCAGTGCTACTGTTTCAGAGCTGGGCCTTCAGTCAGCAGCCACCATTCTTTGGCAGTGCAGCTCTAAAGGCAGTGCAGAAGTAATGGGGGCAATGCCATGACCCTGCTAAAATAACCTTCTAACATCCTTGCAACTCCCTTTAGGGTCAGGACCCCCAATTTGAAAAACACTGGCCTGCGCCATGAAATCTTTATACTACAAGGTAAAAGCTCACAAAAGGTCAGATTTTATGCGGAGAAATGAGATTTCGTGGTCCGTGATGCATTTTTCATGGTCATGAATTTGGTAGGGCCTATATATAATATACCCAAAATGTTCATATTGTGACAAAGCTCCTACTCAGTCTTGGTGGGTCCCGCACTCTCAAGAGGATTACTTGCCTCAGAGGCTCACAGCAGGGAGGGGAAACCAAACTTCATAATCTCTGTGGCCCCTCCACGTGGTACAGGGTAGGACAAACCCTTGTACCAAAGCCAGTCTTTTTCTAGTACAGAAATAGGGAGTTGGGGGGGCAGGGACCCAGGCCTGCCCTCTACACCAGGTTCCAGCCCAGGGACCCTATAATAGCAGTTGCCTGTATTGGTGTTCCAGTTAAATAACATTTTTGGTTCAGGGTGACTGCTGTCTGTGGAAAACTTCAGCTTTTTGTCAAAAAACAAAAGTAGGCTGCCGCAATGGTTTTTCAACAACAAGTCTTTTCTCTCCATATATATATAAATTGTTCCTGCATCACGTCATCTGCATCCTCATGCCACCACCACCTGACTCCTTCTCCATCCTCAGCCACTTGCTGGGGCCAGCCTTGCTGCCATCCTCTCTGGGCATGGGCTGCTCTAGCTCTGACTTCCACTTCACACTTCATCATCACGGAGGAGCTGCTGCTGCTGGAGCTAGGTCCCCTCCTCCATCCGAGCCCAGCCCCCTGGCCAACCTGCGACCCCACAGCCACAGCCACACATGGGCAAGAGCCGCACATGGGTGTTCCAGGCAGGCAGACGCCACACGGCCTCCTACCTCCCCCCTCCCTGTTGCTCTGGGGGCTGGGGAGGGAGAAGCTGCACGGCCTCCTTGCTCCCCTCTCCTGCACATATTCCTCCTCCCATCTCTGCCAATGAGTGGGATAGGGATGGGGGTGCAGGATCTAGATGGGAGGTGGGGTATAGGAGGGGGTGAGGGTGCAGAGTCTGGCCAGGAGGAAGGGTGCAGGAGCAGTGGGGGTAGGTTGTCTGGCCAGGAGGGAGGATGCAGGAGTGGGCTGGGGGTGAAGGTGCAGGAGCAAGGGAGGGTGCAGGAGCAGGCTGGTGGTAGAGCATAGAGACCAGAGGGAGGAGTTGGTGAGCATAGCAGCCCGGGGGGGGGGGGGGGTGTAGGCGAACATGGCAGTTGGGGGGGTGTTGGTGAGGATAGTGTCTGGGGAAGTTGGTAAATGTAGTGAGAAGGGGACTTAGTACTAAGTCCCTTAGTATTTCTGTAGAACAATTTAGCAACAATTTTTTTATTTTCATTTTTTTCAATTTCCTATCAGGGCAGGGGGTGGAATGGGAGAGATTCAAGTTACAGTGGGGGAGGTCTAAGTTGTATATTAGGAAAAACCTATTTCACTAGGAGGGTGGTAAAGCACTGGAATGGGTTACCTAGGGAGGTGGTGGAATCTCCATCCCTAGAGGTTTTTAAGTCTTGGCTTGACAAAGCCCTGGCTAGGTTGATTTAGTTGGGATTTGCCCTGCTTTGGGCAGGGGGCTGGACTCGATGACCTCCTGAGGTCTCTTCCAGCTCTATGATTCTATGATTCAAACTAGTTTCAGTAAGGAATCAATTGTATAAAAGGGTTGAATTCCATAAAGTCCTAAATACCCCTGGTATTGCCGCCTCCAGTACTTTATGATGCAAGGAATTCAAGGCTCCCAATACCTTCCCTTGATTGAAAGATTATCTTAAATATCTGAACCACATTTGCTCTACCCACTTTTAAAACATGTTAAGCCTAATCAAGGCATATCTGAGCTGTCTCTGAATTACCTATCTTTCAAAAATGTAAAATACAAAGTTTATAAAATCTGGAATGATATATGGCATCATTTTAGCTTGACTGAAAAGCTTACAAAAAACTAGCATATTTTCACACTTTGCTGCCTACTGAGTGACAAATTGTTCATACTCCTTCTAGCAGCATAATACTGTTCTACTATTCTGTGGCAAGGTCTAGCTTATTATCACTTAGTAAAACCAGGTGAAGGAATAAATTATAGGATTTTAGAATAAAAAATAAGGGGGAAAAATCTTGTAAACTAAATTACTGATTTTTGATGTTTATATTTCAGGCTTTTGATTTTGTGGTTTATTGATAACAATTTTTAGATTTTATGTAGATGTGCAAACATGGGTTTCTGGAGCTTTTCCTTTGTAGGTACTATAATGAGTAATCTCTTTGTAATGTTCCCTAGTGTGCTTTAATGTACTACTGTATCAAACAGTAGGGAACCAATCAACCTTTTTGAACATATAAATGCTTAATAATAATAATAACAACTGTGCATGTATGTGATGTACCTACACTACATGTATAGCTTTTCCACTAAAATGTGTTTTAGTGGTTGCAGTGGGAGGACGTCCAGCATGAGATGTTTTAGCAATCTTCATACTATGAACTGAGGCGGACACCACTTAATCTCCCAGTAGATGGAAAAAAGAGTGGGCATGTCAGAACAGGAGGAGATGGGTGGCCATGGCATTAAGGGAAATGCCCCCACTGTGGCAATCTTGTGATACAGCAAATAATGATGAAAAGAAAGTTTTAGCTCACATTGCAAGAGGCTCATTACAGTAATATAACATGTTGAGCTCATGGTAAGTTTGTCTACTGGATTTCAGTTCTTATATACACATGCCACTGGACAGAGTAACAGAATTCTGCCTTTTGCTACATGTCTATGGATTTTAAAGAAACACATACAGGTACGTCTACACTGCAGCATTATTTTGGAATAGCTGACGTTATTTCGAAATAACATAGTGCTATTGTCTACATAGCAAGCTGTTATTCTGAAATAACGTTGAGCTGGAGGCCTTCTTGCTCCGACTCCTAGTAACCCTGATTCCACAAGGAGTAAGGGAAGTCGAAGGAAGAGTGTTCTTCCTTCGACTTCCTGCTGTGTAGACAGCACCAAAAGCCAAATTAAGGTATTTTGACTTGAGATATGCAATTGACATAGCTGAAGTTACATATCTTAATTCGACTTTGCCCGACAGTGTAGACTTGCCCACAGTGAACTGCTCCTAAGGATGATTAGGTTAGAATTTCTTTTCATTAGAACACAGATATTCCAATTTGCCAAATTAGCTTGTTCAGTGTTTTCTCTGGCATTCCATTATCTGCAACAATTTATGGTGTGTGTGTGTGTGTGTTTATTTGAAACCTGATAATAAAAATGCCGTTTAGAAACTTGTTTGAACTTGTATTGGAAATGAAATAAAATAAACCCTTTGATTGTGTGCTAGGGAGGTTGTGGAATCTCCATCACTGGAGATATTTAAGAGTAGGTTGGATAGACATTTATCAGGGATAATCTAGATGGTGCTTGGTCCTGCTGTGAGTGCAGGGGACTGGACTTGATGGCCTCTTGAGGTCCCTTCCGGTTCTAGTAGTCTGTCCCAGAAAGTTGCACTTACTCTATTCTATCCCTAGATATTGCCTTGTCTTTATGTTAACCAAAGAGTACAATGGATTATTAACTACTGTGAGAAATTAAACATGATGATTTGGCTTTCTAAAATGATATGTACCCCAATTTCAGGTCAGTATGTTCCCAACTTTCATGGAGAATTAGCCAGTGTAATATAAACACTTATTATGTCAATATCTTGAAGATACAGTCACCTTTTAATCCTGATTATTAAACTGTAATTATGAAAATGTTGAAAGTTAATATGCTCTGGTTTTCACAATTCAAATGATGAATGCAAACATTCTGGTATTGATTCTGGAAGGATTTGAGTATGCACTTAACTCTAAACATTTGAATAGTTGTGTTGAGTTGAATTTCAATGGGAACTATGCACGTGAACTTCAGTATTCTGATGTATATTAAATATTACTAAGGATGCATCTACACTGCAGAGCTTAACTAGAAATAAGCTACACAAATTGAGCTATGTCAATTGCGTGTTTATTTCAAAATAGCTTATTTTGAAATAGGAAGCATCTATGCAGCACTTATTTCAAAATAGAGCACTCTTCCTCCAACTTCTCTTATTCCTTGTACAATGAGGATTACAGGAGTCGGAGTAAGACATCCTTGCAGCTTGGCAGTATTTTGATACTATTTTGGACTAACTTCCTGCTGTGTAGACATGGACTAAGTTATTTTGGAATAGAGTTGCAGTGTAGACATACCTTAGAAACAACAAAACTTTTAAATGAGAGAAGGATGTACATCAGGGTTTCCAGCATCCAATTCATAGCTTTGGTTTGCATTTGTCACTGTTCTTTAAGTAAAATAATATTTAGTTCTGAAAAACAAAAATACATATTGGGAAATTCTGAATCAGTGCTATCTTTGGCTTTAATTATTTTTAATAATCCTGTTTGCTTGGTGGAGTATTTCTTCTGAATACCTCAGGGTATTTCTGAGGGACTTTTCATTTAACATGTTCAATAAGTACAGCTACCACTGTGATTTAGTACAGATTGACAATATTTGGTTACAAAAACATTGGTATCATAGCATATTTGGATATCCACATTGTACTCTTCATCTGGAAACAATGCAACTATCACGTTCTTAAAACCAGTCAGAGAAAATAAGTCTTTTTTTCCTTCTACAGTCTGTTTTTCAATCTATTGAATGGAAGGACAATAGACAATGTGCTATAAGGCAACCCAATGCACAGAAGTTATATAAGGGCATCATGATATAGTTGCCTAACTAATGGTACTAATATTGGTTTCTTCTCGCTAAGGGTACATCTACACTACAGTGTTATTTTGAAATATCTTAATTCGAAATAGTTAATTCAAAATATGATATTTCGAAATAACGTGTCTACACACAAAATGCAGTTTGAAATAGTGTTTTGCTATTTCAAAATAGCGCGTCCACACTGAGTGGACACCGATTCGCATTTAAGGCCATCTGGAACCAGGTCAGGCAGGGCATCAGGTCAGGACTTACCGTGTGGGGCTGCTGCCTGAGGCTATCTGACGCCTGTGCTTAAAGGGACAACCCCGCCCCCCCGCCCCCCCCGCCCCCCTGCCCCGGGCAGCCGGTTCTCAGGTGTCTCTGCTTGCTTGCCTACCTCGATGAGGGACAGCAAAGCATTTGTGTCTCTGAGTGCTCTGGTTGCCCTCACTCGGGACACCATAGAACTCCGCAACATGGAACCAGAGCTGCCCCTGGGCACTCTGGTGCTTCTCATGGACACATTGCTACCAGCCTGGCTGCGCTTTCTTCAGGCTGCCATCCGGGAGGTCCATCGGGGGGCTGTCAGTATCCAGGAGGCCCTGCGGGAGAGCTTCCACCCTGAGGAGCAGTAAGAGACTCCCTGGTCTGCCCCGCTAAGAGCCTCCCTTGTGCCTCATTCCTCCCTCACGTCCTTCCACTTACCCACCCTCCCCCAAACCCCCCTTCCTGATGTCAAATAAAAAACACGTTTTTTCATAAATAAAAACTCTCTTTATTTAACAAAACTGGGGGGGGGATGAAACTCTGAGGAGACGGGGGAAAGGAGGCAGGAGAGGGGAGGAGAGAGGATGGGAGAGAGGAGGGGAAACCTGGGAGGAGGGAGCTGGAAGGGGGAAGCAAGGGGAAGAAGCGGGAGGGGAAGCTCAGGGCTCAGGGGTGGGGGTCTCACTAGGCCAACTGTTTCCCAGCACAGTGCGTGCAGGGGCCTCGGCATCCCTGGTGGGATGGAGAGGAGGGGATGGAGGTTGAGGAGGGTGTGGAGGGAGAAGTGGGAGGGGGAGAAGGAGTGGTAGGAGGAGCGATAGCTGGTGAGGCAGCAGGCACTGGAGCGGCAGGAGGCAGCATGCTCTGCACCAGGGTCCGCAGGTGTTGGCAGATGGCACGAACCTGGGCAAGCAGCTCCCGCCGGAACTCCTGATCTTCTTGCACCCAGTGCTCCACGGTGCGGTGCAGGGCTCGCAGGGCCCCCAGGTGCTGCTGTCAGTACCCCTGCAGTGTTCGGGTGGTCCTGTGGAGCCCTCGGGTGTGGGAGCATGTCCCGGGGGAGGTGGTGCACCCTGCACATGCAGCTGGTGCGGCAGTGGAGAAAGAAGAGAAGTGGTCGGTTCTCCCTGGGGACACAGTGGGTGAAGCCCAGCCCTCCTCTGCGAGGTGAGGATGACCATGCCCTGCACCATCAGAGCCGATGTGCTTGCACAGAGGCCATGGTCGGAATGTCCGGCTATCCGCGGGAGTGGGAGCTGCCCCGAGACCGCACCCATGCCCCTGTGCTGTGTATAGTGAGGCTGAGGTCGGGGGGAGATGTCCCCTGCCTCTGTGTAGAGTGGGCTTATGAAGGGAGGGCGTCCTGCTGTGTCCCACCCCGGGGTCAGGAGCATGTCATGTCTCTTCACACATGCGTGTGGCTAACAGGCCAAGGCCCCTGTGTGGCAGCCAGCTGGGGCCACGTGCCCAAGAGTGGCACGGCACGTGCTCGCACGTGCACAGGTTGCTGTGTGATCTGTGGTAAGCAAGGCCCATGGTCCCTGGTCTCCCTCCCCGCCCCCCACAGTAAAGGGACAGTGATGGCACTCACATGTTGTGGCCTCCCCGGATGACCCTGGTGACTCTGCTGCTGGGACGGCTCGGGGGTCCTGGCGGTGTGGCACCCTCCATCTCGGCTCCTGCAGCTCCTCCTCCGTGCCCTGGTCAGGGTCCTCTGCTCCCGGATCGGTGCACCCCGCGGTGGCACAGACCGTCCCGCCCCCCAGGTTGCGGTCCAGGTCACCACAATAGGGGCAGGTGTCTGCCCCTGTTGGGGAGCTGCCCTGTGTGATCCTGGCATATGCCTGCCGTAAATCTTTTATTTTGATGTGCACCTGCTCCTGGGTGCACATGTGCCCTTTTGTGGCCATGGTGGCAGCTATGCGGCTGTAGACGGCTGCATTCCTCCGTCTAGTGCGGAGATCATGGATGTTGGAGGCCTCCCCCCAAACCTCAATGAGGTCCATGATCTCCGCGCTAGTCCAGGAAGGCGCCCGCCTTCTCTGGCCCCTGGCTGGCTCCTGGGAGCTGGGGGACTGGGCGGTGGACAGCTGGTTGGCACTGGCTGCCTGGTTCATTTTGGAGCCACTGGGTCAGGGGCAGCGACTGCTGGCAGGCCTGGATCTGGCACGTGCAGTGTGGCCAGAGTCTACCCCTTTAAGGGCTCCAGGGTTGAGTTTTCCTTGTTTGGCCCAGAGTGGCCACCAGGGGAAACTGGGAAGGACTGGAGGCCCCCTACTTCAAAATAAACGTCTACACAGCTCTTATTTTGAATTAGCTATTTCGAATTTGGCGTTATTCCTCATAGAATGAGGTTTACCAAATTCAAAATAAGCGCTCCGCTATTTCAAATTAATTTTGAAATAGCGGTTTGGCTGCGTAGATGCTAGGAAAGTTAATTCGAAATAATGGCTGTTATTTCGAATTAACTTTGATGTGTAGGCATACCCTAAATGAATTCATGCCCCCAAATAGACAGATCCCTGGATGTTTTTAGAAGAAGATTTGATTAGCATGAATGATTATCTGGTGCTATTTTCCAGCTCCACTGTTAGTATTTAATGTATAACTAAGTTTTCCTGTCCAACTGGAAATGTGTCATATTCATGATATTTAATTGGGATTTTAAGACCATGCATCTGTTTGACTTTTTTCCTACCAGCCCAGTGGTTTTGCTTAAGATAAGAAGCTATGATAAAATACATATGAAATAATTATTTAGGATACATTTCCAAAGCATAAGGATTATTTATGTGGTTCTTTCTATTTTGAGACTCTTACTCTTCCTCTAAACTTTTTACTTTTGCTGTATCAAATTACCTGTCTGTCTTCCACTCACCATGTATTTCTGTAGCATGGCTTTCCTGTTTCTTTGCTTTAGGAAGAATAGTCTATTGGACTGTGCCTGAGAACCCATGTGTTCTAATTCTGGTTCAGGCAATCATTTGCTGGCATTGAACAGGTCATTTAATTTCTTCATGCCTCTGCATCGTCATTCGTATAATAGGGTTAATAATGCCTCTCTGGAGTGTTGTGAGGATTGCTAGTTAATTTTTATACAATACTTTGAAAACATGAGGCACCAAATGAGGTACTAATGTGTATGAGGAGGATATATATATATGTAGAATATGTATGTTTAATAATAGATCATTTCAATTTCCAATAGACTGTATATAATTTGTATATGCTTATTATATAGAAAGACTAAACAGTGAATGAATTTTTGTTTGTTTCTTTTCCCTGTACCTTAGTGTTTGTTTTTATCTGACCTCATCAGTAGTAGCACAATAATGTGTTGGAAAATAAGGGTGTGTCTAGACTACAGGGTTTTGTCAACAAAAGTCCACTTTTGTCGACAAAACTATGCCTACGTCTACACTACCACCAAGTTCTGTCGACAGTAAGTCGACAGAATGCGGCAGTTTTGTCGACGGCGGTAAATCTCATTCTATGAGGAATAACGCCTTTTGTCGACACAGTTCTGTCGACAAAAGGCGCTATTGCATCCACACTGTGCTTTTTCAAAAGAGAGCATCTAGACTCTCTGTCAACAAAGCGGCTTACTTTGTCGACAGAACTGGCTGTAGTCTAGACGCTCTTTGTCGACAGAAGCTTTGTCGACAGTATCTGTCAACAAAGCCTCTGTCGACAAAAGCCTGTAGTCTAGACATACCCTTAATGAATCCATTATGTTACATTTATAAATCCAGCCAACAGGGCCCCTTTTCTATATGGACTTTTGTTTAAAATAAATAAAAAGCATACTTCTTTACAGGTGTGCTACTGCCTCTATTATTGCTGAGCAAATGCTCAAGTATTTTTATCTGATTTTTCTTGCAGTGGGTTGGAAGAAATGGAAGAGAACATATGCAACATTAAGAAAATAGGTTGCCTGATTACAGTCTGAAATTCTGCTCAGTGAAAAAGACATCTTACACTGTACTTTTTGTAATAATGCTGTGATTTTAGTTACATAGCTCCCAGGCATTCAGGGCCAATGCAACCAAAGGATTATGAAATTCACGAAGCCTACATTATAACATCACCGATATAAACAAACTTCAAATAGAAAAGTTTAAATAGAATAAAAGAAGGGTGAAGAAATGGGGAGAAACTGGAGAAGAAACTGAACAGTTCAGAAAGCAACAAGCCCCAGGGTGAAGGCTGGAGCTGACCTTTATTTTATTGTTAATTTCTTTGCTTATAAACTCAACCCTCAGGAGAGGAGTTGAGTTTGGGCTGTAGGCAGAGTAGGAACTGTGTTTAGAAGCAGGTGAGAAAGTTGCTTGTTCCCTCATTAATTTACCCATTAGAGAATATACCTTTTTACTCTCCTTGTAAATACGAGTTTTGTTATTGTTAATGGCAAAACAAGTTAGAAAGTATTGAAAAGTTTCAGTGTGTTCCTCTGTCTTTGTTTAATAGTGTAATGTTTTCTTAAAGGCTTGCCTGAAGGCTGAGTCCTTAGCGCTATGTGCTATTTTGTGTTGAAAATAGACTAGCCCTCAGCCTGTCCCTAGGATTCTTTCTCTTCATGATAGCTGGAGATGTGAAAACCATGGGGTAACATTTAGCATTTGGGTCGCTAGGTTGAGCATACAGTGGGTACTGGAATTAAGTAGCTCTGTTAGCTGATTCTGGAGTGTCATTGAGTCTCAATGGTTGTTGCTTGCTCATCCTGCTAGAAGTAATGCTCAGCAGTCATGTTTGCTGTGAGGGCAAAATGAAATAAGATTATACTGGGAAAATTGCATCAGAATAACGGCATGAATTGTGGATAAGAGGAAACTGAAATAGCTTCCCCTTAGAGGACTTCTTGTTGTTTCTGCCACCTATTCAAGAAAAAGTCACATGCTGCACTGTTCATAGATATGAGAACCAGTGGGTTTAGTTTAAGAAGAGCTCTCCAAATTCAGAGGGTGGATTGGCTGATTCGCCTCCATTTTAAATAGCTCTGACCAAATTACTCCTTGACAGAAAAATGGTTCTATATGAATTTTAGTAAAAATAATGCATGAGCAAGAGTAAAATTTTAAAAAAACTCACCAGTAAAACTAAAACTAATACACATTTCATTAAACTAGTTAAGTGTTACACAATGTAGTTTTCAAACTAAGGTCAAAGTAATGTCAGTCAAATAAATGAGCAACAAATGCTACTAAACTATTTGTTGTTTTTTAAAGTTTTTCCTGTTACAGACTAACTTGGCTAACCCTCTGAAACAATATTAGTGTTAATCATTAATTAAGTTGAATTATTAAATTAACAAATGTAATTACTTACTCCCAGCATTCAAGGAGGCAGCTTCTGAAGTTAGTTACAAGTTACAACCAAAGAATTTCTACTCACAACAATGAAACAATCCCTAGTTGGGTATTTTAGTATGGAAGCCAAATTGATGCTTTCTTCCCTTGGGCTTCATTGTAACTACAGTAACTAACTGTTTTGTTCTTTCCGCCCCCTCACCTCATCATAACAGCATGGCTTGAACTTGGGCAAGAGAACCGAGAGCCAAGCCCACTCTGTGATGTGCCCCCACATGAGGGATGGCACTCAATCTGCTCTATATTTGAGAGTGTTTGTCTGTCTGTCTGTTTAAGAACTTCTCCTAAATGGTAAGAGATAGGACCACCAAACTGGTATACAGCTTCCTCCGATCATAATTTAAACGAACGTCAGAGTTTGGTTGTGCCAGGAAAATGGGGTGTGCCTGGAATGGGCTTGCTTCCTATAAAACCATACAGAAAAGAGACAGAATCACCAGGCAGGTGAATGGGGCTGACTGGGGATGCGCCTCCTCCAATCCGGGACTGCCCCAATCCGAAGACTTCCACCCCAGGTGCCCTTTAGGAAGGTCAGGAGGTGGGGGGTACGGCCTCACGGGGTCTTGAGTGGAGGAGGGTGGGAGTGCACAGGAGCTGCAGGAGCCATAGGGGCTCAGGTGGAGGGAGATGAGGGTATGCGGGGCCCGCAAAACCTCTTGGGGGCTTGGGTCAGGGGAGGAGGAGAACAGGGGCTTGGGTCGGGAGAGGGGGCATACAGCATACGTGCAGCATCCTGAGGGGGAAGGGGGTGAATGGAAGCCTCACGGCCTTGCCCCTCTCCAGCCGTGCCCTCTTCCCCCTGCCCCCCCACCACCAGAGGGAGGGAGCCAGGTCATTCTCAGTCAGGCCCAATCCCCGCTCCCCCCAGCGGCTAGAGGGAGGGAACTGGACCAGCCTTGGTCTGGCCCAACCCACCCTCCCTCCGCGCTGGAGGGAGAGAGCTAGGGCAGTCTCAGTCTGGCCCAACCCCCGCCGGCAGCCGAGGGAGGGAGCCAGACAAGCTTCAGTCCAGCCCAAACCCCTCCTCCCCTGGTGGCTGGAGAGAGAGAGATGGGCCACTGTGGCCTCAGTCTGGCCCAACCCCCCACCCTGGTGGCTGGGGAGAGGGAGCCGACCAACTTCAGTCTAGCCCAAACCCCTCCTCCCCCCCAATGACCGAAGAAGGGGAGCGAGAACAGGCCAAGGCTGCTACACCTCGACTTGGCCCTCCCTGGAGAGGAGGGCTGGCGAGTGTAGCGAGTAGGGGCACAGGCCCCTAATAGTTCCTAAAAACATTGTTAAAGGGGAGATTACCTTTTGTACAGTGTAACAGGGCCTGACTTCTCAACATTTTTAATGATTTCTCTCTGATGTATATTTTAAAGGTTCTCAGTCTATTGAAGAGGGTTTTGAGGATCTCTCTGATGCTCTTTCCTTCTAATAGCACCTTTTGTTATAATTAATCAGTGAAACATTGTACTATATGTTAAACAGATCTTTTCTTATCAGATCCCATGTCTTGCTTTCCCCCTTTTATCACTCTCAAGTGAGATTTCAGCATACGTATACATTACATAGGTAACTTAAACTATCTATTAACCTTCAGTCATTGAACCTGCAAGGATAAGGAAAAAACAGATTTCTTTACAAATAAAACAATGAATTGGAACAGAGCCATTCCTACCCTGACAAGCATGGTTTCTGCCTTGGCACATTCACCGTATGCCAGCATTGGATGGCTTGGGAAGATACGGTGAGATGATAGTGAGGAATCATTTTTACCTTTTAATTATTATTTTTGATTATTCACATTTTCCAAAACACTCCACTAAGATGCATCGCTCTTCTCCAAGTAATATATCAATTCCTGGAGATTACAGTCTCTGCCTTACAAAAGTTCAGAATCAAAATAAGTCTCAAATGGCACAAAAATGTTGGGAAGAACAGATAATTTTAGTAAAAAGCCCAAATGATTAAAAGACATCATCCATCATATATGGAACACAGAAAAACATCCTGTAGACACAAACCATCTTTCAACACATCTTTACAAATACTTATCCTAATAATAATCTCTAATTTACTGCTAAGAAGGTAATGCATCCCCAACTTATTTCTTTTCCAATTGTCAGTGTTGATAAGTGGTAATATATTTAAATAAAGTCTGAAATGGAACATTATGGATAAAATAGTTCTTTCTCTAAATTTGTGGCAAGTATGCCTTTACCTGTTATTTATCATTTCTATAACCGTGCACATTTTTCTTTCTACAACAAGTTTTAAAAGGATGAAATTTACTCAAGATCTGAAGATCAACATACAGAAGAACATAAATAGCACCTGTCCCCTGCATATGGGAGATTTTCACCCAATGCAATTGTATTGTCAAGTCCAACAGTGGCTCCACACCTGCCTCAAAACCCTGTTTGCTTGTTTGTTTGTTTGTTTTTAATAAAATAAACTAACATGGTGCACACTTCATGAAACCTAGAAACATCTTATCTTATTCTGTGTAAACATACCACCCTCTATATCATCTGTCTCCTAGTATTTTTCCATGTGTGAGAGAAAAAACTGTGGTCATATTCCACAGGTTTCATAACATTGTGTGGTGGTTGTTATCAAAGGCCACTGATAGAACTAAAACCATCAGCAAGGATACAAAAATTTTGGCTATTGGTGTATTCTCCCAAAGAAGCTAACCCAGCTTCTGTTACCATCTTATATTAAAAGTGGATGAAAAGAAGTCATACATAGTAGAAGACTTAATATTTCAGTTGTCAGGTGACCATCTTCCCCAGAAAGGAGGTCCAGTGACTATCTGATAGTTGACAAGACTGTCAGCATTAAAAAAAATAGCTTATCACAGTCCAAAAATACATTTGCTAGACCTTGATCTCACAAAGTGTGCTCGAGGCTCTAAGTTGACATGTAGAGCAAGTAAAAAAAAATTAAAATTCTGATAGTGTTTCCCCACTAGCACCACTGCATTTGACAATTGCAGCAACAAAGGACCTCACGGATATTATTAGCCAAGAAAAATATAGATCTAATGAATAGGTGGGTGTTCCTGCTACACAGCCAGAAACTCAACTAATGAGTCCTGTTGAAACATACTCAAAGACATTGTATTTGCCACACCTGACATACATCTTCTAGCTGAGAAGTAGCCACTGTTATTCAGGCCAATTGATCTTATTCCTAAATAAGCAAACAACTCCTCACAACAAGAAATATTCCAGACTACTTACAGTTGGGAACATTTTCGATTTGATAGGCTATTCATGATCCAGAGCAGTTCTAGTAATGATTGTAAAATGCTGATTTTAAAAACTAATACCTACAATTGCAAAGTATAGTCAGGCTAGAAGAGGTTACCCAAATTTCCCCTTTTTATTTACTAGTTTGTCACAAAGTAGGTATAATGGCAATTCGCATATCTCTCTAAAAATATAGAATATCTTAGGCTACATCTAGACTAAAAGCTTCTTTTGGAAGAAGCTTTTCTGGAAGAGATCTTCTGGAAAAACTTTTTTCAAAAGAGCGTCCACACAGCAAAAGTGCAATAAAAAAGCGATCTGCTTTTTCGAAAGATAGCGGCCACACTGATTGGATGCTATCTCACATATAAGGCCACCTGGAACCAGTTTAGGCTGGGCATTAGGTCAGCAGTTGCTTGCCTAGTTTGAGACATGTGCTTAAAGGGACCCCCCTTGGACAGCCATTTCTCTGCTTCTGCTGTGGGTTTGCTTACATCTCCGAGTGACATCAAAGCTTTAGCAGTGCGTGCTCTGGTTGCCCATCTTTTGGATGCCACAGCATACTCCTTGGGCATACTGTCTCTGGGCATGCAATGGCCCCACACTGCCATGCTGCAGTTTCTGCAGTCTGCCTTCATGGCCCTGCATGAGCTGGACACCGAGCTCATCACTGAGACTTCTCCCTGTGTGCGGGAGCAAGGCCCTTGGAACCGCACCACACAGTGGTGTGGAGGCTGAGGTGAGCTCAGGAGGCTGGACACCAGTTCTGACTGGTGGGACCGGCTAGTCATGGAGTGGTGGGACGACCAGCAGTGGCTCCAAAACTTCAGCATGCAGAAGGCCACCTTCATGGAGGTGTGTGCCTGGCTCGCCCCTGCCCTCTGTCGCTGGACACCCACCTGCAGCCCGCCATCCCCCTGGAGAAGCTGGTTGCCATTGCCATCTGGAAACTCACCACCCCAGACAGCTACGGGTTTGAGGGCAACCGATTCAGCATGGGAAAGTCCACTGTCGGGGCCCTCCTCATGGAGGTAAGGCACTCTTGGGCTGCAGTCCCTGCACAGGGGTTGAGTCCTGGAAAGGGGAACCCTAGGGAAAGAGGGGGTGGGAGTGCGGGATGGGCTGGGGGTGGGGGGAAAGCCCCGTCCCCGGGGGGTTATGCCCACCTGCACTCACACAGCGCTGCTGGGGGGACAACCTCATAGGGGGTGGCTCCTGTGGAGTTTGGGGGGGAGGGGAAGGGGGCAGGTACCTCTCAAGGACTCAGGCACTTCCTCTCTTTCTCTGTTTTGTGTGTTTCTTTGTCTCCTTCTGTAGGTAGTGAGGGCCATCAACTCCATCCTGCTGCGCAGGGTCATTTGCCTGGGAGACCTTGACCTGATCATCACAGGATTTGCCGCCCTGGGGTTCCCCAACTGCTGGGGCATAATCGATGGAACCCACATCCCAATCCATGCACCACATCATTGAGCCACCCAATACATCAACCGCAATGGCTATTTATCAATGGTGCTGCAGGCTCTGGTCGACCACTGGGGACAATTTACTGACATTTTTGTCAGGTGGTCAGGCAGGGCACACATCGCCCGCATTTTCAGAAACTCCACCCTCTACCAGAAGCTGGAGGCTGGCACATTCTTCCCCCAGGTGTGACTTTTCTGTGGGGGTATGAAGATGCCACTGTGCATCATCGGGGATGCGGCCTAACCACTAATGCCTTGGCTCACGAAGCCCTACACTGGCCACCTGGACCCCAGCAGGGACCAATTCAATGCCCACTTCCAAATCCAGGTCAAGTGCGCTTTTGGGTGCTTGAAGGCACAGTTCAGGTGCTGCCTGACCCTCCCCAACGTGGGGGAGCACAACATCCCCGAGGTGGTGTTGGTGTGATGTGTTCTCCACAACATCGTGGAGAGGAAAGGGGAGGCCTTCCTACCAGGGTGGGGGAGCCAGGAAGGAAGGGCTGGGAAGGAAGGGCCTTCAAGCAGCCATGCACAGCTGCCAACCGCCAGGCCCATCGGTTGGGGGTGCGCAACTTGGAGGCCCTGAGGGAGAGTTTCTCTCAAGGACCCCAATAACTGCCCTCTATACCTTTCCCCCCACAACCTCATTCCCCCTTTCCCTGTACTCTCAATATACACACCTGTTTTGAGTTGAACCAAACAAATTTTGTATATTTTTTATAATAAAAGTAACTAGGGAGGAGGGGACTGAGAACCTGGAGGGAGGAGGGGGACTGAGAACTGGGATGGGGGAGGGAGGAGCGTGGTTCAGGGCTGGGAGTGGCATGTGGTGCAGCTGGAAGTGCCACCTCGGGTCTAGGGACCTTGGTGAACTTGGGGTTTGGTGCAGCCTGGGACAACAGGGGAGTGGGCAGGAGGGGGAGCTGGATCATGGTCAAGGGGTGGCAGGGGGGAGAGGGCACAGCTTGGGGGCAGGGGACATAGGCATAGCTTGGGGGGTAGGAAGAGGGGGCACGGGCATAGCTTGGGGGCAGCGGGCATAGGCATAGCTTGGGGGGGCAGGAGGAGGGGGTATGGGCATAGCTTGGGGGGCAGGGGGCATAGGCATAGCTTAGGGGGCAGGGGGAGGGGGCATGGGCATAGCAGAGGGACAGAAGCATGGGGGGCAGGAGCAGGGACAGGACCCAGGTGTGCCATCATTTCCCAGATGGTGGCACACATGTTTTTGCTCTGCTGCACAAGCTGGTCCCACATGTAGTTCCACCACTCAGCATGATCCCAGACCTTCTGGGCCAGGGTTTGCTGCATGTCATGCAGAACACTCATGTGCTATCTCATGAGGTCCTCCTGGACCCTTCTAAGTTTGCGGCTCCCCCAGGGTCAGGCGGCTGTCTCCAATGGCATGGATCGCCCCTCAGCGATGACTGGTCTGGCTATGGAAAATAAAGAGGGAGAGGTGATCAGTCATCCATGCAGACACTGTCCCTGAGGCAGTGCCCTCCTCTGTGAGCTGCGGCCAACAGTCCTCAAGCCAGAGGATGGGGAGGTCCCAGGAGCAAGGTCATGTGTAGCCTGCACAGCGGGCCCTGCCTCACATGGGCCCTGAGGTGCCCAGGGGACCATGCTTCCCTGCGTCCACACCTGCATTTTGTCGACATAACTATGTTGACAAAGGAGTTATTCCTCATGGAATGAGGTTTACAGCCATCGACAAAACTGCTGAGTTATGTCGATGTTATGTCGACATAACTCGACAGCAGTGCAGACGCAGGTATAGTTTTGTTGACAAAAGTTCACTTTTGTCGACAAAACCCTGTAGTCTAGACACACCCGAAGACACTGATTTGATTTTGCCCCCTCCCAGTTCTGCCTTGTCCCTCCTTTATCTCTGCTCTTATAGCCCATGCTCCCTGCCATTAGCTCCCATAATATGAGTTATTTCTAAATAACGCTGTAGTGTGGACATGCCCAAAATGAGCAAATCATTGGAATGCTCCCATTCTGCCCTGCTAGAAACACAGCTGAAGAATGCTGCTACAAGGGGAAGGCCGGAGAGACTGCTGTGTTGCTTTGACATTTCTCAGCATGAAGAGCTCACAGAGCTACTCATGACACTGCTCCCAGCAGCTGAGGATGCAGTGGGAGAACCCAGAGAGAATCCCATACAGCACAGGGATCAGCTCTGCCTTTCCACAACTCTGCACTGTGGGATACTTACCCCCCTTGCTTTGCTCTATCTGTAAGCAGGGGGGCTAGCAATGTGGCCACAGAACATTGACATTGGGAGGCAGGAAAACCAATTTGACCGTTTTTCACTTTTCCCAACTTTGCATGCTTCCACGTGTAGACATAGTCCTACTCTAAATCTCATTGAGATTAAATTTGTGATTGATTTCAGTGGGAACTGGCATGGGCCTTTGGTGAGTTAAGGCTGATAATTCACAGATTGTTCAGCAGCTTTCATAGGAAGAATTTGCTGTTTTGCTATGGCGCAGCACTTTTAAAAACTGGCTAAAAGCTCCATTTCATAAACCTCATGAAGTTTCCTGAGCCCTTTCCTTCTCCCCCATTACAGGTTTTGTTGTGGGAGTGTAGATATGATCCTAAGAGAATGGGATCTGATGCTGAAAGTGTCTTTATTACACAAAGGAAGCCAAGAAGCAAACAAAACTGGTAACACAGAACCAAACTATTCTCATGTGGTAAGAGCTTGTTTTCTTTTTATTAATTCTATATTCAGTCTTTGCTTATAACATTACTTTCAGAGTCACCATGAAATGTTGATGCTATGGAGCATACTGAAAAATTATATTCTGAAATATTTATACTCCATATTGACATCTTCATGAATTGGCCAGCATTAAAAATCATCATGTAACCACAATTACTACAATGTGTTATCTGGGATACTACTTTATTTTCCTGTCCTTAGAACAGTAAATTACATTTGTGGTCCAGAAATAGCTATGTAGTAACCAAGGATACAGGCTAACTTTTAACAATGCTCACTTTGATATAAAACATATTACAATATAAACTCATGTACCATCATAGGTACACAGATAGATGGATGGAGTCAGACACTGGAAATTCCTTTGTAAACCTTCATTGACCCTCCTTTACATTGGCTTGATCCAACTCCCACAGAAATAAATGGAGGCTTTTCCACTGATTTCGATGAAAATTGAATAAGAGTCCAAATTTTGTAGTGCTCTGACTCAACCAATATTGCCAGAGCCGCTCTCCCTCCCCCTCACAAGATTGCAAATGGAGGATATCAGAGCTACTTTGCACACAATCCTTTCTCCCACATCATGCCTTCTTCATGTTCATGATTGCTGAAGAAGGTGTCTGTGCAGGCCACGGGATTTGATCCTGTTATATGCACAATAGAAGAAAAATGGATAAAAACAGAAATAAAACAGTAGCTTATTTTCAGTGCAGACACGGTTGTTTAAACACACTTTTTCTATCAATCAAAAATGTCTCCTTTCTGCAACTGAAAAGCTGATGTTTCAGAAATTGGCTACTATCTATGTGAGCTTTTCACAACCCTAGTTCTCATTAATCTGTAGAAGTATTGGTTTGCCATTGAGAACTCTGTGAAATAGTTTATGGTCTTTGTGTGCTCTCAAGGTAATCTTATACCCCTTAGGTACAATGGTGTTTTTAGAGCAGTCTATTCAGAGCTAAACTATTTAGTGAGTAGTCGTCCAGTGTTTATTTACTGAAACTGGTCTTTTTCCATCCACCTCTCATTCATTTTTTAAAGAAAAGTTGAACTATCAGGATCATAGTGTTTGTTTCTACTTCCCCACTATTCAATATTTTACACTGTGGAGAACTGGGACAAAAGATTATCTGAGCAGATGTTGTATTTTAAGATATAAGAACATTTGAATAGGGATAATTTGGAAGTTAAACACAAAAGAAGCTAGGGCCAAATATATTCTTTACTCCCACTGATGCTATTTTTTTTTACTAGGTTTAGTCTGAATTTTACAATTGACAGTGTGCTTTATACACTAGTTCTTACAGCAAGCAATGGTCTAATTCTGGCGTCTTAAGGGACAGGTTTTGTTTATCAAAGTTTAATGTTACATAGTCCTTCTTATTATCAACTTGGCAATTCAGAGACAGCCAACAGACTTTTCAAGCTATAAAGATTCTGATAACATTCTGTTTCCTCTTGCATTTCCTGGCTACAGGTTCAAATTTGGTGTTCTAGTTAATTAGTGCTGCTTATAATTTTAGACAACCTACATGTGTTAGCTGTACAAAACTCCATAGATATTGCCCAAGGTAACTATTTGCTGTACTAGATGGTATTTAGTTGGAGGTCATCAATATGGAACATATAAAAACTATTACAGGTTGGACCTCCCTGGTCCGGCACCGTTGGGACCTGAGTGGTCCCAAAGGAGGGAGTTTGCCGGACCAGGAGAGGTCAGGCATGGGGCTCTCCCAAGGTTCCCCTACTGGCCACCAGCCCAGCCAGTGGGCTGCCCCCATCTAGTGGCTGCACTCTACTCCCAGCTGCCACCCCACTCCAGCTGGTGGGGCTCCCTGTACCTAGCCAATGGGGCTCCCTGTCTGCAGCTGGTAGAGGCTCTGTGTCCCTGGCCAGCAGAGGCGCTGTGACCCCCAGCCAGCATAGGCTTCCCTATCCCTGGCTGGTAGGGGCTTCCTGATTGGCAGCAGCTCCGTGCCTCTGACTGCAGGGGCTCTTTACCCCCCACCAAGAGCAGCAGGGCAGCAGGGGCTGTGTCCCCACTGGTAGAGCTCCACTCTCAGCTGGCACAGTTCCCGCCCAATCCTGTTCCAGCTGCTGGCCACTAGCTGGGTTTCCTGCCCCCAGGCCACAGCCGTGCCCCGCCCCCCGCCCCCCCCCCCCCCCGTTGCCGGCTGCCTGCTGCCAGAGCTCCCAGCCACTGGCAACCTCTGGGGCTGGGGCTTTCTGTCCAGTGACATCTGTGGTCCTTCCAGACCACAGATGTTGCTAGACCAGAGAGTCCCGGACGACAGGGGTTCTACCTGTACTTTTAAAAATGATATTTGCCTAGATAGGCCAGGCTAAAGGTTTCATTCACTGATACAGAGTATTTACAATTTAGGATAACTATGCAACCCATAATCTGTTGACCACTGTTATACAAGTCCAGCCTTTCAGGTATAATCAAAGCAAGTATCATTAAGCATATTTTTGTATTCTATCAAATAAGACTGGCTCATATATAAGTAAATCATATTCTAGCAAAGCTACGGAGACAGACTTACAATATCTCGTAATATCCTGAACAAACTTTATGAAATTAAGATAAACTTTATTGAGTTATTATTGATACCTTTGGGGTACATTGTATTAAAGTGCAAATGTTTAGGTACTGTGGTGAGAGTGTGAGGAATGTCTTTAGAAGGAAGACAAGATTAATCCAATCTCTGGGAGGTATTTGCGACTTCAAAGGTCTTTTTGGAACAATATGTGTGAAATGGTTTTTGTAGGAAGTACCTGGGGATGAAGGAAATGCAAATTCTCTCCTTCAAAGCCAAATGTTTGAAGTTATACCCTGGGGAGAAAAATCCATTGTATACTAATTATCTGGAAACTCCAGATCAAAGACCCCTGAGCTGTAAAGGGTTAAGTAAATATGTTATGAATGTGCTTGTTCTGAGCTAAAACTGATGAACTGGTGACCATATGGACTCCTCTAGGTTGAAAAATTGCTGCTCCTGCCAGAATCCATGTGAGAGCTGGGGTTAATTTTGGTAAGCTTATTAGCATGTATGAAGCTTCTTTGAATATTTTTAGTGTTTTCTCTGCAACGCTTTTAACTTAAGAATAAAATAGGGTTGCTTAGGAAGAACTCTGTTGTACTTACAATTGTAGCAATTGCAGCTGTTAGCCATTTCTGAAGAGACAGCACAGACGTCTCTGTACTACCTGGCAATATTAATACCCTGGTCAGCAGGGAGAGGAGCAAGTTCACCACCCAAGAGGGCTGACACCTGGGAAGTTGGAAGCCTGGGTGCCCAGGTGGGAGCACTGGTCGCCGTTGCCCTGAACTGAGGAAGATGCATTTTCATGATTCAGAATTCAATCAATTCTATTCTGAAGCAGGAAAGAAGTGTTGTAAACTTTGTGCATATTGACTTTATTAGAGAGAAACACCCTCCCAGAACAAACTTTCCCAGAATTTGTCACAACTGGTGACTTTCGTACATTTTGTTTTTGTGCAGTGACCATGACCCCTTCTCTATGGGACCTTATTGCCCACGGTTATGTGTCAGATAACAAATCCTTTAATTTTTCTCTCTCAGATCTTGAAGCTGACATTTCTGCTGTCTTGTCTGCAGCCTCAGACTATAGTACAATCTTCCTAGACATCACATTTTAGTTAGAATGGGATTCAACATGACTATTACTTAGTCAAGTCCATTACAGGAACAGACATGATGGCCTTTTTCTTGGTGATGTACTAAAAGGAAAGGCTATTACTGGTTTCCCAGAATTATAAAGCCATGTTCTTCATTAAACAGGATGAAACAGCTTGGACAAAGTCCCTGCTACTAACTGAGAATGCAATCTCCTCTACTAGATGCACCCTACCAAGTTTGCTCGCATAAATGTCAGCTCTGTGCTGATTATGTCCAGAATCATTTGAAAAACTTTCTTTGAATCTTCATGCTATACCTCCTTCAAAAGCCTTTTGGGAAGATAGAGCAGGCAGTTGCTTGGCTTTAGTTACATACTTAAGATTTAGGGTCTGGGTTTTTCAGTTGACTAAAACTTTTCTATCTTCTACCCTGGCTCATTGGAGTTTGCTCATCTACTGAATGAGGCCCAAACAAGAGGTGGGTACTCTGACCATTTCTGCTCATTCTGAAAATGGAGACATCTACTATATGAGGGTATGTCTACACTGCCACCCTAGTTCGAACTAGAGCGGCTAATGTTGGCATTCGAACTTGCAAATGAAGCCCGGGATTTAAATATCCCGGGCTTCATTTGCATGTTCCCGGGCGCCGCCATTTTTAAATACCCCGTAGTTTGAACTACTGTCCGCGGCTACACGTGGCACGGACTAGGTAGTTTGAATTAAAGCTCCTAATTCAAGCTACCGTTAAACCTCCTTGCCGGAGGAATAACGATAGTTCGAATTAGGAGCTTTAATTCGAACTACCTAGTCCGTGCCGCGTGTAGCCACGGGCAGGTAGTTCGAACTGCGGAGCATTTAAAAATGGCGGCGCCCGGGAACATGCAAATGAAGCCCGGGATATTTAAATCCCGGGCTTCATTTGCAAGTTCGAATGCCTACATTAGCCACCCTAGTTCGAACTAGGGTGGCAGTGTAGACATACCCTGAGAGAGTTTGTCTGTCTGTCTGTTTTTCTGTTTGTTCAAGAATTCCTCCTAAATAGTAAGATCTAGGACCACAAAATTTGATATGCAGCATCCTCTATCATATCTAAAAGCTAGGGGTTTGGCTGTGCTAGGAAAATGGGACATGCCTGGAATGGGATTGCTTCTCATAAAACCAAACAGAAAAGAGACAGACTCAATAGGCAGGTGAAAGAGGCTGGCTAAGGGTTCCTCCCAGCTTCCAGCCTCCCACCCCCTACGCACCCTTTAGGGAGGAATGGGAGGAAAGGGGACCAGATGGCATTCACCCACGAGTTCTGAAAGAACTCAAATGGGAAAATGCAGAACTATTAACTGTGGTTTGCAACCTATTCTTTAAATCGGCTTCCGTACCTAGTGATTGGAAGATAGCTAACGTGAAGCCAATATTTTAAAAGGGCTCTAGAGGTGATCCTGGCAATTACAGATCGGTAAGTCTATCAGTATTGGGCAAATCATAGTTAAGAATAGAATTGTCAGACACGTAGATGAACAAAATTTGTCAGGGAAAAATCAACAAGGATTCTGTAAAGAGAAATCATGCCTTACTAATGTACTAGAGTTCTTTGAGGGGGTCAACAAGCATGTGGACAAGGGGGATCCAGTGGATATAGTGTGCTTAGATTCCCAGAAAGCCTTTGACAAGGTCCCTCACCAAAGGCTCCTTAAGTAAAGTTAGTTGTCAGGGGATAAGAAGGAAGGTTCTCTCATGGATTGAAAACTGTTTAAAGGATAGGAAACAAATGGTAGAAATAAATGTTCCTAATCTGGGGCTCCAGCATCTAAACAGCATTATGCAGGCCTGAGTCCAGCCACCCATATCCCGGCTTCCCAGTGCCCTCCCAAAATGTAGCCACTCTAGCCCTTTGTTCAGCTTGAAAACTTGTCTGTCCAGAGGACCAAGAAAAACAGCCTGTGGGATTGTGGGATACTTCTGGCAGATTTCCAAAGCATAATTCTGGTATGGCTGCATCCACACTGCTAAGCAATAGGGTTTGAACCCTGGGTCCCAGCACAATTCAGGCTCAGACCTTCTAACACTGGGAGTCCTAGACCCTTGTCCTTCTTTGTGCATTGTACATGTAGAGCAGGACTGGGCAATAAACAGCCTACCGACTGGATGCCATTCCCCAGGGTTCACTCCTGGCAGGCTGCCAAATACTTTATTTACATGAACATCCACAGGTACAGTGGCTCATAACTCCCATTGGCTGTGGTTCACTCTTCCTGGGTGGCGCTATAAGAGATAGGCCCCACCCACACTCTGCCTCCAGATTTAGCATGGCTCCCGGACTTCAGTCGCACTGAGGCTGGGGTGGCTGGGGCAGAGCACCCACGCTGTGGGGGCTGGGGTGGGTGGGGCAGTCTGCCTTCCCAGTGCTCTGGGACTGGGGAGGCAGGGGCCACCCACCCTCCCCATGCTCCAGGGCCAGGGAGGCTAGGGCCACATACCACCCGCCCTCCCCATGTTCTGGTGCCATGGAGGCTCCCGTGGGTGGCTGGAGGCTTGCCCCTATGATGGGGGATGAGCTTGGTTCCCATGAGGGTGGGGCCTCAGGCAGAAGGGGTGGGATGGGGGGTTTGACTCCCCCAACCCTACATTCACCCACCGTTCACATCACTATCCTGGCCAGAAGTGTTGACCCAGCCCATGCCACTTTCTGTAGCTCATATTGGCCAGAAAGTGCACTGCCATCACTGCAAGCTGCAAGTGGCCATCCCTGAGGACTCTCAGATATGGAGGCTGTTTACACAGAGCACTGGAAGAGATCTCTCCCAGCGCTTGTGCCATGGCCATACCTGCACTTTAAAGCACTGCCATAGCTGCACTTCAGTTTTAGAAGTTCAGACAAAGCCTTAGTGCTAAAGTAGCAGAGGACACTGGTATCCTGCCTCTGAATCACACGCTATGTGCTGTGGATTTGTTGCCAGTTTGGTTATATAATGTAAGCTGATTTTAAAGTGCATCCACAATAAATGGATTCAGTGGTACTTGTGTTCACCTGAGTCAGAAGGTGCTTTTCTGTACTCTGCTTGGCATGCAAGCTCCTTGGAGTGTAATTATACACTGCTTTCATTTGTCCACTTTCATTTTTGATTTTTTTATGATGTATTTCAGCTGCAGAACCTCCAGCTGTGATTAAGTGCTACCTTGAGTTGTTGTGGTTTTTAATGTAGTGGGATTAATACTCCACCACAGCTCAAACAGATTAAATGTATTTGTATATTAATGTATTGCATGCATTCCCTGGGGCTGATTGGGAAATTCAGTCCAGTGCAGAAGGCTCACACAAGGCTCACTGCCTACACATAACTCAGGCCAGGGCAGAACTCGGGTGCAGTTACTTTATGCAGTAAGGCCTGGCCTACTCTATGAGGTTAGGTCCAAGTTAGCCGGGTTGAGCTGATTTGATAACAAGTGAGTCAACACCACCAAGCCCCTTCCACCAGCTTTAAGGGTGTTTAAAGTCTATTTCTGTACTCCTCCTTGATGAGAGGAATAGCGCTAGATTTGACCTTGTCTGGCCAACTTCAGGACATTGCAGACATAGCTCTGTTAAAGTCAACATTCATGGAGTCCAGGAGGTGTCCCATAGTGCCCCAGTGTAACTGCTCTGACCAGCACTTTCAACTCCACTTCTCTCCCAGGCACGCAGAAAAAGCCCCAGGAAATGTGGAATTTCATTTTCTGTTTGGCCAGCATGGCAAACCCAGCAGCACATTTCAGCAGCACACCTGACCATGAATGCCCAGGCTTGCAAACAAGCTCCAGCATGGAGCATGCAGGAGATTCTGGATCCGATTGCTGTGTGGGGTGAGGAATCCGTGGAGGCAGCAGAAGAAACACTGATATCTAACCAAAATTGCACAGAACATGGTGGAAAATGGATACAACAGGGACACCCACCAGTGCCACATGAAGATAAAGGATCTCAGGCAAGTGTACCAAAAAACGAAGGAGGCAAATGGTCAGTCCAGGTCAGAGCCTCAAACATGTCGCTTTTATGAGCTGCTGCATGGGATTCTAGGGGGGACCCTACCAGTGTCCTAACACTGTCCATAGTTACCTCACAAGTGTCTCTTGTGGCAACCACAGGAAATAACGAGGAGATTGTACATGAGGAGGAGGAGAATGCTTAGCAAGCAAGCAGAGGATCATTTTCTAACTTTGGAGCCAATCCCCTTCCACAATTTATTGCTTAGGACCCTGATATTGGAGGGGGGTGCACTTCTGTTGAATTCACATCTGTAATCATGAGTAAATGTAATTTGGTTTTATCTGCTTGATCTTCCCTGAGGTGTACAGTGGTGGGCACTCTGCCGACACAGAGTCTGGAGATGGAGCAGGAATCCTCTCTACATATCTCCATGAAGCTCTTATATCGGAATTCCTTGATCCTTCTCACAAGGTTTCTGGGGAGGCCGGCCTTATTCCATCTTCCAGAGTAGGACACCTTTCCACTCCAAGCCAGTAGTAAGTGGTCTGGTGTCATTGCAGCATAAGGTCTAGGTTTCTGGGCACATTCAGTCAGCACCTGCTCTCTATTATGCTCTCTGATTCAGAGAAGACCGATATTGCGCACAGCAACCTGGATGAAATAGGAGAAGGTCTGTAATTGATAGCACTGAGGCAACCCACCTCCATTTGCTCCTCTCCAACAAATCATGACCCCTGGTTTGCTGCCCTGTTTGCAAAGGGCTTGAAGGGATTATCCTGAGAACAGGTTCCTCCCCCCGCCCCCCCGACCCTTGCAAGTCACTATCAGAAGGGAGAGTTGCAGTCTGTAGTCCTGCTTGAGGTGGCGAACACACACTGACCATGTGAGCTCCTATAAACCCACCCAGTTCTCCCCGCTTTGAGGGGCTCCTTGTGAACACCCCTCCCCACCCTTACAAACACAAACTCTTAGGGTATGTCTACACTACAGCACTAATTTGAACTAAGCTAATTCGAATTAGCGCATCTAGACCTAAAAACTAGTTCGAATTAGCGTTTTGCTAATTCGAACTAGCATGTCCACATTGAGTGGACCCTGAACCGAAGTTAAGGCTGGCCGGAACCAGTGCCAGCAGGGCATCAGCTTAGGACTTAGAGTGTGGAGCTGCTGCCTCAGGCTAGCCGAGGGCTGTGCTTAAAGGGACCCAACCCCCACCCCGGACAGACAGTTCTCAGGGTTCCCCGCTTGCTTGTCTACCTTGATGACGGACAGTAAAGCAGTCCTGTCTTGGAGTGCCCTGAGTGCCCACACTTGGCACATCACAGCACTCGGCCATCAGCCCGGCTGCACTTGCTGCAGGCTGCCATCCGGGGGGGTCATTCGGGGGGCTGTCAGGATCCAGGAGGCCCTGCAGGAGAGCTTCCACCCCGAGGAGCCCGCAGAGCGACCCCAGTCCTCCCCATCGGGGGCTCGTGCCCCATTCCTCCCTCACCTCCTTCCACTTACCCTTCCCTAGCCCCCCTTCCTGATGTAAAAAATAAAGGACATGTGTTCAAAAATAGAAACTCTCTTTATTTAACAAAACTGGGGGTGGGGGGATTAACCTATGGGGAGACTGGGAAAAGGAGGTGGGAGAGGGGAAGAGAGAGGGTGGGAGAGGGGAGGTGGAAACCTGCGAGGAGGGAGCTGGAAGGGGGAAGCCAGGGGAAGAAGGAGGAGGGGAAGTATAAAACTATGGTACGCCATATCTTCAGTATTGTGTAGAGATGAGGTCTCCTCACCTCAAAAAAGATATTTTGGCCTTGGAAAGGGTTCAGAAAAGGGCAACTAAAATGATTAGGGGTTTGGAACTGGTCCCATATGAAGAGAGGCTAAAGAGACTGGGACTTTTCTGCTTAGAAAAAAGGAGACTGAGGGGGGGATATGATAGAGGTCTATAAAATCATGAGTGGTGTGGAGAGGGTGCATAAAGAAAAGTTCTTCATTAGTTCCCATAATAGAAGGACTAGAGGACACCAAATGAAATGAATGGGTAGCAGGCTTCAAACTAATAAAAGAAAGTTCTTCTTCACAAAGCAAATAGTCAACCTGTGGAACTCCTTGCCACAGGAGGCTGTGAAGGTGAGAACTAGAACAGAGTTTAAAGAGAAGTTAGATAAAGTCATGGAGGTTGGGTCCATGGAGTGCTATTAGCCGGGGGTAGGAATGGTGTCCCTGGCCTCCGTTTGTGGAAGGCTGGCGATGGATGGCACGAGACAAATGGCTTGGTCATTGTCTTCGGTCCATCCCCTCCGGGGTACCTGGTGTTGGCCGCTGTTGGCAGACAGGCTACTGGGCGAGATGGACCTTTGGTCTGACCCAGTACGGCCATTCTTATGTTCTTATGTTCTAAGCTCAGGGTCGGGGGTCTCACTGGACCAACTTGATTTTCATGCAAACCTGCTCCTGGGTTCGCATGTGGCCTTTGGTGGCCAGGCTGGCAGCTATCCTGCCCTAGACGGCTGCTTTCCTGTGCCTAGTGTGGAGATTGTGGACTTTGGAGGTCTCCCCCCAAACCTCGATGAGGTCCACAATCTCCGCACTAGACCAGGCGGGCGTCCGCCTCTTGCGGCCCCGGGCAGGCTCCTGGGAGCCGCCAGCCTGGTCCTGGGAAGAGGGGGAGGGCTGGGTGGCAGCGGGTGGCTGGCTCATGCAGTGCCAGGTGCAGGGTCTGCTGGCTGGGTGCTGGCAGGCTTGCACCTGGCACGGGCACCGTTGCCAGACCGTGCCCCTTTAAGGGCTACGGGGCCGGGAGGGGGGCAGAAGAGTTTCCCTGGCTTGGCCCAGAGTGGCCACCAGGGCAACCTGGGAAGGGCTAGCCTCCCACTAGTTCGAATTAAGTGTCTACACAGCCCTTAATTCGAACTATTTAATTCGAACTAGGCGTTAGTCCTCGTAGAATGAGGTTTACCTAGTCCGAATTAAGCGCTCCGCTAGTTCGAATTAAGTTCGAACTAGCGGTTTGCGTGTGTAGTGCCTATGAAAGTTAATTTGAACTAACAGCTGTTAGTTTGAATTAACTTTGTAGTGTAGACATACCCTTAGATAGCTATGAGGGCTGTACTTGGCAAGCACTTTGTCACACATGTTTTCAAAACAGAAACCAAAAAAGCAAGAACCCAAACCTGTTGCATACATGCCTACCACCAGATTGAGTCTTGCTCCCCCGTGCCATGTGGTGTCTTCTACCTGCCTGCTAAGCACTTAAAATTCAAATTTGGCCTTGTACATAACACATGCCTTTTGTGCAGCACAGTGCTTCATTCATGGTAAAGAGCTAAGCTTCTGAGGTTTACAATGTATCCTCTCTGAAGTCTACCCTTGATTCCTCCCCCCCCACCCAATCCAGCTGCAACAGAGACTCTGTTACCCACTTCTCCAGATCCTCAAGAGCTTCGGATATCACTGATCAGAAGGTGAAAAAAAACATACACGGGATAAAATGTTTAATGAGCAAATGCAATCCGCCTGCACCAGCAGAGCTCAACTGAATGCATGAGGGAAACGCTATTGCAGATCATAGGTACCGAATATGAGGAGAGGAGAAGAGAGGAGAGGAAAGCATGCAGAAAACACGAGCCTAAGGCACAGGATGGGATGTTGAGGCTCACAGGGGAGCAAACAGAACTGATGAGGCACCTGGTAGAGGTGGAGGAAAAGCATCTGGAGCACAGAGAGCCACCGCACCCGACAAACAACCTGACCTCCTCACCAAGGTCCATAGCCTCCTCTCTCAGGTGCCCTAGAATGCGGAGGAAGGGGAGTCACAGGCAGCCTTTCACACAATTCCCAGAGATCTCTTCTGGAACAGATGGCTGTGATTATTGTAATAATCTACTTGCCTTTGCATTCTCCCTACCCCCAGCTCAAACCTCATGCCCTGAACTCCTTTTCTGTCTCTGGTCCATGTGCTTCCTAAAAAAACCTGCATGATTTCAGAACAACAGCATTTTTATTGTTTGTATCAACTGCATTGGAGGAGCAGTCTACAGGCCAGTACGCGTACAGGAGGGGGCATCTTGTTAAGAGCAACATACATAACTGTCACATCACTGTCTGGTCATTCACAAAACTGGTTTTCAAAGCCACCCTGATTTACAGTGCCACTTGATGTGCTCTGCTCATTGCCCTGTAGTCTGGTTGCTCATAATTAGCCACTAGGCAATCTTCCTTGACCTTCCCCCTCCCCTGCCACACACACACATGCACTGCACCAAAACCTTTTCCCCTTTACTTTCACATATATTAAGGAGCACAGAGCAAGCAGCAACAATGGGAATATTGCTTTCACTGAGGTCTAACCTAGTCAATAAACAACAAAAGCATCCCTTTATAGCAACCACCATGCTGCTCTTGTTCAGCCTGTAGCTGAACTGCTCCTTACTGCTGTCCAGGCTGCCTGTGTACAGCCTCATGAACCACAGGAGCAAGGGGTAGAATTGGTCTCCAAGGATAACTGTTGGCATTTCAACATCTCCATTGGCAATTTTCTGATCTGGGAAGCAAATTCCATCTTGCAACATTCTAAAGAGACCAGAAGTCCTAAAGGTACATGTGTCATGCATCTTTCCTGACCATCCCATGTTGATGTTGGTGAAACAGCCCTTCTGATCCACCATTACCTGCAACTCCATTGAGAAGTACACCTTGTGGGTTATGTGCTCTTTGGCAAGGTAGTCTGGTGCCAAGTTAGAGATCTGTGTTCCATCACGTGCCCTACCACAGTTAAGGAACCCCATCTACTATGTCCTGCACATTTCCCAGAGTCACTATCTTTCTTAACAAGCAGTCATGTGGCATCTTAGAGACTAACAAATATATTACATCATGAGCTTTTCTGGGTAAAACCCGCTTCATCAGAGGAGTTTCCTAGCAGAAGGGTATTGATTGTCCTGGCTGCTTGGATCACAGCAGCTCCCATTGTAGATTTACCCATTCTGAATTGATTCCCAGCTGACTGGTAGCTGTCTGGCATTGCAAGCTACCACAGGGCTATTGCCACTTGCTTCTCATTTGCCAGAGAAAGTCTCATTCTGGAATTGCTGCACTTCAGGGCAGGGAAAAGCAATTCCCAAAGTTCCATGAAAGTGGTCTTACACATGTGAAAGTTTTGCAGTCACTGGTCATTCTCCCGTCCACTAAACGGTGCTTGTCTCACGGCATCAGAATTGGCGTTCAGCTCTGTCAACAGATCAGCTGCTGCCAGCATATGCCAATTGCTCCACTCAACGTGTCATTGCACATCTGTGTTCATGGGCTCCTCACATTCTTCTTCACACTGGTGGCTCCTGGCTAGGCTCTGGACAAATTGCAGCATAATGTGCAAGGTATTTGCAATGTTTGTCACAGCAGTTTGAAGATGAGCAGGGTCCATGTTTGCCCTGCTATGGCACCTGCATAAATAACCAGGAAAAAAAGGGTGTGAAAAACATTGTTTGCCATTGCTTTCAAGCCAGGAGGGAGAGAGGAGATAAGTGCATTATGGGAGACCAGAAACATCAGACACTGGAACCATAACCTAGAATTCAAATAGGTGGCAAGGACTGTGGGATTGCTACCCACTGTGCATCAATGCTAAAGTCAAAGATAACCATGCTACTGGGGGTGGACTCCATCAACCTCAGGGGCACAGTGAGGACATGCACCTTCAACTTTGCAAATTCAGATGCCAAAAAGTCGACCTTAAAAGCAATTCACTCCACTTCACAGGCAAGAGTAAAAGGTTCTCTGTAATGACATACACAGGGAAAGTAGGGTAGGAATGACAGTCAATTGAACTTGAACTCATGAAGAGTAGGCTCAATTCCTGGTTTAGCCACAGGCTTTAAGTCATGTAATCTATACTGTGCCTCAAGTCCCCATCTGTAATGGGAGGAATAATACTTCCTGGCCTCACATAAATGCTAGGAGGCTATAATCCATTGATGGTTGTGAGGTGCTCCAACAACACAGTGATGAGGGCCAGAGAAGAATTTACATGGATGGTAGCATGCAGCCATAGGGGAGTCAATGACAATGTGGATTATGGTCCCAAAATAAGTCCTATTTATTTAAACACCTGCAAGGTGTGTGATGAGTGTCTCTACAGATCACGCAGTACCTTGTGTGCTGCTGCAGTGCAATATCCATCTGTACAGAATGCAAGCCCTTGGGAGAAGAGACTGTGTCTTTCTCTCAATGTTATACATGCTGAAGACACTTAGCAAATTAATAGTAACCCCTCACTAGGAAGGATTAAAGGCTTTGAGTTACATTGTACCACCTGAGAAATGTGTATATTTTATTTTAGTAAAGAACAGCACAGAAATTATCTCCTTGGCAACTGAACGTAGTATTTAAAATGTGAGTCTGTGTACATGCACACACATAAACTCACTCTAAACAAAAAGCTGAGGCCGTGTTAGTCTGGTGTAGCTGAAACAAAAGACAGAACTATGTAGCACTTTAAAGACTAACAAGATGGTTTATAGGTGATGAGCTTTCGTGGGCCAGACCCACTTCCTCAGATCAATCTGTGGAAGAAAATCGGCACAACCATATATACCAATGTGATACAATCAAAAAAATGAACGCATGTGAAATTGACAAATCAAATTTTAGAACAGAGTAGGGGTGAGGGGGGAAGGTTAGTTTCTGTGAGGTAATGACATAGGGGTGATAATAGGGGAAGCTTCTGTGAGGTAATGACATTAGGGGTGGTAATTGGGGAAGCTATCTTTGTAATGGGTGAGATAATTAGAGTCTTTGTTTAAACCCATACATAAAGTGTCAAATTTAAGCATGAATGACAATTCTGAAGCTTCACGTTGAAGTCTGGAGATAAAGTCTCTTTGAAGCAGTATGCATGTTTTAAGGTCATTGAGGGAATGATCAGCCTGGCTGAAATGGCAAGCAACAGCTTTCTCTCTGTGAGAGAGTCTTATGTCTGTTTTGTGTGCATTGATTCTTTGGCGAAGTGTCTGAGACGTCTGTCCAATGTACATAGCGGACGGACACTTTAGGCACATGATGGCATAAATTATATTTCTGGATGAACAGGAATATGTGTTCTTGATCTTGTAACTGGCATGGTTAGGTCCAACAATGGTGTCAGCAGAGTAAATATGCGGACAAAGCTGGCACCGGGGTTTCTTGCAAGGGAAAGTTCCAGGGTTGGTATTAGTGTGATATGTCCTGTGGTTGTTGGTAAGAATCATCCTGACAATAGAACACCCCTTGTCATCACCTATAGCCCCCAACTTCAACCCGTCCAACGCATTATCAATAAACTACAACCTATACTGGAACAGGATACTACTCTCCGAGAGGCTCTGGGAGACAGACCCATAGTCTCCTAGAGACAACCACCTAACCTCAGGATGATTCTTACCAACAACCACAAGACATATCACACTAATACCAACCCTGGAACTTTCCCTTGTAAGAAACCCCAGTGCCAGCTTTGTCCACGTATTTACTCTGCTGACACCATTGTTGGACCTAACCATGCCAGTTACAAGATCAAGAACACATATTCCTGTTCATCCAGAAATATAATTTATGCCATCATGTGCCTAAAGTGTCCGTCCGCTATGTACATTGGACAGACGTCTCAGACACTTCGCCAAAGAATCAATGCACACAAAACAGACATAAGACTCTCTCACAGAGAGAAAGCTGTTGCTTGCCATTTCAGCCAGGCTGATCATTCCCTCAATGACCTTAAAACATGCATACTGCTTCAAAGAGACTTTATCTCCAGACTTCAACGTGAAGCTTCAGAATTGTCATTCATGCTTAAATTTGACACTTTATGTATGGGTTTAAACAAAGACTCTAATTATCTCACCCATTACAAAGATAGCTTCCCCAATTACCACCCCTATGTCATTACCTCACAGAAACTAACCTTCCCCCCTCACCCCTACTCTGTTCTAAAATTTGATTTGTCAATTTCACATGCGTTCATTTTTTTGATTGTATCACATTGGTATATATGGTTGTGCCGATTTTCTTCCACAGATTGATCTGAGGAAGTGGGTCTGGCCCACGAAAGCTCATCACCTATAAACCATCTTGTTAATCTTTAAAGTGCTACATAGTTCTGTCTTTTGTTTAAACAAAAAGCTGTTTGGGAAAAGGTTCCAAATAATTTTTCATAATAAAAAGCAGAGACAGCCTTGGTGAGGAGCTGGACATAATTCTGTCTAATATGTGGCGCTTTCCAACTGTATCTCAAAGTGGTGACTAAGTGTTATTGTTCCCATTTTACGATTGAGAAACTAAGGAACAGAGCAGTGTAGGGACTGATCCTAGTTCACACAGTAAGGCAACAGAGGAATTAAGGACCAAACTCGGGTCTCTTGACTTTGAATCTTGTACCTTACCTACTGTCTTACCTCACTCTACCCTCTAACAGGCTTTTGCAAAGATATGAGCTTTAAAGAAGAATCTAAAGGAGGAAATTGGAGTTATTTTTGGTGTATAAAATGTGGGTGGTTGCTCCTAGCATAGGGCCAAGCACAAAAAAAATTATGCCTCCAAGATGCCACCCTATTACAATTACTTATTTCATGATCACTAAGTATTCTGGATGACATATAACACACACCCAAGCTATGCAGTTTGCAGTATAAAAGGCCATCCTGTCATCTCTTCTGATATAGTAGAGGTTGACACTTAGGGTCAGATTTTTAAAGATATTTAGGCACATAAAGGTGCAAATAAGCAACAAACGTAATTTTCAAAAGTGTCCAGACTTCATTGGGGGTTGAGCATGTGGCCACTTTGGAAAATCCCACTTAGGTAGCTAAATACCTGTTGAAATCTGGCCCTAATCAATTCATCCATTCAGGTAAACAAACAAGACCCATTTTTTATAGTCCCAGGTGTAGCCTAAAGCAAACATCTTTTTGCAATTTACGTGCGTATGAAAACCCGGGTATCAAGGCTGTTCCCCACTCTGGTATTCTGAGTGCAGAAGATGACAGCCCTCAAGAGACTTTAAAATATCTTGCCACTAAAGGCTTCTGTTTAAAAATTTCCCAAAGTCACAAGTTCACTGGCCTTGGATTGGTATTGCTGCCACCACCAAAATGCAAAAACCCCTTTGAAAACCCAGGAATTTGCAGAGAGCTTGAAAAAACTATAATTTCTCTTAATAGTATGGCTTGCAGTCTTAGGTGCATTCACACAGAACCTCCTGCCTTCTAGACACAGGAATCTGATCATGGACTTAAAAGGGTGATTTTTATTAACAAAGAAAATATACTTGGTGAAATATTACTTGATTGTTAGGTGTTACAGAGCAACTGAAAAAAAAGATTAAAACACAGAAAAGTACTTCGGTGGGATTCAGTTAGAAAGTTACAATGAAAGGGCAGTTACATGTGCTAAGCACAGAGAAGTCCAACAAACCCAAAAATAAAGGAAATAACCTGATCATGTCTGACTAAACATTCCCTGTTCTTCTTACATATTTGTAGTTTCAAGGTTTAGTCCTTCCCTAGACATAGATGTCACTGAATCCTCTATGCCCGTTTTCCTGGCTTAACACTTGTCTCCCAGACTTTGCTCTGATCACATAAAGACAAGAACAGGAAGGTCACTGCTTCCAATTCAAAAGCCCACACTCTATTACTATTGGCTCTCCTAGCCTCCTGCCAACTCACTTCTTGCTTCTTCAGCATTCTTGGAGATCCTTTAGCACCCATTGTCTATGATTTTAACCTTTACTGGCAAGATAGGGTTAGGTTTCAAGTGTTAACCACTGTGAAAAGATTTTAGTTAACTGAATGGCTGTTACGTCCATAAAGGGGTATTACCACTCCCATTCAACACACCTGTCAATGTTGCCATGCTTTAGTCACTCCTTTCAATTTCAGGCCAGGGTACAATTTATTCCAGACATGAGTGAGACTTTGGTACGTCTAGACTACAGGCTTTTGTCGACAGAGGCTTTGTTGACAGATACTATCGACAAAGCTTCTGTCGACAAAGAGCGTCTAGACTACATCCAGTTCTGTCGACAAAGCAAGCCGCTTTGTCGACATGAGAGTGTAGATGCAAAGGACAGTGTAGATGCAATAACACCTTCTGTTGACAAAACTCTGTCGACAAACGGTGTTATTCCTCGTAGAATAAGGTTTACCACCGTCGACAAAACTGCTGAGTTCTGTCGACGTTATGTCAACAGAACTCGGCGGTAGTGCAGACACAGGTATAGTTTTGTCGACAAAAAGTCTACTTTTGTTGACAAAACCTTGTAGTCTAGACACACCCTTATGGACTCTGTGGGGCTTTTAACTAAAATGATATCTACTATGCTAGACATTCACAATATCCAACCTGACATTTAGAAATCTTAGGGTACGTCTACACTGCAACACTATTTCGAAATAATTAGCACTATTCCGAAATAACTTAGTCTTCATCTACATAGCAGGCAGTTATTTCGAAATAGTGTCAAATACTGTGAAGCTGGAGGACTTCTTACTCTGACTCCTGTAACCCTCATTGTACAAGGAGTAAGGGAAGTCGGAAGAAGAGTGTTCTATTTCAAAATAAGTGCTGTGTAGATGCTACCAATTTCAAAATAAGCTACTTCAAAATAAACTACGCAATTGATGTAGCTCAATTTGTGTAGCTTATTTCGAGTTAAGCCCTGCTGTGTACACCCCTCCCCCGCAACAGAGACCAAAGTACTCAGGTACTTTGCCTCCACAGGTGAAGAATAAATCAAAATCCTTTTACAGTTTCATATTTTCCCCCAAAGTTCATTATCCTGATGTCAAGAGCCTGAAAAGTCCCTTGAGGGATTCAGTCTCCAGTCTCCCACAGGGGGAAACACCATGTTGATTGAAGTGTCTCCTCCTGGTGAGTTCCCCTGTGATGTTTCCTGCTGCAATTTTATAATACAAATAAAAACTCCTGTCCCCTTCCCACCTTCAAGTTAGTTGTTATGTTTACTGCTGACCTATCCCCATTCACAAGGTAGAAGGAACATTCATAACCCTTTGCCTTAGAAAACCTGTTTTCCTATTATGCCTGGTTTAAACACCTATTTCCAGCACATCCATAGAGTTCTTTGCATGTTAATCATACATACATCACACAAAAATATTAATGATAAGTTACTAGTTTCCCCACAATAAATTACAAGCTGCCTTTTCAATAAATAACATGACAACAGCATGTGTGTGTGTGTGTGCATAGGCAGACCACTTATCTGTTATTAAACTGGATAGTCCTACTTTCTTGGGTTTGTCCCTGCCTGGTACTGAAACTATGTTTGGTTTTGTCTGGCATTGCACGGAGGGCACCATTTGGAGAAGCATTATGTTCTGCCCCAGCTGTTGTGACCTGGCATGGAAGCTCATGCTGGCAGGAGTGGAATGGTGTGCTCTTAAAAATGGCACCCCCCTAAGGTATGACCTCACATGCTAGGGATGTGAAGGTTTACCCAGTTAACCGGTTAACCAGAAAGCCTCACCCTTAATGCCCATAAGCATCCCTTAAGCACCCCATAACCACCCCTTAATGGGTGAGGCTTAAAGGTTAAGGTTAATCGGTGGGGCTGGAGCAGCTCCCTGCCTGTCATGGGCAGGGGGCTGCTCCAGCCCTGTGGGGGGCCCACTGCAGACAGGAGCTGTTCCAGCATCCCAGCTAGAGCAGCCTCTGTCTGCAGCAGGCCTGGGTGTTCCACAAGCAGGGGCTGCTCTGACCAGGATGCCGGAGTAGCCCTGCCTGCTGGATGCCCTGGACCTCTGCAGGCAGGGGCTGCTCCAGCATCCTGGCTGGTGTAGCCCCTGCCTGTGGCAGGGGGGTGGGATGTTCCAGCCCAGCAGCAGGCAGGGGAGCCCCTCCTGCCCCCACTCACCTCACCTTATAATTGGTTAAACAATATGTTTAACTGGTTAGCCAGTTAAATGGGATTTTACATCCCTATCATATGCACCATATGTCTGAGGTCACACTGACTGGGGTAGGGTCATGTCAGGAGAGGCAGGCAGATGCTGTTGCCAGAAGTATCAGCATGTCTAGTGTTCTGAGATTGCATGAATGGCCACCCTACGAGTATGGGATGCAGTAAAGTGGTTAGGACCATTGAGGCTTGCTGCATGCCTGGGGTCACCTTGCCTTCTGGGACTGGGCTGCTCTTGGAGTCACAGTCTTATTACCAGGGTTTGCTGGGATAGACTTTAACTATACTGCTGGCAAGAATGATAGGGTTGATAGTCTTGGAGGAAGTCTTAGCTGGAAGGAGGATGAGACTGAAGCTGTCACTATGTGTGGCTGGAGTAAAGAGTGAAATACATAAAAGTTCTTCCCCCCGAAGGGGATTTGGGAAACACCCCTGTTCCAGTAGCCCAGCAGCTGTGCTTTGCACAGTACATACTGTACTGCAAGATCTCATCTTCTGTCTGGAGTAAGAATTGATCCTTTCTTTATCCTATAGAATTTACTCCCTTTCTGCAGTTTTATAGTTATTAGAAGGGGAACAAAGAGGGCAGGGTGTGGGAAGGGAATACAGCAATTGAAACGGACCCACCCTGCCAGACTACCGTTTAGATAGGTTGAAAAGATAATTACAGAGAAATGGTTCAGCTATAGCGAAATAATACTATATTGCCTGTGACTTCAGAGCTTTCTATCATTATTGGGTGTTATCCCATCTTTCTGTCTCTATGAGGAAAAACTCAAGCCATCCTCAGGGACAATGTATTGATACAACCATGCAGCCAAGTGAGTAATGTCTAACATGACAATCCACCACCTTCACAGAGAGATCAGTTTGCAAGTGAGGACTGAGTGACTTCGACAGAATTGTATGCAATAAATCATCAAGGACAGTACGTGCTCCCTCTCCCACTCCCCCCCCCCCCCCCAGCAGCATCTCTAGCTCTCCTCTGAAATCAGACTTTGTTCGCTGCAGGCCAGGCACAGTAGCTTTTGCCCCTCCAGCTGAATCTGTGTCCAGGGAGGAAATGACAATAGAGAGAAATCAAGTGAAAGTGCTTAACTTCCCTTCCCACACACTCAAATCAGTGTGTAAAACAACTGGCTGGGGTTTGTGTGAATGTGTATCAGAGAGCTAGAAAAACGGTAGGCAACAACACGTCGCAGTAGCAAGAGATGAAGATGTTAAAAATAAAATGTCAGTTTGAAAGGGCACGTCTACCTGCTACTAAGTTACAAGTACATATTTATTAGAAAGCCATTAAAGGCTGAGTCCTAAATCACTAGTTATCTCGTACTGTGGAGTGTAACTGTCTAACAAAATATTTGTCTACGAAGTACATGTATGCTTGTCAATAATAGTGATGGGATGTTACTAGTTCCATAGGAGACATTTTCTATCCATAGTCTCTCATATGTTTACTCCGTATTTTCTTGTACTGGTTACCTTTACTTTACAGCTGGATCCTGGTGTGAATTGGTACAGCTCCACTGAAGTTACTGATATACAGTAACTGAGGAGCTGGCCTGGGGCTGTTACAAATGGTTCAATATTCAGTGTTATACAGAAGGATAAGGAATGGCATTATGATTCCCCTCAGCAAACTTGGATCCTTGGTCCCCACAGAGCTGCTGGTAATAACCACACAAAGAAAGGATTTTGAACACTACCATTGGGAGATTCATTTGAAAACCATGGCCACACATGGGCTCTCATCCCCATCTTATTTGTAGATGCAAACTTGCTATTATTTTATTATTAATCATATGGTTTCAAAGGGTATGTCTAACTAGGGTGGCTAATGTAGTCATTCGAACTTGCAAATGAAGCCCGGGATTAAAATATCCCAGGCTTTATTTACATGTTCCCGGGTGCCGCCATTTTTAAATGCCTGGTAGTTTGAGCTCCCTGCCCGCAGCTACACGTGGCACGGGCTAGGTAGTTGGAACTAAAGCCCCTAATTTGGACTACCGTTACTCCTCCTTCCGGGCTTCATTTGCAAGTTCGAATGACTACATTAGCCATCCTAGTTCGAACTAGGGTGGCTAGTGTAGACATACCCTAATATATTACCGTAACACCCAAAATGTGGAAGGGAGTGTACAGAGAGATATTTTTAAAATATTTACTAACATTTGCTACTTAGAATTCCCTGAATTATCATTAATTTCTTCGCTTTCAGATTCCAGCCCAACCATAAGTAGGAAGGACTCCTCTTGTGTGAGATTGTGGCTATACTTGTTTTGGTTCTGCTTGGCTAAGGCCAAAAACAAATTAGCCTCACCTCCTAGATGAGTAATAAGCTTAATTTTTGTCATTCTCTCCCCCCCAAAAGCAGATCTTTCCATTATAAATATGAATAGGTTCTCATCATATTGGTCCTTTCATCCCTGCTTCGGGGTATGTCTAAGCTATGCGTTATTTTGAAATCTCTTATTTCAAAATAGTTATTTCAAAATAAGATATTTTGAAATAACACGTCTACACACAAAATGCATTTCGAAATAGCATTTTGCTATTTCAAAATAGCGCATCCACACTGATTAGATGCTGAATCGCATTAGGTCCAGCTGAAACCGGTTCCAGCAGGGCATCAGGTCAGTAGTTGCTTTGTGTGGCTGCTGCACAAGCCTCAGATAGCCTCAGGCAGCAGCCACACAAAGCAACTACTGACCTGATGCCCTGCTGGAACCGGTTTCAGCTGGCCCTAATGCGATTCAGCATCTAATCAGTGTGGACGCCTGGCAGCCTCTGCTGCAGCCCAACCCCCAGACCCTCTTCCAGACCCCCCTGGGGGCCGTGGAGGAGCAGCAACAGCACCTGAATGCCAGCATGCCCTGCCACATCTGGCATCTGGACACCAGCAGTGACTGGTGGGACCACATCATCCTGGAGTGCTGGGGAGACCAACAATGGACATGCGTGTGGGTAACAGGCCAGGGCCCCTGTGTGGCAACCATCCAGGGCCACATGCCACGGCTGGCACGGCACATGCACAGGTTGCTGCATGATCCATGGTCAGCAAGGCCCACGCGCACGGTCCCCGGGTTCCCTCTCCCTCCCGCCCCCGGCCCGCATAAGGGGACAGTGATGGCACTCACGTGTCGAGGCCTCCCCGGCCTCGGAAGACAGCGGTGACATGTCTGCTGTGAAGACTCGGGGGTCCTGGGTGAGTGCCACGCTCCCTCCAGGCTTCTGAAACTCCTGGCCGTTGTTGTCCTCCTCCTCCTCCTCCGTGCCCTGGTCAGGGCCCTCTGCCCCAGGGTCGATGACCACCTGGGGGGCACGGACCGTCCGGCCCCCCAGGATGCGGTCCAGGGCATCAAAATAGGGGTAGGGGTCTGGGTCTGCCCCTGGTTGGGAGCTGCCCCCTGTGGCCCTGGCATAGGCCTGCCTTAGCTCCTTTATTTTCATGTGAACCTGCTCCTGGGTGTGCATGCGGCCTTTGGGTGGCCAGGCTGCCAGCCATCCATCTGTAGACAGCCGCGTTCCTCTGTCTAGTGCAGAGATCATGGACATTGGAGGATTCCCCCCAGACCTGAATGAGGTCCATGATCTCCGCACTGGACCAGGAAGGCGCCCACCTTTTCTGGCCCCTGGCAGGCTCCTGGGAGCTGCCGGACTGCTCCTGGGGAGCAGTGGAGGGCTGGCTGGCACTGCCTGGCTGGCTCATGCTGGCAACTGGGTCAGGGGCAGCACCTGCAGGCTCTGGGCTGGCAGGCCTGGAGCTGGCACACGCACTGTGGCCAAACAGACTCTACCCCTTTAAGGGCTCCAGGGCTGGCAGGAAGGATAGGAGTTTTCCTGGTTTGGCCCAGAGTGGCCACACAGGAACCCTGGGAAGGGCTGGAGGCCCCCTATTTTGAAATAAGTGTCTACACAGCGCTTATTTCGATTTAACTATTTCGAATTTGGCGTTATTCCTCATGGAATGAGGTTTGCCAAATTCAAAATAAGCGCTCCACTATTTTGAATTAATTTCAAAATAGCAGTTTGTCTGTGTAGACACGAGGAAAATTATTTCGAAATAACAGCTGTTATTTCGAAATAACTTTGCTGTGTAGACATACCCTTACAGACATCAGCTAAAGAAGCCTGACAATCCCATTAGTATTATAACCATGTTAGAGATGGGTAAACTGATACACAGGAGAGCAAAATCATGTGTCCAAACCCATCATTAGGTAAAATTCACCTTTGTGCAGCGTACAATTTAAGCCTCACTTAAGCCTTATTTTGGGGAATTATGTGGGTCATAGATCTTGTGCTGGTCTTCTGTCCAGGGGTGAATTGCACACACAATAGGGAGAGGGGGACAGAAAAAGAACTAAGTTTCTTGTTCTAACTGCTATACACGCTCCTCCCTAAATCACATTATCCTGAGCAATATCGAAACAATTAGAAAGATAAAACCCCAGCACATTTTAAAGGCTACCATTCTATTGTTACGTATAAATGGACATAGGCCCAGAGAGCCTCCACATGGAACTCACTGAAGAATCAGGGCCTGTGCTTCTAGAGCACCATGCACAACTGTTTTTCAATCATGGAAAATTCCCCCACAGAAAAAAAAATGGGGTATACACAAGTAAAAAACAATTTGAGTGTGTTAGGCTCCTTACCCCACCCCAGCAAGGTGAGTGGGAGTTAGCAGCTCCAGCCCTGTGGAGGAGACTCTGAGGCTCAGATCTCTCCTTATACCAGCTTGCTGGGCCCTGCTTAACTGGTTCTCACACAGCCTTTCCAAACAACTTAGAGCAGTGTTTCTGAAAGTGTTCCATGGAATCACTCTCAGAAACACATTAACTGGCCACTCTGGTTTGTTTATTTACCGGTGCCGCAGCCATGGAGCCTCACGGTTCCCACTGGCTCCGTTTCATCCTTTCCAGCCAAGGGGAGCTACAGGAAGCGGCGTAGGTCGGGCCACCACTTCCCCAGCTCCCCTTGGCTCCAAAGGATGAAACAGAGCCAATGGGACCCACGAGGCTCCATGACCACGGCGCCGGTAAAACTGGCTTAGAGGACTTCGCTACTGCCCTTTTTGGGGGAGAGGGGAGTGGCAGTCCATAAAACCACCAGCACAGAGGGGCCATGTCCATCCCATCACAAATATGATAACGAATTATGTACTGTTAATGGTTATTAAGTGGCAAAAGACTTGATAGTGGAGTGAGGAGTGCAGGAAGAGGAGTGGCTTATTTTCTCTTATTTTGTCTGTTTTTAGTGCATTTTTTTAAAGTGAGATCTCATCAGTATGGAAAGCACAAACATTTTGGCCAATCTGGTGAGTGCCAGAGAAACACACTTAGCTGTATTCCAAGAAACATGTGCAACAGTACAAGTATGCCTTACTCACAGTGCCCATAGGACTAGCATCCGTGATCCTGATCTCTGTGATATGTTAATAAAATGCAAAAACACTGCACTGTTTCTTGAGCTGTAAATAAGATGTTTTGTCAGTTTCACTGAGAACTAAATGAAACCATAAAGGGCTCATAGTCATATTTTTACTTGAGTGAATTCAGATGTGTGTTAGCAGCAATACCTTTCTCAGGCTATGTCTAGACTGCAAGCTACTTTCAGAAGAAGCTTTTCCCAAAAAAACCTCTGTAGTGTAGACATACCCTCATCCCTGAATCCAATTTTCTAGAATGTCATAGGTGGGAGGACATGCTTACTTTTGCTCCCTTTTTTTTTATCAGTTTTACTCAATGATGTCTATACATCCTTCTGCTATTTCATCAGACCAATATTCCACAAACTTTTGATTTGTACATATTTATCTACATTGCTATTGTGAGACATTATAATCTCTACTTGGCTTCTGTTTGAGGCTGTCTTCAGGGGTTGTCCTTTCTAGATATTTCTTTTAGGAGGCAACACAAAAAGAACAGCATATCTAGCCCAAGAGACTCCTCAAATACTAAAAATTGAAGACAGGCAAGCTGATGAAGCAGGAGTGGATTTTGAGGTAAATTTGTGTGAGATATATACAAAACGGGCTGTTGGAAATAGGTTGCACTTTGCAATAGCGAAGGAAATATTTGCATAAACCTGCCAATTGGTCTTTCTATACCATTCCTACTTTATGAACTGATTAATTAATCAGTCTTTCTTTAGAGAAAATCATGCTGAAAATTTGACTTAAAATTAAAACAAATACACCCATTGCAGGAATGCCCTACGGTGGATACACTTACAAGGTTAATTTTTGTCTTGGAGATGTAACAACCCCAGAAACAGTGCCAATATTTAAAATAGAGAATACCACTAGAACTTTAAGGAATTGCATAAGTATGCCCACAGAGGGACCTCAGAACAGAAAGTGATTTTGCTCCATGTATAATTTTATCATATGGTTGTTGGATCTGATAATGCTCGTAAGGGCTTGTCTAGACTGCATTCCTCTCTCGAAATAGGAATGCAAATGAAGCAGATCGAAAATTCAAATGAAGTGAGGATTTGCAAATTTCATGCTTCATTGCATAATTGCGTGAGAGCGCTTTTTCGAAAAAGGGTTTTTGCGAAAAAAAAAACCCTGAGTCTAAATGGGGTTCTTTCAAAAAAGGTGTTTTTTTTTTTAAAGAACCCTGTCTAGACTGTGAGGGAGGGGGGTTCCAAAAACCCTTTTTCGAAAAAGTGCTCTTGCGCAATTATGCAAATGAAGCGCGAGATTTGCAAATCCACGCTTCATTTGAATTTTTGATCTGCTTCATTTGCATTCCTCTTTCGAGAGAGGAATGCATTCTAGGCATAGCCAGAGTCACATGAGCAATCCTTTTGATTTCAATAGCTTTATTTGTATGAGTGAGGTAAGGACCAGTTGGGAGTGTTACAGGGTTTACTTTTATTTTCAAATGACAAGAGACCTTCTGAGAAGAAATCCTGCCCATACAAGGAATTCCATTGACATTAATGGAATTATGGGAATAATGGAACTTGGTTACTTACACTGATAATTAACAATATAATAATAGTTTAAGTCATGTAGGGACCCTGATCCCTGATTCAGTCTGCTAGGGACAACCACAATGTAAATAACTTCTATGGTGATATCTCAGTGGTGAGCTTTGTGGTTTTAAAGCAAGATGAATCATTTAATAATTAGTTATTTGATTATTAATGGTACTGACCATTTATAAAATAATTACATTTGCTGTTGTGCAGGCTATCTGGCACACTAACCCTCATCCCCCATATACTCTTTTGCATGACTCTTCCCTGATTACATTAGGGTGTATATTACCATGATGAATTCAAATTTATAGTGGGCAAACATGCTTCATGTACCTTAATAAGCAGAAGTCACATACAGATGTAAAAAACACGTGTTTTTCAGCTTCCAAATTATGTGCCTTTAATTTATTTTTAACTCTTGTGAACATCCAGCTGCATCAGTAGTAAAATAGGCAAACATCAAGCATCTAACACTGTTCTGCTATAAACTAGGCATATCCATTAAAGTCACATCTGGTGGATTTGACTGACAGTCAGAAGAACTGTTAACTACAGAATGGCTTGCCAGGACATTAAAAGAAAAAGTCACTTCTCCCTGATACCAATCAATCACTCACCCTCTGCCAGTACAAATGCACATTCAGAGTAGAATGAGTTTGACCTGCACTGTGATCAGTATAATAGCCAGCAACCATTGCCAGACTTTAGGGGCGGGGATGGGAGTATAAGCCAAATGCCAGGAAGTCACATGTTGCTCAATGGCACTATAACGAGTGAACACTAGAATGGGCAATTCTCTGTACTGTAATAGATACATTCACTAGAGAATATCAGGAATTTACTGTATTATTTTTATCTATAGGGTATTTTATTCAGCATTTCAAAGATCAGTTTTCCTGTACTATTGACAAAATAATCTAATGCTTAGAAGTCCTTTGTTCTTTGATCTAAGCTTTAGATCATATGTGTAATCTCTGTAGTCCTGATTCAGCAAACAATTTAAGCACAAACTTAAGCTATCTCTGTTCAGCAAAACTCTTAAGCACTTACTTAAATCCTATTGTATTTAAACCAGTGCTTTGCTGAATCAGTGCTCTACCCTGAATGTCACAAACTCTTCTCAGTCTACCTTGCCTGTTTATTGCTCATGAAGGTCAGATCTCATCCGGATGCCCATGGTTGCACCTTCCTGCAGCATTCTGCCAGAAGTTGCAGTCTCTATATTCTGGCAAGCACTGGGATTGCTCTTTCCCAGTGCTTTCTGGAGCACAAGGCACTGGAGGGACAGTGAAGATCTGGCTATGGCATAATAATTGAGCACACATAAAGGAATCTTACAGCTTTTCCTGTAGAGATTTGGCAGTGAGCATATATCCCCATGACTCCACACCACTGCCAATGCAAACCAGTGCCTATAAGGCAGGATTGAATAAAAGTTTGATTAACAGACTTTGTCAGGAGGAAGCGACAGAGGAACTCTCTCTCTCAAGCAGCTTCCTAGACCACAACGTTGTTGCTTGTACATCTGAACCCCTTTGAATCTGTGATTAGCTTGAATGTGTTCTTTAGTGTTCATGTACTCGACAGGGGGTGTCCTAGCTTAGCTGTAGAGAGAGCCATATGCCCCATTTTTTTTGTTAAATTTACAATGATCCTTTCATACAGACTGTTCTATTACCATTGTTGCTTGCAACAGCTAGTATTTTTCAGCCCCACTGTGAACTCACCCAAATTGGTATTAGAGATCCTAATTCGAACTACCTACTCCGTGCCGCGTGTAGCCGCGGGCACGGAGTTCGACCTAAGGGGATTTAAAAATGGCGCCCTCCCGGCAAGATGCAAATGAAGCCCGGGATATTTAAATCCCGGGCTTCATCTGCAACTTCGAATGCCTACATTAACCACCCTAGTTCGAACTAGGGTGGTAGTGTAGACATACCCTGAGTTAGTCTGTAACAGAAAAAACTTTAAAAACAACAAATAGTCTAGTAGCACCTTAAAGACTAAATAGTTACTAAAAAGATAAAGTAAGTCATAGACCCTAATAAAAGATAAAACTGACTAACTGGAATGGTGGATATAATCTCACTCCATTTTCAAAAGCTCCAAGCACAATGTGATTGGCACAATTACATTAATAATTTATAGTGGTGGAGAATTGTTGGCCTGTGCCTTTTTCAGAGCACATCTGAATCACCATGATTGTGTGCTTTGACAATACTGAGAAAAATTGGAGATATGGAGCTGAAGGAAGCAAATGTGCTGCAATGCAGTCATTGTGCTGGGCAGCCTAGCTGCTACAGCTGGCCATCATATGCATTTTTTTCAGCCAGAGAGAAGCCTGGTGCGGTGGTAAATATCATTCCTGTGGGAAAAGAATCCCCCCTCATTGCTATTGTTTGGGAGTGATGAAACTTTCCTACTTTGTGTGTATCTTAGACAAAATGTGAAATCAATTCCAAAATATTCAACCTGGCTGTGTTTGGTTTGTCACAGTGTCAAAGAAGCTTTCGAGCATAAGCCATCCCTCCTGTTCCTAAGAGAGCAAAATAATAATAAAAAAGATGCATGAAAAGAGCCTTACTTTGCTTGACTGTACTGGTTTTGGCATGCCAGTGTGTATATATGTATACTGGACTTGTTATTTCTGTAATCAAACGTATGTGTGGTTTGGAGAATGATTAATTTTCTTATTTTCTGAGGCACACCTTCACAATTTGATTTTAAAAGGGTGTATATTTTTGAAGAATATAAACTTAGTCCAATGTTATGCTAACACACAAATTCTGTCCTGAAAGGTGTGTGTATATGTATACATGTGTGGATACATATAAATATGGCAAGTATTTGGAGCCAGAGAAAATGTTCCACTGGTTTCCCAGCTTACAACTAAATTCATCCTATGTTCATCAGCCTTTTCAAGCCCATGGAATCTTGAATGCAAGGATTAGTTTGAATTGGTCCGAGGTTTTGCACAGCTCTATCTGTTGCCAGTGCTGTATTATTTTTAGTACTTTCTGTCCTCTTCTCATCTGAATTATGACTCTATCATTGGATCCAAAATGATTGTTGCTTTATTGACAAAGTTCTGGGTTCATATTTATAAGGAAAAAAAAACATTTTCCTCCCAATTCAGCCATTTTAAACACTCTGGGTATGTCTACACAGCAAAGTTATTTCGAAATAACAGCCGTTATTTCGAAATAACTTTCCTAGCGTCTACACAAGCCAACTGCTATTTCGAATTAATTCGAAATAGCGAGGGCTTATTTCAAAATTGGTAAACCTCATTCCACGAGGAATAGTGCCAATTTCGAAATTGCTATTTCGAAATAAGCGCTGTGTAGATGCTTATTTCGAAATAGGGGGCCTCCAGCTCTTCCCAGGGTGCCCTCCTGGCTGCCCTGGCCACAAGGTAACTTCTGATGCCCTGCTGGAACCACTTTCAACTGGCCTTAAATGCGATTTAGTGTCCAATCAGTGTGGAAGCACTATTTCGAAATAGCAAAAAGCTATTTCGAAATGCATTTTGTGTGTAGATGTGTTATTTCGAAATAAGATATTTCGAAATAACTATTTCAAAATTAGATATTTCAAAATAACGCTGTAGTGTAGACATACTCTCTTACTCCCATTGGTGAGATCGGGCAGATGTATCTCTCACAGTCTGCAAATTATTTTGCCATTCATATAGCTCGATCAGTTTGAAGGGAGCCTGATCGTGGTCTTTGAGGTAGTACGTTGTACCATCACTAAGTTTTGGGATATCCTGATATGACTCTTCAGCTAAAGAGCTTGGATTTTCAGTAGGACCTATGGAGACTGGGTCCTAATTCCCTTAGGTCCACTTGAAAAATCCCATCTACAAACTATTATAGCCTTGAAATACAAAGTTTTTATGCTTCTGAAAAGAAAAAAGAGTTGTTTACTGGAAATTAGTGTCTAAAGGCCCTAAAATGTATAGCTTTGTCTTTCTTTAAATGCTACCTTTAAATGCTATAAAATTTACTGGTTTTTATGGGTTTTTATTTTGAATTAATATTGATTTAAACCACATGTGAGGATACATGGAGTGAATAGAAGCTATTATAATTTCTCAGGGTGCAGGAGTTAATACAATTTTATTTTCTATAATGTGATGTTTAGGCTTATACATAAAACATGATGTGATATAACAACAAGTAACTGGAGCTTCCTAATAAGTGTATATGGAGCTACCTGTGAGGCTTTTGATATAATTATTACTGAGGAAACTAGGAAGACCCTCAGGATTTTCATCTGAACATTGAAGTGGGTTGATATACAGTCATTCACAACAGTGGCGTTAGGCCAGGGGTTGGCAATAATTTTTGCAAGGGGACCACTTAATGAATTTTGGTACATGGCCATGGGTCGGCTCCACCCATGGAAGGGACAGGTCCTGGGGCGGAAGGGGCAGGGCTGGGTACTAACTTTGCCCCAGAATTGCCTGGGATCAGAGGCTTTGAATTAACAACACAACAAAGAGCTCCCAGCTCCTGGCCCTGCTGCCATCGTGTTGCCTGGCAGCTGCCTCGGGATGCTGCAGCCATTTAAAGGGCTTGCAGCTCTGGCCTCTGCCGGGGTAGCACCACGACTGGGAGCCTTGAGCCATTTAAATAGGATCCTGCTGCCTGAGCCACCACCTGGAAATTTGGTGGCACAAGCGGCAGGATATAAATAGAAAGCAGCCAGTTGCAGTCCATGGGCCGAATCAAAGTGTTAGGTGGGCTGGATCCAACCCCCAGACCTCATATTGCCCAGCCCTGAGTTAGGCTTTTATCATCATTCAAGGTTTGCAACATTTAACCAGGATCAGTACACCTTTGGATGTATTGCCTGCTTCCAAAGCCTACTTGGTGAATTCTAGCCAGCTGAAAATTTCAACTGGAGTTTCCACTAGAATGTAATGTAAATTAGACAAAGGTAAGTTCCAAATTGGCTTTCATCCTTTGAGATAAGGATAATTCCATATGCATTTTTGGTTTGTCATTTCTTTTTGTATTTGCTTTCTTGCTTGTGCATACATGTGCCTCCTATTAGGAAAAGAGAGAGGTTATATTACACTTGAAACTTTGTAATTTTCCTTTTAAAATTTTGACTCCTGTGGTACATCTGATTTAATTTTCCCCAGTATACTCAACCAATACAACCTTGTTCAAGTTGTTTCCATGCTAGAATGTCCCTCGGTTAACTTAATACCTATACATTTGGATTTTCATGAAGTGCCAGATTCTGTTATCCTCACAATTAATATAATTTTCTAGGGCTATGTCTACTCTGCAGAGCTATTTCAGTATCCCAAAATAGCTATTCTGCGTCTTTTGAGCAAGCCCATTATTTCAAAACATAACAGGCTCACTATTCTGATGTCCCTGTAAACCTCATTCCACGAGTACAGGATGCTTTGGAATAGTGATTCTGTTTTGAAATTTGGTGCTGTGTAGACAGCACCAAATTTTGAAATAAGCTATTTCAAAATAAGCTATTCAATTTGCATAGCTTAAATTGCATAGCTTATTTCGAGCTATGGGTGCAGTGTAGATGCAGCCTAGTAGAGCTACTGAAAAAGATGTGGCTTTTTGCAGAGTAAAATATTACTCAGTGTGAGTGCAGCTACAGGGACTGGCCTATAATCTAGGTGAACATATCTTTTGAAAGATTATTGTAATTTTAATTTGCTTTACTTAGATACTAGTTTCTCTTCCCTGGGCTTATATTTCAGACTTCAGGAAATTATTTACTGTGTTTAGTGATGTACTTTGTATTACTGAAAAATAAAACAAAAAAATACAGGGACAATGAAAATAGAGCAGTGGAAGTTTTGTATGATTTATTGGTAGTCAGACAATTTAATGAGTTCTAATTCTCCCTATGTGTTGATTTGCCAATTGAGATCAGAACAAATTGTTATACCCCTGTGTTTTTTAAATCAAAATATGCAAGCAATGTAAGCAAGTGTCAAATTCTTGAAAGTGCATTTTACAAATGTAGATTTTTTTTTGCCACCTGCACTCAAAACAATATAAAACTTTAGAACAGATAGTTACATTCAGTCTTACTTCTTGTTCAGCCAATTGTTAAGATAATTTTATGTGAAATAATGCTGCCCACTTCTTATTCACAGTATCACCTAAAAATGAGAACAGGCATGCATGGCACTTTTGTAGCTGGCATTGTAATGTATTTACATGCTAGATGTGCTAACATTCTTATATCGCTTCAGCCACAATTCCAGAGGACATGTTTCCATGCTGATGATGCTCATTAAAAAAATAATGTGCTAATTACATTTATAACTGAATTCCTTGGGTGACGGGCAGGAGATTGAATGTCTTCTGCTCAGTTTCACCCTCATTCTGCCATGTATTTTATGTATAGCTGTCTTGAATGATGACCTAGCACATGTTGCTCATTTTAAGAACACTTTCACTGAAATTTTGACAAATGAAAAGAAGATACCAGTGTGAGATTTCTAAAAACAGCTACAGCACTCAACCCAAGGTTTAAGAATCTGAAGTGCCATCCAAAATTTGAGAGGGAAGAGATGTGGAGCACGTTTTCAGAAGACTTAAAAGAGCAGCACTCCACTGTGTAAATTCCAGGACCCAAACTACCAGAAAAGAAAATCAGCTTTCTTTTTGTGGCATCTGTCTCAAACGATACAAATTAACGTGAACTGGTGTCAGCCCGCGCTGCTCTCGATCATTATCAAGAAGAACCCATTGTCAGCATGGATGCATGTCCTCTGGAATAGTGTTTTAAGGGTGAAGGGACGGACATATGAATCTCCAGCACATCTGGCATCTAAATACCTTGCGATGCTAGCTACAACAGCGCCACGCGAATGCCTGTTCTCACTTTTAGGTGACATTGTAAACAAGAAGTGGGCAGCATTATCTCTTGCCAATTGTAACCAAGCTTTTTTATCTGAATAATTGGCTGAATGGGAAGTAGGACTGTAAGTGCAGTGTTTGTAAGGAGATTGCATGACGTTACTTTAAATGAGGGAATTGAAAAATACCATTTCTTTTATTTTTACAGTGCAAATATTTGCAATAAAAAATAAATATAACGTGAGCACTCTACGCTTTGTATCCTGTGTTATAATTGAAATCAATATATTTGAAAATGCAGAAAACATCCAAAACTATTTAAATAAATATTCTATTGTTGTTTAACAGTGTGATTAATTATTTTATTGGCTCAACAGCTCTAACCAGAATTCATTGCTAGTATTTCATAAATATTAGTATTGGAAGTATCTAAAGTCTCATGACATCATTCCAGCTCCCCAAACAGGGGTAGAACAGCATTTTGAGCCTTCTGACATAACTCGAGCCCTAGTGTAGCCCATTTACCTATATTTGTTAGGTCCCTTTGATTTTCACCACAGTTTTCTCTAATCTGAACAATTTTGAGCAGATTTTGCAATAGTAGTTTACTCTTTTGTCTTGATCAATAACAAAAACTAAAAAGTGCTGGTCCTTGTGGTATCCCACTGTTGTAGCATCCTTCTGTTTTCTGCCTCCATATCTGTTTCTAATACATGACAGAACTGTTCTCCCTCACTCCCTGACTACTTAATTTCTATAATTTTCTTTTGTGAAGGACTTTGTCTAATTGTGTGTGAAAATCCAAATAACACATATCAACCAGCTTTCCTTTATCTACTATCTAATCTGCAAGAAGACTTGAGACATATCCAGGACTTGGTTCAATCCAGAAAATCAGAACTACTAATTATTATTTTTAGTCAGTTGTTTGCTTAGCACTTGCATAATAATAACCAAACTGAGCTTGTCCTTGACATAAGAATAATAAGTGATGAGAAGAAAAGCTGTTTGGGTCAGCAGCTTATTTTGTGTGGGTGGAAGCTGAATTTAAAAAATCAGAGGATAACTGCATCTGTATTAGCTATAAGAAATAAATCCATGACTTGGAGACATTTTTGAGGATATAGCTGTGCACCATAAGCATATTGTAGCCAGAGGAATTCTGTTAATGGAAGGTAATCTCTATTTCCTTAACTCCTTGTGATCAATCTGAAAGGAGACTATTAGATTTCATGGTTCTGAGCATAAACTAACAGCCGTTAGTTCAAATTAACTTTCATAGGCGCTACACATACAAACCGCTAGTTCGAATTTAATTCGAACTAGCGTAGCACTTAATTCGAACTTGGTAAACCTCATTCTACGAGGACTAAGGCCTAGTTCGAATTAAGTAGTTCGAATTAAGGGCTGTGTAGACACTTAATTCGAACTAGTTGGAGGCTAGCCCTTCCCAGGTTGCCCTGGTGGCCACTCTGGGCCAAGCCAGGGAAACTCTTCTGCCCCCCTCCCGGCCCCGGAGCCCTTAAAGGGGCACGGTCTGGCAACGGTGCCCGTGCCAGGTGCAAGCCTGCCAGCACCCAGCCAGCAGACCCTGCACGTGGCACTGCATGAGCCAGCCACCCGCTGCCACCCAGCCCTCTGCCTCTTTCTAGAACCAGGCTGGCGGCTCCCAGGAGCCTGCCTGGGGCTGCAAGAGGCGGGTGCCCGCCTGGTCTAGTGCGGAGATCGTGGACCTCATTGAGGTTTGGGGGGAGACCTCCAACGTCCACAACCTCCGCACTAGGCACAGGAATGAGGCCGTCTAGGGCAGGATAGTTGCCAGCCTGGCCACCAAAGGCCACATGGGAGCCCAGGAGCAGGTTTGCATGAAAATCAAGTTGGTCCAGTGAAACCCCCGACCCTGATCCCTGAGCTTAGAACATAAGAACATAAGAACGGCCGTGCTGGGTCAGACCAAAGGTCCATCTAGCCCAGTAGCCTGTCTGCTGACAGCGGCCAACACCAGGTACCCTGGAGGGGATGGACCGAAGACAATGACCAAGCCATTTGTCTCGTGCCATCCATCTCCAGCCTTCCACAAACAGAGGCCAGGGACACCATTCCTACCCCCTGGCTAATAGCACTCCATGGACCCAACCTCCATGACTTTATCTAACTTCTCTTTAAACTCTGTTATAGTTCTAGCCTTCACAGCCTCCTGTGGCAAGGAGTTCCACAGGTTGACTATTTGCTTTGTGAAGAAGAACTTTCTTTTATTAGTTTGAAGCCTGCTACCCATACATTTCATTTGGTGTCCTCTAGTCCTTCTATTATGGGAACTAATGAAGAACTTTTCTTTATGCACCCTCTCCAGACCACTCATGATTTTATAGACCTCTGTCATATCCCCCCTCAGTCTCCTCTTTTCTAAGCTGAAAAGTCCCAGTCTCTTTAGCCTCTCTTCATATGGGACCTGTTCCAAACCCCTAATCATTGTAGTTGCCCTTTTCTGAACCCTTTCCAAGGCCAAAATATCTTTTTTGAGGTGAGGAGACCACATCTCTACACAATACTGAAGATATGGCGTACCATAGTTTTATACTTCCCCTCCTCCTTCTTCCCCTGGCTTCCCCCTTCCAGCTCCCTCCTCGCAGGTTTCCACCTCCCCTCTCCCACCCTCTCTCTTCCCCTCTCCCACCTCCTTTTCCCAGTCTCCCCATAGGTTAATCCCCCCACCCCCAGTTTTGTTAAATAAAGAGAGTTTCTATTTTTGAACACGTGTCCTTTATTTTTTACATCAGGAAGGGGAGCTGGGGAGGGGTAAGTGGAAGAAGGTGAGGGAGGAATGGGGCACGAGTCCCTGATGGGGAGGACTGGGGTGGCTCTGCGGGCTCCTCAGGATGGAAGCTCTCCTGCAGGGCCTCCTGGATCCTGACAGCCCCCCGATTGACCCCCCCGGATGGCAGCCTGCGGCCAGTGCAGCCGGGCTGATGGCCGAGTGCTGTGATGTGCCAAGCGTGGGCACTCAGGGCACTCCAAGACAGGACTGCTTTACTGTCCCTCATCAAGGTAGACAAGCAAGCGGGGAACCCTGAGAACTGTCTGTCCGGGGTGGGGGTCGGGTCCCTTTAAGCACAGCCCTCGGCTAACCTGAGGCAGCAGCTCCACACTCTAAGTCCTGGTTCCAGCCAGCCTTAACTTCAGTTCAGGGTCCACGCAATGTGGACATGCTAGTTCGAATTAGCAAAACGCTAATTCGAATTAGTTTTTAGGTCTAGATGCACTAATTCGAATTAGCTTAGTTCGAATTAACTAATTCAAATTAAGTTAGTTCGAATTAGTGCTGTAGTGTAGACATACCCTATAGGTTGAACCTCTGTAAACTGGGACTCTCCAGTCTGGCAACATCCATAGTCCAGAAGGACCATGAATGTTCCAGGACCAGAAAGTCCCGGCACAGGGCTAGTGGCTGGGCTCCCCACAGCTGGGCTGCCTGGCTCACCACAGCTAGGCTGCCAAGCATGACCCAGCTGCGCTGCCTGGCAGGATTGGGAGCATGGCATGTGGCAGCGGAACTGCCAGGCAGGACTGGGAACACGGTGTGCTCTGGCAGGGCTACCTGGTAGGACCATAGCTCAGTGTGTGGCAATGGGGCTGCCTGGTAATACAGGAGCCCAGCACGCTAGGGGCTGTGCTGAAGCTGGGCTGCCCAGCTTAGCAGGGAAGGGGGGTGGGGGTGGAGACCAGCAGGGCAGTGGAGCTGATAGCTGTGTGGGGAGCTGTCTGAGAGGCTGGTGGCAGTCCAGGGCCAGGAGGACTGGTAGAAGGGGAGCCAGATATGACCTCCCCTGGTCCAGCAAAATCCCTCTTCCAGAACCAGTCAGGTTCCAAGAGTACCGAACCAGGGAGGTAGCTGTAGCTAGAGTCAGGAAGAAATTTCCCCATTGGCATAATATTCCACAATTGTCCACATGTAGTCTAGGTTTCTAAAAAAACCTTTTTTTTTTTCATTTTTGTAGTAGATGAGTGATCTTAAAAGACTAACCGAATTAGATGGCACTAATATGTGTTTTCAGTCAAAGACATAGAGGGCCAATTTTTTATTGGTTGGAGATCCACAAGCACAAATACCAGCCTATATTGCACAAAATTACAGTTACTGTTTATATAAGTATAGGCACAAATATGTGCACATATTTTGCACATGGATCTCAAGATCTTTTTTAAAAAAGAGTTGCAGCAGCATCTATAAGATATTTAGTCAATAGTTATGTTTGCCTTAGTTCCTTCTATGCCAATGACACATTGAGCAGTCCACTGATTATGGTCACTTGCTAGTTGTGGAACTTCATTCCAGGGAATGTCAGTGCATTTAACATCCACTGTCTTTTGCCAGGTCTTCCCTGGCCTTCCTCACTTTCTTGGCACAGAAAGTATGCTTATTAAGTTTGCAGATGATACCAAGCTGCGAAGGGTTGCGACTGCTTTGGAGGATAGGGTCATAATTCAAAATTATCTGGACAAATTGGAGAAATGGTCTGAGGTAAACAGGATGACGTTTAATAAAGACAAATGCAAAGTGCTCCACTTAGGAAGGAACAATCAGTTTCACACTTACAGAATGGGAAGTGACTGTCTAGGAAGGAGTATGGCAGAAAGGGATCTAGGGGTTATAGTGGACCACAAGCTAAATATGAGTCAACAGTGTGATGCTGTTGCAAAACAAGCAAATGTGATTCTGGGATGCATTAATAGGTGTGTTGTGAGCAAGACACAAGAAGTCATTCTTCCGCTCTATTCTGTGCTGGTTAGGCCTCAGTTGGAGTATTGTGTCCAGTTCTGAGCACCGCATTTCAAGAAAGATGTGGAAAAATTGGAGAGGGTCCAGAGAAGAGCAACAAGAATGATTAAAGGTCTAGAGAACATGACCTATGAAGGAAGGCTGAAAGAACTGGGTTTGTTTAGTTTAGAAAAGAGAAGATTGAGGGGGGACATGATAGCAGTTTTCAGGTATCTAAAAGGGTGTCATAAGGAGGAGGGAGAAAACTTGTTCATCTTGGCCTCTGAGGATAGAACAAGAAGCAATGGGCTTAAACTGCAGCAAGGGAGGTTTAGATTGGACATTAGGAAAAAGTTCCTAACTGTCATGGTGGTCAAACACTGGAATAAATTTCCCAGGGAGGTTGTGGAATCTCCATCTGTGGAGTTATTTAAGAGTATGTTAGATAAATGTCTATCAGGGATGGTCTAGTCAGTACTTGGTCCTGCCATGAGGGCAGGGGACTGGGCTCGATGACCTCTCAAGGTCCCTCCCAGTCTTAGTATTCTATGATTCTTTTTCCTCCCTCAGGTATCCAATTCAATGCCTGCTTAGCCAAGGCTCTCATCTTCCATATGGTGTATGTATGCCAAACACCCAAGCCATCTTTCTTTGTTTATGGCTATGTCTACACTGCAGATCTTTTCAGGGATACTGGAGGTATCCCAGAAAAACTCTGCCATATCCAAGGAACGCATCTGCTTTTCTGAAAAAAAATTCGGAAAAGCAGACGCGTTTTTTTGGCATCCCTGTAAACCTCATCCTATGAGGAAGAAGGGATGTTCCAAAAGAGGGTTTTTTTCTGACATTTGGCCCCGTGTAGATGGGCCAAAGCCTCTTTCAGAAGAAAAGCGGAAAAAGATACGCAAATTGCAAGCTGCAATTTGCGTATCTTTTTCCGACTTTTCTTTGTAGTGTAGACATAGTCTATATTTTCTAGTATGTTCTGTTCTGTCAGCTCCCTTATTCTCACATTTATTATTTTGTCCTCCCATAAAATGTGTAGTATCTTCCTCAGCTTCTGGTGCAAGCAGCCTCCAATCCCTTTTTGTTCGTGATTGTCATTGGCCGTGTCTGCACTCTGTACAGTAGCATGTACAGCAGAATCACAGGTTTTAGTTTGGCTTGGAGACCTCTGCTTGACCAGATATCGTTCATCCTTCCACAAGTAGTTGTTGCTTTTCCTAACTTCATATGAATACCCTTCTCGCAGCCTCCTTCAAATTTCATTACACTTCCCAGAGAGCAGAACTCTTCTACCTGTTCAATTCCTTTTCCATCCATATATTTTTGCATCTATTGTCCATTTTTCTACCTTCATAATCTGCTTTCCATTTTCTTTCACTCGTGTTTTTGCTGCTTCTTGTTCTATTTTGTTCTACATCATAGTTAGTTAAGCAAGATTGTCAGCAAAGTCTTTTTCTTTTTGCTAGACATTGAGATTTACGTTATTACTTGATCATAGGGGTTCTACACAGGTACAGTAATCTGAGGAATAATTCACTTTCCAGAATCAGAGCCTTGGATGCAAAGACACCAGTGAAATATTAGTTTCTGCAGGAGGTAATATGTGTGAATCAGATTGTGGTGCTCTTTCCTGTGATGCAGCACTGATCCAAAGTTCCAGTATCATGTCAGAGGGCATGAATCTGTTACAGATGATAAAAACTAGGTTCTGACCTGCAGAACTAGAATTTCACTAGAGTTCTCTCCCCTCACTCCTGATGTCTGTCTCCTATGTCCATTTCAACCTCAGTCCAAGCATACACCTCCTCCCTTTTTGCCCTGTCTATCCTTCCTAAGCAAGCTGTACCCTTCTATACTAATATTCTAATCATGTGTTTTATCCCACAAAGTCTCTGTGATATCAACTATGTCATAGCTGTGTTCATTTATTAGTACTTCAAGTTCTTCCTGCTTATTTCCAATACTTCTTGCATTTGTATACAGGCATCTAAGATACTGATTTGATTTTGCCCCCCAGTTCTGCCTTGTCTCTCCTTTATCTCTGCTATTATAGCCCATGAGCCCTCCCATTTCTGATCTGTCTCCCGGGCTTCCATGTTTTTCACTTACCTGTGAGCTTTGGTCACCTGCCCCCGTTGAACCTAGTTTAAAGCCCTTCTCACTAGGTTAGCCAGTCTGTGTCCAAATACTCTCTTCCCCTTCCTCGAAAGATGAACCCCATCCCTGCTTAGCAGTCCTACTTCTTGGAATAGCATCCTGTGGTCAAGGAAGCCAAAGCCCTCTTGGCGACACCATCTTCGCAGCCAGGCATTCACCTCCAGGATGCACCTGTCTCTACCTGTGTCCCTACCTTTGACAGGAAGGACTGAAGAGAACAACACCTGTGCTCCAAACTCCTTCACCTGTATTCCCAGAGCCCTGTAGTCACTCTTGATCTGCTCAGTGTCACATCCTGTAGCATCATTAGTGCCCACATGAATGAGTAGCATGGGCTAGTAGTCAGAGGGCTGGATAATCCTCAACAATGCCTCCATAACATGTCAGATACATGCCCCTGGCAGACAGCATACTTCCTGAGATGTCATTTTAGGGGGACAGTTGGGTGCCACCTTCCCCCTCAGAGGAGAGTCTACAACTACTACTACCCAACCTTCCTCCTTGCAGTGGTGACTACAGATCTCCCAGCCTTGGGGATACAAGGCCTCTCCTCTTCTCCCTTTGGGGGGGTGATTCCTTATCTCCTTTATCCAGCACAGTGTAACGGTTCTCCAGAACCATAGTGAGAGGGTTAGGAGCAGAGGTGGAGCACTGCCTGCTGACAGAAGTGACCAGCTGCCATCTCCTCCTCCACCAGTGCTGTGTAAGCAGTCTTTTGTACTAGGATATCTTCCTCAGTCTCAGAGGTCTCCACATGAATACTCTCAAGGAATTCCTCATGGATTTGGATGCTCCTCAGGCTAGCCACCTTCCTCCTTGTAGCTCTCCCACCTACTTCCTAAGAGATTCCACCAGCAGACGCCTTTCACATTGGATGGTCTCTCCAGCCTCCTTTCTATAAGTAGGAATTGCAAGCCACAGCCCCTGCAAAACCACACCAGGATCTGGGTAGAGGCATCCATGGTCAGGTGGTCTACCTGGCTACAGGCGCAGGTGAAGGAGAGAGCAGCAGTCCTGGCACAGGTGTTGCAGGTCTTCCTAACCATACAGGGACTCCCTTTTTCCAACTCCATCTCAAACTCCCCCATCTGCAGCCCCTGTCCGCTTCGTAAAACCCTGAAAAAGAGAGTTACTCGTCTTGTGCAGTAACGAGGGTTCTTTGAGATGTGTGTCCCCATGGGTGTATTACCCTCCATCCTCCCCTACTTAGGAGCTTCTTCAGGGCTATATCCAAGGTAGAGAAGGAACCACGGCATGCAATCAATGGATGCTAACAGGGCAAGGGAATACTACTGAGCATGTGTGGTGCAGCAGGTCAGTGCTGGAAAAGATCTCTGATTGCCAGCGCAAGGACGCACTGGCACCTAAAGTAGAGCACCCACAAGGGCACACATCTTGAAGAACCCTTGTTATTGCACAAGGTGAGTAACTCTCTCTTTTTCAGGGTTTTAGTCCTTAGGTGCTTTTTGAAGCTCTGCTTATTTACTAAATAGAATGCAACAGTACCTTGGGAGCCATTCCAGTCTATCAGGTACATCTGTAATTAGTATCCAGTCGATGTGTAGCATGGTGCTGTCATTATGTGGATATAGACATGCATATTAAAGGAGATTACTACATAGGCACAGTAGGTGATTCACAGATGGTAATAACTCAGCTGTTTTAATTTTTAAAAACCCTACTAGTCTTGATTTCAGGATATAAAAAGTTTAACAGTTAAAACACTTCCACTTTAGGGAAACAGAAAAAAACGGGGATTTCTCATTTTAATTGCATCTCTATAATTTAAAAATCAGATTTTCATTAACAAAAATAAAAAAAATACCATGTTGTAAGTTGGAATGCCATCAGGATTACAAAGATAAGTTGGAGATGGGCAAACTTAGTCTACATCACATACTTATGTTTGTATAACTATGTCACTCAAGTGTGAATTTTCCAGACCCCTGAGTGACATAGTTACACTAACCTAATCCCTGCTGTAGATAGCACTATGTCAAAAGGAGGGCTTCTCCCGTTGACATATTACCATCTGTTGGGGAGGTGGAGTACCTATTCCAAATGGGAAACTCTTTCTCCTGTCAATGTAGGTAGGTAAGTGCTACAGCGACACAGCAGCTCGGGTACAGCTGCAGCACAATAAATGCAGACAGGTCTTAAATGTGTGTATGGAGGGTCTGGAGCAGGAAAGGACAAGTCAGAAGTTGTTTTTTGCAAGCCATTCTATATTTGGATTAATGGTATGGATTCAGTTTCCATTTTGTTCCAGACTCAGTTCAGCTATTATGCCGCATGCTGTGTTTGGGTCTTCACTAATGTATAATAAACAGACATTTCTGAAATGAATTCAGTGTAATTATACCAGACATGAATTTAGCCCTTTACTCTTATTTATGAACATTGACAACACAGCTCTTATCAGGTATAAAGGCATGATTCAGTTAGCAATAGAAATTATCCCATCATATTCCACATTGTACTGCACTTGCAATTTATTCAGCCCTCTTCTAAGCAGTTGATTAAACCTTTAGTTAATAATGAAGATTTTCTGTTTTTCATTCCCAGATCATTCAGAGAGGTGGGACATCACAAATAAAGAACAGATAATTGTGTGATGTTTACAGGAGTGGGTGCTGAATGTATGCTGCAAAGAGAGGAAAATAGGTCTCTCTTGTCAGATATTCCATGGCCCCAATATGCCAGAGCCAGTGTGTTGATAAGACAGATTCCTTAATGGGCACACATCAATAATAAACTATTCTCATTCATATGTCATGCTTGAAAGGAACAATGTGAACAAAGACTGATGCTACATAGAACACTGTCAGAAACATTTTCAAACAGAGCTACAAAAGCTATGAGCTATTATGTACATACAGATTCCTAGTTTTGGATTTAAAATGACATTTAATGGTAAAAAATGTGTCAAATAAATAAAATCAGGTGCACAGAAAAATAGTACCTCACAGTGAGGAAGGCTGTTCTTGTGCAAGTGGACTGGAACTAGGGACATCACGGTTCAGTTGCCAGTTCTATCAAAGTCTCGTTGATCTTGAGCAAGTCACATAATCACGTGTGTCTCATCTGTGAAATGGCAATAATAATTCATACATTCATAGATTCCGGGCCAGAAGGGACCATTGCAATCCTTTAGTCTGACCTCCTGTATAACAGGCCATAGAACTTCCCTAAGAGAATTCTGAGAATATCTGATAGAAAAATATCTAGTCTTGAATTTAAAACTATCAGTGATCCACTGTGACCCTTGATAAATTGTTCTAGTGGTTAATTACACTCACTTAAAAATGTACACCTTATTCTCCAGTCTGAATTTGTCTAACTTCAATTCCTAGCTTTTGGATTCTGTTGTGCCTTTCTCTGCTAGACTGCAGGGCCCATTATTAAATATTTGTTCTCCGTGTAGGTGTTACGACATATTATCAAGTCACTCTTTAACCTTTTCTTGAAGATAAATAGATTTAGGTTCTTGATACTACAATTCCTTTTCTCTTACTATTTGTCATAGCTACTTACAGGCAGAGAATGTTTCTTACTGTGTGCATGTACAGCAGCTAGCACAGTAGTAACTTGGTCTCAGCTGGGATTTCTAGGCTTTACCATAATATAAATAACTAGCCAATTAGCCCATCATAAAACAGGATTTTCAGGTCTCTCCTCCACATCCTATTTCCTTTCTATCTCAGTCTTCTCTCCTGAGCCTCCGGTCTCTCAGTCTCTCGCTCCGTCTCTCTCTCTCTCCCCTCCTCCTACTGCCTCCCCCTCTCTCTCTCAGCTTTCCTCCGTCTCCTGCTTCTCTCTTCGTCTCTCTTTCTCTTCTCCTCCTCCTCCTGCATGGGGAGCGTGGAGCCCAAATGGCTGTTAGCACCGCTTGCTCCCGCACGGCAGCCCGGCTGAGTGACTGCCTATGAGCTCCAGCTGCCCCCCTGCACCGTTTCCCTTCACTCCAGCACTGATCCTGCAGCCTCCCAGTTGTCCTCCACCTTCCCCTCCCCCTCGTTCCCTCGCCCTCCCCCCAGCCAGGGTCTGTTCATGTCCAGAGGGCGGGGCCTGGAGCCGCTGTCACGTTGCACGTCACTGCCCCTCCCCCCTTCACCTCCCGCCGTGGCACTCGGCTGACTTCTGCGCCACTCAGCCAGGCCGCCACGGGGGAGCAAGCGGCCGTTTGGGCTCCCCCCAGAGGCCTGGCTGAGCGGCACAGAAGTCGGTCGAGCGCCATGGCGGGAGGCGAAGAGGGGTGGGGTGGTGACGTTCACGGCCGGGGGAGGGGTCTGGAGCCGCTGTCACACCGCACATCACCACCCCGCCCCCCTTCGCCTCCCACCGTGGTGCTCGGCTGACTTCTGCGCCGCTCAGCCGGGCCGCCACAGGGGAGCAAGCGGCACAAGCGGCCGTTTGGGGTTCGTGGTCCCCATGCTACATGGGGAGTGCAGGGCCCAAATGGCCGCTTGTGCCGCTTGCTCCCCTGTGGCGGCCCGGCTGAGCGGCGCAGAAGTCAGCCAAGCGCTACGGCGGGAGGCAACAGCGCCACCCAGAGGGAACAGCCAGAATTTCAGTGTTACAGAGTCACAGACATTGGGCTACTATATAAATGATAAGTAACTTTTTTAATGACCGTTCTTAGTCTTGGCCTTAAGGCAGGATCAGTGGCAATTAAACTTGTTCAATTGATTTCTGAGAATTAGAAATTCTGATTCTAACATTTTAATTTGCTAGGTTGGCAACTATTTTGGATTCTCTGCTTACAAACATTCATGTGAGCAATGTTCTGTCAATATTGTTGGAAAATTAATTTTGAAGCCATAACTGAAAATGTTTCCATCACTGGTATTCATTTCAACTATTCATATAATAGTCTGCCTTCATTTCTGAATATTCAAAAAACAATAATGACACATTTCCAATAGTTCTAAGTCTAATGAAAGAAATATAAATTTAATTAACTATTTTTCAAAACAATCAGTTAATCAAAAGCAATCCTGAACTGTCATGTCCTTTAGGGAAATATGATAAGATTGCTTAACGAAGGCATGTAAATTCAATCACAATATGAAGAATTAATGTCAACGTCTTAGAACATTGTATGAGATAAAAAATAATTATTTTTTTAAAACCACAAGAGTTTTGTAGGATCAGAGTAAAAAGCATGTATCATCTTGAATATCCCTATTGCCATCAATGGGACTGTACTATTCTAGTGCGTACAGAAACTGACATCTGATAATGGCTAGTCAAGTGCCAAGTTGTAATTACTGCTCCTGATTGGACAAGGTTTGTACACATTCTGTTGGGGGGGGGATTGTTTGGTTGGTTGGATGGTGTTTGTTTGTTTGTTGCTCTATCTCCCACTGCCCCTCTCACCAAAATCTTTTGTTTTTCATCCACCTGGGTCTTGTCTTTCAGAAACTCTTTAGGGCAGATACTGTCATTTATTATATGTTTGTACAAAGCCTTACTCAATAGGCACCTGACCTAGTTAGCGTCTATGTGCTATCAGAAATGTTAAATAACTGAGGAGATACTGTACTATCCCACCAGAGTAAACGTATTAGAAGCTAGCCTGTGTTAGAATGCTTGTTACCCTTCTGAAAATTTTCACCAGTCCTGGCATAGCTCCTGTTTGCTGTAGTGCTTTTCCATCTTTTAAAACACCTAGATATCCATAAAATGATTGTATTCTTCTTGCCTCTTATGCAAGCTGCTGAGTGAGATATATAACTAACACATAATTGGACATGTAGTGATATGTTTTCAGGGCATTTAGGAGAATGGTATTGACTAGGTTGTTTAACTTACGGATTTTTAGTACTATAAAAGATCAGTATATATGAGACTGGAGTGTATTATATCAAACAACAACATTAAAATCCATTAAGTCTAATAGCTGCTTGTCACGGGGTGAAAGGGAAGGTACCTGTGACCAATTGGCTGCTGCTGAATGAAAGGGAAGATACCTAGATTTTATATAGCAGAGAAGAATAGACAAGAAGAGAACAGAAAGTTCTGTGTAGGAAGACAGTCAGGAATGGTAGGGGAGTGCCTCAAAGGCAGCCCGGGAGCAGTTTGAGCAGGGGCTGAGCTCCTGACAGGATTCAGTTTATGGTACTGGTTCTGCTCTTAAAATGGATGACGCCCAGGCCCCAAGAGCTCTTGCTGGAGTGTTGTAAGAGACATTAGCAGTGGAATGTAGTCAAAAGGAAAAAGGTAGGGTGAGTAACTTTAATAATCAAGTAATCAACTAACCTATCTATGCTCATGCCCCAAAGTCTCTTGAATGGCTAATCTCATTTCTACTTTAGCTGTCTAACTTATTGACAGATCTGGGAGGATTGACGCAGTGCCAGCAATAGAAATTACTTGAGTAGTGAGGTAAATTTCAATGTTCCATTGATAAAACTGAAACATTTTATAATGCCATGGCTCCATTTAAAAAAAAAATCCCAGGCTTCCTCACAAACGTTCAGATAACCCTCTCTCCAGTGACCAAGTTCAACCATCTTGACAACCAGTGGACAGCAATGCTTTTTGTGTAGTTCTTCTGTAAACAAGTGTGACCTATCTCTGGCATTCTAACATAATTCAGGGGGGTGCTGTCTACCATTCACATGGGCAAAAATCAAAACCAGGAATCTGATATGGAAAGAATTAAACAGTTTGCCATTCAAATAGGCGATGGGCTTCTAACTATTTCTTAACAGTTTTTAAGATGTTTTCACAGAAACAGTAATGGGAATTAATATAAATGACTGGGAAAAGTTTCACAGCACTGACTCTCCTCCAGTTTCCAGAAAAGTATAGAAGGGACAAGAAAGTGAAAGAGCTAACTGAAGCATAGATTAAATATTGTAAGACTGAATCAAGGGAGTTTTAGGTGTCGATAATACTAATATTTCTTACATATATTTGCCATCCTCAAAGAATCCTTTCATTTGTTTCTAGTCTAGCTATCTTGTGCTCTTCTTGTCCTTTTGTATATATTTTTAGAATGAATAAGTTGTTTAGTTTTAGTTTCACATCACAAAATAGAGTTTTCTAATGAAACTCACTTTCACACATCAGCAATAAAATGACATACAACCACATCTTTTTCAATCAAATCTGCTATTTTTGCCCCTCTGTCTAGCAGGTCAGCTTCTCATTAGGGAAAAAATCAGTGAGGTGGAGTCTTAATATTAATATAATCTGTTTTATATTCACCCATTCTCAACAAAAAAATTATCATAAATGATATATAGGTAAACCCCTCTTTCAAAAATCTCAGCCCAGGTACCAAGTCCAGTTTCCAGGAAGCAATTCTGCCCTAAGTATCTACTCTAATTAAAGAGACTAAGACAGGCAGTAAACTTCCTGTTTTGTTACAGCTTCTCCTGCAGAATTTCATAATCTGATCTCTGAAATATTTTGGGCTTTAGAGTTTCAAAGAAATAAAAATGTTGAATGCCTAAAATTTCACATAAACAATTTCAGTCAATCTTATTTTAACATGGCATGTGTATTAATCTTAGTTAAATTAACCATTCACCAGCTTTTAATTCTTCATAAATTTTTGAATTATTCAATGACAAAAAACTACATTAATGTACAGTTCTACTTGCTAGCTGATATAGCTTGCCTTGCAGAACACTTGAGTTAAACAAACCCCAAACTTCTAAAAAATCAAGAAATGCTGAATTAAGATTGTGCTCTTTAAGCAGTGCCCCACTGTGGCCTATTAACACATGCACACCTTTACTCTGCCAGTCCCCCAGTTGCTGAAATGTACAAGCTCTTCTCCTTTTACAAGCAAACAGAAAAGAGCTCTAGGGGTGGGCTTGAGCATTTTTGCTACTTTAGAAAAGGCCTCCCAGACAGTTTGAACCTGGCTTTTTTGATGGTTACAAAACACTTCTTAGGTAAATGGTACCATACATGGTCTGGCATGATTTTAGTTAGCCAGATGCCCACTTCTTCATAGGTGTGGCCAAGTTTTCGCAGTCCCATAAAGTTTGTTTACAGCCACCAGTCCTGGTTCTCAGTGTTCTATGCTATTATTTAGCTTAATTTAACCTTTAATGTCTTCTAAGAGCCCAGTAAGCACTGGAATTGTGGGTAATGCTGCTAAACAGTATTGACCTCGCATGGTTTGGCAAATTCTCTGTCTCGGCACCGGTCAGGTCCCAAAGGTGCCAGACTAGAGAAGTTCAACCTGTAGTAAAATGTTACTGAAATATGTACTACAGTTCACCTGCTATAGATCGAATTTATGATCTTTGGTTCCAATGGCGTTACACCAGGGTTATGTTTGTCCTAATATGACCAACTTTTCCATTTCCCACAGTTCTTGAAATGCAAAAAGAGATTTTCCTGTGATTTTAATTGTGGCTCCCAAAGGAAAAGCTTTTTCTGGGAATAAATTGATGAATAGGCAGGTAAAGTCATTGCCAATTTATTTCCAATTGATCATGCAAGTCTCATCTCTTTAGAATCAGTCTCTATCCAAAGAGCACTTTATAAAGTGAATAAAAACAAAAGATGAGCCTTTTAGAATAAATGCAATCAGATTTTGCAAGATCTTCACAAGTACTTTCAAACGTGATACTTAAATGCTGTTCTGAAAACCTGTTGTTGAAAAAGATTAGATATCATAATGATAGGTGCCTTAAATATCCAAGAACAGTGGTTTTCAAACTTCTTTTATCATGATTCAGTTGAAGAAAATTGTTGATGCCCACAACCCAACATAATTATATCTTTTGACTAGCGTGTGAGCTCCAGGGTATGGCCTGGGATGAAAGGTTTAGGGTGCAGGAGGGGGTTCAGAAGGTTTAGGAGAGAAGATTGGGGTACAGGATTTGGGGTGTGGGCTTACCTCTGGTGGCTTCTAGTGAGCAGTGCAGTTTCCTGCTTGTCATGGCACTATGGACTACACTGTACCCCAGAAGTGGCCAGGATCAAGTCCCGATTCTTGGCAAAGGCCTGTAAGGGCTGTGCATACTGCCGTCACCCATAGGCACCACCCCCACCAGTTTGGCCAATGAGAGTGTGAAGCTCATGCTCAGGGCAGGAGCATCACACAGAGCTCTGTGCCCCCTTCCCCCCTCCCCCCCCCCCAGAGCTGCCCCCCCTGCTAATGGCCATTTCTTGGGCCCAGTGTGGTCCATGGTGCCAGGACAGGCAGAAATGCCTGCTTCTGCACCCCCACTGGTCACCCTACAGCAAGGCAACCCCGTGCCTGACAATCCGCAATCCCCCAGTACTAGGTTGCAACCTATACTTTGGATACACTGCCCTAGAAAGATAGATGGCAAAATTAGATAGTCATACCCAGTCTTAACAATAAAACCCTGTTCTCTTTAATGTAACAGGTTGTATGATTATGGTTTACTTTAGTTATGTTACACAATGTCTGATGTTTGATATTGTAACTCTGGACTGAGACAATTTTTAGAAGTTGGAGCCTCTGCAAAGATGCATGAAGTAACTGTCCACCCTAGGAAAGAAAAGGGTATCATTTTCTTTGCTAGAGTTGTGGAAAACCGTCACTGCAAACTCTAAAATCTTGTAAAGCTCGGTGTGAGATTCTTTCACAAAATGCAAACCAGCCAAGGGCATCTGTTAGAATTGTCTGGAGGCTGCAAACCTTGAGATGAAACTTGAATTATATAGCTTCTGCGGCATATGAATGAATCATTAGTGGATGAGTGAAGTCGGCTGGCCTTGAATTTGTTGTGGGTTTGTCACAAGTTCACATAGCATAAGTCACATGGTACAACTTCAGCGTCTCTGACTGAGCCAGCCTCATGCAATCTGGAGGACCAGGGATTATATGATCATGGATTCACAGAAAACAGTTCTGGAATTCTCATACTAATGGCACCACCAGAATTGGGTAGACATTTTATTCAAGATAGTTAAGTCCAAAACAGGTGGTCAATTGTTATAGAGGGATCTCAGAAAAGTAGGTGACAGGGCAATGCAATGGCAGATGAAATAAAGTGTTGATAAATGCAAAGTAATACACATTGAAAAATGCAATCTCAATTACACATACAAAATGATGGGATCTAAATTAGCTGTTACCACTCAAGCAAGAGATCTTGGAGTCATTGTGGATAGTTTTTGGAAAACATCCAAGCAGTGTGCAGCAGCAGTCAAATAAGTGAACAGAATGTTAGACTCCATTAGGAAAGGGATCAATAACAGGACAGAAAATACCATAATGCCACTATGTAACTCCATATACTGCTCCTACTTCTTGAATACTAAGCAGCTTTGGTCGTTCCATCTAAAAATATATATATTCAAATTGGAAAAGTTATAAATAATGGTAACAAAAATTATTAAGGGTGTGGAACAGCTTTCACATGAGGAGAAATTAAAAAAAACAAACCTGTGGACTGCTGAGCTTTGAGAACAAACTACTAAGGTGGATATGATAAAGATCTATAACAGGGGTTTTCAAACTTTGGGTTGCAGCGGATCAATGTAAGCCTCTGGTAGCTCACAAAACACTTTGTTTATCTGAGTGTCTACAGGCGCGGCTGCTCACAGGTCCCAGAATTCACAGTTCACTGTTCCTGGACAATGGGAGCTGAGGGAAGAGGTGCAGGCCAGGCCACCGCTCTACCTACCAGCCTCATTCCAGCTAGTTTAGGGTTGGTATCTGGAAACTAATTTGAAGCAACTGACAAATTTAAATCATTCTTGCATTTGGATGTCATGAACCATGATCATTTAATCAATATTTTAAGAGCATAACTTTTAAATTTTAAATTTAAATAAAGTTACATTTTACTTCTTTTCCAGTACTGTTTTTGCCACAACTGTGGACTCACTTCTCCTGTTTGCTGCTTTTGTTATAATTGCCAATAAAAGAATGAGTTACCACAGAATGTTAATGACTGATCTACACCAAAAATTGTAGTTAAAAGACACTAGAATTTGAAGAAAAAAATTGTTTCCGTCCGATGCGTGCTATCTGCTTTGCTTTTTCCAGTCAGTCACTAGAATACTATGTAGATACTAGGAAAAAATTTAAAAATTACCTTTGGAGTTTAGATTTCAGACTTTTGATCAAAGTCCCTCAGTCTACGAAACTGAAAGGTTACTGTTTTGTGTCATAAGTTTGATTCCAATATAGTGTGGAAAACATCCTGTTTTTCCTTATATTTCTGGTTAGGATATTACAGGTTGGACCTCCGTGGTCTGTCTCCCTCGGGACATGACCCAGATGAGGGATTTTGCCAGAACAATGGAGGCCATTTCTGGCCCCCCTGTCACAAACCTGCCCTTCTCCCCCCACCAGCCCTGGCCTCTGGGCTGGCTCCCACCATGCCACCAGCCTTGTTGCCTCACACCCAGCCCCACCGGGCAGCCCCGCTCCCTCACACCATGTTCCCAGCCTTGCTGGCATCTCTGCTGCCATGTGCTGAGCTCTCAGCCCCTCCGGGCAACCCCACAGGTGGGCAGCCCTGCTGTAACAACAGTGGTACATGTTGCTGGACCAGAGAATCCCGATTTAGAGAGGTTCAACCTGTATTAAGAACTCAGTTATAATCTTATTGCACAATGCTTGCAAAATGGCCCTCCAAGCCAAATGCACAGCAGTGAAATGCTCTTAGTGATTTGTACTACTGTGCTTGTCTTACTGCTAATGTGCTTCATTTATGATGGAAATTAGCTTCAGTCTAACTTCCATTTTTAACTCTAATATTTTAACACTAAATGATGTAACAAGAAAAATGAGAGAAAATGGTCTGCAATCCATATCATCTCTGTTCAGCAATACACAGAAGAGAAGCACAAGTAACTTTTCCAATTAATATTATAAACTTATATGCAGTGAGAGGGAAAAAACAGGGAGAAAACTGAAGCATCCGCACTAAAATTTCTTCAAATTATGTATAATCTTTCCCCTCCTATTGCTGCCTGTGGCTCTCTATTTCATATATTAATGAAAGGTCGAAAGTGGTATGAAGGGTAGTAGAAGTTGCACATCAGTTACTGCACCTCATTGCTGCTCCATTTTATGTTTTTCTTTTAGAACTGCTTCTTTTCTGCTCTCTCCCAGTCACTTCTTTTCAGGCTCCTCGGCATCTAACTTACAATGACAAGGCCAGAATCAGAAAGATGCTGCAGAGAAATGTAAGTTATCCTTCTCTGTGCGCACCTCCCTGACTGCATTGCAAGGAGAGGGAGATACCCCAAGGTACGGCATACAATAGTGCCACAACTTCCTTAGCATTTTCTGCCAGCAGTTCAGAGAATGTACATTTCTAGTGCCCTGCCAAGGAAGCCTGCCATGAAGATGTACTGACCAAGAGTGTCTCTCACCAGCCCTACTTTTAGGCTCCTCGTCCCTGCTGACTTTATGGGCAATAGTGACCCCCTGGTGGAGGGGAGTTTACAGCATATCACTGAGCTGAATCTGGCTCACTTAAATCCTTTTATGCTAGCCCATGACGAACTATTGATACACAATTTTCACAATCATTTATCGCATCTCTGAGTTTGGCCCAGCATGTCAGGGTATAAGGAAGGGAGAGGAGCATTTAAAATAAATAGTAATACCAAAAGGCAGAGGAAAGCTTAAGCGTCTTAAGATTGCCACTGCCCCCTGAGCAACCTAGGGTCTGAGAGGGTGGATTTCTCCTTATTTTGTCCTCTGTCTCCAGGGGTAGTGACAAAAGGTCCATAGGAATTTTAATTCCCTCTCAGCTAAGGTCTCCAGCAGATGGAAGTGGGGGGAAAACGACAATGTCAGACACTTGAATACATGTAAGTAATGCCAGAAGCACTTGTTAAGTCAGATGCTTCTTTGAAACATCAAAAAACAAATTAAATTTTCATAGGAAACATGCAGTACTGTGTATTAAAGCACAGTCAACATGCTTCAGCATTTGTAGTTAGAGCTCTGCAAGCAGCCTGCCCCTAGGTATCTTGATTTTCCTTTTTCAAGACCATCGTGCTAACACCATGCCCATGAAAGATGTTACCTCCAAATGACTACACTAAAATCACATTAAGCAGCTCTGTTAAATCCATTGATTTTAGATGTTGTAGGGATCTCAAAATAGTGGGTAATCTTACATAACATCAATGCTATGAGGCATAACTGATGAAGTTGCAGCCTTAACTCTTAAATGGAGCTGGAGAAACTGAAGATCTGAAAAACTAACAATGGAGGTTAAAAAAAAAGAACGTTCTCTCTGTTCAGCAATAGTGGCCCACACATGGACTATATTCGTTAACAAAGCAGTCAGGCCAACAGCAGTTACTGATAAAATACACATATCACTGAAGTGACTGGCATGACAAACTCCATTTGTTTTTGTGACACACTGCATTACTGAGGCTGTGAAATAACACTGCTGTTGTAGCTTGTAGCACAGCTCGTCAGACCTCTAGAGGGTAAAAACTTGCTTCAGTATTTGTCAAACTGAAAAATGGTCACCCCTATGAGCATTCATTACAATAACCTTTAATTACATGATCACATGCTATTTTTCAAGCAGTACCCTATAGTAGCAAGCAGCTCTTGGATATGAACCTGCAGCATCTTGCAGTACTGTCTACTAGAGTTTGTACCAGTCAGTGTTTATGAAAATAAACAATACAATTTGCTTCAACGATGTAGTTTACACTTCGTACTATTGAGATTAGGATTTTGTGGTTGTATTTAAGAGTAACTGTACCATTATGACAGGTAAATGTTTTAAGTATGAACCTAAGGAAGTTATGTCATTAACCTTCCAATTATATGAAAGAGCGATAATGAGAGATAACAAAAATATAGAACAACACAGGGCAAGATTCTGATACATGTATACACAGCAATGAGCGAGTAATTGCATTGAAATTGATTGGATGACTCAAGTAAGGTACTACTCAACATGAATAAAGGTTTCAAAATTCCGCCCAGTCTATTTGCACTCTATAAGCCTACGCAGTTAACCACATATTATTAAGTGTAATCACACATTCCAAATTTAAGGTGCAATGAAGTAAGACATGGGCCAAATCCAGAAGTCTTTTTCATCCCTTATTTACCTTGGACAGATTCTAATCCTGTTGCTCTCATTGGGCCTTACCTTAATCTGCAAGTAGCCCTTGGCTCACTGGGGCTGTTTGTAGAGCAAGGGGCAATTCAACCTGAGTAAAGGGATCAGAATCTGGTCCCCAGACAAACTGCCACAAATGTTAGTTACTAAAAAAAAAAATCAGAATTTGGCCCTATATGGGTATGTCTACACAGCAAAGTTATTTCAAAATAACAACAGTTATTTCTAAATAATTTTCCTAGCGTCTACACAGCCATTCCGTTATTTCAAAATTAATTCAAAATAGCGGAGGGCTTATTTCGAAATTGGTAAACCTCATTCCATGAGGAATAGTGCCAATTTCGAAATTGCTATTTTGAAATAAGCTCTGTGTAGATGCTTATTTCGAAATAGGGGGCCTCCAGCCCTTCCCAGGGTGCCCTGCTGGCCACCCTGGCCACAAGGTAACTTCTGACCTGATGCCCTGCTGGAACTGGTTCCAACCAGCCTTAAATGCGATTCAACGTCCACTCAGTGTGGATGTGCTATTTCAAAACAGAAAAACGCTATTTTGAAATGCATTTTGTGTATAGATGCGTTACTTCGAAATAAGCTATTTTGAATTAACTATTTCGAAATTAGATATTTCGAAATAACACTGTAGTGTAGACATACCCTATGACAGCAAAAATAAGTGTTTACAGTTAAACAACATTCTCTGTCATGAACTGTGATGTTATCAGTGATGCTTATTTCATTCTCTAACTATGCTATTATTGTTTACAAAATAAGACTTGATTACATTAAGTAGGCCAAGATTTATTTTCAATTTATGAAAAAATCAGTTTTAATGTACTTGTGCTTGAAATTAGAAATGTATTGTTCATTATCATAATAGTCCTGGGGAAGCATAAATTCTAACGTAAAAACAAATGGTTTTTACCCACTTTTAAAAAAAGTATATTCAATACTAATGTAAGTAATACTTCAAGTTTAAGAGTTAGATTTCATTATTTTTGTTTAGATTTAGCTATATTGCAATGGATGGGGGAGGTAGGCCCTGCCTCACATCCTCAGGAGGCTAGCTGCCACAGGCTTCTAAACACCACTGAGGATCTGAAGCTCTCCCCTGGCACAATTAACTTCTCCCTGCGTTGGGACTAAGAATCCTGAAACGCCTGGCAGCAGCCATCTAGTGGAAGTTCCTTTACTTTCTATGCGATGGGTAATAAGTATAGGGGAACAAGTGAGTTCCTTACACTCCCTTATGAACCATGCAAGAAATGTCCTAATCTGTTCTTAAGAATTCAGTGATAAGGTACAGTGGCACTGGAACTAGTTGGAAGGAGGGACTGAGCAGCACCCCTATGCTGGGCTCACACCTAGGGCTGCCAACTCATTGCCACAAATGATGTCTGGTGCATCCAGTCCAGGAGAGTTGGCAACCTAGCCATAGCTGGAGGCAGCTGCAGAGCCGCAGGCCAGTGGTGGGACTCCAAGTGGCAGCAGATCCTCCATGGGCAATGATCTGTACCATGTGATCAGTGGGCTGCAGGACTCTGGAGAGTGGCAGGGCTGACAGGATGCCCAGAGGGGCCACCTGGAGGCCAAGACCTGGGATTGGCAGAGCCAACGGTGGGTCAGTGGTGGGGCCAGCCCTGGGGTATGGGGAAGCCAGGTGGAAAACCAGCATGCCTCCCTCCCGCCCCCCCCCACACACACACACTCCTACTTCCTGAGCCAATGATAGGGTCTTATTTCCCAGTCTTCTCACAATACATTTGGGGGAGTGGTTGGCATTCACGTTACACATTCCAAAAAATCAATAAAGGTCCTCCCACACTTGCACCTTTATCATCTCATCAACCAATCTGCTGGTGTCTGCTTGGCACAGGAGACAAGCCTCAGGCCATCTCCATGTGGTCATTATGGATCCACTCCTGCTTTCCACATGCTGACCCCTCAACATACTTCAGGTGTGCAAAGCCACAAGCTTGCCCTAGATTTTGTTTCACTGTTATGCATATCCAGAACATCTGGATGTAGTTCCTGTGCACAGAGAGTCCATTAAACACAAGGCATTATTTTCCATTTTTGTGGTGATACAGGGCCACAACATGCACTGTACATACCTAGAGTCACGCAAGTGTCTTTTCTTTTATGCTTTGCTAACCCTGCAGTATTTAAAGAAATGAGCTGACTATATGAGAGTTTTGAACAGCTTTCAGATGAGGAAATGCTCTTCAGAAAAAGAAAACCTTCAATCTTAGAAAGCATAGTTAAAGTGAACAAAGAACTGAATCCTTGAGTCGATGTATCACCGTCTCTGTGAATTATTGTATGTTTAAATTAAACAACAAACACCATCAGAATAATCTACTGGCAAAATTACAGTTATAAGTAGGGCTCAGTAGGTGTCATGGAGGTCGCAGAAGTCACGGATTCCATGACTTTCCGTGACTTCTACAGCAGCCAGCGTGGCAATGAGAGGGGCAGCTGGCTGCGGGGTCTGGGTCCATGGGTAGCTGGAGAAGCAGCAGTGGTTCAGGGGGCAGCCCTGGGAGCAGCTGCTGTGTGGCAGTCCCAGGGAACTGGTGCTGTTAGTCCCAGCATGCACCCTCCCCAGGGCAGGAGCTCCTCCTGCACACACCCCTCGAGCAGCAGTTCCCTGGCGGTGTCCCCCTCCAGAGCAGTGTCCCCCTAGTTAATATTTGCTCAGGGGTATTTATAGCACAAGTCACAGGCAAGCCATGGGCAGTGAATTTTTGTTAATTGCCCATGACCTGTCCATGACTAACTTCTAGTCTTAGTTATAATATAGTTAAAATATGGACTGTAATAGGGTTGGCACATGGCATGGGGAATGGTATATGAAATAAGACCCATTGAAGACATGAAAAATTAAGTAAAGTAGACAATTGCAAGGGGGTATCCTGATAACAGACAGTTCTATGGGAGGGCACTGACCCACAGAAAAAATCAGTTTAGGGTCACACATGGCCCTGGAGGGGGTGCAGAGGCTCCAGGTTTCCTCTAGGTTCTGAGGTGGGGAGAGAAATGAGGGGCTCAATGTGCATGAGAGGTTTCCAGTCTGGGGCAGAGGGTTGAGATGCAGGAGGAGGAGAAGGCTCTGGATAGGGGTGTAGGCTCTGGGGTGGGGCTTTGGATGAGGCATTTGGGGTGCAGTAGCAGGTTCTAGACAAGGCCTAGGAGCTTGGAATGTGGGTGGGAGCTCAGGACTGGGACAGCAGGTTGGAGTGTGGGGATGGGGTGTAAGATGAGGTTCAAGGAGGAGGTTCCAGGAAGGAGTGAGGGTGCAAGAGGGGGTTCTGATCTGGGAGAGGGGATTGGTGTGCAGGAGGGGTGAGGGATGTGGGCTTTGGCCGGGTGACTCTTACCTCAGATAGCTCCCGATCAGTAGTGCAGTGTGGCTAAGACCAGCTTCCTGATTGCCCTGGCTCTTGTGTGGCTCCCAGAAGCAGCTGCCATGACTAGCCCCTATGCAGAAGGGCCAGGCAGCTCTGTGTGGTATGAGCTGCCTACTCCTGCAGCTCCCACTGACTTCGGTTCCCAGCCAATGGAAGTTGTGGGGTCAGTTCTGGAGGATGGGGGGCGGGGGCAGCATACAGCACTTCCCGGATTGCTCCTCTGCCTAGGGCCTGCAAGGACTTGCCTGTAAGCCAGCATTTGAAGTGTCATGGCTTGGGGCTTCTGGCCCACAGCACTGAAACTTGCCGTGGGCTGGAGGAAATGAAGCAGTGGGCTGGATCCGACCCACAGCCCCCCCCCCCCCCCCCCCGCCCCTGTGTTTTGGCAAATCAGCACTGCATCTCAGCACTATTTGTTACATATTCACATGCATTTTGCATGCAGTGTTATTTCTTGCACCTTTGTATTTATGCATACGAAGCGTTTACAATTGTATCTCAAGTGCTGAAGAATGTTGCATGCTAAGTGGGGATTGCCTGCATTATATCATTTATGCACATCAATGGATAACAAACTTAGATAAGGTAGGTGAAATAAAGTCTTTTATTGCACTCACATTTGCTGATCAGAGACACAAGCTTTCAAGCTGCCCAGAGCTTTTCCTCAAGTCTGAGAAAGGTCATCAAGGTCATAGCAAAACACTGTACAAGATTAAATAGATAGGTTAGCATAAATAGTTAGCACATATTCTAAGGCACCATTCCAGGTGACCTTGCCTGTTAACACCCCTGTAGTCAGAGGACAAAAAGGGGGATAGTGGGTTACAAATTGCTGAAATAAGCCATAAATCCAGCATCTTTGTTAACACTGTGATTTTTAGTGTCTAGCAAAATTATGAATAAAATCCCAGGCTCGTCTTTTCCAAGTGTTAAGCAGATTCCCTCTGAAAATGGGGACTGACAGGTCAGATATAGAATGATGGCTTTGTGACAAGTGTTCACCCACAAGTGATAGGTTGTTTTGTCTTTATCATTTTCCTGTATGAGTGCATATGAGAATGTATTGATTGTCTAGTTTCACCCACATAGTTGTTATTGGAGCATTTAGTGCACTGGATGAGGCACATCACATGTTGTGATAGGGATATATGGGACCCATGGATATTGAAAGATATCTAGTGGTAGTGTTGACAGTTATAGCAGTGCAATGTGGTTTTGCATCAGTCATTCTGGCAGGGTCTGGTGCCTCTTTGAGTTGGTGATGTCCTGGTCTGTGGAAACTTGCTTATGATAAGGAAGTTGGGCTGATTTAAGTCTAGAAGAGGGGGTTCACAACAGATTTCTTTGCGGATGGGGTCACCAATGTGTACGTATTGTAGCTTGATGATGCCTTATGTGGGTTATAGCATGGAATGCTGTGTGACAACTAGGGATTTGCAGTCAGAGGAGGTTTTATTTCTATATCAAAGAAGGTTCTCTCAGGGTATTTTGATACCCTGTTCCATTAGGCAATCCACTTTTCTGGTGCACTGTCCTTCTTTGGTAAAGGTGATTTTGAGTGTGTTAAGGTATATATCCAGGATTTTTCTCCTCAGGCTTTTTCCTTGGTTTGGACAAAGTGTTTGTTGTGAATGTAAAGTTGTTATAGGTGAAGATGAAGTGGATGAGTTTGGTGATATGTTTTGTGTGTATATCTAAGTGTTGTCCATTGTCCTGTATATTAGAGGCAGGCAGCTATGCCATCATTGCAAGGAATGTTGTTGTATAGGGAAGTGATGTCCACAGTGTTCTGAGGGAGGTTATTAATATTGCTGAGGTTGTGGAGGAGGTTAGTTTGTGCTGGAGGAAGCTAGCCCTATATGTGATGAGTGGCTTGAGAATGATTTCTTTGGGTATGTCTACACTGCAAAGTTAATTAGAAATAACAGCCGCTATTTTGAATTAACTTTAATAGCATCTATACATGCAAACCGCTATTTCGAAATTAATTCGAAATAGCGGAGTGCTTAATTCGAATTTGGTAAACCTCATTCTATGAGAAGTAACGCCAAATTTGAAATAGCTATTTCGAATTAAGTGCTGTGTAGACACTTAATCTGAAATAGGGGGCCTCCAGCCCTTCCCAGGGAGCCCCGGTGACCACTCTGGGCACAACCAGGAAAACGTACTCTCCTCTCCCTCAGCCCCAGAGCCATTAAAGGGGTAGACTCTAGCCACAGTGCCTGTGCCAGCTCCAAGCCTGCCAGCCCAGAGCCAGCAATGGCCACCGAGGCCCCTGACCCAGTGGCCCCAAAACATGAGCCAGCAAGCCACTGGCAGCCAGCCCTCCACCGCTCCCCAGGAGCAGTCTGCCAGCTCCCAGGAGCCTGCCAGGGGCTGAAGAAGGCAGGCACCTTCCTGGTCCAGGGTGGAGATCATGGACCTTATTCAGGTTTGGGGGGATGCCCCCAATGTCCATGATCTCCGCACCAGATGGAGGAACACAGCCGTCTATGGCAGGATACCTGCCAGTCTGGCCACCAAAGGCCACATGCGAACCCAGGAGCAGGTCTGCATGAAAATCAAGTTGGTCCGGCGAGACCCCCAACCCTGGGCCCTGAGCTTCCCCTCCCCCTTCTTCCCCTTGCTTCCCCCTTCCAGCTCCCTCCTCCCAGGTTTACTCCCGCCCTCTCCCACCCTCTCTCTTACCCTCTCCCACCTCCTTTTCCCAGTCTCCCCAGAGGTTCATCCCCCCCCCCCAGTTTTGTTCAATAAACCCAGTTTCTATTTTTGAACATACGTGTCTTTTATTTGACATCAGGAAGGGGGGCTAGGGAGGGGTAAGTGAAAGGACGTGAGGGAGGAATGGGGCATGAGCCCCCGTTGGGGAGGACTGGGGTGGCTCTGAGGGCTCCTTGGGGTGGACGCTCTCCCGCAGGGCCTCCTGGATCCTGACAGCCCCCCGATGGACCTCCCAGATGGCAGCCTGCAGCAAGTGCAGCCGGGCTGATGGCAACGACCCCACGAGACGCACCAGCATGCCCGGGGCAGCTCTGGCTCCATGTGGCTGAGTGCTGTGGTGTCCCGAGTGCGGGCACTCAGGGCACTCCAAGACAGGACTGCTTTGCTGTCCCTCATCGAGGTAGACAAGCAAGTGGGGAACTCTGAGAACTGTCTGTCCAGGGTGGGGGTAGGGTCCCTTTAAGCACAGAGCTCAGTTAGCCTCAGGCAGCAGCCCCACACACTAAGTCCTAACCCGATGCCCTGCCGGCACTGGTTCCTGCCAGCCTTAACTTCGGTTCAGGGTCCACTCAGTGTGGACGCGCTATTTTGAAATAGCAAAACGCTATTTCGAAATAGTTTTTGTGTGTAGATGCGTTAATTCGAATTAGCTTAATTCGAATTAACTATTTCGAATTAAGTTAATTTGAAATAGCACTGTAGTGTAGACATATCCTTTGAGTCTTGACATCCTTTCAGTAAGAGTGCTATGACCAGATATGATGGGTCTGCCTGGGTTCCCTTGTTTGTATCTTGGGAAGCATGCAGAAGACTCTAGGGTGGGTTCATAGGGGATGAGTTTATAGAGTTTCTCTGGGGGCTGTTTAGGGAAGGATTTGATGATATCCTTGAATTACTTATAAATTGTGGTGTGGGAGTCTTCATGGAGTTCTCATAGTAGGTGTTGTCAGAGAGCTGTCGATTGGCCTTATTTGTGTAGTCATTATAGTTGAGGTCTGTGATGGTGCCCCGTTTATCTGGTGATGTAATCACTATTTCTTGTTTGGATTTCCTGGATTGTGTAGCTGTCCTCTTAGCAGTGGAGAGATTGTTGTGGATGTGAAGTATAAGGATTAACAATCTATTTTTTTCCTGAAGCAATCAATGTAATGATTAAGAATGTGGAATCGTCTACTCTGTGCTGTCCAAACAGAAGATTCTTGTTTCTCATGATTATCTACAGGATTGTGATAATTGTGAGTGGTGTCCTTATTATGAAATAATTATTTGAAGCACAGCTGGTGGAAGAATTCTTCTTGTTCATCACATGTTAGTATGGCATCAGGCTCTGTGATGGGCAGAAGTGCAGTTCCATGGATGGTACAGATAATTCAGGGGTAGTCTTGATAAATTGATGATGATTGGCTGCAATGTCCATGTGGTCACTATTGGTACCATAGTTTCTCCCAGAAGTGATATTCTGAGGTTATTGAATACAATCGAAGAATAATAAGTTTGGAAGGCACCCCGAGAAGTCATTTAGTCCAGTATTATCTAGACCATCCTGGGAAGTGTTTGTTTAACCTGCTCTTAGAAATCTCCAGTGATGGAGATTCCACAACCTCCCTGGCAATTTATTCCAGTGCTTAACCACCCTGACAGTTGGAAAGTTTTTTTTTCTAATGTCCAATCTAAGCCACCCTTGCTACAATTTAGGTCCATTGCTTCTTACCCTATACTCAGAAGTTAATGAAAACAATTGTTCTCTCTTCTTCTTGTACCAACCTTTTATTACTTGAAACCTGTTATAATGCCCCACTCTCAGTTTATTTTTCTCCAGACTAAGCAAACCCAGCTTTTTCAGGCTTACCTCATAGGTCACATTTTGCAGACCTTTAATCATTTTTGTTGCTCTTCTCTGGACCTTCTCCAATTTGTCCACATCTTTCCTGAAATGTGGTGTCCAGAATTGAACACACTATGCCAGTTGAGGCCTAATCAACACATAGTAGAGCAGAAGAACTACTTCTCATCTCTTGCTTACAACACTCCTGCTAATATATCTCATAATTATGTTTGCTTTTTTTGCAACAGTCTTACAGTCATATTTATCTTGTGATCTCCTATGATTCGCATATCCATTTCTGCGGTACTCCTCCCTAGCAGTCATTTCCCATTTTATATGTCTGTAACTCATTGTTCTTTCCTAAGTAGAGTACTTCACATTTATCCTTATTGAATTTTATCCTGTTTATGTTAGAACATTTCTCCAGTTTGTCTTGATTATTTTGAATTTTAATTCTATCCTACAAAGTACTTTCAGTCCCTCCCTGATTGGAATTTTCCACAAACTTTATAGTAGTTATTGCTGGTTCCATTTTTTTGTTTTTTGTGAAACATAAAACTTGTGTGATCAAGTGCTTTTCATTTTACACATCTGGAAGGTTAATTCATAGGAACATAGGGCTGACAGATATCTCGTGTCAAGTTGCCTTCTATTGCAGGCAACCTCATCATATCCTATTCAGTAAGATAAATTCCACATTCCTGAAGTTGTAAGCCCCTCCCCGATATATCTGTATAATCATAAAAACATAGTGTTTAAAGAACTTAAGTCCTATTTTCTTTCTCCGTGCCAGGTTTCTTATATGAGACAATTAGCCTGAAACACTAAAATCCTTGTTTATAGTAACAAATGCATCATCGTCATTTCAGGTAGCAGAGAAGCATTTCCCCAAACAATGCTCATTTTTACAACCCTTGCAGTTTTAAATTGACTACCAAAGTAGATTTATGAAAGGCATGCATGCAGAAATATCCCTCCATTGCTTCATGCTCAGTATTATCATGGGATACAAAATAAATGGCCTCAAGCTAATTTTAAAGAAGCATAAGCATATGCTGTTGTTCATTTTCAAATATATTTTTTCCCTGGGATCCTAATGATTCACTATATGCTTCACATTTCCAAGAGATAAACAAGCTGATCATGCCAATCTATTAACCCTTTTAGCACCAATCTCTTCAGTACAGGCAGCACTGTGATAATTTTTTCAAGTGACTTTTTTTTAAAGCATTTTCATTCTTCATTAAGAGACAGCCCTGGAGAAACAGGATAATAACTATGTTTTACCCGAGTGGAAATTCTATGTATAACTTTTTCTTTGGTTCTAGTCAAACAGCTAAGGTTTTAGAAGACAGCAATGAATTTATTATGCTACAGGTTCTCCAATTGTAAGCAAAAGAGGCTGTCCAATCAAATTATGCCAAAGGAGAAAACCACCTGAGAATGGGCAAGGATTATAATGGAGTTCATCAGGATTTATTGGGAACTTTATTGTTTATTGGGAACTTTACCAAAAGAGTTCCATATACCTTTGCTCAGGAGTTACAGTTCGATAAATAGATAGATAGACAGATAGATAGATAGATAGATAGATGTGAATGGCTACAAAATATTTATATATTGAAATATTCTGGCAGTAGAATAGTTAGCTTAAAATGTGTTTGGGCACAGAATGGACATTGGAAACTTAGCAGGTGTTAAATGGAAATCATCAAATGATTTGGTAGTATCAGTCCACTTCATATCCCTCCCTCCATGCCCTACCCCCGCAGGGCTTGTCTATACTGAGTGATACTTTAACAAACACATTAAATACAGACTGATGTTTGAGAAATGTGAACTGAGGGCCTAGAATTACTTCATTAAAACTCTGCTTGTTCTTTCAAGGTTTGAAGACTTGGTGGATGCTATTTATCTTAATACTACACTCTGAGACCTGGCCTTCTGTCAGTTACTCATGGAAAATGGAATTACAAGAAATAGTTAATAATGCAAAGGTTGCAGGGCTGCAATTTATCATTTTAAATGGCTGGAAGTAGCACTTGGCCATAGAGAATCATGCACAAAATTCACTTGTTTTAATACAAGGTTTTTTTTCAAATTTGTAATTAAAATTTATTCCAAAACTTTTCAAAAAATACTAGTTTTTTTAATGAGTGAATGCTCAATATTGAGAGCAATGTGGTTTAGCTATTAGTGGAACTCCAAAGATCACAGTACTATTCCTAGTTCTGTTGGGCTATGTCTGCACAGCAGCGTTGTTTCGAAATAACGTCAGTTATTCCAGAATAACAAAGAGCATGTCTACATGGCAAGCCGTTATTTCAAAATAATAGCAAGCTGGAGGACTTCTTACTCTCACTCTTGTAACCCTCATTTTACAAGGAGTAAGGGAAGTCAAAGGAAGAGTTTTCTTCCTTCAACTTCCTGCTATGTACACAGCACCAAAAGCCAAATTAAGTTATTTCGACTTACGGTACGCAATTGATGTAGCTCAAGTTGTGTAGCTTCCTTTGACTTTTGTACTGCTGTGTAGACATTCCCATAGTGACCTCTTGCATAATCTCTTATCCTAAGTCACTTATCCTTTTTGAGGCTTTTGAGGCTTCATTTCTCCCCTTTTCCCCGGTGTCTTTTTATCTGTTCTATGTTTATCTGCACTTGGGGGCAGGAACTATGGGGGCTAGTCACTCTTAGTAGTACAACATCTAACTCCTAAGAATCCTGCTGCCTAGTGCAATTCTCAGCCCAGGTTACGTGCCCACAATCTGCATGCAGTGCAAGTGGGAGAGTTAGGAACTAAGAAAGGGATTCTCAGAAGCCACTAAGTTGAATGGGAGCTGCCAAAGCTAGGCAGGACTGAAATACTGAGGGAAGGAGTAGGGCTTAGGCCCAGATTCACAAAGCCACTTGCTACCTCCCCTTGCTCTGTGCGTTAAGCAGAAAGCACCTATTATGGGTTCTCAGCCATGAACCCTCCACAGGAGTTAGGACTGACCTGGCTTAGCTGCCTTGCTCATGAAAAGTTGAGCCCTTGAACTGAACTGGAAATCCTGTATATAATGGAAGCCACTTCAAGCAAGGGGCTACAGCACACACACACCCTGCACTCGTAGTTCCAGCCTCTACGCTTTCATTCCACTGTAGCTAGCAGCTTAATAGTTACAACCTTTGCACTGTATATGGGATATTTAAATTCCAGTCCCTGCTCTGGCTGATTTGGAGCAGGCACTCTAAACCAGGACTGGGCAAGATGCAGATCGGGGGCTGGATCCGGCCCACTTAACACATTGATCCAGCCCACGGACTGCATCTGGCTGTTTTCTATGTATATCCTGCTGCTTGTCGCACCAAATTTCCAGGCAGTGGCTCAGGCAGCAGGATCCTATTTAAATGGCTCAAGGCTCCTAGTTGCAGTGCTACCCCAGAGAAGCCAGAGCCACAAGCCCTTTAAATAGCTGCAGCAACCCCAGGCAGCTGCCAGGCAATGCAATAGTGGCGGGGCCAGGAGCTGGGAGCCCTTCGTTGTGTTTTTAATTCAAAGCCTCCAGTCCCAGACAATTCTGGGGGAAAGCTAGTCCCCAGCCCCACCCCTTCTGCCCCAGGCTCCTCCCCTTCCAGAGGTGGAGCCAGGTCATGGTCATGTACCAAACTTCATTAAGTGGTCCCCTTACAAAAATTATTGCCCACCCCTGCTCTAAACCCATGTCTCACACATCCCAGTGTAGAGCCTGAGTCATTGAGTGTTGGGTAGTCTGGGGTGAATGTCAGCAGTTGAAACTGTTGGATGTTGTTCAAATAAACAAATGTTCATTAGGGCAGAGAGACAGCACGAAAGTGACTCTGCAGTCAAGTGTGTGTGTATTCCTGTGGCATGCAACGGATTCAGAGTCAAGTTCCTACCCAAGAAATCTTTATTATACAAAGTAGGACTGCTCGAATGGGGGGTTTTGAGTGTGCTCTCCTAGCAAGTGGGAGACCTGGGTGCATGTCTGTACATTCAAATGCCTGATCTGAAATAAACTTCCCCCATTCCAGGTCAGTGTTCTAACCGTGGGGCTGTTGGGTGTTCTGACACATAGTGCCCCTCTTGTCTCTAATGTCTTGTTGTAGGGCTAGTGTGCTCCAGTATTGCCCAGCTCAAGTGAAAAATCATGAATGGACTCCCCCATCAGCATGTGGAAAACATCAGTCAGCTCCCCCAGAATCATGAGATTTTAAAAAATATATATGCTGGGATTTTGTATTTTTTAATTTTGAATGTGTGTGTGTGTGTGTGTGTGTAAGAGAGAGAAAATTAGCATTGCCTATTCTCCAAAATGTACTGGGTAAGATTATTTTGGCTCCCACTCTCCACCTCCATATCTGCCCACCCCAGCCTAGCAATTAATTCTGCCCCCAACCTCTAGATCAATCCTGCCCCCAGGCAAGATATCAGTTCTCTTCCCCCTCAGGTCAACTCATCTCTACTCACCCACTCAGGTCATCCCTCACCCAAGCTCCATCCCTATAATTTAGCCTCCCTCCTCCCAGTTCATGTCTGGTATTGCTGAGCTCCAGTCAAGCCAATATCCCATCGCTCTCGGGCAAATCACTCATTAGCCATGGGATGGTATCTGAACTTAGGTGGCTTTGTGCATCCCTACTGACAGAAGGATAGGCCCCTTGTGGACTAGGTACCTATAGGATTAGGTAGCAGCTGAGCAGTAGTTTTGAGAGTGTCAGTGGGGCTTAAGTATTGGACATAAGCATCTGAAGAGGCTGTTCAGAACCTAGTTACTTTAGTGAATCTGACTGTTTGTACAGTGTCTTTTCCAATGAGGCCTCAATCTCATGCATGTTCAAAACACTTCTGTGCTATAATAAAATACTGCTGTGGCAATAAAAATAGCACTGTACCTGATTTATATTACAGCATGCTACTGTATCTTTGTTTTTCTTTGTTGTTCATAAAAACATAAGAACGGACATACTGGGTCAGACCAAAGGTCCATCTAGCCCAGTGTCCTGTCTTTCAATGGTGACCAATGCCAGATGCCTCAGAGGAGGTGAACAGAACAGGTAATCACCACGTGTTATCCACTTCCAGCCCCTGTCAAACAGAGGCTAGGGACACCTTTTCTACCCATCCTGGCTAATAGCTATTGATGGACCTAACCTCCATGAATCTATCTAGCTCTTTTGAACCCTGTCGAAATCCTGGTCTTCACAATATCCTCTGGCAAGGAGTTCTACAGGTTGACTGTGCTGCATGAAGAAAAACTTCAGTTTGGTTGTTTTAAACCTCCTACCTATTAATTTCATTTGGTGACCCCTAGTTCTTATTTTACTTGTTCCCATAACATAACTTTTCCTTATTCACTTTTTCCATACCAGTCATGATTTTATAGACCTCTATCATATTCCCCCTTAGTTTCCTCTTTTCTAAGAAGAAAATTCTAAGGGTATGTCTACACTAGCCACCCTAGTTCGAACTAGGGTGGCTAATGTAGTCATTCGAACTTGCAAATGAAGCCCGGGATTAAAATATCCCGGGCTTTATTTGCATGTTCCCGGGCGCCGCCATTTTTAAATGCCCGGTAGTTCGAACTCCCTGCCCACTGCTACATGCAGCACGGGCTAGGTAGTTTGAACTAAAGCCCCTAATTCGGTCTACCGTTACTCCTCATAACGGTAGTCCAAATTAGAGGCTTTAGTTCGAACTACCGTGCCCGTGCCACGTGTAGCCGCGGGCAGGGAGTTCGAACTACCAGGCATTTAAAAATGGTAGCACCCGGGATCATGCAAATAAAGCCCGGGATATTTTAATCCCGGGCTTCATTTGCAAGTTTGAATGACTATATTAGCCACCCTAGTTCGAACTAGGGTGGCTAGTGTAGACATACCCTCAGTCTTTTTCATCTCTCTTCATATGGGACCCGTTCCAAACCCCTAATCATTTTTGTTGTCCTTTTCTGAACCTTTTCCAATGCCAATCTTTTTTGAGATGAGGCGACCACATTTGTATGCAGTATTCAAGATGTGGGTGTACCATGGTTTTATATAGAGGCAATAAGATATTCTCTGTCTTATTCTCTATCCCTTTTTCAATTATTCCTAACATCCTGTTTGCTTTTTTGACTGCTGCTGCACACTAACTGGATTTTTTCAGAGAACTATACACAATGATTCCACGATCTATTTTTTGAGTTGCTATAGCTAAATTAGTCCCCATCATATTGTATGTACAGTTGGGATTATTTTTTCCAATGTGCATTACTTTATATTTATCAATTAAATTTCATTTTACATTTTGTTGCCCAATCACTTAGTTTTGGTGAGATCTTTTTGAAGCTCTTCACAGTCTGCTTTGGTCCTAACTACCTTGAGCAGTTTAGTGTCATCTGCAAATTTTGCCACCTCACTGTTTACCCCTTTTCTAGATCATTTATAAATAAGTTGAATAGGTTTGGTCCCAGTACGGACCCTTGGGGGACCCCACTGGTTACCTCTCTCCATTCTGAAAATAAACCATTTATTCCTACCCTTTGTTTCCTGCCTTTTAACCAGTTATCAGTCCATGAAAGGACCTTCTCTCTTCTTCCACAACAACAGAAGGAGGCTGGGTACATGGACACACATAAGTGCATACACACACACACAAACACACACCATCAGCAGTGCTGCACAATGACATGGCTGCACTCTCAGGGCCACTCCCAGGGACAGTGCTGAAAGATGCAGAATCATCTGCCACTCACACACACCTCCCCCCCCCCGCCCCAACACCCTATCCCCCATTTCCCCAGCAAGCAGGGATCCTATCCCTGTGGGACAGTGCCACTGCTGGACACAGTGGACACGTGGCACGAAGGGAAGCCCAGCCACCTCATGGTCCCCCCTCCCACCTGAAGAATCCCGGTCTAGCCGGCACCTTCACATGCCTGCTTGTCCCCAGGATGGGGGATAGTGAGGCTTCCCCCCCCCAGGACATCTGAACCCCTGCAGACAAAGGTCTACTGGCTAGCGTGCACGTGGCCTTGCTCCAGGCACATTGCTTTCATCTGAGCTGAGAACTGTCACTCTCAGATCAGAGATGAGGGCTAGGCTTCAGGCACAGAGTCTCCTGGGATGACTGACCATCTTTCTGTTCTCCACAGCTGAATCAGCTGTGAGAAAGGGTTGGTTGACACCACCGGGAGCAGCCTCCCAAACCCAAGGGACCCGCAGGCACCAGAGAATTATGGATGAATTCCAGAGGGAACACCTCACGGCATTCCAATCCCTAGAGCAGACCATAGACCTCAGGCTTCAAAAAAACATCCAGCTGTGGTGAGACACCTGGCGAGAGATGCTGCCTGCTCTCACCCCCACCTCGACCCCTGCTCCTGCCACTGCCCCTGCCATTCTCCCCCAATCCCTCTCCCCCCATGGCCACTGAGGCCCCCATATCTGTGGCAGTGGGATCCCCAGAGCCAGGTGCCACTCCCAGCCCCAGCCCTAAGCCTCTCCTCACACCTTTTCCCCCTTCCAGTTCCCTCCTCTTCCCTCCAATGTTCTCCTTCCCCATCCTCCCTCTCCCCGTTCTCTCCTCCCCTCTACCAGGTTCTTTCCCCACTCCCTCCCCAGTTACTTTGACCCCAAATAAAAACCACAGAGAGTTTATTGTTTCAAAGAAATGTCTGTTTTATTGTCTCTACAAGGAATGGGGGAATGGAGGGGTATGGGAGAAAAGGCACAGAGGGGCGATGCACAAGTCCCTGGTGGGGAGGCCAAGGGAGATTGTCATTGGGGTCCTAATGAGAAACTTTCCCTCAGGGCCTCCTGGATGTGTATGGCCCCTTGATGGCCTGCCGGCTGCCATGCATGCTCAGCCTCTGCCCCCCACCCTGGCAGGAATGTGTCCTTCTTCTGCTCGCAAATTTTGTGGAGCACACAACATGCGGCTACCACTATTGGGATGTTCTGCACCCCAATGTCTAGCCGGGTGAGAAGGCATCTGAACCACACCTTCAGACACCCAAAGGCACCCCCTACCACCATGCGGGCCCTGCTGAGCCTGGCGTTGTACCATTCCCTAGAGTGGTCAAGGTGGCTGGGGACAGCTTCGTGAGCCAGGGCAAGAGAGAGTAGGCTGTGTCCCCCACCATGCACATGGGCATGTCAATGCCACCAACCCTGATGGTGTGGTCAGGGGGAAAAAGTTCCAGCATGCAGCTTCTGGAACATGCTGGAGTTGCAGATGCTGCGGGCATCACACTCCTTTCCCTACCAACTGACGAAGATGTCCATAAACTAGCCCTGGTGGTCCATGGAAGTCTGCAAGATCATCAAGAAGTACCACTTCTGGTTGATGTAGACAGAAGCCCGGTGATCAGGGGCCCGGATAGGGATGTGGGTGCCATGAATAGCCCCCCACCCATAGTTGGGGAAGTCCATATCGGCAAAGCGGCAATGTAATAGCTGTCGACTGCCCAGAGGCAGCTCTGTCTCCAAAGCTGGAGTGCTGAGGTATCCGCAAGGGCAGGCAAAAGAAAAGGCTTTGCTGTCCATCAAGGAGGTAAGCAAAGGAAAAAAAGCCTGAGACACTGATATACAGGGGTTTTCTTTTAAGCACGAGCCTCAGATAGCCCCAGGGAGCAGCTCCAGGCAGTAACTGCTGTCCTGATACCCTGCCTGAAGTGGTTCCAGGTGGCCTTAAATGCAAGTTAGCATCCAATCAGTATGGAGGCTCTATTTTGAAATAGCTAAGCACTATTTCAATGAGCTTTTGGTGTGTAGACACACTATTTTGAAATAAGCTAATTTCAGAATATTTCTTCCAAAATTGCTTATTCCAAAATAATTGTGCAGTGTAGACATAGCCTAGTAGATTAGTTAGGCATGAATTCCCTTTACAGAAACCATGTTGATTTTTCCCCAACAAATTGTGTTCATCTATGTGTCTGACAATTTTATTTTTTACTATATTTTCAACTAATTTGCCTGGTACTGACATTAGACTCACCAATCTGTAATTGCCAGGATCACCTCTAGAACCTTTTTAAAATATTGGCATCACATTAGCTACCTTCCAGTCATTAGATACAGAAGCTGATTTAAAGGATAGGTTACACACCACAGTTAATAGTTCCGCAATTTCATATTTGAGTTCTTTCAGAACTCTTGGGTGAATGCCATCTGGTCCCAGTGACTTGTTACTGTTAAGTTTATCAATTTGTTCCAAAACTTCCTCTAATGATATCTCAATCTGGGACAGTTCCTCAGGTTTGTCACCTAAAAAGAATGGCTTGGGTTTGGGATTCTTCCTAATATCCTCAGCCAGGAAAAGCAAAGAATTAATTTAATTTCTCCACAATGACTTTATCGTCTTTGAGTGCACCTTTAGCATCTTGATCGTCCAGCGACCCCACTGGCTGTTTAGCTGGCTTCCTGCTTCTGATGTACTTTACAAACATTTTGCTATTCCTTTTTGAGTTTTTGGTTAGCTGTTCTTCAAACTCCTTTTTGGCTTTTCTTATTATATTTTTATACTTAATCTGACAGATTTTATGCTCCTTTCTATTTTCCTTAATAGGATTTAACATCCACTTTTTAAACTATGTCTTTTTATCTCTCACTGTTTCTTTTGCTAGGTTGTTAAGCCACGGTGGCACTTTTTTGGCTCTCTTAGGGTATGTCTACACTTGCACCCTAGTTCGAACCAGGGATGCAAATGCAGGCATTTGAAATAGTCAATGAAGCAGGCATTTAAATATCCTGCGCTTCATTAGCAAGATCTCGCTGGCGCGCTAGTTCGAACCAAACCCCTTGGTTTGAACTAACGTTACTCCTCATTTTTTGAGGAGTAATGTTAGTTCGAATCAAGGGGTTTGGTTCGAACTAACGCTTCCCGGCACACACTTCCTGGTTAGAATCAGTTGTGATTCGAACTAGCGTGCCGGCGAGATCATGCTAATGAAGTGCGGGATATTTAAATCCCCACTTCATTGATTATTTCGAATGCCTGCATTTGCATACCTAGTTCGAACTAGGGTGCAAGTGTAGACATACCCTTACTGTGTTTTTTAATTTGGGGTATATAGCCAGTCCCCGAGTTACGAATGAGTTACAGACCAAACACTTGGCCGTAACTCCAAGTGTTCATAACTCGGATCCCATAGAGTTACAAGCGAGCGCACTGTTCATAAGTGCGGATCACGTTTGTAACTCAGGGACCTCATTTACGACCGCTTTGGTCATAAGGGTGGATGGTCATAAGTGGAGGTGGTCATAAGTCAGAGACCGGCTGTATATTTAAGTTGGGCCTCTATCATGATGTCTTTGAAAAGTTTCCACGCAGCTTGCAGGGAATTTACGTTTGTCACAAAACTCCCTGGTAGCTGCCCCTGGTTGCAAAGCCCCCTGGTTGCTTACGAGCAGGCTTTATATAGTTATTGGCCTTGCTGATAGTCCCACCCCCTGGTTAAGGCTTGACTAAAGAACGAGGGCTCTAGATTTCAAATCCTCATTAAGAAGCTCGCAGCTTCCAACTGCCGGCCACAGCACATGGATTTCCAAACAAACAAACAGACGAACACAAGCTCAGCACACTGTATCTTTCATGCAACCAGCAAGTAACCCCCAATCACAAACACAAGTGCTACAGACAGCCACTTACCCCAAAGGTCCCATAATCACTCCTCCTTCACCTGGAGAACTCCCTCAGGAAACTCCCTGTTAGCTACCTCTGTTCGCAAAGCTGGCCAGGAGCTCAGGGAGTGCCCATGTCAAATCAGGGTCAAATACCATTGGAAAAGGTCAGTAGCTGACCCATAGGGGAGTGGAATGTGGACCCCCATACATCTTAATTTGGGCTAAGAGATGTGATTTGCAGCTTGCATAGACGTGCCCCTGCTAGCTCTGCTTGAGCTCCCAGCTAAAACTAGAAGTGTATCCATGGCAGTATGGCCACCCAAACCATTGGGTAGGATTATTCTCAGGGTGGCTAGCCCAAGGGGGCTCCTGCATAGATGCAGACACACTATTTTTAGGCACTAGCTCCAGCTGAACTAGAACAAGTACAGCTAGGTGTTCTGGTAATCAAATATAAATGTACCCTCGGGAGGAGAGAGACCGGGGGGGGGGAAGACAGGGGGTGTCACCAGAGGGGACCAGGGCTCAGCATAGGACTGCTGAAGTGGCAGAATTGGGGAGTTGAGAGAGAGCTGGGACATGAATGGGGTAACTGGGGAACTCTGATACCAGAGCCAAAATGACCACTTGAGGGGAGAAAGGGCTACAGAGAGCAGGAAGGAGGCAGGAGGCCTTGGAAACAGCCAGGAGAGCTGAATAGAATTGTCTCATCTGGAAGAAGTTGAGCATGGGAGGACCCAGAGGGAGGGGCTTATGTTCTGGGAGAGATGGAGGGCAAAGGACTAGAATTTGCTCCTCTGAGGGCAGAGGAAAAAGTGTCTGGAGCCAGAAGGAGGAAACTGAGGCATGGTGCACCAGATGTTACAATGTTTTGACATGGGAGTGACAGGGCCTCAGTTTTGAGAGTAAGCTGCATTGGCTAAACGTTTTGGTTATTTTTTCATTGTTAAATACCCATTTTCTTGGGAACTCATTCAAATAAAGTATAAATTACTGAATTGCCTGTATTGCCAATGACATTAATAAGAACCCTACTGACATAGACAGATGTGAGTGTTGCAGCCAGAAATATTAAAAATAAAATTGACAGGTTCAAACCAGCCTCCTTGACGAAGGGTGAGCTCTTCACAAAGAGAGGACCAGATTCTGTCACCAGGTGATCAGCACACTGCTCACTGTGCAGTCCTATTGGCCTAGATCATCACCACTGGTATTAGAAATACTAGAGGGGCAAGGAATTTCTTGCGGAGGAATTCCCTTTTTGAAAAAGAGTTGGGGGAGAGGTTGAAATGGAGCTTGCCTGCCTGCCTGTTCCCCCCTCGCCTCCAAAAAACCAGACCTCAGCCTGAGATATCTCACAGGCCCCTTCTAGGGATGTGGTGGCACCCTGCTCTCTGTGGCTCAATGCTCACTGACACTGATTAGTTCTGAAGCTGCTGGGGAGAATCCTAAAGTTACTATATCTAGGGGTTATATATATTCCTCCCTCCCCAAAGCAGCAGGAGCCTGAAGGGAATCATGTGTATTTGTCCTTCCCCTACCAACTTGGCTATTCTTGATCCTGTGGAGGAATGTGAATTTCACACCATGGGAAATCCCTCTGCAGCTTTAGGAAGTACATGATGGAACATGGTGTTGTGGAAATGTCTGAGTCATGTAACCAAGTAGTTGAGACTTTTGTGCACTGTGGAATCTTACATGCACCAGTTTTTTTATTTTTTATTTTTTGAGCAGATGAGTAGGACGGGAGCAATTTGGTCCATTGATCTCAGTGCATTAGGACTGACTATGAATAACTTTGGTGGAATTGGGTACAAAATACTTAACTGGGACTCCTGAAACTAATCTGCATGTCAGCCAAATCTTATCCTGTGGCTGCCTGCAGCCAGCACATGGGTACTTGTAGGCTATACGCTTCTTTTGAAAGAAGCTTTTTCAAAAGAGATCGTCTAGACAGCCATAACTTTTTTAGAAAAAGCCCTGTTTGCGGTCAAGAACGCCTTTTTTTGAAAGAGCTCTTTCAAAAAAAAGCATTCTTCCTTGTAAAATGAGGTTTACCACTGTTGAAAAAAACAACGCTTTCTTTCTATTTAATTTCAAAAGAATGTGGAGGCAGTCTAGACGCAGGTGAAGTTTTTTTGAAAAAAGGCCACTTCTTTCGAAAAAACCCTGTAGTCTAGACATAGCCATTATGTACAACTAACAATGTTATGTCCCTACCTCTTTCTACTCGTACTATATCCATTCTCCTCTGCCAAGGATAGCAGGATGCTCATGCTTTATGTGAAGTGAAAGAAGTGTGTTTAAAGGTGAAGCCAGGCTAATTTTAAAAAAAAATCTATGTACTCTATCAGCCAGCATCCAGAGAAATGCCCAAATATTGACGGATGGTGGAGGAGAGTATTTCTGAACTGGCAGATCTCTACTTTTAAATCCCTTAGCTCAGAATTTTAACTATAATTAGCAAAAGGCATCCATATGGTGACTTTTCTAGTCCCAGATGGGTAGCTGTCATCTTGCACATGATCTTTGCTTCTCTTTTGAAGTAGAAATGAGTAATCTTGGAAATATTAATCTGACTTCAACTATATTTATCCTTCTATCAACAGTGATGACACACTTAGATTTCTTTCCTGGCATAACATGGCATGTGCTGCAGTGCAAAGGATTCCAGTTGCCATTATTTTCAGTCAACCCTCCCCCCCCCAATAATCCCTGAGAGCTATAAACCAGTTATCGTGAAATAATGATATATTTAGTTATCAAGGCCAAGAGAAATTAGTGATTCTAGGTGCCCAACTAGAGACGCTTGTAGGGGTTTGAACTTCAAGGTTGCATGATTAGCACTTTAAGGCCACTTCAAGATGCCTCAAATCAGGCACCTAAAATCACTAGTCACTTCTAAAAATCTTGGCCTATAACACTCCAGCAGCTGTTCTGTGCATACGCACATCTGTGTTTCTGTTCAGACCTGTCAATCTGCTGGTGTGCGTAGCTACATCTTAATTAGCAAACACAAAAATTAATAACATGGACCGCCAGGGAACATATTTGCTTTTATCTAACTTATATTCATCTTAACTTCTTGATTGGTTACCCTTTAAGTACTTGTTTCTGCCCATGTCACTGTAGCTCTTATTGAGAATTTGACTATGGTCATCTTGTAAATTTAGATTTTGCATCCATGGAGTCCTAATGTTAATTTTTAATGTATGTTTATTGCTGGCTGGTATGTTTGTACACACTGCTTTCCTTGATATGTGAAGCTGAAATCCTCTCTCCTGCTTTACCTGTTTCATTTATAGGAGCCTAGTGACCTCTGAAATGGATAGACAAATTAGACATCCTTCAAACAAAGATTCCCACTTCTCTCTATAAATGGCTTTCAGTTTTTGAGAAAAAAAATGTTACAATAGGGCTGATTTTTACCACATACAGTGAATTACTGACAGTGTAATAGAGCAGATTATATCCACTGAACGTAACCATTCTTCATTTAAACCAAGGGTCTCTAACTCAGTTTATCTAAGGGTCAATCAGTGAGGCCAACAGCCATCACAGGCCTGTGAGCCAGGTACAGGGAGCCAGGCTCTGCCTCCGCACCCCAGAAGAGGCAGGGCTTTGGGAGGAAGAAGCGGGGCTGAGGGCAGTCAGCCCTTAGTGCTGCCTGGAGCGTGGTGCTGGATCCCCCACCCAGCCCTCAAAGCTGTGCAGAGTGGCCAGCAGGGCACTCCAACAATCCAGCAGCAATTCAGAGGCCTAGGGCTCCAGCCACCACCACTGCTGCAGAGAGCTCTGGGCCTCTTTGAAACTCTGGACCCCATGGTAATTGCCTCATTTGCCCTCCCTTGCAGGCAAGCCTGGGGTCAGTGCCAGTCCTCAAAGCCTCCTTGTGGGCCAGCAGGCACTCCCCTCTGGCAGGGCTCAGCATATTCCCACCCCACGTGTCTCCTGACCCTGCCTGCTGGCCCTCACACTCCCACCCATGTGTCCCCCCCACTGCCTGCCTGCTGCCCCTGAGCAATTTAACACACACACCCCTTGTCCCTAGCTCCACCACTGGTAGCACAGTGAGGGTGGAATGGCTTTGGGCTTTTAACTTTGGCCACTGCTGGCATGTCCCAGTGGCCCAGGGGAGGTGTGTGCAAAGCCATCCATCCATAAAAAGGTTCAGAGCAGTCACCTCAGGCCCGGTGGCAGCCATCCAACTGCCCTGTGGGCAGGATAGTCCCCCATACTCAGGTTAGCTCATGGGACTCTGGACAGGCTGGGTCTGGCAGTAAGGAATGCTCCCCTCCCCCGTTAAATGTGTAAATTATATCTACAACATATTTGAGAGAGTTTGTCTAGTTCTCTGTATGTTCAAGAACTCCTCCCAAATGGTAAGAGCTAGGACCACCCAATCCAGTATACTGCATCCTCTTATCATAAATTAAAGCCAGGTAAGGGTTTGGTTGTTCCAGGAAAATAGGGTGTGCCTGAGATAGGCTTGCTTCTCATAAAACCATACAGGAAAGAGGCAGAATCACCAGGCAAGTGAAAGGGGTGCCTGGGGTCATGCTCTTCCCCCAGCCGCCATCTGGGACTATCCCAGTCCCAAGCTTTTGACTCCCCAGGTGCCCTTGGGGGGGGGGGTGGGCAGCTGAAACTCTCCCCATTCATATGGGAACATTACTGTCTGTTTCCCCGTGCTCCCTGCTGAAGGGGAAGTACACAGTTTGCTGCATTCCTCACTCTGGCTGGGGAGCACAGGGGGCAGATAAACCTGGACCTGCCCCAGCCAGGGGACATGCACCCCTGCCCTGGTTGTGCCCACTGGAGTTGCAGCAGTTTTCACCTGGCCCAAAGTTGTTGCAATGAGAGAGGGTTAGGGTAGTCCTCTCCGGTGGCAGCTTGAATACTGAACCCCTCATCCCCAGCCCCACATCAGAGCAATTATTCAAATGAAGTATGTACATTTTTATTTTATTTTTCGCACACAAAAAAAGAGTTAAGGACCAGAGAAATGCCAGGTAAATTCTGTAGTCTTCTGTATATTTTAGAGAGGTTGTCTGTCTGTTTGATCAAGAATTCCTCCTAAATGGAAAGATCTAGGACCACCAGATTTTGTATACAGCTTCCTCTTAGTATAACTTAAAGCCCAGTTGTGCCAAGAAAATGGGATGTGCCTGAAATGGGATTGCTTCTCACAAAACAAAACAGAAAGACAGACTCATCAAATCAAGCACAGTCCTCAAAATTCACATAGCTGAGCAAATGTTGAAAAAGACTGATCCAAGATTTGACAGAAAAATAGGATGAACCTGGAATAGGAATGCTTCTCAATAACCTTTACAGAAAAGAGATAATTTGGCACAATTAAATCAATGCTTAAAGTTTGAAAACTGGAAGAAAATGTTATTGGAAACTAAATTGACTATAGCCCTTTCTTGTTAAAACATAGCAAATGATAACAGAGGGATGAAGAAACAAAATACACTTGGATGGAATTCCTGAATTATGGACCTGACCTTAAACAGATAGATAATTTTCGTGGAGAGTTTTCCCCAACATGTGCCTCATGGTTAAATGAGTTTTCTTCCTATGAAAAACTACCATTGTGCCTGTGAATTTGAGGTGAAAATAAAAAGTATCAGAACCTCTTTTACCCTGTTAAGAATCGAGTAGAATTCTGCTCACAAGAGTGGTCCATATGTTGACAAAGCTTAGAAAAATTTGCATGCAGCCGAAGAGACAGATGAAAAATACCATCATTCTTTCCCCAGAAAAGGGGACAGGGAGAAGAGAAACATATCTTTATCCAGAGATGGTGAGAGAGAGACTCATGAAAACACTTACATATGGTCCCAAGTTTACATGAATCTATATAAGAATTCTGTCTCTTGGATTTGTCTCCTCTGCATTCTAGTTAGAATGGAAAAGGAGGTCTCTCTTCTAGCCCCTCTAGCTCATGTCTCTTTCAAGCATTTCAGTTAGGGGAGAATGCACATGGATTAAATCCAAATTATAATTAGAAATACAGCTCCACTAGTGCCCCACCTGCTTATCCTCAGAATGAATGGTAAAATGTCCCTTACTGCAGTGACGTATTTCACATCTTGCTTATCATAGGGTTTATTTGACTACACAATGGCCACATGCTTCCTGTAAAGCCTTGAAGAGTGTGTGTCACAGAGAAATCATGGGTTTCTCAAGCATATTATTTAATAATGATGATAATTTAGCATTCAATAGTCAGAAGGTAATTTTAAGCTTCAGCTGTGCTCCTTGGATGCTTGACTACGGAAAGTAATCTCACTGAACTGTTATTTATACTAGTGACATGCATTATCAGTGTGAATATTGCAAAGGAACCCATCTTTGTTGTTTATAAACAATATTTATTATGCACCTTTCATCCCAAAGCATCCCAAAGCACTTCAGAAATAAAGCAAACTGCTATTGAACTGAAGACACAGCCAGGGCAATATGACAGCATAGCAGGAGACAACATGAAAAATATTGTACATTCTCCAACTGAAATGACAGATTGGAAAACAATTAAAGCCCATATTCACAGTCTAATCAGCATTAAAGAAAATAAGTACAGTACTATCAAAAATGTGTACCAATTTGGTACCCTCTCACAATGTTTAGAAGAAGTCTTGTTTCTCCTGCTCCCATTTAGCCTCTTGCTCAGAGAACTGCAAGCTGTTTGTCAACTCTGGGGGAATTTTTGTGTCTTGACATACAAAGAGATTTATGCTTGTATTTCCCATTAGCGTTAATGGGAATTCACATGCAAAAATCCCTGTGTAGCAAGAGGAAAATATACCCCCAAGAAGGCTATAAATTCTATTTTTTCCTTGGGCACAAACTTTAGTCTGTTTGCAGAATATAGTTTAAAGATGACAAAAGTCTTTAACTAGATTAAGCACATTTAAGGCCTGTAAATATTAAAATATAGAAACAGATGCATAGAAAAGAGATGTCAGTTTGGACAACCAGGAACACTATAGAGTGCAGCGGCAGGAGGCCCAGGAAAGTGTTACCTCTTGATCATACACACTCTGCGTCATAGGAATCTAAGCAAATTAGAAGACATAGGATTGAGCATTGCTTCTCAAAAATTTGAAAGGAAAGGTGTAATTAATGTCAGTAAGTAACAAATTAATTATACAAAGACTAATGCTCAATTATTTTATTGTGTCTAATTTGCTTCCATCACATTTGTGTCACTGGAAGTGTTCTGAAGCTTCATTGCTGTTGAATTTCTTTTTAGCCCTGGCTCCTTCGCATATTTGTTGTTTATTCAAAAAAAAAAAAAAAAAGAGGTGTTATCCTACTTTGTGTGTTCCTCATGTGATCTCCTCTTCATAAGGTCTGTCTTTAAAGGTGCTAAGCACCCTCAAATTCCATTTCTTTCAAAGGTACCTGCAGCTCCCATTGACTAAAGTCGCTTGGCTCATATAAAATGATTCAGGTTTTCCCTACAGCATTTAGGAATTTCTGCATATTTAGAGAATTTAGCATCAGTCAGTAATGCTTGCAAAATTATAGATAAAATGTACTGGGCCAGGCACAACTTTGAGGTGCCCATTCTTTGTCACAAGGATTAGTGATTATGATTTATTCCTCCATTTAAAAAAATTGTCCTGAGATAGTAGATAAGTACAATTTTGCAAGGCTGCTTTGCAGCTATTACACCCTAAATTATTGCCTTTCCCTACTGTTCATTTCTTGTTCTCAAATATTTTTCCTCTTTTTTAACCCCTCCTTCTCCATTTGTCTTCTTTTCTCTCGTTGGGAGTTGTTTCTGTCACTCATTGTTTATATTATTTGCTGCCTCACTTGACTGACCAGTTGTAACTTTATTATTTCTGTGGTATTGCAAACCAGCTCATTTTATATTTAACTGAACAATTTAACTGAATCTCTAACCAGGATATTATTGTCAATAGTACATCAAGTAATGCAATCATGTTTTTATTTATCTCAGTCCACTCCATTGTTTGTGTTTTACTGAAAGTTACTTCAGATTTTTTTTATATAAAAAATATAATTGGGTCTTGGAATGTGAAATTGTGCTTATTCCTTTTGGAATAAGTACGCTTCTGTAACAATAAAACTGTAACGGGGAGGAGAGAGGTTTGAAGGTTTCTTTCCTGGACTTTGTATTTAGAACAACTCACTGTCTAGCTAAAAAAAAAATTGCTTGCAAATTAGAAATAGTGGAGCAGATCCTCATCTGACATAATTGGCCAAGCTTAGTTGAAATCAATGAAGCTAGACTGATTTACACCAATTGAGTATCTGGCATTATTTAAAAATATGTGAATTTTTGTATGTGTTTTGTCAAACTCTCAGGGTGCGTCTAGACTGGCAAGATTTTGCGCAAAAGTGGCCGCTTTCTACACTGGCCGTTAGAATTTGCGCAAGAGCATTGATGTTCTACTGTCCGAAATCAGTGCTTCTTGCACAAATACTCTGATGCTCCTGTTCAGGAATAAGCCCTCTTGCACAAATGTTTTTGCGCAAGAGGGCCAGTGTAGACAGGCAGCTAAGACGTTTTGCGCAAAAACAGGCTAAATGGAAAAAAGCCCTAGAGGCCGTTTGCAGGCTCCGTAGCTGCAAGCTGCTCCCGGACTTCCTGGTAACCCAAGACCCCTTAAAGCAGACGCAGCCCTGCAGAGGCCACGAGGCAGAAGCAGCTTTGCCACGCTCTGCAGACAGCTCTGCTACGTGGCCCCTGCCATCCCCAATGCCACCCAGAGCAGGATGGCAGCTCCAGCGGGGGATCAACCACCTGCACCCCCAGCACAAGAGGCCCCAAGGGGCAGAAAAAGAAGGGCCCCATCCTGGTCCCCAGGGGAGCTGGAGGCCCTACTGGACCTCTGGCAGGAGAAGGAGGCCCTGCACAGCACCCACTCCCAGGGCCGCAACGCGGACATTTTTCAGTGCATGGCCCAGGCGGTCGCCCAGCAGGGAAATCCAGCCCGGACCCTGGAGCAAGTCCTGGCAAAAGTGAAAGAACTGCACCTGGGCTATGTCTGGGCCAGCAAGGGCCAGGGGGCAGGAGCCGACACCTGCTCCCACTACCAACGGCTCCACCGCATCCTGGGCCAGCCAGCACCGCAGGGACTGGCCGTCCCTGTGGACACCAGCATGCGCCCCTCCATCACCAGGACCACCGAGGCAGGGGAAGGAGACACCACCAGCAGGTCGGAGGATGAGGCCAGCACCGTCACCCTGCAGGCCCCCTCCAGCAGCCCCGACATCTCCCGCGCATCCTCGGAGGCCGGGGAAGGATCCACCGGTGAGTGTTGCACTTTGCACTCACAAGGGCGGGGGGGGGGAGCCAGGTGCCCGGAGGGGGGAGGGGGAGAGCATGTCACTCAGGCCACGTGAGTTGCACGGGCTGTGTAGCATTAGGCAGTAAGCAGCACGTGCAACCACATGCAGCCTGGTGACCGAGAGGCACGTGGCCGCGGCAGGCAGCTCCAGGGCACACCTGGGACCGTGCTGCTCACACACATCTGGCAGGACCGGGGGGAAGGGTGGATGCCGGCTGGAACCAGCCAGGGCCCCAGGGACTCAGGCCAGAGCCCACACTTCCGCAAGAGTGCAGCACACAGAACAGCACACTGTCCCATGCCTGGCTGTGCGGCACAGCCAGCTGCTCCTGGTAAAACCACAGTGTCACAGCCTGTGAGCGTGGCCCCCACTGAGCCCCTCGCCTGCTCCCGGTGCCTTGGCTGGCCCCCCGAGGGAAGTCCCCACTGCAGCCACACATGTCCCTGGGCTACCGTGTGTGAGGGCTAGCAGGAGGGGGAGGGGGTGAAGCACTCAGGCCAGCCCTAGGGCCACCTGAGTTTTGCTGCAAGGATGGTACACTCCTCAGTCACTCTCCTGGTTCCGTCCAGGAGACATCCCACGTGATGGGGATCTGAGAGCCCAGACCACGTCTGCCAGATGTGTTCCCAGGCACTGTGTGGGGATTCATCTCGCTCACTGTCAAACACCATTGATTAGCCCAAAGCCTCACAGCCTCCACCGGCAGGGAGTTCCACAGGTTAACACAACACAAGCACCCTCCCACCCTCCAAGGGGCCAGGACACAGACCGGTGGTTACAATACATGGAGGAGGACCCTACTCCAGGGGCGGTCCTGTATGCAAACATACAACACGCGGGAGGAGGGGGGTAACTGAGTGGGCCGAAGCCACACTACTGTGGTGTCACCTGGGCTCAAGGGTGGAGGGCAAGAGATGCGGGGACAGTGGCCGGGCTGCCTGACTGACCCATCCTTTCTTCTGTTCCCTGCAGCAGGACCAAGCACAAGCCGGGGACCCTCCAGCCCTGCGGCAGTGGCAGCAGCAGCACCCCCAGCTGCCCAACCACCAAGGCAGCGGGTCCGGCACCGGGACCACCTGCTTCGGCGCCATGTGCAGGCCGTCGAAAGAATCGAGGCAGCCATCACCCAGCGGGTGGAGGCGGACCTGGAGTGGTGCCAGCAGGCCTGGTGCCACTTCCAGGCCCACTGTGATAGGGTGGGCGAGGCTATTACTGCCCTCGCAGCACACATAGGCCATGCCGTGCACTACGGCATGGCCGTGCCCCATCCACCCGCAGGCCCTCCCCTAGCACTGCCCCTGCCCCCTCCTGCAATGGCCCCTCCTGCTCCTGCTCCTGCCACTCCTGCAATGGCCCCTCCTGCTCCTGTCCCTGTCCCTCCTGCTCCTGCCCCTCCTGCAATGGCCCCTCCTGCTCCTGTCCCTGTCCCTCCTGCTCCTGCCCCTCCTGCAATGGCCCCTCCTGCCCACCTCCCTGTGCTGCCTGCCCCGATGCGGCCTGACCCCCATGTGCAGGTCCACCCCCACAGAAGCAGTCGCAGGGGCCACCCCTCCCAGCAATAGCTCCTCCCCCTCCCAGTTCAGAGCCCCCTCCCCGTCCCAGTTCAAAGTCTCCTCCCCTCCCAGTTCAGAGCCCCCTCCCCCTTGTAAATAAAAAGTTGACTTTTGTTTTCCAAAACAACTGTGTTAGTTGTTTATTGGGAGGTACGGGGAGGAGAGGAGGGAAGGGTTGAGGATGGGAGGGAGATGTCGAGGGAGACTGAGGAGACCCTACTCTGGGGCCTGGGAGAACAGCTCCGTGAGGGCCTCCCGGATGCGCACCCCATTGTGGTGCGCCTGGTGGATGGCAGCTGTGCGGGGCTGCTTGAAGGCCTGGCCCTCGCCTGCCATCCATGCTGGGAGGAGGCCTCCCCCCTCCGCTCCATGAGGTTGTGGAGCACACAGCACGTGGCCACTACCTCCAGGACATTCCACTAACCCATCTCGAGATGGGTGAGCAAACAACGGAACCGGGCTTTCAACCGCCTGAAGGTGCACTCAACTTGGTTGCGGGCCCAGTTGAGGCGGTCATTGAACCGGGCCTGGTTGAGGCGGTAGGGCCGCATTAGCCAGGGCAGCAGGGGGTAGGCTGCATCCCCCACGACACAGATGGGCATGGGCACATCCCCGACAGTAAATTCCCACCGGGGGAAGTAAGTGCCGGCCTCCAGCCTGCGAAACAAGCTGGAGTTGTGGAGGATGCGGGAGTCATGTGCCCTGCCGGACCAGCTCACATAAACGTCCAGGAAGCAGCCATGGTGGTTGTAGCCAGACATGAACCTCATCTTGTTTCCCCCCCCCCCCAGAGAGCAAGAGAAAGGCAGTCAGCCTTTGATGCCCTGGGAACGCAGGTGTGCTGCCTGTCCCTGACTCTACCATAAACAGAAACCAGACAGTAAATGGGCTAGCTGACTACCCAGGGCCTCCTGCTGCCCTGATGGCTAGTACCAGTAATTGACACGCCTGCACTGTCCCAGGAGAGGAATCTTCGCCCATCACATACCAGAGGTGCCCATTGTCTGCATTTTCCCAGGTGTGAATTATGCTTTGCACCCTTCGTGGGAAACTTGGCATTCAAAGCCATTTTTCCTAATTGGCCACTTGAGACCAGGAAGAAGCCTACGTGACCCAAGGGGTATGAAGAGCAGTTTAGTAGCCCACCCCATTTGAGCTCCAATCATCTACACCTGCTGGCAGGTATTGGTTGTCTCCCGAGGTCTGTGGGACGTCCAACCTCGCCCTACTTCTTCCCGAGGGATTGAGAGAAAGACACTGGCCACGCCAAGTCTGGAACGCAGGGGTGAGAATATATACCTGCTAGGTGTCTATTTTGCATGCATTTAATAGGAGCTCAGAGAACCAAAAGGGTTTCATGGTACCTGTAAGTGACTTATTAGTGTAATTTCTGTCCTGTCCTTTGTAGTGGCTGTGTTATCTGTGACACAGTAGTAGCATTTAACAGCTAAGTTTACCCTGTAACAATAAAATAGTAACTGTTTAAGCTGTGACCTGACTCCTTCAGTTGCTGTAACAGAACCAAGCACAATTTTAAAAGAACTCCAGCCGGTCATAAGGGACAGATATAGGGAGAGCTTGAGCGTTGGATCGTGTCGCTTCCAGGGGACAGATCCGTTGGGGCATCTCTCAGCCTCCCCAGGCTGCCCGCTGCGAAGGGATTGTGTATCCTAGCAGTCAAAATCTGAGGTGTAATAAGCTCTCCCTGTAAACTTCTTGGGGCGCCCGTCAACCTCCTCCAGGTTGCCCGCTGCTAAGGGACCCCAGTCCTAGCAGTTGAAGTCTCGGGTGTATAATACACACATACCACTCACTGCCCTGACCACCGGCTGACAGTGGTCCACGAGGGCCTGGAGTATGATAGAGAAGTACCCCTTTCTGTTCATAAAATGGGCCACTCAATGCTCTGGGGCATGGACGGGGATGTGGGTTGCATCCAGGGCTCCCCCGCAGCTGGGGAACCCAAGGGCAGCGAAGCCGGCCACCGTAGCATCCACGTCGCGCAGGCAGATGATTTCTCGGGAGCAGGATGTCATTGATGGCATGGATGACCTGCAGAAGGGTGCAGAGAAACACAGGGGAACACATCACATAAGGCAGGGTTAGTGTGTGCTCTCTTGGGGGCCCCCCCATGATGCCCTCTGTGCTCAAACACACACACCAGGGCCCCCTCACTCCATACCCCACCCCCCACCAGCAGGCCTGTGTAAGGGAGGGATGGCCCAAACCCCTGGGTGACCCAGCCTGGAGTCTTGGCTGCCCCTGGGCATGGAGTGCAGCACCCTCCCCCCACCCCACTCCCCACTCCCCCTGGGACTTACCTCCATCACAACAGCACCAACAGTCAATCGGCCCACCCCGAACTGGTGTGCTACCATCATCGGTAGCTGTCCGGGGTGGCCAGCTTCCATACTGCAATGGCGACCCTCTTGTTGACAGGGATGGGTGCCCGCAGCCGGGTGGTGGTTTTCTGGAGCGCAGGGGCGAGCCAGGCACATAGCTCCAGGAACGTCTGCTTTCGCATGCGGAAGTTCCGGAACCATTGCTGGTCACCCCATTGCCCCAGGACCAGCCGGTCCCACCAGTCAGCACTGGTGTCCAGTCTCCACAGTGGCCTCTCCACAGTGGCCTCTCCCTGGTGAGGGAGTCCAGAGCAATCTGTGCCTCCAGGTCCTGGAGGAGGAATGCAGCAGCCTGGAGCACCAAATGCAGGCACTCCAAAATGGCCGAAAGGGGCCAGAGCAGGCACATGGCCACCCCTGGCTCCATGGCACAAAAAACAAAGTAGATAAAAAAAATACAGGCAAAGGCACTAAGGCACAAGGCTGTGGTGTCCAAAAAGGCAGAGGGCAACCACAAAAACTGCTACGGCTGTCAGTCCCTGCAAGAGGTCCTATAGCACACAGCAGGAGAGAAACGGCTGTCCAGGGAGATCCCTTTAAGCACGTGTCTCAAAGGATCTCCAGCCCCTGCCCCCGGAAAGGGCTGGTGCCCTTTTGCCCTCTTCAAAATGGTTCCAGGCTTCTGCTTTTGCGCAAAAGCATCCCGCCAATATAGATGCTCTTTTGCACAAAAGCGCATCGTTATAATGATAACTCCGGGACCAATCTAGATGCTCTTTTGTGCAAATACTTTTAACGGAAAAACTTTTCTGTTAAAAGTATTTGCGCGAAATCATGCCAGTCTAGACTCAGCCTCATTGTCACTACATTCTGCAGCTTCAGTCAATATACTCTGACATTCAGATAATCAGCTCCTCTGTACCTGAGAATGACTTGGCAAACATTTTTGAAGGCACCTCTTTATCATAGTGACTATTGGAAGGAGTTTTCACATCCTACAGGTGATGTAAGGTTTAGATGTTAAACTGACATCAATCATCTAGTTGATCCCCTTTCCTTTTGCTTCATTCAAATGCAATTTCCCATGAAAATGCCGAGAAATCTGATCATTCAAATTAAGATGAATAATCTGCACGTTGACCTACCTGTTTGCATACCAGGAGTTAGGTTGAACTAATTACGGGGCTTGTCGTATGATTTTTCTTTTTACAGCCATAAGTGTCATAGTTAGGTGAATCTAATTTTTAACTGTACACCAGGCCTTGTTAGCACATCTTCCTCCTTTTACAGGATATAGATTTTTGAGTTGGGAATATCCTGTTAACAGAAAAGTGAAATTTCATTTTAAGATACAGTCTCTTATGTTTGCATATCTCATTTTGAACCTCTTCTAAATATTACTTACTGCGCATAAAATGTTGGTGTGACAAAATACTGTCATATTCTTCTTTTTATAGATTATGGTGGTGGAATGTAAAACATGCCAATTGCTTTGATTAACAACATGTATCAGTTATCTAACTTCGGTATTTGTGGTGTTCGGTGTTTCCTATAACAAAGATCACAAAAGAGGATTGACTGGGAATAAGGAAGGGGCAGCCAAGAATAAACTACTATGTGAAAGTACCATTCCTTTTGAAAAGACAGGGTGAGGTGGGGAGGATGTTTGCACATAACCATTATGTCTGACACTACAAGAACCCACTCTGTTATCCAACTGTCTAGCACTATGTTATATTGTCACTTAAATATAAAATTGGCTTGTGGATGTTTAGGTTTTACAAGGACAGACTGTGTATAAAGATAGCTTGTAGTGATTCACTTACTAATAATATATTATCCATAGAATGAGAACGAGGTGCTTTTTCCAGCTGATCTTTGATTATTTTTTGTTATGGGATTCAAAATAAAATTATAGGAATAGTTGTACTGCAGCTGACAAACAGCCATTCTTGTCCAGTGCCCCTGTCAATAACAGCCTGTGTACATGATCCGGACTCCCATGCTTTGTGAAAAGAAACTTCTAATGCATCTGACCTATTGTGAAATACTGTATCATTGCAATAATTTTCATTCTAGCTTTTGATCATTCTGTATCTTGAAAGGTCTCGTGTGCCGACATGCCATGGTGATAGAAGCATAAAAGATATCATTGGTGCATTTAATTAAACACGTCAGTAATGAAAGCCTCAACGTCTAAGTGGTACAACTGAGATTGTGAAATGTACACATAGCAGTGGGAGGGATGACTAGGTAGTCTATGCTTAAGGTCCTAAATCCACAGGTTTCCTGGAGTCAAAGGTTCATATCCTAGGTAATATTGAACTAGCTCTTCATCCTTCTGAGGAAATGTGGTGCTCCTCAGGATTGTGAGGCACCTCACCAATACATACCCTTAGTATGAAGTCTCTTTTCTGTGCCGGTTGTGTCTCAGCTCCCTGAAACCAACAGCAAGAATTGCCTTCCAGCTCTCCCTGTCTCTGTGTAGGTTAGTACGCACTAGCCCTCCAGTCATTGGAGTCTCTGAAGTGCCCAGCTCTTAACCAACTGGACAGTCACCATTTTGCTGCCCCTAAGGGAACAATATACACGTAGTTATACACAGTTACCGGTCAGGATTAATTCCTTTATAATATTACAGTGCTAAGATATATTTATAGTGAGAACAATGATACACTGTTACAAAGCTCTGATTTAGGAGATAGTAAGTAAGTATAATGGTTACAAATAAAACAAAAGTATTAACACATTTCGTAGACTCTTTAGACAATTGTCTAAAGTTTATCTCTGTAAAGAAATTTCCAGTCTCTAGCAAACTTGGCTGAGAACTCTTGTTCATGAATGCAAAAAGCACTGATCTTTTTGCTTCCTTAGTGAAGGACAAAGAGATGAATTTTGCCTTCCTCTTAGGTCCCCCCACCCCAACATCCATTCTTTATCCCCAGAGTGAAGGTGACCAAGTCCATTGCCTGGCATGCTGACTTCAGAAGTGGGTTTTACCAAGGAAGCTCATGATACTGTCATCATAGACTCATAGAATCCTAGGGCTGGAAAAGACCTCAGGAGGTCATCGATTCCAGCCCCCTGCCCAAAGCAGGACCATTCCCAACTAAATCATCCCACCCAGGGCTTTGTCAAGTCGGGACTTAAAAACCTCTAGGGATGGAGATTCCACCACTTCCCTAGGTAACCCATTCCAGACTTCACCACCCTCCTAGTGAAATAGTTTTTCCTAATATCCAACCTTGACCTCCCCCACTGCAACTTGAGACCGTTGCTCCTTGTTCTGCCATCTGTCACTACTGAGAACAGCCTCTCTCCATCCTCTTTGGAACCTCCCTTCAGGTAGTTAAAGGCTGCTATCAAATCCCCCCTCACTCTTCTCTTCTGCAGACTAAATATGCTCAATTCCCTCAGACTCTCCTCGTAGGTCATGTGCTCCAGCCCCTAATCTTTTGGTTGCCCTCCGCTGGCTCCTCTCCAATGTATCCACATCCTTTCTATAGTGGGGGGCCCAGAACTGGATGTAATACTCCAGATGTGGCCTCACCAGTGCCGAATATGTATAGATATTTGTTAGTCTCTAAGGTGCCATGGGACTACTCATTGTTTTCACACTCTCGTGTTGACTTTTCATGACAAGAAATCTTCCACTGTATTTAATTTACATGTGAAACAAAGCCAACAGATGAATATACATCCTTTTGTCTGGCAAAAACCTTTTTGTCAACCCTAGGTGATTTCAGACTTTAAACATATTATCCAGTGTATATACATAACTTAGTGTCAGATATTCATGACCATTATCATTCTGGCTTTCATTTAAGACATCAGATAACATACTATACAAACAAATACAATCACAGGCACATGCTAGGTGTAGTGAGTTTGTCAGACTTCATAGGAATTGCTGTCATAAAACAGTGAACACTTTGCCAATTAGCATTTAGAGGGCTTTAGGGTCAGCAGAAGATAAATAGTATTCTGTATAACTTACAAGATGTGGGTTCTTTCTCCTGTGTTTGTTCCAAATTGCCTCTATCCCCCACTGTCTTGTATCAGGCTGGATTGATAGTTCACCCTGTGCCTCAGAGAAGTTTGCATTTAATTCAGATTCTTCTCCATGTATAGTTATCAAAGTGCTTTGTAATCCAGAATGCAAGTTGCAATGTACATGTAAAATACAATTATCCAGAAAAATATATTTAAAAATCATCTACCATTAGGTTAAAATGAAGCAGGGCTAAATCTCTATGCACCAGTATAGTCCCATAATAGCTCTGCAATAGAAATAGCTATATTCTAAGGAGAAAGCCCAGAAAATGTTTTCATGATACTTTCTATTGTCTTGCTTTTGAAATAGATCTTTATTGCCACCACTGCTGTAGACTAGCTCCTTTCCCTTGCTCCTTGTCACCACCAGAAGATATTTTACCAAGAAGCTGAAACAGTAGCAGGGAATTAGAAAAACTGATCTAAAAAGTAATCTTAAAAGTAAAGTGATTTAATTCAAAAAGGCAGTAGAGGCTTTAGGCTCTAAGATTTTCATTTCCTGCCAGATGTGGTGTGCCAGAAATATGGCAACACCCGCACTTTAATTGAACTAAATATTTCCAGGAAAATAAATGAAAAAGGGAGCAGTTAGAAGCTCCAAATGGCCTCTGATCTTAAATAGAGCCATTTCAACTTAATGCTGAAAGAGGAAGTGGCCACCAAAAACAACTCAAAGGACTAATTGAGGAAGAGTCTTTGGGGGACATTTTCAGAGACACAAGTGAAAGTTAGGTGCCCAGCTCTTGTTGACTGGGAATTCACTCCCGTGTACAGAATAAGCATAAGACACATGTTCCACTTGAGCTGAACACCTAACTGATCCCTGTGCATTTGAACATCTTCCTTCTTTAATTTTCTGTTAATCTCCATAATATTGCACAACTGGGTGGAGCCATTATGGGATGATTGGATTTTCTGCATCAAGTATCATCATTTATCAGATACTGGTGATGGTAGGATATGAAAATTGTTGATCCAGTGTCAGCTCCATTAAATACTTTGATTCCATAAAACCAAAACTGAACATTATATATTAAAATCAGAGTTATCGAAGTATTGACAATAGAAAAGGAAAGAGAATTGTTGACAGATTCAGCAGCCTCTGACTCCCTCCTCTGCCACACCATCCAGAACCATCCTGCCATGTGCATTGTAATAGTGACAGCAGTCAAAGGAGTTGCTATTAGTTCTAAGGTATGCTGCAAATTCACAAGTCAGATCAAGCCCTTAGGGAGTCTTCCTCCATGGATTATTGAAACAATAAATTGAAATACTTCATCACATTTCCTCTTCACAGTGATGCCTCATTTACAGCTATTGGATTCTATCTTGGATCTTGCATATTGAGAAGCAAATATACTGTATCAGTGGAATACACTTCATATGAAAAACAAATGCACTGAGATTTCCCATTCAGCATAACTGCTTCTAAAACCTCAGTGCTGTACCTCAGCTGTTTGTTTCTAATAGTTATCACCACTGAGTAATTTTCTAGGGTGGAATTCATCCTGGAAGTATAAAGCCCATGTATCATTTGGGTACTGATTACACCTTATTTTGAGTGATGTACATAATATAAATAGTATTTTACAACTATAATAAGACAAGTATCTTGGCTCAAGGTACTTAAAACTGAGTCTAGCTGTTTGCAAAGTTTTGTTTCCATGCTCTTTTTATAGATTAAAAGTTTAAGGGTGGGGATTGTCCTGACTCAGCGCCCACTGACCTCAAGAGAGCTTCACCATTGATGTAGATGGGAGCATACAGAGTCAGCCTTATCCATATATAGAATACACAGATGCATAAGGCACCTAAAAATTTGGAGCACCGCTGGGTCTTCATGTCCTCCTACCTGCCTCTTCCTATCCCTGTTCTGTAGCTCTGCTTCCTTGGGAGAGGATCTAGTTTACTTACAAGTGAAAAAGCCTGCCAGAGCTATTAGCAAAACACTGAACCTCAGAAAGAGCCATTCAAATGGTAATGAAGCTATTCAACAGGCATTTGTCAACCTCAGGTATATGCTGTCAGTTTCTCAGGCTTTTCTACACTACAAAGTTTTGTCGTCAAAATCTACCTTTTGGTGACAAAATAGTGAGAGTGTTTACACTTCAATAGGACTTTTGCTGGGAAAAACACACAGTTTTGGTGACAAAAAAGTCCACCCCTACCTGCGACTTTTTTCTTTTCCCTTCCCTTAATTGTCAACAAAAAGCCAGTATAAACTCTGCTGTTTGTTTTGTCAACAGAACTGATCCTCCCCCTCCTCCCATATCTCACAATGCCTGCCCTGATGGTTGTGTACAGTGTTTTGATCTCTACTGACCTGCAGGCATGAGCCCCTTATCTTTCAAAGCTTTGGGAAGTAACTGACAGCTGACTGTGCTGCTCTAAGTTGCAGAGCTGTAAAGCATCAGTGTGAGCCAGGTTACACTCCTTGTGGAGGTGGTTTACATTGAGCTCTGAGGGAGCTCTCTCCCAACACTCATGCAGTGGCCATACTTTCCATTTAAAGCACTGCAACAGCTGCATTTTAAACTTTTAAGTACAGACAAAGCTGTAGTCCACAAGACTTAGTTTAAAATTTGTTTTAAAAATACTTCATTAGTGCCTTGCTGAAGACTACAAAATGACATCTCTAAAAAATCATCTTCCCCCTCAGTCTACCATTGGGCATAGAAGCAACAATTTAATAGTACTGTATAGGGCCCCATAAATCCTAAAGATGGTCCTAGAAGCAAAGTTGCAGTGCAGAGCACTTTGAAAATCCCCTCCCAAAAGTCTGACTCCACAACATCTACATTTTTATCTTAAAATGTTTAACCCTAAAGTCAAAGATCATTCCTGTAAAGCCTTTAAATTCCTGGCTATTCATAGGAGATAAATGAGATTATGATGTATGCATATGTGTATGGCAGAAGCTTGGGGATAAATATGTTGGGTGGCCCCACTGATGTTAATGACAAAAGTCCCATTGTCTTCAGATTGTCCACATTGACTTTAGCATGATGAGATTTAATGTTTGTGAACATGCTCTAACTCCAGTTAAATGCAATAGGTATATTCCCATGGATTTAATTATAACTGATCGGCCCAATGAGAGAGAAACCTATAAACATATTCCTATATATATATATTGTAAAGAATCCCCTTAATCAGTGACCAACCACAACTGCATTTTAAAGAGGAGGCTAAAATTAAAATATTGAACAACAGGGACTTTTTTAGAAAATATCTTGGAAGTAAAAAAATGTATTAGGGTTCTGAAAGAGTTTGTTCTTCAAGCTTCACTTTCTAATTCCTGTCATTTCACATCTGAGTAAGGGAAGTATCAGGATACATCTTAGTATCATGCAATAAAAAGTTGTCATAACTTATTCACGCAGGATTTTCTTCATTGTGTCATTTTGCTATCTAAAGTATTTGTTCTAAAATTCTTTAGACAAGTGAAGTTAGAAGAAACATGACTGGACATAACTGCATAGTTAAGTAATATCTAGTTTGTCTTATAAAAGCCAAAGCAGCTAGGTGAAGCCAAGAATACTGCAGCATTAAGAATTTTCAACTGTTCGTAATAAAATGATGCTGTTAGCTCAGAATATGCTACTGTTCAATTAGACTTTTTTTTAAAAAAATTACTGGCAAATAGTTTACATTGCACAAATAGAGCTAAATTCTAATTCAGTTACACTGATGAATCTGGATTGAAGTCAATGGAATCAACCTACCTTTACATTGCTGAACCCAGATCTTCTGAATACAAGCCCAAAGCTTCAATGTCTGCACCACCCTGCATGTTTGTAGTGTCTGGCAGAATGTATAAAAATCCTGGCCTTTTGTTGCAGCTGACAAATATATTTTCTCACTATTGTGGCAAATTTAATTAACCAGAATAGAACAATTAGAGAAAGGAAGCACAGTGCCTATATTAAATTAACAGCTGAATTATTTGAAGAAATATGAGCTATGTAGGACAAAGAAAAGAAAAGGAATTTATTTCTGTCAGTACTTGCAGAAGAAAATGAGTAGAGGTGTCAACAGATCTGTTGATATTTAATGAAAAAATAGTAACTGAAATTGTTGTTCAAAAACAGGACTAAGGAAAAAGTTTGCAAAAAATAGTTAAATTTCATTGAATTTCCCCTAACCATCAGAGATAAATTGTTATGGAGAACATTGGTTGCTTGACCTGTGAAGTGATAAGTGTTTGAAATTGTGGGTGAGATTCTGGCAGGGTGAATGGACTCCCTGTAGAAAACCTGGCCCTAAAAAAGATAGACTGTCAGTCCTTCCATTCTGATTGCTTTTCAGAGTGAAGCTCTCATGTTTTCAGAGGGACAGAGTCAATTTAGCAGCATATCAATGTGCTCACATAAATTATGCAAAGAGGAAAAAAACTGGATGTTCATAAGACTATCATTGGCCAAATTATGGGTACAGACTGATCCTATTTTTGTATTATTTTTGCATTCATTTTGTATGCACTTCTATGCTGAGTTGTGCATGTGGCCCATGTTGGTTATACACAGGAATATACCATACAGTTGTAATTGAAAAGGCTAAAAGGAAATTTGAAAAAAAGAACAAAAAGGCCCAAATCGCACAGCAAATAATTAGAACTTCTTTACGTTTACTAGAATACCCTGTGGAAAATCCAGAGAAATTAAATGAGGTCTTTGCTATCAGTTTCACCTCAGATGATGGAAATAAACCTATACCAAGATTATTCTTTATAGGTAATGAAGGTCAGACATCACTCAGGGTTAAAAGGATATAAAAAGATATTGAACAACTTGAAAAATACAAGTGCAATCAACCATGAGAAGTGGCTGATACGGTATTTATCTGAGTGCTCTGATGGAACTAAACACAAGTAACTGAGCTGCTCACAAATATATAATTTATCATTACAAACAACTGACGTGCAATTTGTATCCATCTTTTTAAAAGGTGATGCTGGGATGCTGTGAGATTTCAGATTAATTAGATAGAAACATACATCATTTAAAGAAATCCTGAGTGGAACATGATGGAACAACTGTGATTGAACTGAAATATTCTCATTGAGTGCACTGGGGTTTAGCTTGGACTCCAGCTTCTCTAAAGGTAAATTATAACTTTCAAACCTGTTACCGAACATTTTTGAAAGAAATCTAACAAACCTGTACACTTAGATATTAGATATTAGACTCACTGGCACTTTCAAAAGGTGAAGTTCTGTGGTAAGGAATATAAAATATTAACTAGGAGTGCATGGCCAGTTCTCAAAATTCCAATTGACACTAGTTGAGGTTTTAGCCCACTGATTAGATGTGAACTGTGGCCAAAATCGAAACTGATGATTAATAAACCCAGCAAATGTAACCCACTGGTTGGTATAGGCTCCCCAATGAGTCAGCCAAGAAGACAGCTGTCATATAAGTGAATAACTGGGACTCCTGCTTCTTACATGACTGTGGCGGCATGTCGGGGTCCCCCGATTCCTGCACCCCCCGTAGTGGCATGAACAGACTCCACCAGCCAGTAGAACAGAGGGAGTTTATTGCTTCTCCAGGATACAGCACAGCATAGATGTAATCTGGTTACAGGGCCAGGCCTAGGATGCCTCAGCTCCTCTTGGGATGGGGGAGACTGGTCCCCTAAATCCCAGCCCCCCTTTGCTCAGGCTGCTTCCTCCATGATTCCAGACAGAAACTAAATCTTCCTTCCAGCCCTGTCCCCAGCCAGGGCTCCACTCCCCTCCTTCCCATTGTTCCACTCCCTGGGGGATAACTCGTTGGACAAGTTCAGAGCTCCCTTTTCATAATGACTCATCCCCTGCCCTGCTGGGCCGTGATGCAGACAGCAGACAGCGGAGGTCACCCACAGCCCACTGCCCAGCATAGCAACCAGCAAGGTACCCCCCACTATATCACAATGACCAGCTCAAAAATTCACATAGACAGTGTTTTTCATGTGTCCCCATATTTTGCAACTGTGCTACTGTTATATGCCTCATGGTAGATAGAAAATGCACATGCAACTCTTGCTTGCAATTCATCCCTTCAACATGATTGTCAGACTGTGGGTGACAACTGACAAACCAATTAAAGGTAACATCTGTGACTCAGTGAGTTTAAATAATTACCCCCCACCTCTGACATGTACCTGCATGCTGCAGGATAAGCCCTTTGCAAACAACATCTCAGAGTACCAACTGAAAAAAAGCAACTTTTAAGTTATCTTGGTTGTTTTGCCATTCAGGTTCCTTCCAACATCATTTTATAAGTGTGTGTGTTTACTAGTGGCTGTTAAGGAAACCATCATAGAAGAATCATATAAAACGTGATTTTGAGTCATTTTCCAAATAAAGTGCTTAAAAACAAGGTGATAGCTGCCCTGGTGATAGATGCTAAGCGATAGGTGACATATAATGAAACCAATGCTAATGGGATAATTGGAGGAACAGCTGAGATTTACAAGGTCTAGAACACGGTGCAAAAGAAGAGCTCCAAGCACCAGCTTTCTGCTGCTAATCCAAGAGAACCCCTAGGCCTAGGCATCATTAGTCAATCTAACTCCATAAATATCTACACAAAAATGTGGATCCTGCCCGTGTAACTTGCCCACTATGCCAACTTAACTGCTCCTCCATGAAAGGCCTAGTTCTGAGGCCAATGGAGTTAGGATTGATGCAGTATCATTGTAGACATTGTGTTACTTACATTGACTGTTGCTGCCTTTCAGAAATCACCCTACAATACCCCACAGTGACAGTTAAATCTGTGCAAGCACTCCTGAAGAGAATGAGCGCTGCCAACATGAAAAAGTGTAGTGTGGACATGCAAAAATGATTTAATTACTGCAATGGCTGTACATAAGAAGATTTAGTCAACCTAAGTTATGTCAGTGTAGACCAGGGCTGGGCAAAATGTGGCCCGGGACCCGGATCCAGCCCACCTAACACTTTGATCTGGCACACTTACTATTTATACCCTGCTACCCATGCCAGCAAATTTCCAGGCAGCAGCTCAAGCAGCAGGAACCTAATTAAATGGCTCATGATCATGGCACTACACAAGCAGGGGCCAGAGAAGAGAGCCCTTTAAATAGCCACAGCAACCCTGCGCAGCTGCCAGGCCACATGGTTGTGGTGAGGCTGGGAACTACAAGACCTTTGCTTTGTTTTTAATTCAAAGCCTCTGGTCCCAGACTATACTGGCTAGTCCCCAGCCCGGCCCCTTCCACTCCAGGCCACACCCCTTCTGGGGGCGGGGAGGTGGAGCTGGCCCATGACCATGTACCAAAATTCATTAAGTGGCCCCTCTGTGAAAATTATTTCCCACTCCTGATGCAGACTTATGCTTAGTCTTTGTTTCTTCTCAATATTTCTTTTACAACCCTGTTATATATCTTCACTGTTCATTTGCCCTCTTATCTATTCTCATTTTTTGGTCTTCATCTCCCCCATTTCTTTATTGCCTTTATAATAAGGTCTCCTCCTACTCCTGTTTCTCTTGCCCCACCTGTGCCCTCTTACTTTCCTTCTCCTGCTGTGCCCCCTGATTTCAGGTCAACTGAGGGTGCTCCAGCACCTTCTAGTTCCAGCCAAATTCCAACCACTTGAGCCCTGCTATCTTCCTTCTACTGTACATAGATTAATCTCTTGCCACACCATGAAGGGATTCTAGGTGCTGAAGTCCCATTGAGAGGAGGTCACTGTGCCCAGGTCCCCCTCAGACAAGAACTAATAGTGTTGCTTTCTCCACCCTATTTACCATTAGGACCAATAAGATCTCATGCCCGGTGAGAGTGCTTTCAAGTTAATCATAAGTCTTTAAGCAGCCCACTGTTTTAAACACCGGAAAAATAGCACCCCCTTGTCCATTGTGAACAGGTTTCACTGTGTTTGTTTTCCAGGGGCATTCATATTCTAAATAAATAGCAGCACTGTCAGCCTGCAAAGGAGCTCTGAGACACAATCTTTACTGTTAGCATACTGAGAAATAATATGAAGTTCCAGATAAACTATGACACATGTCATATGAATGAGCCAGCTCGCATTTGACTCAGAGACTTAAAGCATCAGTGCCAGCAAATTAAGGGAATGTGGATTGGATAAATGGACGGTAAGATGGATAGAAAGCTGGCTGGAAGGTTAGGACCAGCAGGTAGTGATCAACGGCTCGATGTCGGATGGCGGTTGGTTTCTAGCAGAGTGCCCCAAGGTTCGGTTCTGGGACCGGTTCTGTTCAACATCTTTATTAATGACCTGGATGAGGGGATGGATTGCACCCTCAGCAAGCTTGCAGATGACACTAAGCTAGGGGGAGAGGTAGATACGCTGGAGGGCAGGGATAGAGTCCAGAGTGACTTAGACAAATTGGAGGATTGGGCCACAAGAAATCTGACAAGGTTCAACAAGGACAAGTGTAGAGTCCTGCACTTGGGACAGAAGAATCCCAAGCACTGTTACAGGCTGGGGACCAACTGGCTAAGTAGCAGTTCTGTAGAAAAGTACCTGGGGATTACAGTGGATGAGAAGCTGGATATGAGTCAACAGTGTGCCCTTGTAGCCAAGAAGGCTAATGGCATATTAGGTTGCATTAAGAGGAGCATTGCCAGTCGATCTAGAGATGTGATTATTCCTCTTTACTCGGCTCTGGTGAGGCCACATCTGGAGTATTGTGTCCAGTTCTGGGCCCCCCACTACAAAAAGGATGTGGATGCATTGGAGAGGGTCCAGCGGAGGGCAACCAAAATGATTAGGGGGCTGGAGTGCATGACCTACGAGGAGAGGCTGAGGGAGTTGGGTCTCTTTAGTCTGCAGAAGAGAAGAGTGAGGGGGGATTTGATAGCAGCCTTCAACTTCCTTAAGGGAGGTTTCAAAGAGGATGGAGAAAGGCTATTCACAGTAGCGATGGATGGCAGAACAAGGAACAATGATCTCAAGTTGTGGTGGGAGAGGTCCAGGTTGGCTATTAAGAAAAACTATTTCACTAGGAGGGTGGTGAAGCGCTGGAATGGGTTACCTAGGAAAGTAGTGGAGTCTCCATCCTTAGAGGCGTTTAAGTCTCAGCTTGACAAAGCCCTGGCTGGGTTGATTTAATTGGGATTGGTCCTGCCTTGAGCAGGGGGCTGGACTTGATGGCCTTCTAAGGTCCCTTCCAGCTCTATGGTTCTATGATTCTATAAATGCACCAGGGGCTTAAAAAAAAATCTCCAAATACAGTTGGGTGCAGCCAAACCATTATCCACCCCATAGTATTTGCGTTTTAAGGGTGGATGAGCTGCACCCCACCATCTCCTCCTTGTTCCATAGTTGTTAAACTCTAACCAGGGTCCTTCATCACATCAGTTTAAGAGTTGTAATGAATTTAATGGCAGGGATTCCTAGTTACCAAACGTGTGCAAAATACAACCTCCAGAATGATTTTTTATTATGGTAGCATATGGAATCCACAATCATGAACCCATTGTGCTAGACAATTTACAAATGTAATAAGAGAGGGTATGTCTACACAGCAAAGTTATTTTGAAATAACAGCCCTTATTTCGAAATAACTTTCCTAGCGTTTACACAGCCAAACCACTATTTTGAAATAAATTTGAAATAGAGGAGCACTTATTTTGAACTTGGTAAACCTCATTCTATCAGGAATAACACCAAATTCGAAATACCTATTTCGAAATAAGTGCTGTGTAGACACTTATTTTGAAATAGGGGGCCTCTAGCCTTCCCAGGGTGCCCTGGTGGCCACTGCAGCCTCAGTCAAGAACATTCCTCTCCCTCTCCCTCTCCCTCTCCCTGGAGCCCTTAAAGGGGCTGACTCTGGCCACATTGCCTGTGCCAGCTCCAAGCCTGCCAGCCCAGAGCCAACAGTCATTGCCCTGACCCAGTGGCCCCAAAACATGAGCCAGCAAGCCACTGGCAGCCAGCCCTCCACCACTCCCCAGGAGCAGTCTGCCAGCTTCCAGGAGCTTGCCAGGGCCCGGAGAAGGCGGGTGCCTTCCTTGTCCAGGGCAGAGATCATGGACCTTATTCAGGTTTGGAGGCGATGCCCCCAATATCCATGATCTCCGCAGTAGATGGAGGAACGCAGCCGTCTATGGCAGGATAGCTGCCAGCCTACCCAGGAGCAGGTTCGCATGACAATCAAGTTGGTCCGGCGAGACCCCCAACCCTGGGCCCTGAGCTTCCCCTCCCCTTTCTTCCCCTTGCTTCCACCTTCCAGCTCCCTCCTCCCAGGTATCCCCCTCCCCTCTCCCACCCTCTCTCTTTCCCTCTCCCACCTCCGTTCCCCAGTCTCACCAGAGTTTCATTCCCCCCCCCCCCAGTTTTGTTAAATAAAAAGAGTTTGTGTTCATGAAAATATGTGTATTTTATTTGACATCAGGAAGGGGGGGTTAGGGAGGGGTAAGTGGAAGGACGTGAGGGAGGAATGAGGCTCAAGCAGGGGTGGCCCGTGCATATAGGCAGACTCAGCAGTCGCCTAGGGCGCCATGTTAAACGGGGTGCCCAATGATGACGCACCACCACTGAGGGCTTTGGATGCGGGGGCGCCGATCGCACATTCTGCCTAGGGCTCCAGTTGCCAGCAGCTCACCTCGGAGGCGGGGGCACTGATCACGCATTCTGCCTGGGGCGCCAGTTGCCAGCAGCTCATCTCGGGCCACCCCTGGGCTCAAGCCCCCAGTGGGGCAGACCAGGGAGGCGGTTAGTGCTCCTCAGGGTGGAAGCTCTCCCGCAGGGCCTCCTGGATACTGACAGCCCCCCGATGGACCTCCCGGATGGCAGCCTGCAGAAAGTGCAGCCAGGCTCACAGCAACGCATTAAAGAGAAGCACCAGAGTGCCCAGGGGCAGCTCCGGCTCCATGTTGCAGAGTGCTGTGGTGTCCCCAGTGAGGGCAACCAGAGCACGCAGAGACAAAATGCTTTGCTGTCCCTTATCGAGGTAGACAAGCAAGCAGGGAAACCTGAGAACTGGCTGTCCAGGGGGGTCCCTTTAAGCACAGACCTCAGTTAGCCTCTGGCAGCAGCCCCACACAGTAAGTCCTGATCTGGTGCCCTGCCAGAACTGGTTCCGGCCAGTCTTAAATGTGATTCAGAGTCTACTCAGTGTGGACGCGCTATTTCGAAATAGCAAAATGCTATTTCGAAATGCATTTTCTGTTTAGATGCGTTATTTCAAAATAACTTATTTCGAAATAAGATATTTCAAAATAATACTGTAGTGTAGACATACCCAGAAAGGCAGTCCCTATTCCACAAAACTTTTAAATTTACTTTTTATTGCACATAGTCGTTTCTTACTCTTGGGATATCTCAGCTTGGTATAATGCCCCTGTCTACTCCATGATGAATTCTAGTTGGAAATTGTACATTTAACTTTACAGACTGTGAATGAGGCACTTCCTAACATCTGACCTAGGTTCTCCCAAAGTTTGCAAATCTCTCCTCACAAAATGAGATGGTCAGTAATAAATCAGTTTTCTCAGGGATGAGATGGCAAGCTTTAGCATCCTTATTTAAAAAGCTGTGTCAGTTTCTTAAAATTTAATAATGTCTGTGCTGAATATTCTTTTTATAGCTGTAATATCATTTACTTGGTGCCTCATAAATAATAATTTGCACATGAAGACCTCTATTTTGAAGGTGCACTTAAGATTATCTGGATGAATGAATACATCAGAATTTTGTGTATCACAGTGGGAGATTTTTAGGTTGCTGTCTAGAGGTGGAGCTGATCAACAGGAACCACTTAACTTTGGATGTAAGTACTGAATACTCACTGTGACAGAAGGGAAGGTGCTATGTAATAATTTCCTGAACATTATTGGACCAGGCATTTAGGAGAAGTTATTCTGTATTTAGGTTAGAAAACTTGCCTGGGTGGATGCATTGATCTAACTTATACTGGGGATGAACAAACAATGAAGCAACACAATGGATTCCCAAAGAACTCTACTCACACAGGTAGGTTCAGAAGTTAAAATAGGAAAAGAGCAAGTTAAAAATTATTTAGAAGAGTTAGATGTCTTCAAGTCACCAGGGCCTGATGAAATGCATCCTAGAATACTCAAGAAGCTGATTGAGGAGATATCTGAGCCATTAGCAATCATCTTTGAAAAGTCATGGAAGACAAGAGAGACTCCAGAAGACTGGAAAAGTGCAAATACAATATCTTCTATAAAAACGGAAATAAGGACAACCTAGGAAGCTACAGACCAGCCAGTTTAACCTCTGTACCAGGAAAGATAATGGAGCAAATAATTAAGGAATTCATCTTCAAACATCTGGAAGATAATAAGGTGATAAGTAACAGCCAGCATGGATTTGTCAAGTACAAATCATGTCAAACCAACCTGATAGGGAGTCGAGAGCCACTTTGAACAGGGACTTACTTTGCGCCCTCCTTTGCCCCCAGGTCTCGATTGGCTTGGGGATGGGGGAGTGGCAGGGCAGGCTGTGGGTCAGATCAAATGGCTTAAATTTTCACTATTGTGGGAAATTGAGGGAGCCAGATAATCAGAGGGGAATTGGAAATATTTAATGACAGTTGGCAAAATTCAAAAAGTTAAAGCTTTATAATCATGAAAACACAAATTGTTAAATTCACAAAGTAGATATTTTTACATCAAACCGTAAAAAGTTCACAAACAGCATTTTTTTCTTCTTCTATCAGAAAACTTAAGTTATCATTTATGGAAATATTTTTGTTGGTTTGCGTGTATATGGTGAAATCAACATTTACTGACACTTTTACCAATAAAAATTGAATTCTTTCAAACCCAGGTATTTGGAATAGAAGATAAAATTAGTTAATACCTGTTCTGTGCCTCTCTCCACACAACCAATTCCATTCTCGACACCTTGAATTCTTTTCAGTTGATTTCTCAGTCAATAATCTCTGATTCCTTTTCGCCATATGAAAAATAATCAGCAAAACAACAGTGGTATGCATACCAGCTGGTTTTATGCAAATCTTCCTTTCTTATTCTTAGGCCCCAGGCACAAGGTTATTAAGCATTCTTATGTTTGCTTAGCATATGTGGTGTGGGTACATTGTCAATGCCCACATTCCTCCTCTTCATTATTCTCATCCTCTGTTCTCATCTTATTTCAAATGTCAGAATCTGTCACTTTCCTGCCAATTTCATGATGGCAAGCATCCTGAACTCTGCTGTACTGATTTCAGCAAAGGGAGAGGACATGGCTTCTTGAGGCTTATCTTGAATGATGTCATTCTGGCATTTGCTTCTCACATTTTCACGTCACCTTGAGGTATGATTCTGGCTGATAGATTATTTTGGGCGAAAACAATACAAAATTTAATTTTGTCAACTTCCAGCCCCAAATCATGTCACTTCCAGTGAGGGGCTGTTAAATTTCAGTTTGAACTTGACATTTCATGTGAAACCCCAGACTACAAACTAAAATAATGTTTTCTTTAAAAAACTGCTTTATTTTACTGTTGTGCTCTGTAGATAGAGAAGCTAACTTGTACAGTTCAGTTTAGTTCTTAGGGTGGGAAGAGAATTTCACAATTTCTACTCTCCAATGGTACTATTATAGCTTTATTTTGTCACCTAATCTTATTGCTGATCTTTAGTGTAAACCTTTTGCCATTGCTTGATTCACCAAATCAATATTTCCAATCATAGTTCTCTTATAATAATATCTGAAAGATATTATGAGTAACAAAGAGAGATGGTTAAAATGTTTTATTTGAAAGGTTGTTTTTTTTACTAAAATGGCATCTTTGCCAAAATGGAAACTCCTTTGAAAAATGACCTATTTTGACCCCCCCCCCCAAAAAAATCAAACCATAAAAGTAAACAAGAAAAGCAAAAGATATAGGATGTCAGATTAAACTTTTAGGTTGCAAAACCCCACATTTTGTTCAGTTTTTTAAATGAAAATAATTTTTCTTCTATTTTTTCAGTGAAAATGGATGCTTTTATTTCATCAAAATTGTTTGTGGGAACAAAAACATTTCCTAACTACCACTTATAACAAATGAACTCTATATTGCAATCATATATCAGGAGAGATCAATGCACTAGTAAGAACTTACAAGAAAACCGAAGAATTATTTCTGTTCACTATAAATAATAACATGATCTGTCCTCTTTTGAAATTTTACAAACAAGCCCTCCATGTTTAATTTTGCAGTCTCTATTGTAAGCAAAATTCACACAGGAATCAGTGGAAGCTTTGGTCAACTAAAGACCCCACAGAACTGGCTAAGTTACACACCAAACTGCTTCTCTACAAACAAGACAGGGTGGACATTCACCTGAGCAATGTGAATTTTAGTTTGATAACACAAGGATCACTGACTTCATGAATGTTGCTGTCATGAAAAGCTTGAATTTTATGACTGGTGTTTTATCATACATAAATATTTGTATCATGGTATTACCTAGAGACTCCAGTCTCAGAGTATAATGCTGTATTAGAGATTCCACAAAAGCCTATTGCCAGGTAAGTCCCCATTCCAAAGAGCTCAGTCAGTGTAGGTATGTGAAAACAACAGGTGAACAAAGCAAACAAATGTGGAGAGGAGAAGTGGAAGGGCTTGTAACAGCAAAATAAACACAATATAAATACAGTGGCTCCAGTTCACCACTAACCTAAGCATTGCCAGGTGACTGTCTTGTAAGTGTCCTGGCAGACTGGCCAAAGTGGAAGGAGGAATCTGAAGGCAGATTTATTTCGATCAGAGCTTTCACACATGTGGGTAAGCACAGGAGAAAGCATGAATGTGATTGTGGAAAAAGCTGACTACTAGATGGTGACCGCTGAACACCATTACACTAATGCAGTGTCAAACACTGAAAAAGTTGCTTGTTCTTCAGATTAGGACAAATCAAACATTTAGCAGATGAATTCTAAGCGGCTCAACATCCAGGAAAAGTCTGTGCCTTTGAGCATCAGAATTGACCTCATCTGTTCATTTTCCAGCAGCATCTTTAGATTTGACTCTAACGAAGGACCAGACCAAATACTTGATGCTAATTACCCCATAACTTTGAGAGTGTACAGACAGATCTTTCCCGTTTAAGCCCATCTCTAGTACTAAGACCCTGAAGGCCCTTCTTAACTGAGCTTCTATGTGCTTGAATCTGTTTACAGAATGACAATGACGATTGTCAATTGAGATACCCATGGATCTGTGCCCTGTACCTTACGTAGCCATTTGCACTGAGGCAAAGTAAGAGCTCCATTCTGACTTGATAATATTTTTAATCCACTTTGCACTAGTATAAGTGATGACACAAAGTGCTGGGGAACAGTGAATTGGGAGCATCAATATAACCACACAGAATACCTCTGCTGCAGAGAAAACGTATTGTACCAGATTCTGCCACCCTTACTCACAGTGAATACTATCTTGTTCCTCTGGTAGACCCATGGCATGGGAGGAGTAAGGCACTGCTCCATGAGGGTAGCAGAATTTGATCCTGTTATTTGTAGAGCACTGAAACGTATTTTACTCATCCAACTAATTGCATGGCCTTAGTAAATATGCTGCTGCTCAGGTCTGCAGACAGTCAGCTTTGAACTGACATAAAACTTCCCGGTATCCAAAGGCAGGCTTCACATCACAGCTCAGCTTTGGAGCCTGGCTATGGACACTGCCGGCTGAGATCCCTCTTTCATGCAAATTATGACTTTTCCTGTGAGTAAGTGATAAGCTTTTTCAAATGGCCAAGGAACCTAAGGAAAAAAAAAGCCTCTGTATCTGCATGAAGGAGTGGCCTCTTTTGTATGCGTCTTAGAATGACCTTCATTTCCATGCAATGAAACCTCCATCTTTTAATGATTTCACTGCGGAGGGTGACAGAAAAATGAGGAGGGGGAGAGGAGGAATTGACACATTTATTGTTTCCAGACTATCTCATTTGAAAATACATAACATGAATTTCAAAATTCAGTAGAATTGATTCACTCCCTGAATTAAATTAGCTTTTATTATAGTGTAGTTTCTGAGAAATTGCTATTACTCTATCACACAAATGTTCAGATTTCCATTTAGAAAATGATCATCAATGAAATGTGGTTTAAATCAGGGGCTGCATATACCAACACTTCTTTTGTCATTTTTCTGGTGACAGCCATCCTCTTGTGACACTTGAAGGACCCCTCCAGTGTGTTTTGTAACTAATGAACAGCCCCTCTATAGCAGGTGGGGGGAGTGATCGGAAGCCTGAGGAATATTATTTGTTTGATTTGTTTCCTATGCTACATATCTTATGTTAGGAGTTTGGAAAGAGAAATGTTATCCGTTAGCAAAACACAGAACACAGCTGGTGTAATTATAAAGTATTGGCTAAATACAGATCACCACTCATCTCAAACTCATAGGTGCTGACTTATTCAGAGACTGGGGAGCACTCAACCCCTGCTCCGCTTCAAGCCCTGCCCCTTCCACTCTTGTCCTGTCCTTGTCCTTCCTTTTCCTGCTCCCCTCCCCGGCCTCTTCCTGCCCCTTTCCTTCACCTCCCACTTCCTGCATGCCACAAAAATAGCTGAATGATGTGGTGGGAGAAGCCGATCAGTTGGAGGTGCTGGGGTGAAAGGAGAGGTGCTGACCCATGGGCTGCCAGTGGGTGTTGAGAATCCACTATTTGATTTTTCCCTGCGTGTGGTGGACTTGGTATATATGCTAAAATAGTTTTCAGACCTACTGAAATGCAGCCACCTCTGCCGTGAACCAGAGTAACTGGAAACAGGCATGTAATCCAATCATTAATTATAAGTTTCCAGATTTGAGTCTCATTTATCCTAGTAAATGCAGAGTAACTCCCGAGACTTCAAACCGCATTGATTTTAACAGTTACTGCTGTGTAACTGAAATTAAGATCAAGCTCATTTATGAATAAAAAGAATTAGAGGATAAAATGTAATCATAGAAATATAGGCTTGGAAGCAGAGGCAACAGAACCTTCCTAAAGTGGGGGAGTCAGGGGCCCCCACTCCCTGACACTCCACCCCTGCTCCTCCTCTTCTGCTGGAGGCCCTGCTTCTGGCAAAGCTAGAAGTCAGTGTAAGGCCAGGGGGTGTGAAAGCAGTTCCCTGCCTGTGTCCCCACCTCTCAGACCAGGATAGGCGGAGAATCTGCACCATGACTCCCCACAGCTGCCCATGTGGCTCTTACCCCAACCCAGCTCCAGCTATACAGGTCAGGTTTTCTAAACCATCTATTGCTTTTGTGACTGTCCTCTCTACTCTCTCCAGTTTGTCCACATAGTTCCTAAAATGTATCACCCAGAACTGAACGCAGTGCCCCAGATGAGGCCACTCCCATGCAGACTAGATCAGTATGATTAACTCCCAAATCTTACATACAATAAGCCTGTTGATACACCCTAAAATAATAACAGCCTGGTTTGCAAATATGTCACATTGAATAATATGCAGTTTATGATCCACTGTAACCCCCAGATCTTTCTGAGTAGTATTACCATCTAGCCCAGCATTTCTCAAACTGTGGGCTGGGACACCAAAGTGGTTCCTGATTCCTTTTTAATGGGGTTACCAGGGTATGTGTTAACTTGCTGGAGTCTGGGTCTTGCCTCAGCCCTGGGTCATGGGGCTCAGGTTGCAGGCCTCCTGCATGGGGCTGAACCTCTTTGGGTCAGGTGGGCTCTGACTTTGGTCTCCTCTCCTGGGGTTGTGTAGTACTTTTTGTTGTCAGAAGGGGGATGCAGTGCAATGAAGTTTGAGATCCTCTGATCTAGCCTGTTATTCCTGATTTGTAGTTGCATGTTCAATGTTTCTTTCCTAAACATAGTACTTTGAACTTATGTTGATTGAATTTCATCTTGTTGACTTCAGACCAGTTCTCCAATTTGTTGAGGTCATTTTGAATTCTAATCCTGCCCTTCAACTGCTTGCAACCCCTTTATGCTTGACATCTTGCACCGATTTTTATAAGCATGATCTGCACTCTATTTTCCAGGTCAGTAATGAAAATGTTGACTAGTATCAGACCCAGGAGAGAGTCTTGTGAAACCACAGTGGATGTGCCCTCCCAGTCTGACTGCGAATCTTTGAAAACTACTCAGAGTGTGGTCTTTTCACCAATTCTGCACCCATCTTATAATAGAGCTATGAGAAATAAGAATGAATTTTTGCAAAATTGTCATGGATTCTCTAAAAGGATTCCATAAAAGGATGTGTATGGGCAACAATTTGTTTCTCTTAAAGTCTCATTAATGCCAAAGGGTAATGCAGGTCCCTTTGAAGGGTTAGGACCTTAGAAAGGAAGCTGTTCACTCCTCCACTACTAGAATCACCCCTTGAAGTACTTTGGGTTTATTCACTCTCTCTGAATGCCTGAGTACGACAGTTTCTCAGTCTGCTAGTGCAAAGTAGACTTTAAGTCAACAGAACTTCCCCCATTTCCCCATTGTGAAACGAGCTGAGGGGCCTACAATATCCTCCAACTATACCGAGTATAAAGAGTGTGGATGATAGAAAGTACAAGTGTCTGGAGAAACCTTGCCCTCTAGTTATATTTTGAGGAGCCCTATGTTGATAACTGGGCTGGTAGAAAACTGGTCCCAAAATAGAAACTGCTCCTCCGTGTCCATGCTTCCCCACACTTTTAGCTTAAGTTTGCACAGCTGAGAATCTGGCCTCTATTATTCCCAGATCTATGATTTGATGTGCTGGGCCCATTTTCAATGTCACTCTCAAAGAGTTCCACATAGATGTACCTTTTTCAGTATAAAATAACACTCCCAATGGGAAAGGAAACCCAGCTATATTAACAAAAGCTCAAGGGTGGAAGGATTGTATATATTGTCAAAAATGCCTGACAACCAAAAAACAAACATAGAGGCAGAAAAGACATTTCTTCTGAGCCCTCTTCACTGTGTGTTCTCTAGCCAAACCTCAATTAAAAATGGCTTATTGGTTTTGCTCTCTATACTCAGTGACTGACTGTCACACATGCTACCTCTCCTAATCTTTACTAAAGAATAAATCTTCTCATGTAAGGGCATTGTAAGTATTTGCACAGAAATTGGTCCCCAGTGAACACAAGGATGGTGGGTGGGTAATTCAGTAACCAATTTCTTGTAAAAGCTACAAATGAAATTGTTTGGGCACTGAACCGCAGTCCTGAAAAGAGGGACTGTTTATTAATTAAACTAGTTAGATAACTCACTCCCATTTGCTATTCTGAAGTACACACAGATGGGTGACCCTTGGAGTGGGGTGGCAACAAAAGGAATGGCTAATCTTCATTATGACTGGGAAGGCATATTTCCTGCACACATATTTAAATTGCAATTCTTATCTCTAACATTGCTTTAATTGTAACTACTTACAATGCTGCTGTTGCTCAGTAACACCAGCATGCTGCCACGCTGTCTCTGTGATGGCTGAACGGCAGAATCTATCAGAAAGAAGCCACATGCTACTCTATGGACAGGTGTGGCAGTGATAATCTTTTCACAGTTTTGAACTTGAAATTTTGGCCCCACTTCTAATCTCTCACAAGTTTGACACCCGTGTGCAATTCTGCTGTCTGTATTTGAGTCACTTCTGATTTATACTAGAGTAAATGAGAGCAGAATCCATCTGAATAATAGAAGATTAGGGTTAGAAGAGGCCTCAAGAGGTCATGCAGTACAATCCTCTGTCAAAGCAGGACCAACCCCAACTATGTAATCACTTGGAACCCTTCAAAATCTATTTTGTCCTGTGTAAGGGCTGCACTTCACGGATTAAATTCCAGGCCTTGATATTTGTTCAAAACCAGATAAAGCTAAATGCTTCCTCCTAGTAAGAAGCTGCAAGTGTCAGTAAAGCTATTCTTTCAGCTCAGGTTTTGTGTGTATGGTTTTCTTCTCTCTTGCTTGCTCTCTCTCACTCTCTCACACACACACACATGATCATCCTGCATTGCCACAGAAATATTAGCCTTCCCAAGAGTCTAGTTAACTGTAATCCTCACACTACTGCAAGTCAAGTTTTAAACATAAAAATACACTGAGATGGGTTGTAGAATCCTCCGGCAGACCAAAATATACCATGTATGAAAGCCCATCAAAGACATTACTATTGTACGCACAGTTTTTTAACATTCAATATAACATCAATGCATAATACGTTTGAGCCAAGTCTTTTAAAACCGGTCATGATAACATGTAACCAGGCAAGCATAACGACATTTGTATGTTGTGTTCTTTCATGAAAAGCAATGGACCAAAATTATATTTGAATTCAGTGGGATTGTCTATGCATTTATCAGGCACCATAACCTCAATTCAAATAAATGCCATTTCTGACATAACTTTTAAAATATTATCATCAGTTGTGACAAATTGACTCATATGTATGTAACACTGCCCTTTGTTGGATGGATTTAGAATTGCCCAAGTATTACAGGCTCGATAATGCTAAGGCCAAGTCTACACTAGACCTGGAAGTTCAGCTTAAAGTACGCAACTCCAGCTATGTAGAATACGTAGCTGGAGTCTGCTTACCTTAAGTTGAGCTTGGTGGTGTTCACATAGCAGGAGGTCAATGGGAGAAAATGCTCCTGTCGGTTTCCCTTACTCCTCGTGACTGCCTTCAGGGTGAGATTTATGGATCTATATTAGACCCACTAATCGAATGCCAGCACGTCAATCTCCACCATAGTGAGTGAAGATGTGCCCTAAGAATAGCCAACGGTGAGTCTCATTTAGCTCAGGTGTTAAGGTTCTATCTTTTGGAGCATCAAGGCCTCAGTTCTTTCCCCACTGCCACCATACAGATCTGAAAGGCTGGGATATACAATATAGTAACAACCATGAAGTCCTAGGTCCCTGGGTTTAGACATGCACTGTACAGTGTAAGCCATAACATGGCTAGTCTACAAAGTTTTTGAAATTAGAACATGAAATTACAACATGAAAGACAGCATGTACTATCCCCAAACTTTGCCTTTGAGAACATTATGCAAATACTTCCATTCTTGTTGTTTGTTGTCTTACACTGTGCCAACAGCAGAAGTACTAATAGTGGGTATGGTACAATTATTAAAAGCAAAGGAATCTCAAAAATAACCCAGAAAACTCCCACCATCCACAAAAATTAACCTAGTCACATCAAACCAAAAGGCAAGTTGCAAAATATACAAGAGTTTAGTTGACTATTAGTTTGGTTTACCATTGTTGGTCTCTGATGCCCACTACGGGCCAAAAATTTCCCTGGGGACACAGTCCTTTAATGGAAAATGCCTACCTAGCTGTCTAATTCCCTTTCCTAATCCTTTTAAGAGTCCCCTTGCTAAATCTACATATTCTACAGTATATTATGAGCTACAGTTCAAATCAAATAAAGTATGAATGAACTTTCTTCTCAAATGACTACAAAGAAATTAGTTCATCTGCAGAAAAGGAATATTTGAAATTTTTCACTTCCATTACAAATGTGAAGTTTGCTAATGAACATTAATAGTTCAATGGCTCCAATAAATGTGGTTACCAAACCCGAGTTTTTTAAACAGGGCACAGTTAAAAAAGAACAAGATGTGCAAAAGAAGAAAAATAATTCCTACATTTCTTATATTCATCCCTTAATTTTCCGACTGTGACAATGTCAAAAGTTTGTTAGTCAAATGACAGAGATAACTCCATATTTGTAGAAGTCTGATGGGCTAATATGATAAAACATTAATTGTAAGCTTGTACAATATATATCTCTCTTTTCATATGGGGATTTATTTTTGTCGAACAGACAGCTTTTCTGTCTTTATTTACTGTTGTGAATTTTTAATTACTTCCTTTAAATTCTGTCTTCCCCTGACCCATTCCTACCTGGACTATTTTAAACAGGTGTTGAGCCTAATTGGCTCCATATTATTGTCATAGTAGCCGTTTTATTTCAGAGAGTTTTCTAATATGGGCAGGGCATTTATTTAACAAGGTGAATTTATAAAAAAAAAAAAAAAAAAGTTGGAATTCAGCCTAAGATGGAAACCTCCATAGGGACTCTTTAGGATTTTGTCCATGCACTAACTAAACTGATTTCTTTGCTCATAATTCTTGCCTGAGAGAACTTTGCTAAAGTCTAGCCAATGTCATTACAATGCCTTTCTTTACCAGAAAATATCTGGAGAAAAGGGAATAAGAAACATTATAAAGTATTGTGAAAATAACCTTAACATGTTATCTTAAAAGTTTCAAAAACGAATAATGACTTAATGCTTCACTCATTACAAGTTTGTTACACAGCAGCGAGGGAACCAGGGCTTGAGTGGGACTTAATGGTATTACTACTTGAAATATTTGTATTGAATCTCAAACCTGCTCAGGCTGAACATCAGGGATTTGAAGTCTGCAGTTTTTGTGACATCAGCCCATGCTTAGGACACATCCAGCCAACAAAAGCTCACATAAACACAGGCCTGGGAAACCAGCAAACATAATTTCCTCTGGATATTACAAGAAAAAGAAGAGAGCTCCCCATCCTTATAAGGAGCTGGCAGATCCCTTAGTTATGTCTACTAGGAAACCATTCTGAAATTAGTAAATTTGACTTAATAACTCCTGATTTAACAAATTCGAACTAGCATGTCCACACTATGGGGAAGCCTCGAAATTAGTCTGAGGCAGGATCCATTAATGTGGACTCATTACCTCAGACTTAGAGCCCCACCGAGCACTGGGGAGTAATTAGTTTGAATTACTCTGGGGAGTAATTATTTCAAAATAGCAGCACCAGAGTGTTCATATGCCAGTTATTTCAAAATAACTATTTTGGCATTAGCGTTACTCCTGATGAAAGCAGGAGTACAGATTTCAAATTCCATGGCTCGTTATTTCAAAATAATGGGCTTGGTAGTGTGGATGCTCTGCTTATAAATTTGAACTTGGGGAGAGGATTATTTTGAAATAAAGTCCTTGTGTAAACCAAGGCTTAGAGCAGGGGTAGCCAACCCGTTACAGACAAAGAGCGGTGGATACAGCGCAAAGAGCAGAGGGAAAGAAGTTGTTGAGCAAAAAAAACCCCAAAAATGCTGCCCCTTTAACAAACGTGTATGGCCCAAGCAGGCTTTCGTCGGCTAGAAAGTTACTGAGGAAAAAAAAAAACCACTGCCCTTTTAAAAGCTGCGTGTGGCCCAAGCAGGCTTCTGTCGGCTGCAGCATCAGATCTCACTGCCACAAGCGGCGCCCAGACCAGACAAGGAAAAAAGGTCAGAGTGGGGAATGCAGAACAGCCGTGGGTGCGGGAGTCAAGCCACAGGTGCGGGAGCCACAATTTTTCCTTTGAAGAGCCGCATGCAGCTCATGAGCCATGGGTTGGCCTCCCCTGGCTTAGAGATTTGGACTGATCATATCCAATGGAAAGGGTACACTTTCAGCCCCTGTGAACTGTACTGCAGGGTTCATGCAGTCCTGCCTCTTAGTCCATCAAAGTGACAGCAAAAATACTGTATGCTGCTTATTGTTTAAAAAAGAGAATTAAGCCAGCCCTTTGTCCTTTGGGGTTCTGAAAGTGTATCTGCACATGTTGTAGTGAAGGATCGGGGACATGTCATATTTAAGCTTTTCAGTGTGATCAACTTGCTGTTTGTCTGTTGTTTAAAAAACCATGTGACTGAACTTCAGAAATGAGAGACTTTTCACATATAGCCTATCTAGTGAAATCCAGAGAACCACATGTGAACTGAGAGGGAATCAGTCTGGCCGTATTCATTGAGCACCTTTCATGGAAGCATCTTAGAACATTTTATAACCATTACCTTTCACAGTGTTCCTATAAACATTACATGGGGGATTAGCATTAAAGGACAGTTTTCTGGGTCCCCAAAAAGGCAAGCTAATCTTCTTATAAATATTTCTGAAAGTTTGTTTTTTGTTTGTTTGTTTGTTTGTGTCTGTCTGTCTGTTTGTTTGTCTCAAAAGATGTCCGAAACGGTAAGAGCTAGAAACACCAAATTTTGCACGGATACTACTGATTTCTTAACGTAAATAACTGGATTGGTTAGCTCCCAGAATCAGTTCCCCTGGTTTCCCCAGAGCCCCAGTTGGGCCCACTGATAATTCCGAAAGATCTCCAAAATGGAAGAGCTCCGAAATGGTAAGAGCTAGAAACACCAAATTTGGCACAGATACTATTGGTTTCCTAACTTAAATAACTGGATTGGTTATATCTCAAAATTGGTTCCCCTGGTTCCCCTAGAGTCCCAATTGGGCCCACTGATAATTGGCTTTTAGTAGCGCCTGATCGTAGAAACACAACATTTTGCACGGATGCTCCTGATTTCCTAACTTAAATCACTCCTCAAAAAATGAGGAGTAATGTTAGTTCGAACCAAGGGGTTTGGTTCGAACTAATGCCTCCCGGCATGCACTTTCACTTTCGAAACAGCTGTTGATCGGAGTAACGCGCCGGCGAGATCATGCTAATGAAACGCGGGATATTTAAATCCCCGCTTCATTGACTATTTCGAATGCCTACATTTGCATCCCTAGTTCAAATTAGGGTGCAAGTGTAGGGATACAAGGTGTTTCGCTTTGTCTGATCAATACAACCGGTCCAGCTGCCGCTAGGAAGTCCATTCAGATTGCCCAATGGAGAGTGCACTGAAGGCACTCGGAGAGTGGCTACTTGGGGAACAGTGATTTGCTGCTGCTGCAGAGCCCAGCAGACATACCCTCCATTTCTCAGGGCTTCTGGCAAGGAGGCTGCAGGCATTGGTTTGCACAGAGTCTTTAAGGGAAGATGGGCCTTCCTGATTTGTGGGGATTGAGAAAAGAGACCCTATGGGATTTGTCGTTTTGTAAGCACATCACTAGCTATGTTAATTTCTTAAAGTAATATATAAGAGAAAAGTATTTCCAATAAAATATGCTATGTTAATGTCATTGACGTAGTTCATTCATCACACCTTTTACTATATTTTCCCCGGGCAACACCGGGTATTTCTGCTAGTGCTTAATAAAAGAGACAGTGGAGTCTGTCAGACCTCAAGTATGCTTTAGCATTTTTACTTTGTTACTTTTTTAAATTAACTTCTTATAGTACCTGTCCCTTTTTACTGTGGTAAACTCCTGACAGAAGGGTTGCATTCCCATTTTACAGCTGGAGAAACAGAAGCATAGAGCATGACTTGCACAAGAAAGGATGTGGCAGTGTTAGGAATGGAACATAGAACTCCTGATCACCAGTGCCATGTTGCAATCTCTTACCCATGCTTTCTCTTCATTAAAAATGAACTATTTAATGAAATAATCAAACAGCTAAGCTAATATAAAGCCAGTGTTCTGTCCTGCCACATATTCTTTGACTTACTGAAATTGCCAAAATCTTATCCTCCTTTCAGAAATGAAAGCAACCTGGTTTGAGAGCTCCCATTTCATAGTTCAGGCTGGCATCATAATACAGTGCTTGTCCTTGAATAAGACACCCAGTTTTGTTAACTACACACTTGCTTTAAATTACTTCCCCTACCTCCTATAATCAACAATTGGTGAACATTTATTGTTAACAATTTTTAGGCATCTTTGCTTCTGGCTTCCTTACTTTTTAGAGTTCTTGGAACGGATAGGAAATGGCTCTATTGTTTATGTGGTGTTGTTTCCAGCTCTGCTCTCTCTTTTGGTGGTAACACTGAGCTATTCAGTAAAGAACTGTTGTTTCACAAACTTCTGCTGAAAAGAGGAAGATTTGGGGCATAGCAAGAACAAAACATTAAATTTCAGCTGTGCAGTTTTGCTGCAATACAATAAGCCAAAAGGGAGTTCTTGGGTATGCAAGTAAGGAAGACTAGTAAAAATGTGGACTCGGTTGTTCAGTCATATTTTAAAAAATGTGTTACTATCAGTTTTTTAAAGATCCCTCACCAAAGGCTCTTAAGCAAATTAAGCTGTCATGGGATAAGAGGTAAGGTCCCCTTATGGATTGATAAATGGCTAAAAGATAGGATACAAAGGATAGTAATAAATGGTCAGTTTTCAGAATGGAAAGAGGTAACGACTAGTGTCCTGCAGGGGTCTATACTGGGACCAGTCCTATTCAATATATTCATAAATAATCTGTAGAATGTGGTAAACAGTGAGGTGGCAAAATTTGCAGCTGATACTAAACTGCTCAAGATAGTTAAGTCCAAAGCAGACTGTGAAGAGCTTCAAAAGGATTTCACAAAACTAGATCACAGGGCCACAAAATAGCAGATTATTTTTTAATGTTGATAAATGCAAAGTAATGCATATTGGAAAACATAATCCCAACTATACATATAAAATGATGGGGACTAAATTAGCTACCACCACTCAAGAGAGAGATCTTGTAGTTCTCCTTTGAGTGGTGTCCCTGTGGGTGCTCCACTCAGGTCTAGATGCATCCTCGTGCTGATGATCGGAGATTTTTGTCTAGTAGTGCCTTCCCGTGTTGCACATGTGCAGTCACTGTCTCATGCTGTTTTCATCCATTAGCTGCATGCACGGCGTGGATCCCCCTCAGTTTCTTTTCTACTGTCCTCAGCAGATGACAGAGTCGTAGTGGTGCTATCCTTTCTGATTGGAAAAATAAAAATAGTGCAGTTAGTTTATAGTTCATTAGTAGTTTTAGTCACTTTAAATTAGTGTTCATGAATTCTTGTTTGTTAAAAAAAATGCTTCCCTGGGTTTTTTTTCTTTTGTTTTTTTCTCCATGTTTCTGAAACCTACAAGTTCTTCTCTTCAAAATGCCAGGCTCTCCTGGTTTTAAGAAATGTGATGCATGTTCAGACTCAATGCCCACATCTGACGAGCATACTTCCTGCATAAAGTGTCTTAGCGAAAGCCATGTGGCACAGAAATGGCTACACTGCCAGAACATGAGGACCAGAGCCAGAAAAGGCCGCGAAATGAGAGTTAAGAACCTCCTCTGGGAGAAATCCCTTCAACCACTGGAGTCTAAGTCTATTGAACCCGAAGATTCATTAACTCCTTATAAGAGGGCTAATTCATCTCCCTCAAGGGTTTCCCACACCTCCCGGGTCTCTCCAGCATGGTCTTTGCCATCCATGTCCTGTGCTGCCTGTCCACCACTGCTGTCTACTTCCAGCTCTGCAGAGGAGCACAAAACAGCATCTATGAAGAGAGTGGAGTCGGAACCGAAGAAGAAATCGAGCTCCTCTGCACCTCGGTTGGCACCAACGAAGTCTGACATGCCAGCACTGCCGGTGCTGACGGATACTTTGGCACCGAGCCAACATTCCATTTCCCACCAGTCAGAACCCATGCACACTATGGCACCAGAGCCAAAGAAGGCTTTTCATGAAACAGCTGACACCCAGCACCGAAGCTGCATGCACCGTCTCCATTGATGCCTTCACCTTTGCATTCTCCCACAATCCGCCAACTTAGTCCACACTGGCACTCTTCAGAACGTATTTCTTACTCGCCTGCACCAGGCATGGCAGCAGACAGGACAGCAGGTTTTCTTTGCAGCACTCCTTGCCAACAGGCTCAGTGACTTCGTGGCATTCCACTTGGCACTGACTAGCCCACCATCCTTTGCGATACCTTCAGTTTAATCACCCTTGGTCTTATCCACCAAGCAGTTCAAACCCCAATAACCCCCTTGGGAGTCATGGAACCGATACCATGCTCGTTCCTCGTATCATCACCACACACGCGAGATGGCGGTATTGATACCAGTTCACACAGCAACACACTCTCCGGATAACACTGCGTACTCCTTACCATTTCATCCTCTGCACTCCCTTCTGTAACCCAAGCTGAGCCAGATGATGAAGATGATGCTCTACCTCACTCGAACAGCTCTTCTCCAGTTCCCCAGTCATCCTCTTCTCCAGATGAAGCTGTCTTTCTCTCATCATCTTCTCCACCTACAGATGATATGAAGCAGTTTCAGGATTTATTTAAATGGCTAGCTCCGTCCCAGGAGATTGCACTGCAAGAAGTACCAGAAAAACAACACAAGTTACTCAAGATACTCCAACTGGTGACATCTTCTAAAATAGTGTAACCAATCAATGGAGCGACTATGGAGCCTTCGGAGGCACTCTGGCAAACACCAGCCTCTATCCCCCCACCATCTGCAGAACAGACAGAAAATACTTTGTCCCAGCCAAGGGCGTGAATTTTCTTTTTTCATATCCCCAACCAAATTCATTGGTCGTGGACATAGTCCATCATAGATCTAGACAACCCCAGTATAAGTCCATGCCACAAGACAAAGAAAATAAGCAGTTAGACATTTTTGGCAGAAAGCTTTACTCCTCTGTCACTCTCCAATTCCAAATATTGAATTACACCTCTTTCCTGGCTATCTTGACCAAGCAAATTATACTCAGCTACAAGAGCTCCCGCAAGACCTTCCAAAGCAAAAGAGGCCCCAGCTCCAATCCATACTGAAGGAAGGTCAATCAATAGCATGAACAGCCCCTCAGGCATCTATGGACATGGTGGACACGGCAGCCAGGGCTACAGCAACTGAGATAGTCATGCACAGAGCTTCATGGTTACAATCTTCCAGAGTCCCAAGGAAGCTGCAGACTAAGGTAGAAGACCTCCCATTGGACAGGAACCAACTCTTTGTGGCCAAGACAGAAGAAATCTTCCATTCAGTGAAGGACTTCCACACCACACTGCAAACCTTAGGCATGTACAACCCGCCTAATAGGAGGCACAAGTATACTCCATTTCAGAGACTGAGAGATATCAACTACCAGAGACAGCAGCGGAGAACATACAATCACAAACCCAAACAACAGACCGGCAGAAGGAGGGCTCAACACAACCAGTCCTCCAACAACCAACCCATCACACCCAAACGGCAAATTTGAAGATGTGGTTGAGGGTCTGAGTGACCACCCTGGCGATCCAGTGCATACCACCCCTATTTTCCACTACCATCTTAGGTCTTTTGGTCATCAATTGGCCCTTATCACTATGGACAAGTGGTTCCTCAAGATCATCAATATTGGCTACACAATCCCCTTCATTTCTATGCATCCTACCCAACTCCCTTCCTCGTCCCTCTTCAGGAACCCCTCTCATGAGCCCCTTCTACAAGTGGAGGTGCAAAAACTACTCAGTCACTCCAGAATTTCAAGGAAGAGGGTTTTATTCCAACTACTTCTGAACTGCCAAGAAAACAGGGGGTTGGAGGCCCATTTTGTATCTCAGGAAGCTCAGCAAGATCATATGCAACAATAAGTTCAGAATGGTGACTCTGGGAACTATTATACCTGCACTGGACAAGGGGGTCTGGTTGTCAGTCCTTGACCTTCAGGATGCATATTTTCATATATCAATACATCCTGCACACAGGAGGTTTCTCAGACAACTACCAGTATCAAGTCCTCCCTTTCGGACTCTCCATGACTCCATGGGTATTTTCCAAAACTCTGGCCATGGTCACAGTGTTCCTCAGGAGGCAGGACATCATTATATTTCCCTTCCTTGGCAACTGCTTAAACAAAGGTTCTTCATGTTAGCAAACACTAATCATGACAAATATCACTGAGGACTGCTTTTCTCACCTGAGTCTACTCATAAACACGCAAAAATCCACTCTTGAGCCAACCCAGAAGATAGAGTTTATTGGGGCATTCCTAGACACCGTTGCAGCCAGAGCTTATCTTCCTCTACACCATTTTCAGAGGCTATGTGACCTTTCAATGGAGTCATGTATACCCCATCTACAGCTGCCCATGCATGCCTTCAGATCCTGGGACGCATGACAGCTACCATATTTGTGGTCTCCCTCGTGAGGTTACACATGCGCTGCCTATAGGCATGGCTTGCATCCATTTTCATTCCCAACTGACACAACCTCATAAGACATCTCATACTTCCACCACTAGTTCTCCAATCTCATGAATGGTGGGCTACCACACACAATCTCCTTGCGAGCGTACCCTTTCATCGCCCAGCCCCATCAATGGTGATCACAACAGACGCATCACTACTAAGTTGGGGTGTCCATTGCAATATGCAGACAGTCCAGGACAGATTATCACAATCCGAGATATGATTTCATATCAACTTTCTGGTACATATTAAAACTGACTCAGATACCTAAATCTCATTTTCAAAAGTCACCTTGAAAATGGAACTTAATCACTTAATCACTTCTAAAAAAAAATCTTCCTTTAGGTCTTAGATACTAAAACTGGTGCTCATGGGCAAATCCTTGCCTTTGGGCAAAGTATAGAGCTATATTAATTAAATCTAATTGAATATAATGGAATGGGCTTTTTTGAACAAATTAGAAACTTGAAAATTTAGTATTTGGAGGCACCACTCAGCATCTTACAATGCTACACCCACACTTTCCCTGTACATATAATAACTGGTTTCACTTCAGATATCCACTGTTGATGACTCTAGACCAAAATTCTATTGTGGGGGACAATTTCCTGTAGATGGATTTGGTTTTCAGGACATGTCTCACTATTTGTTTTCTCTTTGAACTTGTCTCCACTTACCGGAATATTGATGCTGTGCAGATCATCTTCCGAGTTTCAATGTAATGGGTCTAGTAAGGACCGGTGTTCCATCTAAGCTGCGTGGCAACACAGCTTCATAGGTGATTAATCAGCTCCACCCAGTCAGCTCCATGCATGGAGCTGACTGACTGGGTGGGTCTGATTAATCACTTGTGAAGCTGTGCTGCCACGCCGCTTATAGGGAACACTGGTAAGGACCCACTAAATCCACTGCTGATGCTCTCCCCATTGACTCCAATACTGCAAGGAGCAAGAAACTTTTCCATTGACCTCTTGTAGCAGGGACTCTGCAGAAACTCGACCTAAAGTATATCGACTCCAGTTACATTATTCATGTAGCTGGAGTTGAGTATCTCAAGCTAACTTTCTCCCTTATTGTAGACCTGGCCTTTATGTCCACCTAATCTCTCTGAATAGAAGAGAGACGTATGAGATTCAGTCAGTATTACGTGATTCTGTGCTCAGCAGACCTATGCCAATTTCTGAGTCAGTGATGTGCCTCCATCCATGTTTCAGTCTGATTTCTGGTGCTTCAGCCCAAAATCTCATAGATGTGGATACAATGGAGTAGATTTTAGTAACTGAACATTTTATCATATGTGGAAGACTGCCAAATTATGATTTGCAATCTCCTAGGCAGATCTTGACACACAAATAAGTTTCTTATTACAATATGTTCTGTATTGAATAATATAAATTTCCTGTTTGCTGGTCTTCCAAAAGCTGTATTTCAAAGATAGGAATCTGTTTCCAAGATCACCTTGACCTGAAAGAAATGCAATATAATGAAATAATAAACATAAGCCAGGCACCCATCACAGAAATTAAACCATTGAACGATCACATCTACTGCGAATACAACTCTTTTTAAGATGCTTACCACAGTAACCTCAACACGAAGGACTGAAATTTCTATTCCTGAGACTAGGCAAATTAAGCTGTTTTCCAGCTATGGATGGTGGGGGTGGGGAAATTATAAACCCAATATGGGACCCTCATATATTTCACATCACTCTGATAGCTTCAGTTGAAAATGATACTTCTGTACATAGTACAGTGTAAAACCCTGCTTCTGGAAAGCATCTCTGTTTCATTAAATATTTAAACATGTGCTTGGGTGGTTTCCTGAATATGAATGGACTTAACTGCTTTCCTATATCAGGACCTAAGAAAGTTGAATGCCTGACGATGGGTGCATGAAAGTATCAATGTTATGAGGTGTCCCGCTAGCATCATTATAGAAAGGACAGAGGATGCTTTCAAAGGAACCACTTATTTTTTAAAACTCCTTATCATTATTTCTAAAACTTTAAAGTATAACCACTTCTGCTTAGCTTCATATCTCAAGCCCTACTGTATTGAATTAACCTTTTATGTTAATTAATTCTGATCTTTTCACAGTTCAAAAACATGCCTTACATTTGATCAGCAAGAAAACAATTTTCTGAACTTTAAAACAGCTCGCTGATAACTTCTCGAGCTAAGGCAGTGAATCCATGCAGGATCCACAGGACATCATAAATGCAAGTGTTTATCATTTAAAATTGACTGGAGAATCATTTTCTTTATTGTTCCTGTATGTGATCTGTGATACATACCCCTGAAACAATTTAAAACAAGTTTCCATTTTGCTGTGCAATATTGAGGGAAAGGTGACGTGTGGATGCCATTTCTACCTGCAGTTTGGAAAGCTCATCAAATGACTGTGGGTACGTCTAGACGGCAGAGTTTTTCCGGGATACCAGAGGACTCTGCTGCATCCAAGGAACACGTCTGCTCTTCCAAAAAAATTTTCGGAAGAGGAGACACGTTTTTTCGGCATCCCTGTAAACCTTGTTTACCAGCATAGATGGCCAAATGTCAGAAAAGCCTCTTCCTAAAAAAAAGAAGCAGTTTGCAGTTTGCATAGCTTTTTTTGGAAGAACTGTAGTCTAGACACAGCTTCAGTTTAATACATTCAGCATCATTATCTTATCTGTATTAATCTGATCTCAGACTGTGGGAATCAGAGACTGTCCCAAGAAGTTCTCATTTACTTCAGCTATTAGAGCATGAAAGTTCTGGTTCTTTTTGACTGTGACAGCATAATGGGGACTGGTAACTCTTTGTGTAGTCATGTTGCCTTTCTTCCCCTTGTTTTCTTGCTTATATTAACATGACAACAACAGAAACAAAGGGGGGTTTGTTTGTTGTTTTGGCTCTATTTTTTGTCCAAAGGGGGAAGGAAGCATTGCCACTCACATTTTGTCTTTCAGTGAACATTCTTGAATGGTTTATTTTGATTCAGTCTAACATTAACATAGTGGAAAGTCTCAGAACGGTAGCCATGCTAGTCTGTAACTTTAAAAACAAAAAGCAGACCTTGGTGGCGCCTTACAGACTAACAAATACATCATGAACTTCCATGGATGAAGTGGGCTTTACCCACAAAAGCTCATGATATAATATATTTGTTATTCTCTAAGGCTACATCTACACAGCAGCGTTATTTCGGAATAACAAAGAGCGTGTCTACACTACAAGCTATTATTTCAAAATAATGGTGATCTGGAAGACTTCTTACTCTGACTTCTGTAACCCTAATTTTATGAGGAGTAAGGGAAGTTGAAGGAAGAGTGTTCTTATTTCGACTTCCTGCTGTGTAGACAGCACTGCAATTATTCAGGAGGTGGTTGAGATTTACTGCCGAGGTATCCTCACAGATCTCTGGCTCTGTTGATGATGATAACCAGAAGGCTGCTTGCGTGTGTGCCCAGTGATGTGTGCCATGTCAACTTGTGCACTTAGTCTCCACAGCAGACCCTGAGAGTGGCCCCAAAGACCACAAACCAGCTAAGGATTAAAGATGCCAGGCCAGGTTTATTGTTAAGCAAAGTACAGTAATAGTTGTCAGTAGACTCTACTGATCCACTATGCCTATGTACTCAGTCAGCAGGAAATTTCCACTGCCCCCTAGGTCATACAAAGACTGTTCCCCCCCGAGATACCACCTTATATACAGATACAAACAAATCATGCCTCACTGCTGATGTATCAAGTTGCCACCCTCTGATGTTGTCAGGTTACCACCCTCTGACGCTACTTAGATACTCGTGGTTTGATTAGATCATCTCTATCCTGGGTCTGTCTCTGTGAGGAATGGGCACCAAGATCTTTTTAAATGAGCTCATGGTATATGTGTTTTCCACTTTTGATCAGTACCAATTACTTTTTCCGCAGTCGGTACCTAGCACCAATTAGTGTTTTGCACTCTCAGCCCTGTTCAGGCCAAGTTCTGTGAGCAGGAGCCTGCCTCTTGCTCACAGCTTAGCTCTGCTTTATGTTAGGCGTAAAAGCTAACATTGTTAGCTAGGCCTCAGGTCTCAGACCAGGCCTGTGCTACATTGGCTTATGTTTTAGGCCTTCATCTTACTACAAGCACCAAAAGCCGAATTAAGCTATTTCAACTTAAGCTACACAATTGACGTAGCTCAAGTTGCATAGACTTGTGCAAAAACTCTTCCAGAAGAGAGCGTCTACACTGGCATGTGCCTTTGTGCAAGAGATGTGCTTTTGCACAAGAGCATCCATGCCAGTGTAGACGCTTTCTTGTGCAAGAAAGCTCTGATGGCCATTTTAACCATAGGGCTTTCTTGCGCAAGAAATTCATGTTGCATGTCTACACTGGCCTCTTGCACAAGAACAGTTGCACAAGAGGGCTTATTCCTGAGTGTGAGCATCAGAGTTCTGGCACAAGAAGCACTGATTTCATACATTAGAACGTCAGTGTTCTTGCGCAAGAACTCGCGGCCAGTGTAGACAGGCAGCAAGTTTTGGCGCAAAAGCGGATGCTTCTGCGCAAGATCGCACCAATGTAGACACAGCCTAAGGGTTACAAGAGTCGGAGTAAGAAGTCCTCCAGCTCGACATTATTTCAACATTATGTTGAAATAACTGCTCGTGTGTAGATGCGGACTGCGTTATTTTGAAATGTCAGTTATTGTGAAATAACGCTGCTGTGCAGACATAGCCATAGTGGGTATAGGCATAAAAATAAATTACTAACGAAATAGCAAGAAGATATGAGACAAATTTTATATCACAATGTTTCTGGTTAAAATCAGCTTGCTTCATTCTTTACTTCTCAGCGTTCAGCCCATGAATTGCTTTTTCCATTTACCTTACTTGCAAGTTTCATAATCTGTTTTTTCAGCTGTTTAGAGACAAATGGAATGTTGGCTAAATGCAGTGTTGTGTAGGCATAGGAAAGATTGGATGCTAATAGTCATCACTGGGAGAATTTGTACATAATCTGTACAAGCCCAATCCTGCTAAAAAAATCAATGAGAGCTTTCCTATTCACTTCAGGGTGGGGCCAAGATTTCACCCACGGTGTTTGGCAGAGTTCATTTTAGCTAGAAAAATATATTGCTTGGAGAATCACAGAGATTTATTGCAACATTCAAGGTACCAACTCCAGCATACACACATTCAGGCTTGAACTTCTGGCTAATCCCCCAGGTCAGATCAACAACATAATAATGTAAAAGCACTAAGATAAGAGTACAGCCCCATCTGCTAGAGGAGGTGCTGTTTACACTAATCACAACAACACTCCCTCACCAGTTAAATAATCATTTAAATAAGTCTTCAGAATCTAGACAGTCTGTCATCCACACAAGTTTCCATGTCCATCTGCCCACATAAGGACAGTTCACTCTTAGCTAATCTACATTATCACTGAGTGCAGGATTCATGTCCTCTAGGTCAAGCGTCCCTGTTGTGGACAGACTGTCTATTAAAATGGCAGTGTGTTGAGGTCTGAATAACTCCCTGGTAATTCCTACTACACAACTGGGAGGAGAGGCTGAGGGATTTGGGCTTATTTAGTCTACAGAAGAGAAAGGGGGAGGATTTGATAGCAGCCATCAACTACCCGAAAAACAGTTCCAAAGAGGATGAAGAGAGGCTGTTCTCAGTGGTGACAGATGGCAGAATGAGGATCAAAGGTCAAAAGTTACAATGGGGGAAGTCTAGGTTAGATATTAGGAAAATCTATTTCAGTAGGAGGGTGGTGAAGCACTGGAATTGGTTACCTAAGGAGATGGATTGGCAAAGACCTGGCTAGGATAATTTAGTTGGGATTGGTCCTGCTTTTAGCAGGGGTTGGACTTAATGACCTCCTGAGGTCTCTTCCAATTCTATGATTCTATGATCCCACCATGAGTCACAAGAACTTGCTAGGATATCTCCAAATCCTCTTCTTTATTTCTCTGGCATAGTTGCTGAGCATCCTTACTGTTTGCTGCCTCCTTTTTTCCAGTGAATCCATGTGCTCATTCTCAATGCACTACAAAGGCATGAGCACTTTCATTTTGCATTAGTAAGATGCTATTGTTTTGTTTCTTGATCATTGTGTAAGGTCCCCTCCAAAAAAGGAGTATGATTGGAGCAGAGGGAGCTACAGAAATGAGTCCGCCATATATAAAAGAAAATATTGCTTTGCTTCTAAATTTGCATTCTCAGCACTTCCACATTTCACATCAGAGTCCTAGCAATTACCAGTATTTATTTAAATGTCAGTGTAAAGACCACCAAATGTTTGCATATTAAAACAGATTCTATACCTGGAGGTAAGTGCAGGTTGGAAAAAGTGCTTACAAGGTGGAGAGAAGAATGAAATATTGCAACATTGCATGTTTGAGATAACCAATGCAATCACTTTCTATGTATAAAAAGCATTTATTTCACAGTGGGCCGATGTTATTGAAAATATTTAGTGTATTGAAGAAATTGAGCTGAAATATTAAAATAGTGACTGTTAACTTGTGGAGATATGTTAATGTGAAAAAAACTGGAGAGGGTGCTCTAGATCTTGTTCAGAGTTGATTAAAAAAGACACCATGAGGTACAGGGAGTAAGTCCCTACAGCCTGTGATCCTGCAATGAACTGCTTGTTATTTGCATTGCAGTAATGTCTCTGGCCCCCAGGCTTGTATCAGACCCTCCTCTTGGTAGCCACTAAACAAACAAAATGAGAGTGTAAGTTGATGTCAGTGAAGCTCCATGTGAATGCAGGGTCTGTCTGCCCAAGCAGAGTTCTCTGCAAGACTGAGATTTCTGTCTGCTTTGAGGAAGCTGCAAACCAGTCAGACAGCGATTCACATTCTACAAGGCCCAATCTGCTACTGCTTCATAAAAGAAAAATGTAGATGTTTTTGAAAGATTAGCAAGCAAGTGGCCCCAGGCTGGCCCAGCAATGTGTACAGTATTTTCTTTGGATGTTTGGCACCACTGGAAAAGAAAAATGTTTCTTTCATACATGCTGCAAAAGGAATAAGCAATAAAGTAGAATAGATAGTTATCAATCTGTTTGGATAACAAGGAAGGTAGTACTGCTGTTTCAGTTTGTACTTGTGTCTGTTGTACTAGCATCCTCAGATGGTAAACCTGAAGAGGTAGGGACTTTATCATTGTTTTAACCTAGCCCACCCCTTCTACAGCTCTGTGTGCAGTTACAGTACATGATTGGCTGTCTGCCCCTAAAAGGCAATATTGCATAATGGTCAGTCCTCCCCATCACATAGCATGGCTCTCTAAAAGTTTGGGGTGATCTGATAAACACAGCCTGAGGAGGCATAGGGAGAGAGGAAAGGGATCCTGGGAGGAAGTAGCACCGACAGTGAATTCTCAGAAGAGTAGCTATATTAGTCTGTGACTAAAAAAACTTAAAAAAACAACAAATGGTCCTGCAGCATCTTAGAGACTAACAAAACAATATAGACGGTATCATGAGTTTTCATGGGCACAACCAACTTCTTCACTTGTGACATACAAGTGAATTCTGTTACTGTCTTTAAGACCCTGGACCCTGGAGTCTGGAAGACAGAGTAAGGCAGCGCTTCCCTCTCACCCAGACCTCATCCTTTTTCATAGAAGGGCAGATGTCTAGAAGGCCCAGAGGTTGCAGGGAGCTGCAGGAGAAGGCTGCAAAGCCCCCAGAGGAGTAAGTGGGGTCAGCTGAGGGAGATAAATTGCAACCCAGCTCCAGGAAGAGAGGTGGGGTCTTCTGACAAGGGGAGGGACATTTGTGTGATCTACTCAAGCTCCACAAGGACAGCTGGGACTCAGTCAGTCTAAGAGCAAACCCTGAGAGCACTAGGAACAGAGGCTAGAGGGCAGGCTTTAGAGAAACCCTGAAAGGCAAAGCTTTTTGTTTATTTGGGGTTGGTTGTTATGGCCCCTTTCATATGAGTTTTTTTCATAAAGAAGTCCCATGGAAGGCATTGCTGTCAAGCATGAAGAATGTCTGAAATGAAGCTATGGGTTTCCTGAAAACAGAAAGTGAGGCAGAGAGTACTTGCAGTGCTATGCTAATTCTGCAAGGCAAGTGTGGCCTATGACATGGTGTTATATAAATAACTTCAAAAATAGCTGCATTTGTATAGGGATCTTGTAAATAAATTTGCATGTCTGCAACTCCTTATTTGTCCATCCATTTATGTTAGGTCCCTCTCTTTGGTATCTGAGCATTTTTCAGAAGTTGATGATCCCACCAGTTCAACTAAACATAAAGTTTGTTTCCCTGGAAGAGAGATTTTTTTAAAATGTATTTGTCATTGTTTACCATTTTTGGCAAGATGTAGCAAAGCGTTGGGTTTCGATTTTGTCCTGACAGCAGTAAAGTTTGTGTCCACTTTCTATCCTCAGGGGAGAGTCCCACCGCTATAGGCAAATGTAATTTATGTGGGAAAGTATTCTAGTGAAATGTCTTTAATAGGTTTTTTCTAGCGTATATGAATTGAAAGAGCCTCATGATTCATATTCTTTTCAAAAAATAGTTCAAAAGTTAAAAAAGAACTGAGGTATTTAACTCTAAGACAACTAAAATCAAAACAATGCTCTGAATTGGCAGTCCTGCAAGACTGCCTTCTAATGATTACCTTAAAAGACAGAAATAAACAACAGAAAGTAAATGATTTTTTATTGCCTTTCAGGGATTTATGGATTCATTATTTGTCAACATTCTGTCTCCCACTATGAATGTGAATTAAAAGTGAAGTTTAGTCAAATCTAACTACTGTATTACTGACAACAGTGAATGCACAAGGGCAGAGATTAGTCCAAGCTCTCACGAAATGTTTGATCTGGACTTGGCAAGCTTTCAGGTTTTGATTACATAATCCACTAGAACAAATGTTGTTTGACTGAGAGAATCCTACAGGACATGTGTTGTGGTTACAGCATGAACTGAGGTTTAGACCCTCTTGCAGCCCCTCTCCAGGCTTTGCTTCCTTCACTTCACTCCGGTGTGAAACCATAGGCTACTTCTACACTGCAGCACTATTTTGGGGAACCGGACAGCATCAAATTTTGAAATAAGCTATTTCGAAATAACACTGAAATAAGATGTGCAATTTGAGCTACGCAAATTGTGTATCTTATTTCGACCGACGGTGCAGTGTAGACACACCCATATAGTTCTACTGCTCTTAAATGGGGGTAAGGAGGATTACATCCCAATCTACTGCCTGTGAAAAATGACAAGGCCAAATTATTCAGTGCCTACGAGAATAATTGCCTTTTCCCTCCAAAAGCCTGTGACCAGTGTCTGAGTCCTGACACAAAACAGCTTCTTGAACATAAAGTTGCACCCAAAGATGCATAACATTCCAAGAAGGATGTTAAAACAATAAAAGGCCTACTACATAATGAGTCTTGCCATAACTTTATCCTTTCCTTCCATGTCTTGATAAGGTCTACTCAGCCCAGACCCCCGCTCCCATTTCTGATGAGAGGAGATAGCCCCTACAGCATTTTCTGTCTAAATCTCTCTGACTCTTTTGCAGAATCTTCCTCCACCCAGCAGCTTCTGCCTCCTGACCCCTGCCTGCCATCCTTCCTTTCTATGAATGATTTTAATGGTTTAGTTTTCTTGTTATTAGGTGGGGACCTGGAAAAAAGAATCCTAATAGCCTGGATTCGGCCATGCTGATGAATATTTCCCAATTAATAGGTCCCCTATTTTCTCTTACAGCCCCTACTTTCCTTAGAAGTATCTTATCTCTCTTAATTGTTCTGTTTTCTACTTGGTTTTCTTTCATAGCCTCCTTTGATTTAATTCTGTGGTCACACAAAATCACGGGCAGGTAAACTGCCACAAACAGAATATTTATTCAGAGTAACAGAGATTTCCCTCATTTGCTGTAACATGCATGGAGGCAGATTCAAACCTATGATCTATAGAGCTTAGTGTAGGTGTGGCCACAACTTGAGCTATAAAGCTATCTGGCTCACAGCTTGGGCTGTAAAGCTCACTCATTCTTGTCTCACTGTAAGTGGTCTAAGTGCCACTAGCTGGGGCAGTGAACCACACCCACTACGTGTGTGGGTTACACATGCAATCTTCTCTGGGCAATCATAGGTCTTCAGATCAAATGAATGTTCCTTGCTATATACAAAGGTAGCTTTCCCTATCTCTAGTTTGTCTTAAAAGTGTAAATAATTGTGTTTCTTAAACATAAGCAGACTGACACTGGTACTGGACTGCCAAAATGGCTTTGGGGCAGGACAGGGTAACTGAATGCATTAAGCACTTGATGATTGGGCAGGAACATTTTTATTGTGTTGAGTTTGTCAATACCTTGTGAGCTTGGCCTGTTAGGCCATGTAGTGAGTGAGAACTTCTCTTACATCCCTAAGCAGACTTATAGCCCCTGGGCCTCCGCTGGCGTGCCTGCTTATACACTCTGCACAGAAAGTGGTTAGGGAGAGGCCTTGACTGCAGCCCCTAATACATGTGGGCCAGCACAAGTGAACTGTCTTGGGAAGTGTCAGGCTTTTCTACTAGATTAGATCAGCAACAAATGACGACCCTTGGACACCTACTTGGAGCAGGGAGGAATCCCAGCATCAAAACCTGACGTATCTGAGTTGTGTTGTTTCTAAAGCTATCTCTAAACTACATTCCTCTTTCAAAAGAGGAATGTAAATGAAGCCGATCAAAAATTGAAATGAAGCGCGGATTTACAAATCTCGTGCTTCATTTGCATAATCGCATGAGAGCGCTTTTTCAAAAGACATGCAGCTGGCGAAGTGGGTCTTTGCCCACGAAAGCTTATGCTCCAATACATCTGTTAGTCTATAAGGTGCCACAGGACTTCTCGTTGTTTTTTCGAAAAAGGGTTTTTCGAAAAAAGAAATCCAGTCTAGACGGGGTTCTTTTGAAAAAAAAAACCCTTTTTTCGAAAGAACCCATACTCCTCATTTTTTCAGGAGTACAGGTTCTTTCGAAAAAGGGTCTAGACTGCAGTTTCCTTTTTGAAAAACCCTTTTTCAAAAAAGTGCTCTCACGCAATTCTGCAAATGAAGCACGAGATTTGTAAATCCGCGCTTCATTTGAATTTTCGATCGGCTTCATTTACATTCCTCTTTCGAAAGAGGAATGTAGTTTAGATGTGCCCTAAGGACTAGCCCTAGAGAGATGCAGCTTCAAACCACCTTTTGCTTAGGGCATGGCTGGTGATGACTTTGCCAGGCCCTGGGTAGTGTGTGTGTGTGTGTGTGTGAGTGTGAGTGTGTGAGCGAGAGAGAGAGAGCACTTTGGTTCTGGGCCCCACAGAAGGGGGATGGTGCTCAGGTAGAAGGTGAAGTGCAAGGAGCTAGCCTCCCCCAGCCAATACTCAGAGCCACCCAGACTGCTCAGAGCGCTGGCAGCAGTTTAAAGGACCCAGGGCTGCAGCCTTTGCTACTGCTATTGTAGCAGCCCAGAGCTCCAGGTCCATTTAAGTCACCAGGCCACGGGAAAATTGTCTCCTTGGCCTCCATCCCCCAGCCCTCTCTATCCCAGCCCTGGTTGGGGGCAATGCCTAAAGGCACAAATCTAGCCTATAGCTTCTTCCAAACTTTCATGTCTCCTGTCTTTCCCAAAATCCTCTGTTAAGAGTGTTCTGTAGTGACTTATTAGAATCAGCTATGAGAAGGGCTGCACATTTTTCATTGAGAAGAAAACTTCCCCTTTCTATCTAGCATCTGCAACTCTGAAATTCTTTTGCCACAGCACAGTTAAAAATTCTCTTATTTTCTGCATGGAGAATATCAGATTCTCCAGATTCCATCAGAACATGTGCATGAATGCTGGCATGTCTAATTTTTGACACATTTTGTCGTAAATAAGGTAGCAGATGTTACGTTATCCACATATATTAGTTCGGTAGACAGCATATTTTAATTTTAATTTTTAATATTAACTCTTTCGTAAGTTATGCTACACACAAATACTAAAAGGGACTTAGAGCTAATATTCTATACTTAATGTTACTTTGTAGTTGGTATTAGGTGATTTTTTTGGATCTGATGTGGTGGGGACACTAATTCCTTAAGTAGGAAAATGTCATTGAATTTAATTACTTTCCTAGACTATATTTAATATTCACAGAAATAAGATGTTACTTGGCAGAAGGAACAAAGCTGGATGTTTATTACAAGAAAGAAAGAAAGAAAGCTAACCAAGGGTCAACTGACATGGAGTAGGAGCTTCAATGGACAGGACACTAACCATTAATTCCTGGAGAGCTGGGTTAAAGTCTGACTTAGGTCACAAGTGAGATGAGGAGTCTGTTGGTTTCATCCTAGTGCTATGGTCCTCATCCTGCAAGCTGCTCCATATGGGTAAAACCCTGCTTCCTTGTAGAACACCATTGAAGTCAATTAAGAGTCCATCCATACAGAGCAGGTGGCAGGATTAATGCCATAGACATTAAGTTCTAGGCTGCCCGATTCATTTTATTCATGACCTACATTAGACTTTAACTCAGGTCTTCAGGGATTAACAATTAGGACACAGTGAGTGACCTGATCCATAATTCTGTGTCCCATGTTATATCATGTCCCTTCCTTCTGAGCTTTCGACCTGAGGTGGGGAGAGGGGATCCACCCACATAGAGCAGTTTGCAGAGGTGGGTCTTAAATCAGGTCTCCACATCAGATCCTGCACACATTTTAGTGGAAAAGCCAATTTAAATGGTGACCCGTGTGATTTAAACCAAGCGTATCTTATATTAAAATCATTGTGGATCTGACATGTAAAAAATAATTTCACTAGCAAGTTTATTGGGAGCAAGTTGGTAAAGAAGAAACAGCTGCTTTGTACTAAGTTGCAAGAAGCAGGAAAGAATAATTTCTGTAGCATGTGGGATTAGTCAGTCTTTCCCAATGGGTTAAAATACCATCTTTGTACAGCATTCAGTATAGTGTTGTATTTCAGCCCTGTAATGAAAGGCTACATCTGGACTGCATTGGTAAATTGGAAAAAGATACGCAATTTGCAGTATGCAAATTGCGTATCTTTTTCCAATTTACTTTCAAAAGAGGCTTTTTCAAAATTTGATGTGTGTACATGTACAGAAAAAAGTGCTCTTTCAAGCCAGCCCTTATTCCTCATAGAATGACGTTTACAGGGATGGTGAAAGAGTGCATCTGCTTTTTTGAAAATTTTTCCGAAAAAGCAGATGCATTCCTTGGATGCGGCATTGCTTTTTCAGAATACCTCCGGTATCCCAAAAAAGCAATGCCGTCTAGGCATAGCCTAAGTGGCTTTCAGAAATCATATGGTGATCCCATTTGACCATGGCAAATGAAGAATGAGTCTTCTGTAGTAGAAAATAAATGTTGCTGTACTTCATATCCCTTCTTCCTTGTGGTTTTGATTTCCTGATGATTCTTAGGAGAGATTATCCAGCTATTCAGGGTGTCTTAGGTAGGTAGCATCGAGTGGTGAACAGAGGACAGGTAAACAGGGAGTTTGCCTGGGAACCATTTTAGAGGTGTTATGGTGAGTGGTGCTTTAGGGGGCTTTGTTGTTAGCTGGTGAGGTGTATATCCCAGTGTCTGTCTGTACAGAGTGCAATCTGGTCTCCATACTGGAAGAGAGGTTAAAGGACTAGAGCCCAAGTATCAATCCTGTGCTGCATCAGGGAAAACAAAGAGTTTCTAGATAAAAGTCAGCATGTGGTACTGCAGGTACAGTATGCTGACGAATCAGTTAGGCCAGTGCAGAGCAGGGAGGAAAATTAGCATCAGAAGAAGAGAATTTGTGTACCCCCGGTGCAGAGATAAGAAAGCATTTTAAGGCTCTCTGCATAAGTCCTATGGTGGAGAATGGTTTGGCAGAGTTATCTGAGGAAAGGGATCAGAATGGAAGGCCATTGAATGGAAGGCCTAGGATGCATTGGAGGCTTGTGGCCTGGCCACGCCCAACCCCACAGAAAAGAGCAGAGGAGAAGTCATCCAGGCAAACTAGAGAGGGTGCTTCCACTGCAGCCAATCAGAGCCCCGCAAGCCGGTATAAAGAAATTATTGGGGTTGGCAGTTCCTCTCTGGGGTTATGTCTACACTACAGAGGGTTGGGGTTTTTTTTGAAAAATGGCTGTTTTTTCTAAAAATATTTGAATTACGTCCACACTGCAATAGCATTCTTTCGAAAGAACATCGAAAGAACAGAGGGTTTTTTTCTGACATTGGTAAACTTGTCTAGGCGGAAGAAGCCTTTTTCCAAAAGCGCTCTTTCAGAAAAAGGCATGTGTGGGCAGGGAAGAGGGAGTTCTGTCAAAAGAAGAGGAAAGAGGAAAAAGCACAAGTGCCATTCAGCGTGGATGGTATCCATTCAGTGTGGACGCTATCTTTCGAAAAAGCAGATCACTTTTTCGATGCACTTTTGCTGTGTAGACACTCTCTTTTGGAAGAAGTTTTTTTGGAGGATCTCTTCCCAAAAAGCTTCTTCCGAAAGAAGCCTGAAGTCTAGATATAGCCTGGATCTCAAGCCAGGCAGATCCAGGGACTGACTGACTGACTGACTGGGAAGGCAGCAGTACCTTGGACAGCTCAATGTGTAGGGTGGATTACAGACTCAGATGAAGCCCAAGTTCCTCAGGGTATTGTGGGCTAGGGAGAATTGCAGAACCCTGGACAGGGTGCTGTGAGGACTTTGAGATAAAAGGAAAAACTATGTAACACTTAAAGACTAACAAGATGGTTTAATAGGTGATGAGCTTTCGTGGGCCAGACCCACTTCCTCAGATCATATTCTGGAAGAAAATTGGCATGACCATATATACCAAAGGAATACAATGAAAAAAAGTGAACACATTATTAAACTGACAAATCAGGTTTAGACTAGAACATGGGGTGAGGGAGATGGAGGGAGGGAATAGCTATTTATGAGTCAATGAATGGCTAATCAGGGGTGATAAGTGGGGAAGCTATCTTTGTAACGGTTAAGGTAATTAGCATCTTTATTAAGGCCCATTCGTAAAGTGTCAAATTTAAGCATGAAAGAAAGTTCTGAAGTTTCCCTCTGTAATTTGGTGTTAAAGTCTCTTTGAAGTAAGATGCATGTAGTAAGGTCATTAAGATTATGTCCAGGTAGGTTGAAATGAAAAACAACTGGTTTTTCCTTGTGAAGATGTCTGATGTCTGATTTGTGGGCATTAATTCTTTGGCAAAGTGTCTGAGAAGTCTGTCCAATATAAATAGCAGAAGGACACTGTTGGCACATAATGACATAAATTGTATTTCTGGATGAACAGGAATACGTGTTCTTGATCATATAACTGACATGGTTAGGTCCAGGGATGGTGTCACCAGAGTAAATATGTAGACAAAGTTGGCAACGGGGTTTGTTGCAAGGGAAAGTTCCAGGGTTGGTATTTGTGCAGGGAGCCTTGTCCTCTCCTCCGTTATATTTGCAAAAGAGCCTTTCTCCTCCTTGTGGGGCAGTGGCAACACGAGGCAGCCTTATGCACTGAGGCTAAATGGGCCATTTTGAGTTTAGAACCTCTTGTGAAAGCCAGGCACTAAGAATAAAGCTCTTCTTAAACTCAAAACATTCATCATTTAAATGGGCTGGAGCTGATTATTCCAGTTTACAATGTGCATATTATCTATGTCAGTGGTAGAAAACCTGGAAAATGGCAGTCGGGGCTGATTTTAAATGCCTAAAATCTAATCAATATCATGGATATTTTATAGAGTATACTTTGCAGGCAGAAATGAAAATCAAGCCAAAGAATACTTTGTTTTTGGAAGGGTGGGAGAGAGAAAAGTGAAATGCCTCTGATTTCTGTCTGGATGGTAAGAAACCTCATTATAGCACCATTGCTACTCTGTTCATCAGAATCAATAATAACCAGTTTCACTTCATTGCATACTGCCCTTTTTTTCAGTATGTTGAAGGAATCACTTTTTTTTCTATAGCAGCCAAGCAGCAAAGGAAATCTGAGGACAGTTTGCAGGTAGAGAACATATAGGTGATGATTACCAATATTTTTCCCCATTCAATAGCCTTGAAAGAAGGCTTCATCTTTGCTTATATTATGGCATAAGGTATATCATATTAATTTATTCTCTTTAGTCTTTAAATATATTGTATTTTGTTTGTTTAATAATTATATGTGCTAATCTAGCATTTAAAATATGTTTGCAATTTTCTACTCTCAGGAGATGGGGGATACTGTAAATAAGGGTGTATTTTGTCATTGAGTTCTGTACTACCTGAAATTTTATATAAAAGTGATGTGATACAGATATGACAAGGAGTCCGGTGGCACCTTATAGACCTTATACCTTATAGACCAAGGGTATGTCTACACAGCAAAGTTATTTCAAAATAACAGCCCTTATTTTGAAATAAGTTTCCTAGCATCTACACAGCCAACCCGCTATTTCGAAATAAATTTGAAATAGCAGAGTGCTTATTTCGAATTTGGTAAACCTCATTCTATGAGGAATAATACCTAATTCAAAATAGCAATTTCGAAATAAGTGCTGTGTAGACACTTATTTCAAAATAGGGGGCCTCCAGCCTTCCCAAGGTGCCCTGGTGGACACTCCAGCCTCAACCAAGAACACTTCTTTCCCTCCCCCTTACAGATGTATTGGAGCATAAGCTGCTAGAAGTGGGCCTCACCCTCCCTGACTGAATTAACCTCGTTATCTCTAGCCTTATTCTGGCCTGCATATTTATACCTGCCTCTGGAAATTTCCATTACATGCATCTGATGAAGTAGGTCTGTGCCCACAAAAGCTTATGCTCCAATACATCTGTTAGTTTATAAGGTGCCACAGGACTCTTTGTCGCTTTTGCAGATCCAGACTAACATGGCTACCCCTCTGATACATGATACAGATAGCATGCCCTACAGCCAGAGTGAGGCATAGGTCTTTTGTGGGATCTCTGTACAAGTGTGCATTACACACAGACAGACTATACCTTTAGGCAATCTCCTTGCTCTCTTTTTGTGTATGAGTGGCAAAATTATAGCGGTCCATACTGCAGTATTACTACTTTGATAGTCACTTTCTGGTATTCATTGCAGGAGAAGAATTGCCAGGGACCTGGCATGAGTGCTGGGCCCCTGGGCAATATGGGCAGGCAAAGGAAAGTGTCTGGCCACACTGGGATCCTATGGGCAGGAGAGGGACCTGGAGCAGCCTGACCTTTCATCGGGACCACACACACACCTGCGCCTGGCAGCGCTGTCCCTGGGAGCAGATGGTGCCTCAAGCAGGCAGGCATGCCCAGGTGCCATGTGCGGCACTCCTCAGTCTGTGTGTGGGTGTGTGCGTGCCCTTGTCCCCAGCCTCCTTCCAGTGGTGGCTGGTGGTGGGAGGGCATCCCCCATCCCCGGGATCAGATATGTGTGTGGCCTCCCCAGAGCTTGTGAGCAGGAGCCCAGGGGTGCTCTGGGGCTTCCTCCTGGGGCTTCCTCCTGGGGCTGCATGGCACAGACTGGCACTGCATGTGCATCCATGTGCATGGACTGCAGCACGAGGGCCAGGCAGACAAGACCAGGCTGACAATGATCGCACCCCACCCCCACAGCACCTGCCTCCCCCGCCCTGTGTGTGTGAAAAACTAAGCACACTCACCTGATGATCCCTCCCCAGCCTCGGAGGATGCCTGGGAGACATCCAGCCCCTGGGGTACTGACTCCAGGCTGAAGGTGGTGGTGCTGGCCATCTCTTCCTCCTCCTCCAGCTGGTTGTCATCGTCCTCCTCGTCATGTGGGACCCCCAGGCAGGGGACGATGGGTGTCTCCAGTCCTGAGTCCGTGACCAAGGGTGGGGAAGGGGTTGCCCTGGCCCCCAGGATGCAGTGGAGCTCACTGAAGTAGGGGCAGGAGTGGCATTCTGCCCTGGAGTGAGAGCTTTGCTCCCTGATCCTGGGGTAGCCCTGCCAGAGCTCCTTGACCTTGGTCTGGACATACTCAAGGCTCCTGGGGTGGTGGCCCCTTGTGGCCAGGGCATTGGTTGTCTGGCCACAAATTTTGGCGTTCCTGCATCTGGAGCAGAGATCCTGGAGGGTCTCCTCTTCATCCCAGACCTCCAGGAGGTTCAGGATCTCTGCCCCAGACCAGGATGGCACACATCTTTTGGTGCCCCAGACAGGCTCCTGGACACCCTGGGCATGCTCCCTGGGAGGGCCAGCGGGCTTTCGGAGGGCTTGAGGCTGGACCATGGGTTCTGAGTAGTGTGGCAGTCTGAGCCATGCAGTGAGGTGCTGCTCCCAGAGCCGGCCCTCCATTCTTTCAACTTTTTGTCAAAAGAACGCAATTGCAGTGTGGATGCAAGTATCGTTTTTCTGGAATAACACCTGTTATTCTGGAAAAATGTTGCAGTGTAGAGGTACTCAAACTGAAACTGGTTTGAGGAAGAAAGCCTGCCATCCTGTAGAATTACAGGTCATACAATGCAAAGACCCTGTACAACTAGTGAGGCCTGGGAGGGAAGGGAGGTTTTGAAATCCAGAGCATAGGCTATATATTTCAAGGCTCTACTTCTCTCCCACACCTCACTTGTTGAGGCGGGGAGGTGGGGGAAAGGCAAATTACATTCAAGGTGATCAGGCTTCCCATTTGGGCACTGACACTGGTATCTTTTGTGCAAATCCAGCCTGATTAATAATGACCGAGGCTAATATTTTGTCATTTAAAAAAAATAATAAACAAAAATTCATGGAAGCCCATGACCTGTGCCTGTTTTTTCTTAAAAATAACCCTTGAGAAAATGGGGATGAAGGAGGGTCCAGCATCCACTCCTACTGGGACTCTATTCCCTCCCCCGTCACCCACAGATCTGAGGGGCTGGCACCTGGGAGCTGCATGGCCTGCAGTTGGTTGTAGCAGGTCCACCTGCAGTGGTTGGGAGCTCTAGGGGACCGGATGGCTGACAGCTGCAGCCCTGCAGCACCAGGGCTGAAGTGGAAAATATCACAGAAATCTCTGAAGGTCATAAAGCATGGAACTTACCTGCACCAGAGATCTTGCTATTTAACAGCAGCTTGTGACAAAAGAGAGGTGAAGAGTACAAGCTGTCATCAGACAAAAGCTTTATTGAAGAGAAAACTGTTTTGCTGAGGAAGGAAAGGAGAATCCTCAAATCACTTATTGCACTTGCTGGATACTCAGTCTCTCAGGAAATTAAAAGCAACAACACAATCCTGCCTGAATGTACTTCAAGGGCAGGCCTGCATCTGAGTTCCTTCCCACAGCTCTATTCCACACAACTCCGGGTATTTCTAAAAGCACAGGGTTAACGTGTCTTCTCTTTGCTGTGTTCAGCTTTTCGCTCGGATTCTTTTCAGAGACTACTGCAATCTTTGGGCACATTGGAATGAGTCAAGGACAGAGTGAGTGACTGTCCTGATTTTACTGATCCCAGGATAAATTGGGAGTAACTCACTGAAGTGAATGGAATTATACTCAGTTTTTATGCTGTATAAGTGAGCAAAGGATCGGGCCAGAGTGGTAGCTTTCACTTTACATGCAAGTAGTTCCGCTGAATTTTTTTAAATTAGACACTAAAAGTCACTTTTGCATATAGAAAGGAGAGGCAGAGCCTTCCTTCCCTCTTCCCCCTTTTTTGTCCCTATACAAGAAACAGCTACAAACCACATCCTTGAAATCTGTGAGCAAAAAGGTCAAAGTCACTTGGGGTATGTCTACACTAACCCCTAGTTCGAACTAGGGAGGCTAATGCAGGCATTCGAACTTGCAAATGAAGCCCGGGATTTAAATATCCCGGGCTTCATTTGCATGTTCCCGGGCGGGCGCCATTTTTAAACCCCCCTAGTCCGAACTAACTGCCCGCGGCTACACGCGGCAGTTAAAAGTTAATGCGAACTAAGTCCTTAGTTCGAATTAACTGTTACACCTCATTCCACGAGGTGTAACAGTTAATTCGAACTAAGGACTTAGTTCGCATTAACTTTTAACTGCCGCGTGTAGCCGCGGGCAGTTAGTTCGGACTAGGGGGGTTTAAAAATGGCGCCCGCCCGGGAACATGCAAATGAAGCCCGGGATATTTAAATCCCGGGCTTCATTTGCAAGTTAGAATACCTGCATTAGCCTCCCTAGTTCGAACTAGGGGGCTAGTGTAGACATACCCTTGAAGTGGGCAAGAAGAGACAAGTGTGTCTTGTCTCTTTCCTCCTGCACTGAACTAGTTTGGCACAGTGGGAACACTCTTACGGTGCTTTGTTGGCCATAAGGCTATGTCTAGACTGCAGGCTTCTTTCGGAAGAAGCTTTTCTGGAAGAGATCTTCCGCAAAAACTTCTTGCTCAATAGAGTGTCCATGCTGCAAAAGCGCATAGAAAAAATGATGCGCTTTTGCGCAATAGAGTGTCCAGACTGCATGGATGCTTTCTCGAAAGGAAACTCTGATAGCTATGTACAGAATGGCCACCAGGGCACCTCGGCTTTTTTCTATTGCCTCTTTCTGCACAAAAAAAACCCTGTTCCCTGTCCCCACACACCTTTTTGCACAAGAGTTCTTGAACAAAAAGGAGTTATTCCTCTTAGAAGGATGAATACCTACACCGGAAAAACACCTCTATTCATTTGTTTTACTTGCACAAAAATGCGCTTGAGTTGTGGACGCCCCGCAAGTTTTTGCAGAAAAACATCCGTTTTTGCACAAAAACTCTGTACTGTAGACTTAGCCTTAGATGCAGCCTCCTTCACGTGTAGAAGATTTCTGAGTCCACCACATGCTTCCTGTACCTGCTGTAGGAAAAGTCTTCTGCTCTGCACACGTCACATAGGCTATAGCTTAACCACAGCGTAGCCCTAATATCAATCCTTATATTATATTTTGACATAGATTTCTGTATTTTATTTTTGCATTCATCTCTAAATTGCATAACCTTTCTTACAAGGACCGGGTCTGTGTTTTTTGGGCAGTGTCCAACACACCATCCTGTAAGGGTGAATTGTTTTCAGATGAGGATTGAAGGGAACAATATTTGTTGCAAAGCAAGTGGCTTGTCTTAACTGACAGACTGCTAGAGTTGTTCTCTAAGCTTTTTCAAATAAGGTCTGCTAATCCCAGGATCTAATTAATTAGGCTATACCAGCATCCACACAAATGCTACTGGACTACATTTTGTCCATAAAATGTTACCTCCATTTATCAAAGTACTTGTCTGAGAACTGGGGAGCTTTCTACTGCAAGAAATTCCACGGGGGAAAAAAGTTGAAAGCACAGAGTACAGTAGTACTGTCACTCAAATGACACTCCAAACACACATAAGAATATAAGAACGGCCATATTGGGTCAGACCAAAGGTCCATCTCTGCCAATACCAGATTCCCCAGAGGGAGGGAACACAACAGGTAATCATCACGTGATCTGTCCCCTATCGTCTACTTCCAGACAAACAGAGGCTAGGGACACCATTCCTATCCATCCTGGCTAATAGCCATTAATGGACCTAACCTCCAAATATCTATCTAGCTCTTTTTTGAATCCTGTTCAAGTCTTAGTCTTCACAACATCCTCTTGCAAGGAGTTCCACAGGTTGACTGTGTGCTGAGTGAAGAAAAACGTCCTTTTGTTTGTTTTAAACCTGGTGCCTATTAATCTCATTTGGTGACCCCTAGTTCTTATTTTATTTGTTCCCATAACATAACTTTTCCTTATTTACTTTTTCTATACCAGTCATGATTTTATAGACCTCTATCACATCCCCTCTTAGTTTCCTCTTTTCTAAGCTGAGAACTCTAAGTCTTTTTAATCTCTCTTCATATGGGACCCGTTCCAAACCCCTAATCATTTTTGTTGCCCTTTTCTCAATCTTTTCCAATGCCAATATATCTTTTTTGAGATGAGGAGACCACATCTGTACGCAGTGTTCAAGATGTAGGCATACCATGGCTTTATATAGAGGCAATAAGATATTCTCTTATTCTCTAGCCCTTTTTTAATGATTCCTAACATTCTGTTTGCTTTTTTGACTGCCACTGCACACTGAATGGATGTTTTCAGAGAACTATCCACAATGACTCCAAGATCTCTCTCTTGAGTAGTTGTAGCTAAATTAGTCCCCATCATATTTTATGTATAGTTGGGATTATTTTTTCCAATGTGAATTACTTTACATTTATCAACATTAAATTTCATTTGCCATTTTGTTGCCCAATCACTTAGTTTGGTGAGATCTTTTTGAAGCTCTTCGGAGTCTGCTGAATCAGTGACTGAACCACAGTCTCAGTCACACCAAAGCCGAATCTCAGTGGCAGTAATATTTGATTATGCCAGGGGCCTAGATTAATATCTCAGTCTTCCACACACTGCTTTATAAATTAATTAATCAGTTCTCTTTTCCCTTCCCCTCTTTGTATTTCTTTCACTACTTCAGTTTCTACAGAGAAAGATGGGATTGGAAAGATATGGGTTAAATCATCTGTGACAATCATGGGATATAATACAAGAACTAGGGGACATAATACAAGAACTAGGGGACACCAAATGAAATTGATGGGTAGTAGGTTCAAAACTAATAAAAGGAAATTTTTCTTCACACAGCGCACAGTCAACCTGTGGAACTCCTTGCCCGAGGAGGCTGTGAAGGCCAGGACTCTATTAGGGTTTAAAAAAGAGCTTGATAAATTTTTGCAGGTTAGGTCCATAAATGGCTATTAGCCAGGGATAAAGTATGGTGCCCTAGCCTTCATAACAAGGGCAGGAGATGGATGGCAGGAGATAAATCACTTGATCATTGTCTTCTGTTCTCCTTCTCTGGGGCACCTGGCATTGGCCACCGTCGGCAGATGGGATGCTGGGCTCGATGGACCTTTGGTCTGACCCAGTATGGCCATTCTTATGTTCTTATGTTCTTATGATATAACTGACATGACAAGAATGACAGTAGATGCCATACTATGTACGGCCATTTTCCAGCAGTTCCAGCAATGGATCATCTTGCTTAGCTGCTTGCTTGTTAGTGGCTTTGGAATTTCCTTTGGGCTTGCCGTGAAATTGGGCTGCCATAGGGCTGCTGAAGCTTTTCATTTTTCCCAGACCCATTTTCAGCTCCCTCATGCATCTCACTTCTATTTATCACTCTCCATTGCTTTAACTTGAAATAGGCCTTTAAAATATCTACATACAATTTATCTTTTTCATTAATGCAAATACCCTATTTCCAGCGTCCCTTCATCTATTTTAACTGCACTCCAAACTTGTTTACATCCAGGGAATCAAAAGTAAACTCCACTTTACTTGCCCTTCAACAATCCCTTTGAATGCATGTATACCGTGTACTTCTGGAGAAGGAATTTATTTTAAAGCCTGTCTCTTCATTATCTGCTCTTATAAAGGTGGGAGCACTTTCATATAAATATAATTAGCATTCCAAGACGTTTTGATCTTGCTTACCCTAGTCAGAAGCCTCATTAGCAGCAATCTTCTACTGATGAGAAAACCTAACTTTGAGTTTTAGACTCTCTAGATCAAAGCCAAACTTTAGACTAAATTTGTCCTGATTCAGTTTTTTTTTTAAAGTATAACTGTTTTAAATAATTTTTTCCAAATATCACTTTTTTAAGGGTGTGAGTAAATGAGACTATTTAATTGCAGTGTGAGTGGTGGATGTCTAACTGTAGTTTTTCCTAAGGATGGATAGAGCAGCAAGTTCATGTTTGGGTTTCTTCATATTTCATTCATTCATTTACAGCAAGGGTTTCAAAAGAGAATTTTACATAGCACTTCCACTCTTGTTTTTAACAGTGCCAAAAAGTGTAAATGCTAAAAATCTAGAAAAATATCTAATACCTTCTATTGACTCAGTGGCCTGTGTCTTTGCAGATATAGGTAATAAAAAGAATATACAGAAATTTGTTGATACTCAATAGCTACACATTTAAGGCTTTATTCATGATAGATCTTTGTCCCACTTCTTCCCTTGTTGAACTTAATAGCAAAACTCTCAATTCCGTAAAAGAAAGCAGGAACATTTTATTTATGGTAAAATTGTGGCTCCTTTATAATCAGCAAGGGTCTTGCTATTGCTTCAGTGGTGCAAAGATTTCACCCTTAAAGTTTCCCCAATTAATGTAATTCTATTGGCTCTGAATTCCAACCATACCCAGGTACTGTAAGTTAAAGCATTAGCAGTGCTTTCAACATTCACACCTGGAATAAGCAGGCCACAACTCCAGTATTTTCAGTGGAATTGTCCCTGTTGTCAGTGTTCAGGGCAGCTGCACAGTGGTCCAGAAAGGGCACCTACTCCTGGTCTTCCAGCTTCGCAGCTGTTATTGTTCTTGGGAGATATTTGTGTCTCTCTTCCTTCTAACCAGATTACTGCCAAGCTGAACAGTTCCCTGCTTTCGCTGTGTGACTCCCAGCAAGGACAGACTGCCAATGCTATGCTTGTAAGAAACACACAGGATCTTTATTGGGGGGAAAAGGCAATACGCTGTGTTTATTGAGAGTGGCAAAGCAGTTAGTATATGCTTAAATAGACAGACAGACAGACACACACATACTCTGTCCCACCAATAGATGTTATATTTACCAGTCCATGCTCCGTGCATTGATCACGGTCTTGACCGATGCTCCAGTCATGTCAGGACATCCCCACTCTTAAAGCAAAATAATTCTCCTTTTATAATGGTTCTTTCCCATTGGGACCAGTGGGTTTTGCATTATCGTGCTGTTTTTCTGACGGATGTTTGTTATCTCCAGTTGTTTCTCTTGCTCCTTATCTTCTTTGTTCTGCCATGCTAAGCTGGTTTTGATCACAAACATTTTGTCCCAATTGATAAATGCTTGCCTTCTTTCAGAGCCATCGATTTGCCCACTGCTTACATCTTGATGGGGATATACAACAATCTTTGGCGTCTTTACTCTGTTCTCGGCTTTTTCCTAGAACATTTGGCCTTCACACTTCTCTCTCATACATTCCTCACTCTCACACACATAACAAGGTTGATTTCTTTGTTTCAGAGAAGCAATATGCACATTCGAACAAGGACATCACATTACAATTAAAAATAATAGCCATCATACCCTTTCACTTATTTCACAATATTAATTTTAAAATTTAAAACAAAATTATAAGACTCTATCCCTGCCTTGGAAATAGGTTTAGACACAATATTCTGGCTGGGGCACCTTTACCAATGGTAAGGTAACGTCCTTTCTGCTTTCAGAAAGGGTGGCTGCCAAAGTACTCTGAGGCACATTACTTTGCATGAAGCTACATTTTAGCTGCATGGCTACACCTACAGATATACTTAATTTCTCTTCAGAGATTGTTAAGCCTGATTCTTCACTTACAAGTACCATACAGGGTTTTTTTCCTAAGCAACCCTACTTTTATTCTTAAGGCAAAAGCATTACTGAGAAAAGATACTGCACACAGTGAAGAAAATGACATGTATATTACGAGACTCACCAGCAGTCACCCCAACCCTAAGAGAGATTCTGGCAGGATAGGTCCTTCAACCCCAGTTCCAGTTCCCAACTCCAGCCACCAACCCCATACCAGGTGATGACAGCTTCAGCTCAGAACAAGAACCCCATCCCTTCCAGCCCTAAGGACTGGGGCCCCCTCCACCAGTTTAAAACCAGGCTGTTTATCAAAAAACACTTTTTTGTCTCTTGGTCCCTGCAGAATCCAGTTTGAATTAGTATATGAGCACCTCTCCAAGAGGGAGGCGTCTCTCGAGATGTTGCAACCTGAACGAACTTCTCTAATCCTCCCATGCGGTTCTCCTGTTTACCCTTCCCATAGAAGTACATACAACAATGCACACACGACACCATTTTTAATTCAGGGGTACTAACCTATATCAATAAAGTTAACAATTTAATACAGTTCTTCCGGATATTGCAGGAAATTGGCTGTCTTCCACATCTGCTTAGATGCAGATGGAATTTGATCTGTTGCCCTCTGGGAGGGTGTAGAGATTTTTTGGTTTTACAGAGATACTTCAGACTATCAGGGCAATGTGAGGGGGGTCTACAGACACCATTCTGACCCAGGGCAAAGAATACAGCCAGGCCAGGCAGGCTTTGCCCCTTAGCAGCTGCAGGACATGCTCTGGGAGGAGGAATCATTTTAAAGGACACTGGTGCAGCCCATAGAAAGAAGGGAAGGTGCTGCAGGTTGCACCTGAAAGCAAGGCTTATCATGCCTGCTGGTTAGGTTCAGCCGTGATCTAGAAGAACTGCGTCATGCCAATGAAGATGTCATCATCACTTGGCTAGATGACTATGCACATGCTAAATAAAAGTAGAATCTGTCCAGAGCCCACACCAGGACAGATGGGCTCTGGACAAATTCAGGCCGTATTGTCATCACACTGTCCCACTTACTGTCTTCGCAACCCTAATAACTGTGCACCTCACAAGTGAGGTTTGCCTAACATCACCCTTCTCAGGTTGAGCAGTAGCATTTCTGTGTCACAGATGTGACATGCCTAGAGTGAAACATTGGTTCTGTAGCGAACCTAGAAGATTGGGACCATATCTCCTGAATAGGCTGAGAAAATAATTGTTTTTTTCAGTGCACTGGCAGTTCACAAAATCAGTCTGATCTGAACTAAAACCAAAAATTCGGGGGAAAAAACCTGACAACAGTGTCAAGAAAAATAAATTTCCATTTTTGTTTCTTTTTCTGGCCACTTTTAAAATAAGAACAAAAAAATTAAATAGATTTACAAAATGAATGGTGCAGGGTGGGCTGGGTGATGCTCCGAGTTCTTAGCCCAGTGTTTAGGGCACGCTCTTGAGATGTGGGAGATCCCCATTCAATTTCCATTTGTGCATAAGGTGCAGAAGGAGGACCAGCTGTTTTACTGTGAATATGACAGAAGAAGAATTAGACTAGCTACTGCTGCACACTGCAAGATCTGGAAGGCTAAAACTATTTCTATTAAAAACTAAAATCAGTATTTATAAACCAGTTATTGTGCCGATATTGCTTTATGGGCTGGAATGCTGGAGTATGAGGAAAGCAACTGAATGAAAGATATTGACTGCAGATGAACTAGCTGAGGGGAATACTGAGAGTTTCAATACTGCAAAAAATAAAAAAATGAAGCGATCAGAAAATGGCTAGGATAAGAAAGAATGCTGTCATGAACTATTCAAGAAAGATAACTGCAATGGTTTGCGTGTGTATTTCTAATGGACCTTGGAAGAATACCATACATAGTGACCCATCTGGCTACATCTACACTACGAGTTTTCTTGGCAAAAAATATGCTAATGAGGGACTCATTTGTATGTGTCACAATCTCATTTGCATATTTTCTGCCGATCTGTTTTTGTGCTAGGGATTTTTGCGCAAAAACAAGCAGTGTGGACGTTTTCTTTTTGCGCAAAAACCCCTTTATCTGCAGAACGGTATATCTCCTTTTTTGGGGCATAAGGATCTTGCGGAAAAAGGGGGTTTTGTTCAAAAAGAAAATGTCCACCCTGCTTGTTTTTGCACAAAAACTCCTAGCACAAAAACGGATTGGCAGAAAATATGCAAATGAGATTGTGACTCATGCAAATGAGTCCCTCATTAGCATATTTTTTGCCGAGAAAACCTGTAGTGTAGACGTAGCCTCTGAGTGCAAGGAACTACAAATATAGAAAGAGAGAGAATGCATTGGATAGACACAGTAAAGCATAACATAGAACCAAAAGTTTTAAAGATGAACAAAGCTGTGAAGCCTGGGACTGTAGCAGAATTTTTCTTGTTATTTTGCTATTGTTCCTACAACATTTTGGATTTCTTGTAAAGACTACTTGAATCCATATTTGGCACGCTTTTTCTCCCACCCTTTAGGTTTTGGCACCAATTCCCATCTAAAGGCAAGAAACTAGCAATTCATCTGACTGTTAGTCTGCCTAGCAAGTGGGACACTATATAGGACCAGTTTTCTAGTCAGGTGGGCTGTCCATCTTGCTGCTGCTCGTAGGTAGCTAGTACTGCTGGTCTCTTAATAGGTAGGTCATGGGATATGGAAGGTTACATTTGCATTGTTCATTGATACATAGTTGTTTTTTAATTTTGTGTGTAGTATAAATATATAGAGAGTCCAATGTTTTAAATACCTATTTTGAGAGTATTTAAGTAACTCACAAAAGTGAAATCCTGGGCCTATTGAACTCAATATAAAAGGGTGTTGGGAGGGTAATCCACTTTGTACCCCAGACAGCTTGTCATCAACCATTCAGGTCTCAACTCACATCCACCCACAATGGCTCAGGGAGGAAAAGCTACAAGAAAAAAAGGAACAGAGTGGTCATCTACCTGTCCTGAGGTCCTGCTTCCAGTACCTGCCGGGGTCATCTGGATCCAGAGTCCAACCAATCATCTTGGTGTTAGTTGTCCATCAAGCTGCAACAGATGGCAAAAAAAGCAACACTGTACTTTCTGATTAAACCTGGGTTTAATCCTGGGGCAAGGCTTCCAGCCTTTATCCCTGTTACAGCCAATGCCTGGTTGTGCTTGGTTCTCTTTTATTTCAGAGTCCTTAGAGTCTACCTTATGTTATCTTCTTTTGCTTACCTGTGCTTACCGTTACCTAACTTTTTTAACAGTTGCCTGTTGTAATCAATAAACCTGTTCCTTTGCTTTGCACCTGATCACTTGTAAGTTTTCTTTGGGTAAACAAACCTTTTGATAGACATGGGGTAGGGAGATGGACCTCAGATTTGTTCCTCTGGCCAAGGTATAAAATTCAGTCATCACTACAAGACAGAAAGTGGTGGAAAGACTTCAGGTGGTGCTATTGTTGCTGCTAAGCTGATAGACAGGAATCAAAGAAGAAAAATTAAAAGATTGTTACCAAATGCCATGCAAGACCCAAACCCAGCCCGTCATTTAGGGTAAACTGCCAAATGCCTGACCTCTGTAGAGAGGAGTAGCTAATTCACTACCCAAGAGTACAGTTGCCACTGTGTAACAGTAGTGAGTGTTTTCTCTTCAGCCTATCTTGATTTATATGTTTCTAAATTATATCTATTACATGTTTATTCACACATTGCTACATGCTTTCTCTTTATTAAAGATCCCTACAGCTACATCTTAGTCAATTACCTACCTCAAGCAATTTGTCTCATAACTAATTGGGATATGGAAGGTTACATTTGCATTGTTCATTGATACATAGTTGTTTTTTAATTTTGTATGTAGTATAAATATATAGAGAGTCCAATGTTTTAAATACCTATTTTGAGAGTATTTAAGTAACTCACAAAAGTGAAATCCTGGGCCTATTGAACTCAATATAAAAAATCTCATTTACATTAATGAGGCCGAACCCAGTTGCATTTGTTGCATTCGTTGATTAAAGTTCTGCCATTAGCTAATATCAGTATTCAAATTATTTCATTTTACTAAGAGTAAAGTACAAGGGAACACTGTAGATGCTGAGATAATTGTATGTATTTATTGTAAAATCATTGGCAATTTTTTCAGCTCTATCACTGTATATATAGAAAATTATGTATGCTTTTGTTGCAAGCAATAACTTGGGAAAGCAAATTTGCAGCAAGGAAGACTGAAACTTTCAATATTTTATAATAAATATTTCTGTTATGCATGGCAAAATTTCAGTGGTTGAGTGGGAAAGCCCTCAGATTTAGAGACCAGTGTGTTGTAGTGTATCGGCAGACGTACAACATACAGTATATATGTTATTACCAAACTTTTCTTGTAGTTTATTAAAGGCATTTATCTAATCTTTAAGTGGATAGACAGTAACAAATTTCTTGATGGTGTAATTTCACTGAATTCAATGACATTATGCCAGTAAAATACTTAGCTCTCAAACTTGAATTGTGTTTTGTAAATTTTACTTTAATCTATCACTGTATCCACCAACAACAGCAATTCATCATGTGTTCGGGTGCATGGCTATGTCACTCCTCCACCTCCTCCTCAAAAACCTAGGAAAACAGATGGGCTTTCATAGTAACATACAGCAGGTTCCTTAGTTCATATTTTCCTCTACATGACTATACTTAGGTTTTTCAAAATTTTCACTTGAAGGATAGGAGCAACTAGATTATTAGGACCAAATTCAAATGAATTCAAATGAAAATTGTTAGAACTAAATACAAATGAGTTGTAGTGACTCAAACACAGTAAATTCCTGTTCCAAAATTATATCATTAACTCTAAAGAACATATTTGAATGTGAAAGGATATGTATCTGCAGTTTTAACAGTCACCATTATTAATTTTCACCTTATCTAGGGAGCTGACAGAATTATTCTCACACCTAGATTAACCAGTTACAAAATGTTTCCTCCAGTCATAGCAAGGTGCCACATTTATATACAGAGGATGAGTACTGGTAACTTTAATTTGCTTGCAAATTAAATTGATAACACACATTGTTTAGACCAAAAATGGATTTGTTAAAAGTTAATTAGCTCTTACAAGTAAATCTTTCTGTTGCTATTGAATCAGAATGCCAGGCAACCACAGCTGAGAGCTCCATCTATGAATCTACTGGGTTAGTGTCCAGTCTCACCCCTTTCTTGAGGTTTGCCTCTGCTGTTAGCTTAATGAACAAAACAAACATCAGACTGTGTATTGGAAATCATGTTAAAATTACCAGCTATCACTTCTAAGTTTGTAAGCAGTTTCCAGGTCCTGCATGTAGGCTGGTTAGCTTTGTAGGGCTTATGCAGTCAGTGAGCAAAGAGTTGGCCTAGAACAGGCCTGGGCAAAATACAGCCCAGGAGTCAGATCCATCCTGCCAAACCACCGGATCTGGCCTGTGAACCCCCCTGCCATGATCCTCAGGCCACAGCTGCCACAGTTTAAAACACAGTCCCTGCGCTCTCTGCTCTGTAGGGAGGGGGAGGCTTCGTGCAATCTCCCCACCTCCAGCCCAATCCTCAGTTCCTATTGGCCAGACACAATCGGCCAATAAGAATTGACCTCAGCCAATCTCTCAGCTCCTATTGGCTGGAACTAGCCAGCCAAACGGGGCTGAGAGATTGGCCTGAGAGCCTGGGACAGCTCAAGCCTCTTTCCCCACACCGAGTTGAGAACCATGTGGAAGGAGCAGCCTGTATTTTCAAGTGGGATGGGGCTGCAGCAGGCTGGGAGTTTACCTAAGTGTCTCACTTAGGTAGGGGTGAGACACTTAGGTAAACTCCTCCTAGTCAGAGCCTGCCTCTGGCACCCCAACCCCTCCTGTACCCCAACTTCCTCCCCCAGATCACCATCCAAACCCTCTGCACCGCCTGCCCCAGGTCACAACTCCCTTCCAGAGCCTGTACCCCATCCTACACCCCTCCCCAGGCCAGAATCCTCTCCTGCACCCACACTCCCTCCCTGACCCTACCCCAATGTCCGACCCAGGTCACAACCCCCTCCTTCACCCAAACACCCTTTCAGACCCCACACTTTCTCCTTCATCCCAGTCTCTTCCCCCGTGTGCCCTTCTGCCCCCAACCTCCAACCTAGACCCCTCAGCCACCCCACAGAAAAGTGCAGCCCTTGACCACTTACCAAAATCTTGAAGTGGCCCCTCGCCAAAAATTATTGCCCACCCCTGGTTTATATGATGCACAAAAACAAGATGATGTGCTGAAGTGGTTCTGTTCAAAGAAGAAAAGCACAGTACTATCTGTACATACATGTTAGATCAGGGGTGGGCGAAGGGGCCTCTGCAGGCTGGATCCGCCCCACCAGGCAAGTTGATCCAGCCCATGGAGGCTCTGCCACTCCCCCCAGGCCAATTGGGGCCTGGTAGCAGGGGGGTGGAGGGGAAATACATGAAGCATACTCCACCCTACAAGGAGTGTGTGGCACTTAGAGGAGACTTGGCACATGCCCCTGCCCCCCGCCCCCTGCCCCCCAAGCCCTGATTGGCCTGGAGGGAGAGGGGCAAGCTTGCAAGGTCTCCTCCCACCACCAGGGGCAAGAGTGCCTAGGGGGAGGGCTGCCCAGCTAGGCAGAGGGGGTGGGATGGAGTTCACACTCCACCTCCCGCAGGTCCATTATCCTGCTTTCCAAATGCCAGAGCCAGTTTCAGCCCAGGGGCAGCCTGTGTTGGCTGTCTGACTGCTGCCAGGGTGGGACCAGACTGGAGCTGCCTCAAGGGGATGGGACTCCCACCACCCTGGGGCTGTGTCTAGACTGGCGCGATCTTGTGCCAGAGCTATGCAAATGAGGCTCAGCATGGAATATCGCTGAGCCTCATTTGCATAACTAATGAGCCGCCATTTTTGCGGAAGAGGCTCTTGCAGAAGATGGAGCTGTCTACACTGCCCCGTCTTGCGCAAGAAAATCGCTCTTGCGCAAAGCTGTTATGCTGATTATTTTCAGGCATAAAGGCTTTGCACAAGAGGGTTTTTCTTGCGCAAGACGGGGCAGAGTAGACAGCTCCGTCTTGTGCAAGAGCCTCTTCCACAAAAATGGTAGCTCATTAGCTATGCAAATGAGGCTTGGCAATATTCCATGCTGAGCCTCATTTGCATAGCTCTGGCACAAGGTTACACCAGTCTAGACACAGCCTGGGAGTGACCAGATAGCCAATAGGGGACCCTCTGGACATAGGGCAGGCTGGAGGGAGCAGGAGTTGGGATGCCAAGGGGGTGGGAGTGAACCCACTATCCTGTGCTCCCTAGGTGAATGCCTTGGCTGCTAAGCCACTCCAGAACCAACCCCACTTTGCTATCTTCAGAGGGTTCCTTATCCTACTTTCCTACTGCAGGAGCCAGGTCCATCCCTGAGGCAGCCTGTGTTGGCTGTCTGACTCCTCCCAGGGTTTATGGAGGGAGGGAAGGGACTCAAGTCACCCAACCCTACAGTCCCCAGGCAAATGCCCTATCCCCTAGGCCGCTCCAGAACCCACACCCTTTCTCTACCTTCAGGGTGTCCCCTCCCACACTCCAAACGCCGTGGCCCAAGACCAGAGCCTGCACCCCAACCCTGTACCCCAGCCTGGTGAAAGTGAATGAGATTCAGGGAGGAAGGGGGATGGAGTGAGCAGTGTGAGGCCCCGGAGAAGGGGTGGAGCAGGGGCGGGGCCTCAGAGAAGCGGGGGAAGGAAGCCAGGCAAGGGTATTTGGGTTTGAGATAGATCTTACATTGCCCTTAAATTGAAAAAGTGGTGACAAAGGTTGGAGACCCCTGATCTAGATGGTGTTTGTTCCTGCAGTGAGGGCAGGGGACTGGACTTGATGTCCTCTCAAGGTCCCTTCCAGTTCTAGTATTCTATGATTCTACGAGTCATATTCATTCTGTTATTTTCCCACAGGCCCTAGAAACACCTTTTGACTGTGGTACACCTTGTCCAGTGAGGACAATACATTTTTTGATGGTTTGTTTCAGAGGTTTAGTTGTACCTCTGGGATTTAATTCCTTTGAGCTGTGAATAGAGACTCTAACCTTGTCTGAGCTCACCAAATTCTTCTTCAGATTTTCTTCCTGAGTTTCTGCCTGCCTTTACTGATTTAATTAATACTTCTATGTCCCTAGGTTATATACCTGCTGACTTTAAATCTGTTGTCATTTAGCCATTATTAAAGCAACATTCCTTGCTTGATGACTTGGCTGCTAGTTACAGAACTACTGCCAAACTCCCATTCCTCTCTGAGAGGCTTAGAAACAAGGAATGCAAAGTTAAAAAACAAATGTAAAGTAGTAAGAATTACCTTCATAGTTTAAAGCTGAAAACCTTGAAGATCTGTAGGGGTAAATTAGGTTGTGATCTTGGTCTTGGACCTTCCTATTTTCCTATCTTTGATGCCAATGATCATTTGGAAAATACACTCTGCTGAAAACTGCTTAGCTCTTTTTGTGAACAGCTGTGAGCAAGGTAATTGATATTAACAATTATACCCTAGGCCTCAGACTCACTTCCCTTGATGGCTCTGCCCAATTTTCTGGTTTAAAGTCACATGACTCTTCAAACAGCATCTCCTGTTGGAGATGGCCACATTCTTATAGTGTAAGGATGAAGGGGACTTCACAGTGGCAGGCTCAGAGGAGATCCCTGTCTGTTAGGAAGGGTACCTCAGCCACATGGCTCACTAGGTTCAGGATGACGGTTTCTGGTAGGTTGGGTCTGTGACTCTTTTTGAGTAACTATGGTTCACAGTCCTGCAGTATCCAGGATGTGAAAGAGTAGCACTGCATTGATGCATTGCACTGTGATGTGAAAGAGTAGCACTGCATTGATGCATTGCTTTCATCTGGACCACAACATCTCTGACATCTGAGCACCAAGCCTCAGTGCCTCAGCTTGGTCCTCCACACTGGTTGGACTAGGAGATGCAGGATCAGGTCCTAGAACATGTCTGCAACCACCTTTGTCAGTAAAGCCAGACGAAGTAGACCCTGGCTGCACTCATCCCCACCTGTCTGCTATGGATTCTTAGCAATTTGTGTTCTCTCTACAAACATACATTTTTATGATATTTAAAGACTAGAAGGGCATTTTTCAAGCGTATCTATGAAAATGCTCACCATTTTAAAAACGTCAGGAAAACCACATGAAACATTTTAGTTTATGATTTCATGCAAAATATTAAGGAAGAAAGACACTTCCACTAATTTCATCCCATCTTAGATCAAACTGATCTTTTAAGTGCTCAAACATTTATGAACATTATTGCTTGATACGTTTTATTTACTTTTCATGCTGATACACAGCCACCTTTATTGGGACAGACTGCATGGTTTGGACTATGCATTCATATTGTCATCAGATAACTTACATGATTTTATCATTTACCCTTTCTCACTTGGCCCTCTTTCTAATGGGCTATTTCAGATTGTCTTCTTGGTTGAGGATTTGCTGTCTGTAGCACTTCACTAATGGATATTATTCTAGAGTTTGAGATTCAAACATTACTGCTGTGTAGATGACACAGATGTTTCAATGTTTCTATACCTGATTTCATTTAATTTCTATCAACAGTGTTTGTCCAAAATTTAATGTTTGAATGAATACAATTAAATTGACCCTTGGTGTTTGAAAACCAAGTCTGGGAACTTCAGCTGCCTTACAACATTGAGTTTTCCCTTCCAGTTCCCTTGCAGGGTTTGAAATCACATTATGTCTTGCTATAGAAAATCAGTTTCAATTCATTGTTTTAACTGTGTTAAATATTTTTATGCTTCACATATAATCATATTTGTAAACAGCTTTGATATTTTTCAAGATAGAACTATACAAATAAAATGCTGTTTCTGAAGCAGAGCATTTTGAGCTACAAATGAAAAATCCTTGTAAATTTTGTATTGAAGTATAATCACACAGGCTAAAAACTCCTTTCGTATTTCATCTGAACATATTTGAGCAGTTTACAAGCAGCTTCCTCTACTTTTGTAAGTACTTATAGGACTGGTTCTTTTCATTATAGGAGAAGGCCCACACCTATATTTGAGGGTGCATCTACACAGCAGGGCTTAACTCAAAATAAGCCATGCAAATTGAGCTACGTCAATTGCATAGCTTATTTCGAAATAGCTTATTTTGAAATTGGGAGCATCTACACAGCTCTTATTTTGAAATAGAGTGCTCTTTCTCCAACTTCTCTTACTCCTCGCACAATGAAGGTTACAGGGGTCAGAGTAAGAAGTCCTCCAGCTTGACAGTATTTCAACATTATATCGAAATAACTGCCTGCTGTGTAGACACAGACTAAGTTACTCTGAAATAACACTAGTTATTTTGAAATAATGTTGCCGTGTAAACGTACTCTGAGTGATAAACACTGACATTTGATGAAGGTTGCTGATGCAGCAAATTGATGTTTTCCCACTGAGGTTTATATTATGGCTTCATCAAGCTATCCCTTTACAAGGGGTGGAAAACCCTGTGTCAAGGCTGTTCCCCACTCTGACACTCCGAGTGCAGAAGATGGGGTCCTGCATAGGCTTCTGCTTAAAAGCTTCCCAAGATCACAGATTCCCTGGCCTTGTGAGATAGATGCCACCACCAAGTCAAAACCCCCTTTCTTTTTGAACCCAGGAAAATAGCACTTGGAACTTCTTCCAGAAGGGTACCCCAAGCTTGTTTATCACAAGAGAGGTTGGAAAAAAAAGGGAAAACAAACTACAATCTCTGATAGCTGACCTCTCAGTCGTAGGCATAAGCTGACAGCTTCAGTGGGTCTCATGCTGCCACTTGCTTCTTATCTAGATTCTATAGCAGCCCTCCTCTGTGTGACAATATTCAAAGAAGCATAGAGCTCTCACTTGTCATCAGCCCTGCTTTGCCCCTTCAACAGGAACGATCCAACAACTCCATCACAAGAAAGTTGTCCCCATGCCGTTTTTTTACAGCATCTCAAATCACTTATAGAAGTTGAAGGCTCATTTGAACAGTGATGCTCAGAGGCTCACAGTTACTGCTGGTGGCCAAACAATAAAACAGAAAATTAACTATTAGCATTCCCATTCTGCACCTGGACTTGGAATTGTGACTGCTGCTCCTTACAAGACACTCACAACCCACCTGGGGACATGTGTAGCCCATAGGCAACATCTCTTGGAAAGCCAAAAGGAAGCCAATCCAAAGACTCTTCTTGCATCTTACACAGTCCAGGCCCATGGATGGAGTGTGTGTGTGGGGGGGAGAGGGACAAATGGGGCAGTTGCCCTGGGGCCCGGTGATTGAAAAAGACCTGGGGCTCCTGGCTGCTGCTACTGCAGCAGTGCTGGAGCACTGGGCCCTTTAAGTCGCCCATGCTGCAAGCTGTGGGTGGCTCTGAGGTCTGGTGGGGGGAGGCACTCCAGAGTGTTGGATGGCTGGCCCCGCTCCTTCTGCTCAAAGCCCTGCCTCTTCTGAGAGTGCAGAGCCCCGCTCCTTGGCTAGCAGCTTGCGGAGGCCACTAGAACCCCTGAATTTATAGATACTTTCTGTTCCCTCTGCTGTGCCCAGTCTCTTCTCCCTTGTTCCCACACCAAATAATCTCCAACCCTCTTCTGTTCCAGGACCATAGCTTCAAAATGTGGTGGGTAGATATTGTTAAATCTCTGGAGAAGGTCTACATGAAGTCTAGCTGTGCTTGCTACTCTGTTTCAATCTCAAACGTCCAATGTATGCTAGGCTTGGTGTGCTTCAGGGGCTAGTGTTGTTGTGCCAACAGTCTTCATTCACACAGTGCTGGTTGATGAGAGGCTGGGCAGGTAGCTACAGCATCTACTGATTTAGTGCATTCCTACTGCAACCGCCAGTGGTCTGACTTCTGTGGAAACCCTGCGGAAGATTAAAATTGCCTTCACCCTCATCCATTTCATCTTTGCAGCCATGCAGTTTTGTCCTTAGGAAGGGTGTAAGGACAAGATACTAGATTTACTCCTTGTGGATCAGAGAGATACAAATTGCAGCTTCTTGCCTCTCAGAAGAGCCTCCACATTGTGCTCCTGGCGCCTTTGTCACAACCTCTCTCTAGTCAGTGCTGCTCACTTCTTGGTGTAGCATTGGCTCGCTGGAGGAGGGGTTACAAAAGCCTTTTAATTACACTCTCTCTCTCTGCATAGACTTTGTACCATGGTTCCTTGCCAGAGCCTGTGTTGGCTATTGCCAGTATATTGAAATTTCACTTAAGGAAGATCCTGTAGTAATCAGAAAGTAGTTTTTCTTTCGCTTTAACTTCTATAATATGCTTTAGTTCAGGATTTATCTTGCACTTACTTACTTTTCTGTAACAATATGCCCCTTGCCAGGCAGCAATATCCAAATATTTCAGATATCAGAAGTAGCAAGACATCATTGCTTTAACGAACCTTACTCCAAGTACATGTTCAATAACTCATGAAAAGGCTAGTTGTCAGGGGCATTTTTTCATCTGAAACTTTAGAGAATGTTGTCCTCTTCCCCTCCCCCAGGATTAAAACAATGTATTTTTAATCCAAAAATGATTTGAAGTTGGATTGAGAAAAACAAGAATGGCCAAAAGTTTAGATTCAACTCTGAAAACAAAAAGGCTGCACTCATTATAGAAAAGAGAATTCTGACTGATTTAAAGATGGTGAGTTCAGATGAAGGAAAGGAAGCATCACAGTTTTACACTTAGGCTTTGTCTACACTACCACTTTTGTCAGCAAAACACACCCTTGTACCTCAGTAAAGTCTGTAGTGTAGACGTAGCCTTAAATATATTAGAATTATGTGAACACTACACCAGTGTTATGAGTACTCTTGGGGTACTAGAGAGACGTCTTGGGGGGGGGTACATTAACACAGCTGAAATTTGGAGAAAACTGAATTTTATTTTAAGTTTCATAGTGTTTTATGATTTTTGTACTTTTTATACCCAAAAATTTCATCGCCCGCCTGGCTATGATTAAATTGTTTAAACAAATGTGTTGCAATGGTAGATCAAATTTTGTATATCTGAAAACTGTAGGTACTGGGGGTACTTATAATTTTTTAAAAGAGGTACTTTATAAAAAAAGGTTGAGAAACACTGCACTAGATGACATTGAAATAATTTGCTTATAGCAGGACACTCATAGATACTTTAAGGTCCTGCGTTCAGGACTCCTAGTTTTAAATTTTTCTGTGATTATGCCTACTGCAGAAATGAGGGATAGCTACTGAAATGTGTAATATATACATAGGATCTATCTTTCTCCTCAGGTCACACTCTGGCTGTCCCTTCTCCCTGCTTTTGTTTCTTTTTAGAAATGTATTGATTAGCATCTTTTTAAAAATAGAGAGACATTTCGAGATAGCAATGGCTCTGTAATTGATTTTGAACTCCACTGTAACAATAACCATTCAGAGATCCTGTAGACCAGTGGGAATAGAATGAGTCTGGGAAATAGTAGATGCAGGAAAGAACGTGGAAATCTAATTCACAACTAAAATTATTCTAAAGTGGGTTTTAAGTGTAAATAACAAATATAATGAGGTTCAGATTGTGGCATACCAAAACATAAAGGATTCTAGGTTATTTGGGGAGGATTACAAATATTGCTGCACTACAAGCAAAGCTACTACAAAAAGCAAGTCTTGCAGGGCAAATATAATTCTACAGAAACTGAACACGGCATCAGCCTAGCTAGATATTGAAGACTGGTGTGTCCGTTTAAATATTCCAGCAAATTCAGACACCAGTGGTGCGGGAACAATTTGTATAGCAGGGATGCAGAGAGTCACTGAACCAAATGGCAATCCCTGTAGATAATGGAAACCATTTCAAGATAGAGGGCACTGCACAGGCCCACCAACAGGGGACAAAGGGAGCAACTGCACAGGGCCCAGTGATTCAAAAGGGCTTGGGGCTCCCATCTGCCACTGCTGCAAAAGCTGGTTCTGAGGGCTGGCTGGGAGGAGGGGCGTGGCGCAGCATGGTCCGGGGGAGCTGAGGGCTGCTTGAGGCCCTGCCCCTTCTGGGAATACAGAGCCAACACTCCCACCTACCCATGGGCCTAGCAGTTCTATTGGCCTCGCTAGTGTGGCAGCAGGCTTAGATCCAGCACCCATACCAAAGACTGTCCTTTCTTTTAAATAATTCTGCATATTTCAAGGATATATGGTCCTCATTTGGGTCCCAGTCTAGCAAGGTACTTAAGCACATGGCTAACTTTAAGCATTCAGTGTGCTACTGACTTCAATGGGATGAATCTCTTGCTTAAAGTAGGGTTGTGCTGGACTGGGACCTCAGGACGTGGCTGAATGTATATTGGAATCAAAGGAAAATCTTCATCATACTAAGGTTAGTTTAATGCTTGATTTTACTCATTCAACTAAACACTATCATAAGACTCCTATAGACTCTGGGGGTGCAGGATCAAGGCATTATCTACATATATATTTTAGAGTCCATCTGTCTGTCTGTGAGTCCGTTTGTTCAAGAACTCCTCTTAAATAGTAAGAGCTAGGGCAGTGGTTCTGAAAGTTTTTGGCCTGTGGCCCACCCTGCTCAATGCAAACCTTTCAGCGGGCCACCAGCCAAACACCCGTGATCACAAAATGGGCGCAGGAATGGGCTTGAGGTGGGGGGGTCTGGCTGGGATAGTGGGTGAAAAAGCAGGTTGAGAGGGGTGTCTGGTCAGAAAGGAGGATGTAGGAGCAAGTGGGAGTGTGGGATCTCAGTGGGAGGAGGGGAGTGTGAGGGCGATGGGGGTGTAGAGTCTGGGGATGAGGGAGATGGGGGTGCTTATCTGACTCTGTGCCCCCAGAAAATGACCCCCTCTACTCCCACTGGCCGAGAGTCTGACCAATAGAAACAGCGATGAAAATATCCAGGCACGTGGGTTTCCTGCACTGCTGTTCCCCCAGCCAGGAGGGACGGGGAGCGGCAGTGCTCAGAGGAGCCTCTTCCTCCCTCTGCAAGCTGGATCCAGCCCATGAAGCTCAGCTGTTTTCCTCCCTCCCCACACAGTAGGGAGCTCACACTGGTGCTCTAACCTTGCAGGGGTGGCGTGCCAGTGTGGGCTCCCCGCTGCAGAGAGTGAGTCCATGGCCCACCTGCAATACAGCTGGACCACACTTTGGGAACCACTGGTTTAAGTGATGATAAGAGGAAGCTGCATACCAAATGTGGTCATTCTAGCTCTGACTGGTTAGGAGGAGTTCTTGAACAGACAGACAGACAGAAAGACAATCCAGAAATACAGATGGACACACATACAGATCCACAGACAGTCTCTCTCAAATATATAGTAGATAATTGATCAATTCGGTAGCTAGATGACACTGTTTGTTTAAGGAGTAATTTGTCAAATTACAGTCATGGAAACTATTCTGCAAATATTTTTTCTGGCATTTAACCAGCTCTAATAAATGGGGGTGGGCAGGTGGGCAGGTGTGTGTGTGGGGGGGGGGTATTGCTGAGGCACACATAGAAATACAGAAATTAATCTTTGCACAATATGTTGTCAAAGGAGATTCCCACCAGCACAAATGTGCCATTTATTTTGATGTATCATCCTTACAACACAGCACCTTTTATCTTCAATAGTAATGTGTTATGATTTCTTCCCAGGCTAGAAGGACTGCAAGTGATTCCTAGGGAAGGCTTAACCCCCCCCCCCCGTTTTATTATTATTATTATTATTATTAATAATAATAATAATAATAATAATAATAATAATAGGCTTTAAGTCTTCCCTACGATCTCTTGCAGTCTACATCCTGGTCACACTAAGCTCATTGACAAAATTCCCACTTACTTCAGTGGATTCTGGATTTAACTCTTAGGCAGTGTATCTATTCCCATGATTGGCTATGGCCCTGGAGCTATTAGGTTTATGTGGCTGGGGTTGCCCCAACAGGAAGTGGGGGGACCCGCAGTGCTCACAATCCAAGTATATGATGAGAAAAAGTTATATTATCTCAGTTTTCCAGATGGGGAACTGAAGCAAAAGGAAATGAAGTGACTCGCACAAGATGACACAAGAAGTCCATGTGCCAGTGGTGTTGTAGCTGTGCAGGTTCCAGGGAACTTCTGTTGGTCAGAAGGACAAGCCTTTGAGTTTATACAGAGTTCTTCAGGTCTGGGGATTTTCCAAATTACAGCTATGGGTGGAATAGATTGTTTAGCCTAAGTAGTGAATAGGTATTTCAAGAGACCATTTAAGGTGAAGGGGCCAATTAACACCCCTCCAGAAAAGGGAAGAAGCACCTGCAGGGATTGCTAGTAGATTATAAATTGTTTAATAAGCCATAAATCCAGTGTCTCTGTGCCATCCATGAGTGTTAGAGTCTAGCAGTGTAATGAATTTAAGCTCCCACGCTCATATTTTTTGAAATTGTTGTGCAGGTTTCCTTTGAGGATGTGGACTAATAGGTGAGATGAAGAGAGATTGCTTTGTGAAAAGTGTCCACCCACAGGTGATTGGGGGGTGGTTTTTGTCTCTTATCATTCAGAAGTGGGGGGTGAGCATCCTGGCTAATATGAACTAATGCATAGGATGAGTTCTGGCCTCACCACTCGGTGCCTGTCTTCAGCAGATGTCATTGCACATCGCACAAATATGTGTGAGGGCAGCGCCTGGCCCTTCAAAGTTCTGACTAACTCACACGTGAGAAAATCAAAATGGCAGAGCCACAGTTGAATGTGTGGAACAGAATAACTGTAACACCAATGGTATTGCAAAAATATTCTTTGTGCTTTTGGCTTCTTTGTTTCATTCTGCGGGCACTATTTAATGCTGTGGTCACCAACCAGTCAATCGCGATCAATTGGTCGATTGCGGGGGCACTGCCAGTCAATCGCGAGGCAGTATGCCCAGCCCGCCTTTGTTCCCCCACCCCCAATGAGGAGCCCACACTGGTGCTACAGCTTCGCACAAAAATAGAGCTAGCTCCAGCTTCCTGCGGCGTGGGGAGGAAGTCCCGCGGCTCTGTGCCAGATTCGGCTCCAGATCTGGTATGGAGCCTCAGGACTTCCCCTCCATGCCACAGGAAGGAAGGAAGGCAGCACGGGGAAGGAAGGGAAGACAAGAAAGCACGCACTCCTCCCCTGCCCACAACAGCGCACATGCTTTCTGTCTTCCCTTCCTTCCCCCTCCTCTGGGGAAGGTGAGGAAGGGGGGTTAAGATGGCGGCGCAGGATCCAGAGTGGCTGGATTTCTTAAAGAAGCCGTATGTGCACTTCTTGCAGCATTACCTGCAGATCCTGCCCCAGAGATCCTCATCCCTGGAGACCCCCAGGTACCAGCTGAGCTGCTCTTGCCTCCTCTCCCCTGGCCAGACCCCCACCAGTGCCCCCCCACCAGGACCCTGCTGCTCCCTGGCCACACCCCCACCAGCACCCTGTCCCCTGGCTAGACACCATCCAGCACCCTGCTCCTGCTCCCTCCCTCCTGGCCAGACACCTACCCCAAGCTTGCTCTTGCACCCCCATCCCTACCCCACTCACTGGAAGCCCAGTCCCACACAATGGATCCTCATTCTTGGCCCCACTTCAGAGTGTAGAGGGGCCCACAAAATCCACTAACCCTGGAACTGCAGAAGAGTTAATCTGGCCTGAGGCTTTCAACTTCAGTCCCACCTACCCTTCTCCCCTCCCATGGGGCAGGAGTGCCAGAGGAGGGAGGTGCCTCAGTGAGGCTTGGGGAGGGGGGGATTCGAGGGGTTGGTTTTTTTCTTCTCACTTGTGTGGTCCCTGACTGATTTTTCTGTGGGTCAGTAGCCACTGACTCAAAACAGGTTTCCCACTCCTCCCATAAAGACAATGCTGAAACATTTTGTGTTTGGCATAATATTTTATTTAAAAATGAAGCCTGGCCAACAAGCTCCCAATTGGGGCCAAGCCCCCATCTGGCCGCAGCATCATAACACTCCTGCACCCCCCACAAACCCCAACCGTGAGCCCATCATACACCTGAACCTCCTGCTCTGAAACCCTCACATCTCCAAACTCCTGCACCCCCACATCCCCAGTCTTGTGCCACAACACTCCTGCACCATCCACACACCACAAACCTGTGCCCTGAGCCCTTCATACACCCAACGCCCCCTACCCTGAGCCCCTCATTCACTCCAACCCAAACTCCTGCACCCCCACATCCACAAGTCTGTAGCTTGCTCAGCACCCCCAACCCTCTACCTGACCCCAACACACTCCAGCCTGGAGCCCCCTCCCTGAGCCTTCTCCACCTCCTCCTGCACCCAATTCCCTCCCAGAGTTTGTACCTCCCACCCCTTCCCACACCCAAATTCCTCATTCCCACCCCAGAACCCGCACCTCCTGTCTCAACCCAGTGAGAGTATCATAGAATCATAGAACCATAGAGCTGGAAGAGACCTCAGAAGGTCATCAAGTCCAGCCCCCTGCCCTAGGCAGGACCAACTAAATCAACCCAGCCAGGGCTTGGTCAAGCCGAGACTTAAACACCTCTAGGGATGGAGACTCCACTACTTCCCTAAGTAACCCATTCCAGTGCTTCACTACCCTCCGAGTGAAATAGTTTTTCCTAATATCCAACCTGGACCTCTCCCACCACAACTTGAGACCATTGCTCCTTGTTCTGCCATCTGTCACTACTGAGAACAGCCTCTCTCCATTTTCTTTGGAACCTCCCTTCAGGAAGTTGAAGGCTGCTATCAAATCCCCCCTCACTCTTCGCTTCTGCAGACTAAACAGACCCAGCTCCCTCAGTCATATGCTCCAGCCCCCTAATCATTTTGGTTGCCCTCCGCTGGACCCTCTCCAATGCATCCACATCCTTTTTGTAGTGGGGGGCCCAGAACTGGACACAATACTCCAGATGTGGCCTCACCAGAGCCGAATAAAGGGGAATAATCACTTCTCTGGATCTGCTGGCAATGCTCCTCTTAATGCAACCTAATATGCCATTAGCCTTCTTGGCTACAAGGGCACACTGTTGACTCATATCCAGCTTCTCATCCACTGTAACCCCCAGGTCCTTTTCTGCAGAACTACTACTTAACTGGTTGGTTCCCAGCTTGTAACTATGCTTGGGATTCTTCCGTCCTAAGTGCAGGACTCTGCACTTCTCCTTGTTGAACTTCATCAGATTTCTTGTGGCCCAATCCTCCAATTTGTCTAAGTCACTCTGGACCCTATCTCTGCCCTCAAGCATATCTACCTCTCCCCCTAGCTTAGTGTCATCCGCAAACTTGCTGAGGGTGCAATCCATCCCCTCATCCAGGTCATTAATAAAGATATTGAACAAAACCGGTCCTAGAACCAAACCTTGGGGCACTCCGCTAGTAACCGACCGCCATCCTGACATCGAGCCGTTGATCACTACCCGCTGATCACTACCCGCTGGGCCTTCTAGCCATCTTTCTATCCATCTTACTGTCCATTTATCCAATCCACATTCCCTTAACTTGCTGGCAAGAGTATTGTGGGAGACCGTATCAAAAGCCTTGCTAAAGTCAAGGTAGATCACATCCACTGACTTTCCCACATCCACAGAGCCAATTACCTCATCATAGAAGCTAATCAAATTGGTCAGGCACGACTTGCCCTTTGTGAATCCATGCTGACTATTCCTAATCACTTTCCTCTCTTCCAAGTGCCTCAAAATGGATTCCTTAAGGATCCCTTCCATGATTTTTCCAGGAACCGAGGTAAGACTGACCAGCCTATAGTTCCCTGGATCGTCCTTCTTCCCTTTTTTGAAGATGGGCACTACATTTGCCTTTTTCCAATCATCCGGGATCTCTCCCGATCTCCACGACTTTTAAAAAATAATGGCCAAAGGCTCCTCAATGACATTTGCCAACTCCCTCAGTACCCTTGGATGCATTAAGTCCGGACCCATGGATTTGTGTACGTTTAGCTTTTCTAAATAGTTCCTAACCTGTTCTTTACCCACCACGGGCTGTCCATCTTCATCCCATCTTGCGTCACTTGGCTCCTGGACTTCCGTGCTGACCTTGTCCGTGAATACAGAGGCAAAGAAAGCATTGAGTACTTCAGCTTTCCCCACATCATCTGTCACTAGGTTATCTCCTTCATCCAGTAGGGGCTGCACACCCTCTCTGATCACCTTCTTCTTGTTAACATGCCTGTAGAAACCTTTCTTGTTATCCTTCACATCCTTAGCCAGTCGCAATTCCATTTGTGCTTTCGCCTTCTTGATAATCCCCCGGCATTCTCGAGCTATACACTTAAACCCCTCCCTGGTCATTTGTCCAAATTTCCACTTTTTATAAGCTTCCTTTTTGTGCTTAAGTTCACCAAGGATTTCCCCCGTAAGCCAATCCAGTCTCCTACAATTTTTGCCTCTTTTGCTATGCGTCGGGATAGTTTCTTTCTGTGCCTTCAATAAGGCTTCAATATACTGCCAGCCGTCCTGGACTCCTTTCCCCTTCATGTTAGCATCCCAGGGGATTCTGCCCATCAGATCTCTGAGGGAGTCAAAAATCTGCTTTTTTGAAGTCCAAGGTGTGTATTTTACTACTCTCTTTTCTTCCTTTGGTCAGGATCCTGAAATCTACCATCTCATGATCACTGCTGCCCAGGTTGTCACCCACCTCTACTTCCCCTATTAGTTCCTCCCTGTTTGTGAGCAGAAGATCAAGCTGCGCACGGCCTCTGGTCGGATCCTTCAGCACTTGTACCAAGAAGTTATCCCCAACATTCTCCAAAAACTTCCTGGATTACCTGTGTACTGCCGTATTGGTTTCCCAACAGATGTCAGGGTGATTAAAGTCCCCCATGAGAACCAGGGCCTGCGATCTGGAAGCTTCTCTCAGTTGTCCGAAGAAAGCCTCATCTACCTCATCCACCGGATTCGGTGGCCTGTAGTAGACACCAACCACAACATCGCTGCTGTTGTTTGCTCCTTTAAACTTAACCCATAGACTCTCAACAGGTTTTTCTCCCTCTTTATACTGGAGTTCAGAGCAATTGTAGTGCTCTCTTACATATAATGCAACTCCTCCTCCTTTTCTCCCCTGCCTGTTCTTCCTGAACAGTTTATACCCTTCCATGACAGCGCTCCAGTCATGCGAGTCATCCCACCAAGTCTCTGTTATCCCAATTAAATCATATTTCTTGGACTGGGCCAGGGCCTCCAGTTCTTCCTGTTTGTTGCCCAGGCTTCTCGCATTAGTGTACAAACACCTCAGGTAACCAGTTGATCGCCCCATCTTCTCCATTCGAAACAGGGGTCCTCCTTTCTTGCTCGTTCCTCTCTGCATTTCTTCCCGGTATCCGACTTTCCCACTCCCCTCAGGGTTTTGGTCACCGTCCCCCGATGAACCTAGTTTAAAGCCCTCCTCACTAGGTTTGCAAGCCTGCCCGCAAAGATGCTCCTTCCTGTCTTCGTTAGGTGGTTCCCATCTCTTCCTAACAATCCTCGTGCCCGGAACAGAATCCCATGGTCAAAGAAACCAAAGCCCTCTCTGCGACACCACCTGCGCAACCACGCATTTACGTCCTCAATTTGACGATCCCTACCCAGTCCTTTCCCTTCAACAGGGAGGATGGACAAGAACACCACTTGCGCTCCGAATTCTTGGATCCTTCTTCCCAGCGCTACATAATCTGCAGTAACCCGCTCAAGATCATTCTTGGCCATATCGTTAGTTCCCACGTGGAAAAGCAGGAAGGGGTAGCGATCCGAAGGTTTGATCAGTTTGGTAAGCCTCTCAGTCACATCCTGAATGCGAACTCCTGGTAAGCAGCACACCTCTTGAGATTCCAGGTCCGGATGGCAGAGGGATGGCTCAGTACCTCTTAGGAGGGCGTCCCCGACCACCACCACCCGTCGTTTTCTTTTGGGGGTGGTGGCCATGGAACCCCCATCCCTATGACTATGCATCCCATGCCTTCCAGTAGATGGTGTTCCCTTCTGGTTTCTTCCTTGTGAGATCCCTTCCAAAGCATTCACCACCGCAGAGCCTGTGGAGAGAGCCTGAAAGCGATTACTTACCTCTATAGCATTGGGGGATTCCCATGCTGGCCTTTTTCCCCTTCTAGAAATTACATGCTGCCAGTTCTCTTCCTGGTCACATACTGCCCTCTCTGACTCTTCCACCTCCCGTGCTTGAAGGATTAAATGCTGCCAAAAAGATCTCAGCAAACTGAGTGATTGGGCAGCAAAATGGCAAATGAAATTTAATGTGGGTAAGTGTAAGGTAATGCATGTTGGAAAAAATAACCCAAATTACACGTACTACATGATGGGGTCAAATTTAGCTACGACAGATCAGGAAAGGGATCTTGGAGTTATAGTGGATAGTTCTATGAAGACATCCACGCAGTGTGCAGCGGCAGTTAGTAAGGCAAATAGGATGTTAGGAATTATTAAAAAAGGGATAGATAATAAGACAAAAGATATCATACTTCCCCTATATAAAACTATGGTACGCCTACATCTCGAGTACTGCGTGCAGATGTGGTCTCCTCACCTCAAAAAAGATATATTGGCATTAGAAAAGGTTCAGAAAAGGGCGACTAAGATGATTAGGGGCTTGGAAAGGGTCCCATATGGGGAGAGGCTAAAGAGACTGGGACTTTTCAGTTTGGAAAAAAGGCGATTGAGGGGCGATATGATAGAGGTATATAAAATCATGAATGGTGTGGAGAAAGTGATTATAGAAAAATTATTTACCTTTTCCCATAATACAAGAACTAGGGGACACCAAATGAAATTGATGGGTAGTAGGTTCAAAACTAATAAAAGGAAATTTTTCTTCACACAGCGCACAGTCAACCTGTGGAACTCCTTGCCCGAGGAGGCTGTGAAGGCCAGGACTCTATTAGGGTTTAAAAAAGAGCTTGATAAATTTTTGCAGGTTAGGTCCATAAATGGCTATTAGCCAGGGATAAAGTATGGTGCCCTAGCCTTCATAACAAGGGCAGGAGATGGATGGCAGGAGATAAATCACTTGATCATTGTCTTCTGTTCTCCTTCTCTGGGGCACCTGGCATTGGCCACCGTCGGCAGATGGGATGCTGGGCTCGATGGACCTTTGATCTGACCCAGTATGGCCATTCTTATGTTCTTATGTTCTTATGCCTTCTATCAAGGAAGTCTTCATCCTCTCTGATCGAGCATAGGGTTGACACTTGGGCCTCCAGTCCTCTAATTTTTTCTCCAAAATGGTGACCAGCTTGCACTTAGTGCAGATGAAATCCGTTCTTTCTTCCGGGAGGAAGACAAACATGGCACAGTCCGTGCAGGTAACAACAGTAGACCCATCACCATCCATCCCTGCTGTACTGGAGAAGGGATTTAAAAAGAAAGGCAAGTGAGTAAGGGCTGGGGACAGCAAATGATGGAGAGAAGGGGAATGGAGAGGGTGGGGACTCAAGGAAGGGGTGGGGTCTTGGGGAAGGGATGGAGTAGATCTTGGCTTGCCCTGACATTTAAAAAGTGATCTTGGGTGATCTTGGGTGTAAAAAAGTTGGAGACCATTGATTTGATGCATCAAATTACATCAGACCAGAGCTGGCTTTCAGGTGCTGTAGAACACTAGTCACTAATTAACAACATGAGAACTGGAGCAAACTATAAACATTGAGGAACTATCACAGACACTGTGGTACTAATTGCACAGGGTTAGCATACATCTGGCTTTACCTTGATATTGTCTTTTTACATTTTTTGGCTCCATCCTCTATCAGGGCAGAGTTTTCAAATAACAGGAAATGGCTGGGATTTTTCCACAGCAGACAAGCTGCGGCTCAGAAAGAACTCCAACTGGTCCGCTTCCCAATTGGTCCCTCCCTTGCATGAGTAGCTGATTTGTCCATTTCCTTGGAAATCACAGCTGCTGGATACTGCCTATCAAAGGGAGGAGCCCACAAAGATGACGACAATCACTGTGTCCTGGACTTGCACCAGATACCTTGCCACCATGATAGGGAGCAGCATTGTTCACCACCTCCAGTGAGTACCCCTGCAGCAGGCACCTCTTCCAGCACCCTCCAATCCACTCCCTGTATTCTCACACCCATCCAGCAGCCACAGCTCCACCTCTCCCTCCTCCCCCAGCAATGTCCTCTTCTTGGGAATGTGAAGGGTTACCCTATAATTATAGCTTTCAGTTTCAAAATCATGAGAAATATTTGAGAAGATGCTCTCAAAGTTCAGAGAAACATGAGACTTAAGCTAATTTTCCAGAGGCATCTCAGCTGTGCCTTTGTCACATTGGATATAAAGAGAAATAAACAAGTTCTCACTAAATCTCTGACATAAAAGTTCTCTTGGAATCATTCTGCCCATGGGTATGTGTGTATAGTATTACACAAGTTATGGACTTGTGACTTGTATGATTTTTCTCCTATTCTAAAAACTAAATTATTGAATGAATCGGGTTTTAAGAGGCCTTCTTTGAGAGTCCTTACAGCTTTCTAATCATGTGACTTCCCAAGTGAATAACATGTTGTTTCAATGTAAGTCAGGCTCAGAATTCCATTCACTCTCATCAGTAGAGGAGTTTTAAGTGCGCTGTTGGGGATGCTGACACATTGTGGAAGATATTCATGATTTCTCTTTTACTCCATGCAAAAATTGAAAATCAGAACCCAAAGTAGAAAACTGAAACCCTCAATAAATCTGTGCACCTGCATTTCTCACAGATGCTCTGATGGTTCTTCCTCAGAACGTACGATTATAACATTCCCACGTGTATAATAATCCAAGTACTCAAGTTATTATAGGGATGTTTGAGATTCAGCCCTTTCCCATTAGGAACATCTAGAATCTATGAAGATCAAGGATTTAAAAAAAACAAACCCTTTATGGAGTAGTAGAGGAGTCAGATATTTTAGAGCATTGTGACCCCATTCAAATGAGAGGAAGGATGAACTTATAGTAAGGCTCTGGGCCAGTTTTCTGGAGGTCTCAGTCAATTTTTAACTGCTACAGTGTAAACCAGGGCGAATCACTTAATCTCTGTATACGTCAGTTTCAAATCTGTACACTGGAGATATACTCCAAATAGACAAGACAGGACTAGGATCTTTGGGAGAGGGAGAGTTACTCACAGCCTTGAATAGTGCCTGGCACAAGGGCCTCTAAATGATACTCTAATGAAAATGATTAATCATAATTTATTACCATCTAATGACTGTGTAGTGGTCTCTGTGAAATAAATTTGGCCATCAAGTTCACAGTGGACTGGTATGCATATTAATAAACACATATCACATTTAGCACTAATTAACATGCTTGTCAGTAGTCTAAGTAGAGAGGCTAAAGACTAAATGGTTTTAGAGACAGAATTGCTATAGATGGAGTCCATCTAAGGCAGCATTGAGACACTTTGACAAGTTGCTGTGGTGAAATTTGTACTGTTCCTGCCCATTTGACTCCTGTTCTGAAGATACATAGACAGCTTCCGTTTCCCAGACTGTCAGAAGTGCATTGAAATATATTACAATCAGGCACATATACAAAATGTAAAAATTTGGCATTTTACAGTCACTGACTTTAAACTAGATGTTCCATGTAAGTTGAAAATAGGAGCTATATACCAGGGCATGCAAAATTATGAATTGTTGTAGACAGCAAAGATGCTTTAATAATCTCATGGATATTATTTTTGCCTCAGTGGTTAGTAAGTGGTTTAACATTTCCCTATGAACCAGGCACATGAACTCAGCAATCCTGTTTGTTTCCCTCACTGCTCCTCCTTTTGTTTGGGATTTTCCTAAGTACCTTAGTAGCATGAGTCTCTTTGAAAGCCAAAAGGGATTTGTGCTCCCAAGTAATTTTTTTAAAATTAGAACAGAGTAGCTGGCCACGTGTCTTGAAACAGAATGATGTTATCCAGAGGGCTGGAAATGAGGGACAGCATTCTGAATGCCAATGTACTCTTAAAGAGTTTGAATAATTTTCTGCAATCAGTAGTCTTAGCCTTCAAATCTATTGTGTATGGTTCTCAAAGTCTAGTCACTCAGTAAATTGCTCAGAGTGAACTCTTTATACTTTTTAAATCAATATTGTAAAAAAAGCTGTGTGTGTGTAGGCAGAAGGATGAAATAAAAGCAAATAAAAGACAGCTCGCAAAAGGCTTTTGATCTAAGTGATCTTACGCCAATTATAGGTGTTGCCTAATAGCTGGATATTAGAGGAGGCTTGAGTATTGTATTAAAAGCTTCACAGGTTATTATCAAAAGCTTTATACAGCACAGCACAGTAATTCTGCTATTTTAAGGACGGGATATTGCATTTCATATCTTCTTTTGGGAATTGGAGAGTATCATAGAATCATAGAAGATTAGGGTTGGAAGAGACCTCAGGAAGTTATCAAGTCCAACTCCCTGGCCAAAGCAGAACCAACCCCAACTAAATCATCCCAGCCAGGGCTTTTTCAAGCCTCACCTTAACAACCTCTAAGGATGGAGATTCCACCACCTCCCTAGGCAATCCATTCCCGTGCTTCACCACCCTCCTAGTGAAATAGTTTTTCTAAATATCCAACCTAGACTTTCCACACTGCAATTTTAGACCACTGTTGCTTGTTCTGTCACCTGCCATCATGGGGAATAGCCTGGCTCCATCCTCTTTCAATGGCAGTTAAAGGCTGCTATTAAATCCTCCCTCATTCTTCCCTTCTGAAGACTAAATAAGCCCTGTTTCTTCAGCCTCTCCTCATAAGTCATGTTCCCCTAATCATATTTGTTGCCCTTCACTAGACTTTTTCCCATTTGTCCACATCTTTTCGGTAGCAGGAGGCTGAAAACTGGATTTAATATTCCAGATATGGGCTCTCCAGTGCTGAACAGAGGGGAATAATCACTTCCCTCAGTCTGGCTGACAAGGCTCCTACTAATGCACCCCAATATGCCATTAACCTTCCTGGCAGTAGGGGCACACACATGATTCATATCTACCTTCTTGTCTACTGTAATTTCCAGGTCCTTTCCTGTACAATTGTCGCTTAGCCAGTCGGTCCTCATCCTGTAGCAGTGCACAGGATTCTTCTGTCCTTAGTGTGGGACTCTGCACTTGTCCTTTTTGAATCTCATCAGATTTCTTTTGGCCCAATCCTCCAATTGTCTAGGTCGCTCTGGACCCTGGACCTTTTCCTTGCCCTCCAGTGTAGCTACTTCTCCCCATAGCTTAGTGTCATCTGTGAACTCCTGAGGGTTCAATCCTTGTGAGTAACTTGTGTTCTTCTCACAAATTGCAAATAAACTACATTAGGGAGCTGCGCCCCCTGCTCGCTACGCTCACCAACCCCTCTCTCTCTGGGGGTAGGTGTCTGGCCACAGGGGAGGGGGCAGGAGCAGACTGGGGGCAGGGTGTCTGGCCAGGGGGGTGGGGGCAGGAGTGCACTAGGGGTAGGTGTCTGGCCAGGGGGAGGGAGCAAGAGCAGGGGTGGGGGCAGGAGCAGGCTGGGGGTAGGTGTCTGGCCAGCGGGCCAGGGGCAGGAGTGGGCTGGGGGTGGTCTTGGCGGAAGGGGTGAGGATGTTAGGGGAGTTGGGCTCAGATGGCAGAGGGGACACAGGGCAGCCTGGGGGAGGGTGTCAAGCTCAGATGGCAGAGAGGGCCTGAGGCAGCCAGGGGAGGGCAGTTAGGCTTAAATGGTGTAGGGGACGCATTGTGGCCTGTGGAGGGCGGGGGGCAAGGGCTGGGATCAGATGGCAGAAGGGACCCAGCGCACCCGGGGGGCTCAGGCTTGGATAGTGGACAGCAGCTCCTTCTCTGGGGTGTGAAGTGGGAGCCAGAGCTGGAGCAGCCCATGTCTAAAGGGGACGACGCTGAGGCTCACCACAGCAAGCGGCTGAAGATGGACTTGGGCAGCAGTGGTGGCAGCATGAGGATGCAGATTATGTGATGACATTGCTCTGTCATCCTGCAGGAATTTTTTTTATATATATAGCGAGATAAGATTAAATCTAACACAAGTATGGGAAAGATCCTCTCCATTTGCCAGAACCCTTATGTTTATCATTCTTAGGCCATTTTCAGACTTTTGGGGGTGTTTTAATACTAGCAGCTTGAGACCTCCAGTATATGTCTCTCACACTGAAGTCCCCAGTGATCAAGCAGTTTCTCTCCTCTGCGTCTCAAAGGTGAAAGTGGGCTGGTGTGGACCTTTACAGTGTGTGGCTGATGTTAAATGCTGCTGCATCAGCATGTTAAGGACCCTCACCTTAAAGAACTTGCTTTAATCTCACTGCCCCTTTTGCTCCCCTCATTGGTGGCCTTGCTGCAAAGTCTGGCAGCACCTGGAGTAAAAGGGGAAGCAACATTAAACTGTTCCCGCAGCAGCACTGCTGGATTCTGATGTGGGAGGTGAGGGGGGTGTGACGGCAAGTCGGGGTTCCCCCTGATCCTGCAGCCCCATAGCAGCAACAACAGACTCTGCCAGCCAATAGAATAGAGAGGGTTTATTGCTTCTCCAGGATACAGCATAGCACAGATGTGATGTGGTTACAGGCGTCAGGGTCAGGATGCCTCAGACCCCTTGGGTTAGGGGGTCCCTTGCCCCCCTAGGCCCTCAGCCCTCAGCTTAGGCTGTTTCCTTCATGTTTCCCAGGCAGCAACTGACCCTTCCCCCGAAATCTGGTGTTCGTCTCCGCCTCCCTCCCTTTGTCTCTCCCCCTGAGAAGCACCTTGTTATCTGGTCAGGCTGGGCCTAGGTGTCTGGGCTAATACACGTGTGGGTGAGTCAGTGCGAATCACACAGCACAGTGCAGGGGGACACCAGGTTACAGAGCAGACAGTACCCCCACTACGTCACAGGCGGGAAGACAAAAGGGCAGCTGCTATGGGGCTCCATGATTTAAAAGAGCCCAGCATCTATTTTCACCCCTTCTGCACCTTATGGTTAAGGAGGTGGGCACTCTGTTCTCTAAGGTGAATTTTACTATAGTCTGTGGCAGAAATCAGCTAGGACCTCATGTAGAACACTGACCCTTAAGCATTCAAGATCACTTGCTTCTGAAAGCTCAGTGGCTTGAAACAGATGCCATGTTTGACAGTTTTACTTCCCCTCCCTTTTGCCCACTTGATCCTCCCTAAATAGGTTGTAAACAGTGACTTGTTTCCAAACGTCACTACTCTGTGATGGTAGCCAACCTGGTGTCATCTCCTGCTCAGATTTTAGGCCTCAGATGAGCACTGACAAATTCCTTGCTGGAAACCAGACTCTTTCATGTGGGTGTTAATATGGTTAAGATAGATATTGAATTTATAATAGTGTGTTTTGTATTTAGACTTTATTAAATATTTGTAAATTGCTGCAGGCATTAAACTGACATAATCTCTTTATGACGTGCTATAATATTTAAATTTTTTGCTTTATAACTAAAAAGCATTTGTTGTGAATCTGTCAGGAGGGATCACCTCCTGCTTATCAAGAAGTCTATCAAAACTAAATGGGCCTTTGTGGACATCACAATACAATAGACTTTAATTGCCCAATGACACTGATGAAGAGGCTATATGCAAAAGGGTTTGTCCCATCAGCTTGAATCCTGGAAGAAGGAAATATGAATGGCCGACAAAAACATTTTCATATCTTTTGCTGTTTGGACTCTGATGGGGCCAGACTTAGGAAACAGAAGCAAAGAATCCCCAGGATCAACCCGGGTCAACCCTGAAAGACATTTAGAGCAGAGCAAAACAAGTCTCTAACCTTTTCAAACCACAGTCTATGTTTTATTTGTGTATGTAAGTTTGTGTGCTTTAACCTTGTAATAATTATTTTCATTTCTTTTCTTAGTTAATAAAGCCTTAGTTTACTATCGTATTGGCTATAGTCATTATTGCTGATGTGAGATCGGAGGTACAAATTAACCCAGGGTAAGAGACTGGCCTCTTGGGACAGGGAGCATCTTGAATATTTTGTCTTCTTTGGTGTATGGGAACCAACTATCATTAAGTCCACCTTGCCTGGGTGGCAAGATAGATTGGAATGAGCAGGAGGGCTGTCTGTCATGCCATGGTAAGGATTTATAGTGCATTTAGGCCCTCACGCTTGATACTGAGTTGGTGAAATCTAATTAAAGAACCAGTTTGGGGTCTCTACCCTGCTTCTTGACAGTCTGCCCTGAGTGCAGTACTCACCGTTATGAACCACTTCAAACAGTGTGACATCAGGTTTTAGTAATGTTGATTTTCCATTGAATTTATGGTCCTAAATGAGCCATTCCAATGTCTCTTGTTAATTACCCAGAGTCCTACCATTGGTGTCTAAGCAATTTAAGTATTTCAACTCTTAACATCTTTTGGTGTCTTCATTAATTTTGTTTTCAGCATCTTAATTAGAGATGTAGGTTAGGGTTTAATATGTAGTTCATATGCTCAAAACTTTTTCCTAGTCTCCTACATTGTCAATATTTGCCATACATTTTCTATCCTTGAACAAAGCTCTTCCATCTGGTCTAAATCTAAAGTTTTTAAAAAAAACAAGAATTACCCAAGAGAAACCCCTACTCTGCATTGTTTTTCTGGCTTGTGTCATTGTGTAACATATGGATATGTCCCACTGCGGAGGTTGTGTTGTCTGTCTCAGCTGCTGTTCACATTTGTTAAAAATACTGTTTTTCATCTCACATTCATATATTAAAACTAAAAGAAAGAGTATAAGTGAACATATATGTCATTGATTCTGGAGATGTATGATCCTTGCGAAAGAGAAAATCCATTGTATTACAGCACTGTTTGTGATTCCTTCATACACCCAACGGAAGAGAATTAGCAGAGGTTGTAAAATTTCAGTAGTTATTAATCGTAACAGCATCACTTCCGATATTTTTTTCCTACTCTAGTTTTACCTGCACTTTCATTTTGTCCCTGAGAAGTTGTAGGGTTATTTTTAAAGATCTAGTCTGAGTTTTTGGACAATCCGTTTAGGGGTGGGATTACCATCTTCAGTACCAGCAAGAAAGGATGATCAGAGAAGGAAATCAATTTAGCTTTCCCTCTGTAAACTTTTGTAACTAGGTTCATCTGTCTTTCGTGAAATCTTACTATTATTACTATTGGGCTGTGTCTACACTGGCGCGATCTTGCGCAAGTACACTGACGTTCTAATGTATGAAATCAGTGCTTCTTGCGCCAGAAGTCTGATGCTCCCGCTCAGGAAGAAGCCCTCTTGCGCAACTGTTCATGCGCAAGAGGCCAGTGTAGACAGGCAGTCAAGAGATTTTGCGCAAGAGCCGTCCAAACGGAAAAAAGCCCTAGTGGCTGCTTGGACGCTCCGTACGCGCAGGCACCGCTCCGGACTTCCTGGTAACCTGAGCCCCCTTAAAGGCACACACAGCCTGCAGAGGCCACGCAGCAGAAGCACCTCTGCCACCGAGCTCTGCTGCGTGGCTCTGCTCATTTCAGCCACCAGACCACCCAGGATGGCCACTCCGGGGGGGGAGCAGCAACCTGCACCCCCAGTGCAGGAGGCCCCAAAGGGCATGAAGACACGCGCCCCTTCCTGGTCCCCAGGGGAGATCGAGGCCCTGCTGGATCTCTGGGCCGAGGAAGAGGCCCTCCATGACACCCGTGCCCATGGTAGGAATGCGGACATCTTCCGCCGCATGGCCCAGGCGCTCTCCCACCAGGGCCATCCAGCCCGGACCCTCGAACAGGTCCGGGCTAAAGTAAAGGAGCTGCACCTGGGCTATGTCCGGGCCAGCGAGGGCCAGGGGGCAGGAGCCGACAGCTGCCCCCATTACCAGCACCTCCATGCCATCCTGGGCGAGGTGGCACTGCAGGGACCCTCAGTGCCTGTGGACACCAGCAGGTGCCCCCCCCCCCGTCACCAGGCACAGAGAGGCGGGCGACGAGGCGGAGCTGCCCACTGGGTCAGAGGACGATGAGGAGGACCAGGGGAGCACTGTCACCCTGCAGCTGGAAATGCTGTCAGGCAGCCCGGACGTCTCCGGCGCATCGTCGGAGGCCAGGGAAGGATTCATTGGTGAGTGTTGCACGTTGCACTCACAAGGGCGGGGGGTACCCAGGGGTGAGTCAAGTGCCTGGGGGGGAGGGGGAGGGAACGTCACTCAGGCAGCGTGAGCTGCATGCTGTGGAGCATTACCAGTAAGCAGCACGTGCAACCACGTGTAGCCTGGTGACCGAGCGGCATGTGGCCGCGGCAGGCAGCTCCAGGGCACGCCTGGGACTGTGCTGCTCACACACATACGGACCAGGGGGGAAGGGTGGATGCCGGCTGGAACCAGCCAGGGCCCCAGGGGCTCAGGCCAGAGCCCGCACCTCCCAAAGGGTGCAGCACACAGACAGCACACTGTTCATGCCTGGCTGTGCGACACAGCCAGCTGCTCCTGGGAAAACCACAGCGACACAGCCCTGTGAGCGTGGCCCCCACTGAGCCCCTCGCCTGCTCCCGGTGCCTTGGCTGGCCCCCCGAGGGAAGTCCCCACTGCGGCCACACATGTGCCTGGGCTACGTGTGCGAGGCCTAGCAGGAGGGGGAGGGGGGAAGTGCTCGGCCCAGCCCTGGGGCCACCTGAGTTTCGCTGCAAGGATGGTACACTCCCCAGTCACCCCTGGTTCCATCCAGGAGACATCCACGTGATGGGGATCTGACAGCCCAGACCACGTCTGCCAGATGTGCTCCCAGGCACTGTGTGGGGATTCATCTTGCTCCCTGTCAAATGCCATTGATTAGTCCAAAGCCTCACAGCCTCCTGCAGCAGGGAGTTCCACAGGTGAACACAACACATGCCAAGGGTCCAGGACACAGACCAGTGGTTACAATACATGGAGGAGCACCCTACTCCGGGGGTGGGCCTGTATGCAAACATACAACACAAGGGGGGACTGAGTGGGCCCAAGCCACGGTACTGTGGTGTCACCTGGGCTCAGGAGCAGAGAGCATGGGGTGTGGGGATGGTGGCTGGGCTGCCTGACTGACCCACCTTTTCCTCTGTTCCCTGCAGTGGGACCAAGCAGGAGTGAGGGACCCTCTAGCCCTGCAGCAGCGGCAGCACCCCCAACTGCCCAGACACCAAGCCAGCAGGTCCGGCAGCGGGACCAACTCCTCCGGCGGCACGCACAGGCCGTCAAGAGGATTGAGGCGGCCATCACACGACAAGTTGATGCTGACCTGGAGTGGCACCAGCAGGCCTGGGGGGCGCTTCCAGGCTCAGTGTGACAGCATGTGTGATGCTGTCACCGCCCTCATTGCGCACATCGGGCACGCTGTGCACTATGGGATGGCATTGCCCCATGCACCTGCTATCCCTCCCATGCCAATGCCCGTGCCCCCTCCTGCTGCCCCTCCTGCTCCCACCATGCCTCCTGCTGCTGCCCCTCCTGCTCCCGCCATGCCCCCTCCTGATGCTGCCATGCCCCCTCCTGATGCACCCCATCCTGCCCACCTCCCCGTGCTGCCTGTCCCGATGCAGCCTGAATGCCATGCAGTTGTCCGCCCCTGCAGAGGCAGTCGCGGGGGCCCCTCCCAGCAGTAGCTCCCTCCTCCCCCTCCCAGTTCAGAGTCCCCGCCCTCCTCCCCCTCCCAGTTCAGAGCCCCCTCCCTGCTACCCCCTCCCAGTTCAGAGCCCCCTTCCTCCTCCCATCCTATGTCCCCATTGTAAATAAAAAGTTCAATGAGTTGTTTTTCACAAAAAACTGTGTTGTTTATTGGGAGGTAAGCGGAGGGGGAAGGGAAGGGTTGGGGATGGGAGGGAGATGTAAAGGGAGACAGAGGCAACCCTACTGTGGGGCCTGGGAGAACATCTCTGTCAGGGCCTCCCGGATGCGCACCCCGCCATGGTGCGCCTGGCGGATGGCAGCTGTGTGGGGCTGTTCGAAGGCCTGGCCATCCATGCTGGGAGGAAGGCCTCCCCCTTCTGCTCCACGATGTTGTGGAGCACACAGCACACAGCCACTACCTCGGGGACGTTCCGCTCACCCATATCAAGATGGGTGAGCAAATAACGAAATCGGGTTTTCAGACGGCCGAAGGCGCACTCAACCTGGTTGTGGGCCTGGTTGAGGCAGTCATTGAATCATGCCCAGTCGTGGTCTGTCCGCCCCGTGTAGGGCTGCATCAACCAGGGCATCAGGGGGTAGGCTGCATCCCCCACAATACATATGGGCATGGGCACGTCCCCAACAGTAAATTCCCACTGGGGGAAGAAAGTGCCCGCCTCCAGCCTGCAAAACAGCTTGCATAAATGTCCGTGAAGCAGCCACGGTGGTCCACGAGGGCCTGGAGCACGATGGAGAAGTACCCTTTGCGGTTTATGAAATGGGCTGCTTGATGCTCCAGGGCATGGATGGGGATGTGGGTTGCATCCAGGGCTCTCCCACAGTTGGGGAACCACAGGGCAGTGAAGCCGGCCACTGTTCATCCACGTCCCACAGGCGGATGACTTGCTGGAGCAGGACATCATTGATGGCATGGACAACCGGCAGAAGGGTGCACAGAAACACAGGGGAATGCATCACATAAGGCAGGGTGAGTGCATGTTCCCTTGGAGGGTTCCCCCCCCCCCCCCGTGATGCCCTCTGTCCTCACACACACCAGGGCCCCCTCGCCCCACGGGCCAGCCCCCTCCCCCCCCCACCAGCAGGCCTGTGCAAGGGAGGGATAGCCCAAACCCCTGGGTGACAGGGCATTCCCCATCGCCCCAGCCTGGAGTCTTGCCTGCCCCTGGGCATGGAATGCAGCACCCTCCTCCCCCCCCCAGGACTTACCTGCATAACGACGGCACTGATGATTGATCTGCCCACCCCAAACTGATGTGCCACCGATCAGTAGCTGTCCGGGGTGGCCAGCTTCCAGATGGCAATGGCGACCCTCTCGTCCACGGGGATGGGTGACCGCAGCAGGGTGGTGCTTCTCTGGAGCGCAGGGGTGAGCCAGGCACATAACTCCAGGAACATCTACATTCACATCCGAAAGTTCTGGAGCCATTGCTAGTCATCCCATTGCCCCAGGACCAGCCGGTCCCACCAGTCAGTACTGGTGGTCCAGTCTCCACAATGGTCTCTCCACGGTGGGGTGGGGATGCCACAGGGCCGCCACCACCTCCCTGGTGAGGGAGTCCAGAGCGACCTGCGCATCGAGGTCCTGGACAAGGAGTGCAGCAGCATGGAGCAGCAGCTGCAGGCACTCCAAAATGGCCGGAAGGGGCCAAAGCAGGCACAAGGCCACCCCTGGCTCCATGGCACAACAAAAGAGCTGACGGCAAAAAAACAGCAAATGGCACTAAGGCACAAGCTGTGGTGTGCAACAAGGCAGAGGGCAACCACAACTAGAACTGCTACGGCTGTCAGTCCCTGCAAGAGGTACTAAAGCACGCAGCAGGAGAGAAACAGCTGTCCAGGGAGATCCCTTTAAGCACGTGTCTCAAAGGAGCTCCAGCCCTCGCCCCCGGAAAGGGCTGGTGCCCTTTTGCCCTCTCCAAAGTGGTTCCAGGCTCATGCTTTTGCGCAAGAGCATCCCACCAATGTAGACGCTCTCTCGCGCAAAAGCACATCGCTCTGACGATGAGTCACGGCCAATGTAGACGCTCTCTTGTGCAACTACTTTAACGCAAGAATTCTTGCACTAAAGAGTTTTTGTGCAAGATCGCACCAGTGTAGATGTAGCCTTGGTTACACTTGATCTTCACTTTGGCTAAGCTTGAAGCGGCCAACATTTTTTCTTTGTGTTGCATGTGTGTGTGAGAGAAAAGCACAGAGCCTTGTGCCATTGTTCAGTGATCCCTGAACGAGGGGAAGAAATGACCAGTTTTGAAGGCATTGAGTCCTATGACATTTATAGGAAATCAGTTTGACAATATTTAGCATAGGTATTTCTGAAATTGTGACCCATCCGACATGGCCTGAATCAATAAATTAACATTTCCATCTTTCTCATGGTTACTTAAATGAAGCTGCTCATTTTGCTGCTGTAGCTTTGTGTGATGGTGTACTTGTGGCCATAATATTAAAGAGCAAGGGTATGTCTACACTACAGCGCTATTTCGAATTAACTAAATTCGAAATAGTTAATTCAAATTAAGCTAATTCGAAAAAACGCATCTATATACAAAATCTAATTTGAAATAGCGTTTTGTTATTTCAAAATAGCACGTCCACACTGATTGGACGCTGGGTCGCATTTAAGGGCAGCTGAAACCGGTTCCAGCAGGGCATCAGGTCAGCAGTTGCTTTGTGTGGCTGCTGTCTGAGGTTATCTGAGGCTCGTGCTTAAAGGGACCCGCCCCGGACAGCAGGTTCTCAGCTTTCCCACTTGCTTGCCTACCTCGCTGAGGGACAGCAAAGCATTTCCCTCTCTGCCTGCTTTGGTCGCTCTCATTTGGGACACCACAGCACTCGGCACCATGGAGCCAGAGCCGCCCCTGAGCACTCTGGTGCTCATGTTGAATGTCTTGCTGCAACCCTGGCAGCAATTGCTGGAGGCTGCCTGGCACCTTCTGCTGCAGGCCAGCCCCTTGGCCCTTACCCTGCCCCCCTGGGGGCCCTGGAGGAGCGGCGCCCGGACGCCAGTGTGCCCCACCACATCTGGCGTCTGGACACCAGCAGCGACTGGTGGCACCACATCGTCCTGGAGCACTGGGGAGACCAACAGTGGACCCAGAACTTCAGGATGAAGAAGGACACCTTCCTTGAGCTCTGGGAGTGGCTCGCCCCTGCTCTGTGATGACAGGACACACACATGAGGCCCGCCATTCCCCTCCACAAGCGTGTGGCCATCGCCTTCTGGAAGCTCTCCACGCCGGATAGCTACCGATCTGTGGGGAACCAGTTCAGCGTGGGGAGATCCACCGTCGGTGCGGTGCTCATGCAGGTACGGCACTCACTGGCCACTGGGCCGGGGGGGGGGGGGCGGGGGGGGCTGCAAGGAGGACATGGGCTGCCCCAGGGAAAAAGGGGGGGAGGTGGTGTAAGTGCCCTCCCCAGGAGGGTTCGGTCTGTCCCAGCTGTGCTACAGACCGCCCGCAGTGGCCAGGATTGCAGTGGGGGTTGCTCCTGGGAGTGGGGTGCGGGGCAGTGGCGGGGAACAAACACTCCCAGCCATCCGGGGCTCGGTTTTGTGTGTCTCTCTGCAGGTGGTGAAGGCCATCAACAGGGTGCTGCTCCGCAGAGTCGTCCGCCTCACCAACTTGGACGTGGTCATCCAGGGGTTCGGCGCCCTCGGCTTCCCCAACTGCGGGGGGGCAATCGACAGGACGCACATCCCCATCCACCAGACCACCAGGCCCCAGACCACCAGGCCTCCCTCTACATCAACAGGTAGGGGTACTTCTCCGTGATCCTGCAGGCCGTGTCTGACCACCGGGGACAGTTCACGGACATCAATGTGGGCTGGTCTGGCAAGGCACACGACGCGCGGGTGTACCGCAACTCCTCCGTGTGCCAGAGGCTGCACGCCGGGACTTTCTTCCCCGACCGCCACATCAGGGTCGGGGACGTAGACATGCCAGTGTGCCTGCTGGGGGATGGGGCCTACCCCCTATAGCCCTGGCTGATGAAGCCCTATACGGGACACCTCAACCCCTCCCGGCAGGCCTTCAATGCCAGGCTCAGCAGGGCCCGCATTGTGGTTGAGGGGGCCTTCGGTCAACTGAATGCATGATTTAGATGCCTCCTCACCCCACCTCGACCTCTCCCAGCACAATATTCCGCACGTGGTGGCAGCATGCTGTCTGCGCCACAATTTATGTGAGAGGAAGGGAGAGGCTTTCCTACCAGCCTGGATGGCAGAGGCTGCCCGCCTGTCTGTCCAGTACGCACAGCCCTGCACGGCTGCCAGCCGGGAGGCTTTTCGGGGGGCTGTCCACATCCGGGAAGCCCTCTTCCAGGACGAGGACTGAAGTCCCCCTGGCGTGCCCCACTGGGGCCTTGTGCCTTACATTCCACCCCCACCTCCTTCCCCTTTCCCCTCCCTAACCCCCCTTCCTGATGTACAATAAAAACACCCAGGTTGCCACGAAAAACTCTCTTTATTTAACATAACTGGGGTTGGGGGAGAGGGGGACAAAGGGCGGGAGAGGGGAGGGGGGAAACCTGGGAGGAGGGAGCTGGAAGGGGGAGGCAAGGGGAGGAAGGGGGAGGGGAATCTCAGGGTTGGGGGTCTTGCCGGCCCTCCCGTCTCGCAGCACTGCATGTGCGGGGGCCTCGGCGTTCCTGGGGGGGAGTGGAGGGTGGGGCAGGAGGGATGGGGGGGGCGGAAGAAGTGGGAGGGGGAGCAGAGGTGGGAGGAGGAGCGATAGGTGGGGCGGCCGCAGGGGCAGGAGCAGCAGGAGGCAGCAATCGGTCCACCAGGGCCTGCAGGTGCTCGCGGAGGGCACGACCCTGCTCCCGCAGCTCCCGCAAGCTCTCCTGCTGCAGCTGCAGGTCCTCTTGAACCCACTGCTCCTGGCTGTGGACCTGCCTTCCCTGTAACTGCAGCTGCTGCCTCTGGAACTCCTCCTGGTTGCGGGTGCGCCTGCTGGCCCTGGTGCGGGTGGATGGTCCAGGCGGGGTGGTGCGTCCTGCACTTGCAGGTGCTGCGGCTGCGGTGAAACAAGAGAAGTGGTCAGTTCTCCCTGGGGACACAGTGGGTGAAACCCAGCCCCCCTCTGCAAGGCGAGGACAGCAGGTCTCCACACCATCACATCCTGCTATCTCCGGGAGTGTGAGCTGGCCCATGACTGCACCCAGCCCCTGTGCTGCCTATAGTGTGATGTGGGGGGGGGGGGAGGAGGGGAGATGTGCTCTGCCTCTGTGTAGAGGGGGCGTCTGGAGGGAGGGCAATGTGCAGTGTCTCTCCCTGGGGTCAGGAGCCTGTCATGTGCCTTCATGCGTAGATGCGTGTGGGGAACAGGCTAGGGCCCCTGCATGGCACCCAGCTGGGGCCACATGTCCTGGATGGCACAGCAGATGCACAGGTTGCCACCTGCTCCGTGGTCATCAAGGCCGATGTGTACGGTCCCTGGGCTCCCCCTCCCCCCCACCCCGCATAAGGGGACCGTGATGTCACTCACATGTGGAGGCCTCCCCGGCCTCGGATGAGGCTGCTGATGGGCTCTCCAGTTCGGCTCGGGGGTCCTGGGTGCAGGGCATGCTCCCTGCAGGCTCCTGGCTGCTGTCATCCTCCTCTTCCCCTGTGTCAGGGGCAGGGCCCTCTGCCCCAGGGTCAATGATGACCAGGGGGGCACGGACCCTCTGACCCCCCCCAGGATGCAGTCCAGGGCTTCATACTGCGGGCAGGCCTCCAGATCAGCCCCTGGTTGGGAGGCCCTGGGATAGGCCTGCCCCAGTTCTTTAATTTTGCTCCGCACCTGCTCCTGGCTGCACATGTGGCCTCTGGCAGCCATGACACTGTAGACAGCCGCATTCCTGCGCCTAGTGCGGAGATCATGGGCATTGGAGGCCTCCCCCCAAACCTCAATGAGGTCCACAATCTCCGCACTAGACCAGGCAGGCGCCCACCTTTTGTGGCCCCTGGCAGGCTCCTGGGAGCTGCCAGCCTGGTCCTGGGGAACGGTGGAGGGCTAGGTGGCAGCAGGTTGCTGGCTTATCCTGTGCCAGGTGCACGGTCTGCTGGCTGGCTGGCAACTGGCACAGGCACAGGCACAGGCACTGTGGCCAGAGTCTGCCCCTTTAAGGGCTCCGGGGCTGGGGGGGAGCAGACAAGTTTTCCTGGTTGTGCCCAGAGTGGCCACCAGGGCTCCCTGGGAAGGGCTGGAGGCCCCTTAATTCGAAATAAGTGTCTACACAGCACTTATTTCGAATTAGTTATTTCGAATTTGGTGTTATTCCTCATAGAATGAGGCTTACCAAATTCGAAATAAGTGCTCCACTATTTCAAATTTATTTCGAAATAGCAGTTTGGCTGTGTAGACACTATTAAAGTTAATTCAAAATAACTGCTGTTATTTTGAATTAACTTTGTAGTGTAGACATACCCCAAGAGAATGGGATACTGGCTGGATAAAGACCTGATAAAAATTTTCTTATCCTTACTCTGCCTTTGCTGAGCCTTTTTTGGTATATCTTTGCTTAGGTACATGAGTATCTTTTTGCCTGTTATGAAAAGAAACACCCTTTTAAAAAAGAAGTAGAATAAGTTTTATAGTGAATCATGTACAGGTTGTACCTCACTTAACCGGGACACCCTGGTCTGGCAACATCCGTGATCTGGCAGGGACCACGGATGTTCCTGAACCACAGAGCTCAGGAAGAAGTAGGTCTGGCAGCAGGGTGGCAGGGGCACCGTAAGGGGCTCCAGCAACTTGGCTGGGAGCCCAGTATGTGTTGGGGGAGGGGAAGATGGATGGCATGGCACGGAGTTCTGGACTCAGCAGAACTCCCAGGCCCCAGTGGCAGGGAGCACTAGCCCGGCCGTGGCTCTCCAGCCCGAGCTAGGGAGCTCCGATCCCAGCAGCAGCCAGGAAGCTCTGGCCGCGGAGCTCCGGCTACATTCCGGCTCCAGTGGTTGGGGAACTCCAGCCGCAGCCCCAGCCACAGCCAGGGAGCTCTGGTCTGGGCAGCAGAGCTCCATCCCCATCCTTGCACCCTGGCCGCAGAGCTCCGGCCCTGGCTGTGGAGCCAGATGGCTATGGTGCTCCAGCCCCAGCAGTAGTGGGGCCAGGGAGAGCCCTAGGGGGCTGAGGCAGCAATGGGGGCAGGCTGGAGCCCTTGCCTGGTGGCATCACGGCCACAAGGGGAGGGACCTTTCCTGGTCTGGCAAATCCCCTTGACCGGGATCAGTAAGGGTATGTCTACACTACCACCCTAGTTCGAACTAGGGTGGTTAATGTAGGCATTCGAAGTTGCAAATGAAGCCCGGGATTTAAATATCCTGGGCTTCATTTGCAACTCGCCGGGCGGGCGCCATTTTTAAATGCCCTTAGTTCGAACTCCGTGCCCGCGGCTACACGCGGCGGAGTTCGAACTAAGGGCATTTAAAAATGGCGCCCGCCCGGCAAGATGCAAATGAAGCCCGGGATATTTAAATCCCGGGCTTCATTTGCAACTTTGAATGCCTACATTAACCACCCTAGTTCGAACTAGGGTGGTAGTGTAGACATACCCTAAGGTCCTGAGGGTGCCAGACCAGTGAGGTCCAACTTTTATTATTTCATGAGAAATGATTGCATCTTGTGTAAATTACATTGTCATGGCATAAGAGGGAAGATCCTTTCATGGATTGAGAACTGGTTAAAAGACAGGAAACAAAGGGTAGGAATAAATGGTAAATTTTCAGAATGGAGAGGGGTAACTAGTGGTGTCCCCGAACGGTCAGTCCTGGGACCAATCCTGTTCAACTTATTCATAAATGATCTGGAGAAAGGGGTAAGCAGTGAGATGGTAAAGTTTGCGGATGATACTAAACTGTTCAAGATAGTCAAGACAGAAGCAGACTGTGAAGAACTTCAAAAAGATCTTACCAAACTGAGTGATTGGGCAACAAAATGGCAAATGAAATGTAATGTGGATAAGTGTAAAGTAATGCACATTGGGAAAAATAACCCCAACTATACGTACAGTATGATGGGGGCTAATTTGGCTATGACAAATCAGGAAAGAGATCTTGGAGTTATCGTGGACAGTTCTCTGAAAACTTCCATACAGTGTGCAGCAGCGGTCAAAAAGGCAAATAGGATGTTAGGAATTATTAAGAAAGGGATAGAAAATAAGACACAGAATATCTTACTGCCCCTGTATAAAACTATGGTACACCCACATCTTGAATACTGTGTACAGATGTGGTCTCCTCACCTTAAAAAGGATATTTTGGCCTTGGAAAGGGTTCAGAAAAGGGCAACTAAAATGATTAGGGGTTTGGAACGGGTCCCATATGAGGAGAGGTTAAAGCGACTGGGACTTTTCAGTTTAGAAAAGAGGAGACTAAGGGGGGATATGATAGAGGTATATAAAATCATGACTGGTATGGAGATGGTGAATAAAGAAAAGTTATTTATTAGTTCCTATAATAGAAGAACTAGAGGACACCAAATGAAATTAATGGGTAGCAGGTTTAAAACTAATAAAAGAAAGTTCTTCTTCACACAGCACATAGTCAATCTGTGGAACTCCTTGTCAGAGGAGACTGTGAAGGCTAGGACTATTAGGGTATGTCTACACTACAGCGCTAATTCGAACTAACTTATTTCGAATTAGTTAATTCGAAATAAGCTAATTCGAAATAACGCATCTAGACCCAAAACCTAATTCAAATTAGCATATTGCTAATTCGAAAATAGCGCGTCCACACTGATTGGATGTTGGGTCACATTTAAGGGCAGCTGAAACCGGTTCCAGCAGGGCATCAGGTTAGTAGTTGCTTTGTGTGGCTGCTGTCTGAGGCTATCTGAGGCTCGTGCTTAAAGGGATCCCCCCTGGACAGCCAGTTCTCAGCTTTTTCGCTTGCTTGCCTACCTCACCGAGGGACAGCAAAGCGTTTTCTTCTCTGCCTGCCTGTGTCGGTGGTTCTCATTGGGGACGCCACCGCAGTTGGCACCATGGAGCCAGAGCTCGCCCTGGGCATTCTGGTCCAGTTTTTGGACTTGCTGCTGCAAGCCTGCCAGCAATGGGTGAAGGCTGCCTGGCACCATCTGGTGCACGTCAGCCCCCTGCCTCTCCACCTGGCCTCCCTGGGGGCCCTGGAGGAGCCGCAGCAGCGCCCGGATGCCAGCGTGCCCCGCCGCATCTGGCGTCTGGACACCAGCAGCGACTGGTGGGACCGCATCATCCTAGAGCGCTGGGGAGACCAACAGTGGACCCAGAACTTCAGGATGAAGAAGGACACCTTCCTTGAGCTCTGCGAGTGGCTCGCTCCTGCTCTGCGGCAACGGGACACCCGCATGAGGCCCGCCATCCCCCTCCACAAGCGTGTGGCCATCGCCCTCTGGAAGCTCTCCATGCCAGACAGCTACCGATCCGTCGGGAACCAGTTCGGCGTGGGGAAATCCACTGTCGGAGCAGTGCTCATGCAGATACGGCACTCACCGGCCACTGGGCCGGGGGGGAGTGGAGCTGCAAGGAGGGGATGGGCCGCCCCAGGGAAAACGGAGGGGGAGGAGGCGAAAGTGCCCCCCATGGGAGGGTTCGGTCTGTCCCGGCCGTACTACACGCCTCCCGCGGTGGCCAGGATCACAGCGGGGGTTGCTTCCGGGAGTGGGGCATGGGGCAGTGCCAGGGAACAAACACTCCCAGCCACCCGGGCACCCTAGTGATTCGCGGTTTGGTGTGTCTCTCTGCAGGTGGTCAAGGCCATCAACCGGATGCTGCTCCACAGGATGGTCCACCTCACCAACCTGGACGTGGTCATCCAGGGGTTCAGCGCCCTCGGCTTCCCCATCTGCAAGGGGGCCATCGACAGGACGCACATCCCCATCCATGCCCCGGAACACCAGGCCTCCCAGTATATCAACTGCAAGGGGTACTTCTCCGTCATCCTGCAGGCTGTGTCTGACCATCGGGGCCAGTTCATGGACATTAATGTGGGCTGGTCTGGCAACAAGGCACACGACGCCAGGGTGTTCCAGAACTCCTCCGTGTGCCAGAGGCTGCACACCGGGACCTTCTTCCCCAACCACCACATCAGGGTCGGGGACGTGGACATGCCCGTCTGCCTGGTGGGGGATGCGGCCTACCCCCTACAGCCCTGGCTGATGAAGCCCTACACGAGACACCTCAACCCCTCCAGGCAGGCCTTCAATGCCAGGCTCACCAGGGCCGCATCGTGGTGGAGGGGGCCTTCGGATGCCTGAAAGCCCGATTCCGATGCCTCCTCACCCGCCTCAACCTCGCCGAGCACAATATCACTCCCGTGGTGGCAGCATGTTGTGTGCTGCACAATTTATGTGAGCGGAAGGGGGAGGCTTTCCTGCCAGCCTGGATGGCTGAGGTGGAACACTTGGCTGGCCAGTACGCGCAGCCCCGCACTGCCGCCATCCAGGAGGCCCAGCGGGGGGCCATCCAGATCCAGGAAGCCCTGTGGGAGAGCTTCCTGGTGGAGGAGGACTGAACTCTCCCTGCATGCCCCACTAGGGCCTTCTTCCACCCTCACCTCCTTCCCCTTTCCCCTCCCTAACCCCCCTTCCTAATGGCAAATAAAGACACCTGTTTTGACAACAAAAATCTCTTTTATTTTACATAACTGGGGTGGAGGGAGGGAGGAATGAGGGTGGGAGAGGGGAGGGGGAAACCTGGGAGGAGGGAGCTGGAAGGAGGAGGAAGGGAAGGGAAAGCTCAGGGTTCGGGGTCTTGCAGGCTCTCCCATCTCGCAGCACTGTGGGTGTGGGGGCGTCCGGGGGGAGTGGGTGTGAAGGGTGGGGCAGGAGGGACGGGGGGGCGGAGGAAGCGGGAGGGGGAGCAGGGGCTGGAGCAGGAGGAAGCAGGAACCTGTCCACCAGGGTCTGGAGGTGACCTCTGAGGGCACGGCCCTGCTCCTCCAGCGCCTGCAAGCTCTGCTGCTGCAGCCGCAGGTCCTCGTGGACCCAGTGCTCCTGGTTGCGGAGCTGCTGCCCCAGTAGCTGCAGGTGCCGCCGCTGGTAGTCCTCCTGGTTGCGGGTATGCCTGCTGGCCCGGGTGTGGGTGGCTGTTCCGGGCGGGGTGGTGCGCCCTGCAGTCCCAGGTGCTGCGGCTGTGGTGAAACAAGAGCAGTGGTCAGTTCTCCCTGGGGACACAGTGGGTGAAACCCAGCCCCCCTCTGCAAGGCGAGGTCGACGTGTGGGGAACGGGCCAGGGCCCCTGCATGACACCCAGCTGCTGCTCCATGGTGGGCAAGGCCCAGGCGTACGGTCCCTGGGCTCCCTCTCCACCCCCCTCCCCATACACATAAGGGGACCATGATGGCACTCACATGTGGAGCCCTCCCCAGCCTCAGACAACACAGCAGATGTGCTCTGTGGGATGACTCGGGGGTCCTGGGTCCTGGGCAGGCTCCCTGCAGGCTCCTGCGGCTCCTGGCTCTCGGCGTCCTCCTCTTCCTCCATTTCTGCCCCGGGGTCGACCACCACCCGGGGGGCATGGACTGCGTGAGCCCCCAGGATGCGGTCCAGGGCCTCAAAGTGAGGGCAGGCCTCTGGGTTGGCCCCTGGCTGGGAGGCCCTGGAGTAGGCCTGCTGCAGGTCCTTAATTTTGTAGCAGACCTGCTCCTGGGTCCACATGTGGCCTCTGGTGGCCAGGCTGGCAGCCATGCAGCTGTAGACGGCCGCATTCCTGTGCCTAGTGCGGAGATCGTGGACATTGGAGGCCTCCCCCCAAACCTCGATGAGGTCCACAATCTCCGCACTAGACCAGGCGGGCGCCCGTCTTTTTCAGCCCTGGGCAGGCTCCTGGGAGCCACCAGTCTGGTCCTGGGAAGAGGGGGAGGGCTGGTGGCAGCGGGTGGCTGGCTCATCCTGTGCCAGGTGCAGGGTCTGCTGGTTGGATGCTGGCAGGCTTGCAAGTGGCACAGGCACTGTGGGCATACCATGCCCCTTTAAGGGCTCTGGGGCTGGGAGGGGGGCAGAAGAGTTTCCCTGGTTTGGCCCAGAGTGGCCACCAGGGCAACCTGGGAAGGGCTAGCCTCCAGCTAGTTCGAATTAAGTGGCTACACAGCCCTTAATTCAAACTACTTAATTCGAACTAGGCGTTACTCCTTGTAGAATGAGGTTTTACCTAGTTCGAATTAAGTGCTCCGCTATTTCGAATTAAATTCAAAATAGTGGTTTGCATGTATAGCCGCTATGAAAGTTAATTTGAACTAACAGCTGTTAGTTCGAATTAACTTTGTAGTGTAGACATACCCTAACAGAGTTTAAAGAGAAGCTAGATAATTTCATGGAGGTTAGGTCCATAAAAGGCTATATAAGCCAGGGGGTAGAAATGGTGTCCCTGGCCTCTGTTTGTCAGAGGCTGGAGATGGATGGCACGAGACAAATCGCTTGATCATTGTCTTCGGTCCACACCCTCCAGGGCACCTGGTGCTGGCCACTGTCGGCAGACAGGCTACTGGGCTAGATGGACCTTTGGTCTGACCCAGTATGGCCATTCTTATGTTCTTATGTTCATTACCAGTCTTCCACATGGCATGTACATTCACACAGTAAACTGGGAAATATTATTATGAGCGCTGTAATGCCAGCTTTTTATAAACTTTGTTCATACTAAGTGCACATCTATTATTTTTAGCCTTAATTGTCAGATATTTACAGGCTGCAGGTGACCATCTATTTTATGCTCAATAGTCTCTTTTGCATGTAATAGAATATCAATTTCTGAAATACTACTAAAGTACAGTTGCAAGTAAGTATGTATTTGAGAGAGTTTGTGTGTTTCTCTGTCTGTGTGTGTCTATCCTCTGGGAGTCTGTTTGGTAAGAGTTAGGACCACAAATTCAGTATGCACTTCCTCTTATCATAACTTAAAGCAAGGTCAGGATTTGGTTGTGCCAGGAAAACAGGATGTGCCTGAATGTGATTTTTTTCTCATGAAGGGGTCTGCTAGCAGGCATAGTTATACTGCAGAATGACCACAGGGGGGTGGGCAAATCTGTAAGACAGTGGTCAGCTGAATGTTGCGGTCCATGGGTAAGGTTTCTGTGCTGGTGTTGGGCACGGTTGCCCCTCCCCTCCAGTGCTGGTCCCTGTACCCTACAGCCACATCCCAATCCACACCACACACACCCAAGCCTCAGCCCTAGACAGCTGGGGAGAGCCTGGGTGGGTAGTGCATTCCCCATTGCCTCTGCTGGCCCTAGGGAGCTGCCGCTGGCCAGCCAGTACAGGCATCACTGCTGTGGGCAGCCCCAGTGATTGCACACACCTCCCAGCCACTTGCCCTGAGCTTCCCACCCCTGCCCTGACTTCAGTACCCCTCACATCTCTAGCCCCCTGCTCTGAAAGAGCAACACCAGGTAAATCTGAGAGAGAGAGAGAGAGAGAGAGAGAGAGAGAGAGAGAGACGGAGGAAGGGAGAGAGAGATTAGAGGTTAAAAATGATCCAAAAATTGAGAGAAACTAAGGATGAAGGCTGGAATTTTCAAAGGAGCCTAAGGGAAAACTCATGGTAATTCACTTGGGCACCCAAAAACTGACCCTAAACATTTTCTCATTGTATAAAGAAAGGATTCTCTCTAGTGTCAAGCAGTCATATGGAAAGTTCAGTGACATTATGCAGAGACCAGTATCCTAATATGCGCAGTAGCAACTTTTTCACAGAGTGCTATGAATACATACATCAGTGCTAAGCAAGCCACCTGAGAGTGTGAATATTTGCTAGAACAAGACTTTCTTCCCTATTCAGTATGAACTGTGTCAAGGTAACTATCATCTGCATGACAACCAGCAGAAAGAGGCAGAAGAGCTATTGGCTGGCTGTTTCCCCAAGATATTATGTGCCTCTGTAGGGCGATGTTCCAGACATTGTTCTATTGCACTGCAGTGTCAGCAGTGACTAACTCTCCAAGATAGCTGGCCTTGAATGTACAAATCTATACACACATTTCCTTCATAAAGGTTCACTTGTTAAACTGCAGGCAAGCCACCCCCAAAAATGTAAATTGACAAAACTACTATAGGGAGCTTAATAACATTTTACTTGTCAGGTGTGTCTACTAGCCTGTTGCTGCTGACCATGGATGTGATGTCCATGTTTGGGCTTCAGCTGGATCCCAGGCTTTAGGACCCAGGGAAGTGGAAGTGGCCCTTTCTCTCAATTTTTGAATCATTTTTAACCTCGAATCTCTCTCTGTCCCTCCTTCCGTCTCTCTCCCTCCCTCTGTCTCTCTCTCTCTCCGTCCCTCCGTCTCTCTTCCTCCCTCCATCGCTCTCTCTCTCTCTCCCTCCGTCTCTCTCTCTCTCTGTCTCCCTCCGTCTCTCTCCCTCCCTCCGTCATTCTCTCTCTCTCCCTCCCTCCATCTCTCTCCTTCCCTGCGTCTCTCTCTCTCCCTCCCTCCATCTCTCTCCCTCCCTCCATCTCTCTCTCTCTCTCCCTCTGTCACTCTCTCTCTCCCTCCCTCCATCTCTCTCCCTCCCTCCGTCTCTCTCTCTCTCTCCCCTCCCTCCGTCTCTCTGTCTCTCCCTCCCTCTGTCTCTCTCCCTCTCCCTCCCTCTGTCTCTCTCCCTCTGTCTCTCTCTCTCTCCCTCCATCTCTCTCCCTCCCTCCGTCTCTCTGTCTCTCCCTCCCTCCGTCTCTCTCCCTCCCTCCATCGCTCTCTCTCTCTCTCCCTCCCTCTGTCTCTCTCCCTCCCTCCATCTCTCTCTCTCTTTCTCTCTCCAATTTACCTGGTGTTTCAGAGCAGTGGGCTAGGGATGTGAGGGGTGCTGAAGTCAGGGCAGGGGTGGGGAGCTCAGGGCAAGTGGCTGGGAGGTGTGTGCAATCCCTGGGGCCGCCCACAGCAGTGATGCCTGTACTGGCTGGCCAGTGGCAGCTCCCTAGGGCCAGCAGAGGCAATGGGAAATGTGCTACCCACCCAGGCTCTCCCCAGCTGTCTAGGGCTGAGTTATACAGTTAAACTACCCTGCAGTTAAACAGCTCATTAACTTGAGTCCGCCAGCCTGAGTCAGCTGGCATGGACCAGTCCTGGGTTTTAAATTGAGTGTGGAGATACCCAGAGAGGCCTAGATTTTGGAGCTGGAACTAACTGTGCTGTTTCAGCTCTAGTTTCTGTGGTTCTTTGACAATCATTAAGGTCCTGGTACAACAGCCTTATGCATTTCCCTGCCAAATAGGCAGTTCTCTGATTCTACCCTTGAGTATGCTATGTTAACTAGTCTTAAATGGTATGTTCCACCCTCCATTCACCAATAAGGAACTGGTGGGGGGTGCATGGGGCCACACTACACTTGGCACTATATTGGTCTCTGCAAAGGGGTGGGCGGAATCTGTTTCAGAATCAATGAGGCTTCTACTAATTCCCCCACTAAGGAAACTGTTCTATACCCTCTCTTTAGACTAGAAGGGACATACAGGTGACTTCTGGAGGGGGTTATAGCATGGAAGAGGGAAACTGAAAGGACCAAATAGAGAAATATATGCTATGAATAAAACATACACCAATAAAAGCAAAATAAACTCAATATAAAGGTTTTTATTCAATTGTATATGAAATAAAACTTGAAAAGGCAAAAAGCTTTCTTCACTCAGCTGTTGCACTACAATGAAAGTGGGGATTGGCTGGCTCAGAGGATTAGACAAACTGGAGAAATAGTCTGGGACAAATAGGATGAAATTCAACAAGGGCAAATACAAAGTACTCCATTTAGGAAGGAACAATCAGTTTCATACAAACAAAATGGGAAGCGATTGTCTAGGAAGGAGTGCTGTGGAAAGGGACCTAGGAGTCTTAGTGGACCACAAGCTAAATATGAGTCAACAGTGTGACACTGTTGCAAAAAATATCATCATTCTGGGATGTATTAAGAGGAGTGTTGCAAGCAAGATACAAGAAGCAATTCTCCCTTTGAACTCTATGTTGATTAGGCATTACATTTCAGGAAAGATGCGGACAAATTGGAGAAGGTCCAGAGAAGAGCAACAAAAATTATTAAAGGTCTCGAAAACATGAACTATGAGGGACGATCGAAAGAACTGAGTTTGTTTAGTCTGGAAAAGAGAAGACTGAGAGGGAACATGATGACAGCTTTCAAGTACCTAAAAGGATGTTACAAGGAGGAGGGAGAAAAACTACTCTCCTTAATCTCTTACGATAGGACAAAATGGGCTTAAATTGCAGCAAGGGAGGTTTAGATTGAACATTAGGAAAAACCTCCTAAATTTCATGGTTGTTAAGCACTGGAATAAATTGCCTAAGGAGGTTGTGAAATCTCCATCAATGGCGAGTTTTAAGAGCTGGTTAGACAAACACCTGTGAGGGATGATCTAGATGGTGCTTGGTCCTGCTATAAGGGCAGGGGACTGGACTTGATGACCTCTCAAGGTTCCTTCTAGTTCTATTATTCTATAAGTCTATGATTAGCATAAAAATCTGAAATGGAACTTTCAACCTTAGCCATCACTTAAAACCTAGTTACAGGCTGCAGTGACCCAAAATACTGACCTGCAGGATTTTGGACCTATGTAAAATGAATTGCTTGTCTGTCTGGGAGCAATTGCTGGTAGGCAGATATCCACAGCACCAAAACCACATTCACAGCCCCAGTTGGTATTACATGATCAATTTCAGCAGAGAGGCACAAGGTTTGAATTGTTCCCTTCAGTCTAGAAGCTGTGCTTCCTAATCAGGGTGAAGACACATTGGCGAGGCAGTATCAGGAAATGTTTGCTACCTCGTCCAATGTGGTATATGTTCTGTGGATCAACAGAGCGCTTTGGTTTCTAGTGCTGTTAATTTAGTGCTGGGTTACCTAGGGAGGTAGTGGAATCTCCATCCCTAGAGGTTTTTAAGTCATGGATTGGCAAAGCCCCGGCTGGGTTGATTTAGTTGGGACTGGTCCTGTTTTGGGCAGGGGGCTGGACTCGATGACCTCCTGAGGTCTCTTCCAGCCCTAGGATTCTATGATTCTAACCGTGCATGTGTCATATGCATTTTTAAAAACAAACTATCCCCATAAGTGAGAAGAAAAACAAATTTGCCCCCCCGAGGGGATATCATAGCTATGAAGGTGCAGAGATTTGTGCATGAGTGCAACCTAAGTTCTGTCTGCCTTAATAGGCCCTGTCAACTTGCTTTCCTTTATTATTTGTATTGCCATCTGCATAGCAGTAATGTGGAACTACAGTACTGTCTCAAAGAGCATCCCAACAGCTAGACTATGCTCCTGAAAGTCAAAGAGACTTGTTCGCCTAACACATTAGAGAAAAATTTGAAAAGCACTGATGGCTCATTTTCAAAAGTGACTTAGGGCCAGATTTATGAAGGTATTTAGGTACCAAAGCTACAGATAGGGGCCTAGGCAGAGTTTAAAAAGTGCTTACTGGGAGTTAGGTGCCTGAGTGCTTTTGGAAGTCCCACAAGGCATTTATCTTCATCTTTAGGTGTCCACATACCTGTACAAGTCTGGGCCTAAATCAGTTTTGAAAATGGGGCTTAGACTCCTGAACCATGTAGGTGTTTCTGAAAATGTTGCCCATGAGGAGTATTGCCAATCCCAAGCATTCAGATATCACGAGTCCCACCCAGAAAATCCTGAGGTTGCTTTTAAAATAATGAGATTTTTAAAAAAAAATAATGTGTGCGCGTGTGTGGGAGGGGGAGGGGGAAGTCTTGCTGAGATTATCATGTGATCACATGAATCCAGGAGACAAAAGGTGTTAAAAGATGCCTACTATTGTGCAATGCCTGATTAAAATAATAGGAACTGGCAACACTTTGTAGGTGCTTTGGAAATCCCATCCATTCCCTCTGGGGCTCTTCACTCAGGTGGACCAGAGTTGCCCTGTATCCACATTTTACAGTAAACAACATAAATGCCACTATGTGGTGCTAAGGCCTTGCGTCCATCTGGGTTGGTGGGTCCCTGAACACCACCACCCTCAGCACTGGGACCGACTGCTGCCGCAATTGTTATTTGCCTTATGGGGGGTCCTCCAAACCCAGGGAACAGGTATAAGTGTGGTCACCTTTTCATCTGTGCCAGACAGTGCCTGTGCCACTCATTCAGCTGTGTGCCCTCACCTGCAAGAAGGCTTGATCTGTGTGCATGGGAGATAAATGGTGGTGAACAGGGGAGCAATGGAGGATTATAATTAGGGTAAGGAGAGAGGTGCATAGCTGTGGCTGGGAATTCCTGGGCTTAGCATTCATCAGGGTCCTATAATCGAAACACAACTCAGCTAGTGCATTTATACAAATTCAGCAGAAATTAATCAGAGCAAATGCTGCATTATCTCCTGAATACAGAGTTGGGATTCTGTATGTTTTGCCCTGTGTGTGATCCTGTAGTGTATATGACAAGTCCCATCGAAGCATAACTATTTTTAGCACAGTCCTTGCTCAGGGCTATAAAAGATAGAGACGAATCATTGAGTCCTATTCCTCTCCCTATGAGGACATGTTGTGCAGGCCAGACACTAGTCACTAGTCACAGGCTTATAAAAAAACAAATCAAACAACACTTCCATTTCTTACAGAAAGAGCAAGTAGCAGGTGAAGTGTCCATCCCACTGGGAAGAAATAACTTTGAGAATTGCCTCTACTAACATTAGTAAAGGTGTCTCAAGTTGTAATAACCACTATGATTAAAATGGTAGCATGATCCAAAATAGCAGAGAGAGGAAGCTGGCACTGGTAGCTGAATATAATACAAAGAAGAATAGGCTTCTGCACAGTAGCTCATTACTAATATCAGTTTGCACACTGGCTTTTTGATAGATTGCGTTTTTGCAATGAAATAATCATGCCAATGGCCACTCAACAGGCATATGATTATTTCATGGCTCAGTTCTGGAAACTGAGCTGAACCTCAGCAGTAATTTCTCACATGCTCTTGTGCTCTCTTGATTTAACAGTCAGCTGTTTGATGCCCTATTGTGCTCCCAGCCTTATTTATTGCTAAGGATGCGCACAGCATATTGTGTGTAAGTTCAGAAAATGAGATCTTCCAGTGAAATGTCAACCTCTGTTAACATGAAGTGACGCACTCTCAGAATTTAAGTGTGAGTGATGTTGCTAAGCAAAGGAAGCTTGTGATGACTAAAGCAGGCAAGGTGCAAAAGGAGCAGAAACGATTGACACAATAGACTGAGTATATTGTTAATATCACAGAACGACAGAAGGAATTAATTTATCTCTAACTTGGATAGATACATTTCAGTACTGAGCCAAAGGGTAGCAATCTTTTGGGGCAAAATCTGCCCTGAATTGTCTTGAGAAAGAGAGAAAAAAAGGCTTAGAAACAGGGCTGTGCCCCACAAATCTGTGAAGGGACAGCACAAGAGAAATCCCACCATAGCATTGTCTTGAATCTCAGGAAAAAGATCTGATCATGAATTATGTCCCCAAATGGATATGGATAAGCAATTATGGAGTATATGCAGGCCTCTAGTTTCCCTGATACATGCTGTGATCAACAGCAGGTGGAGAAGCTGGGAGGACAGGGAAAAACATGATTACTTTTGGGAGCAACAATAAGGAACATTTCTGAGCTCATTGTCAGCAAGTACTTTGACATGTGTTTGACAGTTCTGGAAGGCTGGGTTCTCCGCTCATCTGCTGCATTCTGCTCCCCTAGTTTGTGAATCCTGGCTGATCACCTTGAAGTTGACCTGCCCCAGTTGAATTCATTAGCTGTGAAGGTTACTGCATATATCCCAGGAGATGCTTGGCACCTTGCAAGCTCAAAGTTTATGTGTACAGCTTAGTGGAGAAGGTTTGCCCTTGAGCATAGTACAAGGCTATGAGTATTTTAGATGTTCCTTCTAAACAGTGACTCTCTACAGAGCTCTGCTTTGGAACTTACATTTAAATCATCAGCTATGAAAAGATGCAGCACAGTTTTCAGTTTAACACATTTTGTTAGAATGAAAAGTACAGTCAGTTAGTGGTTGTGAAATGCTGACTGAAGTGTTTCAATTATCTATTGACTCTGCTTCTACCCCATATAATTAGGCTATTTATTCCATGTTTAGGTTTACATTTATTAGAAATTAGCCTGACTTAACACCCAGCTCTTAACCCCTTGCCTTTACTTTTATGGCCTATCTCTGTAGTGGATCAACACCTGATCCAAACTGCCCAAAAAATTTGGAGGGCACAAATCATAGAATCATAGAACCATAGAGCTGGAAGAGACCTCAGAAGGTCATCAAGTCCAGCCCCCTGCCCAAAACAGGACCAATCCCAATTAAATCAACCCAGCCAGGGCTTTGTCAAGCCGAGACTTAAATACCACTAGGGATGGAGACTCCACTACTTCCCTAGGTAACACATTCCAGTGCTTCACCACCCTCCTAGTAAAATAGTTTTTCCTAATAGCCAACCTGGACCTCTCCCACCGCAACTTGAGACCATTGCTCCTTGTTCTGCCATCCATCACTACAGTGAACAGCCTTTCTCCATCCTCTTTGGAACCTCCCTTAAGGAAGTTGAAGGCTGCTATCAAATCCCCCCTCACTCTTCTCTTCTCTTCTGCAGACTAAAGAGACCCAACTCCCTCAGCCTCTCCTCATAGGTCATATGCTCCAGCCCCCTAATCATTTTGGTTGCCCTCCGCTGGACCCTCTCCAATGCATCCACATCCTTCCTGTAATTGGGGGCCCAGAACTGGATGCAATACTCCAGATGTGGCCTCACCAGAGCCGAATAAAGAGGAATAATCACATCTCTACATCGACTGGCAATGCTCCTCTTAATGCAGCCTAATATGCCATTAGCCTTCTTGGCTACAAGGGCACACTGTTGACTCATATCCAGCTTCTTATCCACTGTAATCCTCAGGTCTTTTTCTGCAGAACTGCTACTTAGCCATTCAGTCCCCAGCCTGTAACAACGCTTGGGATTCTTCCGTCCCAAGTGCAGGACTCTACACTTGTCCTTGTTGAACCTCAGATTTCTTGTGGCCCAATCCTCCAATTTGTCTAAGTCACTCTGGACTCTATCCCTGCACTCCAGCATATCTACCTCTTCCCCTAGCTTAGTGTTATCCGCAAACTTGCTGAAGGTTCAATCCAACCCCACATACAGATCATTAATAAAGATGTTGAACAAAACCAGTCCCAGAACTGAACCTTGGGGCACTCCGCAAGAAACCAACCGCCATCCTGACATCGAGCCGTTGATCAGTACCCACTGGGCCCGACCTTCCAGCCAGATTTCTATCCATCTTACCGTCCATTTATCCAATCCACATTCCCTTAACTTGCTGGCAAGAATATTGTGGGAGACTGTATCAAAAGCCTTGCTAAAGTCAAGGTATATCACATCCACTGACTTCCCCATATCCACAGAGTCAGTTACTTCATCACAGAAGCTAATCAGATTGGTCAGGCACGACCTGCCCTTCATGAATCTATGCTGACTATTCCTGATCACCTTCCCTTCTTCCAAGTGCTTCAAAATGGATTCCTTGAGGATCCCCTCCATGATTTTTCCAGGGACTGAGGTAAGACTGACCAGCCTATAGTTCCCTGGATCGTCCTTCTTCCCTTTCTTATAGATGGGCACTACATTTGTCTTTTTCCAATCATCCAGGATTTCCCAATCACACTCACAAACAAACTCAGCACACAGTAAGAAAGCCCCAAACACAACACACACTACGGACAGCCACTTCCCTCAAGAGTCCTGTAGTCACTTCTCCCTTACCTGGAGAACTCCCTCTTTAAACTCCCTGTTTGCAGTCACCTGTTCGCAAGCTCCCTGGTCGCTGACTCACTCCTTTATAAAGCCCTGGACTGCCTATAGTCCCTCCCCCTACCAAGGCTCAGCCAATCAGCAGATGCTTCTAGATTCCAAACTTTAATTAGAAGCCAACGGTTTCCAGCTGCCAGTTACAGCACACACTCTTGATCTGAGTTTTACATTTCAGTCTCCTCTTCAGTTCTTACATAATAGGGAAAGGAAACTCATTACAAAGTATGATAAATTTTTGGTTCCCAACCTTTCTGGGCTGCTGTTTTCCAGACTAAGGGCTGAATTACGCTTGCTTTAGTCTTGGAGGTCCAGGAATTGATCTGATGATCCTGGTCTGGTTTCAGATACAAAGGCACAACTTGTAAAGTTCAACAAGAAGTCCTTTAAAGGAGCCTGCTCAGAGATCATCTCCTCATGCAGCGGTGTTGGAAATGGTGTGTATGAGTCACACACTGGAAAAAGGAGCGTTACAGAGCAGCCCTGGACCAGGAGGCCATGGCCAGTCGCACTTGCTGGGCATATTCACATTGAAGGCAGAATTCAAAAGGAGCAAGCAGCTCAGAAAGCTCCTATAGAGAAGCCACTGGGCTTCTATATAGCTGAGATCAGGCCCCACTGCCACTCCGCCACAGGCCCTTTGCTCCATGGAAGCAGGGAAGGATGGGCCATGGCTGAAAGGGAAAGACTCTCAAAATGGCCATTAGAAAGAACTTCAGGGGGAATCCAGATACTACCTAGTGAAGTGGATAGAGGAACCAAAGCCAGAATAGGAACTGGCCAGGGAACAGGCATGAGACCTGCCTTTAGATCAGATATTTGAACTATTAGTCATAGGACCCTGGGCTGGAACCTACTGGGGTATGGAGAGCCAAAGGATCTGGCCACTGGGTGACATGGCCATGGACTAGACCACTAAGCAGTACTGCTGGGTTCAGATCTCAACTCCCTGATACTTGGTGGAGAACGAGAGCAATGATCAAGACCCGTTAAAAGGACAGCAGGTAACAGTTAACCTGACCCAAGTGAAGTCATGGACACAGAAAAATTACTGAAATGGATGATGGAGAGACAGCAAAAGCAAGGCCAGTTGCTACAATGATCACAATACAGCAGCAGCAACAAGTAGCCTGACAGCAGTAATTGCTACTCCAGAAACAGGCAGCACAACAGGACCACCTGGTTCAGTAGGTGGTAACATGCTCACATGATGGAGAACTATGTGGCGGCCAACAGTTCAGCCTCACTGACGCCAAAGATGGGTGCTCCCAGGATCAGGATGCTTACCTTTAGCATGGACGGTGATTGGAGGGGAAGCTAATGGTGGATCAATGGGGCTGAAGAGATTGTCTTAATAATCACTCCGGGTGTCACCATGTCATTGTACAGGGAAGCTTTGTAGAATCCCCCAACACAGTGGGCACTCTGATCTACTTCCAGTGTATCCACTGGACATGAGACCTTGTCTCACAATGAAAGTGCAGCTGATGGTAGGAGTTTAAATGGAGACTTGTCAAGTAGGCAGGAGACAGGCAGCAACCTCTGGCCTACCCAGTCATCTTAGGGTGGAACTGAAAGTGGTTTGGGAAGCTCTTCAAGAGTAGAGCAGGACCCCAAAGAAACCCACCCAGAACCAAAAATGAGTGAGCTTATGGGCTAAAATATAGTGGGAGATTCTGTCAGCCAAGGACACCGACCCAGCAGGTACCCAAGGAAGTAAGCTATGATTGGCTATCAGAGGATGAAGACTTCTTATGGGAACAGTAGGAAGATCAGATGCTGAGCCATGCCTGTGAGCTGGTAGCGGTCTCCAATCAGGAGTTGGGAGAAATACAATGGGCAAAGTAGTGGCCCCACTTTGAACTCCACAATGAGTGGCTTTGTTGTGTGATGAGAGGCCCCTGGAGCCAAGAAATATGGCAAAACTGCTGGTACTCAATATGTTCTGCCAGAGCCTGCTACCCATAGCCCATTTGGTGCCAGAGGGTGCTTAGGGCAAGAAAAGACACGGGAAAGTGTGGCTCTTAGATTCTTCTGGATGGGCATCCACATAAAAGATGTACGACTTCTGTGCCTCAAGTTCCAAATGCCAACTAGCGGGGCCAAAAAGGATGCCAAAGGCCCTTCCAATTCTGTTCTTGGTGATGGGCATGCCCTTTGTATGAGTCAGAATGGATTTAGTGGGTCTGCTTGAGAAAAGCACATCAGGGTGCCATTATATAATAGTGCTAGCAGACTATGCAATGTGGTCCCTTGAAGCCATTCCACTATGCAGACTGAATGCACCTATCGTGGCAAAGGAACTCATGAAGGTCTTTGTGAGGGCTGGAATCCAACATCTTGTCAAAATTGTACAAACTACTGAGGATCAAAGTCTTCAAGGTTTCTGACGATCATCCACAGATGATCGGGTGGATTGGTTCAGTGGGACCTGAAAGCCACTCTGAGGATATTTATCAATACAGACCCTCAGCACTAGTGTTGGCTGCTGCCACTATTGCTATTTGCCATATGGGAGGTTCTCCAAGCCCACGAAACAGATATAAGGGTGATCGTCTTTTCAGCTGTGCCAGACAATGCCTATACCACTAATTCACCTGTGTGCTCTAACCTATACAGAAGCTTGATCTGTGGCCATTGTGCATGGGAGACACATGGTTGTGAATAGGGGTGCAATGGAGGATTATAATTAGGGTAAAGAGAGAGGTGCACAGCTGTGGCTGGGAACTCCTGGGCACAGCACTCATCAGTGTCCTACCATTGAAACACTATTCAGGTAGTGCATTTATAACAATTCAGCAAAAATTAACCAGAGCAACTATTGTATTATCTCCCGAATACACAGAGAGGGGATTCTATGTTTTTATGCCTCTAAAGAGGAAAAAGGGAAAGACTTTATCACTTACCTACAAAACTGTTTTTAATATATTAATAAATAAATCTGTGTTCTGTATTCAAGGAGGAAATTTAAAGGGGAGGGGATGATAAATGACAAAACTACTTGTCACAACTGTAACTCTGAATGGTTTTGTTGTTGGTTGTTTGGTTGGTTGTTTTGTTTTGTTTTTTTTACATGTAACACCATCTGGTTGAATAGCTCAGGGTATGCTGGTTGGGATTTAAAAATCTGACAGTAGAAAGAATGACACTTCAAAAATTTTGGATTTGAAGGCTATTATTTTACCCAGATCCTTCCAATATGTCTTTGAGAATGTGCAGAGAGCAAAGCATAGCTGGCATTTACAATAAAAAAATTGCCTTCCATAATTCTATTAACATGAAAGAAGATTTTCTTTCCATTTCTCTAATCTAGTTTGAAAAGCATATTATTCCAAGGTTGCAAGGGGGGAGAGAAAGCACGTCTAGCACATAGCTTCAGCGACAACCCAAAGTTAAACAAATGAGCCAGAAATAATGGGAAGTTAACATGTGAATTGAATTACTACCTGGGCTTGTAAGAAAGAATTGTTCTGCAGAAACTATTTGAACTGTATTTTACATGAAATATGTGTAGCAGGGTCATTATAAACATTGTTGGTTATCAAATAAGGAATCTACAAGAGTATTTATTTGATGAAAATGTATAAAATACATGATACAGTAATACAGCATTAAGCAATAGATGTGTAAATGCACAAAAGTGAAACATGCAGGTGAGTAGTTACATCTATGCTTCAGAGGTGAGGGGGAAGCTAAGGATCACAATAGCTCAGGGATTGAACAGAGGGAGAGTTCAAGCTGCAGAATGGATAAAAGACTCTGGATAGGTAATTTGAAAAGGTGGGTCAGAAATGTGGCATGCTGTGGACTCAGTTAACAGGGAGGGTAGAAGGGAGGAGAATACCAAGTTTGCTCTTATTCTTAGAAGAAAAGGGAAAGGGAAGCACAAATGAGTAAAGGGGGGTTGGGACAGGAAAGAAGAAGGACTGATTTGAACTTGGTTCCTTTCCAGGCAAAATACAGCTTATATAAAGAACCTTCTACTTTACTCTGTCACATGGTGTCTTTTCTGGAGAATCAACAATTTATTTGTATTTGCACAACACACTTCTGTGTGAGTTATTATAGGCTTCAAGCTATAGCCCTTCAAGCTACTATTGATTTTTTTCTCTAATTTAGGTGAGCTTTTTAAACAATTAATATGTAACTATAAGACTTTAAAATGGCAAAAGTATATACAGTATGAGGACTTTTTAACACTTTTCACCCACTTTCCTTGAATAACGGCTGCATGAGTCCAGATGCATTGATTTTACTTTAAGGCTGGTTCTTATTCTGCCCCAGGGCAGAATGCATGCCCATGGTAATTTTAAGGAAGAGGCCTATTTAAGTACTCTTTTTATTTAAATTATAAGATAACCCCAAGAGGGCTGAATAGACGCATGAGTGTGAATGGTTGTAATGCTTTTTCTTATATGGTAGCTGTTCGCTAGAGAGTGAGAGAATGAATAATGGCATCCTCATATTCAATAAATAGGCTCATTCAATATAATCAGAGCAAGATCAGTTGACTTCAGTGACAAAAATAAGTCTCTGTTAGTTTTTACTAGCTGAGCAGCTCCAGTATAGCTAAGAGTATGTTTACACAGAAAATAAGTATGATTTTAGTGCAGGTAGGCAGACTCACACTAGCTTTCTTCTAGTTACTAGATGTATCAGTCGTAGTGAAGACATGGTGTAATGGACTTCAGTGTGAGTGAGTAATCTGAATAAATAGCTAGAGTCCCCAATGGGCTTGTACTGAGGCAACTAGCTTGCACTGAAGCCCATGTCATTGTGTCTTCACTTCTATTATTACCCACTCTGTCTAAATCAAAGCTCGATGCATATCTACACTACAATCACACCTTCTTTTACTGAATGCTGACACCGCAACAGATTAAATAGAAGCAATCAACATGGGAGAAGTGAATGGATGCAATACAGAATTCAGAGCCCAGGAGGAGGTGGGAATGAAGGTGAGTTTAAGTCAACTTTGGGCCTTCCCAACCATAGACTATTCTGGGTTCTGGAGAGGGCCCTGGTGTAACATTGCAGAAAATCCAGAGAAGAGCAACAAACATGACTGAAGATCTAGAAAAGATTATCTCTGAGGAAAGACAGAAAAAACTGGGCTTGTTGTCTGGAAAAGAGAAGACTGAGGGGGACATGATGTCTTCAAGTACATAAAAGTTTGTTGTAAAGAGGAACATGGGCGGTCAGTAATGTAGACAAGGGAAAGCACAGCCTTCCCAAAACAGACTACATGTCCGACCGCCTAAGGCAGGGGTCGCCACCAGGGAAGTCTAGGGCCGGGGCACAGTAGCCCAGCTCCCCTGGCTGCCAGGGAAGGGTGGGGCTGCAGCACAGCCACCCAGCTCTCCCAGCCTCTGGGAAAGGTTGGGGCTGTGACACAGGAGCCTGGCTTCCCCAGCTGCCAGGGAGGGCCTGGCCAGGGCTGCAGCACAGCAACCCCAGCACTCCACGTGTCCAGGAAGAATCGGGCTGGGGGTGGGCAGGGTTTGGCTCCAGGGATGGGGTCTTGGGTGGAAGGGGCGGGGCTGAGGCTTGCCTTCTCCAGCTGGACTTTCAACCACTGCCAATGAAGAGTATGGTGATAAATTGTTCTCCTTAACTACTGAGGACAGGACAAGAAGCAATGGGATTAAATTGCAGCAAGAGAGATTTAAGGTAGACATTAGGAAAAATTTCCTGTCAAGGGAGCTAAGCACTGAAACAAACCCAGTGGGGGCCTCAAGCAGATTTCAGGGGATCCACCAAGCAGGGATAAATTTAGACTTGCTTGTGCCCAGGGCAGAAAGCTGAAGTTCTTCTTCGAGTAGTGTCCCCATGGGTGCTCCACTGTAGGTGTTGGGCTCGTCTCGGTGCCGCAGATCGGAAATTTTCAACAGCTGTAGTCAGCTGGACCATGCATGCATGGTTAGTGTCTCGCACCATTCACGCCCTTTGCCTGCTGCGCGCGGTCCGGCTCCTGCCAGTTCCTCTCAACCATCCTCGGTCGTGGACAGAGCTCTGCTACTCTTCTCAGTCTGTCAGAAATAATTCAAGTATTTAGTTAGTTAGAGTTTTCTCATTAATTAGTTATTGTTAGTCATAGTCAAAGTTGTTATAGCTCGTTAAAGATTAAAAATTTTTTTTTCCTGTCACACTTGCTTTGCAGGCTTAGGCCGCAGTGAGAATGCCTGGATCACCAGTGTTTAAAAAATGTGATTGCTACTGCGAGGCCATGCCAGCCTAGGATGGGCACTCATCATGCATACGTTGTTTGGGTGAAGCCCATGTGCCCCAAAAATGCGCACACTGTTTGAGACTCATGGCCAGGGCCTGGAGAGACAGGGAGATGTGCCTGAGAATGATATTATTTGACAAGGCACTTCAACCCGCGGATGCATCATCACTGGAGAAGGAACCAGCAGAGCCCCAAAAGCACAGAGCGTCCTCCTCAGGGGCAGCCCCAACAAAAAAGATAAGGGCGTCCCCAACACTCTCCTTACCGGCCGCTCTGGTCAGTAGAGCAGTGTGGAGACAAACCAGGAACGTCGAGCACCGCCTCGAACCGTCTAAAGGTGGCCACGGGCTCAAAACAGAAAAAGGCACTGACCTCGGTGCTGACAACGAAGGCACCAACCTCAGAGCCAACAACGAAGGTACCGCCCCCAGTGCTGACACCGAAGGCACCGATGGCACCCAGGGCTGGGTCAGCACCAGAGGCACTGATGACCAGAGCACCCGCGCAGAAGTCGGCATCAAGTGTCGGCACCGCCGTCATCAACTACTGCGGAGCCACCAATGCATCAAATGGCACCGAGGGACAACGGCACTGCCCCAGTTCTAAAGAAGGCTATGACAAAGACTACCCCACATCACATTTCGCCTTCTCCATCACCAACTTTTTCTCTGCACCATCACCATTGCCACCAGCACCAAGCTCCCAGGTACCAAGCGTCTATTTGGAGGATGAGAGGCCGTGGTCCTATTCTTCCCAATGAAAATCCCCATCTCCATACCTCACAGTGAGACATAGGGATGACAGATATTATGAGACGTGGTTTTCTCCTTCACCTCCATCATCTCTCAATTTTCCGCATTCACTGATGTTGTCCCCTCACTCGAGGTACTACAGAAGGCATAGGAGTGTAGTCTCCTCTAGGCAGTCCTCGCCCACCCAATCTGTTCATTATCATGACCGCTATTCTAGACACTATTATGCAGACCATTACTACCACAGGTCATATCCGCATAGATGGTCCCCATGCTGCTATCGACCATACAGACACCATTTCCCCCCTGCCCCTGCCGCGGCATCGGAGCATCATCTCCCCTCTATGCCACCTCAGAGCCCTACACAGCAATCACACCATTCGGACCCCGAAGAGGGTCAGCTGTTGGAGGCGGAGGATCAGCAGCCTGACACTTCGCCCACTGATCTTTCTTCCTCTTCACTTGATGAAGCGATAATTCCGGGAGATGTGTCACTGCCTGAGGATCTCAGGCAATTCCAAGATTTATTCAAATGGGTTGCAGAGTCCCAGGAGGTTCAGTTGGCAGAAACACGAGGCAAACAATATCGCCTACTTTATAACTTGCACCCTCAACACCGAGCAAGAACAGCGCTCGCTATTGATGAAGCCATTATGGAGGCAGCTGAAGAAATTTGGCAGATCCCAGCTTCTGCTCTGCCAATGAGTAAGCGTTCTGACAAAAAGTATTTTGTTCCATCAAAGGGCCTGGAATTTTTGTTTAATCACCCACAACCGAATTCCATCATTTTGGATACAGCACAACAAAGATCCAGAACACCACGCTACAGGAACACGCCCTCCGATAAGGAGAGTAAGAAGTTGGATGTTTTTGGCAGGAAGGTATACTCCTCCACAATACATTTCCAACTATGCCGCTCTTCTCTTCAACCATAATTTCGATAATTATGTGAAACTTACTGAACTCATGCAACATCTTCCAAAGTCTAAGGGTATGTCTAGACTGCATCCCTCTGTTGGCAGAGGGATGCAGATTAGGTAGGTCGACATTGCAAATGAGGCAGGGATTTAAATATCCCGTGCCTAATTTACATAAAAATGGCCACTGCATTTTGCCGACTCAGCAATTTTTTCGATAGATCCTGTAAACCTCCTTGCAGGAGGCATAAGGGATCTGTCGAAAAAGGCTTTCTTTCTCGACATATCCCCCTCTAGACTGCCACTTTTTGCCGACAAAGTGCTGAGTCGGCAAAATGCTGCAGCTATTTTTATGCAAATTAGGTGCAGTATATTTAAATCCCTGCCTCATTTGCAATGTCGACCTGCCTAATCTGCATCCCTCTGCCGACAGAGGAATGCAGTCTAGACATACCCTAAGGGACCACTGTTAAAGGTCATCATACAGGAGAGGTATACATCTGCAAGGGCCGGTCTCCAGATTGCCATGGATGTAGCTGACAAAGCTGCCTGCACCATGGCCATGGTGATTGCCATGCACAGTTCATCCTGGCTCATGTCCGCGGAGTTCCAAAGGACCTCCAGGGAAAGGTGGAGGACCTTCCCTTTGAGAAACAAAAATTATTTGCAGACAAAACTGATGAAGTCTTACATTCGGGAAAAGACTCCCGCACGACCTTGCGAACATTAGGGATGTACATGCCCCCATACAGGCATAGGTGTTATATTCCTCAGAGGCGTTATGACCAGCCATACTTCAGACAGCAGCAATGTCCTTTCGACCAATCACAAGTGAAACAACGCCCTCAGCGAAGACGTATCCAGACCACTCACATCTCCAACCAGACAGCCACTAAACAGCAAATTTGACTCCTCGGTTGGGGGCACACAAACACCAGTCATTGTTGATCCAGAACACCACGAATCCCCTGTCCTCCATCACTACTTAAGGCTATTCTATTGCCATTGGGCCTTCAGACCGCTGGGTCTTAGAAATTGCGTTGACTGGCGTCACCATTCCATTCCTCTCCCTACCTCCGCCTATCCCACCCACCCCCGTCCCTCTTCAGGGACCCTTCTCACAAGGACCTGTTAAAACAAGAGGTCTGTTGCCTCCTTTCCATCGGGGTGATAGAGAGTGTCTAGAGTGGCAGAGTTTGCAGGCAGAGGATTTTATTCTTGTTATTTCCTCACAGAGAAAAAAAAGGGAGGATGGAGGCCAATACTCAATCTTCGCAAGCTCATTCGACACCTCCGGAAACAGCAGTTCAAGACGGTGACTTCAGCCACCATAATTCCATCTTTAGACAGCGGAGACTGGTCTGTGGCCCTCGACATTCAGGATGCTTACTTCCATATCACCATCCACCCAGCACACAGGCGATTTCTCCATTTCATGGTAGCTGGTGAGCATTTTCAATACAGAGGTCTACTGTTTGGCCTTGCTTCCATCTCCAATTGTTTTCCAAAGCCATATCAGTAGTTGCAGCCCATCTACATCGAAAGGGTGTTATAATCTTTCCCTACCTAGACGACGAAGAGACCCATTATATGGTGGCACTGACGAGACAGACATTCGACTCCCTTGGGTTAATTATAAACGATCAAAAGTTGACAACCGAACCATCTCATACCTTGCCTTTCATAGGGGCGCGCCTAGACTCTTTTTCAGCTTGAGCTTACTTACCTATCGAGAGGTTCCAAGCATTACAGGTCCTTCTAGACACTCTCTTACATGTCCTGACCATGTCAATACTCACCTGTTTACAGCTGATGGGCCGTATGGCCGCCACAACTTTCGTAGTCAACCATGCAAGGCTACATTTTCGCTGCCTCCAACACTGGCTAGCATCAATGTATGTCCCGGCGAGACACAATCTTCACAGATCAGTGACCTCTTCAACCCACATCTGCAAGTCCCTTGCCTGGTGGACCAAGCCACACAACCTCTTGAACAGTATCCCATTCCATTGACCTCAGCTGTCAAGGCAAATAACCACAGATGCCTCCCTTGTTGGTTGGGGTGCCCATATGGATGGCAAATTGGTGCAGGGTCATTGGTCACCATCGGAGACAATCCTTCATATAAATCTCCTAGAACTCAGGGCAGTTCACAATGCCTGCAAGCACTTCCACACTCACATAACTGGAACAACCACCAGAATACTTACCGACAACGTGGCAACTATGTATTATATAAATCGTCAAGGTGGCGCCCGATCCCATGCACTCTGCAGAGAAGCAGTCCGTTTATGGAACTGGTGTATTCACCACAAGGTCATGCTGATAGCTTCCTACTTACCAGGCGTCACCAACGTTATGGCAGACTCACTGAGCAGATTCTTCCCACACAATCACAAGTGGGAATTACGCACCAATGCCCTCCATTGAGTCTTTTGCTGTTGGGGTTTTCCATTAACCACAATGCAAAATGTCACCATTATTGTTCCAGAGTGGGCATCGGGCTGCGCTCCCTGGGAGATGCCTTTCTGCTTCACTGGGGGAGGTCTTTACTATATGCCTTCCCTCCTATAGTCCTCATGCCCAGAGTCTTGCAGAAGATCAAGGTTGACGGAGCTCACTTGATCCTCATAGCCCCCGCCTGGCGACATCAACCGTGGTATCCATTCTTCTACCGGATGCCTGTACATTCGCCATATACTCTTCCCATTCTGCCATATCTACTCACCCAGAACAACGGATCTCTGGCCCACCCAAACCCCTAGTCTCTACACCTAACTGCTTGGCTCCTAACTGGTTTGATGCTTCTGAGGCCCTTTGCTCAGACCAGGTGAAACAAATCCTGATACACAGCAGGAAGGACACTACTCGTGCAACTTATTTGGCAAAATGGCACAGATTTGAGTCCTGGTGCTTAAAGAATTGCATCAACCCATTAGACTCACCATTACACCAGATCCTGGATTACATTCTTCATCTGAAACAAACGGGCCTAGCTATTGCATCATTGAAGGTTCATCTAGCGGCCATTACCGCTTTTCATCGTCCCATAGATGGTTCCTCCGTATTTGCCCATCCTACAACAAAGAGATTCCTTAAAGGTCTCTTAAACCTCAATCCACCATACAGGCCCCCAACCCCAGTCTGGAACCTGGACTTGGTACCGGACACCCTAATGCGCCCTCCTTTTGAGCCGTTAGCCACTACATTGCTGGATATGTTAACTCTCAAGATAGCCTTTTTGTTGGCAATAACATCGGCACTCAGGGTTAGAGAGCTTGCAGCCCTCATGGCGACACTGCCGTACACAAGGTTCACAGCGGACTTGGCAGTGTTGCGACCTCATCTGGCTTTTATCCTCAAAGTTTGCTCGGACTTTCACCTCAATAAGCCGATTATACTTCCTTCATTCTATCCCAAGCCTCATGACTCACCTCGTGAGACAGTTCTTCACACCCTTGACATTCGTCAGGCGCTCACATTTTACACAGAGAGAACTCGGGACTGGCATAAAACAGACTGACTGTTTGTGTCACTTTCAGAGCGATCTAAGGGCCAGATGTTGTCTTCATAACATGTTGCCAAACTCTTCTAAAGCCTTCTAAAGCCAGCTCTGGCTTTTATGTGCAGAAAAATTGTTGTTGGGGTATTGGTGGGTCATGGAGTTTTTAGAGCATGTGGGGGGGGGAGGGGCTCCGAAAGACAATGTTGAGAACCTCTGGTCTAGACGATACTTAGTCCTGTCTTAGTCCTCCAGAAGACTGACCCACATAACCTATTTAGGGTCCTCTCCCATTTCATTGTATATGAGAAAAAAGGGCATGCATGAGGATGTCATCCATTATGCCTTGCAAAGGCAGAGTTCTGTAAGTGACTGCTGGGAAGAGACACAAAGGGGGAACCAGCCATGTAACCCCCCCCATGTGACTCCTCCCTGAGTTACCCCTAGCCCTGGGCCCGCATGCTCTCCCTATCCCACCCTTCCCCATCCCATTACCTAGCAGGGGAGAGGAGCTGTGTCCTGGGCAGTGTCTCCTCTTCTCCCAGGCAACATGACCAGAACCAGCTGCCTGTGACTGGGGATAGTGCTGCTGCCCCTCCCCTCCCACAAGGCATATGCAGAATACACAGTTACCTATAGCACATGACCCTTCATTGCCCCCCCTTCCCCACATCCGCCCAGGATAACTCCTCCATACACCACTGCTAAGGTGATGGAATTTCTTCCTTACACATCATATTTAAGTGACTTGCCCTAGGCCACAAAGCATGTCAGTGGCCCAACCTGGACTTGAACACAGATCTGACTCCTAGTGCTTTGTTCTAAATATTAGACCACACCATTGCAGGATATTGAAGACTGACTTGGAAGCCAACAAAATACTTTGATTTTCTCTAGCTTGAGGTTTTTGTTCACTCAGGGTGTGTCTACGCTGTGGGCTCAAGTAAAGTTCAGATACGCAACTTCAGCTATGTTAATTGTGTAGCTGAAGTCGAAGTACCTTAACTCAGCTTTTGGTGCTGTCCATACTGCAGGAAGTTGAAGAAGAACACTCTTCTTTCAACTTCCTTTACTCCTTCTGAAATGAGAATTACAGAAGTCAGAGTAAGAAGCCCGTTATTTTGAAATTATTTTAAAATAATGGCTTGCTGTGTAGATGCGCACTCTGTTATTTCTAAGTAACATGAGTCATTTTGAAATAAGCGTGCACTGTAGACATAGCCTCACAGGGCCATTGTCAGCTGTAGTGAGGCCCATCACAAGATATTTCTGTTCCAAGTGAACTACTATATTCCAGAGCCATAATGTAATGTTTCTTCTGTGATTGATAACTGCATAAGAACTGAAGTGTCCCACCTACAATCAGCCAAGCACACACTATATGGATTAGATTCTGCAGTCCCATTTAGGTCCATGGCAAAACTCCCATGCACTTCAAAGAGAGCAGGATTTGGCCCTATGTATCTTTAATTTTTTCCCTTGCAAAACTGTAAAATAATGATTCATGTGGGAAGAGTTCAAATGCTAGCAAGGTGCATACTGATCACAGATAACATACAGAACGTATTTGCAAGAGAGCTTTCTCCTGGCATGATTACAAATAATAAAGGCTACACACCTCAAATCTGATCAGGCAAGACCTATTGGCATCAGTGGGATTTTGTAAAGACTTTGTAAAAGCTGACTGAGGAACTCAGGTATTGGCCCAATGATAGGAATTTATGAATGAACCAGCAAATCAGATTCACATAGAATCAGTTTTATTGCCAGGTAAGAAATTCATATTAATATAGCGAATACATATGTTTACAAATAAACATTCTTAAAAAACAAACAAACATTTTATTGTAGGAAGTATTATTGGTATCATAAACTCTGTAGTTGTTAACAAGTATTAACACAGGTTTACTTACAGAACATACAGTTACTAAAATTTTTCCACATAAAATATGCTCAAGTTACACAAAAATCTGTGTGGATCAGAGTGCAGCTGAAGTGTGTATCTAAAGCATATGGATTAACAGCAACATTCCATATAGGGTCAAATTAAATTAGCCAGTTGTGAAGGCAATAAAGGTTAAAGGAATGACATGAGAGATTCAGGAGAACTTGGAGTGTGTGCAAAGTATTAGTCCATGGGTTTTTTTCTACTTCTCATGGGCATAAGACAGATGATCATTATTTTTTAAGTTTTTTTCAGTTACAGACTAACATGGCTACCCCTCTGAAACTTTCATACAATTTAGAAGCACACTTAGGGTATGTCTACACTTGCACCCTAGTTCCGACTAGGGATGCAAATGCAGGCATTCGAAATTGCTAATGAAGTGGGGATTTAAATATCCCGCGCTTCATTAGCAAGATCTCGCTGGCACACTAGTTCGAATCATAGCTGATTTGAAAGTGAATGTGCATGCCGGGATGTGCTAGTTCAAACCAAACCCCTTGGTTCGAACTAACGTTACTCCTCAAAAAATGAGTAACGTTAGTTCGAACCAAGGGATTTAGTTCAAACTAATGTGTCCCAGTGTGCACTTTCACTTTCGAATCAGCTGTGATTCGAACTAGCTCACCGGCAAGATCTTGCTAATGAAGAGCGAGATATTTAAATCCCCGCTTCATTATCAATTTTGAATGCCTGCATTTGCATCCCTAGTCCGAACTAGGGTGCAAGTGTAGACATACCCTTACAGAGTGATGCCTGTATCATCAGGATGCAAATCAATCTTGAATTGGCTGGATAAATGATCTCTCCTCTTAGCCTCTTTTAAACTACTCTGCTCTTGCATCCTTGCAAAAATCTAAGAAGAAATACTGTCTGAATCGGCTGCATACAGTTCAGAAATCCCACTTTTGATTCATTTTTCAGTATACAGTTCTCAGACTCATGGAGCCTATCACGTCCTTTTACATTATGAAACTAATCTCAAGGAAAACTGACAGCCAGTGAGAATGTAAATTGTATTGGGATGGTTAGTTTATGACATGGCCCAGTGACTTTTTTTGTGGGGATGGCAGGGATTTTAGTGCATGATGAAAGTGAAAAGCAAATTGCACTGCCTGTTGTATCAAGCGGTTGCCACACAGTCTTAGTCTCACAACAATTATTCACTTCACTGTTGATATGCACATATATTATCATTCCAGGACTGCCAGCCTGCTAACTGTGCCAAATTCTGCAGTGGTTTTACTGATATCAAAAATGTATCCAAGTCATCAGAATCATGGAATGGCAAGACCATGAGTCTGATTTTAAACCTAGATCCTTGTGATGTCTGAGGCTAGTGCAGCAGCCTCCTAAATATCAAGCAAAGGGGGGGAGGGACACCACTAATAAAAAGCAAACAAGAAAAAAGACAATATGCATGTAACATTTAATTGAACTTTTGAAGGAGAACTACTGTGCCTAAAAGCAAATACAGAATGAAAGACTATAGGGGATTTTAGTTAGAAAAAGTATGATTTACCATCTGGGGGTGAGGGGCTAACTAAATATTCCTGACCTTGCAACCACTACATGGAGGTAAAACATTCTTGAAAACAGAAGAGGGCAGAGAGGCTGGTGGGGATAGAACCCTTCTAATACTTTAATAAAACATGAGGAAATAAGCTTAAAAGAACACAGGTTTCACTTTGAGAAACAAGACTGTCATTGAACAATAGCAATACAGTAAAGGCACCACCCACGTTTATTTATTTTCAGTCTGAAGCAGTTGAATATAGGCAAAACATTTAGGTGAAGAAAAAGCCTTGACAGTCCGTAAAGTGAGAATTGTTACCTTCTGCTTGGAAAACAGGACTGAGAGGGAGTGATTTTTCTGTCCCAGCCCCTGCCCTCCCAAATCCCCCACCCCATATTCTGTTATATGATATGTCTCTTATTTTGGAGGTTCCAAGAACTTTAAAACTAAACCAAAATTCAACTAAAATAAAAGCTTCTTGTGTTTGTTGTTCTTCTGGACTTTCTGCCAGCCAGAAAGTTGCCATATGCTTTTAATTGTAACAGTCTTCGTAAGATTCACATGAAAGAGTCTTTTTTCTATTTTACTTTATTGGGTTTTTTTGCTCTTCCTAGAGTGATGGTATGAAAATACAATAATGTTAGGGCTGGTACCAAGTTATTTGCACTTGGGTTTTCACAGGTCTAGTGATTATTATTAATAGTAGAATTTATACAAAATTCCTGACCAAACAATGTATTACAGTATATTGTTCTCTCTCATTGGCTCTCTGTTTCAAGGCAGGAACATAGTGTAAATGGTTTAAGCAGATGTAAAGTTTCTCTAGATTGTGCTACTTCTCATCATGGATTTCAGTTTCAAGTAAAAAAAAATTTAGTCACAAGGGTTTGTTTCCAGTGTGAAATACAAATGGTGTTTCTAATTCAACCTTCAGTGTATTGCTGAATGGCATTAACCCACACTTTGCCTGACAATTGGCTTCATAGCAGAAATGTCCAAGTGGAAGTTCCTTTTTTTCTTGCTATCATTTTTTGCCTCTTTCAGTTATTCACGTGTTATATATGCGTGTGTTTTGTTTTCAAGGGATCTTTTTGCTCAAAAGCACTCTCAGACAGTCACTTCTGTCTTGCTGTTAGTTATGAAATATGGCTGGGTGGGCAGATAGTGCTGGCTCCGTGTTGTCAGTGGGTCACTTACTGCTGGTTCTCCTGTGCCGTGCTTCCCCTTGTTTGCATATGTCTGCCGTCGGAGGGACTGGTCGCTGGGGTCCCAGGTTTTGTAGTTGGAGTTGTAAGATAATGGGTGTGTTTGCATCTTTGAGGCTTTGGATTTCTGCCCATTCTGCCTGGTCGTGCTATTGTCAGGCATATATGTTCTGTCTTCCTCTCTGCGCACTGGGTGCAGTGGCAGACTCCCCTTGGCAGCCAGTTCTGCAAGGTGTCGACGTTTAGAATAGAAGTCATCATTGACCTTGTCAGCTGTTTGATTTCAAAAGAGGGGGGAAAAAAGAAAAAGTGAGTTGAGCACTAGAAAATGTTAAATACCAATGCAGAGTGTATAGTCCATCATATATGACTGCATCTAGATCATCTAGAAAAACACATCTTTCTATATGGGATTAAAAATATCTTTAAAAAGGTTTTGATAGGAAGATTAAAGTATTTTTTTCCTTAGATCTTTATGGATATCAACAGCCTAAGTAATAGTGGCTTCAATATAATACTTCAACAGATGTAAACTAGCCATACAAATGTTCCCCTACACCATACATTTTTGAAAACCAAAAGACCCCAGTTTTTAAATCTCATTAAGGGCCTGTGCCAAAGCTCATAGAATTCAATGTGAGTCTTTCCATTGACTTCAGTGGACTCTGGATCAAGCTCTAAAAATACTTGGCTCTGCAGTCACCAACTAGGCTGCAATCTCACTGCGTTTCATAGAACTACAGGATTGGAAGGGTCCAAGGGTGGAATTTCGGGGGGGAGGGTGTGTAGGGGGTGCAGAAGCTGTGCACTCTGGGACATGGCTTGCTTTTTATCCAGTTCCCAGGATGCTAAGGCAGTGAGAGGAAAGTCCTTGCATTCCGTGCATGCCTCTCACATCTGGCTGGTGAAGGGAGCTCACCAGCCAGGTGTGAGAAGAATGTATGGAATGCAAGGACTTTCCCCTCATTCCCTTAGTATCTGGGGAACTGGATGAAGACCAAGCCATGTCCCGGAGCGTACAACTGCTGCACCCCCTACCCTCCCGAAATTCCACCCTTGGAAAGGACTTTGAAAGATCATTTTATCCAGTCCCCTGCACTCATGGCAGGACTAAGTATTATCTAGACCAGGGGTTCTCAAACTTTGTGATACCTCAACCCCCCTCTAAGTTGCTGCAACCCCCCTCTAAGTTGCTCACGACCCCCCTCTAAGTTGCTTGCGACCTCCCGGGGGGTCGGGACCCACAGTTTGAGAAACACGACAGGTGTTTGTCTAACCTGCTCTTAAAAATCTCCAATGGAGATTCCACAACACCCTTAGACAATTTATTCCAGTGCTTAACCACTCTAACAGATAGGAAGCTTTTCCTAAAATCCAAGCTAAACTTCCCTTGTTGCAATTTAAGCCCATTGCTTCTTTTCTTATCCTCAGAAGTTAAGAAGAACAATTTTTCTCCCTCCTCCTTGTAATGAGCTTTTATGTACTTGAAAATGGTTTTCACATTCTCTCAGTCTTCTCTTGTCCAGACTAAACAAACCCAGTTTTTTCAATCTTGCCACATAAGCCATGTTTTCTATACCTTTAATCATTTTTATTTCTCTTCTTTGGACTTTCTCCACTTTGTCCACATCTCTCCTGAAATGTGGTTCTCAGAATTGGACACTATACTCAAGTTGAGGCCTAATCAGCGCAGAGTAGAATGGAAGAACTACTTCTCGTGTTTTATGTACAATACTCCTGCTAATACAGACCAGAGTGTTACACTATTTAGCTGGTGATCCACTATGCTTTCCATGGTACTCCTTCCTAGACAGTTACTTCCCATTTTGTGTGTGTGAAACTGACTGTTCCATCCTAAATAGAGTATTTTGCATTTGTCCTTATTGAATTTCATCCTATTAACCTCAGAACATTTCTCCAGTTTGTCCAGATCATTTGAAATTTTAGTTCAACTCCAAAGCTCTTGCAACCCCTCCCAGCTTGGCACTGTCCACAAACTTCAGAAATGTAGTTTCTCTACCATTATCTAAGTTATTGATGAAGATATTGAACAGAACCAGACCCAGAACTGATCACTGCAGAACCCATTTGTTACGCCCTTCTAGCATGACTGTGAACCACTGATATTATTTATCCAACCAGATATGCATCCATCTTTTAGTAGCTTCATTTATGTTGTATTTCCCTAGGTGTTTGACCATCTCATGTCATGTGAGATTGTATCAAAAGCTTTACTAAAGTCAAGATATACCAAGTCTACTTCCTCCTTCTCCACAAAGCCTGCTACCCTGTAAAAGAAAGCTATGAGGTTGGATTTTTTCTTGACAAATCCATACTGATTGTTACTTATCACCTTATTATCTTCTAGATGTTTGCAAACTGATTGCTTAATTATTTGCTCCATTATTTTTCCTGGTACAGAAGTTAAGCTGACTAGTCTAATTTCCTAGGTTGTCCCTATTTCCCTGATAAGAGACTGGCACTATATTTGTCCTTTTCCAGTCTTCTGGAAGTTTCTGTATTTAATGATTTTTTAAAGATAATTGCTAATGGCTCACATATCTTTTAAGTCAGCTCCTTGAGTATTTTAGGAAGTATTTCATAAGGCCCTGCTGACTTGAAGACATCTAATTTGTCTAAGTAATTTTTAACTTGTTGTTTCCCTATTTTAGCCTCCGATACTACATCATTTTCACCGGCAGTTACTATGCTAGGCGTCCAATCACCAACAACCTTCTTGGTGAAAACCAAAACAAAGAAGTCATTAAGCACCACTTCCATTTTCACATTTTCTGTTATTATTTCCTTGAGTGAGTAATGGTCCTACCCTGTCCTTGGTCTTCCTCTTGCTTCTAATGTATTTGTAGAATAGTTTTTGTTGTTCTTTATGCCTTTAGCTAGTTTGAACTCATTTTGTGCTTGGCCTTTCTAATTTTGTCCTTACGTCCTTGTGTTACTTGTTTATATTCATCCTTTGTAATTTGACCTAGTTTTTTATTTTAGATCATTGAAGATATCCTGGTTAAGCCAGCATAGTCTCTTGCCATACTCTTTTCTTTCATACACAGTGGAATAGTTTATGCTTGTGCCTGTAATAATGTCTCTAAAAACACTGCCAAATCTCTTGAATTGTTTTTCTCCTTAAACTTACTTCCCATGGGCTCTTGCCTACCAATGCCCTGAGTTTGCTAATGTCTGCTTTCTTGAAATCCATTGTCTCCATCCTACTATTCCTTAGAAGCATGAACTATCATTTTATGATCAATGAGTAGTCCTATAGCACCTTAGAGACTAACAAAAACATACATATTCTACCAGGAGCTTCGGAGGCAAAACCCACTTCCTCAGATGAGGAGATTATAATCAGTTTCACACAAGCTGCCTTCTACTTTCATTTTCTCAACCATTTTCTTTCTATTTATAAAAATCAAATCTAGAACAGCCTCTCCACCCCCGCATGGGCTGTTTATTTCTCCGCTTTCTGAAATAATAATAGTCTCCAATACATCCCAAGAATATGTTGGACAATCTTTGCCGTGTTATGTTATTTTCCCAATAGATGTCTGGGTGGTTGAAGTCTCCCATCACCACCAAGTTCTGTGCTTTGGATGATTTTCTTAGTTGGTCAAAGAAAGCCTCAGTAGCCTCTTCTTCTTTGTTAGATGGTCTGTATAGATCCCCTACCATGACATCACCCTTTGTTTTATTATCTTTATATACATTGTTTGGTATCCCTTAAAAAAAAAGCTATTGTCCATCCACATCTTGAGACAGACTCTGGACCAAAACTGCCCATCCCATAGAGAGGCAACCTGAAATTTCTACATGACTAACCCTGCAGAATTTACAAAATTATCTTCATAAAGGAAAGGAGTTGTGGAATTGGCAAAGGTGAAGTCTTCCAACCTCATGAATCACAGTGATTCACGAAGGAAAGCCCTAGTCCTGTAGAGGAGGTGCTGTTTGTTGCATAAAAAAGCCTCCGCCTGAGCTTACTTGATTTATATACATGGATTTTCTGAAACTACACCAAACTGTAAGGTCTAAGGTTTTAAACTGCAACTTATTGTGATCTTTGTCAAACTTTGTAATCTGTGTAACTCTCAGAAATTTACTGTATACTGCAACTTTGTAATCTTTGTAACTCTCAGCCACCTTGCTTGTAACTTTCCCTAAGCTGCATTCTTCCCTGGGTGAATGGAGAGAGAGTGTGAGTGTGAGAGTGTGTTTGAAGAAGACTGGGAACAATGGACCACATGTCAATGAGTCATCACAGTCTGGGCATGCTCCCTGCACGATAAAGGGAAGTCTGGGCATGCTCCCTGATGACGAGGTGAATGAGTCACAGGAGCCATTAAAACACTATATAAAGAGAGGGAGCACATGTGAGACTTTCTCTTTTTCCTTCCCCTGCTCCTGAGAAGCTTCTCTCCAGTGTCTCTCCTCCTGACCAGCTTCCCCAGCCATGATGAGCAGACAGACCCTCCAGGAGCCACATGCCTTGACTCCTTCTGCAACCCTTATGTCTGTGTAAGTGTGTGAGTGCCTGAGGGCAGGAATGAATGGGTGTGAATGAGTGAATGAATGGAGGGGAGTGTGCTTGCTTGCTTGTCTGTGTGTGTGTGAGAGAGAGAGAGTTCTATCTTCTTCAGTTTAAACCTTTGGTGGCTGCTTACTCCTCTTTAGTTTTACCTAATGGAAATAAACCCATACTAGTGTAACCCTGGGTGGTCTCCAGTGAGAATATTTTTGGGGTAAAACTGTTCACTACACTGATGCTTAGGAAACAGAGTTTTCACAGAGAACCCACGGAGGGGATCGAGCAGGAATCTATGCTGATTCAAACTACATGAAGTTCCACTTGGATAAGGAGTCAACAAGGATGATGCTGTTGATAGTTGTGTACTGCTCCTTGACTCTACTTCAGCTCTGCCTTCAAAGTACCAATGAAGTACATCCCCTCAAAGCTAGACAGGAGGATCTTTTATGGAATCTCAGTGCAGAGACACAGTATGGTAGGCATGCCACTTCCCTTCTGTTTCCCTGGCCTCACCTCCAAGATTTACCAGCTTTTCTCCCACAAAGAGGATACTCTTTGCTTTTTAAATGGTGAATCAGGAGCAGACTCTGGAGGGCTAGCTCTGCTGTTTGTTGTTTGAACACATCACAAAAACACAAAACCATTTGTCACAATTTAACATAACAGCACACTGCTCAAGAGAGGCTGCTATAGGCAAAGATGAGATGCATTTGGTACAGCAATGTTAAGAAGCAATGGAACCAAATGCTTTGGGTTCCTCACTCTCACAAGCACTTTCTTAAATTAATTCAAATCCTGTTAAATTCTCTTAACATCATTCCGAAAAAGTGCATGTGGCATACCATTTCATTATAGAGGGACTACAAGATTTACCCAGCATTGCTCAGGTGCTTCAGGGCAGGGGGCTGGGGTGTGTGGAGTGCAGGAGTCAGGTGGTTGAGAGGTGTGGGGGGGCTCAGGGAAGTGGGTGGAAGTGCAGAAGTCAGGATGAGAGACTCCTGTCAGGGTGTAGGAGTACAGGAGTCAGGCAGAGGGAGGTGTGGAGGGCACAGGGGACGGATGGCAGGAGCAGGAGTCAGGGCAGGGAGTGCTCTCTGGGCCGGCCTAGGGTGATAGGGGGGTGCTGCCTGGTCACCGGTTGTTCCCCAGGGCCAGCCCAGGCTGGCAGGGGCCGTGCTGCCTGGCACACTGGAGGTGTTGCTTCCCAGGACCAGCCTGGGATGGGGTCCATGCTGTCTAACTGGCAGTGTTTCTCCCTGGGGTAGGCCCTGGGCTGGTGGAGTGGTGGTGGCGAACTTGATTACTGCCACCTGTGTCATTCTGCAATATAACTGCCCGTGCTATCACAGCCCTCCCTTTCTGTTTGATGAGAAACACCCACTTTCCATGTACATCCCGTTGTCCTGGAGCAACCAAACCCTGATCTTGCTTTAAGTTAGGAGAAGAGGAAGCTGCTTACCAAATTTGGTGGTCCTAGTTCTGACCAGTTAGAAGGAGTTCTTGAACAAACAGACTCACAAATGGATGAGCGGACACCACAGACAGATGCAAGAACTCTTTCAAATATATAGTAGATGTGAAGATATCAGCAAAACACCAATATTTAACAAGAGTGCTGATGACAAACTAAACAAAGAGACTATATCCAGGATGTGATTACAATGAGTTGTGTGGATGTTGCAATTTAATGGATGTTTTTTATTTCAATACACAGTCACGGCTACTTGCTCTATCATCTTTTCAATATATCTTTATTTATTCTGTGCAGAATGTGCTTGCTGCCAAGAATGGGCTTTGCATCTCCTTCTGTTCCCCTAAAGAAGGAAGATTTGACTTTGCTATGCCGTCCTTTGCACCAGCTCTAAATGTGCCTGAATGGATTATATCCCCTTTCCTTAAAGCTATAATATTCTTGGCCTCTGCAAACCCCTTAGACAGACAGCAATCTTTCTGTAAAGACCAACACCTGTTTCTGCTATCCCAGCTGCCATGCCATTTCTTTGCACTTCTGCTGTTGGTGCTGATTCTTTTCCTAAACATAACTAATTCTGAATTTAGCCTAAACAATATGGAATGTTCATTCAGAGGGTGAAATTTACCCCTATGCAGAGGGCCAGCATGGAGGTAATGCACCACATCCATCCTCAAAATATGGCTTCAATGTTGCAACACGTTTGTACAGGCCCTCTACACGGGGGTGGAGTTTACCCACAATGTTTGCTGCTCCCCATCTTATTATCTATGTAATGGCCATACACATGGGTTTTCTTTTTAAATTGTAGATTTCATCACAGAAGATGTATTTTCCCTTAGATGAACTGAAATTGCTTAGGAAGGAGACTATACTGTAAAATTAGGCTTTATATTCCTTGCATATCTCCATCTTCTCTCATTTAATTGGCAACTGAATTTTTTCTATAAAGTACAGGTGCAGTAAAAAATTTGTCTTCCCTTTTAATTAAAACACAATGTAGATAATAGTCTGTTCTAATTTCAATACACAATATGTGAATGCAATTACTGATAAAGCTGTAATATATTACCAAGATGACTTGCTAGAATTTTCTTTCCTTTACAAATCTGTGATCTAAACAACTAAAGAACTTACATCTACTTTGTTTATGAATGACTTTTGTGGATAATCAGTGGAGTCAACAACCACACTGGGCCCCTGGAATGGGGGGAAGGGGTGCGGCTTTGTTCTCCCAGAAATGATGAGGCTTTTGGTGGAAGGAGCAAAGGCAGCAGGCAGCCAGCCCTCGGCATCACCCAAAGTGTGCCATATCCCCCCAGCCCTTAGAGATATGTGCGGCATTCCAGCTGTGATTTAAAGGCTCAGGGCAGTAGCAGCGACAGCTGGGAGCACTGGGCCTTTTAGAATAGCTGGACCCTGGGGCAGTTGCTCCTTTTGCCCCGCCTTGGCAGCGGGCCTGTGGATTGTTCTTTTTATTGCAAAAGAGCGTTAATAAGTATTTGTTGGAAAACACTCCCCCCACCTGCAATTTCACACTGATGGATACATAGACCCTCTTATTAGCTTTTTTGTGAATACTTGTGCTAGCAAGTTGATATTTGCACCAGATACATTTGTGAGTCATATTGGTAGATCTGAATCGGCCAATCAGGGAGCAGGAATCACTACCATATGACTTAAGTCACACAAGTTTAAATCATTTTAAATCAATCTAATTAAAAAGCTTCACACTTCCAATGTAATAAACATTCCCTGTTTGAATTAAGATAAACTGATTTAAATGTGGATTCAATTATGGGTTTGGATCAGATGCGACTGGTGGGGGGGGGGCCTCCCAGAGGGCTACTGGCCATGTGATCTTCCTAGCCCCAGGAAGGGCTGGGATAAACCCCCTCTATCCAAGGTTCACTTCTCCTCATCCCTTCTCTGCCCATCCCTGCCTTTGCTCTGCCTTTTCTTGCCTCTTCCCAACCCTTGCTCCATTCCACCTCCTCTCCCAACTGAGGTAGCCCAGGGGACTAGCAGGGGCAGGAGGTCTGGTGCTGTCAAAGGAGGTCCAGCCACTCTCCGAACTCACCAGCAGTGGGGAGGAAGCGAAGCAACACATCCCCAGCTTGCTCTGCTCCGCTTCCCTCCAGTATGTCTTGCCCCCTCCCTCCACAGTGGCACTCCTGGAGAACAAAGTGAGCTGGGGCACATTGCTTCACTTCCCCCATCACTGGCGGTGAGTGGGGGACAGCTGGACCAATGTTCCCTCTAATCTTTTTCATCAATGTGCGGAACACATTTTTCTACTGGTGCAAACCCTAGCTGTGGGCACTCTGCTAATCACCTGGGCAAAATTGAATCTCTCCTGAGTGGCCACACGCACGCACAGCTTACAGGGAATGCTGGGCCAGACCTCTGCTATAGGTGCCAAGTTCCACCCTGCCCTGCTAGCTCTCCTGCTGGCTTCTGGGCAACCCCTTTGCCCATGGCATTTTGGGAAGCACGTGACTCCTTGTATTCCCCCACATCATTCCTGGTTTGGATCCATTTAGCTAGATCTATTTAGTTAATCTGATGTAATTTCTCTCATATAGCCACTGACTTATATGGTCAATTACAACATAAGTAATGAATTATGAAGAGTAAATGATCAAAGTAATAATCATGACACAGCTTATGAGCAATCCATTGGCTGAAAGTGTTTTCAAAGGCTATTGGCTAAATAATATTTAACATATTAATAAAATCTATATCTATATGTAAATAACGAAATAAACAGAAAACAGAGGCAAACATCACTGAGGGCTGCATTGCAGTAGACTTATTCACAATAACTTAACTTCTTAGTACTTCCACTTAAGTAAGTAGTAGAACCTTTGAAATAAAGGGTTTCTAAACGGGAGCCATGATTATCAGAAATCTGCCCCTGAATAACTGCGTTCTCTTTGAATAGTTTCCGCAGCTCCAGTTTTAGGTATTATTCCAGTGGGGTGTTCTAAGGCTAATACTACCCACTTCCAGATCTTCCTTAGCTAAGCAAAATGTGTCCCTAAAAGCCAATCTTAATCCCTTGTTTTCTTTTTCTTCATACTCCTTTTGTTGGTCATTTTTTTCATGCTGCAGCAGCGCCTGCATTCAGACTCTGTCAGATATGAAATGTATTACCCAGATCTCTAAGATGTATTGAGATAAATATTCTCAGACAACAGTAAATTGTGTTACCATTTTAGCCCTAATAGTTCAGTTGTTTAATATAAAACAGGCTTCCACTGTGAAAGCTAGAGGTGGGGAGAACAAAGCCTAGACAATACTATGCATAAGGAAGTGTGTGGCAATTTTATTTTGCTCTTATACAAAGTTATATGTTTTCTTTGTACAGTTTGCATCTGTGTTATTGGTTGAACATGAAGGCCAAATTAGGTTCTGCAAATACAGTTCTATTTTATTAAGTATTTCAACTAACTAAATCCAGAGAGACTTTCTAGAATTTTGCAGAACTAATGGCTGGAAATCTGAGAATCAAGCTAATAGCAAAGCTTCAATTTGCAAACGTTAGCCTGTGAGTTGTAAATGGGAAAACTGGGAGCACTGGGGAATGACTACATTTGATTTGCTTTGGGCTGCTGTGATAGCATGGGTAAGTTGGCATTTGAACAAGTACTAATCAAATAAACCACTCGTGGATGTCCACTGAGAGATTCCCACCTGTGCCTAACTCTTTGATTTTGTAAAGAAGCCTTAGGAAGCTACCTAGGATTCTCACTTCTTCAATTTTCTTTCATCATGGCCCATTGTACATGTGTCCAATGATAGCTTCTGCTATACACTGTGAAAGATTGAAAGGCACCCAAAAATTACTCTTGGTTCCACTTTTGACAAAACTTAGAGCTTTCACAGATGTTCTTTATGTTGTGAGATCTGCAAAGCCGTGGCTTATGCAGTTTATGCTAGAGCTAGAGCTACTATTCACTTCCTGTACAACTCTGAAAGCTTAAATCCTTTATGTCATTTCTCAGTCTTTAGCCCTTTTTGAAAGCATTCTAGAATGTCCTTCAAGGAAGATGAATGACATTATTTTTGTTTTTGGCTGCTATGTAAACAGTATGAAATTTCCATCTATATTAAATCTTCTCGTTCACCTATCATTATCAATATGATCAGTGTTGATAACATCTCTTGATAGTGAAGAAATGCTGAAAAGAATGCCTGCATATATGGGGAAAATGTGTATTGCGCTCTGTTCCTCCCACTCATACTTGAATAACTCAAAAACAACTGAATAACTTTTAATCAAACTTTCCAAAGATGGTTTACCTTTTCATTGAAACCAAACAGCCAAATTTTAAGCACCAAAACAATGTATTTAAGAAAGTTGTGAGCAGTTAGAAAGATGAAATTAGCATTAGACGGGGGATGGGTTCAAATTATCTGACAGAACAATTTGGCATCAGAAAATGCTGATTTGGCAAAATCAAAACATTTTTCAGGAATAGATTAATGTTGACATTTTCACATTTTGTTTAAACTTTTCTTATAATAAAATGTAAAAGTAAAAACAGTAAATTGATATTAAACATTTTGATTTTATTAATATGAGATGTTCCTGCATGTTAGCTTCATTCTCAAAAAGCAAAAATCTGATTTGATTAAATTATGACTAAAAGTTCTTTTTGTATGGAAACGTATCAAGGTTTCTATGTAGACCCACACATACAGTAGTTTGTTTGAATTTTGTAACCAATTTTTAACAAAAGGGTTGTCAATATCAATGATTCCAGGGTATGAATACATCTGTGTAGTGATGGATTTCAGCCTGTGTTTATGTATTTATTTCTGTTGGTGTGTGTGAACTAAAATCCTCCTTAGTTTTGTATCATCTTTGTTTTTTATTTCTTGCTCCTTCTTGAAGGCAGAGGGATGAGAAGGTGGAAGGAAATGGTGTCTGATCAGAACTGTTTCACGTGTAGCACAAAGCAAATAACCAGATTACGACTGGCTATTCTGTTGGTGTGCATGAAAGTGGAGGACACAACTAGCCCCAGAGCTTCTCTTCTGTGTATGTACAATAAGCAGACACAATTAAATCTCTGCACTAGAGAAGTGCAGAGGCTGTTCTTTTCCATTCACTACTGGATGCAAGGCATCCAAAGAGGACAAGGTGAGAAAGGTCCTTGGCTAGCAGAACTTGCTGGGTGGGAATCAGAAGGTATGCTGCACCCCCTAGGGTGGTGTAACAGTGGTCATGCTGAATGTAGAGTGATATGATTCCTATCAGGCACAATCAAGCCCCAAGTTGGGTAAGAAAGTGAGGCCTATATGAACAACCCTCCCACTATTCAATTGGTTAACACTTTCTGGATTACTGGATGCATTTATGGAATAACTTGGCTCTTCTTCTTTCTGTGCCTCATGTGGATTAATGGTATCTAGAAGTTCATGGACCCTAAACTATGAGGTATAAAGTAAACAGAGGAAAAATTAATTTCCTACACTTTTGGAAGGGGGAAGCAGAGGTAGATCAGAATGCTCCTCCTATTTCCCAGAACCTGTCAAAACCCCATTGGGGCTACATAGGTCAGAAATATCACTGAGAAGTCCCTCTCTGAAATCTGAACCTCTGGTACTTCTGCCAGTTTATCTGCTGTGTGCTGTGTACTCCCTGTGAAACAATAGGATGTTGATGTGCTGCTAAGGATGAGAAAGCCTATGACCTTGCAGCTAGACTGTAGGCTGGAACTTTCTTTACCTTCAGATGCTTAGATTCTTCACATTTTGAAAGTTGTACCTCTTTCTTTATCCTCTGCACTGCAACCTGCTCCCTCTAAAGTTCCCATGGATTACTATCCTTCTGTAAGTTTTACCATGGGAGGGTTTGACACTTAGGTGCGGGGGAGCCATTTAAGTGGTTAATACTTTTTTCTACTGTGACTTCCTTTATACATTAGACATTACAGCTTAGTATGGCTGAAATGTTCTTTTTCCAATTTGATTTTTTTACATCGAAATCAGCTTAAAACTACCTAAATATAGTAAATGCATGATGAGTGCACATTGGGGTAAATGTATTACGGAAACAGAGCTATCCCGCATCCCTCAAAATCCCATTTTCAGCTGTTAATGCTGTGTATAACTGTGACATGTCAGCTGTGTGTTTGATTGCACAGTCAAAGACACTGATGTTCAAAGCTAGCCTTGTAAATCCCATTTTCCATCTGTTTAAAGTAGGCATCTTTAAAACAACAACAAGAACAGCTACAAAACCTGCCCCAATAAACACACACACACAAAAAAAAGGATGAATACTGTAAAAAATATATCGGAAAATCCTGAAGTGGCCAGTATTCCTGTACATTGTTGTTCTCTCCACCTTGAAATGTGCACATCAGCAGGGGGAAACATGAGACTGAGCGTCACTGAATATTTCCCAACTAGAAATGTGTCTCTCTCTGTGAGCCTGTTTGTTCCAGAGCTCCTCCTAAATGGTAAGGGCTAGGATCACCAAATGTGGTATACAGCTTCCTCGTCTGCTAACTTAACCAAAGGCCAGGTTTGGGTTATGCCAGGAAAATGGAAATTGCGGGGAATGGGACTGTTCGGAGGGATGGTACACCCACAGTGGACAGTGGGGGCAGCGAGTGCAGGGGAGAGCTATACTGCACAGTGACCACTGGGGGCAGCCGCACCACCAAGGAAATGGCCAGCTGGGGAGGGGGCTCCTCCATCTTGCCTGCCACCAAACCAGGTAAGAGGCCCCCCTGCTCAGAAGACAGCTCCCACCAGCTCCCCCCCCACCCCAAAAGGGGATAGGAAGGAGGGAGAAAGCCCCTGCTGCCCCCCCGCCCCCCAGGATGGAGGAGGGGTGAAGGAGAACTGCCGCCCCTCCCGGCAGGCCCAACTGGTCTGGGAGGGGGTAAGGGGGAGGGAGAAAGCTCCTGGCAGCTCACCCCACCCCAGGAGGGGCCAGGGTAGAGAGAGAGCATCCATGGTGCCCATCTCACCATGGGAGGGGCCAGGGGAGATGGAGAGAGCCCCTGCCAATCCCTCCTATAGTCCCCACAGCGCCAGACCCCTGCCCCAAAGGACTTAAACAATGACAGTTAAGTCTTCTAGTATATTGTAACTTCAACACCATGCTACCCAACTTCAACCATGCTACCTAACATAACACCTGATACTTATTTATTGCAGAAACATACTCACTACTCAGAGTTTTCTAGCCCTCCCCTTTCTTGTGTGTGTGTGAGTGGGCGGGGGGGGGGAGCATCAAAAGAGGAGAGGTGATTTCATATCAAGCTGAAAAATAAAGCATGTACACATTATATGGATGTGTGTTCAGTCATCTTTAAACATGCCTGTTGAGACTACTTGGGCGGGTACATTTTTTTAACCTATCACTGTAAATGGCTTGTTTACCTTTGTGCCCACAGTAGAGTTCCAGAAAATCTGGGATTTTACTCCATATTCCGCCACTGACTTGCTACATGATCTTGGGAAATCACATAACCTTTGCATTCCTGAGTTTCTCCGATTCTAAAATAGGCTGCTAATCCTTAACTACCTCCTCAGAAGTGTTACAAGGATTAATTGCTATATGTAGAGTGCATTGAGTTCTCAGATGAAAGGCCCTATAAATTCATTTGTATTGAGTATATTTTGTATGCAAGTCAGTAAAATAGGATTTAAAGATATCACTGTCACATTAGCAGAAAAAGAGAGAAAAGAATTAGAATCTCAGAATTACATAATGACTGTGTACAATAAGAGCTTTACCTCTGAGAATCACCCCTTTGCTTTTCCTGTCTCTGGTATTAATGATTAATTAGATGATTTTGACAGTTCAACATTTTTGTAAAGTTTTTAGTCTTTAATTTAGGGTAGTCAACAGTAAATTCCATGGCCCCCTCCACTGTCGTATTTGAATGTCTCATAGTCGGTGACGTACGTATCCTCACAACAGCCCTGTGTGGTAGGAAAATGCTACTATCGTCATTGCAGAGGGGCAACTGAGGCACTGAGAGGCTATGCGACTTGCCCAGAGTTACACAGGGAATCTGTGGCAGAGCAGGGAATTGAATCAGTCTCCTGAGTCCTCGGCTAGCACTCTAATCACTTCCACATTCCTCTTCTCTTAGTGTACCGAGGGGCAGCCTGTCCCTGTAGGTGAACTAGGCAGTCGCCTAGGGCGCCAAGTTAAATGGGGCGCCAAATGGTGGCGCAATATCATTGAGGGGTTTGGAGGTGGGGACGCCGATTGCATGGTTCACCTAGGGTGCCAGTTGTTGGCAGTCTAGGGCTGCCCCTGAGTGTACCCACACACCTAATGACAGTTTATTATAGCTTTTGATTGAGGAAACTATATGCTGAAATACAGACAATTTTCCCTAAAAAATTGGGATCTTTTAATTTCAGAAATTTGAGTGCCTGAGAACTAAAGGCTTTAATGAGAAACATTTTGTATTCTTAACTTGAAAGGCTACTCTTGGTGATCCTGTTCATTTAAAGATAGCTTACCTCTTTGGGAATAACTGACATTATTCTGAAATAACATAGTCCGCATCTACACTACAAGCATTTAGTTCGACATAATGTCAAAATAATGTCGAGCTGGAGGACTTCTTACTCTGACTCCTATAACCCTCACTGTATGAGGAGTAAGGGAAGTCGGAGGAAAAGTGCTCTTCTCCTTGGACTTCCTGCTGTGTAGACAGCGCCAAAAGTTGAAATCAGCTATTTCGACTTAAGCTACGCAATGGATGTAGCTCAAGTTACATGCTTATTTCGGTTTTAGCCCTGCTTTGTAGACGTGCCCTTCGTGTGTTGGGGCTTACTTCCTTTACCTGTTAACAGATATCTAACCTTAAGATAGGAAACCTTTTGTACCTCTCCAAGTAAAGAAGTTTGAAAGTCCCCATAAGATCTGTCAAGGGAAGACTTTGTAGGGAGGAGCCTAAGGAGATACTAGAATCTTGCTTTGGTTTGTATATGTTACTGTGGGTTACTCTAACACAGTCAGCTTGATCTAGTGTTAAATGTCATGATTGCTTCTGTTTATTTTCCTGAGCTGAAGCTAAAACAATGTTTAGAAGCTTCCAAAGCATTTGATTCATGTTCCTTTTAGAGGTTTTTATCGGAGTTCATGTGAAAACTAATGCAGAATTAATTCCATAAAGGATCAACCTTACAGTAACTTAATGCTGGGGGAAAAGACCCATGTGGATCAAATGACTATTTGGTTCAACTTCACTGAGTTCAGTGGGATGAATTTTCAAAAGAATGTAAAGAAATAGGGCTCAATTATTTTTTCGTTCAGGCAGGTAGAACGAATACCCAGTGAACAGTGCTTGGTATGCAGGGGTTCCCCAGACACCTTTCAGCCAGTATAACAGCTTTGATAACTGTCTGGCATAGCGGGACTTAGAAACCAGAATGCAGTCTTGTGTCTCGAAATAAACAAGCTCTTTTCAAACAATGGCTGGAGAAGGAAAAGATAGGCTATGTCTTTCTGCTCAGACAGCGTTTCTTGCCAAGGGGAGGAGGTATGGCTGTGGCAGCTGACTGCTCACCAGCTGTTCTCATCTGTGGAATGGCTTCTTGCTGGCTTTGTTGCAGCTGAGCACAAGTTGGAGCAGTTGTGAGCCAGACTGAGAATCTCAGAAGTGAAAAGATGGCTTAAAGTCATCACTGCCTCCCTCCATCTCCATTCTTGTACTGAGCACATCTTGGCTATAACACAGAATTCAACCCATGGCCTGGAAAGATTGATTTTTTTCCTGTGTATTCAGCATTTTCTCCTCTCCCTTTTCTCTCCCACTAGTTTATTTGTAACAGTCTGCAAAGAAAAATAGCATATTATGGCAGCAGATTATTTTCTGTGATCCTTATTAGTGATAGGGAGGTTTGGTAAGCAACTAAAATATATACAATGCTCAGAACTGGATGTAAATGAGTCCCACAGGGCTGGTAATCCTACTTATGTGACTCTGTTATTCCCCTTCTAACATACTGTACCACTTTATCAGTTTACTCATTTTTTATACTGATCTGGAGAGAGACCAAGCATAAAAAGACATATCAAATCATTCCTCTCTACAGTCGCTGTTTGAAAGGAACTTGTCCACCTCCAGACACAAAGCTGCATTCTGTTTTCCTATAAAATAAAATGCTACTTTCATGTGATGAGAAATGATGAAATCTAAATATGTAGGCCCAAGTTCTTCTCCTGTTCTATTGATCATTTTTATGACAGCTTTTGAAATGCTCAAGAGGCCAGAGAATGTTTGGTTTTGAAATACAGTAGAAATGTTTTAGAATATGAATGTAATTAGACTTGGTAACTAGAGCCTGCAGTCTCCGCAATGTTCTCTTCATCCACTGCAGACAGTGAAGTCTGCTGCTTGGTTGGTAATTCCAAGACAGAATTTGATTAACTCCTCAGGCACCAAACATAATGCATGAGATTCACCCTGGCACCTTGCTTGGTAGGTAACAAATCATTGGAGCTCAAGACTATCCTCATATTCAGAAAAAGTGCCTCTCTTCCGAACATGTGCTAAGCGCTATGAACACCATAGGGGCTAATTATTTCTGGTCTTTTTTTCTTATTCTTTTCCAAACACTTTGTAAGATCGAGCCAGTATCTCTCTGTGGACATACAAAACAACTTCTTTTCAAAAGGTATTTTTATAATAGGCCACATAGGTTTACATAATTTTAAATTTCAGTGTTAACAGAGGTGTCATCCTTGTTTACCAATCAAGATATGCTAGCTACGTACATTGCATGTTATATTGAGATTAATACATTGCAAATATATATCAGTTCAATGTTAGGAAACCAGTGTATTTATACAGTTTTATCATAATCAAGAGACTCTGATTTCTTGGAAGCAAATAATGCTGCACTGTATTAAACTAATAAAAGAGCTTTTGTCAGAGAATTTGAAATAGGTTGATGGACAGCAATACATTAAGCCTCACATCAGGCTTGTACTATTCTTATTTTATAAAAGCCAAAATTTATGTCCAGCGAGGTTGTTGCTTGCTTAATGTTGAATAGTAAGTAAAGAATCTGAGAACACCACCACCAAAAGATTTCCATTGCCCTGCCCTAAGCACATGACAGTCGACTAGGTTATCTAAAGTAGATAAGGAAATTAGGCATCAAGTTCCCTTAGGTTCCTTTGAAAAGTCCAGCCAATAGGTATCAATACGTATACTGTAATGTAAAATATGTTTCATAATAATCTCTCTCTCTCTCTCTTTTCACAATGAACACTTATTCTTGCCTGGCATCTACAGTTGGCAAGTAAGTTACCTGCCAAATTATGGGATGGGTTTCACTAAAAAAGGTCAATGTTTATTACAAAGTATTTATTTAATAAATTAATAGAGTTTGACCATATTTATCTCAGAATTTTCTGACAACATCTCTGCATATTAATGAACAGGCAACAAAAATGTCGTTTGAAATACAAATTAACAATCCAATCTTGCTACCCTTCCTGAAATAAACTCCCACTGACTTCAGTGGGGAGTGAACAGATTGAAAAATAAGTTTACTACTGTTAATATAAGAGAGATTTCCAGTTTTCTATTAAAAAGTGCCTGTTCAATAATCTACTTCAATAATCTAGACCTGATTATATTTTCATTACATAGCTTCTTAGCATCTCTAGCAAATAAATAAAGGAAAAAGTTAATGCACCAAATGTTTGTAGTAATCCTTTTATACATGAACAAATCTTTTACATAATACAAATTTTCACAGGGATAGTCATGTTAGTCTGTAACTTTTAAAACAATTTTGTCAGATTAGTCCTAAAATTTTAGTAAGTGCTAAACTTCAGTTTAATCTTTAACTTCTGAAAACAAAAAGGCCCTTGAAATTGTGACACTTGTTGCACATTTTTGTTAAAATTATAAACATCTGACTACCAGAGTTCACTAGTAAAACGTTCCGAAACGTTTTACAAAGGTGACCCACCATTACATCTATGCATCTTCTGCTCTAGCATCACCACCCTACTCCTGTCTTGATGCAGACAGAAAGCCTTAGTGAGAGAAGGGTTGAAGAGGGAGTTCACCTCACAGCAGTGACTCCTGTCTTACCGAGGTGAGCCTCATTCTTCACTGTGGGCATTGCAACTGGTGCACAGGGTCACAATGTCACTTAGTTTGGCCTGGAGAGGGAGCCAGGCCCAGCTCCACGAGACAGGAGCTGCTGATGCAGGAATATCACAGGACGGGCTTGCAACTCATCCCATAACACTCTATCTCTAGGGCAACCCTTGCACTCCATGACAGGAGAAATATACATTTGCCTATGGGCCAAATATGGGTTATCTTCTCCCAACCCCTGAGTGGGTAAGGACCCGCCATTTGGGGAACACAGGCTACTCAGTTACAGTTGTCCTGCCGTGGAGAGCTGCACAGGACACAAGAGCTTCAGTTCAGATCTCTCAGCACAAAAGCTTTGGATTTTTATGTAATTCAGACACAGTTTTTATGTTGAAATAGGGTTGATTTAATCAGCGGAGTCACTCCAGATTTACACTGTTGCTTCTGAGAGAAGAATTTGATCCGTTTTATCACGTTTTTTGACAGAATGGTATTGATTAAAATAAGAGCTAAACTCACAGAAATACTATTATTGTTGCTTTTGCAAGAATAGTTTTCCTTTGTTCTGTTTATTAACAGCTCCAATTTCAAAGAACTTTTTAATCACCATTTCTCTTAACTGACGTCATCTGGCATCTTAAATAGTAAAAGTTACAGAATTAGTTCCAATTGATGGTTGTAGAGTCTGATCTGCACCCCATACCTTTCTTTCTGTCTGTTAGTTCAGCATTAGAGCTGTATGAAACTTTAATGATGAAATTATACTCGGGCAGAGTTCTCCAACATTTCTGAACCTTTCAGAAAAACAGGGATATGTTTTGAGCAAAACCCTGGGAGAGTTTCCACTGAATTCAAGGTTGATTTACAGTTTTGGGAGTAAGCCATGTTGCATTCTGTGATTACTGATTTTATGTGACCTTTTCATCCGAAGTCAAGGCAAAATGTGGAGGTTTCATCTGAATTTTCATTTTGTTTTGCGGGTTGTTCCAACCCCAACAGAAAAGCAAAACACTCTAACCTCTGTGAACTGAATCTTTTCAAGAGTTTGAACATAGACAGAGAGAGAGAATAGGGAAGAAACTTAAAAGAAACCACTTTCTGAACTGTTAGGCCTTGTCTACACTACCAAGTTTTGTTGCCAAAAATTGCCTTTTGGTGACAATGCAGTGAGAGCAAGCACTTTGCAGGCATGTACACCTCCTCTTTCAAAGCTCCAGGAAGCAGCTGACAGCTGAGTGAGCTGCTCTACTTGGGAAATATTGGCATGCTCCTGTTGTGCCCTGCACTAGGAACACAGGGGCAGGCAGACTGCTGCTGCAGGGGGAGGGGCACAGATTGCCCTACTGCTTTGACACTCCTCAGCATAGGGAGCTCACAGGGCTACTCATGATGCCACTCCCAAGAGACCTCTGGAGGGAATCCCCAAAAGCACAGAGATCAGCTCTGCCTTCCCACAACACTGCACTGTCGGATACATACCCACAGTGCTCTGCTCACATTGTCTGTGATGGTGCTCCTTATGTGAACATGATCTGTTGACAGAGGAGGCAAGTATGAACACCCTCTGGCGATTTTTGTTTGGTTGACTTTTGGGTGTCAGTTTTGTCAACAAAAATTGGTAGTGTAGACAAGGCCTTTGTCTCTTGGGCTGAGAGGATTGTGTCCTTACAGCTGGGTGGTGAGTGTGCTGAAGCTGTCAAAACTGTGCATTTTGTTAAAATTGATGTGTCTGTCAAAATGAAATATGTCACTTTCAACTAAATATAGTTTCTGGGGAAAAGCATGAAACAAAGCATTCTGAAAATGCCCAAATGTCCCATTTCAACATTTTGAGAATGAAGCATTTTGATTTTTCATAGTGAAAATACTTTTTGAAACCAGATTATTTTATATAAAATATTTTTAAAACATTGAAAAAATCAGAACAAAATGTTTTGATTTTTATCAAAACAAATATTTTGACTTGAAATGGTTTTTTAAATTTCATCTTGTGAAATTTTGAAATATTTTGTTTTCATTCCATTTCAGAATAGGAAACATATATTGTTGAATTTCCTATGAAATGAAAAATAAGATTGCCAACCATTTGCTCTTATCATGTAAAAAAGTTTTCCCCTACACAAGCACTCACTTTTTCTTCTGGCTGCCCACTGAGGCTCCCAATCATAACTAGTAGGCCATTCTTTTACACTCCTCGGTAGGAAAGCCCATGATATACCAGAGTTGTTGACTCGAGTCCCACGACTTGAACTTGAGTCTGACTTAAGTTGCCTAGGTGACTCGACTTGAGACTCGACTCGGGTTCATTGTTCGTGACTTGAGACTCGACTTGAGACTTACTAATTTTGTTAAATCGACTTCGTGAAAAAATTGTCCAAAACCGCCGATATTGATGGCTTGTACAAAAGTGACTTGACATTTTTTAAATTAAGACTTGAGACTCGACTTGAGACTTGAACTGTAGTGACTTGAGACTCAACTTGGACTTGACAATGATGACTTGAAGACAACACTGTGATATACCATTGTATTTTTTAAATAGGCAACAGCATACAAAACTAGTTTTTCTTCCCTGATGAGGTACACTAATTCTCTGTGGTTTGCAGGAGGAAACACACTTTTTCCATAATGGTGGCTTACCTGGCTTTCTGGGGCACATGAGATTTCTGGCCTTTATGGAGGAGAAAGTTTATCTAAAGTGTTAGGATGAAGATGTGACGATACAATCTGGTTTAGGCTACAGATATTGTAGTGGGGATTTTTGCTGCTCTAGTCACACAGCTAATATTTCAGAAAAATTCAATTTTTAGGCACAAACAAATGGGAAAATTCATTGGGCACATTGCAAAGCATGTTATTGCACTTTTCCCCCCAATCTTTTGCTATTACAGAATAGAAGGGTCAGAGGAAAGCAGTAATCTCTGGGATTTCTTAACTTGGAGATGTCTTTCTTATACTTATTTGCTCCAGTTAGAATAGTCTTTGCAATACCGAAATGGCAGACTGTTAACAGCTGCTATTTATAAAATATTTAAAATATTTTTTTTACACCAATTTTTAAAAAGGGCTCTAGAGGCGATCCGGGCAATTACAGACCGGTAAGTCTAACTTCAGTACCGGGCAAATTAGTCGAAACAATAGTAAAGAATAAAATTGTGAAGCATGTAGAAAAAATAAATTGTTGGACAAAAGTCAACATGGTTTCTGTAAAGGGAAATCCTGTGTTACTAATCTATTAGAGTTCTTTGAAGGGGTTAACAAACATGCGGACAAGGGGGATCCAGTAGATATAGTATACTTAGATTTTCAGAAAGCCTTTGACAAGGTCCCTCACCAAAGGCTCTTGTGTAAATTACATGGCCATGGGATAAGAGGGAAGGTCCTTTCTTGGATTGAGAACTGGTTAAAAGACAGGAAACAAAGGATAGGAATAAATGGTAAATTTTCAGAATGGAGAGGGGTAACAAGTGGTGTCCCCCAAGGGTCAGTCCTAGGACCAATCCTGTTCAACTTATTCATAAATGATCTGGAGAAAGGGGTAAGCAGTGAGGTGGTAAAGTCTGCAGATGATACCAAACCGTTTAGGATAGTCAAGACAGAAGCAGACTGTGAGGGACTCCAAGAAGATATCACCAAACTGAGTGATTGGGCAACAAAATGGCAAATGAAATTTAATGTGGATAAGTGTAAAGTAATGCACATCGGGAAAAATAACCCCAACTATAAGTACAGTATGATGGGGGCTAATTTGGCTATGACAAATCAGGAAAGAGATCTTGGAGTTATCGTGGACAGTTCTCTGAAAACTTCCACACAGTGTGCAGCGGCGGTCAAAAAGGCAAATAGGATGCTAGGAATTATTAAGAAAGGGATAGAAAATAAGACCCAGAATATCTTACTGCCCCTGTATAAAACTATGGTACGCCCACATCTTGAATACTGTGCACAGATGTGGTCTCCTCATCTCCAAAAAGATATTTTGGCCTTGGAAAGGGTTCAGAAAAGGGCAACTAAAATGATTAGGGGTTTGGAATGGGTCCCATATGAGGAGAGGTTAAAGCGACTGGGACTTTTCAGTTTAGAAAAGAGGAGACTGAGAGGGGATATGATAGAGGTATATAAAATCATGAGTGGTATGGAGAGGGCCAATAAAGAAAAGTTATTTATTAGTTCCCATAATAGAAGGACTAGAGGACACCAAATGAAATTAATGGGTAGCAGGTTTAAAACTAATACAAGAAAGTTCTTCTTCACACAGCGTGTAGTCAGCCTGTGGAACTCCTTGCCAGAGGAGGCTGCGAAGGCTAGGACTATAATAGAGTTTAAAGAGAAGCTAGATAATTTTATGGAGGTTAGGTCCATAAAAGGCTATTAGCCAGGAGATAAAATGGTGTCCTTGGCCTCTGTTTGTCAGAGGCTGAAGAGGGATGGCAGGAGACAAATTGCTTGATCATTGTCTTCGGTCCACCCTCACTGGGGCACCTGGTGCTGGCCACTGTCAGCAGACAGGATACTGGGCTAGATGGACCTTTGGTCTGACCCAGTACGGCCATTCTTATGTTCTTACAATAAAGGGTTCATTCCCATCATTTGCCTAATTGCTCTATTCTGGCATTGTTGGGAAAAAACACATAGCTGATGTTAACGTGCATCATTGTACAAAGGTGAAGACTGCTAATGCTTATCTGCATTTGGGTTTTGGTTTTGGTTAGAACAAAAGAGGAAAAGATCCTACAGTACCTTTTGACTGAAGCATCATCATAGAAAAGTCACCATCATAACCTCCTAAAAAAATCAAGACATGCTAGTATATTTATTCTGTTTTGTATCAAAATAGTTTAAAGGTAGACACTATTATGTTCTGCGTAGGACCTGATTTTCATATGCCATATTCAATAATACCTTGAATTCACAAGTAGCCCCTTTGAACTCAGTGGGGCTACTTAATAAGTAAAGTAAATATGGGAACTGGAATCAGCCCCTTAATGATTCTGTCAACCAGAACTCTCCATTGCTGGATACACTCTTTGACAAGTAAAGGTGAGATGACACAAATGAAAGAGTTAGTGTGTCCTACTTTAATGTTAAAGCTGCCTCTACTAGACCTAGCCCTGTTTGCAGCCCTCTCCCCACTCCCAAGCCTGGGTGTCACTTCTAAAAGTCCAGTCTTATCCCTAAAGAGCTACCTTTTCACAGCTCTATTCAGTTGCTAAAGGATGGATGTGTCTATAACATGAACATTGCCCTTTGTGATGGCTGATTACTAATCTTCGAATTTCCCTGACCCAGAAAGAGAAAATCAACAGGTAGCAAAGGAGTCTACAGTAAAATGTAATTTCTTAAAGGCAGCAATAAAACATTAGCCAAAATTACTGATATTATCTGGGATACTAAAGCATTTCACAACCAAAGTGCTTACAGCCAAATTAAAATGCATCCCTCTGTGAGGTAGAACGTGACAATTAGCTTGCACAATAGATAGGAAAGGGGAAATTCTGATTAAGGACATCAGGGTAGGACTGTTATTTTCTTCCCCTCCAACAACTGCTAAGTGATATACAGACACCAATGTACCTGCTACTGAAGTCAATAGAAAAATTCTGCATGATTTCATTGGGAGCAGGAATGGTTCCTGAAAGGCTGCAGAAAATGGACAGCAATTTTCAAGTTCTTAGCAGAAACATCCGCACACAGAATAGCCAAATGCCACACAATTTGTCTATATGAGAAGAGGAAAAGGTTCCTAGGACAGCACTGAGCTACAAAACTGTGGTTCCAAGCTATTTCTGATTTCATGCTGAGCCCAGTAATGCCTAGGTGCATAGAACCACATCTCCCGTATGTGGGGGAAAAGCAGGGATTACCTATTATAATACTTCTTTAGCAAATGAACACCCCAAAAATAAAAAATCCTCCAGCCAATGAATATACAATATACACATATTTTACAGACTCTTATATCACACTTGGTTCTAATAGAACCAGTGTTGAATCAGGCAAATTGCCTCATCTAGCTTCATATGACACTGAGCATGCCTCTAAATATATAAAATTATTAACTGAATCATCCTCTGGATATGACAAATGATGCCTTAATCTGTACTTCCTTGTCTGTTTCCTAGGTGTTAAATCCAGTGAGCTATTCCTGTGTTTAATATTCTTTTAATCCATTTTTGTGCCACCACTTATGGAAGCAGTAGCTGAGATTTCTTTCCTGCTGGAAATGAAAAAATATCAATGTAGTATTTATTTTGCAATCCATTTTTGAGACTTTGCAAAGAAATGTGGTTCTTTATTTATCCATCTAATGGTATGGCTGGTAACAGTCAATAGTGTAGCATAATTGAATTATGCCTAATGACTTTAATTCTGATTTTTCTAAAGGATCATCCCCCATGATGCCATAAGAACATCTTCTGTGTTATTTGCAAGGTGGGGATTCTGCTTCCAGAGTGTTGTTTTCCCACCTGTTTCTCACCCACTCACCCCTTGCTTTATGTAGATGCTCCTTAGCAGGAGCTCTATAGAACAGTGGGTAGCATGGAGAGGTGCCACAGTTTGCCATGTAGAAATCTCTGTCCTCCAAAGCAATCTGAGTGGGAAGTAATGCAATTCAGGATTATATTATAAGTACTTTCCTTTAGATTTCATAAGTGGCTTATGCTGAGCCGCTACAGGGGTCCTATCTGAGAGTATGTCTACACTGCAGAGTTTTTTCAGAAAAACTGTTGTTTTTCCGAAAAAACTTCACTTACGTCCACACTGCAATCACATTCTTTTGAAAAAAAACGAAAGAACAGAGGGATTTTTCCGACATTGGTAAACTTCTTTCTACGAGGAAGAAGCCTTTTTTTGAAAGAGCTCTTTCGGAAAATGGTGTGTGTGGATGTGGAAGAAGGAGTTCTTTTGGAAGAAGAGGAAAGAGAAAAAGCACAGGTGCCCTGGTGGCCACTCTGTCCATAGTAATCACAGCTTACATGAGAGATAGCGTCCATTCAGTGTGGATGCTATCTTTCGAAAAAGCAGATTGCTTTTTCGATGCGCTTTGACAGTGTGGGCACTCTCTTTCAGAAGAAGTTTTTTCGGAAGATCTCTTCCGAAAAAGCTTCTTCTGAAAGAAGCCTGCAGTCTAGACATAGCCTGAGAGAGGCTTCTTCAGAGGCTGTGCTACTTGGGGAGGATGAATCAGGGGAGCATTATTCCTGCAAGATAGCTTCTGTCTCAGCACTGAATGGGAATCCCTTCTCTGCAAATTCCCAGGATCTGCAGGGTTATGAGGGAGTATGGCCGAAACCCCACCAAACCCTTCCCATTAGAGGGGTGTGATTCAAGTGGAAATCCTTGAGGAAAACCTCACAATAATCCCTTGGTCTCCTCCCACACATTCATGGATTTCCAGGGTAGCCAGAATTGGACAGATGGCTTCCCTTGCATGCTTTGCCAATGAGATTTCTTAACTGCAGATAGAAGCCATAATGTGTCATATATAGCAATAAACAACCCCCCCCCCCAAAAAAAACCCTCGTACCTCTTAGTCAAAAGTGACAAAACAAGAAAAACTATGGGGTTTTTGAGCATCATATTTGCAGTTTCTCAGTTTGGCCATGTGTAGGACTGAAATGGTGTTTTACTTTGTTTTTCCCTGTGGAATGAAAGAACATTTAAACTTCAAGGGATGCAAGAAGCTGTGAACTTTGAGGTGGCCATGCTGCTGCATGCAGAGTCTTGTTTTATTTATGCAAATATTAGCAGTGAGGACAGGTGCTCTGGCCACTTGTCACTCCTTGAAGATCCTGGAAAGAAATGAACTACCTGTGCGAGTGAGGACTGCAGAACGGGGCCTTTAGAATGCTAAGAACAGTTTCCCTATCTATTAACGCATGAAGATAACTAATCCATTGCGAGAATCTCTGACTGAGTGAGACTTAGCTTCCAGCTACAGCATGACATTTAACCTGTATAGCATAGGAGAAGGGGTTCAAGTTCAGATTGGACTGATCATGCCTTATGATGGGCAAAAGGCTCAAAAAGGAATTGCAAAGTCTTTTCATGAAGTGACTCAGTGAATCCCAGCACTCCAAACAGGTACACTTTTCAAGAACTTTCTATGTCAGCAGTGCATAAATGAACAATGATCATTTAAGCATGGAGTACAAACAAGGGTGATGACTTGGAAATAAGAATAATTTATGTAGAAAATCACTTTCTGTACTTTTCCACATGAATAATGAAATGTTGAGAAAGTACTAGGGCTGTCAATTGACATGCGTTAACGCTTGTGATTAACACAGTCCAGGATTAACGCATTAAATTTTTTAATGTGTTAATCGCGGGTGTTAATTCTGTGCTGCCCTTTGAAGTGCCACTGTGGTGCTTTAAAGGGGTAGCCCAATGCAGAGCCCGGGATCAGCTGGGGAGTCCCCAGTTGACCCCAGGCTCCAATGCCTCTTTGAAATGTGCAGAGGTGGCGTTTCAAAGGAGCAGCCGCCTCATAGATGTGCCAGGGATCAGCTGTGTGGTGGCTGCCCCTTAGAAATGCCACCTCCATGTGTTTCAAAGGGGCAGTGGAGCCCGGGGTCAGCTAACTAGCTATTACAATGTTCCATGAGGATTAAGGGATGTTTCGGAATAGCGTTCTATTTTGAATTTTGGTGCTGTGTAGACAGCGCCAAATTTCAAAATAAGCTATTTCGAAATACACTTGATATTAGCTACGCAATCTGACTTGTTAAAAACAAGTCAATGACACGGACAAGATTGAGAACTACTGCTCTCACATCCATGACTGTATGTGTACGTATTCCATTAGACATCATCCGTGATATCCATCATGGGCAGTGGCAGGAGTCTAATGATGCTGGGAAAAATTCTCTGCCTACATAGAGATGGAGCATGGAAAGGGGGCAGCAGATGGAAATAAGCATTCAAGGATATTAGTGATTTGTAAAGTTGGATCTGCTTCCACTATTGCAGGGAAGTGCAAATTGTAGTCTTCTGTTCGAGAAAGGTCCAGTTACATTCCAATGGGGAAAGCAGAGGTTGTTTCTGGGGAATGTAGGAGAGAGAAAATAAAATGCTTCTGGGGAAGGTGAAAACAGTTAGTGGGCTCAATTTGTCATTGTCCTGTCCTTTTAGTAGACTTTTATATGAGTGCAAAGTGGGTGTAAACTCTTATCACATTGGAATAGTGCTGTCTGACACCAAGTGGCAGACAAAGGCAAATCTGACCCTTAGTTCCCATCCTTGTCAACACTCAAAAGGAATCCCAGAACTGAAGGCTGCATCAAATAGCAACCCTACAGAACAGCTGATAGCAGAAAATGAAGAAACAAATCCCCTCTTCAGGACCCCCGAAAGGGAGGGACAAAGGTGGCAACTGCCCCAGGGCTCAGTGATTCAAAGAGGCCCACAGCTCTGGCCACCGCTGCCCTGAGCAGCACACTGCAGAGCTCTCGGCAGCACACCCCAGACAGTTCTGGGAGGGGTGTGGTCTGGGTGGCGCAGAGGGCTGGCTGCCATGGCTCTAACTCTTTTGCCTGAGGGCCCGCCCTTTCCAAGAGCATGGAGACACCCCCTCGCCTTCCCCAGGAGCCTGGTGAGTCTATTGGCTCATCTACCCCTCTTCCATGGAACTTGTAGGAAGAATTTAGACAGGATAGAAGTAGGGCAACCATCTTTACCCAAAGAGAAAATAGGACATCCCACGGATCAGCCCCTTTGTCCTTCCCTCATGCAGGGCCGCCAGCCTGAGCCCTTCTTGCCTCCAGCATGCCCAAGGCCAGTCTGAGGTCTTCCCACTTGGGGCTAACCCAACCCCCTCCCCCTCCTCTGGGGTTAGTCTGAGACCCCTTCCACCACCTGTGGCCCTCCTTTTCCCCCAGGGCCAGTCAGAGCCTTCCTGCTGCCTACCTGCAAGTGGGGCCCAAGCCACTCTCTCAGTTCTCCTTCCAGCATGGTGCTGGCATTGCCACTCCCTCCCTCCCATCTTCCCCTGCATATTCTTCCACATCCCACTAGGGGTCCCATCCCACTTTTTTGACTAAACTGTGCATTTGTCCCATTTTGCTCTTGTCAACGGATCATCAAATGGCAAGAGCAAATGGAACAAATGCACCGTTTTGTCAAAAAAGTCAGGATGGCTAGGACATGGCTGAAAAAAGCGACTCTCCCGGCCACAACAGGGTATATGGTCACCCTAGATAGGAGAGGCACATTTGAATCTACTGTTTGAATTTCCTCAGGGAAAATCCTTTCCTATTTAAATAAAATATATGATGTCAGTGATGGCCATTTGAATGCTGTTCCCTCCCCCTCTTTCTGCTGAATCAAGTGCTTTTAACACCTTATTAATTAATAACGATGGCATTGTTCTCATTTAGCAATTCTTGTGCTCAGGAGTCCTGAGTTTGTTGGAATGCTAAACTTTATGCAGGTGCAGCACTGTATGCCCTGAATTACTATAGGCCACTAGCTTTTTAAGAATAGGAGCTTTTACAACATCTTACATATAGTTCTCTGCAAGCTGAATCTCTGCCTGCTAGAAATAAACAGCCAAATTATTAGGACATCTACAGTACAGTTTGAAGCAGTTGCCTTACCTCAGTGAAATTTAATATTGTATCTGGTAATGCATCACTTTTTCAATTACCTAAACATCTTATCAATTGGTCTTTAGTACCAAGATATGATTGCTGATATTAACATATTGTTACTGGTTGCTAATAGTTGATAGTAATGTTTTTCCACAAGAAAATAGAATTAAGCTTAGTGAACTAATTCCTAACATAAAGATCATGTAGCGTGAACTGCACTTAAATAGCTGCGGTTTGTTTCCATGTACCACAGAGAGATGAAAACCATACTCATTACATTTCTGCTGTAGGCAATTGGATCAATGCTTAAATCACTTGTTGTCAAATGCAAAGGGAAAACTAGAGTGATGGAACGAAAGTGATTAGAATCTGAATGAACTTTATGATGTAAGTGGGGGTGTATACAGCCACATAAAAGGCAGAAATTGGTGTAAATGTAGAACAGCATCAAAGTCTTTGTTTTTTGCCAGTGGCATCTCTGCTCAAGAGACAACTTTGGATAAGAACTGAAACTGTCAGGTTTTGTATCACTCTTGTAAAAAACTACACCTGAATGTAAAACTTGATAAACATGGTCTCACAAGCAGATCTCATGAGTCTGCATGGGAAAGAGGAGTATATTTACAACTGACTAGGAAAAGAAAGTGAGCACTGTTCAAACCCACTGGAACTGGATATCCATAGCCTTGGAAGTTTAGTTCAAGATTCAGACAGGTGGGCATCATAGTTTTTGGAATCCTATCCAAACCAAGCTTCAGAATCTTGAAAGGCTGATTTTAATTCAATAATTACAACATAAAACTTAAATGCCAGTGTCTTAAAGCTTCTTTGAGCTCTTGTATTGTACCATTCCTTGTACCTCTGAGATCTATTGATTTAAATAAAGATTTAAAGCCAGAAATTTGCAATCAAATAGATGAGAACACTTATAATAAGGCTTTTCTCCTTTCTTCCTTTTTCAAGCACCACACTATCCAGGAAGGGCAAAAGACTCCTATTTAGGTTCCATCTTCCTGTTGTGATTATGTACCATACTGAAGGTGATATGAAAGAAACTCCCTGTATGAGAATTTTTGAACATACTTTATGCTACCACACATTAGATCTGAATCACTATGGACAGCACCACTACCTTGGTTGTTAGATCTTACCTCCAAGCTATGCCTAAATCTTGCCTATTCTTTCTGATTAATGTCTCTAAGGGTACATCTACATTACGGGATAAGATTAAATTAAGATACACAACTTCAGCTACGTTAATTGTGTAGCTGAAGTTGAAGAACCTTAACTCGACTTTTGGTGCTGTCTACACTGCAAAAGTCTAAGGGCGACTTCCTTTACTCCTTGTGTAAGCAGGATTACCGGCATCGACCAGAGCGCCCCTCCAGTTTGAATTAGTGTGTCTTCACTAGACCCGCTAATTCGAACCCTGGAAGATCAACAGCGGCAGCTTCGATCTTCTCTGTGGTGGAGACATACCCTAAGATACAGCCTCTCTTATCCATTTTTACCTCAAGAGTTTAGCAATACTCCAAAGCGTCATGCTCTTTTGACAATCAAGGGCAGATGCTTTTGATACCATAACTGGCCGTGGCAAATTTTATAGGTTGCAAACTTTCCAACGTATTGTTTTCTGTCTGAAAAATGCCAATTTATTAAAACCCAAACTGTTTGCAAAACAAGATCAATTTAGCTAAATCTCATCATTTGAAGATTTTTTGGGGGTACAAAACACTTTTTGAAATTGTCAAAATGTGGCAAGATTTTGGCGGGTACAAAACACTTTTTGAAATTGTCAAAACGTGGCAAAATTTTGGCATTTTCAAAAAGCAAAAAATATTTTTGTTAATGAGGTTTTTTTTTACATTTTAATACTTCTAGAATCATAGAATACTAGGATTGGAAGGGACCTCGAGAGGTCATCGAGTCCAGTCCCCTGCCCTCATGGCAGGACCCAATACTGTCTAGACCATCCCTGATAGACATTTATCTAACCTGCTCTTAAATATCTCCAGAGATGGAGATTCCACAACCTCCCTAGGTAATTTATTCCAGTGTTTAACCACCCTGACAGTTAGGAACTTTTTCCTAATGTCCAACCTAAACCTCCCTTGCTGCAGTTTGAGCCTATTGTTTCTTGTCTTATCCTCAGAGGCGAAGGAGAACAATTTTTCTCCCTCCTCCTTGTGACACCCTTTTAGATACCTGAAAACTGCTATCATGTCCCCTCCCTTATGCCTCGCGAAACGAGGTTTACAGGAGCGGTTGACAAAGGCTTCCCTTGTTGACTGATCCGCGTCTAGACTCCCGCCCTGTGCCGGATCAGCTGATTGTCGGCACAGTGCGGTGGCCATTTTTATTTTAATGAAGGGGGGATTATTTAAATCCCCGCTTCATTGACTATGTCGGGTAAGCTAGTTTACATGGCTCTGTTGACAGGGCCATGTAGTCTAGACATACCCATATTTAGCTTGTGGTCCACTATAACCCCTAGATCCCTTTCTGCCATACTCCTTCCTAGATAGTCATTTCCCATTCTGTATGTGTGAAACTGATTGTTCCTTTCTAAGTGGAGTACTTCGCATTTGTCCTTATTAAACTTCATCCTGTTTACCTCAGACCATTTCTCCAATTTGTCCAGATCATTTTGAATTATGACCTATCCTCAAAAGCAGTTTCAACCCCTCCCAGCTTCGTATCATCTGCAAACTTAATAAGCATACGCTCTATGCCAATATCTAAATCGTTGATGAAGATATTCAACAGAAGCGGTCCCAAAACTGACCCCTGCAGAATCCCACTTGTTATGCCCTTCCAGCATGATTGTGAACTACTCTCTGAGAATGGTTATCCAGCCAGTTATGCACCCACCTTATAGTAGCCCCATCTAAGTTGTATTTGCCTAGTTTACTGATAAGAATATCATGCGACACCGTATCAAATGCCTTACTAAAGTCTAGGTATACCACGTCCACCGCTTCTTCCTTATCCACAAGACTTGTTAACCTATCAAAGAAAGCTATCAGACTGGTTTGACATGATTTGTTCTTTACAAATCCATGCTGGTTGTTCCCTATCACCTTATTATCTTCCAGGTGTTTGCAGATGATTAATTACTTGATCCATTACCTTTCCTGGCACAGAAGTTAAACTGACTGGTCTGTAGTTTCCTGGGTTGTTCTTATTTCCCTTTTTATAGATGGGCACTATATTTGCCCTTTTCCAGTCTTCTGGAATCTCTCCTGTCTCCCATGATTTTCCAAAGATGATAGCGAAAGGCTCAGATACCTCCTCTATTAGCTCCTTGAGTATTCTAGGATGCGTTTCATCAGGCCCTGGTGACTTGCAGACATCTAACTTTTCTAAGTGATTTTTAACTTGTTCTTTTTTTATTTTATCCTCTAAACCTACCCCCTTCCCACTAGCATTCACTATGTTAGGTATTCCTTCAGACTTCTCGGTGAAGACCGAAACAAAGGAAGTCATTAAGCATCTCTGCCATTTCCAAGTTACTGTTTCTCCCTCCTCACTAAGCAGTGGGCCTACCCTGTCCTTGGTCTTCCTCTTGCTTCTAATATATTTATAGAATGTCTTCTTGTTTCCCTTTATTCCCGTAGCTAGTTTGAGCTCGTTTTGTGCCTTTGCCTTTCTAATCTTGCCCCTGCATTCCTTTGTTGTTTGCTTATATTCATCCTTTGTAATTTGTCCTAGTTTCCATTTTTTATATGACTCCTTTTTTATTTTTAGATCATGCAAAATCTCCTGATTAAGCCAACGCAGTCTTTTGCTATATTTTCTATCTTTCCTACACAGCAGAATAACTTGCTTTTGGGCCCTTAATAATGTCCCTTTGAAAAACTGCCAACTCTCTTCAGTGTTTTTTCCCTGAGTCTTGCTTCCCAAGGGACCTTACCTCCCAGATCTCTGAGCTTACCAGAATCTGCCTTCCTGAAATCCATTGTCTCTATTTTGCTGTCCTCCCTTCTACCTCTCCCTTCTACCTGATCACTTTCACCCAAGCTGCCTTCTACTTTCAAATTCTGAACCAGTACCTCCCTATTTGTTAAAATCAAATATAGAACAGCTTCCCCCCAGTAGCTTTTTCAACCTTCTGAAATAAAAAAGTTGTTTTCAATGCAGTCCAAGAACTTATTGGATAGTCTTGTAGACAATTTTTTAAAAGAGAAAAAGGTTGCCATCAAAATGAAGCATTTTGAACTGACAAGAATTGATTTTTTTTAGTTCATTGGTTTGCAAAAATTTTGAGATTACCAAATTTCATCCCAATTTTGGACGGGTAAAATTTTTGAAATCTCAAAAATTATCTCAGGATGGAAAAAACATTTGCCACCATGCTCAGATTTCAACTTGCAATGAATAATTGTTCTCATGTGATGGATTCCTTTGAGCGTTCCCAGTTATCTAAGCCAAATAGCCAGTATCATACCTCAAGAAAAAAGAAGGTAGGATACTGTTTGAAATGTAGGGGGGAGGAGGAGAGCATATCAACTGGGAAAGGATTGGTGGGAAGCTACGAATGGACAGAATCCCCAATTTTTGCTTTCTTTTTGACTATAAGGGGACTGAAGTGATAAGGTAACAAACACTTCATATCCATAAGTGTTGTCCTAGGGGTGTTGAGGTCTCTTAATTAAACACCAATAGCCTGCTAATTGCTACAAATAAAGGCCATTCTGACTGAAGGTATATAGTTGTGCTTTCTATAAGGAAACACAAGCCAGGTACTTAAAATTTTGATCTCAAACTTTGCCCATTCATTGGTTCCTGTATATCCTTTGTCTGAGTGTGCAAACTAGGTAACTATTGACTTAAGAAAGTGTTCAGTACACAATTAATTGATTTGTAGGGAGAAATCCAGTATTTGTGAATATAGTAAAGGTACTATAAACTAAAAATAATATGTGTGTGTGTCTGCATGTGTGCAAAATCCTGAGTTGCAATTTCCTTATGCCTAACTGTAAGGTAATCTCAGTGTTCATTTTTAGAGTACTTTCCAAATGAAATAGGGTTAGAATGGCTCAGATTCAATAATTAAGTGGTGCAAAACAATAAGCCTTTCTTTTTTAACTTAGAAGCTGATTGTTAGCTGGCACTAGAATATGGAATACTAGCAGGTGAGGCCCATTGTTGACTGGGCAAAGTCATTTTGCGTAGCTTACACTTACACGAAAATTCAAGAAATTAAATATATGTAAGAGAATTTTTTATGAATGTGTTTGCAAAAGGGAAGTAAAAGAACAGTTTTAAATTTGTAGGATTTCAACTTCAAACATTATTAATTTTATTGAATAATTACCATACATAGTAAATTTGAATCAGAAACTCGTAAATTTTCCATTATTCGTTCCCTAATTTGAATTATTTTGTGATTTATAATAGTCAAAATTTTATTTGAACTAAAATGACAGTTGAATAGGAGACTCGATTTTAATTGTATTAATAAATATTTTTATGAATTCTAATCATAATAGTTATGACTTTTTCCAATGAAAAACAAAAATAATTATTTAAACCTTTCACCTAGCATATTCTGTTGTGTAAAATTAGTGCATTCAGATGATTTAAATGGCAGGCTTGTTTATGCCAAATTTGGTATCTGTAGGTAATCTTGAAGTATGACTTTATTTTGCACAAACAAATCTACAAATAAACAAACAAACTCTTCAAAATATATAATAGATACTGAATTAAATGAGGAACCATGGATTATTTGGCTTGCTTACCGACTGCCTTTAGCGAGGCATACTTGTTAAGCTCCTTGCCCGGGGGCTGTTGTTCATAAGGATTTGTGATCTGTCCAATGCTGGGGTATGAATGTGGTTGTGCCATCTGAGGGAGGAGAGGAGAAGTTGGTACCACGTTATTCATCTGGGGACCATCTGTATTAAATAAAAAAAATCAGTCTTTAGTTTTGATCATCATTTTGCATTACTAACTAGACAGAGTGAATGCATCACATTGTTTAATAGAAAATCTAGTGTTTACCAGAAAACAAATAAGTGTTAGAATAGAGCCATTCTAATCTGCTCCAGCAAATATATTCACAGGCCATGGTATGGTTAAAGCAGCATATATGAACAGAAAAAAGATTTAGATTAGTAAATATTATTTTAAATCAACTGGTTATTAATACGCTAGGGCTGAGTTCATTGAAACACTAACTGCATGGTTTTGTAGTATATATATTATATTAATTACACAAGCATCTTGCGTGTGTGATATATATATATATATATAGAGAGAGAGAGAGAGAGAGAGAGAATACAAAATGAGGTGCTAGTGTGTTTATATATAAACACACTAGCATATAGTTCCATATTCCAACCTGGACTCTAAAGTCCAGGTGTATTTGAATCTGGGGTTTGGATCATGTCCATCATTAACACTTGGTGACAATGACCAACAATGCAGTCACTATAAATATGCTTATATCTTTAAAGGACAGAGTCCATTTGTATTTTTCTTTCTCCCCTCCCCTCTCCTCCATGCCGCCCCCCCCCCGCCCCGATGACAATAGGTCTCATAGCTGTAGAAGATAACATTTACTGTAGCAGTGCCTCAGGTCTAGAAACAGAAGCTGGTGAGTACTTGTAGACTGTTGTATCAGTACAAATTTTATATCTGTTCTCAGGCTGTTTTTTTCTGTTAGATAAGTGAATACAGTGTGACTACTCCCACTCCCCATTAGATGTACTTGCTTGTACTATGAGCTTTTCCACCATTAGTTTAGCGACTAACATGGTGAATCACACTTGTATGCTGTTCCCAGTAAGATAGATTTCTACATGGTCAGCACATCCTTTTGGTGAGTCTGATACCAAGCTGTGTGCTTTTCAGTATTTTGAACTGTGTGGTAGTAAAACAACAATACTGTTATCAAGTATATAGAGTTTCAGAATTCTTATGCACAGAAGAGTCCATTTTTGTTAGTTATTCCTTCAGTGAAACCAGCCATAATGCCAAATTTGTGACAAAACAATAACCCTCATAGCATCAGAGGTAGGATTATGACAAAGTAGACGGAAAAACTAGGTTACAAGGGAGAAAAAACTTATTATGATAGAGTGAAAGGATGCTCTTCCATGGTTACCTGGGAGGAGCCAGATACTCCTGCAAAAACTGCCAGGATTGCAAGGAAATCCTGGCTGCCTACAGTTCTCCAAGTAAATTGAGTGGATCAGCAGGAGTTGAGCTCCATGGAGAAATGCAATCAAGTCCTTTCTCCAAGCATTTGTATAAACCAGATTACAGGGGACACCATGGTGAATGAAAAGTGGGGCTGGGGCAAATCTATGGTCTAATACGGGGCTGGGCAAGCCGCCTTAGCTGGCTCCCTGCCTTCCCCATCCCTGCTTGGCACTCAGAAAAGCCAGCTGCAGGGCTCTGTGAATGATGCAAATCTGGGGGCGGGTGGAGAGGCTTTGCACATAGCCTCTACCTTCAGCAAAATCTTGCAGCTCCCATTGGATGGTTTCTGGCCAACAGGAGCTGCCTGTTTGCAGGACAGGCAGCATGTGAAGTACCCCTCCCCTGGGCTCACAGCATTCAGTTTAGAGCCGCATACACATCGCTCCTGCAGCTGCACTGAGGCATTAGGATCTTGCGCAAAAAGGGATTTTTGCACAAAAAGGAAACGTCAACACTGCATATTTTTGAGCAAAAACCCCTTGCGTAAAAATGGATTGGAAGAGATTATGCAAATGAAGTGTGACAAAATGCTAATCAGTGCTTCATTTGCATTGCCTCTTCTGGCAAAACCCGTAGTGGAGATGTAGTCTAGCAGTTTCATTGCTGCTATCACTGGAGGGCATGCAGTGGTGGGAGATTTCCCAAAATTGCCTAGCATAGGTAAAGTATAGGTGGTCACAGTCCTTTGTCTAGCTTCCACCTCTCTGTCAGATTTATTCAGCCACATCTTTAACAGTAAGAAGGGGAATATAGAGAAACACGGACAAAGGAAATGGATTTAAGTATAAAAAATGTTCTTTCTTCCAAAGTGCACTCAAGTGTTGAAGTCCTACTTTGATTCCAAGCTATTATCAGAGTTAATGTTGCTGCTTTTCAACTCTTCAACAATTTATGAGGATTTAATAATTAAATAAATTAGCTATGTTTTGTATGTCTCTGGAATCTGATTCACCACTTTGCTGGCTTTTGTTTAAGGCAATGGAGTATTCTAAATGTTGACTTTCAAGCTGATTAATGACAAAAACCTCTTTCATTGCTGTTCACTGACTTCTACAGTAGCCCTTGTTCATACTGAAGTACTAATGCAAGGCTAGATGATTGGATGGAAAACATTATTAAAGTTTCACATTCAACTGGCCAGTAACACAAAGGCTAAAAAGCAAAAGGCCAAATGGAGGCACAGTACATTGTATAAGTGAGGAAAAGATGCATGTTTATAGAAAAGTCCTTATTAGACTGGATTTCCTAGATTTAAAGGGAAATCGGAGTTGTCTGCATTCGCACCCATTATTCTGCATCCTGCCCATTTCACCATCAGTGAAAAGTATGCATTTCCATTTTCAAGATTTTGAGTCTCTCAGCTGTTTGAGTTCTAATTCAATTAGAATCTTTCTTGTGTTTTCTTTGAATGAACTTGATAACCAAATGCCACTCTGGAACCAATTTATCTTTTTCCTACCAAAGACAGGTAATTTTACAGGGATGGTTGAATACACCAGTATTTGGATGATATTCAGAAAAATCTTCTTATGGAGTTAGGAAGGGGATTTGACTGTCTAAATCTAGCTGCTGGGGGAGCCCAGGTTTAACCACAACCAGATAATGTTCTTCATCAGGACTTGTTCTGCCTACACTCAGTGCAAAGTCCTGTTTAAAACTGTGTTAGGTAAAATGTGTGAGCTACATGTTCTAAAATGCAACCTATTTGCATGAGGGTTCAGTGACAGGCACACTCCCATTTCTAATGCCCTGATTGGAACTGAACAGGAAACATTTTTTTCTGTCCTGTCATACTTGAAATGGGATAAAAAGTCATAATCTAAAAATAAATAAATTGTGAATTGATAATCCATAAAAATTTTCTCATTGCATCAACCAAAATGTTTTCATTTTGATTTGATGTTTTAAAAAATGTTAACTTTTTTGGTGAAAATAAACCAAAATTTCAAAACAAGAAATCGCTTAGGATTGAAAACTAAAACTTTTCATTTAAAAAATGTCAAAGCAAGATGTTTTGATGATGATGTTGAAAAATTCCCAACCAAATCTACCCAGAACCTTTATGTTGAATCCATCCACCAGTCATATCTTTTCTGACTGATATTTGGAAATAGCTGGCTTACCAAACAGGGACAATTTCAAGCTCAAGGCTCTAACTATGTTGCTCAGCACAATATACCACGTAACCAGCTGGCACTTTGCAACTGCCAGTTTACCAACCTAGAAGCTAGACATCTGTTGGGGGCTGCAAATGAGGCAGACAAGAAGCAGCTGATAAAAGGTTCCTCAGATGCAGGAGCCTGCTCTGCCTGTAACCTTCCTTAAAAGCACTGGACATGCAAGTGGCCAGCAGGAGGAAGAGCCATACTTCAGGCAGTTTAGGTCTCTGGAGGAGATCCAGATATGAGCAGCCCCTGAGCCACCTGATATCTTGGAAGAGAGAAGTAAATTTTTTACTCTCTCTCTCAGCAGTGGAAGTGAGAGAGCAAAGAGCCTTAGAAGCTAAGGATACGTCTAAACTACGTGGCTCCGTCGACGGACCATGTAGATTAGTTTACTTGAAATAGGGGAAATGAAGCGGCATAAAGGATCTGCTGACGAAGGGTTCTGGGGCTGGCAGATCCCTGTCTAGACTGCCCCGCTGTGCCACCAACAGCTGATCGGCACAGCATGGTGGCCATTTTTATTTAAATGAAGCGGCGATTATTTAAATCGCCGCTTCATTTCCCTTTGTCGTCCTGCCTCATTTACATGGCTCCGTCGACAGAGCCATGTAGTCTAGACACACCCTAAGGTATCAGCATATCTGGTGAAGAGGGTTTATTTTATGGCTAAGGGAATTACAGCCTGGGCTGTCAAACCAGCAAGCCATGGGGTCACGAGACTCCACCCCACCAGGGATGGGTTGAACTGCTAAGGTGATATTAGATGCAGAATTGAGGAACCGCTTTGAGGCTGACTGTGAGCTCCATGTTTATAAAAATGACAATGACTTTCTACTGAATAATAACAGAGAATACTGCTGTGTATTGCAGACATCATACAGTCTGCAGCTAATGGAGATTTTGTAAATGGAAATGCTTTAAGAACTGATGCATCTGTTTTCTAATCCTTGCTTTTTCTGGTAATTTTCAAATGGCTTAAGGATAACAGTGAAAATACCTATTTGGCTGCAGTTTATTACAATATATACTGCATTACATTTAATTATGGTAATGTCATATCTAATTTATACCTTTTGTTGAGAGGCCACAATGACGGGCATATCAAGCAACCATTAAACGTAAAATAAATACTCAATACATCAGGGGCTGACAGATTCTCCCCCACATCAACACCTATTTGGGAAACGTATTGTGCATTATGTTGCTTATTTATTGGTGTTAAACTGTCCTGAGTTTAGAATTTGGGAGAGGGAGATATATGCCAGTAACATAATATAACAGTAATAAGTTTGTTTAAAATGTGGTTTGCCTGGAATCTTCCTAAAGCTCAGGAATGGGTCATTATTAAAATCTTCATTGTCTTCAGCCCTTGGAGAGTAAAAGATATTCTACAGAGTGGCCTGAGGAGTAATTTCCTTCTGTAGCAGAGAAATCAATTATTTGGAGCTTGGAGACAAGAAAAATGAAAAAAAGCATACATTTAATGAATAAAATAGAATTTATTAGTAAACGAGCAGCTGCAGACATGAGAAGAAGAGCAAATGAGACAGGCAACAGGAAAACAAAAACAAAATGTGAGGGAGGGCAGAAAAGCAGAACAAGATTTTGCTATGAAAACCACCTGCAGACACATACAAAAAGGAAATGAGGCAGGACATACAAAAGGATAGCAGGAAGTTGGCAAAGAGAGAGAGAGAGAAACAAGAGAAAATTCAGAGCAAAATATAAAACTAGTTTGGCATTTTCAGATACTCAACAGAGAAAGATAAGCCCTAAAGCAGCTGAAGTAGAAAACAACAGCTATAAAAGCAGAACAAGGCTGAACGAAGAAAGAATGTTTGCAGATAACCCCCTCCTTATTCTGTCTCTCACAAGTGCATGCAAACATACATTTGTTTCTTTTCTCTACTATATGGTTTCCTTGCTTTATTTGCAGGGCCAGTTCAGCCAGGGATGCCAAATCTGCAAGCCACGGGGAAACTTCTCCCCACCAGAGATGGGCTGAACTGGTAGTGTGATATTAGATGCAGTACTGAGGAACTGCTTTGAGGCTGACTGTGAGCTCCATGTTTATAATACCAGTAGGGGGCTGCGCCCCCTGCTCACTGTGCTCGCCAACCCCGCTCTCATGCAGGGTAAGCAAACCCAGCTCTTCCTCTCCCCCTTCCCGGCTCCCCCCGGCCACCAGGGAGGGCTGGGCTGAGGCTGAGCCAGACTGAGTCCCTTCTCACTCCCGCCCCCCCGGCCAGCCCAGGCCCCTTCTCCCTCCTCTCCACCAGCCCAGGCCTCTTCTCCCTCCTCCCCGCCAGCCCAGGCCTCTTCTCCCTCCCCAGCACCGCCAGCCCAGGCCCCTTCTCCCTCCCCAGCACCGCCAGCTTAGGCCCCTTCTCCCTCCCCAGCACCGCCAGCCTAGGCCCCTTCTCCCTCTCCCCTGCCCACCATCTGAGGCCCCTTTTCCCTCCCCCCCCCCGCACCAGCCTGGGTCCCTTCTCCCTCCCCTGCTGTGCCAATCCAGGCCCCTTATCTATCTCCTCCCCACGTCAGCCCGGGCCATTTCTCCCCCCACCCCAATGCCAACCCCCCTCCCTGACCGTGGCACGTGCCAGGCCCAGCTCTAACCCTGGCGCCTGGAGAGGTACAGGGGTGCCTGGCCGCTCCATGTGAGGCACAGCGAGGCGCAGGTAGTGCATGTACACGCGACGCTCCAGAGCACTGCACCCTACTGAGGTGGGGAAATCAGCAGCATGGGGGGTTGCTGTCCTGGCCTCTCCCCAGCTCTGCTCACTGCCCCAGCCCTGCCTGCAGAGCCCAAGGCCGCCCATCCACCCGCCAGGAGCGGAAGCGAAGTAGCAGATAGGTCAGCATGGTGGCTCCCCCGGGCGGCTCTGGGATGCTTTGCCAGCTGCTGGGAGGGGGTAAGTCTCTGCAGGGGCAGCTGGACTCCAGGTGGTCATGCACTGTAGGTTAAACTGAGGCAGTCCATGGTATCTCCCCTCCCATGCTCTGCCTCCCCAAGAACCTGGCAGCGGAGGAGCCCCCAAGCGCCCACTTCTGGCACATAATATGGTGCCCAAAACTGGACACAATACTTGAGTTGAGGCTTAATCATCAGAGAATAGAGGGGAAGAACTAACTTTTCATGTCTTGCTTACAACATTCATGTTAATGTGTTTTGTTTGTTTGTTTGTTTTTGCAACAGTGACACACTGTTGACTCATAACTAGCTTGTGGTCCACTATGACCCCCAGATCCCTTTCTGCAGTATTCCTTCCTAGACAGTCACTTCCCATTTTGTATTTGTGAAAATGATTGTTCCTTCAAAAGTGGAATACTTTACATTTGTCCTTACTGAACTTCATCCTGTTTACCTCAGACCATTTCTCCAGTTTGTCCAGATCATTCTGAATGTTAGTCCTATTCCAAAGCAGTTGCACCACTTTCCAGCTTGGTATCATCCACAAACTTTATAAGCATACTCTATGTGCCATTATTTAAACCATTGTTGAAGATATTGAACAGAACTGGTCTCTGCAGAATTGATCCCTGCAAATCCCTTTTGTTATGGCCTTCCAAAATGATTGTGAACCATTGATAATTACTCTCTGAGAATGGTTATCCAACCAGTTATGAACACACATAATAGTAGCCCCATCTACATTGTATTCCCCTAATTTATCTATAAGGTCATGTGAGACTTTATCAAATACTTACTACAGTCTAGGTGTACCACATCTACCACTTCCCCCTTATTCACAAGGCTTGTTATCCTATCAAAGAAAGCTATCAAGTTGGTTTGACATGAATTGTTCTTTATAAATCCATGCTGACTATTACTTATCACCTTATTGTCTTCCAGATGTTTGCAAATGGATTCCTTAATGATTTGCTCCATTATCTTTCCTGGCACAGAAGTTAAGCTGACTGGGTTGTCCTTATTCCCCTTTACATAGATATTAAGAGATTATAGATGTTATGAGATAGGATGAGCAGAATCTAGATGTAGATTCTGCCACCTTTAGTATTCCATCTATTTGTTTGTATACTTTTTTCATTTCCACTCTTATTTGTCTCCATTCTAAAGTAAACAGTCTCAGTCTTTTCTTTATCCCTCTAAAAGTTTTCCATGCTCCTGATTTTGGTTACCTTTTGCTGAACTCCCTCTATATTTGCAGTACCCTTTTTGAGATGGGGTAACCAGAGCTGAGTACACTGCTCCAGATGAGACTACACCATCAACATATTGTCCACATAACTGGACTACCATCTAATTCCTTAGGCAGTCTAATGTCCTGTGTGCACTTAAAAAAAAAAAAAACAGAGCTGCACGCTGAGCAGAAGCTCTTTCTTCCCAAAATGAGATACCTGTGTGGGGACAGTTCATACACTACAGGCACTTTCCTATTTCTGGAGCTGTGTCCTGTCAGAAACACAGCTAATGTCTTAGTCTCTGGTTAGACTCCAAACGTGTAGGAGTTGAATTGAGTTCTGTGATATCAGTTGGCTGATTTGCTGCCATCCAGGAGGGTGTGGGAGTGGGACAGCATTGGTCTTGTGACTAAATTGGCTGGGAGCCTGTGTCTTCTGCATAGTTGCTTATTTCATACTCCCTGTGCATTGTATTATACCATTGGACTCGCCTCTTATTTATTTTCTGTACTCTATTGTATGTAAATATACTTTATTTTTGTACTTTTTTTAAAGATAACTTTTCATATGGACTTTTTGTCACATGACACCATATTCCCTTTTTATGAAGGACATTTATCTGTATAAAAACGGGATCTTTCACTGAAGATTTAGCCACCTCTTATTTTTTCCCACCTGAAGTAGTTGTAATTCTGTGATCAAATTTGTCACATTGTAATCTTCTCCGGAGCACACCATTGTGACTTCACAAACAGAGGATTTTAACTTTTTAAGAGTGCACTAAGCAGATGAAGTGTTCAGATACAAAGTCTCTGCTTACATAAAAATCTCCAGTGTTTGAACTGAGATGGGGAATGTTGTTGGGAACAAGAAGTGATGCTATGCTCTTACTCCAATCCACATTTTTGTTTTTCTTCATCTTTTCTTCTAGCAGCTATGCAAACTTTGAGCACTGAGAATATCCCTACCTATGCAAATTAAGGAAAGAGAAAATCAGCAAATTTGACTTAGAAAGCTGAATTTTTGGTCAGCAGAATGTTGTACACACTTTCCCATGAGGTGTCAGCTGTTTTTTAAATCAGTTTTGTCCAGTCCTAGAAATACTAGCAGGATGGTTGAAATGTGCCACCTACTTCTATGCTCCATCATCCTACTTTATTTTGTCTCCTATTGAAAAATGTTTTCTTGCCAGTTATACTATAACATCTGTTTTAGAATAGCAATGTGGTGGTCTCATTATAATCCTTGACATTTTTCTGTGTTTCTTTGCTTATTTGCATTTGAAGTTGAATTTGGAAAGACAATGTATATAGAGTGGTTTTATTTTTTCATTTTTCAGTAGTGATTATGGGCCACCAAATAATGCAAAGAAGATTTTCTTACAGTTTGAATATATTAAAATATTTTACTTGGGACACATCAATGAGCACCCTGTCATCTGAACTGGCCAGCTGGCCTGATTAATTTGAGACCATTTGAGGGATACTGAATGAAATAACATGTTATGGAATAAAAATTACAAGAATAAGAATGATACTCACTGTATCTTATACCAGAGGTTAAAATTTCTGATCCAATTCAGTATCATTTAACTTCTTAACATGGGCCAAATACATCCCCATTAAAGCAGAATTAAGCAACCTTAAACCAATTAAGCAAGAATCATCATTCACTATTAATGGGCTAAATTAGCTTATTGGGAGGTGTCTGCCTAAATTTAAGCACATCCCACTTAAGTGGAATATACTATAAGGCTACGTCTACACTGCGCATTGTTGCGCAATAAAATATGGAAATGAGGCGCGGGGATGAATATCGCCGTGCCTCATTTGCATACCTAATGAGCCGCCATTTTTGCATCACGGGCTTTTGCGCAAGAAGGAGCTGTCTACACTGCTCCTTTTTGCGCAAAAAACCCCTTCTTGCGCAGAGCCGTTCTGCCGCTTATTTTCAGGAGGAACGGGCTCTGTGCAAGAGGGGTTTTTTTGCTCAAGAAGGAGCAGTGTAGACAGCTCCTTCTTGTGCAAAAGCCCGTGACGCAAAAATGGTGGCTCATTAGGTATGCAAATGAGGCACAGAGATATTCATCCCCACGCCTCATTTGCATATCTTATTGTGCAGCCATGCACAGTGTAGACGTAGCCTAAGAGACATATTGTGTTCAATTATATTCAGATGCCTGAATCAAATACCTTCCAAGTATAACTCAGCTCATGTCAATGGAAACTGTGCTTGGGTTCTAATGTGAGGCTTTTTGTCCAGATATGGACAGATTTTCTTCTGTGCCACAAACATACAAAAACTTGGAAACATACAAAAACTCTTGGAAGCAGTGGAGAATCGTTGCTCAACCTTGAAGGAAACAGCCACAATTCGTTACCCTTTAGATGCAGGTTCCTGAGGCCTGGATGATGCATCTTACTATTTGGTTTTATGTTTTTCAATGACTCTTTTAAAGGGACAGCCTTTTTTTGACTTTTCAGCTAAGTAAATAATCTTTTAAGAAAATAACTTTTAAAACTGAATTACACTAGAATCCTCTTGCTTCCTGTCCTTTTCTATGATCAACCCCAAACATAAGATAAATATGTATTGCTTCTTTGTGAACCATAAGAGTTTAAGGTGGCCATTTCATCTATAGCAATTGTTAACTTAACTAGTTAGTTTTTATTTGAACCATTCATCAGAAGAGTTTTCAACCTGTTTCCTATATAGTTGATGTTGTTTTATCTAAATGTATTCATGGAAATTACAGGAAACTATGGGGGAAGGAAGAAGATAAAAATGAAAATTGCCAATGGAAAAACATTTTCTTGCTTCCTATTTTTGACCTCTTTATTTGCTTTAGGCCTTTGAAGCAACAGTTGAGGTATCATGAGGCAGGCAAACCAGATATACAGGAAAAAGGTAAATATAACACAAGTACAGTAATTCCTCATTTAACACTATAGATATGTTTCAGAAAATGATCGTGTTAAGTGAAAACGTGTTATGCAGGGTCAATTTTCCCATTGAAAATAATGGAAAAGGTGGGGGTTGCGTTTCAAGCAGGGTGTGTCTGTTGGGACCGGGACATAACGTTGGGGGAGAAAGGGGACTGGGTTACAGCAGGGAGGGGAGGTGTTTGGCTCTGGGGAAGGGAAGGGAAGGAGAGGGGAGGGGGATTGGGTTGGGAGTATGCCCCTGTGATGGGTCTGACGGGACCCGCGCTGTGTCCAGTGAGGGGGGGTTGCTGGGGAATAGCGCGGCGAGCAGCGAACCCTCCACCGTTTTGCAGGGAGGCGGGGGAAGCCCTGCACAGCTGCCAGCAATGGGCTGACTGGGGAAATCGTGTTATTCCGGGGATGGTCGTGTAATTCAAAAAACATTCCCTAAAAAAAAAAAATCATGCTATCGTGAAAACGTGTTAAGCGGGCACGTGTTAAATGAAGAATTACTGTATATGAGCAAATCAAATTCTTTTCCAGAGAGTCATTTATGAACACCCTGCCTAGGAAATATGTTGTTATGGTATCTCACAGACTGAATCAAATACCTTCCTAGGTAAGAATGGACTTTATATCCCATTCACAATATTTGAAGTTCCTATCAGATACCACAGAAATGCTATGTGGGAGTGAAAGGAAACATACTTGAAAGCATTGTTTGAAAAGAGGCACATATCTGAACTTCCAGAGGCTATGTCTACACTACAAAACTTTTCTGAGATACTGGGAAAAAAAAAGCAGGCACGTTCTTTCAGAAGCCCTGTATTCTTCATTTTGGCTATGTCTACACTGCAGTTCTTTTTCGGAAAAACATTCTTTTTTTCCGATTCTTTTTTCGGAAGAGGCTTTTCTGACATTTGGCCCATCTACACGGGGCCAAAAGTGGGAAAAACCTCCTCTTTCAGGGCTTCCGAAAGAATGCGCCCACTTTTTCGGAAACTGATCTGAAAAAGCGGACATGTTCCCTGGAGGCGGCAGAGAAGGTATCTCAGAAAAACTCTGTAGTGTAGACATAGCCCTAATGAGGAATAAGGGCTCTTCCAAAAGAGGTTTTTCCCACATTTGGCCCCGTGTAGACAGGCCAAATGTCGGAAAAGCCTCTTCCGAAAAAAGAATCGGAAAAAGGTACACTTTTTGCAATTTGCGTACTTTTTTCCAAAAAAACCCTGCAGTGTAGACATAGCCTTAGCTACCTTGGTCCTTTCAGTTCCTGCATTACTATTAATTTGTTTCTGAGTCTGCGTTTGTTTCTCTAGCTGTATGCATGCGTGGCCTGTAGTAGAAGATGAGTTGCATTTCTTTCATGAATACTCATCCTTATGCACCAATAGTTCTTAGAGTAGCTGTTGATTACATTTTCAGTCACAGGTACAACACCTCATTTGCCTTTTGTGTGGCCCCTAAGTACAAGAGCTGGAAATTAAATAAAAGGGGGGGGGATTACAAAAATATTTCCTTTTTTTCTAATTTTGATTTTTTTTTCTATTTTTAAAATGGACTCATTTAACCAATTCTGTAGTTGGTTGATAAAGGACAACATTTATCACAGAATTTCACAGAAACTTCATGAAATTTTTTACACTTTTTTTCCTAAAAAGTCTTATTGACAGGTGCTATTTTACATTAGGATTTAAGATGATTCTCAAGTCAAACATTTGACCTTCTCTTCTAATCATACATATAAATGTTCATACATGTACAAAATATAGGTAATCAGAATGTGAACAAAGACCTGCTATTAACTGGTATTTGGACAGTTCCATATCTATAGAATGTTATTTTCCCTCTTGCTGAACCTCTGCTAGGCATGTGTGAGGAATTTTATCATTTCAATCACGTCCCCATTTTTTTCATGTTTAAAAGGCAACCCTGGTGTCTCAACCCCCGTGTTATTTTAAGACCCTCTCTTTGTTGAATTTTTCTGTGCTCAATAAGGTCCATGCACATACATTGATGTCTAGCATAGATGTGACCCAGTTCTATTTTGTGATGCTGCAAAGGATTTTCGTGGAGGGACAGCTTAGCTGGTAAAAGGACAACCATGAACATATGTTTCAGTAAATGGGAGAGAAAGAAATATACTGCTTTAGATATTCAGATTTCAATTTTTTTAAACATGTTGTCAGTCGCTTGAAATTGAGAATATATATTTTCTTACAAGCTCCTTATCAAAAAAGAAAAAAATCACTAAGGATAGGCTTTACATAGAGTGACTAAAAGTGTCAAAATAACTATAGCAGGTTAATTAAGGGAAACTGCAAATCCAGAGTAAAAACAAAGATTTTATGCATTTGAGGGTAAAACATACTGGACTGGATTGTGAAAAGATCAGGGGCAAGTCATTTAACCTACTTACATTTAGCCACAAATACCTTTCAACGTATGTAGATGGCACACAGTGACTTTAAAAAAATCCACCCATTAATGATATAAATTTGAGGGTTCAAATATGCAGTCTGGTAGGTAAGTGCATATAAAACTGTGGGAGCAATTGTGCTAGAAGCCAGGAATGTGCTTAGCTTTACAGGAGTTTTCAGAGACTGCCAGTAGGCAATTTAATTCACAAATCCTCTCAGCTCTTAGTCATGCACTCCTTTTATGGTGCATATTTGCTTCTTCTTCTAACATGTGTTACAGGGTGTGCTCAGGGTGATAAGTGATTTTTATGGTAAAAGTCAACATAAAAGTATGATTCCAGAGTAAATGTGGGAAACAATCTTATTAAAATGATTTTCAAAAGGGCTCTGTGTGGGCCTAATTTTGCTTTCAGTGAAATCAAGGGGTTCCGAAAATAGAAGCAGAATTAGACAAATGGTGAGCACTTTTGAAAATCCCACTTTTACTTTTCAGCCACCATCTTAGCTGACAGCAGTTATTTGAACTGGTCATCTCAAGAGCTAAAAGGATTTGTCTCTACAAGTTAGGCTCAAGAGTCAGGCTCACTGTCTCACGGCCATAATGGGTTCTAATCCCATGTAGATCGGCCAGAAACAGGAATCTATAGCACATGTATACCTTATACATTCTTGAGAAGCTCCTTGTAAAATAGACACAGGGAATTATAAACCAGGTGAGTCTACTTCAGAATGATGAAATGCTAACTATTAATCTAAGCTTTATGGGTACGTCTGCAAAGCAGGGCTTCACTCAAAATAAACTACGCAAATTGAGCTATGTCAATTGTGTACCTTATTTCGAAATGGCTTATTTCGAAATTGGGAGCATCTACACAGCACTTATTTTGAAACAGAGCATCTTCCTCTGACTTCCCTTACTCCTTATACAATGAGAGTTACAGGAGTTGGAGTAAGAAGTCCTCCAGCTTGACAGTATTTCAACATTATTTCAACATAACTGCCTGCTGTGCAGATGCGGACTAAGTTATTTCGAAATAATGCTAGTTATGTTGAAATAATGTTGCTGTGTAGATGTAACCTATGGGTATGTCTACACAGCAAAGTTATTTCAAAATAACAGCCGTTATTTCGAAATAACTTTACTAGCGTCTACACAGCCAAACTGCTATTTCAAAATTAATTAGAAATAGTGGAGCACTTATTTTGAATTTGGTAAACCTCATTCCACGAGGAATAACGCCAAATTCGAAATAGCTATTTTGAAATAAGTGCTGTGTAGACACTTATATCGAAATGGGGGCCTCCAGCCTTCCCAGGGTGCCCTGGTGGCCACTCCAGCCTCAAACAAGAACACTCCTCTCTCTTCCCCGTCCCCGAAGCCCTGGCCACAGTGCCTGTGGCAGCTCCAAGCCTGCCAGCCCAGAGCCAGCAGTCACTGCCCCTGACCCAGTGGCCCCAAAACATGAGCAAGCAAGCCACTGGCAGCCAGCCCTCCACCGCTCCCCAGGAGCAGTCTGCCAGCTCCCAGGAGCCTGCCAGGGCCCAGAGAAGGCAGGCACTTTCCTGGTTTAGGGTGGAGATCATGGACCTTATTCAGGTTTGCAGGGGATGCCCCCAACATCCACGATCTCTGCACTAGACGGAGGAACGCGGCCATCTATGGCAGGATAGCTGCCAGCCTGGCCACCAAAGGCCACATGCGAACCCAGGAGCAGGTCTGCATGACAATCAAGTTGGTCCAGCGAGACCCCCAACGCTGAGTCCTGAGCTTCCCCTCCCCCTTCTTCCCCTTGCTTCCCCCTTCCAGCTCCCTCCTCCCAGGTTTCCCCCTCCCCTCTTCCACCCTCTCTCTTCCCCTCTCCCGCCTCCTTTCCCCAGTCTCACCAGAGTTTCATTCTCCTCTCCCCCAGTTTTGTTAAATAAAGAGAGTTTGTGTTCATGAAAGTACATGTATTTTATTTGACATCAGGAAGGGAGTTAGGGAGGGGTAAGTGGAAGGACGTGAGGGAGGAATGAGGCACAAGCCCCCAGTGGGGCAGACCAGGGAGGCTCTTAGTGCTCCTCAGGGTGGAAGCTCTCCCGCAGGGCCTCCTGGATACTGACAGTCCCCCCGATGGACCTCCCGGATGGCAGCCTGCAGAAAGTGCAGCCAGGCTCGCAGCAACGCGTCCACGAGAAGCACCAGAGTGCCCAGGGGCAGCTCCGGCTCCATGTTGCAGAGTGCTATGGTGTCCCGAGAGAGGGCAAACAGAGCGTGCAGAGACAAAATACTTTGCTGTCTCTCACTGAGGTAGGCAAGCAAGCAGGGAAACCTGAGAACCGGCTGTCTGGGGGGGTCCCCTTTAAGCACAGGCCTCAGATAGCCTCAGGCAGCAGCTACACAAAGTAACTCCTGACCTGATGCCCTGCCGGACCTGGTTCCAGCCGGACTTCAATGCAATTCAGCGTCCACTCAGTGTGGACGTGCTATTTCGAAATAGCAAAAAGCTATTTCGAAATGCATTTTGTGTGTAGACGCATTATTTCAAAATATGCTGTAGTGTAGACATACCCTATGTGACTAACTGGCAAAGGAAGTGTGGATAGTGATCCTGCACTAAAAATGTTAAGCCTCTAGATTATATACTGGGCATCTAGGATGAAATTCTGCTCTTGGATATGCACAAACAACATTTTAAAATTGTAACGACAGGAGCTAATTTCTGCATGCCCATTACATGGTCCTCTTGTGGAGACAGGGAAGGAGGGCCAGAACCATCTAGAATTGCTGTCTCCTACATGGGAGTGCAGGACTGCTACAAAGTTGCTTCCTCGGGGTGTCCCAAATGGGGCAATGAGAAGGCAAAGCTGCAGCTTCTCATGCACTGATCATCTGGGGGCTGTGTACTGCACATCTTAAGAGGCATAGTGCTCCCCACAGCGTACCAACCACCTTTGGGAGGCAGTCTCTGTTCCTAACAGAAGTCTCTCACGTAGGTCTCTGGACTTGTGCACCTGCACTATGCACCTAATCTAAGACTGTGTCAAATAAACACAATCTAGCTCATGATACATGTTTACATGGTTTTTGGAAACTAGTTTTGTTTGAAAGGGCTGCCAGGAAAATACAAAATATTAGTAAGTGCAGAAGCCTAGAATTTGCATTTTGCCAGATACAAAGTTTTGTTTCCTGAATCAGAGAAGGTGTGGAGTGTGCTAGGGGTTCTGCACCAACAGAAGAGTCCTCTGTCTTCATATATCAGTTGCTGAGGAAGCAGGATATGGAGGTTATTTCAATATTATCAGTCAAATCAAGAGTCTTACAGCAATTTGGTGATAACTTTTCACTTAATGTAAAATAAGTTGGTGGATGCCAGTTAAGTTCTTAATGGACACGTGTTCACATCACAAAACCTACCATCACAAATGGGAAATCCCTTGTTAGTGGTTTCAGATGAGAGGCCAAGGACTGAACAGGGACAAAGTGACAGAAGTACCTCCTAACCTCTAAAGACAGTTGTTCTAGATTAGAAAAGTTGTCTTGGTGGGAAAATAGAGGAGATAACTACTTTACATGTATTCCTGCTGGGTTGTAGACAAACTGAGAACTTTTGAGTCTAATGTGTTAACTTGGCAAAATTTGTGTAACTTTTGAAAGAACTGGATATGGAAGGCTCTAGAATTACTCTTTCACTGTTATTTAATGTGTAAGTTTAGTCTTGATGAAAGGCATTGGAATGACAACCCTAGAGAATTGGTTGACATTCCACTATAGTCACGCAAAATAGAGCGCAGGTAGCAATTTCTTCCTATTCCTCTCCCAATATGTCCTGACCCTGATCTGGGAGGACCACATCAAAGAGTGAAAAATTGTTCAGTCTGTGTCTATCCATTCACTTTGGCCTATCTGCAGAGAGCAAGGTGCTAATTTGTGTTTCCCTTTGCAAGGTGTTTTTTACAATGGGGTCACTGAAAAGTGGTTGAGATCACCAACTCATTTCACAAAGGCCACCGAATAGTCATTAGCTGCTAATAACATACAATTACTGCGAATGTAGGCTGTGTTGAATTGGTGAAATGGAGGTAAAAGGTCGCATTATCCTGCCGGCAGTCTCCTGAGCTCCAGTTTCATCTTTCATTAAGTCACAGCACCATCCTTCACATCCAGTACACAGCACTGACCATCTCTCCCAGCTTTATATGCTGCAGGCGTGGTTTTCCTGAATGTTTACCAGGTTGTAATATTATCTTTCCTAAATTGGGTAAGGTACTACTACTGTCTGAGATTTGTGACCTAGACACCTTATTTCCTTTAGCAAATTACCGTAGAAATAAGAGATCCCTGTCTCTCAGTTCTTTGCTAGTCTTAGGAATAAGATCATATAGTTCACTGAATCTAGCTTTCAAAATTGGATCTTTGCCCTCTTGGTAAATGGATGCTCAACAGAAATGCTCCAGTTTCAGCATTTTGTAACATTTTAACTAGATCAAATGCTCATTATTTTGAGGCCACGAGCATCTGGTACAAAACCATGAATGAAATACTACCAGTTTTCTTTGCACTTGACACTGGTTAACAATGCTGTTGCACTTCAGTGTACAGATCCGTAAGCTGCCACTTTGTGTTTACATCTCCATAGGGCCCACAACTAGATGTAGGGCTCAATCGTACATCACCTCCAAAAAGTCAACTGGTTTGGAGAAAGGGGGAATGATCAAATTCCTTTTATGCCCCAGACTTCATTTAATCTCCCTGGTTATATTGTTGTTCCCCTTCCCAGGTAGCTACTACTCCCTTCCTGGTTGTTTATTTAGGGCATGCCTACACTAGGAAATTATTTCAAAATAACTTATTTCAAAAAAATAACTCCTGAAATAACTATTTTGATATAGTGTGTCCACACTACAGGGAAGCCTTGAAATTATTCCGAATCAGGCTCCTTTAATGTGGATGTGGTACCTTGACTTAAAGGAAGCACTGGGGAGTAATTACTTTGAATGACTCTGGGGAGTAGTTATTTAGAAATAGGAGCAGTGAAGTGTCCATATTACGCTACTTCAAAATAACTATTTCAAAATAAATGTTATTCTTCATGAAAAGCAGGAGTTATTTCAAAATAACCAGCCCCTTATTTCAAAATAATAGGCTTGTTAGTGTGGATGCTTCACTTGCCATTTTGAAATAAGAGCTTAAACCATTCCCAGTGTAGAGGGTCAAAACAAGACTTATGCACCATTTAAGTCACTTATGCCATGACACAGGTTGTAAGTGACAAATAGATGAATATGCTCTGTGCTGGGGTGACTTTCTCCCTACGTGCAGTTTTAGCATTATAAGTTTATGTTCTTTATGCATTTGAACAATTGTATAAAATTGTTCAACATCCATTGCCAACATGCGAAAGCCTACCCAGGCACTTTATATCTCAATACCTACACAGGCACTTTATATCTCAATTGTTTCTGGTTATCACATATTATATACTTTGCATACAGCAGTTTAATAAATGCAGAGTTTGTCTGACTTTCTCAGAATTCCTTCTAAGAACACTGCTTTTTGGAGCCTTACTAGACACATGGACTCATAGGATTGGAAGGGACCTCAAGAGCAAGGGTGCCATTTCAGATTTTGGTGGGGGGTGGGGGGCGAGCTGTGCATGACTTGATGGTGGAGGAGGGAATCAGAGCATGAGGGATCAGACTGAGGACAGAGGCTTCAGCAGTGTTACTGAGCATGCTCAGTACAAGCCAAGCACCAATTGGGGGTGGTGGAACCAACCCCATCTGTCCTCCCACACACACATATCACCTCTATTTATGGGCTACTAGGGCACTGGAAAACTCTGCTTTTTTGGCAGACAACTTAGCAGTTAGCTGACAGGAGCACTGTAACTAATTCCTATATAAAAGAAAGAACACTAAATAAATATTAGACCCACTCAGCTCTAACATTAGCATATTCTGACATAGTGTGGCAAGTCTCTTCAGGGACACTGGTTAGCCTTAAAATTTTGTTACTAACTCTGTGGAGAGAGAGAGACCTTGTCAGGACTCCTGGTCTCTATTTCAGCTCCGGAAAGAGAGTGGGGTCTAGTGGGTTACAGAGGGGACAGATACATTTCAGCTCTATATAAGAGCATCAGAATGGTCATACTGAGTCAGACCAACTGTCCTTCTAGATCTGTATCCTGTCTTCCAACAGTGGCCAATGCCACATGCTTCAGAAGGAATAAACAGAAGAGGCAATCATCATGATCCATCCTCTGCCAGCTATTCGTTTGTTTTAAATCTGCTGCCTATAAATTTAATTGGGTCATCTTCCTGAGTTATGTTAGTAAAGGAATTAATAACATTTCCTTATTCTATTTTTCCACACCATTCATGATTTTCTAGACATCTAACATATCCCCCCACTCTCTAGTCATTTCTTTTCCAAGCTAAAAAGTCCCAATATTGTTAGTCTCTCCTTACCCCCTAATCATTTCTGTTGTCCTTTCTGTACCTTTTCCAAATCCACTATATTTTTCTTAAGATGGGGAGACCAGATCTGCATTCAGTATTCAAGATGTGGGCACACAATGACTTTATATAGAAGCAATATGGAATTTTATGTTATTCCCTATTCCTTTCCTAACGATTCCCAATATTCTGTTTGCTTTTTAGTTTTTAGATTGCCACTGCAAATTGAGCAGATGTTTTCAGGGAATTATCCATAAGGATTCCAAGATCTCTTTCTTGAGTGGAAACAGCTATTTTAGACCCCATCATTTTTGTATCTATAGTTAGGATTATATTTTTCCATGTGCATTACTTTGCACTTATCAACATTGAATTCCATCTGTCCTTGTGTTGCCCAATCAACAACTTTTGAGAGATCCCTTTGTAACTCTTTGCAGTCAGCTATGGATTAGTCACTGTTTACCCCTTTTTCAAGAACATTTATGAGAAGTTTAACAGCAGTGAACCAAATGGAGATCCTTGCAGTACAACACTCATTCCTAATCTTCCCCCACCCATCTTTTTACTGGAGTACCCAGCAATGTTTCCATGATAATCTAATGATCCTTCAATTGCCTGAATAACCCGCCTTTTGTTATTCTTAATCACCCTGCCTCCCTATTTTTATAACAAACTCCCTGCACCAAAGGCAATGCTGCAAACAGCTCAAACTCTGTTGCATTTAAGAACTGCCTCTGGAGTCAGAACATGGGCTTTAAGCAGACCTCCAGTATGAAATCCAGTGGTCCAAACTCAGGAGGGGGCCACTGCCCACCTAACCCCCCATATATGGTGCCCTTGCTCAAGAGGTCATTTAGTCCAGTCTCCTACATGCATGACTAGGGATGTTAAATTGTGAATAATTGACTAATCGAAGTCGATAGGGTGCCTTCGCCTCTGAAGTGTCAACTTACTACATTTCAAAGGCGAAAGTGCAGCGTGGAGCCTGAGGTCTGCTGGAGTTTCCTGCTGACCCTGGATTCCATGCGGCGCTGCCGCTTTGAAATGCTGCAGGGAGCGTGGCGTCAGACTCCACGTAGCACTGCCTTGGTCGGGGGATGCGACTAGTTGACTAGCCTGTCGACTATCCGATAAGCATTTGCTTATTAGATAGTCAACTAGTCATCTAGTCCTTCACATCCCTATGCATGAGAGGACTAAACATTATCTAGATCATTCCTGACGTGTTTGTTTAACCTGCTCTTAAAAATCCCCAATGATGGAGATTCTACAACCTCCCTAGGCAATCTATTCCAGTGGTTAACCAATTTGCATCCATATGATTTGCATGTTGTTCTTTTCTGCTCTTCTTGGTGAGAAAAGGATTTTGGCAATAATTCTGCTATACTTCTTTCCTTTACACCAAGGGTGGGCAATAATTTTTTAAGTGGTCGCGGGCTGCCTTGGAAGAGGCGGGGTTTCAAATGGAAGGGGTGGGGCTTCCAATAGAAGGGGCGGGGCCTGGATGCTTCTGGGCTTCCCCACCAACAGCCCTTTTCCCCCCCTTCCCACTAAGCACCCATGCTCCTGGTGGTGGGAGGAGACTTTCCGTGTGCCCCCACTCCCAGGCCAATCAGGCCTGGGGGCGAGGGAGCACACGAAACCTCCTCCCTCCCTGCCAGGAGCACACTGCGCTTCTAAGTGCCACGTACTCCTTGCGGGGCAGGGGTAGGGTGGAAGAAATTTTGTGTGCACCTTCCGCCGCCAGGCCAAACAGGGCTTGGGGGTAAGGAAGCGAGCAAAGTCTCCTCCTGCCCTGCCAGGAGCACACAGCAGATCCTGGCGGGGTGGAGGAAACTTAATGCACTTCCCCCTGTCCACAGGCCCTAATTGGCCTGGGGGCAGGGGAGCAGTAGGGCTGCCGTGGGCTGGATCTACCCACTTGGCGGGCCAGATCTGGCCCATGGAGGCCCTTTTGCCCACCCCTGCTTTATACCCTGGCCCCAAATGCACTGAAGTCAATGGAAAATTGTACCTTAATGCTTAATCGTACAACAGACTGAATGCTATCCGCTCCCATTAACTTCTATTTATGGGAACTTAAATGCTCTGCATTTGAAGAGGTGAAATCCTGGGCCCATAGAAGTCAATGACAATTTTGCTACTGACTTCGGTGGTGTCATGATTTTATTTGAGGACTGGTGGATGTTAGCTGCCTGGTGTGTATTATTCCTGAAAACAGAACTCCCTGCACAGCTGACTCAGACAATGAACTCTCTAATGACACACAGGGCATGTGTACACAACAGGGCTAAAGCCGAAACAAGCTACGCAACTTGAGCTACATCAATTGCATAGCTTAATTCGAAATAGCTTATTTCGGCTTTTGGCGCTGTCTACACAGCAGGAAGTCCGAGTCTGAGCATTCTTCCTCCGACTTCCCTTACTCCTTGTAAAATGAGGGTTACAGGAGTTGGAATAGAAGTCCTCCGGCTCAACATTATTTCAACATTATGTCGAAATAACTGCTTGTTGTGTAGACGCAAGCTATGTTATTTTGGAATAACTGATGTTATTATAGCCACAGAGTCAGTTATGAAAAACCTAATTTCCAACTTCATGATTATTTATTTATTGCTGGTAGCATCCACTGTGTGGTCAGTATTTTCCAAACACAGACAATGGAACAGTTCCTGCCTCAAGGAGAATGTGCTAGAATCTTTGCTATTTGGGTGCATATAAACTAGCACTGTAACTGTAGGCCATGTCCTTGAATTAATTTTGTTGTTTCTCACATATTGTTACTTTATATAATCTCTGTAACTTTGCACAGAACCTCCATGCTCCGTAAATGTGTATCTCTTATTCTTTAATGCATTTTATTTAATATGTTTAAAATATGAACTTAGCTTATATTTTTACAACAACAAACTACAACTAATAGTCCCTTTTCAGGAGTAATAAAGATTGCAATAATTCAGCAATTTAAAGTTGCACTAATTTAATGGTAAATAGCAAAGGTGCAATAGAGTAGGAGCTGATATTACATTTTTGGCAATTATATTCATCCTTCTGTGTGAATTCTCACACTGGTTTCTTCAAATCCTGCCCTAACTATTGTTAAATGTTTCTGTGAGCTCTTAAACTATTGGTAAATGTTTCTGTGAGCTCTTAAACAGTTTCCACATTTCAGCCTAGAACAGGCTGATATTTTCATGATGAGTGAAGTGATTTCTTTTTTAATTTTAATTTGTAAATTAGCTGCTGCTTCCCCCCTCGCCCGAGAGAGCAAGAGAGTGAGAGAGAGATAATGGATTTGTGGTTAAAGCCTCAAAGGAATTGAGAGATTTGGACTCAGTTCCTAGCTATGCCATAGAACAGTATTTCTCAAAGGGTTCCATGGGCCTGCTCTGGGAAAGCCGCTAGCAGGCATGCACCACTTTGCTTATCGAAAGGGTCTGTAGCCACAGAGCGTCGCAGCTCCCGTTGGCTCGGGTTTGCTGTTTTCAGCCAAGGGGAGCTGTGGGAAGTGAAACACTGCTGTAGAACAGCCTTGTCTTGTGGACAAGAAACTTCAGAGGATATTTTTAATGGGAACTGTGCTCCTATATCCTTTGGTGCTTTTTTGAAAATTCACCTTTAATCTCTCACCTCATTAGTTCCCTATCTGCAATTTAATATAACAATGCTGCCTTTTTCTCTGTCTTGTATCATTTAACCTGTAACTTCTTTGGGGAAGAGATTTTCTCTTAATGTGTGTTTGTAAAATGCAGCCCTGATACAAGTTAATACTAAGAATGCTTTTGGTTCCATTAGAATAAAGGGTACTATATACTGTTACTTTGTCAAATGAACAGGAAAACCAAATTAAACAAAGCTTTAAAAGAGAGGAATTCAGTGGTAATGTCTACCAGCTACTATGACTTCTTTTGTCAGTATAGTATATATAGTATTTATTCACATTACATACTGTACAGTCCATTCTAAATGTTGCTTTACAGCCAGCAAGTCAGAAACCTATATCAGAATAAGGCCACTTAGTTATGAAAAAAATCTGTAAAAGAAACCCTCATTTTGTAGCAGCAGCATGGTTTTTTAGATTAAATTCCGTATGTGGAAGAGTCACTTGCATCTACAGAGAGTTTATGTTCTCTAGTACTTAGGTCACTGCATGCCAGAAAAAACACATTTTGCACTTATGAAAGGAGTTTGACTTTGTTAAATGCAAGTTGTTCTTCCGGTCATCTGATGAAGTGGGCTGTGCCCACGAAAGCTCATGATACCATCTACATGCTTTGTTAGTCTATAAAGTGCTACCAGACCATTTGTTGTTTTTTAAGTTTATCTTGTACAGACTAACTCGGCTATCCCCTGAAGCTTGTTGTTTTGAATGAGTCATTGCATATAAATGGTCAAGAAAAGTGTATACACAGAAGCAAGGGTAGAAATCAAAACATCATTTTTAAATGAGTTTCATTCTGAGATTTAATTACAATGTAAAAGTCATGAGCGCGTGAACCCACCTGAATTAAATCTGGAAAGAGATTCCTCCAAATCCAGGAACCCTCCTGATGCCCAGTCATACCTACTTTGTCCAATCTTACTACTAGGCTATATATAAAAAAAAAAAGCTTAAAAAAACGAGTGGTCCTATAGCACCTTAGAGCTAACAAAAAAATGCAGCTAGTATCATGAACTTTTGTGGGCACAACCCACTTTTTCAGGTGACAAATATGGAGCAAGAGGCACAGAGGGTCAAATATAAAGCAGAAAAAGAGGGGGGAGGGGAAGGAGAAAAAAACCTGTCAGTTAAAGTGTCTATGCTAAATGAGGCTAATAGAGTGGGCTGAAAGTGCTTTTGATGTCATTTGGGTGCTGAATATAACAGCCCATCCAAGAGATGTCTTTGTTCAGTCCCTGGCTAAATCTGTCAGATTTGTATATGAAGGACAGTTCCACAGTTTTTCTCTCTAGTTTGTTGCTGAAATTATTCTGAAAGGGTACGTCTATACTTGCTCCCTAGTTCGAGCTAGGGATGCAAATGTAGCCAACCGAAATTGCTAATGAAGCGGGGATTTAAATATCCCGCACTTCATTAGCATAATCTCGCCCCCACGTTATTCTGCTCAACAGCTGATTTGAACCAGGAAGTGCGCTCCGGGACATGTTAGTTCGAAACAAACCCCTTGGTTCGAACTAACGTTACTCCTCATTTTTTGTTCGAATCAAACCCCGTGGTTCGAGCTAACGTTACTCCTCAAAAAATGACAGCATAGATCATTTTTTGAGGAGTAACGTTAGTTCGAACCAAGGGGTTTGATTTGAAATAACGCGTCCCAGATCGCAATTCCTGGTTCAAATCAGCTGTTGAGCAGAATAACGCGCGGGCGAGATTATACTAATGAAGCGCGGGATATTTAAATCCCCGCTTCATTAGCAATTTCGGTCGGCTACATTTGCATCCCTAGCTCGAACTAGGGAGCAAGTGTAGACGTACCCTAAGAGAATGGCCACTTTTAGATCCATTAGTGAGTGTTCAGGCAAGTTAAAATACTCCCCAACAGGTTTCTATATGTTACCATTTTGAATATCTGATTTGTGTCCATTAATCCTTTGTCAAAGAGACTGTCCAGTTGGCCAATATACATGGCAGAGGGGCATTGCTGGCACTTAACGGCATAGATCACATTAGAGGATGTGCAGTTGTATGAGCCTCTGATGTGGTGTTTTATGTGGTTAGGTCCTGAAAAGCTGCTGCTTGTATAGATGTACGGACAGGGCTGGCACCGGAGTTTACTACGGGGTAGGTTACTAGGTGAGTATGTTTGAGGTGTGATGCGTGGTTGCTGGAAAGAATTTGTTTTAGGTTAGGGGCTGTCTGTAGATGAGGACTGGCCTGTCTCCCAAGACCTGAGAGAGAGGGATCATTTTCCAGGATAGGTTGTAGACTGTTAATGATGCTCTGGAGGGGTTTAAGGTGGGGACTGTAGTAGGATGTAAGCGATTAGTCAACTAGTTGATTACCCAATAAGCATATGCTTATCGGATAGTTGAGTAGTGACTTGACTACTCGCTTCCCCAGCCCCTGCAGCCTCTATCAGAGTGGGAAGCACGAGCTGGTGCTGGGGGGAGCCAGCTTAAAAGCCAGTTACCCCCCAGCACTGTTTCTACGGGGGGCAAGGGAGGCAGAGGCGCAGCAGGGTAACAGCATGAGTGGGCATTGAAGCAGTCCATCCCAACTGCTGCACCTCTTCCTTTGAAATGTACAAGAGCCACCCGCAGTTCTTGTACATTTCAAAGGAAGAGATGCAGTGGAGAACCAGCATGAGCAGGGACTGCTTCAGTCCCCCTTCCCTTTGAAATGTACAAGAGCTGTGCCTCTTCCTTTGAAATGTACAAGAACCGTGGGCCTCTTTCAAAGGAAGAGGTGCAGTGGGGAACTGATGCAAGGGGAGACCGAAGCAGTCCCCGCTCGCCTGGGTTTCCAGCTGCACCTCTTCCTTTGAAATGTACAAAAGCCATGGGTGGCTCTTGTATATTTCAAAAGGAGAGGTCCAGCAGTCGGGACCCCACTTGAGCAGGGACTGCTTCGGTCCCCCCTGGCGCGGGTTCCCTGCTGCACCTCTGCTTTTGAAATGTACAAGAGCCGCGGGCAGCTCTTATACATCTCAAAGGCAGCAGCACAACGGAATTAGTGAGCGCCCCCTTATCGACTAATTGAGTAGCCAATGGAAATTCCATTGACTACTAGATTAGTTGATTAATCGAAATTAAACATCCCTAGACTGTAGGTGATGACTAGTGGTATTATTTTGTTTGTTGGGCCTATCTTGAAGAAGCTTATGAGACTACTCAGCCATACATATTTCTTACAGTTTTCTGCAAGACTTAGTATTAAAATTGGTAGCCCAATCACGAATCACACCATACCTCAGGAGAATGCTGGGTTTTGTCCTCTGGAAATTATAAATCAGCTGAGATTGTTAACAAACTCGACTCAGGTTCTTTCACACATTCACAAAGACCAGTAAATGTTTGGATAGTAAAAAAGACAGGTGAGTCTTGCCTATTTGCAGATTATCATAAAGAAAACTTCTACATCTCTATATGAGACCTAACTCTTATGCATAAATACAGTCTGAGTATATCCTATTCCCAGCATACCTCCAAAAGAGTTATTGCATTTATCAGAATAAATGGCAATATCTTTCTCTTGTCAAATGGGAGAAAAACCCAGAAAGAAGATAAATCTGAACCTAATTGCCAATTAAAAAACAATTGGGCCTTGGCAGTACTCAGTGACTGTAGGTTTTTTTCTACATCTTGCCAATTCAACTAGAGGGAAGTAAAGATTTTTCTGCATATGTTTTGCATGCTTGGATGAATGCCCTTTTCTTAGCCATTTCTATTCACAGGAAAACATAGGCACAAAGGGCATTTTTGTAATTATTACACATGCAAGCGTCCACCTAAATTGTGATTGGTGAAAGGACTTGAACTTTTATTATGACAAAAGGAAAATACAAGAGATGTACAGTTTTATTTGTTTATTTGCTAGATTTACCCAGCATTGTTTGTTAATTTAATTAATTTTTGTTTTTTGGAAAATAACATGAAATGTCCATGCTTCATTTCAATCATTGCTCTGAGGTGGGGCTGGAGATGAGGAGTTCAGTATGCAGGCTGCCCCGGGAAGAAGCGTCTCTTCATGGTTGCTGCACTCTAGAGAGCACAGATGGGGGAAGGCTACATGTCCCCCAGGTAGGGCAGGTCCAGGTTCGCCTGGCCCCTGTTCTCCCCAGCCAGAGTGAGGAATGCTTTCCTCTCACTCCCTGATGAAGCGGAACAGCCAGAAATGTTCCTGTACAAATCAGGAGGGAGGTGGGAGGGAGGAACTTCAGAACCCTCCTACTCTCCTAGGCTACATCTATACTGCAGCGCTATTCCACATCTTTTGAGTGCGCCTGTTATTTCGAAATATAACGGGCTCACTATTCCGACATCCCTGTAAACCACATTCCACAAGGAGTAAGGGATGTTTTGGAATAGCGATTTATTTTGAAATAAGTGCTGTGTAGATAGCGCTAAATTTCAAAATAAGCTATTTCAAAATTGATTTGAAATAAGCTACGCGATTTGCGTAGCTCAAACTGTGTAGCTTATTTCGAGCTTTGGGTGCAGTGTAGACGCACCCTTAAAGGGCACTTGGGGGTGTGTAGAAGGCTCAGGGCTGGTGCAGTCCTAGCTAGGGCAGGGGGCACCCCCAGCCAGCCCCTTTCACCTGATACTTTCTCTTTTCTGTATGGTTTTATGAGAAGCAATTCCACTCCACACAGCTCTTTTTTGCGCAAAAACCTCTTGTGCAAAAGGGATCCGAAGAGGAAATGCAAATGCGAGCATGACATATGCAAATGAGCGCTCCATTTGCATTTCCTCTTGAGGAAAAGCCTTGCAGTATAGACGTAGCCTACGACAAAACTGCCATAGACTTCACTGTGCATCCAATACATATGATCATGAGTTTTCACCTCAGAAAGCATAGCAGGATTTTCCCCTGAAACAGTAAAACTCAGTAAGGGAGACTCAAATACATACTTGTCTCCTGAGCATTTTTGGAAATAAATTCACAATAATGAGCTTCATAAATCCCTTAAATATCTCAGTTTTTATCGGCTGAGTTTGAAATGAGGTCAAGAGGAGAAGGTGATGCTGTTGTGGTGAAGGAGGTATATGCAAAATAAGCTACACTGCTTGCAGGAAGGTCTCCAACTCTTTTAATAGATTCCTAGATTCCAAGGCCAAAAGGAATGATTATGTAACCTCCAGCTCTTTGAGACTATCATTATAAGGCATGTTTTCTAATCCTTTAATCATTCTTGTGGCTCTTCTATTTATATTCATCTTCTAGTTGATAACTGGAGCTATAATATTTGATGCTCGTTGTTATCTGAAGAACACCACACATTGGAGAAGATAAACAGCTTTTTCAAAAGAAATCAGCATTTCTACATTTTGGACCCAGTCCTATAAACCCTCCTACTTACACTTCATTTGAAATCCTAGGTCTAAGGAAGTCAACGTTTTGCCACTGGAGTCAATGGGCCATGATTTCACTCTTAGGGTATGTCTACTCTGAAGTTAAATACCTCTGGCTGGCCTGTGTCAAGTGAAGTTACCTTGTGGGACTTGGGCTGTGGAGGCTATAAAACTGCAGTGTATATGTCTAGGCTTGGGCTGAAGTACAGTCTCTGTGACCTCACAGAGACCCTGTTTTTTCTCTCGAAATAGCGCTATTCCGCAATAGCACCATAACGCAATTATGCAAATGAAGCGCAGGAAATTCAAATCCGTGCTTCATTTGCAATTTTGGGTGTCTGCATTTGCATTCTTCTCTCGGAAGAGGAATAACATATAGACATACCCCAAGTCAGCTGATGTGAGTCAGCCACAGGTGTTTAACTGCAGTGTAGACATACTTGGTTCTTTTTTCCTCCATGTAAGCCCTGACCCAGCAAAGCACTTAAACACAAATTTATTTAACATTAAACATCATTAGAATCCATAGGATTACTCCGGTGTTCGAGTGCTTAATTTGACTTGGGTCACAGGCACCTCATCCAAAACCTACTGAGGGCAATGAATGCTTTCAATTATCTGCAGTCATAGTTGGTTCATAGTCCCAGCAGTTCTATCAACAAGTGTAAGCATTTTCAAGATTTAGCTCTTTATTCTTCATCCACATTGGCTAAAATATTCAGTATAAGTGCAACCGCCACCGGGCAGATTTGAACCTAGGATCTCTGGGTATGTCTACACTGCCACCCTAGTTCGAACTAGGGTGGCTAATGTAGGCATTTGAACTTGCAATAAGTTCCTTCCTCCTGCAAGGAGGTTTAACGGTAGTTTGAATTAGGAGCTTTCATTCGAACTACCTAGTCTGTGCTGCGTGTAGCCGCGGGCAGGTAGTTCGAACTACGGGGCATTTAAAAATGGCGGCGCCCGGGCTTCATCTGCAAGTTCGAATGCCTACATTAGCCACCCTAGCTCGAACTAGGGTGGCAGTGTAGACATACCCTCTGAAACTTAGTATAGGCGCCGTTGAGCTAAAAGCCAGCTGGCTTGCACCCCTGCGCTGTAGAGGTCTCTCGTTCATATCTGTTGCTGTCGTCTAGGTGCTACTGAATGGGATAACGAACCACACTAGGGCTACACCTACACTGCAGAGTTTTTGTGCCTAAACAACCTTTTTTGTGCAAAAACTTGCAGAGCATCCACACTACAAGTGTGTTTTTGTGCAAGAAAAAATACAGCAGATCGTCAGAAGACAGGGATTTTTGCGCAAGAGTTATTCCTCTTTCTACGAGACATAAGCCTTTTTGCTCAAGAGCTCTTGTGCAAAAAGGTGTGGGTGGACGGACAACAGGGTTTTCTTGCGCTAGAAACCCTTATCGGAAAAAGCACAGGTGCTCTGACAGCCATTCTGTGAATGGCCGTCAGAGCGTTCTTGTGCAAGAGCATCCATGGCAGTGTGGATGCTCTCTTGTGCAAAAGCACATCTCTTGCACAAAAGCACATGGCAGTGTGGATGTGCTCTTGTGCAAGAACTTTTTGCAGAAGATCTCTTCCGCAAAAAGTTCTTGCGCAAGAAGCCTGCAGTGTAGACGTAGCCCTTGTGTGTGGGTTATATAAGCCCTTGGAAAATATCCACGTGACACCAATTATCATACTATACTCATATCTATTCATCTTCTAATCAAAGTTCTACCCGGTCTAGTAAAAAATCCATTAAGGCAATCCTTGAGCTAATATCAAGAACTCCAATACACCCATGCAAAGACACAAGTAGCAGTACATATTATTAACCTCCAGTAATTATCATGCTCTGTTGTTTTTTCCAAAACAACACAAAGAGAAATGTGATGAAACTTCTAAAATTTCTACAGTTACAGTACATTAGCAGCAGTTAGATAGGAACCATATAACCAGCCACTCCTGGACTTGTAGTTGTGTAATATGAAAGTAATATGTATACTCTATTTGAAAAGCATTAAAATGTGGCACTAGTAATTGTGTATGTGCTTGTTACTGTGGCTCATAAATCTATATTTTAGATAATAGAGGATAGGGCCAGGGACCTAAGTTTGTTTCCTGATTCTGCCACTGAGTCACTGTGGATATGTCTGCAGGGCAAAAAAAACTTTTAAAAATCCAAAACCGTGCCAGCGAGTCTTGGATTCCAGGTCTATAGACTCATGCTCATGCTAAAAACAGCAGTGTAGACATCTCTGCTCAGGTTCCTGAACCCTTCCCTCCCCTAGGTTTCAGAGCCCAAGCACCAGCCCAAGGGGGAATGTCTAACTGTTATTTTTTGTGTATGAATGCAAACATCTAGACCCAAGTTTTAAGACTTGTTGTTGCATGGCCTTTGTTTGCAGAGCAGACATACCCTGTGTTACCCTGAACATGTAGTTTCCGCTCTGTGTTGTCCTCAGTTGTAAAATGGAGAGAATGATAGTTTCTAAAGTGCTTTGTGAGCAATGCATGGATGATGGACTTCTTTTAGGATGAAAATTTGCCTTAATAACTTAAGGAAAAGTTTCATGGGAGGTTTGTCTGAGTAAGAAAAGCAGGTAAGCTATAATGTAAAGCTGATTGGACCTAGTCGCTTATCTAATATGCTACAGTGTTATTCTGTTATAGTCAGGTATGGGAACATAGGATTCCCATGTAACTTTTTTGTTGCAATAACTACTCTAGGAAGGAGAGATAGGGATATTACTGTACAATTACTACCTGGAAAGATTCACTGCCTGACTAAGGATTGCTTGGCAGGCTAAGCACCTTGTCAAGAATGGTTTGAATGACTTATTTTGTATAAGCCTCACTGGCAATGCCTCTAAGGCTAAGATGAATGGGAAAGAGGGCAATCAAAGTTAATAATATCTAATATACCATAACAAAGAGAAATAATAGAAGGCTACCTTTCAAGACTAGCTAAATTCTGAACATATTTATGTCCCTCAGAACAACTCCATAAGAAATGTGCTAACCCTGGTGCAGAAAACATGAAACGGGGCTGGCTTTGATTTCAGCTGAAATGTCCTTATGTCAAAACAAAGTGTAATAAATATATCCTATTGAATATCAACTAAGCCTGAACCTCACATTACCATATTTTTTTAAAATAGAGTCTAAATTTCATCTCATTTTAAGTTATTTCAGCTTCAGTGTTAATTCACACTTCCTAGTTGGAGATTAATCAGATTTGAAATATTCTGTGGAACCTGATTTCAATACACATATGATGAAAAGCAGGTTGGTTTTGGTTTATTTTCTCGGCAGCTCGCCCACCCAGCTCCATAGTAGCCCTCCTAATTTCCAGTTCCCTGGGCTCCACAAATTGACCAGTGGGCTGTCATGGGATGGGGCTCACAGAGTTTCCATGCTACCAGCAATTTTGAGGCCCACCTGGTAATCTAACAGAGAGCCTGGGAACATTAGCTTCCAAGGTTATGGCTCCTTGGCAGCTTCCAGGGTCCGCAGGTCTGGGGCAACATGCCAGGTACACTGCCTTGAAGTCATGAACCTCTGTGCTTTGTCTTTCATATAGAATTTTAAAATAGGATCAAAATTAAATTTCAAAATATCAAAAATCCTCTGTGAAATGGAATTGCCTTTCTTTGTACAGCTCTACCCTTAGGCTAAACATCCCTAGTATAATTGCTTTTTTAAAAAAGGGCAGTGCAGCATGCAGTCACCTGTGCCCCTGCACCTGTGAGATATGTAGCCAAATTATGCAGGTGTTTCTGCCTCCCCAAAATACCCAGGAGTGAGGAAGAAAGAAGAAAACTTTATGACAAATGAGCAAACTGCACAAATTCAGACGAGCAGAATTTCAAATCTTTGCAAAAGTTAGCTGCACTGGTGAAGAGCCCTTGGGAATCCAGAGCTTAAATGGTAAATAATTCAACACTGACCTCTACAAGTTTAGACTTTATGCAAGAATGAAAAGTTTTTGAAAAAAAATTCTGAATTTATTAATGGCAAGGAGCTATCAGATCTGTGTGCTGTTCTCTTTGATCTTTAAGGCGTGGGGAGGATTATTTTTGTGAGCGTGTTTGTCATTTTGTTTTATAAACATAAGGTTTGATTCTACACCTATAGAAGACAAGGGGAGTGTTGCTATAGGCTTCAGTGCCAGGATCATTAGCATATTTCAGGCAGAATTCTCAACCTGTACAAAGCCAAGTGACCGAATTTTGAATGTGGCTCTACAAGTTATGAAGGATAAAACACTCTCAGCTCCCCATTACAACTTGCTGTCATCTGTCTGCCGCTAATGCATCCTTCACTGCTACTACTTTAGCCACTTCCTGTGTTGCACTATTAGCTGGGGTTTGGCCTTGGATCTGCATGGCTGTAGACCCACTGTCACATCCTCTCTATCCTGCCCCACCCTGCCTCAATCTAACTTACATCCCTGATTCTGCACAGCATTTCTCCAAGTATTAAAGTCAGACCTGCCAAGGGTGGAGCGAGGTGTGTGGTGGAGAAAAGGGCTTGGCTATTCAAAAGGGCCTGAGGCTTCCAGCTGTCGCTACCACAGTAATGGTGGTGGCTGGAATCCCGGGCCCTTTAACTTATCCTGGAGTGCCATGCTGCATGCTCTGATTGGCTCTCAAAGCTGGCTGGGGGTAGCAGGGTTAGTGCAGTGCAGCACGCTCTGGGTGGCGCTGAGAGCTGGCTGCCCCAGCCACACTCATTCTGCCTGAGGCCCTGCCCCTTCTGAGAGTGTGGAGCCACTCTCCCCCACCAGGCCCAGGCACCCAGCAAGTCTGTCAGCCTCCCTGGTCAAGTCCTCCTGTATTTCTTCTCAATGTCAGTGATGATTTCATTGTGTTTCGCATCCCAGGATTGCCAGCCCCAAATATTAAAAAATCATGAGGTTTGCTTATAGATCACAATATTCTGAAGGAAACAAACAAAAAAAAATGTGCATCCCAGTAACTGTGCACATGTGATTAGAGCATTTAGGACATTCTGTATGGAGTGTGTTTTCATACACATTTCAAATGCATGCCCGCAGTTTTAAAGATGGGGGCTTCCTGCCATAAGGACAAGAGTTCTTTCTAAAGGAAGATCACTAGCTAGTTCTAGAGCCCAGCTCTGCACTGTAGCTAGCACAACCCAATCTATGGGAGTTCTCTTTGAAGTATATGGACTGTTCTCCATTCTGAAGTTCTTATACAGCCAAACTCAGCTCCTGATGCATAGTCCGCCAGAAAAACAGAACAGTTTAAATAATAGTGAGTGAAAGAGAAGAGGTGGCAGACAAGAGAGGGAATGAAAGATAGCAAATTCCAGACTCCACATTATGAAACTTCTACTAAACACAACCTCTGCCAACTTCCATCAATTTAAGAATAAAAATGAACGAATAGTAAAAAGAAAGTAAATGACACAAATAAACCCTTACTGCATAGAAGTTCTGAGCACCCAGGGCAGACTAGACAAACAAATAATGAACATAACAAGAAAAAACAGACTATTAGAGAAGATTGGAAACTGCCATTGTTTTAATCTATTTTTCTACTTTGACTTCAATTCCCTTTCAAACAATGATAACGGAGTGAAGCAAATGTATTGTCCACACAATGTGAAAGCCCTTTAGTATCTCATTAAAATAAAAAAGACATTATTGCATCTTTAAACTTCATTATTTCTTTAGAGGCTAATGTAGCACTCACTGTTTATTTGTGAATACACAGTAATGGGAACAGAGGATGTTTACTGTTAGACTAACGGATCATGCAGCAAGTTATTATGAAATGAGTTATTAAACTGCAGATAATTAATTATATGACAAGGAAAAAGCATTACTGAGCAGTTCAGGATATTTCCACTTCATAACTAGTTCATTAAAAGGTCAGGCTCTCCCTTCTCCTTCAGTTACTTCGTATAATAGCATACCAAAGATTACGCACTATGGACAAGATTCACTCTTGTGAAAGGACCACAAGGCCTGCATGACAATTAAACCCTACATGGAGCCTTCAGTAGTCCTAAATGGTACGTAGGCCTTATATTTACCTTCTGAACATTGTTAACCTTCACCTCATAGGTATTGGCCCAAATCTGTTACACTAAGGTCCCATTTTACCACTGTGTCAGCAAGAGGCCTCTCTAAATGGAAAAAGTGTAAGGGCTTGATGTTGAACCTGATCTTGGTGTAGAGAGCGGACTGGGGGTGGAGACTGGGACAGAGAGGGTGGGCTGGGGTAGGGGTGGGGTGTTGTGGGGTGTGCGTTGCAGTACAGTTAGTCTCCACTTCCCAGATCCAGATGATACATGGGGGTCCTGGCAGTCCTGTGGCTGCCCCAAAGGCACAAGGAGGTACAAAGAAAACTTAAAGCTACTTCCTGCTTCCTGCCTCAAACACAGGCATGGAGGAATATGAATGAGAGCCTATGTTCCTTTACGGTTTCCTAAATAAAACTGCTGTAGAGCTTGCAGCAAAACAGTGTCCCACAACCGTGACTTCTGGGTGCCGAGACAAATCCCCTCTATACAGAAGAACCAACAGCTTCACTAGGTGCCTGGACAAGGTGTGTGTCAGGGGGCCTGGTTCCATGCTCCAAGGAGGGATGGGTCCAGGACAAGCAGCCCTCAGATCCACCCAGGCCACAGTGTGCCCCTTCCCCCCACAGCCTTCAGTCCATGCACAGAGCTCCGGTGGTGATATAAAGGGCCCGAGGCTCTGGCCAGGAGTCACAGGCTCTTTTGTATCACTGGGGCAATTTCCCTCTTTGCCCCCTCTTCCCCTCCCTGCCCCCCCGCTGGTGGGCTTCCCCATCTGATATAAGAATATCTTAGTGGGCATTGCCCTGCTACCTTTGATTCCTTCTCCTCCTCTGCCTCTTCTCTTTCTCTTCCTGTTATTTGAATTGGACGATTACTGTATTTCGTTCCCTAGTGTATGCAAGAACATGAATGTAAGAGTTATTGGTAGTGGGTTCCGATAATAGCAACATGCTAAGGAAGCCAGTTATGTGGATATGATCCTTTGTCTGATTTCTGCCCCACTCCTCCCTTTCTAGAACAACAACAAAAAAACCCTAAACAAAACAAGAAGCAAGCTAAAGGGAGAAGGAAAGGCTCCTGCATTGAGGGACTGTGTGCTAGAGCATTGCCCCAGAGAGATCATAGGAGCTCCCTAGCAAGGAGGGGGAACACAGACTCTGCTAAGTCCTTGGCACATTCTTTACCCTCCCGTCAACCGCACTCAGCTGGCCTGGTCTGGAGGCTTGTATGAGGAGGGAAGTCATGGCTCTATCTTCTCTCTAACCCAGTGTGCCCACAGTTTTCTTGGGGTGTCCACCCCCAACCCCCGTACCAGTAATGGCATTTGTCTGGGCAAAGATGGTTTAGCAGCAGACTTTAGGCTTAAGGCACAGCTGGGAACAGAAGTGTGGATAGGGGAGAACCTGAGGCAGAGCTGGCCTGCGGGTAGGAGACTGAGAGCAGAGCTGGCCTGGAGGTGAAGGAGGGTGTGGAGTGGAGTTGTGACTGGGGCTGGAGTTAGGCTGAGGGCAGAGTGAAGGGCTGAGTGGAGCTGGGGCTGGGCTGGGGGAAGAGCAGGAGGGAGAGTGAAGCTGTGGCTGGGGCCAGAACTGGGCTAGGGCTGGACTAGTGGGTGGAGTGGAGCTGGGACGGAACTGGGCTTCAGCTGGGGTGGTGGGTGTACCCTTGCTGCTCCCTGTGAGGACTGACTAACGTTCCCTCCTTGCCTGCTGTGGGGACTGATCTCAGCCCCACCATGTACTCCTTGAGTGGTCCTTTGTGCCCCTATGGGGTTTGCGCCCTAGTTTGGGGACCACTGCTCTAACCAGTTTTGTGTAGGAGGGGGAGTAGTTAGGGGGCATTTCCTGTGATTCCTTAGATGTATTTACAACCCCAACACTGTTCGGAAGAGGGCAGGGAGTACTGAAAACAGGGAGGAGACTTTTCCTCTACACACTCTGTGCACTTCCACAGTGATGAAGCAGGATCTGCCCCTGAATTTTGTTTTCCTCTGTTGTGGCTCCCAGTAAGTTCTTTTAGCCGCAGTTCCTTGCAATCAGAATTGCAAACATTTAGAATTAATTATAAAAATGACCTCCTTATGCAGCAGAAGGCAAAAGGTTTCTGAGCATAAACCAGAGTTTCCCTAATTAATGCCCCTGAGAAATATTTCTTTATTTAATGGGTTTTTAATGCTAAAGTGTCTTAATGGTATGGTAAAATTGTTAACTTCCTTTCTACTCTAGCTTGACTGATGAAAAGAAGGGGAAAGTAATCTGTTACCTACACTACTCATTGCCATCTTGGATAGTGGTAATTTCTGTATTTACATAATGTGTTGATCATCTGCTTATTCGCTAATTACATCTACATTTAAAGTGTATTAATCCTGCAATAGTTAATCATCATTGGCCTTATATCTCATAGATCCACCTTCAAATCTAGAACTCCCCGAGCTTTCAAACACTTGTAAATGTAGATAATGTTATGCTGGAAGAAAGTTGGCTCTTAGTAAGTGCATCTTTGATCAATGATCCATCACAAAACTAACTGAAATTGGTGGACATAATGAACATCTTCTATTCTGGTTACAGAAGGGCAGCAATGAAAGTAACTTAAAATTTTTTACAGGTACTGTCCTATTACAACCTGAGTCTCTGTCAGCTCTTGCCGGAGTGGCACACTAGGGTGCACCTGCTTACTTTCACCTCTGTGTAAGGGAACAATTAAATGCTCCTTTGTTTAGTGATAGCTGAAACAATGGATGTGAGTTCCCAAAATCTAGACTAAGGGCAGATGCTGGGATAAGGACTGATTTGGTTGCAGCTGTGTGTGTCTGTGTGTCAGAAACGATGAGGATCCAGCAGAAAGCAACAGAAAGCCCAGGAGACAGCTAAAGAAGCACTTTTACAGTGACCCTAGGAGGAAGCCAAGAGAAAGAGCTTTCTGGGGGCAGAAAGCCGTTGAAGAAAGGCTTGAAGATTTTGAGCAAGGAAATGACCCCGTTATTTGTTCTTACTGTGTTTAGGGAAGAACTTCGTGTATAACAAGATTATACTAAGAAACTCCTCACTCTCCTCCCATTTCTCCTCCTAAAGCCCTAAATATTGTGTAACGGCTTGGGCTAAAAAGGGTAACAATAATAAAAATAAGCTGTTCCAAAGTTTTGAAATCACTCTGGCTCTGTTGATATTTCCAAATCCTCAGGGCGTTTGTCTCTTAAACTATCATCATCATCATCATCAACAACCATGGGCTCAACGCCCATCGGTGTCCGATGACTCCCTCACTATTTCCTTCCATCTCTCCCTGTCCAGTGTGGAGTGGTTTAGTTTCTGTAGACTAGCTCCGCACCAATCTACTATATCATCTACCCATTCTCTGTGGGGTCTGCCTCTCCTATTTGGACCATCCATTATGCCGAATACCAGGGTCTTAACTTTTTGCTCGTCATTCATTCTGCAGATATGCCCGAATAGCTGTAACTTCCGTTGTATAACCTTCTGCAGTAGGTTCTCTTTCGGCTGTATCTTCCTATATAATTCCTCGTTGGTGACCTTCCGCCTCCATCCTATTCTCAGGATCTTTCTATAACAACTCCACTCGAACACCAATATCCTTCTCTTTGAATCTTTCATTATCACCCATGTTTCACATCCGTACAACACGCTGCTAAATACACACTTTTTCAAGACACTCAGCTTCATTCCTAAGTTAATTGCTTTACTTTTCCAGATCTTATCCATTACCTTCAAACTCACTCTCGCTTTCGCTATTCTAGTTGCTATTTCCTTCTTATAGTCTAGATCATACATCAAGTTGCTCTACAAATATGTGAACTTCTCTATGGGTACGTCTACACTACAAAGTTAATTCGAAATAACAGCAGTTATTTTGAATTAACTTTAATAGTGTCTACACAGCCAAAGCACTATTTCAAAATAAATTCAAAATAGTGGAGCACTTATTTCGAATTTGGTAAATCTCATTCTATGAGGAATAACACCAAATTTGAAATAGCTAATTCAAAATAAGTGCTGTGTAGACAGTTATTTTGAATTAGGGGGCCTCCAGCCCTTCCCAGTTTCCCCTGGTGGCCACTCTGGGCCAAACCAGGAAAACTCCTCTCCTCTCCCCCAGCCCCGGGGCCCTTAAAGGGGTAGACACTGGCCACTGGGCATGTGCGAGAGCCAGGCCTGCCAGCAGCCACAGCCCCATAACCAGTGGCAGCCAGCCATCCCCCGCCCAGTCCCCCAGCACCCAGGGGCCAGCCAGGGCCCGTAGACGGCGCGCACCCGCCTGGACTAGTGCGGAGATCATGGACCTCATTGAAGTGTGGGGGGAGGCCCCCAATGTCCATGATCTCCGCACCAGTCAGAGGAATGCCGCCGTCTATGGCCGCATAGCAGCCACCATGGCCCGCAAGGGACACAGGCGCACCCAGGAGCAGGTGCACCTGAAAGTTAAGGAGCGGCGGCAGGCGTACGCCAGGGCCACCAGGGGCGGCGCCGCAGCAGGGGCTGCCACTTGCCCCTACTTCCCTGCCCTTGACCGAATCCTGGGGGGTGGGGCAGTCTGCGCCAGCCTGGGGGGCAGCGAGCCGGGAGCTGAGGGCCCTAACCCGAGTGCACCGGAGGGGCCACCACCAGCTGTCCCGGCACCGGAGTCAGCAGGGTGTGGCGGCGCGTCGGGGTCCCCCGACTCCTGCACCCCCGTAATGGCACAGACAGACTCCACCAGCCAGTAGAGTAGAGGGAGTTTATTGCTTCTCCAGGATACAGCACAGCACAGATGTCATCTGGTTACAGGAACCGGGCCTAGGATGCCTCAGCCCCCCTTGAGATGGGGGAGACTGGGCTCCTAAATTCCAGCCCCTTTCCCTAGGCCATCTCCTCCATGATCCCAGACAGAAACTAACTCACTCGCTTCCAGCCCTGCCCCCAGCCAGGTCTGGCCTCGCCCCCTTCCTTTCCATTGTTCCGCTCCATGGGAGATACCTGTCTGACGAGTTTCGAAGCCCCCTTGCATAATGACTCATCCTCTGTCCTGCTGGGCCGTGCTGCAGCCAGCAGCCAGTGGAGGTCACTGACAATCCACTGCCCAGCATAGCAACCAGCAAGGTACCCCCACTACGTCACAGTTCTCCCCCCTCCGAGAGCGAACTGAGCAGGGTCACTCTGCTCGTGACCTAGGGAAGTTCGGGTCCTCTGTGTGGGAACCCGCCCTGGGGCATGGGTGCTCCCCTTGACTCGGGCCGGCCACGGCGATGCCCTGCAGGGGCCAGCTTTCCCCTGTCCCATTGCTGCACAGCTCCGGGGGAGCCGGCACGGGCCTGTTTTCGGTGGCTGTACCAGCCCTTCCACTGCCCTTGATCTCTGGCCCGGGTCTCTCTGGCTGGGCCCATGAGCCCAGCGAGCTTTTCCCGGAAAGCCAGGACGTCTTCCACCCCCAACGCTCCATCCAGGGAGGTCTTCCCCTCCCATAACTCTCTCAGCAAGCCCAGCGGGTCCTCTATATGGGGTAGAGGCCCCCAAGCAGCTTTCCTCCCGTCTTCGGCCTTCCTGCCCTTCTGGCAGGAATTGCAGGACCAGCAGTACTGCTGCACGGCTGCAAATATCCCCGGCCAATAGAAGTGTTGGAGCAGCCTCAGCCGTGTGCTCCGGATCCCCTGGTGGCCCGCAAAGGGGACGTCGTGGGCCAGATACAGCAGCTTGTGGCGATACCTTTGGGGGACGACCAGCTGCCGCTGGACCCCCCATGCCCTCACCTTCCTGGGGGGAAGCCATTCCCGGAACAGGAATCCCTGCTCCCACAGGAATCTCTCCTGGCCACCTCTCCCCAGGGGCTGAGCTGCACGGAGGCCAGCCTGGTCCCTCAGCTTCTGCAAGGAGGGGTCTGCCTGCACCGCAGCCTGGAATTCAGCTTCTAGGGCAGGTATCGGGACCTGTTCCCCGCCCTTGCCTAGGTCCGGAGTCCCAGCTTGGCTGGACCCCTTGTCCACTGGGATGGGACCCTGAGGACCCTGCCGGGAGTCCTTCCCTGGATCCAGGTTGTCAGCCCCTCGCTGGCTCTGACTACGGGCGGTGACTAGAGCCCGCTGGGATTCATGGGGCCACTCCTCTAGGTCATTCCCCATCAGCACTTCCGTGGGCAAGTGTGGGTGGACCCCCCTTCCTTGGCCCCCCATTTCAGATGCACCCTGGCTACAGGCACCTTAAACGGGGATCCGTCTATGCCCTTCAGGGTCAGCTGAGCGTGGGGTAGAACCCAGTCTGGGGCCACTATGTCAGATCGGGCCAGCGTCACCTCCGCCCCCGTGTCCCAGAAACCCATCACCTTCCGACCATCCACCTCCAGGGGTAGGAGGCACTCACTCCACAGGGGCCGCCCTGCCCCCACCCGGTACACGGAGAAATCTGCCTCCCGAGGGTCAGACCTCCCAGGGGAGGTGCACTGAGCATCCTTCCCCCCACTCTGAGCTGAGGTTTGCCTGCCAGCCCCTGCCTCTGGGGCAGCCTGCCCTTTCTCCAGCTCCAGCCAGTTAACACTGGAAAGTACCAGGTCATGGGACCTGGTGCACTGAGCCCTGTTGTGGCCTTTTTGCCCACAGCAATGGCAAGTTAGGTTCTGTGAGCCCTTTTGGGTCGGCTCTGCCCGGGCCCTGGCTGGTTTTCTGGGGCACCGTTGACTGGTCCTGGTCCCTGGGGCTCGCCTCAGAGGTGCCTCTCTCCGTCGCTCAGCCGAGAACCAGTCTCTGCGCGATTCCCTTTCTCATCGGGACTCCCGTTCACACCCGGACCGGCTCTCTGTGAACTCGTCCGCCAGTCTCCCAGCTTCCTGGGGGTTCTCCGGACTTCGGTCCTTGAGCCACAGCCCCAGGCTGGGTGTGCATGCTTCATAGAACTGCTCCATCATGACCAGCTTGAGCAGGTCCCCTGCGGTCTGGGCTCCGACTCCAGACACCCACTTGCGGCAGTATTGCACCAGGCGGGAGGCCATATCCACATAGGTCTCCCGTGGCCCCTTCTGCACCCCCCGGAACTTCTTCCTGTACATCTCGGGGGTGAGCCCGAACTTGTGCAGCAGGGCCTCCTTGACTCGGTTATAATCCCCTGGCTGTAGGTCCTCCAGCTGATTGAGCACCCCAGCAGCCTCCTGGTTCAGTGCGGGGATGAGCTCCTGTAGCCAATCAGCTGGGGGGACCCGTTGCAGTCCACAGGCCCTCTCAAAGGAGCTGAGGAACCCGTCTATGTCACCCACGTCCTTCAGTTGGGCCACCACGAGCTTCTCCAAGCATCTGGCAGCCGGGGGCCCTTGGGGCCAGTCCGCACTCGGCGCAGCCGGGGCCCTAACGCTTCTCCGCTCTGCCATGGCCAGCTCATGCTGTCGCTGCTCTCTGCGGTCCTGGACTTCCAATTCCTTCATCTGCAGCTGGATCTCCAGCCGCCGCAGCTCTGCTGGGTTGGACCCTCCCCTGGGTGGACTACGGTTTGCAGGGTTCCCCTGGGAGGCTGCCCCGTCTCTCCGGTGGGTTCCAGTGCTCTGCCCACCCTCAGAGCCTGACACGCTCCCAGGGGGGGTCTGGCTGCTCCCCACTGGGACAGGATCCCAGCCCTGTGGCTGGTCATTCTCCTCCAGCCGGGCAATCAGCTGGGCCTTGGTTGCACTCCGCACAGGCAAGCCCCTCTCTCTGCACAGCTTCACCAGCTCTGCCTTCAGGAGTTGGGTGTAGGCCATCGCCCCGTTGGTCCCCTCGGTGCAGACTCACCAGTCTAGTGCTGCTGCGCCCCACGATTCTCAGGAACCGCTTCGCTCTGTCTCCAGCACGCCTGGCTCTAAGTCCCTTGCTTCTACTGCGCCTTGTCACTTGCTGCTGGGAGCTCCATCCGCAGGGTGCAGTTTGTATCCCACTCCTGACACCACTGTGGCGGCGCGTCGGGGTCCCCTGACTCCTGCACCCCTGTAATGGCACAGACAGACTCCACCAGCCAGTAGAATAGAGGGAGCTTATTGCTTCTCCAGGATACAGCACAGCACAGATGTCATCTGGTTACAGGAACCGGGCCTAGGATGCCTCAGCCCCCCCTTGAGATGGGGGAGACTGGGCTCCTAAATTCCAGCCCCTTTCCCTAGGCCGACACCTCCATGATCCCAGACAGAAACTAACTGACTCGCTTCCAGCCCTGCCCCCAGCCAGGTCTGGCCTCGCCCCCTTCCTTTCCATTGTTCCGCTCCATGGGAGATACCTGTCTGACGAGTTTCGAAGCCCCCTTGCATAATGACTTATCCCCTGCCCTGCTGGGCCGTGCTGCAGCCAGTGGAGGTCACTGACAACCCACTGCCCAGCACAGCAACCAGCAAGGTACCCCCACTACGTCACACAGGGTCGTCTGGGGAGGCCATACCAGGTAAGTGTCAGCACTGTCCCCTACCTGGGGGTGGAGGCGGGGAGGGAGACCAGAGACCACGCACGTGGGCCATGCCTCCCATGGATCACGCAGCCACCTGTGCACATGCGGGCACATGCCATGCCACCCTTGGGCAGGTGGCTCCAGCTGCGTGCCACACAGGGGCCATGGCCCGATAGCCACACATGTGTGTGAAGAGACCCGACACACTCCCGTCCTTGGGGTGGGACACAGCAGGGCGCCCTCCCTTCACATGCCCCCTCTACACAGGGGCAGGGAACATCTCCCCCCCCCCCCACCTCAGCCGCACTATACACAGCACAGGGGCATGGGTGCAGTCTCGGGGCAGCTCCCACTCATGGGCAGAGCCGGACATGCCGACCATGGCCTCTGTGCAAGCACATCGGCTCTGATGGTGCAGGGCATGGTCACCCTCACCTCACAGGGGGGACTGGGCATCATCCACTGTGTCCCCAGGGACAACTGACCACTTCTCTTCTTTCTCTACAGCCGCACCAGCTGCTCGTGCAGGGCGCACCACCCCGCCCGGGACATGCTCCCGCACCCGCGGCCTCAGCATGACCACCACCATGCGGCAGGGTACAGAGAGCAGCACCTGCAGGCCCTGCAAGCCCAGACCCGGATCATGGAGCAGCAGGCGCAGGACAACTGGGAGTTCCAGCGGGAGCTGCTTGCCCAGGGTCATACCATCTGTCACCATCTGCAGGCCCTGGTGCAGAGCATGCTGCCCTGTGCTGGTCCTGCGCCTGCTGCCTCCCGCAACTACTGTTCCTCCTCCCACTCATGCCCCCCCCACCTCTTCCTCCTCAATCTCCCACACCCTCCTCCTCAATCTCTGCACCCCCCACCTCAACGTCTGCACCCTCCTCCCCATCCCCCCGGGGATGCCGAGGCCCCCTCCCCTGCAGTGCTGGGAGACAGTTGGCCCAGCGAGACCCCCACCCCGAGCGCTGAGCTTCCCCTCCCCCTTCTTCCACTTGCGTCCCCCTTCCAGCTTCCTCCTCCCAGTTTTCCCCCTCCCCTCTCCCACCCTCTCTCCTCGCCTCTCCCGCCTCCTTTCCCCCGTCTCCTCAGAGGTTCATCCCCCCCTCAGTTGTGTTAAATAAAGACAGTTTCTATTTTTGAAAATATGTGTATTTTATTTGACATCAGGAAGGGGGGGCTAGGGAAGGGTAAGTGGAAGGACAAGAGGGAGGAATGGGGCACAAGCCCCCAGTGGGGCAGACCGGGGAGACTGTTAGCGCTCCTCAGGGTGGAAGCTCTCCCGCAGGGCCCCCTGGATCCTGACAGCCCCTTGATGGTCCTCCCAGATGGCAGCCTGCAGACAGTGCAGCCAGGCTGCTGGCAATGTGTCCACGAGATGCAGCAGAGTCCCCAGGGGCAGGTCTGGTTCCATGTTGCAGAGTGCTGTGGTGTCCCAAGTGAGGGCAAGCAGAGCACTCTGAGACACAAATGCTTTTCTGTCCCTCAGCGAGGTAGACCAGCAAGCAGAGAAACCTGAGAACTGTCTGTCCAGGATGGGGGGTCGTGTCCCTTTAAGCACAGACCTCGGATAGCCTGAGGCATCAGACCCACACACTAAGTCCGACCCTGATGCCCTGCCGGCACTGGTTCCGGCCAGCCTTACCTTCAATTAAGGGTCCACTCAATGTGGACGTGCTATTTTGAATTAGAAAAATGCTATTTCAAATTAGTTTTTGTGTCTAGATGCGTTATTTTGAATTAGCTTATTTCGAATTAACTAATTCGAAATAAGTTAATTCGAAATAGTGCTGTAGTGTAGACATACCCTATGTTCTCTAGTTCAATCCCATCTACACTGATATTCCTTCCTATTTCCTTATGTCCAAATACCATTGTCTTTGTTTTATCGATATTCATAATCAGTCCATACTGCTTCCCTTCCTCATTTAGCATCTGCACTGTTCTCACTACCTTCTCCTCATCTTCCTTGATGATAACTATATCATCCACAAACCTCAAGTTGTTAATTCTCATCCCGTGCACCGATATCCCTTCTACCTCTTTCTTGATCTTGTCCATCCCTCTCTTGAGGTGCGTGATGAATATACTCAGTGATATCGGATCTCCTTGTCTCATACCTCTTCTCATTCTAAACCAGATTCCCAACTCTCCACATGTTCTCATCGCTGCCTCTGCATTATCGTTGATATCCTTCAACAACCGTATCAGTCTGCTATCCACTCCATACGATTCCAACACCGCCCAAGTCACTTTCTGATCTATACTGTCAAATGCTTTCTGAAAATCGACAAAGCATTTGTAGATGTTCTTGTTCTTTCGCCGAGCTTTCTCCACTATCAGTCTTAGTGCCAATATCTGCTGTATGGTTCTTCTATCTTTCCTGAATCCTGCTTGCTCATCCACTAAATGTTCTTCTATTTGCGATCTCAATCTCTCCGTCAGTATCATCACCGGCACCTTACCTAGCTGACTCATTAAGGCAATCATTCTGTAGTTCTTGCACTCCAACACAGTGGGAGAGGTCTAGGTTGGATACAAGAAAAACTATTTCACTAGAAGGGAGGTGAAGCACTGGAATGGGTTACCTGGGGAGGTGGTGGAATCTCCAGAGATTTTTAAGTCTCGGCTTGACAAAGCCCTGGCTGGGTTGATTTAGTTGGGATTGGTCCTGCCTTCGGCAGGGAACTAGACTTGATGACCACTTGAGGTCTCTTCCAGCTCTATGATTCTATGATTCTAACACACTTCCTTTCTTGTGTATTGTCACTAGCACAAATCTTGTCCATTCCTTAGGTACCTTCCCTTCTTTCCACGCTATATTACATAGTCGGTGTATTTCCTGAATCATACTTTCTCTGCCACATTTGATCATCTCTCCCATGATCTTATCATTTTCAGGGTTCTTATTGTTCTTTAGTCATTTCACTGCTTTTTCTACTTCCTCCTTCAAAATATCAGTCTTGCTCTTGATGCTTGGCGGTGATATCTCTTTCAAGTCTTCTATCAGTCTCTCTGAGACACTCAGGTCCAACTGTGCTTTGTACAGGTCAGTACAATATCTCGTCCATCGCTGCACAACCTTTTCCTTGTTCATGAGCACCTTATCGTTCTTGTCTTTGATCACCATCTCCTTCGGCTGCCACTTCCTATTAATATTCCTAATCATCTTATACATGAGAGTTATTATTTATGTTGTTTTAAAAAAGAAATTCTGGACAGGGAGGAGGTACTTGATTTGATTTCCAAAAAGCCCTACTTAAAATGTTGCTATCCAAATAAATAAAAGACTGGAATTGTTTCCTTGCCCAAACTTTTCTGGGTACCTGCTAAGTCATCTCTGCCAGAGACAATTATCACTCAGGCTCATGAAAATATGTGTGAACCCCACATTTTTCACCATTAGAGCAGGCCAGACAGCACAAAATTATAAATATTTTCAAAACAATTTTTTGGGAAGGTTGCCCTTACAATTTCCACAATCCATATTAAGCAGAACCATATGCTATACTCCAGGGACAAAATAGAGTAACAGGTATAAGCATTTCCCTCAAAGGCAGTTGAATATGTGAATTAGTGAATTGAATGGTGCCACCTCCTTCCTTGATTATTGTCATGAGAAGGTGATTCAGATTACATGAGAAAACAAATGCATCAACCCTCTCTTCTCTGCCAGATTATATGTCTCTACTACATTAAATTTTTCACAATCTAATCATAGAGATTTTGTGTTAATCCCCTGTTAAAATACTGGTAGTGCATCAATGTTTTGTGGAGTAGATACATGAAATACAATTCCCTCAACTTTTTTTGATAGTCCCTTAAAATATAATAAGTTTTCAGAAATGGAGTAAAGGTATAGTCAGTCTGCAGTAAAAAGAAAGGAGAGTGAACTGATTTAGAAGTTACACCACGAGTACAGTCCTCTATTCCTTATGCACCTGACCTCTGCTTCATTCAGAATGCAGGAAGAAGCCCCATCAAATAAATTATATCAAAAGTTCCCAAACTGTTGTCCAGGGACCATCAGAGATATGCAGAGATGTCAGTGCTCACACAGTGCTAACTCCTTGCTTGTAACAAACAGTCTGGAAGCCTGTGAAAGCAGCTGGAAATAAAGGAATCGGAACTACTGAAAAGATGGAAACAGAGTTGCCCTAGTGGAACAACTGGAGCTGCCAGGCACCAGCAATTCAGGAATCTCCAGGGCAGAAGAGAATAGGCAGCCAAGTACTATGTCGAAAGGCTTAGGGGGAAGATGAGCAGGTGACTAGCCAAGTGTCCAGCCTTTCCAGGGGGCTAGGGAAGTATGGGACCAAGTTTTTCAGAGGAAAGGGGAACCAGACAACAGGGAACAGCTTGCAGAGGGAGAGAAGGAGAAAAGGAGTATTTTCAAAGAATGAGAAGAAGACAGGAGCAGGCGTAGGAGGGGGAGGAGCTGTCAAGAACAAAACTACAGGGTAATTTTTTTAAGAGCACTTGTAAACTTTTAGGATGACGCAATTGAAAATATCTAGTTTTCTTATCGCTAGATAAACAATTATTATAAGAATCAGGTGTGTTATTCAATAGCAAATGAAAGCAAGAGGTTGCAGATCAATGAAAAGGATGAGCATTTGGTCCCTCAATGTCAAGATTTGATATCATCTGCTGTGTGAATAAAATCTGAGAATCTGGTTTAGAGGTGAAAACTATATTTCAGACTAACTAAATTCCAAGGCCAAAGGTGCACGCAATTGTTATTTATTATTTGTTTTCTGTTGTGCTGAAATGTGTCCATACTTTTGTGAAATACTTGGATTAAGATTAGTGTTTAAGAAAAATGAAAGTCTGGAGCACCAGAAGATTGGCAGCTGGAGGAAACAAGAAGTCAAGGGAAGCATCAGGATAAACAGGGAAGGTGTAGCTCACTGTGTTTTGCAATCTTAGCTTGATGCTGCAAACTGACTTTGAGTGGCACATTTACATCTCAGTTCTGCTAACTGATTTTCAGAGGTTACCAGCCTGCTGCCAGCCCTTGGTGGCTGTCCCCAATTATTATAGGGATGTAAATGGTGAGTTCTGAAGGCAAATGAAGTCAGAAGGTAGGAAACTGGTGATAGTATGTAGGGACTGTGTTATGTTATGGATACTGGAGACAACTACAGTGGTAATGTACAGTAACATTGTGTTCAGACTGGAGGAGGATATTCCATATTAGTGTAATAGCTTAAAAACTCTAATAGTGTGCCTAACAGAACATTCATAGCTTCATTTGAAAGATTTAATGAGCGTCAGAATGATCTTATGAAAGCACATGAGGATTTTTTTGTTGTCAGAATGATTTATTCGTAACTGTGTTCATTAACATTTTAAAAATGCTCAATAGCTCCTTCGATACACCTTGTAAATTAATCTTAATAAATATGCAGTAGGAAGCAGCTTACCCTAGTAATTGACATTTAATACCATACAATAGATACAATTTCTCAAATAATTCTTACAAGAAGTTTAACTCTTAAATAGCCCACTGTTGAGGTGGGAAGGAGGGAATAAAATCACTGGATGTCTTCAAAAGATGCTGAGATAAATTGCACATTGCATTACAGTTAGTAAATGGTTAATGCAAACAAATGAAAAATATGGAAATCAGGATAAGGCAAATATGTTTTGAATCTAATAATGGCAATTATATTGCACTCATCAATTCATATTAAACACAACAAAAGATCTTTTTCCTATTGGTGCATTTTTAAAAATTTGGGGTTTCGTTTGTTTGTTATAGAGTAGGTCAAAGAAATACATTCCAAATGCAATGAGTTTTGGGGGGATTTTCATGTCTCCTGGGAGTTAGCTCCATTATCATGGTCCAGTTGTCAGTTTACTAATGTTCCAGTAGAAGTCATTATCCTTTGGGTGGTTTGAGATAATGCCAAAGAAGGAAAGCTTTAAAGTAAAAAACCAAAACCTTGAAGTTAACTCTCTGTTCAATGGGGAGATACTGCAGACAGTGAAACACTGGGTGATGTGTTCTTGGAAGCCTGTGTTATGGAGTAAGCAATGAAATTTGAACCATTTTAAGCTTTTTTAAAGTCAGAGGTTTGATTCCTAGGTGTTGTGCAATGCAGTAAAAGAAGCTGAAGGTCACAAATACATAGCTAAATGTGCCAAGTCTGAGTCCAATAGGAATGGGTGCAACCTCACAGCTATCAGATGTAGAATATTTTTTTTAATATCTGTGGGCATTTCAGTGAATCAAAGATATTGTAGCAATATGAAATGTAGAGGAACCCATAGAACAGTGTTTCACAAAGTGATCTACGAAACCACTTTGAGAAACCCGTTAACTGGCCGCAGTGGTTTGTTTACTTACCAGTGCCGTGGCCATGGAACCTCACGGCTCCTATGGCTTTGGTTCGCCATTTGCAGCCAAGGGGAGTGTTGGGAAACACTGGCATAGAATGAGGGCTATACTGATGACCCAACATTAAATGCCCTCAGTGAAGGGCAACACTTCCTGTAGTAGCAAATTATTCAGATTTTCCCTTTCCCCATCAGTACTGCCTTAATCCTGACTGTGTTCAACTTTGTCCAGGCACTGAGACACTCCAAAGATGGTTGGTGCTGCTTGTTTGAGATGTATAAGAAACATAGAACAGTTCTGAAAAAAAATCAATGTGTGATCCTGCAGACCTTACTCAGACTAATGTTGCCTATACATCAATGGGAACTTAATCTATTGATTGCAGGATGAACCCCATATTCAAAACCATTGCAATCATTTTGGATCATGCTGAATAAAGAACATGATGAATTTTTGGTACCCATATGATATAATAACCCCAAAATAAGTATCCTCAACAGTGTAGTTCCTAATGATAAAGCACTCTGTCTTACTTAAGCGTATTGTAACATCAGTTTGTGGCAAAGACAGTCTACTGCCACTTTGCTCTTAGTTACAATTAATGCTTACTAAACTCAGAACAATTCACGGTATAATTATATCACTGATATTAGCTATTACAACTACAGCTTTGCCTTCAGTAACTACCTTTTATGGGCAAATTCTTTTAAAGACAATAGCATGTCAAGAGAAGCAGCAGTTTCAGCTGAAATGCACAGCTGCCAAATTCAGCATTCAGATGTTATTACATTCATCTAATGAAGCTATCTAGCCAAAGTGTTTCAATTTATTGTATTTATAAAACTATATTTACTATGGAAGTCTATTTAACCAATAAACAAAGTAATCATTACTGTCAGATTGCTTAATAATATGATTTTATTTTTGTCTTATTCTCTTTCTGGTCCCCTTTTGTTATCTTTTGAGATGCCATTCAGCTGTTTTCTGGACTCAAGTCCTATATGTTTAGTGTGAATTTCAGTGCAATGATTTTACTTCTCATGAGTCAGTTTCTGTCACTACATTTTTTCACATCTCATTCCTCTTTGTTTCTTTTGTTTTCTTACTCTGACCTTCTCTTCCTTATTGTATTTCTGATCTTTGCTGAACCAATGATTCAACTGCTGAATTGACAATTCTATTTTTAAAAAAGTGACAGAACATTTGGTTTTGCCACCTCTCAGCCCGATATTGTTTTCTTTCTTTTGACAAATGACAGTCTATAAAAGGTTTCAGTTCACACCATGCCCTAAATCACATGGTACTTTTATTATAGTTTCATGTGACTGGGGGCATGTCTACATTAGGAAATTATTTTGAAATAACAAAATTCGACTTAACTCCTGATTTTACAAAATCGAAATAGTATGTCCCCACTACAGGGAAGCCTTGAAATTAGTCTGAGGCAGACTCCATTAAGGTGGACATGCTACCTTAACTTAGAGCCCTAGGAAGTATTGGGGAGTAATTAGTTTAAATTACTCTGGGGAGTAGTTATTTCGAAATAGAGGCAACGAAGCATCCACACTAATGCTATTTCAAAATAACTATTTTGAAATTAGCATTATTCCCTGAGGAAAGTAGGAGTACAGATTTCGAAATAAGCAATCCATTATTTCGAAATGACAGACTTGGTAGTGTGGATGCTCCACTTATAAATTCGACCTAAGGGGGATTATTTCAAAATAACACTATATTGTAGACCAGGGCTTACAGTTTCTTTCAGGCAGTGTTCCCTCTAAACTGCATAGCAGCACAGCTTCACAGGTGATTAATCAGCCCCACCCAATCAGAAGCTCAGGTCTCCATGCATGGAGCTGACTGGCTGAGCAGGGCTGATTAATCACCTGTGAAACTGTGCTCCTGCTCAGCATAGAGGAAACACTTCTTTCAGGATGTGTGAAAATAGTAACTCTTGCCAGCAACCCTGTTTCCTGATTCAGGGAGATTATTTCATCCTTAGAGAACAGGATGACACTTTTCAGATGTTGTGGTATACATTTGCAAACTGGTGCTCTGATTAGCAAATAATTGGGATGTGTGAGCACAATTCTTTCATGCCAATTTGAAAATTTACCCCCATGAAATATCTAATTTGCAAATGTTAAAAGGAGAACTCAGGACAACCTTGTTAGAGTCCGTCTTGGCTTTTAAATGAAACTAGGCCCATGAAATAGAAAATTATGAACTGATTTGAACCCTGGGTAAATCATGTTTTTTCCCTCAAAACCTGTAGTAGCTCCAAAAGGCTGGCTCTGCAGATAGCATTGTTCCCTTCAATATACAGCAAGGCTTCTGTCTTCAGGGGAAAGTGTATAATTTTGGGGGGTTTATGTCATTTCATTTGCAGTTGGAAAGGGATGCTTTCCACTTTTATACCTTTGCCATCATGCTCCTTTTGCTGAGACTTTAGAAAAAGAAGCTAGTAGGTTTTCTTTGCTTGCATCTGAGTAAATTCAGTGAGTGTGGCTGAGAGAGTTGAGGATGGCTGACAGTATGAGGGGCCCAGCGAAGACTGGTACACCCCATCTGTGAACTCTGCACTGTTGTTATTTTCTTCAGAAATCAATTCCCCTTCTCTTAATTTTCCCATGTCCGGATCAGTAGGCAAGTAGGAACCCATGAAATAGATGACTGAGCTTCTACCATTATTGCTTTTGATTATAAACCTAATGGACCAAATTCCTTTTAGTTACACCTGCATCAATCCACCTGTAACTCCATTGACTTCCACAGAGTTACTCCAAATTTACATGAGAGAGCAAAACTTGGCAAAATATAGTTTTAAAATAATCAGATTCTGTTCCATTTACATATTTAGTTTGAGAGCCTTGAGCACTGATGCATAGACTCTCCTTACCCAAATCTGCCTAAGGCAAATGCTGATGGGTCTATCATCACATTAGGGCAATGACTAACACATTTTGGGAGGCATATGGGAAGGTAACTTTTACCTTCTTTCTGCACCCTGTTTCTATCCTCTACATATAACTCAATGCCTACTCCCTCATAGCAGCTTTCACGTGTTCCTTGTAAACCCCCATGTTTACTGTGGCTCCAGTCAGGAAAGCACTGAAGCATGTGCTTAGAATGTTTTATGAACAGGGTTGCCATCCTGAACAGGAGCCCTTGTAGGGAAGAGGGCAAAGCATCTGTGACTGATGCTATAGAGTCTTGATATTCCTGATGCAAGCCATCCAAGCATTGCCCTGGGAACAACCAGGGACAGTCCAAACCTTCCTCAAGGTGTCAGCAGGCCTTTTGAAGGTATGCTCGAGGACGGACTACCAAACTTGATGGATCTGAAGGACAAGTAAGCTGAAAGACATGTCAAACAGGGATGTTATTCTGGCCTGATAAGCATGTGACAAAATAATCCAATAATTCTTTGCATTGGGGAAGCTCCAGTGCTTATATAATGTGAATAGCTGAGCCACTAATTTTGTTTATAAAACCCATTTATTTGCAGTCAAACTATGGTACATTTCTAGCATTACTCAGACTAAGATCAGAGATTGTCATGGTGTGAATCCCAGTGTAGGAGTGTGTGACCAGGTGGCACTCCCACCTTGCTCCCAAAAAGTCTATACAGACGGTGACGGTCAGACTTACTAATTAAGCCAAATCTCAGGAAAGGGTAACTGAGGTAATAACAAGAGAACATAAGCTTCAGCCTATTTTCCCCTCTAATCCTGGGTGGCTCTAGGGTCTTCTTTAGGATCTTGCTCTCTGTGTCCCTAGTTCTCTCTGATCAGCGGGGTCATATCCACCTCTCGTATGCTGGTGTCAGTAATAAACCACAGTGCCCCAATCAGTGGGCAGAACTAACTCAGCAGCACATTTCTTCTTAGGAAAAGAAGAAGTTACTCACCTTGTGCAGTAACAATGGTTCTTAGAGATGTGTGTCCTTGTGGGTGCTCCACTCAGGTGTCAGTGCATCCTTGCACCAGGAATTGGAGGTTTTTAGCCTAGAAGTGCCTGCCCACGTTACGCATGTGCAGTCACCAGCTCATGCTGTTTTGTCCATTAGCTGCGCATGCGGCGTGAGTCCCTCCATTCTTTTTCTACCAGGAAATCCATTAATGGACTCCAAAGTAGAGAGGAGGAGGGGAGGATAGTGGAGCACCTGCAGGGACACACATCTTGAAGAACCTTCATTACTGCACAAGGTGAATCACTTCTTTTCCTTAGAGCGGTGTCCCTGTTGATGCTCCACTCAGGTGACTAAAGAGCAGTCACCACATTAGACGGAGGTGGGCTTTGGAGTCGTGTCCAAGAGGTGGCAAGAACAGCAGTGCCCATGGCCGTAGATGGAATTGGTCTCTGCTGCAGTGCAAAGTGCTATGCAAAGTTATGATGGGAGGACCAGGTAGCCCCCCAGGAGATGTCAACGAGGAGCACATTGTGAAGAAAGGTGGTTAATGTCGCCATTGCTCACGTGGAATGTGCAGTGATACCTGGGGGGAGGCACTTAATGCGGAGACTGTACCAGCTTTGGACCCAAGCCAATGTCCATTTTGATATCCACTGAGCAGACATAGCTGTTCCCTCAGAGGGTCTGGAAGTAGATTTAAAAAGTGTATTTGATATTCAAAATTGTCTTCTTCTATCCAAGTAGAATTCCACAGCTTGACGTACATCCAGGATGCGTAATATTGATTCCCTAATGGAGTTATGAGGTTTCAGATAGAACGTGGGTAAATATATATGTTCATTGATATGAAAGAAGAAGACTACCTTTGGTAGAAATTTTGAGTGTGGCCATAAAGTAATCCTGTCTTTGGAGAAGACTGTGTAAGGGAGATCCGCCATCTGGACTATGATCTTCCCTACTCGTCTGGCAGACATGACCACAACTAAAAATGCTACTTTTGTAGCCATATGGTGGAAAGAGGAAGTCACTAGAGCAATGTTTCTCAAAGTGGTCTGAGAAACCACTTTGAGAACCTGTTAACTGGCCATGCTGGTTCGTTTACTTACTAATGCTGTGGCCACGGAGCTTTGCGGTTCCTATTGGCTCTGATTCACCATTTGCTGCCAAGGGGAGTTGTGGAAAGTAGCGGCCTGGCCCACACCACTTCCTGTGGCCCCCCTTGGCTGCAAACAGTGAAGTGGAGCCAAGTGGAGCAGCAAGGCTCTGTGGTCGCGGCATCTGCAAGTAAACAAACTGGCACGGCCAGTTAATAGATTTCTCAAAGTGATTTTGTGGACCAATTTGAGAAACCCTGCACTAGAGTTTGAAGGCAGGTCTTGTGAGGATATTCAAGAGAAGGGGTAGGTCCCATGGTGGTACTAGTGGCCATATATCAGGACATGTCTTGCACAGGCCAGAAAGAAAGAGTATTGTGATGGGGTGAGCAAACACAGAAACATCGTCCACTAGGTTGTGAAAGACTGAGATGGCTGCTAAGTGAACTTTTATGGAGCCGATGGAAACACCCAGAATAACAACATTATTTTATATTTAGATATAAATTTAAAATGGTTAACCCCTATTCTATAGCGGGGGAGAGTAATTCTTTTAGTGTAACCCAATACTGCATTTGACTAGAAATGTACCATATTGTGTTATACCTTTCCCCTAGTGCACACCAAAAACTCCACACTCTCTGGAAGCTGCAGTATCACATACAGAGTTGGATGGTGCTGCAAGCTGAGAAAAGTATCATAAAAATTACATTTTTCCTCCTGTGAAGGGAAATGCTGAACTACAACTGACTTCACATCAGCATATAAATTGACACAGCGCAGAGATGCATTCCATGGAAACTGGCATGTATCAAAGTAGCTAGGACTGCTATCTCAGACTACAGATAAAGGCAAACGATGATATTGTGGGGAATGATACATTTAAAAAACATTGATATTTTGCTCATTTTAAGGCAAATATTTGATGTTAGTCAGTAAAGTGAGGTAAGTTTTTTAAGATTCTTATAGAACCTCCAGCACTGAATATCTCAGTAGAGGCAGGCAACAATCCTATTGGAGTAAGTAAGCATACCTCATCCTTAACAAACCTATCCATGTCTTCTTTATTTCCCTGCCCTATAATTTATTCTTTAGAGATGAGCTGGACTGTGTGAGGGGAGAGATTTAAATAACATTCTAAAAAGGAATTGAGCCTCTGGCTTCAAACTTGGGTAAACTTTTCTAACAAATTATTAAGTGTCAAATGCCAACTTTTTTTAACTTTTTTTCTGCTCTTGCAGTGAAATAGGAGATATGACGAAGAATGTGTTTTATTCTGACACTGATTATAATATGGAAGGAAAATGGGTTTCTAAGGGAATATCCTTAAGTCACATTGAACATTAATATGGATCAACAATTTTTCTTGACACTAGCATGATTTTTAAAGCAGAAAGATTATGAAGTTCTACAGATATCTTTTCGTTTCCTTCTTCCCTGAGTTATAGTATATGGAGTTTCCTTTATAACTGAAAACAAGCTGCTTTCATTCCTCTAGATTCGGGGGTGCTGAGGACTGGCTGCCCCCAGCCACACCCCTTCTGCCTGAGTCCCTGTCCTTTCCAGGAGCACAGAGCCACCTCCCCCACTTTGCCCACGGGCTCCCCTAGTTTTGTGACTAAGGCACAAACCTGGTAGTCAGGTGATTTGAAATCTCTTCATGGTTCTGCTACAAACATATGGGCTATGTCTAGACTGCAGACTTCTTGTGCAAGAAGCTTTTATTGGAAGAGATCTTCCGCAAAAACTTTTTGCATAAGAGCGCATACACACTGCAAAAGCACATCGAAAAAGCGATGTGCTTTGCAAAAGAGAACATCCAGACTGCATGGACGCTCTCTTGAAAGTAAGCTCTGATTGTTATGCACAGAATGGCTACCAGGGCACCTGTGCTTTTTCCTCTTTCTGCGCAAAAAAACCCTTTTTCCTGTCCACCCGCACCTTTTTGCGAAAGAGCTCTTTCGCAAAAAGGCATTCTTCTTCGTAGAATGAGGAATACCTAAGCCGGAAAAAACCCTCTGTTCTTTCGATTTCCTTTCGAAAGAACGCGATTGCAGTGTGGATGCTCTGCGAGTTTTTTTGGAAAAATGGCTGTTTTTCTGAAAAAACTCTGTAGTGTAGACATAGCCTCTGTGACCCTGCGAAATGATCTTCACCACTCAGTACATCTATTTCCTTATCTATGAAATAGAGAAGATAATAGTTACATACACAGATGCTGTAAGGATAAATGCAGTTACATTTGTCAAGTGCTTTGTGAATCTTGAATGAAGGGTAGGTAGGAAAGTATTAGATAGGAAAGTATTTGTAGATTGGAAAGTATGTGTCTTATGATTGTTGGAACACTGAGGGTTCCCGCCTGTCAGACTGGAATCAATGGTGAGTGCATGCTGAACTTTCAAAAAGAAGGGATAAGCACACACTGTAAGTCTGTATGTTTGTTCCATATACAGTCTGGGCCTGACCTGGTAGTGAGCTCCATACAGATAAAACCCTACACTTGCCTGGAGATCATTACAGGATCAGAGCAAGAGCCTTCATCAGAGGTGTGATCCTTTACCATATCTGTTGCTATAGGGTCACGATAGGGTCCAGGTGTCTGGTTAATCTAAAACAGTGAAGCTATTCCAATTTTTAAACCTCTGATAAGCAATGTATAACTGCTGAATTAAGGAGTACTTGACTACATTGTGGAACTACAAGCTACTCTACACCTACTTTGCAGCTCGTAGAAACTGGCTGTGGCAGTACAGTCAAGAAAAGAAACTGTAATGGAGTTGGGAGTGTATGTCTGAAGCTATGTCTAGACTACAATGTTTTCGCTTCGCAATTTGCATACCTTTTTCTGATAGTTTTGTCAGAAGAGGCTCTTCCGAAATTTGGCCCATCTACATTGGGCCAAATTTCGGAAAAACCTCCTCTTTCGGAAGAGCCCTTCTTCCTCATGGAAGGAGGAAGACAGGGGCTTCCGAAAGAGCACGTCTGCTCTTCCACCAAAAAAAAGCAGAAGAGCAGATGTGTTCCTTCTGGTAACCTGGAAAAACCCCGTAGTCTAGATGTAGCCTCAGACCAAATGACCACATCAGCTATTGATCAATAGTGGGACAAATGGCAGATTTTTTTCAGAGAAGGTGCATAATGTAATTGCAATGAGTACATTTTCAAAATGAAAAACACTTTGTAAATTATTGAAAACTTTTCTTTTGGAACCACTTCCATCCAAAATTCATCACAAATCACAATGAAAACAGTCATAAATGTGGATGTGGATCCCTATGCCCGATGACTGTACAGAGGATAGGTAGCTGCCCATCACTGTTGTGTCCTGGATAATTAGACAGTGTGTGTGTGTGTGTGTGTGTGTGTGCATGAGCATGCGTGTGTGTGAGCGAATGTAAGAAATGTTATGGACATGAATGCAAAGGGAAAATGGAGGCATATAACTGTCATATATCTGTGTTATGAAAAATGTAGGTATCTTGGCTGTGAAATGTAGGTATCTTAGCCCAGCTGCACAGCCTCTTTCTCATACAACACTCATACAACTATCATAGAAATATCTTATCTCACTTCCCCCACCTTTGTGTCTCCTTTTCCATCACCCGAATCTTTAATCCTGGGAATATTTACAGATATGAATCACATCTTAAGTTATGTTGTTGACCTAAGGGGGAGACAATAAGACTTCCCCTGTGAGCAGGATTTGTCACATGTTTGCATGATCAGTCTTTAATCAAGACTCAAACCGACCTCTCTAACATTTTATAGATTTCTTTCAAAACCCAGAGAAGAAGCTAAAAGAAGGAGATCAGAGAGAGTCCACAAAAAAACCTTTCAATTGTGTTTTAAAGTTACTGAACTACTGGTTTTTCCCTTGAAGGTTTAATTTGGTTTGATATCACCAGTCAAGATGAGCAAAAAACTTCAATAACTCTTCTTTTCCTCATAGCTGTATTTTGTTTTGTGATGCCTGAGAGTTGGCAGGAGAAGTACCAAAAGTACCAAAACTGGGACAAATCTCTGTGTGTCAAAAATCAAACATATTTTTTTCTTTTTTCCCCCTAGTTTTACATTTCTGAGGATAATTTTCATCTTATGGTCGGTCACATGAGGGCAGAATGGTTCATAGGCTGTGTGATCCAGGCTATAGTGAAAAGGTTTAATACATGTGCGTGCGAGGCTGATAGGGTTGCCAGATAGTTTCACAAAAAATACTGAACATGGCAGGTAAAAAAATTGGTTGAGAGAAAAAAAAAAAAAGGACACGCCAACACAGCAGGGGAAGAATGTCCCCACCGGCCTTCCAGCCGATATTTTCTGTTTGTTGTTTTTTACCTGACAGAAGACGCAATTACCAGACTGTCCAGGTGAAAACCGCACACCTGCCAACCCTAACCCCATACAGAGAAGGGGTGGGGGGGCTTCCCTCCCTCCCCCTCTTGCAAGGGATTCCTCCCCGCACCCCCAGACTTTCCCTCAGGTCCCACATGCCTCCTTAACTGTTAAGGAGGCATTGCAGCCAGTGTAGGGCTATCTAGGGCTACAAGACATTGCTCCTTGCTGCAGCGAGCCCATTGCAGGGAAGGCGTTCTGGGGCTTGCCCAGATGCCCCTTCCTCCCTAAATGCACCCCATGCAGGGAAGGGGCTGGGGGTGATTCTCTTCCTTCCCACTCCTGCAAGGTATTCCTCCCCCTGCCCTCACCTTCCCTCCAGTCCTGCATGCCTCCTTAACTGGCTCCAGTCTGTCAGAGGTTAGCCAGCCTATTCAGAGAAGGGGGAGGTGGGAAGAGGAGACGCTGGCCCTGCTGTGGCTTCCCCTTCCTTCCAAAAGGTGCCCCATGCAGGGAAGGGGCTCAGGGGCTTCCCTTCTCCCTCACTCTGGGAATGGATCCCCTCCCTCCCCTCTCCTCTCCTCCTGCTTATGGCAAAAGGAATTTTGCTGGCAGCCTCTGCAGCCGCCTGAGCCTGGGAAGGAGCTGCAGCCTCTTTCACTGCCGCCTCGCTGAAATGCAGCAGGGCTCCAGCACGTGGAGTTTCTTCCTTCGCCAGATCTCCTGTGTGCGCCTCTCCCACATGCAGGAGAGGAACTGGAAGTATCTGGCTGTGCTGCAGGGGAGGCTGGGGGAAGTTTTTAAAATGGCCCCAGGGACACCTGCCAGACGCGGCAGGGGAAAAAAGTCCCCGCCAGCCTTCTGTCCAAGAAAAACTGAAAATACCGGACATTTTGCATGTCCGGTATTTACTGGGTTTTTTAACCGAACAGAAGACGCAATTACCGGAGTGTCCGGGGGAAAACCGAACGCCTGGCAACCCTATCTAAGGCTGAAAACCTTGGCATTGACGCAACTGGTCCACTGCCTCTTTATCACCAAAAAGAGCAAGTGTCTAACCCTGCAAACTTTTGTCCATCAAAGTATTCCATTATGTGGGTGTCGGTTTCAAAAACAATCCCAAGGAGTGAGGGTTGATTACTAAAATGCACTGAATGACTTTTTAAAATGGTACTGCATGGTGCCTGTGCAGTTGTAGTTCAACCGAGTCAAAGGGCCAGATTCAGTTTTCTTGGGCAAGGAAGAGCCAATGGTAGCTCCCGGCACCACTCTACCCTGCTGCTCATCATACAGGATTCACCAAAATATTCTCTCTGTTTTGGGGTTTTACCTAGAGAAAGGCATCTATAGTTTCTACCATCTAGAGAGGCACTGCCATGTCGAGCACTACCCCTTTCTGTGGCTGCAGACATGGTTGTTGACTCCCTGGAAAAGAAGGGAGGTTGTGATGCCTTGCATCACCATGGCCCCCTGCTGCATAGGCAGACTCTTGGACTCTAGAAACCCTGTGCCAGAAGCCAGCACAAACTCTGGATTAATTTGGTCCAGAATCATGAGCAATGGGGATACAAAAATAATTACAAACCCAGATAAAAACAATGTTTAGGGAGGAGGATAGCAGCAAGGGCTTTCTCCAACTATTTTTTGAGGAAGGAGATAGTTAGTGCTGCTGAGATGTTCTTTCTCATTTCCTGCTATAATTGTGGGTAATCAACCATAGCTCTTGCTAGGCAGCATGGCAGAGTCAAATGCTGGTGGTATGTGCCAATTATGCACCACAGGAGATATGCCTACTATGACCATCTGCTGGGCATTCAACCTGCCAGATGTGGGTTCCTTAGAGTCTGACAGAGTGAGCTGTGTGGAACTGAACATGTTCCACTATTGCCTTTATCTTTTTCCTCCACTTTCTTTAATTAGCCTCAGCTAAGGCTTGCAAGGAATCAGAACAGTGGTGTTTTTAAGTCAGATTGCTCATATGATGGGTTTTCCTAAGAACACACAATTCTTAAGAGGAGGAAAAAATAGCTAACATAGTAAACCTATAGTTACTCTATTGAGAAATAATAACCAACATTTTTCACGTAACTCCTCTGGCACAACTCTAGTGGCTAATTATACAATTAGAAATTTAGTTACCAACATTAGATTAGGAAAATTTCACTTAATGGAATAACAATCTCCCTGGTGACAGAAGCTGTGGTAGTTAGTGTAGTGAAGTGCAATGTTCTTGGCTCTTCATTTCCTGTCAGACTGCTGATTGCCAGGAAAGAACCTCAAGGTTAATTCTGAGGTTGCATCAACCGACACATCATGCTGCATTAATTCTAGGGAATAAATTGTATTCACTAACCCGAGTGTCTTGTGCACAGGAACTCCAGAAATCTGTACAATCAATTATTCTCTATATTTAGTTGGTTAATTATAGGAGTAAAGTCAAGCAGAGGATCACTTTCTGGAATTGAGCAAATTAACAATTTGAGCCATGCATTTGTGATAATTAAAATGGACCTACACTTGTTCAACATGCCTTGTCCTCTGCTGACGGGAGAGAGCTATTGATTTCAGTGAAACAACCCCGATTTTCATCCACTGTAGATCTGGCCCACTTTGGGTACGTTTTTATGGTTTTATTATTTAACAGGTGCCCAACAGACAGACTGAGAAACCAACAGTCTCTATCCATAGAACAACTGCAGCATGAACAGTGACTATGCAATCTCTACAGTCTCTCTACCATGCATTAGCTATATCTGAGAGATAATACCCATGTGTGGGGGTTAAGGATGCCAGTTTGGTAATATTTAAAAACTAGATGTTGCAGCAAAAGTGCTGAAACCTCTCCTGCCCCACCTCTTCCCATGAGGCCCCCCCTCCCCCCCACCCCACCTCTTTCCCCAAGGCTCCATCCACTCTTATCAGATTCCCTTTTTTAACCAAACTTTCCAGTAACAATCTGGGCACCTGGCTACCCTAGTGGGGATGAGAAAGAGGTTCAGTTTCCAGAGCTCCATGCTATCTTTAATTTCTCTCAGGCTGCCAACAGAGTTGTTTATTATGTCCAATAAGAGCTGCGTGGAGGTTAAAGCTATAGTATCAGAATCCATCTGCCTTATGAATGTCATAACATTGACACAGATTGCTAGCCAAAGATTATTCATCCCAAAACATTGCCTAGTAATCATAAACTGTGGTAACAGATATGTCATCAAGATTAAATGAAATATCAAGTCCCATATTTAGTTACATAATCCAGAAAAGATTGGCAAATATTTTAGAACTTAGTCTTGATTCTCAATTGAAGATAATTTTGTGGTACACTGCATCCAGTTAAACCTGGGATAGAGTCCTATACTGAAAGGAGAGGCTCTCCCAATTTCCTCATTACTATATGTTTTACTTTAAGCCATTATCAAAGTACATTATGTAAACTATTCCTCCCAATCAAAGTGGCCAGTGCTGCTTCACAACCCAGAAGCTACACAGCATGTGATAACTCTGTTAGTCTTCAAACTTATTCAGAAACCTTTTTTTAGCTTACATACACAGAACCTTAGAAACAAAATCATTCAGCTCCACATTAGCTGCAGAAACACAAGTCTCTTCTTCTTGTACCAAATTATACTTGTTTTAAATGGGATACATTTAGTATGAAATGTGTTTTGTCTTGTGTCAAAAGATAACAGGACTGTAGTAGCTAGTGCAGATTGCTGGTTTTCCTCTGGTTGCTTTTTTAAGATATTTTGGTTAGTCAGAGGCAAATTACCATTTTGCGGGGTACTGGGCCAATGCAACTAGAGGCCCTTCCTCATTTCATCCACCTGCAGTCCTCCTCTTGTCCCCCTCCTGGCACTGCTGCTGGGAAGTGGGGTCAGAGTGCGGGGGCTACCCCTGCTCCCCAACTGGAGCACCAAGTGAGCAAAACAGGACACATTCCTGTATCCCACCTCAGTCTCTGGCAGAAGCACTGAGCAGGATGGGATTCTTATTTTTCCAACTCCCAGCTCGTTGGGGTCCATGGGCATGGGCCCTATTGGTGCCTAGGTGCATGTTCATATCTCTTTACCTCCCCATCTTTTTTATATGTTAACTTAGTAAAATAGGTATGGCAAAATTCTGCCCTCAGAGTATAACAACAACAACAACAACACATCTATGAAAATATGTTCTTGCAATTCTCATTGCCATCAATGAGATTTGCGCACAAATATCAGTGGGCAAAGTTTGTCCTATTGTGCTTTTAGTTCATACAAAACCCTAGAATTTAGTACAAAGCAATACAACAGTCACACAGGGCTCAAACATTTGTATGTTATTGTGACGAGGTGTAACAATCACGCACTGGTGCTGCAAGGGTTAACCCTGTCCACATGACTGAGGAGGTCCCATCCCCACAGCCCTGCTAGGCATGCTCCAGCTGGAGGCCAGGTATAAAAGTCTCTGGAGCAGCTCAGTCAAGGCTGACTGATGATGAAGAAGGAAGTGCTGCAGGAGCTCCTGAAGATGAAGTGCAGGTGCACCCAGAAACTGTTGCCAGTTAGTAGGGAACTGTAGCAGAAGCCCTCAGGATAGAGGAAAGAGCTGGAGAAGACTGCCCTCAAGAGATGGGTAGGAAGTAGCCCAGGGTGGGGAGCTGTACCCTGGGAGCTCAGTGTGTTTCAGTGGGATTCCCTGCTGAGCTAGTGGTGGACCACTCCATTGCTGATGGGGCCATGGGCTGGGACCTGGCGGAAAGGGCGGGCCCAGGTTCCCCTACTTCATCCTCACCAACTCCATGTGGGGGTCTTTGCCCCACAGCCATTGACTCTGGGTGTTAAGCCACACTGTTATGAGAGAAGTGGGTGTTGCTATTGACTCTGGCTGTTAGGCCACACTGCCTTGTGGGAGAAGGATATTGCTAGGAACTCTGGCTGCTAGGCCATATTGTCCAACAGGAGGAGGGTATTGATATTGACTCTGGCCACTAGACCTGACTGTCCTGTGGAGAAAGGGCATTGCTATTTACTCAGGCTGCTGGGCCTGACTGCCCTATGGGAAGTGGGTGTTACTAGTGGCTCTAGCCACTAGACTCCGCTACCCATTGAGAGGCAGCGGTATTATTGGCTCTGGCCACTGGGCCACACTGCTGAATGGGAAGAGGGCATTGTTAGAGACTTGGGCAATCAGTCCTTAAGGCCTGGGATGGATGTAGTTTGGTCTGGGACTGCGGCATCCCGGATGAATTGTGGGTATAGTTGGGAGGGGAAGCATAGCACCTCTGTCCCCAAACTGGTATGCATGTGGGGTTGAACACAATTTGAAGGGCCTCAGAGACGGTGTGGTGCCCCACAACAGTTATATTGATGCTAAAGAGACATTCTGTTAAGGTATACAGTGTAATCATTTGGTACTTAGATGCATGTTCACAGTCAGTATTCAGAGTTCAGATTCACAATGAACTTACTTTTTTTTCAACTCCAGCATGTGTTGGGTGGGGATGCCCACACTGGAGAGTTATTTCGAAATAACTCCCCTCATTTCAAAATAACAAATGGAGTGTCCACACAGTCAAGCCTGTTACTTCAAAATAATGGGCTTGTTATTTTGAAATAATAGCTCCTCCACGTGAAGAGGAATAAACTTATTTTGAAATATTTCAAAATAACTCCTGAAATAACTAACTTATTTTGAAATAACCTGATAGTGTTGACACAGCCTAATAGAGCTACTCTGTTTTGTAGGACAAATGTGTGTTGGTGGTTTTTAAATATTTAACAGTCTGTGTCTAGCTGCAACACAGCTGATTAAATACATATTGGATCATGTTTTTGTTTTCCAGTGTCCAAAATACTGCTCCTAGATGCCACTTGATATTTTTAGTCTGGCGTGAACAATAGGTAATGTTGTAATAATCCCATGAGAAATTGAGCTCCTAGTAGAAACTGAATCTCAATCACTCAGTGGAGTGATATACCACTTTGTGCAGTAGATAAAGAAAAATAAGATTACAGATGACATGCTGATAGTGGGGACTTCCTTGGGAACTTGGGAAAACAGCACGGTATTCCTGCAGTAAGAGGAAGTCTGCAAGGACAGAATAATCAACTCCAGTCTTGCCTTCTGCCGTTCTGTCATCTTGTCACTCACCTTAGCATTTTTCAGCACATGCATATATTGGTCTTGGTTCTGCAGATGCCCTCTCTGCATTGAAATCAATAGGAGATCTGTATGCAAAGAGCCTGCAGGATTGGGCCTATTATGTGGTCACATTTTTATTTTGTTGTGTTGATTTTCCACCTTTTTTTTGTAGTTGTGCCCAGAAATAACACTTTCATTCCCCTTCCAGATTTACTATTTTTCCTTTCAAATGGATCCAACCTCTGTTTCTCTTAATGGAAATCGTGGTATGATGAACAAGGAAACTGGAAAACAAAGTCTAAGCCCAGTGAAACCTATTTATCCTCGTGCAACTGTGAGTAATATCTAATTTCACATCATGTCCTTGGTTCACAGATCTCTCTTGAAATCCTGTTAATCCTCAATCACCAGTCCATGAGTTTTGATTGTTACAAACTGGTAATCTTTTTGCATAGTTCAAGAAATAACTGAAATTGTCCTGAATTATTATAATTTTGTCCTTTCCTTCGTGACTCACATTTTTCAGATAAAGTTACACAGGGTTTTCTCAAGGAACACACTTTCCCAGGTGTTTGTGGGTAGGCACTAAATTCAGCAAGTGCCACCAATATCTATGATAAACTGTGGCAATTGTCTAGATGAATGAGAAGATTGCAAAATATTTTTCTAAGCTCACAGGGACTCTTTAATACCTCCATTACCTCGCTGGTTCTAATACAGAGTGCCAAATTTACTGCTGCTGAACAATCCAGAGTGATTTACTGCTCAGGAAGAAGGAAGAATCAACCCATCCCATTAGGCAAGCAAATGAGGACTGTTAAACTGAACAGAACAGAACGGATATGTATAATTCCCTGTTTTTCATGCAACTAGGTTACACCATATGAAGGTGAACAATAAGTGTCGGTAAAATGGCATTATGGCAGTAATGAAGAGGATCTCTAAATTGGATGGTCAATAACTGCATTAGAATCATGACGCTAAATTAGAAGGATGCTTCCATCTATGCCAATGCTTTTTTTTTTCTCTTTAGAGCAATAAACTGACTCTAGTTGTTTTGTTTTTTTGTTTTGGACTGTGCAAATTTGCCTTCGGCTGTGGTCTCCTCTGTAGTGCATAATTTGCAAAATGACTGAGCATTTTCATTTCACTATTGGAAAGTTATCAGCCTCATTGAAAACAAATTAATCCACTGGAGACGTCTAGCCCCAGTAACTTGGCTGAGTGCTCGGGAACTATATGTGAAAAAGAGGAGAGGAATACAGCAGTAGACTGCTCTTGACTGCCACTCCTTCCTATCAGGAGGAGCGACCCAGGCACCCTTCCGACCTACATAGAGATCAAGGAATTTAGTGTCTGTAACAGATTCTCTAGCCTTTGCTCTCTCCCTGCTAGTCCTTTTTGTTGCCTCCAAATCATCCATGTGTAACAATGCTCAGGGACCTTCTGTGGAGCTGTATTCCATGCTCCAAGTTGGTGCACAGCCTCTCCCATGCTCATTGTACACTGATTCCAAAGAGGGTGAGCTGTGTCCACAGAGGAGAGGTCAGGATTTGCCCAGTAGTTTTTGGAAAACTTAAACAAAATTATTTAGCTATGGTACTAATTCAAATATCAGTTATAAGCCCCTGTGTCCAGGGCAATAATCCTTCTTTCTTGTCTCACTGGATATTTGTTGTTCTAAGGTCATGGTCATATAAGCAGAGAGGTTGAAAATGTTCTACAAATGAATTGTAGTTGGAAAGATGACATCTTCAGTAGGCTTAACTTACTGTGCACAACAGACCTTCTGGCATTCTTCTGTTCTGCCCCAGGAGCACTCTGCATGCCACCCTCCCATGCCCCTCTTTTTCAGCAGTTCTCTGACTCCCCCATCCCGCCCGCTGGCTACAGCTTTCACTCCCTCTTCTGTTCCTCTGCTTTCCATTCCCCATTTAGCTCCGGGGTAGGGACTCTGTGTCCCCTATGGCAGGGTCCCCAAATGTCTCCCTAGTTGTTGCATGTTCCACCAATCTTCCCTCAACATCAAGGGCTCTGTGCACTCTCCATTCTTTCCTCACTCTATGTCAGGGTCCCCAGTCACTCCCTTCCAAGCTAGGGACTCTGTATGCAACTATCCCCCCACCAGGACCAGATTAACTCTTCTGGGGGCCCAGGGCTATTAGATTTCGTGGGGTCCCTCGGCTCCAAGTGGGGCCAAAACTGAAGGGTCAGAGTTTGGGAGGGGGCTGTGGGTTAAGGCAAGGAATGGGGATGGGAAAGAAGAGGGTTCCAACTGGGTGTGCAGGATCAGGGGTGGGGCTGGAGATGAGGAGTTGGGGTGCAGGACAGGGCTCCAGGCTGGAGCAAAGGGATTTGGAGTGTGGGAGGGCGCTCAGCAAGGGCAGAGTTTTGGGAGTGTGGGCGGGGCAGCAGCCGTGTGCGCCAGGATGTGGCTTGCTTTTCTTCCTATTCCCTGGTTTATCAGGGAGCAAAGGAAAAGTACTTGCATTCCATGCATGCCTCTCATGGCTGGCTGGTGAAGGGAGGTGGTAGAGGAGTAAATCATGGAATGCAAGTACTTTCCCCTCACTCCGATAGTCTGGGGAATGGAAAGAAAAGCAAGCTATGTCCCAGTACACGCGGCTGCTGCCTCCCCCAGCCCTCCCAAAACTCTACCCTTGGGGCTCAGGGCAGGAGGTTGGGGTGTGAGCTCTGGGCAGGAGTTACAGTGCTGGAGGTTTAGGGTTGGGATTTGGGGTCTAGGAGGGAATTAGGTACTTAGGAGGGGACTTGAGGCTACGGTGGGAAGTTTGGTTCAGGGTCTGGCAGGGAGTTAGGGTGCAAGAGGGGGCTCAGGGCTGGGGAAGGGGGTTATAAATCATATTAAACTCAGATAAATCAGAGATGAGGTGGGGTATTGTTGTGCTGGAAGGAGCTAGCAGGTGCCACCAAGCAGTTGTTGGAGCCATGGACAATTGCTGAGGTGCTTGAAGCTGTGGTTGTGCTGAACTCATGTTGCCAGGTGCTCGGTTTTCCAGCTGAAATGGGAGCCTAGTGGCTTTGGCCAGCATTGCTGAGCAGGCTGTTAAAACTACCATTGGTGCTGTCAGGCTCTCTCCTTGGCTCCATGTTGCTCCCATGAACCAGCATGTCTCACCAGCTCGTAGGCATAGGGGTGGCCACAGGGTCTCTGTGTGCTGTCCCTGCCCCAAGTGTTGGCTCTACAGCTTCTGGTGGCTGGGAACCACAGTTAGTAGGAGCTATGGGGGTGGTGCAATGTGCAGAGCTCCCATGGCTGCCCCTACACTTAGGAGCTTGGGGGGACATGATGGCTGCTTCTAAGGAACAACATGAGTTAAGCACCACCTGGAGCCTGCACCCCTCACCTCCAGCTCCCCAAGCCCTTGCCCCAGCCCTGATCTCCTACCTGCATCCAAGATCTCCCAGAGCCCACATCTTGCACCTGCTCCCGCATGCCAACCACCTGCTGGAGCCCGCACACTCGCCATTCTCCTACCTCCAGCTGAAGCTTTCACTCCCTGTCCCAGCCCCAAGCCCCTTTCTGAACCCCTCATCCCTGGTCCAGCCCTGGAGCCTGTACCTCCCCAGGTGGAGTCCTCACCCCCTCCTGCACTCCAACCTCCTGCCTCAGCCTGGAGCCCCATCTCACACCCTATCACTCTTGCCCCGGCCCAGTGAAAGTGAGCAAGGGTGGGGAAGAGCAAGTGACAGGAGGAGGGTGAGTGGAGAGAGCAGGACCTTAAGGAAGGGCAAGGCAGGAGTGTTCAGTTTTCTGCAATTAGAAATTAGGCTGCTCTATGTTAAGCAGCTGACAGAAGGCCCATGTTTCCCCCCGTTTTTCCCTTTTGGTTTTCTGACATTCCCCAAAATCAATAGGGTTCTGGCCATTGTTGCTTAGAACAGTCCCCGACATTTTGGAATTGACTGAATGCAGCGTTTAAAAGTGCCTGTATGTATTGCAGTAAGACAGATCCAAAAGATGTGCGTAAGGCCTTTGCCAGTTTGGCCAATCAGTGCAAAAAGGGTGTAAAATGCTGCCAACTCTGGTCTGCTTGTGGGCAGAGCTTGTTGTTTCATCACCTCTCTCTCTCACACACACACACACCACACACACACACACACACACTTAAAGGAAACCCCTCCCAACCCAAATATTTTTAAATCAATTGTCTAAAACATTTTTTCACTTACATGAGCAACACAAATTTGTAAATGGTTCTCATGTTTGACTTTCTGAAGCGGTTGGCACTTGTACCATGTACAAGTATTAATTGCATATCACATTTCATGGATTTTTAAGATCCCTTCAGTGTGCAAATGTATTGATGCTCCTGCAGTTTAAATGAGGGCAGAATTTGTCTGAAACAGAACAAGCTAAACGTATCGATGCAAATACCACCTGTTCTGAAATGTGCTTTTAGGTAAATTGGTAGCAAACCATTTGTAAAATCTCCTTACATTCTACCTAATAATTATGATAGCATTTGCCTCTTTCTGTCCCACAAAAATTGCCTCAATGGAAGTTGCACAGTTGTTCTTGAGAGTCAGAAAATTCCCACGTGAGCTTGAAATGCACCACACAAAATCACCAATTAGAAAAATCAGAGCACATACACTCTGCCTTCACGTATCTCTTTGTGCCTGGGTACTGAGGAGATTTAGGCATATGACTTCCTCATTAATTTATTGGTTTTCTTTAATTATACTCTACTGTCACAACCTTTGTTTTTAAAAAGTAGAACACTCCCTACTGGATGAACACAGCAAAGTACTTCTCAGCTCTGACATTTTACCTCCAGAGATTCAACAATAAGCCTGCCACATGTATCATTCCCATTAATTCTATGAGCATTTTAAAGCCATTTCAAATGGTTTCACTAATACACTCCAGATTATCTGCTGCTTTAATATTAAAAGTATGAAGTTACACTGCACTCTAGCAGCACCTCGCAAAAGGCAGGAATGGGGCATCTATGTACAATATCAAGGTCCTGTGAGCAAGTAAGTAACTGCCTATCCATGTAGGCTAAATACTTTGCTTCATTTGAAGGCTGATTATGCAAAATCTTCAAGAGATCAGATCCTGGATTAAGAACACCAAAGATGGAAATGCTGCTCTGTAAGGAAAAATGCTACAGAAATTAACTAAATTGCTGTCTCATGTTGATCAAGATGGTGTTAATTTAGCGGGGGGTGGGTCCTGCCAGTTGTTAGGAGGGCCAGACAATCGGGTAAAATCAGATGCTACTTCCTGCCTCTGTTAGAAAGGTTTAGAAAATGTCCACTTCCTCCCAGAAGAGGATTTGAACGCTGTTCCAGACATCCAAGACCTTCTGACTGGATTACTGCATGACCTTGCCATGACACCAGTGGTTATGTGGGGCAATGTAGCTGATGAAAGGCAAAGTGAAATCCAGAGATAGGGTTTACCTATGCAATGAGCTTCTGGAGTCTGACCACCATTAAAACACACAGTAGTGTTATTTTGGAATAACAGTCCGTGTCTACACTACAAGCAGTTATTTTGACACTGTCAAAATAATGTTGATCTGGAGGACTTCTGGAGGACTTCTTACTCAGACTTCTGTAACCTTCATTTGACAAGGAGTAAAGGAAGTTGAAGGAAAAGTGCTCTTTCTCGGACTTCCTGCTGCGTAGACAGCGGCAAAAGCCAAAATAAGTTATTTTGACTTAAGCTATGCAATTGATATAGCTGAAGTGGCATCTCTTAATTTGACTATTTCCCTGCAGTGTAGACGTGCCCTGAGTGATTCATCCCATCACCCATTCTCAACTTCTGGCAAACAGAGATGAGGGATATAAATTCACATAGCTCCAAGTTGCGTAGCTTATTTTGGCTTTAGCCCTACTGTGTAGACGTGCCCACAGTAAGACCTTTCTCATTGACAAAGCTTTCTCAGCATTGTGGGAATTATATATATATAATATTATCCCAAGCAAAGTTCACTATAACTAGGGAGAGGAGACAACTCTCAGTTACTATGGTGATTGGTTCCAGCACAAAACTCTGAGATAGATCGATAGAAGAACAAAAGACTCCAGGAAGACAAGGTCAGAATGTAGATGTAACTTAACCGTGCATGCCAAAACATGACAAGGACGGTTCTGTTGAAAACCATAAAATAAAAAGATATATATACTCTGCAGGAAATTTTCATACTGACAAAAATGTCTGCAGAAGCATTGGAGATGCTCAAGAAAAACAAGATGGCACCAGAAAGGTAATGGGGGGCAGCATCAGAGGAGGTCAGCTACTGACAAAAGGATCAGTAAAGATAGCCTTTAGGGCATAGGAATAGTAGAGAGGGCTAGAGGTGCAAAAGGATATTGACCACCAGTTGGTGACTGAACATTGGTGAGGATTACAAAGATGGGAGAATAAAAAGGACTCTGTGTTTAATAAGAAGATGAAACCAAAGATTTCATGAATGGCTGAAAGGGGACTAATTCCAATCATATAACTCCTCATATATTATAATATGATCTAGTGCATAAATTATCCTCTGTATAGATGCAGTGAAGCTGCCTTACTGGCAGCTACATTTCTAACATTTTGTTGCTTCATGCAATGTTTCAAGCTACCTATTTGTTTCACTTCCCCTGGCTCAAATAACCTTGTATTTCCTGTAGCACAACGGCTGTGACAGTGACTACATACTCTGGGCAGCATTATATGCTTGACTAGCTTTCTACCATTCAAGTCCCACAAAATGCATTTTCTTCAGACTACACACAGCAAGATTCATAGCTGCTGTAACAAAGCAAGGGGAGGATGGGCTCAAGCTCAGTGAACATAGTTATACAGTTTGACATTCTGCTATAGTTACTGGCAAACCTCCATGAGGCAAACTGTAGGGCTGTGTCTAGACTGGCCAGTTTTTGCAAAAAACTAGCCAGCTGTCTACACTGGCCTCTTGAATTTGCGCAAGAGCACTGACGTTCTAATGTAAGAAATCAGTGCTTCTTGCGCAAATACTTTGACGCTCCCGTTCGGGCAAAAGTCCTTTTGCGCAAAAGGACTTTTGCCCGAACGGGAGCGTCAAAGTATTTGCGCAAGAAGCACTGATTTCTTACATTAGAACGTCAGTGCTCTTGCGCAAATTCAAGCGGCCAGTGTAGACAGCTCAGTTTTGTTTTGCGCAAAAAAGCCCCGATGGCTAAAATGGCGATCGGGGCTTTCTTGTGCAAAAGCGCGTCTAGATTGGCCACAGACGCTTTTGCACAAAAGCATCCGTGCCAATCTAGACGCTCTCTTGTGCAAATACTTTTAATGGAAAAGTTTTCCGTTAAAAGTATTTGCGCAAAATCATGCCAGTCTAGATGCAGCCTAGCTGTATTTTGCCCACAAGCACAAGAAACAAGAAATGCTGATCCAGACACAACCATTCTTCTACAAAGTGGGCAGTGGCCTGCAAGGAGATGCTTCTAATTATAATGTATGGGCCAAATTTTATCCCCTGTTGTAGCTCACTTTTTGTCAGAGGAGTTAGTTACACCAGGGATTTGGCTATCTGTACTATCTGGAAGGAGGAGTGGAGAAGGTTGGCTTTTGGAATAAGGCACAGGACTGGTGTTAGAAATTCTGCATCCTATTCCTAGCTCTGCTGTTGGGTTCCTACATAACATGGATTTGTAAAGTGGATCAGAAAGATTTTGATTGCCCGTCTCCCCTTCCCTATATGCTCTGAAGAGTCTAACACTACGGCTAACTACATTTAACCTTTGCATTCAGGGGAAAACCAGGACCATATTGTAGCCTGTCCTGAATTAGGATAAGAGGATGGAGAAGACAGAGAAAAGAAGACCCTCCCCCTCACACACTCTTGTACATCAAGGAAAGGAGGGAGTAAAGCATACTATGTAAGGGTTAATTTAATTTAGTATGGGTAATATAGCCTCTCCATTGAAGGTGGGGAGAGCTTGGTGCTATTGCTTTGCTCCTTTGGCTCTCTTTGGTGACTGTGTTCCATTGGCACGACCCAGAGCTGCTGCAAACATTGTGTCAGCTACAGAAAAGCAGGTAATGTTTGCCAGAGGAACAGCATAGCCAGGTGACATCCCTTGACCTTGCTGATAGCTAAGGGTATGGCCCTATGGATGTCGTTTTCTCTCCTTTCTGTTTTCTTGCGTGCCAACTAACAGTATCGTCCATTTATTGTGATGAATTTAATTAAAGATTAAAATGAAATACAGCACGATTAAATACAAACTGCTTGTTTTTTATATCTGTTCCACCATGTCACAAGATATGGAGACAGCAGAAGTAGGAAGTACCTTACTACCCCTGACCTACCACAGTTCAGGAGCTCTCAGCTATGCATTTAAGAGCCTGCCAGGCCCTTACCACTTCTGAACAATGCCAAGGTTGGGACCAAGTGACCAATGAAGATTTTAAAAAAATGGTTACTTACCTCTGTACCTCTTGTTCTTCGAGATATGTTGCTCATGTCCATTCCAATTAGATGTGCACGAACCATGTGCACGGCTTCCGGAGCTTTTTCCCTTAGTGGTACCTGGTGGGCCAGCAAGGAAGCCCTCTGGAGTGGTGTCGCTATATCCGTGCATATATACCCGATGGCCCTCCACCTCCTTAGCTCCTTCTTGCCAGAATCCTCTGATGAAGGGGAGGTGGGATTTGGAATGTACATCAGCAACACATCTCGAAGAACAACCGTTAGAGAGGTAAGTAACCGTTTTTTCTTCTTCGAGTGCTTGCTCATGTCCATTCCAATTAGGTGAGTCCCTAGCAGTATCCTAAGAGGTGGGGTCGGAGCCTATCAGCACCTAATTCGAAATGGACTGCAGCACAGCCCTCCCAAAGGTTGCATCTTCGCTGGCCTGCGGAGCAATCGTGTAGTGACTAAAAAATGTGTGCACAGAGCACCATGTAGCTGCTCTGAAAATGTCAAGAATGGACATGTGTAATGCCGTGGATGATGCCTGCGCCCTCATGGAATGTGCTGAAAGAGGGGGCGCTGGCCTACCAGCAATGTCATAGCAGGCTCTAATGCTGAAAGTGATCCAGGAGGATAAGCACAGAGCCGATACCAGTGAGCCCATCATCCTCTCTGATATGGAAATAAAGAGTTGTGGGGATCTACAAAACTCTCTTGACCTCTCTATATAAAACACTAGTGCTCGCTTAACGTCTAGAGCAGTGTTTCCCAAAGTGTGGTCTGCGGCCCAGTACCGGTCCTTAGAAAAAAAATACCGGTCCTTAGAAAAATTATTGCACACAATCCTATTAATTTGTGTGACGGGGTAGCAGCACCCCGCACTGCCAAGCACGGAGGTGTGGCCCTCTTGGGAGAGAGCCCACCGCCGCAGCATCTCTGTCGGGCAAGCTCCCAGGCGGTGGGGCTAGATCGGGCAGGCGCTCGGACCCAGGGAGAAGGCCGGGCACCGTGCACACAGACGCAGAACGCCTGGTGCCGGACGCAGTCGGTGGAGCCAGCGCCGGCTGATAAAGAGGCTGGGATTGGGGCCGGGGGGGGGGGAACGAACAATGCGCCGGACAGATAGGGCCAGTGACACAATTTATTTGCATATTCATCAGTTGCTTAATGAATATGCAAATATGCAAATAAATGTTACGGGTCCTCCAAAAGCTTGTGAATGGGTTTACTGGTCCCCAGTATAAAAAAGATTGGGAACCACTGGTCTAGAGAGTGTAGCGCCTGCTCTCGAGGCATAGAGTGAGGTTTTGTGAAGAAAACTGGTAGGTAAATGTCTTGGGACATATGGAAGTGTGAGACTACCTTAGGAAGAAATGCAGGGTGGGGATGTAGCCTAACCTTGTCCTTAAAGAAAACCATGTATGGGGGCTCCGATGTGAGGGCCCTCAACTCAGATACTCTCCTGGCTGAGGTGATTGCAATCAGGAAAGCCACCTTTAAAGATAGGTGCTATAGTGAACAGGTGGCCAAGGACTCAAAGGGGGCCCTCATGAGACCAGTCAGAACTAAATTCAGATCCCATGGGGGTAAAGGTGGCTGCATACAGAGGAACAACCCATCCCCCCTTCAGGAAGCGCTTGACTATCGCATTTGCAAACGCTGTCCTATCTCCTTCTCCTGGGTGAAAAGTTGCAATCGTGGCCAGGTGGATCCTCACCAAAGAAGTAGAAAGTTCCTGGTGTCTGAGGTATAGGAGGTAATGAGAAGGACTGAAGCACCCATTGGGTCAGCCCCCACCTGCACCTCCCACAAGGCAAAACATTTCCACTTGGCCACATATACTGCCCTGGTGGAAGGCTTTCCACTCCCTAAGATGATCGTCTGCACCTCCTTCAAGCAGAGTTGCTACGCCCCCATTAACCACAAAGGTTCCAGTCCGTGAGGTGGAGGGATGACAGGCTTGGATGGCACAGCTTCCCCTCCTTCAGTAATCAGGTCTGGAACCAACAGCAATATCACTGGGTCTTCCACTGCTAGGTCTAGTAGGTGGTAAATCAGTGTAGCCAGAGCCATGCCGGCACCACCATGATGACTGTGGCCCTGAGCCCCCTGATCCTGAGTAGGACCTCATGTGTCAGTGGGAACGGGGGGAAGTATACAATAGTTTGGGAGCCACTGAATCTGTAAGGTGTCCCTGGAGACCCCTCCCCTTGACCCATGTATGAGCAATAGCGGCACTGGGCGTTCTCTAGTGTGGCAAACAGATCCAGATGGGATAGCCCCACCTCTGGAAGACCTCTGATATGATATCCGGTCTGATGGACCACTCGTGGGCCTGAAAGGACTTGCTGAGCTTGTCTGCCAGAACATTGCGGTTCACGGAAGGTAGGTCACCTCGAGATGGATATTCTGGGCGATAAACTGCTCCCACAGATGTAGGGCTTCCTCACAAAGGGGAAAGGAGCGAGCTCCACCCTGCTTGTTGATATAATACATGGTTGTTGTGTTGTCAGTCAACATTGAGACCACCCTGTTTCTTAGTTGGGGAAGGAAAGTCTGGCACTCCAACCTGACTACCCTGAGCTCTTTGGCGTTTATATGCAAGGAGCTCTCCCCAGGGGACCATGTACCTTGACTCCTGAGATTCCCCAAATGGGCCTCCAGCCCGTGTCTGATGTGTCCGTGAACAGCTCACTGACGTGCTCTGTTTGACAACTAGGTCTCCCGCACAGACTGTCCTCTCCTGCAGCCGCCATCAGTCCAGCGAGTGGAGCACCACCCCTGGAAGTGTGATCATCGCATCTAGTGGTGCTTGTGCCAGGTTGCACCAGGTTGTGCACGCTCAACAACCACTTCTGTAGAGGTTGGAGCTTCAGTCTGGCGTACGTTACCACATATGTACATGCCGCCATGTGAACCACCAGATTCATACAAGTTCTCGCTGTTGTCACAGGGGACCTTTGGAGGCCTTGATCATGGAACTCATCGTCATGAATCTGGCTCTGGGAAGAGATGCCCTTGCCACAGTGGAATCTAGGTAGGCCCCCACGAATTCTATTATCTGTGTGGGGCTGAGTGTGGATTTCTCCTGGTTTATGAGGAGTCCTAGACTGGAGAACAATTTTCTGGTCAGGGATATATGGTCTAATACTTGTTCTCGAGACAAACTCCTTATCAACCAATTGTCCAGGTATGGAAAAACCTGGACCCTGTGCCTCCTCAGGAAGGCTGCTACCACAGCCATGCATTTGGTGAAGACCCTTGGGGCTGTGGAGAGGCCTAACAGTAGGATCACAAACTGGAAATGATTTTGACCCACTGTGAATCTCGGAAATCTCCTGTTGGCAGGGATCACTGAGAAGTGAAAGTATGCATCCTTCAAATCGAAGGCACCATACCAGTCTCCTTTCTGGAGGGAAGCAATGATAGATGCCAAGGTAACCACCCAGAATTTTGCTTTTTTTTTTACAAACGAGATTAGGTATCTCAGGTCTAGAATGGAACAAAGTCCCCCTTTGGACTTGGGATAAGGAAATAGAAGGAGTAAAATCCCCTCCTTCTGAACTCCTCTGGAATGGGTTCGACCGCCCCCAGCTGCAGAAGTGAGACACTTCCTGCCTCAGCAGATGCTCATGAGAGGGGTCCCTGAAAAGGGACAGGGAAGGGGGATGGGAGGAAGGGAAGGAGAGAAGGGAATGACATAACCCCTTCCTAGCAGGTCTAGAACTCACCGATTGGAAATAATCCAGGACCAGGCCTGGTAGAAAAGGGAAAGTTGGCATCCAAAAGGGGGCGACGGGGCTGAGACTGTAACACTGTCCTTAAGCGTACCCTCAAAATGAGGACTTGGGCTGCTGGTTGGAAGGCAGGGGGACCCTCCTTCCGAGTCCGATCTCCAACCCCTGCACCTGCTTCTATTATTGCCATTAAAGGCATTGTTTCTTCCCCTTCATCTGCCCCTATCAGGGCCAAACATTTGTTGGAAGGGCCTTGTGGCTGACCTGTGGGTGAGTGGCCTCCTCTGCAGCACTGGTATATGAATCCCCAAAGACTTTAGGGTAGCCCTAGAATCTTTGAGGCTATGCAGCTTCAAGTCCGTCTGGTCAGAGAAGAGAGCAGGCCCTTCAAATGGTAGGCCCTGTAGGGTGTTCGGACCTCGGGAGGGATACTCGATACCTGCAGACAGGCACTCCTCCTCATCATACCCATGGCCATCATACGGGCCTCTGGGCCTGCAGCATCCAATGCCATTTGCAGCGCTATACATGCCACTATCCTACCCTCCTCTGTTAGGGCACCATACTCTTGTCTCAAATCTTGGGGGAGATGGTCCTTACATTTATCCATAGCAGACCATGTATTGTAGGCGTATCTACTCAACATTGCCTGCTGATTGGTGATATGGAGTTGCAGGCTGCCCATGGCATAGGCCTTTTTCCTCAACAAATCAAGCTTTCTAGGCTCCTTAGTCTTAGGCATGGGCCCCTGATGGTCCTTGGCGCTCCTTTCCCCCCGCAGCCTGCACTACCAATGAACCTGGAGGAGGGTGCGGAAAGAGGTGCTTGTGCCCCGCTTGGGGGACAAAGTAGCACCTCTCGACGCCCTTCTGTGTGGGGGAAATAGAAGTAGGGGTCTGCCATAAGGTTCTTGATATCTTGTCCACTGTTTTATTAAGTGGTAGTACCACACTACCCAGGGTGTTTACCGTGAGGATGTCCACCATTGGATTGGACTCCTTCTTGACATACTGTGTCTGCACCCCCAAGATGGCCATTAGCCTTCTAAGCAGATCTTGGTGGGCCCTGGCATCCACAGATGGAAGCGGCAGGGAAGGATCTGCCAAGGCCTCGTCAGGCGAGGAGAAGGATGACTCCCTGACCCCCAAGTGTTCCTCTGCCAATTCCACCAGCTGTTCGTGGGGTACAGCAGAGGGGGCATGCTGACCTGCCACCAACAACGCTGCCAAAGGCAGGGGGCCCTCCCTTTCACTGGAGGTCTTACCATGTCCTTATTGAGGGACTGGGCTGACTCCGAAGCAGGGGCTCTCGGGAGGGGGGTGGCTGAGGGGGAACTTCTCGTGCACAATGCTACCAACACCGATCTGGATGGTGGCAGGCCCTGGGCCTGGTGGTAGGCCCAAGGGGTCCAGAATGGCCACTGAGGCTGCGGTTGCCACTGAGGTGGCCAAGTCTGGCTGACTGACAGGCTTCGGTGCTGAGGCCTATGTCTGGAACAGGTATGGTGCTGAGATCTGGACCTATATGAAGATGCCTTAGAATGCACCAACTCCACTTCTGAGTCTGAAGAATATTCGGACACCAACCATGTCAGTGCCGGTGATCTATGTGAGCATCGGTGCTGGGCTATGGCCACCAGTTTCCCCTTGTGCACCGGACTCGGTGCCAGTGGGGGCATCGTCTATGCTGTAGTCATGGTGGGAAGTGACTAGTCCGGAGGCACTAACTAATACGGTGCTGCGGGGACACCATAAGGCAGTACTGGGGCCCCAGACTGAAAGCTCACTCCTTGCGCAGCCAGTGCTGCCCTGAGCCCCGGAGCTCCTTGGATTAGTGCCATTAGGTGTTGCAGTGCTGGAGCTCCCCGTGCCGAGGGGGTAGGTAGGGATGCTGGCAATGGTCCCTGAAAGTGTCCCAGTGTCAATAAGATCAGCGGTGCTTGCACTGATGGTGCCAGGGCCAAGTGAGTGCTTGGCACTGCTTGAAGGCTGGTGCCCAGGGTTCAGGTTGAGCCTGCTGATGCAGTGCCAAAGTCTCTGCGCGTGGGGACAAAGTCAGCTTGATGAACTCCCATGCTGCATCAAATATCTCGGGGGTCAGCAGTTGCTGGACTTCTTTAATTACTATATCTGGCACTGGACTCTCTCTCCACGTCGGTACTCTGCTGGTACCTTGCTGGTTCCTGAGCCTCGCTGTGCGTTGTCAAAGCGAGGTGTCCCTCGTTAGGGTGCTCTATGCAGCTGTGCCTCTCCAGAGATCCCCCTCCTGTGATCTCACTCCCTTCTCAGCGCTGGGGACTGTGAGCAGTGCCTCAAGGACTTCAAGAGGCAGCAACCTGTCTTGTTGGTGCCCTTGAGGCCTCCCACACCAAGGCCAATGCACTTCACACCAACAGAGCCCGCTCCAGTGCCAGCAGTTGCAAAGCGGACTCCATGAGAATGAACTTGAGCCTAGAGTCTCTTTCTTGCTTTGTCCTGGGCTTGAAACTCTTGCAAATGTGGCAATTGTCTGTACAATGACCTTCGCCCAGACACTTTAAGCAAGAGTCATACGGCTCATCACAGCATGGCCTTTAAGCACTTCGCACACAGCTTGAACTCCTGCGGTCCGGGCTTCCCCTCGCCCTTCCCAGCCAGGGAAAGACTAAAGGGAGAAAAACTCCCTTTTCTTATCTAAACTATTAACATTATCTAAACTAACAAGTAAATAACTTGAAAGACAAAAGAACAACTATGTATACGCACTAAGGGTTGAGACTAACTACGGAGTCAGCGCTCCAGCTACCATCACAGGAGGTAAGAAGGAACTAAGGGAGTGGAGGACTAGCAGGGATATATATGTGCCGATATAGTGGCGCCACTCCAGGGGGCTCCCTGGCTGGCCCAAGAGGTACTGTTAAGGGAAAAAAGCTCTGGAATCTGTGCACGTGGCATGTGCACAGCTAACTAGAATGGACATGAGCAAACACTCAGAGAAGAACCTTTTTCTAAGCAGTTTGTAATCTCTAATATAATGGAGTTCAGTACCTACTGGAAACAGCTCCTTACATGGAAGATTTTTTAACAAAGCCATTCCCTTTGCAAGTGAAATGAGGGCCCTCATGAGTGTACTTATTCCCAATTTACTTCCTCTCCCAACAGTATCTAAGGTGGGTCCTCAAGGCTATTTTTAAAAATATGCTGAGTCTGGATGCATAAATGACAAAGCAAGGAATAGAAATCTGTTGAATGGACATCCACTTGCATTTGGTAAGTGTTTTAACCTCAAACTGAATGTACACTTTATTAAATAATCCATACCTTATGGAGACAACATGTAACAGGCAGTTACCAAGGGAATTCCTGCAGCCCTATGAAAACAGAACAAAAATCTACCACACTTCTAGAATTAATTTATTACCTTCCAACTTTAAACACCTTTAAAGTTCAGCATGGATCTCTTTCCAGAGATGATGGTCTACAGTAGCTGCATCTTGTCCATTGAATGTTGTGTTGCTTACAGTAGAAAGTTCTGGTTCACAAGTATATGTTCACTGTCCCCATTTTGCAATGTGCTGCATCTAACATAATAATAACTTAAAAATGTCCATATTGGGCCAGACCAATGTTCCATCTAGCCCAGTATTCTGTTTTCTGACAGTAGCTGGTGCCAGATGCTTCAGAGGAAATGAACAGAATAGACCAATTTATTATGTGATAAATCCCCTATCTTCTGGTCCCAGCTTCAGGCAGTCACAGGTTCTAGTAGTTTACAACTTCTCTAAAACTATATTCAACAAATGCCTTCGCTTGAGCAAAAAAAAATTTTCAAGCTGACTGAAAATGAAATTCAGAATGATCACTTATTTTGTATGTAAAATGAAACTTCAGTTTAGGAACTGTCCAAACGAGACTGAAAAGACTTAAAACAAAATGTAAGTGCCTTCCTGGATTTGTTCATGGAAATTTTATGCACATAATACTGAAAATGCATTTAATATGATTTTCACTCAGCCAATTTTCTCATTTTCATTTTCTGTACTAGTTCTATACCTGTTATTTTATTCTTGGATAATTATCTGCCTCCCTTTTTTGATTTGGCTATTTTTTTACACAAATCTTGTTTGCAAGGCTTTTTAAGGTTTTGAGATTTTATTCAGGACTATGAAGCCTAGAAGCAAAATAATGTCAGAGAAATACCAGTATTTTAAAATCTTATAGAGATGGCTATAAAATTGAGCATAAATAATAATACCATGACTGTGAATTGTGCTGAGTGAACAAAACTATTGATATTCCTTCTGCCATGAATCGTTTACATTTTCTTTGGCATAAAGGAAGAAAATCACCTCCATACTTCTGTATCTCATGCCATGATAGTAAATTGACAAGGTCCTGTTCAAAGTAATCCAGAAAGTTTATTTCTTGCATATCTGTTGTTCATTATAAAAAGAACATCTGAGCTTTGGGAAGGTCTGATGTCTAGTAATTAGTGTGGAGGAATGGGAATTGGAATCCTGAATAGTTGTGCTAGCTCTGATACTCATTAACTTGGGTAAATTATTTAAGGTTGAATCCTGACTCAATTGAAGTTTATGGGAATTTTGCTATGATTTCACCCAAAATCTCTATGCCTCAATTTACTAAACTGTAAAATATATTCCTGTTTCATAGGTGTGCTGGGATGAGTAATACGTTGTTACTTCTGCAGTGCTTTGAAGATGTGTATTAGCTGCTGTCTATTGAGGAGAAATAGAGGAAGGAGAAAGTTTAAAGTGTAGGGTCTCATACGCAACAGATCTAAAGGACTGAGAAATTCAAACTACAGGTTGAACCTCTGAAATCCAGGACTCTCTGGATGTTGCTGGATCAGAAAGCCACAGTGCCCAGGAGTGCAAGTCCAGACCCCGGGGAGCCCCGGCTGGGCAGGCAGCAGAGGGGCAGCCAGAAGCAAAAGTGGGGCAGTTGGCAAGCCCTATCCCCGCGGAGCCACGGCTGGGTAGGACAGTAGTGGGACCAGCGTGCCCTGTCCTCAGGGATTCCTGGTGGAGCGTGGCAAAAGCAGGGCAGCCAGCAAGCCCCGTCCCCAGGGATTCCCCGTCTGGCAGGGAAGAAGCGGAACCGCTATAGCTGGGGAGCTCTGTCCCTGAGGAGCATCTGTGGGTTGGAGCCCAACTCCAAGCCCTGCAGGCTAGAGACCAGTGGCAGTGGGGCCAGAGAAGAGCCAGCCACAGGAAAGGGGAGCACCCTAGGAGGCCGTAGCAGAGACCTCCCCTGATCTGGCAAATTCCCTCCTTCAGGACAGGTCAGGTCCCAAGAGTGCTGGACAAGGGAGGTCCAACTTGTACTGATCAGAAATTGTCTTGCTTGTACTGAGCTAAGCTACTGTGAAGACTTAGGGTATGTCTACACTTGCACCCTTGTTCGAACTAGGGATGCAAGTGTAGGCATTCGAAATAGTCAATGAAATGGGGATTTAAATATCCCACGCTTCATTAGCATGATCTCGCTGACGCGTTCCTCCGATCAACAGCTGTTTCGAAAGTGAAAGTGTGCGCTGGGACGTGTTAGTTCGAACCAAACTCCTTTTTGAGGAGTAACATTAGTTCGAACCAAGGGGTTTGGTTCAAACTAACACGTCCTGGCGCGCACTTTCACTTTCGAAATAGCTGTTGATCGGAGTAATGCGTCGGCAAAATCATGCTAATGAAGCGCGGGATATTTAAATCCCCGCTTCATTGACTATTTCAAATGCCTACACTTGCACCCCTAGTTCAAACCAGGGTGCAAGTGTAGACATACCCTTAGAATATAATCCTGTGCTTCTTCACTGCTGTAAAAAGTGACTTGGCATATAAATAATCATTTGGATCTGCTTGTGATACCAACAATTCATTGTTTATAAATAGAAAAAGAATGAGCTGGCTAACATTGTTAGCTTGATTTAGCTTTCCTATGACAAAATATTATATTATATTATATTATAACAAAATCTATTATTACTTGCTTTATTAAGGTGATGCCAGCTACTTGGTTTTTCTGCAGTAACTTTTTAAATAAATTGGTCCTTTCTGGGATCCACTTTCAGAAACTCCTCTTATTTACACCAGTGTATATCAGGAGCAGCTCAACTGAAGCAAACGGAATTACACTAATGTAAAACCAGAGTAAGTGAAAGGAAATTTGGGGTTAGCATTTTTGTGATGTATTTCTGGAGAAATGGTGTGACTTGTACTTATGCCAAAGACAGTGGATCACGTTCTCAGACAGTGTGAATTTTCGTAGTGTAATCAATGGAGCTACACTGGATTGTGCCATGCAAAGATCTGGCCTGCAGTTTTTAGTAAAATGCTAATTATTTCAGGGTAAAATGGTAGAAGCCCAGAATTGGAATGGGCCTGAGAAGGTTTTCCCCTTCCTTGTCTCTTCTAAGAAGCAGAACTGATTAATTATGATATCTGTGGTAGTCAAGAAGTTGGGAAGTTTGTTTCTCATGACATTAAGACAGCTGAGAATTTGCTTCACAATGTCTTCACTTTAAATTAATGTAACATGTCCACATGCAACATCAGATTCATGCAGTCTGAATATGCAGAACTCAAACATCCTCCTAGAACTGCTCCAATTGTTGAATGCTGTACACATCAAGCCAGATCTTCAGCTGGTATGAATCTGCATGTGTCATAACCAGGAGAGCTGACCAGCATCTGGAGACGAAGTGGTTAACTAATGTCTTCAGCACCCAGGCAGGTATCGGGTGGTCAGCCAATAACAATGCCAGTAGTAATTTCAAACTGGGAAAGAGGGAGTTTTTATTTTTCCCTCCTTAGTCTGAAAGGCAGAACAATTTATTCCAGGTATTAAGGAAGATAGAAGACACTTCTCTCTCCAAGAACGGACTTCTTACAAGGTGTAAGTAGGGAAAAGTTTAGGTAGTCCATCAGGTTTTATTGTTTTCCTTGTTTGGGAATTTGGAACTAATGTCTGAGTTTGTTAAGTGTGGTTTTTTTCTCTTTTGTAACTAAAGTTTTAGCCCAGGGATTTACCCTGAGTATATCAATTGGTGGCTCTCCCCATCTAGCCACTTTACTATGCTTGCAACTGTAGTTTTGTTCTGATAATAAAAGTTTCTTTTCTTTTTCTAATTAACCAGTACTGGTTGATTTTTTTGTGTCCTGGAAAGTCTATCTGTGGGTCCCCTCTGTTTTTCCAACTCCAAGCAAAACAGAGGTTGGGGCAGAGGAGAGTTTTACCTTAGGGAGGAGGTTTCCCAAGTGATCTCTTCCATGGTTTTCTTGGAATTACTTGGGTGGTGGCAATGGATTTCTCCAAAATCTGGGTATTAGGATTTTGGGGTGAAGTTCTGGCACCAAAGCCTGTAGAGACAAGGTTCTGGGGTGCTCTTGCAGGCCCCCACTTCTGCACTTGGTGTGCCAGAGTGGGGAACAGCCTTGACAGCATGATTACATGATAATTCACAACAGCTGAGTGTTCAGGGCTAGCTGCACCTCTGACCTGTTCAGTGGGCTCTCACTGAGAAATCCTCACCCAGGGTACATCTTCACTACAGAGAAAGATTGAAGTTGACACTGTTGATCTTCCAGGATTCAAATTAGTGGTCTAGTTAAGACAGTCAATTTGAAGTGAGAGGAGCACTCGGGTCAATGCTGGCAACCCTGCTTTCACAAGGAGTAAGGGAAGTCGAAGGAAGAGTGTTCTTCCTTTGACTTCCTGCTGTGTAGACAGCAACAAAAGCCGAGTTAAGCTACTTTGACTTCAGCTACACAATTAACGTAGCTGAAGTTGTGTATCTTAATTCGATTTGGTCCCATAGTGTAGACATACTCCCAGATTTTAGGTTGCAAGCTTTTACTTCCTTGGGGTGGAATCTCAGACTTGTAGACTGGGTTCTCAGGCATGGGCAGCTGGTATAATAGGCCATTGGAAGTTAAGCCTCCCCTGTCCTCTGCCTCTTCCAATGTCTGCTCTCTACCTTCCCCAAGGTTTCTGCTGCGGCCTAGTGAGTCCTGCCTCTCCTTCACTCCACCTCCCCGCTCCCGATGTCCCCGCCAGGCCCCCCTCTCCTCTACCCCCCACTCCTCAAATCCCACCTCACCCCCAGTCTTACATGAGACACCTATCCATCTGCCACATTCCTCCTCAGCTCCCTCTCCTTGGAAGTTAGCGGGGGGCTCAGCTCTGGCCAGTGGCCTGAAGCTCAGGGCTACTGGAGAGGTTTGGCCAGAGCTCCTCTGGCTGGAGGGGGTAGGGGATGGATCTCAGGGCTTTAATGTTGGTGAGGGAGGACTGGAAGGGGCTGAGGAGGGGCAGGGCCTCCAGCAGAAGAGGCAGGGCAAAAAGGAAGTTTCACCCTCCTCCCATGTTCCCAGACTAAAATATCCTGTGTACCAATTATGATTGCTCACCAGTCCTGAATAAAAGTCTTCCCTTCATGAGCTGTGAGCAGTGTGAATACAGAAACTCAACACAGCTTTTTCAAAACACAGCCTGTTTCATCTGTATAGTAGTGTTCAGAAACTATCTACACACAAAACTGTTTTACCAAAAGTTTAGGAACCTCTGGAAATTTGTATTCAATCGGCTCCCATCAATCCCACCCTCTTCAACACCTGTCCCTCCCTCCTTCTCTCTCTCTTATTGTTCTTCATGTGCACAGATTTCTATTAACTCCAAATTTCTTTGTTTCAGTTCTCTCCCCCACGCCTATAGCCCTCCTTCCTGAGGTCATCAGCCAGACAACTGATCTTGGTTTGGAGGCAGTAAAACTTCAAAGGAATTAACACTGGCATTATCCCTTTAAGTACTGTTAATGGAGGGTTATCAGAAATGTTTGCCCATTTTCCTGGTTATGTGCATACCTGAATTAACCCCTAATTATCATATAACAAAAGACACCAACAATTAACAGAGATGCGCATATAATATTTATCACATCCTTCACACTGGAATGGACTCCTTGTTCTTTGTCTCCCAAGATATTCTGTCACTTTTTGAAACTGATAGCACATCTCTATAATACTATTACTGTTAATTACAACCGCAGAGTATCAGGTGTTTTTCTGCAGAAACTTCAAAATCATTTCAGATTACATATTACTACATCACTACATTAACTGAAATAGCATTTAATGGATACAAGAGAGCAGAATGAAATAGCATTTTCTAATAAAATTCAGGTGTATTGAATAAAAAACGTATCAGAGGGGTAGCTGTGTTAGTCTGCAAAAAGAACAAGGAATCCTGTGGCACCTTAAAGCCGAACAGATTTATTTGGGCATAAGCTTTAGTGGGCAAAGATCCACTTCATCAACAAAGCGGTTCTTTGCCCATGAAATCTTATGCCCACATAACTCTGTTAGCCCTGGTCTACACCAGGGAGTTATTTTGAAGTAACTCTCCTTATTTCAAAACAATAAGCAGAACATCCACACTACCAACTCTATTATTTCGAAATAATGGGATGGTTATTCAAAATAATAACCGCTGTTTTCCATGAGGAATAATGCTTATTTCAAAATTGTTATTTTGAACTAGCATGAGGGTAGATGCTTAGCTGCTGCTATTTTGAAAGAGGCCCCTCTCAGCTGCACTTGTGACCGCTCTGGCCATACCTGCCATCTCCACTGCTCCCCTCCTCCAGGCTGCAGAAAAAGGGCTCTTGCAGAAAAAGACCTCTGCCAGCCTCATGCCACACCTCAGCACCACAGGAGCCATGGCCTACACCAGCGCTTCCTCTGAGCCCCCCATGCCTGACAGCACTCCTGCAGCACTCTCGGCTCCCTCTGTCCAGGGATGCAGCAGAACACCGGCCTGGACTAGTGCAGAGATCCTGGATCTTATCGAGGTCTGGAGCGAGGAGACCAACCTCCAGGATCTCCACAACAAAAAGCACAGCACTGGCTGCTTGTAAGTCCTGGTTAGCCGTTCAGCCTCTGCTGCCCACCCTGTTAGGAATGTCTCCCCCTTGCTCTCACAGAGGTTGTGGAGCACACAACAGGCCTCCACCACAAAGGGGATGTTGCACTTGCTGAGGTCCAGGCAGGTGGGGAGAATCCTGAACCTCCCCTTCAAGCAGCTGAACACACACTCCACAACCATGCAGCATCTGCTGAGCTTGACATTGAAGTTCTCCTTGGTGGTCCAGGCTACCCGTGTAGGGCTTCATCAGCCAGGGGTAGGCTGCATTGCCCAGGATGCACATAGGCATGTCCACCTCCCTGACCCTGATGGTGCAGTCAGGGAAATAAGTGCTGGCATGCATCTTCTGGAACAGTCAGGCATTCTGGATATGCGGGTGTTGTGCTCTTTCCCCGATCACCCAACGTTGATGTCTGTGAACCGACCCTGGTGGTCCACCAGGGGGCAGGTTGCAGATGGGTGTCCTCTCACCTGAGGGCAGGAGCGAGCCACTCACAGAGCTCCAGGAAGGTAGCCTTCCACATGTGAAAGTTCTGGAGCCACTGCTGGTCATCCCATTGCTGCAGGATGATGCAGTCCCACCAATTGGAACTCGTATCCCTCTACCAGAAACACCTTTTGACAGTGTCCAGTGGGATTAGAGGCATTTGCAGCAGCAGGAGCACCAGGACCCGGGTGAAGGGCCTCTCTGGTTGGGACTGGTCGTCGATCTGCTAGAGCAGCATGCAGGCAGTAGGGACAAATTACGCCATGAGGTGCAGCATGAGGCCCATGAACATGGAACTGCTTTGCAACAGCACTGGCTCCATGATGTCAGTGCTGTGGCATCTGCATGGGCAACCAGAGCACATTCAATTTGTTTGGTGTCCCACGAGGAGCACGCAGTGTAGGAGTAGCATGTGAGATGCAGCTGCAGAGAGGAGCCCCTAAAAGCACGTGTCTCAGCAAGCCTCAGCAAGCAGCCACAGGAAGTGTCCACCCTCCTGGTGCCCTCCCCAGCGTGCTTCCAGGGCCTCTAAGTGCGAGGCAGGCTCCAGTCAGTATGAACACACTATTTTAAAAGAATTCTGACTTATTTCGATGCTGACTTATTTCAAATAGTATGGATGCACTATTTCGATTTTGTTATTTTGGGAGTTATTATTTTGATTTTACTTATTTTGAAATTTTTCAAAATTATTTCCTAATGTAGACATGCCCTTAGCCTTTAGGTGCCAAAGGACTCCATGTTGAATAAAAGAAGTCACTGGAATTTCCATTTAACATTTGGGCTAATAATAGAATTCTGTCTTAGACTGACAATGATTAAAAAGAAAAAAAATGAAACAAGATAATATGTATGGGAAGCCTTTGTGAAAAAAAATTCAAGAACAGTTGATCCTTACTCAAAGATAACCCTCATAATTCTAGAAAGGTCAGTGTTCAAATGTGATACATACAGTAAATGTTGGCCAGACTTTTTCCCCACTATGATTGAAGTAAGGCAGTTATCACTCCGCTGGATTTGGTGTTTTATTTTTCTTTTGGTTTTGATACTCCTTTATTTCCCTTCTGTGCACATTTAAAGTTGTCCTGCATCCAACATGCACGCACATGTATGTGCACACACATATGCTGGCGTGAGAACAATTCCAGAGTACCTTTGTGTCAGTAATCAACGTGTACGGTTTGCTTTTGTGTAAATTATATAGCAAGAGTCATGCTGTCTGAAAACTCAAAGGAGCAAACCATTTGAAAATAGGGTCCTTGCTATTAGACATGAGGCTGAGACAAAACACCTGAACTTGGTCTGAACTGAATGTGAAGGAGAAAGAAAGTCTGCAACTTTATAAAAAATTGCAAAAAGTAAACAAGTGGGGCTTGGGTAAGGGTATCAAGCAAGGAAGCTATGAACTGGCAGCCACCCAGAAAGATGAAGTAGAAACCTTTTAGGCTTTTCTCTGCCCATAAGCACTGTAAATGGCTAAACTAATTTATTTGAGATTTATCCTACTCCCTGCAGGCCACAGAGAAAAAATGGACCTTGCAGCATACTCTGAATTTAACAAACTTGGCAAGTCCCTACTTCAAGAAAGCATCCCTGTTTAGTATAGCACTTATGCATGTGCTTTAGTCCCATTGGGTTCAAATGGGTCTATGGACATGCTTAAATGCTGTCCTGAGTAGGGCTCAGTGCAAGCATATGACTTAAGTTATCTCTGCACTAAAAGCAGCTACTGTGGCAAAACTACAAAACTTTAGCCATAATACAGATGCTTCCTGAATAAATTGAAGGGGATTTTCCCCATGATGTAGTTAAGCTACCTCTCTGAAAGATAGTAACTAGGTTGACAGAATTCTTCCCTCAAACTAACTGCTTCTCCAGTGAGGATTAGGTCAACTTAACTACAAGTCATAAGGTACAAAATGTTCACAATCCTGAGCTATAGATCTAGGTTGACCTAATTTTTAGGTGTGAACCAGGTCTAAATTCTTTGCTGAATCTGAGCCCTATGTGAGGAACAGTATGGGTGCATCTACACTGCACCCATAACTCAACATAAGCTATGCAATTTGAACTACGCAAATTGGGTAGCTTATTTAGAGTGTGTTTCTAAATAAACCGCTATTCCAAAATGTTCCTTAATCCTCATGGAATAGGGTTTACAGCAACGTAGGAATAGCAAGCCCGTTATTTTGAAAGCTGTTTCAAAATAATGAGCTTGTTTAAAAGATGTGGAATAACTATTTTTGGGATACCAGAAGTATCCCAAAATAGCCTCCCAGTACAGACGTACCCTATAAGCTCAACTGAATAGCAGTGAGTACTCTATCAAAGCAAGTTAATGTTTATAATATTCCTTCTTAGTATCCTATTTTAGCAAGCCAGAGTGCTACAGGATCACTAAGCCTTTAACAATACAAAATTTTCAATAAGAATGTTTTGATAGGACCCTCTCTGGAAATTAAGTAAATGTAATTAGGACATGGGTGTGCTAATATGGTAAATCGGGTGTAATGGCGTGAGAGACACCTATACAGCCATTAGCAAGTAGCAATATGAAGTATGTACTGCGTATGCACAGTTTTCTGTTTCAATCAACAATGAAATATTCAGGATTTTGCATCTGGTTGACTTCAGTTTTACTGTGACTATTAGGGTATGTCTACACTAGCCCCCTAGTTCGAACTAGGGAGGCTAATTTAGGCATTCGAAGTTGCAAATGAAGCCCAGGATTTAAATATCCTGGGCTTTATTTGCATCTTCCCGTCCGGGCGCCATTTTTAAATCCCCCTAGTCCGAACTAACTGCCCGCGGCTACACGCGGCAGTCAAACGTTAACTCGAACTAAGTCCTTAGTTCGAGTTAACTGTTACACCTCCTTCCACGAGATGTAACAGTTAACTCGAACTAAGGACTTAGTTCGAGTTAACGTTTGACTGCCGCGTGTAGCCGCGGGCAGTTAGTTCGGACTAGGGGGATTTAAAAATGGCGCCCGGACGGGAAGATGCAAATAAAGCCCAGGATATTTAAATCCCGGGCTTCATTTGCAACTTCGAATGCCTACATTAGCCTCCCTAGTTCGAACTAAGGGGCTAGTGTAGACATACCCTTAGAGCACTGCCATACCTTTTTGCAATGTCTTTATGAAATTGTAATAAGTGGTTTTGTTTCAAGGGCAATGCGGCCCTGTTTTGTGATGCAACTCAGTAACAAAATGTCCTTTTTAATAAACACAGGTTCTAAAGAATACTGATATTTTATAATTGGTGGACTGTGCATGATGGAGCCATACCCTGCATACCTCTCCCAATATAATACTATAGGATATAATCTAAAAATTGTTTCATGAAGTGGTAATTAGTTTTCAGTTTCCTTACTGGATGCCATAAAGGAAAATCTTCTACTTGTGACTTCTCACTACTACTTCTGGCCTGTGACCCCCTCAGCAGTCTGTCCCTATTCTGCAAAGCATTTAAGCACATGCTTAACTTTGGACAGATATTAAGTCCTTTAGACTTCAATGGGATTCAGGCATGTGCTTAATGGGATTTAGGCATGTGCATTTGCTGAACTGGGTCCTGTATGCACAGTGCATTAGTGCTGTGTTGCTCCCTCTTCCATCTTAGGTGCAGTTGATGAGGAATGGTGTGAAGTTGGCAGTTGGTCTAGAAACCAGAAGTAGCTTGAATTTAATAGCTACATTTTTAAGAGCAACAGAAGGATAATTTAAATAAAAAGTTTATCACGACTTTTATTGGTAATGTTAAAATTGAAACTGAAACCTGGAATTCTAATTAACATATATGGATTCATTGTAGAGTCACTCTGGATTTCTATACCAGAATGCAAGAGTCATTGGCTCACTGTGTAACATCGGCAGACCTGCTAATGGAGGAAGGTTGGGGAGGGGGAGAGAGGGCAATTGCCTCGGGGCCTTAAAATCACGATTGGAGCATGAGATGGAGTGCTCCAGGCAACTTTTAGGGCTGCCTGGGGAGGTGGGGGTGCCATGCCATGTGGTCCAGGCAGCTCTGAGGATGGGGTGGGGTGTAGGGTGTGCCTCGGTTCTGGCGGTGCTGAAGTCTGGCTGCCTCAGCTCTGCCCCTTCCACCCAAGGCCTCACCCCCTTCCAGCAGCACATATCCACCCCTCCTACTTTGCCCAATTACCCACTGAGGCTGTCAGCTCCCCTGGACATTGGCTATGTCACTTCACCCTGCTTCAGTCCCATTGATTTCAAAGTTTAGACCATGTTTAAGAACACAGTTAAATTACCTCTTAAACTGGAGTTTGCATTTCTACATCTTCACTTGTAAAATGAGGATGATAATGCTTGTCTTTGCATGTGATGGTCTGAAATTGTTTTACAGAGTGTTATTTATTTTCTTTGTTTTTTATGTAACACTCATTGTAAAGTTAACATTTGATTGGAAATATTTTGTCTGTAGTTTTTACTAGTGTTGTGCTTTTATAGACAACCAACACAGACTCCCACTAGCCCTGCCTCTTAAAAATTATTTTGTTACATTTTAGCCCAAAATTCTGAAAACAATTCTGACTGCATTAGTCACAATATTGCAATGTATGGGATGCGTTGGCCACATTAGTCATATCATGTTGTATTGTATCTGATAATGTTCCATAACGTGACTTCCTGTGTGCCTGATTCAGTGCATCACCCAGGGAATTTGAACGTAAAAGGCTTTTTCTACAAATGAGGGTTAAAAATATCTTATTTTAAAAAAATACAAGAGACTACATTTTTTCATAAAATTTTATTATTATTTGAGAGTACTGTTACCAGCAATATCTTTTATCCTTCCAAAGAAAAGGGCTGTAGGTAGATAAGATCCAGCAAATTCTTCTGCATCCTTCATTAACTTCATTGCTTCCACATATTTAAGTCATTCATTCAGTTTTTGTAAAATAGAGCTTTGAGACATCATCTGATTTGTCTTATTTTAAAATGTGCTCACTTATTATGAACATTCATCACCTTAAAAACTAAGGTGCTGCAGGACTATTTGTTGTTTCCTTTTTTCCAGTTACAGACTAACTCAGCCACCCCCGGAAGCTTATTATAAACAACCAGGATTGAATTTCATGATCAGCTAGGGTTCTTCAGAGATAATTTGCCAAAAACTCAGTAGCTTTGGGTTGGACAAACACTAGAATTCTACTTCCTCGGCGGGTTGGGGGGAAGCTATCAGTTCAGCACTTCATCATTACATGGCAATGTTCCTATCTCCTTTCAGAGAATGCTTTCCTTTTGGGTAGGACCTATCATTCAGTATAGCATTTTGCGTATCTTTTTCCAATACTTTTGTCAGAAGAGGCTTTTTGAAATTTGGCCTGTCTAGGCTGGGCCAAATTTTGGAAAAAAACCCTCTTTCGAAAGCCCTTGTTCCTTGTGGAACGAGGAATATAGCAAAAAAAAGCGGAAGCACAAATGCATCTCCTGGATACGGCAGAGGGTTTTTTGGGATTTTCCCCCGCAATCTAGCTGTACCCTATGATAGCAAACACTAATTTGGAAATTTCATAGATACACAGGACTTGTCAGTTAGCTACCTGAATTCAGAAGTAGCCATAATCTATCTGGACTGTTTCTGCCAACCTGTAGGTTAGGGGTCTCAAACGAATGGTTTGTGAGTCATCTAGAGATGGAACATTTTTGCAATCCAGCCCAGGAGTTGCAGCATCCTGGGGAGGATGTGCCATACCTGTCTCCCAAGTCCTGCCCCTTGTCACCGACACCCTGCCCTATCCCCACTGTCTTCCTAGAGATGCGGCCTTAGGGATTACCAGGGGACCTGGTGCAGGGTGGCAGCAGCGGCTGGGCACTGCTATACACTTCCCAGCAGCAAGAGCTAGGGGGAAGCAGAGCGCACTCAATATGTGCATTGCCACCACAGGGAGTGGGGAGGAGTCTGACAACTGCTGTCACCCTGCAACAGGCCCTCCCCATAATCCCTGTTCTCACCTGTGATTCTTCCATGAATTCAATAGCATAGGTAAATTATGAACGTTGCAAGCAGCCAGCATTATTAATAGGGCTGTTGATTAATCACAGTTAATTCATGTAATTATTTCTTCATTCACAATCCATTTGCTAATTTATTAATCATGATTAACTGTAATGTTAAACAATAGAATATCAACTGAAATGTACTAAACATTTTTGGATGTTTTTTCTACATTTTAAAATATATTGGTTTAAGTTACAACAAAGAATACAAAGTGTACAGTGCTCACTTTATATTACTACTAGAAGATATATCCTGGTGTGATTCAGGTTCTTCACTCAATTAACTTTTGTTTTTGGAAAATTAAATTGAAAATGTACACTGGGGTGGGCAATGATTTTAATGGGGGGGCCACTCCAAGATTTTGGTAAATGGTCAAGGGCCACATTTCTATGGAGGGGTGAGGGTTCTGGGATGGAGGTGAGTGCAGAAGGGAGCTTGAGATAGGAGACTGGGGTGCAGGGAGGGAATGTGGGATCAGAGAGGGAGTTTGGGTGAAGGACAGAGTTGTAATCTGGACCATGGACTTGGGGTGCAGGGTCGGAGAGGGGATATGGGTGCAGGAGAGGATTCTGGCCTGGGGGAGGTGCAGGTTCTGGGAGGGAGTTGTGACCTGAAGGAGGTGGGGAGAGGGGATACAGAGGGTTTGGGTGTTGATTTGGGTGAGGAAGAGGTGATGGTCTGGGGCAAGGATTCGGGGAGAGAGACGAGGTGGGGTGCCAGATGCAGGCTCTGGCTGGGATGCGCTTACCTAGCTGGCTCCCAGACAGTAGCCCTGCAAAAACCTGAGGCATGCTCCCTGCTGCAGGCTTGTCAAAATGGCTTGTTGCTCCACGTGGCTCTGCTCTGGGCAACGCAGGGCAGGAGGAAGGAGGCTTTGCACACAATCAGCTCCTATTGGCTGGAAACTAGCCTATGGGAGCTGAGAGATTTTGCTGGCGGACAGGGACAGCATCCACCCCTGATGTACATGATTCATTTAAATGGTTGCTCTGGGGTGGGGCTGGGATGAGGGTTCAGTATGCAGGCTGCCCCAGGGACAAAAGACTACCCCAGCCCTTTCTCATCAACCAGCTTAGGGACAGGTAAGAAGCACCTCTTCATAGCTGCTGCAACTCCAGTGGGCACAGCTGGGGGAGGGGTGCATGTTCTCTACCTGGGGCAGGTCCAGGTTCATCTGCCCCTGCACTCCCTTGCCAGAGTGAGGAATGCAACAAACTGTGTACTTTCCCCTTGCTCCCTGACAAAGGGTTCCAGCCAACAGTGTCCCCATACAAACTGGGGAGGGAAGCTTCAGCCCCCGCACCATCCCTAAAGAGTGTGGGTGTAGAAGGCTTGGGGATGGGGGAGTTCCACCTCCAACCAGCAGCTTTCACCTGCCTGCTTTCTCTGTCTCTTTTCTAAGATAGTATGGTTTTCTGAGAAGAAATTCCATTCCAAGCACATCCCATTTTTCTGGCACACCTTACCTTGCTTTAAGTTATGACAAGAGGAAGCTGTATGCTGAATTTAGTAGTCCTAGCTCTTACAATTTAGGAGGAGTTCTTGAACAGACAGATGGACGAACAGACAAACTCTCTCAGATACATAGATTTTTATTACAAATATTTGTACTGTAAAATGATAAAAAGGAATACTATTTTTCAATTCATGTGATACAATTACTGCAGTGTAGTCTCTATATCATGAGAATTTAACTTACAAATGTAGATTTTTTTGGTTACAAAACTGCACTCAAAAACAAAACAATGTCAAACTTTAGAGCCTACAAATCCACTCAATCCTACTTCTTGTTCAGTCAATCCTAAGACAAACAAGTTTTTTTGCATTTACGGGAGATGTGCTGTCTGTTTCTTATTTGCAATGTCACCTGAAAGAGAGAACAGATGTTCGCATGGCACTTTTTGCAGCCAGTCTTTCAAGGCATTTATGTGGCAGATATGCTGAACATTCTATATCCCTTCATAATTCGACCACCACTGCAGGGGGCATGCTTCCATGCCGATGATGCTCATTACAAAATTTTTAATTAAATTTCTGACTGAACTTCTTGGGGGAAAATTGTATGTCTCCTATTTGTTTTACCTGCATTCTGTCATATATTTCATGTTATAGCAATCTTGGATGGTGACCCAGCATGTGTTGTTCATTGTAAGAACACTTTCACAGCAGATTTGACAAAATGCAAAGAAGGTACCAGTGTGAGATTTCTAAAAAACTTGAGCATTAGGTTAAAGAATCTGAAGTGCTGTCAAAAGTCTGAGAGGGACAAGGTGTAGAACATGCTTTTGGAAGTATTAAAAGAGCAATATTCCAATGCTGCAACTACAGAACTTGAACCTCCAAAAAAGAAAATCAAACTTCTATTAGTGGCATCTGACTCAGATGCTAAAAATTAACATATGCTGGTGCGCACTGCTTTGAATCATTATTTAGCAGACCCCATAATCAGTATGGACTCATGTCATCTGGAATGGTGATTGAAGCATGAATCTTTAGCACATCTGCCATCTAAAAGTCTTGTGATCCCGGCTACAACAGTACCATGCAAATGTCTATTGTCACTTTCAGTTGACATTGTAATCAAGAAGAAGACAGCCAAATTTGTAACCAAACTTGTTTGTTTGAGTGATTTGCTGAATAAGTAGGACTGAGTGGACTTGTAAGCTTTCAAGTTTAACATTGTTTTATTTTTCAATGCAGTTATTTTTTGTACATAATTCTATATTTATTAGTGAGTAGTTGTAACTATCAAACCATTATATCATTATTTCCAATTATTAGTAATGCACCTACCTCAAGGATTACCACTGTAATCCTTGTCTCTAGATTAATTATGAATGGGCAGCCTGCTCCCTTTCTCCATTCATAAGTGTGCATGCTTTCCAGAGCAGGGCTTTAACTGATCCAAACCCCGCAATCTCATGTAAGTTGGCAATTTTAGGATTAGCAGCTCCACAACTTCGTGGGTAAGAGCCTATATAATTGAATGGGAGGCAGCCAACAATGAAACACAAAGATCTGACCATTGCTAAGGGATGGGACAATACTGGTGATTCTGGTGATGTGAGTTGCTTGAAAATATGGAGGCGCGCTATACTATGTGAACAATATGTGCTGCTTGCTTCTTCTACGTAGTGCTAAATACACCTGTATTCTCAAATCTCTGCCTCTACACCTTGTAACATCACTGCAATACAGAGAATGATGGATTGCTGCTGTGGGACATTCTAGAAAATAATTCTATTAACGCTTTTTGACAAACCATAAGAGCACAGAAATCATTGCTGGTGTCCACCTGATTCTCCTCACCACATCAATCAACTTATACAGAACAGCAAAATAATGTATCCTGTTTTCCTTCACTTTGCCTAGAATCTATTCATATCAGAGCCTGATGGGAAAATATGAGTTAAAGGACTCCCTGGTACCATGTCCCCTGCGAAAAAAAGCAAGTGCCTGGTAGAGAAGAGCAAGAAGCAATGCAGAGTCCAGGGGACTTGCAGATCCCAGAAATCTGTAGGTTTCGGAGTGGGGATCCCCTGTTGCCCACACACAGTGTGGAGGGAGAGAAACTTCACAACTAGTGGAAGAATAAATTGAAAATGCATGAGAACAAACTGGAAACTCCCCTACTTTTCCCTTGAGGAGTGCTTGTTATTCCTACTGAGGCTGTGTCTACACTAGCAAGGTTTGGTGATGAAACTGCTATCGACAGGCAGGAGTCGCCAAAACTGGAAACCCTTCAAACCAGTTTTTCTGGTACCCACTGTCAACAACTCATGGACATGTATGCAGTTCCCTCACTGACAGAAAGAGCAAATGATTGTGGGCATTCATCCCACAGTGCTTTGCATCACCTTCACATGCTAAACACTATGGGAATGTTCAAGGTAGCACTAGGCATGATGGGAATGTGAAAAATGTCCCATCAGCCATCTGTTTTCTTCCCAGATGTCATTGGGTTTTCTGGATTTCGTGTCAACTGAAGCAATAGAAGCAAGAAAACATGGACCCCAGCAGTGTTCCCTCTAAGCTGCAAGGCAGCACAGCTTCACAGGTAATTAACCAGCCCTGCTCAGTCAGTCAGCTCTGTGCATGGAACCCTGAGACTCTGACTGGGCGGGGCTGATTAATTACCTGAGAAGCTGTGTTGCTGTGCAGCCTAGAGGGACCCCAGCCTTCTGGCAGCATATCTATTTATTGACCTAGTAGCAGATGATGATGATGATGAATACTCCTCAGATTCAGATTCAGAGTCTGATTCATCAGAATTACAGGACGATGAATTGAAATATAATTTTCTCATGGCAGACGAGATATACTCATTGAATCATCACTTTTGGGCTAGGGAAACCAGCTCCAAGTGGTGAAAACCGCATTGTCATGCAGGTATGGGATGAAGAACAGTGTCTAGAGAACTTTTGGATGCGTAAAGCAACCTTCCTGGAGCAGTGTGCTGAGCTGGCTCATGAACTGCGACACAAGGACACCCAAATGAGAGTGCTCTCATGCTTGAGAAGCATGTGGCCATTGCTTTGGGAAAGCTGGACACTCCAAATTGCTACTGTTGAGTTGTGAATCAATTTGGAGTAGGCAAGTCTACTGTCGGGGCAGTATTTCTGCAAGTGTGTGAGGCAATATATGACATTTTGCTGGACAGGACAGTGACTCTGGGAAATCTGGATGATATAGTGACTGACTTTGCTGAAAAGAGCTTTCCTAAGGTATCAGGGCAATAGATGGGACACACATCCCCACTATAGCACCACCCCCACCTCACCTCAGAGTACATCAATCATAAGGGGTACTTCTCTATGGTGTTTCAGGAGTTTGTGGATCACCATGGGCATTTCAGACATAAATGGTGGGTAATCTGGGAAGGTACATGATGTACGCATCTTCATGAACAGTGGCCTGTACAGGAGGCCGCATGCTGCCACTTTCCAAATCAAACATTTGCAGTAGGGCATGTGGAAATGCCCATAGTGATCCTAGGTGACATGGCCTACCCCTTGCAGCCCTGGTTCATGTGGCCTTACATGGGGCACTTGGACAGCCGTAAGAAGCTGTTCAACAGCAGGCTAAGCCACTGCCGAATGGTTGTTTGATGTGCCTTTGGCAGACTGAAAGGGAGATGAAGGTGTCTCCATGGCAGGCTGGACCTTTTGGAGGATCAAATCCAGAAGGTGGTGGCAGCATGCTGTTGCTTACATAATTTCCGTGAGAGTAAGGTGAACTGTTTCCCTGTGGGTGGAGCACTGAGGTACGGCGTTTGGACTCACACTTTGAACAGACAGACACTCAAGCTGTGAAAGAAGCACATAGGTTGGCCATCAATATCAGGGAGGTTCTGAGAAACGTTTTTAACAATGAGGAAGCCTGGGATTTATGCGTGTTGGTGTTGTAAGCGAAGCATTCAGGCCAGAACATTTGGTGTGGGTTGCTTAACACAAAATAAAAACTCATGGAAACATTCATGACATTTGTATTTTACTGTATTTTAAAACCTCACAGCTGTACTAACGTCCAGCTGTCATCACTGGGTTCACAGGGAGTGGAGCATAAGGGGAAAAAAAACAATGCTGGATTGCAAGGGTGTTCAGTGAAGGTAGGGCTGGGGGAGACAAGCCCCCAGCCTCACCCCCCCCCAGCGCCTCCTCCACTGAGGCCCGGCCCCCCCACCAGAGCCAAGCCACCTCCCCGCCCCCCACCACCACAGGAGGGGAGGAGGGTGGGTGGGTGTGCATGCCACAGCCTCCACAAACCCGGGGCACAGAGAGGGTAGGCAGCACATGGCTCCAGCCTCCCCACCCCTGGAGCACAGAGATGATGGGCTTCCCCGGCCCCGGAGCACGGGGAGGGAGAAGGGCATGTGCACCCACACTCTGGCCCTAGAGCACAAGGAGGGAGGAGGACGCATGGCCCCAGCCTCCCCGGCCCCAGAGCATTAGGAGGGCGGGTGCTGGGGGCAGCAAAGCTCCCCCCCAGAACACCTATAATAGGCATTGTGGGGGCAGTGTGGGTGCGGCCAGACTGGCAGGTTAGGAAGGTTGTGCCTTCCCCTACCTATTGACTCCCCTGCTGGATTGGGATGAATGTGTTGAGGAAGAAGAGGTGCTTTGCAGAAATGCACCTTTGCACCCATGTATTATGATGTGGGGGCGGGGAGGGGTAGAGGCATAGCAAAAGAGGTATGGGTGGGAAAAGAGGGATGGCTGGGAGGCCTTATGTTATGGTCTCTATTATTGTTCATTAGTATTATACTCCTCAGTATGTCATTTTGATCCAATATTAGCTGGAGCCTGTGTTCAGTGATCTTCTGTCTTTGTTCACTGACTCTATCTTCTCTCTGTTGCTATATGTGCTCTGTTTGCTCTCATTCCCTAACTCTTTGCTCTCTCTCCTTAACTTTTTGGTCCCTTTCCACAGCTTGTCTTTGTTGTCTTTTCTCTGACTGAGCAGAGGAATGACCTAGCAAATCCTTCACCAGATCATCATGCATCCCTGGCTTTTTTTTTCTCAGTTGCTGTACTTTGTCCAAGATGGCGGACTCCTCAAAATCTAGTCTGAAAAAGTAACTATTCACAACACAGTAACTGTACTGTTCATGATAAAATTGTTACAGTTCCATCTGTAATATGCATGGCCTGGGAAAAAAATCCCATTTTGTTAAATCTTCTGGGAATCAAGCAAACCTTTGATCTGCAGACACATCTGTATCATGGTGAGGGTTTTGTTTGTTTGTTTTTTTAATTTGGGGATGAAGTGGGAAGAAGTTTTAATTATAACGCTTCCAAAGTACAGTCTGCAGTTGTGCAGCACTTGTACAAGGAAACAATTTTTAATTATCCTACTCTTGTCCACAGGCTGCAATAACTGACATATCCCTGCTGAAGGTTAACAAGCAAACTCAGGCTAAGCTTTTGGAACGAGTGTGGGGATCTCTGGTCCTTATGCAGCCAAATTGTGTGCTGCCTTAGTTTGGGAAAGTGTCTTAGCAGCGGGGCAAGAAAAAGACAGCCCTGTCATGAAATCTCTGAGACAAAATTAATAAGTACATCGGGTGAAACTTTGACACCATTTCCAAAGAAAATTCTATTGCTATCTGTGCATGCATCAATGCTGTGTTTGGCCACAGTGAAATAGTCATCCTGTGTGGCCCCACTTCCCTGACTGCATAGACCGCCCCGCATGGCTGCCCATTCAGCCCCCAACTCAGCCTGCCTGCACAGCAACTGCTTGCCAGGGAACCACCTCCATCCCCCCTCCCATGGCTGAAGCGCCAGCCTGCTCAGCCAACAAACCCGCCTGCCTGCACAGCAACATACTCTGCGTCCCTTCCACCACTACCGCATGCAGTGTCTCTTCCACCATGAGTTGCTGAGCATTCTCACAAATATCATTTGGGAATGATTCCTCACTGTAAGGCACACAGATTGAAACCAGATTGACCCTCGCCTCCTGGCCCTCTTCAATCTCTTCATCAACCATTGTCTGTTGTGTATCTGGGACAAGTATTTCTTGATCTCTTCTCCTCTGAGAATTATCCATGATGTCCTTGGGTTTGGTTGTGAGGTCCCACCCAGAATTTCGTCCATCTCTTTATAAAACCAGCATGTTTTGGGTTCAGCACCAGACCAACTGTTTGCCTCCTTTGCCTTGTGATACACCTGCTGGAGCTTCTTGATCTTGGCTTTGTTTTGTAAGGTGTCTCGCTCATACCCCTTGGCACACAGGGCTCAAGAAATTCAACTGTACATGTCTCAGTTCTTACAGGTCACTTGCAGCTCCAATTACACCAAATCTTCACCCTAATCTTCACACCAATTAGATCCAAAAGATCTGCATTGCTCCAAGAAGGGGAGCGTTTGGGTCTAGAGCTGCAACCCCTGTTTCATGAAGATGCAATGAGGACTACCACCCAATGTGCCAAGGAGAACAGAAAATGGATTTAAATTTCCTGAGGTTTGCAGGGGGAGGGGAGCATTTCTTTACCTGTAAACATTACATGGCTGAAGGGCAGCCAAGTTCAAGTTGATTCCAGAATGGTTAAACAGGACATTGTAGGATACATGCTGGAGTCCAATAAACTTGACAAAAAACCTGCACGGTACATACTTTGTGATTGTCAACAGTGTTCTGACAAGTCCCTCACAGAGATGGAAGTTTTCTGTCGTGAAAAACAGCTGCATGTCACAACATTTGTTGCACTGTAATGTGGATGCTCAGAAAGTTTTTGTCATTCAAAGGTACTTGACAGAATGTGCCAGTATAGACAAGGCCTTAGGCTTAGAGGAACAGACCTATTATCTCTGTTTTAAGGTTTGCTCCTCCTTGCCTTATCTGCTTTTCTTGTCTCCTAGGCTAAGGATGACTGGAAAAAATAATTCCTATTTTCAATATATATATATACACACACACACACACACACACACACACACACACGTCTCATATTTTTCACAAAAAACAAACCAGCAGCAACAAAAAATCTACACTGAAGCGCTAGCTATTCCGCATCTTTTGGGCAGGCCCATTATTTCAAAATATAACAGTCTCGCTATTCCGACATCCCTATAAACCTCATTCCATGAGGAGTAAGGGGCATTTTGAAATAACAATTTATTTTGAAATAAGTGCTGTGTAGACAGAGCCAAATTTTGAAATAAGCTATTTAGAAATTGACTTGAAATAAGCTATGAATTTGCATAGCTCAAATTGCCTAACTTATTTCGAGCCACAGGTACAGTGTAGACTCACGCAGGGAGAGCACCAGAATACCCAATAGATTGGAGACTCACCTGGGATGTGGGAGGCCCACATATATGTCCCTGTTCTGGCCCAATTAATATTTAGGAAACTCTAACTCAGAGCAGGTCTTCCACATTCCAAATGAGAGCCTTAACCATTGGGCCATTCTAGAGTGTGACACTCTTACTTTCTCTCTCTTTTTTGTTCATTTAAAAACAATTTTTACTTTACTACTACTACCACTATCACCTCCACCTGGAATTCCATCTAGATTTCTGAAACCTCCTTGATGAAAAATTTGTTCAGTCTGATATGTTTCCATGACAAGTCTGTTTCATCAAAAAAATTCCCAACCAGCTCTACTACTAACCTTGTATTCTGTCTCTGTCTGATGAAGACTGCAGAGCGGAACCAATGTCTTTTTATTTTTTATCTGTGTTAAGGCAACACACAAAGATATGGTATGTAGAAATACTTACAAATATTACAGCAGAGTCAGAAAAAGAAGAACCTGTGTTTGTGTCCCTCTTTAGTTACGGCCAGATTTTCCACACAGTTCAACTGCCAATACTCCCCATTTAGACCCCTGAATAAGATGGCAAGATTTTCAAAAGCTTTCAGCCCCCTAGAGCTTCCATTGTCCCCAGCGACAGCTAAAATCTGGCCACTTTATTTAACTGCCTAAACAGGAGCTGTGGATTATCTGGATCTTTACTTAGCAGAGCTACAGCCCAAGAATTTTTTAGCCAAAATAGAAGGTTAAAGTTGAGTCTTGGGTAAATGAGCTCTTGGAAGTTAATACTTCAGTGCTTGAAACTGCTGCAGCCAGCTGTAAGATGTGTAACAGTTCTTTTAAATCATTACTGCTGTCAGTTTGAAAATGCCATGGTGTAAAGTTTACAAGCTCTTTCTGTTAGAAAATCAAGCACTAGAGCTACTCTACTTAAGGGTCTGTCAGCACTCCATTCCATTATCAGACTTTTCTTGTAGCATTAGAAAGATATTAATATTCTAGCTGTTTTGAATCATATTGCATTGAAATTGCTACACAGACTGTCGGCAGAGATGGTATTTAGATTTATTTTTTACAAAACAAAGTCCGACCACTTTTGATCTAGTGCTTGATTTTAAAATATCTAATATGCAGAGGTACAGGTGCTTTTCTGCCTTCTAGATTAAAAACAATTACAATATATCAGATGACATGCAATCAGATGGAAAATAAAATGTAGTCATAGCTTTGCTGTTTGGAAATCATCCAGACATTCAGATTAGAAAACACTCACAGCAGAAACCTTGTAAGTGCACTGTGAACTCTGATAGGTGCAGTACTTACTCTTTGTTTTCCATGGTAGCATATCCTAGATATTTCATATTGCATGATGAAACATCTTGATGCTGCTATCATCTAAGTAAGGTGATCAATTTATTCATTTGAAGAAACTGGCTTTACTTATAACATTATTATGACCAAGCCTGTATCACTATGTAAGACTGTGCTTTCTGGGTAACAAACCTTGGCATATTTACTTTCACAGTGGTTAGTAATAAGTAGCAATGTTGTACTGAAATCACTGGAATGCTTGATTTCAATGGAACTTTGTATAACTGTACATGATACTACAGAAAAACATCCATTGTAGGAGTAGTAAAGGGACTGGAAATAATAATTCTAGATGGAGGTAACATAGGACAGCCCATCTGTTCCTTCCATCGTTCATCATCTCCTGACATACACATGCACGCACAACCTCAAATACATGTGGGTAGATCCTTTGTGTCCATGCAGAGTCTCATGGAATTGGATGGGACAGATAATATGACTGGGGTGGGGAACCTGTGGCCCCCAGCTTGCCTAGATCTGGCCTCCAAAGCTCAGGGCTCCCCTCCCTAGCATGGAGGAGCCCACACTGGTGCTTCAGTGTCCCCGCTGTTTCCCCATAGGGCTGGAACATATGATATCTGTTAGGCTGGGGCCCCCAAGGCTCAGGTGTGTGAGGGGAATGTGGGGGATGTCTTTCACTTTCTGAGTTGAGGTCCATGTCAGTGAGAGGTTGGGTTTTTTTGCTTCTCACTTGTGTGCAGCCTCTGACTGATTTTTCTGTGGGTCAGTGTAAGGTTCCCCACCACTGCAATATGGAATAGCCTTAGTGTAACCACCACCGGGTGGATTCAAATCTGGGACTTCTGGAGCTTAGTGTAGGAGCCACTACCGCTTGATCTATAAAGCCAGCTGGCTCTCAGCTTATGCTGTAGAGCTCACTCATTCTTATCTCTTGCTGTAATTGGTCTAAGTGCCACTACATGGGACAATGAACCACACCCACTAGGTGTGTGGCTTACACTAGGACTGCACATCCTCTTACTTGGTCTGATTTATGTTGGGATGGAATCCATGATGGGAATGGACACAGACTTTTTGTGGAAAAGATAAATTTGTGAATTTTAGTAAAGACCACAAGATCCATGTACAAATATCAATTAAAAAAAACAACTGTGGCTTGTCATTCCAGGAATTCACCTAGTGAAGATACTCTTCATTTATAACAAAAACTGCATAAAAAGACGCTGTACTGAAAAGAATAATTGAGTTGCCAGTGCATCCAACAGGAGGGACAATCTCAACCGTGTGGGCAGGTGTCTCTCTACATTTTATTTTACTCAGTCCCATTGAAATGAATAGAGTACTGCACCATTGATTTCAATGACATTTTATGTAGTAAGAAGAATATGCAATGATAGTGGAAAGACATTGTCTACTAAAGAAAAAGAGTTGTTTGTGTGTTACACATGACTCGGCAGAGCCCAGCTTTTATAATGGTTTCAGACAACAGCTCATTTGGGAATTGCTTCTGTTCCCATTAAAGTCAGGTCGTTAGTAAGGCATCTTGCTATGCATCTGAGGTTAAGGTATGTTTACTTCTCTTTAATGGTTGATATGGAACAGAAACTGCAACTTTTCTGTGGTGAAAGGAACTTTTTAATAATTAATTTTAAATAAGTAAATAAATGTTAATCAGTGTTTAAATTAATGTAATATTACATAATTTAAAATAATTTCTGGAGTCTTAGCTCAAACACATTTAACTAGTTAAAACACACTAAATTGAAATGGTTCATTCAAATTTAAAATAACACCACTCCCTTTCCACCCCATAATTATTCTTGGGAGGGAAAATAGCATGGTTATTGCTGGGCAGAGGCCGCATACCATCTTTGCCTCTCCTTACTACAAAATCTCTCAGTTTTGTCTCTCTCCCCTGTTTCCTTTCCTCTTATCCTTTTTTGAGATGAGGAAATTATTTCTCTTCCCCCCTGCCCATCCTGTCCACCCTTATCTGCTGGTCTGGCCCTTTCCCACAACAGGCTAGTGGGGAGTACTTCAAAAGCAATCTTTTTCCAAAATATAGAAACCTTTGAATCTAGAAACTGAGGCTGCTGTCAAGATATCATCAGCCTTTCTCATGAGCTTCCTTCCTGCTTCCAGATGAACCAGAAATAACATGGAAGACAGCTAATACTTCTGGTATTTTTGCCTTTCCGTTAAATTAATCAAGTGTTAGTTCAGGTTCTGTTCATATTTTCATGTCAATACTTTATTTTACCAGACCTGATCTCTCCTTCTCTAGTTAAATCATCTTTTATGTGGTAACAGCAACATTTCATGGGAAGGTAAATAGTCACTTAGGGACACATTTCTGAAGTTATTTAGGCATCTAGATATACCAATAGGCATCTGGAGGAATTTTCAAAAGAGCCTGCATACCTAACTCCCTTAGACACTTTTGAAAATCTCAGTAGGGGTGTGTCTACACAGCAGGGCTTAACTCGAAATAAGCAATGCAAATTGAGCTATGCCAATTGCATAGCTTATTTCGAAACAGCTTATTTCAAAACTGGGAGCATCTATACAGCACTTATTTTGAAACAGAGCATCTTCCTCTGACTTCCCTTACTCCTCGTACGATGAGGGTTACAGGAGTGGGAGAAAGAAGTCCTCCAGCTTGACAGTATTTCAACTTTATTTCGAAATAACTGCCCACTATGTAGATGCAGACTAAGTTATTTTGAAACAATGCTAGTTATTTTAAAATAAAGTTGCTGTGTAGATGTACCCTACGTGTCCATCTGCATCTTTAGACTCCTATATATCACTACAGGTCAGGTACAAATACAAAAATTAGATTGCATTTAAAACAGTAGGATTTAACTTACATTACTTGACATTCTATCCTTAACTCTTAGGTATAACCATTTGTATCTTCTCCAATTTTTGCAGGTCAAATGATACATTTTATCACTCCATCTCTCTCTTGAAAACTCTCATGGACTTAACAAAAGTCTCACTATATTTCTGGGCTTTTCTTAAAGCTACAGCTGCAGATTCGTGTGATTAATAAGAATTTCAGTTTTCATTTCAAAACAACCAGAATGTTTCTAATCCTCATGGTTTTGAAGTAAGTTTGAAAATGTTTTACCCTAATGGCTCAGAAGTCCAATAAAAAGATCCCTAAATTTCATTTTAAAAAACTTGTAATTTTATAAATTGGATCTGATTCATTATTTTTGAGCACTTGGTTTTGTCCCATGACACCTTCTAAGACCAATGCCTGGACTATGCTGCTGCTGAAATGCACAGTCACACTGGTCAAGTTCAGGGCAAAATAGAAGTTTTAACTCTGAATGTCCTTATGTTTGGCATTTTACATTTCATTCAGTCATTTAAACATAAGGAAACTGGGCTGTGGTTAGGTTAGGAGGTTTTTTGGTCTGCTTAATTGTTTTAATAGTATAGAACTCAAAATAGCACAGGCCGGATATACTTTACAATACCATTAAGGGACCTATTCACAGAATTACAAGCCATATGCATGAGAAAATTGCATAATTTAAGAACATAATAACTGTAATCATTGGAACAACAAAAGTCACTGTGCCCATCAATGCTGTTTCTTCATTCTCCTCACTTCCATCCCTCTGCATGAACAGTATATCACTTTATTCATTCCCTCATTAAAGCATCTGACCCCCTCTCTCAACATGGTTCTCTTTTCTTAACTGCATAACAGTCACTCTACTTAAAGTTCTCCAGTATTAATCCCACTGTTGTGAGGTGTCAATCCTTTCTTCTGTGTTCACTTTCGTATTTAATCTGAGGACTTTTATTAGTATGGAGTTGTTCCTTGAGATCAATACTGATATTTTAACTTTCTCTAATAGATTATTGCTTAGTGAAGTATGAAGATTTATAACAGAAAGATGTCTAATTTTCTCTTTCTTTCTTCACAGCTCACATATAAAAAACATGTCAGGTAAATTGATGTTTTTTGTGTGCACATGCACGTACACACACACACACTCCTTACAGCTGAGGCCAGCAAGTGCCACTTGCCCAAATTATACTTGATCCATGTCAAGAAGAATCCAGGCTCACCTGACTGTGGGCATTGGGTCTTTCATCAAATCCTTGGTACAGGTTATTTCCCATTTGAAAAATCTTTCTGCATAACATAGTATTCCATTGTAATACTAAGCCTTGTTATGGCCTCTTCTGAATGAGCAGTGCCTCTAATACACACTGGAAGATTATGGAAGTAAGGTATTGGAAGCTCTCTCACAACATCCCACCTGAAGCTGAGAGCTTCACTTCATGTACTACATAGTGTTTTGAGAAGTTTGTATACTTTCAAAGATGTAACAGGTCAGTGAGGCTATGTAGCGAGACATGAACCCCATCTTGTTTTCCCCCCCTCCAGAGAGCAAGAGAAAGGCAGTCAGCCTTTGATGCCCTGGGAACGCAGGTGTGCTGCCTGTCCCCGACTCTACCATAAACAGAAACCAGACAGTAAATGGGCTAGCTGACGACCCAGGGCCTTCCGCCGCCCTGATGGCTAGTACCAGTAATTGACACGCCTGCACTGTCCCAGGAGAGGAATCTTCGCCCATCACATACCAGAGGTGCCCATTGTCTGCATTTTCCCAGGTGTGAATTATGCTTTGCACCCTTCGTGGGAAACTTGGCATTCAAAGCCATTTTTCCTAATTGGCCACTTGAGATCAGGAAGAAGCCTACGTGACCCAAGGGGTATAAAGAGGGGTTTAGTAGCCCACCCCATTTGAGCTCCAAACATCTACACCTGCTGGCAGGTATTGGTTGTCTCCCGAGGTCTGTGGGACGCCCAACCTTGCCCTACTTCTTCCCGAAGGACTGAGAGAAAGACGCTGGCCATGCCAAGTGAGAACATATACCTGCTAGGTGTCTATTTTGCATGCATTTAATAAGAGCTCAGAGAACCAAAAGGGTTTCATGGTACCTGTAAGTGACTTATTAGTGTAATTTCTGTCCTGTCCTTTGTAGTGGCTGTGTTATCTGTAACACAGTAGTAGCACTTAACAGCTAAGTTTACCCTGTAACAATAAAATAGTAACTGTTTAAGCTGTGACCTGACTCCTTCAGTTGCTGTAACAGAACCAAGCACAATTTTAAAAAGAACTCCAGCCGGTCATAAGGGACAGATATAGGGAGAGCTTGAGCGTTGGACCATGTCGCTTCCAGGGGACAGATCCATTGGGGCATCTCTCAGCCTCCCCAGGCTGCCCGCTGTGAAGGGATCGTGTATCCTAGCAGTCAAAATCTGAGGTGTAGTAAGCTCTCCCTGTAAACTCTGGGGCGTCTGTCGGCCTGTTGGCTGCCCGCCACGAAAGGATCCCGATCCTAGCGGTAAAGACATGGACGTTAAACTCCTCGGGGCGCCCGTCAGTCTCACCTAGACAGCCCACTGTGACGGGGCCTTGTGTCTCAGCAGTTGAAGACTTGGGTGTATAATACACACACACCACTCACTGCCCTGACCATCGGCTGACAGGCTACGTCTACACTACCAGGTTATTTTGAAATAAGTTATTTCAAAATAAGCTTATTCCTCTTCACAAGCTGGAGCTAGTGGAGATGCTTGCCTTGTTATTTTGAAATAAGGGGAATTATTTCAAAATAACTCCCCAGTGTAGACATGCCCTGATAATCTATGAATCTATAAAATTTCTTTGGCTTTCATCACTATAGTATCTGAGTGTCATACCTGTGTTGTATGAAAGTATTATTCCCCCTTTTGCTGTTGAGGCACTGAAAGAGTAGATTAAATGAGTTGCCCACAGGAAGTATATCATACAGGAAGTTTTTAGCTAAGCTGGAGATCAAATATAGATCTCCAGAGTCTCAAGCCAGTCTCATATCCATGAGTGCATCCTTCTTACCTAGAGATGGTTGTTGTCCAAAACCCAGGCTGTCTATGAACTTGAAACATTGAACTTTGTTTTTCATTATTCTGTCACATACTGCCACAAAACAGTTAACGGGAATGTTATGAAAGCACCAATCAATCCTGACTGGCTGATGTACTGATGCTGTTCAAGGATGATCACCCCATGTGTGGGATTTCTGCATCTGATGTCAATCATGAACTTCTCCCAAGTTCCAAATGGACTTTTGAAAGATATTGTGGTATTGTGGGTTTAATTGGTTTATATGCACCTGATGTGCATATAAACTTTAATAGACTAACCTCCTTACATAAATTTAAAAAGTGGGTCAAGCTGGTGTTTGGGACAAACTCACTAGACAGATTTTTTTTTGCAGACCCCAACTCTAATAATAATGATAATGCAATACCTATTGCTTTATACTATAACATTTTTTTGTTCAATGTACCATACTATTTCTCTATGTTACTGCAGCTGCACCTGAATATTTTACTTATGTTTTTAGGAAATGTTTCAAAAAAAATTCTTACACATTCTGAACACTCAACATCTGTTCTTTTATATTAAGCAGAAATCCCCTCTTTTAGGGCTTTTTTTCCTCCAAGATTCATTCCATGTGCACCAACTGAATATCTTTGTTTGAGCCCTATGTTCTATTCGTTTGCATTGTTCACTTTGTGAGAGATATCTTAATTTAGCATCATTCTACCATTTAGAAGCACAAATATACAGATGTATAGGGGGAGAAAAAGGGAGTAGCCAGGATGTGTCTGTGCTTTGGAGTTACTGATCCCTTGGTACCATAACCGGATGGGTATAAATTAGAGCAGCTTTGAGACTCTGTCTCACTCTCATGATCAGCCCAGTGTTCAGCTGGCTCCAGGCCAAGATGTATTTGCACATATGTGTACATGCATAAAGCCACTCATCCCAATGAGCTACTCAGACTCATCCAGGAGGATCAGGAGCACTGTTAGTATCTGCATTTGTATTTACCAAGTCTCACAGCCTAATTACGTTCATTCATTGCAGGAGGCATAAGGGATCTGTCAAAAAAGGCTTTCTTTCTTGACAGATCCCCCTCTAGACTGCTGCTTTTTGCTGACAAAGTGCTGAGTCAGCAAAAACAGCAGCCATTTTTAATGCAAATTAAGTGCGGGATATTTAAATCCTAGCTTCATTTGCAATGTCGACCTGCCTAATATGCATCCCTCTGCCGACAGAGGGATGCAGTCTAGACATACCCTTAGTGAGGTATTTCTCTGGAAGCACATGATAACAGTGCTCTGGGATCTGCACTGGCTGACCATTGTTTTCCAACTGGAGTTTAAGGTGTTGTTTATGATTAGGGCATTACCAATTCCACAGCTCTGAAAAACACTACTTGGACCATGAAATCAACCCTACACCATGAAATTTAATCTCCCTGGGGGCTCCTACCTGCTAGCTCCTACCTGCTAGCCCAGCTCCTACCCTGCTTGTCCTTCCCCACCACAGCTGCTCTTGGCAGGGACATCAGACCCACCTCCAGAGGCAGCAAAGGAATTAGGTGGGTACTCCCTCACTTCTGCGCTGCAGCAGCCCAAGAGTTGGGCTCTGGGCTTCCCCTCACTCTCACTGCCGCACCGCCAGATCCAGGAGTTGAGCTCATGGCTTCCTCCCCCAGTTGCTTATGCCAAGCTGGGCTTTCTCTCTCAGCGACTGCAGCTAGAGCAACCCATTGCTCTGGTGCCAAGATCAGGGCTTCCTCCTGGCAGCTCCTCCTGGGGCTAGGGGCTTGTGCTCCTGGGGCTTGTGCTCCCTCCAGCTTCAGCCAGAGCCTGGGGCAGCCCAGGCTTCTGCCACTCTCTCCCCGCACTTCAGCTGGGGCTCAGGACATCACTCCAGTTGTGGCAGCCCTGTCCATGTTCTACCTTCGCCCTCCGCCATCTCAGCTGGGGCTCAGGGTGCCTGGATGCAGAACTTCTTCCCTTGCAGCTCCTGCTTGGGCGCTGGTGACCCAAAAGAGATATATGCCCTGGGGCTTCTTTTGGAATTGGGGAACCCATTTTTCCTGGGGGAGCCCCCATATTGGCTGAGGTACCCTGCCTTAATCTGTCCCTGCATGGACTAGCAACTTGGACCTCCCAGTTGGGGCACTACCAGCAGTATAAGGAAGATCCTATCCACCTCCACAAACCTCCTCTAACTGCGGGAAGCTCTGGGAGGGTGCTGCCTTCAGAGGGTGGCTATCTTGGAACCCCCGCACAACAACTTTCCACTCTCCCCATCACATTTGGGTCAGGATCCCCACGGTTACAACACATCTGAAACTCAAGACACTAACCAATTTTAAAATTATCTGGTTGTGAAACTGACCAGAGCGGACCATGAATTTGGCAGAGCCCTAGTTATGACTTAGGGCCTGAGTCTGCTAAAGGGCCTGAGACCAGACTCCCATCTCCTCTCTTCTCTTGGCATATTGCCACAGCTGCATTGGCACCTTTTCAATTATTTTAAATCTGGATAAAATGAAATGAGTAACTATGCACGGAGATGATTGGTTCCAAGTCACTTACAAGTTTGTGTGTTGTTCTATATAAACAAATATCAGCTATCACAAGTGGCACTTCAGCCTATCTATCATTAGCTGGATAATTTCTTGGAGGTTACAAAATAAAGTCTTGAAGGATTGGAAATAAGAGAGAATAGAGGCTTTTCAGACTAGACATGGGAATCATGGACGTCACAAGGATGACACATAATCAGAAAGAAGTGATAAAGCTGAAAATGTACCTGAGGCACTATTCTTGCTGTAAGCGAATTTGGGGGATTTGCTGTAGATAAAGTGATGTGTGAGAGTGGTGCATGTCACAGATTAATCTTGTTAATAATTGAATCTCCAGCAGCCATTGTCTGAACATTCAATCATTCTCCTTGTTTAAGTTATTATCTGTTGGAAAGTGAAGTGGATTGGGCACACTAATGGATAGATATTTGTCTTTTAACTACAGCCAACTTTCTCACCTTGATTGTGAACTCTATCAGACAAGAATTAGAAGGTTCTCTTTCTGCTGCAAGCATATTCTATATGTTGAACAGTCTCAGACCTGGAGAATTTTGTATTGAAATAGGTACAATGACATAACTAAACCATTGCAAATCTCCAGTGAAGTTATACTGCATCCATATAAAAAGTTACTTCCATAAGTGCACTTTATCTAGATGTCAAACCTTCACCAAGGCATTTTTTACGTGAATGCATTGTGTCTTCATTAGGAGTTTGCGGGGGGGGGGGGGGCGGGGAGGAGGGAATACTATGTCAGTGTAGCTATGAAGGTATCCAAAAGCTCCTGTGGCCTTCAAAGACCCTGCTTTCTGCCACAAAGGAAGCAGATTTCTTTTGAGAGATGTTGTGGTTGAATTAGTTTATATGCACCTGATATGTGCATTCACTTCAAAAGGCTAACCTCCTTACATAAATTTAAAGAGGTTGTTTGAAATAGGAGATCACTGTTTGAAATGCATCTTTGCAAATTAGGAGGAAATTGAAAAGGGTTAATTATTTGATCAAATATAGTGTGTTCTAGAAATATAATTGAAAAATGTTGTCTGTTTGAACTGTCAAATGAGTTGAACCTCAATAACCAACATGATAACAAAGACTTTTAAATCCTAACCTGATAAAGCAATCAGGTATGTACACACAGATCTTTTGTTATAAAAAGAGATGCTTAGCTATGAACCTGCTTGTGAACCCATTACTTGTAATGATGAGCAGTTATTCATTCAAGGAGTTCTACTGAAGTCTCAACATGAATAAAGGGTTCACATATCTAGCCTTTTGTAGACAAACTTTTCTGGAACATTGGCTAAGACAAAGGAAGAAGCTGATACAACAGAGGCTATGTCATATCTTCTTCCGAAAAGCTGCGTAAGCCTCATTTCTTTGAGGAAAAGCGGCTTTTTGAGAAAGGGGGGGAGGGTTCACCGAAAAAGCCATGTCTAAACTACTTTCACTTTCGAAAGCTCTTTCGAATCTTCCCTGTAGTCTAGATGAGCCCAAAGTGAGGGAGAGAGGCCAACCTTAAAATGTACAATTGGTCCTCAGAGTCAGGCTATAGCTAGCGATGCTTATCAGCTGGTTGAAAATTTTTATTTCTGTGAAAAAAATCACATGAAGCAAATTGATTCAAATGTTTTCTGCAAAATATAACTTTATGAAAAAATTCAAAAGAAAATAAAAATTTGTTTCATATTGAAGTGACATTTTTATTTTATTCAAGTGTTCAAAAAAGAAAATGAAACAAAATTATCAATTTGAATACAATTTTTTTAAATTTTTGAATTGATGTTTTGTTTCACAATTAAACAAAATGTTCTTTTTTACAAAATTCTACAAGTACAGGGTGTCTACTGCATTCTGAATGTAATCCTCTTAACTAAAGTTGAACAACAAATACTTTTCCTGTGAGAATTTTCAAGATTTAAAAATTTTCCTGGAAGAACTAGAACAAAACTGCAACATCTTGAAATGTATCACAAAACAATAATCCAAAATAAATTGGATAGGGTCACTCAAAATATTTTGTTTTAATAAGTTCAAAATGTTTCATTTAAATTCTGGCCTTTCAAATTTGTTTTAAATGTATGATAAATTAATGAAAATTAAAAAATAAAAATAGTGTCTAACTCAAAAACTTCTTTATGTTTTGACAATTTTAAACAAAATGGGGAGATTCATTTAAATAACCCTTTTCTGCAAACAGTTTCGATTTTGAGAAATTGACATTTTCTGATGAAAAAATGTGCTGGAAAATTCCTGTTCAGCTCGACACTTACACTCCCTCTGGCACACTTTACCTACCTTTACAGACCACAAGTGTTACATGGCTTAATTAATGTTTATAAAGCACCTTAAAGAGCCTTTGATAAAATGTGCTTATATAACCATGAAATACATTTTTCTGTTGTGTAATAACATGAACTTTGCAGGTTCATGACTAAGCCAGAGGCATGTATTGTTGAGAGCATCTAAATATCTCTTTATTTTATTAGCTGTTTTGAAAATATGGCTGAGAAAGAAAGATATAGGGCCAAGCAAAGGGGATATCTGAAACATTAAAATAGCAATTTTAATATGTCTTAAGAACATAAGAACATAAGAACATAAGAATGGCCATACTGGGTCAGACCAAAGGTCCATCGAGCCCAGCATCCCATCTGCCGACGGTGGCCAATGCCAGGTGCCCCAGAGAAGGAGAACAGAAGACAATGATCAAGTGATTTATCTCCTGCCATCCATCTCCTGCCCTTGTTATGAAGGCTAGGGCACCATACTTTATCCCTGGCTAATAGCCATTTATGGACCTAACCTGCAAAAATTTATCAAGCTCTTTTTTAAACCCTAATAGAGTCCTGGCCTTCACAGCCTCCTCGGGCAAGGAGTTCCACAGGTTGACTGTGCGCTGTGTGAAGAAAAATTTCCTTTTATTAGTTTTGAACCTACTACCCATCAATTTCATTTGGTGTCCCCTAGTTCTTGTATTATGGGAAAAGGTAAATAATTTTTCTATAATCACTTTCTCCACACCATTCATGATTTTATATACCTCTATCATATCGCCCCTCAATCGCCTTTTTTCCAAACTGAAAAGTCCCAGTCTCTCTAGCCTCTCCCCATATGGGACCCTTTCCAAGCCCCTAATCATCTTAGTCGCCCTTTTCTGAACCTTTTCTAATGCCAATATATCTTTTTTGAGGTGAGGAGACCACATCTGCACGCAGTACTCGAGATGTGGGCGTACCATAGTTTTATATAGGGGAAGTATGATATCTTTTGTCTTATTATCTATCCCTTTTTTAATAATTCCTAACATCCTATTTGCCTTACTAACTGCCGCTGCACACTGCGTGGATGTCTTCAGAGAACTATCCACTATAACTCCAAGATCCCTTTCCTGATCTGTCGTAGCTAAATTTGACCCCATCATGTAGTACGTGTAATTTGGGTTATTTTTTCCAACATGCATTACCTTACACTTACCCACATTAAATTTCATTTGCCATTTTGCTGCCCAATCACTCAGTTTGCTGAGATCTTTTTGTAGTTCTTCACAATCCCTTTTGCTTTTGACTGTCCTGAACAACTTTGTGTCATCTGCAAACTTGGCCACCTCACTGCTTACCTCATTTTCTAGATCATTGATGAACAAGTTGAACAGGATTGGTCCCAGTACTGACCCCTGGGGAACACCACTAGTTACCCTCCTCCATTGTGAAAATTTACCATTTATTCCCACCCTTTGTTTTCTGTCTTGTAACCAATTCTTGATCCATGAAAGGACCTTTCCTCCTATCCCATGACCACCTAATTTACGTAAAAGCCTTTGGTGTGGGACCGTGTCAAAGGCTTTCTGGAAATCTAGGTATATTATATCCACTGGGTGCCCCTTGTCCGCATGTTTATTAACCCCTTCAAAGAATTCTAACAGATTAGTTAGACACGACTTCCCTCTGCAGAAACCATGCTGACTTTTGCCCAACAATTCGTGCTCTTCTATGTGCCTTGCAATTTTACTCTTTACTAGTGTTTCTACTAATTTGCCTGGTACTGATGTTAAACTTATCGGTCTATAATTGCCAGGATCTCCTCTAGAGCCTTTTTTAAATATTGGTGTTATATTGGCCATCTTCCAGTCATTTGGTACCAAAGTGGATTTAAAGGATAGGTTACAAACCACTGTTAATAACTCCGCAATTTCACATTTGAGTTCTTTCAGAACCCTTGGGTGAATGCCGTCTGGTCCCGGAGACTTGTTACTATTCAGCTTATCAATTAATTCCATAACCTCCTCTAATGTCACTTCAATCTGAGTGAGTTCCTCAGATTTGTCACCTAAAAAGGCTGGCTCAGATTTAGGAACCTCTGTAACATCCTCAGCCGTGAAGACTGAAGCAAAGAAATCATTTAATCGCTCCGCAATGGCACTGTCTTCCTTGATCGCTCCTTTTATATCTTTATCATCCAAGGGCCCCACTGCTTTTTTAGCGGGCTTCCTGCTTCTAATGTATTTAAAAAACATTTTACGATCATTTTTTGAATTTTTGGCTAGCTGTTCCTCAAACTCTTTTTTGGCTTTTCTTACTACATTATGACACTTAATTTGGGAGTGTTTATGTTCCTTTCTATTTTCCTCACTAGGATTTGACTTCCACTTTTTAAAAGCTGCCCTTTTATCTCTCACTGCCTTTTTAACATGGCTGTTTAGCCATGGTGGTTCTTTGTTAGGTCTCTTACTGTGTTTTTTTATTTGGGGTATACATTTAAGTTGGGCCTCTAGTATGGTGTCTTTAAACAGTTCCCATGCAGCTTCCAGGGATTTTAGTTTAATTACTCTCCCTTTTAGTTTCTGTTTAACTAGCTTCCTCATTTTAGTGTAATTCCCCTTTTTGAAATTAAATGCCAGAGTGTTTGACCGCTGCGGTGTTCTTCCCAACACAGGAATATTAAAAGTTATTATATTGTGGTCACTATTTCCAAGCGGTCCAGTAACAGTTACCTCTTGGACCAGATCCTGCGTTCCAGTCAAGACTAGGTCGAGAATCGACTCTCCCCTTGTGGGTTCCTGTACTAGCTGCTCCAAGAAGCAGTCATTTAAGGCATCAAGAAATTTAATCTCTGAATCCCGTCCTGAGGTGACATGCACCCAATCAATATGGGGATAATTGAAATCTCCTATTATTACTGTGTTTTTTATTTTGGTAGCCTCTCTAATCTCCCTTATCATTTCAGCATCACTATCACTGTCCTGGTTAGGTGGTCGGTAATATATTCCTAATGCCATATTCATATTAGAGGAATGAATTGTTATCCATAATGATTCTATGGAACATTTTGATTCCTTTAGGATTTTTACTTCATTTGATTCTATATTATCCTTCACATATAGTACCACTCCGCCACCCGCACGACCTGTTCTGTCTTTCCGATATAATTTATATCCCGGTATGATAGTGTCCCACTGATTGTCCTCATTCCACCATGTTTCTGAGATGCCTATTATGTCAACTTCCTCCTTTGATATGAGGTACTCCAGTTCACCCATCTTATTAGACAGACTCCTAGCATTAGTGTAAAAGCATGTTAGAAAACTACCACTATTTATATGTCCGCCTTTCTCAGACACATTGGATTTTTTTATGCACGATTGTTTCACATCTGATCTTGCCCATATATTATTTCCCACGTTCCCTATCTGACTAACTTCTAGGGAATCCCTACCTATGGAGCCTCGTGTAAGAGAAGTCTCCGTCCGATCCAGGTGCTCCCCCGCACCAATCGGCTTTCCCCCACCTCTTAGTTTAAAAACTGCTCTACGACCTTTTTAATGTTTAATGCCAGCAGTCTGGATCCACCTCGATTTAGGTGGAGCCCATCATTCCTGTATAGGCTCCTCCTACCCCAAAAGTGTCCCCAGTTCCTAATAAATCTAAACCCCTCTTCCCTGCACCATCGTCTCATCCACGCATTGAGACTCTGAAGTTCTGCCTGTCTATCTGGCCCTGCGCGTGGAACTGGAAGCATTTCAGAGAATGCCACCAAAGATGTTCTGGATTTCAGTCTCTTTCCTAGTAACCTAAATTTGGCCTCCAGAACATCTCTTCTACCCTTCCCTATGTCATTGGTACCAACATGTACCACGACCACCGGCTCCTCCCCAGCACTGCCCATAAGTCTGTCTAGATGCCTCGAGAGATCCGCAACCTTCGCACCAGGCAGGCAAGTAACCATACGGTTCTCCCGGTCATCACAAACCCAACTATCTATATTTCTAATGATCGAATCCCCCACTACTAAAACCTGCTTCTTCCTAACAGCTGGAGCTCCCTCCCCCGGAGAAGTATCCTCGGCACGAGAGGATACAACATCTTCTTGAAAAGATATATATCCTGGGGGTAATGAGAGTAAGAGGAGTTTTCAAATCCAAAACAGCACGTGTATCTCCAGGATTAGAAGGGACCTCTTGGATCATGTCCAATAGCAAGAGCCCAGCATGGATACAAAGTTGGTATCCACATCTGCAAAAATGATCCATGGATATCCACATCTGCAGATGCAGATACCTGTGGATATAAAGCAGATATCCACAAATGTGCAGGGTTCTAGATATAAAATTTATATCTGCATCTGCAAAAATGAGCCGCAAATATGGATATAATGTGTATATCCACAGATATTGTCTGCAGCCACCTTTATCTCCATGTTGGCAGTGCCACCTATGGAAGCTACTGGCTAGCATGTCAGTCTCCCTCTTGACCAAGCTGCTCCAATCAAGCTGGAGCACTGCAACCAGAAACCTATAGGTCCCATTAGGATAAATTACAAAAAAGTGTGTGGCACAAGAAGAATTAAGTGTACAATTTCCATCCAACCGAAGTAACAAAAGTTACCTTTACACATTGTACTGAATGTGTATACTTAATCTGAAGTGCCATATGTTGGTACCTCAAATGGTTTATGAAAAAAGTATGTGACTATGATTGGCAGGTAATCGGTTTACTTAGCAGTGCTGGTCAACACTACTGAACAAGCTGTTAAAAGTCTGATTGATGCGGGGCTGGCAGGCTCCCTTCCTTGCTCTGCACAGCTCCCTGCAAGCAGCAACATGGCTCTTGGCTCTGAGGCAGAGGGACAGCCATAGGGGATCCACACACTGCCCTCTCCACCAGTTTTGTGCCTTCCACACTCCGACACCTTGGCCCCAGCCAGAGACCCCTCCTCTACTTCAAATCCATCGCCAACCAAAGCCTTCACTCCCTTGCACTCCAGGCCCAGCCTGGTAAAAATGAGCAAATGGTTGATAGTGAGATGGAAAGAGATGGGGCAGGGCCTCAGAAAAGGGGTGGGCCAAGGTCAGGGCTAGGGATGTAAAATACCATTTAATCAGTTAACCAGTTAAATGTTAAGTTTAACCGATTAAATGGGGGGGTGGCGAGTGGGAGGTCCACTCCAGCCAGCTGGGCTGGATGGCCTTCTACTCACCATGACCAGGGGGGCTGCTCTGGCCAGGCTAGAGCGCCACCCACGGCAGGCCATGTGGGGCTGGAGCAGCCCCCTGCCCACAGTGGGTGCTAGGGTTGTTAGATGGTTTAGCCAAAAATACCGAACACCCCCCCCCCCCGCCAAAAAAAAACACCGGGGAAAAAATTCTGTTGAGAAAAAAAGGGGGAGACAAAAGTTGTTGAGCAAAAAAAAGGACCCCAAGAGTTATTAAGAAAAAATAAAAATTAAAAAAAAACCCAGCATGGCCCCTTTAAGAAATGCTTTTGAGGCTTTTTGGCCCTAACAGGCTGCCGGCAGCCATCCACCATCTTGTCTTCCTGCTTCGGGCCAGACAGCTCCCCTGCAGAACCAGGTAAGCACCCGGTATTTTCACCTCCTGGCTGGAAAAAGATCAGAAAATACAGGACATTTTAGGTGTCCGGTATTTTCTGAATTTTTTTTACTGGACAGGAGGTGAAAATACCGGACTGTCCGGGTCAATACCGGACATCTGGCAAACCTAGTGGGTAGGGGGCTGCTCCAACCCCCACCAGTTAACCATAACCAGTAAGCCTCACCTGTTAAAGGTGAGGCTTCCTGGTTAATCATTGACATCCCTAGTCAGGGCTTTAGGGAAGGGGCAGAGTAGGGGTGAGGCAAGGGTATTCTGTTTTGTGTGATTAGAAAGTTGGCAACCTTATCTGAGACAGTCTCTTAATCATCCTTTAATTCTAATTTTATCCTCAGAAAGTGAAGCAGCTTAGAATTAATACCTTTCTTTCAAATGTCCACGCCATTTACTCTTATCCAGTTTGTGACAATTCTTGTCACATACTCCACCTTTTGGTGACCTTAGATGGGTTACTTTGTAAAATACACCATACAACACCTGACATGATACCCTACTAAATAATAACTTTATAACCACTTACAACTCCTTAAAAGAGCTCTTCTAAACTAGGGATGTAATTGTGTAATTGACTAAATGATTAACTGATAAGCGGGTGCTTATCGGTTAATGCTATCGATTACATGCAACACTCCCCCCCCCCCCCGCAAGTACATTTTTAGTGGGCTGGCTGACAGGCTGGCTCAGTCCCAGCTCGTGCCGGGACCCAGCATCAACCCCCACTCTGGCTCTTAATGCTTGTAATGCAGAGCCGCAGCAGGGGTTGATGCAGGTCCCAGCACTAATAGCCAATGCACGGGCAGGCTGGCTCAGTCCCGGCTCACGACAGGACCCGGCATCAATCCCCGCTGCGGTTCTGTACTACAAGCACTAAAAGCCAGCATGGGGGTAGTTGCTGGACCCATCAGGAGCCAGGACTGAGTGGTAGCAATGCTACCCTTATCGATTAATTGTGCAATTGACAATTTTTTTGTCGACTACCTACATGATTAATGAATTACGCTCTTCTTAACATCCCTATTCTAAACTGCAGAGAAAAATGTGTCAGAATGTCTGCTAGGACTTTGAAAATGTCCATACCTTTTTTTCTGCTCAGCACTGAGAAATATTGTAAGATTTTATTTGCAGCCTTTTCAATTTCAGTATTTAACCTTATTTTTAACAGTTCGGGTCCTCTATTTTCTGCTTATCTGATGATTCCCCAATTCCAGGTCTAAATTCTAGATAGAGTTCTCAATGTTTTATCCTTCTCTTATTTTCCATTATCATTTTTCTATGAATTAAGCCTTTCATAATTTTTCTCATAAATAAACATTTGTAAAAGATTCAGCTTTTCTCTTCTGTTTCATGTGCATGGTTATTATTATATATAAACACACATACAACCCCCCAAAAACATTTAAATTATGTTAATCATGTGTATGCAATTTACAGACTTTGTTTCACTTGTACGATACTGTATATTCAAGACCAATACTGTATATGCAAGGCTTGATTCTCAAGTTAGTCTTCACTTTTACATGCCCACCTTTTCCTTCTGGTTGTATCCCTTAGTGCATATCATACATACATGCAAAGCAGGCTGCAGGGCAAAAATACCTGTTTCCACATGCAAAATGGAGGCCTGTTCACTTCTGCAAGCTTGCTGAACATAAGCCCAAGATTCAATTTAAACTTTGAATTTAGCCCCAAAAGTGTATTCTGGTTTATTTTTAACTATTTCTGAACATATCTTTTACTAAACCTCCTTGCTCAGTTTCAGATATATACAAAATCCCTTCTACGTTTCTATCTCTCAGCTGCACAAACTGAGCAGTCAGCAGTGCCACCATTAGTCAAAGTCAGAGAAGCTTGCTCATGCTATTTTCTGTCACAGCTGTTACTTTGGGTCGCAACACACTGGTATGACTAAATGCCTTTCTTGGAAATGCTTTTTAGCTGTGCAAGGCTTACAACTTTTTTCCTTCTCAGAAACAGCCTTATAATCTGCTGATGAAAAGGAAAGAATAAGATAAATATACAGTAAGTATCAAACTTGTTAGTACTCTCCTATACAATCCTACAATAAAGATATGTTAACTGATCTACAAATACAGTATATGTTAGTTTTATGTTATAAATATGTTTGTAACAATATAATTAATTGTCACCCTTAAAACACTACAGTTTTGCTTTAGATAGTGATTACAAACAAAACCAAACAAAAAATTATGTAAAGAAAATATTATGGTCGCGGAACCAAGCATTTGAAAGTTAAGAAAGGCTGCCTTTGCAACAGTTGCAAAGTTAATTCTGTCCTCTTCTGCAAATGCATGATACAATTTTCCATAAGACCTCTGCCTTATTTAATGCGCAGGAAGAATGGTGCTCACCAAATTGGTAGCTATCAAATATTTTTTATTTTAATTATTCATTGTGCAGCCCCAGATCTTATTTACTGCACATGACTTGAACTCTGCACTGAAAACAGTATTATTAACTTCCTCATGGAGGCTTTTCTATGATTCTCATCACCAAAGTATCTGACTGGTTCACGAATATTGATGTGTTTGTCTCTATAACAGCTTTATGAAATAAAACTGTATTATTATCCCCTTGACAAATTAAGGCCAGAATTTTCAAATGTCGAATTTGAGACTAATTTCAACTTGTTGTAACTAAAGCTTGAGTTTTCTGAGTAATGTATTTTTTTTCTGTAGCACTATATATATATATATATATATATTTAAGCACAGATCCCATCGTATTCAGCTACAATTATGAGCACTGAGCATATTCGTATATCAGGCCTCAGGTATATCAAGGTAGGCACCTAGAAAATGAGGAACTCACAGTGCCCAGCTGTGAAAATTTGGTATTAAGTCACCACATATAAATTCTGTATCACATATGAACTCTAGGGCAAAATCATTAATAGAATCCTGTTCTCCAGGATGACGTAACCATGAAAACATCCCTTCTACTGCAATCCCCTGCTTCATTCACAACACATCTTTCAGCTTCTGCATCAAATGAGACAGAGTCCTATAGCCAGCAGCTTCCTTTACAACATACCAAATAAAGAGCGTGACCACTGCCCATTGTATGCACTGAATAAAGTCAGGGTCTGTTGTAAAAAAATGTTATGTGATCGTGTAATTAAACACTACTAGGCACAACAGGAGCAAATTAAAGTTAGACAGGAGCCTTGATTCTGGTATGCTTAACTTTTGAGAGCTTGGCTTTACAACCTTAATATTTTTTTTAGTGCAGGGCTTTTTTTATGCTATATTCTGCTATGTATTTAAAGAAACGAACTGAAAAATAAATTCCATCACGTGAATCATGCCGATCCCATGTGGGTCATCATCAGGGTTGGAACTTTTAGATCCACAGAACAGACTTGTATCACTTAAATTAACAGGGGAACTGGCAGAAGTAGTAGTTTATCTTATGCTGTGGAATGAAACACACATTTTGCCAATGGGTTTTGTATCTATTTGCTGACTACAGAGGAATTTAGGAAATCAAGATCCCTGAGTTCTGTTCCATGCTCTGGAGGAGAGTCTGCTCCAGGGCCAGATTAACCATCAGGTTAATTAGGGTATAGCTTTAGGTCCTCGTATTCTTTAGGTCCATGGTGTCCAACCATTTCTGAAGCAGTAGCCACCATAGTGGCTACTTCTATAGCGAACTAGCCACACTCAACCAGCCAAATCGCCACATGTGGCTAGTGACTAGTGTGTTGGATATCACAGGTTTAGGCTCTTCTAGTCAGGAAGGGAGAAGGGCCAGGCCTGGGTGAGGGAAGGAAAGCAAGCTTGGTCACATAGCACTGCTGGAGCCTGGAGCTCACCAGCCAGCAGGAAAGGCAAAGCAGCCCCCTGTGGTCTGAAAGGAGCTCAGCTGGCAGCTTGCTGCTTCTGTTCCTTCCAGCCTGTGTCTCCCCATGTGGCTGTTGTCTGCCAGGGAACCCGTTAATGTTGCTGACTGGACAATAAAAATGTGATTACCATGGGAACTCTTGCCATCTGAGGGTGTAATCTGAACAGGCATCAACCCCTTCCCCCCAACCCCACCAGATTCACCAACACCATAGATCTCTCCAGAGCTCTGCTTAGCTGTTAGGGAGGCTCCCCATGAGGCTGGCAGACAACTCTAGGAGGCTGCCTCCTGGGACCTAATGCCTGATACTGTCATCTTCTGTATGTGCTGGGTCCTGTTTCTGGACAACTGGCCAGTGCTTGTGGAGGGTCAGGGATAGAGGGTGGTACGGGTAGAATAAGTACCAGAGCCATAAGATGGGAAGCTTGCACAGAGTCTGCACACACTCTGTCTGGCTCCTGCCAGAACTACTGTCCCTCTCATGTGTAAGCAACAAATTCCCATCCATTTGTATGAAAAACAAAACAAAACATCCCATCCTGGATACTTGAACTTTCGCAGTACCTTTCATCGAGAGCTTCAGATTTATGATGCACTATGTTCAATACTATATTGAACTGTACTAAAAATCAAATATATTATTTTTTTTCTTTTATGTATTTTTCTGTATTAGGATGCACAGGAAACCAAGTTTTTTTCCTTATGCTCAGCCTTGTTCCATTGGCCAATTCATCTTTGCACTTTTAAAAGGTTGCAAAAGCACTGGAGGAAGCTCAACACATAATGTTCTGTTTCTCTTCCCTCAAGGACTTTAAATCCACTTGTTAGCAGGCTATGATAGAAACACTGGCTGAGTAGACTAAGACAGCGTTCTGTCTATTTACAGAGTCTTTAGCAGTTCAAATGATCATAAAGTACTTCACATTTGATTTCAACATTAATTCCAAAAACTTAAAGCTAAATAAACCTGAAATTAGTCCTTATTTTTCTGCCCCAGCTCAAACTAACTTTTTCCCAACTGGAAAATGATGGGTAAGCATGGAATGTGTGTGATCTGAGAAGGGAATAGGAACACAAAGGCCATTTCCTGTTGACAGTTATATCTTTGTAGCATTACAGGACGAACCTCTGTAGTTTGGCACCCTTAGCCCCAAACCAGAGAATTTGCCACAAAGGTCAATATTTTCTAGCAGCATTATCAGCACTTCCACTGCTTACTGGGCTCTTACAAGATATTTAGGGGTAAGATAGAGCAAAAGAGTAGCATAGAACACTAAGAGCCACAACAGATGGCTGTTAACAAATTTATGGTACCACCAGATACTTGACCACACCCATAAGTGGACATCCAGCTAACTAAAATCATACCACAGAGTAGAGAGATTCAACCTGTATTAACTTCAGGTAGAACAGATTTTTGCACAAGAACAGATTTTGGCCCTTTTTGCTTTTTCACAGCTGAATAAGCAGAATCTCATACACTTTCCTCCCCTAAACTCTGAACACTTTAAGGAATAATATAACCAAAGTCTGCTTGATCCTTCATTCTACACTAGCCTTTTTTATGGTATGTCTACAAACTACCAAGTTTTGTTGGCAAAACTTAAGTCGACACCCAAAACTTGACAAAACAAAGATCGCCAGAGAGTGTTCACACTTGCTCTCACTGTGAACAGATCATGTCCTCTTGGGGGAACCCCAGCGACACTGTGAGCAGTGTACTGTGAGTATGTAGCCCACAGTGTCGTGTTATCAGAAGGCAGAGCATCTTGGAATTCCCTCCAAGTTCTCCCACAGCCTCTTCAACTGCTCGGAGGAGCATCATAAGTCGCTCTGTGAGCTCTCTGTGCTGAGGAATATCAAAGCAGCACAGCAATCCTTCCCCTTCCCCCTGCAGCAGCATGCTGCCTGCCACTATGTTCCTAGTGCAGGGCAGAACAAGAGCTTACTAATGATTTGTTCTTTGTTAGTTCCCCAAATGAAGCAGCTCACTCACCTATGAGATACTTCCCAGAACTTTGAAAGGGGAGGGGTGCACACCTGCAGGGCAGCAGAGATCACAACACTGAGCACAGCCATCAGGCCAGGCATTGTGGGATACTGATGGAAGCCAGTTCTGTCTACAAAGCAAAGAGCAGCATCTACACTGGCTCTTTGTTGACAACAAAGGGAAGGTGAAAGAAAAAAGGCTTTTGCAGGTGTGGAAGTATTTTTGTCACTAAAACTGGGTGTTTTTTCTGACAAAAATCGCTCTCCCTGTTTTATCACCAAAAAGCAGCTTTGGTGACAAAACGTGGTAGTGTAGACAAAGCCTTAAACAAACACGAGATATGGATATCACTATAGCAGCCTTAGTGAGACTGTTCTTTTGAAAGATCCTTAACAGTTCTTTAAATATGCTCATTTTCAATTAAGTCTTAGTTAGGGGGGCAAAGATCATAACAGAGAATAGCTCTGTTTTGTCAGCTCCAAGTAATTTAAAAGCTGAAAGGCTTTAGATTCAGTTTGTGCTATTGCTTGTACACTGGTTTTTCTTACAGAAAGCTTAAAATGAACAAATGCCTCCCAGACTACAGTCAGTGTGAGACAGGGTATGTGATGTAGAGTTCATAGCTTGGGGAAAACACCTGCAGGAAGACTTGGCTTTGCATTGTGGAGAGCTGAGAGTAGAAGCACAAGATTGAAAGGTGAGCAGGATGAGGAATGTTGCAGTGTTCATCCTCACAGATGAGCACTTCACTACCAAGAAGGCCTAAGATAGGGACAGCGTAGCATTCATCAAATTGTTTGAAGAATCAAGTATAGTGAGAGTAAAATAAACTTGTTAATACATAAAAAATATATAAATACATATATAGGTGAATATTTCATGACTTCATAATTTTTTGCAATATATGTAATTCATAATTAGACCCTTCCCTTCCATTAGCCTTAGGCCCACATAACCTTAATCAGCCCCTGAAAGATCAAGCTGTCATTTCTTCCTCAGATTGCCCCCTTCTGTCCCTATGCTTCCAGTTCTGCTTTAATTCCATCACCACCCTACTCCAGACAGCCTCTGTCCATCCGAACATGCCTTGATCTCTTTTCAATCCTGTGCATTCAAATATGTCAGACTACTTCCCACTTCTCCTTGCTGAGTACCAGCAGAACAATTTAAGAGCTTAGGAGAGTATTCCCACTCTCAGTTCTGTGCCTGGCATCACAACACTTCCCAAGTAGCTAGGAGGAACAATTGCAGTAAGGGTGCTGCTCAGCCCCTGCATACAATACAGTCATGCTCAGTTTCTTGGAGGGGAAAAACGTGGGCAGTCCAGTGAGCAAGTAGTAGCTGTAAGGGGGAAGAATTTTGGCTAAGGACAGGTCAAAATCTTACTTTCTCACCAAAATGCCATGGAATCTTAATGTAGAGTAAAGGTGATCTCAAGTTTTCAGGTCCTGCACACTGAAAAGATGAATGGCAAGTCAATACTTTTACCAGAATCTGAGAGTAAACTTTTTTGTTATCAGCAAAAGCATTTTATGGAAGCTTTTGCTGCACAGCAGAATTACTGAGAGCAAATATTCATTGTTTGTATATGATAAATTTTTAATTTTTGTTTATGATAAATGGTGTTATTTTTTGTTTCTCATATCTGACACAATATAATACAGTAATAATAAGCATGACTCATACATTCCAATGATTCAGCAAGCCAGGAAAGCCAAACAGTAGTAAATCTAAGCAGTTGGAAAGTTTTAAAAAGGAAAGAGATGTCAGGGATGTTTAACTCAGTTCTATGTATAGTAATGCAGTATGTTTCAAACTATTAGGGATTGTTTCTATATATACAAAAGGCATAATATGTGGGTTGACCAGAAATATTATACTGATACTCTGTTTATTGAAGGCAAGTCAAAACTCTCCTGTTATCTTCAATAGCAGTAGGAATGGATCTTACTTGTAGTATATTTTAAAAACCAAGCAAAAGAAACAGAGGTACTAGAATTATTCAGAATCCTGTCATCATATCAGTGAGAGAAAATGAAAATTTGCAACAATAACCACAAAAAATGGGAATAAGAAAAATTGCAATTGTGTGGAATACATGCTAGCAGAAAATGGCTACTTTTTAAGCATCCAGCTCATCACCTGTCACAACAAGAGGCATTTTCACCTTCCCCATATCAGATCCTGTCAAACTATTTTCAAATTCAGCTTTCTGTCAGATTTGGAAAGTAGATGCTACAGAGCATCAGGGATTCTTAAAAGAGTCATAAAAAAACAAAGCATAGCCTTATTAAAGTGGAGCTGACAAAACAAAAAATATAGGTTCAATCTTTCTGGTCCAACACCAGTGCCAAACCAGAGAATTTGCCAAACCACAGGAGGTCAACATTGTCTAGCAGTATTACCAACACTTCCACTGCTTACTGGGCTATTAGAAGACATTAAGGGGAAAATTAGAGCTTAATAACAGCACAGAACTCTGAGAATCAGGACTGGTGGCTGTAAACAAACTTTATAGGACGGCGGGAACCTTGGCCACACCCAGGATAAATTGACTTCCTGCTAACTAAAATCATGCCGAACCACAGATACTGACAGACCAGAAAGTGCCAGACTAGAGAGGTTCAATCTGTATAAATATCCTTGAGGATCTAGCCTTGTAACTCTTAATTTAAACATCATGCATAACTGAAATATAAAAAAACCTTGATTCTCTGTTTGGCTCTCAAAGCACTTCTGTAACTAGTATCCATACCAATCTGTCATCCAAAATTAAATATGTATTATTCAATGCAAATCCAAAACATGAAAAGTTGTCTGATACAACCCATATTACTTGCTTCTTTCTATTATCTTCTTTAATTAATGTTTAATCTTTATTAAGCTAAGTTACTGTGTATGGACCATGATAAAGATCTTAGTGATAGATAATTGGTCTATAGAGCATGTGTAGTTCTGTAATGTAATGAATTAATCTATTGATGGTTTCTTTCTTTTCATTTTTAAGGAGTATGGACCAAGTTCTGCTTTTGGGTGAAGATATCTCTTTGATTAGAAGGGTTTCTAGTATCTTATTTTATGACCATTTATAACACATAAATGTTTATCTTTGGTGTCAGAATATTGTCTGCTGAAACTTCAAAGGTTTGATTCAAATACACACTCATAAATAGTCAGCTCAAATATCAGTAACTTTGCATCTGCAAAATGGTTTTGGAAGCAATTGGTGTTGTGGTTTTGGTGTGAAGTTTCAAATGCTTTTTGTTTCTATCTGGTCTGCAAATGCCATAAGAATAGGCTTTTTTGCTGTTTCACCACTTTCACTCCCAATCTCAGCCATGATCAAAATGTGTGAAAGTGTAACCACTTGCAGGCAGATTCAAATGTGGGACCTCTGGAGTTTAGTGTAGGAGCCGCTACAACTTAAGCTATAAACCCAGCTGGTTCTCAGTTTAGGCTGTAGAGCTCACTCATTTTTATCTCTAGCTGTATATGATCTAAGTGCCACTACATGCGACAGTTAACCACACCCACTAGGTGTGTGGGTTACAAAAGCACTGCATAGAAACAAAAAAAAATGATTGTGTATTTTTCAAACTTCAGGAGAGTTTCATTTGTATTTTGTCCAAAGGTTCAAATTAGTTCTTATTTTAATTGAGGTTTGGACTACACTACAGGGGGACATTGATCTAAGTCACACAACTTCAGGTACATGAATAACATAGCTGAAGTCGATGTATTTAGATTTATTTATTGAGGTATCTTCTCTGTGGTAAATCAAAAACTGATGCTCTCCCATCTACTCTTGCTGCATGTTTTTTTCCAGCAGTGTACCGGAGTTGATGGGAGACTGATTGGCAGTGCATTTATCTAAACACAGTAAGTCGACTCCTGCTGGATCGATCTCTGCCTGTCAATCAATGTAGACAAGCCCCAAATCACTACCCCCATTTCTGGGTTAGAGAAACATAACAGCTACGTGTGAGTGATTATTGCAAAACATACCTTTTGTATTAATATCGATTAAATAAATGGGCTAGAGGTGTGAACATAATCCAAACACTGTCCAACATTAAACAGCACTAAACAAGGAATGGAAACAAAGACCCAGCTTGCTCTGCATCATACCAAACACACAATTAAAAATCCTTTTATCCTTTATGAAAGTTATGGAAAAGAAGGGAAATCAGGTAAAACATGCTAAGTGTAAAGTATTAAATAAGGCTGTGTCTATGCTGCAGTTCTGTTCCTAAAGCTTCTGTCAGCCACAGATGTGAAAAACCACCTCCCAACTCAGAACATTTTAACAACAAAAAGCACTGGTATGGACAACATTTTGCCAGGGGGGAGAAAAAGCTACCGCCCTGTGTTGGGGGGTAATGTTATTTTGCCAGCAGGAAAAATGGCTCCTGCTTGTGAAGACCGTGCCTTACAGTGTCATGGCATATAGACACTCAAAATGCTGCTTCAGAATAATGTTCCTAGCTCCTGACTTGAACTCTGTATTTGCATCCTCACTCATCTCCTCCACATTAGTATTGACTCATATTGTCTCATTGTTAAGGCTATGATTTAGTCACGGGTATTTTTAATAATAGTCATGGACAGATTATAGGCAGTGTGATGGATAGGAGGAGCGCTGGCCAGCACCAGTGGCTAAAGGGTTAAATTCAGGTAACTAGCAGGGGGGTTGGCAGGGAGCCAGAGGAACGAATGGGATACATTGCTGAAATCTGAATTGTAAAAGATACCTTGCCCACTTTCTTTGTGTGGGAAGTTAAGGGCAGGAGTTGAGAGACACAGAATGATTTAAACCCAGGCAGGACTAACATGTCTCCAAGGAATTTGGGGCATAGAAGTGGACTGACTCAGGAAGGGATTGTGAATAAATAAAGGGGAAATGTGTATTTAGTCTCGATCAGGGCATATTTTCTTTGTTTTGCTTGTTTGGATAAACTTCTCTGTGGGTATGTCTACACTACCACCCTAGTTCGAACTAGGGTGGTTAATGTAGGCATTCGAAGTTGCAAATGAAGCCTGGGATTTAAATATCCTGGGTTTCATTTGCATCTTGCCGGGCAGGCGCCATTTTTAAATCCCCTTAGGTCGAACTCCGTGCCCGCAGCTACACGCGGCACGGAGTAGGTAGTTCGAATTAGGATCTCTAATTCGAACTACCATTACTCCTCGTGGAACGAGGTGTACTCCGTGCTGCGTGTAGCCACGGGCAGGGAGTTCGACCTAAGGGGATTTAAAAATGGCGCCCGCCCAGCAAGATGCAAATGAAGCCCAGGATATTTAAATCCCGGGCTTCATTTGCAACTTCAAATGCCTACATTAACCACCCTAGTTCGAACTAGGGTGGTAGTGTAAACATACCCTGTGTGAATGTATGTCTTCCCTCCCCCATTCATTATCTAACGGTACGTCTACACTAGCCACCTAGTTCAAACTAGGGAGGCTAATGTAGGCATTCGAAGTTGCAAATGAGGTGTAACAGTTAATCCGAACTAAGGACTTAGTTCGGATTAACTTCTGACTGCCGCGTGTAGCTGCGGGCAGTCAGTTCGAACTACAGGGCATTTAAAAATGGTGCCCACCCGGGAACATGCAAATGAAGCCCGGGATATTTAAATCCCGGGCTTCATTTGCAAGTTCGAATGCCTACATTAGCCACCCTAGTTCGAACTATGGGGCTCGTGTAGACATATCCTTAGAGAGTACCCAGAGATGTTCTCTGTATTTTAATTTGTTTTACTTAGTTACTCTGTAACACCTAGCAACTAGGGATGTACAGGACTAGTCCAATGCTTATGCGAATGCTTATTGGATAGTTGACAGGATAGTCAATTAGTCACTTCCCCACCCTTGTTGCCTTTATCAGATAGAAGCAGCAAGGGGGGAAGCAGAGGGGAGTACGTAAAAGCGGCAGTGCTGCATAGAGCCCAAGGTCAGCTGCTCCATGTGGTGCTGCTGCTTTGAATGCGATGGGGAGCCCAGAGTCAGGCTCCTCGCAGCGTTTCAAAGCAGCAGCGCCATATGGAGCCCGGGATCAGCTGCTGCCCCCAGGCTCCGTGCAGTATTTCAAAGCGGCAGTGCCACATGGAGCCCGGGATCAGCTGGGGACTCCCCAGTGGACCCCTGGCTCTGCATGGCTTTTCAAAGTGGCAACGCCATGTGGAGAGCGGGATCAGGCCAACCACAGGCTCCATGTGGCGTGCCAGCTTTGAAATGTACAAGAGTCTCCAGCAGGACTTCTCACTGGCCCTGGACTCCATGCCATATTCCAACTGGGGCTCTTGTACATTTCAAAGTCGGAACACAGAAGTGCTTATCGACTAACTGAATAGTGAATGGAAATTCTATTGACTACTCAACTAGCAAATTAATCACTACTTAACATCCCTACTAGCAACCAAGTATGTTTTATCAAGTATATCTTTTTGTTTTGCTAATAAAATCACCTTTTGTAAGGTGATAAATTGATTCTTGTGTCCTGGAAAGAAACAGGAGATCTGTGTGTGTGTGTCTGCCTAGCCTGACAGGTCAGCTATCAGAGATACTTCTCTAGCACCTTCATGTAGCATGGAGGCTCTAATTGACTTTTTTTTCTTTCTCTCCCCACCCATCCCCTATTTATTTCAAAACCGGACCTTTAATAACTCCATTCATCTGAAGAAGTGGGTTGTGCCCACAAAAGCTCATGATACATTCTACATGTTTTGTTAGTCTTTAAGGGGATGCAAGACTATTTGTTGTTTTTTAAGTTTTTCCAGTTACATACTAACTTGGCTACCCCTCTGAAGAATAAGATTCTAGTCCATATTAATCTATGTGCTACCAGAATGAAAATATACAATAATAATTAATGAATTCTCATAGGATAGATCTACACAGCAGCATTATTTCAGAATAACTGATGTTATTTCAAAATAATAAAATGTGTGTCTACACTGCAAGCCATTATTTCTAAATAATGTCGAGATTGAGGACGCTTTACTCCAATTCCTGTAACCCTCATTTCATGAGGAGTAAGGGAAGTCGAAGAAAGCGTGTTTTTCCTTCGACTTCCTGCTGTGTAGGAAGCCAAAAGCCCAATTAAACTATTTCTATTTCAGCTGCGCAACTGACATAGCTGAAGTTGTGTATCTTAATTCGACTTTTGCCCTGCTGTGTGGACATGCCCATGCATATATATTGCACCACTTTTTATCATGATCAAAGATAGTTTTGTTTAAAAAGAGCTCTCGCCCTTACTAACCCTTTTCTACTTTATACAATAGTGAACTTAAAATGTTGAAGTTGTGATTTCACAGTCATTTATTGACAGCCAATCAAAATGGCACAAATATGTAACTTTGTTGCTTGGATCACACAGAAGAAGTAGCTAGGTTAGAAGAAAGAACTTCCCAAGTCAAAATAAGCATAGCTACTGAGGATTATAAAGAGATACTGTCAAAGTAAACTGTATTTTCATTCATTGATTTTCACAGTATTGCTTTAAATCATTGTAAGTTGCCATGATTGTGTGGGTGTTGGTAGAGAATCAAGGTTCTCTGTGGTATTCTTATCCTAAATCATTTACTGTCCTTTGCATGCCACATGTCATTTACTATATGTTTATTTTTTAGGGTTTGCCCTTGAACTATTTCCATAGAGTGTTTACTTAATATAAAGGCCTAACCATCTAGCAGTACACAAAGGACTCAAGGCTCACTGTTACCACAACCATTTCTGTAGCATCTTTGTACATAGGCACAGAAACCCCTTCCAACTGCTTTCTTATGAATAGAGCCCTGCAAATCTATGAGTATCCACTTTATTATCCATGGATCATTTCTGCGGATAGAAGCATGGATGCGGATACAAATTTTGTATCAGCGCAGAACTCTTATGATAAAAGCAAGTGGGCAGCTGTGAGGAAATGTGGCACAGATCTTCCACCTGTTCTAGATGGGAAGCCTGCGGGCTGGGACAGTGGGTGGGGGACTGCTTAAGAGATCCTGAACTCAGAACATGTGCAAGGTCTGACACAGCACCCCAAAGCTGCCAGCACGGCTCTCCATAATCTGGCTCCAGCCAGGTATGGGGGCAGCTCAAAGCCACAGCCCAGCCATGGTAAGAGCCAGGCAGCTATGCGGAACCAGAGAGAACCCTACACCTGCCCTGCAGAGGACCTGAGCAGCCCATGGGCATCTCCACAGGTCACCTCACTGCGCTATAGCCGGTCAACATGGAGCCCAACGAGGGAGCCACAACGGACCATCCACCTGCCCTAAGCATTTCAATGCTGGATATGGGCTCCTTGAGGCGCTGCCGCTTTTAAATACCACCTCTTCCCTCCCCACTTTGCTGTCTCTATCTGATAGAGGCAGCAAGGGGGGGAAATCGACTAGTTGACTTGACTGTCTGATAAGCATTTGCTTATTGAATAGTTCGACTAGTCCTGAACCTTAGTCTGAGGCATGCAGATACACATAGACAGACAGACCTTTCAAGACACAAGAATCAAATCATCACCTTAAAAGAAGTGATTATTATTACAAAACAAAAGATAAACTTGATAACGCATACTTGGTTGCTAAATGTTACAGAGCAACTAAGGAAAACAAATTAAAACACAGAGAAAAGACTCTGGGCACGATGCTTGATGGTAAATGGGGAAGGGAAACATAGATTCACACCAAGCAGTTCAAACCAAACCACAAAATAAAGAAAAAATACCCTGAACACGGTTGGATTCAGTTAGCCCTTTTACTTACTTCCAATCTTCTCCTTATTCAGTCCACTTCCATGCCCCGAATTCCTTGGAGGCATGGTAGTCCTGCTTGGGTTTAAATCATTCTGTGTCTCTCAACTGGTTTACCTTTTTCCCCCACAAAAAAAAGCAGGCAAGGAATCTATATCCAATTCAAATTTCAACACTTTATCTTGACTGGCTCTCCCAGCCCCCTGGCCAATACCTTTGCTAGCTACCTGAGTTTAACCCCTTAGTCACCAGGTGCTAGTCAGCATTCTTGTCCTTCACACTCCCTTACATGGAGATGATCAGATCTGGGTCTGTGCTTTCCATTTAGTTAAACTGAGATGGATTATAACAGTGGTTCTAGAATAATTCCACAGCAGCCATTTCAGAGGACTTTAAGATATTTTTCCCCTACCAGGTTCTCTTTTCCTTCGTATAAAAATTGCCCTAGTGAGACACTCTGCCAGTTTCTGGAATCTTGTAAAAAATAACCAGTTGCCTTGACTTGTGCAGATGTGTACTTTTTATCACTCTAGCGTCTCTTGCACATCATACGCATCCAAACAAACACCTCTCTGTCCTCGACTGCATTTTATGGACACCCTCAGACGTCCCTTGTGTATTACTGTGTATTTCCCTCTTTAATGTTTGTGAAATCACTATTCATTCATCTCTCAAAATAGACCAATTTTTTCTGTTGAGCTTCTTTTAGAAGGAACACTATTGCCCACTCTCCTTAAAGCTTTTATGCCTATACTTATACCTATACTCTGCTCTCTTTATGCATTGCCACTAGCTGCTCTCTTCTTAAATATTAATTTTTTTTCTTGCCTTGTTCCCTTTTCTATTTCAGCTAATCTGTTGGAAGAAACTGGGAAGATGTGCATTTTGGTTTTCACTTAACTTTATCAATCCATCTGAAACCTCATCTGGTTGTGTGCTTGAAAGAGAATTAGCGATAAAAGTGGTTTTTCTGAAATATTGTACAGAGGAAGGAAATTGTGTCTTTCCAAATTAGTACCAAAAGTCAGCTGAACTACTGAAGCTTACTCAAAATCCAACTATTGAAGTCTCCTTTCTATTTTCAACTGGTCTCTAAATACCAGTGATTCAGTTTTCAAAGGTGCAGACCCGCTTGATTTCAGTGGAATTTGTGGGTGCTCAATGATTCTGAAAATAATACCACTTACACTCAGGTACTTAAAACATGGACTTAAACTTTAGTCCCTTAGGTTTGAAAATGTTGATCTAAATGTTTCCCCATGGCCTATAATTGTATTTTTCTCATAAGTGTGCTTCCTTGGGCTGATCAACTTCTGTACCCAAAGAAAATTAAATTTAATCTTCCCTCATAAAATGATCACTGTCCCTCTTTGTTTATATTCATAGAACATACATTTGAACAATGTTGAATCTCAGCAGTAAATAATGCATGCCATTTTGTGGTAGATCATACTTAATTCACAACATTCTTTTTAATTGTCATGCACATACTATTTCTTTCTACTGAGTTATTAAAAGCCTTTCTATACAAAATGCATTATTCAAAACACAATCTGTGCTCTTGACTTGCAGGCTTCACATACATTTCAGAAGCTCCTTTGCGTAGTGTTCTACTTTTTTTCCCCTTTAATGTCATTTATTCTATTTATTCTAGCACATACTTGTCATAATTTTTATTCTCTTCTAAAACCTCTTCCTTCCCCTTAGAGCAAGCTAATCTAAAGAAAGCATTAGGGAGAAGAACAGAGACAGGATGAATACATTTTAAGGATGATCAAACTCCCTCTGCTGTCCTTTCCAAGTCATTGAACAATAATGGCCTTTACATGAGCTCCTCTCATCTACCTAGCTTCTTTGAGTTGTTCTGCAATTAAAAATCCTGCTTCAATAAAACACCAGAGGCAAAGATCCATATGTTGTGCCCTCCTTTACATAATATATAGTTAAGGTACAAAATTACAAAACAAAGATATAAAAACCCCACTCAAGGTGGCAAGACCTTGAAGTCCTCCTCTGAGTACCTGTGTCATACATTCAACTTCCAGCAGTGCACAGCACCTCTGACTGCCATGCACTAGTTAGAAAAATGTGCTCGGTTATTGTAGGTTGAAGGTGGGAAGGGTAACAATGTCAGAAATTCATGCTATATGTTCTCCTACACAAAAGCCTGGAAATACTAATGATAAAAGAATCACAAGTTATTTCTATTCCAATGTCAGTAAGTAACACAAGATTCAATCAGAAGATGCAAGAAAATAAAGATAATAACCATGGGCGATGGAGGAACATAAGTCTGGGGCAGGCAAGCCCCCAGCCCTTCCCCTGCTGCCCAAGGTGCACCCCCCCCCATAGCGGGAGGTACGATGAGCCAGCCTTCCCCAGGAGCATGGGGAGGGTGGGTGGTGTGCAGACCCAGCCTTCCTCAGCCCCAGGAGCATGGGGGGGGGAGGTGGATAAACACACACCCCGAGTCACAGAAGGTGGGCAACATGCAGCAAGCAGCCTCCCTGGCTCCAGAGCTGGAGAACGCCTGGCTCTAGCCTCCTTGGCCTTGGGAGGGCTAACTGAACAGCACAACGGAGCTGAAGTCCAGGCAGCCCTAGGCGACTGGGGGAGCCATGCTGAATGGAGAGGCTGGGGGTAGAGTGTGGGCTGGGCCAGATGGTCAGTTTGGAAAGGCATTGCCTTCTCCAGACTCTTATACCTGTGGCCCATGATAATAATCCCTCACTGCTGAGCTCAATGGACTTATCCTTATTCTGGTGATGTCCGCCTTACAGTCATACTCCTCTCCTTCTTATATACTAGGCAGGGCCAGCCCACAACATTTTGGCACCTGAGGCGGGGAGCTCAAATGACGCCCCCCTGCCCCCTCGCTTGGGCCAAAACTTTGAAAGGTCTCAATTCTGCCTTCTTCCTGTTCTACTCCTCTCATGGCATCCACTATCTCTGTGCATCTAGAGCAGAGAGAATACATATGCACCAGCAGCAGACACAATTTTCTACACTCTGAGTCCTAGTGGTGCCCCCCCACAGTGTGGTACCTGAGGCAGTCACCTCAGTTCAGTTCATGGTAAGGCCAGCCCTGATACTAGGTTAGGGTCATCTTGCTGTGATTGGCTCTGGCTGTTTGAAAGTTCTCGTCAATTTGGTTTCCTGATGATAATGCCCTCTATTCTCTCTCAATCTGTAGTTAGATCCCTGGCAGGTAGGTGTTTCTCTTACTTTTACTCCTGCTTCTTAATGCTTACTATGTTTCACTCTTTACATTATGCTACATGACCACATCACTATTCTATAGGGGTACATCTACATGGCAGCATTATTTCGGAATAACAGACATTGTTCCGAAATAATTATGCGAGCATCTACACAGCTAGCCCGTTATTTCAAAATAATTTCAAACTAACAGGTGGCTTATTTTGGTGTTTGTAAACCTTATTCCATGAGGAATAATGCCTCTTCTGAAATAGCTGTTTCGGAATAGCAGTAGTGTGGATGCTCCACTGCTGCTATTTCCAAAAAGCTCCTCCCTAGGGCCATTCAAAGTAATTACTCCCCAGTGGTTCCTACAGCTCTAAATTGAGGTAGAACATCCACATTAGGGGAGCCTGCCTCAGACTAATTTCCGGGCTTCCCTATAGTGTAGACATGCTATTTTGAAATAAGCTATTTTGGAATATTTCTTCCAAAATAACTTATTCCAAAATAATCGTGCAGTGTAGACGTAGTAAGAGTTTCCTTCTCAGTGGCTTCCACAACTGACTTTGGCTTTAACCAATATACATTTTTGTACTTCTCTCCCAGCCATTTATGTTGGTGGATTGTATGTAGGTTCAGGAGCAATTTTCACAGACCAATATTCTCCCATTGCCAAAATCCTGCCTCAGCAGCATGATCAGAGTCCATGGTAAAATCTAGGATTCTTTTTTGATTATTATTCCAAAATCCTGATCAGGAATATGGAGGGGATGGGGTAGTTTCCTATGACTTAACAGAGGACTCCTACAGGAAGAAAGAAGGCGTATTCTTATTTCAACTCGTTTGAAGCTGTGAAAAAGTTTGATTTGGGTTTGCGATCTACGCTGTGATTTAGGTTAATGTTTATTTATTTTCAGTTGATCTGCTATCTCTGTGTGGATTATTTCCCCCGACTATCTTTCCATCAGAACCTTAAACCTGTCATTTATAATTTTACAGATACTTAAGATATTATGTGGTCAAACTGTGCTATAATTCACCCTCAGCCACAGTTGCAGTCATTTTCTGTTCACATAAGAAGAGTCTCATAAATCATTCATAACAAAGGAATGAATCTCTCAGCTCACACTATGCACCACTATCGTTATTAAATTTCAGTCCACCCTTCCTTAAAAAATACAGATGAATGCATTTAGTAACGATAAATAACTAGACTGCCAGCCTTAATTATGGACTGAAAAAACTGTCTACATATGCTTAGAGGATTTGAATTAGACCAATGCATGTTTTCTTTTTAGGCATCTGAGCACTATTTCATTAGGAAAATTAATTTTCATGTATATTATTTGCTAACTGTGGAATGTAGCTGTACTTGACCTCTCCCACCCCCCAGGGAACAACAACAGTGGTCTAGGTCAGGGGTGGGCAATAAAAAAATGGCAGCCTGCAGAGAGTTAGTCCCTGGAGCGCCGTCACCATTATGTTTACCTGCCCCTCCACAGGTATCAGAGGATTGCAGCTCTGGTTGGCTGTGAATCCCCATTCACAGCCAATATGAGCAGCGGGAAGTGTCACGGACCGGGATGCCGCTTCCCAACACTCACATTGGCCACAAATGGCAATTCACAGCCAACCAGAACTAGGATCCACCGATACCTGTGGAGGCACAGGTAAACATGGAGGTGGGGGCCCACCAGGGACTAACCCTGTGGACTGGATCCAGCCTGCAGGTCAGAATTTGTCCACCCCTGGTCTAGATTAAGAAAAAAGAAATATAAAGCTTTAGTGAATGTGCTCATGATATATACTCCATTTCTGACAAGTCATGCTATTCCCTAGAGAGCAATGTATATAATATACAGTAAAACCTACAATCAGCATACTTTCAGCAAATAGCATCTTGTCATAAGTAACTGCTTTAATGTAGCCACAAGTTTTCACATGAAAATTGTTTTGACCTTTAAGATCCACCTTTACATGAGTAAGCCCTCAACTCTGCTAATGTCTGCACATGAGTAATTTTATGAACATGAGTAATCCCCCTGATCTCAAAATTCCAGCACTGAACTTGTTGAAATTACTCACGTGCATATATAAACTCATGAGTAGAACTGTGACCATAGCTTGTGCATGTTTGATGGATGATTTCTTAAAGCAGAGTTTCACTGTACTATTATTTCAAGTTGATTTCTATGTTTTCTTTTTGCAGTTTAACCACAGTATAAGGACAATAAAGAATCCTGTGGCACCTGAGCCCTGGCCTACTGTGGGGAGTTAATTCGAAAAAATTCCCTTATTTAGAAATAACAAGTGGACCATCCACATTACCAAGCCCATTATTTCTAAATAATGGGCTGGTTATTTAAAAAAAAAAAAAAAAAACCCTCCTGCTTTCCAGAAGGAATAACTCTACTTTAGAAATAACTACTCCCCAGAGTAATTAAAACTCTGTGAAATAATTACTCCCTAGTGCTTCCTGGGGCTCTAAGGCAAGGTAGCACATCCACATTAACGGAGACTGCCTTGGACTAATTTCGAGGCTTCCCTGTAGTGTGGACATGCTATATTGAAATTATTATTTTGGGAGTTATTATTTTGAAATAACATAGATCAAAATAATTTAATAGTGTAGATGTGCCCTACAATGCAGCATTATTTCAAAATAACTAACATTATTTCAAAATAACAAAGTGAATGTCTACACAGCAAGCCCGTTATTTCAAAATGGGCTTCTTATTCTGGAATAATAACCCTCATTTCACAAGGAATAATTCCTATTTCAAAATAGTTATTTCAAAACAGGATTCGTATAAATGACATAGCTGTGGTTATTTCGAAATATGGGCCTCCCTTATCCTGCCCTGGTGGCCATTCTGTCCACAACCCTCAGACCTCTATAGTTTCCATTCCGCTGCAGCCTTTAAAGGCTCAGCCACCAGGGAAACAGTTTGTGGCATAAGGAAGGCCCTGACCGCCCTATGCCACACTGCAGGACCCATTTCTGCATTCTACTGCAATGGCTGATGCCTCTGCTCCCACTGAGCCCCCCAGGTCTGCTAGCTAGCCACCAGCCAGCTCCCAAGCCCCTGTCTGGGGCAGAAGAGGGCCCTTTCCTGATCTGGTGCGGAAATCCATTGAGGTCTGGGGGGAAGGGGCTAACCTCCAGGATCTCCACACCAGATGTAGGAATGCAGATGTCTATGTCTGGATTGCTGCAAGCCTGGGCCAAGAGGGCCACATGCACACCCAGGGACAGGTGTACATGAAAATACAATAGCTTAGGTAAGCCTACACAAAGGCCAGAGAGTGGAGTGCCTGCTAAGGGGCAGCACCCTAGTCGTGCTGCTTTTATGAGCAGCTGCACCACATCCTAGGAGGGGGGGTCGGACTCTTCCCTGCCCACCCATCATGGACTCTGGCTTGGAGACACCCATCATCAGCCTCCCAGATGGTCCATCAGGTGAGTTCCATTACCTTCCCTAGACACACGTGGTGGGGGGGGGGGGGGCAGCGGATGACAAGAGGCTGCATGCTAATCGCTCAGCCTTCACAGCCTGGGGCTTGCTCAGCAGCCCCTGCACATGGAGCACTAGTCTGGAGCTGACAGCCGCATGAGGCTGCCACAAACTAATCTTTCCCTCCTGCTCACAGGGTTTCAGGAGAGGTCTGCCTTCCTCATGACTCCATGGTGGGACACCTTTCCACCACAAGCCACCACTAAGGAGACTGGGATCATGGAAACACACAGCAGTGCCTCACACGGCACAGGCTCATGCCCACTCTCTTGGGGCAGCATCCACTCCTGGTCAAGTGCAGTGAGGCAAAGAACACTGAGCCCCTGCATGGGAATGTGCCAGGAGGGACCACAGTACAACCCTCCCTGGCAAGTGGCATTTGCTGCTCACACACACCTCCCCCAACACCGTCCCCACCCCCCCCTCCTCTAGTGGGCAGGGATACAAGCCCTCCCTGTGGGACACCGCCACTGCTGGACCTCGCCTGTGCATGGCATAGAGGGAAGGCAACCCACTCCCGCTGCAGGCTCCTGGCCTAGCTGGCCCATTCTCATGCTTGCTTGTCCCCAGGGTGTGGGGGTAGTGAGGCTCTCCTGGAAAGTCTGTGCCACTGCAGGAAAGGCACACTGCCTTCATCTGAACGAAGACCTTCGGTGTCGGTTCAGAGATGAGGGCTAGGCTTCATGCACAGTGTCACAGGGATGACTTTTCTTCAATGCTGGACCAGCTATGAGTGATGTGCATCCACCACCTCCCACACCATCCTCCCAACCCTGTGAGAGCCACCGCCGCAGATGACCCTGCGAGAACCTGTGTTTGTTACACTGGTGTAAACTCAAAAGAAAAATCCACTTCATTCCATGGCATTTTTTGGTGAATTAACACAAGTGTAACTGAAGCAGAATCAGGCCGTGTAAATTTATAATGTAAGTGATGGTCCTTATTTCAGTCATAAAACAGAGAAAATAATATGGAGTGGTTTTATTTCAATCTATTTTCCTTTCTCTCTAAATTAGAACATAACAAAAAGTTCAGGGGCTTGCTAGAATAAGATTCAGTGGTACCTAACTGGTACATTACAAATAGTGATCCATACTGTGAATTAAATGCTAGATATCTGTAAATATTGTGGCTATACCCCTATGAAGTTGAAAATGGAAAGGCCTTCTTTGTCACAGCCTAACTGGATAGGAAAAGCTTTCCACTGAAAATGCACAGCATACAATTGCTACTTACATATATTTTTATTTGTATGGTGCAGCTGTATATGGCACATGCTGTTATCATCCACTATCCAGATAACATTATGAAAAGACCTGGAAATGTGACAAGAAAAGCTTTTCTTGTTCTCAGTTACGCTTGCCAGAAACCACTATGTTGCAAGCCTTCTCTTTCTTTTGCTAATGAAAAACAAAATTCTTAGTGCTACAGTTGTGCTCAGTGACAGAAATAGCATAAAAATAAATATATACATAGAACAATTTTTTCTCTGTTTTCAGAATTTTCACAAAGTGGAAGCCTCTTGGTTCCCTTGCAGTTCCATTTAATAGCACATCAGTGCTTCACCATTCAATAATTTAAGAATCCATGGTGGTACCTGATGCAGATTTGTGCCCTTCTCTGCAAGGTTTTACAGGTTTAATCCCTTTCAGTGAATAATTAAGAGACCCACACATAAAGAATGTCAACTGCCACCTGGTGATATTAGTGAAGCAAATTTGTGTCCATTTAACACCTTAAATTCTCCAGCACAGCATGCACACTCCTGACATCCATCTAAGCACTTAACGAAATGTTCATGTATTGATTTTAGAGTGTCTTTTAATCCACTCAAATGGATTATATGCAAGTATTTAAGCATTTGTGAGTGGTCCAAATGGGTACTGATCCTAAATTATGACCTAAGCTTCCCGAAGGGTTCACCCTCTTTTTCCTTTAACCTTCTGTTTGTGTGTGTGCACGCGTGTGGAGCACCTGGACAGCTTATTGCATGAGATGTTTAGACTCAAACACTTAGTAAAGGTCGGACCTCCCTTGTCTGGCATTCTCGGGACCTGACCAGTCCCAGATGAGGGATTTTGCCAGACTCAAGAAGATCATAGCTGCCTTCCCCTCCCGGGTAAACCCTCCCCCAGCCCTGGACAGCCCTGCCAGTTCTGCTGCCTCACTGGTCCCACCCCACTTCCTTGCTAAGCTGAGCAGCCCAGCTCCAGCCCATTTCCCAGCACACCAGGCTCCCACTCTGCAGCATAGCCCTGCTGTCAAGCACTAGGCTCCCAGTCCTACCCAGGGTTCCTGGCCCCACCAGGCAGCCCTGCTGCTGCATGCTGGGCTAGGGCCCCGCTCGGCAGCCCAGCTGTGGGGAGCCCCATCGCCAGCCTCCACTGGGACTTTCTGATCCTCAAACATCTGTGGTCTTCTGGACCACGGATGTTGCTGGACCAGAGAGTCCCAATTTACAGAGGTTCAACCTGTACTCAGATCTAGTGCCTTCAAGACTAGTGCTAAAGTTAAAAAAGAAAAAAGAGTGCAACTGCTTTTTCAGCTCTCACCGATTGTAACTCCACTGCATTCATTGCAGTTACTCTTGATTTAACCCTGTGTAAATGAGAGCAAAACCAGCCCCAAAGTTTTCATTTATTTGAAACATTTCATGAAGTAAAGATTCTATTCATGTTAATGGATTTTTGGTTAAAAGTCCCAATACAATACCTACAGAAATTACTGGGAAGCTTTCCATTAACTTCACTGTACATTAGATCAGGCTCCCGGAGAAAGAAATGAAAAGCAAGAGAAGCTTTCCTAATTTCTTGCAAGATCCTCACGTATTTCTGGAATGTGTTACCTAGACAGATCCTTAGAGGTTTTTAAAGCCAGGCTAGACAAGTCCTGATTTCACTGGGGTTGGTCCTGCATTGAGCAGGGGATTGGACTAGATGACCTCCTGAGGTCTCTTCCAACCCTAATCTTCTATGATTTTATGAGCCCTGAGAAGTTTCACTTTTACTTGTGATGAGCAAAGCCTCTTGTAAATTTTCTGAATTGTGAAACATGTTCTCATGAAAGCTATGCTGTAACATAACGTCAAGAAAAATTCTCTGTGCCATCCAAACTACACGGATACATCAAGGTTAATCCCTTTCTTTGTTTTCCATTCTGATTTTCAGAGGCACTGGTTTGTGGGACGTTCTCACAAACTTTTTCTGCCTCGTACTGGATTTTTAATAATCATTTTTTTAAATTGCTTTACATGTTAGAGCAGTGGTTTTCAACATTTTTCATTTGTGGGCTCCTAAAAAAAATTGAATGGAGGTGTCTGCCCCTTTGGAAATTTCAGTCATACTCTATGGATTCCCAGGGGTCTATGGACGAGATATTAAAAACCACTGTTCTATGGTAATGGAAACCTATTGCAGACCTTTAGACATAGTCTGCAGGCCTCCAGGGCCCATAAACCATAGGTCGAAAACCACTGTTTTAGAGTAACCTAACAGCAATAGAAGTATACTTGCTTTTTCAAACTACTGCTTTAACACTCTCAAAACTCTTGTAAGATAGGTAAATATATAGCATGTTGCCCATTTTAGAAAATGGAAAAATGAAATGCAAAGAATGACTAGCCCAAGGTCACACAATGATCTAGTGCAGTGATGGGCAATCAAGGCTAGTGAGTGATTCACATGGGTGGCCCTCCTTCATTTCAGTGAGACACAAAATTGAAATTGGGCATGTGCACTAGCCATGACCCCAAGAATAAGATTAAATACAATGCACTTGATTCTCCTTCTTTATAATTCCTTTTCAACACAAAGTTGAAAGGGGCAAATTAAATTCCTGGCAAAAGTAACATGTAGAAGCTGAGGAAGCACACGGCTCTCACGATATAATGTGCAATCAGTATGTACCTCACATGTGCCCTTGCTTTAAATGTGTCTCACTTCTCATTTTACCAGGGCTGCTCAACCTTCCCCTCAACTGCAGGCCCCACCCTCATTGCACCCCTTCCTTCAAACCCCCACCTAGCCTCTTCTTGCCTTCTCCCCTGAGTACTCCCCCATCCCTTTTCCTCCCCCTCTCTCCTAGCATTTTCAGAGCACCATGAATCAGTTGATTTGCACTCTGCCACCATTTCTCCCTTCTCACTGCTGGGGCTTGAATACCATGAATCAGCTGATTCACAACGCTCTGGAAGTTCTGGGTGGGAGGGCCAGGAGTAGGTAAGTGCAGGGCCTCCAGAGCAAGAGGCGTGGGGTGGGGGGAGAGGAAAGGGCAGAGGGAGGTGGTGCAGACTGCACGTATAACCCTGATATGATTCATGCACCCGCAGGCCACAGGTTGCCCACCAGTGATCTAGTGTAGTGATTCTCAACCTATTTACCACTGTGGGCTACATGTGAAACCCAATAATGTGTTATGTGGGCCCACCTAATCCTGCCACAGATGCTACGGATCTGTGCTGATTAGGCTGCAGGTTGAGAAAAATGGATCTAGTGGTAGAGCTGGGATCAGAATTTAGGACCCTGTTTTCCAATGATCACTGACCTGCATCTGAACATGATGCAAAGGGGTGGCTGCCAGGAGTCAATTGGAGCTCCCTGATTTGGAGCCATATGGTCCTGGCACAACTTAAAGCAGAAGAGTTCCCCCTTTAACTTACACTGCTGGCACTGCAGACACAAAGTTCCTTACACCCAGAGCTGGTGACAGACTTCATCAGGTCCTGGGCAATGTGGTGGAGGGCTTGACTCCAGGCCTCCCAGAATAGGAGGGACCTTGGGCAGAGGGGGCAGGGTATGGGGCTTGCCTCCTCGAGACAGCCCGGAGCACCACATGAACTATGCCAAACGGGGTTCTGCCAGCAATTTAAGAGGTCTTGATCCCCCCCCCCCACCCGCTTCTGCCTCAGTCATGACAGTGATTGTTTAGAGTCCTGGACTCTTTTTAAATCGTCAGGCCCACGAGAAACAGCCCTCTTTGCCTCCTCCCATTGGTGATCCTGCTTACACCAGCGGAGGATCAAATATAGCAGAGCTCGTATCTGCTACATTCATTCCCTCCTTATTAACAATTCAGAAGTAAAGTGGCTTTTATTTCATAATAAGACCATCCACATCCACTCTTCTGGAAGAGTCTGGAATTCCACAAGATCTTAAACTGGCTGGTGTGCCTAGATGTTAGAGCCTGTCTTACGGCTTGGTCTGCACTTTGAAAGTTCTGTTAGAGAGGCATGTCCGTCTATGAAAGAAGCCACACCCCTGAAAGGAATAGATGCACTGATATAATCTCCAGTGTTAACACAGCTTTGCCAGTGGAAAAGGGCTTCTACTGTGATAGCTAATGCCATTCAGGATGTAGTGTTACTATACTGACAGAAAAACTCTTCTGTCACTCTAGGCTGCACCTATATTATGGGGTTCTGCTGGAGTAGTTCTGCCTGACATAGCTGTGCCAGCAGTCTCTGTACCATAGACATACATCAGAGGAGACAGAAAAAGACACGGACAGTCATGTTCAAAGACTACTGAACTTTGTGGGTTTGATTTGGAGTAATTTTATACATTTATAAACAAAAATAAGGATACCAAACTGACAGACCGTTCTTAAGCACATTTAATGCACTTTCACATGCTGAGAAAATCCTTCCACTCTCTAAGAGCGGGGTACATTCTGTGGACAGGAGAGCCCTCCTGTCAACAATGAGCCATTTACACTGCCCCTTGCTGTGGCAAAACATTTGTCTTTGGAACGGTTGGGGAGGGATTAAGCACCTGTGAACAACAAAAGTGTATCTCATTCATTTGATAGTGTGTTCTGAGTATCTCTGTGCAGGCATGCCCTAACTGTTGGTACAAGAAAGCCCAGGAATGTTGACTTTCAAAGCATGGTGTGAAGCATGTCTCTTTACTTAGACATTTGTCTGGCAGAGTGTGTTTATTTATTCTTAGCACAATCTGACGTTTCTTCATAATATTAGCCAATAGTGGTCATTATAGCATGTTTCTTTCTGTGCTCAGTTCCAAAAAAAGCATTGTTACCCACCCACCTCTATTTAAGGCACCCTGGGCACGTCTAAACTGCAAGGCTATTTTGGGAACGCGTCCACTATTTCAAAATAATTTTCTAAATAATGGACATGCTAATTCAGCATCCCTGTAACCTCATTCCACGCAGAATGAGAGATGTGTCGAAACAGTGCTTTATTTTGAAATTTGATACCAAGTAGATGCGCCAAATTTCAAATTTCAAAATAAAATTGAAAGAAGATACGCAATTTGTGTAGCGCAAATTGCGTATCTTATTTCAATTTTAGAGTGCAGTCTAGACCAGTGGTCACCAACCTGTAAATCAGGATCTACTGGTAGATCTTCGGGCCTCTGACAGGTGATATTGACTGGTTTGGCCAAGAGGCTATCAAGCGACAGAACTTCAACTTCCTCTCTCCCACTGCTGTGCACCTCCTGCCCTTTGCCTTGGAGCTGCCTCCCCTCCCCTGAGGAGCCTCCTGATTGCTGTGCAGAGCAGGGAAGGGAAAGGAGGGGCGCTGATGTCAGGGTGCCCCCTCTTCCACCCTGTATTCCACCGCCACAGAACAGATGGGAGGCTCAGAACTTGGGATCGAGGGAGTTTGGTGGCCTCTTTTGAGAGTGGTGCAGGGCCAGGGCAGGGGTGAGCCTGCCTTAGCCCCACTGCACCACCACCCAGGAGCCACCTCAGGTAAGCAGTGTCCAGCTGGAGCCAGCTCCGAACCCCTGCCCCAGTCATGTACCCCCTCCAGCACCCCAAGCCTCTGCCCTATCCCTGAGCCCCCTGAACTCCCTCCCAGTGCCTGCACCCTGAACCCCCTCCTGCACCCCAACTGCCTGCCCCAGGCTCAGTTCAGAGCCCCTCTCACATTCCAAAACCCTTAGCCCAAGACCAGAGCCTGTGCCCCTGCCTGGTGGAAGTGAGGGAGAATGGGGGAGGGAGGGAGGATGGAGTGAGCAGGGCAGGGCCTCGGAGAAGAGGCACAAAAGAGGTGGGGCAAGGTTTTTGGGTTTGAGGTAGATCTTGGATTGCATTTAAATTTAAAAAGTGATCTTGTGCTTAAAAATGTTGGAGACCACTGGTCTAGACTGTTTCACCCAAGGCTTGCTTAATATTGGGGGAGGGGATACGCAGATCAGGTCTCAGTCCGAAATCATGATGGGGTGTCAGGGATAGTCTACATATACTTGGTCTTGCTTCCGTGCAGGATGATGTATGAGGTCCTTTCTAGCCCTACACTGCTATTATTCTATTTATTAAAAAACACAAAACAAAATATTTTCTTACCCTTACTTTTATTGAACTGTATTTTATGCCTACATTAATATTTTTCTATGTTTTTGATACTTGTTTCTTGATTTCTTCAGTCAAAGTTAGCATTTAAGAATGTGCTAAACACACACTAAAGATGCCACATATAAGAGAGAAGGGTCAGACAAACAGACAGCTATCAAGGTTTCAAAAACAATTCTTAACAGCACTGAGTGAACAAGATAAAATAGTATCCTGGGAACAGGCATCATCTGAGTGCACTGCACTTTCTCTCAGCCAAAATTCCATTGAAGAGACTGGGAAGTGGAAACCTCTCCTCTTTTCAGCTCAACAGAGTGCCAATTGAAGTATCAAACATTTGAACTAGGATTTTTAGTCTTCTAATGAAAAGCAGAGCACAAAGCAAATACCATCCCATTCCATAGGTAGGTGCCCCAGTATCTAGAGATACTAATTTCTATATGCAATATTTCCAGTATTCAGTAGTTTTTATATTCTGCCCTAGCCCTACAATCACAGAAACAACCATCTGACAGCTGCAATATCGCTAAATAACTGGAAAATATGCAGGAGAGCAGGAGACAGGAGAAAATAGAATTAGTGAGCGAGAAATGCCTATCAGTATACTATTCCTGTTCTTTGCCTTATTTTGGTTTATAAAATACTTGAGTACTTTGTACTTCTGTGATGTCTTTCATGCAAGGGATTTCAGAGCATTTTAAACATGTTATTAATTAAGACCCACAATAATCCAGGTGGTAATTAAGTATTTATTGTAAAGATGGCTAAGCTAAAACAAAGTCTGAGCCACAGACCTGATTCTCATTTACACTTAAGGTGGGTGTAAATTATATATATGTTCTTGTTGCAGCTCCTTCACACAGCCAGAACAGGGGGTTTGGTGTGAATGAGAATCAGATTTATACAGGTTATGTCAAGTAGGGAGCCCTTGGTAAAGCACAGACTAGAACCCACTTTTTTCTGGTTCATAGTCTCCCACTAGACCATATTCCCCACCTCGTCAAAAAATAGAAATGGAAACTCTATATTAAAAGAAAGAATCTCCAACAAGGCACTATAATTAAAGCCAAAAGAGTTTTCATAAGTGCAATATTAAACAATAGATTGTATTAGGGATATTAACTACTGTGTATTTGTGTAAATGTGTAACTGCTGATTTTTTTATTGGTTACATACAGGGATGAGGTGCAGGCAGGAGCTGGTGCTCACAGGGAGCTGGCTTATAAGCACTGGCTCCCGCCTCCCTTCCCTTTCCCTCCCCTGCCCCCCGCCTTTGATAAAGAAGCAGGCCCTCAGTGTAGAGGGCAGGCAGCTCCACAGGAGCTGATATGGGTGGAGAGCTGGCTAGAAAGCCACTTCCTGTGTATACCGGCTCCCACCTGTCCCTCCTCACACTCTGCAGAGGGGCAGGCAGCTTCCAGTAGCTTATGGGGAGCCAGGTTTTAAGCTTTAAAAGCCAGCTCTCCCTGAGCACCAGCTCCTGCCCCCCCTTGCTGCCTCTGAAAGAGAGGCAGCAGGGGGGGTGCGTGTACTTGTTATAATTAACAAATAAGTCCAGGCTTATCAGTTAATTGTGTAAATAATTACACACTAACATCCCTAGTTCATATAAGCTATATTCAACCCACTAGCAGGCCTAGGTCACCCTGATGCAGAAATCCAACACAAGGCAGAAAAGGAAAGAAAAGCTTCCCAAAGACCCTCTCAAAATTATTTTTGCACCATTACATTGGGAAGAGGGCAGGGACACTGACAGGTGGGGGCAAAGAAGGCAGTTACCCTGGGGCCAGGCAATTTAAATGGCCTGTAGCTCCAGGCCACTGGTCCAGGCCCATTATGCAGAAGCCCCTCATGGCACAGTCCAGATGGTACTAAGGACTGGATGCGGTGGTGCAGTGCAGTCTGGATGGTGTAGAGGGCTGACTGCCCCTAGTCCCTCCCTTTCCAGAAAAGGCTCCACCCCTTCTGGGTGAGGAGGGGCGCCTGGAGCTGAGCTGCCCTTTTCCCTATATTGTGGTCCAGCGAAGTCTGCCACCAGCCCTGGAGGAGAGGCTATCAGTTCCCATTTCCAAGGGACCACACAGCCATCTCTATGAAGAACTAGATGTAAACCTTCACCACTTTGATTTGACACACTTTCTCTTTCACACACACATGGTTCTCTCTCTGCCTTTCACAAACACACACAAGATTCTCTCTCGCACACATAGCTTTCTCTCTCTCTCTCTCTCTCTCTTTGCTCTTCCTCTTGTGCACATGGCTCTCTTTGGCCTGGATTACACTGGGAGTTTAGGTCAAACTTGGCTGCAGTAGGTCAATTTTCTAAACAATGAGTCCACACCACCACGTGTGTTCCATTAACTTTAAGGGTCATTAAAATAGTGCAGAAGCAGTGCTGTGAAAGTCAAAGTTCTTGGCCTCCACGAGGTGTCCCACAGTGCCCTGCCATGATTGCTCTGGCCAGAACTTTCAACTCTGATGCTCTCCAGGTGAACAAGAAAAGCCCTGAGAAAATCTGAGTTTCATTTCCTGTGTGGGCAGTGTGACGAGCAGACCTCAGAGCAGACAGCACACCTGACCATGAGTTCCCAGGGTTCCAGACAAGTAGCAGGATGGAGCACACAGGAAATCCTGGACCTCATTGCTATATGGGGAGAGGAATCTGTTCTTGCAGAACTACAGACCAGCTAAGGAAATGCTGATATCTATGCCAAGATTGCAAAGGGCATGGAGGAGAAAGGATACGCCAAGGACACCCAGCAGTGCTGAGTGAAAATAAAGGAGATGAGGCAGTCAAAGCAGAAAACAAAGGTGGCAAACAGATGGTCTGGATCATCACCGCAAACATACCGCTTCTATGAGCAGCTGAATCAGATCCTAGAGCAGGACTCAACCAGCTTTCCGAGCTAGTCCATGGATTCCTCCCAAGACACTCCTATGGCAGCCTTGGGCAGCAGCGTAGAGTTCAGAATGGATGAGGAAGAGGAGAAAGAGGAGGAGGAGAGAGTGTTCAGCAGGCAAGCGGGGTAACCAATGTCACCAACAGCCAAGACCTTTTCACAGTTTTGGAGACAATTCCCTCCTCTCACGACATCTCACAGCAGAGCATTGATCACAGGGAGGGCACTTCTGGTGCGTTCACATTTTTAATCACACTACAAGTGGGTTAAGGCAACTGGGTGTGATCTGTGGAAGCCACTGTGTCTACACGGGGGGGGGGGGAGTATATTTCTGGATGATCAGGAATATGTGTTCTTGATCTTGTAATAGGCATGGTTAGGTCCAATAATGGTGTCAGCAGAGTAAATATGTGGACAAGCAACAAACCCCGGTGCCAGCTTTGTGCACATATTTACTCTGCTGACACCATTATTGGACCTAACCATGCCTATTACAAGATCAAGAACACATATTCCTGTTCATCCAGAAATATAATTTATGCCATCATGTGCCTAAAGTGTCCGTCTGCTATGTACATTGGACAAACTTCTCAGACACTTCGCCAAAGAATCAGTGCATACAAAACAGACACAAGATTCTCTCACAGAGAGAAAGCTGTTGCTTGCCATTTCAGCCAGACTGACCGTTCGCTCAATGATCTTAAAACATGCATATTGCTTCAAAGAGACTTTAACTCCAGACTTCAAAGGGAAGCTTCAGAATTGTCATTCATGCTTAAATTTGACACTTTATGTATGGGTCTAAACAAAGACTCTAATTATCTCACCCATTACAAAGATAGCTTCCCCAATTATCACCCCTAATGTCATTACCTCACAGACACACTAACCTTCCCCCCTCACCCCCACTCTGTTCTAAAATTTGATTTGTCAATTTCACATGTGTTCATTTTTTTGACTGTATCACTTTGGTATATATGGTTGTGCCAATTTTCTTCCACAAATTGATCTGAGGAAGTGGGTCTGGCCCACGAAAGCTCATCACCTAATAAACCATCTTGTTAGTCTTTAAAGTGCTACATAGTTCTGTCTTTTGTTTCAGCTAGACCAGACTAACACGGCTGCATCTCTATCATGACTCTAAACAGAATGCCAAATTGTGCTCCTCAGCTAGAAGGCTGGCATTTTATCAGCCATGAGGAAAGAAAGTCTGTGGTTAATGCATCAAGCCAAGTCTCAAAGATCTGAAACTAGTTTCCATCTATGCCACAAGGTTTCATGTGTGACCTACTGCAAATCACTTAACTATCCTTTGGTAAAGTTTCCCATCTGTATATGGGGAATAATATATCCCCTCTTCCCAAAAGTGTTTTGAGGATTATTTCATTAATGTATTTAGGGTGCTCAGACAGTATGAAGATGAGTGTTGTAGGTAAGTGTGTGCATATGAAATAACTACAGGAAAGTTTAGAGTGCAGTTAAGGATAACAAAAAAACATGTCAAAATGAGACCTGTTAATTTCACATCAACAGGTTCCCCCATGGAAAAGCTATAAGAGAATGAACTGGGTTTTATTCCAGCTCATGTTTCAAATCATGTCTAGAATTCTTAGCTAAGCTACATTTGCAGAAATTTCATTGCAGTTCAAAGGTGAACCAGGAAAAAAAAACCCTTCAAATTAATTGCCAGATTCCAGGTTGAGTTTGCAGCACAGGCACTTAGAAATAATTTCTAACCTGATCCGATTTGATAGAGAAATATTAGAGAAACAATGCACGTGGAACTCCATATTGCTATTTTCAGAGTACAATGGTGATTGTGTATTACTAGCATTCACTGTAGTTTTAGAAATAAAAAGGGGGAGCAGCGTGAATGTGCAGTATGTTTTTTTAAAGTTATCAGATAAAAATAAAATAAATTGATCTCACTAAAACACAGGCAGTGTTCTAGCATACAAATAGGTTATTCATCAAAATGAGCCTCCATCAGTGTTGAAACATCAAGGCAGCTGCCGGGGGGTAGTTGCCCTGGGTCTCGGGGTGTCTACCGTGGAAGCAATAGCCGCAGGAGACTCCAGCCAGGTGTGGGCAATAATTTTTGCAGAGGGACCACTTAATAAAATTTGGTATGTGGTCGTGGGGCCAGAAGGCGGTGGGGGGCTTGGGCAGAAGGGGCTGAGGGCTACAGAGAGACATAATGTGTGTGAAAGAGAGACGCGTGTGTGAGAGACAAACTTTGTGACACAGATCGAGTGTGTATGGCTGTGTAAGTGACAGTGATTATATGCGTATGGCACAGACACAGTGTGGCACAGACTGGGTATGTGGGGCAGTGACACAGAATGTGCGTGCTGGCTGCTGCTGGGAGAGATGCCATGCTCTGTCTCTTTAAGGAAAATCTGTTCAGCTTTGTTGTCTCCCTGCTTCCCAACCCTACTCTGCACTCCTGAGTCACTTAACCATTCATGCTTCAGACCGGAGCAGCTCCACTGTGTATCTCCTTCTCCCCGACCCCTGCTCTGCAGAGATGGGGTACAGGGCCAGAAGGACACCCTGACTTCAGCACTCCCCTCTCACTCCTCTCCCCCCTGGCTCTGCACAGCTAGCAGGAGAATACTGGAAGCAGCTCAAATGCAGGACAGAAAAAGGGGAGAGGAGGGGCCATGAACACACACTGCCAGCTGTAAGTGTGCAGGCTCTGTTAATCAGCTGGGCGGGCTGCACAGAAATGTTTGGTGGGCCAGATTCAGAGGCTGGGCCTGATTTTGACCATCCCTACTCCAGCCCTTTAAATTGCCATTGGAGAGCCATTCGGTCTGCTCCTGGTGGCACTGAGGGATAGCTGGGGGAGGTGCAACACAGTCCAAACGGCACTGAGGGCTAGCTGCCCCTAGTCCAGGGGTAGATAAGCTATCCAAGCCTTTGGATCTGCCACAGGCCCAGGCTCCCCAAAGTGGCTGACTGCTGGGACCATGTGCCTCTAGGCACTGTGCGCCCCTTGCAGGGGAGGATATTTTGTGTGCTGTCCCTGCACCCAGCAGAATTACTGCAACTCCCATTGGCCAAAAAACAGGGAGCCTGCCTGAGGGTCCCACTGGGCTGCTGGCTGGGAGCTGCCTAAGTAAGCACCTCATCTGGCACCCACCCTCTTCCCATACCTCAACTCCCTGCCCCAGGTCACCACCCCCTCTGTCCCAGGTCAGCATCCAAGGCTTCTGCCTCACCATCAAGTTTAGCAAGGCTCTGTGGAGATCTCTTCTTAGTAGAATTAACTGTTTGTTTGTTTTTTAGCTATAGATGCATTTTCCTTTCTAGTTTTACTGTATCAGAGAGAGAGAGACAGAGGCAGGACTACTATATGGAGGTCTAAATATACTTAATCCTGACTCCGTGCAAGACATGGACTAGATGACCACTTGAGGTCCCTTCCAGCCCAATATTTCTATATGAGGTGGCATTCCAGTTCCTTCCCTATCTGTGCTATACACCCTCCAAACTTTTTGTGGATACATGGTACCTAGCTGTATCTTACTGACCTACAAATCATTACTCCAATATATGTACACTTACTGCCCCTCCCAAGCTTTGGCAAACTCCTTTCAGCTCTGAGTTTCTGCAGATTCTTATAGGAACCAAGAGTTAATCCACCAACTTCAACATGCAATGCAGGAACCCCCTTCAGAACAGAGGGGGTTTATCATTTTGAAAGTTATTTTATTGGATAAATAAATCTTGAAAAAGCTATCTGCACAGATTGAGCAGGCATCCAGAAATACAGTCAGCATTATGTAGAACACACGCACTAAAATTAGAGATCGTGGTTATTAGTAATATCCAAAGCTTTTTAATGTACCTTTTTAAAAGAATATCAAACAAAGCCAGTATAACATAAGAAGAGAAGAAAAACATATTGTTGTAAAAATTTATAGCTTATCATTAAAATTAATCAGGATGTTTTAGTTAATCAAGACCATCATGCAAGAAACCAAATATTATGTGTCAGGATTCCTTGATTTTTTGGTGAAGGCAAGAAGAGGGAAAATACCTGAGCAATGATTAAACAGACGTTCATGCAAAAGGTAGTGTTCTAATTTCCCATTATGCTAACTTAACGAGTTTCTACCTAACACAATAGAAAACACTGTACCAAGAATGCATTGCATACAAGCAGCGTTGCAAAGTACATGGCTAATACATTGTCATTGTAACGAAGGAAGAAAGGGGAGGTTAAATATCATATATTGTGATCCCTGCTTCCAATCCTCATTAGTTTCTGCTATATAAGGGTATGTCTACACTGCCACCCTAGTTCGAACTAGGGTGGCTAATGTAGGCATTCGAACTTGCAAATGAAGCCCGGGATTTAAATATCCTGGGCTTTATTTGCATGTTCCCAGGTGCCGCCATTTTTAATGCCCCGTAGTTCAAACTCCCTGCCCGCGGCTACACTCCAATGAGGAGTAACGGTAGTTCGAATTAGGAGCTTTAATTCGAACTACCTAGTCCGTGCCGCATGTAGCCGCAGGCAGGGAGTTCGAACTACGGGGTATTTAAAAATGGTGGCGCCCGGGAACATGCAAATAAAGCCCGGGATATTTAAATCCCAGGTTTCATTTGCAAGTTTGAATGCCTACATTAGCCACCCTCGTTCGAACTAGGGTGGCAGTGTAGACATATCCTAACAGTTTTTATTTCCACCAGTGCTTTGACAGTGGCAAATAATCTGGCTGCTGATGTTCCAGACTACCATAAATGGTGATTGAATTTTTTTTTTTTTTGCCAGATAGAAAATAGAACTTGAGTTCCTCTGTCCAATTTTTGTTTTTCAAAATAGCACAGAGTCTCTTCCCCTTAGCTTGTGTGGCTGCAGACAGAGTCGTGTGGCAGACAGCACAATTTCTTTTATAGCTTGTACAATAGCAGCATTCTCTATCCCTCTCTGATCAGAAAGAGATAGGATAAGGGTGCTCTCCCCTTGGGAGTTTTTGTGGGCTTTTTTTCTTAGGGAGGCATTTAGGTTTTGTCCAACTACATAAGGTCGTCTCTTACATCAAGATTCAGAATTTTTGACAGAAAATTTTCCATACAAGAAAGCAACTCTAAATTACCCTTTCCCTGGAGGGATATGTACCACTTTTAGGTCTTGAAAATGCTAGGATTTTTTAGACCTGTAGTTCCCATTTAAGACAGTAATAGCTCCAGTGGAAACTAGCATACACAAGGATCAGACCAGTGTAGGTGATTTTACCATCATACTACCTACCCAGCTCTATGGCTTGTTTACACTACTACTGGGGAGGCTGCAAGGGATGGGAGTGGAAGGCTGCTCTGGTTAGGAACTATGGATCTGAAATGTCCAAATGTAGAGACAGCCTCTAATTTCTGTATAGTATTTCATCTTCTATTATTCCAGTCAATGTTCTCCAGTCACACTGCCCATGATAAGCTTTGTAATTTGTTCTGGTTGTTATTGAGATGTGGGGTTTTCAGCCAAAGCCTGCATTTTTTTGTCATTATTCCCATCCTTGCTTCTATTAGTAAATTAAACAGTGATTTCTGCCACTTTTATTCTCCACAATGGAGAAGGAAGCACAGAGATCTGGTTTAGGGTTAATCCAAGGGTGGCCAACCTAAATGTGAGAAGGAGTCAGAATTTTCCAATGCACATCGCCAAAGAGCAACAGTTAGGGCACGTCTAGACTGCAAGCTTCTTTCAAAAGAAGCTTTTTTGGAAGAGATCTTCTGAAAAAACTTATTTTCAAAGAGAGTGTCCACACAGCAAAAGCGCATCGAAAAAGCAATCCGCTTTTTTGAAAGATAGCATCCACACTGAATGGACGCTCTCTCACATTTCAGCTGTGATTACTATGGATGGAATGGCCACCAGGGCACCTGTGCTTTTTCCTTTTTCCTCTTCTTTCGAAAATCTCCCCCTTTCCCTTCCATGCACTCCTTTTCAGAACAGGCGTTCTTTCTCGTAGAATGAGGTTTACCAATGTCGGGAAAACCCCTGCGTTCTTTCAATTTTCTTCCGAAAGAACTCAATAGCAGTGTGGACGTAAGTGAAGTTTTTTGGAAAAACGGCCATTTTTCAAAAAAAACCCTGCAGTCTAGACACACTCTTATGTCACCAGCCCTGATCATCTCCCCACCACCACTCTCAGCACATCCCGCCCACTGCAGCCCCACCTGTCAGTGCCTCCTTCTCCTTTTCTCCTGCACACTGTGATCAGCTCTTTCTCAGTGGGAGACAATGGAGGGAGGAAGCATGGGTGTGACAGGTTCAGTGGAGAGGGTAGGAAGTGGCAGGATCCTAGGGGGAAAGGACCTAGAGCAGAGCTGGGGATTGAACAGTGAGCATCATCTGGCCCAGTGGAAAGTTGGCACCTGTAGCTCCAGCCCTGGATTTGGTACCTATGCAAGGAGTCACATATTAATTTCTAAAGAGCTGCATGTGGCTTTGGAGCCACAGGCTGGCCACCCCTGCACTACACTGTTCCTTAGACAGAAAACACTTCTGGCAGAGTTTTATCTAATGTCCTGTAAAAGAAACTTTCTTTAAAAAAAGGTCTAAACTAATTAAGCAGGAGCTTCCATTTGGCTCTTGCTCAGTCTAGCTCCCCTCCAAATATCCACCCCAACCCAGGAAGAGTTATAACCAGGCATTCTAGCACCAATCAAAGACCCTTTCAAGTTAGCAGAAAAACTTCCACTGACTTCACCAGGCATTGAACTGGGCTCTTTGAATGCAGGAAATAATAGCCCTGGTCCAGCCAAGTCTGTGATCAAATGCTTAATTTTTAACGTGAGTCATTCCAATTAGTGTTAGGATTAGTAATCCCAATAGGATGATTCACATGCTTAAAGTTAAGCGTTTGATCAAGCTGGATTTCTGCCACCATGCTTGAAATTCTCTATAGCTGAATATTTTCAAAAAATCATCAGCATTCATTCTCAATGACTCCATGAATGCATTATTTTAACTAAATGCCATTTCTTCTCTCTCCACTTTATTTGAATGCAAATCCAGTCTCTCAGTGGTGAACAATGAAAAGGTCCACAGCCTTCTGATCTAAAGAACACAGTTCAGACTTCAGGAGTCAAAGGAAGAACTATGTCAATCCTTAAGAAAATCAGAAAAATCAGAAAGCTTTTGCATACTTTATTTACTGCATGTATAATGTAATAATAATAATAATAATAATAATATGGTAATTAAGGAGACAGATTTATTGTACATTTTAAAGCACAACATACCTACATACAATCCCATAAACCCCTTAATTGATGTGCTTCTACAAGAACAGGTGATTGCAAAAGGGAGTTTAGAGAGGGAGTTCTCCAGGACAGCAGGTATGGATAGTGATAGGTCTGCTGTTGTTACCTGCACAGCATGTGCCATGTTTGTCTTCCTCCGGGAAGAAAGGATTTCATTTGCACTAAGTGCAAGCTGGTCGCCAATTTGGAGGAAAAAATCAGAGGACTGGAGGCCCAAGTGTCGACCCTCCGCTCAATCAGAGAGGATGAAGACTTTCTCGATAGAAGGCAGCGTTTAATCCTGCAAGCAAGGCAGGCGGAAGAGCCAGAGGGGGCAGTAGAGGATGAGGAAGAGAACTGGCAGCATGTAACTTCTAAAAGGAAAAAAAGGCCAGCACAGGAATCCTCTAATCCTACAGAGGTAAGTAATCGCTTTCAGGCTCTCTCCACAGGCTCTGCAATGGTGAATACTTTGGAAGGGACCTCAGAAGGAAGAAATCCGAAGGGAACCACTTCTACTGGAAGACATGGGATGCATAGTCCTGGAGATGGGGGTTCCACAACCACCACCCCCAAAAGAAGAAGGCGGGTGGTGGTCAGGGACTCCCTCCTAAGAGGGACTAAGCCATCCATGTGCCGTCCGGACCTGGAATCTCGAGAGGTGTGCTGCTTACCAGGAGCTTGAATTCAGGATGTGACTGAGAGTCTTACAAAACTGATCAAACCTTCAGATTGCTACCCCTTCCTGCTTCTCCATGTGGGAACTAACGATACGGCCAAGAATGACCTTGAGCGGGTTACTGCAGATTACTTAGAGTTGGGAAGAAGGATCAAAGAATTCAGAGCGCAAGTGGTATTCTCGTCCATCCTCCCTGTTGAAGGGAAAGGACTGGGTAGGGATCGTCGAATTGAGGAAGTAAATGCGTGGTTGCGCAGGTGGTGTCAGAGAGAGGGCTTTGGTTCTTCAATCATGGGACTCTGTTCTGGGCACAAAGATTGTTAGGAAGAGGTGGGATCCACCTAACAAAGAGAGGAAGGAGCATCTTCGCGGGCAGGCTTGCAAACCTAGTGAGGAGGGCTTTAAACTAGGTTCGTTGGGGGACGGTGACCAAAACCCTGAGAGGAGTGGGGAAGTCAGATACCAGGAAGAAATGCAAAGAGGAACAAGCAACAAAGGAGGACCCCTGATCCGAATGGAGAGGGTAAGGCAATCAACTGGTTATCTAAGGTGTTTGTACACCAATGCAAGAAGCCTGGGTAACAAACAGGAAGAATTGGAGGCCCTGGCCCAGTCCAAGAACTACGATTTGATTGGGATAACAGAGACTTGGTAGGATGACTCTCATGACTGGAGCGCTGTCATGGAAGGGTATAAACTGTTCAGGAAGAACAGGCAGGGGAGAAAAGGAGGTGGAGGTGCACTGTATGTAACAGAGCACTATGATTGCTCACAACTCCAGTATATAGAGGGAAAAAAGCCTGTTGAGAGTCTATGGGTCAAGTTTAGAGGTGTAAGCAACAGCAGTGATGTTCTGGTTGGTGTCTGCTATAGACCACTGGATCAGGTGGATGAGGTAGATGAGGCTTTCTTCGGACAACTGAGAGAAGTTTCCAGATCACAGGCCCTGGTTCTCATGGGGGACTTTAATCACCCTGACATCTGTTGGGAGACCAATACAGCAGTACACAGACAATCCAGGAAGTTTTTGGAGAATGTTGGGGATAACTTCTTGGATTTATAACTCTTTTTATTAAACAGTGGTGGTTATGATATACCAAAATCTCTGATAGTAGGGTTCACTTCAGATAGAACTAGGACAGTGAGCAAATCAGAAATCGAGAGACAGTAATTGAAAGATTCCATCTTCTGAATGTATGCACTACGATCTGTGAGAGTGTGTATGTGACTGAAATGCCTATGACTTTTACTCTTGAGGTCTTCCTTACTGAATGAAGTGAACAAGCATGAAGCATTAGTGCCAAAAGACAGATTGAATTGGAAGGTATTCCTTTAATGAACAGTAACTGGGTAAGTAACCTTGGTTTTGGACAGATCTAATTGATACTAGAGATTTATTTTGCATTGATTTTTAATGCATAGGTAGTTTGTTCATTTGAACAGGACGTGCCTATTTTCCAGATGGCTGCTTACAGTTTTTTAGACTTTTATACTCTCTAGGGTTCTTAATTATCAATTTGTACATCAAGAAGGAAATTGTAATGAATAAAACCCCAAGGAATTTGTTTTTTCTTGCTTTGTTCTCCACATGTTACAAATATACTCATTAAAAGGACTGGATAACTGTTGATTTGAGCCTAAAATATTTTTTGTTTGTATATTAATTCATATGCTTGTGTCTGCGCAAATTATGTAGAAACATTGTGTCCAAAGATGAAATACTATAACATTCAAGTTGAAAATAAAATAGTCTTTGTATTTTATTTCATCTGGCAAAATGTTTTTTACACACAAAAGATTATGCCAAAACAGATCTGTTAAGTCTTTAAGGTGCCAAAAGATTCCTTGTTGTTTTTGTATTTTGTAATGAGAATATAATCTAATGCTTTCTTCCCTTTGTCATGGGAGGTAGAAGTCCCACACTGAAAAAGAAGGGTTAAATAGTTATTCTGGGGCCACATAGTTGTACCCCATCACACCTTCAAAGAATGCACAGGCTGGAGGAAGAGCTTCAAAAGAGGGACACACAAAGTAGCCAATGACAGGCAGACAATAGAGGTAAATTGATGTATACTCTGAGCTCTTGAGCAGAACTGCAGGAGCTCTCACTGGCTAAGTCCACACAGAAAGGATTTGCGATTCTCTGAAGGTCAGAGACTTTGGCCTGGTCTACTCTACACTTGGAATTTGTAATGGTATAACTTCATCTCTCAGGTATGCAAAAAATCCACATCCCCGAGAGACATAGCTATTCCAACCAAACTTCTGCTATAGACAGCATTGGGTCGTCAGAAGAATTCTTCCACTGACCTAATTACTACTTCTCAAGGGAGGTGTATTGTCTATGCCACCAAAATATGTGGAATTTTGTAGCTGACCTCTTGTAGCATGATCATGGGTGGAAGATGAATGGGGTTGCAGAGAAGGGATTCTCTGCCTCTTTCATCTGAAGAAGTGGGTTGTGCCCACGAAAGCTCACGATACCATCTACATGAGCTGTTTAAAACATGAATCTTCTAAGCAAAACTAAAATATGCCAAAGGTATTATACTATTGTTTTTTGCAATAAAGGGAACAACAAGTCTTTTCCAGTATATGCAATTATTTCTCCAGACTTAAAAGTATCATATTGTAATAATAGAAAAAAACATACTATTAGCATATTATGATTATGTTCAATTAAGTTTTATTCTTTGCTTTCCAGACAATAGTAAGAATATACTAATTCTCTTTTTATCTGTGCAGCAGACAGAGCAAAGTGAATTAGTTTTCACTGAGTTTTGCCTACTCATCTGTAAACAAGATCTATTAAAATAATTAAATGCAGATTTTTGTAATTTGTACAATGTTTAACTGACAAATAGGAAGTGTAAGAATGAGTATATTTAGCACCAATTTGCCTCTAAGATACACAAGTATTAGGGACATCATTTCTTGGTGAATTAAATGCTAATTTTTGTCATTTATAGGCTTGATGCTGACTTTTTGTAAAACACACACAAAAAACCCCTATACTTGTGTGAGAAAAAATATAAATTAAGTCAATAAGATGCATGCAAACACATAGAAGTCAACCCACAAAGATCTCAGTATTGCCAGATTTTCACTAACTTAGGGGTGCATCTAGACTGCAGGGTTTTTTTCGGAAAAACGGCCGTTTTCCCAAAAAAAAACTTCACTTACATCCACACTGCTATTGCGTTCTTTCGAAAGAAAATCAAAAGAACACAGGGCTTTTTCCAACATTGGTAAACCTCATTCCCCGAGGAAGAACACCTTTTCTGAAAGATCTCTTCCGAAAAAGCGTCTTTAAAAGAAGCCTGCAGTCTAGATGTACCTTGGGTGTTGATTGCTATCCTTTTGATAATCCTAGGATCTGTGAGGACTGGCTTGCCTGTCATATCTGCTCCTGTTCTACATGGTGACACATCATACTGCTGATGTGGCTGCATCTCAACAAAATTGTAGTCCAGGCAGCCTCTCTGTGTCTGTCAGATTTCCATCTGTTCTGAACCATATGTTGAGGTACTAATGCTCTCCATCATCCTGGTACCTGAACATTACACTCTTTCTACCTAATTCTAAGAAGAAACTACTGATTCTTTCAGATAGAGGCAACCATTTTTCCTCTGGAAACATGTTTCAGTTGTTTTCTAATTGTGTGTTCCTTTTCCTTGATATTGAGAGCCATCCAACAACCAGGGTTTTTTTTGTTTTTGTTTTTTAAAAGAGAAGTGAGTTTGATTGTGCGTATCTTAGTTATCCCTCTTCTCCATCTCCTGTACTGCTGCTGGTAGGATGAAAGGTTGTAGAAAGTTGTGTGTACAGGCTGCTGAAGGAACTGGATCTAATTATATTTCCCCATCACCCTATTCCAGTTGTTATGTCAAGACAAGTTCAGAATGTCTAAAACATGCATGTAGATTCATCAGAGGAACATGGCTACATGTTCAGCTGTCCAGAGATGAAGAACTACCTAGTGGAGCCACTCAAGTTATTTATCCAGCTCTGAAAGAAGAAGAATGACAAAGAGGATAAGAGCACTGTGAGGGCCTCTAAGGGGACAAATAGTGTTTGAGGAGCTATAGGATGGAAGATTATCTATTCATGACCCTGTGGCACTTGAGAACATGTGGGAGAATGTCACATGAAATGCTGGAGTCCGCAGTTTTATGGAATTTAGGAGTTTTTAGGGAGTGGTGAAATGGAATGGGGCCCAAAGATTCTGTGGCATTTGAGGGTAGTTGAGAAGTTGGGTGGAATATGCCATGGTGCTCAAACACTCTAAACACTCCCAAGGGCTACAAAGCTCAAATATTTGAAGACCTCCCTGTGAAACAGAAAAATCCTCTCCATTTCATGAGAAGGGCACATTCACTCCATTATTTTCGTGCAGGTGTCAATTAGCAGATATATCTGTTGCACAGCTTGTGTTTTAGAATTCCCTAATGGTAGAGCCCCATTATGATTGATCAGAAAGGGAGCCACTTTCTGTCACTGCCACTTTTAATTCAGCACTCTGTTGAAGATGCAAATACAATGTGCTGCTATTACAAACTTGCCTCTGCCTGTGCTGGGGTCAACTGAGGGACGGTTACACATGCATGCTGAAAATTACTACTCATGTTTTCTTTTCTAAGTTGTGGCAGCCTCCCAAGGCTGCACTAAGGGCCACAACACTGCCCAAAATCTCAACAGCATTTCACAGCACTATCCCGACATGTTTACAAGGGGGTCTTTAAACACAGCCTTATGACCATCTCAAAACTATCTGCCCAGAAGGAATCTACGTCAGCCAGAACTGTGGCTTTTAGGGCTCCAAAAAGCTGCAGTAGAGGTGAGAATTTCATGCTCAATGTATATAATACTCTATTAGGTACAAAGGATGGTGTTGCTATGTTCAAAAGTTTCAGAGGGGTAGCCAAGTTAGTCTGTAACTGGAAAAACTTAAAAAACAACAAACAGTCTAGTAGAACCTTAAAGACTAACAAAACATATAGATGCTATCATGAGCTTTCATGGGCAAAACCCACTTCTTCAGATGACTAGAGTGTTAAAAGTCCAGATCCAAGAATAAATCAGGGAAGAGGGAGGAAAGAGGGTAGAGAAAAAGAGAGAAAAGAAGAAAAGACAGTGAATAGATTGTTAAAGTTACAAGAGACTGATAAGAACAATTAGCATCTTCATTGTTTGGTTGCTTGGTTAAGCCATTAGGATGTGGAAGGTAGGATGGGAAGTGGGAAAGTCAGGGATGAAGCAACCTATAGATTTATGCATTACCCAGAAATACAATAGAATTGTGACCTGTGTCCACTGTTTCACTCAAGACCCTCAACAGCTACCATTTATTTATACAGGTGTTCCATTCCCCACTTGGGTGCTCTAAAGTGGCAAGAGGACAGAATCAAGAATATTTCCTTTAGGCTTTGCTTGCAGAAGTTGGATTTGGCCCTAAGTAATTAAAAGATTTCTGATGTTGGCCTATGGCCTCATTTATCTTAAGCAAATCAACCTGTCATCTAGAATAAACTTTGACAGGAGACAGTGGGTCTTGTGTAAGAACTGTATTGCTTATCATGTGATATGACTGTCATTAAAGCATCATTCCTTTAAAGTTATTTTTATAATAAATTGAGTGCTATTAATTGTTCCCTGTAAATCATTTAACTTGAGGCTTTTTAATTTTTTTCTTTAAAAAGATTTAGATTAATAACTTTATCTTCCTTTCCTTCCTACTTTATTTTGCCATTCTTTCTGACTCTCTCCTTGACTTCCAGTCTCCTACTGTAACAAATCCAAGCTCCTCAGTGCTTATGAAGTCTGCAGTGTTTATACTGTGCTTAAATTAATTGAAAAATACAAAATTTAATAAGAAAAACAAACCCCAAAGTTTTTCTCATTTTTTGTTTAATGGGCTGACAAGCTTGAATTTATGAAATGATAGCTCATCAACAAGTACCCATTATATAGGATTATACTCATAGAGTGTCCATTATAGAAGAATATAGCAACTGGAACCATTTTTAAAAAGTGCACTACACTTTAAAGTTTCAGGATTTGAATTTGAAGGGGATTATAGATGTTATTGTTGAGAACAAAATGGGGCGATCAGTGCACCACTGAAGAAAGTATTGGTTCACTTTATTAGACAGTATTTCAATGATAATGAAAAGATCAGAACTTGTGAATAATGTATATATTTTTAAAGAGTATAGCTGTTTCATATTGATTTTCATTATGCTGGCCAAGCAGGCTGCTGGGAAATGGAATATTTTCATGAAAATTTATATCTGAACAGTGGCTTTGCCTTGAAGATGTGGGTTGGAGAGTTTAGTATATGTAGCTCAGTTGTTCATATTCTAGAGATGGATAACAAGTATAGTGGAAGATTTTTCCTCCCATCCTTAGATTTTTTTTTTTAAATACCAACCCAGGTTTTAAAAAATGAACATTTGATTAAAACATCTTTAACTGTGAAGATTAGTTGAAATGGGTCAAACATTTATCAAGCAGTATCACTGTGTTTGCTTTTGTTTTCCACATTATTTGGTATAATGGTGAAATATTTATATTATTTCCTTGATGAGAGCATATTAAGTACTGAAATCTTTACAAAAATAAGCAATTTCAATATATTTGAGTACCATAAGTGTCAGTGAGGGTGACATTTAAAATTAATGCTTTTAAAGTTGTGCATTATACCTTCTGAATTTCCTTTCATCATCTATCAAACTTGAGTGTCACCAGCTGGCATTCTGTGGAATAGCCTCTCAAGGACAAGTCATGACAAATAATCATGCGCCACATTTTCTGCCTGGGGTTATATCTACACTATGGGGGTTTTCCGGGATACTGGAGGTATCCCGGAAAAACTCCACCGCGTCCAGGGGATGTGTCTGCTCTTCTGCCTTTTTTTTTTTTTTTGCGGAAGAGCAGGAGTGCTCTTTTGGAAGCCCTGTCTTCCTCCTTACATGAGGAAGAAGGGCTCTTCCGAAAGAGGAGGCTTTTCTGAAATTTGGCCCAGTGTAGGTGGGCCAAATTTCGGAAAAGCCTCTTCCGAAAAAACTATCAGAAAAAGGTATGCAAATTGCGTACCTTTTTCCGATAGATTAGTATAGTCTAGACATAGCCTGGGTTGTACTTCCTGTATGATAACTTTTCTAGTTACAGTTATTCATGTTTCTCGTTACAGTTACTCATGTTTATTTCAAAAGATATGTTTTGAATCTCACTGAAAATTATTTTACTGTTTAAAAATTATATGAGGTCTTATGGCTAGTTCATGCAGTTGGAATTTTTCTTCCCTATTTCTGATTTCTCTTCAAGAGAATAAATCCCATTGACTTCAGTAGACTCTGAATCAGGACCCACACTTGGAATCAGGCCATTTCAGGAGATGTTTAGGAATAGGAAGGCCATGTTCCAATGTATTTCAGTAGATATGACAGAAGTATTCTGTGCACCTTATCTCATGAAGATCGTAAGTGACACAGCATTCATGTTTACCCATTTTGGATAAAACCAACCAATGCTGAAACAGTAACTATTATCAGGAAATATATGTTGACACTCTGAAAAAAATCTGTATTTTTCTCCTCCCCGTCCCCCCCATAGCTTTGCAATAATCCCAACCTTGAAAATTTAGGTTACACAAAGATACTTATATGCACATTTTTAATACACAAATCCTGACACTCACTAACCAAGAAAAGGTCATATTTCACAGCACTGTAACTATGAAGTAATTATGAGGGACTAAGAAATCTATTTGTCACTGCATGTAGTTACAGCAATGTAATCTGAACTTCATAAGGTGTAAATAAAACAAAACATCACTGGAAATAAACCTAACAATAAACCCACTAACTCTTCTTAGAGCTTGACATTAAAAACACATCTTTATTTTCAAAAGTGTAAGTGGGAATTGAAAAATTAAAATTAGCCATCAGATTTTCTCAAACACCAAAGAAGTGTGGGTTCAAGGTCAGCAAGAATGCAGGCTTAAGGTGCAAAACTATTATTTTATCCAAGGAAATCTATCCCTTCCTACTCAGAGCTACCACTCTGATGCCAGAAGTTAGAATGTCCTGCGGAGACTCTGCCTGTGTGTGTTCAGCTCCTGTCAGGGACAGTTTTTGGCATTCATAATGCTGTGGTGCCCTAGAAAAAACTATGATAGACAGGGAATGAGGCTGGCATACTAGCTCACAGTTACCATACTGAGTCAGATGTATTTATTCCACTGTTGACTGCCAAAGGCAATGCAAGAGATCGAGACAAGGTCATATCACCTAAAATAGTTCTGCAATATTGCCCTATTAACTAAACCTCTTATGCCAGAGCCCAAATGAGAGACAAAGCACTGACATGAGGCACAAAAATCAAATAGTAGTGCTAAAAGCTCTAATGCTCTGAAATTAATTTTAACGTAATTAGAGATTGGATAAAATAAATCTCAAATTGTATATAAATTGCCTATTGTGGGTTCCACTTCCACTACCTTAATCTGTCCTTAGATTAAGGGGTCCTTGGAGCAGAGACTCCCCTGTTTAGGTGTTTGGAAAGTATCTAGCACCTAATTTATACTACTAATAAGAAGAGGATTTGGCAGAAGATCTCAGAAGTAATTCCACCAGGAGAGGATGTTGCAGTGGTAGAAAGTGGCCGTAATGTGCATCATGCAGAGTACTGGTGAACCAGAGAAGCACAATAAGTCGGGTGGTGTTTTATGGGGAGCAGCTATGCCAAGTTGGCTGGGGGAAGCAAGTTTCTTTGTAGCTCTTGGCAAATGTTAAATTTTCTCCCCATTTCACCCCAGCACAAGATTAAGCAAGATGATGGATTAGTGATAACATTGATGGCTCTTAACCAGTGCTGATTCTCCACTTCTATTGCAACGGGCTTAGCTGGTGCAGGAAGTTGAAATATACCCTTCCCTAAATCACTATTATCTTCTCAAAAGTAACAATTGAGAAACATGCTGACTGATCAAAACATTTTAAAACCCATCTTTTCTTTGTGGTAGATCTTCCTCTTTGTTCAAAGTTCTAGTTTCCAGAACTCAGAAGGATTCTGTTATTCTTTGTTATTAGTTTTAGTAATAGAAGTTTTGTGGTAGCATCCAAGGACCATAGTCAATAGGAGAGCTCTATTACACTAGGTTCTATAAAACATATAGGGTGTGTCTAGACTACAGGGTTTTTTCAAAAAAAGTGGCCTTTTTTTGAAAAAACTTCCCCTGCATTTAGACTGCTGCCGTGTTCTTTCAAAAGCAAATCGAAAGAACGCAGCAGTTTTTTCAACTGCGGAAAACCTCGTTTTACAAGGAAGAACGCCTTTTTTCGAAAGTGCTCTTTCAAAAAAAGGTGCTATGTAATGCAAACTGCATTTTCGAAAGAGAGCATCCAGACTGCCTGGGTGCTCTCTTTCGAAAAAGCGGCTTGCTTTTTCGAAAGTACTGGTTGTAGTCGAGATGCTCTTTTTCGAAAGAGGCTTGCAGTCTAGATGTAGCCATCGTAAGGGACAATGCCTTCCCAAAAACTTTACAATCTAATCTGAGGAAAATATGTAACCATATGGGAGTGATAAATAAAAGGGCATGTGGGGAGAGCACATATGAATGGAATAGGAAAAAATACATGCATAATACGAAGGTTTTTTTGAAGGTACCAAATGTTTAATAACTAGATGAAATTGGCTGTCCCGGCCAAATCATCATTGGGTGTCATATTTATTGTAGGCTTCAAGGAGGAGAGAGTTACAGCCTTACAGATTAGTTCCACAAATAGCATTCCACGAATAAGGAAGAGAGTATATCTCAGAATCGTCCCTGACAGTACAGTCTATATTAGAAAAGTGCTACGTGCTCTGATACAACCCAGTCTCGAATGTGTTCTGAAGTTCCAATGTCTTTCAATAATCTCTTTCCTGATTGCTGCAATTCTGCCTTATCATCCATAAGGCAGGAATGTTGCACTATAGCCCTCATATTCAGTTAATACTATAGAAATGGGAAAAAACCTTAACACAAAACCCCAACTTTGGTACAAAATAAAGTCATTACAACACTTCAATTCAACTCACCTCTTCATACTGCCTCACAGTAATCAGAGCCTTTTTGTCACTCAGAGTAAATTAACCCACTGGGATATAACTCATTTCAATAGAAGAACCCACTTAATTTTCAATGAAGCTTTTGTATGCTAGAAATACTGTGAAACACTTAGCTGATAAGGCATTAGGTTATTGTGTGCATCACCTGCACACATCTACCACTCAAAACTCTGCCCACAATTCTGACAATCAATCTGACAACACAGCCAATCAAATTCTATCCTACAGCAGCTTCCTAGGAAACCAACACATACTGTATCTATGGAAACTAACTGTAACACACTGGATGAAACATGAAGAAAAATCCTGCAGGCTTTTTCCCCACTTTAAAAAAAGTACTTGAAATTGTTTAATACAATGGGTAAAGATAGCAGTATTGAATAACACAATATTGTAGCCAAAATACAGAAAATAGATGGCACTGTATGTGAGTGTGTGTATGCGTGTGCTCATAAACACATATGTATATATAATATATCCATACATTTGAATTTCAGTGTTCCATCACAGTGAATGACAAATGACACAACAGATGTAACAGTTACATTTCTCATTATCATATGTTTGTTTTTCTGTATGCAGCATATTTGCCAATTATTTTAACCTACCTTTTGTGATTATGAATTTTTATATATTATATTTAGTCAGGTTATTAGAGCATGCAAAAAAGGAAATATCTGATTTTCATTTCACAAAGCAAAGATACACATTTTCTTTTATAACTGTAAATTTTACTATGCTATTCATGTCTTCAGATCCCTTTGTGAGTGCTGCTCTTGTAGAATAGAGAGTGTGAGAAGAAAAGAAGAATAAACATTAAAGATCACTCCATACAAGGTAACAGCAAGGAATATCCTATGTAGCACCTCATAAAGAACCCTGAATGTTATAAATAGTACCTTGAAAAGAGGGCATCAAAGACAAATAGTGAACGCCAATTATAACAAGACAGAAAAGCCCTTTCACCTTTTGTCTACTGTATACCAATATAGAGTACTATGTATGCTTGAGACCGAGTAACAGTAACTGTCCAGGGAATGTGTCAGAGGGAGTATTTAGAATTTGGAATGAATGAAAATGTAAGATTAAATTACTGACTTTTTTCAAATCTTCCCCAATAATTTAGTTTCATGACACTGTAGTTATTTCAATTCCCAATACTCGGGACCACTACCATAATTTGAAGGTGAAAGACTGTTTTCCACTATTACACTATTAATCTGCATGCTGAGGCCCCTGGTAGTTAGAACAGATGGGGTTTCTGTGTCTCTGCAATGCCCCCTGCTCAAAGCACTGCTTAAATGGAATAATCTAGCCTACTAGGGTTGCCAACTTTCTGATTGCAGAAAACAGATGACTCTTGCCCCACCTGCCTCAAAGCCCTGTTCCACTCACTCCAGCCCCCTTCCCTCCCTCTTCCCACAGACTTGCTTACTCACTCATGTTCACTGGGCTGGGGGTGCAGGCTGCACGGAAGGGCTATAAATGATGGTATCAGGATACAGGAGATTTGGAGCAGGTACTTGGAAAGAGTGTGGGCTCTTGTTGTGGGTGAAGGCTCTGGTGGTCTGGGAATGAGCCAGAGGGACATGACAGCCACTTCTAGGAACAGTAATAGAGATGCAGCCGTGTTAGTCTGGTCTAGCTGAAACAAAAGACAGGACTATGTAGCACTTTAAAGACTAACAAGATGGTTTATTAGGTGATGAGCTTTCGTTTCAATTTGATCTGAGGAAGTGGTTCTGGCCCACGAAAGCTCATCACCTAATAAACCATCTTGTTAGTCTTTAAAGTGCTACATAGCCCTATCTTTTACTTCCAGGAACCACAGAGAGCTGGCCACTCTGGCCAACCAGACTGTTAGCATTCCAGTCAACAGTGCTGACTTGAGCAGCCAGGGTTCCTTTTTCACTGGGGCTACATCTACACTGCAGGTTTTTTGTGGAAGAGGAAATGCAAAGGGAGCACTCATTTGCATATCTCGCACTCTCATTTGCATATCTTCTACCGATCCTTTTTGCAGAAGAGGTTTTTGCGATAAAAAGACCTGTGTAGACAGGATCATTTGTCGGAAAAAAAAAACCCTTTTGCACAAGAGCCATTATTCCTCAAAAAATGAGGTTTACAGGCTCTTGCACAAAAGGGAGTTCTTCCAACAAATGGCCCCGTCTACACAGGGCTTTTTATCGCAAAAACCTCTTCCGCAATAAAGATCGGAGGAAGATATGCAAATGAGAGCATGACACATGCAAATGAGTGCTCCATTTGCATTTCCTCTTCCGCAAAAAACCTGCAGTATAGACATAGCCTGGGTGTTCTGGTCGAAAACCAGACACCTGGAAAACTAGCCTAATGACACTCAAGAAAAGATGATAATTCTATTCTGAACTCCCCTTTTAACCCATTCACCAAAATGTTGGACTGACATCTCTTGTGAGGTGTGTCAATTCAAAAGTGATTTATTTTCAAAGTTTGAAGAAAGTCCATGCAGCCACTTTTTTGATTTCCACTTAAAGCTGTTTCAACTCTTTTGTGCTTTGATAAATCCAAAGTGTCTTTGTTTAAAACTTCTAAACTGACAGGCAGGTAGGTGGGAATGAGCTGTAATTATTTTTCCTTGATTGGAAATATTTCCTTAGGAAACATAAAATTCTGAACCTTTGACGTTCTTCTACTCTACTGAGCATAGATTCTGTTCTGTTCTGATGCAAGTACTGCTCTCTCTTATTTTCTCCCATTCATCTCCCTTTTTCATCTCCGAATTTGCATTTGAGCGTTGAGAATGTTTTTAAAACTATTTTTCTTTTGTAACCAAAACATGTAAGAGTGTTTTACACGTGTTGGCAGCTACACTCTAGCACTAGACTGTTTACTATTATTGTCACACCAAACAGTCATACTGCAGACACTCAACAAGAATCTGGATGAATTCATATTCACAGGGGGAGGGTGTCTAGACCTGGAAGTCTGGCAGAATAATTTCTTGTTACTCAGCAAGTTTACATAGATCTAAAGAGGTCATGGTGAGAACTGAACAAGACACTTCTGCCCTATTAACCTTCCTTAACATTACAACCTGACACCTATGTAGCTGTTCATTACATTTTAACTAACAATATAGCAAGCTTAAAAATAAAAATGAATTATCTGACAACTTTATAGTGACTTGCATGAAATTAGCTGGTGGGGTCAGTCAAGTTGTTGGAATACAGAATGGCCATATTCCCCAAATGACTACCATATAGGCATCAGTTGAAGCCATTGTTGGCAGTCTCAGAAGAGGCCAACAATTAAATGAGTCTGGAACTGGCCCTTCTTTGTAATGATCCCTCCAAAGTCAGGCTGAAAGATTTTGAATGGACAGAGTGAAAAGCATCCATGTCATTGCCTGTATGTGATGCACATTTTGGCAGAACTTCTGCAGAAGTGAATGCTTGAGCTACATCTATACTACGATGCAAAAAGGGGGGTTGTGCAAAAAGGAAACGTCCACCCTGCTTGTTTTTGCACAAGAACGGATCAGAAGAGATTATGAAAATGAAGCATGAGAAAATGCTAATCCGCGCTTCATTTGCATTGCCTCTTCTGGCAAAATCTGTAGTATAGACATAGCCTGAGAGTGGACATAAGGGCCAGATTATCCACTGCTGTGCACCTCCTCTAGTCATTTACATCAGTGCCAAGTGGGTGCTACTGTAACCCACTGGTGTGTGTAACTGGGCCCTCACTGTGCTGATCAAAGGATAGAGTTGATAGCCCCCAGCTACAAAGTCTTGGCTCTTTAGCTCAGGCTGTGGCAGTTCATGTTTTTAGATCTCAAGGTTAGCTGGTTCATTCTCTAGTGTGTTAGCGAAGAAGCTGGTAGTGTCACTACCTTTCATATTTGGAGGCATTTTACACTCACTTTGTACCTAGTTCTAATGACTAAACAAGGTGCAGGGCAATGGAGCTCAGGCCCTGGATTTTTTCACTTTCTTTCTCAATCTTCTACAGCCTGAGATTACTGATGATGTAAGGCACCTCCTTTCTATCAAGAATGTGCCTGTGGATTGAAGAAGGAAGATTTTTCTGAGGCAGTAACGGGTGGAAGTGCTGTTTGTGCTGTATCTGTGACCAGTTTAATTAGACATGTTGCCTGCTTATGTACGGCTTGCTTATATATATGTAATGCCAGATGCCCTGGCCAAAAGTCCAATAAAAAGCATTAAAATAAACAGATTACTACAATTTCTGATGGTATAAAACTGGGCCTTTTATTAATGAAAATCTAACAGGCAATTAACAGTAATAGAACTTAAAAGAATATCAGAAAAGCCCAGAGGAATTTGTTAAAATCTGTAAAATGTGTTTTATTAAATTCCAAGTTAAAATTTTATCTTTGCATGTTCATTTTCCTCTGCATGTGAGATCATTAGTGTTCTTATTCTTTGACATCCTCCGTAGGCTCCCAGGGAAGTTCAAACTGCTTTAGTTTTCACACTGAACATTCAAAGCATTTAACGTTGCCAGGTGTCCGGCATTGACCCAGACAGTCTGGTATTTTCACCTGCTGTCTGGTAAAAAAATTCAGAAAATACCGGACACCTAAAATGTCCGGTATTTTCTGATTTTTTTCCGGCCAGGAAGCGAAAATACCGGTTGCTTACCTGATTCTGCAGGGGAGCTGTCTGGCCCAGAGCAAGAAGACAAGATGGTGGATGGCCACCGGCAGCCTGTAAGGGCCAAAACGCCTCAAAAGCATTTCTCCCCCTTTTTTTTCCTCAACAGAATTTTTTCCCCAGTGTTTTTTTTGGGGGGGAGGGCATGCTTGGTATTTTTGGTTAAACCATCTGGCAACCCTAAAAGCATTATATAGGAAGCACAGGAAGAAGTAAGGATGTTAAAATGTAGGTATTTAACTAACCCAGTAGTCAATAGAATTTTTATCAATTACTTGATTAGTCGATAGGCAGTGTGGGTCACTTCTGGCTTGTACCAGGTGCAAGACCAAACTCTGCTGCAGCTCTTCAATTTTAAAGGCAGTAGGAGATGGGCAGCCTGCCCTCTGGCTCACACTGTGTTTTAAATTGCAGAGCCACAGCGGGGTTTGGTCCTGCACCCGGCGTGAGCTAGAAATGAGCTGGGCTGCCTGCCCAGCCAGCAGCAGCAGCCCCTGTGTGGTGGGGTCCTGGTGGGGATTTCGGATCTCCTGCACATAGGGACTGCTGCTGCAAAGCAGCCCCTGTGTGTGGGAGGTCCCAACTTCCCACTGGGACACCCACACACAGGGACTGATGCCACAAAGCAGCCCCTGACTGCAGAGGGGTCGCCACGGACAGAGGCTGTTTTGTGGCAGCAGTCCTTGCCCACCCCCACCTCTGACAGAGGCAGCAGCTAGGGGTGGGGACGGGCGGTACTGCGGAGTCAGTGCTGAGGGGAACCAGCTTTTAAGCCAGCTCCTCCCAGCACCAGCTCCTGCCTCGTCCCCCCCCCCCCCCCGTATCATAGTTAGCAAGAGGATGGGGAATGAGAGTAGTAAACTTGACTACCTGATAAGCATAGGCTACTGCTTCATATCCCTATGCAGAAGTGATAAATAATTGGTTATATATATTTAACTTTCCAATACAATTATGAAAATGAACCTTGTTTCATTTTCTTCAGCCATTTAAATCAGGCTACAAGAAGTAGATGCAGTGTCTCCAAACTTGTATGCTCTGACCAAAATTTCAAAATATATGTTGGGCAGTATAGTGTACTATGACAACAGACTGGGAATTTCAAAGGAGTTTGAGGGAATTAGGTAGACCCATCTCATTGAAATCCAATGGGATTTGGTAGCCTGATTCATTTAGATTCATCCATATTACTTTGGATATCCCACATTCAGTAGTTAAAGATTAATTACTAGATATTCTCGCCAGTATTTGCAAGTTAATACTATGTTTACCACTGATGCTTTTTTGTTTACATTGGTATTTATAAAGAAAGTTGCAGCAATTTTGACAATCCCAACCTCTAAAGAGCTGGTCAGAAAATACCATTCACAATTCATCCTTAGACCTGGTATAATACCACCTTCCGCATGAGCCTCACAACTCCTGAGCAAAATTAATGTTATACATTTGACCCTAGCCAACTAAGAATTGTCATCTTGTAGAATATATGATATCAGAGGAACTGCTGTCCAATCCAAACAAACATGTGGTGCTGCCTACCTTAATTGACTATTGCTAAAATAAATACCATCAGTGCTATTAATATAGTGTTTGCATACATAAGTGCTTTCCCCAATGTGTTTTAGTTTTCCCTTAACTATTTCTGAAATCTAGGGCTTGAGATCCACCTCTCATTGAAGTCAGCTGAAAGACTCCCATTGATTTCTTGGGAATAAAGCTTTGTCTAGGCAAGGGTGGGTGAACTATGGTATGTGGGCCGCATCTGACCTGTCAGCAGTTTTAATCTGGCCATCAGACTTCCGCTGAGGAGTGGGATCTGGAGCTTGCCCTGCTCCACACTGTGCTGTGGCTTCACACAGCTCCCGGAAGTGGCAGCATGTCCGTCTCCCCTTCCTCCCCGCCAGCTCCTATACATAGGGGCAGTCAGCAGGCTCTGTGCATTGCTCCACCCTAAATACTGCCCTCACTGCTCCCTTTGGCCAGGAAAAGGAGTCAATGAGAGCTGCAGAGGCAGCACCTACAAGGGGACCAATATACAGAGCCACATGGCCGCACCCACACTATGAGCCAGCTGGAAGGGGGACATGCTGCTGTTTCCAGAAGCTGCTTGAGGAGCCTGCACCCCTGAGCAACCTCGCACACTCTAGCTCTCATCCCCCTCGCACTCTCTGAACCCCTGGGTCTCAACCCAGAGCACCATCCTGCTCCAGAAACTCCTCATCCTCAGCCTAGAGCCTGCAACCCCTGCAACAATCTTGACTCCTCCTGCACTCCAACTCCAATTTTGTAAGTTTTCATGGCCCTCCATACAATTTTCCTCAGGCCAAAAAGTGTGCCCAACTCTAGCCTAGGGATATAGAAGTGGATGGAAGATCATAAAGTTCAGACCCCTGCTACTGCAAGGCAGCCCAATCAGAAAATCTCATTTATAAATTTAGCAAACATTGTTATAAAACTAAGTAGTACATTTGCCCACACTGCTTTTATTGGAAGTCTGTTCCCAAACCTCATTATTCTGATAGCTAAAAACTTTCTGATTTGTAGAATTAAATTTATTCATGGTTACTTGATACTTGTTCTTGTGCCAATATTGTCCTTTAGCTTGATTAGATATTCTCCCTACTGACGTTTATCCCCTAATGTATTTACAAAGAACAATCATATAGCTTTTCAACCTTATATTTGCTAAGCTACACAACAGGAACTCTATAAAGTTTTAAGCCAAGCTCTTCATAGAATCGTAGAGTTGGAAGAGACCTCAGGAGGTCATCCAGTCTAACCCCCTGCTAAAAGCAGGACCAATCCCAACTAAATCATCCTAGACAGAACTTTGTCAGACCTAGACTTTAAAACTTCTAGGGATGGAGATTCTACCACTTCCCTAGATAACCCATTCCAGTACTTCACCACCCTCCTAGTGAAATAGTTTTGCCGAATATTCAACCTACACACACACACACACTGAAACTTGAGACAACTGCTCCTCATTCTGTCATCTGTCACCATTGAGAACAGCTTCTCTCCATCCTCTTTGGAACCACCCTTCAGGTAGCTGAAGACTGCTTTCAAATCCCCCTCACTCTTCTCTTCTGTAGACTAAATAAGCTCAGATCCCTCAGCTTCTCCTCATAAGTCAAGTGCTCCAGTCCCCTAATCATTTTTGTTGCCCTCCACTGGACTCTCTCCAATGTATCCACATCCTTTCTGTAGGGGGGACCAGCTTCTTGCAGTCATCTCTGTTAGCAATAGGCTGTAGATTCTCCTTGTCATCCTAGTAGCTCTTCTCTTCTCTGTGCTTTACCCCTTTTATTATTTCCCTTCTGATTCAAACTTTAATCACTTTGTTCCAACTCAGAACCTCAGCTTCCCTTTCTAAGCTACAGCTATTCTTTCCATCTCAGCCGCAGCTGAACCAAATTGTCATTCTATTTCTAAGTGACCAACACCAAAGCCCTAGGTGTTTGCTTGGACCATTCACCTTGCCAGTTAACTTTTTGCTCGTGGAGTGAGATTTTCTCTTAGGCACCTCTGCCCCTATTTACATTTATCTTACCATCATTTTACATACATATATTGGGTCAGATCCTCAGATAGTGTAAACTATCATAGCTCCATTGTAGCCAGTGGTTCCTGGCTATAGAGTCCCCATAACTAGTACAAATTACTATGCATGGTACTTTGAATGAACAGTGCTGGCTGGCATACTACAGGGATTTGAGCCAAGGCTTAGGCCATGTGTAAAGGTGAGGGCACAGCAGCTTTCTAGAGGCTGCTCCAGGTATGCATACACACTCATTGTTACCCAGGATGCAGGTAGCCTGTGCAAGGGAGTAAGGAGGCTTGTGATTTAGCCATAATCTTCTTTAAGGAGGTATCCTACTTGATTTTTGGTGCTCAGCTCCCCAGTGCACTTAGCAGGATGGTCTGAAATTTTCTTCTTGGTGGTGATCAGCACAGGGTGGATTTAAATTATATTTCTCACTCCCAGGAGCTTGCTGACAGCCTTACTAACTGCTCTCTTTTAACATATAACCACAGCTAAGCTTAATGTTTGTCAGCTCCTTGGCTGAAGAAAGGGAGAGCACTCTTGGTGGAATGAGAAGGGATTTGTTCCTTAGCAAACGGCATTGGGTGATACAGGAGACAATCATTCTTGAGATGCGTTGTGACTAAATTGATCTCCCCTTGGAGCACTCAGCTACCGATACAAACAGGTGTTCTGATGTACGGAAGGACCTGGTTCTCTCTATATAGAAGGAAAGGGCCCTGTGAACATCCAATGTCTGCAGGACTACAGCTTGTTGGGATGAATGGAGTTTGGGATAAAAGTAGGGTGAACAATGGGTTCGTTCATATGAAACTCAGAGTATACCTTCAGTGTAAAAGAAGGCTATGGACGTATTATAACACTGTCCTTAGTGAAGATGGCATAAGGAGGCGGCGCCATAGGGGCTGCAAGCTCACTCACCATGCGGGCAGATGTTATTGCAAGCAGAAAGGCAACCTTAATAGTCATCAGATATTGGGTCAGATTGCCAATAGTTCAAATGAAGGCTGAGTGAGAGTGTCCAACATCATCTCTAGGTTCCAAAATAGGGATGGGGATCTATGTGGCAGGTTAAGATTATGAAGGCCTTTGATTAATCTTCTCATGGTGGGGTGTGCAAAAATGGAGTATCTGTTGGTTCAGGGATGGAAAGCAGTAATAGCAGCAAGATGGACCCTGAGGGAAACCAGGGATAAATCTGACTGCTTTAAATCTGTCAAGGATGTAATCCAAAATTACATGAAGCAGTTCTTAAAGCAGTGCTGCATATGGCTTGATGTGTTTTTGTGTGCACCAGGCAACAAAGAGGTTCTATTTCTGGAGGTAGGTAGTACACATGGTCTGTCATCTACTATGCAGTAACATGTCTTTCACTCGATCTGAGCAGAGTGTTTCAGACTCCTGAAACCAGAAAGGAGTCAAGCTCTTAGGTGCAGGGTCTGAGTCTGGGGATGTAGGAGGGCTCCCCCGTCCTGGGTCAGCAGATTATGGTGATTCGGGCAGGGATAGAGGGGGTCGAAGAGACATCCAAGAGTCTGCCTGGACCAGGAGGGGGCTATCAGGATGACTCAAGACCCATCTCTCCTGATTTTTTTGAGGACTCTCAGGATGAGAGGAATTAGTGGGAAGGCATGGAGTAGTGGGGCATTTCAGGCGGTTAAAAAGGCATCCCCTACTGATCTGCATCCCACACCCACTATGGAGCAATATTGAGGACATTTGCTGTTGTTGTGGGAAGCAAACAGATCTATATGGGGAAATCCACAACAGCAAAAGATGATTTGGAGCACTTGGCGATGATCTCACATTCGTGTTCTATGGTGAAGTGTCTGCTCAAAGTGTCCACTGCAGTATTGTTGATCCCAGGCAAATATGATGTAATTAGAGTTACACTGTTGCAGATACACCTATGTGTGGGGGTAGAGAAGACCTGCTGGCTCTTAATACATTAAAAAGGCAGAGCTGCAGTGGGGTTGGCTCCTGGCCCCTTATCAACTAGTCTTCCACTGGACTAGTCTATGGAAATTCTATCAACTAGTCAATTGATTGATTAAACTAAATTTAACATCCCTAGTCAGCATGCTGAAGCTCGGATATTTGGCCCTCCTCTGTCTCAAGCTGCTCAGTGGGTGGCAGAGTATGGGCACGGGATGATGGTGGGGAGTACCTCGTAATTGGTGTGCATGAGACAGCAGATTGGATCCTGGATGCCAAATGATGACAACATGGTGACCAGGGTCTAGAATAAGGTGATGAGTAATGCCACTGTGCCATCCAAGGGTGAGGATGAGCATAGAGCTGTCTATGTCTATACCGGTCATAGTAGGATCTCATACGTGAGGAGTGTCATGACGAAAAGACACTCCTACAGTCATCATTGAAGGCACTGCAAACTGAGTGCACTGCAGATTTAGGAGACCAGTTTGAAGCTCGTGAGGAAGAGGGAGACAGAGAGAGCTGTCTAGCTGCAGTACCACGAGATCTAGTCTGTGGCATCAGAGCGTACGAAGAAGCATGTCATTGCTGTCACCCAGGAACATGTGTAATATGACCCGAAGAACTGTGCACAACTGGCTACTGCTATGCAAAACTCTGATTTGAGGTGCTGGGACCACCCAACACCTACAGTGGAACACCCCCGGGATCATCACTCAAAGAACTATGTGAAACTCCATGAACATAAGACTATAAGAACCGCCATACTGGGTAAGACCAAAGGTCCATTTGGCCCAGTATCCTGTCTTCCAACACTGTCTAATGCCAGATGCTCCAGAGGGAGTGAACAGAATAAGGAATCATCAAATGATCCCTCTCCTGTCATCCATTTCCAGACAAACAGAGGCTAGGGACACCATTCCTACCCATCCTGGCTAATAGCCATTGATGGACCTAACCACCATTAATTTATCTAGTTCTTTTTTGAACCCTGTTAAAGTCCTGGTCTTCACAATATCCTCTGGCAAGGAGTTCCACAGGCTGACTGTGCGCTGCATAAAGAAAAACTCCCTTTTGCTTGTTTAAACCTGCTACCTATTAATTTCATTTGGTGACCCCTAGTTCTTATGTTTTGAGAACAAATAAATAACCTTTCCTTATTCACTTTTTCCACGCCAGTCATTATTTCAATTATATCCCCCTCCTTAGTTTCCTCTTTTCTAAGCTGAAAAGTCCAAGTCTTTTTAAACTCTCTTCATATGGGACTCATTCCAAACCCATAATCATTTTTTGTTGCCCTTTTCTGAACTTTTTCCACTGCCAATATATCTTTTTTGAGATGAGGCAACAACATCTGTATGCAGTATTCAAGATTTGAACCTACCATAGTTTTATATAGAGGCAATAAGATATTCTCTGTCTTATTCTCTATCCCTTTTTTAATGATTCCTAACATTCTATTTGGTTTTTGGACTACCACTGCATATTCAGTGGATGTTTTCAGAGAACTATCCACAATGACTCCAAGATCTCTCTTGAATAGTTGTACCCAAATTAGTCCCCATCATTTTGAATGTATAGTTGGGATTATTTTTTTCCAATGAGCATTACTTTACGTTTATCAACATTAAATTTCATTTGCCATTTTGTTCACCAATCACTTTGTTTTGTGAAATCTTTTTGAAGCTCTTCACAGTCTGCTTTGTCTTAACTATCCTGAGCAGTTCAGTATCAACTGCAAATTTTGCCACCTCACTTTTACCCCTTTCTCCAGATAATTTATAAATAGGTTGAATAGGATTGGTCCTAGTACAGACCGTTGGGGGACACCTCTCTCTCTTCTGAAAACTTACCATTTATTCCTACCCTTTGTTTCCTATCCTTTAACCAGTTATCAATCCATGAGAGGACCTTCCCTCTTATTCCCATTACAACTTACTTTACTTAAGATCCTTTGGTGAGGGACCTTGTGAAAAGGCTTTCTAGAAATCTAAGTACACTATATTCACTGGATCTCCCCCCCCCCCCCGTCCATGTTTGCTGACTCCCTCAAAGAATTCTAGTAGATTAGTAAGGCATGATTTCCCTGTACAAAAGCCATGTTGATTTTTCCCCAACAAATTATGTTCATCTATGTGTCTGACAATATTATTCTTTACTATAGTTTCAACTAATTTGCCCGGTACTGACTTTGGATTTACCAGTCTGTAATTACCGGGATCACCTCTAGAGCCCTTTTTAAATATTGACATTGCATTAGCTTTCTTCCAGTCATTAGGTACAGAAAATTATTTAAAGGACAGGTTACAAACCACAGTTAGTAGATCTGCAATTTCACATTTGAGTTCTTTCAGAACTCCTGGGTAAATGACACGTGGTCCCGGTGACTTATTACTGATAAGTTTATCAGTTTGCTCCAAAACCACATCTAGCAACATCTCAATCTGGGACAATTCCTCAGATTCATCACCTAAATAAAATGGCTCAGGTTTGGGAATCATCCTACCATCCTCAACCATGAAGACCAAAGCAAAGAATTCATTTAGCTTCTCCACTATGACTTTATCATCTTTGAAAGCTCCTTTAAGCATCTCGATCGTCCAAGAGCCCCACTGATTGTTTAGCTAGTTTCCTGCTTCTGATGTACTTAAAAAACATTTTACTATTACTTTTTGAGTTTTTGGCTAGCTGTTCTTCAAACTCCTTTTTGGCTTTTCTTGTTATATTTTTACACTTAATTTGAGGAATTTATGCTCCTTTCTAGTTTCCTCACTAGGATTTAACTTCCACTTTTAAAATGATACCTTATCTCTCACTGCTTCTTTTACTTGGTTGTTAAGCCACGGTGGCACTTTTTCGGTCCTCTTACTATTTTTTTTAATTTGGGGTATACATTTAAGTTGGGCCTCTATTATGGTCTCTCTGAAAAGTTTCCATTCAGCTTGTAGGGATTTTACTTTTGTCACTGTACTTTTTAATTTAAACTCCTAATTTTTGTATAGTTCCCCTTTCTGAAATTAAATGCCACATGGTTTTACTCTTCTCTCCCTTCTCCGCTATCCCATGCAAAACTAGAGGTTTTCACAAACATTTGCATATCTGGCTTATTGGGTCACATGTTCAGGCACCATAATTTAAAATAATGTAAGATGAATCTGGGGACAGCATGACACTCTGATTCTTCCTGCTACTTTTGGGGCCTTGACTCTCTGGGAGACTTGAGAAGTGTGCAGCAGTATTCTCCCAGCTGACGGTGTGCCTGGGACAGAGCTGAAATACAGCCCCCACTGCTACTGTTAGTTTTAATAACTAAGGCTTAGTCTACACTAGAGCGGAAGGTCAACCTAAGATATGCAACTCCAGCTTCATTAATTACGCAGCTGGAGTCAACGTATCTTAAATCCCCATCTACAAAGCAGGAGGTCGATGGGAGCACACACTCCTGTTGGCTTCCCTTATGTCTTGTGAGGAGCAGTAGTACCGGTGCTGACAGGGCATCCTCTGAGTTCGATTTAATGCATCTTCACTAGACCCACTATATCGAACACTGAAAGATCGACTGCTGCAGTATCGTTTTTCCATATAGTGTAGATATGCCCTAACAGTGGATTTCAGTGACAGAGGCTTTTCTTCACACTTCACACTTTTTCTTCACACTGACTTACTTTTTATCTCAGATAAAAGATGCCATCCAAATATAGCCAAGATACAGCAAATAAGCAAATATACCTGAGCCTCAGGTTAGAATTACACTGATTCTGGCAAACAATTTGGCTCCATTCTGCTATTAAATAGATTATGTTCAGAGGAAATGAAGTCAGCAGCAAGAGTGTTTTGTTGATGCATACTGTGCACCAAATTAATATTCCAAACCTTTGTAATGAAATTAATAAATTTACTTTTTGTCTGTGGTGTTATCTCTATATCTTGAGAACTCACATACATGGAGATGGTACTGTGGTACATCTTTGTAACAAGTGTCTTTAAGTGTATTATAATATCTCACCATGGCAACATCTTTCTGCTGATCTTATTTATAGTAAAAGAAAGAAAACAAAAATAAATCACCACAATCCTGAAAAATAAAGGTGGAAGGCTAATCTGGTTCAAGATTCTTATCTTCATAACTTTATGTAAAGTACTTTGCACACTTTGGGCACCATATAAACATTAAATAATTTAATGAAGAAACAATACTTTTCTGCTTTTAATTCTTGCTTTTTCAACTTTACATGAAAATACTAAGTGCAAGTGAATTTACCAAGTTAAATGGCTTTTTCTTGGGTAACTCTAGCCTAATAGAACTTGAATGTAATAGCAAATGCTAGACCTATAGTTTTCTATTATACTAAGGTGTAGCCTGGGATAATTCCAACTTGCAACTAATTTATGCTTAGGAGTACAGGATCTGCCAAAAAAGCTCCCCGCTGTCGGCAGAACCGCGGCTACACTTTACTTTCACTTTTGACACTGAGCCTGATCGGCACAGCGTTAGAACGTGAGTATACAAATGAAGCCCAGGATATTTAAATCCCAGGCTCATTTGCACTTCCAAAGTGCTTGATTTGCATCCCTCTCTTGGCAGAGGGATGCAGTCTAGACGTAGCCAAGATGAAGATGGCTCAGGGCTAATGGAGAGAAACAGGGCTTGAGTTGTAAGGTTCTGGGATGGGACAAGTGGAGCTGAGAGGATTTCTGGTTCACTGAGCCATCTGTGTTTCATCAGAATGTGCCTTCCCTCTAATGAACCTCTCCAAGGGTCTCTATCATAGGGCAGGAGGGAGAGAAAAAAGGGGTGATAGCAATCCATCTAGAAACATGGGAGCTGAGCATGAGTGGAGATGTTTGGTAGGGTGCTGAAATGGAAGGGATGAGCTATAAAGAGAGGGTATGTCTACACTACCACCCTAGTTCGAACTAGGGTGGTTAATGTAGGCATTCGAAGTGTAGGCATGGAACGAGGTGTACCGGTAGTTCGAATTAGAGATCCTAATTCGAACGACCTACTCCGTGCCGCGTGTAGCCGCGGGCACGGAGTTCGAACTAAGGGCATTTAAAAATGGCGCCCGCCCGGCAAGATGCAAATGAAGCCCGGGATATTTAAATCCCGGGCTTCATTTGCAACTTCGAATGCCTACATTAACCACCCTAGTTCGAACTAGGGTGGTAGTGTAGACATACCCTAAGATTGGGAGAGCATGCTCAGCACTTATGCAATGATATTTGTAGGATTCCCTCGGTGTAGCTGCCCAGTTTGCCAGGGAACCAAAACAGCAGTGCTGGAGGAGCCCTTCAAGCAACATTATTTCAGAACAAAACCCATCCCAGACCTTTGGCACAGTTGTAGTTCTTCTGTGCTCCTGACTCTAGCCTCCACTTGTTGTTTGTATACTATGCTCAGTCATTAAAGTGTAAAAGAGAAAGATTTCAATCCCAGCTAAAGTACAAATCTGAAGGCAACTTTCATGTCTTTGGCCAAAATGTTCAAATGTGCATATGAGGGAGGATTGCTGAAGGAGAAGCCTGGTTTTCAGGCCACTGAGCAATCACATTTCCTGGTGAGCACCAGGTGCTCATTACCTCTGAAAAAGTCAGGTCATTCATTTGGGTGCCTGACTATGGATGCAGGAATCTGATTTTAGGCCCCCTTTAGAAAATATTAGTTTTATTGCTTGTTTCACTCCCTCACACTCTTCATTCATCCAACTTTCTTTTTTTAGAAGAAGGCCTATATTTATATTCAGTGTAAATAGGAAGGAAGTGAGGGGGAAATATTAAGAGATTCTGAATTAAACCCAACCCCCCACAACTATTTTTAATCCTTCATGAATCTTTCATTACTACTTCCCACAAAACACCTCCTGCCATCTCCAAATGTTCTATCAAATAAAGAAATAAATGCTTCCAGATTTGGTAGATAGAAAGCAGTAAAAATAATTTTATTTAAGCAAAAAAAAAATTTTTAAGCTGTAGGCATAGTGACTTCCCCAACCTCCAAAGTCTTTTGCAATAGGAGTAAGATCTTTAAATGTCAGAAGATTAAGTGCTGCTAGCTGTGCAAACAAATCTGTAATATGCATATGAGGGAGGATTGCAAATGTTCCAGATATGGAAAACTCTCTTAGCTAGAGCATGGCTCTTTCTGCTTACTTGTACAGGGTTGTAAAGAAGTATAAGGATCCCCTTACTCACTGCACTTGCTACCTATTCCAAAGGATAGAGCAACTACTGGTGGGTCCCAACTCCCCTACCATGGGAGGGCAAGGAATAGGCAGAGTCTTGTCTATACTCTTCCTCCTCCATGTGCCAGCTCTAGGAAGCTGGAGGTTGCAGGAAGGGAGAACTTGAAGGAGGCACTGAAAGTCAGTGTATGTGCATGTTTAGAATCTCTGTAAGAAAGTTCTCTTAATGAAGAGTCTGTTTAGCTTTCAAAATATAGAGCCTTTTCCTGTTAGGTGTGTCTACACAGCAGAGTTATTTCGGAATAATGGCTGTTATTCCAAAATAACTATGCGAGCATCTACATAGCAATTCCATTATTTCAAAATAATTTCAAAATAACGGACGGCTTATTCCAACTTCTGTAAACCTCATTCTACGAAGAGTAACGCCTATTCTGAAATAGATATTTCAAAATAAGGCGTGTGTAGATGCTCCACTTCTGCTATTTCGAAATAGTCCCTCACCAGGGCCATTCTAAGTTATTCCTCCTGGGGCTCTAAATTGAGATAGCACTTCTACATTAGGGAAGCCAGCCTTGGACTAATTTTGAGCCTTCCCTGCAGTGTAGATGTGCTATTTTGAAATAAACTATTTTGGAATAACTATTCCAGAATAGCTTACTCCGAAATAGCTGTGCAGTGTAGACGTACCCCCATAGCCTAGCACGCAATATGTGAAACCTGAGATAGTACCGCTGAGCAGTCCCAAAAGAAGAAATAAGTCGTATCAAATAAAGAGCTGGCACATCTTACTATCTCCCATGCAACAAGGGAAAGCAAAAATTGAACTGTCAGTCTTTGAGACAAAATGGGTTCAAAATTAGATTCAAAGGGGGCAGATAACAAAAGGCTGCAGTGTAGACGTAGCCTTACTATCAAACTCAAAGGGGCATATCTAGTAAGGTCCTGAAGAGTCTGCCCTGGGTCTAGGACTACTCAATATTTTCATTAACATCTTAGATAATGGAGTAGAGAGTACACTTATAAAATCTTCATATGACACCAAGATGGAAGGAGTATAAGCATTTTGGAGGACAGGATTAGAATTCAAAACAACCTTGACAAACTGGAGAATTGGTCTGAATTCAACAAAATGAAATTCAATAAAGACAAATTAAAAGTACTTCATTTAGGAAGGAAAAATCAAATACACAACACCAAAATGAGACATAGCTGGCTAGGTGGTGGTACTGCTGAAAAGAATCTGGGGATTATTGTAAATCACAAATTGAATATATGAGTCAACAATGTCATACAGCTGCAAAAAACGCTAAGATCATTAAGAAATCTATTAACAGAAATGGCATATATAAGATATGGGAATAATTGTCCCACACCACTCAGCACTGGTGTGGCCTCATCTGGAGTATTGTGTCCAGTTCTGGGCATCATACTTTTAAGAAACAGGTGGATGAACTGAAGAGAAGAGCAACCAAAATGGTAAAAGATTTACAAAATCTGATCTATGAGGAAAGCTAGAAAACCCTCTGGGCATGTTTAGTCTTGAGAAAAGAATGCTGAGGGGAGACCTGATAACAGTGGTCAGATATGATAAGGGCAATTATAAAGAGGACTATGATAAATTTTGTCCATGTCCACTGAAAGTAGGTCAAGAAGTAATGGACTTAGTCTGCTGGAAGGGAAGTTGATTTTATATTAAATTAGATTTTAGACATGCTTTTTAACTGTAAGGGTAATTATTTTCTGCAGTAGGTTTCCAAGAGAGGTTGAGGAATCCTCATCGTTGGAGGTGTTTAAGAACAGATTAGACAGAAACCTGTCAGAGATGGTCTAATTTACTTGGCCTTACTCAATGCAGGGGGCTGGACTTCATGACATCTCACAGTCCCTTCCAGCAGACTAAGTCCATTTTACATTTCTTGAAAAATTTTCACAGTATCTTTTAATAAAGATTGTTATGAAATTATTTTCAGACTGTTTTAATTTATTGAAAATGTTTCTTAGTAAAAAGTGCATTTTTCAATAAACGGAAATTTTTGAACATTGTTTTGATTAAAGTTTTGGTAAGAAATATTGTGGAAAATTTCACACACAAAACCAAAATGTTTAGATGATTTTTCACACCAAGGATTTTTTTAAGGCTATTTTCCTGTGCAAAAATAATTTCATGGGAAAAATTGGTCAGCTTCAATAAAGCATATTTGATAACTGTCTTGGCTTTACAGAAGTCAAAGGATCTCACCAGTTTGCAATTGAAAAATCCTTTCAAATAACTTTCTTCTAAGACTGATGAACTTCAAATTGACAACACACTAATCTTTCCAGAGACTCTTGTACTTTGTACAACACTTAGCACAATGGAGTCCTAGTCCATGACTGAGGCTCCTAGATGTTATCTCTATACCAGTTTTTCTCAAAATAGGTTGTGGGCCCGCTTTTGGAAAGCTGCTGGTGTGCCCGCGCCACTTTGTTTACCTAAAGGGTCTGTAGCCACGAAGCCTCGTAGCTCCCATTGTCTCTGGTTTTGGTGTTTCCAGCCAAGGGGAATCACGGAAAGCAGCGGCCTGGGCCACACCACTTCCTGCAGCTCCCCTTGGCTGGAAATGGCAAAATGGAGTCAATGGGAACCATGAGGCTCCATGGCTTCAGACCCTTTAGGTAAACAAAGCAGCACAGGTCCACTAGCAGCTTTCCCAAACCAGGCTCATGACCCACTTTGAGCAGCACTGCTCTATACAAAAATAACAGTAACAGAAAATATGTCTCTAATTCATGATCACCATATGTCTTGTGTAGATATTAACACTGAGTGCAGAGAGCTTATTTATTATTATGCATGTTGGTGACACCTAAAAAGCCCAATCAGGAACTGGGACCACATTGTGTTAGGCACTGTATACGCATTACAAAAATGATGGCCTCTACCCCAAAGAGTTTGGATGTACAACGTTCTCATTCTAGTTTCACAGTGTTTTACGGTCACTTTACACTGATGTAAATAACTACACAAAGTGCAGGACAATAATAAATCTAGCCTCGTGAAAAGGGTCTCAGCTAACTACTGGCTTGAATAAGAAACTGGAAGGTTTAAATGGAAAGAGCAGATATATAAGTTTTCCTAACTCAATGATATGGGGAAAGGTGAGTGGAAATATTTTATTTGTTTCACTTTTAATATATTCTTGAGGAAAGAAAGTTTTCATGTTTCATACTTCAGTCTGCAACATCAATAGTAAGTCTTAGCTGTTTGTTTAAGCAACCTTGTAAAGTAGCAGGGTTGGCCAATGCAGTCACACAGCAAAACACTTTCAAAGAGACAGCTTTGCTCCCAACTGCAGACATTTGCGTTAAACAGATTTTAACAATCCAAACAAAGACTGCACAGGGGACTTTTTTTCTACAAACAGAAAACTAAAGCTCAGCTTTGGCTACTTAAAAACTCTAGTTCCTTATACATGATACGGCACTTTGTCTCCTGAGCCCCTAGATTAGCCTGTTCATTACTAACATCAGTTTTTCTGCCTACCAGTGAACATTTACTACAGGGCTCTCCAATATAACTCGATTGACCTCAATCAGGAATTGCAATTGCTCTACACAAACTGACAAATGTCCTTCTCTACCAACCCACAGTAATCACATGAACTAGTTACTGAACATTTTGCTGCCTGTAAAATTTTGAAACCTTAGGTGACTGAGTGCTCTTCTTATACCATACCTCATTACATCAAACCTTTCCTATGTAGCCATGAACAGTGGCCTTGGAGACTTGATGCAAGGATTCTGGACAGAGTCTCTGCAGCCTGTCACAAGTGGAGAGATTGGCCAGTAATAGAATAAAAAGATAAGAAAATACAAAATTTATCTTGTTCTTTCCTGCCCTTGTGTGTGCTCTGTGCATAATATAAATAATGAACAGTACTAAGGGATTGTAAACTCATGTAAAGCTTATAGTGCTGGAAATCCTAGGCTATGTCTGTACTGCAGCGCTATTTCGACATACTGGAGGTATCCTGAAATAGCTATTCTGCGTATTTTGAGAGCACCCGTTATTTTGAAATATAACGGGCTCGCTATTCCGACGTCCCTGTATCCTCATTCCATGAGGAGCAAAGGACGTTTCAGAATAGCAGTTTATTTAGAAATAAGTGCTGTGTAGACAGCGCCAAATTTCTAAATAAGCTATTTTGAAATAACATCAAAATAAGATACGCAATTTGCGTAGCTCAAATTGCATATCTTATTTCGACCTATGGGGCAGTGTAGACACACTCATAGAGTGTTTAAGGGTGAACTTGAAAAAGAAGATACAGAGGGTCACTGAGCTGAGATTTTTTTTTAACTACAGCTCTGCCCTGAAAATGATTGAATTAAAAATTGCACCAACAAGGAGATCACAAACAGCACATTAAGGAAAACAAAACAAGACCAGGAGGAAAAAAACCAAATAAATAACTGTACAAAGCTAATAGAAACTGCTTATAAAATTCCCCAGTCTCTACAACTGCCATATTCCAATAAAACTAACATTGATTTAAAATCTACAAAATTCTAATTTCAAATTTTGACCTACATTCAAAAATCTCAAAGAAATCATTGTGATTTCTAAATAATTAATCTTTCAAAGTTTGAGAGAAATTCTGAAAAAAGGAAAGTTATAAGACACAACACTGTCTTGTCCGTAATAGTAGTCATTCAAGTAGTCAGTCCCCCAAATAAAACCTAGAGATCACAAGTACTTTGTGCTACGCCTCTCTCACTAGAAGTTGGGGAAAGGCAGGCGAGGACTAACTGGGCAAAGACCCTAGAACTGGGACACTGTGGCTATGTCTACACTGCAGGCTTCTTGCGCAAGAAGCTTTTATCAGAAGATATATTCCGCAAAAACTTCTTGCGCAAGAGCACATCCACACTGCAAAAGCGCATCGGAAAAGCGATGCGCTTATGCGCAAGAGAGTGTCCAGACTGCATTGATGTTCTCTCACAAGAAAACTCTGATTGCCATTAACAGAATGGCCACCAGGGCACGTGTGCTTCTTTCGATAGGCTGTTTTTACACAAAAAAACCCTGCTGCCCATCCACATATACCTTTTTGCGCAATAACTCTTGCGCAAAAAGGAGTTATGCCTCGTAGAAAGAGGAATACCTATACCACAAGAACCCCCTCTGTTCTGTCGATTCACTGTAAATGTTCTTGCGCAAAAACACGCATGAGGTGTGGACACTCCACAAGTTTTTGCGCAAAAACTCTGCAGTGTAGACGTAGCCTGTGAGGTAGTTAGTTGGGAAGTTACACTGAGGTCAGATGAGGAGCTGAGGGGAGGACGGAAACCGGTTGGACAAGGAGTTTGGGATTAAGAACCAGTGAGGAAGAAATAAGGGGGCAGGCGACACAGATATGGCAAGGAACTAGACCGGGATGGCCAACTCATTAAACTAAGAAAGCCAAAACAGCAGCGGAAAAAATGTGAAGACCCACACCAGAATTTTTTTTGAGCAATTTTTGCTGAGGGGGAAAAAAAAAAGAAGCGCTCCCACCAGCCCTCCCAAAGTTGCTGAGCAAAAAACAAAAAAAAAAAAACAGACCAAAAAAAACCCAGACAAAAGAAAAAAGGATGCTGACATTTTGAATCTTGGTGATCACAGGGAGCCAGGAGCCATGGGGGAGGCTTCACAAGCCATAATTTAAGGGGGGAAGAGCCACATGCAGCTTGCGAGCCGCAGGTTGGCCACCCGTGAACTAGACAGAGTGGAGGAAGAACTGAAACTACAGAGAGACTTGGTAAGAAGCAAGGGAGGACAGGAAGGGACACCTGGATTGGATGCCTGAAAAAGGAGACTGGGACTGGAAGAAAGTGGATAGAGACTGATCGGACATAAAGTGGTGGGAGGGGGAAAGACTGGTACTGGCTGGGTATGGGAAAGGGTCAGACTAGGATTTGGAGGAGGGGGAACTGGGACATGAACACCAAGCATAGAGTAGGATATGAGGACCATCTGGGCAAAGAGACTGGGACTGGAAAGGCTAGGAAACTGAGACTGAAAAAGGAGCCATGTATGGAAAAGGGACATGACTAGCACAGGGACAGGTTGGAAGGTATGAAGCAGAAGAGACCAAATTTGGGGGGAACAGGCAGAAGATTCTGTGCCTACTAGAACATACTCCTATCAAAGCCCTGATGCCACATGATAGTATTTCTTTCGTTTTCAATTTGCTTTTTTAAAAACCTCAAAAAAATTACCCACAGAAAAGAAAAAAAACAAAAACCTGTTAAAAGAACATCACTGAGGTTACAGAGTCAAGCACTCAAAAGTTAGGGAATGCCAGAATTAAGATCCAAAAATCAAAATTAGGTTTGTTTTGAACCAAAACTAACTTGTTTGGGTTTTTCTAACAGAAATTGAAAAAACTGAAAAAATTGCTTTGCATTAGAAAAAAGCCAGAAAAGAAACAAAACAAATAACCTATGTGACATTTTTTTTGCTTTGTTTTGGAGAGTTTTTCATCTTTTTTTGTAAAGTGTAGATGAATTTTGAACCAGATAATCATTTTGAAATGAGACGCTGAAAAGGGAAGTTACTGAGCCTGTGCAGTAACGACGGTTCTTCGAGATGTGTGTCCCTGTGGGTGCCACGGAGGGTGGTGGGACAACGTGTATCATATGCTGTGTGGGCTCTTGCAGGGGAAGAGTGTTGAGAAGAGAAAACACTCTTAGGTAAGGATGTTAAATGTAAATGAATCAACTAATTGTATAGTTGATGTAATTTGCATCGACTATTCAATTAGTCGATAAGGGCGCCTCTGCCTTTGAAATGTAGCAAGAGCCTTGCCAGCTCTTGCTACATTTCAAAGGCGGAAGTACCGCCAGGGACGCAGGGCCAGCGAGGGACTCAAAGGCTTTGTCTACACTATGTGTTTTGTTGGAAGAGGCAATGTAAATGAAGGACTGATTAGCATTTTCTCATGCTTCATTTGCATAATCTATTCCGATCCGTTTTTGCACAAGAGGTTTTTGCGCAAAAACATGCAGTGTGGACATGTCCGTTTTGCGCAAAAACCCCTTTTTGTGCAAAATCCCGGAGAGGCATAAGGGATTTTTGTGCAAAACGGACAAGTCCACACTGCATGTTTTTGCACAAAAACCTCTTGCGCAAAAACAGATCGGAATAGATTATGCAAATGAAGTGCAAGAAAATGCTAATCAGCATTTCATTTGCTTTGCCTCTTCCAACAAAACATGTAGTCAGACATAGCCAAACAGTCCCGCACTAGCCTTACACCCCCAGCTTTTGAAATGTACAAAAGTCCCAGAAGGGCTCTTGTACATTTCAAAATCAAAGCACTGCAGGGAGAGTGGGGCCAGCGGGGATTCAGACAATCAGACTACCAGCATTTCTCACATTTTTTAAAATCGGGAGATCCAAGCATGTCGTCAGTATTTCTTCTTCTTTTTTTTCTTCTTTTTTTTTTTTGTAGAGGCCTGAAGAGACCTGTAGTTCACTGCCCTTTGTCCCTGAAGGAGTGTGTAACAGCTGACTGCAAAGTCTAAGCAAATATTTACAGTAAAAACTAACTATATAATTTTTTTTTACTGTTAAAGAACAAAAGAAAGAACGGTTAACTTCGTAATTCTAAATAATTTTCTTTCCACAGAAGTGAAGAGAAGGAGAAAGAGGTTGGAGGTCTGTCTGCAGCCAAGCGCAGCAAAGAAGGAATTTAGAGGAGTGAGGCTGCGTGCATGAACTCCAAAGGCGCAAACAACACGCACCGCCCTCACACATGCGCGGCCCAATTGGACACTGCTGGAAAAGTTTCCAATCTGCGGCGACGGGACAAGCCTGACACCAACAGTGGAGCACCCACAGGGACATCACTCAAAGAAGGTTTTGTTTTGAAATCAGAGTGAACTCTTGACTTTAAAAAAAAAAACACCTTTATTAAAATTTAAAAAATTTAAAATTCTTCAAATTTGATTGACATTTATTAATAGTTTCAGTGCCTCAAAACTTTCTGGCTTTTTTTTTTTTTGGCCTATCTCTCCAGAGAGAGTTTTCTGTAGATAAGTACTCTGAACAATCAGGTCCTTTCAAACAGTGCACCCACAATCAGTGGTCACTTCTGACCTCTCTCTTTCTTTGCCTCAGCACCCTGTTTATTAAACAGAGATAATATCTTCTTATCCACAGGGGGTAATGAGAATCTAAATTAATGAATGTTTGTGAAACACCTAAGTAGTATAGTGGTGAGTGCTACAGAAAAGCCCAGGAGGAAATTAATAATACTGTCTTCAGAGCATGATTTGAATAATGTGTAGTAAATAAATGCTAGAACCAGATATTGAAGAATGAGGATAAGACAAACTAGTGCAGACCTATTCATTCACTGAACACTGTCCATCATGTGCATTTGCTGTGGCAGTCATCCTCTGGAAAAAATAGCATTTGATCATGTAATTAAGGACTCACATAATACATATGAAGTAGGGAGATGAATTAAAGTTGCAGACAGCCTTAATTCTGGCTTTTAAAACATTTGATTGCTTGACTTTTCAAACTAGATAGTGTTCTTTTAATGTTTATTTTTGTGTGTAATTATGATCGTATGTTTAATTAGTACTTAAGTTTACACAGTCTAATACAGTCAGCAGCACCATAAAACATAATTCCTGGTCGTGGTCTTTCAGTGTTTTTTTATTATTATTGCTTGGCTACTGTGCTATGATTGATTTTTGTATTATGGCATAAAAATATTGAAACACAAAAAAGTTTTAGAAACAAATGAAACTGCCAGTATTGTTACCTGTGCTAGCATAAGCATTAGTCTCATTAGTAACATTACATTAATCTCAGACACAATACTGAGTTCAGCATAGATTTAATGGTCTACCTATCTTTTTTCTCCACACAAGTATATAATCAAATTAGTCTCCAATTTTGTACTTCCCATTTAGTTTATTTCACTTTGAGCCCTACTGTATATTCACTAAGATAAATATATAGAAAAATATATGTTATATTACCAGTGAAAAATCTATTTATTACTCTTATTTTACAATGGCACCATTTCCATTGTAATACCTTAGGTTCTGTCAGAATTTTGATTCTAAATCCTTATTTTCAGAGGTTTATAATTTATGTTTCTGCATAAAAAGAAACTTTTCCAGAAGTTTCTTTTTCCAGCATAACATCATTTTAAAAAATATCCTATTAAAATCTACAGGTTTGCTTTCAATAGTCATCAGGGGTATGTCTACACTGCAAACTAATTTTGAAATAAGCTATCCTGGAAGAAATACTCTGAAATAGCTTATTTTGAAATATCACCTCTACACTACAGAAGCCTCAAAAATTAATCCAAGGCAGATTTCCCTAATGTGGACATGCTACCTTGATTTAGAGCCCTAGGAGGCACTGGGGAGTAATTATTTTGAATGGCCCTGGGAAGGAGTTATTTCGAAACAGCAGCAGTGGAGTGTCCACACTACAGCTATTTCAAAATAACTATTTCGGAATATGCATTATTCCTCGTGGAATGAGGTTTACAGAAGTTGAAATAAGCCCTCCATTATTTCAAAATTATTTAGAAATAACTGAATTCCTGTAGACTCTCGCATTGTTATTTCAGAATAACGGCTATTATTCTGAAATAATGTTGCTAGTAGATGCACCCCAGGAGATTCCACGAGACCCCAGGCCAATCCTAGAGGGTTGGCAACCTTAACTATGGTCTCCACCACATCCCTCCAAAACCAGTTCTTTACTGTTACATTTTTGTGTGTAATATAAATCAGTGTTTCTAAAACAGCTGTACATGTACCCACTCAGAGGTCTTCCAGGGGTACACCAACTCATCTACATATTTGTGTAGTTTTACAACAGACTATATAAACAACACTAGCAAAGTCAGTACAAACTAAAATTCTATACAACTCAACTATATTGTTTTATATACTATACACTAAAATGCAACTATAATATGTATATTCCAATTGATTTATTTTATAATTATGTAGCAAAAAGGAGAACATAAGCAATTTTTTAGTAATGGTGTGCTGTGACACTTTCATATTTTTATGTCTGATGTTGTAAGTAAGTAGTTTTTAAGTGAGGAAACTTGAGAGTACAGAAGCCAGATCAGATTCCTACAATGGGTACAGTAGTCTGAAAAGTTTCAGAAGTACTGGTGTACTTTATACACTGTAGCTATTTAGATTATTTACACTGTAAACTCTTTTGGAGTTTTTTGCTCTAGTTTTATACAGCATCTGACACAGTGGGGTCCTAGTCCACAACTATGACTCCTACATGTGACTGTAACACAGACAATAATTCAAAGAACATTCAAATTTGAAAACCTCTTTGTAATCATTTACTTGTGTGCATTTACAGAATATATTTATGCTTATTAGTAAAATAATAATACAGTATGTGGAGCAGATTCTGATCCCAGGTACATCAGTTTAAATCCAGAGTCCATATTTTGACAGTAACTCCATTGGAGTCATAGTCATATTTTGACAGTTTGTATATTGTTAAACTAAATGATATAATTTATTACCAGTCATCTATTCCTAGTAGTATATTATTATTATTGTATATATTCCATGCACAGTTGCATTACTGTAGGAGTATTTCTCACAACCTGAAAACGTACATGCTGTTTTGAGTTGCAAATCAGCTAAAACAGAGAAAACTTATGGCTTTGAGTAGCCTTTGAGTAGACACCTTTGCAGGATATGTTAAGTATATTTATATAATGGTTTGAATTCTCAGCTATACCCAGTAAATAATGGAAACAGTTGAGGTGGCAGGCTGTAATGGCACAATTTGTCCCCAGCTCTGAGGACAACCCTATGCTGTTTTCTCAATCATTATGGCCCCCAAGATGCTTTTAATGCTGGCAAGCTCACTGGATGCTCTTTTATTAATGACATCGCCTATAAATTGGAGGTGGAGGGAGACAGAGGCTGCTGTAGAGCTAGTAATGTCAAACAAAGATTCTCTTATGAACAAGAAATCTTCTGACAGCTTCCTGTTCCTTTTGCAACACTGCTCCTTTTTCTTAACTGCCATTACTTATTAACTATTAAAAAGTAGGGTATGTATTTGTAAAGGTATTTAAGCATAACTATAGATAATTATGCAGGATTTGCTCATAGACACATATCAACAGGCATTTACACTACTAGGGTTGCCAGATGGTTTCAACAAAAATACCGGACACACTTGACATTACATCACAATATACATTACATCTTATTTAGAAAATACCGGACATTTATATTTTCTCAATTTGTTTCCCGAACAGAAAGCTCATATACTGGACTGTCTGGTTCAAAACTGGACACCTGGCAACCCTAACTAGGGATATAAGTGACTAATCAACTAGTCGACTATCCGATAATTTGCTTATCAGATATTTGATACACTAGTTGACTAGTCGCTTCCCCCCAACACTTGCTGCCTCTATCAAAAAGAGGCAGCAAGGAGAGGGAAGAAAAAAAGAGTGCTGGGAGGAGACGGCTTAAAAGCCAGTTTCCCCCAGCTCCAGCCATGTGAGAGGAGGCAGGGGCACAGTGGCGGCGTTCCACCTCCATAATGTACAAGAGCCCCAGCAAGGGCTCTTGTGCATTTCAAAGACTGAAACACCACATGTAGCCAGGGGCCAGTGAGGAGTCCCCCACTGACTCCAGGCTCCATGCGGTGGTTCCACTTTGAAATGTACAAGAGCCCCAGTAGGATCTCTTGTTCTTTTCAAAAACTGAAACATCACAGAGCCAGTTACCTCATCATAGAAAGCAATCAGATTGGTCAGGCATAACTTGCCCTTGGTGTATCCATGTTGCCTATTCTTAATAACTTTCCTCTCTTCAAAGTGCTCCAAAATGGATTCCTTGAGGATCCCTCCATGATTTTTCTGGGGACTGATGTGAGGCTGACTGGTGTGTAGTTCCCTGAATTATCCTTCTTCCCTTTTTAAAAGATGGGTACTACATTTGCCTTTTTCCAATTGTCTGGGACTTCCCCCCTGATTACCACAAGTTTTCAAAGATAACCTCCCGAGGTCTCTTCCAGCCCTATGATTCGATGATTCTATAATGGCCAATGGCTCTGCAATCACATCAACCAACTCCCTCAGCACCCTTGGATGCTTTCGATCTGGCCCCATTGATTTGTGTAAGTCCAGCTTATCTAAATAGTTCTTAACCTGTTCTTTCTCCACTGAGAGCTTCCCACCTCATTCCAATACTGTGCTGACTAGTGCAGTAGTCTGGTACCTCACCCAGTCAGTGAAGACGGAGGCAAAAAAAGCATAGAATACTTCAGCTTTTCACATATCATCTGTCACTAGGTTACCTCCCTCACCCACACCTTCTCTGACCATCCTCTTATTGTTAACATGCCTGTAGAAACCTTTCTTGTTACCCTTCACATCTCTTGCTAGATGCAATTCCAATTGTGCTTTGGCCTTCCCGATTATACCCCTGCATTCTTGAGCAATATATATATACTCTTCCCTAATCATCTGTCCAAGTTTGCACTTCTTTTAAGCTTCCTTTCTGTGCTTAAGCTCGCCAAGCAGTTCACTGCTAAGCCAAGCTGGTTGCCTACCATATTTGCTTTCCTTATTGGAACATGATCAAAGATCCCTGCTTATAATGAAATTCAGAATCAGGGATCTGTTAGGAAAATTTCACACAGACTTTGACATTACATTTTCAGGTCCAGTGCAGCCCATTCCTTTAGCAAAATAGATAAGAAAATAGCAGAAAAATATAACACCTATTAGAATTTCTCAGTAATAATTTAAATTATTTCTAAAATTTAGCTTTATTACATCATAATCAAATAGGAGTCAAGGAGTAGAAATGGGGCCAAGAGAAAATATGAACACATACTCCTACCAGGCGGAGGTGGGGGAGGAGGAACAGTGAGGAAGAAAGACTCAAGGACCCCTGCTGCTGTTTCATTACAGTGTAGCAAGACACCTGAAACATTCCTCAGGCAGCTCAGCAGTAGCATAGCCCCCTGCTAAGACCAGAACCAGGACAAAATTACCACCTGCCCTTCTTACAGCAATCCTGGATCGAATCGGGTATGAAGTAGCTATTCCGTATTTGAGAGGTCGCATGCATAACTGCATCCTTTCAACCTGATCCTGAATTCATTATCATATCAGGTTTACACTGTTTCTCATTCACAGTATGTATACTCCACTCTCTATTTTAATGGATTGTGTTATATATCTTCCTTACAGTTGTTTATCTCAAAGTACCTTTCTACTGTTAACTATTGACCTTTTACTTTTCATAATTATGAAAGAATCAATACATCAGAAACAATGCACATGCCAAAAAAAGGAATAAACATTTTATTTACCTATTATAGCAGGGGGATTTTCGTGAAATTAAATTAGGAAGTTAGTTGCTAATGAGCAGTATCCTGAATCTGTGCCTTTTCATTTTAACAGTGCCATATTATAATAATCTCTAGTAAACATAGTAAACATCTAGCTGACATGTCAGAAATTTTACATCCTGTAAGATATAAATGTAACCTGCTACAGTAAGTTTCAAGAAAGATCTACATATGCTTCACACTGCTGTAGGAAATCAATGTACATATCACAAACAACAAGAAAAGCAGAAATCTGCAACCTACAGATATCATAATGATGTTAGGTAAGGAGATATTGTTATGCCTACACTGTTAGAATTACACAATACCTTGTTTGAATTAGGAAAGCTAAAGTGTGTATATGAGGAGTGGGATGGGAAGACAAAGGGGCTGCAAAATATCTTAGGAACTTTTCAGCTTTTTGACTGCACCCAAATATTAAAAACATCAGAACAGACATACTGGATGACACTAATGGGCTATCTATCCCAAAAAACTGTCTGACAGCGGCCAGTGCCAGATGCTTCTGGCAGTTGCAGTTTTAGTGTCACACGGAGCATGACTCTTGGCTAACAACTAGGGCCTTACCAAATTCATGGCCATAAAAAATGTATCATAGACTGTGAAATCTGTTTCTCTCCCTCCCCGCTCCTCCCTCTGCCCCTTGAAATCTGGTCTTTTTCACTATAATATGCAGCATTTCTTAAAATGGGGGTCCTCACCCAAAAGGGAGGTGCAGGGGGACGCAAGGTTATTTTAGAGAGATTGAGGTATGGCCTCCCATACTCCTATACTGACTTCAGAGCTGGGACAAATGGAGAATGGCAGCGGCTAAGGGTCCAGCTCCAAAGGTAGAACACCCAATCAACAACAGTGCAGATGTAAGGGTTGTAGTACCGCAATCCCCCACCCCAATAATAACCTTCTGACCCCCTCACATACAATTCCCTTTTGGGTCAGAACCCCTGCAATTAGAACTGTATGAAATTTCAAGATTTAAATAGCAGAAATACTGAAATTTATTATTTTTTAAATCCTATGACCATGAAACAGACCAAAATGGGCTGTGGATTTGATACGGTCCCTTTGATAGGCCATTGATTAACATATTCTCTCTGAAAAACTGAATGCTTCATCTGTATAAATATGATTTCTACTGATTAGAAGATCTAACTGAATCCTTAGACGTATGGGTGCTTGTCTGAAGCCCTGAAGGTTTTCTTACGACAGCTGTGCAAAGCTGTTTTCGTTTTGCAAGCAGTCACTTTAAAAAAACCTTTGGATTATTTTTAAAAAGGCACTAGGGGGCTGCGCACCCTGCTTGCTATGCTCATCAACCCCCCTTCTCTCTGGGGGGCCGCCGAGGAGGGCCAGGCCGAGATGTGGCAGTCCTGGCCCGCCCCCTTCCTCCCTCCAGCCACCAGGTCAAGGCCAGCCCAGCCCTAGCTATCTCCTCCCAGCTGCTGGGGAGCAGGGAGACCGAGGCCGGGACAGCCCCATTTCCCCCCTCCCCCAGCCACTGGACAGAGCCGAGACCACACGAGCCCTGGCTCTCCCCACTCCCAGCCAGTGGGCAGGGCTGAGCCTGCACCAGCCCTGACTCTCCTCCCCCCTTCTGCCCCCCCCTCCCCCCCGGCTGCCAGGCAAGGCGAAGGCCGCACCAGCTACATCTCTTTGAGGCCATGCCAGCCCCGGCTCTCTTGCCTGACTGCTGGGGGAGGGAGGAGGGCTGAGGCCTTGCCAGGCCCCGCACCCTCTCCCCACAGCCGACAGGGGCAGGGGGGCCAGGCTGAGCCCTTGCCAGGCCCCACGCTCTCTCCCACTGGCTGCCAGGGAGGAGGGGCACCAGGCTGAAGCTTTACCAGGCCCCGCACTCTCCCTCCGGCCGCCCGGGGGAGGCCTAGGCCATGATGCAGCAGCACGGGCTCCACCCCAGCCCTCTGAGCACCACGGGGGGGGGGGAGGGGGGGAATGGGGAGGAAGGAGGAGGTAGGGAAGGAGGAGGCAGGTAGAATGCAGAGTGACATGATGACATCACCCTGTCATCCTGCAGGAAAAGGTTTTTATATAGAGAGAGATTTACAGCTCTTGCTAACTCTACCAACCAATACACTTTTCAGAACAATAATAAAAAATTCTAGCCATAGAGCAAAATTATTATTTTAATAAATTTGTCCAAACCAGAAAGTACTTTTGCAACAAGATTTTGTCATAGCAAAAGTCAAGATGGTAATTTTGTTTTGTTGCCTGAAAAAATATTTTTGTATCTTTCACCCAGCTCAGAAAGATCCTTCTAAATTATTCTTCACTCTCAAATCACTCCCTCTGTCCCACCTATATGCTCCCTAAATTTATAATTTTCCCTCCCCAATCATGTGTCTGGACCAGGAATGTCCTAGAACGCATTTCCCCTTTCTGTCTTTCTACCCTATCAGCCTAGGGAATGACCTATCCAAACTAAAGGTAGGTTTGGGATTGGTTCCTGTTACAATAGTTCTGGTATTTTTCAGAGCTTCTGCTCTTAAATAATTGATAAAGAACTATTTCTATAAAACTTCTAGATGGCTTTATAATTTATATTCAGGGAATACTTGTTTTACATGGATAATATAGGGGGAGATAGTATTGGCCAAAACTGGCAAGATACCTAGTGATCTGGAGTGCACAGCTGGGTTCTCAACTTAAAACACTTAGGCTACGGCTACACTGTAGCCTTCTTGTGGAAACGCTTATGCAAATGAAGCGTGGCATGGAATATCGCCGTGCTTCATTTGCATAATTAATTAACAACTGCTTTTGTGCAAGAGGCTTTTGCGCAAAAAGGAGCTGTGTAGATGGCTCCTTTTTGCACAAAAACCCCCGTCTTGTGCAAGAGCCATTCTTCCTGAAAAAATGAGGAAGAATGGCTCTTGCGCAGGAGGGGTTTTTTGCGCAAAAAGAAGCCATCTACACAGCTCCTTTTTGCGCAAAAGCCTCTTGCGCAAAAGCGGCTGCTAATTAATTATGCAAATGAAGCATAGCAATATTCCGCTCCATGCTTCATTTGCATAAGCTTTTCCGCAAGAAGGCTATAGTGTAGACGTAGCCTTATTTGCAGAGGATCATCAATTGGCACTTGCTGGTACATCAAGTGGGCCACTCAAACACATAGGTATCCAAAATCACTAGGTACTGTATCTTCAAAAATCTTGATCATGATTTAGATTTTAAAAACAAATAGTAAAACATCAAACATATTCATCATGTTCTTGCAAGAATATGGTTTCAAGGCAGAAAGCAGCACATTGTTTAAATAAATGGTCAATTAATATTACTGCAGATGCTAGGTTAGATTCATTCCCAGGTAAATGTCAATTTCTACCTGCATAGTCCCAAATGCAGGACACCACAGTAGAGAGTTGTCAAGTTTGGTCAAGTTATTTCACAAGAACAAGAAAATGCACATCACTAACACATAGACCAACCTCCTACCAAATTTCAAGCCCCAGGTCCAAAGTATAGCTGTGCTGGAGTACTTCAAAGAGGTCTCAAGAATTTTTTAACACAAGCAAAAGAACATATTTTTTTTACCTAGCCTTGTTCTTGCACATACTACATTATTTTGGCTGAAATTTTCCAAAAACATTCAGCCTGTGGCAATTAATCAGCATAGAAAAATTCAGTCCAAATGATTAGTTTCATAAAGTTATAAACAACTGAAGACAGCATTTTATAACTGGAAGTGTAGACCTATTTTCCTAGGCAATACTACCAGTCCAACTCATAAAACTTGGTGTGGGAGAGAGAAGGGAAGTTATCAAGAATCCAAAATACTCCCCAAAATGGTAACGTATGTGCATACACCCAGAAATACAGTCATAACATAAGAGTTATATGAAATAACAACACAATAATCAACTCTTAACGAATGCCCAATAGAAATAAAATATATTCTTTAAAATAGAAAGAATCTTCTAAATCAAAATAATGAAGACCAAAACATGCCACTAAGTAATTGTCCAAATATTAATCACATAAGGTGACATACCACCTGCAGAAAAGCACACAACCCCTGCTCATGTCAGTTAAGTTGCACTAGTAAACTGATATTTAAATTTGCTTCATACATCCTTGGGTATGGATCCTGGAAATCTTTACAATGAAGTTTGTTCCTGCAAGCTCTGAGACATGTTTGTAGTCTCCTCTGAGCTCAATAATACCATATGATCTCGCAAATCAAATCAAACTTTACAGAAGTTATTCACTGAATAATTTCAAACAGCAAATAAATCAGGAAAACCATAAGCTCTGATCATGTCATAAAGAAAAAAGGATGAAAATGCCATTATATAAACTGCTTGCTCATCTTATGTGTGTAAATAAAATACATAAATAATAACTGATACAATAGCATCAAAATATGATTGTAGGATACTGGTCATAGCTTAAAGGCTGAGGGCAACATGTCCACTTCAAACAATTTCTCTTTTAATATTATTGCCTCTGGAGCCCATTACTATTTGCATTATGAGTATTACACTTTGTTTTGTGCACTTGTGTTCTTATATATTCAGATTTTGCTCACTGTAAAACTGATGTAAATTTGGAGATATCATTGGCATCATTCCAGATTTATGCTGGTCTGACTAAGAACAGAAATTATCCCAAGAATGTAAATATATGAAGCCAGATTCACTAAGCACAAGAGACATTTGGTCTGCCTATAGGGAAGAGAAACTGGGGCAGCTGGCCAGCCTTTCTCTCCAAGAGGTGATGCCGGGTTAGTCAGCAACCTCGCTTTTGCCATCAGATGTCATAAGAGGTAGCCACTCCCTGTGTGTATAGTCAGTTATGTATCTGTTATATAGCCCTTACTTTATTTATATTAGGATATAATATAACAAAACACTCAAAAAAGTGGAATAAGAAAGGAAGACATCAAAATATTCTGCTAACTACAAATAGCAGTGGAGTGCAAAATATGAACATCAAACTATTCCCCAAATGTGCAATTACAGACAGCTTCAAAGAGGGGAGAAACACATTTTTAGAAAATATATCACAGCAGGTTTATATTGTCTTTGCTTAGAGGCAATCTACTTTTCCACAGACATCTCAAACTCCCGATGGAGGGACCATCAACTGATCACTAGCAGCCATAGAGACAAAGGACAGTAAAGTGGAACAAAAAAGAAAGGTGCAAAAATGTGAGGTGGTATGTCTCAGGATGCACCTCTCTCCATCAGGGAGGCTGAGGGAGTGTCTTCACAGCAATTGATCATAATCTAGGCTCTACAGTTCCGGGGATATGTGAGTTAAGCCCAGTGGGTGGATAAGAGGTGTAGCTACTTTATACAACATTCTCCCTTCTGAACTCAGTGAAATTGCTGAGAAAAACATCAGAAGTAATGCTTCTACTTCCACTCCATGCTGTCTACACCCTGAAGGTGTATGGCGTAGGTTTAGCTGAGGTAAAAAAACGGTCTTAGTAGTAAGGAGAATACAGTGAGCAATGTGAAGAGGCAGGGCTTCTCTACAGGAGACCCAGGATTGAAAAAAATGTTACTTTCCTTCACCATGAGCCTGAGCTTCCCCCCCCCCTCCTTTTTCCCCCAAATCCATAAACCCTTCCTTCTGAGGAGTGTTTTTGATGGAAATTCTCATAGATGTATCCTAGGATTTTACTATGCCAAAGAGGATGGAGAAAAGCTGTTCTCAGTAGTGACAGATGGCAGAACAAGGAGCAATGGTCTCAAGTTGCAGTGGGAGAGGTCCAGGTTGGATACTAGGAAAAACTATTTCACTAGGAGGGTAGTGAAGCACTGGAATGGGTTACCTAGGGAAGTAGTGGAGTCTCCATCCCTAGAGGTGTTTAAGTCTCAGCTTGACAAAGCCCTGGCCGGGTTGATTTAGTTGGGATTGGTCCTGCCTAGAGCAGGGGGCTGGACTTGATGACCTTCTGAGGTCTCTTCCAGCTCTATGGTTCTATGATTCTATGACAATTTACCACATGGATCAAAGTCTCAGAGAAAATCTCAGAGAAAATCTTTAAAGCCCACTACCATTTCTACCACCTACCTATCCAAAAATGCAGTGACCTCACCATTTGGGGACTGATCCAAAGCTCACTAAAGTAAATGGATTTATTCCCATCTATTCCAGGCTATGTCTATCCTGTAGCCTTTTTGCACAAAAACATATGCAAAGAGGCTAAGCATGGAATATCACCTCATTTGCATAATTAATGAGTGCCCGTTTTTGCGCAAGAGGCTTTTGTGCAAAAAGGAGCCATCTACACAGCTCCTTTTTGTGCAAAAACCCCCAATTGCGCAAGAGCCATTCTTCCGCGTTTCCCACCCCCCATGACCAGCCTTAATCTCTTCCCCCTGCCCCTGGCCGCACCCATACCAGTACCAGCCCTCCCCCCCGACCGGCCACACCAGCCCACACCCTTTCCCTTTCCCCCTCCACCCTCAGCCGCAACAGCCACAACCCTTTCTCTCCCTAGCCCTGGTTGCACTCGCCCCAGCCCTTTCCCCCCAGCTTAATCCTAACCCACCTCCCACCACCCAGCCAAGGACATTCCAGGCCTGGCTCTGCCCCCGCGTCCGCGGAAGGCCGAGGCTGCGGCGCCCCAACGCCGACTCTGCACATGGCCGCCGGAAAGGGCTGTACTGGTAGTTGGTGGGACTTGGATCCAGGAAAGAAGGAGCAGGGCTGGGGGCAGGGCTTTACCCACTCATGCTTACATCACCCCCCCCCCCCCAGCCTGTGGACACTGTGAGGATGTCACTATGTCATCCCACAGGAAAAAAAATGTATACATATGGGCTGCGTCTAGACTGGCATGATTTTGCGCAAACACTTTTAACGGAAAAGTTTTTCCGTTAAAAGTATTTGCATAAGAGAGCGTCTATACTGGCATGTGCCTTTGCGCAAAAGATTTGCTTTTGCGCAAAAGCATCCGTGCCCAGTATAGACGCTCTCTTGCGCAAGAAAGCTCCGATGGCCATTTTAGCCATCGGGCTTTCTTGTGCAAGAAATTAACGTTGCTGTCTACACTGGCCCTCTTGCGCAAGTATTCTTGCGAAAGAGGGCTTATGCCTGAGCGGGAGCATCAAAGTATTTGCGCAAGAAACACTGATTTTGTACATTACAAAGTCAGTGTTCTTGCGCAAATTCTCGCGGCCAGTGTAGACAGGCAGCAAATTTTTGCGCAAAAGCATTCACTTTTGCGCAAAATCTTGCCAGTCTAGACGCACCCATACAGTGTGTGTGTTTTGTTTGTTTTGGTGGTGCACATCCACACACTACCTCAATATTGGTGTTGCACATAAGAAATTTCAATACGCTCAAGGAGAGAACCCACCCACCCCTCCTATCTCTGTTCTGTGGCTCTGCTTCTTCTGGAAAGGATCTAGTTAACTGAAAAGTGAAAAAGCCTGCCAGAACTATTAGCAGAACATTGAGCCTGTCAAAGAGCCATTCAAGTGGTAAAGAAGCCATTTAATAGACATTTGCCAAGCCCAGGTATATGCTGTCAGTTTCTGAATTTACTGTGTTAGTTCTACAGGACCTTAATTTACAATTTGCTTTAAAATAAAATACTTCATTAGTGTGTGGATGAAGATTATAAAATCACATCACTAAAATATCATAATTTTCCCACCTCAGACTGCTGTTGGGCATAGGGGCACCAGTTTAATAGAACTGTGTAGGACCCCATAAATCCTAAGGAGAGCCCTGGCCCCCAGTAAAAGTTTTCGGTAAGCTCAAAAATGCTTTACTCTATTTGAAAACAAATTGTGAATATTCCAGAATAATGTTTTGTCCGCTTGTTAAATTATATTGTGGGATACAGAAGTTGTAAGTTAACTGTTTTTATGGGTGCATCTACACAGCAAGGCTTAACTTGAAATAAGCTATGAAAATTGAGCTACGTCAATTGCGTATCTTATTTCGAAATTGGAAGCATCCTCACAGCACTTACTTTGAAATAGAGCACTCTTCCTCCGACTTCCCTTACTTCTCCTATAATGAGGGTTACAAGAGTCGGAGTAAGAAGTCCTCCAGCTTGACAGCATTTCAACATTATTTCAAAATAACTTCCTGTAGTGTAGACACGGACTAAGTTATTTCGAAATAACACTAGTTATTTCGAAACAATGTTGCTGTGTAGATGTACCCTAAAGAATTTATAGTTCTCTTCTTCTTTCTCAGAAGGAGCATTTTCTGGTAAAAAGTTACTGAAGCAGGGTGGGTTTAGTCCCCTTCTAAACTGAGTAACGATCACTGATGAAAAAGAGCAGGCCCACTAATTGCATATTTTTTTATTCTTATTTTACATTCAGTAATACACTGTTTAACGCTGACCTTTATTTCTCTTAAATAAGAAAACCCCAGAGAATCATATGCTGATCAAAAGATGAATTTTTCAATTTTATTTTATTTTTTTTTAATACCTGACACTTTGACACTAAAGATCTAAAACTTTTTATCCCCCTTTGTAGGGAATCTCAGATGCTTACTGACTTTTTTGTTTCCACAACTTGGCTCTTATTAGATATATATTAAAATCATCATTAGATAAACCAGAAGTAAGCCTTGACATTAAAGGTAGTATCAGGAATGGACATTACTGGTTGCTTATGGATGGGGACAAAATCACCTGAGAGTCCCAATATGTTTCTCAATGAACGCTTTTCAAATCTCTTACTTATTTGTATCATTGGAAAAAATACCAAAACAGTACTAGTAGGATATAAAAAAATTATCATTTGGTGGTTCGTTAGAGGATAAGGAAACTAAGGGTGATTTCAGGTCCCTGTACATCATACTGGCCCTATAAAGAAGCCTTAAAAGGGGATTCCAAGTAGCTGCTAATGTAATTTGCATTCATTTTTAGACCAATCTGTAGTGCAATACAGGTGTAAAGGAGGCTTAGTGTAAGAGTATGTCTACAGTACCAAGTTTTGTGGAGGAAACTGATGTCAATATGTAAAAATCGACAACAGCATCATCAATGGATATTCACACTTGCCTCCTCTGTTGACAGATTGTGTTCACATTAGGAGCTCCCCCACCAACAGTGTGTTACACTGGGTAAATTGATGATAATCATTAGAGTGTTTGAATATACATAATTCATGTGCTTACAATGGGCTTACAAAATGGAGTCTCTGTTGGCTTCCATTTTGTACATCATGAGAGGAATGGAATACAGGTAAATCTGGTATTTCCAGCTAAAAGAGTTTGCACTCATCCCTCAGGTGTGCACTCTGCCCGAAGGTTATGCACATGGCTCCTTAGTGTATGCACACTGCCCATTAGAATCTTTGCTCACGGCACGAAAAGTGATACACTCAACACCCAAGTAAATTTCCTGCCAGAAAGGTAATAAAGTGCTCCTATGAGGGGAGGAGCTGCTGCTGCTGGGGCTTCTGTGGCTGCGTTGCTGTCAGCTGCTATCGTGCCATGCCGTCTGGTTCAGTCTGTATTGCTGTCCTAACGCTGCCATCTGCGTGTAGAGAAGTCTCACGTCAGAGTGCTGGGCACAGGGATAGTGGCAGCTGGGCTCTTTAACATCATAAGGACAATTTCCTGGTTCAAGGGGATTTACTGAAGGGTTATCCACCTCTATGCTGACGGAAAAGCAGCCCAAGTCATCGTGGGTTTCTCGGTGGTCTTGTGCCAAAGGCCTGGATTCGCTTCGAGGGATCTCCTTGTGGTTCCTCCTCTAAGGCTTCCAACTAGCACAGAGTAGAAGGTCATGAGCAACAACAGTGTACCATTATTTGTAACGTATGATCCTGTTGTATTGGGGACTTTCCTATATTCTTTTCTTCTGGAGTTAGGTTTGGTTGTGTTTGGTGTTACCGTTTCCTGTGTTTGCCATTTGGAATTTGACAATATATGGTTTGACCCTAAATTAGTGTCTGATTATTATTTGTGTGAGAGAGAGAGAGAGATCGCCAGTGACAGAGGTACGGCAGCTTATCAGGTGGAACTCGCTTCTGGTTCCAGGGACATTTAACATCATTATTAACCAGAGCGAGCCTAAATTATTTTAAATTAATGTTGCAGCATTCCCTGTGTAACAAATGGGAGCAATACACTGTGAGGCTGTGGAACAGAATGCAGGGCATCATAAGACTATGCAAAACGTCCCGCCAAGCACCACTTTGTTCAAGGGCTTCCAGTGTTCTTTCGTACCTTTTTTCTAACTGCCATTCACTGCTGTGCAATCCAGCATCTGCAGCAACAAAAAAATGGTATTGTCCCTTATTTATTCTTGACTCTGGACTTTCAACACTCTAGTCATCTGAAAAAGTGGGTTATGCCCATGAAACCTCTTAATACCATCTACATGTTTTGTTAGTCTCTAAGGTGCTACTAGATTATTTGTTGTTTTTTAAGTTTTTCCCGTTACAGACTAACTCGGCTACCCCTTTGAAGCTTTGTTTTTCAAATGCTCTGTTAACTGTCTTGGGGACCTCGCACATGACAGCAAAGATCATACTGAAGTTACTGACAGAGGAAGAAGACTCAGGGGAGCCGGACAATGTGCATGATATGGACAGCGGCAACCTGTCATTGCATTCAGCAATCACAGAGAAGATACACAGGGTAGAGTGACACTTTTGGACTAGGGAAGCTAGCACTGAGTAATGTAATATCATCATCATGTAGGCATGGGATGAAGATCAGTGATTACAAAAGAAGAAGTTACTCACCTTCGTGCAGTAATGATGGTTCTTTGAGGTGTGTCCCTGTGGGTGCTCCACATCTGGTGTGGGGCTCGTCCCGGCACCGTGAATCGGAGGTTTGTCATAGCTGTATTCGGCCAGACCGCACATGCACGAGTAGCACTAGAGGCCGTTCGTGCCTTTCCTCTCTGTGAGCGGTCTGGCCTCGCTCCAGTTCCTCTCACCGCCTTATCTGAAACGAGAGAAATAGATGAGATTCCGTAGTGGGGAGGAGGGCAGGTTGTGGAGCACCCACGGGGACACACCTCGAAGAACCATCGTTACTGCACGAAGGTGAGTAACTTCTTCTTCTTCTTCTTCTTCGGGTAGTCCCCGTGGATGCTCCACGTCTGGTGACTCCAGAGCAGTAGACCCAGCTAAGGGTGGGCTACGGAATCACGGTTGTGGTAGTGTGGTAGTACTGCCGAGGCTACAGCGGAGTCCGAGGCGAAATGTTGTAGAATTGCATAATGCCTCATGAAGGTGATGTTTGAAGACCAGGTAAGCTGCTCAGCAGATGTCCCGCATAGGGACTCCTCTCACGAAGGCAGTTGAGGTAGTGACTGCACGTGTGGAATGAGCTCCAGGCTGCGATGGGAGCACCTTGTTAGAGATATTATAACAGGTGGTAATACAGGAGACAATGAACTTTGAAATGCGTTGAGCAGAAAGTGGTTGACCCTTAAATTGATCTGCGACAGATATAAGGAGTCGATCAGTTTTTCGGATATCGTGAGTTCTGTCAATATAAAACGCAAGGGCTCGGCAAGCATCGAGCGTGTGCAAACGAGCCTCGTGTAGCGAGGGATGTGGTTTTGGACAGAAGGAAGGAAGAACGATTGGCTCGTTAATGTGAAAGTCTGTGCAGACCTTTGGCAGAAAGGCTGGGTGGGACCTCAGTGTCACAGAGTCTCTATTGAAGATAGCATATGGGGGCGATGCCATAAGAGCTGCCATCTCGCTCGCTCTACGCCCAGACGTTATGGCGAGGAGAAAGATGACTTTGGTTGTGAGTAGCTGAAGAGACGTTGTAGCGAGAGGTTCGAATGGTGGACGTGTCAAGACATCCAGCACAAGGTCGAGATTCCACGCCAGTGGCGGGGGTCTACGTGGTGGGTTAAGATTGGTGAGACCTTTGAAAAACCTCCTTGTGGTAGGATGGGCGAATACTGACCGGCCCTCAACGGGGTAGTGGAATGCCGTGATCGCTGCCAGATGAACTCTCAGTGATGGTATCGAGAGACCTGCCACCTGTAGGTGGAGGATATAATCAAGTATGACTTGCAGTGGTGAGACGGAAGGATTTTTGTTATTGGCGTTACACCATTGCGTAAATCTAGACCATTTTGCGAGGTATGTTTTTCTCATGGAGTCCTTTCTACTGTGCAGCAGAACACTTTTCACTTGCTCCGAGCAGAAGTTCTTGGATGTGTGGAACCATCTATCATCCACGCTGTCAGGTGCAGGGTTACTAATTTCGGGTGGCGTAAGGATCCATTCTGTTGCGTTAGCAAGTCTGGGAAGAGAAGGAAGTCGGTAAGGTGTTCGAGTAGATAGCTGCAGGACAGCGGAGTACCATGGCTGTTGGGGCCAAGCTGGGGCTATCAGCAGAACCCGGGCCTTGTCCAAGACGATTTTCTCCAGTACTCTCGGAATGAGAACCACAGGGGGGAATGCATATAATAGTGACCTCCCCCAATGGAGAAGGAACGCATCCCCAGGGAATGGGTGCCAATCCCCGCCCTGGAGCAGTACTTCACGTTGACGGGCATGGCGAAAAGATCTATGGCAGGGTGACCCCAACGGTGGAAGACAGATAGAAGAACGTCTGTGCAGATCTCCAATTCATGGTCGTGGGGAAAGTACCTGCTCAGTGAGTCTGCAATAGCATTGTTCACACCTGGTAGATACAACACTATGATGGTAATGTTGTTGCGGTTGCATCAAGTCCACAGCCGAACCACCTCTGCACAGAGGGACCGGGATCTGGCCCCACCCTGCCTGTTGACATAATACATGGTAACAATATTGTCTGTCAGGATCCTGGTAACCGTGCCTTGTACGCGTGCTTTGAAGTCCCTGCAGGTGTGGAATATCACTCTGAGCACCAACAAGTTGATGTGCAGCATCATCTCTGCTTCAGACCACCGACCTTGAACCGTAGACATACCCATATGCGCACCCCATCCGGTAAGTGAGGTGTCTGTCATTATCTGCCTCGAAGGCTGGGTTTGGTGAAAAGGTACACCCATCAACATGTTCTTGGGTTCGCTCCACCAATGTAGGGACCTTTGAACGTGGCTCGGCAGCACGACCGCTTTGTGAATGCTGTGCCTCGCGGGATTGTATACTGTGCTCAACCACTGCTGGAGGCATCGAAAATGTAACCTTGCGTGGCGGACCACCACCGTGGTGGCCGCCATATGACCTAGAAGCTGTAGGTGGACACGCATGGGAAGTGTTGGAGAGAGCAATACCGTGTGTATGAGGTCGCGTATGGCCTGGAAATGTTCTGCAGGTAGGTAGACTCGCATTGATAGTGAGTCGAGTTGAGCTCCTATGAAGGTAAGTGTCTGGGACGGCTCTAGACGTGACTTTTCCATGTTTACAACAAGGCCGAGGGACTCGAAGAGACTTCTCATTACGGCCAACATGTTGAGAGTCTCCGAATGAGTGCGGCCCTTGAGCAGGCAATTGTCCAGGTAGGGAAAGATTGAAAGCCCTATTCTGCGGAGGTATGCTGCGACAACTGACAGGGTTTTGGAGAATACCCTGGGAGCTGAGACCAGGCCGAAAGGTAGCACTCTGTATTGATAGTGCTCGCGTCCGACTACAAACCGTAGGAAACGTCTGTGTGCGATGTGTATGGCAACATGGAAATATGCGTCCTGCAAATCGAGGACTCTGAACCAGTCTCCATTGCTCAGTGATGGTATGATTTTGTTCAGCGTGATCATCTTGAAACACTGTTTCCTGATATAACGATTCAGGCGTCTCAAGTCGAGAATCGGCCTCCAACCTCCGGATGTTTTGGGGAAGAGGAAGTATCAAGAATAAAACCCTCTGCCTCGAAACCTCGTGGGGACTTTTTCTATGGCCCCAATGGCAAGTAGATGACGAACCTCTTGCTGGAGTAGGATCCCATGAGATGGGTCCCTGAAGAAGGACGGGGTGGGTGGGGTAGCGGGGGGCATGGAGATAAAGGGTATTGCGAGGCTTGACGTCATTATCTCTAAGACCCTCCGGTCTGACGTGATGTTGGCCCACTGATGGTAGTATGGCCTCAGGCGATGATGAAAGAGGAGGGGGTGGGTTCTTCTACGCTGAGTACTGGAGATGTGTTCGTGTCCTCGACACAGGAGTCAAATTTGCTGCTTTGTGCTCAGCCGAACTGGTGCACAGTTTGATTGCTGACGCCTGCACTGCGGGCGTTGCCTGAATCGAGGTTGGTCAGGTGCATGCTGCTATTGTTTATGGAATGTGTAGTCATATCTTCTTTGGAAGGTATAGTAACGCCTGCGTTTGAAGGAGGCGTATACATTCCTAGCGTTCACAGAGTGGTGAGGGAGTCCTTCCCAGAATGTAAGATGTCGTCTGTTGAGGTGGAAGATCGTCGACTTTGTTCTGTAGCTCTTTTGGTGCTCCTGCTGCCATTAGCCAGGAGGCTCTGCGCACGGTGATGCCTGTCGCCATGGTGCGTGCTGCAGTGTCTGCGACATCAAGAGCAATTTGGAGCGACGTTCTATAGGCTGTGTAACCTTCCTGGACTTTAGCAAGGGTCTCTTAGCCTCAAGGAGATGTTGCATAAGTTCTGGCAATTTGGTGTAATTGTCAAAATTATGATTCGAGAGAAGAGCGGTGTAGTTCGCAATCCGGAGCAATAAGGTTGATGATGAATATATCTTGCACCCAAAAAGATCGAGTTTACGAGTGTCTTTATCTGGAAGGGAGTCCCTGAACTGAGACGTCTTGGTTTTGTGATGAACTGCATCTACTATCAAGGAGTTAGGTTGAGGATGGTTAAAGAGAAATTCTAAATCTTTAGATGGAAGAAAATATTTTTTGTCCGCTCTTTTGCTGGTCTGCGGGATCGATGTGGGAGTCTGCCAAATCTCCTCCGCCGCCTCTATAATTGCCTCGTCTATGGGAAGTGCAATCTTCCATCATTGTTGGGGGTGTAAGTTTTTCAACAGCGTGTGCTGCTTCACCTAAGCCTCAGTCAGTTGGACCTCCTGACTCTGTGCCACACGTTTAAAGAGGTACTGAAATTCCTTCGGGTCATCCGGAGGTGAAGTGTCGCCTTGGGTCACAGCCTCATCTCGTGAAGGGAATGATGAGTGCGAGTTAGGCAACATGTCTGTCTCTGTTTCTGAAAGCTGCCCCTCCTCAGGCTCCGAATGGTCACACTGGACATCTGGACTCTTTGGAGGGGGTGAGGGTTGAGCCGGTGATCGCCTCCTAGGCTTGGTATGTAGCGAGCAGGGGCTGAAAGAATGGCAGGAACACGGTGACCTTCGATAGGAATGTGAACGGCTGTGTCGGGTTGATACGTAGTAATAGGGTCTGTCACAATGAATGTAATGTCGGTCTGAGTGCCCAGGGGACGAGTGACGAGATGATATGACGCTGCCGTGTCTGATATAATAGGCACAGCATGGTGAGTGTGCAGACGAGCGCGGATGCTGAGAAGGGGACTGCGATTGAAAATCCCTTGGATATGCCTGGCCACAATATCCATGGTGGCTATAGTAAGGTGACACGCTTCTTTGTGAATGAGACCTTTCCTTCCTGATACGGGCAGAGGGAGCAGAAGAATGAGGCTGCATGGATGGCCCAGGAGACAAAATCGGGGAAGGCGAGCGAGAGACAGTGTGGGTGTGTGACTTGGAAGCTGCCTTCCTTGGTGCTGTTGCTGGCAAGTCTGAGCGTGCAGGCACCTGGGAGAGCACCCGTGCTGACGAGGCTGCAGGCTGGGGAGTGGAAAGCGCAGCTTGCTGAAGCGTAGGCACCAGCGGTGCTGGTGGTACTGAGGACAGCTCCTGTGCTGGGAGGAGTGGTGCTGCAGCTGTAGGAGCTGACGAAAGCGACACCAGAGCTGCTGGTGCTGGCGGAGGGGGCTCCTTAGAGCGGCACTCCGGTGCTGGCGGTGCCGTGGAGGGTCGGGACTGTGGCGCAGTGCCGGCCAGCTTCTTGGCACCCAACATACGCCCGGTGCCGGTGGTAGAACCGGACGTGCCGGGGTTATCACCTGCGCTTACCCGTGTCTGCGGGACAACTGGCTGGGGAGGGTCTTTTCCTCTTTGGAGAGGTGGCTCTTGAAGAAGGAGCACGCCTCTTCCCCGTAGCGAGGTCGGGCTCAACAGAGCTGGCATCTGAAGGCATGAGCTCCTTATCAAACATCAGCATCTTAAGGCGCCTCTCCCGGTCCTTGCGGGCTCTGGACGTTAACTTTGCACAGCGGGTGCATTTATGGGGCAAGTGTGCCTCACCCAAGTACCTAATACAGGCAGCATGGCCGTCTGAGACCGGCATTGCCTCCCTCCACATAGAGCACTTTTTAAACCCGGGGGAACCTGGCATTTTGCCACTCCAAGTGCTTGTCAGGCTGTCTAGCCTCATTTAAGTATCACTACTGTCCGTTTGTATGTTGTTTATTCTATTATATTTTAAACTTTCTTCTCTTCTGGTTGTTTTTTTTGGTTTGTTTTTTGTTTTTTGTTTTTTTGAGGTGGCTAGCCTGCCAATTAAGAACTAGAACCGAGGAAAACAGTAACGGAGGTAACAACTATATAACGTGTCTTCTCTTCTTTTTTTTTTTCTTTTAGAAACGGGTTGAAGGTAAAGAAGGAACAAAACAGATAACGGCTAATGAAATTTCTTGAACTATTAACAGTTTAACTCTTGACAGGAGCTGAATAAAGCTGAGGAGAGGAGATAGCTCCGTCCGCGACCAGGGGCGGCTGAGAGGAACTGGAGTGGGGCCGGACCGCACGCAGAGAGGAAAGGCATGAACGGCCCCTAGTGCTACTCGCGCATGCGCAGTCCAGCCGAATACGGCTATGACAAGCCTCCGATTCGCGGAGCTGGGAAGAGCCCAACACCAGACGTGGAGCACCCACGGGGACTACCCGAAGAAGAACTTTAGGATGTATACAGCAATCCTCCTAGAGCTGTGTGCTAATCTGGCCGCTGACTGCGGTTCAAGGACACCAAAATGAGAGCTTCCCTCTCAGCTGAGATGCGTGTGGCAATTGCTGTGTGGAAGCTGGTGAGTCCTGACTGCTAGGAGCCATTTGCAAATCAGTTTGGAGTAGGGAAGTCTACTGTTGGGGTTATATTACTGCAAGTGTGCAGGACAATAAGTCACATTCTGCTACGGAGGACCTTGACTCTGGGAAATGTGTATCACATAACAGCTGGCTTTGCAGATATGGGATTTTTCAACTGTGAGAGGTCAATAGATGGTACACATACTTTGATTTTAGCACCAGCCCACTTTTCCACTGAGTACATCAACCGGAAGGCATACTTCTCGATGATGCTGCAGGCTCTTATGGATCACCATAGGCATTTCACAGTCATCAGCGTGGGGTGGTCTGGAAAGGTGCATGATACACACAACTTCAGGAACACTAGTCTGTACAGAAAGCTACAGGTGCAGACTTTATTTCCAGAGCACAAGATTATAGTGGGAAATGTGGAAATGCCCATTGTGATCCTGGGAGACCTGTTGCAGACCTTGCTCATGAAACTGTATACAGGGCATGTAGACAGCACTAAGAAGTGTTTTAACAACAGTTTTAGCAGGTGTTGCATAGTGGAATGGAGCACTGAGGCACAGTGCTCAGCTGAACAATTTGAGCAGCCAGACAATAGAGCTGTCAGAGGGGCTCAAAGGGCTGCTGTTAATACCATAGAGGCTTTGAGGATGCACTTTGAAAATGAAGAGCACTGAAATAAACCTGTAGCACCTTTGGCCATGTCTACACTAGGAAATAATTTTGAAATAAGCAAAATCAAAATAGTAACTCCTGAAATAAAATTGAAATAGCACATCCCCACTACGAGGGAGCATCAAAATTGCTGGAGCCTGCCTCAGACTTACAGCCCCAGAAGCACTTTGGGAGGGCACCAGGATTGCGGACACTTCCTGTGACTGCTTGGTCAGGCAAGCAGGGGCTCCTTTCTACGGCCACATCTCAAAAGCCACTCCTCCATTGCCTCCCCCCTTTAAGGGCACCAAACTGACACAGTATGCTCTAGTTGCCCTTACGGATGCAACAGCACTGACATCATGGAGCCAGATGTCATGCTCAAGGGCCTCATGCTGTGCCCCATGCTCAAGGGCCTCAAGCTGCACCCCATGGCACAATTCGTCCCCACTCCCTGCTTGCTGCTCCAGCAGGATGATGACCAGCCCGAAGCAGAGGACTCCTTCAGCCAGGCCTGGCCAGATTCTACAACGACAGGGGGAGGAGGTAACTCCCTCCCCCCCCAGGATGTCATCGAGCTGCTCACAGTAGCGGCTTGTGTGACGTGCCACCACAGAGTGTCCACTCTGCTCCCTGGCCTTGTTGTAGGCCTGCCAGAGCTCTTTTATTTTCATCCGGACCTGGTCGAGGGTCCAGGTGTAACCCTTGTTGGCCAGGCTGGCAGCCATCCAGGTGTAAACATCAACATTGCGCTTTTTGGTGCAGTGATCCTGGAGGTAGGTCTCCTCACCCCAGACCTCAATGAGGTCCAAGATTGCCACACCAGTCCAGGCTGGTGCTCTCTTGTATCCCTGGCCAGTGGCAGCCAAGGGTGCTGCGGGAGTGCTGGCAGCCATGGGTGGCTCGGGGGGGAGTGCTGGGGTTGCTCATGGCTCCATCACCTCCTATTGTATGGAACAGAGCTTGCCATGCTAGCCACATGCCATAAGCCCTTCTCCAGCAGCTTGCTGCTTTAAGCTCTGCAGAAGAAGGGAAGCAATGGAGTTGGCAGGTGTGGCCAGATCAGATCCATTAGCTCCGCAGTAATCCAAGTGCTGGTGCGATGGCCAGGCATGGGCACCTGTGAAGATGCCATAAGACCACTGCGTGCTGAGCCAGCCCATTGGGGTTAGGGGAACTTTAAAGGTGCTCAGACTGCATAGGCATTATGATTTATAAGGTCAGCCCTGCATAATGTACCTCATCCATTGCATGAAATCCTAAACAGCCATGTGGATGAAACCAGACAGTCAAACCTAGTGAGGAGGGCTTTAAACTAGGTTCGACGGGGACAGGTGAGCAAAGCCCGCAGGTAAGTAGAGAACATGGAGACCTGGGAGATGGGTAGGAAATGGGAGGAAGCATGGGCTATAATGGCAGCGAGAAAGGAGGATCAGGGCAAAACTGGGAGGCAAGGTCAAATCAGTATCTTAGATACCTATATACAAATGCGAGAAGTATGGGTAATAAGCAGGAAGAACTGGAAGTGCTAATAAATAAGTACAATTATGACATTGTTGGCATCACAGAAACTTGGTGGGATAATACACATGATTGGAATGTTTGTATAGAAGGGTACAGCTTGCTCAGGAAGGATAGACAGGGAAAAAAGGGAGGAGGTGTTGCCTTATATATTAAAAATGAACACACTTGGAGTGAGGTAGAGATGAACATAGGAGATGGAAGTGTTGAGAGTCTCTGGGTTAGGCTAAAAGGGATTAAAAACAAGGGTGATGTCATGCTAGGAGTCTACTATAGGCCACCTACCCAGGTGGAAGAAGTGGATGAGGCTTTTTTTAAACAACTAACAATATCATCCAAAGCTCAAGATTTGGTGGTGATGGGGGACTTCAACTATCCAGATATATGTTAGGAAAATAACACAGCGGGGCACAGACTATCCAATAAGTTCTTGGACTGCATTGGAGACAACTTTTTATTTCAGAATGTTGAAAAAGCTACCGGGGGGAAGCTGTTCTAGATTTGATCCTAACAAATAGGGAGGAACTGGTTGAGAATTTGAAAGCGGAAGGCAGCTTGGGTGAAAGTGATCATGAAATCATAGAGTTCACAATCCTAAGGAAGGGTAGAAGGGAGAACAGCAAAATAGAGACAATGGATTTCAGGAAGGCAGATTTTGGTAAACTCAGAGAGCTGATAGGTAAGGTCCCATGGGAATCAAGACTGAAGGGAGAAACATCTGAGGAGAGTTGGCAGTTTTTCAAAGGGACATTATTAAGGGCCCAAAAGCAAGCTATTCCACTGTGTCAGAAAGATAGAAAATATGGCAAAAGACCGCCTTGGCTTAACCACGAGATCTTGCATGATCTAAAAATAAAAAAGGAGTCATATAAAAAATGGAAAGTAGGACAAATTACAATGGATGAATATAGGCAAACAACACAGGAATGCAGGGGCAAGATTAGAAAGGCAAAGGCACAAAATGAGCTCAAACTAGCTACGGGAATAAAGGGAAACAAAGAAGACTTTTTATAAATACATTAGAAGCAACAGGAAGACCAAGGACAGGGTAGGTCCGCTGGTCAGTGAGGAGGGAGAAACAGTAACAGGAAACTTGGAAATGGCAGAGATGCTTAATGACTTCTTTGTTTCGGTCTTCACTGAGAAGTCTGAAGGAATGCCTAACATAGTGAATGCTAGTGGGAAAGAGGTAGGTTAGAAGATAAAAAAAAAAGAACAAGTTAAAAATCAACTAGAAAAGTTAGATGCCTGCAAGTCTCCAGGGTCTGATGAAATGCATCCTAGAATACTCAAGGATCTGATAGAGGAGGTATCTGAGCCTCTAGCTATCATCTTTGGAAAATCATGGGAGACAGGAGAGATTCCAGAAGACTGGAAAAGGGCAAATATAGTGCCCATTTATAAAAAGGGAAATAAGAACAACCCAGGAAACTATAGACCAGTTAGTTTAACTTCTGTGCCAGGGAAGATAATGGAGCAAGTAATTAAGGAAATCATCTGTAAACACTTGGAAGGTGGCAAGATGATAGGGAACAGCCAGCATGAATTTGTAAAGAACAAATCATGTCAAACCAATCTGATAGCATTCTTTGAAAGGATAACGAGTCTTGTGGGTAAGGGAGAAGCGGTGGATGTGAAATACCTAGACTTTAGTAAGGCATTTGATACGGTCTCACATGATATTCTTATTAATAAACTAGGCAAATACAACTTAGATGGGACTACTATAAGGTGGGTGCATAAACTGGCTGGATAACTGTACTCAGATAGTAGTTATTAATGGTTCACAATCCTGCTGGAAAGGTATAACAAGTGGGGTTCCGCAGGGGTCTGTTTTGGGACGGGCTCTGTTTAATATCTCCATCAACAATTTAGATATTGGCATAGAAAGTATGCTTATTAAGTTTGCAGATGATACCAAGCTGGGAGGGGTTGCGACTAATGTGAAGGATAGGGTCATAATTCAAAATGATCTGGACAAATTGGAGAAATGGTCTGAGGTAAACAGATGAAGTTTAATAAAGACAAATGCAAAGTGCTCCACTTAGGAAGGAACAATCAGTTTCACACATACAGAATAGGAAGCGACTGTCTAGGAAGGAGTACTGCAGAAAGGGATCTAGGGGTTATAGTGGACCACAAGCTGAATGAATATGAGTCAACAGTGTGATGGTGTTGCAAAAAAAGCAAACATGATTCTGGGATGCATTAACAGGTGTGTTGTGAGCAAGACACGAGAAGTCATTCTTCCGCTCTACTCTGCGCTAGTTAGGCCTCAGTTGGAATACTGTGTCCAGTTCTGGGTACCGCATTTCAAGAAGGATGTGGAGAAATTGGAGAGGGTCCAGAGAAGAGCAACAAGAATGATTAAAGGTCTAGAGAACATGACCTATGAAGGAAGACTGAAAGAATTGGGTTTGTTTAGTTTAGAAAAGAGAAGATTGAGGGGAGACATGACAGCAGTTTTCAGGTATCTAAAAGGGTGTCATAAGAAGGAGGGAGAAAACTTGTTCATCTTGGCCTCTGAGGACAGAAGAAGCAATGGGCTTAAACTGCAGCTAAGGAGGTTTAGGTTGGACATTAGGAAAAAGTTCCTAACTGTCAGGGTTGTCAAACACTGGAATAAATTGCCCAGGGAGGTTGTGGAATCTCCATCTCTGGAGATATTTAAGAGTAGGTAAGATAAATGTCTATCAGGGATGGTCTAGACAGTATTTGGTCCTGCCATGAGGGCAGGGGCTGGACTCAATGACCTCTCGAGGTCCCTTCCAGTCCTAGTATTCTATGATTCTATGAATCCTCTCCAGTGAACTCACACCAAGAAGCCAGCCATCAGCAAATGGGATTTAAATTTCATGGGGCTTGCAAGGGGGTAGCTGGTCACCTGACTGCAGGGCAGTGGAGTTAAAACTGCTGAGAGAGCAGCTTATTGGGAATTGTGGGCCACTTCCTGGAGGCCAGAATCAGCAACAAAATGCCTCAAAGTGCATACAGTTCATGTTTGTTGATAACAAATGGAGGGAACAATAAAAAAGCCTTTTGTGGAGCAGTAAGTTTTTTGTTGACCATAAAGGACCATTTTTCCCAACAAAAGTCATGTTGCAGTGTGAACGTTCATGTGGTTTTGTCACCAAAAGGCACTTTTCCTCATTAAAACTTGCCAGTGTAGACAAAGCCTACATGAGATTCAGGCTCCATCTGTCTATTTACCTCTCATGAATTGCTCTGGGCTTCCTGATTCTTATGATTCATATACCACATTCATTATAGCAGCACTTTTCAGTGAAGTTCTGCAGTTTTTTATGTTGGCTATATTTGCTCTGGCCTGATCCTTGCAAGAGAGGTCTCAATTCGGAAATAACTTAACTTAAAAAAAATCAATATTGCTATCTTCTTGGATCTAGAAAGAAAAAAATTGCATCAAAGTTCAGGATTTGTACATCAGGGAGACTTCCGCAGTCAGATAACTTTAAAAGATTTTGATTTAACAAATGTAGTTTAACAAGAAAGAAAACCTCAACAGAAGCTAATACCTCCCCCACACACAAAAAACTGTTTTAAATATTGGTTTCTAGTAAAAGACCAAATCAATGAAAATACTGTAGATTTTCTTTCATTCTAAATAGACAAAGCCGCAGAAGCCCTACATTTGAGTTCTGTACCCTTGAAAAAGGAAATCAGGATATTCTCTTTTTGAACTGAGACCTTAGATGGTGTCACAAAGCTAGGGCCAATTTCTGGACACATGATATTGAAGAGTAGAGGGCGGGGAGCTGGAGAGCAGAAGTTGCCAGATAGGTGGGTATACATGTAATGAGAGACCTAAGCATTTACTACTCTTAACTTTCTTAACCTTTGAATTCATAGGGTTTTTATAGTTATATTAATGCATGGAATATTAATATATGTGCAACAGGTGGTTAAAAATTTCTGTTTCATTTTACATTTTAAGCCCTTGCTGTCACTCGAAAAGCACAACATATGGATAAAGAAATTTAATCTAATAAAAGAAGACTCCTAAGGCAATGCAGAAACATATGGTTTTCTTGGTTTAACATGATTATCCTTAATATGATTTTTACATAATATTTTCTGTTCAGTTGTATCTTTTATTGATTGTGGGCTGAGTTTATTATTTCCCAGCAGTTGATTAAGCTAACATATTCGTCACTGGAGCAATTACTCATCAGTTTTAAAATGCATTCTCACTCTCACTCACACATACACTGTTTTAATAACAAGTGTGTCTGTGGTAAGTTTCATCAAGAATTATTTCAAAGCAATCATTCTGTTTTAAGGCTTTCATTATATTAAAGAGTAGATATTAAATTATGACTCAAGGCCTGGATTCAATTTCCACCACAATGAAAAGAATCACATTGAGCTTAATGGACTTTGGACCAGTCTCCAACAGCACAGTTCTCATGTGGATGGAGGGCAGGGGTATGCAGAAGCACATCACGCCAACAGGAGTTCCGGAGATACTATGTCAATCAACCACACAATGTTGTGAAGCTCCTGGAGACTGCATTCACTATGACAAGTTTGCACTATGCACTTTTGTGCCCAAATGGCATGCACTGACTGAAGTTCTTCCCTTCAGCTCCCCCTTTGCACAGGCTATAGCGATGGAGGGAGTAATGTGGCAAGCCAGAAACAGCACTGCAGAGACACACACAAACTGCAAGTGTGCCTTCTCTTGCTCAGCAAATCAAGACAGGTAAGGAGTGACCCTTGTACCATCCCATTTTTATGCACTCATTCAGGCAACAAGCACATTCTTGCCCCAAACTATAACATAGCAATACAATATTTAGAAACCAACGATGTTGGTTATAATTCATATGACTATTACATTTGTTGTCTTGCGCACATTTCTTGCCCTCGTTGACCATATTACATTTATTGTACCTTCCTTGAACCCATTCTTAATAGTCTCATGGGGTTGCCATGTTAATCTGTATCTGCGAAAACAACAAGGAGTCCTGTGGCACCTTAAAGACTAACAGATTTATTTGGAAAAAAAACAACAAATGGTCTGGTAGTACTTTATAAACTAACAAAACATGTAGATGGTATCATGAGCTTTCGTGGGCACAGCCCACTTGTTCAGATGACCAGAGTTTGTTAGCGCATAAGCTTTCATTGGTAAAACCCACTTCATCAGATGAACTAGAGTGGAAGTTACAGAAGCAAGGGTATAGATAAAGGAAAAATTGCTTGTTTTAATGAAGCTAATTAAGTCAGAGTGGAAGTGGGTTATTCACAGCATTTGGTGTGGAGATGTGAATATCCAGAGAGGGGTTTTACCCACAAAAACTTATTCCCTGATGAATATGTTAGTCTCTAAGGTGCCACAGGACTCCTCATTGCCATTCTTAATACTTACAGCTTCTGGGGGGGATGAGATGTAACAATAGCTTTATATGCTTAAAAAAAAGTGAAGCAAAGTATGAATGAAGAAAAAAGAGCTTCTGTTACTTGTGGTCAATACTGTCACTATGAAAACAAATGTCTAATATAGTGTGACATATTCAGTGCCTTTTAGAACAGTTAGCTACTAAGTCTGCTGGTCGACTAATTCTTCTTTTATGACAGAGTGGATTTAAGATACAGTGCAAGAAGCAACTGCTGTCAAACAGGGTTATTATTTCAGTTAGATTAACATAGAAAAGCATCTAATTATTCTTATCATATAACATCCCTCACTGGGCAGGAAGTCTTATAGCACCAGTTGTAACTTTTCTCTAACACAAAATATATTTTTCACTATGCTTGCTATCATAAAAAAACAAGTGTAAAGCATTTAAATATGACAGGATCCTCCCCACAGAAAACTATAGATTCCAGAAAACTGTGTGAGTAAATTTCAAGAGTTAAAAATCTAGAGCTATTGTGTCCAGCAATCTGGAGTATTGTGTCCAGTTCTGGGCCCCCCACTACAAAAAGGATGCGGACACATTGGAGAGGGTCCAGCGGAGGGCAACCAAAATGATTAGGTGGCTGGAGCATATGACCTACAAGGAGAGTCTGAGGGAGTTGGGTCTGTTTAGTCTGCAGAAGTGAAAAGTGAGGGGGGGATTTGATAGCAGCCTTCAACTTCCTTAAGGGAGGTTCCAAAGAGGATGGAGAAAGGCTGTTCTCAGTAATGACAGATGGCAGAACAAGGAGCAATGATCTCAAGTTGTGGTGGGAGAGGTCCAAGTTGGATATTAGGAAAAACTATTTCACTAGGAGGGTAGTGAAGCACTGGAATGGGTTACCTAGGGAAGTAGTGGAGTCTCCATCCCTAGCAGTGTTTAGTCTCGGCTTGACAATGCCCTGGCTCGGTTGATTTAGTTGGGATTGGTCCTGCCTAGAGCAGGGGGCTGGCCTTGATGACCTCCTGAGGTCTCTTCCAGCTCTATGGTTCTATGATTCTATTTTATTTTATTTATGAGCTCAAGCTGTTTTAAAGTGGCCTCTTCCAAATATTTCCAAACATCTATCATGGGGATGAGAAGTCTAGATTAATGAAGAAATGTTTCTTGGAAAGCATCCCAGCATTTCTAAAGGCTTCCTACAACAACCCAAGTGCTTGGAGGTTGCACAGGCTCTATCTTCTTGGTCTTCTTTTCTACAACACATAGGAAATAGGGATGTAAAATCCTGTTTAATTAGTTAACCAGTTAAATATTAAATTTAACCGGTTAACTGATTAAACAGGGGCAGGCAGGCTGGAGCAGCTCCCATGCGACAGGCAGGGGCTGCTTTAGCTCAGCTGCTTCCAGCCCCACGCTGGGCTGCAAGCTCCCAGCCCACTTTTGGCCCCGTGCAAGGCTGCCAACTCTCAGCTCTCTTAGCCCCATGGGGTTGGAGCAGCCCTCCACCCATGGCAAGCCACATGCAGGGGCTGCTCCTGGGTAATGCTTAACCATTACCTGGTAAGCACCACTCACTAAGGGTGATGCTTACCAGGTAACCAGCTGATTGGTTACCCATTCATATTCCTAACAGGATATATTTTGTAATTTTGGAAATAATTTTTCCTCTTTTTGCTCCTTCCCTTCTTCAGACTCTCATTCACTTCGAGGATCCCCACATCTCTTTCTCATTCTGAATTGTAGTGATCCTAATATTATTGTGATATAATTAACGCCCCCTGACTGCTTCAAGGCCCTCATTATCTTCTGACTCAAAGGGAACTGGATGGGACTCACTGAAGATTATTGCTCCTCCCCATATACCTGAAGGGTCACAACTGAAGAACGTAAGACTCCATTCCCATGCAGTCTAGGGAGTGAGACCTCTGGGAAGCAGGAATCAGATGTTGATGCGTGCCAGTGCATGTTTGTTTTTTAGTCATGTTATCATTTTTATACTTTGGCTCCAGAACTCTTGTTCGATCAAAAGACAGCAGCACCAAAGCATAATCTTTTTGTCAGGTAAAAAACCATCTATCCCCATTCAGCTATGCAGCTTCTATTTCTACCAGCCTGCCTTTTCATTATCCTCATCATCCAGCATGCATCTCCTCCACTGTGCCAGCTGTAGAAACAGCAGCTCCTTTCTGAAGTACAGCTCTTAACATCATTTCAAGACACTGTAGACCTTACATCCTTTATTCTGGCTCCCTCTGCCTCTTTGTCCCATCCTTCCCTGCTGCCCAAGTAAAAAAATGCCAGTTTACCATTATCCACTTTCTCCCTTTGCCACCACATTTTGCTATTTTATACACTTGAATATTCTTGACAATAGTCCAGGAAATAATGAGTTAATTAATTTATAACTATTGCAAATGTGTCATAAGAATACAGAAAATCTCTGCTTGAAAGGTATGCAGTGGAAAGTTGAATGCCCAGAACTTACTTCAGTCATACATTTAAATCCTAGAAAGGAGCCGTAATTTAACATCAAATGAACATATATTCCAAGTTAAAATTACAACAACAACAAAAAAAGCTTAAACCAAGTAAATACTGTGAATTAGACACAGTCTGGAATACAATATTGAAAATATTAAAACTTTGATTTCTTTACGATCTAGTCCCAAAATAGCCTCTGTTAACGATCAGTTATTTAAGTATTTCAGAAGCATTTGCTCTAAATGAGCATTTCAAAGCCTAGTAAATTGCTTGAAGCTTCATGGTAACACATTTTAAATTTGTTGGGTAGACAGTCTGTTTGAAATTGTAGCAGCAGGAAAGCATTGTCCGTATGACTGAAATTCACAGAACTATTACAAATTAGAACTTGCATTTAACAGAATTCAAAACTTCAAAGGAAATTTTCCACTGTTAACCAAACACAAAGAACAAAAAAATTATTAAACCAATTGATGATACCCAGCTCTGAAAGTTTAATTCCAGAAGAGAGAAAAATTAAATGAAGTGGAATTAGTGTCTGCTACATTCCTGGTATTGATTTCTGGCCATTAATAAATATGCTTAAAGCCTAGCAGTGAAAGACCTTGCTATCACTATACTTCTCAAGTGTAGATGCAGCAGTTATTTTAACTTGACTAACCCTGGGGTAACTTCCAATGTCACTTTTAATATACAGTGGGTAGCATCCAACTGTCAATTACTATCATGATTTGCAAATGCCAGTCTGAGCAAATAGCTTTATTTTCTGATGCTTGCTTCCTTTTCTATTTATTTTTTTCCATCATGGAAAAGGATACCTCCTCACTCTAATATTGAGTTCGGTCAATATTAACTAAGCACACCGAAAAGGCCCGCTCTACCTGGAGGTGGGGCACTTAAGAAAGGAAAACCTGCCACAGGAGGAGTGATGCACAGGAAGCAGACTGCTGTAATTCAGATTACAGATGCAGATCAGCAAAGAGGAAGAAAGTTGTAGGATGTGCTGTCACTGAAGCTACATGGTCTAGCTATTAAGGCAGGCTGGAGCAGGGCTGGGCAAATACCGGTCCACAGGTCAGATATGGTTCCCAGGGTTAGCTCCTGGCAACCCACAACCCTATATTTACCTGCACCTCCACAAGTACAAGCGATTGCAGCTGGTATTAACTTTCCTGAACTGGTGATGCTTACTCCAGCCCCTCACCTATCCCCATTGAATCAGTTAACCCGTTAAACTTAATGTTTAACCAGTTAATGCAAATAAAAAGAATTTTCCAAACTTTAGGTTTCATAGCAAAAATGCTCCATTCCAATGTCAGAATTTTAAGGAATTGTCAAAAGAAAAAAGTCTCATATTCATTCAATTACACTCTTGATAACTGCTTCAATTTGGAATCAAAACCTCTAATGACCCTGTAGTCTCTCAGGGTATGTCTACACTACAACATTAATTCGAATTAGTTAATTCGAATTAAGCAAATTCGAATTAACACATCCATACACAAAAACTAAACCGAATTAGCCTTTTGCTAATTCGAAATAGCATGTCCACACTGAGTGGACTCTGAACCGAAGTTAAGGCTGGCCGGAACCAGTGCCGGCAGGGCATCAGGTTAGGACTTAGAGTGTGGAGCTGCTGCCTGAGGCTAACTGAGCTCCGTGCTTAAAGAGACCCAGCCCCTACCCCGGACAGACAGTTCTCAGGGTTCCCCGCTTGCTTGTCTACCTCGATGAGGGACAGCAAAGCAGTCCTGTCTTGGAGTGCCCTGAGTGCCCACACTCAGCACATCACAGCACTCGACCATCAGCCTGGCTGCACTTGCCGCAGGCTACCATCCGGGGGGCCAATCGGGGGACTGTCAGGATCCAGGAGGCCCTGCAAGAGAGCTTCCACCCCGAGGAGCCTGCAGAACCACCACAGTCCTCCCCATCGGGGGCTCGTGCCCCATTCCTCTCTCACCTCCTTCCACTTACCCCTCCCTAGCCCCCCTTCCTGATGTAAAAAATAAAGGGCACGTGTGTTCAAAAATAGAAACTCTCTTTATTTAACAAAACTGGGGGGGGGAGATTAAACTCTGGGGAGACTGGGAAAAGGAGGTGGGAGAGGGAAAGAGAGAGGATGAGAGAGGGGAGGGGGAAACCTGGGAGGAGGGAGCTGGAAGGGGGAAGCCAGGGGAAGAAGGAGGAGGGGAAATATAAAACTATGGTGCGCCCACATCTTGAGTACTTTGTACAGATGTGGTCTCCTCACCTCAAAAAAGATATTTTGGCCTTGGAAAGGGTTCAGAAAAGGGCAACTAAAATGATTAGGGGTTTGGAACTGGTCCCATATGAAGAGAGGCTAAAGAGACTGGGACTTTTCAGTTTGGAAAAGAGGAGACTGAGGGGGGATATGATAGAGGTATATAAAATCATGCGTGGTGTGGAGAGGGTGAATAAAGAAAAGTTATTCATTAGTTCCCATATTATAAGGACTAGAGGACACCAAATGAAATGAATGGGTAGCAGGTTTAAAACTAATAAGCGAAAGTTCTTCTTCAGACAGCACATAGTCAACCTGTGGAACTCCTTGCCACAGGAGGCTGTGAAGGCTAGAACTATAACAGAGTTTAAAAAGAAGTTAGATAAAGTCATGGAGGTTGGGTCCATGGAGTGCTATTAGCCAGGGGGTAGGAATGGTATCCCTGGCCTTTGTTTGTGGAAGGCTGGAGATGGATGGCATGAGACAAATCGCTTGGTCATTGTCTTCGGTCCACCCCCTCTGGGGTACCTGGTGCTGGCCGCTGTCAGCAGACAGGCTACTGGGCTAGATGGACCTTTGGTCTGACCCAGTACGGCCGTTCTTATGTTCTAAGCTCAGGGCTCAGGGTCGGGGGTTTCACTGGACCAACTTGATTTTCATGCAAACCTGCTCCTGGGTCCGCATGTGGCCTCTGGTGGCCAGGCTGGCAGCCATGCGGCTATAGACGGCCACGTTCCTGTGCCTAGTGCAGAGATCATGGACGTTGGAGGCCTCCCCCCAAACCTCAATGAGGTCCACGATCTCCGCACTAGACCAGGCGGGTGCCCGCCTCTTGCGGCCCCGGGCAGGCTCCTGGGAGCCGCCAGCCTGGTCCTGGGAAGAGGTGGAGGGCTGGGTGGCAGCGGGTGGCTGGCTCATGGCGTGCCAGGTGCAGGGTCTGCTGGCTGGGTGCTGGCAAGCTTGCAACTGGCACGGGCACCGTAGCCAGACCGTGGCCCTTTAAGGGCTCCGGGGCCGGGAGGGGGGCAGAAGAGTTTCCCTGGTTTGGCCCAGAGTGGCCACCAGGGCAACCTGGGAAGGGCTAGCCTCCAGCTAGTTCAAATTAAGTGGCTACACAGCCCTTAATTCGAACTACTTAATTTGAACTAGGCGTTACTCCTCATAGAATGAGGTTTACCTAGTTCAAATTAAGCGCATGTGTAGCCCCTATTAAAGTTAATTCGAACTAATGGCTGTTAGTTCGAATTAACTTTGTAGTGTAGACATACCCTTAGAACAGCACACTTTCCCAAAGTAAGGGAATGCGTTGTCTTTTGTGTACTGCAGACAGGTGTGAACAATATTTCTTTCACTAATTTTAATTAATATTCCATTGCATTCAGCTAAAATTAATGGAATGTGAAGGATATTTGGATGAGTCTCCTTATTTCAAAACAACAGTGTAAAGAATTTAAATAAACATAATACAGACTGTCTATTTTATCAGGGTCTAATAGGCTGGGCAGGTCCCACTTATAAATCTGATTTTAATTTTAAACTAGTGGACTGGCTTGCAGCTTTTGGACTCAGGTCATGTTAACTCAGGGCAATTACATTATTCCAACATGTAATGAAAATGTATGCTAATTCAGGTGATCACATTTGTATTATCTGCCAGATATACAGGAGATAGGTATGACCAATATATAAGATGGTTTATAGATGGTGTTCAATAGGCAAGTTTACTGTAATTATATCAATGAAAAGTAATAGACAGGTAGCTATGTTAGTCTGATCTTGGTAAAACAAAAGGAAAAAAAATTATGTAGCACTTTAAAGACTAACAAGATGGTTTATTAGGTGATGAGCTTTCGTGGGGCAGAACCACTTCTTCAGATCATATTCTGAAAGTGAATTGGCATGACTATATACAGGTATAACAAAGGAATACAATGAAGAAAGTAAAGAGATTATAAACTAACAAATCAGCTACTAGAACAGAAGGTGGGGGCAAGGGGCAAGGAAGAGACAAGGAAGGAGGAAATAGCTTATTGTAAGTCAATAAGTGGCTAATCCATTTCCTGGATGCCACAGTACAAATCACTGATGGCAAAATCAATACCACTCTCTACAGGAAGCCCACTGACTGCTACGCTTAACTGCATGCCTCCAGCTTCCATCCAGGACACACCATACGATCCATCCTCTATAGTCAAGCCCTTAGATACAACTGCATCTGCTCCAATCCCACTGACAGAGACCAAAAACTTCAAGATCTCTACCAAGCATTCGTAAAACTCAATTACCCACCGGGGGAAATAAAAAAACAAACTGAAAGGGCCAGATGAACACCCAGAAACCATCTACTTCTAGATAGGCCCAAGAAAACCAACAATAGAACACCACTTGTCATCAACTATAGCCCCCAATTTAAACCCCTCCAACACATTATCAGTAACCTACAACCTACACCGGAACAGGATACTACACGGCCATACTAGGTCAGACCAAAGGTCCATGTAGCCCAATATCCTGTCTTCCAACTTTGGATAATGCCAAGTGTCCCAGAGGGAGTGAAAAGAACACGTAATCATCACATGATTCCTCTCCTGACATCCATTTCCAGCCTCTGACAAACAGCCATTAATAGCCATTGATGGACCTAACCTCCATGAATTTATCCAGCTCTTTTTTGAACCCTGTTAAAGTCCCAGTCTTCAGAACATCCTCTGGCAAGGAGTTCCACAGGCTGACTGTGCTTTGTGTTTCTTGTGTGTGGTTTTTAGCTAAAGTATCGTTCAAATCATCTACAATATAATCCCCATTAACTATAGGCAAAACTAAACTGCCAGTCGGGGAGACATAAATTCAGTGAACGAGTAGGAAGCAATTGCTCCTAACTTTCTTGAGCTACAGAAATGTTGTGCCCCTACTGATTTTAAGTGGCAAATCTTAACATGCTATTAACTAGAAACTGGATACAATGTGAAACATGTAATCTCCCACCCTGTGTTCAGACCTCATAAAATCATTTTAGTCATAGGCAACTGAATGACCGAAGGGACTGGTAATGAGATATGAATCCTTTCATTTCTTGGTCAGTGATATGAAGCTGATCCAGACAGACAGTGAGCAAAAGTTGTTCCCATCCGACGGCTATTCACTGGTGTATATGACTTGAAAAGGCAGTCTCAGATAAGTTCTTGTTAGACAAACACTGATACTAAAAAATCCCCCACGTCACCCTTTTTGGACGTCTCAGTAGAGACCATAGGTACGTCTAGACTACAACCCTCTTTCAACAGAAGGATGTAAATTAGACACTTCGAAATTGCAAATGAAGCCAGGATTTGAATTTCCCACGCTTCATTTGCATAATCGCATCATGGCGCTCTTTCGAAAAAGCGCTATTTCAAAATTGAAACCACAGTCTATACGCGGTTCTTTCAAAAATAGAAGCCTGAGGTTTACAGGATTTTTCGAAAAAGGCTTCTATTTTCAAAAGAACCACATCTAGACTGTGTTTCAATTTTGAAATAGCGCTTTTTTGAAAGAGCATCATGACGCAATTATGCAAATGAAGTGCAGGAAATTCAAATCCCGGCTTCATTTGCAATTTTGAAGTGTCTAATTTACATCCCTCTGTCGAAAGAGGGATGTAGTCTAGATAGTCTACACACACCCTTACAGACTAAATGGGCATGAATATTTGATTGCCTAGTCAATGAGCTAGTGCTTATAGGCCCAGGTGGAGACATTCTGGCATTTCACTATGAGGAACACTGCTCCATTGTTGCCTGCTCTGTGGCTAAATAGAGGACTGTCTAATCCAGCACCTTTCAAACTCACTAATAATCTCCTGGACAAATTCAGCTTCTGACAGTTCTTATACCCAAACTGACTGTTTTAGCAAAAAACCTGACTAACAGATCCAATTAAACCTAGCTGAGGTGATAAGATAACCTCAGCCCAAAAAAACAATGAGGAGCTGAATGCTAACAAATGGGAAAGCCTATTTTTTTCTCACTTGAGGCCACAGGGGTTTATTTATCAGGCCTGAGTCTCTGGTAATCAACTGAAATTACTTCTTTCACCAAGGCCCTGTGATTGCCACAACCAGATGTGACAAAGCACATACTGCAGATGGGAAAATATGTAAGGTTACTAAACAAGGTCTTACTTAGGCACTAAAGTGAAAAATAACATGGAAAAAATCAACAGGAATAGCTAATACCCAGCCTGAGAGTATGTCTACAGAGCAACATTATTTCGAAATAACTAGTGTTATTTTGAAATAACTTACTCCACGTCTACACAGCAGGAAGTTATTTGAAATAATGTCGAAATACTGTCAAGCTGAAGGACTTCTTACTCTGACTCCTGTAACACTAATTGCATGAGAAGTAAAGGAAGTCAGAGGAAGAATGTTGTGTAGACACTCCCTATTTCGAAATAAGCTGTTTTGAAATAAGCTACACAATTGATGTAGCTCAATTTGGGTATCTTATTTCAAGTTAAGCCCTGCTGTGTAGATGCACCCTGAGAGTGATAAACACTTGAAAGTTTGTGAAAGTGCTAGAATTTATCCCAAATTAACTTGCACATATTTAATAATTAATAATTTCCAGTTTAGGATTTTACATAATAATATCAAGGCTTTCTAAGTGGATGCTTTAACAGATCAAAGAATTCTGATAAGCAGCTCTGCCCGATAACTGGGCTTTATGATGCTTTAAATAACACATTGTTTCACTTTCAGGGATATTCTGACAGACTTTTGATTTTTTTCTCTAACTTTTTTGCTAACTTTGTAAAAACACTGATGTTAAACTAACCACAGTTGTCAAATTAGAAATATGCAAGCTTTGCATAGCTTTAGGCAAGTTTCAGAAACAGGTTTGAGCCTGCAGTTTTCCTCAGGCTGATGGAGCGCTTGAACCAGCTTCTTCTCTCTTCTACAGCACACATAATAAAATAACACATTTTATCAGTTACTTAAATAATATATACAGTATATGTCACACATTCTGCTGGTACATCATGTCAAACAGATAAACGGGCCTTACATTGGCTTTGTGTTTGAAAGAATCTTTCTACAACCAGAATTTTCTCTAAACCTTTATATGCAGATTCAATACCATTAGTAACATAATCCAGGGATGACAACCTGGTTCTGCTGACATCAATGACAGAATTCCCATTGACTTCAGATGAATCAAGATTTTATCAACATGACAGGATCTAACCCAGTGGGTCATCTGGTGAGGGATAATAAGGAATAGAACGAAGATCACTTCTATGAAGTCCTATTTAAAATAATTGTTTCTCCTGACATATCTATACATATTGCTTACATGTTATTTTGCTCCATGATAATATATGAATCAACAAATATCTTTCTGACATCTTCACCACACAGTTATTTATAACTTGCCTGTTAAACAGAAGGTGGTTTACAAAGTGTTGTTCTGTTTCACAGCTGTTACTACGGTGTAGCCAGAATAAGTTACTTGCGAGTGTGTATATATATTTTAAATTACAGATGGAACTGCACTGAAATACCATGACCATCTGGTTGTTGCATGGACTACCAAAATACTGACATTCAGCAAGTCTAATCCATCTTTTTCCCTGAGGGTGGGTGTTACACAGGTGTCTTGTTTTGAAATAACTGGTTTCACTTTGCAGTTTGTGGTCTAGTGAATCTACTCTTCAAATAGATAGCACAGCAAAAAGTCTAAACCCAAGACAAAATAAACCAAAGAGAAATTTTATCATCTTAGATAAAGTCAAGGATATATGACCATGGCACATGGCCAGTAACTGTGACTGACACAAGTACCTGGCCCAGCAGAGTTGAGGAGGGCTAATCCGTTACTTATAGAAAAAGACTCTTTACTTAACAGCTAATGAAAATTCTACATGCTTCCTTCATATGTTTCTGTTGTCAATGGGAATATATATTTCCAGTATGTGGGAACCAAACAGTGAAAGGATTGGGCATCAAAAGCACTGCCTTGTATCTCAATCAGTTATCTAACTCAGCATTTCACTACTTGAGTTCTATAAGCAAGAGATTGTCTTCTGGACCTCCTAGACCTTAGAAGGTCCATACTGGAGAGCTGCTCTCCTGGGGCACATCTACACAGCAGGGCTAAAGCAGAAATAAGCTACACAACTTAAGCTATGTCAGTTTCAAATATTGAAATGTCTACACAGCAGGAAGTCTGAGAAAGAGCACTCTTCCTCCAACTTCCCTTACTCCTCGTAAAATGAAAGTTACAGAAGTTGGAGTAAGAAGTCCTCCAGCTCAACATTATTTTGACATTATGTTGAAATACCTGCTTATTGAGTAGACACAGAATATGTTATTTCGGAATAATTGACGTGCTACGTAGACTTACTCCTGTGGACTTCCTGAGATATACAGGAGAAATGTTCCACTACTGTGCTCCTCCTAAAATATTCAGGATGGGAGCTAATCTCCTGCAGAAATCATAAAGATTCTTGAGCCAAGCGATACCAATAACTGTCAGATACAGGATAATGAACTATACTTAGCACTCTGTTGACCTAGTATAGTAATTCCTATGTTGTGTTCTATGGGTTAGAATCAGTAGGAATCATGAGACTTAAATTTTTCACATTACCTCTGAAATTTTACCCCAAAGAGATCCTTGCATAAGTTCTTTGGTGTGAAATTTTAATAAATCATGTGGAAACTTACTTCCACAGCAAATTCAAGAGAGGGGAGAATCTGATCTTTCATAAGTATGCAATGGGAACTACATACAACCATGATAGGTGCTCTAGAAATGCTGATAATGCATATCAGCAAATAGGTCAAAATACAGTGTGTCTTATCTTAACTGGTATCTAACGTTTGTGTAACAAAAGTTTTAATGCTCCTAAAAGCATGTTCATTATTTTATATATGTGAAAAGACAGGTGCAGAAGAACCATGATTTAAATAAAGGTAGGCAGAGAGTTCATGTCAGGAAGCCAAAGATATTATTATTTCTGTATTTCTCTGTTGTTAGGTTAAATATTTTGCATTCTTTCAATTTCTTAAAATAGGTCATTGGCTGGAAATCTTTGATTCAGTTCAAAATAATAGAAAGGTGATTTGAACTTAAAATTAGACAATGATGAATCAGGGTGGATAAAAATCAATTTAAAAAAATTTTTAAATCAGTTTTTATTTAAATAATATTTTTATACAATGCTTTTTTGAGGAAAAAGCCTATCTAAAGATAGTTTTAATCAGGTACAGTATAGAATAGTGAAGATAAATTCCATTTCTATAGTATGAGACAATATATTCTTGTACTATTTAAAAAAAGTTTTGTAAATGAGTTCCAATTAGGGATGTTAAAGCCTAGTCAATGACCTGATAAGTCTTGGTAGGTGGAGCAATGTCCACAATGATCCTGTTGCATGTGCTTGTGTGACAACAGAAGGGAACAACTGCACACATAGCAGAGTACTTATAAGAAGTTCCAGTAAAAGTTGTAATAAACTGTGAAAATTCAAATATCTAGTATGCAGCTTGGTCACAGACAATGCTGCGAATGTATCCAAGATAAGAAATTTAGAAGAGAGAGAAGAGAGTCCCAAGCTAATAACATGCGGTTGCAGTGCTCATTTGATGCACCTCCTAGCCAAAGACTTCAGTGTCCCAGCAATAAGGTAATGTTACTGAAACTGTAAAATACTTCCGTAACAACCACTTTGCGGTAGCGGATCTGAAAAAAAGTGGGAGGAATCAAGCTAACACTCCCACAAGAATTGCAGTGGAACTCAGTAGGGGACTGTTTTGAGCACTAAATCAAGAACTGGCCTAATCTGATGACAGTTTGTGAGCAAAATCATGAAAAAATAGATGGCACTGTCACAGCCAAAATTCTCAACACTGGGCTTAAGAGAAATGTTGAACACATGCTGAGTACCCTGAAGTCTATCTCTGTAGCCTTGAACAAAATGTAGGGAGATAGCTGTTTCATTGCGGATGTTGTTGAAAATTGGAAGGAACTGAATGAGATCTTAAAAAGAGAAATATGCAATGATAGAGTTAAATTACAAGCATTAAAAAAACAAGGCAAATTGTCAAGGAAAAAAACCCACAAAAACAAAAACCCCGGGACAGAAATGCGGTTGCAGCCCCTTTAATTGCCACATGTCCCGAGCGAGCTTCTGTCTGCTGCGGCACGAGTGCTCCCGGGGCTGACTGGGCACTGTGCCGAGGGAAAGCGGCAAGTGGTCCAAAAAGAGGCGAGTACCAGTGCGTACCTTCACGAAAAAAGCACTGAATTTAGTTATTTCAAAATAGTTTCCTAGTGTAGACATGGCCTAAGAGACTGTGCTCCCAGATCATCATTTGACCCTGTAGCAATAGCAGCACAGTGGCTGTTCAGTGCATTCAACACTCACGCTGCACCAGAACTGCTTTCAGTCTGGCCTCTGCACCAACTCTAGCCTGTTCCTCTCCAGCTCGAATCGCTGCTTACCTTTGAACTCCTGACTCCTGGCTCTGACCATTGGCTTACCTCCTGACTATGCCTCCAGTTCAGAAGAGCAAAAAGGCACTCTTAAGCTGTGTGTTCATTAAACGGAAGACTGACGCTGCTGCAATTGATCTTCTATATGTTTAACTGGTTAATTGGCCCACCTTTATATCCCTAGATTGATGCAGCAGCATTGATTTAGTGGGTTGGGTGAAGATGCGGTATGTTGTTGACTTCAATAGTCCTCCTCCTCAAGAGATGGAAGATAACTTAGAAGGAGACACAAAATAGTGGTAGACTTAGCATTCAGTCAATGTAATCAACTTTAGTGGCAAGTGAAGACCAGGTCTGAATCTGAGATTCTCTCTCTCTTAACTAAACTATTGCATTTTAAAAACAAAACGTGTAAAATTTCATCCGTTGTATATGGTTTCTTGGTTGGTAACAGCAATTATATCTCTTTTGTGTCACTACACTAAGACCTATCTTGGCTCATAAGCAGGAAATTTACTGGCATCTTTTCTTTCAGCAACAATTGAAGTCAGAATTTGGAAATGCTATAGCACTTCTTGATGTTTTCAAGTAATATGTGGATAAATGAGTATCTAAGTTCTGCTTCTTGGTGAATCTTGAGGAATTTACAGGAAATTAACCTTTTAAGAAAGACATACCAAGGAATTTTTAGTAATTACAGAGTCTCAGTCAGTGCTGTCTGATTTCAAGTACTACTACTGCTACAACTATTATGAAGTTTTATATATTGATTTGAGAATCTTCTGCTTCTCTCAGCCATGTTTTATGTATTTTTGAGAGTCCTATTTCTCATTCTCTCAGCCAAGCAGATTTTTAATTCTGATAAGATCATGAACTTCCAAATCAAACACAGTATTTGAAAATCATTTTTGTTTTCTGTTCCTCCAACACTCATCTTTTTGCTGTCTGGGAAGAATAATATGTCTCTCAGGTGACAAGGATAGTTCAAACAAATTGTTTCAATAACTGAACCATAAACCTCCCTGCCTCCCCTCCACCCCCACCGCCATTTGTTTATCCCTAGGATAAAAGAAACAAGATTGGGGGAGAAGTTATTTGTGGACTTTTTTTTTAATGTGCTATTTTGAATAGTAATAATTCCTGCTGTCTTTGAATAAATGTTTCCATATCCAAAAGGAAAAAGCATACTTTCAATTTATTTAAAGTAGAAGATTTACCCGGTGTTGCTCAGGTCCTTAAGTCAAATCAGTTTTGTCTTTCTTCATTTAAATCTTTGCTCGGGGAAGCGGGGGTTGAAGATGAGGTGTTCAGTATGCAGGCTTCCCCGGGGAGAAAGGACAATCTCTCTCAAGGCAATACTTTGGTTGAAAAATGTATCTAGAAGCCAAATTCTAGTGACAGCTGTGGAACCACTGTGGCCCACCACGGCAGAAGGTAGGGTGTAAGAAATGGACAGGAGGAGGGAGGAGGAGATGTGGTCAGGGATGTACTTGTGTCTGAACCTGCTCTCCACCTGTTAAACTCACACATATAGAGCTTTTGTTGTTTTAACCCTTTTTTATACTTTGGGCAAATATACAAAGCATTGATTTTGAAACAGCAGTTTTTAATTAATAACTGCTGTCTTACATCCACAGACTATCCCAAAATGTTGCCTTTTTAGATTAATGACACTAACTTTAAGGAATAGAAAACTGGTGTATTTGTGCTTTTTTGGAAATCATAAAATCACAGAACACTAGAACTGGAAGGGACTTTGCGAGGTCATTGAGTCCAATCCCCTGCCCTCATGGCAGGATCCAGTACTATCTAGACCACCCTGATAGATGTCTATCTAACCTGCTCTTAAATATATCCAGAGATGGAGATTCCACAACCTTCCTAGGCCACTTTTTAAAGGATTTAACTACCCTGACAGGAAGTTTTTCCTAATGTCCAACCTAAACCTCCCTTGCTTCAATTTAAGCCCATTACTTCTTGTCCTATTCTCAGAGGCTAAGGAGAACAATTTCTCTCCCTACTCCTTGTGACACCCTTTTAGATACCTGAAAACCGCTATCATGTCCCCTCTCAGTGTTCTCCCGTCCAAACTAAACAAGCCCAATTCTTTCAGTCTTCCTTCATAGGTCATGTTCTCTAGACCTTTAATCTTCCTTGTTGCTCTTCTCTGGACTTTCTCCAGTTTCTGCACATCCTTCTTGAAATGTGGTGCCCAGAACTGGACACAATACTCCAATTGAGGCCTAATCAGCGCAGAGTAGAGAGGAAGAATGACTTCTCCTGTCTTGCTCACAACACTTCTGTTAATGCATCTGAGAATCATGTTTGCTTATTTTTGCAAGTGTCACACTGTTGACTCACATTTAGCTTGTGGTCCACTATGACCCCTAGATCCCTGTGACGGGGCACCCCGGCCCCACACTGAAGCCAGGGGAATGGCCTGGGCCCAGCTGGCCAAGAAGGCCCCGCCCCCACAGCCCTGCTGGGCATGTTCCTACTGGAGACAAACTATAAAAGCCTCTGGAGTAGCTCAGTTGGGGTAGACCGCCAGAGGGGAAGGAGCTCAGGCGCAAGCGCCAGACCAGGCCCAGCAGCAACCGCCTCAGCCACTGCAGCAGCCTCAGCAGCAACCCAAGACTCAGCCACAGCAGCAGACTCAGCGGCAGCCCCAGCCTCAGCCACAGCCCGAGCCTCAGCAGCAGCCCCAGGAGCAGTAGCCTCGGCCACAACAGCAGCGGCCCCAGCAACAGCTCCGGCCAGGGAGGCTATCTGGGTGGGAGGGGCCCGCCCCACTGAGCGACACCACGGGAACTGTGCAGCACCCCAGAACCGGTAGGAAGAAGCCCAGGGCAGAGGATTGTCCTCTGGGAGCTCGGCATGTTTCGGCAGGCATTCCCGCCGAGCAGGCAGTGGTATACTCCACTGCCAACAGGGCCCTGGGCTGGGACCTGGTGGAGCAGGAGGGCCCGGGTCCCCCACCTCCCTCTCTGCTTGAGGGGACTGTGTTTTGGGCCAGAAGGCCATATATACCCTAATAGAGGGGACTGTGTCTTGGACCAGGCCAGAAGGCCGTATATGCCCTAATAAAGGGACATTAACTGCAAACAGAGTTTACAGGCCGGGTTGACCCCGTGAAAAGGGAGCCCTAGTCCAGGTGTTGGGGGCTTCTAGACCATCGAGGGGGCTTGCTCCCCCAAACAATCCCTTTCTGCAGTACTCCCTCCTAAACAGTCGCTTCCCATTCTCTATGTGTGAAACTGATTGTTCCTTCCTAAGTGGAGTGCTTTGCATTTGTCCTTATTAAACTTCATCCTATTTACCTCAGACCATTTCTCCAGTTTGTCCAGATCATTTTGAATTATGACCCTATCCTCCAAAGCAGTTGCATCCCCTCCAAGCTTAGTATCATCTGCAAACGTAATAAGTGTAATCTCTATGCCAATATCTAAATTGTTGATGAAGATATTGAACAGAACCAGTCCCAGAACAGACCCCTGCAGAACCTCACTTGTTATGCCCTGCTCAGCATGATTGTGAAACATTAATAACTACTCTCTGAGAACAGTTATCCAGACAGTTATGCACCCACCTTATAGTAGCCCCATCTAGGTTGCATTCCCTAGTTTATTGATAAGATCATGCAAATGCCTTACTAAAGCCTAGGTATATTGTGTCCACCACTTCTCCCTTATCCACAAGACTTGTTATCCTATCAGAGAAAGCTATCAGATTGGTTTGACATGATTTATTCTTTACAAATCCATACTGGTTGTTACCTATCACCTTATTTTCTTCCAGATGTTTGCAGAGGGATTCCTTAATTACTTGCTCTATTATCTTTCCTGGCACAGAAGTTAAACTGACTGGTCTGTAATTTCCTGGGTTGTTCTTATTTCCCTTTTTATAGATGGGCACTATATTTGCCCTTTTCCAGTCTTCTGGAATCTCTCCTGTCTTCCATGATTTTTCAAAGATGATAGCTAAAGACTCAGATACCTCCTCTATCAGATCCTTGAGTATTCTAGGATGCATTTCATCAGGCCCTGGTGACTTGCAGACATCTAACTTTTCAAAGTAATTTTTAATTTATTCTTTTTTTTTATTTTATCTTCTAAACCTATTCCCTTACCACTAGCATTCACGAGGCATTCCTTCAGCATCAGACTTCTTGGTGAAGACTGAAACAAAGAAGTCATTAAGCACCTCTGCCATTTCCAAGTTTCCAGTTATTGTTTCTCCCTCCTCACTGAGCAGTGGGCCTACCCTGTCCTTGATCTTCCTCTTGCTTCTAATATATTTATAGAATGTCTTCTTGTTTCCCTCAAGGATCTCAAAGCAACAAAATAATTGTCCTAATATTTTATATTATTTATAGTCTAGCTACACTGTTAAGTTCTGTGTGCTTCAAATAATTTCCTAAAGTCTCTTATAATCACAAATGTTTCCTGTTTACTTTTTCCTTCTCCAAACAGATTTTTTTATTAACTGCAACAAATTCATCTACATCTATGAAACAGTAATGCATCAGAATCCAAAACACACCCTGTGAGGACAGGCAGGGTGAGGACATAACAGAAAATCTATAGGTAACTGGTGTAGCTTCTTTTAATTGTGATCAATTATTTGCCTCTCGGACATTTGCACAAGGTAAATTCAATGTTTAAATCTGCACAAGGTTTAACTACAATTTGGCCCTTTACCAGTAGCTCCATCATGTAAAGACAAAAATAAATTATCCTTATCTTGGCTTTGAAAAGCTACAGTTTGTCACTTATCACCCAGAAGTGAGTAATAACATACACTGCCATACCTACTGATGGTTTAGGTAATGGATTGCAGATCTAGCATCAGGTAAATGCTAATACTTGTACACTGTAGCTACAGTTATCCAGCTCTAGAAGAAACTGCACATTTTGTACTGGGTTTGGAGTTTGTCATTTTGTTTGTTTGTTTTACATAAGAACGGCCAGACCATAAGAACGGGTCAGAGCAATATGCTATCTTTTGACAGTGGCCAATGCCTGATGCCCCAGAGAGAATGAACTGAACAGGTAATCATCAAGTGATCCATTTGTCGTCGCCCATCACCAGCCCTGAAAAATGAAGGCTAGGGCCACAATTTGAACTGAATGTCAGTTAAGTCTAATAATTACCATCGTCCACTAATATGTCTAGCACAAGAGGATTATGAAACCCACGCTAAAATCTGTAGTTGGCCAAACAATATTATGACGATGCTAATCACTGTCACATTTTCACTGTTATAGAAGAGCGGAGTATCTTGTAGCCAATATTCCCATCCTTTCATGGAAACAAGCTACAGGACAAAAAGATATGCAGTTGTAATAACAAAAGAAGAAACAAGGCCCCAACAGATATATAAGTATGAAGTCAATGGGAATCACATAGCCAAAGTACCTTGTGATTTTTTTAAAAAACTTAACTCAGAATGTTCTAATCAGATGGGACACTGAGTAAAAACTGCACAGAATGGTCTGATACTTGGGGATTTTACAGTCTGTCTGATATATGCGTTTACAAAACACCATCCTAGCCACAATGGATATAGAAGCTCTTTATACCAACATTCCACAAGAGGATGGTCTATAAGCGGGCCGGAACACTATCCCTAATGATGCCACAAGACACCTGGTGCCTGAGCTATGTGACTTTGTCCTCACCCACATCTATTTTCAATTTGGGGACAATTTATACTTTCAAGTCATCGGCACTATTATGAATACCTAAATGGTCCCACAATATGCCAACATTTTTATGGCTGACCGCGAACAATATTTCCTTAACTCTTGTCCCCTAGCACTCCTCCTTTACTTACACTACATTGATGACATCTTCATCATATGGACCCACGGGAAGGAGACCTCTGAAGAATTCCACAGGGATTTCAACAATTTCCACCCCACTATCAACCTCAGCCTGGGCCAGTCCACATAAGAGATGCGCTTCCAAAATGCTACAGTGCAAATAAATGATAGCCACATAAACACCACCCTATACCAAAAACCTACTGACTGCTAGTCTTACCTACATGCCTCTAGCTTCCATCCAAGATACATCACATGTTCCATTGTCTATAGCCAAGCCCTAAGATACAACTGGATTTGCCCCAATCCCACAGACAGTGATAAACACCTACAAGATCTTTATCTGGGAATTCTTAAAACATAAATACCAACCTGGGGATGTGAGGAAAAAGATTGACAGAGACAGACAAGTACTCAGAAGTCAACTGCTTCAAGACAGACCCAACTAGGAAAATAAGAGAACACCACTGGTCATCACCTACAGTCCCCAGCTTAAACCCCTTCAGCGCATTATTGACAATCTATAACCTATCGTGGAAAATGATCCCTCACTCTCACAGGCCTTGGGAGACAGGCCAATCTTTGCCTATAGACAAACTCCCAATCTGAAGCAAATCCTTTCCAGCACCCACACATCACACCTCACATACACTCTCCCAGGAAACTACTCCTGCAACAAACCCTTTCTCCAAATCTGTCCAAATAACTATACAAGTGACACCATCATAGGAACTAACCACAAAAGCCACACATCAGGGACTCATAAAATGCACATCCCCTAATGTGATAAATGACATCAAGTGCCAGCAATGCCCCTCTGATATGAATATTGGCTAAACTGGACAGTCTCTACAACAAAGGATAAATGAACACAAATCAGACATCAGAAATGATAACACACACAAACCTGTAGGGCAACATTTTAACCTACCTGGTCACTCAATCATGGATTTAAAAGTAGTCATTCTTCTACAAATGAATTTCACTACTCAATTACAGAGAGAGACTGCAGAACTGGAATTAATCTACAAATCTGACACTATTCCCCAGGACTTGAAGAAAGATATTAACTTGTTATCGCACTATAAAGCCAATTTTCCCTGCCTTTAACATTCGCATTTTCACATAAAAAACTATGAACTGGACACATCCAGCCCACTTAGCTTCATTAACACAGGTCCTAAAATTGACAGATACTTTTATTGTTGTTATACAGGTTGGACCTCCCTGTTCCGACACTCATGAGACCTGAGCAGTCCTGAATCAGGGAGTTTGCTGAACCAGGGGAGGTCAAAACTCCCCTCTGGGAAATAGGGGTACCCAAAGCCTGGGCTCCCCTTCTCCTCTGCTGGCCTCATGCTGGGGCACCCAGGGTCAGCTTCCTCAGACTGGGACTCTCCAGTCACCACCAGCCCCACTGCCACCAGGGATTCCCCCTGCCTACTGCCAGCACCGCTCCCGCCAGGTTCCCAGTAGAGGCCAGGGATTCCCAACAGCTGCTGATGGTCCTGCTGTCACTAAGATTCCGAAGCAGGGCCGGGGATTCCCTCTGGCCCCTGATGATCCTGCTCCTGCTAGGGTTCCCAGCCAGGGCTGGGGATTCCCAGGGCTGGACTCCCCCACCCACTGAAGGATTAGCCCCTGCCGGCCCAGCTGGGGCTCCCCAGCACCCAAGGGAGTCCCAGCTGGCTCGTGCGCCTCACCTTTGGGCTCTCTGGTCCACAGATGTTGCTGGACCAGAGAGTCCCACATTTGGGAGGTTCAACTTCTATACATCTTGGTTTCTGTTATTTCCACTCCAAGGGTATGTCTACACTAGCTCGTTAATTCGAGCTAGGTAGGCAAATCAGGCAACCGGAGTTGCAAATGAAGCCCGGGATTTAAATATCCTGGTCTTTATTTGCATGTTCCCGTCTGGCCGCCATTTTTAAATCCCCCTTAGTTCGAATGAACTGCCCGCGGCTACACGCAGCAGTTTAAAGTTAATCCGAACTAAGTCTTTAGTTTGGATTAACTGTTACACTTCATTCCACGAGGAGTAACAGTTAATCCGAACTAAGGACTTAGTTCGGATTAATTTTAAACTGCCGCGTGTAGCCGCGGCCGTTCGTTCAAACTAAGGGGTATTTAAAAATGGCGGCCAGATGGGAACATGCAAATAAAGCCCAGGATATTTAAATCCCGGGCTTCATTTGCAACTCCGGTTGCCTGATTTGCCTACCTAGCTCAAATTAACGAGCTAGTGTAGACATACCCCAACTCATCTGATGAAGTGAGTCTTACCTATGAAAGCATATGATAATATATATTTTTGTTAGACTCTAAGGTGCCACATGAATATGCATTATTTCCAGTTTTATCACTGAAACTACCATTCAAATAAGTAAGCTTTCATCTGATAGGATAAATTCTGTGCTTCTAAGAGAGAGCCAACAGCAGCCCTGAAAATGTGTTTATTTTCATACTTTCTTGAGTTGTTAACTCAATTTTTGAGTTTTTTTGGAAAATAAAATGAAAATGTACATGCTTCATTTAAATTATTCCTCTTGGGTGGGGCTGAAGATGAGGAGTTCAGTATGCAGGCTTGCCTCGAAAGAGAGGACTACCCCAGTCTTCTCTCACCACAGCAGCATGGGGCCAGATGAGAAGTACCTCTTCATAGCTGCTGCAGCTCCAGCGGGCACAGCTGGGGGAAGGGCACATGTCCCCCATCTAAGGCAGGTCCAGGTTCAACTGCCCCCTGCGCTCCCCAACCAGAGTGAGGAATGCAGCAAACTGTGTACTTTCCTCTCACTCCCTGTTGAAGGAAGGGGAACAGTCAGCAATGCCCCTTTATGAATTGGGGAGGGGAGATCCAGCCCCATCCTGTCCTCCCTAAAGGGTGTCGAAGGTTTGGGACTGGGGCAGTCCCAAAAGGGGAAGTACCTGCCTGGTGATTCTATCTTTTTCTCTTTGGTTTTATGAGAAGCAACCCCATTTCAGGTACATCCCATTTTCCTGGCACAATCAAACACTTACCTTGCTTTAAGTTATAACAGGATACCAAATTTGGTGGTCCTAACTCTTACCATTTAGGAGGAGTTCTTGAACAAACAGGCAGACAGAAACATGGACAGACAATTCTCTCAAATTTCACAGTATATACTGTGAAAAAAATGGTGGCAGACACAACATCAAAGGAGCCCTTTCCCTGACTTCCTGTTCCCTACTAAATCTCTATACTGCAGAGTTCCTCTTAGAGGAACTTTACCCCTATGATACCTTTCTGGGCAAGGCCTTTTCAATTTAGTGATGTGAAAGAGCTCATGACCTAAAGTGGCCATTTCCTATCTTCCAGCTGGTAAGTGCATGTTATGTTTTCCCTTTCTTCTTGCTGAAGAGATGGCAGTTCCCACATGCAGAATGTGGGCTAGATTCATCATTGTGCTATTCTAGTTTTATGGCAATGATACTCCATTTAAGTCAATAGAGTAAAACTGGAGTAGTACAGTGGGGAAACAGTACTGATGCCTTTAATTAGTCTGCCATTAGACCATATTTTTTCATCTTGACTCACTCTGCATGACTCTACTTGTAAGAAAGAGGATAATGTAGTCTGCAGACTTAAATGTCCGTGTATTTAAATTGAAATAGGTACTGTACGGAATAGGGGTCACGACTGCAGTTTTTTTCTATAGCCTGATACAGGTCTTCGTTTGAAAAAAAAATCATGCTTTCAAATATTTAGACCCAGAACATTTCAGAAAAAAAATGTCAGATATTGAAAGGAAGAAAAAAATAAAGCTATATATCTAAAAATTCATGGTCCATTTTGGTTAATTTCAGTCATAAAATTTTAAAATTGATACATTTCATGCTTTCACCTATTTAAATCTCTAAATTTATAGTATTGTAATTGTAGGATCCAAAAACAATTTGTGGAGGGGGCGCAAAGTTATTATAGATGTGATTGTAATACTGCTACCTGGGCTTGTCCATTGCTGCTGGTAGCCGCACTGCTTTCCCCAGAGCTGGGCAGCTGGAGAGCAGTGGCTGCTAGCCAGGAGCTCAACTCTGAAGGGAGAGCCACAGATGTGGGAGGAAGAGGTGTGGGGCAATGTTCCCTCTAATCTTTTCCATCCACGTGTGGAGTTTTTCCATCCATGTATGGAACAAAATATTATGTGCACCGAGGCATATGCGAATGTACACCACCAGTAAACACAAAAAACCTAGCTGTGTGTATTCTGTTAATCAGCTGGGTGTCATTTGGATCTCTCCTGAACAGCTGCACAAGCACTTACAGGCATGGGGGGCAGTGGTGCTGCAGTAGGCCCAGGTTTTAGGCATCCCAGCCCAATGCCCTTATCATTCAGGGTCCCAGCCACCATCTTTGTGCCTTTCTGCTCTAGGTCCTGTTTGGCCATGGGTCCCACTTGGCTGTTAGCTCCACACTCAGTGACTCCACAGCCAGCAGCTACCAACCCAGGGTCCCACTCAACATCATGCCAGGGATTCCACCACCAGCCTCGGGGTCTCAGCCACCAGCCCAGCATGTGAAGTGACAGCTGCCAGCCATAGCTCTAAGGGGTGGTGAGAGGCATGGACAGTGGTAAAAACTGTTCCTACACAACTGGACAGAGCATCCACCAGCAGCAGTGCAGAAGTAAGGATGGCATGGTATGCCAACCTGACTTCTAGGCTGCCGCCTGGAGAGCTGGGCTCTCAGTCAGCAGCCACCACTCTCCGGCAACCCATCCCTGAAGGCAGCAGCACAAAATAAGGATGACTTTGTATGGTATTCCCATGTCTACTTCTATGCTGCACCTGGCCTCTACAGATGGGTGGCTGGCCAACAGTTCCTGCTCTCTAATTACCCAGCTGGGAAGGCAACTCAGAAGTAAGGGTGGCAATACCACAACCCTCCTAAAATAAACTTGTGACCCTTCTGCAACTCTCTTTTGGATCAGGACACCCAATTTGAAAAACACAGTCTCCCCCATGAAATCTGTAAAGTATAGGGTAAATGCACACTAAAGGCCAGATTTCAGATGGGAGGGGTAGATTTCATGGTTGTTGGTGTGTTTTTCATGGCCATTAATTTGGTATGGTCCTAATCATAGTATTAGATTGGTTATGTTGCCTACTCATGCACATAATGCATACACATACACATATAAGTCAATGGCATGCAATTTTCTAGTGAAATACATTGGATAACTCTGGAAAAGGAATGTGGAATTCAGGAAAAAAGAATGTGGGTATGCCCTGTGATGAGGTGGACAAGGCCTGACATCCCTGCTGGAGGCCTTTCAGAACCCTGGCCAGCACCAGTAGCAGTAGAGGTCCTCCAAGCAGAACAGAGGGGCAGCCTCCGCTACAGCCAGAGTGAAGCAGGTTGCTATAAAAGAAGCTGGTGGGCCAGTGCCTGTCAGTTCCTTCCTGGAGCTTGACCTAGGCAGACCCCAGGATTGACTGGGTAACACTAGCACTCTTGACTGCTCTGAGTGGGAGTTGGGTGTAGTACCTGATTGGAGCCAGGTCCCGCGGCTGAATGTAGCAAAGAAGCTAAAGGCAACCCTGCAGAACCCTGGACAAGGGGAACTCAACCACAAGGCACTAGAGAAGGGATGGATGGAACAGCATCCCGGGGAAGTGGCCCAGGGATGTGACAGCAATTAATGACTTTGAAACTCAGCAGGTAACTGCTACTTATAGGATCCCTGGTCCAGGATCCAAGGGAGTGGACGGGCCTGGGTCCCCCCACCCCACCCCACCCCTGCAAACCACACCCAGGGGATAAAGTAAGAGGCCTGACCTCAGACCACTTACTGGATGCTGTCTTGCTCACAGACAGGCGAGTAGAGACTGAAAGACTCCCCTCAACCACCGAGGAGCGCCCATGTGAAGGGCAGAACCCTTTACATGCTCATATCTTGAATATTGCATATAGATGTGGTTGCCTCATCTCAAAAAAAGATATACTGGTATTGGAAAAGGTTCAGAAAAGGGCAACAATAAAGGTTAGCGGTTTGGAATGGGTCCCACATGAAGAGAGATTAAAAAGACTGGGATTTTTCAGCTTAGGAAAGAGGAGACTAAGGGGGGATATGATAGAGGTCTATAAAATCATGACTTGTGCGAAAAAAGTGAATAAGAAAAAGTTACTTATTTGTTCCCATAACCTAAGAACTAGGGGGTCACCAAATGAAATTAACAGGTAGAAGGTTTAAAACAAAGGGAAGTTTTTCTTCACACAGCGCAAGGTCAGCCTGTGGAACTCCTTGCCAGAGGAGGTTGTGAAGACCAGGACTTGAACAGGATTCAAAAAAGAACTAGATAAATTAATGGAGGTTAGGTCCATCAACGGCTATTAGCCAGCATGGGTAGGAATGGTGCCCCTAGCCTCTGTCAGAGTCTGGGAATGGGTAATGGGAGAGGGGTTGCTTGAAAATTCCCTGTTCTGTTCATTCCCTCTGGGGCATCTGGTATTGGCCACTGTCAGAAGACAGGATACTGGGCTAGATTGACTTCTGGTCTGACCCAGTATAACCATTTTTATGTAAGAAACCAAATTGTGAAGAGCCTCTGAAGTGCTACAAGGCAAAACTAATATATCTGAAACTAAATGAACTTGGTTTCCCAGTATGTACAGATACTGACAGTTACACCACTTTGAGAACTCTCTGTATATTAATATGCATAGTGCAACAGGGTCAGGTCAGAGGGTTACGAAAGAGTACTAGAACGAAAGTATGCGAGCTTTAGACTAAGTAGGTCTCTGTTCCCTGGGTAAACTGGCAGGAGCTGGCCTAGAACCAGCAGGAACTTTCCAGAAGCAGTCTGGACAATCAGGCCAGTTAGAACACCCGAAGTTAATTAGGAGCCTTCCAGAGCAAAGGAAGTCAGGCTAATCAGACCACCTGGGGCCAATCAAGAACCAGTTGAAACTGGTTTAAAAGGGCTCCTCTTCTGTTAGGTGGCACATGAGGAGGAAGGAAGGAGACAAAATGCTGAGAGTGAGAGGAGTTTGGGTGAGAGCTGGGTGTTGCAAGGCAGGAAGAGTTTTGGAGGATCAGGTACCAGAGGAAAGGTACTGGGAGAGCTCATTTGGGGAAGTGGCCCAGGAAAGTAGTTGCCAGACAGGGAATAGAAGACACCCCATCTATTACTGCTGTTTTAGGGTCCCTGGGCCAGACCCCAGAGTACTGGGAGGGCCCAGGTTTCCCCAACCCTCCTCACACCACTTCAGAGTCTGTCCCTGGATATGGAGACTGGGACTACAGAGGGGTTTCATCCCCATATTATGGACTGGCCTGTGATGAATATGGCTCAGTATGCTTTGAACCCTGACTCTAGTAAAAAGAAAGAGGCAATGTGGTGGGAAACGCAGGACCCATGGGCACAGCTATAGCTTCCCCTGTTTTTTTTTTCATGAAATAACAAACTCTAACCAGTGCAGGAGCATGTTACTCCTGAATTATGCACCACATTAGGCTTTGGCTTTCACAAGTTAGTGGACACTTTTTTTTCTATAAGACCTTTTACAATCTAAAACTAGGCAGCCAGCCAAAAGTCAGTGACTCACAGCTTTTGCAATATAGCACTTCTGCAGATCTGCCATGTTGTTCCATTCACATTAGTGGAGAGACAATTCAACCTACCAGCCCTTTATGACTATGAACAAGAACCATCTGAGTTTTAGTTAAACCTGTGTAACAAGCAAGAAGACACTTATCTCTATTTAAAAACAAATCTGAATTTAAGGGACTGCCTTGTCAAGAGACTTCAGTGTTTGCCTTGGGCTTTATTATTTGTGATGGTTAGGACCATCATCATTACACATTGCTAGGCTGAGAATTCCAAATGAGGTTAAACCAAAATCCCACTATGAACACTCCTGATTTCCGGGGAAATTCAAATCCAAATCTGATCCAATCTTTGGAGGTTAGGCTCATCTCTACTGACAATTTCTGGCTGGACTTAAGGTAAAACTTCCTTCATGTTTACAGTTCAAACGTAATATACTGAAGCACCAAGGCAATTCTGATGCTGAATCTCAGGACATCCAAATATTGATACCAGTCTGGAGTGGTACAAATATTTCTCTTCTCATGGGCTTCTCAACAATCCCCATCATTTATTACTCTCATCCTTTTCCTGATGTAACTATAGGTAGGTAAATTTTTCAGAATAGTTACCATGAATATGCACTTGAATATTTAAAAAATGCATAATCTATGTTGATATTCTATTGTATGTGCTTTCTGCAAACATTCTAGTGTACAAGGTTAGTCACAATTTTTATGGAAAAAGTGGATTTCAAGAGAATATTAAACAATAGCAACTAGCAATATAATGAATTTCAAGTTTGTAAATGGAAGCATTAGTGTATGTCCTATCAAAATAATTCAAATTTCAAATGTGCACAGCAAATTATTCAGAAATGAGAACAGACCGAGGATTATTTACAAGTTATGTTTACATTGATTTAATTATTTAAAAATATCTGCCCTCAAATCATTCCGAAACAGAATGAGGTGAATTCCATTGCCTAAACAGAGGTCTTAAAGCTAATGTTTAACTCCCAGCCCAAAATATTAGCTGTTGTAGCACAACCCCAAGCACATCAAGACTCTCTGACCAATGGGCCTTTGGTAATGGGTCCTGAGATGGATTGAAACTGCGGAGCTATTCAATAGGAGAGATCTACGTTAGAGTTGAACTCAGAGGGTATGTCTACATTGAATTTCTCCTTCAAGAGAGGTCCACGCGGGGTTATTTCCCTTCGAAATAACCCTTACTCCTTAAAAAATTAGGTTTAAGGGTTATTTCGAAGGATGGGTTTTTTCTCGAAATAACCCCGCGTGGACCGCATTTGTTTTCTCGAAATATGCTATTTCGGAAAAGCGGCCGTCTGTGATTATGCAAATGAAGCACGGGAAATTCAAATCCTCGCTTCATTTGCAATTTCGCTTGTCTGCATTTGCATTCCTCTCTCAAAGAAGGAATACAATGTAGACATACCCTCAGTGATTATATCCCTTTGCTCACACAAAAGGGAAGCCCATTAAATAACTTTGCTCTGGCTCCTATTTTTGGATTTTTTTTCAATGCTTTCCAATGTAATATGGTCCTAGAATGCCTTCCACCTTCTAGAAAATTACTGCCTACATGATATAGACCAGTGTTTCTCAATTAGTGGTACCCTTAGGGGTATTTGAGAGAAGTCTGGGGGGGTACATCAAGACAACTGAAATTTGTAGAACTGAACTTTTGTTTTAAGTTTTACAGCACTTTATTTTTGTACTTTTTACACCCAAAAATGTCATTGCCCACCCGGCTACGATTAAGTGGTTTAAACAAATGTGTTGCAATGGTAGAAAAAAAAATTGTCTGAAAACTGTAGGTACTGGGGGTACTTATAATTTTTTTTAAAAAGGGGTACTTTATAAAAGGTTGAGAAACACTGATATAGACCAACGGAGGGCAACCGGTAGCCCATGGACCCCCTGCCTGCCCCGCTCTCACATGTACCTCGCGCACTGGGGCATCGGAGCCTCGCACTTCCTACGCGTTCCCCTTCTCTCCCAGCACTTTCCAAGGAGGTCCCCTGTCCCAGAGCAGAAATGCCATGAATTAGCTGTTTGCTGTGTTCTAGCTCTTGGATGGAGAGGGAGGAGCAGGGACAGAGCACAAATCGGGCGATTCACAGACTCCAAAAGAGCTGGGAAGGAGGGGGAAGAGCAGGTAAGTGCAGGGCTCCAGTGCCACAATGCGCAAGAGGCTCATGGGGGAGGGGGACAGATGGGAGGGGGGGCTACAGGTGGAACCTCAATGGGCCACAGGTTGCTGCAACTCACTGAGATGGAGGGCTACCTATGCAGCGCACCCACTATTCGTGGTTGCCCATCCCTGATACAGACTTGAGCTTCCTCGGTCAGATTCTTCCCTGTGCTGTTGGCATAAAGGGTATAACTGGGATATGTAGAGTGTCACCCATTGTGGGTGTTGGATTTCAATTTGGGAAACCAATATAGTACACAAGCAGTCCAGCATGCAAGGTGTTTTAAAGACACGTCTACTCCCTCTATAAATTGCATTGTGTGTTGTCTGGCCACAGGAAAGAATCTGGATGATATTCTTTAATAAATGCTTTGTCAGTGTTGCCATGTCATGTTTTTGTTTATGGAAAGAGTTCACTCCTGATTAGGATCTACAGATTATGACATTTTACTTCAAAAGGAGTTTGCAAAGTATTAACATTAATAGACTCATATAATAGCAAGCACAATACAAGGTAAATATAATTTAGTTTGAAACCAATTTGTATTTAATGACATAACAGTTATCAAAGCTCAGTTACTCCAATTAGAACTTATTCTAAGACAACGAATAACTTTGCTGAGAATCTTCCAGGATGAGGCCCTAGGACAAATGGTTGCTTAAACTGATTATTTGCATGCCTACGTTCCTTATTCACACATCCTCAGGGGAAGTAGCTGGATACTACTGATCTGCCTTTTAATAAATTATCTCAGTATTTTGTGGAGTAGTAGCAAATCCTTCTAATGCAGTTTGTAAATGTATCAAAATTATGGTTCCCATATATCTAGTGCAGGCTTTTCTTTTGGTCTTCATCAAGATGTCTCTTGCTACAGAGACTTTAATATTTTCCTTCACATTCAAAGCCACTGGCTTGTGGTATGGAACTTATAAACTATTTTTGTTATGATTTGCTTCATTTTAGACTTTTACAGTGAATGAAAGCAGGGCTTCAGCAATTTAATTTATTCTAATAAAAATGCATGATTATATAGCTCTTCTTCATTTGCATGCACGGCCTCTTTGAAAAGCACCACATTTTAGGAGTGATATTAATTTAACTAATTGTTATGCACAAATGGAGAAGAGTTTTAATGGCCACCACACTAGAGTTTTATTTTATTATAATGACTTAGTTTTGTGAAGTCTATTCAGAACAAGAAAAAGGAAGGCGGAATGTTTTATTGCTTTCTGCTCCAGGCCACCAACATACGCGTTACAACTTCTCCAATCTCTTGTTGAAATATTGATGGCTTGTTTCTTTACCACTTCTAGAAAATGGTCCTTTGCTTAAATAAGAGGTGTGACAGGAATGTCATACTAACATCTTTCAGTTTGTAATATTAGGATGTCATCATATATGTACAGTTGAAAGAAAGTTTTATTCCATTACTCTACAATTAACTACAGTATTGAGGGCTCATTGTAGCTGCTAATATCCTCCAGTGCTCTGGCTGCATAGCAGAACCTTCCTACCTACAGAAAAGACCACTCTGCATCAGAAGAACAAAAAAGAAACCTAACCCTGACAAATTTTTGCCAGTCAACAGCAGAGCTATTCAATGTACAGAGTTGTATTTTATTCTCTCAGATGTAAAGTTGGGCTCATTATACTAAAGGGCTATGTCTATACTGCCTCTGTTTTGCACAAAAAATATGCAAATGAGGCAACGCGTGGAATATCGCTGTGCCTCATTTGCATAATTAATAATTTTTGCACAAGAGCCGTTCTTCCTGAAAAAAATGCAGAAGAATGGCTCTTGCACAAGATGGGTTTTTTGCACAAAAACGGAGCCTCATTAATTATGCAAATGAGGCACGGCGATATTCCATGCTTTACCTCATTTGCATATTTTTGGTGCAAGAGGCTACAGTGTAGACATTGCCAGGAAGTTTGGCTGTGCAAGTGAAGAGATACAAAATTCCCATTTTAAAAAAATGAAATAACTAATGTATTTCTGAAATGCTTGTTCTAAAGATGCCATACACAGAATATATTCTGCTCTGGCTTAAACGCTTTATTGGCAGTTGTAATCACCATTAAAATTCATGACTGACTTCATCACTGATAAAAAATTGGGCCACTCTAAACTCATGCTGATAAAAGCTAACACACCAAGATGTATTTCCTCCTCTTAAGATATATAAAGTGTATACATAGCTATAGCTGAAATAATTCCACAGTGTAATGGAATAAGTGCTGTTCTTTTTGTGACACATGTATGGATAGCTTATCTATATTATGGGAAAGGATGTGATCCTGAGGCCATTCTAGTCCCATCATAATTTAAAGCAACCTTGTGGTTGCACTAAGATATACTTGACTGTCCACAGCCCCAATGGGTTGTGTTGGAAGCCCGGGATTGCTGAGATATAGTGATGCCCTGGCTGCACACTAGAGTGGAAGGTTGACTTAAGATACGCAACTCTAGTTATGTTAATTACACAGCTGGAGTCAACATATCTCATATCACCATCCACACAGCAGGAGGTCGATGGGCGCAAACGCTCCTGTTGGCTTCCTTTATTCCCTGAGTGGAGCAGGAGTACTGGCGTTGGTTGGGGCGCCCTCTGAGTTTGATTTAGCAGGTCAACGCTATCGTAGTCGATCTTCCAGGGTTCAATTTAGCAGAGCTAGTGAAGATCCACCAAATTGAACCTTGGAAGATCGACCATGACAGCAATGATCTTCCGCATAGTACTATAGACGTGGCCTTATTTTCCCTGGAATGCCACTCCCTGCACTGCCAACGTGGGGAGGAAAGGTGATGTAATAGAGTCTCTACATCATAAGGAAATCCCCGGTCAGCTAAACTGGTTTTCCGGCTCCTTTGCTTTGTTATCACAGCACAAAGCAACTGGTGAGCCCCTGAGATCTGGACCCATAGAATAAGCATGTTCCAGAAAAAAAAATAAAGAAAACTTCAATACCAAATTAATGGACAATAAAGAAGGAAACTGCCTGAAGAGATTAAAAACCAAACATGGCTTGACATCTGAAAGTCACTTTTTGAAAATTTAGATATGAACGCAAAACCCTATTTTTACCTTCTGCAACAGTGTTTCTGTAGCATCTTCTGTGAAAAATTGTAAAATAACAATCATGATAGGCTGTATATGTAAATCTGGCTAATATACCTAGACTACAAGACAGCATAATATACAGATAATGCAGTTTTTCTCCATAAAGTAGGACAAAGATACAGAACAGTGAAAAGACTAGTATTGTGGGGAAATTATTGAGCTCAAGAAAAAATGATTTGGTGGTTTTTATTAGAGGCTTAGGATTGGGATAAGATTCTGTGCTGCATCTCTAAGAGGTGTATTTTAGGGAAAGGATAGCTAAGGCGGGTTTAAAATCTCCAGATTCTGGGCCAGAGTCACCCCCAGTATATATTATGGCCTTCCTATGGGCAGCAGCATTACCCAGTATCTCTAGCACCATATTCTGTGGTGTTCCTTCCTCTCCTCCAGCCCTGCCCTCACTTGCCCCATAAACAATAGTCTGTGACTATCTTCCCAGATTCCTGTGTTGGTGGATTCTTCTCCACTGGATCTGGGGCTTAAGAACCCATTTTCAGGCAAGTCCCTGCTCCTCCCCCATCTTTCCTAGTGTTCTCTCTCCAAAGGCTCTGGCACTGGTCTAGAAGCTGCTGTAGCTCCTGTTCAGGTTTCATCTGTGTGCTCAGAACTGAGTCAGAGTTGCTGGTCAGTGCCTGCTGCAGTGTTGTGTGCCACTGGCAGCTGGGGCTCAAAGAAATGTAAGAAGTTTTGCTGCAACAAGCAGGGACACCATTTGGAAGGGGCAACATTCAGTAGGGGACCAGAGAAAGCAAAGCCAAATCTGAGTCATGTTGCAATTACATATGTAAGCAAATAGTCAAGTAGTTGACTACCCGATAAACCTACCCTTATCAGGTAGTCGAGCTGACTATTTGACTACTCGCATTTCCCCATCCCCTTACTGCCTCTGTATCAGAGGCAGCGGGGGGCGGGAGGGGAGCAGGAACGGTGCTGGGGGGAGCTGGCTTAAATGCAGGTCATCCCCCCCCCGCCCCCAGCACCGTCTCTGCAGTGCCACCTCCTCCCTTCCTGTGCTGTTGCCTCTATTACAGGCAGCAGCACGGGGTGTGGGGAGCAGAGGAGGCTGCTCCAAAGCAGCCTCTGCCTACCATGGACCCAGGCTTGCTGCGAGCAGAGGCTGCTCCACATCCCACGGAGCAGCCCCTGTCCACAGGGGAATCCAAGTGGGGAGCTCTTAATACATTTAAAAGACAAAGCTACAGTAGGGTTAGCTCTCAGGGCCAGGAGCTAACCCCACTGCAGCTCTGCAGTTCCCCCCTTATCAACTAATTGAGTAGTCGATGGAAATTCCATCGACTACTCTATTAGCTGATTAAACACAATTTAACATCCCTGATAGTAACCTGACAGGTGTAGTCATGAGGGACTGTAGACAAGTCTTAAAGAATCACTTACACTGTAGCCAGGACAGGATGGTAATAAAAAGGTGTGTGGTAATCTAGTGAACCAGAGTGTTCCACTTTGTGAGATGTGCAGGTAGAGAAGCCTGCCATTTTGAAGCTGCCCACAAAGACTAGGGAAGAGATTACTGGTGCAGTGTGCCTATGAACTGTCACATGATACCTTCTTCTTATGTAAGAAAATAATTTGTCTAGCTAAGCCTTCTATTTATTGCACCTTTAATAAAAACAAAAATATTGGTGGTGATACCATACATGGAACCTACCATATCCTTTCATGTTCTTGCACAAAATGTATACAAAGGAGAGATCTTTATAGATTTATAAGAGGAGTTGGATCAGAGGAGTTTTAACATATAGACAGCATAGCATTTGCCACTCAGGTCTCTTATTTTGAATCATTTTGTAATGAACTGCTTTTATGTGCCTCACTGCCCTCTACTGGATGGGATGTCAGACCTGCTCATTCATATTTATAGTTCCCCTCTATCGACTGAGCTTGTATAGTTCCTTTAAGATTGAGACATGTAGTAAAATACTGTCTTATGCATATGTTTTCCATAGCCAGACACAGCATAGAATCAGACATGCTCAAGAATTTCCACTTGTCTTGCCCTGTAATTGCTAGCTTACAAAAAGTGTATACACCCAATGTTACTGATAGTCAATGGGGCTTTTTCTTTAGCTCAGCTGGAGAAAGATTTCAAATAGAGGACAATGAATTGTAATTTCAGTTCTGCATGTGTGCAATACAGTTGACTGGTGTCTTCGTAACTAAGGTGCCATGGTTTGTTAGAAACTGACTCTCTGTAATGAAGTCTGATTTACCCATGCCTAGTTTGTATGTGAAAAATCCTCCCATTACTATTCAAAGTCTACATGCGACTTTTCATCCTTTTCTCTTATAATTCTACCAATATTTTCTTGTTGAAAACACTGCCATGACCCTGCTGCAATTGGAAACACTAAATTGATTGTGATATTAATCTAGTTTCCGAATAAACTAAAGTCATAAATATCTTGTTAAAAATGTATGGCACATGCCCTTGGAACTGTTTAATTAGTATTTCTGAATACATCTTGATATTCGGTAGAATTGCCCACTGCATTAGAAAATTATTGCACAGGACATATTTCAGGGTATACTTAGCACTCATTAAATGCAGTTGTTCAATTAGTCTAAATGAAATCTATTTTATGAGGGAATATCCTGGGCATGTTTTGAAGTACAGACAATTTTGGGGTTGTGGGTTTATTGTAAAATACATCAGGGTAGAATTTGAGAGAGAGAGAGAGAGAGAGAGAGAGACTCCTAATTTAGATAATTAAAATAGCTATTTCCTTTCAGATTACTGTGGGTATGTCTAGACTACATGGCTCCATCGACGGAGCCATGTAAACTAGTTTACCCGGCATAGCCAAAGAAGCGGGGATTTAATTAATCCCCGCTTCATTAAAATAAACATGGTCGCCACGCTGTGCCGACGATCAGCTGATCCGGCACAGCGCGGCAGTCTAGACGCAGATCTGTCGGCTGGGGAATCGATCCCTTTGCCGACCGATCCCTTATGCCTCATGAAAATCCGTTGTATATTTAAATGTATAAATTCCTTCTGCAAAGTAGGCAAATGTTTACTTGACTCTTGCAGGCATTTGTAACGAGTTAAGTAACAGAAAACAGCAAATACAGATTTCCTAAAATTAACCAGTGAAACTGAAAGCTGTATCAGACACTATATGTAATCTTAAACCATGCTTGCACACTTACATTTACAAACAATAAAAAGCATGATATTAAATAGGCAGGGGATTAATCACTATTCCTGTTTTAAATCAGAGTAATGACAATTAGCACATTTTCTATATGACAGCAACTTAGAGAAGGTCATCATTCTTCTGGGACAAACACACACACACACACCAAACAGCAACTAAATGATAAAAGATAATGAAAGTTACTTTACATCATTTACATAGTATATCTTTCTGGATTATTGCCTAGCAATGGCACTGGCAGAAGTCCATTTAAAAAATACTTGTAACACCACAGGCTTGCAAAGTTATTTTATACCAAAGTCATCCAGGTAAAGAAAAATAGTGATTTTCTGCTTTTTGAGGTAGACCATAGCTACTGCCAATATTTCTGAGAATGCTCTCCGAACAGTAGAGAAACCAAAGGTAGAACTGTATTTTGATAATGGTTGGAACCTAAGACAAAATGGAGAAGACGTCTGTGAGTGGGGTGAATTGAGACGTAGAAATAAATGTATTGAAAGTCAAGGAATGAAAATCAGTCCCCCTGATCCAGTGCCAAGATAATAGTGGCAAGTGTCACCATCTTAAATCTCTGCTTTTTTACATATTTGCTAAGGGCTCTGAGATCTAGGATTAGTCACCAACTCCATTCTTCTTCTCTCTGAGAAAATAATGTGAATAGAAGCCCCTGCTTCTGTATTGGGAAGGTACAGACTCTTTTGTGCCTAACTGAACAAGATGTTGGACCTCCTGTTGGAGTAGTATATTGTGAAAATGCTCCCTGAAGAAGGATGGAGTAGGGGGGTTGGGTAGGGGAAATAGACATGAAGGGAAGAGTATATGCTGATTGAATTGTTTGCAAAACCCATCTATCTGATGTTATGAGTTGCCAATTGTGATAGAAGGGAAGGAGACAGTGATCAAACTGCTTTTGGTGAGATAATGATACTGGAGAGATTAAGTGGCTTTCCAAGCCCTTGACAGAAGCCTCAAGTTTGTTTATTCCATTGGAAGGCTACTTCGTGGTATTGGACAGCATGCAACGATGCTGAGGTCTATTACAGTTGTGCTGAGGTTGTTGGTGGTCCTGTCTTTGGTTTTGGTGGGTATACAGTGGGTACCTTGGTCTAGAATAAGGATGGTATCTGAACTGTCTCCTCTTAGGTGCTGGCATGTGGATCCCAAGATCGGAGTGTGACCCTGGAGTCCTTCATCATGCACAGGACTTCATTCATTGTAGCTGGGAACAGCTTTTCCCCCTCAAATGGTAGATCCTCAACAACTGACTAGATCTCACAAGGCAAGGCGGCTGAGTTGAATAATTATTTCATTACATCTCATTACTACTGCAGTCGCCATGTCTGTAGTGTCGAGGGCAGCCTGTAGTGTTGTGCATGAGATTGCATGGACCTCAGTGATGACTGCTTTAAACTACTGCTTTTTTGCTTCTGGAATGTCATTAATAAAGTCATTAAATTTTGAATAATTTTTGTAGTCATATTTACTCAGCAGAGCAGCGTAGCTTCCTATTCTAAAATGTAACGTGGAAGAAGTGTAGACCTTCCTTCCAAAAAGATCCAGTCTTTTACTGTTTCGATCAGAGGGTGTGGACCGAAAGTGCTGCTGCTTTTTCTTCTGGTGTGCCACTTCCACAACCAGAGAATTTGAAGCAGGATGAGTAAAGAGAAACTCAGAACCCTTTGGAGGGACATAATATTTCCTTTCCACACGTTTACATGTAGGTGGTATGATAGCAGGTGTCTACCAGATGGTCTTAGCAGGATCCATTAGTATAGCATTAATGGCTAAAGCAATCTTTGATGATAGTGCAGATTATAGGATGTTGGTAAGTTCATGCTGGTTCTCTGAAACCTCTTCCAGGATGATGAGATCTGCTGCAACGCGTTTAAAAAGATCCTGGAAGTTGGTGAAATCATCTGCTGCTGTTGTGGGTGGCTGCACACCCATTGAGGAGAATGAGGAGTTGGTGTCCAGACATGTATCTGGGCCAGGGTGTTGGGGTTCTGCATCTTGGGTTCCTTCCCCTTGTCATTGTGGTGATGGCGATTGTGGAGGAGGGGATGGGATATGCATTGTAATGCGTTGCTTAGTAGTTCACTGTGTGTAGTTGGATCCCCAGGGGCTCCTATACTGCCCATGTCCCAGATAAGGCATAGGTGGTGACACTGATGGATGCCCAGCGTAAGGTGGAATATCTCTAGTTGTGGCATATCTACGGAGAGTACATGCTGACAGTCTGGAAGCATCAGTAGGAGTGGATGCTTCTGGTAAAGTTATCGCCACATCATCATCTTCATCGCCAGAGAATTCTGTAGGTGACAAAATATTGTCATGGCACCAGAGTGCTTGGTGAGTTATTGGTACTGATCAATGAAGAATTCAGTGTGGAAGAGACTAGCAGCTCTCTATGGTGACTGTATCTCAGTGCCAGAGTGGGCGGTGCCATGCTGGGCTGCACTGAGGTGGGATTCGGTGCCAATACCTGGTGCCTAAGGGAGTGCAGAATCATGTGGTGGCTCCGGTGTGTCTGCAGTCAGTACGGAGGGAAACTGTGGCGCTGTAGGCAGATCTTTCTACACCAATGTAGCGGCATCCGATATAGTTGGCGCTGTAGCTGACAGTGCCATGTTGTGGAAAGCAGGCAGCTTGAAGCCTATGGCCTTGGCACAAGGTCTGTGCATACCGTGCTTAGTCGTGGTGTAGGCAGTGCCGGAGACACTGGAGTGTTGTATGTACTGAGGCACGGCACCACAGGTGGTGTTGGCACCGATTTGGCCAGAGTGCTGATTCAGAATGGGGCTTTATGCAGTAATGAGGAGCTACAGTTTTTTGAGATTTTCTTTCCCTTGTCAGGCTGAGAGGGTTCTGAGGGCTCAGTCCCAGGGTCATAGCCTAAATAAAGGGATTTTTCAAGCAAAACAAGCTTGAGACACAGTTTGGATCAGTGATGGCACCTTCAGTTTGGATCAGTGATGGCAACTATGGGGAACATGAGTCTCCCCGAAACAGACACACTTAAAATGCCTGTGGGATATGGGCATAGCATCATTACAAGCACTACAATACTTAAAACCTGGAGAGCCAGGCATAATAGTTATCTACCAGTATCTTGTCTAGAACAAATGGTGAGAAGGAAAAAAATTTCTCCTTTTTTTTGGCTTTTTTTTATAGGGAGGGGAAAAAAAACCTTGGAGAACTATAACTATCTAAGAGGAAAAGTGAAGAAAGAGCTACTTATTTAACAGGAAAAAGTCTAACAAAGGTAAGTTGCTGAGGAATACTGCAGAGCTCTGTCTCTGGCTGGGGATGGTAAAAAGGAATGAAGGGGGCACACATGTGTGGTGTCAGAAGACTGAATGCACGCAACCCAGGCACCATGCATGCACAGCCCCACAACACTGTTCTAAAGACTCTGGTCAACAGCACAGGGGCTCAGTGACACCAGCTGCTGTGGAGCACCCACCAGAACATCTCTCAAAGAAAAAACATTCTTACACTTGGTATTGAGTGTAGTGTTTATATTTTGACGAAGGTTCTATTAGTGCTGCAGTTTGTTCAAAGAGGGAAGAACTGGACTGTCTTTGTAGGAGTCCCTGCTGTATTGTGTATGCACACAACCTTACTCTTCATGCTGCCAGTGAGCATCCTGTGCAGTTGCAGTTAAGAAAAATGCTCTCCCTGTGCCTTCTTATTTTTAGAAGTCTCATAAGTAGGCCTTATATAGACAGGGTATTCAGTGTATCAAAAATACCTGGAATCTGTGAACAAACAAACATTTTAAAATACATTTCCGTTTCAGAAGAACTAAGTTTCCATTTTCAAAATGTATAAGCAAGCAATGAAAAGCATGACATTGGAATCATGAAGTCAAGTTTTTTATTTTTGCACCCTAGGGAATCAGATCCAGCCCTTGGGTCAATATTTGGCCACCCTTGATCAATGCCTTGCAAAACCAAGCAGAAGTACTGCATGCCTATGTATCCATGCATTCCTGAATCTTCAACTTGTCCTTCGTAAATGACCATATTATTTGACTTCCATTCACTTATCTTGACACAAAGGCCAATGTTGTGATCAAGTCTTTTGAAATGTCATATACTATACAGTTTAGTTTGTTAGCCATTTCCTGTAGTAAGAATGACCACATAGAGACCTGAATTTCTGAAAATACTTAATTATCTGATTCTACTTCTCAGTGGAACCAAGTCTATTGTATACATGTATACCAATAGCTTAAACATGCAGTGAACTATTTTGCTATCTCCTTTACATGATTGAGATTTAAATTGATCATATGATAGATGAATATTCTAAAGATACCGAACCTTTAAGACTAAATTTTCTATCAGAAGTGTAGGCCGTGCACTACAAAGCTTTTTTCAGTATCCGTATTAGAAGAAACCCTGCATGAAGTCTGTACTTCAGTGCCTTCCAGTTAACTATACAAGATTTGTATAGTTAACTGGAAGGCACTGAAGTGCTATATTATGGGGGGGGGTCAACAAATGAAAAGGACTAGTTACTAACCATGGAAAAAATGATGTAGTAATGCAATCATTCATAGTAACAAGGACCACAGATCTCTGAAATGTCAAGACTTTCTCAATAAATCATTTCTTTTAAATAAATATAAGTGGATTACAGTGCTCACAAAAGGTGCCAGACTGACACTCAGAGAAACTTGTCTATTCATAATGAGATGTGGTACAGCACACAGAACAGCTCCCTCCTGGGCTCACAGTCTACATGTCCAACCTTGTGCAGAAGAAGAAATATTTACGAATCATAATACTTACCTTGTGAAATAACTCAAGCCAAATACATTATGTGAAAGAACATGGCACTGAATGGTCTTTTGCATAAGAGGGAGACTACTGCAGAAACCCCAAAGGGTTAAAATTGGGTAGATTTCCTCCCAAAACCTGCATACTGCCCCCCTCACCTCTGAAAACCCTGTACACACCTAGCTTAGGCTGAAATGAGTTATGCTGGAAGAGATGGAAGTGGTCCATAGATTTTAGTAGTACTTGTGCCTCAGGAAAATGGGAAATTATCTAATTCATGCCATTTACATTGCAGCTTTGTCCATCAGGGTTCTACCCCATTGACACACACAGCACTTCTTCCCCATATCAAGTCCCATGGGGACACGATGTTGGGATTGTAGCATGGCCTCCCTCAGAAGTGCTTATCACCAAGGCACATCACTTCTCAATGGTACAAAAATCTGCAAATTGCATGTACAAATGGTTTTGTAGTGCTTGACTATTTTATGCTTGATCCAAAAGCCACTGAAGTTGTGGAAACCTCTCCCTTGTCTCCAGTGACTTTTAGATACACAAATGTACACTACAGAACAAATACACACTGGAAATATTTGTAGTGCTGTTACTGTATACAATCTGTAGTGAAAGATTCAGATTTGCCATTCCAAGACTCAGCAGTTTCTAAGCTCATTAATATTAGTGCAAGGAACATGCTGCTATACCTAAGGCCTATACTTTTGAGAACACTCAGGAGAATTACATTGCCGCTCCTAGGAATGTTGATAGCAAAGATATTTTGGGGAATGTGTCATGACCCAAATAATATAGTTTAATTAAAGCTACTGTACTGATAAAGCCTCATGGGATGCAAATTACAAGCCATTATGTTTCCAAACAATTGATAGGTTACACTGGACACTGCAGAGATTGCACAGAATTGGGTTGTGGGTTAGTGAACATGTATAGAGACGTGCTTTAGGTAATTGGTTAGATTGCACAAATACTAAAATATATTGGCATACAAATAAAAAAAGCTGTATAGATTATACTAATGGACCCATCTCCAATTATGCTAAATGTTCTTTCAACACTGAAAGGGATAAAAAACATAAATTCTGGATGAGGTAAGCAAGATCCATGAGGAAAAGGATAATTTTATATAGTGAAAAGAATAAGAAAGGGCAAACAAGGCATAGCAAGTATGCAAGGATTTAGACACTGGATGGACAATTGTGAGTCACCAATAGTAGTAGAGTGGGTTAGAGAGTTAGTAAATGATGTCTGTATGCAAGATCAATATTTAAAATACAAAGTAAATTTGTCAAGTTATGTGTGTGTGTACAAACAGCTTCTTGATCATATTAAGAAATAACACATTAGACATTTTTTATTGAAATGTGAGCTTGAGTTGATCCAAAACTAAACTAAATGGCATAAGAAAAATAAAGAACTACTGTTAGTGTCGCATATTGTTTTGCATGATAAATCTGTAATATCATAAGGTTAAATCCTCATCTGCACTGAATAAGCAGTGTACTGAACAGAAAAAGGAGCCATTTGCGTCTCCATGATCACAAGGCTAATTCTACACCGATACACTTTACATCAGTCTCATATCTGTCATAAACTGCACCAGGTAACTATGGCCCGGGGAGCCAATAAACTAGGCTGGAGATCACTGGAGTGCCGTGGTACTCCAGCCATCCCCTCCACTCCCAGCCCCTTAACATCAAGACCATCTATATTGGCTGTATGTTACCAAGTCATTTCTCTGTACCAGGGAATTCCCTAGCAGAACAGTAACATCAGCTTTTTGGCCTGTTTTCACCACCAGAATGGTGCAACAGAACTGAAATGTCTCTAACAATCTGCCCCAGTATTACAAAAAAATGGTAAGTATCACATTCAAGATAAAATCAAAATACTGTGGGCTGAAGTAAGGGAGATGGGGTGTGGGAGAGAGAGAGAGAGTGTAAGTATGTTTGGGATTGGTGAATTATTCATGAATGTTAAAGTCAAAAGTGTCACACCAAATGAATGTAGCTTTACACCACTATCATGTATTCAATATATGCCACACCCACCTGTCAACAACAATTCTGGGCCCCAGTGCAGAATAGTCAATGAGCCCCCATGCACACACAAGCTGCACCCATGTGGATGCAATCCACTTGACATTTGGGCAGTGCTGCATCTACACTGGCTAGTGCCAGCTGTACTGCTGGGCATGCTTTTCTGGCACAGCAGGGCTTCCTTATGCCTGCTCAATAGGGTTGCCAACTGTCTAATTGTGCAAACCCAAAGATCTTTGCCCCACCCCTTGTCTGGCCCCTTCCCTGAGGCCATGCTCCTCTCTCATCCCTTCTCCAGGCCCCTGCTCACTCCTCTTCCTCCTCCACTCTATCTTCCCCACCCTCACTCACTTTCATTAGTCTGGGTAGGTGGTGCAGAGTGCAGGCTCTGGGAGGAAGTTTGGGTGTGGGGTGCAGGCTCTAGGCCGGGGGAGGGAGTTGAGTGGTACTAGGATATCAAGTAGGGTTGCCAGATGGTCTCCCAAAAAATACCGAACACACGGCAAAAAATTTGTCGAGGAAAAAAAACCCCACCCACACAAACACACATCCTGTGTGGCTGCTACCAAGAGCCACCAAGCTGGGAACAAAGGGGGAGGCAGCAGAGCCTGCTCTGCAAAGCAGCCGCCTGCTACCCAAAGCAGAGAGAGGCAAACCCCGGGGTAACACAATGGCAGGCCGGGGGCGGGGGGCGACCATGGGTAGGAAGGTGACTCCCCCATAGCCAGATCTTTGGGTGTCCCAGTGGGAAGAAGCAGAAATTCCACCCCAGTCAGTTTTGGCTGAGAGCCCATGGAAGGCACCTAAACACAAAGCACCTGCAGGCTTCTCTCCTGGACTACAGTGCCACAATGCTCTTGAAGAGCGCTCAGGAGCAGGGACAGGGCTTCTCCTCCTCCCCAAGGCATCACTCCTCCTCAGACGCAATCAGCTGAGGGCTCCCAGCACCAATTGCGCCCCGCCCTCCAGCCACTCCTCCCGCCCCCACCCGGCTTCTGCACGCAACCAGAGGCTCCCAGCGCCAATCGCGGCCCCGCCTCCCAGCCTGGGACTCCCTCTGGTTACGTGCAGAAGCCTGGCGGGGGCAGGGGGAGTAGCTGGGACTCCCAGCCACTCCCCCTGCCCAGCTTCTGCATGCAACTACAGGCTGGGACTTCCAGCCACTCCCCCTGCCCAGCTTCTGCATGCAACTACAGGCTCCCAGCTGGGAGGCGGGGCCGCAATCAGTGCTGAGAGGCTGTGGTTGCGTGCAGAAGCAGGGCGGGGGGAGTGGCTGGGACTCCCAGTCACTCCCCCCACCCTGCCAGGCTTTTGCATGCTACCACAAGCTCCCAGTGCCGATCGCAGCCCCACCTCCCAGGCACTCCCCCCGCCCCCGCCAGGCTTCCATCCGGCACCCAGCCGGAAAAACAGAAAATACCGGACATTGCACATGTCCGGTATTTTCTGATTTTTTTTTTTTTTACCAGACAGAGGGCGCAAAAACCGGACTGTCTCGTAGAGTACCAGACACCTGGCAACCCTAGTATCAAGGGGGTCGTGCTTATTTCAGGCAGCTCCCGAAAGCATCTGGCACACCTCTCCAGCAGCGGCTCCTAGGCAGGGGACCAGTGGGTATCCATGCACCGCTGCCTGCAGGCATCACTCCCACATCTCCCATTGGCTGCAGTTCCCAGTAATGGGGGCTGTGGAGTCAGCACTTGGAATGGAGGCTGTGTGCAGAGCCCCCTCCAGGAGCTGCAGGGATGGTGCCAACTGCTTCCAGGAGTGACATGGAGTGAGGGTGGGCAGGGAGCTTGCCTTAGGCCTGCTGCACTGGGCCCCAGACCATTTTAAATTGCCCCTGGGCAATTGCCCCATTATGCTCCCCTCCCCCATCAGTGGGCCTGATGTTACATTTGCTGCAGAAAAACTAGTTTAGGAATGTTTTTAAGAGTTTTAATAATTTTATTAGAAATATGATTTGTATGTGTCAAGTTGTAAAAACAGGTGTTTAATTACCACAAGTCTAAATATATGGTGATCAGAGGAGCCATGGAAACTGATTAAATAGTCTTCTACACATAAAAATGACAATTTTAAAGTGTGATATCTTGTGAGCCTGTTGGGCTAAAAGTAAAGGCTGACTAAGGCAACCCTTGGAGTTGGAATGTTGGAACACATCCCAGGGAAATGGATTAGTGAGCAAAACGGGTGAGGCTATCAGTGGGACATAAATTTATTCATGAAATGAATTTACCACTTGGATATTACTGTCATGTATGTGATATGCATATATGTTTGCATATATTTTAAAAAAACAATTGAAACAGTTGCAGACCTGTCTCTTCTAATGAAGCCTTTGGCCTGCCAACTGAAACTTCCAAGATGGAGGAGAAAGAAGAATTAGTGATGTAGAATTTGTCCGGTATGAACTGGATGGACGCTACCAACTTACTACACTTAGGCCATTAAATAGCAAGCTAATATCTTTCTCTCCTGCACATTTGCAGAGTCTCAAATTGTTGCTTGTCCTACTTGCTGAAGGGTAAAGCTCTACTGAATCTGAAAGCAGTATCTGAAAATAAATCATCATCTCTAGTATCAATCCTTTTCTCTCTTTGCTTGATATCAATTAGGGTTAACAGAACACCCAGAACAATAAACACATTTACACTGATGGATTACATTAAGACGCAATACCAAAATGAATTCCAGATAAAATAACAATCAATGTTGATTAATATTCCAGAATTTGCACCTTAAACACAACCCTGGCTGCAGCAGAAGATGGACTGTTTGACTTCTCAGTTTATCACCTGAATGCAGGAGCTACTGGGTGAAATTATGTGGCCTGTGCTGGTCAGGGGGTTGTATTAGATAATTACATCAATTCTTTTTTTGGTCTCTATGAAATCTAAGCAAAGGATCTGTGCTCCACCTCTGCAGAAATCAGGGTGTTTGGTGGAATGGGAGCTGATCAATGAGAGCACATTGCTTGTGAATCCACAACTACATACACTCATTATTTTATGCTCCAGTGAGAGGGTGGATGGATGCCACAAGCTATTTCTGTGCCAACTCTGAGCTTCCAACAGCAGCAGTAATAGAGGATTTCTTCCCTGCACCCTTGCAGACTACCTCACCATATAGCTGAGATACTCACACTTTCAGCTTATCACAAGATTCGGTCTCTGATAATTATCTGGTCAATTAAATTATATAATCTAAAATTAACCCAAGCAGAAAAGAGAATCTTCTAAAATGCCAAATGCCCAAGAATGTTCTCTTCCTGATAATGTTACAAGTTAGTGAGACGTTTATTTCCGTGCCCTAGAACCTACCCATATTCATAAATTGAAAGGTGGGCCTCCAGATCTGCTGATAACACTCTCCATAATTGTTTTAGCAAATCAATCTAGTTAAAACAGTCATGCTCTCATAATCCTGTATAAACAAATATCCCAGACATCATTAAAACCATGACATGGCCATCTTCTCTATGGATTATTTATTTAAAGAACTGGGAGCTGGTAACACCCATGTTAACACTAGTTGCTAATTCATAATTACTTTGTTACTCACTACCAACCACACTAGATTTAAACCGGTGACCTAGATGTGAAAAGCTCTGTATCCCATTACCAATCTCCTAAGCCCATCCAACCCCTCAGGATTTGTTTTCCTAGCCCTGGTCTACACTGGGACCTTATTTTGAAATAACCCCCCCCCCCCCAAGTCTGAATTTATAAGTGGTGTGTCCACACTACCAAGACCATTATTTCGAAATAACATGCCATGGAATGCTTTTCATCAGGAGTAACGCTAATTCCAAAATAGTAATTTTGAAATAACATTAGTGTGGACACTCTGGTGCCACTAATTTGAACTAATTACTCCCCAGAGTAATTCAAACTAATTACTCCTCAGTGCTTCCTGGGGGCTCTAAGTCTGCAGAACACAATTTGCGCACCTTTTTCCAATAGTTTTTTCAGAAGAGGCTTTTCCAAAATTTGGCCCACATTAACAGAGCCTGCCTTGGACTAATTTTGAGGCTTCCCTGTCGAGTGGATATGCTAGTTCAAATTTATTAAATCGGGAGTTCTTAAGTCAAATTTAGTCATTTCAAAATAGTTTCCTAGTGTAGACATTGCCTTAAGGAATTACAATTTCTTTGTTTCGCTTTCCTTCATCCATGTCAATAAAAGGATTTAAAAAAAAAAGTTTATCCTTCTATATTGTGTTCATGCTGAGTTTACAAAATGTCATTGCTATCCTAAGTTATTTCCTTTAGTGAAAAGCATAAAATTGAATTAATTAGCGAGAATGCTCATTTTATACACTTTAATATTTTATAACTCTTGTTCAAATCATTTTTGCCATTAGAAATTCCCAACTTACTTGTCTCCCTCTCCTCCAGAAATGAACTTCTAATTAGTATCAATTTCTTAACAATTTTCAAATATTTATTTTAATAACTGTGTTACCTTGAACTGCACGGAAATGGGAAACTACCCTCCATCCAGAATCTATATTTCTGGCAGGCTGCCACTATTTTAAGACCTCTTGAAATCTCTGAGGTTTTGCTCCACGTTTCCCAGTATTTTATATTCCCCATGCTTTTAGTTCTTAGAAATCATGTTACTTAGATGTCAAAGTACCTAAGGTTTGTAATAATGTTTATATAAATAATACAGTAGATTGTTAGAAGCATCTTTGGCTTATGAAGAGGGAAGTATTACTCAGCTATAAAACAATGATATAAATGATATTCATAATGTAATATTATTCTCTGGCATCTTAAGCATCGTCATTTAATATATAATGGGTCTGATTAAAAGCCTACTGAAATCCATGGAAGTCTATCTCTTAACTTAAAAATGCTTTGGATCAGGCCCAATTAGGGGAACATAAGAATAACCATACTGAGGCTATGTCTACACTACACTGATCTATCGGAAAAAGGTATGCAAATAGCAGAGCACAATTTGCATACCTTTTTCCAATAGTTTTTTCAGAAGAGGCTTTTCCAAAATTTTGCCCGTCTACACTGGGCCAAATTTCAGAAAAGTCTCCTCTTTTGGAAGAGCCCTTCTTCCTCATAAGAGGAGGAAGACAGGGCTTCCTAAAAAGCATGTCTGCTCTTCCACAAAAAAAAGTGGAAGAGCAGATGCATTCGCTGGACGCAGCCGAGTTTTTCCAGGATAACCCTGTAGTGTAGACATAGCCTGAGTTAGACCAAAGGTCCATCTAACCCAGTATTCTGTCTTCTGACCATGGCCACTGCCACGTGCTTCAGAAAGAATGAACAGATCCATCCCGTCACCCATTCCCAGCTTCTGGCAAATTGAGGGTAAGGATACCACCCTTGCCCATTCTGGCTCATAGGTATTTATGGACCTATCCTCCATTAATTTGTCTAGCTCTTTTTTTGAACCCTGTTATAGTCTTGACCTTCACAACATCCTCTGGCAAAGAGTTCCATGCCTTGACTGTGTTGCAGGAAGAAATATTTTCTTTTGTTTCAAACCTACTGTTAGTGTGATTTTTTTCACCGCAATATTTTGCTTGTGATTCAACTAATTCCACTGATTTAGGCATGAACTCGTTTATTCATTCTAAATGGCAACACTGTACATAGTACAGTTCAACAGCTATTACAATGGGAAAAGATTTTTAAAAATGAACAGAAAAGTCTCTCTGCTGGTAGAACATATCAGTTCTCTATCTAAAGGCTGAATTTCCAAAGCATGATGTCATTACTTTCTGTACAGTGACTCATGTGACTATAATTATGCATAGTATTTTGAAAATGTTTCTCTAAGACGGAATGTTTATTGCCATATTAGTTCAAATGAATTCATTAATTAACAGTCTCTTGATTCCTGGAGGCCCAGAAGGGCTAGGAGAGCTGTAGAAACTGTACGCTCAGCCTCCCAAAGGAAAATGATGCAATTTGCTCTAGTCATGCCTCTGATCCAGCATCATTGCTGAAGGGATCAAAAGAACATCATATCCCAACTGGAAGGGATTGAGGGATGGGATCTGGGACAGTAAGGAACTTAAAGATTAAAAAATGTTTACTGCAAAAACTATATATGTTACTCTATATCATGTAGTGTCAACATCAAACCTTTAGAAAGCCATAAAACACACTGATAAGTCATGAGCATGAGCTGTTCTCCAGCTTCAGCAGGTGAAGGAACAGAAAAAAAAACATATTACCATTTCCTGTGTTATCTTTATGACCCATTATTGATCAAGTGTCTCTTTAGCAGTGATTATGGTTTCCATGTCTCTACAAACATTTCTGTGTTTTCACTCAAATCATTTTTTAAAAACTACTGAGGCACTGGGAGGTTTAAGAAAATTTGACTTCTGCTATGACACAGAGCTTTAGAGAAATTTACATTTCAGTGATCAAGTTCAGAAACTAATGTCAGGGCAAGTTTCACTTCATCTCTTTTGGCACAATTTTCCTGAAATTCTTGTTCTTGTCACTGTCTATGGCATATCTTCATTAAAGCTGTCATGCACAAAATACCAGAATCACAAATATAAAAGAAAGGAAAAGTTTTGAAGGAGAGAGCAAAATGATCATATTCATCCAGTAGAGACTCTCAGGATGGGAAGAGATGACCTTGCTTATGCAGTTTTGACTCACCCCCTGGTATAGTATGGTCTTTAACCATTGCTGTAAATTGGCTCTGACTTCCCATACCAATTTTTGCCTATCTTCTTTTTGATATTATTGAATTCATCTTTGATTAAAGGAGGCCAAAAAGTAAAACTGAAGGTAGAATATGAATATTATGGGTCAGATATTGATTCACATGAATCAATTTTGCCTGCAGAAGCATGTTTGCCAAATGGTCAGTTCAGGTAATTGTATGCCCAAGTATTATGACAGTTTTGCAGGCAAAAAGACATCTATATTGATCTTCTAGGATTCCCATATTGTATCCACTTTTGAAAATTTGATTCTTTAGTTGCAAAAAAGTCTTTGGAGCCCTTTGAAATTACATCCATCTCAGTTCCCCATGTGCTTACTGATAACGTTCTTGCCTTTCTTTAAGTGTCTACGTGTTTTTTATTATTATTATTTTTTAAATTATGCCTATAAGTTTCTTCAACAACTTCTCTTGTTCTGTGAGTTCACCACAGAAAAACCATAGCCTAAATTCTTTTTCCATCTATATAAACAACGAGAAGTCCTGTAGCACCTTATAGACTATGCTCCAATAAATCTGTTAGTCTATAAGGTGCCACAGGACTTCTCGTTGTTTATGCAGATTCAGACTAACATGGCTACACCTCTGATTCTTTTTCCATCTAGAGTTTCTTTAAGTACAAACAGTATTTTGACTGATCCTCATTTGTGGCCTAGATTCTGCAATCGTTATTATATTGTGTAGTTTCTTTCTTTATCATTGACCTTAGGGGACTATTCAGGGAATGAGGTACATTTGGCAGAATCTAGCCCCAGACCTTCTCAGAAATCTGCATATTGCTAGATTGCTTCATTGGCAGGTTCTGACTTAATCCTGTTCAGATAATATTTAGAATCAAAGCATTTCTTCCTATCCAACCAGAAAAGAAAGCTCAGCAACACTGAGAATGTCGCAAAGTATCTACTGCATGTTCAGTTTCCTCACTGAAGATGCAGGGTGTACAGATTTCTAATCTCTTGGAGCCTAAGTATCTATGGGTAAAGTAAACCTCAACTCTAAATGCGGAGGCTTAGGATATGGGAATATTCACTGAAATATTTGCCTGCCATGCTGCTGTCAGCCTGTAGAACTCCTTGCCATAGAATGTTGTGAAGACTAGGACTTTAACAAGGTTCAGAAAAGAACTGGATAAATTCATGGAGGTCTCCCAATGGCTATTAGTCAGGATCAGCAGGGATGGTGTTCCTAGCCTCTCTTTGTCAGAAGCTGGGAATGAGCAATGGGGGTGGATCACTTGATGACTACTTGTTCTGTTCTTTTTCCCTGGGGGCATCTGGCATTGCCTACTGCCGAAAGACAGGATACTAGGCTCGATGGACATTTGTTCTGACCCAGCATAGCCATTCTTATGTTCTTATACTGTTCAGCCTCCCACTGGCAGCTGTGATTGGCTTTCTGTTCTGCAGCTGCACAATACCAAATTTTCGAGAAGGGCTGGAAGCCATAGAGGAGGAATAATGATGCTTTTGAACAGCCTTTAAGTACTGTGCAGATATCCACTGGGAAAGCACCCAGAGTGATGTTGGCATTATGCACATCAGAAATAATAATAATTAACAATTAATAACAAATCTGCCAATGTTTGAGGGAAGCATGCTATACAGAGTTGTTGCTTCCCTGGCATACTATTCCTCACTACCATCACACACATGCCACTTGCAGACTAGACATCAAGCATTCTATGCATGGAAAAACTTATGGGGATGAGCAGCATGCTGGAAAGCCATCCCACACACACTTCCCACTTTCCTAGCATCCTCATATCTGTGATGACTATAGGTCTATTATAAATGGTTAGGACCAGTAAGTGCAGCATATCAACATGCAGTTATGTGCTAAGTAAGGATGGAAAAGTGTAGCTGTTTAAACAGGTAACCAATAAGCCTATCGATTATCCAAACAGCTACACATGGCTCCCGGTCTGGCTCCCAGAGAGCCAGATGCTGCCCCATGCTGCTGTTTCTGTATCAGAGGCAGCAGTGCGGGGTGGCATGACACAAGAGGAGCCAGCCTATAAGTCAGGTCCTGGTGCACACCGGCTCCCAGGGAGCCAACTGCTGTACCGTGCTGCTACCTCTGTATCAGATACAGAGGAAGCAGCATGGGGTGGTGCATGGCAGGAACCAGCTTAAAAGCTGGTTTCTAGCACACACTGGCTCCTGGGGGCTGGCTCTTGCTGTAATATTTCAGCAGTTACAGGGTTAGGCACTTATCCGCATTGTAACATCCCTAGTGCTGAGCCAAATTCTGTGCTAACTATACCCTGTATTATTTTACTGCCAAAAAAAACCAAAAAAACCAACAACAACAAATGGTCTGGTAGCACTTTATAGACTAACAAAACATGTAGATGGTATCATGAGCTTTCATGGGCACAGCCCACTTCTTCAGGCCATTTGTTGTTTTTTTCTGTAACAGATTAACTCGGCTACCCCCGAAGCTTATTTTACTGCAGTCATTGGTTCTGCATGAAAGTTTGTGTACAAGCTCCCCCTATAGGTGTATTGTCCACAAAATGGTCAGATTTTGGTGGTTACAGTTTTTAATAGTTTCAAAATAGAGCTTGGAGCTGTTTTATCTTTCTTTCTAAAAATGTCTGAGTGATTTTAATGCGTACTGACGGAAGTCACTAATAGCTCTGGCTGTCTCTAAGCATCGAGCAGGCAGGTGATATTAAAGCTTCCCAACACAACTCTAGAAATACAGCCCTTTGATTCCAGTCCTATGTTTTGCCTGAGTACAGCTTGCCAGTCCAAAAATTGGCACAATTCAGCAAGTTGTGGCTGAATGCCCTATGAATTAAGATAAAGCTGCCAAAGGAATTTGGATCTGCAAGGGGTGAATACCAACTGTGCTAACCTGCCAATGACAAAACAATGCCACCATATTTTAAAGGGTGCTATTTTTGTGTGTTTAAAAGGGAAGTATGATATTGTTTTCCTATTTTATTTTAATTTGCATTTTTCGATAAATATGCCAAGAAAAAGCTTTGGATCTAATTCTTCCCTTCTTGTATCTTACATGTGTTTTATACCTGTTCACAGCATGTATTAAACATTACTGGATCAGAATGGTAATGCCGAACCCATTTTTCATAGGCAAATTACACAGATGTCAATGATTACACAAGGTTCAAGACAGGGAAGGATCAGATCTTCCCTGACTGTGTGCATGAAATCCTTAATAATGTTAGCCATTCAGAGAAACAGATTTCTTCAAATGAATTGAGATTATGTTTTCAAAGAAATATTAAAGAAATTTTATCAGAAATGTCTTCAAAGGTCAGAAGTTGCTGGTAACTGCCACTGGTTTTGTTATAAACATAGCAACTCAGGATAATTAAGGTAGCATTCTAGTCTCCAAGGGACATTTTTGCCAGGAGTTTGTTGGCTTTGATGCAAGATTCTTTAGACACAGGGTATATGATATACAACCACTGCAAATTAAGGAAATGTTCATTTTAAATTAACTTTGATAGTTTCTTAAAGAGATCGTTGTTCTAAGTTACACTTCTGTGCAGAAACCCCCTGAGGATCTCTTATTCCATTAAATGTGTTCTGTTATTCCTGCTTTTCTGTGGTCGCTAGAAAACCTTTGCTTGGGGCCAGTTGACTCAGTTCCAAGAGAATCTGTTCCCTTTTGCAGAGATCTTTTGTAGAATGCTTTGGAACAGCAAGAAAGAAAACAAGCAACTTGAAAAATAAAGTGTTAGAATGATGCCAAAGAAGAACTAATCAGCTGCGTATTTAAATGATTTTGCTAAAAAAAGCTTTCTTAGAGCTTATTTAATTAAGCAAACCTTTTAACATTAATTTAGTTAGGGTGTGAAGGCTGGAATCTTAAAAGCCTTCCAATTGAAATGGTGGTCAGGGCTTGTTATTGACAATAGATAATGAATATTTCCTCGTAGTCCTACTCGCTATTTAGAAATTAATTTGAAACTTTAAAAGGAAACTGGATTACTACTGCAGAAACTTTGCTTTCTGTTACTGCAGCTTAGACGAACATTTCATTTCATTATACAAATGCAGAAATTATCCTTAGAAATTAATCATTTGCTGGGGTGCAGCAAACTGGGGCTGTTAGGAAGAGAGTTACAGTTCCCTGACTCTCTGCCCAGCCTCAGCCTAGGGAACACCAGTATACAGCAAATGGGAACTGCCAGAGACTTGGCACACAGGCCACACTTCCTGCTCAATTGACACCAACATGCCATCCCTTGTAAACCTGTAAATACCCACTGCACCAAGGACAAGGAAGGACAGGATCTGAGCTCCCCATCAAAAAAAATTACTAATACCATCATCTCCCTTGACGCTAATTAGTGGCAGTAAGGGATTGGAGTGATGCTGAAAACATGGCCCATAATATTTAGAAATGCTTTATGAAGTTGTAGTCTTGAGGGCTGAGTTTTAAAAAAATTAATTCATACAGTACAGCAAATCAATAGTTATCTTGAAATTGATCTAGGAGCATTTTTACTTGGGACAAATCCTACTGGCCTTACAAAAATATTCCCATTGCAGCAGAGCAGGGGAGAAGGTAGAGGGTGCCAGAAGAAGGGGACAGGCTGGCTCGGGGCCCATGCCATGGGACACCTCCCCTGGTCTAGCAAATTCTGTCATTCAGGACTGCTCAGGTCCTGACTATGCTGGATCAGGGAGGTCCAACCTCTAATCCACCAAGTTCAGTTTATGCCATGTATGACCTAAAGCTGGTGGAAGTCCAGCTTTTCTGATAGCTGTCCTGCTGGCTCTAACACCTTTTGCACTGGAACACTTCACCCTTGGTGTAAGAAGGGGGAAGGAACATGACAAAAGCACATGGCAGGGCAAATTCCAGTATATCAACTTCTTCATTAGTGTACGGTCCCCAAGAGACTTTATGCCAATGGCATGAGTTAAAGATTCAGACTGAAGCTTTAACTTTTACCTGAGATGGATGAAACTGTAACCAGCTTCTCTGAGCGCTTGAAAGTAGTAAAGAATCAAGCCCCAAGCCTGGAACCCCCCCTCCAAGGAGTACATTTTACACATTTTATCTGACTAATGGGTGTACTGCTCCTACAGGAGCCATACTCCCAAGAGGAGAAGCATGGAGGAGCCAACCCATACAAGACTGAGGTTTCCTATCCCAAGAGTGGCAAAGATCTGGAAATTGCACACTTTGCTTCCTTTGTAGATTTCTACATCTCCCTTCTCACTGGAGAATTGGAAGAAAATTCTGAACTTAATGGAGTTTCCTGGATTTTATAATAACTTTCTCTGGAGGATATAATTAGTAATTTATCTGGTAATTTCCACTCTGCTTTTACTATTTTATATTATTCTTTGGAATAAACCTTCTTTGTTCCTTTTTCTCATTTGAATTCCTCACATCAACTGTGATCAATAATTGCCCTCATTCTTTTAATTCCCTCTGAAGCATCTGGCATTGGCCACTCCTGGAAGACAGGACACTGGACTAATAGGACCACTGATCTGACCCAGTATGGGCATTCTTACGCATAGTGTATAAAACTAAATTACAAGCTATCACACACAGGCTAGAAGCATGTGATCTGGATCTTGTGCAAGCAATTTGCAAAGAACCAACCTTAAGAAAGGTGGGTCAAGTTGTGCCTATCTTAGGCTACGGCTACACTGTAGCCTTCTTCCGGAAAAACGTATGCAAATGAAGTGTGGCATGGAATATTGCCACGCTTCATTTGCATAATTAATTAGCAGCCACTTTTGCGCAAGAGGCTTTTGCGCAAAAAAGAGCTGTGTAGATGGCTCCTTTTTGCGCAAAAATCCCCTCTTGCGCAAGAGCCGTTCTTCCTGAAAAAATGAGGAAGAACAGCTCTTGCACAAGAGGGGTTTTTTGCACAAAAGAATGTGGGGAACAGGAAATTAATTCTGAGTGCCCAGAAGTCAGTAATATGACTTGATGCTGGAGCCAGCAGAGGACCTTTGTGATATATTGCCTTGCATGTTGTCCAGGATGGACCATCAAGGAATATTTCAGATTATCTTTTGAGATCCTGAACTTTCTAGACAAAGACATTACTCCGTTTCAGCAAATACTGTTTCTAATCACTGAAAGAGACAAGGTAACAGCAGCAGAAAAGACAGCATTTCTGGGTTATTAAAGAGGAACATGAGGTTTATTATGCATGGAAAACACACTGAGAAAACAACAGAGGAATAAGAACAAATCATTAATCAAATCAGGTCTTTTACAGATGTAAAAAAACAAATTATGAACTTATGCAGCTAGAGTAAACTCTTCAGAGCAAGTGCCATGTCTTCTCTTATGTTTGGTAATCATCTAGCAGGTTTTGGGCATTATCCTAAGCTAAATAGTATATAATTACTAATAACAATAATACACACACAGACTTCTCTTTTGAAGTGTCAAGGATATGATCCTGAAACAGAATGATACAATCTTTGACTATATCTTAGAAATTGTAAGGTCAATATCAGAGGCATATATATGACCTTCAGTTTTTTCTTCTTGTTGCCAATAATAAAAGTCCAAGGCAACTACATTTCTTAGAGTTGGATGCTTGCTCAAATATGAATTATGTGTAAAGCACGAATACCATTCCTTCTTTTAAAAGGTTTTAATAATACTGACGTGATATAGTAGCAAAAACATATAATGTAACCTTTTAAAGTTTAATGATACTTAACAATATATGAGAATCGATATTGTAATTATCTGTGAATGATTATTAATGTAGCTTTGCATCAGCTGTGGAGATTTGCTCTCATTATATTTTATATTATCCCTATCAACAATATAGCCATTTCATAAATATTAAACATACTCAATTCCCTCCTTGGCTTTATTTTATAATGATGAAACTGGAGTCGGCACTGACATGTACATTTCAAGGCAAGTTATGATACAAAACAGCAAACATTAAATGGAACAAAGCTACTGAAAATACATTTGTGATTGAATTTTGTGAACTGAATTTTTTGAAACTGTTTCCTTACACAGAATAGCATTTGTAATTGACTAGTAATGCTGCAAAGTGTATCTATAAGCTTTTTAATGTATGCACCCAACCTCACTACTTTTATCTTGGATCAACTGACTATGGATGCAAGGCTGGTAAAGTTAGTGTATATGGATTAAAAGATGAAGTAATAAAAGAGATCTTACAGGATGTAACAATATTTTAAAACCATATATTTAGTAGCAAAGTTTCACTCAGCCAGAATGATAAAGATGTACGTGCAGCTGCAGCTTGCAACAGTTTATATCTGGCCTTGTGTCTAAAGAATGAAACCAGGATATGAATATATCAATGTTCTTTACTATTGCTGTGAGTTTTGAGACAACTAACATAGGGGTAGGGTTGGGATCTAACAGGCTTAGAAAGATGATTAAGCTTTCGGCTAGCAACTAAGCATTATATTTTGGCATATAAATGGCACATGCAATTTCTACACATGACATTGTTGGCAAACCAACACTAGAAATGAAAGGTACCTTTTGCCTGCCTTTCAACCAGGTGACTCATGCCATAATACTGTGTCCTTTACAAAGCTGTACATTCCATTTTAAGAAAATCAAAGAGTCCACATTTTTTCCAGAGTGACAAAGTTGGGTGGACTCAGACTTTCCCATCAAGAATCAAGATGTTACAGATTTTAATATACATGAAACAGTGATGCCTGATGCCACAGACAATTATTGTTATTAGCAGTGTTTTACTAAATGTTGGTCAACCCCAAGTAAAGTTATAATAATAGTAACTGTCAAAGAACTGTACATGATTCTGCAATCATGAAAAGGGGTAAACTGTGAGAATTTGTCACATTAAGAAGATGTAACAAATAAAAATATAGCTTGTAAAGTGTCAAGCTAGTCCCAAATGTTTACTATTTTGAGTTATTCTCAACGGAACAGTGGACAGCATAGGAATAACATTTAGTAACATGTGTCCTTCTACAAAACAATTTCAAAAACTGGTTACAAAGGGACACAGCTGACATTTGAAAATTCAACACTATCACTTTAGGACTGAATAAGGATCTCAAATGGTTAATGCATTACAAAGGCAATTTCCCCTCCCTGGATATTCACATCTCCACAACAAATGCTGTGAATGATCCACTTTCACCCTGACTTGATTAGCTTCATTAACATAAGCAATTTCTCCCTCATATATACTCCCTTACATGCTTCTGTAACTTCCACTCTAATTCATCTGATGAACTGGATTTTATCCACAAAAGCTTATGCTCTATGAAATGTTAGTCTGTGAGACCTTGTCTACACTAAAGGGGAAAGTCAACTTAAGATACCCAACTCCAGCTACATTAATTATGTACCTGGAGTCCAAGTATCTTAAGAACATAAGAACATAAGAATGGCCATACTGGGTCAGACCAAAGGTCCATCGAGCCCAGCATCCCATCTGCCGACGGTGGCCAATGCCAGGTGCCCCAGAGAAGGAGAACAGAAGACAATGATCAAGTGATTTATCTCCTGCCATCCATCTCCTGCCCTTGTTATGAAGGCTAGGGCACCATACTTTATCCCTGGCTAATAGCCATTTATGGACCTAACCTGCAAAAATTTATCAAGCTCTTTTTTAAACCCTAATAGAGTCCTGGCCTTCACAGCCTCCTCGGGCAAGGAGTTCCACAGGTTGACTGTGCGCTGTGTGAAGAAAAATTTCCTTTTATTAGTTTTGAACCTACTACCCATCAATTTCATTTGGTGTCCCCTAGTTCTTGTATTATGGGAAAAGGTAAATAATTTTTCTATAATCACTTTCTCCACACCATTCATGATTTTATATACCTCTATCATATCGCCCCTCAATCGCCTTTTTTCCAAACTGAAAAGTCCCAGTCTCTCTAGCCTCTCCCCATATGGGACCCTTTCCAAGCCCCTAATCATCTTAGTCGCCCTTTTCTGAACCTTTTCTAATGCCAATATATCTTTTTTGAGGTGAGGAGACCACATCTGCACGCAGTACTCGAGATGTGGGCGTACCATAGTTTTATATAGGGGAAGTATGATATCTTTTGTCTTATTATCTATCCCTTTTTTAATAATTCCTAACATCCTATTTGCCTTACTAACTGCCGCTGCACACTGCGTGGATGTCTTCATAGAACTATCCACTATAACTCCAAGATCCCTTTCCTGATCTGTCGTAGCTAAATTTGACCCCATCATGTAGTACGTGTAATTTGGGTTATTTTTTCCAACATGCATTACCTTACACTTACCCACATTAAATTTCATTTGCCATTTTGCTGCCCAATCACTCAGTTTGCTGAGATCTTTTTGTAGTTCTTCACAATCCCTTTTGCTTTTGACTGTCCTGAACAACTTTGTGTCATCTGCAAACTTGGCCACCTCACTGCTTACCTCATTTTCTAGATCATTGATGAACAAGTTGAACAGGATTGGTCCCAGTACTGACCCCTGGGGAACACCACTAGTTACCCTCCTCCATTGTGAAAATTTACCATTTATTCCCACCCTTTGTTTTCTGTCTTTTAACCAATTCTTGATCCATGAAAGGACCTTTCCTCCTATCCCATGACCACCTAATTTACGTAAAAGCCTTTGGTGTGGGACCGTGTCAAAGGCTTTCTGGAAATCTAGGTATATTATATCCACTGGGTGCCCCTTGTCCGCATGTTTATTAACCCCTTCAAAGAATTCTAACAGATTAGTTAGACACGACTTCCCTCTGCAGAAACCATGCTGACTTTTGCCCAACAATTCGTGCTCTTCTATGTGCCTTGCAATTTTACTCTTTACTAGTGTTTCTACTAATTTGCCTGGTACTGATGTTAAACTTATCGGTCTATAATTGCCAGGATCTCCTCTAGAGCCTTTTTTAAATATTGGTGTTATATTGGCCATCTTCCAGTCATTTGGTACCAAAGTGGATTTAAAGGATAGGTTACAAACCACTGTTAATAACTCCGCAATTTCACATTTGAGTTCTTTCAGAACCCTTGGGTGAATGCCGTCTGGTCCCGGAGACTTGTTACTATTCAGCTTATCAATTAATTCCATAACCTCCTCTAATGTCACTTCAATCTGAGTGAGTTCCTCAGATTTGTCACCTAAAAAGGCTGGCTCAGATTTAGGAACCTCTGTAACATCCTCAGCCGTGAAGACTGAAGCAAAGAAATCATTTAATCGCTCCGCAATGGCACTGTCTTCCTTGATCGCTCCTTTTATATCTTTATCATCCAAGGGCCCCACTGCTTTTTTAGCGGGCTTCCTGCTTCTAATGTATTTAAAAAACATTTTACGATCATTTTTTGAATTTTTGGCTAGCTGTTCCTCAAACTCTTTTTTGGCTTTTCTTACTACATTATGACACTTAATTTGGGAGTGTTTATGTTCCTTTCTATTTTCCTCACTAGGATTTGACTTCCACTTCTTAAAAGCTGCCCTTTTCTCTCTCACTGCCTTTTTAACATGGCTGTTTAGCCATGGTGGTTCTTTGTTAGGTCTCTCACTGTGTTTTTTTATTTGGGGTATACATTTAAGTTGGGCCTCTAGTATGGTGTCTTTAAACAGTTCCCATGCAGCTTCCAGGGATTTTAGTTTAATTACTCTCCCTTTTAGTTTCTGTTTAACTAGCTTCCTCATTTTAGTGTAATTCCCCTTTTTGAAATTAAATGCCAGAGTGTTTGACCGCTGCGGTGTTCTTCCCAACACAGGAATATTAAAAGTTATTATATTGTGGTCACTATTTCCAAGCGGTCCAGTAACAGTTACCTCTTGGACCAGATCCTGCGTTCCAGTCAAGACTAGGTCGAGAATCGACTCTCCCCTTGTGGGTTCCTGTACTAGCTGCTCCAAGAAGCAGTCATTTAAGGCATCAAGAAATTTAATCTCTGAATCCCGTCCTGAGGTGACATGCACCCAATCAATATGGGGATAATTGAAATCTCCTATTATTACTGTGTTTTTTATTTTGGTAGCCTCTCTAATCTCCCTTATCATTTCAGCATCACTATCACTGTCCTGGTTAGGTGGTCGGTAATATATTCCTAATGCCATATTCATATTAGAGGAATGAATTGTTATCCATAATGATTCTATGGAACATTTTGATTCTTTTAGGATTTTTACTTCATTTGATTCTATATTATCCTTCACATATAGTACCACTCCGCCACCCGCACGACCTGTTCTGTCTTTCCGATATAATTTATATCCCGGTATGATAGTGTCCCACTGATTGTCCTCATTCCACCATGTTTCTGAGATGCCTATTATGTCAACTTCCTCCTTTGATATGAGGTACTCCAGTTCACCCATCTTATTAGACAGACTCCTAGCATTAGTGTAAAAGCATGTTAGAAAACTACCACTATTTATATGTCCGCCTTTCACAGACACGTTGGATTTTTTTATGCACGATTGTTTCACATCTGATCTTGCCCATATATTATTTCCCACGTTCCCTATCTGACTAACTTCTAAGGAATCCCTACCTATGGAGCCTCGTGTAAGAGAAGTCTCCGTCCGATCCAGGTGCTCCCCCGCACCAATCGGCTTTCCCCCACCGCTTAGTTTAAAAACTGCTCTACGACCTTTTTAATGTTTAATGCCAGCAGTCTGGATCCACCTTGATTTAGGTGGAGCCCATCATTCCTGTATAGGCTCCCCCTACCCCAAAAGTGTCCCCAGTTCCTAATAAATCTAAACCCCTCTTCCCTGCACCATCGTCTCATCCACGCATTGAGACTCTGAAGTTCTGCCTGTCTATCTGGCCCTGCGCGTGGAACTGGAAGCATTTCAGAGAATGCCACCAAAGATGTTCTGGATTTCAGTCTCTTTCCTAGTAACCTAAATTTGGCCTCCAGAACATCTCTTCTACCCTTCCCTATGTCATTGATACAAACATGTACCACGACGACCAGCTCCTCCCCAGCACTGCCCATAAGTCTGTCTAGATGCCTCGAGAGATCCGCAACCTTCGCACCAGGCAGGCAAGTAACCATACGGTTCTCCCGGTCATCACAAACCCAACTATCTATATTTCTAATGATCGAATCCCCCACTACTAAAACCTGCTTCTTCCTAACAGCTGGAGCTCCCTCCCCCGGAGAAGTATCCTCGGCACGAGAGGATACAACATCACCCTCTGGAAGGAGGGTCCCAACTATGGGATGGTTTCCCTCTGCTCCCATTGACTGCTCTCCTTCCCTGAGCCTTTCATCCTCCGTAACAGCATCAGGACTGTCAGATTGGAGGTGGGACAGCCCTACTATGTCCCAGAAAGTCTCATCCTCTGCCTTCCTTAGCTCCTCCAGTTCAGCCACCCTGGCCTCCAAAGCACGCACTCGGTCTCTGAGGGCCAGGAGCTCCTTGCATCGAGCGCACACATACGCCACCCACCCACAGGGTAGGTAGTCATACATACTGCACTCGACACAATAAACAGGATAGCCCCCACTCTGCTGCTGGGCTTCTGCCTCCATTTCCTACTCTAATTATATATGAGGGTTAATTAAATGTTTCAGATAGAGGTTGTTATAAAGGATTTAGTTTAAGGGCAATAGAAGTCACTGGCTCCCCCCAAGCTCCCCCTCTAAACTCCCTCCTGTTAGCACTCACCCTGTTCGCGAGCACCCGGTCGCAAGGCTCCCTGGTCGCTTACCAGCAGGGTTTAAGTGCTCGGCCTCCCTGATAGCTCCTCCCTCTGCCTACAGCTCAGCCAATCAGCACACGGTGTTTCAATTCAAACCTAATCAGCTTCCAACTGCCTGCCTGCCTGCCTGAGCACACGGCCTTTCAAACAAACAAACAAACACACTCAGCTCAGCACTCCAAACGCTCCAAACAAACAAACAAACTCCAAACAAACACACACAAGCCCAAAACCTCCAAATATAAGCAGCCACTTACCCCAAGGTGCTTTAGTTTGCTCCTTCCTTCTCCTCCTCCAGGAGAGCCTCTCAAAACTCCCTCCTGTTAGCACTCACCCTGTTCACGAGCACCCGGTCGCAAAGCTCCCTGGTCGCTTACCAGCAGGGTTTAAGTGCTCGGCCTCCCTGATAGCTCCTCCCTCTGCCTACAGCTCAGCCAATCAGCACACGGTGTTTCAATTCAAACCTAATCAGCTTCCAACTGCCTGCCTGAGCACACGGCCCCAAGGTGCTTTAGTTTGCTCCTTCCTTCTCCTCCTCCAGGAGAGCCTCTCAAAACTCCCTCCTGTTAGCACTCACCCTGTTCGCGAGCACCCGGTCTTAAATCACATTTTGGCACCATCTATACAGTGGGAGGTCAACAGGAGCACATGCTCCTCATGAGAAGCAGGACTACGGCACCAATGGGAGCGCCCACTCAGTTCAAATTAGAGGGTCTTCACAAGACCTGCTAATTCAAACCCCAGAAGATCAAAACTGAGGCGGCGTCAATCTTCTCCATAGTGTAGACAAGCCCTAAGATGCCACAGGACTCCTCATTGTTTTTGCAGATATAGACTATCACAACTATCCCTTTGAGACTTTAATATTAGCTCTCGTCTGCTAGTAAGTAAGTGTTTCCCATGTATAATATGACAATACATCAGAAGTGCCATGAACAACAACAAGAGGAGTCTTGTTCTTTACTATGCCTTTCCAATTTTGTAGTTGTATGGACTGAAACTACACTACAATACAATGTTACTGCAATCATCTCTTCAATTGTGAGAACAATTTTTGTTTTATTAATGAGACATTCAATCTTTTAATTAAACTGCATTATAAACTGTAAAATTTATGCTAAATAGATTTTTAAGAACAGAATTTTTAATACCATAATTTTAATTACCATGAAATTAAATAAATCAGTGATAATTAACTATGGCTCTGGCTCTGTCAAATACCTTTTTACATTGTTAAATATTTTATTAAAATATGCCAAATTTATCTGAAAATTAAAAGCATGCTAAAGACAAATGATTATATATCAAATGGAGAAAAATATTTTAAGATTGCACAATAAAGAAAGTAAAAGTCAGCCAAAAAAAGGACCTTTCTTGCACATTCTGAAGTTTTTAATGATAGCGATCACACGGGGTCTCTATCACACAAAGCCTAACTAGATAAAAAGGACCAATTAACCCTGTGACAGGCTGTACCTGGAGAAGCATCAGGACTGATAATGCCCAGTGACTGTTGACGCCCAATTGTGGGAGGAGCTGGGACACGCATAAAGAGAAGACAGCACTGTAGCCATTCCCCAGAGAGGATGGGAGTTGGCAAGAGATGAGGGGGTCTAAGCGGAGAGTAAGCTCTGTGATCCTCACTTGGACTATAGACTAGCCAGAATCCAAAAGTAGGTGAAGTAGCTGCAGGGATCGGGAGAAGCTCATGTGGTACCATACGCAGCAATAAGGTAAAATAAAGAGGAGACTAAGGAAGGAGCCCTGGGTTTTGGAATTATGCAGACCACGGTTGCTAGTCACAGGGTTGCTGGGCTGAACTCGGATAGTGGGTAGGCCTGGATTCATCTACCAGGCACTGGGGAAGTGGCACAGTCTCAGCAGTGGAGCTGAAGACTGCTTGAGACAATTAGTCCAGAGAGACTTTGATACCCCAGAAGGGGAAAACTATAGTGACCTGGCCAGAGGACCAAACCATGAGGAGAGAGCGCCCCACATAATGAAGAATCAGTAACATGATTGCAGAGGCAGACAACAGGTAAGCAACCAATCTATGGTGAACCAGACTAGCTGAGAGTTAATCCATAGATGAGCCAAAGGAGATGACCTAGCAATGAGTAGCAAACCCTGTCACAGGCAGACCCTCAGCTGGCATAAATTGTCACAGCTCAGTTTGGGCACATCTAGACTACGTTTTAATTTCAAAAGAGGATATGCAAATTCTGTGGGTCTTTCGAAAGTGAAAGTAGTCTGGATGCAGTTTTTTCGGGGGAAAAAAACCTTTTTCGAAAAACACATAAACCTTTTTTTAGGAAGAGCGGTTTTTTGAAAAAGGGTTTTTTTTTTCCCAAAAAACTGCATCCAGACTACTTTCACTTTCAAAAGACCTGCTTTTGAAAAAGCAATCGGAAGAAGATATGCAAATTCCCATGGAATTTGCATATCCTCTTTTGAAATTAAAACGTAGTCTAGACATGCCCTTTAAGTCTACGGAAACCCATATGGTTTCAATTCAAATTCCACTGACTTCAATGAGATTTGAAACCAGCCCTAAATGAATGTGATAACCTCTTCAAAAAACAACACCCATAATATTGTTCTCACTTATTTCCCAAGGAAAGCATAGCTGACAAGAAACATTTTAAATTCAAGAAAAAATCCATGGAGCCTACTGGAGCAATTTTTGGTACACAGCACTGACTTCATACCGAGGACACACTCCTGTAATTCTCCCTCCATCCTCAAAGGCCTCAAAGATTTACATCTGTGTTTAACTGTATGTATTGCGATTCATGCCATTAATGTCAACGGCATTCACTGTGTCTAGCTAATTATATGGGTAAATCTCTGAGACTAGTGGCCTTACGGTTGGATTGGGGGCAAATCCTCAGTGAATTGCCCTCAGTGAATTGTCATAGTTCTTCCCTCACTCCCACCTCCGGTCCCTCCTTATCAATACAATGTCACCATGGTGCATTGAGCACCAATTTTATAAACCACCATTAAAGACCATACTTCTGCTTTTAACATTAAAATGTAAGTTAAGCAAGATAGTTACGCTTTAATGACATATTTATCCTACTTCCCCTACGCCACAATAAACTGAGGAGATCTTTTCAGATTCTAAGCACAATAAACTGAGATCTTTTCAGATTCTAAATGTGATAGATATGACAATATCTGGCAGTATCCCAGTGTTATTCCTTACTAAGTGTTATTCCCTACTTAATTAAACAAAATACAAATGTTCATTTGGTATTGAAGGGGCTGTATGTAATTCCATGGGGAGAAAAGGACCACAGTCCTCTAAGAACTTAGAGCAGTTTGGGGTGGTTAGACAAATTCACTCAGATTATGACCCCTCCAGGAGAGGCTGATCTATAACTGATTCAAACTCATTTTTCCAGGGACAAAAAAAAAAGGATTTTTAATGTAAATAGCCTAAGTTAAAAGTGATTCAGGACGTTCATTCTGATCCATGCAAACAGGCTAGACTCTCCATCCAAGGAAAGGGCACTAATTGTTAGGGAAGAGCAGGAAGGATTGACTCCTACCAGAGCTCCCACTGGACTTAGGGAGTGATCTCTGCTAAGCTTATTAGCAGTTGTGAAGGTTCTTTATTGTTTTTATGTTTTCTCAGCAATGCTTTTACCTTCAGAATAAGTATGGTTGCTTAGAAATAGCTATGGGGTAACTTACCTGTGGATAACTACACTGTGGACACCTGTTGAAGAATAAGCAAAGCACAGATACAGTCCTTTTTATGCAGATCTGACTTGCTGGAGAGAACAAAGTAGACAGGGAATTACCTGGAAAAACCATGATAAGTAGGGAGAGGTCTCTGACCAAGATAGGTGACAACCAAGGTGCTGGCAGCCTGAGAATGGGTACCCTAGCTGTATCACAGGGGTGAGAGAATTGAATACAAGTGCAGTTACTCTGCACTGCGACAATAATTAATTCCCTTGAAAATGCTTACTGATATTTAGAAAATTTCATAACATCTTATTATAAATCACGATAATATAGCTCTACTAAAATATGAATTGTAAACTAGTTACATTGTATATTAATGATCAACAGAAAGTGGTTAACACAAATTCAGAACTAATTAAACAGTGGGTTATAATGACTGCTTGAATCCATGTAGGAGATCAATGAAGTGTGCATTCACTTACTGTAATTTTAGATTGGAAGCTTTTGCTTCCAACATGGGAGGCTTGGAGTCCTCATATTCAATTCTGTAACCACAATTATATTAACAAAAATCCCCTCAGCAACCTGCAAATGCTTTGAAATCCCACTGTATGTGCATAATTTAAACTGAAGTCAGGAGCTGGAAATGAATTTATAGTAGTTTAAAAAATGGTCTCTAGGTAGTTGTGACAATGCAGATTGTAGTATTAACCTCAGTCAGAAACTACATGCAATAAAAAATACTGTGCTCCTTTGGTGATGGTCAGGCCCACCGATCTGGGAGGCAAATGGAGCAATTGCCCAGGGGCCCGGGTGATTTAAAAGGGCCTAGGGACCTCTGGCCACTGATGACAGCACAGCAGGACCAAGGCAGGCTTCCTGCCTACTCTTGCTCCATGCTATTCCCAGAAGTGAATGGCACATTCCTGCAGCCACTTGGAGCAAGGGTTGTCTCCACGTGCTTCCTTTGCCCATGAGTGCTGACTCCGCATATCCCACTGGCTAGAAACTGTGGCCAATAGGAACTGTGGAGGTGGTGCCTGCAGACAGTGGCACAAGGAGACCCTCTGCCTCCCCACCTATGATCCACTACCAGAGGGATGTGTCAGTTAGTTTTGGGAAGCCAGTTAAGTACCAACACATTGGCCCCCTCCTACACCTCTAGTCTCTGCCCCAGCCCTGAGACAGCACTCCACACCCCTCTCAGAGCCCACTCTCACTTCCGCACCCAAGCTCTCTCCCAGAGACCATACGCCACACCTCAGTCCAAAACTACAAGCCAGAGGATCAGGGACAGCAAGCAACACAAGGAGGGTGGATGGAGTGAGCAAGGGGATGGAGCCATAGAGAAGGGACAGGACATGGGTGTGGCCTCAGGGAAGGGGCAGGACAGTGGCAGGTCAAGGGTCTTTGGGTATGCATGATTAAACAGTTGGCAACTCTACCAGGTGGACATGTGGAAAAGCAGCTGTGCCAGAAGAGCATGCCCAGCAGCACAGCTGGCAGCATCAGCTAACTCAGGCACAGCACTGCCCAAAATGTCAGGCAGACTGCATCCGCACAGGCTTGTGCATTCTTGGGGGCCCATTGACTGTTCTGCCCTGATTCCCAGAATTGCTGTCAATGGGCCTGGTGGTGGCAGTTGCAGACTTCTCTTGGAAGAGGATAAATTTGTCTTGCTGGATGAATGCTATAAAACGAGAATTTATGCACTCATTTTTGCCAACAATCAAAATACAGTAAAGAGCCGGGTCCCATACACCAAGACTGCCTTAACTGTAGAAGATTTTTTTTTCCATAGGACTCTTGAAGCATCAGTTAATCTAGATTATTTGAAATATCTGATCTTTAGAAATAGTTTTAAACTGCTTTCCAGCTAGGTTGTATAAGCCCCAGTAAAATGTTTTCTTACCTAATAACACTAATGACTATGGCCTAAATTTAAATTTCTAAATTGAGTAGAAATACTGCAAACACATGCATAACTTTAAGCGCATGAGCAGTCTCACTGAAGTCAAAGAGACTACTCACGTGATTAAAAGTTAAGCACAGACATAAAAGGTTGCAGAATGGGAGGCTCTGGAAATTGTTATTATTGCTGCATTCCCCCCTCCCAATTGTACCTCTTCAGTGAAGTATTTGGAATTTTTCTTTGTTACTTTAAAATTACCTGCTTTTTTCTATGGATTTAACTCTTACAACAGTAGAGTTTTATAGCTGAGTATCAGAAACAGCTGGTACTATCAATGACTTCTGTGCATGCCAAAGATGAAAAAGATTATAAAAAATGCACTAGAAGAATGATGACAAATGAGAAATCACCCAAATCTGTAGAGACCTTTTGGGCCCTATAAAACCCATCATCTGTACTTAGCTCCAAATCAGCAGATTATCAGCTATATACAGCAATGCAGCACAAAAATCTTCTCATTAAAGTACTTCACTCTTTTTCTGATCAATTTTCATTTACTTGATTTAAATTGATAGATAAGCATGTCCTCTCTTTAAACTCACTTGTCTTCCCTTTTAGTTCATACATTTGGCATTATTTGAAGGCTTATTTGGTTTTACTGTTTATCAGTAGTGTAAACTTTTAATTTGTGATTATATATGAACAAAATAGGAAAATATAAGCTAATGCAGCCCCAGCCTCACATCCGTCCCATCCATTGCAAAGCCTTGCCTGACTTGTTCTTATTCCTTCCTAACATCACTTCCCCACCGTCAACCATGCTGTAGAATCTCTTCCAATTCAGCAAAGTCCACAACCCATCCCCCCATACTAACTGCACAGTCCCCTCACCCAACCACAGGACTCTTCTGCACCTTGAACCTATGCTAGCAGTTTCACTCTCCTCATTCTTCCCTAACTCTGGCCCCCCTCATCAACAATTCCAGTGCACTTTCACCAAGCTAACTACTGATACCCCTGAATTGATCAACACCTCCTGTTATCCACCTCAACAGGAATCATGTCTCTAAACTAACTATATATTATTGGTGCTTAATGACCTTCCATTTACAAAAGTAGCAACCTTTTTCCCTGCTCTAATATGTAGTCTCTTCATGATGCCTGCATGCTTATTTCCTATTATAAACAATTAGATTTATGCATAAGCAAAAATATTGCAGAAACATGTCAGGATTTAATGATCATTTGAAGTAAAGATTTTTGTTGCAAATGTGTTTTTTAAACATAAAAGTAATTCATTTGCCAAAGAAGTGTTTTATTTATTGCTTAGGCATTTTAAATAAATATAGGCAACTGCTGAAAATACTTGGAAATCCTAACTCACAATTGCCAATATCAAGCAATTGATATATGTGTTAATCCTGGAGTCACTGGTGGCCACAGTAATACTTTCTCTGGGAGCAAGCGAGTGGTTCCTAGCATCTTAGGGTATGTCTACACTAGCCCCCTAGTTCGAACTAGGGTGGCTAATGTAGGCATTCGAACTTGCAAATGAAGCCCGGGATTTAAATATCCCGGGCTTAATTTGCATGTTCCCGGGCGGGCGCCATTTTTAAACACCCCGTAGTTCGAACTGACTGCCCGCAGCTACGTGCGGCAGTCAGAAGTTAATCCGAACTAAGGACTTAGTTCAGATTAACTTCTGACTGCCGTGTGTAGCCGTGGGCAGTCAGTTCGAACTACGGGGCGTTTCAAAATGGTGCCCGCCCGGGAAAATGCAAATGAAGCCCGGGATATTTAAATCCCGGGCTTCATTTGCAAGTTCGAATGCCTACATTAGCCACCCTAGTTTGAACTAGGGTGGCAGTGTAGACATACCCTTAGAGACTAACAAATATATAAATATATATATTTATTTCGTGGGTACAACCCACTTCTTCAGATGAGCGGAGCAAAAGCAAAAAAAGCAAAAACTTTATATAGTTAGTCCTTGGGTTTTTTTAAAGTGTATATACTATAATTCACTCCATTAATATGCCTGGTATTGAGTAAACATAATTTGTGGTGCACTTCCTACTACTTCGTATCAGACCCTATTCATTATAACGCAAAGGTACGTATTTAACTTTAACTGCTAGCAGGTAATTTTAAAGTAACAAAGAAAAATTCCAAATACTTCACCTAAGGGGAAATGCTTTAATAATAACAATAAAACAAACCTGAGAGTTTCTCCATTTTTTGTTTGTTTGCATCAGAAATGCATCAAAGAAAAAGAAAAAACTTACACCATTAGCTGGCAGATCAGCCCTCTGAAAATATTTTCACAGTAAATAAAACAGTAATCTTATAGTACCATCTGTGGAAGAATTGGAGATAGACCCCATGTCTCCTGAACCTTACAATATGCTTTAGCTATTAGACCACGTTTCCTTTATTCTGTCAATTTCTGATACACTTTTTACTTGTTTAAGAGCAAGTTGCATTTGAGGCTATTTGGCTGTTTTTAAAATGTCAATCTGTCACTATCTTATATTTGTAGATGGAATTTTGTCATGTAGTCACACTGAAAATTGAAAACTTAATTTTCAAAATGGCATAATCTTAGGTTGGATGGTTGTCCACTAAAGTTGTCATTTGTATATACAGTGACAGTAATTGCACTTCTGCATAAGCCACACAGTTTTCCACAGGACCTCAGATTTTGCTCTTTTGAAAAGAGGCCTTGAAAGTTATTGACGACTTTGTTATTTACTGCTAGATTTCTACCAGAGCTGGGATTTCTGTCTTCCGAAAAATTTGACTTTTCGCTGAAAAAAACATAGTTATCAGTTTTCATGTTCTTGGGGATGTAAAAAACACATTTTTCCACAGAAAAAGACTTTTCATGCAAAATATCAGGTGGGGTTTTTTTTATTTTGTTTTGTTTTGTTTTGTTTTGTTTTGTATTAGGAGGCCTCAATACAATGATTATCCAGAATGTCAGCATCCTTTGATTACTGTTTGACAACTTCTTTTGTATATGTCCCAAGACAAAATGTTCATCTTTCAGCCATCTAACTGCTACATCAAGTGTAGCAAGGTATTGTAGCCCACTCTCCAATTTTATGATTGTTCAGTCCTCCACCATTCATTTAACCATCTGTAGTGCTGCCTCTCAGTCCCACTGAAGAGTGAGTTAAGCCAAATTATTGCACTAGACAGCCACTCTGGCTGTTCCAGTCTGCAGCATGGGACTATGCTGAACAGGCTGCTAACTGATGTAAGTTAGGGGTTCTGAAATTCATCAGCATACCTGTCTCTAGCCCTTGATCCTGATAAGCCATTGTTCATCATCCGAGATTAGCATCAGGATGGCAGCACTGGACATGAGTGCATGAATGGTTATTATTAAAGGATATTGCAAAGTCAGTCATAACAAGTCTGCAAATGTGAATGTTTTCTTCTGGAGCCAGGCAGGTGGTCTTATGGGAAGTGTGCCTTGTTTATTACACCCACTGGAAGCACTATCAGCCTGATATATAGCAGGTTTTCATCCATCCTAGCCCCTCCTGCTGTTTTAAGAATAATGGCATCTCATCAACGTTTTGAGGAAGCTATATGAGCCAGTACATAATAATTAGATGTTAATATGTGGCTAAAGCACACACTAAAAATATTAATAGCTTTGTTCAGCTCCAAATCAATGAGATGTGTATACTGACTCCCGCTTCACCATTACCACCACCCCAGACTGCTTCACAGACTTAGGTTTATCAAACATTTGCCTCTACTCCTCAGCTTTTCTCCTGCTAGCTTCTGGATTAAAGTAGTGTGGCAAGTGATCTTTAGGGGACATTTCTTCTGCCTTCTCATGGCATCTTCCATGAGCAGCATGAAGTAGACCAAACAGATAAAATATTGTATACAGGTTCACATTCTAAGGCTACTGTTTTGACCAACATGTACAGCTTTATGGAACATGTTATTTTAATACACAATAAAGATGTAAACGAGTAGTCAACTAGTCGTCTACCCAATAAGCAGGAGCTTATTGGGTAGCACTATCGACCACTAGCTCATTTCCCCCTCCTCCCTCCCACTGCTGCTCTGCACTATTAAAAGGACAGAGAAGCCGGTGCAAAAGGACACTGGCTGAATCCCTGGTCCCAGGTCTCAGCACAACCCTTCCTCTCCCGCCCCACACCACTGCCACTCTGCATTTTTAAAGGGACAGGAAAGCTGGTGCAAGTGCTGAGGCGTGGGACCAGGGATTTAGTCAGCATCCTCTCATGCTGGCTTCCCATCCCCTAAAGGCTACATCTAGTCTACAGGTTTCTTGCGCAAGAAGCTTTTTTCAGAAGAGATCTTCCAAAAAACTTCTTGCGCAAGAGTGTCCACACTGCAAAAGCACATTGAAAAAGCAATGCACTTTTTCAAAAGATAGTGTCCAGACTGCCTGGACGTTATCTTGCATGTAAGCAGTGCTTGCTATGGACAGAATAGCTACCAGGTCACCTGTGCTTTTTCCTCTTCCCTCTTCTTCCAAAAAAACTCCCTCTTCCCCGTCCACACACACCTTTTTGTGAAAGAGCTCTTTTGCAAAAATGCTTCTTCCTCCTACAATGAGGAATACCAATTGCACAAAAACCCCTCTGTTCTTTCGATTTACTGTCGAAAGAACGCGCTTGCAGTGTGGACATAACTCAAGTTTTGTCGGAAAAACAGCCGTTTTTCCGACAAAACTCTGTAGTCTGGACATAGCCTAATAGTGCAGAATGGCAGCGGGAAGTTGTGCTGAGACCCAGTGCAAGTGCTGAAACTTCCCTTCCTTATTGATTAATAGAGTAGTCAATGGAAATTCCATCAATTTCAAAAGAATGATCCTCTTTCTAAATATCCAGTGTCCCAAATGAAACACAAGCTAAACTGAATCTTCAATGCACCTATCACAAAAATGTCTTATCAGCGTTGTCCAGAATAACAATTGTAAAATATACAAGTTATGAACAAATAAATGTATCGCAAACACAATTTTTTCAATACATTGAAGTTCCTTTATAATCACCACTATATAGAGTCCAAAACTTGGCCTTTATAACACTGACCACTTACTAAAGTAAAACAAAATACATCCTTCATATTAGTATTGCCAAATCACTTGCACTTACACATTCCTGATATTTTCCCATTTTAATTATAAAAAACTAACTCCTAACTTGTTGGATTCCTAATCTTGGCAAGTAGCAATGCTAACTGCAGGTTGCTTAGAAAATCCTTTTTCTTTACTAAAATGTTGTCTAGAGACTTAAGCACTGTCTTTTTTCCATGTCAGAGTTCATGCAAGGCTTTTCATGTTGATAAGAGTTCTTTCTGAAACAGCTTTGGTATGGTTTGGCAGCATCAGCAAAGTGACATTTCAAGAGATCAGAAAGAGCAAATGAATAATTGCTCAAATTAGAACACTTCTGAATAATACTTTGCTTTCAACAAATAATCTTTAATATATTTTAAAGAAATTTTCAATTTAAAGTATGTAGTAGCTATGAAACTACTCCCTGCCTTTTTGCATCATGGAACAATAGAAGAGGGATGACTTCAGAGAACTTGTGACAGTAATTTTCAGTCTCAATTTGAGGTATTCAAAGGTTGTAACTTAAAAGCACTACTACTATAGTAACATCAGCTGGTGCAGTAAGTTTGTACCACTTCATCTGCTCTGCTTACGTAGTAACTTGTGATAGAATTATGAACCATATACAAGTTTCAGATTTATGTGCTTGCAAAAACATATTTTAACATGTTGCTTCTTTCTTTAACATAAGCATAAATATTTCAAATAACTAAGATATTGGACTTAGAAAACTGGCTTCTGCTGAGTCACGTAAATATTTTTCATAAAAGATTTCATTCTGTACCCTACAGTCTAAATACATATGCACTCAACTGAATGCAATTGCTTCTAAAGCACCAGTTAATTCTGTTGAGTGGCTTAATCCCATTTTGTCTTAGTATGCATTTTCATGACTTATTATAATGGCACAAAAACAATGAGGAGTTATAAATTACATAATAAACATGTTTAAAATTGTTTATGTAACTCTGTGATAAACCTGACAGGAGTAGCATGCCAATGTCTGCACATCTTCCAGATTTCATTTCTATTTCTTTATATAACATGAAAAAAACAAAGAGAATTAAATGCAAATGGGGGCCTATGACATCTCACATCAGTTGAGGATTGGTCCCAAAAAGCTTCAGGTACTAAAATATTAAAAAACTAACTCAGACCCCAGTTTTGTGAACATGAACTCTCATTAAACATGATGCCTAAAATCAATAAATACAAAAACTACAATGAGATTAATAAAGATCAGGTGTATTGTGCTTATATACCGCAGTATATAAGGTACTGTCTGTCAATGCTCAATGTAAAAATTTTGGAAATACCCAGAAATGAGCAATGAAATAAGAAGTTTGTGCATTTCTTGGCTTTTATCTGTAACCTAGATTCTTAACATAATTTTAACATATGGGGGTGAATGGGGTTGCACCTAATTGCTTTACCACTATTAACCTTCCCTGCTTGAACACCTGATCACAGAAGAATATGCCTCTCCTTTTACTCAAAGACCAAACAGCACAGAACTGGTATATGGAGCACAAGAATAAGTGCAGTATCTACACTGCACATTCTACCAAACCTTTGAAAGCTCATATGTGCTCCATGCAGTTAAAGCTCCTCTGGTTGGGACAGGAGTATGAGTCCCTTTTGGGAGCTGGAGTATTTTTGATTAGATGTCTGGAGGAGTGCTTCTGTAAAGGACTGTACTTTCCTCTCTCAGTGTTGCAGGTAAACAGCACAGGCATGTGTACAAGTGGTTCCTTAGGAAACTATGCAGCCAAATTATAATTGAAGGCCAGGCTTCATTGTACATCATAAGTAGTTTCATCACAAGTTGGATCTTTTGCTCTCTCTTGATACCTGCTATCCACAGAAGTACACCGAGCCTCCAAAACTACCCCAAAGAGCAATATTTATGAGAAATGTAATTATTTGTCTGTGTACTTTGATCTCCCCACCCCAGTTTTACTATCAGATCATATGATATGGCTTCAAAACAGTTGTACAATATGATCAAAGAAAATCCTATTTCCTAGGTCAAAGATGGCCAAACTGTCAACTCTACATAGTTGTAGAAAGACACATGAAATAAAAAAACAGTCATAAATCTAAACATACTTAAAACATGTCAAGAAGTAAATCCATAATACTTTTGCAGTAACATGCACATTGCAGATAGACAACATAGAAAGAAATTTTCCATTGTAGCCTGCTATTCTGAATTATGCTATTTTTTCAAAAACATCTTGAATTTGATTACATATACATAGAGACCTGCCTAGCAAAAAGAGCAAGTTAATCTGTGCAGGAGAAAGCTTTTTCAGGGGCTTGTCCATCACTGTGGAACAATCACACGTAGGATCTAAGAGCCACCTGAGTCTTTGCCACATTCCATACCAAGTTTCAAGTGCACTTTTATTACATCGATTCTAGAATACGAGCACATAGCATGGCTGCTACAAAATAAATGAATCTATCATATTTAAAAACTAAATTAAAAATAAAATAGAATAGAGTAAAACAACCCTCCCATAATTATCCCTTTGGGGAGAGAAAAAGGGAGAATGAGGAGAGAAAGATATGTGACAAATGCCAGTTGCTCACTGCTTACTACATTTCTGGAAAGTATTCAGACATTATGATGGTGAGATGGTATGAAAACTTACATAGAATATGTTCTTTTTGGACTTTACAGCCTTAGTAAACATCTTGTAAGTCATAGGGTAAATTTTGCTACTTTTGTATTCTCTGTCAAGTATACTGAAACACTGAGTAGGTCAATCTGAGAACTGAATGAAAATGTGTTTTTAAAAAAGAGACGGAGATATGAAATGTCAGCCATCACCAAATAAATGGAATAATTTAACTTTAGTTTAGATGAAAATGCCATTTTGCCTACATAAAGACCATGATGCAGTCTAATTCAGCAATTCTCAAACTTCAGCAAACCAAAGATTCCAATTTGATTTAAAATTTTTTTGTAGACCCCAAGCCGGCTTCTAATTGACCTGGGGGCGCTCAGCCTCCACTCAGTCACTAGCCACAACCCTGTTCCACTCCTTTCCCCAAGGCCCAACACCTGCCCCATCCCTTGCCCCAAGTGTACCCCATCTTCACTCCTCCCTATCTCACCTTGCACTTCTAACACACTGCTGAACAGTTGTTTCAGAGCGTGCAGGAAGCCTTGAGAGGAAGGGGGAGTTGATCAGTGGAACTACAGGCCATGGACATGATTCACAGATCCCTGGAATACCCTCACAGACCCCCAAGATCTGTGGACCCCAATTTGAGAACTGCTGGTGTAATTCAATAATACAGCAAGAATATTTCTGATTTACAAGAACCAATGTCCTCTCTCATTTGATCATAAATAATCTTATTCACTCACATGGCAAAACAGTGATAAAATATAATAAAACTTACGCAAATTATTTGCAGGTGGCCTTGTCTCCATGTTTTCATAATGTTGCACGTGAACAACAATGTTTAGGTCTCTTTCCATGTGATCTGTTGTGCAAGGACCTTGCGGCCGCATAACATCAGCAAGAGCCCTGAAGAATAAAAATTAAACTCGATCAGAATAAATCTTCTGCAAAAACTATATTGCAGTTGCAATGTACTCTGGTCCTTTTAGTTCTCGACACTGTACATTACAACATACGTACTGCAGAGTCACAGTTTAATAGGACTTCAATACTATTCCCATTGATGTCAATGAGAGTTTTGTCACTGACTTCAATAGAAACAGGACTGGTACTAGGTATATGCCATATAAGTAGTTGATTAACTACTGCCATAGAAAATAATTAGTCCCCTGCAAAAACCGTGCCCTTAAGCAAAGAGTTCAGTGTAAGTTCTCTCTATTCAGTGCTGAACCTCACTGATCATTATTTGCCTCCTTTTGTCACCAGTCATTTAAGTCATTTTTAAAGATAGTGGATGTTTTTACTAGGCACTGTGCCTAGTATAGTTTAATTTTGTGTAAAATTGTATACAGTATCCTAGATACAAGCATCTGGTTTATAAATTAATAAATAAATACATTCACTAATGAAAGTCAAGGAGAACGCAGTACAGCTCTTCCACTGAACCAGTATGACAGTTCCTAGTTGCTATGTGCTATATTGAAATATTGAACAGTAGCGCCACATAAATGTGTGGGTTAAAGATAAAAAATCTTGAGCTGGATATTGCTCATAAAATTCATATACAATACTTTGGCATACAAAAGATACACAACAATATGTTCCCTAATGTTTGTGGATTTGTTTCTGCTATTAGAAAGTTATGTACAAATTCTTAATTGTGTTATAATCTGCTGATACTGTAAAGAAGGTAACCAAAATTACTTAAGATACTGAAACAACACTTCAACATGAAGCAATATTTATACAGCAGGAGTAGCAGAGCTGGCTTACATAGTTTAGAAAAAGGCCACTAGCAGCCATCTCACACAAGTATGTGCAATATGATCCTGAAAGGAAGGGATTATATTACAAATCACAGTTTGAAAACAAGTTATGGACTGAAGCTGGGAGAGCACTCATATCTAATTAATGTATACAAAAATTTTTATACAAAACACATTGTCTATGTCAGCACTATAGATTTAATACAAGAGGCAACTGGACACATAAGATAACATAAGATAACATAAGAACAGCCAAACTGGGTCAAACCAAAGGTCCATCTAGCCCTGAATCCTGTCTTCCAATGTGGCCAATGCCAGATGCCCCAGAGGGAATTAACAGAACAGGTATCATCAAGTGGTCCATTCTGTTATCCATTACCAGCTTCTGCCAAACAGAAGCTAGGGACACCTTTCCTGCCCATCCTGGCTAATAATCATCAATGGATCTATCCTCCACAAATTTATCTAATTCTTTTTTGAATCCTGTAAAAGTCCTGATCTTCACAGCATCCTCAGGGAAAGGAGTTCCACAGATTGATTATGCGTTGTGTGAAGAAATACTTCTTGTGTTTAAAACACACAAGAAATACTTGTGTGTTTTAAACCTGCTACCTATTAATTTCATTGGGTGACCTCTAAAGTTCTTGTGTTATAGGAACAAGTAATTAACTTTTCCTTATTTACTTTCTCCACACCAGTCATGATAATATAGTCCTCTATCATATCCCCCCTTAATCTCCTCTTTTCTAACTGTAAGGTCCCAGATTTATTAATTTCTCCTCATATGACAGCAGTTCCATACTCCTAATCATTTTTGTTGCTCTTTTCTGAACTTTTTCCAATGCCAAGGTATCTTTTTTGAGATGAGGTGGCCACATCAGCACACAGTATTCAAGATGTAGGCATACCGTGGATTTGTATAGAGGCAATAAGATATTCTCTGTCTTATTCTCTATCCCTTTTTTAATGATTCCTAACATTCTGTTTGTTTTTTTGACTGCTGCTGCACATTGAATGGATGTTTTCAGAAACCTATCCACAACTCCAACATCTCTCTTAAGTGGTAAGAGCTAAATTAGTCCCCGTCATTTTATACATATAGTTGGGATTATGTTTTTCAATATGCATTACTTTGTATTTATCAACATTTTGGGAAAATGAAGAAATGCAAAGGAGAGGTCTCACCTTGATTCTGAGAGTTAAAATGGTGTAACCTCATAATGCATAGATTTCTCACATCTGATAGATCAGTCTTTCAGAGGTGGCCTTTCCATTGCCTTTAATATTACTGAAATGAGTATTCATTATATACCCTAAATAACATCCCACATGCTACCAGATTAACTATTTCCTGTGTTTGAAAATATCAACAAAGTCTTCACCATTTCAAAGCAGGCTCAGAAGTTATGTGTCCAACTTCTATTATTTTCAACTACTTTTAAAATCCAAACCTTAGAATCCGAACCTGAGCACATTTAGACTGTCTAATACTAATTCATAAATGTGTGTCTCTTTGCTAATTACTGATCAACCAGGTTTTAAGAATGACAAAGGCCAAGACAAAAGATCTGCAGGATGTCTTTTGTTTTGTTTTGCTTCTTAACAAAACATTACGTCCATTTATATTGTAGACACAAATAAAGGGCTTGCTCTTTCAAGGAGCTGAACATCTCATGCAAGGTGCTGCACACTTTTATCAGTCATTTACGTCAATGAGAATTAAGAATTCTCAGCACCTTATAGAACCCAAGAAAAAAAGATATGAGATCAAACACAGAAAACATATTACTGTTTTAATTAATATTACAGATTAAGATCCACATTCTACCCTTTTGTGCATTTGCACATGTAATTTTAAATGTTAGTGGATGTTTATGAACTACAATGACCACACAAAGTACTTGGTATAGGATGCTTGTTTTTCTAAAACTGTGTGTAGACACAACACGCTGTTGGGTAGAGCTTCTCCCTCCATGCATTTGGCCAACCTGAGCAAATATGACTATGTCTTTACTCCTTACTCATATACAGTTTTTTACTTTCTGACTTTGCTTCTGTATTCTATCTCCATTGAGCTTTAAAATATAGAATGGGATCACCTTACAAATATCTTTAGGTTTTATTACAGTTCTCACTACGGAATGAAATAAATAATTCTGGCACTATACATATGCCTCACATTTAATTTATTTAAGAAAATGTATACTAAGAATGAGATAATAATCTTCAAATCAGACAGACACACTGTCTGTTTCTCCACACTGATAATGATGGAAATCATACATCTATGGAGCAATGTCTTCAACCAATCAGATCAGCCGAAAGCTATTAAAGAGTGTCACAAATCTTCAAGATATCTCTTATTGTAAGATTTTGCTCTGTGGATCTGTAATGCTGTTTTAAGAAGTTATAAAGCATATCTAGCCAGGCAATTCCCTTATGGCTATAAGCTTGAAGAGGCTCACGCAGATATGATTTCATGAAAGGTTAGTTGTCATTTTTTTTTGCTTCCAAAAGTGGGTCAAAACCAATCTGGGAAATAATTTCACACAAAGGATTTCAGCATTTTGGCTATCCAGACTATTTTTGGCCCCAAGCACACTCCTTTTGGAAAATCAGCACATTCTGAAGGGTGGGAGAATTGAGGTGGGTTCATAATATATTCAGGAGGCTGCTTTCAAACTATCACTAACATATAAGTTATGAAAACAGGAGCTATAAAAGTAGACTTTAGCCTTTAGGCCCTTTGCTGTTCTTGATTTATGTACGTATCTCCCATGTGAAATGGGGCAGTATATGATTCTGCATTTTTATTTATTGAAAAATCCCTTGTGTGAAGGAGAGGTAAAGTCTACTTAGAAACTGCAAGGATCACTTTGGGGGGTTCTTTTCCTATTCATTCTTTAAGGAAGATATTTCTCTGGCAGAAAAGGATTTAGCTTTGCAACCTAAAAATCCTGTTGACCCTCATGCTCTGATGAACATGAACTGCATCCTGGGACAACAACCTGGGGAAAGGACTCCTCTCCACTGCTACCCAATTTCTCCATTTCACCTGGGAACATTGCTACCTCAGAAGGGGTGCTATCATAAGCCTTCTGCCCACCACTATATGTACCCTTCATGTTAACTACCTTCATAGGAGCTAACTTTCTTCATAGGAGCTAGAAGATTCAGAGGGAGAATTAATGCTCCTCTTGGACACTATATTTTTTTCTTGGACACTATATTTCTTTCTTGGGCACTAGTTCTCCTTCTTTGCCTACGGATAAAAAACACTTTAATTCTCTTAACTTTGAACAAACTTACCAAAACAAAACAAAGAGGTAGCATTTGGTATTAGGAATACACAATACTTTAAAATCCTATGGGAAGCATATAACGTTACAGCCATCCTTCTCATCACACACACACCCCTTCTTCCACCTTTACCCAACAACATAATCTACACAGAGAGTAATATATTAAAATGTTACAAGGGTCACATTTGGCTTTGTTTCTCTAAACTACAGGAACTAGTTAGCATCCCTAAAAAGGGTATGAATTACTTTGATGGTTTTTACTGAATAAATCTGCTTACTCTGTCAAATTTTTTTCTGCATTTTAACTGACAAATAATTTAAAAATCTTCAGAATGGCCATTTTATGTCAAAACAAATGTCTTCGTATAACAGCAAGCAGAGTGCAGCGTATGGTAAAAGAAATCATGCCTGATAATTCTAATGGCCAGATTGTATCACCCATGCTCACATAAGTACCTTACTTTGCCAGAGTTGATCCATGGAGTGTCTGCATAAAAAGTACTATTCAAGATCAGTAAGAGTGGCATGGTCTGCCCCTAAATTAGACAATATTCTTATTCCCTACAGCATATACAAAATTTCAGAATAAAAACAGTTTTCAGCAATGTAATGTGATGAAAAATAAGGGTTTGCATGTTTTGGTCATTAGTAATTTTAAAAGCACATCGGTATATCATATATTGTATTCCTGAATGCCACACATTCTTTACCTGAATGTACTTGTAAAGATAAAGGGGTCTGAGTGTTTCAGATATCCATTAGCTAGTAAGGAAACAAAAGCAATAGTGTCCCTCCTTGTTAGCCATATTCTCAACCTGGCCTGGGAGATGAGACACTGTCAAATGAGGGAATAAAAAGGCAAATCAGCTTTTGCTTGCTTCACGCTACCAGCCAAGCTGGATTAACACATAGCAATGGAAACTGAGCAAGTAACTCTTATGAAAAATAATGGGGCAAAATCTTTAACCAGGATTTCTAACATTAAATCCATCATTTCAACGTGGCCTAACTATCTCACTCATGACCAGGGCTTTATAATTTACATGTTTTAAAAAATGAAACTGAATGTAGGCAGAGGAGAGGAAGTTATGTTCATGTTTTGTAGACCTCCTGGTGGTTAGTGTTATATAAGAAGATAGATATCCAGATAGGATATATAGTGTCTAATTACTGATACTATTAAATGTTTTCAGCAAGTACTTATAATTACATTATAAAACTTTGTGCAGAGCTCTGCCACCCTTCTTACTCCTCCAAAACACTGACATAAGCCAAGATGTAATGCTTTGGTTTAAATGGGTTGAGGACAATGAGATTGTCATTAATTTTAAAGTGAATTGGAATTCTAGTTCCCTTAGGCAGCCTCTAAAAATCTCAGCTACCGTGTGAAAAATGAAATTAAGTATCCGAATTCCCTAGATGGTTTTGAAAATTTCACCCTGTATGTTTGTCATGAGAACTTTTAAAAGAGTTGTAGTGATTTCCCAACAGCTGCAGAATATCCATTGTGTGTACTGAGTGGGAGTCTGTTTTTCCATTAGCATCCTGACTCTTGTAGGTTCCTATAACCTCTGAAACAATCCTACCATAAGAGATCTATGAATAAAAAAGCACGAGTTTGACTAGTCACTAATCTGGGCAACAACTGTCCTTTCTGAGCCCCACTTCAATCTAATCTATATAGATATATGTCTGAAGGGATTTAGAATGATATTCCATCCCCTATTATTCTGTATCAGTAGGTTTAGGAATAGAAATATGATTTCAAAACTCTTTATACCTGTATCTGATAGAGAGCAAGTATATATATATATATATATATCCATTTAGAGGGCTTTTTTTAAACCAAATACTGGAAATGTGGCTTTCTGATCTAATCAAAGCTGAACAGAGATGGATGCACTGTTTTCACCTTCTCTCTGTCATGTGTTTGGTTTGGGGCTTTTTTGGGTTTTTTTTTTTTTAAAGAAAGTGCCTAAACTCACCTGCTGTTTTACCTGCATGTAGACGCTACAGAACTGGAACAAACTATTTCACCACAGTTTTGGCTGAAAGACCCATGGCATGGTGATATATTTTTCCAGGATTCATGTATTCTTTTCTCAATTTAGTGGATCAAGATTCTCTAAATGTTTCTCTATTTATACCCTGCTTAACAAAGTCAGTTTCTCTAAAATTGCCACATAGTGTTGACTAAAAATTCTGTGGTCTGCTTTGCTCCTCAGTAGTAAAAAGAAATCCATATCAGACAGTATATAAATAGCAAATAATTGCTAGTGAACTGGTGATGCATTCACAGCACTATTTTTGGTGTCTCCTCTGTTCATTTCAGGGGAGGCTGTTAATCACAAAGCAATACAGAAACTTGGACAAGAAATAAGGCTCCAGGTGTTGAGTCGATCTCTTGAACTCCTGAGCCAAGATTTAAAGCTCTGTGATTGCGAATTACTCCATTTCTAGTGACCACCAGGCAGACAGATAGAAAACCTTCTGCCATACTGCATGTCCGGTAGAAGGCGTCCTTGCAATTGTATTTCATTTCCAAAGTTGACCACAATGCTGGAATCAATTTAGACTCTTTAATGGAGCTATTTGCCTTTTTTTTTTTTTAAATCTGCAAATGTCTTTCCCCATCTGTTTTACTTTCCTGTGCCTGGGATTAGCATAATGAATCAGACAGACTGAAAACTGGACAAATATGTTATCCCTTTTTTCTTAAGTACTGTGACAATGTGAGTGCTAGAGTATGAAACAATTGGGCTGTGTCCTGAACTGCCCACTTGCCTACCTACCAGCAAGCAGCCAGTCCCTGGAGTAGGAGAGTACACAGCTTGCCTCACTCTAGGTAGGGAATGTTCTCTTTGATGTAACCCAGCCATTGCCCTGTGGACATACAGAGTGTAACACATAGCGACAAAGACTTTTTATGCTCCATATTTGGTTACATTTTGCCTCTGTAGCAACTGGGGGGAAAAAGGCTAGAAGATGCAGCAGCTGTGTTACATCAAATGCTAGAATCCTTTGCAGTTGGGTATTCCACAATAGGTCCCTTTTGGTCTCTTCCTCTCTACCTCCCAACCTCATTTTCAGGACAAAGAGCTCTCACACTTTAAGGAGATGGGGGAGGGAAAGTCCTGTCAACACCATTTTGCAGTGGGAGAGGGAAGGATGGGATTTGTTTACATCCTCCTGTTGAGAAGTCAAAACCTTGGCAGGGGGAACCCCGCAGCCCCTCTTGAGGCTAATTCAAACCCCCATTTGTTGTTGGGCTGTTTCGGTTATAGACAGGATCTCCCAGAACAGTTCTTGACGGGGCGGAGGGCGAGCACTGCAGGTTGAATGAAAACGGATTCGCGGCTGGGCAGCCTCAGGAACGCTGTGCGGTGCCCCTGGGCGCCTGGCCCTTTGAGTCAGCAGCCGGGGCTGGGGCAGCCCTGGTGCCAGGCTCTCCAAAGTTGGTCTGTTATAGCCTGGCTGGCGGGAGCTGTCTGCTTAGCAGGACCACCTGGGCTCGGTATCTTCCCGGGGGGGGGGGGGGGGCGCTGAGCCTTACCTGGACATGTGCTCCCGCTGCGGTCTGTGCGCCTTCTCCAGCCCCAGCTTGGTGAAGATGCCCACCAGCACCATGACCGCCACCACCCCGCAGATGATGTAGACGATGAGGTTGGTTTTATCCCTGGTGGGGTTGTGCAGCGGGTCGTCGATGCGGGCAGGCGGCTTCCCAGTGTTCATCCACACCGGCGTCTCGTAGTTCGTGCAGGTGTTTTGGTCCAGCCGGGTCTTCTTGAACTTGCAGCAGAACCTGAAGCCACAAGTGCCGCAGCAGAAAATGAACTCCCCCGAGCTGCAGTTAAACGGCGGGTCCCACTGGCCCATCACGTCGAAGTAGCCCCGGCAAAAGTCCGGGGTGGCGGGGGGCTCTGAGGCGTCCCCGTGCTCCCCGAGGCTGGAGTGGTTCCCCCCGGAGAGCATCACGATGCTGCCCAGGTGCTGGCCGGCTTTCTCCTGCGCCCGGCACACCAGCGTCAGCAGGTCCGCCACCAAGCAGCCGAGGGCCAGCCGGAGGAAGCCCTTCATCCTGCCTCCCAGCCCGGGCGCTGCTTTGCCGCCGCCGCCGCCGCCGCCGCTCCAGCTGCTGGCTGCTGCGCTGCGCCAGGAGCCCAACATGCAGGGCTCGGGCGGGGGCCACGCGCTCGCTCAGCCCGCTCGCGCCTGCGGCAGCCTGCTCTGCGCGAGCAGGGGCAGGGCCAGGAGCCGGGCGCCGAGCCTCCCCTCCCGCCGAGCCGCGAAGCTGCCGGAGCGCAGCGAAGTGAGCGGCACTTGTGGAGCAGAGAGTGGAGCGCCGTGGGGGGGGGAGGGGGGGACAGGGACGAGAGGGGGCAGCGGAAGGCGAGGAGGGGCTGGGGAGAGCGGGCGGGGTGAGGTGCGGGCGCCGCAGAGCCGGGGAGAAGCGGGCGCCGGCAGACGCTCCTCGCGCCGCCTGGTGAAATGGGCAGGCGCCAGGGAGCCCCCTTCCCGCGCGCTGCTGGGGCGCCTGGCGCGTCCCAGGCCAAAACTCGCGCCCTCACGGGGGGGGGGGGGGCGGGGCGCCCAGGGAGCCGCGCCTCAGCTGCGGGGCATCCGGACAGAGCGTGTCCCGCCGCGGGGCGCGCGGCTCCCTGCAGACTCCCTCTGGCGGGCAAGCGCTGCCCTGGGGGGGGGCGGGATCCAAAGGGGCGGCTGCGCGGCTGTGGGCGAAGGAAGCGAAATCCGCCCAGCAAGGCGGCGGCCGGGGGCTGTTGGCCTGAGCTCTGGCCGCGCCGCGCAGCCTGGCAGCACCACCGAGCCCCGGCAGAGCAGCCCCCTTGCGCGGCAGCTGGCCACTGCTGCCCGCCACTCGCTTACATAACACGGTCCTCGGCGAGCAGGGTGCTCCACACGCGCGGCAAGGTGCACGAGCCGCTCCGCCCCCTCCTCCTCGCCCGGACCTGTCCGTCGCGGCCGCTTGCGGCCTGGCCCATCCCCACCCCAGCTGCGGCGCCTGGCCCGTGCCCGGGGGGATTTCAGGGGCAGTTGGGCGCGTGTCTCGCCCTTCTGGAGAGACGGGAGGCGAGGGACTGAGCAATGCGGGAGGCAGGTGTCTCAGAAGGGGCTGGAAGCCTGGGCTGAGGTCCCTCCGTGCGTCTCTTCGGGAGAGCCCACAAAGTCACAGCGACCTTTGCTCCAGTTTGCATTGGCTTTGCTTTTCCTCCGCGCCTTTGGCTCCCGGCCTCCCCTCCGCCCACAATGGAGTGGGGGCAAGATTTGAACACAGAGGGAACTTGTATGGTGCTTGAAGGGCGGGGGCCGGGAGAGGCTTCCACTTCCCCGATACTTGAGGAGAGCAGTTTACTAGATAAAACCTTTCTTGTACCCTAATCCTTTTATCTGTTTCTTAAGACTCACTTATCTATATAACGAATGCAATATAGGCCAGAAAAAAATCAAAACGTGTGTGTGACACTATGGCTGTCACATGGCAGGCAGTTAGAACAAGGCGCTAGGTCTACTCTAGCCTATGCTATGCAGTGAGCCTCCCACATTATTGTCTTTCATACCTGAACTCGTGTATCATTTATTTAAGAAAGCACTTTATCAGCCAGTGAGGCTGGCTCCAGAGGATGTCTTTACACTGCAGACTATCAGATGCAGAATTAAAATATCTTCACTCCCCCCACACACACACCTTTGATTCAGGAATGAATTCACTCCATCCTGGTTCCCCATTTCATTCATCTTCACCATTTGGTTGGAAATCAACTGCAGAAATAGAACATTTTCCTGAATCCCATTGTTGAAGCAAAAACCTCACTCAGTTTACGGGACTAAACAGACAGTTTTATTGGCCAATAAAAGCAAAGTGAGCCAAACGTGGTCCTAGCAGAGCTGGGCCCATTGAGGCTGGCTAGTACAATCAATCCTAGTATTTTATACCCTTAACCAAACAAGTCTGATGTCAGGGCAAGAAATCAAAGTGAACTTCAAAGAGGAATTATTATCAGCAAAGAAAGAAACAGGTTTAGAGGGAGTTCGAGCTTCAGCTTAAAATAGTTCATTAACACATTTCAACAGCGCATCCTTCTGGCCTCTCCCCACCTCGGTGAAGGCCAGTTCACTCCCTCTAGTATACGTGCAGACACAAGAAACTGAAATGGCTTTTGTTATACAGAATGGCTTCTAGCTAAATATGAAATGGTTTCTACAATTCCCCCCTTTTAGCCTTTTAAAGGCTAACCTTGAACCATTTTATACCTTCATTTCCATTAAAGTATTTATGTACATTTCTTGTTCCTTTCTCTGCTCATCATATTTTAACATTATTACTTCCACATTCCCTTTAGTAAGGGTCTGTCTTGTGTTTTTCAGAATACAGGAAATACAGCATTTGATTAACAAGAAACAAAAATAAACGCAAAAGAGTATAGCCAATACTAAAACTACACCTTGCAAAATCCAAGTTCCCACATGTCCATACCAGCCTCCCAACCAACCCCAGAGGGTCCAGTTTTCCTCCTGTCTTAGGCTTTCCACAGTTCTTTCAATTTCTGAGGCGTCTTTCTTTACTTCCTTGCTGGTGTCAGTGATATACACACAGCTTTTTCTTCCCACTAAGGCACAAACCCCGCCCTTACTAGCTAGGACGTAGTTTAGGGCCATTCGGTTTTGGCTTTTTCCCACCCTAGCTCCTGAACCATTACATGTTCAGCAGTACTTTCCAATTGAGTTCAGGGCTCGGTGGATATATCCTGGGCTAGTAAACCCTTTATTCTGCCAAGTATCATTTGGCTTCAGTTCAGTAAGCAATGGGCCATTCCTTTGAGTGTTGTTCAGTGGGACTGGAATCATTGGGATGCCTCCTGAATGTACAGGACTGTGAGCACATATCCAGCAACCTGTGGAATTAAATTCCTGGGAAAATTGGTGCATTAAAAGCATAAATACATTTGAACCATATAGGTTATAACTACTAGGTATTAAAAACAAGATTAAGCATAAGCTTAACATGAATTGTTTGTCCAGCCTCATGCTGGCTGTTCTTCAGGACTTCGTAGTTTGCTTCACCTATTGCTGGCAGGTCCTTCTGGGCCGCAGCTGGTACCTTGGCCTCGGATTCTCAGGATTGTCTGCTTCTGGGCCTGGATTGCTGGTACCAAGCCTGTGCTGATCCCCGCCTACTTCTGGACCTGGGTTTCTGGTACCAGGTCTGCAGTGATTTCCGTCTGCTTCTGGACCTAGGTCTCTGGTACCAGGTCTGCGGTGCTCCTTGTTGGGGCCAACCTCTGTAGAGGCTGGAACCGGTTTGCAGTGGGACACGTGAATCCAGGTGGGCAATCCCTCGCACTTTACAGCAGTATGGGTGGTTAGAAGGACTTGGTAGGGACCCTTTCACCTGGGTTCCAGGGCAGTCTTTCGCTGGTGAACCTTCACGCAAACCCAGTTTCCTGGTTGTAGTTTATGGCACGGCTCAGTCGGGGCCTTCTGGAAGGCGTCCTTAACCTGTGAATGATAGGACTGTACACACCTCGTAAGTTCCTGACAATACTTGACTATGCTTTCTTTAACAAGTGTGGCATCAGCCAGATCAATGTCTGGGCTGCTTAACAGTCTCATAGGTCGGCCACATGCAATTTCATGTGGACTGAGTTCAGTTTTCTGATTAGGAGTGGCTTTCATGCTCATTAGGGCAATCGGGAGTGCTTCTACCCATGTTAAGCCAGAGTCCTCACATATTTTTGCAAGTTTGTTCTTTAAAATCCCGTTTCGTCTCTCTACTGCTTCTGGGTGTCACGCGCAGTGCAGTGCTTGTCTGATAGAGTAGTACTTTGCCAGGTTTTTTTTTTTTGAACAATTTGTCCAGTAAAGTGGGTACCTTTATTACTGGAGATTACAAGGGGTATTCCCTATGATGGGATGTAATGATTTAGAAGTTTCTTTGCCACTGTGATGGCATCAGCTTTCCTGCAGGGATAAGCTTCTACCCATCCTGAAAACAAGCAAACAATAACCACCACATATTCAAAGGACTGACATTTAGGCAATTGAATAAAGTCCATTTGTAAATTCAGAAATGGTCCCAAAGGTGGAGGTCTGGTTGCCGGAACTGTCTTTACAGGTTTACCCACGTTGAGGGCTTGGCAGACAGGGCAAGCCAGACAGTAATCTTTGGCTGCTTGGGAGAACTTGGGAGCAAACCAATTTTGCTTTAGGATTGCTACCATTCCCCCTTTGCTAACGTGCGACAATCTATGGAGCACAGACGCAAGGTGAGGTAGCAAGACCACTGGGGCAACAATGCGGCCATCAGAGCTGCGCCACAAGTGGTCTGGGTGCAAGGTGCACCCTGCCAGTCTCCACTCCTGCTTTTCCGATTCTGGGGCTTGGTCTTGCAGGAGGGCCAGTTCCGACAGAGACGGCAAAGGAGCTGGCGATGGTAGGAGAGAAGGGAAAAACAGCAGGTATAGGAGCAGATTTCACGACATTCCAGACAGTACAAACTGCATAACCTGCTACTAAAACCCCACTAGAATTATAAAAGCAAAAAAAAACCCACCTGTGTAAAGCACAAAGTTAAGATTATTCAAGGGACTTAAATTATTCTTTCATTAAAACAACAATATTGTACACACAACAATGTTTGAAATACATATATCACAATTAAGACACACACAAGACAAATCTGGACAGAACACAGAACACAAACTTGTTATGTCATGACAAAGGACCATGGCACCTCTTTTTTTTTCCTTCAGTTAATTTTCAGCTGATATCAGCGCATTTGATGATCTGAAAGACAAAGAAAACATTTCTACCCACACTGGGGTGGTGCATTATATTTTAGAATACTTTTTCTTTACAGATTTTTTTTTGCTAATTTTTATCAGCTTGCTGTTACCCAATGGTATGCTTTTATTTTGCACACCAGCTTCAGAGGGTTTGAGTAAATTACTTCATTGTTTAATTATTAAGTTAAAGGTGGCATGCCTCAGTTTCTCTTTTGTACTGCAGACCAGGGTTTTTTTTGTTTGTTTGTTTTTTTAATGTGTGAAGCTTCAAATGATTTACTGCCACAGAAACTCTTTCTTAGAACAAGGCGCTTGCTAGTTACTATTTCAGCAAGCAAAAAGGTTTTCTTTTCCTGAAAAGAATCATATGCAATGTTACAGGCTTACTTATGGGGGACAGAGCCCCTCCCCCCCCTTCCAGAACAGACAGGCAGTTTGCAGACACACAACCTTGGATTTGAAAGCAAGCCAAAAGTGCTATCAACTCAGCCTTGAACAGAAACACAGTTAAGTTTCTGGGCTTGGATTTTTAAAACAATAATTAGTTTCCTTGGAAGACACATTTAACCCTTAGGGTGCAGGTTTTACAAATTTACAATGTATAGATTTTATTCTTTTATGCAGTTAACCAATTAAGTTTCAGTAGAATTCCTTATTTTCCCTTTAATAGATTTAATAAAGTATCTGTAGCCAAATGTTTAAACTTGATTGTTTCTTTGGCTAGATGATTAAAAGAGGCTGCAAGAAACAAGGAGTCATTTTTAAAGCAGTTTTTCCTTCTTACACATTACAATATTGCTTAATTTTTTTTCCTTAGCTTGGAGGAACATTTCCCTTAAACTGTTAAACTTATTTTAAACTTGGTGTTTTGCTTTGGATCGGGCAAGTTTGTTACAGGTTAATTTCTTTCAGTTATTTTTAGTGTTTCCTTTCTATCTGTGTGTGCGTTATAAAGAGGGGTAGAGGGGTGATGTTGTACCGAATTTCCCCCCAAACTTGGTTGATACAGGTGTGCCAACTGAAAAATCTTTTTTTTTTTTTTTTCACTTCTTGTGCATTATTTTGGCACAGAGGCGCTGCAGCAATTTGTAAGTTACATATCTTACTGCAGGGCGGATTTTTGCTTTTCTGAGCTTCACTTTCATCCCTCAGGGCTTTAATTTTTCCTCTTTTCCAATTTCTTAAATGCTTACAGGTCCTTGGACCATTATGCATGTACATGTAGTACACAGGGGTGCCTTTCAGCAGTGTGGGGGGTGTTTAGACTAACCCCCACCTAAACTAACTCTACACACTCCAAAGAAAGAGTCTGCCGGTCTAGAGTGTTAGACCTTAGCAGCTCATGAAATAAGGGGAGTCGTCACTCCCTCACATATCCGCTGAGTTTCGAGGTTCAGCTGACCCTCCCCTTTGCATTCAGAGCTCCCTCGTGGGAGAGCCCTGGTGCAGCTGGGATCAGCTCAAGTTTCAGACCTATGCAGCGGCATTCATACTTCACTTATTACATTCATACTCATTTTCCACACACATTTTTTTTCTACAGTTTTCACATTTAGATGCATCTTTCTTTATTGTCCAGTTCCCATGGGTTTCTATTAAGTGGCGCTGCCCTAAGACACCCGGCACTCAATATCAGACTTCATTAGGATCCTATACCAGGGAAAACCAGGGCACTGGAATTCCTGTAGACGGACCTACCCCCATTTTCTGCGCGCGCTTTCAAAAATTTTGTAAGGCACCGAACCAAAAGTCCGCCTGCTTACACTATTCTCTTCTGCGAGTCACCGAATTAAGAAGAATTCGCCTGCTCACACTGATCCTCCCCCTTTGTTGCGAGGCACTGGACTCAAAGTCCACCTGGCTCGCAGGGGTTTTTGGCACCCGCCCCAGCCTGGCAGAACACCACGTTCTGGCGCCTGGAGACAGCCTGGTGGAATGGGGAAATACTGTGGCCTGGCGTTAGCCTCAGAGGTCAGTACTACATCCGCAAGTAACAGAAAGAGACGACAAAGCTTTCCCACAGTTCCATGTGCCGAGAGAGAGTGTAATGGCACCACACCAGCTTTTAGCGTCTGAACACAGAGGGTCCAGCGCATGGCTGCCTCACTAGAGACACTGGTGTGCCCTTTTGGAACTGTGACACATAAGACAGGCCTAACAGACAAAGACAGATACAGACAGACAAAATGTTAGCCGCTCCACAAAATTGAATTCCATAGCTCCCCTTACCCCAACGGCCGGCCGGCACTCCAAATCCTAAGCCCTCACCAGGAAATTTCGTAACAGGTATCCCCCCTTACCTTCTATTGAGCTCTCTGAGAGGTTTGGAAGTGGAGTGCTGGTCCGTCCATACGGGCAAGTGGTATGTTAGGAATCTCGGTGGAACCTCCAAATTGTGGAAGCAAAAACCTCACTCAGTTTACGGGACTAAACAGACAGTTTTATTGGCCAATAAAAGCAAAGTGAGCCAAACATGGTCCTAGCAGAGCCGGGCCCATTGAGGCTGGCTAATACAATCAATCCTAGTATTTTATACCCTTAACCAAACAAGTCTGATGTCAGGGCAAGAAATCAAAGTGAACTTCAAAGAGGAATTATTATCAGCAAAGAAAGAAACAGGTTTAGAGGGAGTTCGAGCTTCAGCTTAAAATAGTTCATTAACACATTTCAACAGCGCATCCTTCTGGCCTCTCCCCACCTCGGTGAAGGCCAGTTCACTCCCTCTAGTATACATGCAGACACAAGAAACTGAAATGGCTTTTGTTATACAGAATGGCTTCTAGCTAAATATGAAATGGTTTCTACACCATGCTGCCACCAAATGCTAGGAAAAGCCCATTAAAGGGTGGCTTAGCATACTTTGGGCTGTGCCTCACTGGGGCCTCTCTGCTTTACCTCAAGGTGAGGCTGTGAAGCCTCAACTGACAAGTCACAATTCGGTGATGATTCTGCCCCACATTTGTGAGGGCTGGATTGCCAATGCACTTCCAGCGCTTCAGCCAACTTCCTATGGGAATTGTTAAAGAGTCAGTAAATAAGCAGAAAGGTGAATCAGAGGACAAGGCAGACGTTTGGAATCGGAGAGGGCTGTAGTTAGCTAATTGCGATCCATTGCTGTCTCTTAAAAATAGACTCTAAATACAGTGAGCCTACTGAGCATTTTGTCAGGAAGCTTGGCATCCTTGGCCAGTGGGTAGGAAATAAAACCTTGTGATTCCACAGCAGAGGGAAACAATCAATTCCATTCAAATTCCGCTTTCTTTGATGTTAATATTTAATTCCTAAAGCCTCCATCTTCATCCCCATCTCCTTTCAAATCTGGTCAGCAGTCCTGTCTCTCCTTCCTTGCCTATATTTCTCTCTGCTATTATTCATTATTTAACTTTCTATAAAGCACTTTCTGATACAGTTTGTACTGAGGAAGTTGCTCAAAATGAAGCTGTACCATATTTTAGAATATCTACAAAGATGTAGGACCCAGTCCTGTCAAGCACTTGAGAAGGTGTGTCACTTTGCAAACCCTAGTGGTCTCATTGAATTCACTTGTTAAAGAGGTGCTTAAGTGCTTTGTAGGATTGTGGTCATAAATATGTAGATATAATAAAATTATAAATTGACACAAACTTGGGCTGTTAACAATAATTTATCAGAACCAGTGTTAACAATGGAAAGACCTTTTAAAAAATTCTCATAATAAAGCCAACACCTGAGGGATTGAGGTCTGATTCTAATCTCTATTACACCAGGAACTCCACTTGCTTCAGTGAAATGAAAACTTATTTGCCCCTGGAATTAGAACTGGGAAACACAGTGCATAATTTAAAGCTCACTGAAACCCACAGAAACACTTCTATTGATTTAAGTGAGGGTTTGGACCAGCTCTATACCATATTCATTTGAAATTGCTATAGCATCTAGGAGCTCTAGTCATGGACCAGGACTCTGTTGTACTAGGCCCTGTACAATTTATTTTAAAATTACTTTAATTAGAGCATATAGTTGTTTAAAAGAATTGTAAAACATCAAAATGTGAAATCATTAAGTATAATAAATAATTCAAAAGAAACAAGAAGTTGCTGTAATTTACCCCATTTCAGACACAGTTATCTCATTAAAAGCAGTGCGAGTTTGGACAATGATTAGGGGCCATTGTGTGACAAAGGAAGTGTTGCTCAATATTTAGGGCTCCTTCCAAAGCCCACCAAAATCAGGGAATAGATATCCATGTACTTTACTGACCTTTGGATCAGATTGTTAAAACCTAAGAGAAGAACGAGACTTTTACACAATGGTCTATCACTTTTTAAACACTTTTGTTAATTGCAGTTGGTTTAAAATGAACAATATTTATATAGTTTCCACACTATTTCCTGGTAAATATTATTACTTGCTTCTGAAACAGTTGGAAACTTGCAGCTTTTCACAATCATTATTTTCCCAATGCATATCTATGGGGTTCACATTTTGCTGCCCTTACTCAGGCAACTAGTCCTTAGATATGTGAGCAGTCCGTTGCAGGATCAGGCTTTTACAGGGTCAGATCCTGCTATGACTCCCCCTCTCCCAATGTTCCTACTGATTTCACTGAGATTTTCAGATGTGGATCTATGACAGGATAATCGGTTTCTTGCTAGGAAATCCTGTAGCAATAAAATGTCAGCTCTCAGTGAAGAGCTAAACAATTCAACAATTGTTAGCAGCAGTGGCATTTCTGTATCACCTAGCTTCAGTCAGAGTCTTGTTGTTCTAGGCACTGTACAAACAAATAAATAAATGGCGTAGCTCTTAAAACTGTGATCACAATCCATAAAAATGTTACGAAGTTTGTTAATAGAGTCCTGTTCTTTATACCAGGAACACATGGTTTCTACCAAGTCCACCAGACACTATAATGATAGACACTCCATATATTCATTTAATAAAAATATTATTATAATTGTTCCTGGCAAGCATCCTTATCAATCCCAGCAGTCAAACTAAGGAGTACATGGGCATGGATAGGATGACTGTCTCACCATTAAACATGGTGGCTATGTCTACACTATGAGTTTTCTTGGCAAAAATATGTAAATGAGGGACTCATTTGCGTGAGTTGCAATCTCATTTGCATATTTTCTGCCGATCCGTTTTTGCGCTGGTTTTTTTGCACAAAAACAAGCAGTGTGGATGTTTTCTTTTTGCGCAAAAACCCCTTTTTCTGCAAGATCTGCATACCTCCTTTTTGAGGGCAGAAGGATCTTGCAGAAAAAAGGGTTTTTGCACAAAAAGAAAATGGGATTTTGCAGAAAAAAGAGTTTTTGTACAAAAAGAAAACGTCCACATTGCTTGTTTTTGCGCAAAAACCCCAGCGCAAAAACAGATAGGCAGAAAATATGCAAATGAGATTGCAACTCATGCAAATTAGTCCCTCATTTGTATATATTTTGTCGAGAAAACTCATAGTGTAGACATAGCCAATCTGTCTGGCTACGTCTAGACTACACGCCTTTTTCAAAAGTATCTTTCGAAAAAGCCTCTTTCGAAAAAGAGCATCTAGATTGCATTATGCAGGTCGAAAAAGTGATCTGCTCTTTCAAAAAAGAGCGTCCAGACTGCTGGATGCTCTTTCGGAAAAAAAGGCACCCAAAACTGCTTCTGGCAGGGCATGGGGACAGCATTTACTTCCTGGTGCTGCTTCATGCCCCTTGCAGAGACACGTGCTTAAAGGGATCCCCCTGGACAGCCATTGCTCTGCTCTTGCTTCTGGCTTGCCTACCTCCTAGAGGGAAAGCAAAGCTGCTGAAGTGCTTGCTCTGGTTGCCCTGCTTTCTTGGACACCACAGCAGGTTTTTTTCTGGTTGGTTTTCCTGCTTTTCATTGGGTTTTTTTTGGCCATGGAGCCAGAGCTGCCCCTGGGCAGGCGATGGCCCCATGCTGCCATGCTGCAGCTTCTGCTGCAGCTTCATGATTCCATCATGAAGCTCCTGCCCCACATGGACCCAGACCAGAGCTATGAAACCTTTGTCCGGGATGCAGGAGCTATGCCCTTGCCTCCAAACTTTTTTGGGGATAGGCAGATTTGGAGGCATGAGACGAGTTCAGACTGGTGGGACCAGCTCATCATGGAGCTCTGGGATGACGAGCAGTGGCTCCGAAACTTCCTGATGCGGAAGGCCACGTTCCAGGAGCTGTGTGCCTGGCTCGCCCCTACTCTGCAACACCAGGATACCCACCTGCGGCCCGTCATCCCCCTGCAGAAGTAGGTCGCTATTGTCTTTTGGAAGCTGGCCACCCCCGACAGCTACCGCTCAGTGGGACACCACTTTGGCATGGGGAGGCCTACCGTCGGGGCCATTTTGATGGAGGTAAGTCACTTTTGGGGGACAGGCCCTGCTGAGTGGGGGGGCTGAAAAAGAGGGACTGCCAAGCAAGGGCAAGGGGGAGTAGGGGATGGAGTGGCAGTGGGAGGCAGCTCCTCGGCCAACCCTGCGCTGATGTGGGGGAGGGGGAAGTGCTGACAAGGAGCGGGGGTTCTCCTCCCAAGGTCTTAGGTACCCTGTCTAACTCTCTGGTTTCTCTGTCCATTTGTCTCTTTCTGCAGGTGGTGAGGGCCATCAATGCGGAGCTGCTGAAGAGGCTCGTCCGTCTGGGAGACCTGGACACCATCGTTGCTGGCTTTTCTGGGCTTGGCTTCCCGAACTGCAGAGGAGCCCTCGATGGGACACACATCCCAATCCGTGCACCGCCCTATTGAGCAGCCCAATTTATTAATTGCAAGGGCTACTTTTCTATGGTGCTGCAGGCCCTGGTCGATCACCGGGAACAGTTTGTGGACATTTGTGTCGGGTGGTCGGGGCGGGCACATGATGCCCGCATCTTCCGCAACTCGTACCTGTACCACAGGTTGCAGGCAGGAACATTTTTCCCACAGCAGGACCTTGTGCTTGGGGATGTGCAGATGCCGGTGTGCATCGTGGCCGACGCAGCATATCCCCTGATGCCGTGGCTCATGAAGCCCTACACTGGCCACTTGGATGCGAGCAAGGAGCTATTTAACATGCATCTTAGCCAGGCTTGCATGCAGGTGGAATGCACGTTCAGCCACTTGAAAGAGAGGTTTCATTGCCTCCTCACACAGCTGGACATTGGCGAATGCAACATCCCCGAGATGGTGGCCGCATGTTGTGTGCTCCATAACCTTGTGGAGATGAAAGGGGAGGCCTTCCTGCCAGGGTGGGAGACAGGTGCTGATGGCGAGGGGAGGCAATTCGAGCAGCCCCGGACAGCTGCCATCTGCCAGGCTCTCTAGTCTGGCCCTGAAGGAGCCCACTGACTCTCCTCAGGGCTTCCTCCATACCTTTCCCTCCACAACCCTCACCCTCATCCTCTTCCCATAAAGAATACATAAAAAACCAATGTCTGTTTACAAAGAAAACCGGGTGTTTATTAGAAACAATATCAGTAAGGAAAATGTGCTAACTGTTTAAAACAAAACTTTCTCTTTTTTACTGTTTTACTGTTTATATACAAGCTACAGCTTTCACTCAAAAATAAAGATTTTGTTACATCACAATGTTCTTTCACTGGGATGGTAGGGGGCTGAAAACCTGGAGGGGGGCTGAAAACCTGGAGGGTGGAGGGGGCTCAAGTAGGCCGCTGCTTCCCTGATCGCAGGGTCCTGACGCCTTGCGTCCTGGCACCGCCATGGCCTTGGGGTCGGGTGGAGCGAGAGCCAGTCCTGGGCTGGGGGGGGGGGAGGGGCAGCTGTTGGGTCTGTGAGGGCTCAGGAGCAGGAGGTGCTGGGGGAGAAAGGGGGGTTGAGGGGACAGGATCCTGGCTTGCAGGAGGAGTGGTGCCCATGACAGGGGCAGGCAAGGCTAGGACCTCCCGCATAGTGGCACAGACTGAAATGCGCTGTTGGACCAGCTCATCCAGCAGCCTGTTGCGCCACTCGGCCTCTGCCTCCGTCCTCTGCTGAAGAGTCCTGTTGAGGTCCTGCAAGGCCACTACGTGCTCTTTCAGCAGGTCCGTGTAGACACGCCAGTACCTGCAGGTGCCACGTGTCCAGGATGGTGGTGGGGCTGGTGTGGTGCTACCCTCTTGCGTGGGGGGGTCCGGCTGTGAAGGAAAAGAGGAGGAGACAATCATGTATGTGTGTACCCGCTGTCCCTGAGGGCATGCCGTCGCTGTAAGGGGCCCTCCTTCGGACAGGTGACTCCGAGGTTTTACACACGACACTGTGTGTGAGTTGGGCAGCAGCCTGAGCATCACAGTGGCCCCACAGTGGCAATGGTACCAGATGGCCCCCCCGCACTGCCAACCCGCCCATGTGTGGTGACCCCTCAAAGCACTCACCTGATGTTCCTTCCCCCATGTCCGAGGATGCCCGGGAGGCCTCTGGGGTCTGGAGGACCGGCTCCTGGGATAGGGTCACTGCTGTCTCTTCCTCCTCCTCCTCCTGGTGCAGCTCTCCTGTCCCTCCTTCCTGCTCATCCTCCCTCAGGGGTTGGTCCAGAATATGGTGGGGTAACCCCAACTCCACACTGCCCAGAATCTGCTCCAGGTCTACATAATATGACAGCTCTGTGGGAGCTCTGGTCTCGGGCCTTTGCATACCCCTGCCACAGTTCTTTTACCTTGGCCCTCACTTGGTCAAGGGTGAGGGGGTGATGCCCTTTCTTGGCCAGTCCCTGGGCCATGCACTCATATATGTCTGCATTCCTGCTGTGCAACTGCAGGGATTCCTCCTGAGACCAGAGCTCCAGGAGATTTTTTATTTCAGGCCTTGACCAGGCTGGTGCCTGCCTTTTGGAGCTCCTAGGTGGGTCCTCTTCACTGTCCTGAGAAGGACCAGGGAGGCCTTGAGGCTGGGACATGGCTATCACAGCTGGCACGGGTACTCTGGCTGGCTTCCGGACAGCAATGCCTGTCTGGGTGCCTGTGCCTTTAAGAGACTGTGGCCAGAAACAACAGAGGTGCTCAGCATGTAAGGATGGACTGTCCACTAGGGCTTCTTCCTGGACACCTTTATTTTTGAAAAAAAAAAAAGTCCCTTCGTCTACACATACCTTTTTTCGACAGATCTCTGTCGAAAATAGCGTTATTCCTCATACAACGAGGTTTATCGCTGTCGACAAAACCGCCACGTTCTTTCGATTTACTGTCGACAGAACACGGCGGCAGTCTAGATGCAAGTAAAGTTTTTTTGAAAAAAGGTCACTTTTTTCGAAAAAAGCCTGCAGTCTAGACACACCTTCTATGTCTAGGTTGAGTCAAATTGATGAGGCATTGAATAAGTTTGTCATACCACTGCTCATACTGTGCTTGGATTATGGCTAAACAAAAGTTGGTCTCTTAAATGGATCTGGTCAGCATTATTCATTAAACCAGAGTTTCTCAAATTGTGGATCGGGAGTCCAGATGTCAAAGCCTGAGCCCCGCTACCCAGGTCTGAAGCTGAAGCCTGAGCCCCACAGCCCTAGGAAGTGGGGTTAAGATACCATGCCACCTATGTCAGTTTCCCACCCCAGCCCAGGGAGGTGGGGTTGGGGTGGGCTTGGGCTTTTGTTCCCCCCAGGGTCATGTAGTAATTTTTGTTGTCAGAAGGGGGGACCCAGTGCAATGAAGTTTGAGAACCTCTGCACTAAACATTCAAAAATATTGTAACATTATGGGTATAATATGTAGTTTTGGCTTTATATTTAGCAGTCTAAACTATTAGGAATAATCACTATTGCATCCCTTTATTGACAAAGTAAGAAATAATAATTATGAATTAAATTGAATGTTGACAACAATTTGATAGGCAAGTACTGTAGTGATGCTGTATACATACCAATTGCAATTTCCATGTTAAAATCCATATTTCATATTTTTCATTTTATAATAGCAATATTGACTTCAGGGCATTTCCCTGGGATCAATGACCAACTAGGGTGAAAGGATCAGTCGAGGGCCATAAGCCATCAGTTCTTTCTAAACAGTTATTAATGCCCTGCACATCAATCATTATTATTAAACAGACATTCCAGAGTCATGAAAATCACTACAAAAGTAGCCAGTCAGGCTGGATTCCTAGACAGTACTGAAGTCATTCTGTGAGAAGAAATGTCATGTGAAAACTGCAAGGGAGCAGCCCATGTCCATCTTCTTAAGAGTAATAACTCACTACCACAGGGTGCTTGGATAGATATATAAGGGTGCATCTACACAGCATCCTAATCTCAAAATAAGATACGCAATTTGCTGTATGCCAATTGCATATCTTATTTCTATTCTATTTAGAAATAGCTGATTTTGAAATTTGGCACATCTACACAGCGCCAAATTTCAAAATAAATCGCTATTTCAAGACATACCTTAACCCTCATGGAACGCGGGTCACAGGGATGTCGAAATAGCACATCCATTATTTCGAAAATATTTCAAAATAATGGCTGACTTCTTAAGATGTGGGGTAGCTATTTCAGGATAACATTTGGAAAACAAAGGAAATTGTTCCTCTATACAAGTCCTTTGTCGTTCTTTGTTTGGAGAACTAAGTTCAGTTTTGGTTATTGGTCTTTGAAGAGGACATTTATGTGCTAGGAAGTGTCCATAGGATAGCTTGAGATCTGTGGTTTACAAATTCTCAAGGTTGGTCCCACGATTCACTTTTATTTTCTTAAACTTAGATAGTTTCTTTGGAATACCTATATATTCTCCTTTCCTGGCGGTGCACCATGCCATCCTGAGCTCCTCTTGAGGTCAAGTTTCTCCATTAAGAAAATGATGAGCAAGTGCAATGGCCTGATTACCATCATACTAGTGCACCACTGTCTGAAAATCTTGCTATTATGTTTTGATACTAAATCTACCTTTCCTTTGTCAGTCTTTCTTGGGCATGTGTCTCAATCCACTCTTGAACTCCTTTGGACCTTTCCATTAAAAAACATTCACACTCATAATGAGACTGCAACAGAGTGAGCTAAGTCTGAGAAAATATTACACATTATGCTGATGTAGAAGTGCAATTTTAGATATTTTATTTAAATTAGCTTCATATGACAAGCATGTAACAGTGGGCTCACCATAACAATGATATTGCCAGGCCAATGGCAAGCACTTCATGAGATAAAGATAATTTGCATGAGAGGCTTGTTTTCTAGACCCACTGACTGTAATTCTACAATATTCAAACTATGTTTTACACCTGATATATTCCTTTTCCATCCTATTGTAAAACTGTAAGGTTAGCAGTTGCTTAAGTCTGGGTATTTTTTCTCTTTGAATGGAGATAATGAACCCCTTGACAGTTATAGTTGTTTATGGCTAGATTATTCAAATCTACAAATTCAATTTAATTTAGAATGTAATCTGAGTGCTCATAAAAATGAGGGAATCCATTTACAGTGCATAGGTTATCTGTATACAGAGAAAGAGGAAACATGCCAAAAAATCCAAAAAAGTTTTAAGCAGAATAGTTAATAAATAGGTTGGCCTCCAGTTTTTCTGTTACATGGCTATTCCTCCATCTCTGGAACACAGCACATTGTCAGTTAATTTCTGTCTTCTGCAGAGTCATATGGCTTGTGAATTATAATAGTATTTGCAAGTACAAGAAAATAACTTATGTTTCTGCTCATTAAAAAACCAGGGCTGGTATAGAATTCAGAATGATGGCTAACTGTGTTTTGTAGACTACTGCAATTAACAGAGGAGGCCACTGCACATAGTTCCAGACTCATGGCAATAAAACCACTATAGCACCCCACACCATCATGTATTATGCACACACCTATTGTTACAAAAAAAATTAGGAATGTTTTAAAAACTCTTCAAAAAGAAATTAGGACTGGATTTTGTACTCCTCTACTTTTAAAGCCAGATGCCTTCATCCTCATGAGTTCAACTGTACAGTGCTCAGAGGGAGCCATAAAATCTCTTTTAAATTAACTAAAATAGCATTAATATGTCACACATTTAAAGGCAATGAAGGTATGTCTACACTAAAGAGGAAGATTGAAGCTGCTGCTGTTCATCTTCCAGGGTTTGAATTAGCAGTCTAGTTAAGACAGCTAATTTGAAGTGAGAGGGGCACTCCGGTTGATGCTGGTAACCCTGCTTTCATGAAGATTAAGGAAAGTTTAAGGAAAAGTGTTCTTCCTTTGATTTCCTGCAGTGTAGACAGCACCAAAATCCTAGTTAAGGTACTTCGACTTCAGCTACACAATTAACGTAGCTAAAGCTGTGTATCTTAATCCAACTTTGTCCTGGAGTGTAGACATACCCTGAGAGAGATACTGCACCATGTGTGAACTCAATTCAGGTACAGTGGAGGGTGCATAGGATAACTCCCTGATTCCATACTGATTGAGTCTGACTTGTTACAGTAGTTGGCCCACACTACTGCTTAGATATATAAGTGACCTTGTGCGAGTGGAGGATCATATGTAACCAAGCTTTACTCTAGCATGTCTTTTATCCTGTCCCATTACTTTTCTCCCCATTTGCTAGAGGAGTGGGCACCTGGTACAGTAGGCAGCTATCTCAACAACTGCCAGCTTTGTGCCAGTGGTGTTCTAGAGCTGGGTCTCAGGAAAAGCTGGGTATATTTTCTTTCCATGTTATAAAGCTGTTGGACTACATTTTCAAAGTGCCTAAAGATATTGGGTGTACCAATTTTAGACACATTTAACCACCTAATTTTCAGAGAGTAGGTGCTCAGCGCTTTTGAAATACTATCTCCAGTCAGGCACTCAAAATCATGAGTCACTGGTTTGAAAAATTAGGCCACCATTTTTAGTAATGCATGTCCACTAGATAATGAGATTTAAAGCCATGGTAGTTTCATACATAGAAAAGCTGCTGCTTGTCCTTCCTGGTCATGGATTGGGGTTTTTGGGGGGGGGATGGTTATTTTTTGGAGGGGAGAAAATTTCACATTTGAAAAAAGAAAAAGCAAAATTTTGTTGGCAGGTTTATATTTTTAAACAAGTCAACAGTCTGAAGTTACTGAGAGGTTAAAAATTGTAAATTAAGTCACAAGAGAGAGAATTGTGGGCACATAGCAAGTAAGCTTTTGGAGCTTTGAGCTATGATTAATGAGATATCAGCTGCAAATATATGGTTCATTATATTTCACCAACAATTTCAGAGCTGCATGCCAAAGTTTACACACCCAAGGTCTGATTCAGTGTCCACTGAAGTCAACAACTGAATTTCCATTGACTTAAATGAGAGTTGATTTGGACCTCTCAGAGTCAGATGGGCTGAGAGTCACAACCACTGACATCAATAGAAATTCTGAGTGTTCTATGCTTCTGAAAGTCTTGACATTTAAGAGCCTAACAATGGATTTAAGGACCTAAATTTAGTGTGTGTGCATGCAAATGCTCATGCATGTATATGACTAGTTTCCAGGAAGACTGTAACCTCCTTCTTAACTCTACCCAACAATCCAGAGAGTAGTATTGGAATTGGCTTCAGAGGGATTTGCTTTTCTGCCCCCTAGGCAAAAATAGCAGGTAAAGCAAAATTTATGATCCAGGCATACTAAAAGCTTGGTCAAAAATATGAAAAGATCAAGACACAAATGCAACTTCATATATTTTCTTTCCAAAAAGACATTGTGATATTGTTAATATGATTTATCATTTGGTATTTTTCAACACAGCACAATCCTATTCTCTCTGTAGTTTGAACAAAAAGAAATCCCTCCAGTCTCTCTACCCTTTACATCATGATAGTAGTACGTTAAAAATAAGTGTCGAAAGTAAATAAAATGCTCTATGGAAAAGCATGTTTGTTATTAATACTTTGTAGTTTTTTTCTTATGATTTTGCAAAGTAGGTTTGCGTGAGTTATTTTTATTTTGAAAGTGCAGTGATTCCCACAGCTGATGAATAATGGGACAGATAAAAAGGTTTTAACTCTGATGTAAAATACACATCAGAGACTTGGGAGAAGTAATGCGACAAGGTGCTGAAAGCAGATCCTGAGATGTCTTTTGTTGCCACATTTTCTTAAATCAGCATATTATCGCTAACCTGCTAAATATCATTTAATTTTAATAACACAGTTAGGATAGTAGCAGCTAGCATATATATATAGCTAGCTGCTACTACCCTATATATATATATATATATATATAGTGGAGTGTAGAATGGATGTCTATAGGGACAGTTGTAATTTAATTTTTTTAAAGGTGAATGTGGGAGTTAGTCTGTCATTCACACCCACACACCTGACAAAAAGCTGGCCTCTATAGAGTCAATTTTGTAATTTATGTACACCTTATATAGCCTTTAAACATGATTTCCCAGGTTTAAAATTGTCCTCATGGGGGCTATCCTTGGTTTTTGTTTTTTGTTTTATCATCAAATTAATAAATGAAGCACTATGTGTAATTTCCATGCAAAATAGTACCTCGGCAGAAAACAAAGTTATTTATTGATTGATTAATAAACACATTATTAATTAAAAAATGAAGTGGAAAGTGTTGTTTTATGGGTAAAAAAATAGGTTCACTTTCTTATAAGAGCCAGGCAAACATTTTAACATGTAAAGCAACCATAAATGAAACAGACAGACCATAATATTTTCCAAACAGTTTTATATTTATTCTTAATGCTCAGATCAAGTGAAAAATGACTTACATTAACCTTCATGCAGAGACCAGGAACACAACCCAGAGACATTAAATGAACCTGTGTCTGAGTCCCAGTACTCTGGATTTATTGCAGAGTAAATGACTTATTTTATAACATCAGGATTATTTGCTGTCATCCAATAATTGCTGAGATTCATACACGAAGGGTGAAATCCTGATGTATTGAAATCAATGTGAATTTTGGGAATCAATAGGCCAAGATTTCACCTTCTGGCTCAGGGTGGGATACCCATTCTCACACTGAGGGTGCATCTAGACTGCAGGTTTTTTTCGGAAAAACAACCGTTTTTCCAAAAAAACTTCACTTATGTCCACACTGTTATTGCCTTCTTTCGAAAGAAAATCGAAAGAATGCATGGGTTTTTCTGACATTGGTAAACCTCATTCTACGAGGAAGAACACCTTTTCTGAAAGAGCTCTTTCAGAAAAAGGCATGTGTGGACGTGGAAGAGGGAGTTTTTTCGAAAGAAGAGGCCTCCAGGAAAAAGCACAGGTGCCCTGGTGGACACTCTGTCCAAACTAATCACAGCTCTATAGTTCCTGTCACCTGCCAGCTCTTAAAACTGCAGGCACCCTGGACTAGCCTTGTGGCAGGAAGCCAGCATTGCAGCAGCACCCTGACTGCGTGTCTCTGATAGCTAAAGGCCTGCTGACCCATGGCACAGCCACAAGCCCCGCAAGACCTCCCTGGCCCGCACAGGGAACAGCACCAGAGCTCCAAGGACCCACCCAGGGGCACCAAACGCTGGGCGCCCTCCTGGTCCAGGGCAGGGATCCTGTGCCTTCTCAAGCTGTGGGGCGAGGAGGAAACAATGCAAGATCTCCGCTCCCGGAAGCATAATGTGGACATTTATGGGTGCATGGCCAAAGCTCTGACCCAGACGGAACACCACCCCCGCACCTTGGACCAAGTACGGAGCAAGGTGAAGGAGCTCCGGCAAGGGTACGCCCAGGCCAGGGAGCACAGCTCTCGCTCTGGGTCAGGACCTCACTCCTGCCCCTACTACAAACAGCTGCACCAGATCCCGGGAGTGGGGAAGCCCTTTCCTCACCTGTACTGGTGGACTCAGGCTTGGAGACACCCATGCTTGCCTGCCCAGAGCTCCTTGAGGAGGAGGAGGACAACGACAAACAACAGCTGCAGGAGGAGGAGGACATTGGCAGCATGGTCACCCTCAGCCTGGAGCCGGTACCCCAGGCCTTTGAGATCTCCCAGGCATCATCTGATGCTGGGGATGGATCATCAGGTGAGTGCTCTCATTTTGTCGCACACATAGGGCAGGACAGGTGGGCTCAGAGCGGATGGGGTGTGATCATCGCTCAGCATGCTTGGCCAAGACAGTGTGCTGCTGTCCATGCACGTGCAAGCACGTGCAGTGGCAGTGTGTACCACATGGTATCAGGAGCCAGCCCCGGAGCACACACAGGCAGCTGCTCACCGGCTGGGGGAAGGCCCCACATGCGTCTGATCCTTGGGAGGGATGTCCTCCCCCTGCCAGCCACCCCTGAAAGCAGGCTGGGCACAAGGGCGCACGCATGACCTCACACAGACCAAGGAGTGCTGCACATAGCACACGGCCATGCCTGCACATGCGAGGCACCACCCGCTCCTGCAGACAGCACTGCCAGGTGCAAGTGTGTGTGCGGGCCCCAGGGAGGGCCAGGCTGCTTCAGGGCCCTCTCCCGCACATGGGATCCCACTGTGGCCAGACACTTCCCTGGTCTGCTTGTCCATGATGGGGGGGAAATGGGCAGCATGATCCCCTGGGCACCTCGGGGCCCCTGTGAGGAGGGCCTGCTGTGCAGCCCACACATGGCCTTGCTCTTGGGACATCACCATCCCCTGCTCCAAGGACAGTTGCTCGCTGCTCAGAGGAGGGCACAGCCTCAGGGACAATGTCTGCGTGGATGACTGACCCCTCTCCCTCTTTTCCTCCCCAGCCACACCAGCCATTGCTGAGGGCCTATCCACACCATCACAGGCAGCCACCTGAACCCAGGGGAGCTGCAAGCGCTGGAGCGTCCACGAGGACCTCATGAGAAAGCATGTGGGCATCCTGCACGACATGCAGCAAATCCTGTCCCAAAAGATCTGTGATGACGCTGAGTGGCACAACCTCATGTGGGACCAGCTCGTGCGGCAGGGTGAAAACAAGTGTGCCACCATCTGGGAAGTGATGGCACACCCGGCTCCTGTCCCCACTCTAGCCCTTCCCATTCCTGCTCCCCCCTCTCCCACTCCACCCGCTCCATCCCCCTCACCCCCTGCCTGCCACCTGTTGTCCCAGGTCCCACCCAACTCCAAATTTTGTCGAGGTCCCTGGACCCCAGGCGGCACTTGCAGCCCTGATCCCCCTTCCTCACTCTCCACACAGGTTCTCAGCTCCCTCATCCCCAGTTACATTTTGTTAAAAAATACATACATTTTCATTGTTCAACTCACAACTGTTGTTTTTATTGATTGTACAGGGAGGGGAGGCAGGGAGGGGTTGTGGTGGGAAAGGTATAGGGGGACAAGGCACAGACCCCCATTGGGGAGGCCCTGGGGAGAGTTACTGGGGTCCTTCAGAGAAACTCTCCCTCAGGGCCTCCCGGATGTGCACCCCCAGCTGATGGACCTGGGGTGGCAGCTGTCCTCGGCTGTTCGAAGGCCCTTCTCTCCCGGCTGGCCTCTGCCCCACACCTCAGGAGGATGGCCTCCCCTTTGCTCTCCACTATGTTGTGGAGAACACAACATGCTGCGACCACCTTGGGGATGTTGCGCTCCCCCACATCGAGGCAGGTCAGGAGGCACCTGAACCTGGCCTTGAGGCACCTGAAGGCTCATTCAACCTGTGTGTGGGCCCAGTTGAGGTGCGTGTTGAATTGTTCCCTAGTGGGGTCCAGGTGGCCAATGTACAGCTTCATGAGCCACCATGAGTGGGTAGGCCGCATGCTCGACGATGCACAGTGGCATCTGTACGTCCCCCCCGCGAAAGTTCCACTGGGGGAAGAATGTGCCAGCCTCCAGCTTGTGGTAGAGGCTAGAGTTTCTGAATATGCGGGTATCATGTGCCCAGCCCGACCACCCAACAAAAATGTCCAGAAACTTTCCACAGTAGTTGACCAGGGCCTGCAGCACCATGGAGAAATAGCCCTTCCTGTTAATGTACTGGGTGGCTCAATGCTGTGGTACATGGATCCGAATGTGGGTCCCATCGATTGCTCCTCTGCAGTTCTTCTTTGAGGAGTCCCCGTGGGTGCTCCACCTTAGGTGCGCCAGCGCCGCTGTGCCCACCAGTCGGAGATTGTTAGTAGCAATACCCCCGGCTGGCCGCGCGTGCTAGGCTCTGGCACAAGACGTGTGGTGTGTGTAATGCACATGTGTGGCCAGCTCCTCAGTTCTTCTCTGACTGCTGTCGACTTCGGCTGCAGATCAGCAGTCGCGCTCACTCAACCTTCTCCGTCCTTTTAGATACTCATCTAGCCTTAACCTCTACCAATAACCAACTGAACGCTATTCATTAAGAAAAAAACAAAACAAGGCTCTCCGTCAGGCAGCATTCCTGCCGCCTTCAGCGGCTCTGCTTTGATAGCAGCTGCTATTGCTCAAGATATTACTCAGGTCATGCCCAGCTCCTCTGACTTTAAAAAGTGTCTGGGATGTGGTCTTTCTATAGCTGTAGTGGACAGGAACTCTCTGTGCGTCTGCTGTCTGGGACAAGATCACAATACAGAGCGCTGTCAGGACTGCAAGAAACTGACTAAGTGCACAAGGAGAACCAGGCAGCTACAACTCCAGGTGCTGCAGATGGAGACAGCACTTAAACCTACTTCAGATGCTTCTCTAAATTCTCCCCTCAAGCATAGTCCACCAGGGGCAGAAGAAAATGAGAGAGAGATTCCAACTAAAAGCCCGACCACCAAACCCAAATCGCCCTCAATGAGAAAGAGACTGAAAACTTCCTCTGAGTCTACATCCCTGACGAGGAAAGTGACAAACTCAAGGGTTGACACTGCCGCCTCTACGCCATCAAGGGGGGCAGTTAAGAGTTCAGGTTCCGGCTCCCATAACTTTCGTGACCACAAACAGGAATCTCGTCCCGCCTCACACAGCCACACAGCGGGGCTGATGCATAAAGTTGCCGCTCTGGCATTGGCAAAAACGCTGGCAGAAGAAAACTGGATGCTGACAGCCTCGCGATCTGCGGCGGCACCGTCAACAACATGCGTGCCTCCCACTCAGCAATCGGCATCGACCAAGCGCTCCAAAGCACCTGTCACGCTCCCGGTGCCTTATGCATTACCGGCACTGACCCTCCACAGCACCATACTGCCAATGGCCCCGCCTCCTGTGTTTCCGCAGTTTATCACAGTGGCAGAGCTATTTATAGCCTCATTGTCAGGAATCCTTTTTTTTTTGTACCGATGGCACTCCAGTGAGCTCTAAGTCCTCTTTCTCTGATACTCCTGGGGCTTTATCACCTCACTTCAGTGACTCTGAGGAAGAAGACGTACCTCAACCTACTTTGCCTAAGATCTCCTTACCAAAACCGATACAACCCCAACAATGGCAACAGCACTGGGGACCACCGTTCATGTCACAAAGCTGGCCATATTGGGACCCATGGGCTACATCCAGACAACAGCCCATTTCTCAAATGGGACATCATTACTATACACCTGCTAAATTTAAACCTCCTAGCTTACAATCGCTGGACAGGTCTGAATTCTTGGAATGCGAAGATGACATGGAGACTGTGGGGGTGGAACAGTCCTCACTCTTTCCCTTACCAATACACTCTTCTCCATCCTCATCGGCAGAGACATTTACGCCCCCATTAATAACTGGTGCAGGGGACAATTTTAAGTCCTTTCAGGACCTTTTTAAGAGGGTAATCGACAAACTGGAAATATCCCTCTCCAATCCTCCAGATACACAGCATAAGCTAACTAATATCCTTCACGCCTCGACACAAACCAGACTCTCAGTCCCTATGAATGAGGCATTGATGGACCCAGCTAAGCTTCTGTGGAAAATGCCAGCGACAATCCCACTGACATCGAAGAGGCTTGATGGAAAATAGTATGTAGCCCCATAGGGTGCGGAATTCTTTTCACCCACCCACCTCCAAACTCACTCATAGTAGAAGCTACAATCCAAAGGGGTAAGCAGCAGGCCGTGCAGTCAACCCCTTATGAAATCAGAGAGGCTCGATGCCATGGGTAAGAGAGCATACTCCTTTGCCAGTCTCCAACTATGCATCGCCAACTACATAGCGCTTCTTTCCAAATATACACATCATATCTTTGACCAATTGTTGACTTTTATTGAAATTATATCAGACAACAGAAGAGAGCAATACACGGCTTTGATAAAGGAAGGTTCCTTTATCTCTAGAACCGTACTTCAGCCTGCCCTTGATTCCGTGGATAAAGCCTCCAGATCTCCAGGAAGAACGGCTCTTGTGCAAAAGGGTTTTTTGCGCAAAAAGGCACCATCTACACAGCACTTTTCTGTGCAAAAACCTCTTGCTCAAAAGGGAAAGGAAGAGGAAATGCAAATGAGAGCACGACCTATGCAAGTGAGCGCTCCATTTGCATTTGCTCTTCTGCAAGTTGCTTGTAGTATAGATGTAGCCTGAGTCAAGCTGGGGCAGGATCATCAAGACGGTCTGCTCAAACTACTGCAGCACCTGCAGCACGGCTGTGTGGGGCCATCGCATGCCCAGGGGCAGCTCTGGCTCCATAGCAAAAAAAAATTTAAAAAATGCTGTGGTGTCCAACAAAGCTGGGCAACCAGAGCACACACTGCACAAGCTTTGCTGTCCCTCATAGAGGTAGGCAAGTACGCAGCAGAATCTGAGGGCGGTCCCTTTAAGCATGTGTCTCAGATGGTCTTAGGCAACAGCACCCGGAAGCAACTGCTGACCTAATGCCCTGGCTGAAGTGGTTCCGGGTGGCCTTTTATGTGAGAGAGCAGTGTGGACGCTCTCTTTTGAAAAAAAAATATCGCTTTTTTCAATGCGCTTGTGCTGTGCGGATGCTCTCTTTCAAAAAAGCTTGCAGTCTAGACGTATCCTGAGTAGTCCTTTAGTCTAAATAGAGTTTTATTAATTTCAGTGGGGCTACTTTAGAAGAAAGGTCTATTCATTGTGAGCAAGAATATCAAAATCTGGTTCTAAGGATGGCTTTCACCCATAAACACAAAAGGATACAAGCTGGAGACAGAAAAGATGAATAAATGATCAAAACCCAAAATGTGGCTGAAGTTAAAACTAAGGGTCTCTTTCTGACCTGTGATGGATGGATGCTTTTGTGGCAGGAGGTGGTGGAGGGAGCCTTAAACACCTTAAATTCCAATGCAAGTTAGTTAGTGCTTAATAGAGTATGAACAGAGAGGCCAGCATACCATGCCCATCAGCAAACCCAAGGAGGCATGTCCTGACAGCCGGGTAATTTGACCTCACAGGCAGCTCACTAGCTCCTATGCTCAGGTGTGCAGCATGCATTAGCAGTGAAACCAATATAAAAATCAGCAGTGTGTTCCATAACACTTGTTAGCCCGCCTGCAACCTTTCAGACACTGTGAGCCATTTTTCTGCACCCTAACTAGGTGATTCTAAGAGCAGAGAGACTGTCTCACTCTCCAAGATCAGGACCTCCTACTACAGTTACATTAAACAATGGAATAGTCACTTTCCTTTCAGTTGCTGGAAGAGCATTTTCAGTAACTGGCCCTAGATAGGTAACTTATTCCCCAAAGATATTAGAAAAATCATAAATTTCAGCCCCTTTGGACTGTTCTATAAAACCCATTACTCTAATTGGTGCTTTCCATAATAATACTAAGAGAAATAATGAAACCCTCTTCACTGGGAGTTGGACAGAAAGCTAGGGATCCTTTACTGTGTTTACTCTGAGAATTGTAAGGTGCTCTGATACCATGGTGATGAACATGGTATAAATGCCTCAATAGATGGATGGATCCAGCTGGCACCTCTCAACTCCGCCCACACACACCATGGTGCTCACCACAGCAAGTATATCAGTTCACTTTTTTATTCAGTATATGGGCACATATTTTGCAGAAATGACACCCATAACAAACAATATTTTACATACTTGACTATCAGCACATATACAAACTAATATATAAATAAATATACAGTGTTCTAGTGAAAAAGCCCTTCATATATATGTCTGTGCCATTTTAACAGGATATACACAAAATGGTATTACCATGCTTGTTCAGATAATGTTTATTATTCAACGATTTAGAAAGACTCATCCAAGTTGATACCTAACTTGCACTTTTGCTATTTACATAGCATTTATAGAAAGATATCAGTTTTTCTTATCTAAAAGATAAATACTTACTATATCAGTCTTTGCATCATAGGCTGCATCAGAAATATCCTGATAACATGAGTCTCTTTTCTTAAGGAAACCAAGATTCTGAAAAGCAATGGAAACTTTTCTAGTTTCACAAACTATTTCAAGATTAGAAAGCATTTTCTTTCCCAGTCAAACTTTTACTAGTTTTGAATATTAAACATTTTACTATTTTTGCATAATTCAAACATTCAGGCTATGTCTATACTGCAAGGTTTTTGTGCAAAAACAGATGTTTTTGCACAAAAATCCATGGAGCATCCACACCTCAAATGCGCTTTTGCATAAGGAAATCAAGAGTAAAATGGCAGAACAGAGGGCTTTTTCCGCTGTAGGTAAATCTCCTTTTATGAGGCATAACTCCCTTTTGCACAAGAGTTCTTGCGTAAAAAGACAAGTGTGGACTCTCCAGAGGGAAAAAGCACAGGTGCTCTGATGGCCATTCTGTGAATGGCCATCAGAGCTCTCTTGCACAAGAGCGTCCATGCAGTGTGGATGCTTTCTTGCGCAAAAGGACATGGCTTCTTGCAGAAGAAGCATGTAGTGTAGCCTCAGAATGTTTTTAAAAAACTGATTCCCCAAATAAAACTACCACAACAACTGGCAGTTATCAGTATTCTTATTGGTAGTGTTAGCAGAGGGCAAAGACTGAAAAGCTACAAAAAATGAGATAAACTTCATCTTTAAAAATAGTTCTGAGGTCCGAGAAAGGACTCTTTAATGTGGGAACAACTTGCACTATTGCTTCTAAAAAGACCCTTGGGTCCAAAGGATTACAATTCTCCTGTACCATCATCCAGCAGCTGTAACTAACATATTTATTTTCTAAAGAACCACTTTTAAAATGGTTTTTAATTAGTGACAAAAGCACTGTATTGGGTTAATTGCTGGATGCTTCCAAAACAATTATGTTTATAAGATAAAGCAAAAACAAACAGTGGGGCACATAATAATGGTTGTAATTTTAATTGATTTAAATGGGATTAGCATACCCTTTCACCAGTTCTTTATCTGCATGAATTACAAAATTATGATGAACTGGTTTTATTGAGAGTTCAGCTAGTATTAAAACATGGAAATCAAAGCTTTGGTACTGGTAGCGTAACTTTTTTTAAAAAGTCCAATGACATAGACTTAATAGAAGTCAGAAGAATAATCTCTCTCTCTATTTCCAACTGCTCTCTTGCCATTAAAAATCTATCTGTTTCTTGGTTCATATTAGATCAGGTGATGCTTATTTCCCTAATGAGGAATGAGAAGGGAGACAACAGAGCCAAATGCCCAAATTGAAGCTGCACTTCAGTAATATTGGAACCACTCAGATTTATTTTGGCCTTGATAGCTAGAAGCACAGTTCTGCTACCAATTTGTTTATTATATCATTATTTTTAGCTAACAGCTAAGCAACAGATGCATCTCCAGGTCAAGGCTTCCCAACCTTTGACAATACAAGTGTCTTGTCTTTATTTACAATTTTATGTGGGATTTCAAATATATCACACATGAGCCTTGCTTGTGATGGGGTGGACTAAGCCCAGAGGCCCCCTGCTGGAGACCTCAAGGTCCTGCTATACACATCCCTGGAAAAGAGCAATGGCAATAAGTCCTCCAAGTGGCCTAGAGAGGCTGAAAAGAACTAGTAAATCACAAAGGTGGCAGGGAGAAGCCAATCAGGGTCTAGGAGGACTGTGTAAAAAGGAGCTGGAGAACCAGAGCCAGTCAATTCCTTGTTGGGGCTATAGGAGCACAGCTAGGCTGTGTCTATACTGGCGCGATCTTGCGCCAGAGCTATGCAAATGAGGCTCAGTGTGGAATATCGCTGAGCCTCATTTGCATAACTAATGAGCCACCATTTTTGCGGAAGAGGCTCTTGCGCAAGACGGAGCTGTCTACACTGCCCCTTCTTGTGCAAGAAAAATTCTCTTGCGCAAAGCCGTTATGCTGATTATTTTCAGGCATAATGGCTTTGCGCAAGAGGGTTTTTCTTGTGCAAGAAGGGGCAGTGTAGACAGCTCCGTCTTGCGCAAGAGCCTCTTCTGCAAAATGGCGGCTCATTAGTTATGCAAATGAGGCTCGGCGATATTCCACGCTGAGCCTCATTTGCATAGCTCTGGCGCAATATCCCGCCAGTATAGACACAGCCCTAGTGTTTCTGGGAGGGAACTGCAGTACCATGGACAGCTCAGTGCCAGCAAGAATTAGGGAAAAAAGCATCAGCTCCTGGCTAGCTGCTGGGCCTGAATGAAGAAGAAGCATGTGGTAATGGGGCAGCATTGGTAAAGGCTGAGACCATGGGGAAATAGCCCAGGGAACTGAGAACAGGTTTGCTAAATGGTTACAGTGGTCTGTAGGTGGGGTCCCAGAGTAGTGCTCCCCCCATAGGCCCTTGTAGAAAATGGCCTACAATTAGACAGTGATAAACACCCAGAAGGGGATTTGAACTATGTAGTGGCTCAGCTGGAGAGCTAGGGCTGGAACAGACCTAGAGGGTAAAGCCATTCCCTCCAGGGAGTATAGCCCAATAGCAGGGTAGGTACTGTAGACTGCAGATACACCTGACCAGAAGGGGAGCTCATGAGAGCCAGCTGCCACCCTCTTATCCTGCTGTATAATGTCTTAGGGTATGTCTAAACTACTCCCCTGTCGGCAGAGGGATGTAAATTAGGCACATCAAAAGTGCAAATGAAGCCGGGATTTAAATATCCCGTGCTTCATTTGCATAATGGCAGCTGCCGCTTTTTTTCAAAATGGGGCTTTTTGAAAAAAAACCAGCAGTTTAGACAGGGCATTTTTGACAGAAATGCCCCATTTCAAAAAATCCTGTACTCATTTTATTCCTCTGTCCAGCAAAAACAGATTGCAAAGCCCTGCTCTAGGACTGTATTTCACCTCTGTGTAGAGATGTAGCACTATGTTTATGCATAAAACCCTCAAAATGATGGTGTCTCATGTTGCAGTTGGCATATGAGGATTCAGCAAACACATGTAGTAGTTGAACACATGTATGAGAAGTGAAACTAATGCAAAAACCATAAACACAGTTATGCATGGGACAGACAATATTGTCCATGCCCACTAAAGATTATTTGAACTATATAATTTGTTTATATTATACACGGTATACTATACTAATATTCAAACTGTTTGACTCCTGCTTATCTGAAAATATTTCTAAATGAATCTGACTTTCAATTTAATTTGACCATATCTTCAACAAATTAGATTAAAAGATTTCTGAGAAGACAAACACAATACCTATTTCCCATCATTATGTTCTAGCTGAGAATATGATGATATCACCCCTTATTAGCCATTCATTGACTCATAAATAGCTATTTCCTCCCTCCATCCCTCTCCCTCACTCCACCTTCTGTACTAAATCTGATTTGTCAGTTTAATAATGTGTTCACTTTTTTCATTGTATTCCTTTGGTATATATGGTCATGCCAATTCTCTTCCAGAATATGATCTGAGGAAGTGGGTCTGGCCCACAAAAGCTCATCACCTATTAAACCATCTTGTTAGTCTTTAAAGTGCTACATAGTTTTTCCTTCTGTTTTAGCAAGATCAGACTAACATGGCTACCTCTCTATTACTATAAGAACATGAGAACGGCTATACTGGGTCAGACCAAAGGTCCATCTAGCTCAGTATCTGTCTGCTGATAATGGCCAATACCAGACGCCTCAGAGGGAGGAAACATAACAGGTAATCACCAAGTGATTCCTCTCCTGTCATCCATTTCCAGACAAACAGAGGCTAGGGATACCATTCCTACCCATCCTGGTTAATAGCCATTGATGGACCTAACCTCCATGAATCTATCTAGCTCTTTTTTGAACTCTGTTAAAGTCCCAGTCTTCACAACATCCTCTAGCAAGGGGTTCCACAGATTGACTGTACATTGAGTGAAGAAAAATTCCTTTTGTTTGTTTTAAACCTGCTGCCTATTAATCTCATTTGGTGACCCCTAGTTCTTAGGGTGGCAACAAGTAAATAACTTATTCCCTTTTTCCACAGCAGTCATGATTTTATAGACCTCTATCATATCCCCCCTTAGTCTCCTGTTTTCTAAGATGAAAAGTCCAAGTCTTTTTAATCTCTGTTCATGTGAGATCTGTTCCAAACCCCTAAACATTTTTGTTGCCCTTTTCTAAACTTTTTCCAATGCCAATACATCTTTTTTAAGATGAGGTGACCACACCTGTATGCAGTATTCAAGATGGGCATACCATGGTTTTATATAGAAGCAATACGATATTTTGTCTTATTCTCTATCCCTTTTTAATTACTCCTAACATTCTCTTTGCTCTTTTGACTGCCGCTGCACACGGAGTGGATGTTTTCAGAGAACTATCCACAATGACTCCAAGATCTCTCTCTTGAGTAGTTGTAGCTCTAAATTAGTCCCCATCATATTCTATGCATAGTTTGGATTATTTTTTTCCAATGTACTTTACTTTACATTTATCAACATTAAATTTCATTTCCCATTTTGTTGCTTAATCACATATTGGTGAGATCTTTTAGAAACTCTTCACATCTGTTTTGGTCTTAACTATCTTGAGCAGTTTAGTACCATCTGCAAATTTTGCCAACTCACTTTTTATCCCTTTCTCTAGATCATCTATAAATAAGTTACATAAATTGGTGCCAGGACAGACCCTTGGGGGATCCCACTAGTTATTTCTCTCCACTCTGAAAACTAACCATTTATTCCTACTCTTTGTTTCCTGTTTTTTAACCAGTTATCAACCCATGAAAGGACCTTCCCTCTTATCCCATGACAACTTACTTTACTTAAGAGCCTTTAGTTTCAACTAATTTGCCTGGTACTGATGTTAGACTTACCTGTCTGTAATTGCCAGGATCACCTCCAGAGCCCTTTTTCTGTTGTGGATTCAAAGATCTAAATCTTACAAGAGCCCTAGGTTGGACCTGGGGGTTACCTCTGGTAAATTTTTAACATTATTATGTTTTTGTTAGTAATGCTCTTCCCTTATGAATAAATGTGCTTATTTAGAAGGAGTTGTATAGTAACTTAAAACTACCCCTCACAGAGGATGCAAAGTACTGATATTGGACTTTTTAAGCCATCTGACTTACTGAGGATATCAAACTGAAAGACAGAGAGTTGTGAAGCCTTACAATTTCCTGTTAAGAGGAAATGATATCCAGGTGTCTACTTACAATAACTTGGAGCCAGAAACCTGAAGTGGGTGCCCTTGGTGGACTCTGGTAGGGAAGTACATGTGAGATGCCTTGAAACTGACATACATCACACAAATTTTCTCAATTAGCTCTCCACTTAGCACCATATCATATTTAAGGAGATCTTCCCCTATAAGCTTTTAGGTTACAAATCTAGCTTCTTCTTCATCAGCAGCTCACAGGACAGGTGCATTCAGTAAAAACACTGTGATCATTTCAGCCCGCAGTGAAACAATCAGAAAAAAGAGGAGGCCGATTCTTAGTCTAGGCCTAAACATTTCAATATTTTTAGGATCGAATCATGGCAATGCAGCATCAGTGGTTGAATGTGAGGCATCATCTATCTGAAAAAAATACATTTAATGCTATGAGATGAATATAAGAAATAATTTATAGAAAATAAACCTCTACAGAACTAAGCATTTTACTTACAAGTTCTGTCTTTGCCAGACGTCATTAATAACAAAAACATGTTACCCTGTCTTCATGTTAAGGTTACCAGATAAATAGTATGGTTTTGCCACCTTCACAAAAGACCTGATAAGGGACATTAATGCCCATATATTTCCAACCTACATGCTAAGAAAAACATGGCTCTATTTTTTCCACAGCCTTAAATGCTTAGGGATACATCATGCTCTATGAGCTTGCTGTTCCTAATGACATCATGTTCACCATAATGTAAGTCATTAAGAATTTTTCATGCTGTAAATTTCCTTTTCCATAATTTCCTCTGATATACTTTTAGCACCCTAAGCATTTAAGTTTAGAAACACTAATAAAACTGCAAGAGACACAGACAATTAGTTCCTTCATTTGAATAATTAAACATTTTAAATATTCCCTCCATACCTTATGTTCAGCTATAAATATATTATTAATAGTCAGCCTGTACTCTGTATTGCAGTAGAGTGTAGGCACATAATTTCTAGCACCTGGTGTGGGAATATTTCTTGACATTCTGAATTTACTTGCCCACTGACAAAAAGTATCTTGTTTTAATGCATACCTGTTTTACACTGTAATAATTATACTGTATGACTGTTATCTTTCCCTCTTTATGAAATTTCAGCACAAAGTTAATCAAATAATTTGTTGTGGCTGATGAATTCATCCTACTGTGTTCAACAAAAATGTTGATAATGCTTTTCACTATTTTTAGGATGCTACTGTGATGTTATTCGTCGCTGTAGTTTACCCTGCAAATGACTATACATTCCAATTACCTAGGTTAGTTACTCCAGTTTCTATTCTAAATCTGCTTAATCAGTCTGTCACAATTCTAAGGATAGCTGCACCTCTGCACCTTCTCTGATCTGTGCATCCTCACAGGTGTCAGACCTCATGCCTTCACCTCTCCTGGATTGGAGTCACACAAGCCCCTTTTGGACTTGGTTCTGGCCTACTGTGTTTACCCAACCAGTCCAACTAGGCTCAGTACCTGCAGTTCTTCCACTCACGATCATGTGTCCAGACACCCTTCTCACACCAAAATACTGGTTAATCTTAACAGTAGGAACAAAGTATAACAGAAGAGAGAGGGGGCATTTTAAAACAATGAAAGGTCTATTTGCATGTCTACCTTACGTCTACCTTACGTAAAACCCTAGTATTGTATGAAGGTTCTATGGCAGGCCTACCTACTTGTGTGTGTCAGTCAGGCTCTTCTGTTCCATCACAGTAACTGTCCCTTCCTAAAGAGACAGTCACTTATCCGTCCCTGGTCCTAGTTTTTTAGAATTTTAGTTCTTCTGTCTCCATAAACTCAGACTCCAGGCCTTGAAACTAGCCCAGTGTTCTCAGCAGGGTTTCGGAGGTAACACAGAAAAATACATGGATCTACCAATGTCTAGCTTCAGTGTACGTGTGAACAACGTGGTTCAGATTTTACCCTACCCCTTTCTGATAATACTGCTACTGAATTAACTCAAATATGCATACAGTAAACATCACAATAACCTGATCAGCACAAAATATTGATAACTTATTAAATGCAACCCCCATTTTGTGTCATAATATGTTGAGTTTATTAGTTTTAGCTTTAGGTGACTTGTGGAAACTTCAGAGGAGTATCTTCTGAAAGACAGATATAACTTTGATGGAAAAGCTGTGGTCTGTCCCCTACACCATTATCAAGGTAACAGTAAAAGTGGCCACAATCCAGAAGCCAGAAATATAATGAATTGCACATGCTTGCAATTCATTTATCAAAGATTATCGTTAATATTTAAAGCCATATACTCCCCCCAATTCCATGCCTGCAAATTCCATTAATAGCAACAAGAGTTTTGCTGTGGCTAACAGGTATTTTAATCCCTGAATTATGATATGAGGAACCTGATATGTTACTAAAATACAATTCTAAATTATTCCATAAGCTCTAGCACAGAACTCCCATTCCACAGGAAAAGTTGTTACTATTCCATCTTGCACTCCAAACATTAAGGTCTAGAAATGTCACTGAGAAACTGGGATTTTGTGTGTGTGTGTGTGTGTCTATACTGCAATGAAAGAACCATAGCCAGATGTCTCAGGTTGGCAGGAATCAGGATGTGGGGCTATAAAATTGCAGTGTAACTCTTTTGGACTTCTGAGCTTAAACATTTACACTTGCAATTTTATAGTCCCACACAGCCTCAGCCACAATAATCTGACCTGGGCTCTGAAACTTGGTACCACTTTTTTAATGCAGTGTAAACATACCCTGTCACTTTTTTTTCTGTTTGCACATTTCCAACACTGAGGAGCACCTGGGATCATAACACTTGAGGGCACATTGCACAGGGACTCTCATTAATGCAACATTTTCATTAAAGGCTCATTGATTTCCATCAACTGCTATCAAACCCCTTCACAGATTCTATTCTGTGAAATGAGGGCACTCCAGAAAAAAGATGGAAGAAATTTCTTTGCCCCCTCTCCCAGCAAGCCATTGAGATGATGACATTAGCCAAAGCACTGACAATTAAAGATACCTATTATCTCCTGTAGTTCTGCACACAGTGGACAGGTGGGGTGTGGACATGCCCAGGGCTCTCCTGACCTTCTATATACCTCAGTATTTGGAAACAGATGCTGGGAGAAACAAATGCTCCACCTTTCAGCAGCAGGTCTACGGAGTTTGCAGCAGTGTCTTCTTCTCAGGACAACCTTAATTACTCTCTGCATTTGCTCCATGACAATGCTTGAGAACTCCTTGTCATGTTTACCACGCTCCACACATCCCCTTTGCACTGCTCATAATGGAGAGAGGCCAGATTGATGATATTCTTTTAGTAAAACAAACAAAGAGAATGGAAGCTTCAGAGGAGTAGCCGAGTTAGTCTGTAACTGGAAAAACTTAAAAAACAATTAATAGTCTTGCAGCACCTTAGAAACTAAGGATACATGTAGATGGTATCATGAGCTTTTGTGGGCACAACCCAGTTTGATTTACAGAGACCACAATAACCTGTCTTTCTGGGCAATTCTAAATTATCTGGATGTCTTCCTCTAGTGCAGTCTGCTAAGGAGGAATTGAGAGATTCATAATTCATGCCCCTGAGTTTTTACATTTTATTTTGTCATTGGGAGATGAACACCATTATTAACAGTGATTTTTTTCTTTGGCTGCAATAAATCTAATACATTGTCTTGACCTTGCAGTCCATCCAGCTGCTAGTCTCCCATTGTGATAAATATGAGATCTGCCTAGGAATGTACTGTAGAAATGTTGTTATTTTGTTGTTTTGTTCTGCATTATCATATCAGGCCATGATTTCAAGAATGAATTTGGCATCTCATCCAGGTTCTTTTGCAAGGGTTTGATCCAAAGTATCGACCCAAAAGGTTTTACTTTCCTTATAACATGACATTCAAAATGTGGGCAGGTTTTAAAGCCTACATCTGACACATTTTGCAGAGTGGTTTATAGTTTGGTTCCATCTGTTGATTTTCATTCCTACAGTAAGCCCCATCTGCAATCTCATGATAGTGGATGCTATTTTATGAAATGTTTTAATATCAGAGGATCTTTTGACCATTTATTCTATCTAATATTTCCCTTGAGAGGGGATGAACTATTTGATGATTACCTGTTCTGTTCATTCCCTTTGAAACACCTGATATTAGCCACTTCCTGAAGACAGGATCCTAGGTTAGGAGGACCATTGGTCTGACTCAGTATTGCCATCTTAGGGTACGTCTACACTGCATGCTTATTTCGGAATAAGCTATATCAAAATTTATATTTCAAAATAGTTTATTTTGAAATAGTGCATCTACACAGCAAATGCCCATCAAAATAGCACTGAGCTATTTCAAAACACTGACTGGACACTGAATCACCCTTAAGACCACCCAGATCCACTTCGGGCAGGGCATCAAGACAGCAGTTAGCTTCAGGCAGCAGCACCAGGAAGTGTTTAAGGCTCGTGCTTAAAGGGATGCCCCTGTACAGTTTTGTCTCAAGCTCTTCTCCTTTGGCTACTTCCTGGAGGGACAGCAAACTCTTTTTACTGCCTGATCTGGTTGCCCTTGTAGAGACCACACCACTTCTGCCATGGAGACAGACCTGCCTCCCAGCAGTCAACGGCTCTTTCGTCTCATGCTGCACCTCCTGGTGCAATTTCTGTAGGCTTCCCTCGTGGCTCTGCAGGAGGAGGACCCTCAGCTCATTGTGGGGAACCTCCTCTCTTCTCTCCACATGGTTCTCGTGCATCTTGACCCCACCCACCCTCCACTGCACACAGTGCACTGCTGCTTCTGATGACTGGACACCAGTTTTGACTGGTGGGACCACATCATCATGGAGCAGTGGGATGACCAGCAGTGGCTCCAGAATTTCGGCATGCGGAAGGCCACCTTCATGGAGCTGTGTAAGTGGCTTGACCCTGCCCTCACATGATGGGACACCCATGTGCAACCTGCCATCCCCCTCCAGAAGTAGGTTGCCATCACTATCTGAAAGCTGAACAGCTACCTCTCTGTGGGGAATCAGATGAGTGTGGGGAGATCAACCATCAGGGTCATGCTCATGCAGGTATGACTCTCTCGTGCTATTGTCTTGGGAGGGGGCAGTGAATTTCTGGAGTGGGGTTCCATAGGGAAGGGGGGTGGTGGTGGTGGTAGTGGTGGAAGCCCCAGCCCCAGGAGGTCTTTCAGTCCTGCCTTCATAAAGCCCTGCCAGGGGATGGGATAAGTAGGATTGTCCCTGGTGTGTGTGGGGGAGGGAAGAGGTGGGCCTCGGGGACTTCCTGAGGGCTCTGGCAACCCTGTGAGTCTCTGTTTGTTTCCTTCTATGGGTGGTGAGGGCCATTAACACTGTCCTGTCGTGCAGGGTCATCATCCTGGGCAACGTGGACCCCATTGTCACCAGCTTTGCCGCCACGGGCTTCTCCAACTGCAGGGGGGTGGGGAGAAAGGAGGTATTGATGGCACCCATATCCCCATCTGGGACCCCAGCCACTGGGTATCGGAATACATCATCCATAAGGGGTACTTTTCGATGGTCCTGCAAGCCCTCATGGACCACCATGGCCTGTTCACGGACATCAACGTCAGGTGGTCTAGGAAGGCAATGCCCGCATCTTTCAAAACTCTAGCCTGTTGCAGAAGCTGCACACTGGCACTTTTTCCACAACTACACCATCAGGGTCAGGCACATGAACATGTTGCTGTGCATTGTAGGGGACACAGCCTACCCTCTGCTCCCCTGGCTAATGAAGCCCTACACCGGACACCTTGACCAAAGCAAGGAACGCCTCAATGGCAGGCTCAGCAGGGCCCATACCGGAGGGTGTCTTTGGTGATCTGAAAGGAAGGTTCGATAGCCTCCTCACCTGGCTGGACCTCGGCGAGCAGAACGTTCCCAAGCGGCTGCATGCTGTGTCCTCCACAACCTTTGTGAACATAAAGGGGAGACATTCCTATCAGGGTCAGGGGCAGAGGCCAAGCAGCTTGCCAGGGCCTTTGAGCAGCTGTGCACAGCAGCCATCCAGCAGGACCATCGGGGCCTATGTGCATCCAGGAGGCCCTGAGGGAGTTTCAGCCAGGGCCAGCTGTGAGACTCTCCCCTGGGCCTCCCCACAAGGGGCCTTTGCAGTGGCCCAATGTGCCTTTCCTCCCTTGTCCCTACCCACCTTACCCCTTCTCTTGCCCCCGCCCCCTCCCCTGCAAACACAATAAACCACACTTTTTGTTTTGAAAGAATAAACTGCTTTTGTTTAACTGGGGTAAATGTAACTGGGGAAAGAACCTGGGAGGGGGCAGAGATGTGGAAAGGGGAGGAGGAGGGGGGAGGAGAGATGCAGGGATGGGGCTGAGATTGGTGCCTGCCTCCGATGGTCCCACTGCCTCTTGTGGGGGGAGGGGTTAGGGGGCAGGAGCAGGTGTGGCCACCAGGTAGTCGAGGGCGGCGGTGAAAGCCGCACACATTGTCTGCTCTGCTGCAGCAACTCCTGCCAAGTGTTTTGGTGTGGCTCCAGTCCCGCCACCAGTCTGTGGTCCTGCCAGTCCAGAGAGCGCTGCAGGGCACACAGGCAGGCAATGTGCTCCCACTGCAGGTCTTCCTGGGCTCACCTTTGCCTGTGGTTCACATGGGGTTGGGAGGCTGGTGCGGGAGATGTGACTCAAGTCCCACTCGCAGCTGGTCCAGCTGTGGAGAACAAAGAGAAGGGCAGTCATCTAAGAAGACAGGGTGCATGAAGCCCAGCCCTCATCACTGAGCCAACACCGAAAGGTCTCAGATCAGATGAAGGGGATGTGCTTCCTGCAAGGCCACCTGAGGCCTGGACAGAGGGCCCTTTCCTGCAGGGACACAGATGTCCCGGGGGGAAGCCTCGCTACCCCCACACCCTGGGACAACTAGGCATGGGAAGGTGCTGGCCAGGCCAGGATGGAGCAACGCACCAGGGGGTGATGGAGCAACACACCAGGTGTGGCAGTGGCACAGAGAGAGGACTTGTATCCCTGACCACTGGAGGAGAGGGGGCAGGATGTTGGGGGGGAGGTGTGTGTGAGCAGCAGATGCTGCTTGCTGGGGAGAGTGCTCCTGGAGTCTCTTCCACTTCCTTCCCCTCCCAGAAGGCTCCCTTGACAGGGGCTTGGTGCTCTTTGCTTCGCCGCACCGTCCCCGGAGGTAGATGCTGCCCCGAGAGTGCGGGCATGCCCATGTGCCGTGTGCAGCACTGCTGTGCACGTGTGTGTGTGTGTCTCCATGTCCCCAGCCTCCTTAGTGGTGGCTTGTGGTGGGAGGGTGTCCCTGTCCCACCCCCGTGTCGGGAGTAAGGCAGGCCTCTCCAGACACCCTGTGAGCCAGAGCTCAAGAGTTCTCTGTTGCAGCCTCCTGGGGCTGTGCGCCCAGGACTGGTGCTCCACACGCATCCACATGCACAGGCTGCTGCACGATCCCCAGCCTGAGAAGGCTGAGCAAGGAGCACGCAACAGCACTTCGCTGCCCGCTGCCTCCAGCTGTGTGTGTCTAGGGAACCTGATGGGCCTTCCCCAGCTTTGTACAAAGCCTGGGAGACCTCCTGGGAGGGGGATTCCAGCTCCAGGGCAAGCATGACCTCCTGGCTGGCAGGCATCAAGATGGTGCTGGCCTCGTCCAGCTCGTCTTCCTCCTCCTCCGCACTGGCTCTGTCCCCTGGGAGGATGATGACGGGTGACTTCAGCTCAGAGTTCACAATGGGGAGCGGGGGGAAGGGAGTGAGACACACACACACACACACACACACACACCACGGCAGGATGCGGTGGGAGTTGGTCATAATAAGGGCAGGTCTGCGGTTCCACCATGGAGTGGGAGCTGCGCTCCCAAACTTGGCATAGGCCTGCCTGAGCTTCTCGATCTTCATGCGTGCCTGCTTCTGGGTGTGCATGTGGCCCTTGTGGCCCAGGCTGTCAGCCATCCAGCCATAGATATTGGCATTCCTGCATCTGGTGTGCAGATCCTGGAGGTTTGCCTCTTCTCCTCAGACCTCAATGAGTTCCAGGATCTCCTCACCAAACCAGGAAGCCACATATCTCTTTTGCCCCTGGGCAGAGTCCTGGGAGCTGGCTGCCTGATCAGCTGCAGCCATGGAGGGCTCAGACATTGCACATGGCTGCTGCAATGTGGCACAGGGCTGGCAGGGCCCTTTGCTCTTTCCCCTGTGGCTACTGTTTTAAGGACTGCAGGGGAAGAGGAACAATAGAGACAGAGGGTATGTCTACACTGCAGACGTTTTTTTTTTAAACGGCCATTTTTCTGAAAAAAATTCTGTTATGTCCATACTGCCATCACGTTCTTTCAAAAAAAAATCAAAATAACAGAGGGGTTTTTCTGACAGCAGTAAACCTCTTTCTACGAAGAAGAAGCCTTTTTCGAAAGAGCTCTTTTGGAAAAAGGCGTGTGTGGAGGGGGAAGAGGGTTTTTTCAAAAGAAGAGGCCTCCAGGAAATAACACAGGTGCCCTGGTGGCCACTCTGTCCAAAATAATCACAACTCTATAGTTCCTGTCTCCTCTTAAAGCTGCAGGCACCCTGGACAAGTCTTGTGGCAGGAAGCTGGCCTTGGAGCAGCACCCTGACCGCACGGCTCTCCCTGCCACAGACCTGCTCACCCATGGCACAGCCACAAGTCCCCTGAGATCCTCCTGGCCCTTGCAGGGAGTATAACCAGGGCTCCCAGGACCCACCGAGGTTGTACCAAGCAGCAGGCACCCTTGTGGTCTGAAGTGGAGATCTTGTCCCTCCTCGAGCTGTGGGGTGAGGAGGAGACACTACAGGATCTCTGCTCCAAATGCCGCAATGCAGACTTTTATGGCTGGATGGCCGAGTCCCTGGCTTCATTCGACTTTCAACTCTCCTCTTCCTCACCAGAGTCTATTCAACTTCCAAAGAAGCTTAATTCCTTTCCATTAGATTATTTTTCACATCAGTATCATTCCAATATGGGGCCCATTTCTTCTTCTTGGAATGCTCTTTTTATTGTTTTTCTGCAAAGCAAATTAAAAAGAATGTTAGGTCTTTTCAAGGTTAAGTTTCATAAGTGTTTGAGAAATAATATTCTCAAGTATGTCTGTAAAATAGGACTAGTCAACCTGATGAAGGCTCTGCCTTCTATTTAACAAGTGAGAGGTCATGATCTTTGTATTCCAAAAAGTATGTATAGGTCAGTGATCACTTTCAACAACCTCCAAAATATTCCATGTGCAGGTCATGGATGTGCTGCTGGTTACCAGAGTTATATCTAATGCTGGCCATGTGCCATGTGCTATTGACATATAAATCATAATGCCATCATTCAAGACACTAAAATCATTGTCAGCAATAATACCATCCAGCAAAGTTCCATTCAAATAATTTGTTCTGTCTCCCATCCCTCACCTTCACCCCAAAAAACTTCACTTTGGGCATTGAAATCTCCACAGATGATAAGTTTCCCAATGCTATCACAAGATTCTTTTTATCAGTTGGGCTGACATCAGGATGGTAGACATGAATGGTTCTTAACTCCTCACCCTCAGCTTGAACATGCATATTGAGTTGGATTGTATTACTGTCATCTCATATATTTCTGTATCTTTCATGTTTGTCTCCCTAACATTAAACATCAGATCCCTGAGCTCTTCCCCTTAATCCCTTTCTCAAGCAGTCAATACCCATAATAGATCTTTTGTTAGAAAACTTTGTTACATCTATAGCGGCAACAGAAATATTTTCCTCATAAAGATCTTTTTCAACTTTGATACAGTTCTGGATGCCTGTTGCATTCAAATTTAGGATGTTAAGAACTACTCAACTATCTGATAAGCAAATGTTTATCGGATAGTCGAGTCGACTAGTCGATTCCCCCTCTATTAGATAGACGCAGCAAGGGGGGGGAAAAGGGGTACTTCAAAACAGCAGAGCTGCACAGCTGATCCCCATCTCAGCTGTGTGGTGCTGCCCCTTTGAAATGCTGCTTCGGCATTTCAAAGTGACAGCGCAACATGGAGCCCATGGTCAGTGGGGGACTCTGAGTCCCCCACTGACTCCAGGCTCCATGAGGGCGCTTCCACTTTGAAATGCACAAGAGCCCCCGCTGGAGACACTTGTACATTTCAAAGCTGGCATGCTGTGTACAGCCCAGGGTCGGTGGGACTTCCTGCTGGCCTCAGGCTGCACGCAGAGTTCCGCATTCCTCCTTTCAAAGGGGGAATGTGGAAATGCCTATTGACTAGTTGAGTAGTTGATGGAAATTCCATCAACTACTCGACTAGTTAATTAACCGATATTTAACATCCTTAATTCAAATGCATGATAGCAGTAGTATATTTGTTGACACAGCTTCTGGAAACTGCAAGAGGTGATGCATTGTGTTTTCCCATATAGTTGCATCAAATTTCTGAACTCTC